>OY728136.1:1522518379-1527518379 GCA_963277665.1 Viscum album
ACATGGTCTATAACCATAGTTTAAAATAATTGCTATAGGGATATTGAAATGGTTTGAAACTATTTCCACATCCCTTACCATTTCATAAAAAACACCCCATGTAGAATTTGTTAGACCCCCACACCCTCCCTGGTCAAACATATGACGCTCGACCCTAGAATCCCAGATTCGGTGCATTATTACATATCTTTGGCATGATACAAGGATATCATGTCCCTAATGACCAATCACTTTAGTATCCTTGGAAGTACTAGACACATTCATAAGGTTTAAATTACCTTCTAAAATGGAAAACTACAACAAAATTGTCTCCATAGACAACACTGAGATCCCATAGACTATCCCTGGAGGTCAGTAATAATATAATTCATTGCATACTATGAAAAATAAAACAAATAAAGGGATGAGCCCAGATGATCAGCAAGGATAAAATTATAGCATAAACTTTCATAAATAAGCATAAACATTTAATGCAGTGTATAAGACTAGATCAAAACCCTCTTAAAATTGAACTTCAGCATAATATGACAAAGATAAAATCAAATAATTTCATTTACATATTCACATGTATATTCTAATAGTCGAATAATCACATGCAATATCAAAAACCACTATCATAATGATGGAAATCATAATCCCAAACTATCATAACCAAATTGTAAAGGCCATGTCCCAAGACTACAAATATGATTTTGTCAAGGAATTATTCCCAGACAATAGTTTGTCTAATGAGACCTAACGATGAATCGAAGAGGTATAGCGGGCTCCACCCATCGCTTACTATGTACAATGCATTCCTCATATGAACATGTTTAAACATAACATAATCATTTATATTGAAAGTAGCATATGAAATGTCAATAATTTCTCTATAAAACATGAATGGTATAAAAATAACACATCCAAAATCAAACATATAACAAAACCTTCAATACAATATGGATGTTTTGTATCATAATAAATCAACTTCACATAACCTCGGATATTAAAGAGATTGTGAAATTAACCCTTACCTTCCACTTTCCTTTGGTCAAGGGTACGTTTAACCTCCAGTATGAAGATCATAGCTTTTTATTAAATTATAATAGAACAATATTAATATTTATGATATCATAAATGATTCATTTATGACTTTATACTACCCATTTAATTATAATTTCTATGTTAAATTAGCATTTCGTGTAATAATCGTTTTCTTTATCTTAGGTGTTTTAACTTGTTACTCTTGATTGTATCACGTAGATTAAGATTTTGATACTTCAAGAATATAAAACATGATTTATATATCATATATATTTAGAATATAAATATTTATAATAGTCATATATATGAAATTAAAAACACTATTTCTTGAGACGATAGTTTGTACGTACGCGTAAACGATGTTTCTGTTTTCATATCATGTTGAATGGAAATAAGTGAATAATATATATGTAAGTACATATATATATATATATATATATCTCCAGTAGAATTATAATTTCATATATTACATATTAATTATTAATATATATTTTTTTATTAATTGTCGATGAATGGTGAACGTGGAAATTATTCTCATCGCGTCGTGGAGACTGTAATCTGTACATACGCACGACTGACAATATCATTTCCTTAGAGGTGTAAAATTGGATGGCATATTAATTTTTCATATTCATTAGAATGTTATTTTTATTATTTATATACATATTAATCATCATTATATCCATCAAAATATCATAGTGTTGAATAACAAATTACACCACGACGTGGAGACGGTAAGCCATACGTACGCACACATGGTGACATTATCATTCATAAGATGGATAGAATAATGAATACAGTTGTGACATATTTATAATAACATCACAATATATAGAAGATTCTGGATTTATTATTTTATAATTGAAATAGGAATGAACGGATAAGTGGAAGAAGAAAAGAACTTGAAAGAGGGTGGTAAAATTATTACATCTTCTTCGTGTTTTTCCTTTTGATATGATCAAAATGGCTCTTTAAAATGGTTGTATGACTAAAGGAGGGCCTCTAGGATGGAGGTAGGATAGTATAGAGAGTATTTGGGCAGGGGTTTTATGAGCCAAAAGGCTTTTATGGTGTTAATTAGAGAGAAGGCGGCGTACCCTTTTATAAGAGGGGTGAGGGCGCCTTAGGAAAAACTCAAAATATTATTTTATAATAATTTTATATTCGGTTAATAATGGCTCCAAAGTGAATTATTTCTAGGATATGGTGGTGATGGTTCTAAATCCTCGGAAAAAATAGGTTTTAGTCAGGTTTTGGTTACCATTTTAACCTTATCATTTAGATTCATCTTTAAGTTAAATAATTTAACCGTTACAGTGTCTTCTAGTATTCTTACACTATATGGTGAATAAACATTGTATAAACTAGCAATAGAACCCCAATTTATTCATTAATGTCATATATATTATTATATAAGTATTTTTTCCGATCCTTATATTTTTAGGACAATTATATCAATCAATAATAAAATATTTGTTTTTAAAACTATTTTATGTCATTTTTGTCACTATTTGGTTTTTTTTTTGTTTAAATCATATTAGAATTATTACTTCAAAAACAATTAATCTACACTACCATAACATGTAATATTAACCTAGAAAATTAGTGTAATTTATATAAAATGTGAAATAATATATATTTTAATATTTATAATACCATTTATTTGATACTTTCATTAATAAGTAAATTACCGCATCATCATTGTGTCATTAATTATTTTATTTATTTAATCTCTAAAAATCAAAAATAATATACCATTATGTATGAAATATATTTATCATTCTAATGAATATTTATTGTCTAGTTTATATTATGTATAACTCTATATAAAAATGTTTTTGTTATTAACATTGATTTTAACTCTTTTAACTCTTATTTGAATTATATAATAATAAATTTCCTAATCTAATAAAAGTGGACATAAATGATAATATTTTATTACTAAGTTTGTTTTTGATAGATATACACCTTTCCAATTGAATTAGTACATGCGTTAGGGTAATATTAATATCATTTTTACCCATAATTACCCTATTTACTTTTAATTGTGGTAAATAAAAGTAAAAAAGTTACTATTCAAAAAAATTATTTTCATCTTATTGAACCACATTTTATTCATTAATATTAACTGATTATCTAGTATTTTTGATATTCCCCTCACAGAAGTAGATAAATAATGTTTTATGTGAATTTGCAAATTCTCCTAGGAGAAGGGTAAAAGATGGTAAAAAGTTCAATAAAATTTTTATATATATATAATTATTATAAACGGAATCCAATTAATTTCATGGTACTTATATTTTTATTATGTATCTATTTTTACCTATAAATACATTTAAATAAAATAAAAAATATTTAAATAAAATTTCAGTTTCCAACTATAACTCTATTTTTTAACTACTCATAAATAATTTAAATGTTTTCAGAATAAATAACAAAAATTCCCCCTAATCTAATTTCGATATTATGAATCCAAAAATGATGTCCAATTTGAATGGTTAAATTTATAAAATTTCTAAAAGTGGGTATTACTATTCATAATGGCTAGTTTGATTGGTTGTGGTGTGTGTTAGAACTCGATGTTGCATACAACACACACTAATGTATTATTCAAATAGAAGCATACCATGGAATCTTTGGGTGTAACAAAACCCCCATTCAAAGCCCCCTACCCCACTACAGATGAACGTTTAACCCCCCTATAGACCATATCCCCCCTGGACAGACACCCACCCCTCCCTAGACAGACCCCCATGCCCCTTCCCCCAATAGACCCCCTTACACTCCCCTCCCAAATACCCCTAGAACAGCCCTCCCTTCCTCATGGATACATCCCCATTACAAAACTCCTTATAGATCCCATTACACCCCCATATAGGCCACCTTGGACCGCCAACCCTCCCTAAATTGACCCCCATGAAGACCCCCTTACACCCCCAATATACCCCCTTGCACCCCCATAGCCATCCCTGTACAAACCCCCTGTAGAACCCCTCCACCTAGAACCCCCATTCACCACCCCTACAGACCCCATCCCACCTAGAAATCACCCATAAATACACCCCCATGGATATAAACCCCATTACCCACTACCCTACATGACCCCTCACCCTAGAGACCCCCTTCCACTCCTAGATATCCCCCATCCCTCCCGGACACCTCATAAAAGACCACCATGCCCCCATCCCTTCACAGCCTCCTACCCCCTTTAGAGCCACCTTTCACCACCCATGTACATCCATCATACATCTTGGACACCCCTAGAGATACCCCATTGACAGACCCGCAACCCATCCCCTGCTACACTAACCATACCCACTAATGAACAGCCTTTCAACCCACCCCCCCCCCCCCTGGGAGAGACCCCCTGGATAGACCCTCTACCCCTCCCCCTACACAAAACCCTTCCCCTAAAAACCCCCTTGCACCCTTGGAAAACACCCCATCCCTCATGGACACCACCTGGATAGATATTCCCACTGATAGACCTTCCCATCTCTTCTCCTTTTCCCAACCCCCTTCCCACCTATAGGCCACCTAGCACCCGCACTACAAACCCTATTTCCCCCCTCCTTCTGGGAAACACACCCCCAACCTTGACAGACCACCCTCCCTGGAAAGACATCATCCCCTATTATCAACAACCTCCAACTACAAACCCCCATACACCACAATGGACAGCCCCCATCCCTCATAGGGAACCACATGGACAGATCCCGCCTCTATGGTAAGACCCCTTCCCCACTACAGACCCCTATTTCACCCACTTGTATAGCCCCATCCCTCTTGAACACCACCTAGATAGATCCCCCTAGACATACCCCCTCCCCCTACAGACCCCATTACACCCACCCATGTACAATCCCCATCCATCCTAGAACCCCCCATGGATAGACCCCCCCCCCCACCCACACTAGATCGACCTCCACTGCCCCTCCCCACTGCATACACTCATTTCACTTTCTGTAGACCCCTTGCACCCCCTCTTTCCTGGACACCCCCACCCTAAAAAAAACCCCCGACCCCTCCCCCCATCACAACTACCTCCTCCCTACAGACCCCCTTGCACCCCCAACCCCCATACAACCCCATCCTTCCTGGACACCCATCAGGATAGACCCCACCCCCCACACTAAATAGATTCTCTGGAACCTCCCACATGATCTAACCTCTCCCACTCTAGACCACCCTTGAACCCCACCTGGAAAACCCTCATTCATCCTATAAACCCCTTGGGAAGCCCCCCTCCCACCCACCCATATTGGATACCCCCTCCTAGACAGCCCCTTTCTCTTGGAAACCCCCACCCCCATCTTCGACACTTCTTACAGGAAAACCGTATAAAATTTTGACAGAACCCTAAATTACTTGTTCCAATGATATAAAAAAATCCACTAATCAAATTATATTCATCATCGCCTGGTTAAATAGAGTACATGATCTAGTTTTCCAAAACATGTATCTGCTGTAATATGCAGTACAAGTATTATAAATGAATAACAAGGATTGAATATAATGATCCACTTCCCCAAAATATGCCACATATTGTAACACCCCAAACTTCTACGGTACTCTTCTCTTTGAATAATGCGATAGCGTGTGTTGTACGCTACATCGAGTTCTAACACACCACAACCAATCAAACTAGCCGTTATGAATAGTAATACCTACTTTTTGAAATTATATATATTTTATATTTCAAAATGGACTTCATTTTGGTATTCAGAATATCAAAATTATCCTGTGTTGAATTTTTTTATTTTTCTTAGAACTTCAAATTTTTATGAATAGTGAAAAATACATAAAAACAACTTTTTTAATCAAAATAATTTAGTGATAAATTATATTATTTAGTGGTTTTAAAGCATAGTTAGAATATATTTTTACCATTTTATCCAATGGTGTTCATTAGAATTAATTTCACTTCTAAATATGACATAAACAATTATCAATCTTTTGAAATATATTGTTTCTTAAAAACACGCTATTTGTTGTGACAGCGAGAATTATTTATAAAATTAATTAATGAAACTTATATGTTTGTAATTTTGTAAAACAGACATCATTTTTGAATTTGGAATATCAATTACAGCATAGGGTGAAATTTTGGCATTGTTCTGAAAAACTTCAATTTTTGATGAATAGTGAAACTACTAAGTGGTAGTTAAAAAATAGAATTTTTCATAAAACATAATTTTACCACTCCTGTTAATGGAATTTCTAAAATATTAGAGACACGGTTAATATCAAGAAATAAAATGTGGTTTAATGAGATGAAAATAATTTTTGGTGAATAGTAACTTTTTACTTTTATTTACCACAGTTTAAAGTAAAATAGGGTAATTAAGGGTAAAAATGATATTAATATTACCCTAACACATGTCCTAATTCTATTGGACAAGTGTATATAGACCAAAACCAACCTTACTAATAAAATATTATCATTTAGTTCCACTTGGATTAGATTAGGACATTTATTTTTATTTAATTCAAAGAAGAGTTAAAAGAGTTAAAATCAAAGTTTATTTACTAAAACATTTTTAATATAGGGTTATACATAAGATAAATTCGATTGTAAACAATCATTAGAAATATAATACGATTTCCTACATAATTGTATTTTATTTATAATTTTTATACTTTAAATAATTTAATTTATTTTTGACACAATGATGATGCAGTAATTACCATAATTGTGACAAATTAAAATAATTGATATTATAAATTCCCAAATAAATATAATTTGAGACTTTTAATGAATTAAAATAATTTTTTAGTCTAACATGAAATGTGAGGATTGATTTAATTTACTTTGGTCGAAGTAATCAATCTGTTATGAGTTTCGAAAAAATCAATTATTGAATAGTTTCAAAATTGACATAAAAGTGTTTTTAAAACAAATATTATATTATTAATTGATATTAAATTCCTAAAAATCTAAGTTTAGGCCAAGAGACTTATATCATGATACGTTCATCATTAATGGACCACTTGGGGGTCACTTGGATGTATATGGTAAGTTTATTAACCATATAATATAAAAATACAATGAGACATTGTAAAAGTGAAACTAATTAACTTAGAGTTAATACTTAAAGATAAGGTTAATATAATGACCCAAACCTGTCTAAATTCTATTGGTTGAGTGGTTTTCGACCTATACGCACCTTAAAATTTTAATAATAAACTTTTGAGCCATTAGAAACCGAATATAAATTTATTATTAATTAATATTTCTAGCTTTTCCAAAGGTGCCCCTCACCCCTCTTATAAAAGGGCACTCCTCCTTCTCATTTCATCACACCTTCAAAGCCATTTGGTTCAGGCAAAATCTACCAAAATACTCTCCCAACTTCCATAAATACAACCTAGATCCCATAGTTTGATCAGAAAGCCAACCTAAGGAGCCCTTTTGATCAAATCAAAAGGAAGAACCCAAAGAAGAGGTAATGATTTCACCACCCTTTTCCATGATCCTTTCTTCTTCCACTTCTTCTTTATTTGTTATTACCATTATAAAATAATAAATCCAGTAACTTATATATACTGTGATGTAATTATAAATATTTTACAACCATATTCAGTATTCTATCCACCCTTTGAATAACATGTCACCATACGTGCGTACGTACGGCTTACCGTCTCCACGTCATGGTGTAATTGTTATTCAATATATTATTATTTGGATGGGTATAATAATGATGTGTAACTCCTATAAATAATAAATATAACATGTTAATGATTCTATATATATGATATACCATCCATTTATATATTATTTTGATATCAAAAGAATGATATTGTCGCTCGTGCGTATGTACGGACTACCGTCTCCACGAACGCGATGAGATTAATTTTACATCGTATCCATTCAAGTGTAATTATCATTTGATTATTTAAAAATGATGTTTAAGGACTTGATATAATTTTGGATTTGAATAATATACAGCCTATCCATAACAAACATGGCTTATGTAACAAAACATATAAAACAAAACGAGTTAGTTAACACCCGAAACGACGATAATTCTACGATATTATTAACAAATCAATGTTAAAAGTTCATATATGATATCATATGAATGTATATGATTCTTTTATAATTTAATAACAATTATTTCACTATTATACAGGAGGTTAACCTACCCCCAACCAAGTGAAAGTACAAGGTAAGGGTTATTTCACAATCTCTTCATTATCCGAGGTTTTTTATTCGTAATAATCTAATGGGATCTCTTTATCATCCACATCCATGTTTCTTAAAGATGTATTTCAAAACATTTTTACTATTTAAAATAATATGGTTTAAGGTCATTTATACCTTTGTTTTACTTTTTATAATAGTTTTATAAAGGAATCATTCCGTCGTTTTCCAAACAAGGTGCTTTTTAACCTTTTCGACAGAATTAAGGTAAGAATGTTTTTTTAACTTATACGGTGGGTGCAGTTATTTTCAGCCATTATAAAATCATCAAAGATTCCATTACAAGCTTATAAGAATATTTTCAAAGATAATGTTTTATTTCATAAATATAAGACTCTTAAATTATTTCAAAATAGAAAGAGATATTTCTCTAAAAAGAGTTTTGATTTCATCTATGTCAACAACCTTTGATGGATTTTACGCTTATTTGAAGTTGATTTTTCATGATACAAAACGTCTATATTGTATTGAAGGTTTTGTCATATGTCTGACTGTAGATGTGATATTTTTATACCATTCATTGTTTATGGTGAAAGTATGGACATTTTGTATGCTAGTTTTAATACGAATGTTTATGTTATTTTTAAACCTTTTCAAATGGGAATGCATTGGACTTAATATGTGACGGGTGGAGCCCGCTATAGCTCCCGGATGCATCGGTAGGTCTCATGAGACAAACTAGTGTCTTGGAACAAGGCCTTGACAAAATCTTATTTGTAGTCTTGGAACGAGGCCTAGGCTATGTGGTTATGATAGTCTGGCATTATGCATTCCATCATTATGAATGTGGTTAGGGATATTGCATGTGATTATTCGATTAGTAGAATATCCATGTGAATAAGTAAATGGAATTATTTCATTTTACTTTTTCCATACTATGTTTAAGCTAATGTTTAAAAGGATTTAGTTTTAGTTATACATTGCCTTAAATGTTTATTCTTATTTATTAACGTTTCCGCTATATTGTTATCCTTATTGGGCATTTGAGCTCTCCCCTTTTCTATGTTTTATTTTTCCCAGGAAGTGAGGAAGTAAATTATGAATGACCTGCAGGGATTTTATGAGGGGATAATAGCGTGGATTATGGAGACAATATGTTGTTGTAGTAGTTTTTCACTTCATGATGTAATGTAAAACTTTATGAATATATATAGTGTTTCCAAGGCTACTAAACCACTCAGTCTTTTGAGATTTGATCTTTCTTGTGATCATACCAATGTTATGTAATAATGCACCAACTCTGGGTAACTAGGGTTGGTGCGTTACAGTTGGTATCAGAGGAAGTTTAGTACAAACCTTGGAAGCTAGATTTAGATAAACTTTGATTAGATCACGTAGACCTAAGATGAACTTTGAGGATTAGTATAGAATAACTTCCTAGAATTTTGGTATTGTAGAGATTTTGTGAGTTTTCCGAGAAATACATCCCTATCTGTATACGAGAAGGTAGAGGCGGCTCTAGCACAGATTTACCTATGTGTAAAACCCGAAAACACCGCTTTGATCTAGACTCGAATGGGGACTGGTGCATGACAACGGGCCTTGCTGCACTCTTGGTTACGACACTCCTGGGGGATATGCTTAGGAAAAATCTCATTTTAATTACAAATCATTATGAGGGGTTTATGAGCATATTCTTTTTCAAAGAAATATTTTTTTATGGATTATATCCATAAATAGTTCAATTTATGTTAAGTGTTTTATAAGTATGGGATTATGTTTTTTGATTCATAAACTGATCTAGTTTATGCCATTGTTCAGAAATGGATCCTAGTGGAAGAAATGGAAACCGAATCAATGCACTCACTCCATGTAGGGATTGCCTTCCTGCTCAAGATAATTATAGTGGAGCTGGTGATGAAACTGGTGCCGATCAGCTAATCACCATACTGGGACAACTCACTCAGGTTATGAATAATAACCTTACCATTATGGAGCACCCTGATCCGTAGTGTGAAGGATCAATGTTAGATCGATTCATGAGGCAACAAACACCAACATTCAATGGGAGTAAAAATCCCTTAGTAGCTGAGCAATGGATATTTTCCCTAGAGAAAATATTTCAGGCATTGGGGAGTATTGAGAGGGAAAAAGTTATCATGGCAGTTTACCGACTCACTGGAGATGCTGGTCAATGGTTTTCATTGATTCAAGACACGAAGGAAGATGATGAAGTATCAAATATGGAATGGAGAGAGTTCAAAGATCTGTTTTTAGAAAAAATATGTTCCTCGCGACCATCTAGTAGATATGGAAAGGCAATTTCTGAGTCTGAGAAAAAAGGAGGATGAGAATGTCACAAAGTATGAGGCTATCTTTACAAGGTTATCAAGGTATGCTGGAGATTATATACGTAACCCAAGAAGTAAGATTGATCATTTCTTTGATGGGTTAATACCATTTCTCTGTCGAGCATTAGTCTCACAATCCTTTTCATCATACGAAGACATTGTCTCATGTGCTATCAAGACCGAAAAGGAATTATCTATGTCTTATGACTTTAAAGAAAATCTAGAGAAGAATAGACCTGCTGATCAATCTGGGAATGGAAATAAGGGGACGAAGGGAAAGGTTGAATATCCATCTTGTGGTAAATGTGGGAAGAGACACCTCGGTACTTGCTTGAAGGGAACGGGAGTCTGTTACAAGTGTGGTTAAAAAGGCCACCAAGCTTGTGATTGCAAGGGGAAAAAGGAAGCTACCAATGTTCAGTGCTACAATTGCAGGGAGATGGGGCATTATGCAAATGAATGTCCTAAGTGTTAAGAGAACATACCTCATAAAATGGAAAGGGATCAAGGCCAAGCTTATGCTATCACTACTGCTGAGGTAGAAGCTCTGAAATATGTGGTGGAAGGTAATTTAGTGGTTTCCTCAAGTTTAGCAAATGCATTATTTGATTTTGGATCATCGCATTGTTTCATATCTTCCCAGTTTTCTATGAAAATTAGATATTTCCAATTTGATTTAACAATGGATTTGTCAGTTAAAACTCCTAAGGGAAGTATCATTGCAACAAAGTTTTGTGAATCAGTCCCCATTAGAGCACATAAATGTTCTTTATCTGTTGATCTCATCGTCATACCTATGATTGAGTTTGATATAATCCTCAGTATGGACTGGCTTTCAGACTATGATGTGAAGATTTATTGTAAGAATAAAGAGGTTATGATTCTTGATGATAAGGATAAGGAAAACCTAATCATTATAGCAGAATCATCACCACCTAATTATTATTTAGATCCAACCCCAGTAGCTCAACTAAATTCAATTATTGGGGAGGAAGAGAATGAAATGAATATGGGTGAGGAATGTAATGTTCAAATAGAGGATGTCGCTGTTGTGAAAGAATTTGTAGATGTATTTTCAGAAGATTTACCTGGACATCCTCCAGAACGAGAAGTTGAGTTTTCCATTGATTTAATTCCTGGATCAAGGCCTATATCAAAGACCCCTTATAGAATGGACACTGTATAATTATTTGAACTAAAGAAACAACTAGAGGAATTGATTAATAAGGGATTTATTCTCCCTAGTGTTTCTCCATGGGGAGCCCCTATTCTTTTTGTTAAAAAGAAAGACGGATCTATGAGGTTATGTATCGACTACAGGGAGATCAATGCTATAACAATAAAGAACAAGTATCCCCTACTTCACATTGATGATTTAGTTTACCAACTGCATGGAGCTCAATAATATTCAAAGATTTATTTTTGATCTGGATACTATCAGTTGTGTGTGAAGAAGGAAGACATTCCGAAGACAGCATTTCGAACCAGGTATGGGCATTACGAGTTTACTGTAATGCCTTTTGGATTGACTAATGCACCCTCTGTATTCATGGATCTAATGAATAGAGTTTTCAAGGAGTATCTTGATGAATTTGTGGTGGTATTTATTGATGATATCTTGGTATACTCCAAAATCTACGAAGAACAGGAAAATCACTTGCACATTATCCTGAAGACTCTGAGAAGACATGAATTATATGAGAAGTTTAGAAAGTGTGAATTCTGGATTCAGGAGATTTATTTTCTTGACCATATTGTCTCTAAATATGGAATATTTGTTGATCCTTCTAAGACCAATGAAATCCATGAATGTCCAGCACCTACGAGTATAACTGAGGTACGTAGTTTTATTGGGTTAGCAGGTTATTATCGACGATTCGTCCAGAATTTTTCCCGATTGGCTAACCCATTAATGAAGCTCACACGTAAAGGGGTTAAATTTGTTTGGAAAAAAGAGTGTGAATAATGTTTCGAAGAACTTAAGAGAAGATTATCCAATGATCCTATATTGACTCTACCATCGGGGAATGATGGGTTCGTTATTTATAGTGATGCATCGAACAAAGGACTTGGTTGTGTCCTTATGCAAAATTATAGGGTTATTGCCTATGCATCACGACAGTTGAAAATTCATGAACAAAACTATCCTACTCATGATCTCGAGTTAGAAGCTGTGATCATTGCTTTGAAGATATGGAGGCACTACCTCTATAGTGAAAAATGTGAGATTTATACTGATCACAAGAGTTTGAAGTATATTTTCTCACAAAAAGAACTCAACATGAGGCAAAGGAGATGGCTTTAATTACTCAAGGATTATGATTGCACGATACAATACCACCTAGGGAAGGCAAATAGGGGGGATGATGCTTTGAGCAGAAAAGACCATGGTGTTTTGAATAATATGAGAATTGAAAGGGATCCAATTTTCATGGATCTGGTGAAGATGGACATGGGAATAACCAGGGAAGGCGAAACTTCAATTATTTTTCAAATGGTTGCCAAACCATATTTACTAGAAAGGATTAAGAGTTCTCAGACCGATGATGAAGAATTTAAAAAGAATATTAAAGATGTGATTGATGGGAGATTGAGAGACTTTGTGTATGAAGATGGAATTTTGAAATTCGATAAGAGACTTTGTGTTCCCGATATACCTGATCTAAAAAGGGAGTTGTTGGATGATTCTCATAGTTCCAATTTCTCTATACATTCTGGGAGCACCAAAATGTATAGAGAATTTAAGGAACATTTTTGGTGGGACAACATGAAGAGGAAGATTTCTGATTTTGTGTCAAGATGTATGGTTTTTCAACATGTGAAAGCTGGAAGGAAACAGCTTGGAGGAGTCATGCAACCTCTTCCCATACCAGAGTGGAAATGGGACAATATTACGATAAACTTTGTCATGGGACTACCAAAGACTCCTAGAAAGAACAATGCAATATGGGTTATTATTGATCGTCTAACCAAGTCAACACATTTTCTTTCTATAAGAGAAGATCTACCTCTACAATGTCTAGAAAGACTATATATTAATGATGTTGTGAGACTTCATGGAGTACCCCTATCAATTGTTTCTGATCGTGATCCCCGTTTTATTTCAAGATTCTGGAAGAGTCTTCAGAAATCCCTGGATACTGAACTTCATTTGAGCACTGCCTACCACCCTCAAATGGATGGACAATCAGAACGAACAATTCCAACCTTATAAGACATGTTGAGATCCTGTTCACTTGACTTTCAGGGTATGTGGGATCAATATTTACCTCTGGTAGAATTTTCTTATAACAATAGCTTCAATTCGAGTATTCAAATGGCACCATATGAAGCGTTATATGGAAAGAGATGTCGTACACCAACCTGTTGGGATGACATTGGTGAAAGAAAACTTTTAGACCCATAACTAGTGGAGGAAATGATGGAAAAGGTGAAGGTAATCCAAAATCACATCATTGCAGCTCAAAGTAGGCAGAAGAGCTATGCCGATAATCGAAGGAAGGATTTGGAATTTCAAGTCGGTGATCATGTTTTCCTGAAGTTATCTCCATGGAAGGGAGTCATATGTTTTAGTAAGAAAGGTAAATTGAGTCCCAGGTACATCGGACCTTTCGAAATTCTAGAACGAATTGGGGATGTAGCTTACCGATTGGCAATGCCGCCAACTCTCTCCAAAGTTCACGATGTATTCCATGTATCTCTGTTGAGGAAATACATGCCTGACCCAACACATGTAATCACCTATGAATAATGAGAACTAGAACCCGATCTGTCCTATTGTGAAGAGCCCGTCAGGATTCTTGATATGAGAGAACAAGTACTGAGAAACCAGACAACGCGTCTGGTAAAAGTTTTGTGGAGAAACCATAAGATGGAAGAGGCAACGTGGGAACCCGAGGAACTTATGATGAAGAACCACCTGATTCTTTTCATGTGATAAGTATTCTAGAAATTTTGAGGACGAAATTATTTGAAGAAGGGAGAATGTAACACCCCAAGATTCTACGATACGCTTCTCTTTGAATAATGCGATAGCGTGTGTTGTACGCAACATCGAGTTCTAACACACCACAACCAATCAAACTAGCCGTTATGAATAGTAATACCTACTTTTTGAAATTATATATATTTTATATTACAAAATGGGCTTCATTTTTGGATTCGGAATATTGAAATTATCCTAAGTTGAATTTTTTGTATTTTTCTTAGAACTTCCAATTTTTTATGAATAGTGAAAAATACTTAAAAACAAATTTTTTAATCAAAATAATTTTAGTGATAAATTATATTATTGCGTGGTTTTAAAGCATAATTAGAATATATTTTTACCATTTTATCCAATGGTGTTCATTATAATTAATTTCACATTGAAATTGGACATAAACAATTATCAATCTTTTGATATAAATTGTTTCTTAAAAACAGGCTATTTGTTGTGACAGCGGGAATTAATTATAAAATTAATTAATGAAACTTATATGTTTGTAATTTTGTAAAATAGACATCATTTTTGAATTCGTAATATCAATTATAGCTTAGGGTGAAATTTTGGCATTGTTCTGAAGAACATAAATTTTTGATGAATAGTGAAACTACTAAGTGGTAGTTAAAAAACTGAATTTTTCATAAAACTTAATTTTACTGCTTCTGTGAATGGAATTTCGAAAATCCGAGAGACACAGTTAATATCAAGAAGTAAAATGTGGTTCAATGAGATGAAAATAATTTTTTTTCAATAGTAACTTTTTACTTTTATTTACCACGGTTAAATGTAAAATAGGGTAATTAAGGGTAAAAATGATATTAATATTACCCTAAAACATGTCCTAATTATATTGTACAAATTTATCTCGACCAAAAACTACCTTAGGAATAAAATATTATCATTTATGTCCACTTGTATTAGATTAGGACATTTATTATTATTTAATTCAAAGAAGAGTGAAAAGAGTTAAAATAAAAGTTTATTTACTAAAACATTTTTAATATAGGGTTATAAATAAGATAAATTCGATTGTAAATATTAATTAGAAATATAATAAGATTTACTACATAATGGTATTTTATTTATAATTTTTATACTTTAAATAATTTAATTTATTTATGACACAATGATGATGTAGTAATTACCATAATTGTGAAAAATTAAAATAATTGATATTATAAATTCCAAATTAAATATAATTTGAGACTTTTAATGAATTAAAATAATTTTATAGGATAATAAGACATGTTAGGATTTATTTAATTAACTTTGGTCGAATTAATCATTCTGTTATAAGTTTCACAAAAATCAATTATTGAATAGTGTCAAAATTGACATAAAAGAGTTTTAAAAACAAATATTTTATTATTAATTTATATTAAATTCCTAAAAATCTAAGGTTCAGACAAGATACTTATATCATAATAGGTTCATCATTAATGGACCACTTTTGGGTCGCTTGGATGTATATGGTATGTTTATTAACCATATAATTTAAAAATACAAAGAGACATTGTAAAAGTGAAACTAATTAACTTAGAGTTAATTCTTAATGATAAGGTTAATATAATGACCCAAACCTGTCTAAATTCTATTGGTTGAGTGGTTTTGGACCTATCCCCTCCTGAAAATTTGAACAATAAACTTTGGAGCCATTAAAAACCGAATATGAATTTATTATAAATTAATATTTCTAGCATTTCCAAAGGTGCCCCTCACCCCTCTTATAAAAGGGAACTCCTCCTTATCATTTCTTCACACCTTCAAAGCCTTTTGGTTCAGCCAAACTCTGCCCAAATACTCTCCCAACTTCCCTCAATACAACCTAGAGGCCTTAGTTTGATCATAAAGCCATCCTAAGGATCCCTTTTGATCAAATCAAAAGGAAGAACCCAAAGAAGAGGTAATGATTTCACCACCCTTTTCCATGTTCCTTTCTTCTTCCACTTCTTATTTCTCTGTTATTACCATTCTAAAATAATAACTCCAGTATCTTATATATACTGTGATGTTATTATAAATATTGTACAACCATATTCAGTATTCTATCTACCCTTTGAATAACATGTCACCATACGTGTGTACGTACGACTTACCGTCTCCACGTCGTGATGTAATTGTTATTCAATATATTATTATTTGGATGGGTATAATAATGATGTGTAACTCATGTAAATAATAAATATATCATGATAATTATTCTTTATATATGATATAACAACCATTTATATATTATTTTAATATCAAATGAATGATATTGTCGCTCGTGCGTATGTACGGACTACCGTCTCCACGAACGCGATGAGATTCATTTTCCATCGTATCCATTCAAGTATAATTATCATTTGATGATTTAAAAATGATGTTTAAGGACTTGATATCATTCTGGATATGAATAATATACAGCCTATCAATAACAAACATGGCTTATGTAACAAAACATATAAAAGAAAATGAGTAAGTTAACACCCGAAACGATGATAATTCTATTATATTATTAACAAATAAATGTTAAAAGAAAATATATGATATCATATGAGTGTATTTGATTCTTGTATAATTTAATAACAATTATTTCACTATTATACAGGAGGTTAACCTACCCCCAACCAAGGAAATGTACTAGGTAAGGGTTATTTCACAATATCTTCATTATCCGAGGTTGTTTATACGTAATAATCTAGTGGGATCTCATTATCATCCACATCCATGTTTCTTAAAAATGTATTTCAAAACGTTTTTACTATTTAAAATAATATGGGTTATGTTCATTTATACCGTTGTTTGACTTTTTATAAGAGTTTTATAAAGTAATCTTTCCGTCGTTTTCCAAACAATGTGTTTTTATCCTTTTCGACAGAATTAAGTTAAGAATGTTTTTTTAACTTATACGGCAGGTGCGGTTATTTTCTGTCGTTATAAAATAATCGAAGCTTCCTTTACAATCTTATAAGAATATTTTCAAAGAAAAGTTTTTATTTTATAAATATAAGACTCTTAAATGATTTCAAAATAGAAAGAGATATTTCTCTAAAAAGAGTTTTGATTTCATCTATGTCAACATCCTTTGATGGATTTTACGCTTATTTGAAGTTGATTTATCATGATACAAAACTTCAATATTGTATTGAAGGTTTTGTGATATGTTTGATTGTGTATGTGATATTTTTATACCATTCATAGTTTATGGTGATTGTATTGACATTTTTTATGCTAGTTTTAATACTAATTTTTATGTTATGTTTAAACATTTTCATATGGGAATGCATTGGATGTAATATGGTATGGGTGGAGCCCGGTATAGCTCCTCGATGCATCATTAGATCTCATTAGACAAACTAGTGTCTTGGCCCAAGGCCTTGACAAAATCTTATTTGTATTCTGGGCACGAGGCCTTGGCTATGTGGTTATGATAGTATGGCATTATGCATTCCATCATTATGAAAGTGGTTATTGATACTGCATGTGATTATTCGATTAGTAGAATATCCATTTAAATAAGTAAATGACATTATTTCATTTTATTTTTGCCATACTATGTTGAAGTTCAAGTTTAAAAGGCTTTTGTTTTGTTATACATTGCCTTAAATGTTTATTCTTATTTATAAAAGTTTCTGCTATATTGTTATACTTACTGGGCATTTGAGCTCACCCCTTTTATATGTTTTATTATTCCTAGGAAGTGAAGAAGTAAATTATGAATGTCCTGCAGGGATATTATGAGGGGATAATAGTGTGGATTATGGAGACAATATTTTGTTGTAGTAGTTTTTCACTTCATGATGTAATGTAAAACTTTATGAATATATCTAGTGTTTCCAAGGCTACTAAACCAATCGGTCTTTCTAGATTTGATCTTTCTTGTAATCATGACAATGTTGTGTAATAATGCACCGACTCTGGGTAACCGGGGTTGGGGTGTTACCCAAATTCTATGTTCCATGATGTTTTATTCATCTGAAATCAATTCATATAAAACACTGCATTATATTGAAGTGAAAAGTATCTTACAGGTAAAGCATTAAAATCTAGATTTTATGTAAAATACATTAATACTCAAAATGACATACATTTATAACATATGTTTCAGAGTTGAAATAAAATAAGCAGATGTTTCGATGCAATTTTATTATTTGATACATCAAATTTCAAAACTAATGAGAATATTGAACTGAAGATACATACTGGAGGGAGACAAGTCAAAAAATTTAACCCGTTGATTTTCAATGCTTGATAATTCAACATGGTTCATACCTCATTTTCATAGGCGAGACTTTCTTGATATTTGATCTCATTTACTCCATATATTTTAAACATTACCTTGAATGAATATTTTTCACATGGTCGATGTAGTTTAGACAAGTTAAAATATGAGCACCACACTTTTCTTTTTTCCCACAGATGTCCAATTTGATTGTTTCATAAACAATATGGATTCAAGAATGAGATGCATCATTACAATTATCAAATTGAATCAACTTGAGAAAATGTAGAGTAGTGAATCATAGAGTTTTCAATGCCGAATGCTAGTTTATATTTGTCACCTAAATCACAAAATATCCCCTAAAGCAAGAGGGAACTGTAAGGTGGAATTAGAAAAGATCCATCTTCTACTATAAAATTTTAATTGTTATTCTTTGACACTTATAACATTATGGAGATATCATATTGAAATGTTAAAAAATTGCATTAAAATGTAAAACATGTTTTGAAGAAGAATGGTGTTTCCAAAACATCAAGGAGAAAAGAAGGATGAAAATAGTATCATTCCTCTAAAAAGAAAAAATATTCACACCCTTTGAAATAAAATTCAATGTGCACATGCATTAATTCATTGAAAAAACATAATTATTTCCAATCAAAAACATATAAAAACATGTACAAAATCCATTTTCAGTAGGATAAAAGGGAAATAAATTGAACATTTAATTATTGAAGAACCAAGAAAAAATTATTTATATTTCCACTTACCAACATTAATAAATATTTAAAAAAATTAAAAAAAATGAAATATAAATTTCCCAATAAATATCCTCACACATTAAAAATAAAATGTCAACATATTTTATCATAAGAGGGAATATTTTCAATAACCATTATAAACAGATTCATTTCTATTACATCTACATGAAATGTATTCAACAGTTTAATCACAAATAGTAAACATGTATAACATCCTAAAATCAAGTATTTAAAATGTTTTCTACAAAGTGGTAGCATGAATGAATTGTTGTAAACATGTAAAACCAATATTATGTACTCCCATATAATGATATGATGCAGTTTTAATCTTTTTAATCAGCCAAAACATCAATTATATTTTTCACTAAACATAGATATTGTCATTAATGTACCAAAAAAGTAACAAAATCAACATCATATTAAATCATTTGTGTTTTATAAAAATAAAACAAGGTCAATAGTGAGAAAGGAGTGGCCATGAAGCTCCAATTCAAATGTGTTTGTTTTTGTTCACTAGGGTCAAGATAGAGTCATTTACTACACTCAAACATATACCATGTAAATGCATATGATAATTCATAAGAACAAGAATGGTGTGGGCCATATTTATTTTGATATTATAAAAATCAAAACATGTACAATTTTATTGAATTAACAAAATTAATTTTATTAAAAGAAAAAAATTCATGGGTTACCCCCCGTTTAGTGGTAGTTTTAATGTCCACTGCTAGACTCTCAAAAAATTAAATCCATGGTCACTTTGAATGTGTGGTTTCTTAAGTAGTAACCACCTCATGTTGACGTCCCAAATGATTATGAATGAAAATTAAATTATATTGGATTTAAAATATCTAGGAAAATGACCACATCCCCTATTAAATAAAAAATACCATTGAAATTACCCCTTGGTAGAACTAAATAACTTGTTTTCCACATCAATTTTTTTTACATAATTTCTGAATTTTACACTATCATAAAGGGAAAAGCTAATGTATGGTGTTCTTTAGGGGTTGAATCATTTCCATAAATATATTACTTATTAGATAAAATGAAATATTTAGAAATAACATTGTAAAGTACTGAGTTTGAAATGAAATATTAAATAAGATAGTGACCCCCTACACCCCCTCCCCCATCTATTTAACAGAGCCCACTTCATGGAAAGACCCCCCATTCCCACCGACCTCATGGACACCACCATTCTAGACCCCCTCTTGGACCCCCCCCCCATCTCTTGGACACCCCATCCTTGTACTTACACAACATTCTCAACACCTCCCCACCTGGACACCCCTTATGGACCTCCCACTAAACCCCAACTACACACCTACCCTAATAGACCCCCATTCTAGACACCCCCTCTTGGACACCCATCGCTAGGCCTACTTCACCCCTCCCTGGATAGACACCCCTGCATACCCCCTGACCTACAGAACCCCTTGAAGCCCCTTATAGACACCCTTTCACCCCCCTCCACACCCAGATAATTAATAAAAAAACCCCTTGAAACTATTAACACATGATAAAAATAACTAAACTCTTCAGACAAGTCAAATTAATACTGAAATAATAACAATTTAACAACATCCAATAAGAAAAAATAAATACAACCAAGCCATACCTATGACATGGGATAATCATGTATAAATTGTTTAAATATAATTCATTTATAATGGATGATGAGAATATGGAATGAGATATTCATAAATACAGTTCATTTTCAGTAGAAAATTAGGGGAGAAAATAAAAAATTACAATCATGTTAACAATAATCTCATAAAAATAGACTATAATGGGCACCCTAGCCAATTAGGCAGATTCAATTAAATATATGGGTATGTGGTGGGGATATTTCCTAAAGTAACATTGATGAGAGGATTTAAATAGTGTTCAAATATGCAGTTAGTGATAAATCACATGAGGAAGTGGATCGTGAGGGTATGACTGGTTTCAAGTGAGAAATCAGGGAGGTGGGGTGTCCATGATAGAGATTGGACTAGTGGTGGTGGATGTGACGCATCAGAGTAGGATGGTAGAAGGTGATGTGACCACATCATAGTGGAGTCGAGTGGTGGAGAGATACATCAGAGGATAAGGATCATGGTGTGGTGGGGTGGGGGTGTCGGAGATGCATTATAAGGGAGGAGGTGAAGAAATGCCAGAGGGGAGGTGGGCTGGTAGCATTGGAGCCACATCGGCTCAGAGACATAAGAGAAACATTCGAGCCACGTTTTCGTGGAGATGTTCTTGATACGTTGGAGTTCTAGGAGGAGGAGGAACAGTAAGGAATGAAGAGGAATTGTGATGGAGTAATTGTCTAGGTAGAGGTCTGTGGGAGGGAGAGTGTTTTCTAGTGGGATATGAATTTTCTAATTAGAGATAATCCTTTGATGACTTGTTTCTATGCCCATACATTTTTTCATGCCTCTATCTAATTTTATATTCAAATATCAATTAAACTGTGGAGCCTCTATGGGAATAAAAACCATTTTAATTAAATCTTAAACTAAGGTTTATCAATGGGAAAATTTAATTTTCTCATTTTAATTCAATTTGTTTTAACACAATCAAGATTAGTTATTTATAAATCGAGGTTCAAGTGATGTGGTGTAATTGATTAATAAAAAATATTAAATGAATTTTTAACTTGTAATTATTTTCATAGTTTTCAATTCATCACTATGTGATTGAACAAATTTTGATCTACATGTTATTCCCTAGAGAGGGGACATTGCACTCTTAATAATGAAAATCTCCCTTATGTTAGGTATTATAAAACACATACAAGGACCTTGGATTATATTTATGGTTTTGGAGAGTGTGTCGAGAGAACACGAGAATGATAAAGTTATCATGCTATCATTAAATCGAAAAATTTATATGTATACAAAATAAAATAGTTAAACTTATATCCACACTCCAACAATCACAAAACAAGAATAAAAAATACTTAATCACTATTTCTCTAATAGTCTACAAGGGTTATTCTAGTTTAATTCACTATAATGTAGTTCTGCAATAACTCAAACACCAGTATTTTTTGTGTTGTTTCATTTAGTCATCAAACTTTAAAAATAGTCAAAAACCATTATTTTCGTTCTTATGTCATTAATAAATTATTATTTTTGAAATAATAAATATTGTAACTTAATATATTACTTAGTTAACACAGGTATAATATTTTACAACATCTTGTGTACTTATTTTAGGCTATGTGATTTCTAATTACAAATGAAATATTAATAAATACTTTTGAATTTTCTTTGAAAATTACTAGGTTTTATTTGAAATCATGTTCATAATAAATGAAAAAAATAAAATTAAACTAAAAAATAAATATATGAAATGGGTTAAATATATATTATATTAAATATAATTTCATTCAGTATTAGTAAAACATTTAAAATAATAAATGAAACTAAAATCTAAAAAATTCTATATATTATCAAAAAAATTAAAAATCTATATTTTATCCTAAAAAGAATCCATAAAAAGATGAATGAAAGATATATTCAATGGAAACTCCCATCATGTCATCAAATATCCATTCACCATTAGTTTATTATGTTATTGAATTTATAGCTCAATTGACTTTTTATAAGGAGTCACAACAAAATCCAAATAGATGTAAAATGACTAATCGGAAGTGATACTCACAATGAAAAATCATATCCAAAGTAACTAGTGATACAATTTTCCTTAAAGGACATAAAAATATAAGTACAAATGATCCCATTTGATCACATGATTTCTAATTGAAATAAATATAATTTAATTAATAATTAAATTTTGTTATGAAACAAAAAAATAATGAATACAGGTAGGGGTGGGGATATTAACTAATAATTAAATAATATCATATGACCATATTTAGGGTTGTGTGTGGGGGTATTAACATAACATTAATACAGTAGGCCTGAAATTGATACTAATACACCAACTATTCCCATCACCCCTAATCGAAAAAAACAAGTACATAAACAAAATGGAAATCATAAATCGAATCAATGTAATCATACCTGATGGAAATCAATGAAAAAGAACATAAATATTGGTAGAAATATTTTTTTCAGCTATTTAAACAATCCCAAATCATGGTTTTTTATTTTATAAAACAAAACTTCAAATTAATTTAATTTTATTTAAATTACCTATGTAAAATCAATTAGTTATTACAAAACAATGATTTTATTTTAAATTACCTTATAAAAACTATATTCACATCTCAAAATTCAAAATTTTACTTATAAAACCATTTTTTCATTATGAAGAACTATCATTTTTTTTAATATCACAATTTCATTCTTTATTATTCCTACATTTATATTTATTAAACACTAAATCCACTTCAATTCATTTGAAATGTTTTTTTAGATAATTTTAAAAATAACCATTTCAATTTAATATTATGAAAATTTCATAAAAATAACAAAAATCCCGGTGAATATATCACAATACGCCATTGAACATACCCCATTATTTGAGAGTAACTACCGGTCTTGTGTGACTCCACTACATGGAATAGTAGTTCATGTGTCATCCATGAATTTACCAGTAATAGTTATATCGTACCATATACCTTGCCACCAAAAGAATTTGAAGACCCTATGAGTGCATTATGTAGTACCAGATAAACTATTAATGGCATTCCCAAGGAATTAAAAATCATTTAAATAATATATATATCATTAATATAATTTAGGTTCATTAATAAATAAAATAAATTCCAAAAAATTTGAATAAGACTAATAGATTGAGGCTCATAACACAAAATATCTTTGTAATTTGAGGATATAAACTATAATTTGGTAATTATTCTCCACTTACACCTACCTATTTTTTATTTACAACCCTATATTAAATATAGTGTAAATTCTCATATCAAAATGGGCATCATGAAAACTATGCCCTATTAAAAACCTATGATCTAATACAATATATTCATGTACTAGCTCGGGACACCCATGGATTGGGTACCGAATATGATCCACGATATGACTTAGGTATGTTAGATATAACCATGGGATAACCACTATATCTAGGGATTTAGATATTGAAATTGTTATAATGATTTCACTAAAATAAACATAGATAAAACACCGGGGAATATTTACTAAAATTTCCTCATAATAACTACAAAAATTGGAGGTCAAAGAACCTGAAGAAAAAATAATTTTTATAAATAATCAAATAAATGAATAACATAAAATAAATCAACATTAATAATAAATAAATAAATATTTCTAAAATATTAATAGTGTAATGGCCCGGGTTTTTGGGGTCCATTACTTTGTGAAAATCTCGTTTTGGGTTTTCTGGTCTGGGAATCACGGTGGTGTAGGCCTATTTGTAGCCTTAGCCAACCGGTAGCAGGCCTACCTATAGCTCGGTCTACCTATAGCTGCTACATATGGGTAGCTCAGCCTACCGGTAGATGCCGCCTACTGGTGGCTTGGCCTTCCTGTAGCTACAGCCTACCGGTAGCTCGGCTTACCGGTAGCTCGGCTACCGGTAGCTACAGCCTACCGGTGGCTCTGGCCTACCCCACGGGTTATTTCCAAAAACGCTCCCTTTAGCGCAAATAGGGTTTTAAACCCTATTTTGACTCGTTTAAGCATGTTTTAATGACCCGTAATGCGCATAAGAGTTTTAATTAAATACTTAAACTATTAATGAGTCGGTTTAAACCACCTGACCCATGAGTGGAGTCGCGTGGTCAACCCACGACCCCCGTGCCTTATGAGGTTTCACGTTTACTCCTCAACCGTTTGCGGCTCTTATAAACTAAGGGTTAGCCATGGTTTCTCCTTTTCTCGATCGTGGCATTTCACAAACAGCTTCTGGTGCCTCGGGACCGCCGCATCATTATCCATAAATTTCCTCTCCCCCAGCCTAAACGGCGATCATCTATCAACAAGTAGGGATTTTCCCCTTCATCTCTCTCTTTTTTGTATCATACGGGGTGGGCGTGCTCTTGATTTCTGTAGAATTGGGTAAACCAGACCTAATAAAAGATAATGAACGAGTCCTATAAAGAATGAATAGGGGGAACTATGATCGTTGATGGTGTTTTATATTTTTTTGATGTTGTTTCTTCTATGACCATCTTGTTGAGTTGTGCTAGCTTATGCCACTTGAAAATCGAGGTCGTTGGTGGTCGTTTTTTGTAAACTAATGAACCCTGCTGATGTTTTAAATGGCTTGTTGGTGGTTGTGAACTCCTGCTGTGAAAAGTGAATTGGTTAATCACGTATATCTGGCTGAATAAATTGAAAACACCAAGATCAACCCTTCTGTGATAGCTCCCGGTTAGAACACACGGAAATTTGAATCATGGAGAGTGATAAGTCGTTTAAATCTGAAAATACTTGCAAGGCCCTGCTTGTGTTGATGGTGGTAGTTGGTTGTTTTCCTTTCGAGCCGATTGCTGGAGATGTGGGAGGGGATGGGATCCCCTGTTCTTTTACACTCTTGGTGGTTGTGTGAATTTGGGGGATAGGATCTCCTGTTGGTATGGATTCGGTGGTTGTGAGTTTTAAATCCGGGTGGTTACTTGTTTATATCACGAATTGGGGTGGAATCCACGGTTGTTGAGAACCGGGTGTGGAAGTTTTGGTTGTTGTTTGACCGATTACTTTCCTGAATCTATGCATATGCCCACTAGTTGCTCAGTAATGCTTAAACATAAACATTATTACTGAATGTGAAATAAGAAAGGGGACAAATGGGTTTGTTGGCGAAAGTCATGAATTGGGACTTGGACGCAGTGGTGTTGTGGTCTGTAGGCTGGTTAGAAAAACCTAGGCTTTGGGTGAGTGCTTGTTACCTATATCTATACTTTTAGTTTCATGTTTCTTATTCGCGCCCCACCCATGTTGAGCACTTAGTGCCGAACACCCCCATTTCATGGGGGAGGGTGTTTTTCCCAAAACTATTTTTTGTGGCTGGTTATTAGCTCATTGTCTGCTCCCTTTCCTGGATAGCCCAAGTATCTTCGGGCAGGCTATGATGGCCTGAGGTCCATTATTAGCCCAAAAACCATTGGGTAGGGTAGTGTGGTGGTTGGCCAGGTGTGTGTGGCAGGTGGTTTCCCAAGTGTCTTCGGGATGAGGCCCAGGTGTCTTGGGCGTGGCAGTGGATCCTTTAGCCCAGGTGTCTTCGGGCATGGTGGTGGTTGTTCTGGCCTAGGTGTTTGCAGGCGTGGTTACATGTGATAGCTGTGGCCCAGGTGTGTGCGAGCGGGATTTGGCAGTGGGACTACGTGTGGTTGTGGCCCAGGTTTGTGTGGGCGGGTGTGGCAGTGGGGCTGCGATGAGAATGGAGGGATTGGTCTGATGCGTAGAATGTCTCAATAACCAGTGGGAAAGTGGCATGGGGTACCCAAAAATCAATGTTCTCTAATTATATATATTACATGACTTGCGTTATTTGGGGAGTATACCTTGGTGAGGCCTGGGGTGGATAGTTTACCTTGATAGTTGTTTGGTCTACTCCTTTTCTCACGGGACATTAGTATCTTCCCCCACTTGTGCACGAGAGACTTTGGTTTTCCCTACTGAGTGTACTTGTATTCTCACCCTACGTATATAAAACTGCTTTTAGGTTTCCAGGAGGACTTCGTGGATCACACAAGACCTTACTAGCTCGGACCTTTGGAGCAGTTGCAGCTATTGTTTTCTTTTCCTCTTTGGTACTTACCTTGTAGTCACCTTTTGCACTTTGTGGCTTTTACTTTTGAATCATGCATGTGCGAATGGTTTACTTTTGGCTTTACTTTTCTTTTTGCAATGGTGTTTTTGGGTTTTCTTCTCCTCATCTCTCAATCCTATAAAATAAAAAGGGTAATGCCTTCCATTTGAGAGAAATTTATATACCCTTGGTGCTGGTCGCCACTCCGGGACCTATTGAAGGCGGGGTTCGGGGGTCATTATCTCTCCTTCAACTTAAAGAAAGAAGGTCCTGGTAATCTGCTGACCCTTCCCTCCTTTTTTTAAAGGCGGGTCGTGACAGAATGGTATCAATGTGGATGGTTGAGAGATAGGATGGAGTCTGGAGTTAGGCACGGTGATGATTGCATGGGATGGTAAGGCAACAGTGTTGGGTGACCTTGGCGCATGAATTAGGCCCGGGAAGACTGGCTAGGACACGGGATTTTGGGGCCCCCTGTGATCTGATGCAAGGACTCTGGACCTACTGAACGACCAAGTGAGGCCTCACCGATTTCAGGGTAGAGACCCTAGGAAAGGTACATGCATCATAATGACTTGTGTTCTTGTGTTTCTGTGATGTCTTGGGAATTAAGAATAAATAAAATTTTAAGACGTTTAAGAACACTATTATTCACTACTTGGGTTTAGGCATTCCTTATTTACCTTGCAGCTATGGCACCTGGAAGGCCACCACGTGTGGTACAGGCGATCGAGGCCCCGGAGACTACATTGGCCAATCGGCAGAAAGCTGATCGAGAGGAAGAGGAAGACTAGTGGTAGAAGACTCTTCGAGCCTTCCAACGACAGGCCCTCGAGAAGTATGAGGGAAGCACCTCCAATATGAAGACGGAAGGCTGGTTAGAGGAGCTAGTTATAGCCTTCGGCCTGATTCGGGCCCCGGCCGAGTACTGGGTTCCTCTGGCCATTAGCCTAATGCGGGGAGTGGCACGTCAGTGGTGGATGCTTTACCTGGGGGAGAGGAGAGAGTCTGAGGTGTATTGGGTGGATTTCGAGAAGGAGTTCCGGGCGGAATTCCTCTCCTCGACAATGAAGGCAGAAAAGAGGCAGGAACTACTCTCCCTCCAGAAGGGGAGTAATTCCATGAGGGAGCTAGGGATCAAGTTCAAGGACCTCCTACGTTTTTCTCTGGACCTCTTTCCCGACGAGGAGTCTCGGGCAAGGCGTTTAGAGGAGGCACTCCGACCCTCCCACCAGTATGTTGTTACCCCCTTTTCCATGCCGACGTACTTGGAGGTCTAGAAGAAGGCCGAAGTGGTGGAGCAGATGCATGCTCTAGGGGGAGTGTCGCGAGAGGGGATCCAGCTAGGGCCACCAAAGGGGAAGGCCGTCAGCACTAGGCCTCCAGTGTCATGGCCCTCTAGGTTCCGACCCACAGAGAGAAGACCGCAGCAGTTTCAGTTTCGATCCCCCGGCCCTCGCCCTTTTCCTACGGGCCCGGGAGAGCGGTGCTTCATCTGTGAGAGCCCTGGGCATCTCTGGAGTCAGTTCCCAGACTGGGTGCAGTACAGCAGTGGTAGTCATCCCCAACACCTGCCCCAGCAGCAGCTTCCATCCAGACCTTTCCAGCAGCAGCAGCAAGGACAGCGAGCTCCCGCTCCTCCGAGGGCAGACGTAGGAGGAGGCCGACCTCATGGCGCTCCACAGGGACCTCGACCAGGGTGTGGTCGGGGAGTTGATCGATAGCTGAGGGGCAGGGGAGCTGGGCGTGGACAGTTGCACGCTGTAGAGGCAGCAGTTCCAGCAGGGCCATAGGTTGTTCGAGGTATGATCAGTCTGTTTATAACTCTTGCTTATTCTTTGTTTGATACCGGAGCTTCGCACTCCTTCGTCGCACCCAGTCTAGCCCGTACTGTGGGTCTAGATGCTGAGAGACTTCCAGTGCCCCTGGTGTTGAGCACACCAGTTGGAGGTCAGACCGACTTTTCGTTCATTTTTCATGGATGTAGACTGATGATAGGGCCACATCAGTCGGTTCGGGATCTTCTTCTGCTACAGATTCAGCCATATGATTTCATCCTAGGCATCGACTGGATATTTTCTATGTGTGCCGTCATCGACTGTTTCTGAAGAAGGGTGGTGTTCTCGGACTTGGATGGCCAGCGTTTTACCTTCACCGGTGAGTGGAGCAGTCCAAAGGGAAACAGGAGAGAGGAACCTCTCCTCTCCTTGTTGACCGAGCTGACACTGTAATCAGTAGATGCTGAAATGGTGGAAGTGCCAGAAATCGTCCATGAGTTTATGGACATCTTTCCTAAGGAGGTGACGACTCTACCCCCTCGACGTGATATCGAGTTCAGGATAGACCTGCAGCCCGGCGCTCGACTGATCTCGATGGCTCCTTACCGGATGGCACCTTCGGAGCTACGAGAGTTGCGGATACAGATTGACGATCTGATGAAGAGGGGTTATGTTCGTCTGAGTTCATCACCGTGGGGTGCTCCAGTCTTGTTCTCAAAGAAGGCAGATGGTGGTCTCAGGTTGTGCATAGACTACAAGAGGCTGAATCAAGTGACGATCAAGAATCGCTACCCTCTTCCGAGGATAGACGATCTTTTCGACCAACTGAAGGGGGAAGGATGGTTCTCGAAGATCGACCTGCGGTCTGGGTTCCACCAGCTGAGAGTGAAAGAGAGCGACATCTCAAAGACAGCGTTTAGGTGCAGGTATGGACACTTCGAGTTCGTAGTCATGCCCTTCGGTGTTACGAATTCCTCAGCTATGTTCATGGGGCTTATGAACTCCATCTTCCGGGAGTACTTGATTCGGTTCGTGGTTGTGTTCATCGGCGATATCCTGGTCTATTCGAGGTCAGAAGAGGACCATGCAGAGCACCTGAGAATAGTTTCGGATTCCCTCCGGCAGCACCAGCTCTATTGCAAGTTGTCAAAATGCATGTTCTGGACACGATAAGTGCACTTCCTCGGGAACGTGGTGTCTGAGCAGGGGGTAGCGGTCGACCCATCAAAGGTTGAGGCAGTTGTTTCTTGGGCAGTACCCAAGGATGTGGCGGAAGTCCAATGTTTCCTTGGGATGGCAGGTTACTATCGGAGGTTCGTACCCAACATCTCCCGAGTAGCAGCCCCTTTGACGGCTCTGACCAAGAAAGACAAGGCTTTCGCATGGAGTGAGCAGTTCCAATCAGCCTTTAGCTATCTGAAGGAGAAGTTGGTCAGTGCCCCAGTGCTGATATTACCAGAAGAAGGGGTGGCTTATGAGGTGTTCTGTGATTCTTCGGGACAGGGCCTCGGATGCGTGTTGATGCAGCGACAAGGAGTGACCTCTTATGGGTCCATGCTGCTGTGTTCCCATGAGCGTAATTACACCACCCAGAACCTGGAGCTTGCAGCGGTCGTTTTCACCATAAAGATATGGCGGCACTACCTCATCGGAGAATGCTTTGTGGTCTTCATGGATCACAAAATCTTGAGGTATATCTTCTCCCAGCGGGACTTAAACATGCGACAGCGGAGATGGGTGGAGTTCATCCGGGATTACGACTTCGAGATCTCTTTTACTGAGGGAAAGGGCAATGTGGTGGCAGATACCTTGAGCAGGAGGACGTAGAAGGATGCGGTTCGAGAGTCGGCGGATGCCTGGAAGGCAATGGAAGAGTTAGCTACCTTACACCTGGATGTGAAGATGGATAGCGGCAGAGGCTGCCTATAACAGATGACAGTGTAGTCATCTCTATTTCAGTAGGTGGAGGAGTCTTAGTGGGGAGACATAGAGTGTGAAGTGGTGAGTGACCAAGTTGACCAGGGTAATGCTCTGGAAGGATGGACCGAGGATGGTCAGAACTGGATGCTTTTTGGGGGAAGGTTGTTTGTCCTGGAGGTGATGCGCGACAAGGTTCTCAGTGAGTTCTACAACTCACCCCTAGCGGTACACCTAGGAGTTTCCAAGATGTACCAAGGTTTGAAGAGGCAGTTTTGGTGGCTCGATGTTAAACGAGCGGTGGAAGAGTTTGTGGCCAAGTGCTTAGTATGTCAGCAAGTGAAGGCTGAAAACCAAGTTACAGGCGGCCTACTACAGCCTCTAGTTGTTCCCGAGTGGAAGCGGGACGACATCTCAATGGATTTCGTCATGGGACTACCCAAGGTCCAAGGGGGGTGCGATTCCATTAGGGTTGTAGTGGACAGGTTGACAAAATCGGATCACTTTCGGGCGATCAGGGAGTCGAGTTCCGTGGATGCTTTGGCACGAAAGTACGTGGATGAGGTGGTGCGGTTGCATGGAGTTCCGAGGTCTATAGTGTCGGATAGGGATGCACGGTTTACCTCGCGAGTCTGGAGAGGATTGAAGCATGCGTTTGGCACCCAGTTACACCTTAGAACTGATTTCCATCCCCAGACAGATGGACAAATAGAGCGCACCATCCAGACCATGGAGGATATGCTATGGGCATGTGTTCTGGATTCAGTAGAACCATGGGTGCGATACTTGCCTCTGGTTGAGTTTTCCTACAATAATAGCTACCACTCTACCATCATTATGGACCCATTTTAAGCTTTGTATGGGAGGCCATGTCGTTCACCTGTGTGTTGGACCGAAGTAGGAGAGGCAGGCATCCTTGGCCCGGAGGTGGTGCAGAGCACGACAGAGAAGGTTCAGATCATACGGGAAAGGATGAAAGCGGCCCAGGACCGACAGAATTCGTATACGGATACCAGGAGGAGGCCCTTGGAGTTTGAGGTTGGGGACCACGTGTTCATAAAGGTCTCCCCTCGGCTTGGGCAGCAGAGGTTCGGCAAAGGGAGTAAGCTTTCTCCCAGATTCAGCAGACCCTTCCAAGTGTTGCGGCGGGTCGGTGAAGTGGCTTACCAGCTAGCGTTACCACCACCGCTACTAAGGATACACGATGTCTTTCATGTGTCCCAGCTCCATCGGTAACTGAACGACAATTCACACGTCCTTGATTGGGGTGAGCTGGACATCGAGGACGACGTGAACGTTGTGGAGAGACCAGTGGCGATCGAGGATCACAAAGAAAAAGGTGCTTCGCGGGCGAACCATTACCTTGGTTCGCGTGTTGTGGAGACATGGTGGGCTAGAGGAGAGTACATGGGAGAAGGAAGCACAAATGCGTTCCCAGTACCCAGAGTTGTTTTTAGCCTTGTTCCTTGTTGCACCTATTGCAGTAGAATGTTTTGACCTTTTTAATATGGAATGTAGTGGTTTTCTTTCCTCTAGATGTGTGTGAAAATCCCTTGATATGGGGGAGGAGATAACCCAACCCCTAATCAAGAAGCATTAAGGTGGATGCGATTAAACCCTAGCAGATGAGTTAGTGCCGCCCAAAGCGGATAATATCTTGACATGGGGAAGCAAACTCCCCAACCCACATGCCCAGACAGTTTGGCATGGTATCTTGCTAGGTTCTTGGCAGGGAAATGTTATAGTTAGCATGAGTTTTCTCCTAAGAGGTATCTTTCGAGGTGGTTGTTCGGACCCTCTCTTCCCTTCTGGTTTGTTTTGATTCTCGGGGACGAGAATCGTTTAAGAGGTATCTGATGTAATGGCCCGGGTTTTTGGGGTCCATTAATTTGTGAAAATCTCATTTTGGGTTTTCTGGTCTGGGAATCACGGTGGTGTAGGCCTACTGGTAGCCTTAGCCTACCGGTAGCAGGCCTACTGGTAGCTCGGTCTACCGGTAGCTGCTGCCTACCGGTAGCTCGGCCTACGGGTAGCTGTAGCCTACCGGTAGCTCGGCCTACCGGTAGCTGCAGCCTACCGGTAGCTCAGCCTACCGGTAGCTCGGCCTACCGGTAGCTGCTGCCTATCGTGTAGCTCGGCTACCAGTAGCTCCAGCCTACCGGTGACTCTGGCCTACCCCATGGGTTATTTCCAGTAACGCTCTCTTTAGCACAAATAGGGCTTTATACCCTATTTTGACTCATTTAAGCATGTTTTAAAGACCCGTAACGCGCATAAGAGTTTTAATTAAATACTTAAACAATTAATGAATCGGTTTAAACCACCTGACCCATGAGTGGAGCCGCGTGGTCAACCCATGACCCCCATGCCTTACGCGGTTTCACGTTTTCTCCTCAACCGTCTGCAGCTCTTATAAACTAAGTGTAAGCCGTGGTTTCTCCTTTTCTCGATCGTCGCTTTTCACAAATAGCTTTTGGTGCATCGGGACCGCCGTATCGTTATACGTAAAGTTCCGCGCCCCTGGCCTAAACGTCGATCATCTATCAACAAGTATGGATTTTCTCCTTCATCTCTCTCTTTTGTGTATCATGCGGGGTGGGCGTGCTCTTGATTTCTGTAGAATTGGGTAAAACAGACATAATTAAAGATAATGAATGAATCCTATAAAGAAATAAGAGGGGGGAACTATGATCGTTGATGGTGTTTTATAATTTTTTTATGTTTTTTCTTCTATGACCATCTTGTTGAGTTGTGTTGGCTTTTGCCTCCTGAAAATCAAGGCTGTTGGTGTTCTTTGTTTGTGCACTAATGAACCCTGCTGAAGTTTTAAATGGCTTGTTTGTGGTTGTGAAATCCTGGAGTGAAAAGTGAATTGGTTAATCACATATATCCGGCTGAATAAATTGAAAACACCAGGATCAACCCTTCTGTGATAGCTCCCGGTTAGAACACATGGAAATTTGAATCATGGAGTGTGTTAAGTCGTTTAAATCTGAAAATACTTGCAAGGCCTTTCTTGTGTTGAAGGTGGTAGTTGGTTGTTTTCCTTTTAGGCCAACTGCTGGAGATGTGGGAGGGGATGGGATCCCCTATTCTTTTATACTCTCGGTGGTTGTGTGAATTTGGGGGATGGGATCTCCTGTTGGTATGGATTCGGTGGTTGTGAGTTTTAAATCTGGGTGGCTCCTTGTTTATATCACGAATTGGGATGGAATCCTCTATTGATGAGAACCGGGTGTGGACGTTTAGGTTGTTGTTTGACTGTTTACTTTTCTGGATTTATGCCTATGCCCACTAGTTGCCCAGTATTGCATAAACATAAACATTATTACTGAATGTGAAATAAGAAAGGGGACAAATGGGTTTGTTGGCGAAAGTCATGACTTGGGACTTGGACGCAGTGGTGTTGTGGTATGTAGGCTGGTTAGAAAAACCTAGGCTTCGGGTGAGTTCTTGTTACCTATATCTATACGTGTATTTTTTTGTTTCTTATTCGCACCCCCCCCCAAGTTGATCACTTAGTGTCGAACACCCCCATTTCATGGGGGAGGGTGTTTTTCCCAACACTATTCTTAGTGGATGGTTAATAGATCCTTTTCTGCTCCCTTTCTCAGATAGCCCAAGTATCTTCGGGTAGGCTGTGATGACCTGAGGTCCATTATTAGCCCAAGAACCTTCAGGCATGGTAGTGTGGTGGTTGGCCAGGTGTGTGTGGCAGGTGGTTTCCCAAGTGTCTTTGGGATGAGGCCCAGGTGTCTTCGGGTGTGGCAGTGGATCCTTTAGCCCAGGTGTCTTTGGGAATGGTGGTGGTTGTTCTGGGATAGGTGTTTGCAGGCGTGGTTACATGTGATAGTTGTGGCCTAGGTGTGTGCGGGCGGGATTTGGCAGTGGGACTGCGTGTGGCTGTGGCCCAGGTGTGTGTAGGTGGGTGTGGCAGTGGGACTGCGGTGAGAATGGCGGGATTGGTCAGATGCGTAGGATGTCTCAATAACCAGTGGAAAAGTGGCGCGGGGTACCCAAACATCAATGTGCTCTGATTATATATATTACTTGACTTGCGTTATTTGGTGAGTGTGCCTTGGTGAGGCCTGGGGTGGATAGTTTACCTTGATAGTTGTTTGGTTTACTCCTTTTCTCACGGGACTTTAGTACGTTCCCCCACTTGTGCACGAGAGACTTTGGTTTTCCCTACTAAGTATACTTGTATGCTCACCCTATATATATATAACTGCTTTCTGGTTTCCAGGAGGACATCAGGGATCACACAGGACCTTACTAGCTCGGACCTTTGGAGCAGTTGCAGCTGTTGTTTTCTTTTCCTCTTTGGTACTTACCTTGTAGTCACCTTTTTCACTTTTTGGCTTTTACTTTTGAAACATGCATGTGGAAATGGTTTAATTTTGGCTTTACTTTTCTTTCTGCCTTGGTGTTGTTGGGTTTTCTTCTCCTCATCTCTCGATCCTATAAAATAAAAAGGGTAATGCCTTCCATTTGAGAGAAATTTCTATACCCTTGGTGCTAGTCGCCACTCCGGGACCTATTGAAGGCATGTTTCGGGGGTCGTTATCTCTTCTTCAACTTAAATAAGGAAGGGCCTGGTAATCTGCTGACCCTTCCATCCTTTTGGTGAAGGCGGGTCATGACAAACAGATACAAGAGTGACCATTTTGGATGATACAATAACAAAAACGAAAGCCACTCCGATAAATCTATATGTTATTCTACAAGTAACCATTTAGACTCAATACCAACATCAATCCAACATGATAAATATACTACCTTAACATATAAATGAAACTAAATTATGTAGATAATTATGAGTATAAATCATTGTATTTATTCTAATAAATCCACTCCCCATGTATTACCATGAAACAAAAGTTCCATTTCTTGGTAGTTTTAAAATATAGTTAATATACATAGGTTTTTATCATTTATTTTTAATACCAATTATAATTCATTTAAATTATTCCATTAAATAGTTTCATTTAAAACATATAGTTTAAAAAATCCAAAAACAATATTCCTTAAATATACCCATGTATATGAGTTAGTAAAAAGAATTTCTAAAAAACATTTCCCAATATTTAACAATTATTTGAATAGAAAGACAATATTTCTTTATAAAAAGATTGTGACAAAAGATGTGATAATTTTCATAATAAGGAAAATTTATATACATAACATTTTAAAAAAATTAAATTTAATTAGAGAGACAATATCACAAAAATACTGAAGACAAATTTTAGCAAATGACGTTCTGTACTCATGATCATGGGAATAACTCACTGTTGAGTGGAAAGTCAATATCAAACTAAAAATTTCCCATGATATAATATTTATTGATAATATATAACCTACATAATTATTCAAATTTAGTTATATTTCATTATCATCGGTCGAACTCACTATGTAGGACAAACCATATACAAAGGGCCATCATTTTAGAGAATGATCGTATAATGGTACATAATGTGGTCTTTGAAATTCCACTCTATACTCATGGTTACTATGATGTATAAAATGGTGGTGAGAAAATGAGTGATAAAAAATATCACAATAAAAATATATAAATTCGAAAATAAATTATGATAAATTATAAGAAATATTCACCGCCAAAAACACTTTAATGAATAGACCATCAATCACAAAATCATTAACATAATAAATGTGTCCTATTCTAGGGACATAATCATCCATATTAAAAAAATCATTGTAGATGAATATTCTAAGGGATTGATCATAATTAAAATTGTTTTTCAAAAGTAAAAACTATCCCTCATAACTCCTCTATGAAAGTTCCAACAGTGTCTTATAACATTTATGAAAAAGATTTTCTAAATATCAAATTTTTAATGAACCATAAACACCAATGAAGTCCACAAAACAATTAAATCTATATTTAATGGAAAAAAAACAACTTATGATATGAAATCTCATTAGTAAAGTCCATTGAGTAATTTTATCAAACATATTTCTTTCATGGTCAAACAAAATATAATTTAACTAATCCTTAAAAAGGTAAAAATCCATTTACTCATTGGAAATAATGTAAAATAATATTATTTATCATTAAAAATAATTTAACCAGATTTAATATTTTCATTACACGCCCATAACAAAAAATTAGAAACACTATAAAATTATGGGATATTAATGTAATTGTCCATGGATGGAGTAAGTGACGTCATTTTTCTTATCTGAAAAGCAAGGTATTTATCTAACCACGTATGAAATTAAATACCCTCTAACAGCTAATACAATTTTAAAAACATAAAACCACCAATTAAAAAAAATTATCAGAAATTCTTTGTCATTAAGATTATATATTTTTAAGATCGTAGAATATGAGAAAACTAATTCAATACATATTCATTGAAGATTTTAACAATAATAATCATGCTCAAAATTGAATAAAATATGGAAATCACTTAGGATTATGAGAAATGGGAAGGATCCCAAGAATGTGGTAAGTGGAAAGAAACGAAGAAAGAATAAAATCTATAAATTTGAATAGTGTAAATAATGTGATAACAATTTAAAAATAAATATCTATCATTCACCATGTCAAAACACTCCTAGGTATGGTGTGGTAAATCCATCTCAAGGACCCCTAAAAAACAGTCCTAGGATATAGAATTGTATATTCTATGAAAAATGAATTAATCCTCCCCACCATCACCCTGAGCTCCATTACTCGATACTATAGAACCTTCCCCTAAGGTATAAGGATCACTCAAATACAATCCCAACACTATATTTTAGACCATATGTCATGGCCACCTATGGTCTAAGTAATGGTAACCCTTATTAAGCCACTCCCCCACCCCCTTTATTCCATATATCCCTTTGTTATGTAATTACATGACACTATGAAAGGAGAATAACACTACCAAACGCTGATATATGTTGAAAATACATTAGTTATGCTATGTTGTACTAATTTTTAAGGAACAACCCCATACCCATTCTTCATCCACACATCATATATCATTTTATGGAATTTTATACCATTATACAGTGGTTTCACTATTGTATAACCATACACAACCCACATACATATTGTATTGAATTTGGGTCATGGTGTGTTCCTCCCTTACCAAGACCACCACAACTGTATAGCCCATGTGTCTTTACATGGGCATCTAAGGAAAAACCTATTGTGGTTGTGCCCATAAAATGTTTCAAATCATTCAAAACCCATGAAACAATATTTCCAAAATAAAAGCTTGAAAAAAAGCAAAATAAAAAATATATATAGGTTTAGGTGTAATGCTAGTCTATAAAATCCAAATGAGTCCAAAAATTCATTTTCTAGTTATGAAATGAAAAATTAAATGTTAGACTCATGTTGGTTACCTCAATGTCTGTGTTTTATTTTTAATATATATCTATAAAAAAATTCATCATTTGATGATATTTCCAAAATGAAACCAATTGTAGGTACCCACTAAACCATAGGTACTCCACCCGTAATGAAAGAGTTTATTTAGAAGTGAGTGACTATGGGAAGATATTCAAGACATTTTATACTCAAGAGATAAATAATTATAACTATATAAAAATAGTTGATATTGTAAGAATTTAAAAATAAATATCATGTAATAATATGAAACACAACAAAATACGACAACATCAAAAAAATGGTTTAAATAAAATATTATAAAAGTCCTAAAATACATAATAGGACCACCAATTGGTGGATCACACATAGTAGGTCCGAAATAAAATTAAAATAAAGCCTCTAAATATTAATATAATACCCACAGGGTCTTTCTCCTTCCATTAAAATCCAACCCATGAATCCATTGCACCTCCTGCTACAAATATCTAGATATCGAGCTCATTCATTTTCACATTTCATGAGACAAAATGTATATATTCTTCTTAAAGATCTTATATAGGTTTTGAGTATCAAATAAATAGACCACTAAAAATTATATGAAAATATAAAATAAATTTAAATAGCTAAACCCTATCCAAGAAAATTAGATAATTAAGAATTAAATGAATGGAAAAAAAAGTAATCATACTTGGGAAAAATTGGAGAGTCTAGGGATCTGTAGTCAATGTAAACATAATCTATTGCAAGTATTAGATAGATGTGGGGTGGATACATGTGAGAAATATGTTGGGGAGGTGAGGGTGTCCACATATGAGGAGGAATACAGATGGTGATATGGTTTTAGTGGAGGTGAGTTTTGTTAGAGGTGGGCCATGATCGCCGTGAAGTCTGGGGGGACGTTAGTGTCATGTTACAAGGGATGTGTGGAGGCTGTGTCGGAGGTGGGATGGGTATGCCAGAGCCGCGGCAGCAGGGAGGTTGGTTGGGTGTGTCATAGCCATGATAGAGGGGAGGTATACTATGTTCTCCAGAGCCACGACTGAGGGGTGGTGGTCTTAGGGAGGTGGGTCCGGTGTGCCTAAGCCACGAAGTAGGGGATGTGGGGAGGAGGAGTGGGAGGATGGGAGGGGTAATTACATGGGTGGGATGGGGAAGTATCATGAGGGTTAGAGTAATCACGAGGTAGGGGAGGATTGAGTGGGAGGGGTGGACATAGGGGCATAATTTTCCTTCTACCCATCGGATTTGGGATGGATATAGCCACAAATTATATTAACTTTTTCTATAAATCTAGGGAAATATATAAATTTTCATGTAGCTCATATATATCCATAGTCTCATTTATGTTGAAATGGATGTTACAAAGGATATGATGTAAGAGATACATGCCTCATCATGGTATGTGCATCCTAAATTCACCATGATGTACCGTTACCAAAAGTGTCAATATTAGTAGTTCTAGATTAAATGTGAAGATAATGACATCATTGTGACGTGTTATACCAGTTAGTTGGTAATAGAGGAAAATTAACAACTATCCAAACATGTAAAAAATTTACATATTTTAAATTTTATATGGGATGGTGTCTCAATGGATTTCATAATAAATTTATCATGGTCATATATATGTACCTATGTTGTTTCGATTTTTTTTGAATGGAACTCAATGTGTTTTTATCTATTTCTGATCAATGAGACATTTTATGTTGATTGGATGGGATGGTTATACATCCATGACATTTCATTACTTCATAGAGTCCTTATCACAATCTTATAAGATAGGGATAACCTCATTAAAGCTCATTTCTATATGAGTTTCTTGAGTTCATTGGGTACATAGGTCTTCTAGAAAACACCCTAACACACTCAGACTTATTTACAGTCAACGTGTTCCATCTATATTCAATATAATATTCTATGAACATGCATCCTCGATTTTGGAGGCCCTTATGAGAATCATATACCACCTTTTTGTTCTCCAATAATAACATCAATCATATGAATATACAGTTATAACCTCATAATGGATTAAATGGTAGGCTATGTCGATCAAGCATGTGATGGATAGAGGTAGGTGAGATAGCCTTTTTTTGAACAACATCTCCTGTTGGAGATTTCTGAGTTTGACCACTAGATTTAGAAGTAGATGGATACTTTACATGATCGAATGAAATTATATTTCGTTCATTACAAATGACCTATATTGATTGAGGTCAGGGAGTGGACCTTTCTTCATGTTCTACAATGTTTGGGAAAAAGGCGGATTAGGAGATAGGTTAATCATTCACTGTGATATGTTGATATGTTAGAGATTTTGGATATATTCGAATCAGTGGGCTATCAGAGAAATTATCCTTAAAGTATCTGATTCAAGAATAGTGTTTTACATGCATCAGAGATACACCACTATTAATCAGAACAATATCACACTTTAGAGCATGATGAGGTACAGTTATAGGTCTATGGGTTCGTTGATGTTCATCAGATTTGTATTGTTGATAGGAGAAAATATTTTCACTAAGGATTCTCATTTCCACTAGTATGGGAGTTATTTCCACATGTCCATTTATAAGACAATACATGGGTGTTGGAGGCCATCATATGTGTTCGATGGCCATAATTGTTCACCGACAAATCATAACCACCATTTGGAGTGAAAATTGGTGAATAAATTTTCATGGGTTTGTGATTATAAGAACCTGTATTGTTTTTGAGTTATAGATCTCTTATTTTTCATATATAAAGCTTATATAGGTTAAAATGAAAAAATGTTGAGGACATGATGGTTTCTAGGGTGTTCGTGGCTAGTTTAGATCAGAAAACCCATTTTGGGGTGTTTTTGGCCTAGCTCATGGCTATTTCAAACTATGTAGGGTTATCTGCACTGTTTGACTAAACTATGAAATGTTAGACATATGGGGTGTTCATTCCACATAGTTTTTGTAAACTGTGAGAGAGGAGAAACAAAATCTTGTGGACATGTATTCATTTTATGTAGAACATTTTTTTCATGGTTTATGAATGGTTTGTATACCATGCAGGTAAATTGTGCAGGTGCCCCTTTGTGTAAAGGAAGTTGTGCACATTTGGAAGATGCCTATCTAAATTGTGCGCATAAACAGTGTTCCCCATGTTATTGTGGGAAATTTTATATATTTAAATAAAAATAAAATTCCTTTTTAAAATAGAATCCTTTTTCCTATCAACATATTGGAAATTAATTCCATCATATCTCTTGATGGAAACTATTTTTATTTCCCAAATCCTTCGTCCGACCTCCATTTCAATCTTTTTTGTCACCTAAGATCTATAACATTATGATCTAAATTCATTTCTAGTCATTCTTTCTTATTCATGTAAGAATCAATACTATTTGGATTTAGGCTCATATTCCCCAATTTTTTATTTGTCATCCATTTTTTATATTTCTCTTAATATGTGTCAAATCAAGACATGATACTATAAATGAACCACACTACAATGCTAAGGTAGGCATTATATACTTTTAATTTATGTTTTGGTTTTGTATAGGGATATATGTTGTTATGCCTTCCAATATAGTTGATGAATGATTTATTAGATGCCACAATTGGTTATCCATGGATATGTAATATACAAGTGGAAACATTGGATAGATTATTATACATGGGTATTGAATCAATCAGATTCCATGGGATTTTCAAACCCATTTATCTGGGAAGCTTTTTCATCTATATGAAATGTTCAAGATGAAATATTACTAAGACTCCTACCAGTGCCTACATTGAGTTCCATTCAATTTACTCATAGGACATTATGAGGATGCCTTAGTTATGGACACTTTAGATCCGAAACTGCATCACCCTGAGATTTGACGAGATAGATTCATTCTTAATTTATTTTATTACTTGTGTTGTACACAACACCATGATTAGAATACACTATATATAACACAGTATTAGATTGAAGTATACATAACACTATTCTTTGTTTGTGTTGCACACAATTTCAGGCTATTTTGATAGAATTCGTATCACTCAACACTGAGAATATATATTTCTCTATTTATAAATGATCAATATTTGGATTATTATTTATGAAACACCAACAAAATCATTCACTACATGCTACACTCACATATATTCTCTTACATGCAAGAGTGACCATCCTCGATAGCATGCATGGTATACAATAATAAGTTTCTCTAAACAGAGATATATTACTAAAATATTATATAACATAGTCTTTATGAATAGTATTGACCACATTTTTAATTTTATATAACCTTATAATTCATCTTACACATTATATGAAAAAGAAATCATTTTTTAATATAAAATAATTATTTTTAAAAAATGTAGTTTTACACCCTTTTAATGGTGCATGAATTTAAATTTTCATTTTTTACATTTTATATATTATATTTGAAAATATAATCATCTTATTTAAGAATTGGGACATAAAATTTTACTATGGATAATTTGTTGATATTTTTCTTCTAACTCTCATATTTTAATGAATAGTAAAAATACACAAAATTTTAATTGAAAACAACTGTTTCCATCAAAATAAAATATATGGTAAAAATATATTATTAAATGATTTCAAAATATAAATATAATATATTTTTATATTTTAAGACAATTTATGTCATATTCATTAATTTACAGTGAATTAATATGTAAAAACATTTCAATCTTTTGCAATTTTTTCCACAAATCTTGTTTTTCTTCGAAAAGATGTTTAATTTTAAATTAATTACAAAATCTTATGTTTTTTGAATTTTGAAAAATGGATACCATATTTAGGAATAAAAAGTTTCAAATTGTATAAATAGTTACTTTTTATTTTTGTATATTATGAATAGTAAGTGCAGTAATTATTTTTTTATCATGTTTAAAGGGAAAATATGGTAAATAAGGTTAGAAAATAATATTATAATAATATTATATTACCCTTATAAATTAATTAATCCTACTGAATGACATATTTCTGAAAAGTGGAATCCTTGGGTCCATTTTGGGACCCCATGGATTCACTTGGATGTGAAAATGACACTTTATAAAATTTAATTTCAAGTAATGATAATTATAACCTAGACATATATCATTTACTAAATTAACTTTAATAGAGGGTTATATAAAATATCTCTATTTCTATATATAATAATTATAAATATAAAAAGATTTTCTACATCATGTTATTTTATTAATAATTATTACAGATTAGATAAATTTATTTATTTTTTACACAATTATGATATAGTTATTACCACATTAATGATGTAATCAAATAAATGAATTTATAAATATTAAATCATATGTGATTTGGTTATTTTGATGTATTCCACCAATTTTTTATATTTTTCTGACATATTAGATTTTATTTTATTCCATTGGTTAGACATAAAAATTTATTTTCTGAATTTTTAATAAATGTTAAGTATGAATTGTATCCAAAATTGACATAATTCATAACTTAAAACATAAAATAGATTATTAAATTATACTAAATTCATAAAAATGTAATATTCAGAAAAATAATTAATATATGTCTAAATATGTCATAAAATACATTTTGTGGGCCGTATCACATGATATGATAATTACATTAACTTACAATGTGTATAAAACATGATAACATGACCAGATTAAAAAGGGTAAAATAAGGGTAAAATCAAAGAGATAAGGATAAAAAATATTCAAAATTTTATAAAACATTTATTCGATGATGTTTATTTGAACTATAATAATCTTTTCATGGATTTTAATAAGTTTTTCACCATATTAAATCTAAATTGAATTTATAATAAATTAATATTTTTTATCTTTCATTATGTGCGCTTTTCCTCTCTTATAAAAGGGAAGCTCCTCCCTCTCTTTTTCACCGCATTTTGAGCCTTAAAAAGCACATTAACTCAACCAATTTCTCCTTTAAACATCCCTAGTTACTTTATTATGGTTCTGGTATCCTCAAATGTCCAACTCTTGTGCACTAAGAGTAAATTTAAAAGAGGCACATCAAGTAGGAGATAATCTCTTCTACTGATTCATTCAAATTAATTTCTTATTCATCTTCCTCTTATTTAGTTGTTCAATTATAAAATATAAACCTAATTATCACTAATATATTGATATGTTATTATAGATATTATTCAACCCTATTTCACCTTCTATCTATCCTATAATAAATGAAATCATCGTGAATGCGTACGTACGGTTTACCATCTCTACACCGTAGTGTAATCTATTGTTCACCACCACCTTACATGTTTGTGTATAACGGTGGGTATAGTATATACGTGATATTATAATAAAATTATACTAATTAATACATATTTTACACAATCCAATTCATTACAATTCAACTACTATGGGAATAATATCGTTACTCGTGCATACACATGGCTTACAGTCTCCATGACCTGATGAGATTCATTCTCAATGTTAGCAATTCCGGAATGATTATAAATTTTATATAACAAATAATACTAAAATATATTAAATACTAATTGTACTAGATTTATTTATATATATACGTCATTTACTTACTTTCATTCAATTTTATAAGAAAATAAATCCGTGTTAATGTGTCTGTATGACCTACCATCTCCATGAACAGTGTATTCCCATCCATATATAGATCTATTATAAGTATTTATATAGTGAATATATATGATATATAAATCATGTTTTTAATTCTGGATGTAATTAAATCATGACCTTTGTAATCATATGATTAATAAAAAGTCAAAAAAATACTATAAATGAAATGATTATTATCTAAAATGTTGCATTAACAAGAAATTAACAAATGAACGGGTAATATAAAGTCATATGTGAATAATATATGTTATAAAATATAGTATTATCTTTTGTTTACATATTAATAATATGTATAAACTCAATATACTTGAGTTTCAAACACAAATATAATAATTTGGACCAAAGGTAAGGGATAATTTTTCAATCTCATTTTTATATGAGATTTTTATACCTATGTATTTTCTGGGGATTTTTTTTAGGAAAGTGGCGACATGGATTGGTTTCCCAATTCATGCCCCAAAGAAATTTATTAAAAACAAAGTTGATATTACAAACACGAGGTGCAAAGTGCTTGCACCAGCAAGGAAAAATAAGGGGGGAAACAAAGAACTCATACATACAGCCCACCTCAAACTAAAAGGTTGAAAAAGAGAGAAAATAACAGCACCTTCCCTGAAGTTGAGTAATCTAGAAAAATAAACCAGCAAAATCGGAGACTGTAGCAAGAGAAAACCTCAGAAGGCTTCAGAGTGATTGTCAAGTGTGATAATCAGCAGACTCCAGCCAAGGCAGACAAAGTGGGTGAGAAGACAGACCAAAAGAACCAATTGACATAATCTCTTATGCAGAATAGCAGCTATTGATAACCCAAGAAGCAAGAGAAAAAAACAAGCAGAATCCAGTATATGCAGAAGCCCCTCAAACACAAGTAAACAGAACCTCCAAGTGAAGAAAAACTAGTTAAACAGCATAGATAAACAGGCAATCAGAACCAGCAGCCCGCCCAACTCCAAATAGATCACCTAGCCATCCAGAAAAGACATTGAATGCAGGACTCCATATAGTAAGGATTCCAGTAGAACAAACAAATGTTCAAGACTGAATAATTATTTCAGAGTGAGATAAGCAGTTCATCCAACAAATAGAGTAGAAAACCAGTAGAAAATTGAATTTTTCATTATTTACCTTATGAGGTACTTTTTGACTTTTCTAATAAAAGTACGAGGTGGATGTTTTTTTTCTTATACGAACTGAATGAATTTTTACATCTTAGTATTGACTTATTTACATGGATAATACTATAAAATATTTTTTTTTTATTTTTTACTAAACTATTTTCTTCTAATATTGCATGACATTTTATAAAAAAAATGATTTAAATAAGAAGGTATATTTTCTTCTTGGTCATGTTCTAGTGTTCAATAAATATTATTTTCCATATAAGATGTCATAGGGTTATGTTTCTATCCCTATAATTAATTTTATATGATTATTATTGTTAGAATTATTTTAGGAATTCCATTTATCTTTCATGGATTGTGTTATGAAGGCATGTTGTTTAAGAACACCAATTTATTACATGGGGTATACTATGATGAATGATTTATGTTTTTGAGGACCATGTAAAAATGATTTCCATATGATATGGGTGTGACCTTTATCTCCCTTCAATTCATTTTGTAATGTTTTATTTCTCATTAGATATACATGTGTGGAATGGAAAGAAAATCAAGTTCAGTAATACAGGGTTGGAATGACAAGTAAACTCAGTTCAGAAATGGATTTCATCTCCTATGATGGTCTTGGATGAAATTTCTTGGATACTATATAAATCATATTATGTGGTTATTAGTTTTCCACAATAACATGTTTTATTCCAATTTCGTTCTATCATGTTTAATGTTTCATTATGATCTGACCCTTAAGTACTTCTAATATTTATGTCATTGCTCCATATTTGGATGTTTAAACTTTATATTCATGTTTTTACGTAAAAATGTTTATTTTTTATTTTCCATATTAACCCTTACTAAGAAATTTATCTCACCCTTTTAATGTTTTCTTTTTCCTAGGATATAATGAAGGATTTTAGTTAGGAAAAAAGGGGAAGATCATTATTTGAGATGTTGAATAGAGTCAACATGATTAGAAGATTATGTTCTGAGTTTCTAAATACACTAAACTAATACTATCTTTGGGATTCAATTTTTTTCATGTATCATTTATTCAGAAAAAGTAATTTAATATCCATGTATGTCACGATAGGGTCTCAATAGTTGGTATTTGAGTGAAGGTTTTGTCAACCTTTGCAAACTAGGATTTGAAAACATTATTGAGACCCCTAGAGATATTTCTATGGTATGTATAAGGGTGTTACAAAGGTTATGTATAACTATAGGTTATAGTCTTATACTTATGTTAACGATCCTAAATATTATTGGACTAAACCCAAGATTTTATATATTGGAATTACTCTCTCTTGATTTGGATGTTACCGTACAATGATTTTTTCCTATCACACTATTATTTTTGTGTTTTAGTCAATGGAGGTAACAAGAATGAATTGTGTAAACATTGAATATGTTGAATAAATTGGTGACTATGAGGAATTAAATTGTGTTACGACTAATGTGGATGATATTGTGATTATGAAGAATCAGTCTTTAAATATATTATTATCATGTTGAACATTAGTGGTATTCTGATGTCAATGAATAAGAGGATGATTGACATTCTTGCATGTTCCCATGATGAGGAACATATAGGAATGAAGATTATGATTCCAACATGTCAGGATGATGGGAAGAAAAATCATTAAGAATACCTCAATTGGAGGGGAATATGTTATTTTTTTTGAGAAAATGTGTCTTAGAGTGATGAATTGTTTTGGTGTTTAATGCCTCATCCATGGAAACATGGGCATTACCCCCACTCAATTCCAAGACATATGGATATACTTCTAAGACCAAAAGGGAATCATTCCTTTCCTACCATTAAATTAGATGGATTGAATTATTTATGTATATGAATCCATAAATTATTAATGGTGAATTATATAAGTGTTATAAGTTTATGTTTTATTCTAAGGATTTTCATGAATATGTCAAATAGTTATAAAAGATAAGAATAGTTTTTTAATTAAATGGTGATATTTTTAAGAACATCATGATTCTGGGAAGGATAATCCTTAATATGGGCATGATATTGAGATAATGATATTTTTATAAATTAATGTTGGATGATATTAGTTACTTTTGAAATGGTTAAGGATTTGTTGAAATATGGGTTATGTGGTCATTTATGATTTATAAAAATTTTCAAAACTTAAGGAATATAACCAATCAGTTTTCGAATAAGGAATCATGAAACTTTTTAAAAATTATATATTTTAATAACCATTACTTAATAGAATTCATGAGGATTTCATTCAAATGTTGGTAATGTAAACAAATAGAGACATCATATGATATATGGGGGAAAATGGTATTCACATGCATGTTATGTGATCGTTCTGGTAATTGTTTTCATTGTACTATGAGATTGGATATAAGTATTTCGGATAAACATAAAGGTTGGAATTGATAATGTTTGACATCAAATGGTATTGTTTAAGGCTAGATCATTTTTTATTATTTATAGAATATTATAATAGTATAGTTTTAGAAGAAGGATAACCCGATGGATGGGAAACAACCTGTCATGTTCGACTGGGATGCAGGAATCAAACCCACAACTATAGTGACACATGCATTTATCGACTACCACTGGCATATAAGAGATCCCTAATTAGTAGAAATTAGTTTTATTTTATTATATAGTATTATATATGATGTTAAAATCTATAATTGTAATCATATACAATTAATCTCACCATAGATGAACTTATGTATATTTAATAACTTTTGTTATCCGTTTTGTGATAAATATATATGGAATGATCTATCATTCTATTTCATGATCTGCTAACACATCGAGAATGAAAAATCCATCTTCATATCTTTAAATAAGAGTTGAAATGTAATTTCTTCAAGGAATGAACAATGGTTAGATTGTATGAAAATCAAGTATGTATTTATTCTCATGAAAAATTATTCATTTTTAGGGAATGGATCATGAAAACCAAAAAAAATTCTCCTAGTACCTTATTATCTGACGAATCATATGGTCCCCTAAATCATCACACATTTATGGATTTTTGGTAGTTATATTTCTCCAATCCTTATTCTATATCACTATCTATTAAAACACGATGGTTAGATTTCTATTCCATATCCATGTTTTCACTTCCCTTCTATGTTATTTTCTGTGGAAACCTTGTGATGAGTTACATTTCGTATCCATAATGTTTCAAACATTACTTTTACAAATTATGTATTGTTATTCATTTTTACAATGTTGGTTTTTGTGAAACAAACATTCATATAGAATACCATTCCCAACCTCGATGAATTTTGAGGGGGAAATTATTTTTATAGGGATCGAATGTTACACCTTGAGATTTTATGAGATTTTTTTAATTTCATTGATGTATTGTTTTGTAAGATACACCAAGATTAGCCTGCACAATATGAAACATCGTATTAGCTTGCAGTATACACAACAATATTATTGGCTTTTGTTGTACACAATTTCAAGTCGTTTTGATAGAATTCATTTCACACAACACTGATTATAGATTTTTTCAATGTAAAAATGAACTATGTTTTTATTGTGTTTTATGAATCACCAAATCAATTTTTTAATAAATGCAACACTGACATGGGTTGCTTTCCATTTAAGGGTGACCTTTCTTGATAGGTTGTGTGGTACGCAATGCCATGTTTCACTAAACAACATTATATTATTAAAATATTAAATAATCTAGAAAGTATGAATAGTATTAACCAAATTTTAAATTTTATATATCATTAAAATTCATATTAAAAATGATATAAGAACAAAATTAATGTTTCGGATAAATAAGTATTTTTCCAAAAAATGCATTTTTATAGCCTTTCGATTGCCCATCCATTTTAATTCTTGTTTCATGCACTTTTATAAGTGATATTTGACAAGATACTAATATTATTTTCATGTTATAAAAAAAATTTCTATGGATAAAATTTTTATATTTTTCTGATAACTTTCTTATTTTAATGAATATTGAAAATACACTGAATTTGAATTGAAAACATCTTTTTCCATCTTTTTGAATATTTTTAAAGTATAAATATAATATATAATTATATTTTAAGACAATTTATGTCATTTTCATTAATTTTACATTGAATTAATATGTAAAAACATTCCAATCTTTTAAAATGTTTTAAACTAAACCTATTTTTTTCAAAAAAGGGATTATTTTTAAATTAATTACGGTAACATCATTGTTTTGAATTTAGAAAAATGGATTCAATATTTTTAAATAGGTGTTTAAAATTGTTTATGTAGGTTCTTTTTATTTTTGGGCATTATTAATAGTATGTTCAATAATTATTTCTTTTACCATGGTTAAACTGTAAATCAATTAAATAAGTGAAAAATATAATATTATAAAAATATTAAATTCCCATAAAAATACCCTAATAATATTGGATGAGATATTTCTGACCTGGATAATCATTGGTTTGATTTTGGGACCTCGTGGATTTGATTGGAAGTGAAAATGACACATTATAAAAATTAATTTAATGTAAGGATAATTATAACCTAAACATAAAATTTTGACTAACATGATTTTAATAAAGAGTTATATAATAGATCACTATGTATATAAATATTCATTATAAATATAAATATATTTCATAAATCATGATATTTTATATATATATTGATTATACATTCGATAATTTTTTTTGACACAATTATGATGTAGTGATTATCTCATTAATGAAAGATACAAATAAATGAATTAATAATTATTACAAAAATGTAATTTTCTTATTTCGATATATTCCATGAATTATATGGAAGATATTTAAATATTATATTTTATTTAATTCTTTTTTTATGAATAAGTTTTTTATGAATTTGCTAAAAAAGTCACGTGTAAATAATATCGAAAATTGAAACAATCCAGAATATAAAACCTAAAATACTTTATTAAATGATATTAAATTCTTAAAAATATATGATTCATCAAAATGGTTAACATAAGTACAAATATGTCAGAAATAATTTTTTTGGGTCATTTGACATGATCAGGTAATTACATTAACAAGAAACATGTGAATAACATGATATCAAGGAAAGATTAAAAAGGGTGAATTCAAAAAATAAGGATTCAAACATACTCCGAACATGAAAAAAAAATATTAGATAATGTTTATTTGATCAAAAGTCATCTTATATTATAAATAAATAATTTTTGGACCATTTGAAATTGAAATTTGTTGTGTAATAAATTAATAATTTGGAAATTCCTAAAGTGCCCCTCTCATCTCTTAGAAAAAGGATCCTCCTCTATATCCAATTCACTATATTTTGAGACTTTAATCTTATAAAAAACCTCCCCATATCGCTTATAAACTTCCCTAGTTACATTCTAGAGGTTTTGGAATTTTCAAAATTATAACTCTAGTTCCCTATGTGGAAATTTAATGGAGGCACTTAAGTAAGAGATAATCTCTTCTACCAATTCTTTAAAATTTATTTCTTCATCAACATAATCTTCATTAGTTGTTTAATTATAAATAATATCATCAGTATCACTAGTATACTGAGATGTTATTATAAATATGAAACAATCATATTTCACATTCTATCTGTCTTATGATCAATGGAATCATCACACGTGCATACATGCGGCTTACCATCTCCCCACCGTGGTGTTATATATTTTTCAAAACCATCTTAATTGAATTGGTGTAATGATGGAATAAATAACTATATATGATTATTTTAACATTATACTGATAATGAGATATTATACCACATCCACTTCAATTATGTTCAACAACTATGGGAACGATATTGTCGCTCAAGCATATATAGGCCTTACTGTCTCCACGACGCAAAGAGATTCATTATAAATGTTTGAAATTCAAAAAGGATTATGAATTATATATCATAAATAATCACATAATATATGAAATAGTAATGATACTTTATTTATGTATATATATATATTTGTGTGTTGTGTGGGTCATTTACGTAATTCCATTCAATTTAATATGGAAACGAAAACTTCATTCATGTGTACATACAGCTTACCATCTCCATGAATGGTGTATTCGGTTATATTTATCAATGTATTATATATATTTATATACATGATATATATGATATATAAATCATTTATTTAATTTTTGAAGTAATTAAATAATTATCTATGTAATATTATGGTAAATAACAAGTCCAATAATGTACAATAAATGAAACAATTATTAACTAAAACGTTTCTTTAAATGGAATTGACAAATGAATGAGTAATATAATGTATTAAGTGAATAATATATGATATAATAAATATTATTATGGTTCAGTTACATGTTAATAATATTTTTAGACCAACTATACAATCATATTAGACACATATAGATGAAATTTTACTTAAGGTAAGGGATAATTTGGCAATATCATTTTTATCTGAGATTGTTTATAAGTAAGTGTTTTTTGGGGATATATTTATCTTCCATGTCCATGTTTTATAAAAGAAATTAATAAATTTTTTGATATTATTCTATGTTTTTAATGTAATCTTTTCTCGTTTTGAAAATATAATTCATTGTATAGAAGGAATAATTCTTTTGGATTACCAAATGAGGTACTTTTGTCTTTTCTAGTAAAAGTACGAGGAGAATGTTTTTTGGAAAATATATGGCATGAAAATATTTGTACATATTCTTAACACTATATTTTGATTAATCATCCTAGAAAATATTTCTAGTTTATTTTCATCTAAAATAATTTCTTTTAAAATTTCACGACATTTATTGAAAAGAAAATATTTTTAAATAAGAAATTATTTTTCCCCAGGAATTATGCTCAAGTGTTTTATCAAAATTATCTTCCATCTCAGATGACATAGGGTTATGTTTCTATCCCTATTATTAATTTGACTTTATTATGTTTATTATGGACGTATTTTTATGAATTCTATTTATCTTGCATGGATTATGTTGTGATGTCAAGATGTTTATGAGCCCCATTTTATTACATGGGTTATGCTATAATGAATGATTTATGTATTTGAGGAAAATGTAAGAATGATTTAATTATGGGATGTTTGGGACCTATATATCCCTAAAATACGTTGTGTAATGATTTATATCTCATGACATAGACATGGGAAAAAAGACAATTAAATCTGGTTCAGTAATACTGGTATAGAATGGAACGCAATCCCGATTTAGTAATGGACATCATATAGTATGATGGTATTAGAAGTAATGCCTTGGATAGTATGGAAATAATAATATGTGTTTATTATTTTTATGAAATTACATTATTAATACAATTCTATTCAATCATGGTTAATGGTACTTTATGATCTATGATTTACGTACTGCCAAGATGTACGTCATTGCTCAAGATTTTGATGTTTAATCATTATGTACATGTTTTTTGATTCAAATGATTATGGTTTGTTTTATGTTTTCCATGTTTACCACTACTGAGAATTTGAGCACAATATTTTTGTATTCCCTTTTTCCCAAGATATAAAGAAATTTATTAGGTTGGGAAAGAAAATGGGAAAATATTTAAGGTATATTTTAAAGAATTTTCACCATGATTAGAAGACTATGTTCTTAGTCTTCCAAAGAAACTAATCTAATATGGTCTTTGTGAATATTTGTTTCCATTTATTAAGAATTCTTTAAAATTTCTATAATGTATATGTACGTCATGTTTGGGATTCTATATACCCTACCTGGTCTGACACTTTGTTAATATTGTATATATGATGAAATCATGACATGCTTGGATATATGGAATGGCCATGGGTTTTTGATATGTTATCATTGTATGGAAAAATGGGTGGATAGAATATGGTGGGCATATGGAAGATTCTAGATTTTTATTTGTGCTGCATGTAGATCCCTTATATATGATTTGATAGTTTTTTGAAGAGATCCTTGATTGTATTTCCAGTTTAACTAGTTAGTAATTTTTTAAGTTCCATGGGAATATTGTATTTGGTTCATTTTTACATTATTACCTTCTTTAGTAACAGATTGTAGTTTACACTACACAACTAAGATTTATAGACATATGGGTTGTTGCATAATGGGATGTGATGTCACAACCTATTTGGGATTGCGTAGGGATGCCAAAAAAATATTTGAGAGGAGGTAATGATAAGGTCAAGCACCCTAAAATTTGTAGTTGATTGTTTCTTAGGAGTATGGATAAAAGGACCAATATTCGCCTCACAATTATATTCAGAGATAGAACATTTTCTTCATTTTTCAATTTTGATTTCATTTATTGTATCATATTGCTGTGAAAATTGTTTTTTTGTTTTTCTAGATATGTGATATTTATAATTTTGATTATTATATATGACATAATAATGTTGTATTTTGTATTACAGTCTCTCTTGGTTGTCAATTTTATTATTGTTTATCAATTACAAATATTTTAATGTTATTTTTATTAGGATGTGTATACTCTAGTGATGAGGTAATATTATCCCCGCTAATACACATATGTCCTCGCTACAAGTCAGTAGCCTCTGGTGTTGGGGGTGTTGTGCTAGAGGCCTTGTGACCCAATATGCTTAGGGCCCTATTGAGTAGAATCTTGGTCCAAAATGTTATATTATTAGAGGAATTTATTGTTATTTTTATGATTACAATTAGAAATATCTAGTAATATTCAACTGGATAAGAATAAACAATGAATAAAATAACTAAATTATAAAAATGTATATTTTTATTATTTTCCATGATAATTTATCCCTATTTTGATACAGAAGGAATAATTGAATCTATCATAGATGTACATATGGGTGATTACCCAAAAAGTGTGCACCGAGATAGGAATAACCATTACCAAGTTTTTGATAATATGAATTGTTGGACACCTGGTTTAAGGGAATAATAATCCAAAAAATAATTTATGTTTTGAAATATACAATTGAATATATATGTTGATACCTATATGTTAGATGGTTAATTAATATTTATAATATATTAACATTCATTTTATTTTTCGTTATTTGACATTTATTTTTTTCATAGTATAAAAATACTCTTTATAAATTTTCAATTTTTCTAGTTAAATGAATTGAAATAGGTTAAAAATATCAAACAACCAATGTGATGAGAAATGTAATAGCTACCAAAATATGATTCCAAATATAATTAGACTATCAATTAGGAACATCATAAAAATACATCAACAATTAAATAATTTTTTGAATCGAATCCTAACTATGGAAGAATTCCAAAATCAACCTAAGGCGCATCATGTTTCATTTGAGACCATTTTGTTAAAGAGGGATCCTATATTTATTGGATCTTATGATAAATTATTCTATAATAAATGTATGAGATCCACTGATAAAATTATATATTTCATTAAATTCAATTATCAAGAGGATTTTATGTTTTCTGTTTAACAAGAGGATGTAGAAGCTAATAAATAGATGATTTTGGTAAAAAAATATAAATCCCAAGGATGTTATCGAACTAATTTTGAAGAATTAATTTAAAAAAAAATTCAAATAATATTTTCCTAGAAATCCTTGACCAAAAAATGGAGTGTTAATTTTCTATCCCTGAATAATTGATAATAAATTTGTTGGGTGTATGAGGAAAAATAACATTACATGTATGATATACCTATAGAATTTCTATTATCCCTGAATGGAAATTTGAGCACTTATTTCATATGATAAAGAAGAGTTTATGGACATCCTTATCCATAAAACACATCACATATATTATGATGTTATTTGATGTTCCCAAAAATTGAAAGTGGAGATCGATTAATCTAAATGACTAAACATATAAAAGAAGTCGAAAAACCATTTATTCTAATTGTATTATGGATAAATTTAATATTTTAAATAAATCCCAACATCACAAATATGAAAATTGTGTAATGAATTATACTAAAAATTATTAATGTGGTGAGGTAGTGTTTTAGTTGGTAAGAATGAAGCGAAACTGAATAACACGTATTGATGGAAAAAAACTGACCACTGAGATAGAGAAATTCATTTATGTAGTCAAACCATAGATATAGGATTAGTTTATCAATTTTAGAGAACATGGTAATTATGTATGAATATTCCCTCTATTATGTTCTGTGGGATACAATCAATCCCAACAACCTCCAAGTGAGAAAGGGAAACATTATTCCATCACAACTACATGGGTGGTCAAGATAATTAATCATTGGCAAGAATTCTATATATTAATTCATGAATAGTGAACGTGCTGTTTGATTTTGGATCCATGAATTATTTCATATCTCGTAATTCGATTTGAACTGTTCATACCCCATCCCAAATAATAGAATTATAGATAAAACTGAAAACTAAAAATGTGGATTTTTTTCATCCGAATAATATAACATCTCCTCTATTAGAATTAATGTCATGAACATCCAATTGAGTATAATGATATTTCCTTTAGTAGAATTAAAATCTATTCTGGGCATGGGTTTTCTTTTCATTGATAGTGACAACATAAGATTTCTGGAGAAAGGAATCACTCCAATCACGAATCGTCCTATAATTCTATACAAGTACAAGGCTAAGAATGAATCATAAATTCTTCCTAAAAATCATGAAATGATATAATTTACTTGTGACTAACAATATCTATCTCAAATGACTAATACTATAGAAAAGGCCACCCTTGATGGCATTCACATTTTCTAGGAATTCACTAATTCATTTTTAAAATATTTCATCCAAGATTAGATGTTAAATATTCAATCGGGTATATAACTGAATCAATAATAATATCCATGACCTCTTGTTTAATTGATATTGTTGAAAATGAGTATATGAATATGAAACTATTGGAGAATATAGATAATGGATTTATAGACCCTTGTAATTTACCATAGGTATCACCTATACACTTTATCATGATGAAATATAGGTCCATTAGCCTCTATATTTGTCTTCATGAGATCAAAAATATCTTGAAAAATAACATGTAATCTATTTGACAAGTTTATTAATTTTATGATTTTATATATAGACCACAATTCATCTACAAGGTGGATCATATATCTGGATATCATCAAGTAATGATAAAAAATGAGGATATTCTTAATTATATTTATACATTGTTAGTAAACAATGTTTTCATAATGATTAAATTTTTACAAAGTAAATCATAAATAATCTACAAAAACATTATGAATAGATTATTTAGAAATTGTCTAAAAAAATTATTCGTTTTATTTTTATATGATATCATATTTTTTATGAATGTAAGGACGAATAATAGAATACTAAAGACTCTTTGAACAGAAAAGTTCTTTCAGATGTACAGTAAATGAGAGAACTGTATGGAGAATTTATCTTTCTTGTGAATAGTTAAATATAGTTATCAGATTTTTTTGATCCTTAAAAAACTAATGAAATGTAATTATACCCAAATACCACTACCATGATATAAATATAATGAATACATGGGTTATATATATATATTATCATTGATTTTTGAAAAAAAAACATGATATTAAGACCACTAACCAATATTTCAGGGAAAGGATTCAATATTTTCTAGACAGATTAATGTGAATAATTTAATAAAAATATTAATAATAGGTTAATAACTATACTTATAATCACAATACCCACATGTGGGTTATATTTTTTATCTATAGTGATCCATCTAAAATTATATTTGGTTGTGTACTCATATAAGATAAAAATGTGAAATCCAATGACTTCCATCAACTAAATATCCCCAATAATAACTACCCACATCCTGATATAGAATTGGATGTACTGATATTTCGATTTATGATTTGGAAACATTACCTCTATATAGATAATTATGAGAAATATGCATATCATAAAACAAAAAACAAATTTATACAAATATAGAATAATATGATCCTACAAAATTTCTTATAAAAAATCCATGATTATGATTGTTCAATTCAGTATCATCATGACAGATCAAACAATGTGGTAGATTCATTGTGTAGAATAGTTTTCATAATTCTATCCCATAAGAATATTTTAATGGATACAATCATCACATAGATGAAAAAAATTGAAATTGGAATAATAAAAGTATATTTATCCTTTCTCACTTAAAAAACATGGAAACCATCCATTATTTATTTGAAAAAAGTGAATATGAATGGTGATATGATTTATATTATATTTTATAGAATATTTAATGCTTCAAATTTAATGAAGATGGAATCATATGGTCGGAACTTGGATATGTGTCCCATCAAAACCAGGGATAAAGGGTAGTTTCTAGCAGATTGGTAAAACTCATCCTTAACTATTCATGACAAAATAATACATATATATAGATATTTGAGGGAAAATTTCTAGTGGTATAAAATGATGAGAGGGATTTTGAGGGTGATATCTCTATTCATAGTATGAAAAAACAAAAGGTAAAAGGATTTAATTCAAATGTTATGATGCTACAATTCCCCATAATTGTAATGATCTTGGAAAATATAACAATGGACATAATTATATGTCTCTCTAGGACAAGTTATAGAAATAAATCAATCAATGTGGTTGTCAAGCTCTATTCCAAGTTATCATATTTCCTTTTTATCTGATTATATTTCTATCATATCAATAAATAACTTATATACATAATTGCGGTGATATTAATGTATATTGATCCACTAGCTATTGTATCTTATTAACATCTAGGGTTTTCCATAATTTGTTAGATAATAAATTAGTAATTATAAAATACATAGAAGGGATTCAATGATGCTTATTATCCTCACATGTATATTCCTTCTAAAAGACCATTCAAAAATTTTATGTTTTTCTTAAGATCATGAAAATTGGATTGAGATTTATGTTTGGACGATCTCCTTCCCTTAAACAAGTTTTAACATAAAAACATATTCCATTCTATCCATAAAATGGAACATTATAATTATCTGTATTGGAAGAGGTGTTAGAATCTAACATGATACAATAATGTCGGATAAAGGGATATAATGGGAACTTTTAATTTTTGAATGTTGATAGAGTTGGTTGAAGTCATTCAATATAATAGGAAATCTATTCAATTTTCATATAAATGTTTTGTACAAGTCCTTGAAATGATCTGGATACTGACTTCTTAGAAAAATTGGTACTTTATATAATATATAGAAAATTGATAAAAGGGTTTCATTGACGAGAATGCTTATCTTATGATACATTTTCCCCATTGTGATACTTCATTATATCATAGAATTTTACTTTTAACTCATCTCCCCCGAACATCATTCAAGCACATGATGTGTTCCATGTATCTATATTGATGAATTACACACTTTACACATCCCTTGAACTAAATTTAGATGTGGTACCACTGAAAATTGATATTTCATATGAGAGGTAGTAAGTTAATATCATAGAATATAGAGAATAAATTCATTTAAAAAAATACAATTCACATTGTCAATGTGTTTTAATGAATCAAAAAGAATGATGAAGTGACTTGGTGACTACAAGAGGTGGTGAAATAGATGTTCCCAAATATATTTTAGTGAATTAAATGAAGTTTTAATTTGTTTAAATTATAAAGGGGGAAATAATGTAATGATCAATAATTTATAAATAAAATTCCATCCTTTTTAATAAAAAATGAATCACCCTGTAATGAATTTTATGAAAACACATAAACTAAATTGGATATTTTAAATTTTTATATGGAATGAAAAATATGAATTTATATTATGAAATATAAAAGTTGTTAATGTATACAATTTTTATGACAATATATATCAGTATATTAAGGGTTATGATAATGTATAATTGAAGCATATGAATGAAGGGATGGATTCGCCTAATAGGATCATGCCCTACTAAGATAATATATTAGAGCATCCAAGGGAGATAAAATAATTGGTCTTTGTCATTGATTATTCAATGGATGATATTAAACAACAATAAAATTAGTGAATCAATTTATGGTATATGATAATTCTCGTAGATATCACGTGAAAAACCTTGTGCACTAAACAACCCCATAAAAATCTCACCATCATACACCATAACAATAGAGAACTTATTGGTATAAAAAATGGATATGTATCAAGACTATAACACATTTAAAGTATTTATTTTCATTTACATAATTGATAATTAGTTTTATCCATCTATATTATTACATTTAAATTTATTTGATAATTATATTGAATTAAAATTGTATTTTAATATGATGAAACACAAATTGAATTTCTATTTCAATAAAGTCAATAAATTTCAGGGAAATCTTGATTTTCTGAAATATAATATTTCTTAAAAAAGATCTTTTGTGAATAATGTTTATTAAATAAAAATAATATTATAATCTTACAAAGAAAAAAATAATTCTACAATCGAAAAATAACTATTATTGTCAAGAAAATATTTAATTTCATTAAATGTATATTTTATAAATAAAATTATAAATTACCTTATTTAGAAATATAATTTGAATTTTTTTAAAATATCCATGTAAAAAATTGCCAACAATGATTTTGTTATAAATTTCAGAGATTTTAGAATTTTATTGAAAAGATAAAATATATCTCAAATATACGATGTGTATTAGGATATCATAATAACCCTCATTTTTTGTAAAATCTTTCATAAACGGGATCCATAATGATATATATATTTCCCCTTAAATTATTTTAGATATTATCTTTTAAATTATATAAACCCTTGTTGAATCGTAGAAAATGTATATTATATTTTATGGTATAAACTAAATTTTCATTATGAAATACTCACTTAAGCATCCACAACGATATTATAATAATGAAATATTAGATTTAAATTTAAAACTAATTATATATGATTCACATTTTCAAAAATCGTGGTAAAAACCAATGGGTTTTTTTATTAATTTATCATATAGTTTCCAAAACCTATGTTATTAAATTAATAATGAATTCCCCTCTATTGTACTATATAAACCCATCAAAATTCTGATTAACCTTCATTGTACACCCATGGATACAAAAATTACTATATCATTCCTCTTATTTATCCCACCCATTTTCCCACATTGTATTAAGAATATCAAACCCATATTTTAGAATCACCATCTCAAAGTTTTTGATTCTATAATGCAAATTATTATATCCAATTAATTTCATTATGCCCATTTAATTTAAATTATTCATTTCTTATATGATTTCACAAAAACATATTAAGTCCATTCAGATTTAAAAGTGATTTGATACCCCTTTCACTACCATTAAGTCCTCCCATAAACTATTGTGTATCCATGTTATGCTTTAATAATTATATAATGATTAGTCCATGCTGATTTTTCAAATAAATAGACATCCTAGATTCCACACAATAGTAATCACTTAGATGTAATTATTCACCATTATTTGGGAAATAATATTGATATAACATAAACACCTTGATTTTGGAATTAAAATTATTGTAATTAAACATTATGTAGGATGATTCATGTGGAAAAAATATGAATATAGAATATATGATATTGATGGGTTTCCACAAATAGATCTCTAATATATTGGGTAATTTCATTGCCACAAGATACATCATTTTATATTTTAGTGAGTAAATAATATCATTTATAAAAAAAATTACACTATTTTATGATGTTCTGGATGTTATCCTAAAAAAATTTATAATATTTTATATTTAATGATTTCCTACCAATACAATGATTCTTATAAGACATCATTTTATATAAAGAATTATAATTTAAGATTTTGATTCCCACAAATCTTATGTTGTCATAATATTCCCCTTGGCTAGGATATACAACATTAATATATTATTTTATTTATTTCTTCCCATAATATGCTATGTATATCACCCTTTTCGAATGTATGTCAATATAATCTTTTATTCAGTTGTCAAAGGTCAATGGAATTTTAAGAAAATGTAAAATAAATTATCAACAATTTTGTTTTATTAGTGTAACAAGTTGATGTGATGTGTAAATATTTCTTAAAATAGACTAGGCGTCAAGATCTTTTGGTATTGTATAAATTTAATAATTATGGAATAAATCAAGAAATAAAGTGTATTAAAGACATGTATTTTCATTGGTTTCATGTATTGTATCACCTTCTATTATTATATTTCTATTTTTCAATTTTTTTATTAATTTTCATTTTATCTTAGTGCATTATATAATGTCTTCTTATAATGATGAACATTATATTTCTTGTGATGTGTAGGAATGTAAATTAATATAATCCCTAACTGTTTTATTATTAAATTGAAATTTATTAATATCATTTGGTGTCTGGGGTAACATAATCTATGCCTTCAAAAAAATGGACCAACCACTATGAATTGGTTGGGGTCTGTATGATAGGGGTGGTAACAATTTGGTTAGTCTGTAGTTTGGTATTGAAGAAAAATAGATAATATGTATTTAGAATTGTAATTTATATCATATAAAATAATATCTATGTTCTTTATACTAAACATCACGTTATTAGTGTGTCCTAGGTATGGAAGGGTCTTTATTAAAGACATATTAGAGTGTTAAAAACTAAGAATCTTTGGATGAGCCTACGAGTGCACCGAATAAAAAAAATAAGAAAAATCCCCACATAGACTAAATAATTCATATTATAATTTACCGCATTTATAAATTTGTAATGAATGTTTTTATTATTTGGATTTTTGGTATCCATATATTTCAATTAGTTGTTAACTGGTTCATAAGATTAAATATAAGGATGAATTTAGGAATATAGAGGTATTATGAAGGCCTAGATATCTATTGAAATATGTTATTTAGAATATGGTTTAGTCAGATCTGAATAAAAATTTACATCTTATTCAAATAATTTATCATGAATTGTAGGTTTTATGTAGAAGGAATGGTACTGATAAACAATTCCATGTGAACCATTTATTGAAACTTCTAAAGTTTAACCAAATAATATTTCCTTATTATTCTGTAAAATGAGTGGTGGAGGAAATTTACTCTAATAATAATTAAGATGAAGCTAGTAGTGTACATTTGAGAGGATAGAACATGAGAATTGTGGGATTTTGTTTTCAATATATAAATGGCCATAAACATTCATGGTTATAATTCATGGAATTATTCAATAAAAACTTATCCCTATATACCTAAAATCTAAAAACAAGAAATATTTCTTTAGTATGAGGAACGAAAATTAGTTCGCGACTCAATAAGCCTATATGTTTCTAAAAAATATTATTTTATTTAATAAATGGCATCCTTTAAGTACCTGAGATATTTTATATTCGAGCTCAGGTTGTGAATATGTATTTACTCAAATACAATGATGTTTATTATTGATGTGGGTTTATAAATATCTGATTGAGAAACCGTGGTGAAAAATGAAATCATTGGGACTCACGATGGATGAAACATCACTTTCTATACATGCACGGGTGGAAAATATTGTTCTCGAAGATTGAAAATCATGGAACCTAAAATACGGATCTATATTAGAAGGGAATTAATAAATTAGATCGGTTACTTTTTCCCAAATCTAAATTAACAAGATATGATGTTTCAAATGTGGTTTAATGCAGCATGTAATTCAAAAAATTTCACAATCGCCTTATTACAGAAATTAAAGTGGCCAAATGGGAAATCTAAAACATTAGTGTATTATGATCCATCATAAATTAATGGATATGTATCAATTATGTCTCAACAAATTTATTCCAAGACATTATGTTTATATTAGACTAGTTTTTGGCTCTAGAAACAAGTTTTCCATCAAGAGTGAAGAACACATCGACAACTCAATCGATGAATCCTCTACAGGGATGATATTATTACACATCAAGAGCTATAAATTATTCTTATGATTATTATTATATTTTTTTGTATAATCAATTTGTAGTCATGATGGTATAATATACCATCCATCTATGAAATACTCTTTTGCATTCCTCCATTGATATAGGGACATCTAAATAATTATTTTCTTCCCATAGGTTAAATAAAGTGTGGTTGATTGTGGATGGAATAAAAAATTATTATATTTTAGAATCCTCTTGGGAAATATGATTGAAATGTATTTATGTGTGAAAATTATTTTATAATAATTTTAATACGATATTTTTACATTTAATTTTAGAGATTGATATATTTGATTTAATCATGGGAATGGATTTATCATTGGATGTGAAATCCTATGTCAATTATAATGCTCATTTAGTGTGATTTTAAACTACAACTGGATCAAAAATAACATTAATTGGGTTTTTTATATGAATTATAAAAGATAAATACATTCATATAATTTATATATCTATATAATATCAATTTTTTGAAGTATAATTCTATATTTGAAATAAATTTATGACATTTTATTTTTCTTCCCTTATATATAAGAATTTTAATCCATGAAATTTCTCAAAATTACAACATGATTGTGAAGGGGAAATTTTTATTGATCACCATCCGAGGACAAATATGATATCACATTAAATATATAAAATTGAACCATTTGTATTATGAGATTTGTAAATATAAATATAATAATTTGAAATCAAGTGATTCAGCAGACCAAGTACCTTTCCTTGGTCTACCCCATTTTTGTTTATAGATATTATAGATTTTTTATTTTTATTGTACATAATCATTCAAAAAATGAATCATGTGATGAAAATGAATTGATAACTAATTCCTTCAATTGAATATATACGTTATAAATTTTTTTTCATTCAGGAATCTCATTTCTAAGAGAAGAATATTGGTTGATCTAATGAATATAGTTGGAATAGTTTCTTATAAAAAATCATAAAATTTTATTAAGATTGGAAACCTTTTTGTATAATCATTTTATTATTTTCATAGTGCATTAGAAAAATCAGATCTCAATTCTCCTATAACTACAATGATATGAAATAAAACTCCATTCTAATAGAAAAATATCTAACTTGAATTTTTCCATATGAATAAATAATAGATCAATTTTATTAATATCATCATTATTACAAAATAATAATATGTATTTTTACTATTTAGTGATTTGTATAGATTTTAAATGGGTATTATTTTTATATATGGAGTTATGTTGTAAATTATGGCTAGATGAAATTGATAACATGTGAGAATAATTATCTAAATCATGAATTAGACTCAGATACAGTGGTTTATGATTTAATGACAAGAATAAATTATCTATTTCACGACATAATAATAATATTCATTGATCATAATTATATAAAACATATAATTTCAAAGTGGAACATGAAATTAGTGAAATAGTTTCGTATGGAGTATAATTAGATGTATGATTAATATTTGGTGCATAAAAACTATAATTTAAATTTAGTGCTCATTTTCTTGTTTCAAAAATTCTATAACCAAGTAATCAATAAATCATGTGACCAATGTGAGGGGTCCATGGATTGTGATGTCACAATAAGATGGTGTTGAATCAGGTGTGACCTAATGTTACCAAATTATGTTTCACCTTTTAATTCAAACAATTTTTATATATTAATATGAATGGATCATACTTGAAATGATGAATTTAAATGAAGGAAAACAAATATATTATTTCTAGAATGCATTCTACTCTGACCTAAAGTGACACATTGTTGGTTAGACCACCCAACAAATATAATTCACAATAAACATCATATCAATTAAAATAGTTCTAGGTTCAAAATTTTATAAACAACATTAATTGATTCTCGATTTGATTCTATTTATACCCACATCAATCCAACTCTAAATTAATTGTTCATTATACACCCCAACTATTGGACAATATATACCCCAAATATCTGAATCCTCTTCTTAATTTTTCTAGTCCTCTAATTCACAAGCTCTTTCTTTTTTAATATAAGTTCATATCTACTAATATGATGACCAGATGATCTTCCTCCCTATTATTGATGGATAAAATCAACTCACGTTAAATTAATGAAAATTTATAATGATGATTGTCTAGATCAAAAAATTTTGATCACGAAATATAATCAGATGCCTCTACATAAAATTTTTCAAGAATGAATTCATTCTTCTAATGAAGTCCTGGACTCAATGCACATTGAAAAAAAGATACTAAATTTTATCTTAACAACTTATGTTAAAATTTTCGCAGCAACAGTCTTGAATAGCAGTTCTCACCTTACAATGTATATTGCATGTGAATTTCAGAAAAAATCATTCATTTATTTAAAACAATTAAGGGTATTCAAACTTTATGAAATCATTATGTTATGTGAATACAAAATGCATCAATTAATTCCTTAATTTAGTATTTCTTTACATCTAAATTTCAATCCCACTTAGGAAAATGAAATATCTTCACTTCATATGAATGCATTAACATCATTTACACACAAAATGACACATTCTTCTTTGAGTTATGTGTTAATGGGTTTACAAACTTCAATGCACACACAAATAAGTCACAGAACATTTGTGAAAAACTCATGCATTAAATATACATAATGACCTTCCTTCTATGTATAATGTATCTGACATAGAAAATTATTCACACACACATTTTCTACACTTATTGATCACACATAAATATTTCAATCCTTTACATGGAGTTTCTCCCTTCATTTAACACATAAATCCTCCCACTATCAATTTTTTAACATGCATATTTTCTCTCGTTGTCCTTTAAAAAATAGTAAATTAGATTTTATTCACATCCCAATATATTATGCAGAATCTCAAAATAATTTACAAATAGACAAAATATATTATTGTTGTGATATCAAATATGCATCATGTAAAAAAGATATCTTTTTACCTCGAAAAATAGAATGAATGTTTTCACAAGTTCATGCTTCCTCAAAAGGCTTATACAAAATAGATAATAACGTGGACATGTATTGTGTTTCCCTAATGTTATGACTGAACCATGTTCTGTGTGAATCTATCAATTAGGGGGAGTATATATTGTATGTCTGAGGACTTCTTCTGAAGGATAATACCCCACATTACCATATCTTCATGAAACACATGTTTTTAAATCATTTATTTCTCCCTAAATCTCAACATATTATATAATATGAGAGATAAAATCATATTTCAAAAGAGAAGCTTCTGAGTATTTATTGTAAAATCACTCCATTAATCTATATTGATTCCACATCCATGTATCATAAACACAATGAGTTGACATTTTCTTTGTGAGTCATTATTGTCATCAGGAAAATGATAATTTCTTATATGCTTTGTTTCATTGATTTCATATTGGAAAAAACATGGAAATGAACTTTCATTATATTTATTTCATATTTAAATTTTCATAACCCAAAAATGATGATCAGAGGACTTGGATCATGTTATGGATAATGTCTCTATATAGGCCTTGTTGAACATAATTATTTTGACAACATTCTAGAGATGTTAACATGTGGAAAGTAATAGATGGACTAGATTATCAGTTCCATGAATTAGATTTCCATGATTCTATTAGGTGGTATAGTAACAACTACCACATAAAATGTCCATAAGTTTACCTATTACATTCAATTACAAGGTTTATATTAAGCTACTCAGAATGAAGATACTTATCACTCCCTTATCCCGATAGAACAACCTCATACTGGTTTCTTCCACCAACACTATGTCGTCACGCACAATGGTGCCTCCCTATACATGCTCCCATAAGGTCAAGACTTGAGCTCTTTGTTTAGTTTTGATGATATCTATTTGAGGATGTACCTTCTCATAGTGGTGTGTGTCCCATAGATTTGAGTAATTGGATAAATTTTTACAATAGTTTTCACATAATATTATTAACCCAATTCCATAGTGAAAAAGAAAATATCTCAAATTTAAAGTACAAAAAAATCCACCTCATGAAAAATAAATCATGCTTACTTGAATCTTCATAAAAAATATTAAATAATTTACTAATTCAATTAATCCAATGACGCATGATCTTTAATAAAAGACTATTTCTCCAATCATCACACTTGATCTCATTAACATTTCATATTTTTATGTAATCTAAAACAATATCAATCTTAACCAACCCCAAGGCCTCTTCATTTTAAACATTTGAATTTAATGAAAATTCCAAATTCATTTAATACTATATGATATGATTCCCCTCTTATTGAAAATAAATCCAATGATCTCTGTATGGTAAGGAATCATCAACTTTTAAGACAATAAATTTAAGATCATCTTCCAATTTTAGATCATTTATTGTTTAATTTACTTATGAGAATTCAGTAATCACCACTATCATAGAAAAGAATTAAAGTTAATCATATATATCTATATATGAGAAATGTTATATATAGAATACTAGAGTGATCAAGTTTCATAAATATTAATCAAATAAAATTAAAATATGTGATACCATTCACTGAAACAGTTTAGGAACAGTTAAAAACATATTCCACATGTCCACTGTATATTTATAACCAATGAGAATAAAAACATTTATGATCCTGAACTTATTTCCCATTTCAAATTACATTCCAATTATTCATTATGTAATAATTTCCTACATTTTATAATATATTTTTAACATGAAAATATTTTTAATTAATCAATATACCTCAATGATCACATGCTACAAACATTAGTTGTTTATTCATTAACCAAATTGTATTCCATGATGGAAAACATTCTTGTTGTTAGATGTTAATTATTTTTATAAATTTGGGTCTCCCCCTTAAAACATGCTTCAACATAAATTCAATGCATAATAATAGAAAAATAATATATGGTGGAATAAGGCGGATCATCAATGGATATCAATTAGATAAGTAGGGCTTATATTTTCTTCTCAACCTGCCTATCTTCTTAGAGAAAAAATGTTTCTTCACACATGATAATAATGAAGATTCATTTATATAGGTTTATTTCAATTTTCATGCCTTTCCCAACTGTTCTTTCCATATGATCAAATAATCTTTTCACATATTCTCATTCATCAATTTGTTTGTAGAATAATTTTTTCTCATACAAGAAGTCATATATGATTATCATTTCATCATAAAGAATTTGTCTTAACCAAATACCCATGTAAAATAAATATCTAAACTTATAAAAATATTTCACCTTTCACACGAAACATTGAAATCATAAATTTAAATATTTTATAAAACCTTTTAGATTTATTATCAAATATTTATTTCACTAAATTAGTCTTTATTTCAATTTTGGATTGATCTTTTCTTTAATTCAAGGATGATTTCTTTAGTATTGATGTTCATGGACAATTCATTATTTTCAACTATATGAAATATACAACCATAATAGAAACATATTTTTATTGGTTTAATAATAATTATGTTTACATTATCAACCACAAACAGAATATATCATTCAAAATCCTATTATTTTGTTTACATCGATAGGTTTTTCTTCCATATTACCATCATATCTACTTTACAATTTTTTGGTGTTCAATTTTCATCAATATATGGTTTTTTCATGATTTTTACTCGGGATAACTAGTAATTACATTAAACAATTCTACTAGTCTAGACAAAATTGTTTTCAAGGTAATATAAGTAGTATTGATTTACATTACCACTTAATATGAGATCTTCTTAATTATACACATTTTAGTTTTACTTCATCATTTCTCCACATAAAGAATGAATTTTTTAATTTTCATACAACAACATACTCTTCCAACAATTAATTTTATGATTCATAATCTTCCAACAACACCCACTATAGAAAATAAATCATAATTTCTTATTTTGGACTTTTTTTGAGGGAACACAAAATTTCAATTACCCTTGATTTTTCACATATTAATGATGAACCTACTCAAGTCAAAAAACAATCATTAGTATAAACATATTGTTATGATAAATGGTTACATTCTTTAAATAGTATCTAGTAGATTTATTACATGAAAATATCAAACTCATACTGCCACTATATTAGGAATTATAAGTAATAGAAAAATTATCAGAAGAATCATTTTCTATACATATTATATAAACAACATTGGAAGTATCGACCGATGTCAAAATAATATTTCTAAACTATACTTATAATTCCAGACAATTTATGTTGAGAGTATTTTTTTATATTCAACCGATTTATTGATTTCTTCCAATTTATTCTTCGTCTTGGGAATTTTATCTTCAGGCATCTTATTTTCCTTTTTCAACAAATTTTCATTCTCTTTGATTCATTTTACATTATCTTTCAGGTGAATATATTTGACATTCAAAAATGTATCTCATATCTTTTCAATACCTAGTATTTTCTATTCAAAAATAATTTCATGATAATATTTTTAAATAACATTACATTTGAATTCATCAATATGTCTTGTATATCATTCTTTTCGTAGGGTTATTTTATCTTCTTTTGATTTCACTTGTTTTTGGAGAAGTTTAAATATTCCAAAAAAACATAAAACGTTTTCCATATAATATTCCTCTTCTTCTAGTTGTAATTTTTATCCCAATTCCTTGAAAACTCATGTCAATCATGTGAAAAATTTATTTGAAACATTATTTATATGTTTTAAATTTTTTAAAATTATCAAATCATCATCACATGTCAAACATGATTCTTTATAATTATGACCAACATATTGAAAAAAAAAACATGTTTACACTAAGCTTCTTATACTCTAAGTTGATCTTTATTAATATTATAATTATACATCATCTTCTTTTATAGTATTTTCTTCATGGTTTTTTTTATATTGAATCAAAATGGAACATTTATAACATTAATAGTAGAGAAAATATTTCCTATGAAAAGATAATTTGAATTTTCATCAAACTTGAATATGAACTTCATATGATTCAACTAAAAACATTTGGAAAGGTAATATAAATCTAGTCAAAGGTTTAATGGATCAAATACCCATTAATGTGACCAATTACCATCCAATAACATAATGAGGTGTGTGGTTGTAAATTAGGATTCACACATTTTTTAGAATTTTTTCACCTTTTGATTAAAACTTATGTCTCCTATTAAGATTTTTGTACCATATACAAAATACTGAAAGTAAATAAAAAAACATAGTATAATTAAATGATTCGGTACTAAGACATAAATAAATTCAATGTTGGTTGGACCCCCCAACATGGATTATATAGAATTAAATTTCTATCAATTACAATGGTTCAGGTAGAAACAATTTATTCTTCCTTGTAATTGACCCATAAGTCGATTCTGGTTATACCACCAAGAATTCCAAATATTCTTCCTCAGATGGTTAGACACCCCGACTAATAAACTAGTATGAAGACCCACTCTCTATAGACTCTTCAAAAACTAGGTAGACCCCCAATCACAAGCTCATTATTATTCTATATGTGTTCTAATACATTGATAGAATGATGCAATGATCTTCCCCCATGAGTATTCTGGGTCACAACAACGCTTTTACAATTCATGAAATATTTTATTGGGACTTGTCAGGAATAAATAGTACTAATTACTTAATATAATAAGCTTACCAAGTTAATCACTTTATGGGTAGTAATTCAGTATTCTGCTGAACACCTGGCCCCACTCAATAATAAAATATCAGATACAATTTTCTTTTCAAATACCCAATTTTAATTTTGTCTCGACGTTAGAATAAAATATCATCTATCTCTATAAAATGTATTTTTCATCTTTTTTCTAAAATTTCATGAATATATCTAAACCATTTAATGGTATTATCATTTCATGAGTGTATTATTTTATGTGCATACAAAATTCCTTAATTAATTCATCAATGTATATTTTTCACAATGAGTTTGAATACTACTAACACAAATTCACATGATCCTCACTTTTTATGCATTCATTATCATCATCTGCACACAAACTACCACATGCTTCCTGATGTGATGTTTGAAGGTTTTTACACACTTCTATTCGCACCCAAATCAATCACACAATCCTTATGAATCCTCATTCATAAAATTCATGTATTACACCACCATCTTAACATAATTTATATGGGCTTCTAAAAATATCCATCAATACACATAAATATACAATTTGAGTACATGTAGTTTCAATTTTCATTTTATATTTCTACACTCCCACTATCAATGGCATAAAATGAGTATATTTTCTATTTTCCCTTAAAAAAGATTGAAATATTTCATTAACTACTAAATATAGAATTAAATTTCTTAAAATACTTCATTAGAGACAAATGTAATATTAGTAGTGATACAAAATATATTTCGTGGGTAAAATATTCTTCATCCTTGAAAAAAAATGAATTATTTCACTGGACTATTGTTTTTAAAAAATATTTCACATTCTAGATAATCACGTGTAAATGTATTTTGTTTCTATAATTTTATCACAGAAACATGTTCGTAATGAAACAAAAGAATATGAAAGGCATTTAACATATGAATACAACCATATTTGTGAATTATAATGATTATAGGATCTTTCCCCTCAAAAAACAATTAATTTGTGATCCTCTATTTATCCATTAAGCTTATATAGATTCTATCATATGAAAGATAAATTCATATAGATAATGGTAATCTCATGATTATTTATAGGAAAATCACTCAACCATCCTAGCTTAATTCTATACCTAGAAATTTAGAACAAAAAGGATGGACACATGAACCCTGACTCATAAATATCATGGGAGAAATTATATATTATTATAAGATGATGTTAGTCATATTAAACATTGATAACATAGGAAAATGATGTTTCATTTTATTTCATTCATCTTCACATTTTCATAACTCTGAAATGAGTATTAGAGGACATTGATCATGGTTTAGATGATGTATTCATGGAGATCATAGTGAAAATGAATCCTTCAATATCTTTATGGAGAAGACAAAATACAAAAAATAATGGCTCTCTAATATGATAAATTCATTGACTTGTACACTCATTATTATTTTCGGTTATGTCACTAAAAATGATATATCAAAAAAACATGAGTTTGAACAGTGATTTATAATAAAATACATGGCTTCTACCACTCCTAAATTATATATTGGTCACTCCCTACTCTAGCTAGAACTGCCCCATGTTGTCTTTCACAACCATTTCTATGTCTCCCCAAATAGAGAAACTTCCTAAAACCTACACCCCCTACGGTCACTCCATACACATGAAAAACTTCATTAAAGATGGGTAGTCACGGTGGAACCTTCTTTTAATGGAGAGGGACCCTCTTTTGAATGAAATTGGATAATGTTTCAATATACATTTCATATAAAACTTGTATCCAAATTCAATATTGAATTCCCATATTTCTCTAAATTAAAAAAAAATTCCATGCCTCAATATGAAAAACAGATCATATATCAATGAATCTTATGAAAATGTTATAAACAGTGATATAATTAAATTAATCCAAAGGAACATGTAATATCAATATAATATCAGTTATGAAATAATTACAATTGAACTTAGTGACATGTCAATTTTTAAGTAATTCGAAAAAAAATTAACATACCACCTTGTTTTTTAACAATTTTAGTCAATTATCATAATTAAGGAAATGAATTCACGATTTGGTGTAAGACATAAGAAATGTAATTTTATTCAATATCTCAACACTTAGAAACATCATTGACATGGTTATGAAGTCTTAATAAAAATATCCTGACAACAATAATAATGGGTCATTACTAAATTGTTGGGAGGCCACTAATAGTTAGATATTGTTGAAAACATAATATTGTGATTTCATGTAGAAAATATAATTCTTCATTCATGTATAAAAAACTCCACATTCAATTTGAAAAATATATATGGGGTTTCTATATTGGTATTTATAAAATTTAAATGGTATAGAATGCTCAATTTTAGTAGTTTGGAAAAAAAGAAGATGACATATAATTACATTCTTCACCGTCCAACCCATGCAATATTAATTGTTTAAACTCAATGAATATAATTCATTTTAGTGTAAACACATATATCTATATATAAATAAAAATATAATATTCATTTATACACCAGACCATAATGGAATCTTTTGAATAACAAGAATATTTGGGTGATTATGGATTGACTCACCAAGTTGTCACAGATCATTCTAATTTGATAGTCTACTATAAAAGAATATATTGGGAAACTCTATATATAGAAAATGGTATAATTTCATTTATTTATGATTTATAATTTCTATGAACTAGACCATATCTTCACCTCAGGATTTTGGTAGTCCAAGAAATGTGTCCCTGGAACCATGTCATCCATGATCATGATATATCAACCATAAATGGATGAATAGTCATAATATAATATCAAAAAAATAGAAGAAATTATCTATGATTGTGATATAAATTTCATTGATACATTGGAATTGAGTTTGTACTTACTATGGTTATAAAATTTTAATAGTTATTAAGATATGTTAAATACGGCACTCTTAGTGGTATTTCAAAAAAGTACACGTAGATCAAAACATTATTGGGTTGAAAATTGAGAAACATCAATGATGAGAAATGTTATCTTTCATGAGAAGGCTGTGTTGAATTAGATTATCTAAAACCAGAATAAATAACCCAAATTCCTTAAAAATAATATAAAAAACATTGTTAAAACCCATTTTTATTCATCATGGTTTGATCATGTATTATTGAAATTGTCTCCTAGGATCTGATATTTTAGTTTGGGAATGTTATAAATATTATATCGTTATAATGTAAAAATATTATCAATATATAAGCACAATTGACATATTAAATTACAATTGGAATGATCACCATGATATATCATTGTTCATAATTCCATTCAAATATCATAATTAAAGAAGTATAACCCATTAAAACCAACATCATTAGATGTTATCATGTATGAAATTATAAAAATGATAAAAATTTTCAAGAATTGAAATATATAATTTACATAAAAAAATTATTCATTGAAATTTTATTACTTTGGTCTTGGTATTGTAGATACATGGTGATATTTAATAGGTGATATTAGAATGAAAAATATTAAATTGCAGATAATTTACCATAAACATTATGATTTAACTTTATTATATTGTTTTTGAAAGGTGAAAACCCCAATGATGGAAAAAATATAACATAATTATTTGAGTTAATTCATTAATACATTATTATTTTTACTTGTGGGATGACTGCATTTGGAATTGGAATGTTTTGGGATAGTCATTGAATAATTTTTAGAGTTTTTTAGGCTAATAATTTTGAGAATATTTAAGTGAAATGTAGAATATTCCCTTGGAAAGAGATTTAGTTTTATGATGTTTTATCATGTTATGGTAATGGTTAGTGATATTTTACCATCCATGTAGTTACTATGTTACTTTGATATTTTTACACAATTGTAGTTCTCACAGTTGGTGGATGATCTACTAAGATATATGGACTAAACATGTGATGATACAAACACATATAAAAACATGTGAGCAATAATACATTAACATAATATCATGTTATAAATGACTATAAATGAAACATTTCCTCATAGTGGGAAATAGCCTTTGGTATAATACACAATAGACACATAAGAAATTAAAAAGGCATAACATCGCATCTAAAAAATATCGGGTCTTTCTAATGTCCATTGATTTCCAAAAAAAATGCATCCAACTGGTTTCAGACACACTAAGTCTAAACTTGTCTATTTCCCAAAAAACATGTTTTCTAATGTTCCAATTATCAAAAAAATTCAAAACCATACTACCATTATTTTAAAACATTTCTAAAACCAAGACAATATGTTTCTGTATTTTAAAACCGATTTCAAAATCCTGAAAAACAATATCAAATGAAAACACATTATGAAATCATTTTCCATCTGTAGATAATATATATAAACACATATCACATTAATTAATCAAATAAACCAAATGAATTTTCCAATAATGATAAAAAATAAATTCTATTAAATGAATGTATTGATATACCGACCTAAAAATTCTATAAACATTGTTGCCTTCAACAATGGTGATTTCAATATTTGATATTGTCCATCAAAATTCATGTCACAGGAAGACACTATAACATATTTATACAAAATAATATTTCATAATGAATACGAAACCTAACAACAACTAACACATTTTACATGACCAGTTAAATATGGAACATGGAATAACAGTATATTTGAGAGATTCACCATGAAAATCCTAATGATCGATCATTGAAAAAAAATTCCATAACAAAGGAAATAAGAAAAATCCTCTTAGGTGAGCTATGGGTTATGAGAAGGATGTATAAATTTGAATGAAACATTAACCGACAATAAATATCCCTAAATAAATACCCAAGGGAATTTCAATTCATGTAATCCAATTGTACTTCTTTTTATCTGGGATCATCCAGAACATCAAATAACACATAAATATTTTATTAAAATCATATTTTTTACAATTACATGTCATAAACCCATTACATATTATGACAACCCTACATGCCCTAAACTGATTTCATTGAATATTTTATACTCAGATTACATTTCATTGAATTCTCTTAAATGTTTTATAAATTCATCTTATTGAATGAAAAAATAATAGGATTAATCTAAAAAACTCAAAATCCCAACTCAATAATTCATTTTACATGGATGGAAAACCACTACGACATTGAAATCTTTATATCCAAAATCAATTAATTGAAGTAAACATATATATATATATATATATAATTTAAATTATTTTCCAAATAAAAATCTATTCATCATAGGGAATCCAAAAAAGACAAAAACCAAGATTCATAGCAAAATAATTAACAATGGAGTACTTTAAAACAATAATGGAGTGTTAAAAAACACCTCAAGAATAAAATGTATCGAATTATTATGTTTATAAATTCATAAAACAATAAGGATCCCAAAAAACATGTTAATTATATTATTTTTATAATTAAAGTGTGTAAATGAAACAAAAAATGAATATTAATTAATAATAAGGCATTAAATAAAAATATTAATCAAAATATTGATGCTAATGTACATTATATAAAAAAATAAAAAAATATCGTCATTCTAAAATAAAAAACATAAAACTTATAAATGTTACATATAATTTCCCTATTAGGTAAATTTCCAAGAAATATAGATTTTTAGGTATAACAGGATTTGAATAATTACATTTAGAATCTTATAATATACAATGTTTATCAAATTTATCCTTGAAATCATACTAAAAAATCATTCTTATGATTACGATATTGAACAAATAAAAATGTAAAATAACTATAATAAGTACCAAAACACCCCATATAAATTTATTAATAAATTAATTTCAAATACTATGACCATTTAAAAATAGATCATTTTATATCATGTGTAATAAACCAACATAAATAATTACATTTTTATTCTTGTTTGTCATATATATATATATAATTAATTTCAGATATCTCTCTTCCTATAATAAATGATTTATGTTTAAATTTATCTATTGATCTCTCTATTTAACATGTAATTTTGATTTTTAATAGCAATAAATATTTATAGAAATTAATATTTAATATAGAAGTTGACTTATTCAATATTATATTCTCTTCTTTCAAAATATTACATTCCACATTAAGCATCATGATATCAAATTCAAGATTATCTATCCCAAATATCAAACACTTATATTAGTTCAAAAATTTCATATATGAATAAAAAATAGTGATGAAAATATCTTGAATTTCATCGACATCCATTTCCATCTTTTTAAATGTTGGTTCATATTAATCTTATTCAGGTATATATGTATATTAAAAATTGTTTTTAAAATAATTAATTAATTAGATAACAGTATCATTAAAACCCATTAAACCTAAATTTGAAAAATTCTTCATAGAATGACCAAAATAAATTGATAATCATTAGATGTTAGGTAAATATGATATCATATTATATTAAATTTTTGGAAAACAAAATATTTATTGTTCAATTCCAGAATCATTACTTGAATAAGAAATTTAGAATCTAATCCATGTAAACATAACCATCATCTATTTATTCAAAATTGTATTATCATTTCATTTATTCATCATCCATATGTGATTTCACCTTCATTTTTTAATGACAACAAGTATTACCTTCATTTATAATTTACTTACCCTTTTCACATCCTTCCATATATTTATACATTATCTTCAGGATGCATTTGTCTTTTATTGTTTCTTAATCACCATAAACAATCTACATTATCCTCTATTTTACTATAGTAGAGGACTATGAAAAATATAGAGATATATAAATAAATTATAATATTTTTAAATTCTATATAAATAATTTTCTCAACCTTTTCATTTACAGTATTGTCAGTTAAATATTATATTAGTGGAATAATATAATAGTTTAATTCATATTTTATTAATTTATAATTTAAATTTAATAAATATGAAATTACTTTTCATGAAACATTTTATGTACTGATGTGAAAACTCATTTTAAAATATTAAAATTGTTAAGGGTTTATCCAAGGGAACTAATTTTTTTCAAATTCCTTTTAATCTTATTTAAGATTTAATTTATTGATTCATATTTATCTTTTGAAATGATGATAGTAAGCCTATAGAATACCATAATGTTTTCTAATAACATGCCCCAACCATAATAAAAACCTTGAAAATTTACTAGATATAATAACAAATATTACAATTAGTAATGTTTCAACGAACATATATTCTAATATGACATTATAAAATAATCAGGATTTCTAATTAATATAAATAATTATTATATAATCTCCAATAAGAGAGTTTGTATTAGTTTATTGATATTTATATTGTAATACACTATTGAGAAGGACATATGATTCTCAATTTAAGGTAAGAATATATCCTTGATTACCATAAGTAAATGAAATTTCTATTAAAAATGAGCACCTCTATAAAATTCATACATTATTTTGATGATCTGTAAAAATATTGAACAATCATTCCATGATACTAGTATATAATATAAAAGGTTAATGAAAATAATATATAAACAATTCAATACCCTAATACAAATTTTTTGTGGAATCGTCTATAATATCAATGATGTAAAACCCTTAAATATAATTATATCTTACACTTATTATTGAGTTATTAGGGTGAAAATTCATAATTATTAAATATTAACGGTTATTTCATGGATATAACATAATATTCCAAACTTTTTTATGGAAATACGCTTGTGGGGGTGGGGTTGAATAATCAAACAATAAATTAACACTGATTAAAATTATATTGTTGAATATCGGGGAAATTTTTCAAAAAATCAATCAAAAAAATTTAGTTAGTGTAAAGAGTGTAAATGGATTAAAATATAATATGTATACACTAATAATTCAAAATTAATTCATATCAAAAGGATCATAAATATAATATGAAAACCATTACTATAAAATCATGTATATCAACAATGATTATATCAAATTTTATGGATACTAAGATGTTTTTATAATCCACCACTTGAAATTAGAAGAAAAAACTATAGTTACTCCATTTTACATTATTGGAGGCCCAACACTTTATATTTAACAATTATTAAAAACATATATTTTTATTCAGATCAGTTTAGAAAATTTAATGTGTAGTCCAAAACTAATTACACTTCTTTAAAAGGCTTGTTATAAACTGGCTAATTTTTTATAGGACAAGGAAGAACATTTGAATGATCTTTTTTGTTCGGAAATCAAAGTTATAATTAATACCTATTATGGGATGTATAACATAGGGATATGACACAAAAAATACACTAAAAATTAATAGTAACCAATGAACGATAAAATAATCAATGAAATGAAGTTTTTTCCTAGAATTATTAAACATCAACCCTTGTATGATTAATTATACCAATAATTTTTGTCTGTTCCAATAAATGAAGTGCATATAAAAAAATTTTCAATTGAGGATCTTGTAGTGTATATTTAGTCTCATATGTAAAATTACACTATATATTGCTTTGAATTATTCAGATTACACAACAATGCCTGTATTCACATCAATCTATCTCTAATTTATTTCATCATTAATTATCACTGATAGATCCATGTGAAAAAATCCTATCAATAAATTCAACTAATTTATTATATAATAAATAAAAATATAATAACCTATATTCAACCCACCAAATTAATTTTTTTCAATCATCTTTAAATACACATTAAAATTACATGAACCAGATCAATTAAAATTCAGAAAATTGGAATTCTATAAATTATAATATGTGAAAATTTTTCATATGATATGATAAATTACACAAATATAAAAAAAAATCCATTTATTGTATAGAATTTAATCTTTGAGATTTAATAAAATTTAAAACATGAAGCATAGCAGTTGAATAAAAGTTTAATTAACCAAATTTTCAAAAATTTCAAAAAAAAATGTTATTATTAAATTATTATTTTGATCATGTGTTGTTCTCAGCAACACATAATATTTTTATTTAAAAGAGAGATATTGTTGAGAACAATATTTTATCTCTTTATTATGATTTTGATTCTCTTAAATACCCTTAATTGTTTTCAAATTACTTTATGTATATTTTAGTAATTAAATATATTATATATTCTTATTTTTTGAAGAGTATTGATGTATTTATACAGCGTCAAACAAGTGTTAAAGAGTTTTTAAATGAAATAAAAGTATTCTGGAAACACTATTCATATTCTACGTTTAGATATTTTATAATTTTTTTTAAAATTTTTTTTCGAGAAAACAGTTAGGATAAAAATATTTTTAAAAATGCACACAAAAGGAGACATCTAGGATGTCGCCTTTGAATTTTTGGTGCAAGGTGGCATCCACGATGTCGCCTTTGCACTACGGGTGAAATGAGGAATCTATGATGGCACCTTTCCCAAAAAAAGAAATTTTTGAAAATATTTATTTTTATTTTTATTTTTATTGGTTATATATATATATATAAACAAAACAAAAAAAATTAGCAAAATTTCTATGCTATTAAAGATCCAGCACTACATCCATTATATCAGTCTAGATTCTGACAGAAAATCTTACACATGCCTCCATTTTATAAGAGGTATTTCCATAAAAATCATTCTGCATTTTCGATGTGGGATTCCGATTCTCCCTTTCCTATGCAGTACATTCTGGATTTCCGGTGTGGGATTCTGTTTCAAGTACGTGACTTTGAAATAAAATAAAATATAATCAATAACGCCAATATAAATGAAATTTTAAACATTGATTAATCATATAATAAATAGATGAAAACTATAATAATTTTCACAAAAATCTTGATGAAAAATAATCTATAACATTTCAAAACCACCTACTTGAAACATAAAAATGATTCAAGTACGTGAATTTGAAAGACTATAAAATATAAACTATAAAAAGAATATAATTGAAACATTAAACATTGACCAACAATATAATAAATTATCAAAAACAAAAGGAATTTCCAAAAAAAATGTTGATGAAAAGTAATTTATAAGCTAAAAAAATCGCCTACTTGAAACCTAAAAATGTTTCATGTACGTGAATTTGAAAGACCATAAAACATAAAATAGAAGACCAATATAAACAAAATGTTAAACATTGATTAAACATATATTAAATTATTAAATTATTTAATTAGTAATATAATTTTTAATTATATAATAATTAATTAGTTAATTAGTAATATAATTAATAATAATTAATTATATAATAATTAATTAGTTAATTAATAATATAATTATCAATTATATAATACTTAATTAGTAATATAATGATTAATTATATAATTATTAACTATATAATAAATAATTATTTAACTAGTAATATCATTATTAATTATATAATAACTAATTATAATAAATAATTATAATTATTAATTAGTAATTATTAATTATTAATTATGTAAAAATTAATTAGCTAATAGTTATATTCTTATTATTTATATAGTAATTAAATAGTAAATTTGTAATATGTTATTTAATTATAATTATTCATTATAATTATTAATTAGTAATTAGCCATATAATTATTAATTATAATTCTTCATTATAATTTTTAATTAGTAATTATTAATAATTAATTATATAAAAAATAGTAAGTTAATTTGTAATATTATTATTAATTATATAATAATAAATTACTAGAACAGTAATATAATTTTTTATTACATTTATTCATTATACTTATTAATTTTTAATTATAAATTATTAATTAGTAATTAGTAATTATTAATTAGTTAATAAGTAATATTAATATTAACTATAATTATTAACTATTTATTATTAATAATTAATTATATAATAGTTAGATAGTTCATTACTTATATAAATATTAATTATATAACAATTAATTAGTAATTTTTTAATAAAATTTTTAATTACATTTAATCATTGTAATTTTTAATTATTAATTAGTAATTAGTAATTAGTAATTAGTAATTATATATTAGTAATATAAATATTAAGTATAAATATTAATTATAATTATTAATTATTAATTATTACTTATACAGTAATTATTTGGTTAATTATTAATATAAATATTAATAATATAATAATTAATTATTAAATTAGTAATATAATTATTAATTATTTAATAGTAAATTAGTTCATTAGTAATATTATTATTAAATATAATTATTTTAATTTTTAATTAGTAATTATTAATAATTAAATATTTCATAATTAATTAGTTAATTAGTAATATTATTATTAATTATATAATAATTAATTAGTAATATAATTATTTCATATATAATAATTATTTATTTAATTAATAATATAATTAACAATTTTAACTATTTAATTAGTAATTAGTAATTATTAATTATTAATTAGTTAATTAGTAATAATTTATCTATTCAAACCAATTATCGACTTATAATGGGACTAATATGATGATAGTCGATGGACATTATAGGTGAATGTCATAGTATATGGGAGTTGTTAATATTGGTATTTTTTCACAATGATATCGAGTCAACTAGACAAAAAGGGGTAGCTGTTAGTGTGATCTATCATCTTTTGTGTCTCATGGTATATATAAAATGATACGATATTTACTTCTTGATTTTCTGCTTGGAATACCTAGAAATAAAAAATATCATTATCGTCAGCCTATGTTCCTTACATCTTATTTTTTTCTTAGTTAATTCCATACATAATATCCCATGACTCATAGGTCTCATTGGGATATTGTAAGATATATTATTTTATTGATTTATTACATTCCCGAAAATAAATTTCATATAAATAACTATTGTTTTATATTTTTTATTGTGAATCACTGTATCCATAGTATATATATTTCATTTTGTAGAAAAGTGAGTATGTTTTCATTTAATTTAATATTATTTTGTTTTAAAATTATTTTGTATTTGTAAAATTAATGGAAAATGATCTGGTTATTTCATAATCTGGTTTTTGAATGTTTTATTCCTTGATTTTTTTTAAAAATTTATTTTTCATGAAATTTTTCGAAAGAGAAATGTGGAATATAATATATTATTATATATTCGTTTATGTTCCCTATTTACTTGATTATAATTCATCACTAAATATATTAACCAAAATAATTTTAATTTATAAAAAAATAGTTGTCTATAAATATAAATTATGAATAAATATTTTATTTTATTTTAATTTCTTCAAACGAACCATTTTTATGTATTTTTATCGAATTTGGTAAATTAGTTCATGTCTACTTTTGGTATTTCGTTCATCTGGTTGTGTGGGATCAAATGGGCTTGTTCAGATTATTTTTTTTATATATTATGATTTAGGTGACTAGATTTAATACATTCAACGAATTTAGTCTAGTTTATGGATTGATTTTGTTATTGGATTAGAATATGTGGGCCACAAATTGTAATATTATATATTTTTTCCTTTTTGTTTATAATTATGTTTTAAATATGATTCTTTTTTACTATTTAAGAATTTTTTTTATTTTAATATGTATTTAATTAGTTTTTAATTCAGTTTAACAATAATGGGTGAGAGAATTTCAAAATATAATTATTGATACTTTTGTAAAATTTTCAATCTCATACGAATTGATATTTCAATATATTCATTTTGGACAGATGGTAAACAAATTTTTTTAGGTGGAAACTCAATAAAATTCATAATAAAATATTATTAGATTTAATATTTCATAGTAATAAAAAACTATTTTTTGTTCAACACTTTTTCATTAAGGTTATTTTTGATTATTGAATTTGAATTTTCATCATGACTCCTGAGGTTGATCAAGAGTTAATTCATAATCTGTAGGCGACATGATTATTCATATGTTTCCATGGGATGTGGGGTTTGATTTTTTAATTAAGAATTCTATGATATTGACTACTGATCATGTGCTGATCATTATACTAGTGTGTAAGTTACCTTGATTGTTTGGTTTTTTTATTATGATCAGATAATGAAGTTAATCAATAGAGTGATATTGGTTTTTATAGCGTGATAAAACAGTCAATGAAAAATCCATTTATCATGAAAATTGGTGAAGGATTATCAAATTTATATTGTAAGGTCTATCAAACCATTTTATTGAGTTAATCATTGTAATATACACTTTTTAATGTTTATATTTTTATTAAACAATATCCAATATGGGAAATAAAGAAAATGGTTCTTGTGATATGTTTATTTTTTATATTGGACTTTTTTCATTTTTATGGGTTGCATCCTTCTTGTGGTTATTTTTTGGTAAATGGGTTCTTAGAAATGAATATTGATTTTATAGAAATTAATTTTAGTCATATATGATAATTCTGTAGTATTATTTTTGAAAATAGAATGGTCGTTCTCAAATGGAATTTTGGATTATTAATTTTGGAAGTAGATTATTTTATGAAAAATCATGATAAAATGTTTTGGACTCAATATTGTTGGTGTTTTTATTCTATTGGGATAATGATACCTTTTTCGAGTGAATTTAATGTTTAATTTTTACATTTAAAAATATAGTTATTGGTTTGAAAAATTTTCAAAATGTATTGAGGTGTTTTGTACTATTTTAAATAAATAGATTTTTCGAGCTATGATGGTGTCATGTTTTACAACGAGATTTATCATTTTCCAAAGCCTAGTTATTTAAATTATAAATCTAGTAAAAAGTATTGATTTAAAGAATATGTAGATTTGGAATGTTTTTTTCCTTGAATTACTGGTATTTTTTATTTAGTACTATTATAATGGTAATGAATATTTATTTGGATCTATAAAGGATGATCAGATCGGGTATAGTAAATTTTTTTAAATTAAACATTTAAAAACAATCCAATGTTATGATTTTTGTTTCCCTTTGGGTACTTGTTCTCTCATTAATGGCACATCTATAGACTCCAAATGGTGTTTCATGAATTGTGGATCCCATTTGATAGTGTAGAGGTGTATTAGACATTGATTTTGGTTGGGATACTATTATTGATGATCTATAGATATGTATTAGATGAATTGGTGATTGAGAATATTATTTAGTATTTTTATTATGTTTTTTTTTTGAGAAATTCTTCTGGATGTGTTTAAAACATTGTAACAATGATGTTTTTTGGGTGTTTTCCTCAAATTATAATTTTGTTTCCCTTATTTTAGTGTTGGTATTTTGGTTATTTAACACCTCATTATTCTTGTCTACCTTTTGTGGCAATATTCATTAATCATATCTATTTCTTGGTTCCAATTCATATGTTTGATTAATATTTTAATGACGTATGACCACAGCTATGTGACTCATGGTACTAGTTTCAGTAAGAGACAAGTTAATAATATAAACTAGTTGGTGATGGTTTAATTATGGATTGTTAATATATAAAATTATAACCTTGGTATCATGTAATATATCACCCCTATCATTTGTTATGAAAAACTAGGTTAGAGATAATTTTTCCTTGTTGATTAAGGAATTTATTTTATCCTTTATATATTTTAAGTATTATAAGAAATTAATTTCGAAAACATCGGTGTCCAAACATTCTATTCGTAGTTTTTATTTATATTGTGGTCTCTTGGATAATTCATTATTGTTACTTAATATTAGGATTCCTATTAGTTTATATATTTTCATGGTTAGTGGAATCAAGTATATTAATTTTGGTAGCATAATGGTTTTAAATGCACTAGTATTATGATATTTCAAAAAGGTTTTTTTATATTGATACATTCAAAATATTGGGAAACCCATGTGCATTATCCATTAATTATAATTATTTATTTAATACTTTTTATTAAGAAATTTTTGAGGTTGTAGTGATTTATGATTATTATAAATTTTCTGTGAGGATCTATCTTCTCTTATTAGTTAATAATTTTTTTTTGAAAATTTTCACCCTTCTGGACTATCTTTCAAGATTATCCTTTGAAATTATTATGATCTATTTTTTGTTTTCCACTACATTATCCTAGTACATTATATGGGATGAAGATCCAATGGATGATTTTATTGTGAAGTAGAGATGCAATTAGTTGCTTATATATTTTATAAATTTATGTTTTCTTATTTATTATTATAACAAATAAAGATAAAAAGATTATTTTCATGATATTTTTTTTCTCTTCATATTTTTATTACATGGAATATGAGATCCCAAATGGAAACCCATAGGTTGTTATGTTTTTAGTTAATTTTTAATAAAATAAATATTTCGCACATAGTAAAATAACGGTTTTTTCCAAAAATTTCATGGAATTTGGTGAACTATGAAACTATCTTGGTATGTGTTGGTACTGATACACATCAAGTGTATGGTTAGTGGAAACCATGTGAAAAGTGTGTAAAATGATCTAATTTTTTACTGTAGATTTTATTGGTTTTAATATGGGTGGTATACTAGGTAGATGAACTTTTTTTCTATTTAATTATTAGTTCTTTCTATGTGTATGGTTATTCCACATTTTTAAAAACCATTCTGTCAATACAAATTACCTTCAATGATTTTTAAAAGGCAATTTCACCAATTTTGCTTATTAATTTTATATTTTTGGAAACCCCTATTATCCACAATCATTCATACTAGGATGTGGATGTCTAGAGGGACCTTCTCACTCTCTTCCACAATTTATTTTATGATTATTCTTACACGTATTTCAAGAGGGCATGCCTTTATTTATATATTTTCATTTCCTCCTTTATTAACATTCTATCTCTCATTAGTCTATCATATCCTTAAATTCTAACCATTATTTGATTTTGTTCTATGTTTTGAGGATTCAATAATTACTGAATATAAGTGTTTATTTATATAAATCAGTATGTATCATGGCTCAATTTTGTATTCAAATTCAATGGTTAAATGTTTACGATGGTTACTATTTAATAGAGGTAAGTTATTCATCGAAACTCATATATATTTTATCTTGTAAACATTTTATGGGATATAAATTATTTCTAATTAAATTTTAAACATATTTTATTCATTTAAATATATTTAATTAGCTTTAAAATAGTTCATAAACAAAGCATAGAATTATATTTCTTGACAAGTGATTATTTGAATTCATTAGTGTATTTTCAAAAAGAATTAAATTTTTTTAAAGATTGATTGACATTAAAATAATATTTAAAAATATCAAGGGATTTTTCAAAGAATAATTTAGAAAAAATAGAAGGTATTATACCTTCACCCTCATTAAATAGTTTTTATACCCATGGGATTTCTGGTTGTTCAAAAAAAATTAAAAGGGAATTAATGTTTTGTAAAATGATGTCTATAAACACTATTCTTAAAAATAATGTTCTTTATTATAAGTCAGTTTTATTTTTATGAAATTTATTAGATTCATAAATGGGCCTTCATGCATATTTTGATAAATGTTTTTAACTTTTTTTGAGATATAATATCCATATAGTGTGAAATTAGGTTTGTTTATAATGTGCCGTTCTGAAATATTTGTTGTCTCTTGTAGTGAAATTATTCAAAATAAATGATTTACCATGAATTTAATCCCCATGTGATCATTGTTTTAAATTTTGGGACTCAAAATCCATTAGAGTATTATCTATATTTATTTGACATTATGTTATTATTTTATTGGATTTAAAAATGGGTTGTTTCATGTGTGGATTACGGAGCAACGATGTGGTCTATATCTAGTACATTGAAATCGATTAAATAAATTTTTTATTTTTTCTGACCTTAATATTTCAATTCATGTGAGTCGATGAAATATATTAGCTAAAATATATGAAAAAAATTATTTATTCTAATTTTCAGCTCCCTAGAGAATATTTCTGAGCTACATCGAGTAGGATATACAAAAATTGGTAGCGTGTTATGTGAGTTAGAAACCATTTTCTGGAATGTAGTAATTTTAATATCCAAATATTATTATTTAAATATAGTAAAATGGGTATATAAAGTTTATGTATATGATTATTAATGTAATCATTGTTTCATTTAAATATGTTTAGACCATTATTACTATAGTCATAGGAAATTTCCCATGATTCTTAGTTCCCTTTGGGATATTTTAGAACATTACATTTCATTATCACACTGCAATCCCCTACCTTTTTTTGTTCATGTGGAAGAACTTTTTTGTTGAATTATTGGATTATGATCTTTTTTAATTTTTCTAATGTGTTATTGGGTAACAACTTGAGTATTTTTTTTATTTATATTAAAATTTATTTATTTAAAAAATATTCCAAACGTTTTGATTTAAAGAAAAACTATTTGGTCAGTTTATAAATGGGTTTTGTGAAATTTTTCATCAACGATTTTATTAATGTATAAAAAAATTTCATGAAATATATTGAATGGGGGATAGGAGGTATTTGGGAATATTTAATGTGATTTGTATGACCGTATATTATAGTTTAAATGTATTCATTACAAATTTATAACCACTGGTGTGATATTTTTTAATGTGTAGTAATTTCTAAAAACAACATTGGAATGTTTATTGGAATTTTTATTAAGAATATTGAAAATGTTTTTTAATGGTTTCTCTTAAAATTGAATCACTTTTATATTTATAAATACTGGGGTTTATTTAATCACAATGGGTGGAATCCTACTGGGTTTTTAATCTCCCCCATATTTATGATTCTAGTTTCTAGTGTCGAGTTATATTTCATTTATAATTATTCCATATATTTAATATATGGATGATGAGTTGTGATGACTAAATTGAGGAATCTAAAGGAGATGTTTGACTTGTTCTAGAATAATTACAACTCCACTTAAACATTTTATTTGATTCCAATTTTTATCCTTGTATAAATGGCTATATATTTTGATGAATTTACCTAATATTTCTCTATATAGATTGATTATTTACATTAGGCTGATATATAAGGTAGTAATCACTCTCAAAATGGAATAATTATATATATTCGTCGGAATCTATTTTTTAGGGATTTGGAATTCCCTTCATGGAATTTGGGATATTGGTTCATGTATCAGATTAGGTGGTATCATGGTCCATTTTATAATGAAATAGAGTTTCTAACTCCAGAGTTGAGTGTGATATGAAAAATAGTAAAACATGATATTTTTGTATGGATAAGAAGAATAATTTCATAATATTAAAATTTTATTTTAAGAAAAAATATCTTTGATGAGATAATTTTTATCAGTATGATAGATGATGATATAAAATACACTCAAAGGGTTTTGAATGTAGTGAGTTGAGAGAACTGGGTTCTATAAAATTCACTCAACAGATTGATTATGAAGTGGCTTTATTGAATAATATGGTATTAATATTTTGGAAATTATCAATTTTCCTTAATGACGATGGTATATAGTATATTATTAAAAAATGATGAATTAAAAATTGTACCACTATCATCTATTGTTCCTTATTTTCAATTATAAACATTGAGAGGTTGAAGAACCAATGGGAGTACAATATGTGTTTTTAATTTTGATTTATATGATAATAAAGGATACAAAAACATGTATTGATAAAAATACATTTTCTTAAAATCTATATCATTGGATAAAATAGATCTATATTATGGGGTATCCACTCAAATTATGTCAAATAATTATAATAATTTTTCAATAACTTCACCTTATTTTAAATTCATTTCACACATTTTAGAATTAGAATTATACTTCTGATGATCCATCATTATCCCATATTAGTATTTCCTTAAATGTAATGAATTGATAAATGAAGGATAATATATTAACTCACCTCCCCTCAGTAAATCCATTAAATCCATGAGGACTATAACTACCCATTTTTTAATGTAGTTTATGTTTACAAATTAAAATTACATTATACTGTTTCATATAGATATTTTTAAAAATAGTACTATAAATAAAATATACAAAGATCAATGATACAAATTTATCATTGTATCGTGTAATATATCAAAGAAGTATTAATCATTAATAGTAGATGCTTTGATACCACCTATAGATGTTTTAGACAGAAAATAAATGGATCACAAGTCTAAAATAGTATGATTATGATACTGAATCTCCATCCAATACGGAAATTCAAATAGAGGAGAGGGGACTGATAATTATAAAAATTTATTAAAACAAATGGTAAAAAATAATATTTTAGAAAATTTAAATAAAAGATTCAGTCATTGTATGATGATGCATTATACACGGCGTGACTAAATAAAATAAGAAATAATAATAGAATAAAATTATTTTTTAAGTAGTTCATATAAAAATTATATTACTAAATCTTTTAAAAAATATACGATATAGAATGGAAATACCCTAGGTGAAATTACCCTTTTATGTAGTGTTATTACTCTATATAATCAATTATTTCATCCTATAGAATAAATCATTAAATCCAACTATTAGAAAAAAAAGAGGTGAAAAAATAGAATATAACTGTAAATAAAAAAAACTATATTTTAATCAATGTAGACATAACCCAAATTATCATTATGTGATCCTAACCAAAGAAAACTCCTTTGGAATTAGAGGAATAAGATTATTATCTTTTTCTAATTCAATAAAAAACATTAATGGTTGTATTGGTTAGGTAAAAAATCGAAATCATACCTTTTTATTAAGTTATAGACATTAAGGGTGACCCAAAACAAAAGCCTATATTGAAAAATATGAGACTAATGAATGATTAAAAAGTTAACTATTGAAGGATGTTGATATTTGATACTACATTAGAATCTGGGCACTTTAGACCTTCAAGTGGATATAGAATAATAAACTATATGAATTCTCAAAAAATTTACTCTCAATAATTACAAATTTATAATTGAACTTTTTCTATCATTTCTATTATATAAAATTAAAATACATGAATAATTAAATTATTTGTATGTAATAATAAAAAATATATTGCCTTTTTCCTATCTCTATAATATTTATTCAATACTTTGCATTGTTATCTTCATTTGGAAATTACATGTGTGAAATTTCAAATGAACACCTAAATCATCATTAGATTAACCAAAATACTCCCTATTATACACACCGTAATATTTTTCATTTAAAATCATTGATAAAAACTCGAAAATTATTAATCCAAGTAATTTTAAGTTTAATCTATTCAAATTTTGACTATCAAAGTCATATATTATGAATAATATGAAATGATAGACAATTAAATAATAAAAATTGATGATATATATCAAAAATGATTGTATACAAGATATTATGTAAAATTAAATACTTGAAACCCACATGTCATATTGTTATAAACATATCCGAATAATTATTTTTATCATAAAAACTCTTATAGACCCAGCATTAGATAATTGATGAACAATGAAAAATATATTTATTTAAAATGTATCACTTTTCACTTATTAAAACATTACAATTTATTATGTTATTCATTATGTAATATATTTCCCATTATTTATATAAGAATGTATAATATATTTATTTTGTCATACTAAACTAGTATGACATATCAATTCACCCATTATAACCAATCACTATGTGAATATCAACAAATAAACTAGCACAAATCTCAATAGAAACTGCAAAAAGATAAATAATAAAATTAAATTCCATTAGTAATTTTTACATCAATAAGACAAAAAAATCAATAAAAGAGTCCAAAACAAAGTAAAAAAATAATTTCTAAATCGAGCCTCAATGAGATCATCTATCACCACGATCCCCACCAACTATAAAGATGAAAACGTGTAACCGAAGCTGTCAAAGTACATGATTCCCTTCCCATTTGACTTGTCTTGAAAAATTATATCTATATATTTCCATTGGAATATGTCGGGTGTGTGTAAAAATCCATGAATTTTACCTAAATGAATCTATATAAAATATATCTCCAAAAAACTGTTATATCCATGATTAAAAAAACATGTTTGAAAATAAATTTCAAATGAAAAATCATTTTTTAAAAGATATCTTGGTTTCCATTAAATAATATCATATTGCCATAAACCATGAATATGAAATTTACATGAAATATTATATAAATTATTAAACATAATTATCAATAGAAACAATATACAGTAATCATTTTTGAAATCAAAAATTAAAAAATTTCATCATTTATAAAACCAAAAACTAGATGAGTTCTAGAAAATAGGATTATGTTCTCATACTAGTAAAATAAAAATATGGTTGGAATACCAAAAATGTAACCATTCTAGATTCTAGCCAAATTTTATCAATGTCATAAGAATACTTTTTGCTATAACCAAACTCATTGATGTTTTTATATGTCTAGATCCGGAAACACCCAACCTTCCCAAGTAAGAATATTTTCAAAAAAATTTAAGAAACATGATAAAAATTATAAAAACATTAATAATAAGTCATTACATCTTACATTACTTGAAATAATTTTTTGAGAATAATAATTTATGGGGAATTTCATCAAACACATAAAGTGGAATTTGTTTTTATGAAAATCCTAATTAACAAACTTTTACATGCCACCCAAAATGCATATCATTAAAAATGATATATGTGATATCTTATTAATGACCATCATAATAAAATTATTTTACATAAAAATTATGAAATTCAAGGGTTTTCATAAATTTTTATATACAATTACACAACACCTGTAGGAGAATAAATCACCTTCGGGAAAGGATATTTGTAATGATGAGATCCAGTCCTCACAAACCTAGGAATATAATAAACATCATAAATCTCCCATAAAACCCTCTAGATCTAGATATCATAGACCGATTAGGTTCCAATGGAACATGGGGGGAATTAAATCTTGTACATATCTAGAAATACAAAAGGATACATGATAAAAAATGGAATATACCTTTATTATATACACAAATAATGACAGAATATTTTAAATGAAAAATGGAGTGATCTTTATAGTGTACTGGGGACAAGATATATTCGAATTATTATTATTTTGAAGATGAATAAACATATATATGAGGAATGTTACCAAGGGTAAATAAATAATTTTATGATGTACATGTTCTAGAACATGGTTTGGGTACATGGGTTATAAAACCATGAAGCATATTTTTATATTACCATGACCTATGAAAATTGAGAGGTATGGGTACCTAGGGAGAGTATGATCGTTTTAGAAAATTATTTCAATCTATTTGATATCCATTGTAACAAATTCAAGATAATCAATTGGTTTTTCCCACACACATTAAAAAAAGTGATCAAGAAATGAAAAACACCACTTGGACTCACAGTTCCTCACCTTGCTGTTTTTGCATGGTCAGTACAATCAATGCACCGAAATAGTGCGCCTGATCTATTTTTCACGAAACTCTGTTTTTCCCCGCCTCTTGAAAACATATAGAATCTTACTGGATATAAAAATATGTAAAATTATATCATAAATATGAAATATAGTTATTCACAACTCATCCATCAATAAAATATGTCTACCCTTAGATATACCTTGATATAATAGATTAGTAAAACAAAAAAGGACACTTATTTATAATTATCAGTTTACATCCCGACATATCATAGTTATTTCGTATGGGATACCATAATATAGAAACAAAATGAATTCTGAAACCATATAGTGCATTATGTTAGATATCCATAATCTGAACTGGATGTTGTACCCTATATGTTTAAGGATAATTTTAAACATCTTCCAATTAAATCTCGTTTTAGTGTTCTGGTTGATACATCATAAACTGGGAAAGGACAACAACATCATGAATCAATGTCAATAAATATGGAAGGTCCAACTGAGATGAAAATGTTCTAAGATGTTAATTAATTTTGAAGGGGATGTCATAACTCAATACCAACGTACCTAAATAACTATATTCATGATTTCCCAAAAAAGGTGTTTAACACTTTTTGATTTTTTGAAATATTGTTTTTCCAAAAAAATTATATCATTGATATAATGTATTACAGACAACATTGAGTTTTAACTAATTCCAATATACATTTAACAAAATTAAAACATGAAAATTATAACCCAACCCATTGTTTCATGATATTAATAGGAATAATAAAAAAATAATAACTAGTTATAAAATTTTTATTTAAATAATACATATTGATAAATAAGAACATAATTTTTAGAAAAATCATTATTTATGTCATGAAATAATTTTCATTGTATTTTTGTGAAAAATAATAAAAAATATATTTCCACTTACAAAATAGTATCTTTAAAAACTAACTTAATTTTTTAAATCAAATTTCCAAAATTATCCTAGATTTCATTTTTTATGATTTTTTAAAGAGATTAATTTTCGATGATTAGTTAAAATAATGACTTTTTTTATAATTCACATTTTCATTTGAATCATTTACTACTTCTATTATTACAAAATTTATTTAAAAGTCTTAAATGTTAAAATATGTTATTATTAATACAATTTAGATCATTGGTTGTTATTTTATATTAAACTTTTACATTAAAACATTGTATATTTAAAAAAAATGAAAACTCACTTTTCCGTCACATCTTTGAGTTTAATTTTAAATAAAATTATTCCCATATATTATTTAAATTTAATAAATATTTATTATCTATTTGGAATCATATTTTTAATATTATATAATAATATCAACTCATTTCTTTATCAAAATAACAGATAAAATTGTAAAAAAATGCAACTGTTACAGTTAAAACATGTTTACCAAGGGTAAATTCTAATAAAAAGGGAATAAATTAACTAAGTACATGTATTATTCCTATTTAGTGTCCATATTTTAATATAATAATAATGAAAATTAAAATATAAGTTCATATTGAATAATTTATCTTCTGATTGGATTTATCATGTTGTATTCTTTTTCTCTCCTTCCTTGTGGTATTACAAATGGGTTGCATTCCCAACATATAAAAGTACCACATTTATACTCTACATTCCACACTTCAAGATCATTTTAATTCACTCAATATAATTTAATAATCTTTCCTTAATTACAATCCAATTTCTTAATATCATAATTATAATTATTAAACCCTCCCAATAATGAATTTTTTTTAAACCTAAAGTTATTTTTGAAAAATGGGTATCATTCGTAAATGAATCTTTTTATTTTATTCAATCATCAAAATAAATAAAATCAAATCAAAATATGGTGATATTAAATAATATTAATCTACCATATAAATATATTTGATTGTTTAATTTTAATATCCCACACCCATTTCCTCTTCCATCAAATTGGAATGGAAACCGTCAATCGTCTTTATGGCGGACTCCCACCTCACAAACCATTGTAATTCAGTTTCTTGTATCACATCTCAAGGTTGGATAAAATGGTGTATTAAATTAATTTATATTAAATTAATGATGTAATTTTAGTTTTTTAATTATAATATAATGTATACCTTCATAACATAATATATGTTGTAAAATGATAATATCACTCATTCATACATGTAAACTACCGTTTCCATGAAGAAATGTGAAAATATTTTCATTTAATATTGAAATGAAATTTTAGAAGGATATATATAATTATATAATATAATATATTTGATATTAAAATTTCACTATAAATTTTAATTATTTTTCTTTTTTATTTTTTTCCATCCCTGAAAAAATGAAAACTATTTTCATGTGAAAGTATATCCTACCAGTTCCATGAGTGGTGTAAATCTTTTTTTGACTATATATAATTGTGAATAAAAATTTGTATATATTTAAACTATATTGTATTTATATAATTATTTTAATTACTATGATTAGATAACCATAACCAATGTACAAGGACTAAAACTACATAACCAAAACATACATGAAATACAAAGTAGTTACGAAGAAAAAAATTAATAACAAATTATTAATACATGGGTTGAAAAGGATGTTAATAATTTATATATAATATCATATATATGATTTTGTATCTTTAATATATTTATAATAAACATATATTTATTATACCAAATGATTGATTGGTTGTGAAGTAATTGATGAATTGCGATAATGGACCTTTGTCTGACATTTTATTTCTTCATGACACATACTATATTCAATAAATATTTGTTTTATGTGGTGTATATACTACTCATAAATGTATTTTATGTTGAGTGTAATGTTTTTTTGGATTTATATTTCGATTTATTTATATTTATTTCATTTTTTATTATTCAAAAGATACAAATTTCATAATGGTTTTATTTTAAAAAATCATTATTTATCAGGGTTGTTTATGAATAAGTTTATTATAATTGATTAATATGATATAAATATAAATAAAGACATTAATATCCATAATACTGTACTATTTATGTAATAGAAAATTTTCCACATTAATTTTATATCTTTATGTGGTCCTGACATTAATAAAATATTTACTTTCTGAAAAATCAATATAATTTTTCACATTAGACAAAAATCAATTTTCGTACACGTATATTTTTAAAATTATTTAATGAAATATTTTAATATTATACAAAAATTAATTATTCTATATTTTATCTATATTTTACTATTTTTGAAAAAAAAATTAACGGAATATTTTTATCACTTCAGGAAGAAATCCCTTTTCACTTTTACGAAAAAATGTAATATGAATAATAATTATAATTTATATCAGGAATTATTTTTCATTTCATCATGATTGGTCAATGATATAAATATAAATTCACATGTATTGAATTAAATATTAAAATAAAATAAATTATAATATATTTTAGATTTTTTTATATTTAAAATAAATTATATTCATATTTTAAAATTCATTTTCTTCATGAAATATTCCATGTGATATTTGAAAAAAAAATTACTTCTATGATTGAATCCATTGTTGTTACTAATTATTTAATAGCAATATGATATAATGGTATAACCATAATTCTATATATTTATGGTTTATTTTTATGATTGCATTATTTTCAACATGAATTTTCCTATTCAATGAGTAAATCAATGGTGATATGATGAAATTTTCATTGAACCTATTTCATTTATGTGAGTTATGCTATGACAAAATGTTTATAATACAAATTACTCTTCATAATTTATGATAGTGTAGATGTTTAATTTTATTTTGGAAAAAAATTATGATTCTAATTATGTGATGTGTGGGATATATATGTCACTCAATATAGTTAGGTAAATATAGATAACTCTTGAGTAAATATATAATGTGTTAACAAGATTTCATGATCCCAATATCATATGTGGACCTAGTTATCATGTCCACACTATTAATTGTTGGTGTCGTTTTCTTGTCAATAAGACTAATAATTGACCAATTTTTCATGTCCAAATGAATAAACGGTGGCTTATTTTTCATACCTATAGGATTAAGTGAGGGAATGTTTTTCATGTCTATAAGATTAACTGTGGGATTAATTTTAATATTAATAATAATAATTGTCTAAATTGTTTTTTATTCTATATTGTTATGTGTAGATGTTTTTTAATATCCATAAGGATAAATTTCAGAATAATGTTTTTTCCATAATTTCATTTAATGGAATGACTTCATGTCATTATCATAATGAGTTATCTTTTATATCTTGATAAATGTATAATATGTTATAATGCTATGTTTTTTGACATTCCAATTTATTTTATTTTTCTATCATGGATTATGTTCCATGATTCCTTTATTATTAATGTCATATGTTCTACCATGATTTATTCCATATCCTAGGGTTCTGATATTTATTATTAAGGTAATTCATTTCAATAGTTAATATCTTATTCTCATACATAAATGATATGGTTATACCAATGTTATAATAGATATATCCCATGTTTCCCCTACTGATCATTTATGAAAACCCTTTCAAATATATCATTTTACTAAGGGGTCAAAAAGGATATTTATTACGGTATTTCTTTTATTATTACAATTAGGGAAGATATTAATGGATGATGTTAAAGAAATTTCATGAAATAAAGAATATTGTGTATCTTGTATAGAAATTCCTTAAACCATTATGATATAGAAATATATTTTATAAGAAGTGTTGAATATCCAACTATAATTATGAAATATGTTATTAACAAAAAATCATATGTAATATATTTAGTATCATATGAACAGTTTAGTAATCCATGGTAAACTAGGATTATAAATCATTACTGAAACCCTAATAATAATTATATATATTTGAGAATATGCTCGAATTTCAATGACTGGTAGAGTGATCATTGTCCAAGAAATTACAACCCTATAATGATTCTAAAAATCGATGTTGCATTGGAATAGTTATAACATGGGGTAAAAACTATATAAATGGATTTTTGAACATTGAATCGATAATAAACTTGTTCACAAAAACAATCCATGATTCACACATAGTTTTACACATTGATGAATTTTTTTTAGAAAATCACAAAATAATTATGAATCATCGTGAAGGATTCAAATAGATGATGACCATGAATGAATAGGGATACACATAAGGTTCCATAGGATGAAAAATATTTCATGATCTATAAATTATATGAATTATTTTTTCTTATTATTAACTATGAAGAAGAATGCATGAATTTTATAAGTGTTGTATAGTCTTCCACCAAATTGAGTAGTTTATTTTCAAATATAACTCCTACATGGTGATACACCAATTTCAAATAGTCAAAAATAAATGATCTTGAGGTTTTTGAATAAATTAGATAATAAACTCTAGGTGAATATATATAAGATATTTATGTATCAAATTCTATCACCTTGGGGCATGTGTTTTATTTTTTTACAGAAATAGATAGGTCGATGTGACACAATATTAATAATTGGGAACTAAACTGTATCAAATCAAGGACAGATATCATAAACGCTTTATTTTTTCCTTTTTTGATCATCTATACGGATCTCGATACTTTTCCCTGATTAAACATCATTCTAGATATAATCAACTGATGATCAATAAGTATGGTATAATGATGACAACATTCCATAAAATATTATGACACCATAAAAATTTAATTCTTCCATTTGGTTAAAGAATTACCTCTTCACCCTCAAGGATTTAAGGAATAATATCATTAATGATTACATTGATCAGTTTTTAGTATTATTTAAAGATGATATTATATTATATTCATATATTAAGTAAGATTATAAGAATTAGAAAATAATTATTCTAACATCCCTAAGGGAGGAGAACCTGTATGAAAAATAAAAAATGTGTGATTTCTATCTACAAAAATGTTTCTTTATTAGGTCATATAATCTAAAATGATTTTATCTCAACGGATTCATCAAATTACAAGGTAGTTTTAATGTTGTACTAGACCCACTATGGTGAATGGGAACCCAATTTTTCTTTATTTTTTCTAGATAAAATCTATACTTTACAGAAAATTTATCATGACTCTTTAATCCACCCAGTAGGATAACTTTGAAGGTATCCTTGTTCCATTAGTTGGATGTGTGTGAGGAAAATATGAGGGAACTAAAGATATAGTTATTTTTCATCCATGTGATTGCATTACCCTAAAATGTAGAAGGGTTTGCAATTTATATTTAATCTTCAAATAGGGAATAAGGATGAGTTCACATGTAAAATGATATAAATACAACTTATGCATTAGAAACAATAATGGTTAACAGGAAAAATTTCCCAAATCATGCTTTGGATTTAGCTATAGAAATTATTTAATTGATGATACGGTGGAATTATTTTTATAGGCAAATTATTAATATATATATATATATCAATCGTGAATGTTTAATGTATATATTCACATTAAAGGAAGGGTATAGATCTTATCTTTCTCAAAGGAGTGGTTATCGAAGTATACATGAGATGACTAAACATGAATCAAATAATGATGTAGTGAAACATAATAATGATTATTATTTATTAAATTTAGACACAATTATTATGTAATGACATGGTTTAATAGTCATTTTTGTGTTATTATTATACCCAACATTGATGAACGATGTATTTTTTCAATCTTCTAACTCTTAATTCTATATTAATCCTATAAGGAAGAAGAAATATATAGATTTTGAATAAAAAATTTTGAGGGAAGGAATGAGGATATATATTTTAGTGTTTTTATCTTGGTTCTTGGTATTTCAACAAGTCTGGTATGAGATAAAAAAGTATAATGGTATATTAACACAATTACTAAAACTTGAATTGAAATTTCAAATATAATTCTTGATTCTGTTATTAGACTCTCCAAAACATCTGAATGGAAGAATTGTATATTTTTTATACTCAGTCACCTTACTAAGTCATCACATGTCATTTCAGTAAGATAAGACTTATATTTGGATCCTATTTAAACTAATTTCATTAATGAATTTGTATGGCTCCCAGGATCACCAAATTCTATTGTATTTTATTGGTATATGAGTTTGACCTTGATGTTCAACAGTAGCCATCGGAATGATGTTGATATGGACTTATGTTTCTCTCTAACTTATCAATTCTAAAAAGATGGTTAACATGAGTTTGAAATTAATCCACAAGAGGATGTTATAATTACATGTTCAATATGATTCTAAGATGGTTATTATCAACACCTTCCTCTATTTGTTCATTCATACAATAATATATTTAACATGAACATTCACATTTATTTATATGAATCCTTATTTGGAAGGAAGTGTATAGATCCATTTTTTGGGATTGATTTGGATAATAAATATATTTTGACAAGATATAGATGAAGAAATATTAGAGAATGATAGAATAATTCCAAAACACCTAATGGTAACATGGTGTCAACAAAAACAATATCTTGATAATTGATTACATCATATGGAATTTGATGTTTGTGAGAAGGTGTTTCTTTGAATTTATATATAAATTAAGTTTATGTGATTTAAAAATAATGTAACATTGACCCCTAGATATATTTTCCATTTAGATAGTATTGATAGAATAGGGATCATATATTATGACATGAAACAACTAATAAACCTATCTTATGTTGACAACATGTCCTGTGTATCTCCCCTGAAGATGTATACACATGACACCTCACATGTATGAATCATTTATGACCTACTATTGAATAAAAATCTTTTATTTAGTGAAAATACATACGAGATTAGGGATCTCATATAAAGAGTTCTAGTGAAAAAGTCCACTCACTTTTTTATGGTTTTGTGGTGAAACTGCCATCTTAAGGAATCTATGAGGAACATAAGAATATGGTGATGAATAATTTAAAAAAATGATATTTTAAAAGATGAAAATCATGTTAAATAGATTGCATGAAATGAATCACTAATCTAGGAAATCATTAATGATATAAAACACATTGATACATTACAATATATACTTGTTTTAAAAAAAATTATATCATCAATATCTTGTAATTCATGTAACCAATGAATTAAACAAAATGTCATATGGAATTAAAATAATATTCTTTAAACATGAAAATTATAACCAAGTTGTGGTGTTTTTTGGTATAAATAATACTACCTAAATAATGAAAAATATTAATATTACTCATGTATAAAATAAGTTGAATTGTAATCTATTGATTGAATATATAATCACAATCATCTTAACTAAAATTTAATGTATTCTAGAAGATTTTATTTTTTTAATATGTGATTTTTTCATTCACTATGAAATAATTTAATAATAATTTATTACAGTATTTAAAAACATCATTTGAGAAACTAAAAATAATTTTTTAAATCTATATTTCAAAACGTTCAATGGTTTAATATTATGAAATTTTTTTAGAAAGGGTAATTATTTTGATCAGTACTAAAAAATAATTATTTGTATAGAAGATTAAATTTTCATTTAAATTATTTTAAAATTTGAATTTTTGTGTTTTTAAGTTAAATATAGATAAATTAAAGACAAATTTAACTTATTTAGGTTATTTGAGTCAATTTTATATTGAATACTTATATAATAACTTTTAAATCTTCTTGAATACTTTTATTTGGAAAATATGGTTTTTATCACATCTATGTGATTAATTTTTCATTTAAATATTCCAAATCTATGATTTTATTTTGGGAAATTTGATTACATGTTTGAAAAAAAAAAAATTTCTAATTTATAATATGTTCTCCATATGTTTTTTCCACTATATATATCAAAATCAATGAAGATTAATTATCATTTTTAAGGTATAAATAGGTTTTCTAAGGGTAAAACTTAGATGATTAGGGTTAAAATTACATTATTGTTTTTGAAGAAGAAATTTCTATCCATTTTTTACCTTCTCACCTATAAGGTTTGATAGTTACTCATTTTTCAGTCTTTTAATGGAAACAATGTGGGTATCACTTTATCTTTTTCTATTTTCTATTTGTTGTATCTCCCCTACTTATAAAATTTCACTATAACAACCTGGACATGTATTACAAATTAACACTATATTTATTACTTAATATTTTTTTAATAAACCCTAATATATCAATAAAACTGAAGTTATTTGTAATTAGGTTGAAAATATAACATCTTCAACATGAGATACAACATCATTATTTAAAACATCCTTAACATCCTTTAATTGAAAACATCTTTAACATGCTCAAATTTATCCTTATAACATAAAATTGTAGGTGTTAAATGTGGTAAATTAATATAAAATTGATTATATATGAATCATTGTAAAGAAATAAACATGGATTAATTAATACTTATTACACTACAGTAATATAAATTATGAATAGAATAACATTAATAATAAATCATGATATAGAATGAAAATTATGACATGGGAAATGTAGAAACAACATAAAATACTAAATCATAAACATAGGTCAAGGATAAACCAATAATAATTAATGTTGGACAAATTCCAATAGTGTAATTAAGTAATACTCTATCCCAAAAATTTGTTTAATGAAAATAAACATTACCCTCTACAATAGTGATCTATCTAAGAATACCAATCATAATCATTTCATTCCCATTCTTATGTTTCAAACATAGATATTACAACATGGATTCATTCACCATAAATAATTATTCCATGATAATGGAATTTTTAAAACAATGATCTATATCCATAATAGATAATTATATGTGAATAAATGCGAATACCATTTATAGAATCATGAAATTTGTACCCACTACACAAATAATTAGCATGGAAAATCAATGTGAAATTTTATTATCATAACAGTAGTACATAAAAATTCATAAAAACAGTTAATTATTAATAAATGAATTATAATGTAATTAAAATAAAATTTGAAAATTTATGGACAATAAAAGAATAACCCCACCTCTTAAATTTTGAAATATAATCTATAAGGTATTGATGAAACATGAATAGAAAAATGAATCCTTACAAAATTTCACCAACATAATCTATTTATGTAAATGAGCATGGTAAGATTAATGATAGGTGAAATAATATATATCAATTGATACATAAAATGGAATGTAATGGAAATAGATAATATTATATCATAACACTATCAATTGATAATTAAATGACATAACATAATAAAAAGTTCATGATAAATTAATGGAGTAGAATATCCCTTATGAAAATTTAGGAAATGTAAAAACATATATAAAGGTAGAAATTTTAGAGAATAAATAATATATAATTCATATATCAGTAATTTCAATGTAATGTAATTATTATAAATAAATAATAATAATAAAAAATTTAATTAAGAAGAAAAATTACAAATAATGTCCCCAAATGGAATGTAAGAGATTAATGTGGGGATCCATAACATAAGTGTGTCACTACAAAGTATTTGGGAGATGCTTATTAATATATTTGAGGAAAGTTCGAAGGATCTGGGGAGTAGAGGGTAGTGTTTTGACATGATCCATGGAGTTTGAGTGATGAAAAATGGGATCTTTTTCTTGTTTATATAGGAAAAGAGGGTGATTCATTTTTTATATTGGTTTGACTCTACATAATAAAATATCCCAAACCAAAATACAAAACATGGTTCTATACCATTAATCTTTCCAAATGTATTTTAATAATATTATTTTATTGGGTAAAAGGCCTAAATTATTAAAATATTACCCTTGGTTATATGGAGGTGAGTCACACTCTTTAAATAATGATTTAAAATTATTAACATATATTAAATGTCTTATAAGATTCATTATGGATTTTAAAAAAACAAATAAAATAAAATTAAAAACATATTATTATAAAGTTAAAAAATATATTTGTTATTGTATACCATTTATGTTATTTTATATCACTTTTAGGTCATTTGATTTTATCAAAACAACAATTTTGATATGATGTTTAATTTTTACATAAAAATTAGACTATCTCAGAAAATTATGATAAGATCAACATTGAATAATTTTTATGTTTGGACTCCATAAATAATAAGAATATTGTCTAAATACTTTTATATATATGTGAATTTAATATTTTAATTTAAAACCAATGATTACTTAACATGACAGGTTATTGACAATAACTGTTTTTGAACACCTATAAAACTTACATTCGACGTCATATAAATTATATAATCATTTAAATTTAGTAATAATTATTTAAGAATAATATATTATTAAAATATTAATTTTTTAAATTTCATTAATTTATCAAAATGAGTATCATATTTTAATTTCAATATTAACAAAAAATATTACTTTATATTTATTGAATAAGAATAAAAATAATTTGCAAATAAATAGTAATACCATGTAAATATATATTATATCCTATAAAAAATAATTTGCATACACATAATTCTTGTTTATTCAAACATGTCCGATTAATAGAGTATATAACACTGTAGGATCACGGTGCGAGATGGTTGGACTTTCATGGAACAGTTTAGGGAACATGGTTTGGGTTGTGACCCCAATTAACTTGAACTAATACCATAAATTATTTCTATAATTATTATGTTATTAAATATCATCTTTTTATTTCTCATAAAATTAAAAAGAAATCATTTCTCCCACATAATCAATTATTTATGGGCAACATATGGTAAAATCATACTAGTTGCGGCAATCACTTCTTTTTATTGTGTCTATCAGATTTGTTAAAACCCCATAATTATACCAACCATGTGATCACTGTTTAGAATCTACATAATAAATTTGTGTATAATTAATAATAAATTAATTCAAATGTTTATAATAAGAAAAAAATCATTTCATATTATTTCTATATACATATTATATATTATGACCTAAAAGTGAATGATGGTTTTATTTATAATAGTTCGGTTCATTACTGTCACCCCTCTCATATCCTTATAACACATCCAATATACATTGATTTGTAAAATAAATGCATAAATACCATTGATAACCCTATAAAATCATTACATATTCCATGGTTTGATATTAATATAATATTTTAAAGATTTCGATACAAATATAATGACGTTTTCTGATGAAGATATTTCATTTTTAAAATGGTGTTTTTATTTTAATTATTCATAATAATCCATAAAAAGATATTATTTCATGAAAATATTATAAAAAAAGTATAAACTGTATACTATGATGATATTATTTTATTGGAATAACCAATATTTATCACCACATCCATAAAAACAGAATTGTAAATCATGGGTACTGAGTATTACCCCCTCGCTAATCGATGTTGTGCATTTTCTGTGACCACCATTCATTGATGGTTATAATGATGGATTTCAAATATTTATATAAAATTTTTGATATTATAATACTCTCTTAACTATTATATATCATATAACCTTTTTAATTTAATTTAGTGGATGGACATGATAGTGTCACTCTTATTTATAGCAAACAACTTCCTCGTGATGCAATGTGATTCATTTTTATCATTTTTGAATTACCAGGAAGATAAGGAGGATATTTTTAATTAATTGATGTGATATTTATGACCTAAAAATACTTATAAATATTTATTATCACATATATCCTCATACCTTCTCATCTATTGGAAAATAATAATGTTTCTTGTTTTTACATGTGAACTATCTTATCCAAGTTTCGATGTGAAATGTTTTCATTTTGTTTTACAAGAAAATGTAATACGGATTATATTGTTCAATATAAATGATATATATTAAAGTATAAGTATTTTATAATGGTGAAGTAATATTTATTTTCAGTTCATTACTTCTACTGAGAAAATATGTATTCATTATTAATGCGAACCTATGACCTACCCTAACCAAGAACAGTACAATACCTTTTAAAACATTAACATTTATAGATTAATATAAATACATAGTTAATGTATATATATGACATTTATATATTATTTAACATTAAATATATGATGTAACAATGATAATACTAAATGTACCAAAATTATCGAACCAAAATATACCTACAAAATGAAGAAATTTTCACATAGAAAAATGATTTTGATATGGAATAGATAATAAATATTAGATTAGAGGAAATAAGTAAATCATATGTCATATAAATTATGATATTATTGTTAAATAATGTATTAATATTGAATACATATTTTTTATATATATGTTACATAAATGTATGAATGAAATCAGACCTGAGGTATTGCTTTCTCATATCAATTTTACATTTGTGAGACATATGCCTTATTAAAAACATATTTTGTTAGGTGTTGTATATAATACCATTTTTGATATGTTATATTTTTAATACATATATATCTTTTTGATATTTAGTGCTTAATTTTATGTTATTTCATTTTTGGTTATTACAATTCAAATGTTACAAAAGTTGTATTAAAAGATTTCACATCCTCATTATTATATTGGATTGTTATTTTTATGTATCCCCTAGGGTAATTATTTGTTATTTATTACACTATGTATATTTTATTATATTTATATCCTAGGAGTTTTTATCTAATTCAATAATTCTTCCCTTTTTTATTTGAAATGTTTTGGAAACAAGTTTTAAAAAATAATACTTAATTTCTATATTTCGGAAAATTTCATTTTTCATCTAAATGTATTTTCTATAATAATTATTTCAATAATTTTTTTACATGACCAAAATGATTTATAAAATAAAGGTTTTCCTCAGTTTTCCATTTCAAAAAATATAGTTAAGGTAACTAGTATCTCAAAACTTCCCATATTATGAGGGAATAATATCATATTATATCAATACTGAGAATGAATTATCCATGTCAAATTTGATTAAAGGAAATAATAAGAAGGAATTGATTACATAGAAAATGAGAATACTAATGAGGAATGGAAAGAAGTATTTCCGTAATTTTACAATTTTGTGATGAATCGAACATGTATTTTTTTGACTGGAATGAGTGTTTACTAAAAAATTAGACAGGAAATATATTATTCTCATGATTTATAGGGCATAAAGAATTTTTAAATGTTTAGTGAATAATCAAAATAGAGATGTGGAAATATAGAACAAAAATTTTCTATGTTTTAAGGGAATATACCGCAAAAAAAAATTAATGGGTTGTGATCAAGATTTTTCTAATACTATATCTAAATGTGACAAAATTACTTATGTACATTCAATCATGAAATTTGTTGAAGATGTATATTTTCAATGATTATCTCGATATAAGAGTCATAAAACGTATAAGGATTACACTACATTGGTTATTATAAATATATTTAAGGGATCATGTAAAATAGTTCCAATAAAAGTTCTGTATTTCAATATTGATATTTGCGGAAAATACATGATCGGGGGAAGATAAAACTTGAAATGTGATTTATGAAGAGATAATATTGATGTATTGATATTTGTCGCAACATTTTTATGACACTCTAATTTGTTAGTGATTTTATAGTTTATATAACCCTTTATGGAGTTTAATTCATATATAAATATGTAAAATATATTTAATAATATGATATTTTAAATATGGAATCATGATTATTTTCATTAATGTTTTATAGAGATCAAGGATTATAGATATTTAGGATGTGATAGTAATATCAAATTTATAATTTCTAGGGAATATAATTTCGATTTAATATACATCCTTTTAAATATTTGGACATTAAATTTGGTCAAATATATTTTAGATGAGATTATGGATAACTATTTATGAAATTGATAATGTTGAAATTTGGTTGTTACTTTCAATGTTTATATGGTAGTTTTTTTATTTAGTAAATTTTGAAAACCATTTTAGGTTTCATTAATGTTATGAATAGTGAATTAAATTTATTTTATGGATCTAATGACAAGTTAAATGTTAATTTGATTAATTCATGATTAAAAAGATAACCTTGATAATCATTTTAGAATGTAAGGAATGATCTGGAAACTAATCATAGTGAGGGAAAAGTATGATATTTTTCTTATGAAATAAAAATATATAAAGTTATAATCATTTTTTGGATTTCTCTATCATGGGACTAAAATAATACCTAATCACATGGAAAAAGATCTTGAATTTTTTTTTATCATAGTTTAATTTTTTCTTGTATACAAACTGTAATTTTCAAACATTGTCAATTTATGGTTCAAATGCCTTTTAAATTGTAATGATCATTCAGATATATATGAATAATGATCTTTATCACTCTCCATAATTAATTCAAATTTCCACCATGTCCACATATTTATTTTCACCATTTTTATCCACATTGTAAACCATATTAGGTGTTATTTAAGATAAACATTGACCATATCACTATATTATATAAATATGATCAATTGTTTGACCAATATGTTATTTGGGCTTCCATTTTTTTTTCAAATGTGAACACCTTTCTACCATGATCTTGATTATAATTAGAGAAAACAGATTACTTACAGTATGGAATGTAACAACTCAACATTTTAAAAGAGGATAATCATGTTTGATTGTATGTATTAATGGAATCACAAATAAAAAATAATTGTTTAATAATTGTATACATTATGATATATATTTTTATAAACAAACTCAATCTCCCCAATAAATAGCGATGTACGCAACACTATGTTTAAAGGAAGTGCAATAATCTATTAAAATAATATTATTTAAACATTTCCAAAATAAATTAGTTGTTATGTTGGATGGTATAAATAGAAATAACTTTTTTAATGATATAATATTTACACATTTATAAAGATAATTATTTATTGATTAGAAATAATATAAAAATCATTTTTACAAAATTGGAGTTTTTTTAAGGAAATTCATATTTAGAAAGGTTTTTTAGTTGGGAAATACACACATAATTTTAATCATATATTTACCTCAATTTGAAATTTCTATCATAAAATAAACCACATTTTTCAAAAAAAAATCAAAATTTATTTTTTGTGAATTTTGGATTATTTCCATAAATGGTTAAAATTTTTGTTGAAAAAGGTAATTTCTTATTTTTATTAAAATCTAATATTTGGAACAAATTATATAAAAATATATATTTAATTTTTTGACACTATTATTTGGAAAATAATAATATAATTAAACTAATTTAGACAATTGATATTAGTTTAAAATTGATCTCTGGTATATAATATTTTTAATGTTTAAAATTTGTTTATTTTGAAATGGATAATTTATTGTACATGGTTATGGGTTTAATATTAAAATTAAATATACCACATCTATTAATTTAATATTTAAAAAATGTATACCATATTTGGAATAGTTATAATTTAAATTACATTATTATTTCAATATAATTTATAACCATTAGAAATAGTAGAAGTAGTAAAAAATATTTACAATTGTTTAAATGAAAACATGTTTACGAGGGGATAAACTAAGAAAATATAGTTTAAAATAAATTAAAATTTTTCCATTCCACATTCAGATGTAAATTTTATCCTTATTACATGTAATTTTTTATAAATACACATATTTTTGGATTTTTGAATGAAGATAACATGGGTATCACTTTATATTTTCACAAATTCTATGTTCGTCCTTTACCCAACATATAAAATGTCACCCATCACATCCACTATTTACACATAAAATAACCATTTGGATCAATAATACCTACACAAATTCCTTACCTAATACTCTAAAACATCTTATAGTTAATTTAATCCATAAATAAAATATAAGAATGATTTTTTTCAAACCTAAATTGGTCATATAAGAAGTGGTGTCATTTTTTAATGAAAATGTATACATTATTTCTTATTCAAACTCTCACATATGTTTTTTAATAATTTTAATATTATAGCACAATTTAATTCCATATAATTATATTTTATGATGTTAATTTCATATCTTGTACCCTCTCCACTTCTATATAACATTAAATTAAGACTCGATTGTGATTGCATCTGAATACAAACTATTTTAATGATGTTATATGTTTTCCATATTCACACATCAATAATGGATGTAATGATGGATTTAACATGTTTATATTTTATTTTTAGTTTTATTATACTTGTAAAATTATTATATTACATATCCCTTCTTATGATTCATTTTGCTGGAGGATGTGATAACGTGTCTCGTGTGTACAACAGACTGATGACACGTGAAGTTAAGTTATACTATATTTTGACTTGTGTTTTATATGGAATGTATTAAAGATAAATTAAATTAGTAAATGTTGCATTAATGATGTAAAAATATGTATTTAAATATAGTATCACATATAAATTATTTTATTTTAATCCATTGGGAAACAATTATGTCACTCGTGCTTACACATGGACTATCACCTCCACATTGAGATGTGAAATCTTATTAATTATATTATAACATATATGGTAATGAGGATTTATATCATTATTAATAGGAATATATAAAAAAAATAATGATTCATTAATTATTAAAAAATATCAATTTTCATTTTTTCAGTTCATCATAAAAAATTGGAAATATTGTTCATGTGTACATACAACCGACCGTCATAATGAATAGTTTAATTCATTTTATATCCCTAATTTGTTTTGTTACCCAAAATATATATATATATATATATATGATATTTATATAGTGATTATATAAAACATAAATGATTGATCCATAATATGTGTAATATATTGGAATTACAAAACAAAAATATACTTGAAAAGCAAAGAAATTATCAAATGGAAGTATGATTTTTCTTAAAAAAGGTTAACAAATATAAGATAAAATTCAGAAAGAAAATCATATATGGAATGAGATATACAATTATGGTTCTTTAATATTTTTATAAAAAATCAACAACATTTATATAGTACGTGTTGAAAATTCTGAATGAAAATGTACCTGGGGTAAATGTTTCCCATCACACTTCTACTTTTGTGAGACATATATGATATTTACCACCTCATCATTTTTCTCATTTTATACATACATTTCTGATATTTTATATCAATACTATATATATATTCATGGTATTTAATTTTGATATGATTTTAATTTATTTCATTTAAATTATGATTCAATTGTTTCTAATGTGGTAGGAGTGTATTTTCCAATCTCATTATTATTGGAGATTGTTTATGTTAATTACCACCCCTGATTGATTTATTTATTCATTATTATGCTATAATGATTTATTATTTCAATTTTATTAATGCATTTTTTATCATATATAATCATTTTCACATTCATTTGTACATATAATTATTGATAAAATTTTATTAAGAAATACTATCATTATTTCCTTATTCGGTTGAAAATAATTTTTCATTCAAATATATGGATTTTAAAAATAATTTAACAAATATTCTTAATACTATACAATTGATTTATTAAATAAATTTTTACTCACTTTTTACTTTATAATTTTTTTTGAATAGAGTTTTCATATCATTTTCTAAATAATAACCTTTCAGATTTAATTGAAAATGTGAATGAAATCATTTTTTTAATGTATATAGCATGAATTGAATTTTCTGCTATTATGAAAAATCAATAATTTTATTGTTATTTTACAGTATACCAATGATAATTTCAAGGAAATTAATTTAAAAAAAATTATCATTTTATTATAAAAATTAATTTTCTATCTCAAAAGGATGTTATTCTCTAGATTGTTTTTAATTAAATTTTTTTGTATTCCTATTCATCATCAAAATAAAACTTTTAATTCAATTATGATTCTATAAATATATTGTATTCATATCATACATGATATATATTTGAATGGTTCATGATTTGTTCGATTGATGTTGTAATATTTTTTTATCATTAACCATGTTACTCTAGAGGTTTATAGAATATGTTTATCTATTAGAGTAATTATTAAGATGTCATATAATACTATCACAATATGAATATATATGTTTATTATGGTTCCACACTTTAATAGATGGAATTATTTAAACATATTATGTAATTTTTTGGATATTCTATATCCCTCGTTGTATCTAAAGATCTCAAGAGATAATCTAGTTGTAATTTGGATGAGTCATTACTCATTTAGGCCAGATGTATCTGCATGGTGACTATTTGGTTTGGTTACAATGTCCAGAATTATGAATTTTATCTTTATTAGATTAGTGGTTGAGGTCCATTTGATTTTACAATTAGTTTAAAAATTCAAGGATTAGTTTCATTATTTTGTGGTTGTTTATATGGATTTATATTATCACTATTTATTACTTATATATTATTATAAATATATTATTTAAATGGAATGTTTTTATTTATTTATTATTCATTATTTTTGAGTCTAATTTTATCATTGCACCATAAATATCAAAAACAACATTTATGATCATTTGATCTCCCCCCATTAATAGGTTTTATTTTCCTTAGGAAACCCAGATGTTTTTTAAGATATTAAAAAATATGATATGGATAATAATTGAATTATTGTGAGAAACATATTTTAACTTCATGTTTTTAAAACATAATCAATGTTTTGAGTATTTATCTAGTTTTCCAAGACTATTAATCTATGTTTTACTTTGGTTGGAAATTGTTTGAATTTAGATAAAATTTAATAATATAGATACTAGATCAGGGGTATAAGGGTTGAGTGGATTACAGAAGTATCATCAGTTCTATTTATTAATGTGAATGAATTTTTAGGATTAAAGTTATTTTATGTAAGGATTAATGTGACACCAAATATGATATGAAATATATTTTTTCAAATAAATATAATTTCAAAGAAATCACGAGTTACACACACAACTGGGTTTTAATAAACCACAATACACATTTATTAATATATAATAAAAAGAATTATAACATAATAGTTAAATTTAATTGTAGAAATATGAATATATTTTCACTTAATTATGTTTAATAATTTTATATAATGAATCAGAAATCATAAATAATTAATGAATTTTCGGTAAATAGATTATATAAATTTAAAATAACTTTTTATTCAAAAATTACTTTTATTACATTTTATATTATAAAAATATTATATTTTAATTCATTAATTAAAAAAATGTAATAATTAAAATCATTATTTATGTCAAAATTATTAAATTTTCAAAGATTGAATTTTTAAAATTCATTTCAATAAAATATGATTTCAATGAAAAATGAAAAATATTGATCATTATTAAAAATAATATTTTCATTTAACGTATTTACATGTAAATTTTATATTCCGATTGTTTTAAATGTTTCATTACATATATTATGATATTATGAATCTATTTTTGTACATTTTAATTATTTTAGTATTAAATTATGATATTTAAAAATTCAATTCATTTGAAAAAAATTGGAAAACCAAATTCTTATCATGTGTAAAGGTTTATTTTTAAATATAATTATGCCATTTTTGAAATCTTAGTTGGAATAATTGATCCAATATTATTATCATAATTATTCCCATAATATAATAAGGATATGGTTGTTCAATTTTTGTGGGAATAAATTTATCAGTTGTGATTCGTTTATGAAATATTATATAGTTTCCAGGTGGGTTTCGTTAAAAACATATAAAAGGTCATATCAATTCTTATATTATAAACACTCCAATGTTTTTTAGATCATAAAATTAATTCCCAAAAACCATTAAATAGTTTCCTACTCACATCCTAGAGTCATAATATCTATTATGAAACCCTCCTTGTATGTCATTGGGTGAATTCTTAAAGAGACTGTCGGAAAAAGAGGTATCATTATTAATTGAGAATTTTTATTTTATCTCATATTACACCTACATAAAATATTCTTAAAATTTATTTACATAATAATATTAGTATATCAAATATTATTATATTTTATTATGTTACTATAATAAACAATATCCATCTCATATCTCATCAAATAAGAAATAAAATTTTCAATTTTATTTATGGTCAGATATATCCCCATAAACATATATAATTTTATTCCATCACAGCCTCTCATAGATATATGTAATAATTATATTAAAATATATATGAATGTTTCTAAATACATGTAATGTAAACCAAGGAATTTTACCCAGGTATGTGGTTTGTGGAGGAGGCCTAATGTCGGTGTGGAAGGGTTCAACTATTGAATTATAAAATATAGTAAAATATATTATGTGTACGTGGTTTCCATATCATGTATGTGAATTTCAGGACATTTAATGGATTTTTCACTGGTTACATCATGATTTGTATATACTCATGATAAAATGGTTGAGCTAATTGTAACACCCCGAGATTTTATGAAAAATACTCTTTTTAATTTCATTAATGTCTTGTGTTATACGCTACACCAAAAGAAGCTTGCACAACACGCATCCTTTACATTCCATGCATTACACGCAAGCACGACCTTCCGCGATAGTGTGTGTTGTACGCAATACCGAGTTTCGCTAAATAATGATATGCTATTAAAATATTATTAAAAGTAGCCGTTATGAATAGTAATAAACACTTTTTGAAATTTTTTAAATTTTATTTTTCAAAATGGACTTCATTTTTGGATTCGGAATATCGAAATTAACTTATGGTGAAATTTTGGCACTTTTCGGATAACTTTCATTTTATGATGAATAGTGAAAATTACTAAATTTTAATTAAAAACAACATTTTTAATCGAAATAATTAATAGTGATAAATTATTAATTTTAGTGGTTTTAAAGTATATTTAGAATATATTTTTACAATTTAATACAATTTTGGTCATTGGATGTAATTTCACATTTAAACCAGACATAAACAAATGTCAATCTTTTGATAGTTATTATCTCTTAAGAACACGCTATTTGTTTTGATGACGGGAATTAATTTTTAAATTAATTAATGCAACTGATATGTTTTTAATTTGTAAAAATATACATCATTTTTGAATTCATAATATCAAATATAGATTAGGCCTAATTTTTGGTATTTTTCTGTAAATTTTCATTTTTTGATGAATAGTGAAACCTCTAAGTGGTAGTTAAAAAAATGAATTTTTCATAAAACTTAATTTTACCGCTTCTGTGAGTGGAATTTCAAAAATCTGAGAGACACGGTTGATGACAGTAAGTAAAATGTGGTTCAATAAGATGAAAATATTTTTTGGTGAATAGTAACTTTTTACTTTTTTACCACGGTTAAAAGTAAATAGGGTAATTAAGGGTAAAAATGATATTATTATTACCCTAAAACATGTCTTAATTATATTGGATAAGTGTAATTCGACCAAAAAAAACCTTAGGAATAAAATATTACCATTTAGGCCCACATGGATTAGATTAGGACATTTATTATTATTTAATTCAAAGAAGAGTTAAAAGAGTTAAAATCAATGTTTATTTACTAAAACATTTTTAATATAGGGTTATACATAAGATAAATTAGATATTAAATATTCATTAGAAATCTAATAAGATTTCATACATAATGATATTTTATTTATAATTTTAAGACATTAAATAAATTAATTTATTTATGACACAATGATGATGTAGTAATTACCATAATAGTAAAATATTAGAATAATTGATATTATAAATACCCAAATAAATATAATTTGAGACTTTTTATGAATTACACTAATTTTATAGGTTAATATTAAATTTTATTATTGATTTAATTAACTTTTTTCGAACTAATCATTCTGTTATGATTTTCAGAAAAATCAATTACTAAATAGTTTTAAAATTGACATAAAATAGTTTTTAAAACAAATATTATATTAGTAATTGTTATTTTATTCCTAAAAAAATAAAGTTCGGCCAAATGACTTAGATAAGGCTATATATATTAATAATAAACAACTTGGGGTTCGTTTGGCTGCTTATAGTATGTTTATTAACCTTATAGTATTAGTACACAAGAAGACACGGTAAAAGTAAAATTATTTTACTTAATGTTAAATCTAAATGATAAGGTTAAAATAGGAACCTAAACATGTCTAAATTCTATTGGATGAGAGTATTTCGACCCCTCCCCACTATAGATTCGAAATAAATCAATTTGGAGCTATTTAAAACCGATTTTTCCTTTATAATAAAATAATATTTTTAGTTTTTCCAAAGGAGACCCTCTGCTCCCTTATAAAAGGGAACCTCCTCCCTCTCTTCCTCACACCACTTTGAGCCTTCAAGCTCAGCCAACCCCTGACAAATTCCATTCTCCACTTCCATATCAACATCCTAGTGGTTCTGTTCTTCCTCAAAGACCAATTTTAGTGCCCTAAAAAGAGATCTCAAAGATGCGCTTCAAAGAAGAGGTAATGTCCGTTAACGATTTTTTGAACTTTATTTCTTCTTCCACTTATTCATCTTAGATTGTTTCATTATGAAGTAATAACATCAGTATCACTCATATTCTGATATGTCATTATATGTATGAAACAACCCTATTTCACCATCTATCCATCCTACGGAAAACGAAATCACCACGCGTGCGTACGTACAGAATACCGTCTCCACGTCGTGGTGTAATCTATTTTCCACCACCACTGTACTTGGATGGGTATAAAGGTGTACATAATAACTATATATGATTATTTTAAATTGATATTTATTTTGATATAGTATACATACAATCCAATACAATTCCACGATCATGAGAATGATATCATCGCTCGTGCGTACGTACGGACTACCATCTCCACGATGCGATGAGAAACATTCTCCACGTTAACCATTCATGAATGATTATAAACTATATATAATAAGTAATCATGAAATATATTACATAATAATGATACTGGATTTATGTGTATATATATGTATGTCATCTACTTAATTCCATTCAACTCAATAAGGAAATGAAAACAGCATTCATGCTTACGTACGGCCTACCTTCTCCATGAACAGTGTATTTCTGTCCATTTACTAATATATTATATATATGTATATTCTGAATATATATTATATATAAATCATGTTTTATATTCTGTAATTAATTAATCATGATCTAAGTAATCATATGAAGTCAAAACATGGACGAAAAATGAAACGATTTTACCCAAAACGCACTTTAACATGGAATTTACAAAAGAACGGGTAATATAAAGTCATAAGTGAACCATATATGATATCATAACAATGATTATGATTCTGGAATAAGTCAATGACATTATTTAAATCATTATACATGAGGTTCGGACACTTACGAAGCAAATCGGACCTAAGGTAAGGGAAATATCACAATCTCATTTTTATCCGAGATTGTTTATACTTTGAAATTTACTGGTGTGTATTTTATCATCCACATCCATTTTTCCTCAATATGTAATATTATTTCCATCCACCTACAATATTTAAATCAAATATTACCCTTCGGCGAGTTTTTAGTAAAGGATTTGAAAGGAATCTTTTGTCGTTTTTCGTACAAGGTACTTTTTGACTTTTCCCACAAAAGTACAAAGAATGTTATTTTTTAACTTATACGGCCTGAATGGATTTTTAAAACATTATTTACAAGAAGCTTCCTTTACATGTTTTCATGTTTATTTTTAATCAACTTCTTTTAGTTTATAATTTTACGACATGTTATGAAAGGAAAAGTGTTTTTGTAGCAGAAAGGATATTTTCCTCAAGAATGGAGTTCAAGTGTTTTATCAAAATTATTTTCCATCTAAGATAACAAAGGGATATGTTTTTATCCCTATTATTACATTGAATTGATTATGTTGTGATGGAATTATATTTTTATTAATTCCTTTATCTTATATGAATTGTTTTATGATGTCACGATGTTTAAGATTCCAATTTTTATTACATGGGTTATGCAATGATGTATGGTTTTCTGATCTTGTGGCACACATAAGAATGGTATCATTATGAGATGGGTGGGACCTATATCTCCCTCTAATGCATTGGGTAAAGATTTTATATCTCATGAGATAGACATGGATGGAACGGCAGGTTAAACCGGTTCAGTGAAACAGGACGGAAATGAGGAGTGAACTCGGTTCAGAAATGGACTTTGTCCACTAAGATAGTCTTGGAAATGAGTCTTGACTAATAAGAAATGATTCTCTATGATTATGTCTGTATGCCACAATGTTTCATGCTTTATTTTATGATTATTGGGATTACATTTCACCACTATGATTTATCCCATGTTATGATATTATGATCTCTTTTGTTGGTTAAGATTTCAAAAAGTTATGTTCTTATGTATATGATGTGATTTATATTTCTTTTGTTTACCCTTACTGAGAATTTGAGCTCACCCTTTTATGTTTTATTTTCCCCAGGATATAAATAAAGGTTTTAGGTAAAAAAGGGAAGATATTTGTGGGAGATGTTGAAGATCTTTCACCATGATTAGAATATTATATTCCGAGTTTCCAAAGACACTAAACTATTACGGTCCTTGCATGTGTGTTTTTGTTATGTACTAAGTATTCTGCAAAAGTAATGTAATGTCAATGTACGTTAATCTTAGGGTCTCTACAGTTGGTATCAGAGGAAAGGTTTAGTCAACCTTTGGAAACTAGGATGCGAGAACTTTAGTGAGATCCCTAGATATATTTCTAAGGTATGTCTAGGGATGTCCCTAAGGATAAGTATACGTATAGGATATAGTCCTAGAACTATGGTAAAGATATTAGATTAAACCGAAGATGTTAGATATTGAAGTTACTCCCCCTTTATTATGATTTTTACCTCTCACACTATTCTTTTTGGGTTTTAGATCATTTCCGGAACCCGAAGGAACCGTGTTGATCAATGTCATGGACAATGCAATGATTGTCCTCCTGAACAAACAAATGTTATGGGAGATGGAGTGGAAAATATTATTGCTATACTTACACATGCTATGAATCATTCTAGACTTCCAAATGAGCAGATAAGGGAAAAATATTCTATTGATTCCTTCATGAGGCAACATCCACCTTCTGTCATTGGGTCTTCTGATCCACTTATTGTGGAATAATGGATCAGTACTACTAAAAAGATATTTTCAGTTCTTCAATGTTCTGAACATGATAAAGTCATCTTAGTAGTGTATCGTTTGGAATGTGATGCTGATCAATCGTGGAATCTTATCAAGAATATGAGGCCAAGAGATGAGATTGAGTCCATGGAATGGGACAAGTTCAAGAACTTATTTTTCAATAATTACTTCCCTCGTATTCTTCGAACAAACATGGAGAAGGAGTTTCTTGAACTAAAGAAAAAGGATGATGAATCTGTTGGTATATACGAAGTGAACTTTACAAGGCTTGTAAGGTATGCATCTGGATTTATCATCTAACCTGAAAGTAAAGTTGATCGATTCTTCAGTGGCTTAAAACCAAATCTTCGAAGGTCATTAGCTATAAAAGACTTCAGTAGCTATGAAGAAATTGTGCGTTGTGCTATCAAGGTAGAAATGGAAGTTGGTGTTACTTATCCATCTCATAGTTTTGACAAGAAACGAAAGATGGAGTTCAAGGAGAAATCTAATAATAATGGTGAAAAGAAGATGAATGTTTCCTTATGCTCAAAGTGTTGAAATAAGCACGGTGGAGATTGTCTTAAAGGGACTACAAAATGTTTTAAGTGTGGAAAAGAAGGTCATCGAGCAGCTGAGTGTCGAAGTAATGGAAAAAGGGTTTCTAATGATGTGAATAATGAAAAGACTGCAGAGAACGCACCACCAACACTTCAATGCTTCAAGTGCAAGGAAATAAGGCATTATACAAATAAATTCCCTAATCCAAGGGTTAGTGATGATCGACATGAGCTTCCACTTAAGGAAAAGGACAAAGGGAAGTCACATGCGATAACTATTGGCGATGTTGAATATGACAACGTTGTGGTGGAATGATTAAGTGTTTATGTAATGGGATTACAAAATAATGTTGTATATAGTATCGTGGAATATTGGAATATTTATTTATTGGTATATTGTGGTTTTCAATGGTACCGGTAACCAGAGAATGTGATTGAGATATTTTTGGAAAAAAAGATGATATGCGCATAATGAAAGGAAAAAGAGAAAATGAAATATTTGACTATATTCATGAGCTCATGACTAATATAAGGAGAATGTTATATCATGGTTTGAGTATATAGAATTTTTGGATTTTGGTATGTGGAAAGAGTTAAATTTTGACCGCATTCATGTTTTCACTATGGTTCAATTAATGGGTATTCGTTCTTCAAGAAAATAAATGATTAAGGTATTCACATGTTTGTAATTTGACGAAGAATATATATCTTATGATATATGGGGGATAAATGATGGCATTCACGTGATTGTTATGTCACATTTCAAGTAATCATTTTCTTTACACTATGATCTTGGACCGAAGTATTTTAGATAAGCCAAAATATTGGAATGGATTATGTTGTACAAAAGTTAGGATAGAACTTTTTTTGATATTATTGATGGGATGTTATAGTAATATAGCTTTAGAAAAAGGACAACCTGCAGGACGGGCGACAGCCCATCGCGTCGGACAAGGTTGTGGGAGTCGAACCCACAACCGAAGTGCGATTGGCCTTTATCACCTACCACTGGCCTATAAAAATTCCCTGGTTAGTAGAAACTAGTTTTATTTTGTTACGCGGTATGATATATGAAGTATAAGTTCATTTTTGGAATCGTATATGATTAACCTCACCATAGATAGACTTATGTATATTTGATAACTTTTGCTAACCTTTTGTTTGAAACTGATGGAATGACCCATCATTCTATCACATGATCTATTAACACTTCATGAATAAAAAATTCAAATTAATTTCTGTAAGTGATGAAGTGGTTATTGTTCAAAACATGAACAACAGTGAAATTGTACCAAAATAATTTAAGTATTTCTTTTAATTCACCAACTTTAGAGAAATGATCTTGAAAACCAAAAATGTTGTCCTAGTGCCCTTATATCTGATGAATTAGATGGTACCTTAGATCATCGCAAATCTATGGCTTTGTGATTGTTGGCAATTTCATAGCCATGTTCTCTACCACTCTCCATCAGAACTTTATAGTTAGATTTTTCTTCCATATCCATATTTTCACCTATGTTCTCCTACGTGGGAACCGAGTGATGAGTTAATTTGGGTAACCGTTACATTCCATACATTAGTTTTTAAAGCCAATTTTGGGTATTCCTTTTTACGATGTGGGTTTATATTAAACAAACTTTCGAGTAGTAAACGATTTATAACACCGATGAATATCGAGGGAGAAATTCATTTTAAGGGGGGTAGAATGTAACACCCTGAGATTTTATGAAAAATATTCTTTTTAATTTAATTAATATCTTATGTTGTACGCTACACCAAAAGAATCTTGTCCAACATGAATCCTTTACTTGCCTTGCATTACACGCAAGCACGACCTTCCGCGATAGCGTGTGTTGTATGCAATACCGAGTTTCTCTAAACAATGATATGCTATTAAAATATTATTAAAACTAGCCGTTATTAATAGTAATAACCACTTTTTGAAATTTTGTAAATTTTATTTTTCAAAATGGAATTAATTTTTGGATTCTGAATATCGAAATTAGATTAGGGTAAAATTTTCATACTTTTCGGATGACTTTCATTTTCTGATGAATAGTGAAAATTACTAAACTTTAATTAAAAACAACCTTTTTAATCGAAATAATTAATAGTGATAAATTATTAATTTGAGTGGTTTTAAAGTATATTTAGAATATATTTTTACAATTTAATACAATTTTGGTCATTGGATGTAATTTCACATTTAAACCAGACATAAAAAAATGTCAATCTTTTGACAGTTATTATCTTTTAAGAACACGCTATTTTTTTTAGAACAGGAATTAATTTTTAAATTAATTAATGCAATTGATATGTTTTGAATTTGGTAAAATAGACATAATTTTTTAATTCATAATATCAAATATAGCTTAGGCCTAATTTTTGGTATTTTTCTGGAAACATTCATTTTTTGATAAATAGTGAAACCACTAAGTGGTAGTTAAAAAAATGAATTTTTCATAAAACGTAATTTTACCGCTTCTGTGAGTGGAATTTCAAAAATTCGAGAGACATGGTTGATGTCAGTAAGTAAAATGTTGTTCAATGAGATGAAAATAATTTTTGGTGAATAGTAACATTTTACATTTTTTTACCACGGTTAAAAGTAAATAGGGTAATTAACGGTAAAAATGATATTATTATTACCCTAACACATGTCTTAATTCTATTTCATAAGTTTAATTCGACCAAAAACAACCTTAGGAATAAAATATTACCATTTAGGCCCACTTGGATTAGATTAGGACATTTATTATTATTTAATTCAAAGAAGAGTTAAAAGAGTTAAAATCAATGTTTATTTACTAAAAAAATTTTAATATACGGATATACATAAGATAAATTTGATTGTAAATATTAATTACAAAGATAATATGATTTCCTAAATAATTATATTTTATTTATAATTTTTAGACATTAAATAAATTACTTTATTTATGAATGAATGACGATGGAGTAATTACCATAGTAGTGATAAATTAGAATAATTGATATTATAAATAACCAAATAAATATAATCTGACACTTTTTATGAATTACACTAATTTTATAGGTTAATATGAAATGTTAGTATTGATTTAATTAACTTTTTTCGAACTAATCATTCTGTTATGAATTTCACAAAAATCAATTACTAAATAGTTTCAAAATTGACATAAAATAGTTTTTAAAACAAATATTATATTAGTAATTGTTATTTTATTTCTAAAAAATATAAGGTTCGGCCAAATGACTTAGATAAGGTTATATATATTAATAATAAACAACTTGGAGTTCGTTTGGCTGCTTATAGTAAGTTTATTAACCTTATAGTATAAGAACACAAGAAGACACGGTAAGAGTAAAATTATTTTACTTAATGTTAAATCTAAATGATAAGGTTAAAATAGGAACCTAAACTTGTCTAAATTCTATTGGGTGAGAGGATTTAGACCCATCCCCACATTATAGTCTAAATAAACCAATTTGGAGCTATTTAAAACCTAATTGTTTTTATAATAAAATAATATTTTTAGTTTTTCCAAAGGAGCCCCTCTCCTCCCTTATAAAAGGGAACCTCCTCCCTCTCTTCCTCACACCCCTTTGAGCCTTCAGTCTCGTCCAACCCCTACCAAATTCCATCTCCAATTCCATAGTAACATCCTAGAGGTTATGGGCTTCCTCAAAGACCAATTTTAGTGCCCTAAAAGGAGATCTCAAATAGGTGCTTCAAAGAAGAGGTAATGTCCGTTACCGATTCTTTCAACTTTATTTCTTCTTCCACTTCTTCTTATTAGGTTGTTTCATTATGAAGTACTAACATCAGTATAACTCATATATGGATATGTTATTATAAGTATAAAACAACCCTATTTCACCATCTATCCATCCTATAGAAAACGAAATCACCATGCGTGCGTACGTACGGAATACCGTCCCCACACCGTGATGTAATCTATTTTCCACCACCACCTTACTTGGATGGGTATAATAGTGTAAATAATAACTATATATGATTATTATAAAGTGTTATTGATTATGATATTGTATACATACACTCCAATACAATTCCATGATCATGAGAATGATATCATCGCTCGTGCATACGTACGGACTACCGTCTCCACGACGGGATGAGATACATTCTCCACGTTAACCATTCATGAATGATTATAAAGTATATATAATAAGTAATCATGAAATATATGACATAATAATGATCCTGTATTTATGTGTATATATATGTATGTCATCTACTTAATTCTATTCAACTCAATAAGGAAACGAAAACATCGTTCATGCGTACGTACGGCTTACCGTCTCCATGAATAGTGTATTTATTTCCATTTACTATTCTATTATATATATGTATATTCTGAATATATATTATATATAAATCATGTTTTATATTCTGTAATTAAGTATTCATGATCAAAGTAATCATATGAAGTAAAAACACGGATGAAAAATGAAACGATTTTACCCAAAATGCACTTTAACATGGAATTTACGAAAGTACGGGTAATATAAAGTCATAAGTGAACCATATATGATATAATAACAATGAGTATGATTCTGGAACAAGTAAATGACATTATTTAAATCATTATACAGGAGGTTCGAACACTTACGAAGCAAATCGGACCTAAGGTAAGGGAAATATCACAATCTCATTTTTATCCAATATTGTTTATACTTTGAGATTAACTGGGGTGTATTTTATCATCCACATCCATTTTTCCTCAATATGTAATATTATTTCCATCCCCCTACAATTTTTTAAATCCAATTTTACCCTTTGGTGAGTTTTTAGTGAAGGATATGAATGCAATCTTTTGTCATTTTTCGTACGAGGTACTTTTTGACTTTTCCGACAAAAGTACGAAGTATGTTTTTTTAACTTATACGGCATGAATGGACTTTTAAAACATTATTTCCAAGAAGCTTCCTTTAAAAGTTTTCAAGTTTATTTTTAATCAACTTCTTATAGTTTATAATTTTACGACATGTTAAAAAAGGAAAAGTGTTTTTGAAGCAGAAAGGATAGTTTCCTCAAGAATGGAGTTCAAGTGTTTTATCAAAATTATTTTCCATCTATGATAATAAAGGGTTCTGTTTTTATCCCTATTATTACATTGATTTGATTATGTTGTGATGGAATTATATTTTTAGGGATTCCTTTATCTTATATGAATTGTTTTATGATGTCACGATGTTTAAGATTCCCATTTTTATTACATGGGTTATGCTATGATGTATGGTTTTCTAATTTTGTGGCACACATAAGAATGGTATCATTATGAGATGGTTGGGACCTATATCACACTCCAATTAATTGGGTAAATATTTTATATATCATGAGATAGACATGGCAGGAACTGCAGGTTAAACCGGTTCAGTGAAATAGGACTGAAACGAGGAGTGAACTCGGTTCAGAAATGGACTTTGTCCACTAAGATTGTCTTGGCAATGAGTCTTGACTAATAAGAAATGATTCTCTATGATTATGTGAGTATGACACAAAGTTTCATGTTTTATGTTATGATTATTGGGATTACATTTCACTACTATGATTTATCCCATGTTATGATATTATCATCTATTTTGCAGGTTAAGATTTCCAAAAGTTATGTTCTTATGTATATGACGTGATTTATATTTCTTTTGTTTACACTTACTGAGCATTTGAGCTCACCCTTTTATGTTTTCTTTTCCTTAGGATATAAGGAATGGTTTTAGGTAAACAAAAAGGGAATATATTTATGGGAAATATTGAAGATCTTTCACCATGATTAGAAGATTATATTTCGAGTTTCCAAAGACACTAAACTATTACGGTCCTTGCGTGTGTGTTTTTGTTATGTACTAATTATTCCGCAAAAGTAATGTAATTTCAATGTACGTTAATCTTCGGGTCTCTACACTAATGTATTTTTTGGAATGATCTGAAACCAAATGATTTCAAGAAGCGTAGGAATTATACACTATTTAAATTTCATGTGTAATATATTTTTAAAAGGATATTCACTCTAGATTTCATTAAAAACCCTATGGACCTCATGACTCCATGTTATCTAGAGGAAAATTTATTTCGTATTATTTGTATTTGATCAACAGCGATCAATATATATCGTACAAACTAGATGTGTGTTGATCCATGATGAGTTCTGCCTATGTTTGTTGTAGTTTCTTCTTATTCAATATCATTTTCATCATTTTAGTCATTCCATTTCATAGTGATTGATCTCCTTTGATTCTATTTGTGATTTATTATTTTATTATATATTTTATGTCATGGAATCCATGGATCGATAAAGATTTTATCTAGAGTGTTGGTCATGATCCATAAGATTAGCACATTCTCATGTGATGAACGGTGACACCATTGAGGTATGGGATTCAATACTTCTCTAATTTTATTTAGTTGTGAAAATAAATTGATCATTTATTATCCCATATAATTATAATATTAATAAATTTAAAAATATTGAAATGTATTGAGAGATTTGTTTGATCAAATGATGTTGTAGTTATTTTTTTCACTAAGATAGCGTTTTTCACATAATTTTCTAGATAGTGTTATATATATTTTATGATAGTTATTATGTTATTTTGATTCGGTTATCATGTTAAATTGATTAATAATGTAAATCCAAATATAATTGATAATTTATTTTCTTATGAAATTAATGTATATTATTTTTTATAATCATATATTTGATATAACTTAATGGTGATCAATTTAATGTATTGTGCTAGTGTAACTAAAATTGAACTTCCATGTGATTAATATAATTGATAAATACTATTAATTAGGTATATATTATTGGTTTAAGATAATCTAAAAATTAATTGAAAATCATAATTGTTGGATTCTTGGACAAATGTTCAAATTAAATTTTTAATTATTTTGGTAGATTGTAATTTAATGATACGATAGATTACCCATAGTTCGAACCAATTAATAGTGAATTGATAATTTAAAATTTAATTTGAACTAGTTTTATGTGAAATAAAGTTTTCTAGGGGAATATTTTTACATATTCAAGAGAGGTTTGAGTGACATGTTTTGTATTTGTGATAGCTCATTTTCATATGAAGGTAAGATGACATATTTAGATGGAATTGTTTTCATGTTTAATATGTTTGTTTTTTCCTGCTTATTTTATTAATTCCCCTAGAAAAAATATTTAATGATCCATATATGGATGTTCCTAGTGTGGTTGTTATTATATGTGGCGATGAGTAAATATTTTATTCGATCATGATATGGTCGATCCTAGGATGATTGTTGTGAAAGTGGGGTGAGAAACCTAGATGATGTGGAATTAATTGAAGTTTGTGATGGTTACATGCATCAGTATGATCATTACTGTGTAGGGGATATATTTGAAGATGATGGAATAGTCAGATTATAGAATTACCTATTGTATATGTGATTCTTGGAGATTGGATTCACTTTTATGATTTATTTAAGGTATGGTTGTTGGGTTCTTGTTTTATATTCATTCCATCCCCCTAAATGAGGGAGTTGGATGTGAATTATGACTTCATTATTATTTGTTTTAGGATATGATGGTTTTCTAGATAATATTGGTTTATGAACTGAATCGAATAATTTATAATTAATTTTTATCTCTATAGGATTTTGTGAATATAATGAAAATTATAAAATATGTTTATCTTGATATACTAAGATCATAGTTTGGATTATACCATAATGGAAAATAAATTACACTAATGATTAATGTGATGTATTTTTGAATATTGATAAGGGTTAATTAATGTCAAATTATTTATTTACTAGATATAAATTATTAATATAAAATATATAATTAATGAATCTCTTTAAAATGATTTTTTCATATAGCATATCTGGTGTTAGTATTTGGAGTCGAGAGTCTGAGTAATATTAAATGTAATTGAATCTAATACTAGTTTATTTCCCTCATTTTGTTGTGAGATATGTTATATCATTTATATTATTTGAATTCATACAGTACCAAACCCAAGTTAGTAATGGAGAATAAAACCCGCCGGAGTCTAGTAAGGTGTTTTATTGAATATTTTGGCCAAGATATCCTTTTTATTTGCATGAGAAGTGATAGAAACATTACTTATCCTAAGGATAAATCTGTATTTCTCCAAAGGCTGTCATAAAATATTGAAGGATTCATTTACAAATGATTAATGATTTTACATTTGAAAATAGAATAAAAACCACACACACAATAACCCTTTAAACCCTAAGATGATTCATGATAATAATGAAATACAAATCGAAAATTCATTATATCTAAACACACTACATAAGTACCAAAATAAAATTTAAAAATCCAAAAAGTACTCAATGGAAGACAATAAAGAAACCAAAACTCAAAGACAACCACAACTCTAATGCTCCATCCCGATAGATGCCATAGTACAAAAATATCTAATGTTTCACTTATCACTACTAGAGATTTGTGATACCTTAACTTATCCAAGGTACAAATATAACACATCTTCAAAATCACCAAATTTCCAATCCAAGGGGGTATAATGAAATTAAGTATATTTTTCCCAATAACATCCATAGTAATTTCACTAGGATAGAACATGTCATACAAATAATATAATATATTTTATCTAAAAAAATTTCTAAAATAGTTTATATCAAAATATAAACAATTTCCATTTTCAAAAGGTTTTCACAAAATAAGTGAATGTTCTCTTGAAATCAAACATAAAATTTTCTTATACAATTTCAACATTATAATTTTTTAATAACACATTCCATTCAACATATTCACGCATCCAAACATGCATGTAACCTATAACTCTTTATACTCATTAGTGGTGAATCATCTTTTCAAAAATTTAAGACATAATGGACCATTTTATGGGGGAGATCCTTTATCCTTATCCATCCAAATAATTATGTGGTAGACAACCTAATCTATCATTTTTTTACATGAACACACATAACCATTATTAAGAGAAATAATTCCAAATAACCATTTAACTATAACTATTAATTTTTTAAAACCATTCTACAAACCATTTCAAATCAACCATTCTTATTCCTATTAGAAAAACCATCCTTTTATTGAATTTTTTTGGCTAATCAATTTTCTACAATTCCATCAAATTAAAATTTTAATAACAAAAGTTTAAAATCATGAACCCAAGAACATTCTAATAAGAAACCAATTTATATGTGGCCAAAAAACACCCCTCATATGGGTTTAAAAAATCATTTCACATAAAATTAGAAACCAAATTCCCAATAAAATTATAAAATTGAAATGAATATTTCATATTCTAAATAGTGGGGTTCATAGTGAATCTCCTACCTCATAAATTTGAAAAAAACAATAAACGGAATGCATGCCACCAACAAAATTAGGTCAAATCTCCACATACGGCCATATATCTCTTCAAATATCATCAAATAACCACACATAATCATTTTCAACATCAAATAACTTAGATATATCCAAAATGGCATTAAATATAAAAATAGGAGACATAATGAATTAGTCTAACGAAAAAACACCACGAATAATCCAATAATGACAACATACAATGAGAATCACACATCAAATAATGATGATAATCCAACAAATATTTTATTGATCGACCGGAGAGTAATCCATTGACTTAGAGAAATGTGAATCGTTAGTTAGGTTCACATATGAGAAAAAATATTGAGTTAGGGATCAAAACATTGTGGGAACTATAGATATATGATCCCAATTTAGACCTCAAAACAATTAATATCTAGGTTAATAATATTATGTGTTCATTGTGTTCTAGCCACTCACTCAAGGAAGATCCTCACAAATTTGGTTTGTACAGTTCCCAAACTACATTACATATTTTCCAAATCCCAAATTTTCAAGATTCGTGGATTTCCCTAAGCATCAACTTGGTTTCAACAAATTTTTTTCCTTCACCTAAGACGATGTCTCTTTTTTCACTATTTCTAATAGGTGTTGCATAGAATTCCCAAACTGGTCACTAATAGTTTTCCATTTTTTAATCCCTACAAATATTACAAACTTCTTCTAAACAGTCCCAAATATCACCAATATAAATTATATAAATAAAAAAATAAATGAATAGTTACATGTTTTGAATCTGGAAGTTCTATATTCCCTATAAAATTTTCTTTTACATACCTGAAATGTAGAACAAGAATATCTTGATGAAATTGTTGTGGCTATTTCTCTGTCGTTTCTATCTCTCATTCACATACCTCTTCCTTAATATGGAAAAATTTCCAAAAAAACTAATACATGACCATTTCGTTATCCATGGAGGACTCTCTCTTTCTTATCTGTAATATTCATTGAGATATGTACCCCGGATGTATCCACCTATTGTTCAACACAATCCCAAGAAATGACATATTCAGTATCAACCTGATAATTTTTAAACTATGATACATGTAATACATAATGCACTATACTTAACCATAGTGGTAATTCCAACTGATATTCCACCTCACAAACATATTATTTTATCTCAAAATATCATTTTCATTGATGATATAACTTTACCTACATTCCAAAAAAAAACTAATTTCCATTCCATGGATATATATTCAAGAACACATGATCCCTCACCTAAATATAAAATCACCATAGAAATTAATCTACATAAAATTTATTAATATTCACAGTACTCTCCATTTTCTTTCTGATCAACTAAATCATTTATGTTGTCTCTTAGAAAATGCTCTACCTAGCTGGTAATGTCTCACAAATTTTCACCCATTAATGCGATGAATGAAAAATACAACCATGCAATGCTTCAAATGGATCTGTAAATATCGAGTCCATATGATTTTTTTTTAAAATTGAACTTCACGAATGGTAAATAATATTCCCATGATCCTCAAAAAACCATTACACAAGCTAGAAACATGTTTTCCATTATTTGTATCATCATTTTGGATTGTACATCTATCTGAGGATGATTCATTATACTCATGGTCATTTGAATCTCATGCAAATTCTATAGGTATTTATAGTAATGATATGTATACCTCTGATATAATTCTACAAATATTGAATCTGGTATGTCATGTCTCTTAACACCTTATCGCTTATAGCTTTTTGAGAAGTCCTCCACCATATGAAGTTGTAAAATCTGTACAAAATTTGATGAATTGGTAAGCCAATCTGCTGTCACCCATATGGAATCTTGTTTCCAAAACATTATTAGGATACTATTTACAATATCCATACCTATATGTTCAAATTTCCAAATATGAATTAGTGAAGGAAACAACATAACTGATGGTTGCAGATACTCTGCCTTAAACTAATAAGAGTTTAATCACCATGAAATAATATCAACTACATTATTTTTCACAACGACACACATAATCTCTGATTTCAAGGAATATACATATATTGTATTCTGGAATGTAAAGACCATTATGAATTGTGGTGAGAATGTGATTTTTTATTGAAAAAAAAAAGCTACAACAATCCAATTCTGAAAACCCAAGACTAAACTCCCATCAAGCATCAAACCCCCAATAGTCTCCCAACAAATTAGTTTTAACCTCATAAAATAAAATTATTTATTGTATGAATGTATGTATTTAACCATATTAATTAAATAAAAATAAAAAATGGACTAAAAACATCAACATCACATTGTTTATCACATTAAATATGTATATCGGCTAGGGTCAACATCACCTCCAACTCATATTAAGATTAATTTTCCAACAGAGCATATGAATTTATTCATAATGAATCTCCCACAAAATATGTTTTAAACAGTGTATATATTATGTCAAACTCAAACATTTGGAGACTCACAATGCATATTTGTTTATGTAGGTTCATGTCCCTTTGTGAAAAATAATCTTTATACTCTCATGATCCATAAACACTACAAATTTTACATTGAAGATGTAATGACACCAATATTTCAATGTTTGGACTACATTAACTAACTCCAAATAATTTACTGGTTAATTATTCGTAGGAACTGATAACTTCTTTCATCCATAATCAACAACAAGACATCCTTTAATGAGAATACACCCCAAAATAGATATCTAATCATCACAACACACCAAGTACCCATGAATTAATATTGAAGATTAAATATTAGTGATGATTACTACGAACCATTATATCTTGATAAGAATTATGAAAATCTTCTTTCCGTTGAAATTGCATATTATTATTTATCGTATTATTCATATGAAAAAAATCCACAATATTTTATGAAAAATGATTCGATAATAACAATCCAATCCATGAAAACTAGGTATCTCAAAGAAGTTCTTAGGTGGTTTCTAACCGATCACAACCTTGATGTTTACTGGATCCATAGAATCACCTCATACAAAATTACATGTCCATTAAAACTTACTTATTTTATCCAGAAATCACACATTGATAGTTTGGAATATAGATGATGAAACTTAAATATTAACATCATTGTCTCAAAGTGAACCTCATGCATAGACCTTTTCCTTGAAAACACCAAAATGTCTTCCGCAATCACCACCGAAAAAGAATCCATAAACATCTGAAATATCCAATTAATCAACTCCAGCAAGTCAACTAGTGAATTCATATTACCAAAAGGCATTTACACATGTTCATAATGGCCACAGCTACTCCTGAAATGTATTTTCAGAATATCCTTCTTCCGAACTCATTGTTGGTGATATCCTCATTAAATGAAAATCATAGATAAACATTGAGCTCCCCTCAATGGATCTAATAGATCATAAATTATTTTAGGTATATAATGAATCACTATCATTAATTGGTTAATATTACAGAAACCTATATACAATCTATAAGTTACATCATCCTTTTTTAAAAACATTTATATCGCTGCCATTTGAGATGTGCTCGAAATAATGAACAATTTTTTATACTGATCATCATAATACACATTAAATTACCTATAGTTAGTTACTTCCATCCGATAATACATATGATAAAAATGAATATTCCCTATAAGGTTATCAATCATAAACACCAATTGTCTCATAGGTGGAATCTTTGATAAATGTTAGGAAAAGACATCAAAGAAATCATCAAATGCTGTTGGAAAACTATTACACATGAACACATTAATTAATGTCGAGGTCCAAGCTTCCAACTTATACATGATCATACAAAAAACTGGTTCCAAAACTCTAACTGCACCTACCTTTACACATAGTACTCCTCAATAGAGATGCTCGAAACCATCATTAATTGTAAAAGTAACCTTTCTTGTGTGAAATTCGATGTGATCAATGAGTATTGTAAACTAACCAATACACAATAATATATAAAAAAATCTATCACATGAACAGAGGAATCCCATTTCAAATCGGATCAATCATTTGATAGAGAACATGATCTTGGAATGAATAATCGAGTTTATCTATAACTAATATGATTTAAATGATCTGTCATCGAATGAATCATCTAAACAATAAAATCCACCAATCAACATGATGAGAATAAATAAAAGCATGAGATTCACATGTAATAAATAGTGATTCAATATGGGTAAAATTAAATAGAATCGTACCACACAATATAATTGTTATAGACTAATCATCAACAATATCATTCTCTTCTTCATATAATTACATGCTTTCACAATATGTTCTTTTTTCCATGTAGAGATTAACCTTCCTAAGTATTCATGGTATTCATAGAGTCCCCATAGCATGATCTATTCTTCTAATGATATTGGTTTGGTATTTCATTCCCCATCAACATATATGAAAACTAGGAAACCAGATAAGTGTCTCGAACACCCGACAGTGGAGCACTATAGTATATATGATTCCCCATTTGATTTAGGTTATGTCATGCTCTAGGTAGTTTCGTACAATATATCATCATGTGTTTGAATTCTGCTCATTGAAAGAATCTAGTTTGGGTACATTGATTATTAGGAAGATTCAATGATCCAGTAATTTTATTTCGAGTCATACTTACACATTGGAAATAGGTGTCTCTCTTCTTCTTTCTCTTAATATTAGTGTCACCACCATTTCGTATAGGCATCAACATAATTCCTCTTCTCGTAGAACCTAATATTTGTCTTTGTACAACCAATGCTTGATCGACTATATCTGATTAATATGTTATATTGGGATCAACTATCATTGAGAGAATCTCTTACTTTAGGAAAATTTAAAAGGTGTGCTCCATCATGGATGCACTAGAAAAAACCTCAGCTGAAATGAAAATAAAAATCATATATTTATCCACATACACCATGATAGGAATATTTGTATGCATGGGTATAAATATGTTTTTCATTATATGAACTCTAAAAAATGAGGATAATGTTTTTTAAAATAATTCCTCAAAATCATCCCAGGCTTGGTCGTGGACTAATTTATCATAAAAATCTATTTTATTCCAATAGAATCTAGTATCCTCTTGAATACATGCCAGAAGTTTGAATTGTAGATCTACTATAGTGCTGATGAAATCAAATATAACAAATATCCATGTTTGCAACACCTCCCCATTTTCAGGTTCGCAATAACCCCATAAGATGGGTGGATTATACATCTAGAGTTTGAATGAATGATTTACATTCCTCGGATGGTAACATATATTTACATTTTCAATTTCATTAAAATCATCAAAAAATTTATGAAATAGTTTTTGGTTCACACACGGAACATGTTCAATCCACATTATCAATAGTTTCATCAGGTTTGAATATACCTTGACTATCATGTTCCAATTTATAGAAACACAACAAACATGATAAGTCTCAATCTATATTTACTGAATGATTATCATTTAAAAAAATTCGACATCATATTATCAGAACAATACACTCTAAAATCAATCATTTTACATTTTTAACCATTATTTAAAACAGTTTCTTTATTTTGATAAGCATTCAATTTTCAAAATACCACAACCATGGTCATTTTCATAATAATTATTTTGATAACAATTTTTTTATTTCTCAAAAACAAATAAATTTCACCATTTCATAAACTGTTACTAATGATGAAATATTAAATCTTTTTGGTAATGCATTCCTAAAAATCTTATCATGATTATCTACTTAGCTAAACCAATGATAATGAGATTTCAATTCCCATAAGTGTCTCTAAAACAAATATGTACCCCAATACAAGGTAACTCGAATTTCCAAATAATATGTATAGCAACATATTTTTATGATCTACATTCTAATACTTGACAATCATACTCATTTCAATGAACCCAAATCAAGGAAGATACAAGAATGAATTCTAATCTCAGATCGACAGTAAATACAAAGTCAAATACCTACCAAAATATCTACAACTTTTTTCAAAAACAAAATAAGGACCATGTTGATACCACTTATAACATCCCTACACTGATCATTAGCTTCATAAGGCAAAGGAACATTACGTGGCCTTATGAGACATCTCCATGATTCCGATGTCTGGAATAAATTTTTAGTGGTTCATTTACTATTGGGGTGTGATTTACACTTTGAAAATAAAACAACCAACTAGAAAATTCATAACCAAGATAAACCTTACAGGATGCATGATAAAAATTAAACATAACTCAACATTTAATTATATCAAAAACAACTACAAATGTAAAGTAGTTAAAGACAACAAAATAACAATGTACAACATGGATGTCTATAAAGATAACAAAACATAAAGATATTAACCACTATAATGCTCCATCGATAACAATGCTACACTCTACAAAAAATAACATGGTTCAATAAGAATTGCTAAAGATGTGTGATACCCTAACTATTACAATTTCCCAATTTATGAAACATTGTAAAATATCCAAAGTTCTTTATTAATTAAAATTTTTTGGAAACCTATTTTAAGAAAAATATACTTCAAATCCGTATTTGGGAAAATTTACTTTTTCATCCAAATCAATTTTTTCTAAAAATAATTTAGAAAATATTTTTTACACTATCAACAATATTTATTAGAGAAATATTTTCCTCGGTTTTCTGTTTTAAAAAATATTGTGAAGTTAACTATAATATCAACAATTCCCATCATTTGTAGAAATAATATCATGTGATATCAATAATGAGAATGAATTATCATTATAAAATTGGGCTAATGGAAATAAAAATAATAAATTGATTACATAGAAAATGAAGGATAAATGATAAATGTGAAATAAGGATTTCCACAATTTCATAATTTTTGGGATAAACAAATATATATATATATATATATTATTTTAATGAGTTTTTGCTAAAACTTTGGAGAGGAATTACAGAATTCTCATGATTTATAGGGTAAAAAATGTTGTAAATGTTCAGTGACTAAACTATATGGATATGTGAAAATACGGAATAGAAATGTCGAATGGTTCAAGGAAATATATAATAAAAAGAGTTAAGCAGTTATGCTCATGATTATTCAGAAACTACATCTAAATGTGAATATATTACTTATATAGTTTGAATCATGAAATCTGTTGATGATGGATTTTTTCAATGATGATCTTTATATTATATTCACAAAACGTATAAAGATCATACTACATAGGTTATTATAAATCTATTTAAGGGAACATGTTGAATTGTGCTAATAAAAGTGACATAGTGTAATATTGATATTTTTGGAAAACACGTGGTCGAGGAAAGATAAAAATTCAAATGTGATCGATGATGAGATAATAATAATGTATAAATATTTGTTCGATCATTTTTGTGACACTAAAATTGGTTAGTGATCTTATAGTTTACATATTCTTTATGGAGCATAATACATGTTTAAATATATGAAGTAAATTCAAAAATATGATATGTTAAATATGGAATCATGATTATTTTCATTAATGTCGTTTGATGAGAAAAGATTATACATATTTAAGGTGTGACATTAAGATCAACATTAAAATTTATAGGGAATATAATTTTGATTTATTGACCATCCATCTAAATATTTGGACTTTGAATTTTGTCTAATATATTTCAGATGAGATTAAGGTTAACTATTTATGAAATTAATAATGTTGAAATTTGGGAGTTACTTTTGATGTTTATATATTAGTTTATTTATTGGGTAACCTGTGAAAACAATTTTAGGTTTCATTAATGTTATGAGGAATTAATTAAATTTTTTATTGTTCTATTGACAGGTTAATTATTAATTTATATACTTCATGCATAAAAAAATTAACATTGATACTCATTTCATAAAGTATGAAATAACATGGAAACATATCATGGTGAGAAAAAGTATGAAATTTTTCATGAGTACTCATCTTGAGTAGGGGGTTGGATGGGGCGAGACACTCTCTCACTAGCTGCAAATTTGGGTTTGATGGCTTCATCGACTGATTTTCCTCGCGGAAATTCGATAACCATCAATATGGTTCCAATTGTAGACCTCTGGTGTAGTGGGATGATTCAACCATGGGGGGAGATGTTGCAGGTGGTGCGATTAGCACAACATTTGGTGTGAGCACAACAGCGGATGCTTCGACCAGTGTGAGCACAATAGTGATGACCCGATCGACGGATATGGATATTTGGAGTAATCCAGTGAATGGATTGGTGAGAAGAGTGGTGGGTGAGAGCGCTTTGGAAAATAGATTTTCGGTTGTCGGCGTAGTGGTGGTTGGAGAACTCAAATCTACGGATCCATTACCGGTTGCTGGTGGTGATGCATATATGGCGGTGATGATCAATCTGGGTGATGCTTGCGATGTAGATAAGGTGGCAGTGATGAATGGTCTGGGAGGTGCATGCGATGAAAAGAGGGTGACTTTAATGACTTGTTCTTGTGTTGCAGGTGAGAAACATAAGGTTTGAGTTGCGGGTGGAGGGACTGCATCGGTGGTGAATGGTTTGGGAGTCGTAGTGAGAATTAATGGCACAAATGTAAATGGGGTGGGGTGATTGGGTTGTGGATAAGGTGCACAACTTGGATGGAAAGGATGAAACAACCTAGATGCCTCGTCAATGTGAGGTTATTGGAGATTTAAATATCGATAGTAGTAATTTCAATAGAAGGTATTTTTCGTGGGTCAAGGATGCTATTCTGAAGTGAACAATTTAGAAAGGAGACACTGATCGTGTTACTACTAACAAAAAGGAAATTCTTGAAGGGTTTAAAATTTTTGAGTTTTGCATAATTGCTAGGATTTTTTTTCCTAGTGGAGGGAAGCCTTGAAATTTTGATTAATTTTTTCAGAAGATGACTTCTATATAGGGTTTTTCTAGGTGAATATGTGTTCCCCTAGGTCGGGGTATCTTTCATATTGTCTTTCCATAAGAGGATCTTAAGAGAAGGGCATGGGGAATTTGTTCAATCGCCTTGAATCCAGGTATGATCTGTATTCAAGAGTGGGATTTTATCTTTAATCCCTTTTTCATAAATAAATACACGAGCACAAGTCTGGATTAAAATTATTTCCCTCAATTGGATTATGTGGAATCCTTTAATATTATTTGATATTGAATTTACTTTGGGAATTAATATTAAAATTGATAGGAATATTGAGATTTCCAAAAAATTTCACTTTTCTCGGGTACTGTTGACGGTTGAGTTCTACTCTTTCTTGATTCACAATGTTGTTTTGTCATCATTGGATGATGATAGTCCACTTCAAATAGAATATGAAAGAATTCCAAACTTTTTTTCAGTGTTCCAAGTTAATGGTCATTGCAAGACGAAATGCCATCGAGATTTGGTTTGCACTTTCAATTCATAAAAGGGGAATCATGAGTCCTCTTATAGGATGAAAATGAGGAAATAAACTTTAGATAAAAATGTGTGACAACCCACTCCTTACAATGGCAATGTGCAGGTCAGAGATGTGTCATCAAAGTCAGTAAGGGAGACACCAAAGACTCATGGGCCAGAGAATATCTCATTGATGATAGTGCGTGAACTCAACGATAGTGCTCAAGCAGAGGAGGGATGCCTTATAGAGGGGCAACGAAACCGATTAAATAAGATAATCATTCAATGATCCATAAGGAAATTAATATATTAAGGGAAACTCAGGGAGCCCATGGAAGGTGGGTTGATATCGAGGAGGACTCCCCAAAAAACCATCATATAGTCAGGTTTTTTCACTAGGAAAAAATGTCTTTGTAGATGAAGATGAGTTTCAATCTTCTCCTCCGAAGAAATTTAGAACTAAGAAATATTATTCTTATATTAAGCTAACAACAGTCACTAGGTCTCCCAGTCCTGAAGAATTGGTTTCTGATTGCTATGGTAATTATGATGATTTGTAAGTGTTTGATTATGATGTTTGCTCTATTTTGCTATTTATTATCATGAGGGGATGAGGATTGTATGACCCCATCATTTTTTTTATTTATGTGTTGTCTATTCCATTTTTAATAATACGGCTCTTCCAGATCATTGCAATATGAAATTTTTCTTATGAACTAAAAATATATAACGTCAGAATATTTTTTAGATTTATCTATCATGGGACTAAAATAACACCTAATAATTATGAAATAGATCCTAAAAAATTGTTATCATTGTGAATTATATCTAGTAAACTAATGGTAATTTTTAAATAATATCAGTTTGTGGTTTTAATGTCTTTTACATTATACTGGTCATTCGCATACATATGAATAATGATCGTTATCACTCTCTATAATTAGTTATTATTTCCCCCATGTCCATATATTTATTTTCACCAATGTTTTCCTAATTTGAAACTATATTATGTGTTATTTAATATAAACATTGACCATATCTCTATATTATATAAATATGATCTATTATTTCACAAATATATCATTTGGGCTTCTAAAAATGATTTTTTCAAATGTGAACACCTTTCTACCATGATGTTGATACAAAACTAGAGGGACCAGATTACTTAAAGTATGGAATGTAACAACTCAAGATTTTAAAAGAAGATAATCATGTTTGATTTTATTTATTACAGGAATCTCTAACACTATAACATTATTTAATAATTTTATACATTATGATAGATTTATTTGAAAATAAATTCAATATCCTCAATAGATGGCGATGTACGCAACACAAGGTTTAAATGAAATGCAATAATCTATTAAAATAATATTATTTAAACTCAGCCAATATAAAGTAGTTTTTAATTAGGAGGGTATAAATAGAAATATCTTTTTTATTTTATAATATTTACACATTTATAAAATAAAAAACTATTTATTTATTAGAAATAAAATAAAAATCCATTTAATGAAAATAGAATTTTTTTTGAAGGACCATGTTTTTCCAAAATGTTTTAATGTTGTTCATTTCACACATAATGTTAATCATATTTTTACTACTTTTAGAAATTTCTATTAAAAAAATTAAACATATTTTTTTAAATGAAATTTTCAAAATTTTATTTTTTTTTGATATTTGGATAATTTTCTTAAATTTTTACTTTTTTTGATGAATAATGGAAATTATTATTTTTATTGAAAAATTAAATTTGGAAAAAATTATATAAAAATATTAATTATATTATTTAAATACTAAATCAGTAAAAATAATCATATAATATTACTAATTTAGATAATTGATATCATTTAAAAATTGAACTCTAGTATATAATCTTTTTAATGTTTTAAATGTTTTTATTTTAAAAAAGATTATTTTTTTGTCAAAGGTATTAGTTTAATATGAAATTAAAATCTACCACTTTTATGAATTTAATATTGAAAAATGTATTCCATATTTTGAATAATAATAATTTTAATAATCTTATAATTTCAACATTATTTATAACCATTATAATTAGTTAAAGTAGTAAAAATTATTTACAATTGTTTACATAAAAACAGGTATACCATGGGAACAAACTAACAACAAATAGTTTAAAATAAATTAATATTTTTTCATACCACATTATAATGTAATATTTTATACTTATTATATCCAAATTTTTATAATTTCCAATTTTTAGGATTTTTGACTGAATATAACATGGGTATCACTTTATATTTTAACAAATACTACGTGTGTCCTCTCCTTAACATATAAAAGGTCACCCCTTATCTTCAAATATTTACACCTAAAATACCATTTCGATTAATAATACCTACCAAAATACATTACCTAATACTCTAAAAACAGAATATAATTAATTTCATTCTAAAATAAAACATCAGAATTATTTTTTTTCAAACATAAATAGGTCGTCTAAGAAGTGGTGTCATTCTTAAATGAGAATGTTTACATTATTTCTTCTTCTAACAACGAAATATATTATTTAAAATTTTTAGTAAAATATCACATTCTTATTCATTATAATTATATTTTATAATGTTTATTTCATATCATATACCCCCTCCACTTCCATGTAGCATCAAATGAACACTCGATTGTGTTTACATCAGAATAAAAACTCATGAACTGATGTAATCAGTTTTCTATATTCACCCTATATAAACACATATAATGACAGATTTAACATATTAATATTGTATTTTATGATTATTATACTTCTATAATTATTATATTACATATCCCTTCTTACGATTCATTCAACTGGAGGATGTGAAAATGTCTCTCGTGTATACAACTGACTGTTGACATGGGAAGTTATGTTATAATATATTTTGACATGTATTTTACATAGAAGATATTATGGATAAATTTATTAATATATGTTATATATATTATGTAAAAATATGTATGTAAATATAGTATCACATATAAATTATTTCATTCTAATACATTGGGAAATAATAATGTCACTCTTGCTTACACATGGATTATCGCCTCCACATAGAGATGTTAAATTTTATTAATTCTATTTCAAAAAATATGGTAATGAGAATTTATATGAAAAATATAAATTATATATATATAAATAATTATTCTTTAATCATTAAAAAATATCAATTTTTCATTTTCTTTAGTTAATTATTAAAAAATGGAAATATTGTTCATGTGTACGTACAACTAACCATCTTAAATAATGGTGCAATTCATTTTATATCCATAATTTCTTTTATATTACCCAAAATATAGATAAATGATATTTATTTAATGGTTATATTAAAAATAAATTATTGATCCATAATCTATGTAATATGTTTAAATTACAAAACAAAAATATATTTGAAAAACAAAGCAATTATCTACTTGAAGAATGATATTTCTAAAGAATGGTTAATAAATATAAGATGAAAGTCTATAAGAAAATCATATATGGTATGAAATATATAATTATGGTTCATTGATATATTTATAAAAAGTCAATGTTTATTATATAGTATGTGTTGTAAATTATGAACTAAAATGGACATATGGAAAATGTTTCTCATCTCACTTTTACTTTTGTGAGACTTATATGATATTTACCAGTTCATCATTTTTCTGGTTCATATACTATCATTTCTAATATTGTATATCAATATTATATATCTATTAATGGTATTTAATTAAGATTTTATTTTTATTTATTTCATGAAAATTAGGATTCAAAAGTTACTAATGTGTTAAGAGTGTATTTTACAATCTCATCAGTATTTGAGACAGTTAATGCTTATTTCCACACTTGAGTGATTTATTTATTACCTATTAAACTAATTATATTTTCTTATTTCAATGTTATTCTTTATATTTTTTATCATATATAGTCATTTTCTATTCTTTTTTACTTGAAATGATTGATAAAATGTTATTAAGGAATTCAATCATTATTTCTCTATTCGGTTGAAAATCATTTTTCATTGAAATATATTTCATCTAAAAATGTTTTAACAAATATTTTAAATTCTATACAAATTATTTATTAAATATTTTTTTACTCACGTTTTACATTTTAAAATTGTTTTTGAATAATGTTTTTATATCATTTTATAAAAAAGAGCCATTTAAAGTTAACTGAAATGTGAAATAAATCATTGTTTTAATGTGTTTATAATGAATTAAATTTTTTTCTATTATGAGAAATCAATAATTTTCATATGATTTTATATTATAACAATGATAATTTCAATGAAATTAATTTTCAAAAAAATCATATTTCTATTTTATAATGTGATTTTATATTTGGAAAAGTTATTTTTCTCTAGAATGTTTTTTATGAGAATTTTATTGTATTCCAATGCATCATCAAAATAAAAAATTTATTTTATTTATGATAAAATATGAATATATAGTATTCATATCATACACGATCTATATTCGGATGGTTCATGGTTATTTTGATTGAGGTTGCATGATTTTTTTATCATTATCCATATTACTCATGAGGTTTAAGGATTATGTTTATTTTTTTGGGTAATTATTAAGATGTCATATGATGTTTGTAAAATATAAATATTTATGTAAATTATGGTTACCCAATTTAATATATGGAATTATTTATACTTATTATGTAATTGGTTGGATATTTTATAGCCACTCGATGTATCAAAAGATATCATGAGATAAACTAGATTGAATTTTGGATGAGGCCTTACTCATTTATGCGAGATGTATTTTCATGGTGACTAGTTGGTACGATTACAATGTCCATAATTCAGAATTTCCACTTTATTATATTAGTTTTTTAGGCCCATTTGATTTATATATTACTTTAAAAATTCATGGAATAGATTCATGAATTTGGTGTTGTCTATATGGATTTATTTTTACATTATTTATTACGTCCATATTATTATAAATTTCATATTTAAATGGAATGTTATTATTTATTTATCATTCAATAATTATTATTCTATTACTTTCATTGAAGCATATAATTTAAAAACACCCTTTATGATCATTTGATATCCACCCATTAGTAGGTTTTATTTCGCATAGGATACTGAGATGTGTTTTGTGATGGATATTCACAAATATGATATGGATAATATATAGTTTATTGAGAGCAATCTATTTTAATTTTAGGTTTTTAAAACATCAGTAGAATTTTGAGTATGTACTTAGTTTTATTATACTACAAAACAATTTTTTACTTTTTTATGAATTTGATTTAATTTATATTAAATTTAATAATATAGACACTACCTCAGTGGTACTAGGGTTGAGGGGATTAAAAAAGTATATTCAGTTGTGTTTATTAATGTGAATAAATTTTGCATATAAAATTCGTTTTATTTGAGCAATAATGTGACACACAAATATGATATGATATATATTTTTCCAAATAAATTTACTTACTTAGAAATCATGTGTTACACACACAAATAGGTTTTAATATACTAAAATATACATTTATTAATATAACATCATACCCATTATAACCAAACAGTTAAATTTAATTGATGAAATAGAAATATATTTTCATTTAATTATGTTTTATTGTTTTATACAATGAAAAAAAGTTCATTAAAAATTTAAAAAAATTAGTAAATAAATTATATAAATTTAAAATAACTTTTTATCCAAAAATTACTTTTATTAAATTTTATTTGAAAAAATAAAAAGATTAAATTTTTATTCATTATTTAAAAAATGTAATAATAAAAATCAATTTTTTATATCAAAATGATTACATTACATTAGATCTAATTTTTAAAATTCATTTGAATAGATTATTTTTGTGATGAATAATGAAAAATATTGATGTTTATTAAAAACTATATTTCTATTTAAGGTATTTACATGTTAATTTTATAATCATATGTCTTTAAAAGATTCATTACATAAATTATTCTTTTATGAATCAAATTTAGGACATTGTAATAAATTTAATATTGATGTATGATATTTAAACATTTAATAAATTGGTAAATATTTGGAAAACGATTTTTTTATCAAGTGTGAAGGTTTATTTTTAAATAAAATTATATCATATTGGAGAATTTTTGTTGTAAAAATGATCCAATTTTTTTATCATAATTATTCTCATAATATAATAAGTATTTTTTAGTTCAATTTTTGGGGTAATGAATTTATCATTTGTGATTATTTTAAGAAAATTTATATATTTACTAGGTGGGTTTTGTTCACAACATATAAAATGGCATATCCTCTCCTATATTATACACACTCCAAAAAAATTTAGATAATAAAATTCATTCCCATACACCCTTAATTAGTTACCTATACACATCATAGTGTCATAATATTTATTATGAAACCCTCCTAGTAAGTCACTGTGTGAATACCTGAAGAGGCTTTCTGAAAAACATTTATCATTCTTAATTGAGAATTTTTATGTTATTTCATATTACACCTACATAAAATATTCAAAAAATATAATAACAATATAAATTTAGTATAACTCGTATTATTATATTTTATTATGTTACATTTACAACAAATATCCATCTCAGGTATCATCAAATAAGAAATAAAATTTTCAATTTTATGTATGACCGGATAGATCCCCACAAACCGATATAATTTTCTTCCATAACTACCTCTCATAGGTATACAAAATAATGGAATTAAAATATATATGTATGTTCCTAGATCCATGTAGTATAAACCATGGAATATTATCCTTGATTGTGGTTCTTGGAGGAGGCCTAATTTCAGTCTCGAAGGGTTCAACAATTGAATGATAAAAGATAGTAGAATATATTTTGTGTATGCGGTTTCCATATCATGAATGTGAATTTAAAGACATTTAAATGATTTTTCATAGGTTACATCATGATATGTATATATTCAGGATAAAATGGATCGAGTTAATGTATTTTTTGGAAGGATATAAAACCCAATGATTACAAGAAGTGTACAAAATAAACACTATTTAAATCTCTTGTGTAATAGTTTTTTAAAACAATATTCACTCTAGATTTCCTAAAACACCCTATGAACATCATAACTCTATTATATCTAGAGGCCATTTTCATAGTATTATTTGGATTCGATCGATATTGATCAATTTATATCGTACATATTCGATGTGTGATGATTCTTGTGGAGTTCCGCCTATGTGTTTTTACAGTATCCTATAGTTCAATATCATTTTCATCCTTTTCTTAATTTCATTTCATAGTTCTTTATCTCCATTGATTCTGTTTGTGATTTATTGTAACACCCCAAGATTTTATGAATTTTTTTTTTAATTTCATTAATGTCTTGTGTTGTATGCTACACTAAAAGGAGCTTGCACAACATGCATCCCTGACTTGGCTTGCATTACACGTAATCATGACCTTCAACAATAGCGTTTGTTGTACGCAATACTGAGTTTCGTTGAACAACGATATGTTATATGAACTACCCACTATTAATATTATCAACTAAATTTTAATTTTATAACATTATTATTCATCTTACACATTTTCTAGAACATGGTATGAGAACAAAATCAATTTTTCGAGTAAAATAAGTAATTTTCAAAAAAATGTAGTTTTGCCGCCTTTTCATGGAACACCAACTTCAAATCTTGTTTTTGACTTGTCTATAAGTTAAATTTGACAAAATAAAATTCTTCTTTGGAATCAGGATATCAAAATTTTCTTTGGATAATATTTTCATATTATTCTAATAACTTTAATATTTTAATGAATAGTAAAAACACGCTATATTTTAATTAAAAACTACTTTTTTCATTGCAATAATTTATATGGCTAGATTATATTTTTAATTGGTTTTAAATTGTAATTAGAATATATTTTTTCAATTTAATCCAATTTTGTTCATTGGAATTAATTTAACTTTGAAATTGGACATAAACAAGTATCAATATTTTGATTGTTTTTCTTTCTTAAAAACACGCTATTTTTTTGATAACGGGAATTAAATTTAAAATAAATTAATGCCACATAAATTTTATTAATTTGGAAAAATAGATATCAATTTTGAATTTGGAATATCAAATAATTCTTTGGCTGAATTTTTGGTATTTTTTTGAAAAACTTCAATTTTCGACTAATAGTGAAACCACTTAGTAGTAGTTAAAAAACTGAATTTATTTAATTTAAATTAAATTTAACCACTTCTGTGAATTTAATTTCAAAAATACATGAGACAAGGTTAATATCAAGGACTAAAATGTGGTTCAATGAGATGAAAATAATTTTTGGTGAATAGTAAATTTTTACTTTTATTTACCACTGTTAAAAGTAAATATGATAATTGAGGGTAAAAATGATATTATTATTAACCTAAAACATGTCCTAATTCTATTGTATAAGTGTAATTCGACCAAAAACAACCTTAGAAATAAAATATGTCCATTTAGGCCCACTTGGATTAGAATAGGACATTTATTATTAATTTATTTAAAGAAGGGTTAAAATAGTTAAAAGAAATGTTTAATAAGTAAATCATTTTTAATAAAGGGTTATACATAAGATAAATTCCACTATAAATATTCTTTATAAATATAAAAATATTTTCTACATAATTGTATTTTATTTTTAATTTATAGACATTAAATAATTTAATTTATTTATGACTAAATGATGATGCAGTAATTATCTTATTAATGAAATATTGACCTAATTGATGTTATAAATACCCAAATAAATGTAATTTGAGACTTTTTATGAATTAAAATAATTTTCTATGTTAATATGACATTTTATTATTGATTTAATTAAATTTTTTCGATCTAATAATTCTTTTATGATTTTCACAAAAATCAATTACCAAATAGTGTCAAAATTGACATAAAATAGTTTTTAAAACAAATATTATATTATTAATTGTTATTATATTCATAAAAATATATGTTTCGGCCAAGATACTTATATCATGATATTTGTATCATTAATGGACCACTTTGGGGTCGCATGGATGTAAATGGCAAGTTTATTAACTATATAATATAAAAATACAAAGTGACATGGTAAATGTCAATCTAATTAACTAAGAGTTAAAACTAAAATATAAGGTTAATATAATGACCTAAACTTGTCTAAATTCTATTGTATTATAGGATATCTACCCATCACCACCTTATATTCGAAATAAATCAATTTGAAGCTATTAAAAACTGAGTATGACTTTATAATAAAATAATATTTTTAGTTTTTCCAAAGGTGCCCCTCTCCTCCCTTATAAAAGGGCACCTCCCCCCTCTCTTACTCACACCACATTGAGCTTTCAAAATCAGCCAGAACCTGCCAAATTCTCTTCTCCACTTCCATAGAAACATCCTAGAGGTTCTTGTCTTCTTCAAATACAAATTTTAGTGCCCTAAGTGGAGGTCTCAAAGAGGCGCTTCAAAGAATAGGTAATGTCTGTTACCGATTCTTTCAACTCTATTTCTTCTTCCACTTCTTCTTCTTTAGTTGTTTCATTATGAAGTAAATACATCAGTATAACTCATATAATTATATGTTATTATATGTATGAAACAACCCTATTTCACCAACTATCCATCCTATAGAAAAAAAAATCACCACGCGTGCGTACGTACGGAATACCGTCTCCACGCCATGGTGAAATCTGTTTTTCCACCAACACCTTACATGGATGGTTATAATGGTGTAATGAATAACTATATATGTTTATTATTACATAATTCTGACTCTAATATAGTATACCATCAACTCCAATTCTATTCAATAATTATGGGAACGATATCATCCCTCGTGCATGCGTACGGACTACCGTCTCCACGACGCGATGAGATTCATTCTCCATGTCAACCATACATGAATGATCATAAAGTTTATATAATGAATAATAATGAAATATATGAAATAATAATTCTACTGTATTTATGTATATATATATGTATGTCATCAATTTAATTTTATTCAATTCAAAAAGGAAATGAAAACATTGTTCATGCGTATGTACGGCCTACCGTCTCCATGAACGGTGTATTTCATTCCTTTTATCGATCTATAATATATATATATATATATATATATGTATATGATGAATATATATTATATATAAATCATGTTTTATATTCTTAAATTATTTAAATCATGATATAAGTAATAATATCAAGAACGACAAGTCGAAACACATTAGGTAAATGAAATGATTTTACCCAAAATGTTGCTTTAACATTGAATTTACAAAAGAACGGGTAATATAAAGTCATAAGTGAAACATATATGATATCATAACAATGAATATGATTCTTTAATAAGTCAATGACATTATTTAAATAATTATAAAGGATTTTCAGATACGTACGAAGCATATCGGACCTAAGGTAAGGGATAATTTTGCAAATCTCATTTTTATCCGAGATTGCTTATTCGTAAGTATTTACTGGGGTTATTGCTATCATCCATGTCCATGTTTTATAAAAATGTATTCATGTATTTTTAAATTCCTTTTTACCCATTTTGACTTCTACCCCTTGGTCTGTAAGGAAGCTTTCTTTTATTTACCCTACAAGGAACTTTTTTTACTCTTCCGACAAAAGTACGAGAAGAATGTTTTTTTAACATACACAGCATGAAATGATTTTTACGGTTTTATAATGCCTTATTTTCATGAAGCTTACTCAAAAATATTTCATGAATATTTTCAACAATATCCTTTTCATTTAAAATTTCATGACATTTTGTGAAAAGAAAATGATTTTGAAGAAGAAAGGATATTTTCCTCAAGAATTCATTTCAAGTGTTTTATCAAAACCATTTTTCATCTAAGATGATATTATTTCATATGTGTATGTTTCAAGTATAATGTCTTTATGATTTACATGGTTTCACTTTCCTTATTATGAAATGATATCCATTTCTTTTATATAGATTATGTAATTATGGTATGATGTTTATGAAACCCATTTTATTTATTGGGTTATTATGAATGATGTGTATTTATTTTGTGGCACAAGTAAGAATGATTTCATTATGAGATGGGTGGGATATATATCTCCCTCCTTTTAATTGGGTAAAGATTTATATCTCATTAGATAGACATAGATGGAATGACAAGTTAAACCGGTTCAGTAATATAGGACTGGAACGAGGAGTGAACTCAATTCAGAAAGGGACTTTTCCCACTAAGATGGTCTTGGCAGCAATGCCTTGGCTACTATGGAAATCATATCATGTGATTAACGGTTTTTCAGAATTACATGTTTAACTCCCATGCTATTTTATCCTGATTAACGTTTCTTTATGATCTATGCCTTATGTACGTCCATGATTTATGTCATTGCTCAAGATTCTGATGTTTAAATATTATGTTCATGTTTTGAAGTTCAAATATATATGATTTGTTTTATTTTATCAATGATTACCCTTAATGAGAATTTGAGCTCTCCTATTATATGTTTTCTTTTCCCCAGGATTCAAAGAAAGTTTTTAGGTAAGAAAACAAAAAGGGGAAGATCTTATGGGAGATGTTGAAGATCTTTCACAACAATTAGAAGATTATATTCCGACTTTCCAAAGACACTAAACTATTAAGATCCTTATGTGTCTGTTTTTGTTATGTATTAAGTATTCCTCTAATGTAATGTAATGTCCATGTACATCAAGCTTCGGGTCACTACAATTGGTATTAGAAGAAAGGTTTAGTCAACCTTTGGAAACGAGGAAGAAAAAACGTTACTGAGATCCCTAGAGATATCTCTAAGGTATGTCTAGGGATGTCCCTAAGGATAAGTATACGTATAGGATATAGTCCTAGAACTACGGTAATGATCTTTGAATTTAACCTAAGATGTTAGATATTGAGGGTGCTCCCTGTTTACTATGTTATTTTCCCTAGCATGATTTTTGCCTCTCACACTATTCTTTTTGGGTTTTAGAAAATGTCTGGAAACAGGAAGATTCATGATAATAGAGGATATGACGTACAATGGAATGATATTCTTCATGAGAAACCAAATGAAACAGGATTTGGAAGTCCAAACATCGTTATTATGCCTAATCAGAAATCTCATTATATGATCAATAATCTCAACTTTGGTATGATTTCCGACTCAGATAACAAGAGAAATATGGAGTTTCATGATGATCATAGAGGAAAAAAGTTCAATTTCCCTCATGTAAATCATGTGGGAAGAGGCATCGGGGAGATTGTTTCAAAGGAATTGGAAGATGTTTTGGGTGTGGAAAAGGAGGACACAAAGCTAGTAAGTGAAATGGAAAAGGTTCAGTTAAAACCATGGATAAGGATAATGGTATTTCTACGACATCAACAATGGTTAAATGTTTTAAATGTTGAATGTATGGGAATTATGCAAACTAATGCCCTAAGGGAAAGTCTCATGAAGAAAATCAGTACGGTCGTATGGGTAGTATTTATGTTGATGATGTTGAAGAGACTACAAATGATATGTGAGAAGAAATAATTGTTGAAGCTCAGTCAATGGTTTAATAAGATAGTGGAATGATTACATGTTTATTAAGTGTAATGTTGTATAAGTAATCTCATGGTACTATGGAATAAAGAGACATCTAAGGATTGTTAGACTATTGTCTTTACTTAAGTTTTGAAAGTGTATGATTAATGGTACCAGTAACCATGAAAGGTTATTCAGATATTTTTGGAAGGTAGATGATATGCGCATAATGAAGGGATAAGGAGAAAATTAAATGTTTGATAGTATTCATGAGCTCATGACTAATATAAGGAGAAGGTTATATAATGGTTTGAGTATATAGAATTTTTGGATATTGGTGTGTGGAAAGAGTTAACTTTTGATAGCATTCATGTTTTCTAGAAGGTTTAATGGGTATTCATTTTTCAAGAGAATACATGATTATGGTATTCACATGATTGTAATGTGACCAACAATATGTAGGGGGGATAAATGATGGTATTCACATGTTTGGTTGATGACATTTCAAGTAATCTTTTTCTTTATACTATGAGCTTGGACCGAATTATTTTAGATAAGCCTAAAGATTGGAAAGGATTATGTTGGACATAAGTTATTATTGTTTAAGGATAGAACTTTTTTCGATATTATTGAAGTGATTTTATAGTAATGTAGTTTTAGAAAAAGGACAACCTCCCGGACGGGTGACAGCCCATCGCGTCGGACAAGGCTATGGGAATCGAACCCACAACCAAAGTGCGACTGGCCTTTATCGCCTACCACTGGCCTACAGGAAGTCCCTGTTTAGTAAAAACTAGTCTTATTATATTAAGCAGTATGATATATGAATTATAAGTCCATTTTAGGAACCATATATGATTAATCTCACTATAGATGGACTTATGTATTTTTGATAACTTTTATAACATTTTGTTTGAGATAGATGAAATGACCCATCATTCTATCACATGATCTGCTAACACTTCATGAATGACAAATTCAACTTCATTTCATTAAGAGAGGAAGTGGAAATTGTCCAAAGAATGACCAACGGTGAGACTATACCAAAATCACGAAAGTATTTCTTCTAATTCCAATTTAATCAAATTTAGGGAAATGATCTTGAAAACCAAAAATGTTGTCCTAGTGACCTTATATCCGTTGAATTAGACGGTACCTTAGATCATCACAAATCTATGGCTTTGTGATTGATGGCTTTTTCATAGACATGTTCTCTACCACTCTCCATCAGAACTTGATGGTTAGATTTTTCTTCCATATCCATATTTTCACCTATGATCTGCTACGTGGAAACCCAGTGATGAGTTAATTTGGGTAACCGTTACATTTCATACTTCAGTTTTTAAATCCATGTTTTTGTATTCCTTTTTACTATGTGGGATTCTATTAAACAAACTTTCGAGTAGTAAACCATTTATAACCCCGATGAATTTCGAGGGCGAAATTCATTTTAAGGGGTATAGAATGTAACACCCCAAGATTTTATGAAAAATATTCTTTTTAATTTCATTAATGTCTTTTGTTGTACGCTACACCAAAAGGAGCTTGCACAACATGCATCCCTGACATGGCTTTCATTACACGCAATCGCAACCTTCCACGATAGCATGTGTTGTACGCAATACTGAGTTTCCCCAAAGAACAATATGTTATATGAACTACCCGTTATGAATCTTATCAACTAAATATTGAATTTAATAACATTATTATTCATCTTACACATTTTATAGAACATGGTATGAGAACAAAATAAAATTTTCGAGTAAAATAAGTAATTTTCAAAAAATGTAGTTTTGCCACCTTTTGATAGAGCACCCACTTTAAATATTGTTTTTGACTTGTATATATGTTTAATTTGACAAAATAAAATTCTTCTTTGGAATCAGGATATAAAACTTTACTTTGGATAAATTTTTCATATTATTCTGATAACTTTCATATTTTAATGAATAGTAAAAACACGCTATATTTTAATTAAAAACAAATTTTTTCATCGCAATAATTTATATGGTTAGATTATCTTTTTAATTGGGTTTAAAGTGTAATTAGAATATATTTTTACCATTTAATCCAATTTTGTTCATTGGAATTAATTTCACTTTGAAATTGGATATAAACAAGGATCAATCATTTGATTTATTTTGTTTCTTAAAAACACGCTATTTGTTTTGATAACGGGAATTAAATTTAAAATTAATTAATGCCTATTATATGTTATGAATTTTTAAAAATAGAAATCAATTTTGAATTTGTAATATCAAATAATGCTTAGGATGAATTTTTGGTATTTTTCTGAAAAACATCAGTTTTCGATGAATAGTGAAACAACTTAGTGGTAGTTAAAAAAACTGAATTTTTAATTTAAATTAAATTTTACCACTTATTTTAATTTAATTTCAAAAATATGAGAGACACTATTAATATAAAGGACTAAAATTTGGTTCAATGGGATGAAAATAATTTTTGGAGAATAGTATCTTTTTACTTTTTATTTTACCACGGTTAAAAGTAAATATGATAATTAAGGGTACAAATGATATTATTATTACCCTAAAACATGTCTTAATTATATTGGATAAGTGTAATTATACCAAAAGCAACCTTAGGAATAAAATATTACCATTTAGGACCACTTGGATTAGATTAGGACATTTATTATTAATTTATTTAAAGAAGGGTTAAAATAGTTAAAATCAATGTTTAATAAGTAAATCATTTATAATAAATGGTTATACATAACATAAATTCAACTATAAATGTTCATTAGAAAGATAAAACGATTTCCTACATTATTGGTATTTTATTTGTAATTTATAGGCATTAAATAATTTAATTTATTTATGACACAATGATGATGCAGTAATTATCTTATTAATGAAATATTGACATAATTGATGTTAAAAATACCCAAATAAATGTAATTTCAGACTTTTTATGAATTAAAAAAAATTATATGTTAATAAGACATGTTAGTATTGATTTAATTAACTTTTTTTTACTAATCATTCTGTTATGATTTTGACAAAAATCAGTTACCAAATAGTGTCAAAATTGACATAAATTAGTTTTTAAAACAAATATTATATTATTAATTGTTATTATATTCATAAAAATTTAAGGTTCGGAAAAGATTCTCATATAATGATAGTTTTATCATTTATGGACCACTTGGGGGTCTCTTGGATGTATATGGTATGTTTATTAACTATATAATATAAAAATACAAAGTGACATGATAAATGTCAATCTAATTAACTAAGAGTTAAAACTAAAATCTAAGGTTAATATAATGACCTAAACTTGTATAAATTATATTGGATGAGATTATTTATACCCATCCCCACCTTAGCTTTGAAATAAATCAATTTTAAGCTATTAAAACCCGAATATGACTTTATAATAAAATAATATTTTTAGTTTTTCCAAAGGTGCCCCTCTCCTCCCTTATAAAAGGGAACCTCCTCCCTCTCTTCCTCACACCACTTTTATCCTTAAAACTCGTCCAACCCCTTCTCCACTTCCATAGAAACATCCTATAGGTTCTGGTCTTCTTTGATGACCAATTTTAGTGCCCTAAGCGGTGGTATCAAAGAGGCGCTTTAAAGAAGAGGTAATGTCCGTTACTGATTCTTTCAACTCTATTTCTTCTTCCACTTATTATTATTTATTTGTTTCATTATGAAGTAATAAAATCAGTATAACTCATATACTGATATGTTATTATAATTATGAAACAACCCTATTTCGCCATCTATCCATCCTATGGAAAACGAAATCACCACGCGGGCGTACGTACGGAATACCGTCTCCACGCCGTGGTGAAATCTGTTTTTCCACCAACACCTTACATGGATGGGTATAATGGTGTAAAGAATAACTATATATGGTTATTATAATATCATACTGATTCTGATATATTATACTATCCAATCGAATTCTAGTCAATAATTATGGGAATGATATCATCGCTCATGCGTACGTACGGACTACCGTCTCCACGACGTGATGAGATTCATTCTCCATGTTAACCATACATGAATTATCATAAAGATTATATAATGAATAATAATGAAATATATTAAATAATAATGCTATTGGATTTATGTATATATATATTTAAGTCATCAATTTAGTTTTATTCAATTCAATAAGGTAACGAAAATAGCGTTAATGCCTACATACGGCCTACCGTCTCCATGAACGGTGTATTTCATTCCGTTTATCGATCTATAATATATATATGTATATGATGAATATATATTATATATAAATCGAGTTTTACATTCTGGAATTATGTAAATCCAGATATAAGTAATAATATCAAGAACAACAATTCGAAACACATTCGATAAATGAAATGATTTTACCCAAAACGCTGCTTTAACATGGAATTTACAAAAGAACGGATAATATAAAGTCATAAGTGAAACATATATGATATTATAACAATAAATATGATTCTGTAATAAGTCAATTACATTATTTAAATAATTATATAGGAGGTTCGTATATGTACGAAGCATATCAGACCTAAGGTAAGGGATAATTTTGAAAATCTCATTTTTATCTGAGATTGCTTATTCGTAAGTATTTATTGGGGTTATTGCTATCATCCATGTACATGTTTTATAAAAATGTATTCATATATTTTTAATGTACTTTTTCCCATTTTTACTTTTACCCCTTGGTATGGAAGGAATCATTCTTTTATTTACCCTACAAGGTACTTTTTATACTTTTCCGACAAAAGTACGAGAAGAATGTTTTTTTAACATATACGGCATGAAAGGATTTTTACAGTTTTATGAATCCTTATTTTCATGAATCATCCTCTAAAATATTTCATGAATATTTTCAACAAAATCCTTTTCTTTTAAAATTGCATGACATTTTTTGAAAAGAAAATGATTTTGAAGAAGAAAGGATATTTTCCTCAAGAATTCATTTCAAGTGTTTTATCAAAACCATTTTTCATATAAGATGAAATTATTTCATATGTGTATGTTTCAAGTATAATGTCTCTATTATTTACATGGTTTCACTTTTCTTATTATTAAATGATATCCATTTCTTTTATATGGATTATTTAATTATGGGATGATGTTTATGAAACCCATTTTATTTGTTGTGTTATTATGAATGATGTATGTTTATTTTGTGGAAGAAGTAAGAATGAATTCATTATGAGATGGGTGGGACCTATATCACCCTTTAATGCATTGGGTAAAGATTTATATCTCATGAGATAGACATGGCTGGAATGATAAGTTAAATCGGTTCAGTAATACAGGACTGGAACGAGGAGTGAACTCGATTCAGAAATGGACTTTGTCCACTAAGATGGACTTGGAAGCAATGCCTTCACTACTATGGAAATTATATCATGTGATTAATGGTTTTCCACAATTACATGTTTAATTCCCATGAAATTTTATCATGATTAATGTTTCATTATGATCTATGCCTTATGTACTTCCATGATTTATGTCATTTCTCATGATTCTGATGTTTAAATATTATGTTCATGTTTTGAAGTTAAAATGTATATGATTTGTTTTATTTTATCCATGCATACCCTTACTGTGCATTTGAGCTCACCCTTTATATGTTTTCTTTTCCCCAGGATTTAAAGAAAGGTTTTAGGTAAGAAAACAAAAAGGGGAAGATCTTATGGGAGATGTTGAAGATCTTTCACCACAATTAGAAGAATATATTCCGAGTTTCCAAAGACACTAAACTATTACGATCCTTATGTGTCTACTTTTGTTATGTATTAAGTATTCCGATAAAGTAATATAATTTCGATGTACATCAAGCTTAAGGTCTCTACATTTATTATTATATTTCTTATTTAATGTCATGCAATACTTGGATTGATAAAGCTTTTATCTAGAGCATTGGTCGAGATCCATCAGGGAATGAACACATACACCTTTAAGGTAGGGGATTTTATTATTCTATAAGTTTATTTAATTGAAATAATAAATTGATCATTTTTTATCCCCTCTAATTATAATCAATTTAAATTAATAATTATTGAAAAGGAATATGATAAATTTTTTATCAAATGTTGTTGTAGTTATTTCCCTCTCCACAAGAGAATTTTTCACCTAATTTCTAGAAGGTTTGATATATATGCTATGATTGTTGTTATGTTATTATAATTCAGATAAAATGTTAAATTGATTAATAATGTAAATATAAATTTAATTGATAATTATTTTTCGTATGAAATTAATGTATATGCCTTTTATATTCATATGTGTGATATAATTTAATGGTAATCAACTATATGTATTTTTCTTCTGTAACTGAAAATGATCTTCCCTGGGATTAATATAATTGATAAATACTATGAATTAGGTATATTATTTTGGTTAATGATAATTTAAAATGTAATTGAAAATTATAATTTTTGGAATCATGGAAACATGTTTAAATTAATTTTTTAATTAATTTGGAAGCATGTAATTTATTGATACCACAGATTAACAATAGTCTGTACAAATGAATAGTGAATCGATTAATTAAAATTTATTTTGAACCATTTTTATATTAAATAAATTGTTCTTGAAACATTTTTTCACATATTCAAGAGAGTTTTTAGTGACATGTTTTTTAATTTGTGATTTCTCATTTTCATGTCAAGGTTGGATCCATTATTTAGAGGGCCTAGTTTCCATGTTGTATATGTTTGTTTGTTACTACTGATTTTTTGATGTCCCCTAGAAAATAAACTTATTTAATGATCCATATTTGGATGTTACGTGTATGGTTTGTATTATATGTGGTGATGAGGAATCATTTTATTTGATCATGTGGTGGTTGATCCTGGGATGATTGTTGTGAATTTGTAGTGAGATTCCTAGATGATGTGGCATTAGTGGACGTTTTTGATGTTTAGATGCATCAGTATATTTATTTCGGTGTTGGGGGTGAATATAAAGATGATGGAATAGGCTGATTCTAGGATTACCTATTGTTTATTTGACACTTGGAGATATAATTCACTTTTATGTATCATTTAAGGTATGATGGTTGGGTTCTTGTTTTATACTCATACCTTCCCTAGGAAATGAGGGTGTTGGATGTGAGTTGTGACTTCATTACTCTTAGTGGTAAGATATGATATTTATTAGAGAAATATTGGTTTATGGACTAAATAGAATAATTAATAATTTTTTATTATCTCTTCATGATGGTGTGAATGGAATAAAAATGATAAAATATGATTATCTTTATAAACTGAGTCCTTAGTTTTGATTATACCTTAATGGAAAGAAAATTAAACTAGTGATTAATGTAATGCATTTATGAATATTGATAATGGTTATTTAAGGTCGAATTATTTAATTACCAGATATAAATTATTAATAATATATATATAATTAATATATCTCATTAAAATGACTTTATTCTTATAGCATATCTGGTATTAGTAGTGGTAGTTGAGAGTCTGGGAAATATTAGATGTAATTGAATATAATACTTGTTAATTTCCACCGTGTTGTTGTGAGCTATATTATATCATGTATATTATTTTAATTCATACATAATGACACTCAAGTGACTTAGGAAGAATAAAACCGACTGGAATCAATAACGGTGTTTTCTCTAATATTTTTACCTTGATCTCTTCTTTATTGGTGAGATAAGTGATAGGAACATTACTTATCCTTAGGATAAATCAATGTTTATCTAATGGATATCAATAAATATTTAGGGCTTTACCTACAATTGGGTAATGAATTTCCTTTTTAAAATATAACAATAACCCACACACATAATAACCATTTAATCCCTAAGATTATTCATGTTAACAATAAACTAAAAATAGACAATTCATTATATCTAAAAACACTATATAAGTACCAAAATAGACATCAAATAACCAAACATTACCAAATGGAAGACAAAAATGCAATCAGAACTCCAAGACAACCACAACTCCAATGCTCCATCCTGATCTATTCCACACTAAAAAATATCACAAGTATCACTTATAACTACAAGATAAGTGTGAGACCTTAACTTATCCTTGGTAAAAATATAAAACATGTTCAAAATCACCCAATTTACAATGCATGGGTGTGTAATGAAAATCAGTAGATTTTCTCCAATGAAATCTACAGTTAATACACTAGGATAGAACTGGTAATAAAAAATATACAAAATATTTTATGTAATAAAATTTCAAAAAATAATTTATAACAGAATATAAACAATTACCATTTAACAAAGGTTTTCACAAAATAATTTCAGGTTCCATGGAAATAAAAAAAATGTTCTTATCCAATTACACTATTATAATATTTTAATAACACATTCCATTCATCATATTAACACACCCAAACATTCATGTAACCTTTACCTCCCTATTCTCATTTGTGGTGAGTCATCTTTTAAAAAATTCATGACATATTGGACAATTTTATGGGGGATATACATGATCCTTATCCATCTTAATAATTATAGGTTATAATCCTTAAACATATTGATCCTGATTATATACGAACACAAAAAATCTATTTTTAAAAAAAAATAATTCCATATAACCATTTGAATAAAACTATTATTTTATAGAAAACCATTCAACAATCCATTTCAAATAAACCATTCTAATTCATCTCTGAAAACACATCATTTTATTGAAAACTTTTGATCAAACAATTTTACATAATTCTATCAAATTCAATTTTTAATACCAATATTTTAAAATCATGAACCGATAAACATTCTACAAAGAAACCAATTTCTGTGTGGCCAAAAAACAACCCACACAAGTGTTTAAAAAATTATTTCATAGAAAATTCATATAAAAATTCACAATAAAATAATAAATTTGAAACGAATCCTTCATATTATAAATAGAGGTGTCAAGAGTTAATCCTTCTACCTCATAAAATTGGAAAAAACAATAAATGGATTGCAACCCGTCAACAAAATCAAGTCGAATCTTTAAAACCTGCCATAGATCTCTTCACATATAATCAAATAACCACATATAATCATATTCATCAACAAATACCTTATATATGTCAAAAATGGGTGTATATATAAAAAATAGATACTTTGAAAAATAGAATAACGAAGAAACAACATGAATAATCCAAGAATGATGACTTTCCATGAGAATATGGCGTCAAATAATGAGTATAATCCAATAAATATTTTATTAATCGACGGGAGAATAGTCCTTCGACTTAGAGAAGATGGAATCATTAGTTAGGTTCAGCTATGAGGAAAAACTGGATTTATGGAACAAAACATTGTGGGAACTATAGTTTTATGATCCCAATTTATTCAAAGGAATAATTTGTCCCTTGGATATGAATATTATGTGCTTTATGTGTTCAAGACAATGGCTCAAGGATGATCCTCACATGTTTGGCTTGTATAGTTTCCAAACTGCATTCCAGATTTTCCAAATACTATATTCTCAAGATTCATGAACATTCCTAGTGTATTGCATGGTTTTGACATTTCTTGTTCCATCACCTTAGCTGATGTCTCATTTTTCATGGTTTCTTGTAGGTGTTTCATAGAATTCCCAAACTGATCACTAATAGTTATATATTTCTTAATCCCTAAAAAAATTCAAAACTTCTTCTAACCACTCCCAAATATCACCCATGTACATTATATAGATAAAAAAATGAATGGTTACATGTTTTGAAACTAGATGTGCAATATTATCCATAACTATGGACATTACATACCTAAAATGTAGATAAACAGCATCATAATGAATGTTTTGTGGCTATTTCACTTTGGTTCAAATCTCCCTTTCACATGTCTCTTCGTAAAACTGGCCACATTTCCAAAAAAACCCTACACAACTAATGCTTTATCCATAGAGGACTCTCTCTTTCCTATTTTTAATATTCATTGGGATATGTACCCAAGAAGTATCCACCTATAGTTCCACATGATCCCATGAAATCACATAGTCTGGATCAACCTGATAATTTTTAGACTATGATACATGGAATACATTATGCACCACATTTAACCATGGTGGTATTGCAAATAGATATTCCACGTCAACAATTTGTCCTGTTATCACAAAAGATCATTTGTATTGATGATATAACTTTACCTCCATTCTAAAACCCTAATGTCCAATCCATTGAGAGATTTTCAAGGACACATGATCCAATGCCTCAATTTAAAACAAATATAGTTATTGATATGAATTATATTTATTAATAATCTCTATAGTTTCTATTTTCTTCTTGATCAACTAAATCATCTATATTTTTTCTTAGAGAATGCTCTACCCACCTTGTAATGTCTCACCAGTTTCCACCCATTAATGTTAATAAAGAAATGGACAGCCATAAAATGCTCAAAATTGATCCATATATATTGAGGACATATAATTCTTTTAAAAAGGTAACTCATTTAATGGTAAATACACTTCCCATGAACCTCCAAAAACCATTACACAAGCTACCTACGTGTATTCCATTATTTATATCATCATTTTGGATTGTACATCCATATAAGGATGATTCAGCATACTCAAGGTTAGTTGAGTGTCATGTAATTTCAATAAGTATATATATAAATGATATGTAAACCTCTGATCACATTCTAACAATATTTAATATGGTATGTCATGTCTTTTTACAACCTCCCCGATTTAGATTTTTGAGAAGTCCTCCACCATATGATGTTCTAAAATCAATACAAAATGTGATGAATTGGTAAGCTGATCCACTTTCACCCATGTGGAATTGTGTTTCCAAAACAATCTTGGGATACTAGTTACAGTATCTAAATTTATATGTTCCCACTTACAATTATGAATTAGTGATGGAAGAAAAATAACTGATGGTTTCAGATACTCTGCCTTAAACTGCTGGCAATTTAAGCACCAGGAAATACTAAAAAACCACTTATTTTTTCATAAAGACACACCTAAACTATGATTTCAATGAATATAGATATTTTATAATCTATAATGAAAAGTCCATCATGAATTGTGGTATGAATGAAATTTTTTGTTGAAAACCAAAAGTTACGACCATCCATTTTCGAAACCAAAGACCGGACTCCCATCCTGCTTCCATCCCAAATGGTCTCCCTACCATTGAGTTTTAACCAAATAAAAACATATTATTTATCAAATATACGTATATATTTAACCATATTAATTAAATCTGGATAAAAACCATAAAAAACATCCACATCACCTTGGTAATCACTTTCCATGTGTATATCGACTAGGGTCGACATCACCTCCAACTCATATTAATATTCCTTTTCCAACCGAGCATATGCATTTATTCATAATGAATCTACAACAAAATTTCAATTACCAGATGTATATATTATAGCAAAATCAAACAATTGTAAATACAAAATCCATATTCATTTATTCTGGTTCAGGTCAAATTGTGAAAAATATTCCTTATACACTTAAGATCTATAAACATTGAGAATTTCACATTAAAGAGGTAATGACACCAATATTTCAAAGCATGAACTACATTAGCTAACTCCAAATAATTTTTTGGTTAATTAATCTCAGGCACTCATAAATAATTTCTTCCATAATCAAAAACTATATTTACTTTCATGAGAATACACCCCAAAACAGATCTCGAAGCATCACAATACACCATGTACCCATGACGAAATTCTAGAATAATAAATAATGGTGATGATTACGGAGAACCATTATATCTTAATAAAAATTATGAAAATATTCATTCCTTCAAAATGGAATATTATTATTTTTCATATTATTCATATGAAAATAAATCCCCAATATATAATGAACAATGAATAAATAAAAACAATCCAATACACATTCAATTCACTAAATTCTGTTACTTCCATCCAATAATACATATGTTAAATATGAATAGTCCATATAAGGCGATCAATCATAAACACCACTTGTATTATAGGTGGATTATTTAATAATTTTTTGTAAAACACATCAAAAAACAGATCAAACGCTATTGGAAAACTATTACACATGATCTAGTCCATTAATGTCGAGGTTAATGCTACAAACTGATATGATATCATACAAAGAACTTGTTCCAAAATTCCAATTGCACATAACTTTATGCACATGACTCCTAGAAAGAGATGATCAACATCATCACTAGTTGAATAAATGAACATTCTTTTATGACATTTGATGTGATACTTTAACATTTTTAACTAACCAATACACTATAATATATATGATAAATCTATATCAGGAACAGAGGATACACATCTCATCTTGGATCCATCAAATGTTATAGAACATGATCTGGGAACAAATTCTCTATATTATCCTTAACTAATATGATTTTAATGTTTTTTCATAGAATGAAACATATAAACATTAAAATCATAAAATTGACACGATGATATGAAATAAATCCTTGAGATTCACATGTATCAAATAAAGATTCCTTAAGGGTAAAATTCAAAATTATCATACCAAACAATCTAAATGTTATAGAATAATCAACCCTAATAACATTCTCTTCATCATTTAATTGCTTGATTGTAAAAAAAATGTTCTTTTTCCCTATGGGGATTACCCTTCCTAAGTAGTAATGTTATTCCTAGAGTCACCATTTATAGATTTGTTCTTCTAATGAGATTGGACTGGTATTACTTTCCCCATCCACATATGTGAAAACAGAGAAACTTGATAAGTGTCCCAAAGACCTGACAACAGAGAACTATACCAATATTTTTTATGATTCCCCATTTGATAAAAATTATTTCATACTATAGGTGTTTTTGTACAACATATCATCATGTGTTTTAATGAATTACATTGAAAACATCTTGGTTGGATCTTTAGATTTGGAGGAAGATTCATTAATCGAGTAATTTAATTTTGATTCATACTCTCACATTGGAAATCAGTTTCCCTCTTATTTTTTCCTTTAATATTAGCGTTATAACCATTTTCTATAGTAATCGACATAATTCCTCTTCCCATGGCTCCTAAATTCTCTCTTAGTACAACTAATGGTCGATTGACTATATCTGTTTAATATGTAATATAGGGATACACTATCTTTACGATAATCTCTTCATTAGTACCAATTAAAAGGTTTCTTCCCTTATAGATGTAGTAGAAGAAAACTCCGGTGAAAAGAAAACAAAATTCATTTATTTAGCCTCATACACCATGATAGGATAATTTTTATGCTTCAGGATAAAGATGTTTGTAATTTTTTGATTCTAAACATTTGAGGATAATTTCTTTTAAAAAATAGTTCCTCAAAATAATCCAAAGGTAGGCCGTGGGCTAATTTATCTTAAACATCTAAATTAGTCCAATATAATGAAATTTCTGCATGAATATATGACTAATGTTTGAATTTTAGATCTGCTATAATGCTGATGAAATCGAATATACCGTACATCCATTTCTATGACACCTCCCTATTTTCTGGTTCAGAATAACCCCAAATAGATGGGTGGATTTTACTTCTTGAGTTTTAATGAATGGTCTATATTAACCAAATCTTAACTAATATTTAGATTATCTATATAATTAAAATCTTAAAATATAATCTGAATTAGTTTTTGGTTCACACTTGAAACATGTGCATACCAAATTATCAATGGTTTCATATGATTTGATTATATGATGACTATCATGTTCCAATTTAGGGAAACAAAATAAACACCATATCTATCAATCTATATTTACCAAAGGATTATCATTTAAAAAATTTCCACATCATACTATCATAACAATTCACTCTAAAGTCAACCATTTCCATGTTTATCAATTTTTGAAAACATTGTATTTATTTTGATAATTAAACAATTTTCAAAATACCACCACCATGATCATTTTAAAAATAATTAATTTGAAAAGAATTGATACATTTTTCAAAAACAAATAAATTTCATCATGTGATAAATCATTACTCGTGATGAAATATTAATTCTTTTTGGGAAGGCATTCCTTAAAATCATGTCATGAAAATCTTTCTAGCTAAACCAATGATAACAATAGTTAAATTCCTATAAGTTTCCCTAAATAAAATATGTACCCAAATCCTTGGTAACGTGAATTTCAACATAATGTTGATTAATACCTCTTTTTATGATCTACATTTGAATCCAAGACAATAATACACATATCTATGAACCCAACTCAATAAATAGAGAACAATGAATTCAACTCTAGGATCGATAGTAAATACATGGTCAAATACCAACCAAAATCATTAACACATGATCTAAAAAAATTAAGGACCATGTTGATACCACTTATAATATCCCCCCACTCATAATTAGATTTATAAGGTATAATATTTTTATGTGGTCTTATGCGACATCCACATGATTCTAATGACAGGAATAAATGTTTAGGTAATCATTTACAATTGGTGGATGATTTACACATTGAAAATAAATCAACCAACCAAAACATCCATAACCAATTAACCCCATCACGATGAATAAACAAAATTAAATATTACTCAACATTAAATAATATCATGACCAAATAAAAAATTACAACAGTGGATGTCTACAAAAACACATTGTACAAAGTGGATGTTTATAAAGATAAAAAAACATAAACGTATTAACCACTCTAAAGCCCCAACCATTACTATGCTCCACTCCTCAAAATAACATATGTTTCACTAAGAACTACTAGAGAAGTGTGATACCTTAACTACTCCCATATACAAATTTAAAAACATGTAAAAGATCCAAATATCCATATTAGGGGTGACTAATTAAACTGATAATTTTTTTCCCATGACATCCCTACTCACACAAATAGGATTGAATATGTTATCAATTTATATAAAACTCTTTATATATACATTTTTTTAAAATAAATTTATTTTAGAATATTAATATGTTTCATTTTCCTGTGGTTTTTAAGATATCATCCCAGGATCCATGGAATGAAAAAAATGTTTTAAATCATTTCACAGATTTGATTTTGTAATAAATCATTATATTCAATGTATCTGCACATCTAACCACGCATGTAACATGATCCTCCCTATACTCACATGTGGTAATTCATCATTTTATTAATCCCACATTTGATAAAACATTTTTTGGTGATATAAATGACCCTTATCCATCCCAATAATGACGAGTAAGACTCCAAACTTCTATCCATCTCAAATTCAGATGAACACACCCATCATGTATTCCAAAAATCAATATCCAAACAATCATTTCAATAAAACCGTTATTTTATGTAAACCATTTCAACAAACAATTACAAAAATAACAATTAAAATTCATTTCAATAAAACCAAATTTTAATGAAATTTTTTTTATCAATCCATTAACATCAATTCAAAAAATACACATTCTAAAACCTTGTTATTTATTTCAGGAATGGATGCCCTTACATAATAGAACCCAATATTAATGTGTCATGAAATGGAAAATCAACAAACTTTTGGAAAATAATTGAACAATAATTCAGAATAAATATAATAAAATTAATATATTTGATATAAATAAATAATATTCTATATATAAGAGTTGATTGTGTGTCCACATAACTCAGAAACTTGGGAAAATGATAAACATCATGAAAACAATTCAACTAAAACTGGTCGAATATGCAAAAACCAACCTCATATATGTTACAATATGATAAAAAATTCCAAATATATTCATATTTGTAATAAAATATCATATATATATCAACATAGGGTATAGATATATGAATCCAAGAGAGACAGAGATGTAGATCACATAAAAACTACCATGTACAACCATTAAAGATGACGTATGATGAGAATCAAGATTCAAATTACAAGGATAATCCATTGGATCTCCACTAGAAAAATGGGATATTTTTTTAAACACTTTGTTAATATAAAATATCATTTTGGGGAAGTATAGGAAAAAATATAAGGGATTTAGATTTCAAAACATCTAAGATAAAAAATGTAAGGGTCTCACTTTTACCCGATGCATGGTTAGACGTAAGGTTAGGGAAACCATTTGACAATTGTTTTTATAAGGCCCCATACTTAAACCTTACTTAAAATTAAATTAAATGAATAATTAACATTGATGATATTTTCAGGTTTACAGTTTTAAAGAATTAGGACATAACTATTATATCTCAAAAGATTACAAAGTAGACACTTCTACCAAGTTTCCATAAAATCAAAACTCTTAAAAAGAAACATGTATAGTTCCATGTTTTAGATAGCATGACTTTTCCTTGATCCCATCCTTGACCCCATTCCACATTAATTCCTATGAAAAACATTTCAAAAAAACTTGGGGTGAGCATAAAAGCTCAGTAAGGGATACACAAGGAAGGAAAAATATTAGTTTTTCAAAACAGCAAGTAAACCATGAATAATTTATCAAAGTAATACTTTTCACCTTTATGGAGTAGTGAATACTCCTCACTAAATAAAATATCATTACTTACCCTTTTGTAACCAAAATATTACCATAAAACCCATTTAAAGAACACATAAAATATAAAGGTAACTTGGGATATAAACATACTTAAATGGAATAACCATATGGTCGACTTCCACACATATCACTTAATGGAATAGCCATACTGCTGACTTCCATACCCAATGAATTGGAGGTTATAACATAACCACCCATCCTGGTATTCACGGTACCACCCGTCATATGGTTTATCACGTAACCACCCGTCAAATGTCCATGTACCATAATAAAATCATAACACATAAAACAATTATAAAGGAAAGAAAACAATTCCACACTTTGATCAAAATATATCACTTCAATATATTGACATAACAAATCCATTATAAAAAACCATTTTCTATACCAAAAATAAATAAAAGTGTATATGGTATTTATTTCATTTTAAAAACATTACGGCTTGTTGAGAAATCCAAAGACCAAATAATACTCGCGGCTGCGGAAAAGGTCATTATCACCGTGTACGTAAAAAGAAACATTCCTTTTTGTCGTTTTGTAAAACACATCGTAGAAAAAATATTCATTTTTGTATAAAATTAAAATTAAAAGGGGTTTATAGACCATATAAAATAAAGCCTTGAATTAGAACAAAATATGCCTCAATTAAAGGAGATTGAGATGAAGTCCCTTACCTCGGGTCCGACTTGACTCGATCATTCTTTAATCTCACGAATAATAAACATGAGTTAATGACTACTTTCCTAAGAACCTTTTTCAATTTAATAATTCCTTCTATATCACATATTACCATGTTATGAACACTATGTAATTATTTATGTTAATAATGGTCGTTTTGTGGATCATTGGTACTTGAGTCAAAAATAAACTCTTTATAATTACAAGTTGTTCATGTGGAAAAATGTACATTATATCAAGAATTATATTAATGATATAGATATCATATATATCATATATATCCATTATATACATTCATTTATAATATTACATAATCATTTAGAGGTACGAAATGAAATGCACCGTTCATGGAGACGGTAAGTCGTACGTACGCATGAACAGTACTTTTATTTCTATGTCATATTAATGGAATTAAAACTAAATGAGAGATATTTATATTTTAATTCCAGAATTATATTAATCATTTAGATGTAACATACATCATATATATCCATTATATATACGTACTTATAATAGTACATTACAATCGGGGATAATAAATGAAATGCACCGTTCATGGAGACGGTAAGTTGTACGTACGCATGAGCGCTACATTCATTTCTATCTCATACTTTAATGGATAGAAATAATAATGATATAAAGTTATATTTTAATTCCAGTATAACATAAAATATAATAACTTTAACTCTATCCTTTATACGTCCCACATATGGCATTAATGAATCAAATCACTTTGAGGGGGCGGTAGTCCGCACTTCCTAAAATAAATATATCGCGTTTACCCGTAATGGAAACCATAAAGGTATGCCATAAATGAAAAATAAAGAAGCTTAAGGAAAACATAAAAATATCATATATCATATATAAATATAGTTACAACTTAATGGCCTCCTTTGAAGGTGCTATATGACTGTTGAACAATCATCGTTTCGTGAGGCAGAAATTTTCCATCCACAGAAATAGTATGTTCTTTAACCATTAGATGTAGGTGTGTATATGTGTAGATAGAATACATCACATAACAACATACTAGTATATTTAAGATACTTTTGTTGTTGCAATATAATGGAATGAAAATATTTTAGGGGGTTGGAGAAGCAAAATGATACATAAGAACACCATAGAAAACCCTACCTTTAAAACAGGTAACTCTTTTTGATTTGATCTCAAAGGCTTCCTTGGAAAGACTTCTGCCGAAAGTGAGAGTTCTAGGAGTAATATAGGTATGTGTAGAGATAAAATTATCAGATATTGGCTGATCCAAAGGCTTGAGTGGTGTGGGTAAGGCGGTAGAGATGGAGGCCTTTTATAAGAGGAGAGGAAGGGCACCCTTGGAAAGGTATAAAATGTTACTTTATTTTCAAATGATTTTCGGATTTTAATGGCCACAAATTGATGTGTATCGATTATATGGTGATAAGGGTTCGAAATACACCCATATAATAGGTTTTTAACATGTGTAGGTATTAGATTTTACATTATAATTCCATTTTATTTAAATCATTAAATAATGAGGTAATCATTTCATAATCATGATATCATAAATAATTTAATTTATTTAATGTCAAAAAATTATAAAAAAATTACTATGATGTAGGAAATGTTTTTATATTTCCAATTAATATTTATAGATAAAAATATGACTCGTATAACCCCATGTAAAAAGTGTTTTAGTAAAACAATACATGCTTGTGTCCTTTTTACTTTTACTTTAAATAAAAGGCATTAATGTCATTATCTTAACCAAGTGGCTCCATGGGGTCCCAAAAATCGACCCATGGGTTGTATTTCTCCTCCATGACTCAAAAAATAGGGTGAGGACAAGTGTCTAGAAATTTAAATTTAGTATAATATCATTTTTACCTTAAATCACACTAATTTCCCGTTAATTGCGATTAATAAAGCATAAAAGTTACTTTTCATCAAAAATTATTTTCATCCCATTGAACAAAATTTAACATAATAATGAAAATCATTTATATTGGATTTCTGCAATTCAAATCATAGAAGTGGTAAACTTCCATTTAAACAAAAAATCAGTTTTTGTAACTACCACTTTGTGGTTTCACTATTCATCAAAAATTAAGATTTTTCAGAAAAATACCAAAACTTCACCCTAAGCTATATTTGATATTCTGAATTAAAAAATGAATGTCTATTTTACTAAATTCAAAACATATAAGTTTCATTAATTAATTTTATAATTAAATCCCATTGTCAAATCAAATAGCGTGTTTTTTAGAAACAATACCTATCAAAATATTGACAGTCGTTTATATCCAATCTCATAGTGATATTAATTCCAATGACCACCATTGGATTAAAAGGTAAAAATATATTATAATTTCAATTTAAAACCAATTAAAAATATAATCAAACTATATAAATAAATTAGATTAAAAAGAGGTTTTGAATTAAAATACAACACTTTTCACTATTCATTAAAAATGAACATTATGAGAAATATACCAGAAATTTATCCAAAGTAAATTTTAGTGTACCAATCATAAAGAATAAGTTTATTTTGAAAATATAGCTTATAAAATTTTCAAAAGTTATATTTAAAAATGGTTCACCATCAAAAGGCGGTAAAACAATCTTTAAAAACTGTTAGAGTATTCCATTCTTAATATCGGATTTATTCTCATTTTAAGCCTCTAAAACACTATCTAATTCATAAATAGAAATATATTAGAATATCTATTATTCATTACTTACTTGGGATGTTACATCCTTCCCCCTATAGAAGATTGCATCCCCGCAATTTATTTACTTATCGAATAACTGGGGGTATTTATCCCTCATAGCATTTTCAGATTCCTATGTTGCCTCCTCAACCATATGGTTTTGCCACAAAACCTTTACCTGGTGAATTACATTATTTCTCAACACTTGCTCTCTTCGGTCAAGAATCTGAACTGGTTATTCTTCATAAGAGAGATTCTCTTCCAACTGAACTACCTCTAGGCTCAAAACATGAGATGGATCTGGCATGTACTTCCTTAACATTGATTCATGAAAAACATTGTGAACCTGAGATAAACTTGGAGGTAAAGCCACTCGGTAAGAAACTGATCCAACTTTTTGCAGAATTTCATATGGTCCAATGAACCTTGGACTCAGCTTTCCTTTCTTACCAAATAGCATCACACTTTTCCATGGTGAGACTTTTAGAAAAACATGATCACCTACCTCGAAAGAGAGATACTTCCTCATGTTGTCTACATAACTTCTCTGTCCGCTCTGAGCTGTTCTCATGTGTTTTTGATCAACTGAACTTTCTCTACCATCTCTTCTACCAATTTTGGTCCCATCATCTTCCTTTCACCTACTTCATCCCAAAAAGATGGAGTTCGACACTGTTTACCATATAATGCTTCAAACGGAGCCATCTGTATACTAGAATGAAAACTGTTATTATAGGAAAATTCAAACAAAGAAAGATGTTGGTCCCAAAATCCCTGATAATCCATATAGAAAGCACATAGCATATCCTCCATGGCCTGAATTTTTCGTTCTGACTTCCCATCTGATTGCGAATGAAAAGCTGTACTAAAATTTAACTCAGCACCCAACTACTTTTGAAGGCCCTTCCAAATGTTAGAAGTAAACCTGGGATCACAATCAGATAAAATGGATAGGGAAACTCCATGCAACCTGACTATATCTATAAGATACAATCGAGAAATTTGATCTAGAGAGAAAGTATCTCGAATAGGAAGGAAATGAGCAGATTTAGTCAAGCTATCAACAATAACACATATTGCATTATTACATCAAGGTGTCTTCGGTAATCCCATAACAAAGTCCAAGGATATATTTTCCCATATCCACTCTGGCACTGGTAAAGGATGAAGAATCCCTTTCAGTAACTGCCACTCTACATTAACCCGCTGACAAGTCAAACACTTCTTAGTAACATCAGCAATATCTCTTTTCATTCCATCCCACCGGTAATACTCCCGCAGATCTCTGTACATCTTAGTAATGCCAGGATGAACTGAAAATGGGGAACAATGAGCCTCACATAACTACTCATTCTTCAACTATGAATCACCAGGAACACATAATCTCTTCCCAAACCTCAAAACACAATCATTATCAATGTTAAATTCAGGCGTCTTACCCTTCTGAACCAGTTCTACCTTTTTCTGTAACCCACTTTCTTTCTTCTGCGCTTGCTTAATTGGGTCTGATAGGGATGATCTCACTGATACCTGAAACAACACAGAATAACTTCATGCACCAAAAACTTCTATTCCAAAGTTCATCAACTCAAAAACAAAAGCATCTCATTCCAAATGTAACATGGTTAATAAAGCATTACTTTTTTTACTCAAAGCATCAGCCACTTTATTTTCTTTTCCTGGATGGTAATGAATTGTACAATCTAATCCTTGAATAATTCCAGCCATCTCCTCTGTCTCATGTTAAATTCTTTCTGAGGGAATATATACTTTAAACTTTTGTAATCAGTATATATTCCACACTTTACTCCATACAAATGATGCCTCCAAATTTTTAGAGAAAAAACAACAGCAGCTAATTCCAAGTCATGTGTAGGGTAATTTACCTCATGAGTTTTCAACTGACGTGAAGCATATGCAATTACCTGATCATTCTGCATAAGGACACAACCATTTCCTTCAATGAAGCATCACTGAATATAACAAACTCACCATTACTGGAAGGAATTTCCAAAACAGGAGCATTCACCAATCTACTTTTTACCTCCAGAAAACAATTATCACATTCTTTTGTCCAGATAAACTTAACACCCTTCCGAGTTAGATTAGTCATTGGACTAGATAATAGTGAAAAAAATTTAACAAACCTTTTGTAGTAACCTTCCAAACCAAGGAAACTATGGATATCGGTTACATTTGGGGGTCTTGGCCATTCTTCAACCACTTTTGTTTTAGCAGGATCAACAGTTATGCCATTTTTTGAAACAATGTGACCAAGGAAAGAAATTTTCTTAACCAATACTCACACTTTCTAAAATTTACATACAGTTTATTTTATTTTATGTTTTTCAAGATAACCCTTAAATTACATTCATGCTTCTCTTTATTTTTATAAAACACCAAAATATCATCAATGAAAACAACCACAAACTTATCCAAGAACTCATGGAAAATTCTATTCATAAGGTCCATGAATACAGTAGGTGCATTGGTTAACCCAAAAGGCATTACTAAAAATTCATAATGGCCATATCTAGTACGAAACACAGTCTTCAGAACGTCTGCTTTTTTTACTTTCAACTGATGGTACCCCGACCTCAAGTCAATCTTCGAAAAATACTGAGCTCCCTGGAGCTGATCAAAAAAATCATCGATATAAGGCAAAGGATACTTGTTCTTAACAGTGATATTATTCAAGGCTCTATAATCAATGCAAAGTCTCATTGATCCATCTTTTTTTTAACAAACAAGACAGGAGCACCCCATGGTGATGTGCTAGGTCAAATGAAACCTTTTTCTAATAACTCATGCAATTGCTTCTTTAACTCTAAAAGTTCAACTTGAGCCATTCGGTAAGGGGGTTTTGAAATTGGCTTAGAATCAGGAACTAATTCAACAGTAAATTCAACTTCCCGATCATAAATAATACCAGGTAACTCATCAGAGAAAACATCAAGATACTCATTTACCACTGGCACAACATTAATCTGAACAGTTCCTTTATTTTCAACAATATGTGCAAGTTAACATTCATTTCCATCTTTTACTAGATTCTCAACTTCTTGATATGTTATCAAAATCAAGGGTTCATTATTGTACACAAACTGAAAATCTTTCTGAAAAGAAACCATTTTAGCTCTGTAGTTAATCTTAGCATGATAAACAGAAAGCCAATCCATGCCCAAAATAACATCAAACTCTACTAGAGGCAAAACAATAAGGTTTGCAGGTAGATTCTTTCCACACAAAAGGATGGGAAGGTTCTTATAATTTCTTTTTGTCTCAAAGTTCCCTCCGGGTGTTTTTACCATATGTTCGGGATTCATATCATTAGATGGAATTTCTAATTTACTAGAATACTTCTCATGAATTAAAGAATGTGTAGACACTGAATCAAAAAAATACATTGGCATAATCTGAAAAAACAAACAGTGTACCTGATACTACTTCATTCGATGGCCCAACAGCTGCTGAAGTAGTTGAAAAGGATTTCACCACCCCTTTCTGCTTGTAGTCTGGCTGATTTCCCTCAATTGAGTTCTTATTTAGACACTCATTTGCATAATGAACAATTTAATTACACTTGAAACATCTTACCACTGGATTTTTATTTCCTTCTTGTTCATCTTCTTTACAGTTACGAGCAATATGACCAGACTTACCACACCGAAAGCACTTTCCATACTTGGATAAACATTCTCCAGGAGGCATTTTACCACACTTCTAACAGGATGGATATTTGGTTTTCTTACCTCCTTTCTTCTTTGATGAATTCTTCTCTTTTTCCTTCCAACTGGACCTCTTATTATGTTATTTGTCAAAGAACACATGATCATCAGAAAACTCCATTTCCACCTTCTCCACACATCGTACATGTTTTTCATAACTTTTGAACTCACGAGAAGAAAAATCCCTTCGATACTTTAGATTTAACCCTGAGTAAAAACGGTTGATTTTACTATCAATATCTCGTATGAAATTTGGAGCATACTTGCAAGTCGAGTGAACTTTTTCTCATAAGCAGCCACTGAGTCATCATCCTTCATCAATTCTAGGAATTGTATTTCCATCCTAAGATGAACCACCTTAGGAAAATATTTCTCAAGAAACATACCGTTGAATTCGTCCCAGTTAAGATCATCAATCTCATCACTATACCTGCTATTTTTTCACCATAAACCACCACTGATCAGCTTCACCTTCAAAATGGTAAACAGCAAGACTAACCTTTTGATGTTCGGAACACCATATGACATCAAAAATTATCTCTAGTGCTTTAATCCACCATTCACCTAGAATAGGGTCAGATGATCCTCTGAATGATGGGGGATGTTGCCTCAAGAAATGCTCCCCCACTGACACATTCCTCTGTGGTGGATTTAGCTGATCCCGTGCATGGATACCACCACCATTTATAGCCTGAGTCAACTATTCCATCACTGCAACAAACTGTTCAGTTCTAATTCCGACCATCTCAGGTTGCTGATTTGGAAGGTTGTCTTCCTCCTGATGTCGTACAATAATAGATGCTTTGTTTCCTCTACGGAAAACCATTCTGAACACAGAAATATCTTAGGCGAAGCAACATGGTAATCTTTAAATTCTATCTAATTTTAATCATACCATAAATTAATTTATAATTTAACAATTTTCTATCTCCTAAAGTTGTCTAAACTGACCTCAGATACCAACTATAAGGCCACAGCCTTAAACCTTACTTAACAATGAATTAAATGAATAATTCACATTGAGGATCTTTTTAGATTTAAAGTTTTAGATAATTAGGACATAACTATTACATCTAAAAAGATTACATAGTAGACACTTCTACCAAGTTTCCATAAAATAAAAACTCTTAAAAAGAAACATGTCTAGTTCCATGTTTCCGATAGCATGACTTTTCCTTGATCCCATTCATGACCCTATTCAACATTAAGTCCTATGAAAAACAATCCAAAAAAACTTGGGGTGAGCATAAAAAGCTTAGAACGGGTACACAAAGAAGGAAAACTGTTAGTTTTTCAAAACAACAAGTAAACCATGAATACTTTATCAAAGTAATACTTTTAACCTTTATAGAGTAGTAAATACACATCACTGAATAAAATATCACTACTTACCATTTTGTAAACAAAAGATTTCCATAAAACCCATTTAAATAACACATAACATATAAAGGTAACTTGGGACATAATCATACTTAAATGGAATAACCATACGGTCGACTTCCACACATATCACTTAATTGAATAGCCATATAGCCGACTTCCATACCCAATGCATTAGAAGTTATAACGTAACCAACTGTCCTGGTATTCACGGCACCACCTTTCATATGGTTTATCACATAACCACCCATCAAATGTCCAAGTACCATTATAAAATCATAACACATAAAACAATTATAAAGGAAAGAAAACATTTCCACACTTTGATCACAATATATAACTTAAATATATTGACATAAAAAATCCATTATATAAAAACCATTTTCAATACCAAAATAAATAAAATATTATATGGTATTTTTTTATTTTAAAAACATTACGGCCTATTGAGGAAGCCAAAGACCAAATAATACTCGCAGCGGCGGAAAGGGTTGTTGTCACCGCGTACGTAAAAAGAAACATTCCTTTTTGTCATTTTGTAAAACACATTGCAGAAAAAGATTCCTTTTATATAATATTAATCTTCAAAGGGTATTATAAACCATATAAAAGAAAGCCTTGTATTAGAACAAAATATGCCTCAATGAAAGGAGATTGAGACGAAGTTCGTTACCATGGGTCCGACAAGACTCGATCGTTCTTTAATCTCCTGAATAATAAACTTGTGTTAATTTCTGATGGCCTGAGATCATTTTTCAAGTTCATTATTCCTTTTATATCACTTATTACCATGTTATGAACACTATGTAATTATTTAAGTTAATAATGGTCGTTTTGTCGATCATTGGTACTTGAGTCAAAAATAAACTCTTTATATTTACAAGTTGTTCATGTCGAAAAATATCCATTAGATCAAAAATTATATTCTTGATGTAGATATCATATATATCATATATATCCAATATATACATGCATTTATAATACTACATAATTATTTAGAGGTAAGAAATGAAATGCACCGTTCATGGAGACGGTAAGCCGTACGTACGCATGAACGCTACTTTTATTTCTATGTCATATTAATGGAATTAAAACTAAATGATAGATATTTATATTTTAATTCCAGAATTATATTCATCATTTAGATATAACATACATCATATATATCCATTATATATTTGTACTTATAATAGTACATTACATTCGTGGATAAGAAATGAAGTGCACCGTTCATGGAGACGGTAATCCGTACGTACGCATGAACTCTACTTTAATTTCTATCTAATACATTAATGGAAATAAATAATAATGATATAAAGTTATATTATAATTACAGTATAACATCATATATAATAACATTAACTCCATCCATTACACATCCCACATATGGAATTAACGAATCAAATCACTTTGAGGGGGCGGTAGTCCACACTTCGTAAAATTAAGATATCGCATTTCACAATAATGGGAACCATAAAGGTATGTCGTAAATGAAAAATAAGGAAGCTTAAGGAAAACACAAGAATATTATATATCATATGTAAAGATATTAACAATCATAATTTCCACCTATGAAGGTGTTATATGAGTGTTGAACAACCATCGGTTCGTGAGGCAGAAATTCGCAATCCACAAAAACAGTATGTTCTTTAACCATTAGATGTAGGTGTGTGTAAGTGTAGCTCGAGTACTTCACACATAAATATCCTAGTATATTAAAGATACTGGTGTTGTTTCAAAAGAAATGAATAAAAAGAGTTTAGGGGGTTGTAGAGAAAAATAAAACATAAGAACACAAGAGAAAACAATACCTTTAAAACGGGTAACTCTTTTTGATTTGAGCTCAAAGGATTCCTTGGGAAGACTTCTGGCCAAAGTGAGGCTTTTAAGAGTAAGAGAGGTATGTGGAGAGATATAATGACTAGATAATGGCCGATTCAAAGGCTTTAGAGGTGTGGTTACGGAGGTAGAGGTGGGGGCCTTTTAGAAGAGGAGAGGAGGGTCACTCTTGGAAAGGTATAAAATGTTACTTTATTTTCAAATGAGTTTTGGATTTTAATGGTCTCACATTGATGTGTTTCGAGGATAAGGTGATAAGGGTTATAAATCCACCGATATAATAGGTTTTTGACGTGTTAAGGTCTTAGATTTTACATTATCATTCCATTTTATTTAAATCGTTTAATAAAGAGGTAATCGCTGCATCATCATGATGTTATAAATAATTTAATATATTTAATGTAGAAAAATAAAAAATAATAATATGATATAGGAAATATTTTTATCTTTCCAATTATGATTTATAGTTACAAATCTAACTCGTATAACCCCATCTAAAAATTGTTTTAGTAAAAAAATTAATGTTTGTCTCCTTTTTACTTTTACTTTAAATAAAAGGCATTAATGTCATTATCATACGCAAGTGGCTCCATGGGGTCCCAAAAATTGACCCATGGGTTTTCTTGGTCGGCCGTGACTCATCCAATAGGGTTAGGACAAGTGTCTAGAAATTTTCAATTTATTATAATATCATTTTTACCTTAAATCACACTAATTTCCCTTTAATCGCGATTAATAAAACTAAAAAGTTACTTTTCATCAAAAATTATTTTCATCACATTTAACCAAATTTTACTTAATAATTAAATTCATTTATATTGGATTTCTGAAATTCAAATCACAGAATTTGTAAGGTTCCATTTAAATGAAAAATCCATTTTTGTAACTACCACTTTGTGGTTTCACAATTCATTAAAAATTAAGGTTTTTCAGAAAAATACCAAAAAATAACCCTAAGATATATTTGATATTCCGAATTCAAAAATGATGTCTATTTTACCATATTCATAACATAGAAGTTTCATTAATTAATTTTATATTTAAATCCCACTGTCAAATCAAATTGTGTGTTTTTATGAAACAATACCTATCAAAAGATTGACACTCGTTTATGTCCAATATAATAGTGATATTAATTCCAATGACCACCATTAGATTAAATGGTAAAAATATATTCTAATTTCACTTTAAAACCAATTTAAAAGATAATCTAACTATAGATATAAATTAGATTAAAAAGTGGTTTTGAATTAAAATACAACACTTTTCACTATTCATTAAAAATGATCATTATCAGAAAAATACCAGAAATTTAACCAAAGTAAATTTTAATGTCCCAATAATAAAGAATATGTTTATTTTGACAAATATAGCTTATAAAATTGTCAAAAGATAGATTTAAAAATGGTTCTCCATCAAAAGGTGGTAAACCCATCTTTAAAAAATATTAGAGTATTCCATGCTTAAGATTGGGGTTATTCTCATTTTAAGCCTCTAAAACACTATCTAATTCATAAATTGACATAGATAAGAATATCTATTATTTATTAATTACTTGGGATGTTACAGTTTTCCATCCACTTACTTAAAAGTGGGCATCAAAATGTTGGCTCACATGTTTTTTCACATCCTATTCCAACTGTGGCATAGATCGATATCTCATAATGCTAGGTTTTTCATATGCTACCACATGGTTTCAATAATCAACGTGTTTCTCGTGCACCTTCTTTATTAAAACTATCACATTATTCAGGGATTCATATAGGTTTTTATAAGGCCACAACCTTAAAACAATATGTAATATTGATTAAAATCATGAATTAACATTGAGAATATTTTCAGGATTAGAGTTTTAGGTAATTAGTCCATAACTATTCAATATCGACTTGAATATTACATTTAGACACTACTAATTAGTATACATTTTTTCCAAAAATAAAAATTGTTAATAAGAAACATGTCTAGTTCCATGTTTTATTAATCCTGAATTTTCCCCGATCTCATCCATGATCCTATTCCTCTTTATGTCCTATAAAAATAATTTAAAAAATGGGATGAGAAAAAAATTTCTGCAAGGGATGCACAAATAAGAAAAACTATTAGTTTTTCAAAACAATAAGTAAACCACGAAGACATTATCTTATGTAATACTTTTCACCATTATGAATTATTAAACACTCTTCACTGAATAAAATATCATTTCTTACACTTTTGTAACCAAAATATTACCATAAAATCCATTGAAAGCACACATAACCTAAAAAGGTAACATAGGACATAAACATACTTAAATGGAATGACCAAATGGTTGACGTCCACACATATCACTAAATGGAATATCCATATGACAGACACCCATACCCAATGCATTATAAGTTTTAAAAAACCACATGTCCTCGTTTATCATGGAACCACCCGTCTTTGGGCTTATCACGTACCCACCAGTCAAATGTCTTAGTACCATTATAAAATTATAACACATAAAATATTTCAAATATAAACATTCCACTAATAAAATTTCATTTGAAATCACAATTAATAATTTGAAGATATGGAAATAATAAATCCATTTCAAAAACTATTTCCAAACCCATTTATAATATTTAATAAAGAGATTTGTGAATAAATGTGTTCCTACCACATTGAATATTTTTAATGAAATTTAATTTTCAAAACATTCGTATCCATATAAATAAATCTCAGATATAATTTTCAAAATAAGGGAATTAGTGAGAATGATTTAGATGAATAAATCATTCAAACATTTAAAATGATATTTTTGTTAAAGAGTTCATAACCAAATGAGAGACGCTTGAATACAAATAATATAGTAATAACAATAATAAAAATTTATAATATCATGATAATTATGAGATTAGTGATATAATATGTCAAATGGATTATTATACACCAAATAAAAGTGAATTGGTGTATAAAAACAAATAATTCTTAATGTAATGTATGTTGAGACAATGTCCCTTAAAAAGATCATATCCATATATTAAATACCAATAATTGACAGAATTATATGTGAAAAATAATAATACACCTAATATAAGAGTGTATTATCTGTAAAATAATCAGAGGTAATTCACACAAATTCATAGCATGATATAACAAAGAAGTATAAGTTAAACTCCAGTGAATTGGTATTGTGTTATGAATTTATCTTATAGAAATTCGATAGCCTAACAGTGTCACATTAAAATTCATAAAATGAGTTTATGTGATGGAAAAGGGTATCTCATCACCTTTAAATAAAATTAATCAAAATAAGGATATATAAAAACAACTCCCAACCTAAGAAAATAAAAATTTAAAAGTCATAACATAAAAGAAGTCTTTTATTAGAAGAAGAGAGTGAATGGTTCCCTTACCAATTTAGTATCTTACGAAACGTACACCACATGAAAGAAGGAACATACAATGTAGATGTAATTTCCCATTTATTAATGTATATAATAAAAATAATACAATCATGGGAAGTTAATATACAACAATAAAATGAAATAGTGGTAAGTATAGCATGAATCTCACAGGAATAAAAAGTAAAAAACCCCTTACCTCAATTCTAACATGTCTTGTATTTCAATGTTATTTCTAAATAATAAACATAATTTAATTTATTCGTTCATAAGAATGTTTTTATTGTTTTTATATACCGTTTATATCACTTCTTATCTTGTAATAACAATTAGTTAATTATTTGAGTTCATATCGGACATTTTGTCGATGTTTGGAACATGAGTCCAAAATGAACTTGTTATAATTACTAATTGTCCATGTTGTAAAAATTATAGTATCCTCAAAATCATATTCATGATTTAAAAATAAAATATATCAATCATATCTAGTATATATGTGTATTTATAATAGTACATAACATTTGATGATAGGAAATGGAATGTACCATTCATGGGGATGGTAAGTCGTACGTACGCATGAACACAACATTCATTTCTATTTCATATTTTAAGGGATTAAACAATTAATGACACATAGGTTGGTTATAATTCTAGTATAATATTATACATAATTTCTTTAACACCATCCTTTATATGCCCACAAATGGAATGAACGATTCATATCACATTGAGGGGGCGGTTGTTCGCACATCCTAAAATGAAATAATCGTATTTACCCATTATGAAAACTATAAAGGTATTCCATAATGAAAAATACCGAAGTATATAATCAATAAAAATATAATATATATCACATATAAATACAGTTCCATCATAATGGCCACCATGAGATGTGGTTGGATATATTTGAACAATCATCATTATGTGAAGCATTAGTTCACCATCAACCGAAACAGTATGTTTGTATCCATTAGACGGATGTGTGTGGAAATGTAGTTATAATCCTTGTCATCACAAAAACCTATTATATTGAGTATACTAGTTTTGCTACAAAATAAATGAATAAAGAGATTTTTGGGGGTTGGAGAAGTAAAATAAAAGAAAACAACATAAGAGAAGATGTTACCATTAAATCAGGTAACTCTTTTTGGTTTGAACAAAATAGTTTACATCGAGTGACTTATGACTAAGGTAGGGATTCTAAGAGGTATAGAGACATGAATGAAGCTTATTTTGTTAGAGGTTTTATGAGACAAGGGGCTTGAGAGTGTGAGTAATGGGTTAGAGGTGACCACATTTTATAAGTGTGAGGAGGGGCTCTTTGGAATGATTGAAAATGTTATTTTATTATATAATGATTTTTCATTATAAAGAATAAAAAATTTAATGTTGAAGATAATATGACTCATGTTTGAATGTAATTCATCAAATAATAATTGGACTGTTTTCTATATAGTTTTAATTTTTATAATCTTATTTATTTAAATCATTCTATAATAAGGTAAACAATACAGCATTGTTTTTTCATAACTACTTATATTAATTTAAGTATAAAAATTATAAAAAAATACCAGGATGTAGAAAAGTTTTTTATCTTAATAATGAATATTTATAGTCAAAGCTATAGCTTATATAACCCCATGTAAAAATTGATTTACTAAAAGATATATGATTATGTCATTATTTTCATTACATTAAATGAATTAATATAAAGTGTCATTATCACTCTGAAGTGGCTCTATGGGGTCCCATAATCAACCCAAGGATTCCTATTATAGTAAATATATCATCCAATATGATTAGGACACGTTATAGTGTAAATTATTATTATTATTATATTAATGTTTACCCATATTTACTACATTTACCTTTATCCATGGTAACTAAAGTAATTACTTAATTAAATATTCACAATGCCTAAAAATAAAAGTAACTTATTTACGTAATTGGACCCCATGATACCAAATATGGATTCCATTTTTGAAAATTCAAAACATTGAAGTTCCTGATATTAATTTAAAATTAATTCATGTTGTAAAAACAAAAAGCACGTTTTTAAGTAATAATAACTATCAACAGATTGAAAAAAATTTATGTCCAATTTCCTTATAAAATTACATCCAATGATAAAAATTTGATTAAATGGTAAAAATATAATCTAATTACAAATTAAACCCATTTAAAAATACAATCTATCCATATAAATAAATTATATTAAAATGTAGTTATGAATTAAAATACAGTACCTTTCCATATTCAACAGAAATTAAACATTATCAGAAAAATTCCCAAAAAATACTTAATTTTTATTTTTATTTTCAATTCTGAAGATGAATTTTATTTTCTCAAATAAAATAGATAAAAGTGGTAAAATATAGATTTAAAAAGGGTTCAGCATAAAAAGGCGGTAAATAGTCCTTTTACAGAATATTAGAGTGTTTATGATTAAAATTGAATTCATTCACATTTTAAGCCTCTAAAAATTATTGGATTAATGAAAAAACCTTTAACAAACTTATATAATCATATTGTAGTTATTTATATTCATTAACAACAATATAATGTCTAAGTATTAACTAACATTTGAATTAATAATATTATTATATTATTTTTCACTATAACTCATTGTTGTGTGCAACATAATATTTCAATGAATCCCATTGTTGCGTATCACGTACGACATCAAACATAGAATCCCCCTTAAATAAAAATTAATATTTATATTAAAAATATTAATAAATATGATAAATTTCATATTATTTATTTACATGGGATGTTACATCCTTCCCCCCCCCCCTTGGTGAATTGTGTCATCTCAATTTTAAAATTTGGATTAGAGACATCATTGAATGTCCTACCTAAAAAAAGAGTAATTAAAAATATCACATTAAAAAATAATGATAAGTAAAAAAGATCACCTAAGATAACTCGTACAATCATTTCATGAAATCATCGATATATAGGAAAAACTTAGTGTCATGTTTTAATGGAGTGTGATGGAAAATAGGATTAAGAGAATGTTAATCACAAAAAAATCACAACCTTATGATGGGTTAAACGATCTTTGATTCCCTAATCGGAAAATTTAACAGACAACATTTTTTTAAGTTACATTTCATAATTTTGATGAATATATTTAAGGATCCTAACTAAAAATATAATGAAGTATACTTACTTGCCATGTAGACTCCATCCATTAATAAATTCCTACCACAACCTCATCTATTCACCATATGACAAGTATTCTAGATAACATGGCCACACGTAAAGTGCTAGATTAAAAATCTAGAGAATCCCATAATCTAAAACTGATGAACTATATATTTCCCTCATAATTAGACATCAACCATAACCAAATTGGATTATACAAGATCAGATAATCCCCAAAAAGGAAATGATTTATAAAAATAAATACTACTATTAATCTCAAAAATTGAACAAACAATACCCAAATTTCAACAAAGTCCATTCAATATACAGTTGTCATTAAAATAATTCAATATAATACATAATAAGACTTATACAAAAAACATGGATTTATTTAATCACATAGTCATCCACGGTTAATCCTAAATTTCATCTTCAAATAACATCGACTACTCTTAAAGTATCATGCTGAAAATAATTAACCTAATCAAAAATTCTATATGGTAGTTTAATCATTTCCTTAAATAACCCAAAATTCTTATAAGTCCACTTTAAAAACATTGATTCTTCCAAAATTATATTCAACCATTACTGCTCAATTGATATAACAATGTATTCTAGTTTCAGTTGTCATATAGTGCTTTCTTAAAATAAATAACATATTGATAAATAACCATTGTCAATTAATCCTAAAATCATTTTCCTATATTAAGGATATAGATTTCAAAAAACACAAATTCCCAAAATCAACATACTCTTTATCTATAAAATAATTTAACTAAAAATAATAATTCATACTAACCATGGACTTTACATAGGCTAGTTGTAGTTGATGTACCCTTATCGCCCTTCAGTTTTGAGATCGATACATTTTCAAATAATCCTAACATGTTTTGACCTCAAAGTTTTTATGATTCCATTAATTATCATCCAAAAACATGAAGACCTCAACATCTTATATATTGTCATTTTTTCACATCCATAAAAAAAATTAAAACTACTCCCAAAATATATAACTTCATACCTTGATCATTGTGTCCTTATGGTTTCATCATCATATTGTTCACATGTGTAGAAGGTCCATTCATTACAAAAATTATTTAGATATTCTTTATAACAATTTTTATCCTTCATCAATAAACACCTTTTTCAAAATGGGTCATATTGGTGTTCGAAAAAAATAGTTTTGGGAAATAATCATGTATGGAAATTAATTTCAAAACATCTGAAAATCTTTATTATTATAAAATAGTCACACCGAGTTTGTGTTGAAAATTTAAATCAATGGTCCTCTTTACATAACATATGTATGTTATTAGAGGATATTTTAGAAGAAAATATAAATAGGATGTGCAAGGGTATCCTTCTTCTACACAATTTTTAAAATCATAATATGCTTCAAAATCGTTTGATAAGGTAAAATATTTGAAAATGCATTGATAATTTTTACCATTCATGAAAATATTTGATTATTGATACAATAAGATTTTAATAAATAAACCCCTTGATCCACCATGATATTGAGGTATAGTGCAGTTGTTTGATATCTCAAACAACTTCTTGCAGGTGATTTGTTTGTGAGAAAAAGTTTCACAATCATCTGAAATTGACATTTAAATAATTACTTCAAGAATTTCATAATAAAGAATTATGAATGTCATTTGAGATCCTCATCCTTTTAGTTGTGATAAACTATCCTTCATATGAAAAAGTTATAAAACAAGGATTTAACTAAAATTAAAGACATTAAGACTAACCATTTGTTTAACGAACAGTATTAATCCCTATTTTGTCTAAACAGACCTCTAATACCAACTATATGGCCCTAGCCTTAATACATTAAATAATGTTGAGTCAAATTAGGAATTAAAATTGATGATATTTTCAGGTTTAGTGTTTATGAGAATTAAGTCATAATTATTACATATGAACTGGAATATTACATGTAGACACTACTACTCAGAATCTAGTTTTTCATAACATAAAAACTATTAAAAAGAATCATATCTAGTTATATTTTTTAGACATCATGACTTTTAATTGATCCCATGCATGACCCTATTACTCTTTATGTCGTGTGAAAAACATTTGAAAAACATGGGATGAGAGAAAAATGTTAGTATGGGATACAAAAAGAAAGAAAGCTGATAGTTTTTCAAAACAACATGTAGACCATGAATACATTATCATAAGTAATACATTTAAACTTTATAATGTAGTAAATACTCTTCACTGAATATAAAATCACTAAATTCCATTTTTTAAACAAAATATTACCATAAAACCCATTGAAAGACCACATAACATATAAAGTATACTAGGACATAAACGTATATAAATGGAATAATCCTACAGTTTACTTCTACAAATATAACTAAATGAAAAATTCATACAGCCTACTTCCTTAACCAATTCATTGGAGATTATAACATAAACACTGGACATAGTTTATTACAGCACAACCATTCATTTGAATTATCACATAACCACCCCTCAAATCTCCAAGTGCCATTATAAAAAAATAACCCATAAAATTTTTAAAATATAAACACTCCACTAATAAAATTTCATTTGAAAACACTATAAATCAATTCAAGATTATGGATTAATCAATCCATTTCAAAAACCATTTTCAAAACCATTTAAAATATTTAATAAAGATATTGTTGAATAAATATGTCCCCCACAACATTAACACTTTTTAAAGAAATTTTAATTTCAAAACATTCATGTACATATAAATAAAACCATAAAACCATTATTAAAACATATAAATTAAAGAGAAAATTTTAGAATAAAAAATCTTTAAAATTTTAAAATTTTTATTTTTGTTAATGAGTTCATAACCAAATTATATATTTTTGAATACAAATAATTGAGTAATAACATCAATAAAAGCTTATAATATCTTTAAAATAAGGAGATTAATGATATAATATGTCAATGGTAAGAATAACCACCATATAAAAGTGATTTGGTGTATAAAAATATATATGTCTCTATGGAATATTAATTGAGACCAAGCCATTTGCATTAATCATATCCTTAGATTATGGAAAAATCAATGAAATAATGATGTGAGAAAAATAAAAATATACCCAATATTAGTGGATATTATGTGTAAAAAAATAAGAGGTCATGCACACATTTTCATATCACGACATAATAAAAATGTAGAAGATTAACCCCAAGGAATTGAAATTTGGTTAATAAGTTCTCTATCAGAAATTAAATAGCTTAACAATGTCACATTAAAATTCATAAAATGTGTTGATGAGAGAGAAATTGGTCTCTCGTCACATGGTCATAAAATTTACTACAATAAGGATATATTAGATAATATCCAAACATTTGAAAATGGAAATTTAAATGTCATAACAAAAAAGAAGTCATTGATTAGAAGTGGAGAGTGAATGGTTCCCTTACCGATTTGTTATCATACAAAGCATACCCCAAATGAAAGAATGATCCTACAGTGAATATGTAATTACCCAAAATCTAATGTATATTACAAAAATAATGCTATCATGGTAATTAAATACACCATGAAAAATGAAATATAGGAATGTTTAAAATGAATCTCACAAGAATAAAATGTGAGATAAAAACCCCTTACCTCAAATTAAACTTGTCTAGTATGTTCCTTTTTTTACCTTAATAAAAAACATAAGATAATTTATACATTATTAAAATACTTTTTCAAGTATTATTATTCCTTTTATATTACTTATTATCTTTCTATAACAATTAGTTAATTATATTAGTTCATATCAGACATTTTGTCAATATTCAGAACATGAGTCATAAATGAATTTGTTTTAATTACAGAATGTTGATGATGTCAAATGTCTATTATCTTCAGAATCATATTAATTATTTATATATCATATATATAATATATATCTAGTATATAAATATACTTTTAAATTTACATAACATTTAGAGATAAGAAATTAAATGCACTGTTTATGGAGATGGTAAGCCGTACATGCACATGACTGCTACATTAATTTCTGTTTCATATTTTAATGGATTAAAAAATTAATTATATATAGTTATATTATAATTATAGTATAATATTATATATAATTTCATTAAATCCATTCTTCATATGTCCAATGTATGGCATGAACGATTCATATAACTTTGAGGGGGAGGTAGTCCGCACTTCCTCAGATGAAATTATTGAATTTAACTATTATGGAAACCATAATGGTATGTTTTAATGAAAAATACATAAGTAAATAAATAATATTAATATAAAATATATCACAAATAAATATTTTTCCATCATATTGGGCCCCATGAGAGGCAGTTGGAGATATTTGAACAATCATTGTTTCCTGAGGTATTAGTTTGACGTCCACATAAAGAGTATGTTTGTATCACATAGATGAAGTTGTGTGGATGTGTAGTTAGAATATTCTCATAACAATAAAATTGTATATTTATGATACTGTTTTTTCAATAAAATAAAATAATAAATACTGTCTAGGGGGTTAGATAAGTAAAATAAAAGAAAAAATCTATAGAAAGGGTGTTACCTTTATATCAAGTAACTCCTTAGGATTGAAATAAAAGGTTTACATGAAGTTCCTTAAACTTATGTTCAGATTATATGAGGAATAGAGAGATTTATAGAGCTTATGTAGGAATAATTTTGACAAGCAAGGGGTATTGAGAGGTGTGAGTAATGGGTTAAAGGTGATGGATTTTTATAAGGGGGGAGGTTCTCTATATGAATGTATGAAAATATTATTTTATTATATAATAATTTTAGGATTATAAAGGTCTAAAACTCATTATCGTAAAAGATAAGATTACCCGTGTTATAAATAAAATCTTCCAATAATAAATGGACAGGTTTTTTATATTGTTTATATTTTTATAATTTTATTTATTTAAATCATTCATTAATGAGGTAACCACTCCATCATTATTGTCTCATAAATAATTCTATGGATTTGATGTCTAAAAATTATAAAAAAGTACAATGATTTTGGAAATATTTTTATCTTTCTAATGAATATTTATAGTCGAAGTGTTATATTATATTACCCCATGAAAATATGGATTTATTAAAAGATATATTTTTATGTCATTTTTGACTTTACTTTAAATCAATTTATATAGTGTCATTATAACTCCAAAGTGGCTCCATGGGGTCCCAAAATAGATCCACAGATTCCCATGGTTGGCTATATATCATTCAATAGCATTTGGACACCAGTTATGGTAATTTATTATTACTATAGAAATATTTTTTCCCTTATTTACCATATTTAATCTTTAACCATGGTAAATAAAATATTTAATGAACTAATATTCATAATGTATAAAAATAAAATTTACCTTTTACATGATTTTGAACTCCTGATGCCAAATATGGAATCAATTTTTCCAAATTGAAAACACAATATTGTACGAAAATAATTTAAAATTATTTCTCGTTGTCAAAACAAAAAGTGTATTTTTATGACATAATAACAATTAAAAGATTAACACTTGTTTTTGTTCATCTTTAAAGTGAAACATCTTCTAAAGACCAAAATTGTATTAAATGGTAAAAATATATTCAAATTACACATTAAACCCACTTAGAAATATAACTATCCATATAAATAAATCATATTAAATGGTTGTTTTGAATAAAAATACATTATTTTTCACTATTCATTAAAATTTATCATTCTCAGGAAAATACCAAAAATGTACCCAAAGTAAATTTTGATAGTACTATTCTAAATAATATTTAATTTTTTCAAATGAAACATTTAAAAATGAAAAAATATAGATTTAAAAAGGGATCTCTATTAAATGTTGGTAAATCGACAAATTAAAAAATATTAGCGTATTTATGTATAAAATTGGATTCATTCACATTAAAAGCCTCTAAAATTTATTGGATAAATTTAAAAACATATAAATATATATAATAATTTTTTATTTAGTTTTATTCATTCCCCCCAATACAATAGCTATTTATTAACTACCATTTAAATTAATAACATTATTATATAATTTTTCAGTATAACTCAACGTTGTGTGCAGCAAATGTTTTCAAAGAAACCCATTGTTTCGTATCAGAAATTCCATTGAACATTTCATACCATTAAAAGAAAAATTAATATTTTATTTACAAATATTAATGACTTAGAAAAATGACTTATTGTTTATTTACCTGGGATGTTACAATATTTGACAGTTTTACTAAATTGTGAACTAACTATAAACCCTTATAAAAGACAAAAAATAATTCAAAAACATTTACTAAACTCTCCCAAACATCACCCATATACTATAAAAACATAAAAAGAATAATTAAAGTATTTCTTAGTTGAAATTGGGGGTTCTTGTAACATCCTAGTGGGTGGATCGATGGGTAAGAACCCCCCATTGGCCCTACTATCATCTCTTGATAGTTTAATTTTCTAGATTTCATGGATTTTATTTGCCCAAAATATGTGATCATAGTGATGTTATTTCATTGGTTTTATCTCAAAAACATGTTTTACCACTTATATTATCCAAACTACTATTACATGTTTGACGTGTATTTGTTGTGATAGATTGAGGTACATACTCTATGTATGGGTTGTACTGGAATTAATATGTCATGTATGATATGCATCATATATGATGTGGAGGATCCTAGAAACTATTTGGATAATATATATGTTTATTTGACATGTTATTATGTTATTATGTGATGCATGAGGTGAATATTGTGATTCATTAACTAGGTGTATTTTGGATGGCCTATTTTGGAGAGAGAAGGATCAGAATGTGATAAGTTAGGGATGGGAGATAATATTGTGGTTAATAGGGAGTGGGGTACCCTGGGTATTTCATAATTATTTTACATGATCTATAGTACATGATAATATTCTTTAGTTAGTCATGGTGAGGATAGAAACATAATTTACCTATTAAGGTGATGAGTTAATTTCATTGTGGGTCAATGTCTTTTTCATTATTTTTAACATTTAAATGAGAGAAATCAGAGAATATCCTACTATGTATATTTTTATTCTCTACCTATTTATATGTAAACTATTTTTTCATGTCATTTAGATCATGTTAATGAACATGAGTGATATTAATATCTCATGGTATTGAAACCTATGTTTGGGTTTGTTTGATTATTTTGTATTTACCATTACTGTAAATGTAATATTTCATTATTATTTTTATTACTATAGGTAATTTATGTTTCCACTTTGGTTATAATTATATACATTTCTAATAAGGTTTTTCTTTCTTTACTCTATATTATCACTCTTTTCCATGTTTTTGTAAGAGTGAAATTCATCTAATATGCATTTGGATTATACCTTTTGTGCTTGTCTCTAAGTTATGTCCTAAAGTAGGTCAGACCACATTTGTGATTATATCTCCCCCTCATTAAAGTATTATTGTGGTATTTAGGTCATTATAGAGTGGTATCAGTGTTTCATGTTGAGGTATATGATGGATTTTGGGTTTTGGATCATTTGAGGTTTCATGGGATGGCAGGGAAACATTGTATTCTAAGATTAGTTTTCAATGTAAATATTAGAGACCCGTAGAGAAATTGTTATTTAGTCTCCAATGTGATCTGATGCATGGTTTGTTTTTTTAATCCTACGTAATGGGTAGATAATTGTTGTAAGTTATATAACTAGGAATATATCATTTTTCACTTTTATTTACAAGTGTTTTTTAAATTGGTAGACCAAGGGATAAGATAAAAAAAATTCAATATAATAATTAATTAGATAATTAGTCAATGATCAATATTATAAATTCATGTATTATAGGATATACTATTTTCTTTGTTTTTTAGGCATAGCTCTGGGTTGAAGACCTCTATAGGTCTGTATGGACGATTTTATGTAGAATGTTCTAATAGATAACTGTAGAGTGGATGTTGAAGATGTTGAAATATAGGGGAGGGACCTCTTATATTATCACATAAAAAGTATGTATAATATATAGGGATATTTTTTAGATGTATAAACAAAAGTATATTTGGTGGAGGTATATCTAGAATTAATCTAAATCTATCCTCAGAATGTCAGTTGGGTTTCATTGGTTGTGATGATGTTATTTGGAGCTTGAGGTAGTGATGGTTCTTATTTCTTATTGGTCTGAATAAGTAACCAGACTCATGGAAGAGGTTGTGATAACAGTTTAGAGAAGATTTTCTATCATTGACCATGAAGGTGGCATGTCACTAAGAAATTATTACCCTCTAGAATATGTGTTCCAACATCTGATTATTTGGTATCCATTTTATTTTCATTCTATTATATTCTTCAATCCTTTTTTTGGAAATAGAGGATAGAAACATAATTTTTTTGGAGGATGTGTATCCATAGATCTGGTTCCATTTCACCCCATTTATCTGGGGAATGTATATCGATGTTATAGTGAGAGAATAGGTTATTGTGATGGCACTAACCTGAAGAAGATAGTAATGAAATGGGAGTCATACACATTTATCACAAAAAATTGGTATGGGGTTCCCATTTTTAAGGGTAAAATATTTTTTGGTTAGATATTGGTAGCTTCTATCCTTCATCATCTCATTTCACATGGGTTGGAAGCAAATAATGATATTAAATTGTATTATATGAGTGTTTTCTTATAGAATTTATGGTCTTCTGAGGAAACATTACCTTTTAGTTTTGATTAGTTAGCATTTACCAAGTGTTCCACTTTATGTTCCAACATTGAGTTTGTTTCAGCCAAGGTAGCATAGTGATCTTAACTTTTCATATATTGACATTACATCACTTTGGGGAATACATAAAATTTTTTAAATTTAGATTTCAAAATACCATAATAGTTTAATGCCATTCTAATTAATGAAATGTAAATACATATATATAATTGAGCTAAATTATCTACCACAAGTTTATTATTTAATAGAAACCTTTTTAATCATGTAATACATAATACATATCTTCATATCCTAGGAAATGAAACATAAAAATGGCTGATCTCAAATGATCAGTAAGGGTAAACAAGGGGGATACATAAGCTTCAACTGGATCATAGGGGTATGAGAACATGATCAAAATTAGAATATCATACCCTAAATATCAAATACCATAAAAATGAAACATGTAATTTATCATAGTAGTTAATAATAAAATAATCATAATGTAATAAAGACAAAACACCATGAATTAAATACATAGTAAAAAAATTGAATTGATAATGAAAGATAAGCATATAATAACCATGTGTCATGGCTACCAAATAAGTCATATGGAACATGTTATTAATAGGGTGATAAATCATTTACTTCATTTAGGCTTGGGATTCCCTCTTATATGACATATTATTTTACTGTTGGGATGTCCTCCCATGCACCCTCTTGTTTTAGGCTGGAGATTTCCTCTCATGTATAGACTTCTTTTGGATTGAGATGTACTGTTATGTACCCTCTTGTTTCGTTATTAGGATGCCCTCCCATGTACCTTTTGAGATCATAAAACATTTATCATAACCCAAAAAATTATCAGGAGTTATGCTTCCCATCCATCACATAATTAAATTATACATTCATGTTCACAAAAAGATTCAAAATTTCATTACCCCAGAATATATATGGGTTCTACAACCATCAAATCCTAACACACGAAATTAAATGGGAATAACTAACATTTCATCGCATCATAACCAATATAAAATAAAAAGTTTTCATAATCATATCATCAAATAATAACCCCTTGGTTGTTAATGATTTCAAAACCATATAACATGTGGAAGATAAATGGTTATTATAAGAATCAAACCATCGAACTATAAATCATTCATGAAAGAATATGAATGTAACCTTTAAATAATTTCCTTGATGGTAATTAGTAACATCAATAGATAAAATAATATATATAAATAACATGTAATTATATTTTCTAAACATTTATTAACTAAAATATCATCTCTTCATTGAAAAATTATCATTAAAACATAAAAATATTTGAATTCAATCATCATTAAAATAAGGATTAAATCTTATAATTAATAATTTGATAATATTTTGGATAAATGATTCATTGAAATTATATATGGAGATCATGAAATCGTTTTGAAAATCATTTTCTATGAAAACAATTAAAATTATCATAAAATGATTTGAAGACCATTTCATTGAAAATATATTTCAAAAATATAAATAAGTCTTGAAAATCATTGGAAAAAAATTCCATTGAAACTTATAAAAGGATATTAGATCATTTTGAAAACCATTTCTATCGATGTAATATTCAATATTGTAAATAAATCATGAAATTAATTTGGAATCATTTTTAAATGGAAATATAAAAATGATGGTTTAAATTTTTTGAACCCAATTCTGTTTAATGTCTTTGAAAACATATAAATAACGATTAAAAATCATTCAAAATCGATTTTCCTTGAATTGATATAATAGAATCATAATAACATATTAAAACCCATTTCATTGAGAAAACATAACAATGTTATTTATAATCCATGAAAATAATTTGAAAACTATTTTCCTTGAAAATATATAAAAGAATCGTGAATTTGTGTTGAATACAATTTTTAATTAAAAGATATAATGGAATCTTGAAAACATTTTTGATAATATATTTTTTCAATATTATTTTTTAAAATTTATTTTTTAAAAAAATATACCTTTTAAACATGCAACGGGATATTCAATGAAATGACATTCCGTAAATCCATACACTTCGTATAAGATAAGAATAACATTCCTTTTAAATATATAAGGGTAAAAAATGAATTATTCAGAAAGCGACAAGAATATTCCATTGAAAATATTCATAAAATCAAAAAGGGAAAAATATATTTTAATTATTTTATTATAATAGTACAATATTCATTAATTCCATTTTTAAAAATCTATTTTTCTAAGGAACACTGATTTTTGACTGATGAGAGGTAAAATTAGGCTTTCATAAAATCACTTTTTTATCTATCTTATGTACTAAATAGTGGAAATAAGGTATAAATACATTAAAAAAAATTAATAACCTGGTTAAAATAAATTCATGAATTTGAATGAGATTTGGGTAATAATATTTACACATGTATGCATAAAAATAAATAATCTCAAAAGACGATGAGATTGTTTCAATAAAATCTCACCACTTTTAAACTTTTTACCATACCTACCATGTAAAAAAAATAAAATAGAATAATAATAAAATAAAATTAAAATAATTATATTCATGATATAGAATTTAAAAGGTATTTTAGACAACTAAAGTGAAAATATAGGTTCATAACATGGCATTTAGGTCAAAAAGAAAAATTGAGAAAAACAATTTGCTTTGCCGATTTGGAAAATTTTGAAATATAAAGAAAATTAAAGAAATAACATATAATTAACATGTAAATATTCATTATTTTAATATTGATAATAATATAATACACTTGTGACTGGTATAAACACCATACAGATGTAATGTGTGGTGAATAAATCATTTAACTCAAATAAATAATAAATGAGTTGAAATTCATATACCTTGTGTCTGGACGCTCATTTTAAAAATTCACTCTTCATGTATAATAAATGGAAGTTTATTATAAATAATTTAAGTAATATTATTTGTATAAATAATACCATATATGTTTTTATTTCAACTTTATATTACCCACCTTTTAACAATTCTATTTAATGTTTTATCTTCGAGTAATATCCTATTTTTTCTTCGCATGTCACCTAATTGGTTATATCAATAGTTCATATAGTTATATTATTATTTATAGAATTTAAAACATGATTAAAATATAATTTAAAATCATTGTATGTCTATTTTAAAAATCCATACAATATAGAAATTTTAAATGGAATACAGAATTCTTTGATGTGGTAAGTCATACGTACCCATGAACATTGTTTCTGGTTTTATTGTTGTATATAAAGAAAAAAAGTACATGGAATATATATATATATATATCATTATTATAGTATAATTATTATATTATATAAATAATATAAGTTTGCTAAACCCATTATTAATAGATTCCATGAACATTGTGAAAAAATCAAAATGCATTGAGGGGGAAGGAATACACACTTCCTCAAACAAATATCAAAATTTCACTTAATGTAATGTAAGAAAGGATGTCTTGCATCAAATGAATAAATAGGCCTAACATATTAATTAATATAATATATTACATATATAATCATATTAAAAATCATAATATTACCATTGATAGGTGGTAAAGGAAAAATAAATAATCCTCTTTTAGTGAGGCTGTAGTTTTCCATAAACAAAAATACTATGTTATTTACCCATTAGGCATATGTGTGTGAATATTTACGTAAAAACCATATCATAACAAAATAAAATTGAATTTAATATACTTTTTTTATAAAATCCTGGAATATAAAGATTTTGAGAGTAGAGAAATTAAAAAAATGAAAGGTGTTTGAGGGAGGGTGTTACCTCTTAATCAGGTAATAACTACTTTTGGATTGCACGAAAGGGAATCCATGGAAAGACTTCATCCTCAAGAAAGGCATTATAGATAATTTTTGGGATATTAAGAAGTATATTTGTTATATATTTTATGAACCTAGGATGTTTGGGAGGTGTGTAGAAGAATGAAAATTGGTTTCATTTATAGGGAATGCAAATGGCACACTTGGAATTTTTCAAAACATGTTAGTTGTACTAACATTATTTACATAAACCATTAATAAAAAAATCATTAAAATAATTTTTATGGCTGATAAATGTCCATAAATGTTTTTGACAAGTTTATAGGTCTTTTTGTATTAATGTTTTGATTTAGTTCTTCGTTAAGAATAATTTTACCTTATTCGATGTAATTAATTTAAATTTCATTCACTAATATTGGTGTTCAAAACCAAATTTGACATTTTATAAATTATACATTAATAAAATAGATAATATGAAATACATTTTCCAAATTATAATACTTGAAGTTGCAAATTCCATTTAAATTTAATCATGCTGACAGGACGACAGTACATGGTTTTAATGTAAAAATAATCAATTGATAGCTAAGTACATATATCCAATTCAATGTGACATGGGTTTTAATTATATAAATTAAATTAATAGATAAATATATTGTCTAATTGTACATTTAATAAAATTTATAATTTAATTTACCCTTATAAATAAAATAATTAAAAATGAAATTTTAAAACAAAATTCAGTATTTTAAAAATGTCATTAAAAAATGGAACTTCAATAAAATATAACCAATGATTTACCCAAGAATAATTTTTATATTACACATTATTTTTTTAATTTCTACATATTAATTAATTAAAATTTCCAAAAAACATATGTAAATTTGGTTCAACATTAAAATGTTTTAAAAATTAAAAAATAAATATATAGGGTTTTATGTATATAATTGGTGTTGTTCATACATTATGTATATCAAATATATTAGAAGAATATATAAAATAATTTATTGAACTTATAACATATATATTACTTCAATATCACTTAGTAACTGTAATTATTTTAATTTTTAGGGAAAACTACCATGTGAATATATAAATAATAATATTTCCCTTTATATTATATTAGTTTTCATAATAATTTCTATTTAACTTGTACACTATGAATTCAAATTATATTTTTATAAATCATATATTTTCATAATTTTGATAATTATATACATATCCTTTAATATAATTTCATGGTTATATCATAATATATTTAACAATAATATTTCAATAATATATTAATTTTTGGGGATAACCCAGTCATGCCTGTTACGAATTCCATCAAGGATAGTCATTATAAAATGTAATTCAAGATATCCTTATTGTTCCATGTAGAGAAAAAGAAAATTTATTTAGTAGTTGGTACAAAATTAACTTTTTTTCATATATCTAAATTCAAACATTGCACTATAATATAAAATAAACTATTATCAATGATTAATGAATTTAAAAATATCAATAATATTAAATTAATTTTAAATAATATAATTTACAAAATATTTGGGTGTAACATTATTACCCCCATTAAAAGAATTCCCATTGAAATTCATCTGTGTTAACAATGGTTTGGTACATTAAAGTATCATTCATAGAACCCCATATTTTAAAAATTAATACTAATACTTCCTAGAAAAAATTAATATTGGAACAAAATAATTCCGCAATGTTACATAGAACTCAGTGTCCAAATTTGGGAACATAGGATGGGTGTGAACATTAAGAATTTAGGAAAATCATAAATATTCATACATAGTGACCACAATCATCAATCAAAAACCAGTCAAATCACAAGAATAATTCAGGTCCACAAAGTCATAAATCATTGATGAATTAAAAAAACGGGTTCCACAAAAATCAGGTTATTTGGACAACACATTATTATAATCATTATCCAGATGTTGTGTAATTATTTTATGAAAAAAGAATATATGGAAATACATCTACATGATATATATCTATATAAAAAAAATAAATACGTTAGTTTATTTAGTCTACTTCCATTCCATCCATTTCATCTTGAATTTTATGTACATAAACTAACATTGAATCCTAATGTGCTAAAATATACATTTATAAAATCTTATGCCTCATAATATAATAAAAATTATAACTATTTTTATCTAGCTAGTCATAAAAATCAATATGGATAATACATTAATATGAAATTATATAAAGGGAATCTACTAGTTCAGAATTAATAATTATTCAAAAATAATAATTAAACACTAACATGGACATCACCTAGTCTTGTGGAAGGTGTGAAACCCTTATTGTCATTCAGTCATGGTTTTATAAACCATGGCCTTACTGGATATGATTGGTTGTCAGCTGTAATACATGATGTCCTTTTCTGAAACCATACGAATATAATTTCTAAAATAAATTAGTTATAAATCCTTGAAATATGTTTAACTAATGAATATAATTTTAACCTAGGTTTTTTATAGAAAAATATGGAATAAATACTTCCTATAATGTTTAACATAAAAAATTCATTAATGTGTAACATTCTAAACCTTCTAAAAGATAGAAATAATAAAAATTAGAAATAAAGTCATGAAATCATCAAAACATTGATACCCTATATATCACACTGTTGCTATTTGTTGTCAAATTCCAAACATGTGAAAAAAATAATCATAAATTATCTTAAAAAATTATAATATCCATAATTGCTATAAATATTTATAGAAAAAAATTATTATACACTATTAAATAGATTAATGGATATATTATTTAAATCCATTTATGTGTAAACACAATCCTTGATGACATAGAACAATTTCTCAATAATTTGTTCTGGGGTAATTATTACCATCCAATTTGCATAATCATATACTATATATCTTCATCCAAACCACGTTATCTAACCATGAGGCATAAAATAAGGGGGTTTTTCCCTTAATCATATTTTTACCTTTACATGAAATCATTGTTATATGTCTTCTTTTAAATTTAAGATTTAATTTTCAATACTTACTGAATACCTATAATGAATAAACCTTTATATTTCATTATTCATATACCATAATATTTTATTTTCAAAACATAGATAATTAATTATTCCAACATTATTATTAAACCACTACTCAGGATACCTCGAATTATTATATAATATATATGTCATAGAATATGAAATATTAATTATTTATTATGGTTACTCGGCCTCAATCTATTCATGTTTCTTATTTTTCAGGTAAACTATATTGGAATTACATTACATATAATTCACATGTCATTTTTGTGGTATTGAACATCCTTGGAATAACTAATACTCGTACCACCGTCGAGATTCTATTTATGAGATTTAAAATTTGGAAATCAATTTCTATAATTCCTATACATTCTAGACCTGACCAAGTTAATGTTAACTGTGCTCCTTCTTGTTATCTTTATTGACTAAAACCAGGAATCACTTTTTGAGAAACATTTATCATATTAGGATACCACATAATATTGAATAATTACTTATAGGGTGCCAAAATTTTAGATATTATATATTTAATATAGGAAAAATTAGGATTATAATGTGTTTTTCATATAATTCCTCTATTTAATTCCTCAAATATTGTTCATAATGAGTTTGTGAGTTCCCAATGCATATCCATTGGGATTTTTCAAACCATGTGTGCAGAAATTCCTTTTATCTTGTACATGATTACCCAGTTCAGGATTGAAATATCTTGTTATAGTTCTTGTCCTTAAACACAATAATGCTATATCCACATCCACTTGTTGTATATAGACTTGGATTTATTTATTGGAAACCACTCAATTGATCCATTACAAAAATTAAAGGAAATTTTCCAAAGTAGTCATTCATACGTATACTTATCCTTAAAGATATCACTAGAAATATCCATATAAATGTACATTGGGAAATCATCGATGCTTTCTCGTCCTAGTTTCCAAAGGTATACTATATGTTTCTTTAGAAACCAATGATTGTGACCACATCTTTTCATACATTGACATTAATTATCTTTTGTTGGATTACTTAAAATAGCATAAAAATGATTGCCAAAAACCTAATTAGATTAGTTCTATTCGAATCATGGGAACACAATCATTGATATATAATTGAGTTATATTATCTCCCACTATGTACATCATGACAAGAACCATGTTTAAAAACATTATACAGAACACATATCTTCATAACAAGGGGAGGGAAACATAAAAAGAGGTGCTCTCAAATTCCTATTTAGGGTGAACAAGGGATACATGTAATAGTAAACATGAAAATAGAGGTATGAAAATGTGGTCAACATTAGAAGATTATACCTTTCAAGTCATAGATCATAAAGATGAAACATGGCATAAATCACTATAGTTCATAATAAATGAATCATAGGGATGTAATGAAAATATTCAAGGAAATCATAAAATAGGAATAAGACATGTAATAATGTAATGAAAATGATCATATAATAACCCTATTTTAACGATGTCTTCTAAGACCTTTGTAATATTTTAGTCTTGGAATAATCACTTGTGTTCCTATATAAATCGTGATATTCCATTCTTTATATGATCTTTTTTCAGTTTTTAAATTACCACTAGCGTAATCTCTCATTTTGGGCTTGCGATGTCCTATTGTGAACCCTCTTGTTTTTGTCATGTGATTTCTTCCCATGTAACCTCATGGTTCAGGCATTGGGTTACCTCTCATAATCCAATTTAGGTTATAAAACATTTATCTTTACCAAATTCTTTATAGAGAAATCTAGTTTCAGCCTAAAACATAATTATATCATACTTGCATGTGCCAAAAAAATTAAACATATTAAGACCTATGAAATGACATGGGTGTTATAAATAAATGAAAAAAAATGAAGTAAAATGTGTATAATTATAATTTCATCAAATAATTATCTATAATAATGAGATAGGATTCATAATAATTTAATTGATTCATATCCCATGAATAAAATTGGGTTTTAAAAGAATATATCTTATAGAAATGAAAGGGGTATCAAAAGCATCATTCAATAGAAATATAACCATTCAAGAAAAAATGTTAATGGAAACTATAGATCATTTCATAGAATAGTGAGTGTTAAATTAATGTAAATCATCTTATATAGAAATAACATGGAAATATATTCTGAAAATATTCCGTGAATAACATATAAATTATACATTGAAATATGATCATTAAAATATAAAAATCATTGGAAAACATTTCTATTAAAATAATCATTAATTATTATAATGAATGATTTTAAATACTTTTTGAATCATTTTTCATTAAAAATTTATAAAAATAGAGTGAATTATTTTTTTTAAAACCACCTTCCTTTAAAGCATATAAAAGGAACATAAAATTGTTTGAAAAATAATTTCATTTAAAAAACATTAATAAGTAAAAATAAGGTGTGAAACTAATTTGAAATTAATATTACATGAATGTTTATAAAAGGAAATTGAATACATTTTGAAAAAAAATTATTTTAAAATAAGTTTCAATCTTATAAATAAGTATTGAAAAACATTTGAAACTGATTTTCCTTAGAAAAATATAAAATAATATTAAAAATTATTTGAAAATTATTTCTTCGAAAATAAATTGAAAAATTATTAATAAGGATTGAAAATCGTCCGAATATATCTTCTATGAATTCTTATAATATAAATATAAAAAAATTTAAATCTATTTCATTGAAAATATATTGCGAAAAATTAAACAAGGCTTTAAAAACATATGACAATCATTTTCCTTGAAAACGTATAATATATATTTGAAAATGATTTCAAAGAAAATCCTTCAAAACATATAAAGGTTGCATTAAATAATTTGTAATAATTTTTTTTTAATTATTTAAAAGAATCGTAAAAATCAATATTATCAACATTTAATTGGATATTCATCGAAATGATGTCGGTTATATCTGCACATATCGTATGAGATAAGAAGAACATTATATTTTGTCATTAAAAAGGCTATAAATATTCACTGTTTAAATGGGAGAAGAATATTTCTTTGAAAAACTTAGTAAAATAATAAAAATGAATTCTTATAATATAGTCATAGAGTATTCATGGAATCTATTTTAGAAAACATGTTTTTTACAGAAAATAGATTTCTTATCAAATAAAAGGTAATTAAAGGCTTTCTAGAAAACAATTTTATTGATATATTATTTTCTAAAGTGTAATGAAAATTGTACGCATTCATTTATTAATCATTAATAACCATAGAAATAGAATTAATTTTTTTTTGAGATGTATCATAATATTTAATTATGGAAACAAACACATAAACAATCTCAAATGCCAATGGGATTTTTTCACTAAAATCATACGACATTGTACCATTGAAAAATACTTACGATGTATGAAAATGGATATAAATGAATAATAAATTATAATAAATAAAGGAGATTCATGATATAAAATATCCATGAATGTATATTAAACTCATTGAAAAATATAGGTTCATATCCTGACATGTGTATCAAAGAGGGAAAATTGAACAAATATAAATTACAGATTTTGTAACATTGGAAACATAAATCACATGATAGAAGGATCAGAAAATGTATATGTAAATAAATATAGTTTAAGGTATAATAATCTAATAATACATCCATGTAATGTATACACACCCCTCAAAATGAATTAGTGGTGAATAAAATATGTATCTCACAGAAATAAAATGTTAGATTAACTTCTGTAACATTGTCTCTCGACACCCTTCATTCTCGTAAAAGAATACCATATAACAAATTAAGTTTTATTTAAATATTTTATTGAATAATATAAATTATTTATTACCATATATGTTTTAATTTTGACACTATATTACCATCTTGATAACAATTCTATGACAATATTTCACTTTGGTAATATCGAATTTTTTGTTCCCATATGTCTTAATTTGTTAGAACTTTCATAATTATTGAATATTAAGATTTTAGAAAATAAACCATGATTTATATATCATTTATATTCCTTATGTCTTTATTATAATAACATATATAATATATATGTATACCATTCAGTGAGATGATAAATCGTATATCTGAATGTATATTGTTTCCATTTTTGGATCATTCTGAACGAAAGAAAGTACATTAAATAAATATATATATATTATTATTATGTTATAGTGATTATATTTTATATATAATATATTTTAAATAAACCCATTCTCAATACATTCCATTTAGTGTGTGAAAGAATCACATCACTTTTAGTGGGAGATATTCAAAACATCCTCAAACAAGGTTATTTTATTTAGACCAAATGGAATGTAAAAAACATTATGTGCAGTAAAAGGAATGAAGAGTCTTAAGTAAATATTAAATATAATATATTAAAAAATATTTCATATTAATTGACACTATGATAGGTGGTAATGGGAAAAATGAAAAATATTTATTTAGTGAGGTGGTTGTTCACCTTACACTTAAACAATAAGTTTTTTAACCATTTGATAGATGTTTCTTTAAGTGTAGGAATAATATTAATCATAAAAACATCCTAGTATATTTTAGATGCTGGTTTTAGTATATAGGTAAGGAACAATTTTAGTATAGGGGTGTAGAATGAAAATAAAAGAAAGAGTTCAATGGAGGGAGATACCTCTTAATCGGGAATCTCTTTTTTGTTTACACCAAAGGGAATTCTTGGAAGGATTTATAGTCAATGGTAGTATTCAATAAGTAAGGGGGTCTATTGATAAGTATATTGGGATGATAATATAAAAATTTTATAGAATCGATGTAATTAATTTTAATTTTGGTCACTATTATTTTATGTTAAAAATACATTGACATTATAATAAATAATAGATTATTTTTTTATTAAAATAATATATACATTTTTCTGAAATCCAATCATAGAAGTGATAGAAATTAATTTAATGTCAATATCAGTGATAGGAAGACAATGTGGATTTTTTAAAGTTAAATTGATCATATGATTGCCATGTTTTTATATACAAATTCAATTTGAAATTGGTTCAAATGACCAACATTTGATTAATTGAGAAAAAAAATTATCTTATTTAACTTTTAATCCAATTGAAAATATAATTAATATTTATAAATTAATTAGCTAAAAAGTAGTTTTGAACTAAAATTTTGTATTTATTACTATTTATTAAAAAATTAAACTTCATAGAAAAATACAAAATATTGTCCCAAACTAAATTATTATGTAAATATTTGAAAAATGATATTTATTTCTACATATTAAATATAATAAATTTACAAAAATTATACTTAATATGGGTTTTCCAATAAATGATGTTAAATTTTCTTAATAAAAATATAGGATTTTAATAGTAAAATTGGTTTTGTTCTTATAATAGGTATATAAAATCTATTTGATGAATATAAAAAATATTTTATTTAATATATGAATTATATATTAAATTATTATTACACACTAATACTAATTAATTTAATTTATAATGCTAAGACTACTTTTCGACACCTAGAATAATAATATTACCCTTTCAATCCAATTAATTTTCAAATTCATTTATAATTTACTGGTAACCAAAAAACTATTCATATATTTATGTAAATCATATATTTTTTTATATTGGTTAATACTATATATATAAACTAATTTAATGTTTTTGTAGTATCATATTATATTAAACAATAATATTTTAATAAAATATTATATTTTGGTAAAACTCAATTTTGTTCATTATGCAAGCCATTGGAGAAAATCATTGTTGTGTGTAATGCCAGCTGACCTTGATCTTCCATATAGATAAAACTACAATTCATTTTTAATGTAGTGGAATATTGACATGGGGTGTCTTATAACATAATCTAAACATTGTGATTTAATATAAAATAAACTATTTTCATAATTGCATGAAATAAAAAATATCCAAAAGCATAAATTAATTTGAAGATAAATAATTTAAAAAATATGATGGTATTATTGTGGAAGTAGCATGTTTCTATATTTTTTTGATCAATATATATGATATATGGGATGCAGAGTATAGACCTGATATGTTCCTCATTTGTATAGAGTAGATCATGTTAGTAGAGGTAGTTGTTAATAGGGTTATAATTGTTGTTCATTAGCTTGTGGTAATTTTTATGATTTATCATTTTCAGATTTATGTGAGACATACATAATTTGTGGTACCCATTTATTTATTTCTACTTTGGTGCTTTATTTTTTTGATTTAATATATATCCACTCATTTCCAAATCCTACCCTCATCCATTATTTAGGAAAAAAGGTATAGATGCTTCCAACTCCTTTAAAATTGAATATTAGCATTAAAGGTGAAGATGGAAAAAATGATGTATGTGTATACTATCACCTTGTCTTGGGGAATAAGCATTATTTAGTATATTTCTTATTATTTTCATATACACAAATATTACATCATCATAGTCATGCATTCATTGTATTTAGTGCAGATTATTATGGATTGTTTCCAGAGGCTAGCTATGTTCCATGATGATAATGTTGTGATATCAGTGTTAGTTGGAATTAATGACCCTATGATTGGTTAGATACATGTTAGTTTTTTGACTTTCTTGATAGATGATGTAATGTGGTGATGGTCAGTGTTTTAGATGTTGGTATTTGCAAGGCCCGTGGAAGAGTACCTAGATTTCCTTATAGAAGAGTATGTGGTGTTACCCCCATGATGGATGGTCATTTTTGGAAAAATATATATCCAATTATACCTCTTATCTCAATGTATTTTTATAGTATGGTAACTTCTACATTGCGATGAAATTTAACATAATATGATGAACAATTGGAGTGATAATTTATTCATTTGAGTATGTCACTAGAGGGGCACTAGTTTTTTTCATTAAGATGTCGTAAGAAATTTTGGGGCTTTATATTGATTATATTCATTTGAACTATGTAATCATGATTAAACAATATCCTTTACCATTTATTAATGATTTATTTAGTTCATAGAAGGGATAAATTTGGTTCTCTATTTTTTTTCTAATCGTAAAATCATTTGATGTGGCTAAAGGGTGAGGATATACATAATATTGATTTTCATTATGTTCATGGGAATTATGAGTTCGTTTTGAAACTGTTTAGTGTGATGAATTTTCCAGTTTTTATCATGAGGTTGATTAACAAAATGTTCAGACAGTTCTTGGATAATTTCTACATTCATTTCAACGATGAAATCCTTGTGTACTCTACATTTAAAGAGTATATTTTAGAGAATTATCCCGCTCTTTCTTTATTTCATATTCAAGATAAGATATTAAAAATGTTAATTAAATGTGATTTTTTTCCCATAATGTTTTTTTTCCTTTTTATTGGGGTATTTGAACAGGGAATAATTATGTATCATTAGATTATATAGGTTTTTTTGTCTTAGGAATGCCCCAAGACAGTGGAAGAGGTGCATATTTTCTATTGCCTTTCATGAAATTATCATGGGGTTGTAGACAATTTCCCCAAGTTATGACTCCTCTGACATCCTTGTCATGAATGTTATAAGAGTAAATGGGGACTTACCAATTTAATGATGTTTTTTAGTACAAAAACCCAGGTTTGGTCAGCACTATAGTCTTGTGTATTCTAGTATAAGATTTATGTTTTAGGTTTTTTATTACTATTTTCTTCTTGGATGAAGTTTTTTATGATGAATTATGTAATTATTTTTTCTTATGAATATCAGTAGTTATATCCCCATAATCATTACAAATCCACCAATGATAATGAGTTGGTGGAATTTTTGTTTTATATAATTTTGTGCTGAAAATACCGCATCAGTGAACATTTTGGGGTTTTACTAATGATAGGATCCAATGGTATTGCTTCTTCTATTGTTTCTTGAACATGAATCATTATTAGTAGATAAAATTATTTAATGATTATGACACAATTATTTCACATATAACATGAAAGGGAAATTATTTCTCGGATTCAGTTATCATAAATTCATATAGTGATTCAGTGTATAAGTCAATATTTTACTAGAGAGTTATAGAAGAAATCTCAAAAATACATCTTGATATGGGAGAGGTTGGTGGTAGAGGATTTTTTAATCATATTTTTTTCTTATATTGATTATTGTTTGGATAAGTACCATCCAGGGGATTCTACGGTATTATTCTGAAGAGAATGATTTGTTTTTCATGATGCCCCTTATGGGTGGTATGAGGATGTAAGTCACTAGGTTTTATTCAATGTATGGTTTTTATTCCATTTAAAAATTGTGAAATGGTCCTTCATAAATTTCATAGATCAACATTATAGGTACATCCTAATGTGAAAAAGATTTTACTGGATTTGACAGGACTATTTTGGTATCCCGGATTAAAGCAAGAAGTTTAAGAGTACGTCTCTCGATGTTTGGTCTCCAAAAAGTTGAACTATATCGATTGTGTTAAAGATGGGTTTATTTTCCATTTATTGTTCACTAGTATTAGTGGGAGGATATATTAATTTAAATTTTTATTGATTTTCATTGAGATTTGGGAGGATTTGATTCTATATGGATGATATTGTATCATTTGATGAAATCATCCCATCTTATAGAAATCAAGGACTCCATATCTCTTGATGTCTTATCAATTTATTTCTAGAGTAGTCATGAGACTCCAAATAATTCAGATGATGATCATATATAATTGGTATCCACATTTTCCCTTTTTCGAGTGGGTAAGATTAATCATGATAATGGATCTCATTAATTTCATAGAAAATCCTTTCATACTCATACAGATGGTCAAATAGATCAGACCTTCTAGACTCTGGAAAACATGTTTCTCTCTTAAGTACTTGATTTCAAATATTTTCTGATGTGACACATTCCCATGTACATCTTTTATTTCAATAATAGATTCCAATCCACTATTGGTATTGTAATTTTTGATTAATCTAATATCTAACATTTTAATTCTCTATTGTGATGGATTGGAGTTGGAGATGTAGAAATTATCATTTCAGAACTACTACATAATATGATAGATATGGTATATCTAATTCATGAGATGATAAAGGTAGCACAAGATCATCATAAATAATATTCTTATCATAGAATGAGACCTCTGTAATTTAAATTTGGTGATAAAATGTTATTGAAGGTGACTTTTCAACATGGGTGGTGACAGTTCTGTTGTGTTACTATGATTTATCCCTTGAATATTTTGGTTTTGAGGTTTTGGAAAATGTTGGGGTAATGGCTTATAGGATAAAAATTTCTCCCATTGATGATCCATATATGTAATTTTATTCAGATGTAGTAGTATTATCAATCTCTTCATGATAAATATAACATTATATATTTGGATAAGATCAATGTATATAATGATGAGACCCTTGAGGATCCCCCTATGATGATCCATGACCACCAGGATATGGTTTACAAATGCCGTGTCATTGCATTGGTTTTTTACTTTTCGTGACACAATGGCATGTAGGAGAGTACCTGTGGACATGTATATTAAATATGTACTCAGTACCCTGATTGTTTTTATGTTGAGATAAAAGTTTATAATGATAGTCTCTTGTGGATATTGATAGTTCTAGCTTATAATATGGTATGACATTGTTTTCTCAATGGATTTACAGTTATTTGATATTTATCTCAATTGGATAGTATTTAAGAGATAATTTTTAAGTGTTCATGGTTTCATTTTTTCCACTAATAAGGTTATTGAGAACCTATAATGGTGATATATTGGAGTGGTATCTCATAGAGTAGTTGTTCAAAAACCCCATTTTGGTTCCCTATATATGATTGGTTTTTATTTTTAAGGAAAATATATTTTTTGTGAGGAATATAATTAGGGTTTGGGTCCATTTAGTCTAGACTTTTTAGTGTTACCAAGGCATATGATAACAAGAGGTGGACTAGATTTATAATAGAGTGGATATACTACTAAAATTTGGAATCTCAAAAAATACATGATGGGTAATGTGATTTCACATTGATTATGTGATGTTACTATCTAATTAATGATCATTAAAAGGGTGGTTCATGATATGTAAATATTCTAGATTAAGTAGTTAAAGGTTATATGTTTTTTCCAGCTCAAAAACATTATTATTATATATTGTGTATGAATTCCACACTGTTTAAATCCCTTATGAACTGATTTTAATGAATTTGAGAAGATATAGAATTCCTTCAAACCCTAATTACCTCACAAATCAAGTTTATCTAGAGACACATTTCAAAGTATTTTGGGGATTCCATCAACAGAAATCAATCCATGGTTTCCTTCTTCAATTTGAAGTGAACAGAAGTTAGTTCTACCTCAATTCCATGTTGTTTCAACCAATAATATATTTTTCCACCCGATTATCTTCCCATGTAATGTGGAGTTATCTGTGACGATTCAAATGAATTTTTCATTGTAGTTTTTAATTATTTCTTTTGTGTTGTTGTATATTTGTATGGATATGATTTCATAGGGGATTGGTGATCATGATACACAACATTGGTCAATTATCAAGTAATGAATGGTGAGGCCTTTGAGTTAGTGGATTCATTTCATTTACATGAAATAATAAAATGATCATTATTTACATTTTTGACTGAAAATTAAATTAAACTAATAAATATTAATATGATAAATAATTATATGTGTTCAAATATTTGACAGTGTTTCTTTGTACCATGATAGTATCTTTCCACATGATTTTATAGATAGTGGTGTAACTATAATATTCTTTTTGATCATTTTTCTATTCTAGGATTAGAATGTTGATATGGGTAAATATATTAATGATCGAACTAATTCCTTATTAATAGGAATCATAAAATAATGGAGAGTCTTGTTTGTAATTTGGTCAATGATGTTATTTGAGTGTAATCAATTTGATGCAATTCATGTTTGTAATTAAGAATGATACAACATGTGATTAATGAAATTGATAAATAATGTGAATTAATTTTATTCTTCTGATGGATTATAAATGAAAAATAAAAGAAAAGTAAAAATGTTTGGATTCATGAAATCATGGTTAAATTAATTTTTTATGTTTTTAGGGAGCATGGTATATCTTGATGAATTAGGATTCACCAATTTGGAATGGGTGAATAATGAAATAGATAATTCATGTTTTAATGGTAACAGTTTTTGTGATAAATATAATTTTTTAGATCCTTATTTTCCCATATACATGAGATGGAAAACTTCCTTGAACTAGAACTGTAAGATCTCAATTACATGTGAAGGCAGAAAGACTTATTTTGAGACCCATCTTCCCTGTTGTTTATTCTTTTTATCTCTACTTCATTTTGTGATGTTCTTTAGATATAATCCTTCTGTTATGAACCTAATAAATTAGATTTTGTTATGGATTATGTGACATGGGGTGGGTATGCTCAGATGTTATGTGTTCTAAATATGTTATATCCTAGAGAAGTGGTAGTGGAATGTGGATAGTGTGGAACATGTTATGTGGGTTCAATTGAAACATGTTTTATAAAGATTCATTAAATAATTTATGTGGGTCATTGGGATGTCACTAAAGATGATGGAACATTTAGAAACTTGTATTTCCTATTGTCGATGAGATTTTCATGCTCAGATGCTATTCTATGAATATGTTTAATGGTTGATGGCCCAGTTTCACATATTAACTTCATTCCTTTTCCCATTACATGAGGATGTAAGAAATTATTGGTTGCATGATTCCTCTAGATGGTAGGATAAGATTGTTTTCCGAGAGTAACTAGTTTAAGGAATTATTATAATAAGGAATATATAATCTATAGACCATGGTGTTAGTGTTGAGGGATAATATGATTTAAAACATGTTAAAATAGACAATCTAAGTTCTCATTTGGGATTATGCCTACGGGGACTGGACTTTACTATGATGATTAATGTAATGTAATGTGAAATAATGTTAGTCAATAATTAATTTATTATTAATTAAATAATAAAAGTAATTTATTAAATAAAAAAATTTAATTAATGTAGTTATTTAAACTTATTTCATTCATATATAATATATGGTGCTATCATAGGATATTGGGAGTCTGAATGATATTAACTGTAATATATTATACGTCTAGGTTATGCCAATAGTGTGGTTGTGAGAAATATTATATCAGTTTTATTTTTGATTTTGTATGCTTTCCCACTCATTTCGATTAGGTAGAATGACACCTAGTGGACTCGGGGAGGTTTCTTTTCAAAACATCATGGCAGGAGAATAGATGGTTGACCCCCAATTTTGACCTTACTCCCTTCTCTTGGTAGTTAATTGTGTGGGATTATACATCGGTTAGTTTTCCCATATATAGGTATATAGTGTTTTTATGGATTCTGTTTGTTTCTTAGACATTTATTATCATATATAGTTTTTAAAGGATAATTATAGATATGATGGGTATAATCCTTGGTTGATTAATGTACTTACTTGATGTCTGGGATGTAATAACATAAATATTGAATTAATGATAAACATAATATAGGATATGGTTGATACCATAAAATACTTGGTAAATATATATTTTTATGTTATATGGGATGATGTGATGATGTGATTCATGAGGATCATGTTTTGATTCCATTATCAACTATCTTTGAGATGGACTATTTTAGTGGGAGATGTATTTGGACCTATGACGTTGAGGTAGAGTAAACAATTAGTAATAAAGTCAGTGTTGAGTACCCTAGAAGTTTAATTGCTAAATTATATTCCCTAATATATGAAATACATGGTGATAGTTATAAATGGGGACTTTGGGAACAAATTTTATCTATTTAGGTGACCACTTAGTTCCACTGTTGTTCGCTTTTATTTAACCATATTTCATTATCATTTTCAGGATAGACTCTGGGAAGTGTCCCATTCAGTATACGATTATGATCACCCTATATATATACCCTATGTTTCATTTCATATAGGGTAGTATAGAGGTCGATCTATATATTATTTGATCTGGGTTCTTCATGTGCTTTTTGGTTTCATGGTATTTTGATATTTCCCTTTTTAGTAATTTTTTTTCTATATATTTGTTTTATACTATATGAAATGACATTATTTAACATGATTTTTATTTTATATATTAATGAACATAATTTATTATTATTATTATGCATTATTTCTATACTACCCTTGTTTAACATATATGGTAATGCCTCCCATGGGTATGTTTAATATACCCTTTATACCATTGGATGATCCAGGTCCTACTAGATGTGAATCTCAGGCAATCACTATCTCCCCCTATCATTGTGGAATCATTTTTGGGAATGTAATTTTTAAAATATATATATATATATATATATTATATTTATGACATAATTATAATTTTCAAATTGTAAAATCATATATACCAACTTAGCTTATAATATTTTGTAAATGATAATGTCACCCATCCGTATATGTGGAAAACAGCCTCCACCGAGCGATGTGATATATTTATCATTTTATATTTACATGGATGGTAATAAGATTATATTTAATGAAATTATATGATATATATTGTCTAAAAATAAATATTTAAATATAAATTAATATTAATATTTCATTTCATCCATCAATTTTCAAAATGAAGGGTCGTTGGACCTATCATCTCCTTGAATGGTATAATTAATTTTTCTATCTCAATTTTTATAGATGACTCTAAAACATTTATAATAAATATATCTTAGACATAAATAATTATTAAATTTATGGATATTACATAACAATAGTCAATGTAAATTGACAAATACATCAGAAATTAAAGAAAAATTGAAAACAAAATAGTTATCAACTAAAATAGTTATCTTAATAAATAATTTTTATCAAATTAGTGGTAAACGTGTAGAGACCTTACCAACGAAATCTCAGAGATGTTGTCATTATACCGTTACATTGGAATAAGATTCACGTAAACATCGTCATAAAGGTCCAGAAAAATTATTATTGACATAAAACTATATACAAACATTAGTCTTATATTATAAATAAATTAAATAATTACAACATTATTTTTTATATTGTGAGGATAAATTTATCCAATTTGGAAAATCCGTTCGAAATTTTTGTAGTCCACTTCAAGGAATCATTGTGATGGAAATAAATTAAGGGTGAGCTAAAATTATTTGTATGGGTATGTAGAATCGATGAAGTATTGAATCAATAAGAATAAAAATTTTGTCATGGAAATTAAGTATACATATAATTCATTTAATTTTTATGCTGAGAAGGAAGTGGATAAATATTATGGTAAGGAAAATTAAAAAAAATCTATTTAAATAAATGGACAAGAAAAAAATTGAACTATAAGAAACTGAAAATATATTCCATTTCATCAATATAATGTGAATAAATTTCATCTATAAAAATTTTCATAGTGAAAATCTCATGGATTTTAAATATTAAATAAAAATTAATGAAATTAAAAATTATTCGATGTCATATCTGAGGCACATGAAAACATATAATTTAAATATATTTCAAATGATTATTTGAAACTACAGGGGAAACCCCATAAAATTTTTAAATGTTATTTTTTCATGAAAAGATGTCAACAAATAAGGGGGATATATAATGTCTAGACCCCAAAAATCAATGATAATCCAATGAATTCTTTATATTGAACAATATATTTAATTTACAAACAATATAAATAATAAAATTTATGTATTGAATGAATGATATACATTTAGAAATATATACCAAGAATATAAAATAACTATAAAAGGAAAAACCATATGTGAAAATGATATACATTCAAGGAAATAAACAATCAATGATAAATCGTATGGATCAGTTGGTAAAATTAAATGTCTAATGATTATAAAAAATTGAATATTACATTGGGGATGACAATGAAATCATGGAAGTTAATATCAATATTTTACTTTTAAAAATAAATCAAGAACTATGTATAGGATTAATAAGTATGGTATAAATACAACATATCCTATGTGGTGTAAGGATAAAAGGTTATTGTATTTGAAAAACAAAAATTTTGTTAAATTTTTTTTTTAAATTCATTTTGAAAACCATTTCCATTGAAAATATAATATTAATAAAATTATTTAAAACCCAACCTTTTCAACTTTTAGAGGTTGATTCAAACAAATGAATTTGGGTAATTTTGTAATTATTTTATAAGGTAAAAAGAACATTGATTTTCATTATAAAAATGGTTGAAAATGACTTGTTTGAAAGATGAAAAAGAATGCATTGAATAATATTATAAAATATAAAAAATAAAAAAATATTATTTAATAAATAATATTTTATAGGGTAAAAAAATTATGCATACTTATTTAGAAATTATGTTTTTGGTGAAGAGAACAGCTTATACAACTAATGATAAGAATAAATTCAATTTTTCTGAAAAAAACACTTTTCTAATACAGTTTAAGTACCAAATAGTAAATGAAATGTATTATTACATTAAAAGGATCATTAATAAATAAAGGAGGATAATATTAAATGTTTTATTAATCAATTATTAAATAATTCCTTCCAATATAATTACAAGTGTAAATAATCACGAATGATATTAGAGTGTGATTTAATGGCTTGGAAAGGATAAAACGTTGATGTGAAAATAGAAAAAATGAATATATTTTCTCAGTCAAATATAAATAATAATAATAAAAATTAAATAAAATTGTATATATAAAAAATCGATTACATTTATAATAATATAATTTTAATGACTACGAGGATGTAATTTAACCCAATGAAAAGGAATCGGTTTTTGAAATTATTTTCCACTTGTTAAATTTTATCTCAAATACACATAGAAGAAATAATTCAAGTAGAATAAATATATATCCGGAAGATAAAATACTTTATGAAATAATATATCAACAGCTAGAGTAGATATATCATATAGAAAATGTTATCAGTGAATATGAAATTTATTTCATAGATGTGGGAAGTATGATAAAAATCCCTTACCATGTGTTTCCTTTTAGGTGGACGTCTATTAAAATAATATATAATGGTTTTATTCATATAAATAACTTATAAAATTTTCAAAATAATATTTATAATATACTATATTATATTTATAACACCCCAACAATAGATTCCCAGAGTCGGTGCATTATTTTAATATATTTCCATGATTACAAAGAATCATGCCCTGAAAGACTGGTCGGTGTAGTAGTATTGGAAAATAGATTGTATAAATGAACATTGCATTACACTTTCTAACATAAAACAAAAAAGAATATCCTTTGAGAATGCATGTGTTCCCATATCTTAACCCTCCATCTCAAACATAAAACACTTCTTTGGAACCTGGGAAAATAAAACATATGAAATGGAAGAGCTCAGATGCTCAGTAAAGATAAAAAGTATTGCCGAAGCTATAATATTTTAAGGAAATATGTGTAATAAAAAGATAGCATTTTAAACATAAACTTGAACATAATATGTCAAAAAAATCAAACAGTACCATATAAACATGCACATGGATATTATACTAGTCGAATAATCGCATGTAATAACTAATTTCATAATGAGGTAATGCCTAATGCCAGACATCATTACCACATAATGAAGCCCTTGTGCCAAGACTACAAATAAAATATTTCTCAAGGCCTTGTTCCAAGACACTAGTGTGTCTAATGAGACCTACCAATGCATCGAGGAGCTATATCGGGCTCCACCCGTCACTTACTAAGTCCAATGCATTCCTCACATGAAAAGGTTAAAACATTTCATAATCATTAGTATTAAAACTAGCATATGAAATGTCAGTTGTCACGACCCGTCCTCAGGGCCCGTGTCGTGACTACCCAAAGCCTGTCATCCATAGGCCAGGGGCTAGTGACTAGCACCAAAGGAAAATCCCTGATAAAAAGGAAAGGAATTGCCTTTAAACCTATAACACTCATAGTCTAAACACAAGCAGTAGTGGAAAAAATTACTAAAATAGAAAAAGTAAGGTTTGCTAAAAGTATGTGGGCCATTATACAAAACAACTGAACAACAAGTACAGGTAAAAAGGAAAAACTTCTCCTAGATCATCCACCAGGGAATCCTACATGAATGGTAGGTACATAACATGAACAAATCTTTCCTGTGATACATCCCGTCTAGTCCAGCTCTGAGTAGCCTCCTGTCTGTCACCCTCAGCCTCGATCACTATTTTCCATCTTCTGTACAAAACACAACAATTTGCGGGCGAAGCCCGTGCAGGGGTGAGTATAACAATACTCAGTCGGGGACCCCGAGACCCCTGATGGTCTTAGAGAATCCACAAAGGATAAACCATTGAATGAAGATACAATCACGAAGTATCAAACAACCCTACTTAGGTATATTCCTATACATATACCTATGTTATCAATCACAGTCCAGCTCCAACTGTCGATCCCAAGCCCAAACCATTCCAAAAAGGAAGTAAAGTCAATCTCCATGATGATAATGGTTGAAATACATGACTCATCTGACACAGGTATACATATTTCATAGAGTGATAGAGATGATCTAATGTAGTCACTAATTTATCTAAATTGTCGGTCCCACACAGGAGAGAGGACCAGCTAAGCTGTCGGACCCACACAGGATACATGACTAGCTATTATGTCAGTCCCACACCAGATACATAAACAGAAGTCAGAACTGTCAGACTGACAGAGGATCCGTGTACATTACTCATCACTATCGATCCCACATAGGATTCCGGTATAGTATTCATCACTGTCGAACCCACAGAGGATTCCAGTACAGTAGCGTCGTAGCCAGCCCTATGGTTCACACCCACAGCACGCTTGATTCCGGGAGGGTCCGCTTCTCAAGACATGTTTCAATACATCAACTATCACAATGTCTTGATTTGATGTATCCCGTAGTTCCGCCTCATCATAAGGAACCCAACGCAACCGACAGCGTGTCAATCGGACGCCCGGTTTGAGAGTTATTGGCATTTTTGTTCTAGGGGCCCGGTTGGTTTATAGGCTCAAACCAACCCATCCATACCCCAACTGTGTCCAAACCTCATTTGGAGTATGCCAAAAAAAAATCTTCTAACTCTTTGAATTCCATTAACATAGGCGGCATGTCTGTCGGACACCTATAGCCCTAGATGCAGGATAAATAGTGTAAACGACCATAGAGGGTCCGAGTCCGGACTACCCCAGTCAGACTGATCGGGCCCGACCCAGTCCGACTGACCAGGCCCGACCCAGTCTAATCTGGGTTCTGACCCAGACCGTGGGTCCAACCTAGACCGAGGAAGTGTCTGAAGCTGAGGGAACAGCCTGACCCAAAGATTTGGCCGGACCTAAGGGTGGCCCTGCCTGAGGGCGGCCCAGTCAAGGGCGACCCTTCAGACAGCGGCTCGGCCAGGGGCGGCCAAGCCGAGGGTGGCCCGACTTCTGCCAGCCTACCAAGGGGTGGCCCGGCCATAGGCGGCCCAGCTGCGGGTAGCTCGGCAGTGGAGGCCCGGCTCATGGAGGCCCAGCTCGTGGCGGCCCGACCGACCATGCGAGAGAGGGGGTGTCATGCCCCTCCAAGTTCGTTGGAAAGAACTGGCTTACCACACAAGTTCGAGAGTCGTAGGATCCATCTGGTCCCACTGGTCCAGCTCCACAGTGGCAGCTCGGTCGGACGCCTATATGCCTCCACCGCGGCACAACGGCACCACGATCATGCTGCCCTCCAAGAAGCACGATGACACCATGCAACCTCTGCCACGACCCGACCTGGCCGCGGCATTCGACACTATCTCATGTTGCGACGGTGCTGGACTTCTTCATATACATCGGCCCTCCCAACCGCGGTTCCACATTCATTCAACGTGGTTCTTCTCCGGCGCGGTGTGATGGCACCGCACCCTTTCAGCTACGCCTCCAACGTCAGCCAAATAAGATTCAATGGAGGGACGTCAGGTCGTGTTTGTTTAGCCCCCGCCTCCATGTTATGTGATTAAAATTTGGCCACCTTCAATCCAAAAATAAACGTCTAATTACATGGGTATAATTCATATGTAAAATAATTCCATTCCCCCTACCTAGAAATCGGTGATCACTTGACGATTTCGTGGGAAGACGACGTCGTTCCATTGACTTCGGGAGGGGAAGCTGTTGTCGTTGGTGACGTTCTTTGTGGGTGACGTTCTCCATTTATTTCCCCGGTTGGAAGGGAAGGAGGCTGCATCATTGTTCTTTGGTGGATACATGCGTACTTCATCAAGAGAATATCGTTCCTCCAAGAGTTCTCCCAAAGCTCCACCAATTCTCTAATCAATTGAAAAATATGTCCACCCCAACCATAAAAATATAACACATATTATTATGCTCACATAATAAATTCAAATTAATTTAAATTATAAGATCCAATTAATTAATTGCATATTTTGTTATTTAACTGAGAGATTGAGTTGGCACATTAAAAGGGAAGGTGGATACTGAAGAGTTTCCACAAGTTATGGGAATTACAATGGATAAAGAGGGTTAAGGGGGTTTAAGTGGATTGAGCTCATGTGGGCCCCACCACATAATATCCTCCAATGGGAGGTAATCTGGGTGTGGCCCACACCTCCATCTTCACCTTGGAGGATTAAACAACAACTTACATAAATATATGTTAGTAATATTTTTATTTATTTTATTTAGAAACCCCCCAAAATTAAATTCCGCTCTCAAAAAATGCAATTGTTGTAATGGTCTTCTTAAGAGAATTCTGGCGCTGCGAGTTAATCAGTGTACTCATATTTAAATTTCGAGCACCGGTTGAAAAGATATATAATCCCGCTCGTACGTTTACTAAATATACCCAAAGAAAACATCATAAATTGATTCCAGGAACACTCGGCCTCGGAATAATGTTTAGTGAGAAATTGTGGACTCGTAAAATTCTCATGTATTTATGGAAAAAAAATTCCACAAAATTTCTGGGTCTTTACATTCTCCCCAACATAGATCTGCACGTCCCCATAAGCTACAACTCACACTAAGGAAACAAATGGTGGTATTGAGCACGCATCTGAGCATCCCACCCCCATTTTCTCTCCTCTCGGTTCCTGTGCTACCAGCGAATGCACACCAGAGGAATCGACCATCCATGTAGGACCCACTCCTGTCGATCCACAGTCTTCAATGGAGTCTCTGTGAATGTTTCCCCTTCATCGATATCCAGATCACCATGGTCGATAATGTGGGACATCTCGTGCACGTATCTCCTCAGCTAAAATGCGTGGAAGACGTCATGCACCCAGTGCAACTAAGGTGGAAGAGCCATGTGGTAAGCCACCTCACCTACCCTGCCGAGGACCTAAAAAGGACTGATGAATCGCAGAGATTACTTTCTGCCTAGGCCAAATCTCTATATACCTCATCGAGGTGAGTCCTGTAGGAAGACGTGGTCGCCATCCTCGAACTCCAGTGGTCTCCGACTACTATCAGCATAGGACTTTTGTCTGCTCTGTACCGTGTTCATCCACTCCAGGATGATCTGCACCTTATCCGTCATAGCCTACAACATCGCTGGTCCTATAAATGATGACTCCCCTAGGTTAGTCCAGCATAGATGCGATATGCAAGTTCATCCATTAAGTCCCTCGTAAGGTGATATCATGATGGTAGAGTGATAGCTGTTCTTATACGCAAACCGTAACTAGGGAAATTGATCCTCGTAGCTGCGACCAATGCCGAGGATGCATGTACAATGCATGTTTTTGAGATTCTGAATGGTCCTCTCATTCTGGCCATCCGTTCGAGGATAGAAGGCAGTGCTCAAGAGAAGATGCGTCCCGAAAGCCTCATGAAACCCCATCCATATCCGTGAAGTGAAACGGGCATCTCGAATGGAGACGATCGTCAGTGTCACACTATAAAGCCATACAATCTCATGTACATAGAGTCATCCCATGCTCTCTATTGATCCCTACTCTCTAAACAGTTGGAAGTGGGCCGACTTGGTGGATTAGTCTACGATCAACTAGATAGAGTCGTGTCCTCTTGATGTACGTGGAAGTCCCATCATGAAATCCATGGATGTACCATCACACATCCACTATGGGACCTCTATGGGATGATCGAAGCCTGCTGGAACCTGGTTCTCCTCCTTCACTTGATGACAAGTGAGGCATCGTGAGACAAACTCTGATACTGCCTTCTTCCTATCCAGCCAACAGTGATGCCATCTGAGGTCTTGATACATCTTCGCCACTTCGAGATGTACCGCTAGAGTGGAATTGTGTAACTCCCTCAACACCTCCTCTTTTAGTGAAACTAGAACCATGGTACATCCTCTAAAGAAGATGATGTGCTCCCCACATTTATAAAATTTATCTGGTGCCTGCCTTGAGAATATCTGACCACTTTGTGTCTCACAGTCAACACCCCCATACTGTGCCTCCCAGAATCGCTGAATAAGTGGATGAGTGACTATGATAGATTGCAGAAAGGCCCATCCATCTCTATCCAAAAAGGATATCTGCAATGCGGCTAGCTGCTCTGTCACCTCTCCAAGAAGCTGAATGGATGATCTCATGCTGAGAGCATCTGCTACAACGTTTACCTTTCTAGGATTATAGACTATCTCGAAGTCATAGTCCTGGAGGAACTCAAGCCATTTTCATTGTCTCAGTTTCCGGTCCATCTGAGATAAGATATTCCTGAGACTCTGGTGATCATAGTATACTGTAAAACGTTCTCCCATAAGATAGTGTCGCCACATATTTGAAGGTTCCGGGTGCAGTAGAAGCACGTTGGTGGATGTTCCCACATGGCTTTTTGTCATTAAAAATGTTCAATCCGGGATCAACAAGGAGATAAATGCCAGTCTCCACGGATCGAATCACAGAAATAGATACCGAAAAGGAAAGTCCTGGAACCACAAAGTATGATCATTACTATTTTATTATAATTAATTTAATCATGTTCCGATGTGATTCATCGTTTTCGTCGCATAAGCCAATTATAGACTTCCCCTAGTGGTGATCCACATGTGTACCACATATCTTGGGACGTTGCCAAATGAATATCCTGGTGCTAGCGTGGAGTAACCATTGCCTGGGTTGTCCATCTTAGATCATCATGATCCGATGGATGAGGATCTCTCTCGGTCTTGAGAGCATTCTTGGAGGAAGAGGTGCTTTCGGCCTAGAAATAATTCTCCAGAATTGTTGTGCCAATGATTCTCTTGTGTAGGAAAAGAGTTGGGGTTGCGAGGATATTTATAATCGAGTTTGAAGTTGTAGAGTTATGAAAATAAATAATTGTGTTACACGTTTCATTTATTTCGTTAACTCTTATTGAAAACCCCCATGTCGAATAATTAATTCCATGACATGCGCTCATGCTGATTATATTAAATATCATTTAATAAAACAATATTATATCCTCAAAATCCCAACTAGAAAAACTACACGATGTGTAATAATAAATACACTGCGTGTACTTATTTTTCATTGAAAACTACATGGCGTGTAAATTAAATGTACACAGTGTGTATATCTTGTTTTCATTTATTCATTTCCTTTCCAAAATGAAAATTGCATGCCGTGTAAATTTAATAATACATGGAGTGTACTTGTTTTCAAAATAAAAAACTACACTGTGTGTAATATTTAATACACGGCATGTACTTTTTTTAATTCTATTCTTCCTCTAACATTAAAATGATTTAGGATTCCTTGAATAATTATTAAACCACATACGAGAATAATCTTTATTATACTTGAGATACATGAATACACATAGTGTGTGACCCTCTATGCCTCTTTCTCATTGGCATTAGGTGAGCTTGCATAATGTCCATGATTACTGTCTAGCAACGGGTCAAGGCACCCAATAGAAAGAAGTTGACGTTGCATTGACATATCACCTCATATGATCTATTACTATGTATTTTAATACCTCTCTCTCGATATCTCATCAAGAAGGTTTCATGGAAGTGTCATAAAACTATATGCTTGATCCGTCGTTCATTGACTACCTAAAAAAATCTCTCGTTTACACCATGGCCATGGAATTTAATGCGACAGTTATATTTCAATCAAAGCACCGAGATATCAACTTCCATAAATGGAAGGGACAAATCCTTCCTCGACTTATCCATTAACAACTTGTCCCTCGTGACGCACCAAACATACCCTAATTCCCTCTTACTGTCTGCGTTATGGTTTTACTTAGTAAATCTAAGTGCATGAGTCATAACATGAGTTAATGATAATCTTCTAGTCTAAGGAAAATTACACACGCTCGTAGATAGTAATTTCTGATGACACCAAGACATGTGGAATTACTACTAGTGGGTCTGTTCTCATAATCTCCCATCTTAGAGACTACCAAGTGTGAACTCAAGGAGAGGGAGTCTCGTCTTCTTATGAGTACTCGCACTTGACGGTCTCTATACTCCATGTCCTATCATAGTTTTTCATCCAACCATAGAACTTTATTTAAGAATATTGTTATAGCATTTCAAGGTTCACATCATTGTGGGGATCTTCCATGACCTTATTAATGCAACAAATATTCTTGGACATTATTATATTATAGTCATGCAGAACAATGAACAATATATAATAAGTGAACATTCATGTAATCAAAGTACAAAATATTTGGTTTTCAGGACACCAACCCTTACAAACTCCCACTTAGAATAGATCCAAATGTCTACGACTTTTTGTCCGCTAGACCTCACATGATGATCATGTTTCTAATGAGTCAAGGATTTAGTCAGGGGGTCTTCCACATTGTCTTCTGTGGAAATATTTCTCAATGCAACTTCACCTCTCTAAGAAAATCCCTCAAGAAATGATACTCTTGAAGCATGTTCTCTGTCCGCTGATGTGACCTTGGCTCTTTTGCATGTTCCACCATTGTAATATTATCACAATAGAGTGTGATAGGATCTTTACTGCCCAGTAATACATCCATCCCTTGGATGAAGCTTCACATCCATGATGCTTCTTTAGCGGCCTTAGAAGCTGTGATATACTCAGACTCTGCTGTAGAATCTACCACCACACTTTGCATTGAGCTCTTCCAGCTCACTGCACCTCCATTCAAACTGAAGATTTATCCAGTCTGCGACTTCATGTCATCTTGATTAGTCTAGAAATAAGCATCTACATTTCCTCTAATGACTAGTTCATCATCTCTTCCATAAACCAGGAACATATACTTAGTATGCCTCAGATACTTAAGGATAGTCTTGACTGCCCTCCAATGGAGGTCTCCTGGATCATCTTGATATCTGCCCGCCACACTTAATGCATAAGAAACTTCTATCCTCATACATATCATAGCATACATGACTGACCCAATCGTGGATACGAAAGGGATCCTTGTGTAACGGACCGGGTTTTGTGGGGAACCTTTACTTTGTGAAAACCTCGTGTTTGGATTTTCGGTCTGGAAATCACGGTGGTGTAGCCATATCGGTAGCCTTAGCCTACCGGTAGTAGGCCTATAGGTAGCCATGGCGTACCGGTAGCCTTGGCGTACCGGTGGCCTTGGCCTACCGGTAGCCGTGGCCTACCGGTAGCCTTGGCCTACCGGTAGCCGCGGCCTACCGGTAGCCTTGGCCTACTGGTAGATGTGGCCTACCGGTAGACTTGGCCTACCGGTAGCCCTTCCCTACCGTTAGCCTTGGCCTATTGGTAGTCGTGGCCTACCGATAGCCTTGGCCTACCGGTATCTCGACATTGGGTTTTTTCCAGTGGTGTTCCTTCTCACACGATTGGGGTTTTAAACCCTATTTTGACCTGCTAAGTGCGTTTTAATGACCTATAACACCCATAAGAGTTAATTAAATGGTTAATGAATTAATGAGTCTATTTAAACCACCTGACCCGAACGTGTCAACCCACGACCCCCGCCCCTTACGCGGTTTTTCGTTCTTATCACAACTGTCTGCGGGCCTTATAATGCAGAGGGTTAGGCATGGTTTCTTCTTTCCTCAATCGCGGCTTTTCACAAAACAGCTTCTGCTGCATCGGGCGTGCCGCATCGTTATCCATAAAGTTCTGCGCCCAACCTATGTTTTGAGCGTCGATCAAACAGGTAGGGAATTTTTAACATCGTCTCTCAATTTTGTGTATCATGTGGGGTGGGTGTTCTTTTGTTTCTAAAGAATTGGTCGGACCGAACCTTTTTGAAGATAATAAACGAAATTCTAAAGAATGAAGGAGAAGGGGTTGTGATCGTTGTTTCTGCTTTATATTTTGATTATCTTTCTGAGTTGTGTTGGCTTATGCCTTCTGAAAATTCATGGTCATTGGTGGTATTTCTCTGTGCACTAATGAACCCCTCTTGTGTTTTAAATGGCTTGTTTGTAATTGTGAACTCCTGCTATGAAATTGGTTAATCACGTATACCCGGATGAATAATTTGAAAGCACCAAGATCAACCCTTCTATGATAACTCTCGGGTAAATCACACTAAAATTGAATTCACACAGTGTGTTAAATGGTTTAAATATGAAGTTACCGTTATTGCCCTGCCTTGTGTCGGTGGTAGTGGTTTAGTTGTTTCTTTTTTTTTGGCCGATTTCTAGGGTGTGGGAGGGGATGGGATCCCCTGTTTTTATACTCTCGGTGGCTGTGGAATCGGGGATGGGATCCCCTGTTCTTATGGGTGTGGTGGTTATGAGCTTTTTGAGACCAGGTGGATACCTTGTTTACATCACGAATTGGGGTGGTATCCTCTGTTGTTAAGAACCGGGTGTGGGTGTTATGGTTGATGCTTGGATGTTAACATTCCTTGGTTATGCTTATGGTTTAGTTTCCCAGTATTGCAGAAACATATTTGAGCATTACTACCATGAAACAAGAATGGGATAAATGGGTTTTGGTTTGGCGTGAGTTGCAACTCGGACATGAGTGTTGTGGTGATCTGTATGATTTCTCAAGAAAAACCTAGACTGGGGTGAGTGCTAGTTACCTATGTATATATATATATTTGTAGTTTTGTGTTTCTTATTCGCTCCCCACCCAAGTTGAGCACTTAGTGCCGAACACCCCCATTTCATGAGGGAGGGTGTTTTTTCCAACACTATTATTAGTGGCTGGTTATTAGCTCCTTTTCTGCTCCCTTTCCCGGATAGCCCAAGTATCTTCAGGCAGGCTGTAATGGCCTAAGGTCCATTATTATCCCAATAACCATCAGCTGGGGTGGTGTGGTGGTTGGCCAGGTGTGTGCAGTAGGTGGTTTCCCAAGCGTCTTCAGGATGAGGCCCGGGTGTCTTCGGGTGTGGCAGTTGATCTTCTAGCCCATATGTTTTCGGGCGTGGTTACATGAGACAGTTGTGGCCCAGGTGTTTGCGGGCAGGATTCAGCAGTGGGACTGTGTGTGGTTGTGGCCCAGGTGTGTGCGGGTGGGTGTGGCAGTGGGACTGCGGTGAGGATGGCGGGATTGGTCCGATTCATAGGATGTCTCAATAACCATTGGGAATGTGGCATGGGGTACCCAGAAATCGATGTGCGCTTATTATATATATATTAAATGACTTGCATTATTTGGGGAGTGTGCCCTGGTGAGGCTTGGGTGGATAATTTACCTTAGCAAGTGTTTGGTTTACTCCTTTTCTCATGGGACTTTAGTATGTTCCCCCACTTGTGTACGAGAGTCTTTGGTTATCCCGGCTGAGTTTACTTGTATGCTCACCCTACATATATAAAACTGCTTTCAGGTTTCTAGGAGGACTTCAGGGATCGCGTGGGACCATACTAGCTTGGACCCCTAGGCATTTTCAGTTGCTGTTTTCTTTCATTGGTACATACCTTTGTAGTCACCTTCTGTACCTTGGGGCTTCTACTTTTGAAACATGAATGTGGGAATGGTTTACTTTTGGTTTTACTTTTCTTTTACCTTGGTGTTGTTGGGTTTCATCATCTTATCTCATGATCCTATAAAAGAAAAATGGATAATGCCTTCCACTAGTGAGAAATTTCTATACCCTTGGTGCTAGTCGCCACTCCGGGACCTATTGAAGGCGTGTCTTGGGGGTCATTATCTCTCCTTCAACTTAAAGAAGGAAGGGCCTAGAAATCTACTGACCCTTACCTCCTTTTGGTGATGGTGGGTAGTAACAGAATGGTATCAGAGGTATGGTTGAGAGATAGGATGGAGTCCGGAGTTAGGAATAGTGAGGATTGCATGGTATGGTAGAGAAACGATGTTGGGTGACCTTGGTGCGTGAATTAGTCCAGGAAGACTAGATAGGACACATGATTTTAGGGCCCCTCGTGATCCGACGCAAGGACTCTGGACCTACCAAACGACCAAGATATGCCACGCTGATTACAAGGTAGAGACCCTAGGAAAGGTACATGCATCATAATGACTTGTGTTCTCGTGTTTCTGGGGTGTTTTGGGAATTAAGAATAAACGAAAAAACATTAAGTGGTTTTAAAGGAAATAATCTGCACTACTTGGGCTTAGGCATTCCTTGTTTACCTTGAAACTATGGCACCTGGATGATGACCGCGTGTGGTATAAATGATTGAGGCCCCGCAGACTACCTTGGCCGATCAGTAGAATCTTGATAGGGAAGAGGAGGACAACCAGTGGCAGGGGACTCTCCGGGCCATCCAGCGACAGACCCTCGAGAAGTATGAGGGAAGCACCTCCGACGTGAAGACGGAAGGCTGGCTAGAGGAGCTAGTTATATCTTTTGGCCTGATTCGGGACCCTACAGAGTACTGGGTTCCTCTGGACGTCATCCAGATGAGGGGAGTGGACCGTCAGTGGTGGATGCTTTACTTGGGGGAGATGAGAGAGGCCGAGGTGTCTTGGTCAGATTTCGAGAGGGAGTTCCGGGCAGAGTTCCTCTCTTCGACGATGAAGGAGGAAAAGAGACAGGAGCTACTCACCCTATAGCAGGGGATTATGTCTATAAGGGAGCTAGGGATCAAGTTCAAATACCTCCTATGTTTTTCTCCAGACCTCATTTTCGATGAGGAGTCTCGGGCAAGACGTTTGGAGGAGGCACTCCGACCCTCCCTCCAGTATGTTGTTACCCCCTTTACCCTGCTGACGTACTTGAAGGTCCAGAAGAAGGCCGAAGTGGTGGAGAGAATTCACGCTCTAGGTGGAGGGTCACGAGAGGGGATCCAGCTTGGACCATCGAAGGGGAAGGTCGTCAGCACCAGGCCTCCAGCGTCGGGACCCTCCAGGTTCCGACCCGCAGGGAGCAGGCTGCAGCAGTTTCAGTTATGATCCCCTGGTCCTCGCCCCTTTTCTTCAGGCCCAGGGCCGCGGTGCTTTATATGTGGGAGCCCTGGACAACTCCAGAGTTAGTGCTCAGACCGGGTGCAGTACAATAGTGGTAGTCATCCCCAGCACCCGCCCCAGCAGCAGCTTCTAGCCTGACCATTCCAGCAACAGGAGCAACAGGGATTGCGAGCTCCCACTCCTCCGAGGGAAGAAGTAGGAGGAGGAGGCCAACCTCAGGGCGCTCCACAGGGACCTCTACCAGGGCATGGTCTGGGAGGTGATCGACAGCCGAGTGGCAAAGGAGCCGGGCCTGGATAGCCACACACTGCAGAGGCAGCAATTCCAGCAGGGCCAGATGTTTTTCTAGGTACGATCAGCTTGTTTAGCACTCTTTCTTATGCCTTGTTCGATACTGGAGCTTCGCACTCCTTTGTTACACCCAGTCTAGCCCGTGCCTTGATTCTAGATGTCGAAAGACTTCCAGTGCCCTTTGTGTTGAGTACACCAGTCGGAGGTCAGACCGACTTGTTTTTTTTCTGTGGAGGATGTTGACTGATCATAGGGCGACATTAGTCGGTTAGGGATCTTCTTCTGCTACAGATACAGCCATACAATGTCATCCTAGGCATCTACTGGCTATTCTCTGTGTGTGCCTTCATTTAATGTTTATAAGGAAGGGTCGTGTTCTCAGACTTGGACGGTCGGCGTGTTGTTTTGACAGGAGACCGTAGCAGTCAGAAGGGCAACAGGAGAGAGGAACCCCTCCACTCCTTGCTAGCTGAGCTGTTAGTAGGGTCAGTAGATGCTGAAATGGTGGAATTTCCAGAGATCGTTCGTGTGTTTATGGACGTCTTCCCTGAGGAGGTGACGACTCAACACCCTCGACGGGATATTGAGTTTGGGATAGACCTACAACCCGGCGCTCGTCCAATCTCGATGGATCCTTACCGGATGGCACCTTCAGAGCTACGGGAGTTGCGGATAAAGATTGACAATCTGATGAAGAGGGGTTATGTTCGTCCGAGTGCATCATCGTGGGGAGCTCCAGTCTTGTTCGCAAAGAAGGCAGATGGTGGACTCAGGTTGTGCATATACTACAGGAGGTTGAATCAGGTGACAATCAAGAATCGCTACCCTCTTCCGAGGATATATGATCTTTTCGACCAGCTGAAGGGGGCAGGATGGTTCTCGAAGATCGACCTGCGGTCTGGGTACCACCAGCTAAAAGTGAAGGAGAGTGACATCCCAAAGACGACGTTCAGATGTAGTTATGGACACTTCGAGTTCGTGGTTATACCCTTCGGCGTTACAAAACGCCCCAGCCATGTTCATGGGGCTTATGAACTCCATCTTCCAGGAGTACCTAGATAGGTTCGTAGTTGTGTTTATTGAAGAAATCATGGTATGCTCTAAATTAGAGGAGGACCATGAGAATCACTTGAGGATGGTTTTGGAGGTCCTCTGACAGCACCAGCTCTATGTGAAGTTGTAAAAATGCAAGTTCTGGACACGAGAAGTGCACTTCCTCGGGAACGTAGTGTCTGAGAAGGGGGTAGCGGTCGACCCATCAAAGGTTGAATTAGGTGTTTCTTGGGCAGCACCCAAGAATGTGGTGGAAGTCCGAAGTTTCCTCGGGCTGGCAGGTTATTACCGGAGATTCATACCCAACTTATCTTGAGTAGCAGCCCCTTTGACGGATCTGACCAAGAAAGACAAAGCTTTTGTATGGAGTGAGCAGTGCCAGTCAGCCTTCAGCTATCTGAAGGAGAAGTTGGTCAGTACCCCAGTGCTGAAATTACCAGAAGAAGGGGCGGCTTATGAGGTCTTCTATGATGCTTCAGGGCAAGGCCTGGGATGTGTCCTGATGCAGCGACACGGGGTGATCTCTTATGGTTCCAGGAAGCTATGTTCCCATGAGCGTAATTACGCCACCCACGACCTGGAGCTTGCAGCGGTCGTTTTTGCGCTAAAGTTATGGCGGAACGTCCTTATCAGAGAGCGCTTTGTGATCTTCACAGATTACAAAAGCTTGAGGTATATCTTCTCCCAGTGGGACATAAACTTGCGACAGTGGATATGGGTAGAGTTCCTCCAGGATTACGACTTCGAGATCTCTTATACTGAGGGCAAGGGAAATGTAGTGGTTGATGCCTTGAGCTGTAGGATGCAGAAGGATGCAGTCCGAGAGTCGGCAGGCGCCTGGAAAGCGATGGGAGAGTTGGCTGCCTTGCACCTAGATGTGAGGGTGGATGGTGATAGAGGTTTCCTATATCATATGGCAGTGCAGTCATCCCTGTTTCATCAAGTGGAGGAGTCTTAGTGGGGAGACCTAGAGTACGAAGTGATGTTTGACCGAGTTGACCAGGGCAATGCTCAGGAAGGATGGACAGAGGATGGTCGGAACCGGATGCTTTTCTAGGGAAGGTTGTTTGTGCTGGAGGAGATGCGTGGAAAGGATCTCAGTGAGTTCCACAACTCACCCCAGGCGGTACATCCAGGAGTTTCCAAGATGTACCAGGGTTGGAAGAGGCAGTTTTGGTGTCCCGGAGTTAAGCGAGCAGTGGCAGAGTTTGTGGCCAAGTGCTTAGTATGTTAGAAAGTGAAGGCTGCACACGGAGTTCCAGGCGTCCTACTGTAGCCTCTAGTTGTTCCCGAGTGGAAGTGGGATGACATAATAATGGATTTCTTCAATGGACTACCTAAGGTCCAAGGAGGATATGACGCCATCTGGGTGGTAGTGGACAGGTTAATGAAATCGGCCCATTTTCTGGGAATCAGGGAGTCTAGTTCAGTAGAGGCTTTGGCATGAAACTTTGTGGATGAGGTGGTGTGGTTTCATGGGGTTCTGAGGTCTATAGTATCGGATAGGGATGCATAGTTTACCTTGCGAGTCTGGAGAGGATTGCAGCATGCTTTTGGCACCCATCTGCATCTTAGCACTGCTTTCCATCCCCAGACAGATGGACAGACAGAGCGCACCATCCAGACCTTGGAGGATATGCTGTGGGCATGTGTTCTGGACTCGGGGGGATCATGGGCGCGATACTTGCCTCTGGTAGTGTTTTCCTACAATAATAGCTACCACTCTACCATTGTTATGGCCCGGTTTGAAGCTTTTTACGGGAGGTCATATCGTTCACCTGTGTGTTGGACCGAAGTAGGAGAGGCAAACAACCTTGGCCCGGAGGTGGTGCAGTGCATGACAGAAAAGGTTCAGCTCATACGGGAAAGTATGAACGCAGACCAGGACCGACAGAAGTCGTACACAGATACCAGAAGGAGGCCCTTGGATTTTGAGGTTGGAGAACACGCGTTCTTGAAGGTCTCCCCTCGGCGTGGGCAGCAGAGGTTCAGAAAGGGGAGTAAACTCTCCCCCAGGTTTATTGGATGCTTCGAAGTGTTACGGCGGGTGGGAAAAATGGCTTATCAGCTAGAGTTACCACCGCCGCTACTAAGGATACATGATGTCTTTCATGTGTCCCAGCTTCGTCGGTATCTGCACAACGATTCACACGTCCTTGATTGGGGCGAGCTGGACATCGAGGACGACGTGACCTTTGTGGAGAGACCAGTGATGATCGAGGATCTCAAGGAGAAGGTGCTTCGTGGGTGAACCATTCCCTTGGTTTGTGTGTTGTGGAGACATGGTGGTATTGAGGAGAGTATGTGGGAGAGGGAATCACAGATGCATTCCCAGTACCCAGAGTTGTTTTGAGCTTTGTTCCTTATTGTACCTATTGCAGTAGAACGTTATGTCCTCTTTACTATGGAATGGACTAGTTTTCTTTCCTCTGAATGTGTGTAAAAAAATTCATGGCTATGCGGGGAGGAGAGAACCCGACCTCTAATCAAGACGCATTATGGTGGATGCGATTGAACCCGTGCGGGCAAGTCAGTGCCGCCCAAAGTGGATAATATATTGACATGGGGGAGGAGACTCCCCAACCCACATGTCTGGGCAGTTGTTTCTTGGTTCTTTTCAGGGAAGTGTTTTCGTTAGTATGAGTTCTCTCCTAAGAGGTATCTTTTGAGATGGTTGTTCGGACCCTCTCTTTTCTTCTGGTTTGTTTTGATTCTCGGGGACAAGAATCGTTTAAGCGGTATCTGATGTAACGGCCCGGGTTTTGTGGGGATCCTTTACTTTGTGAAAACCTTGTGTTTGGTTTTCCGGTCTGGGAATCATGGTGGTGTAGGCCTATCAGTAGCCTTATCCTAGAGGTAACATGCCTACCAGTATCCTTGGCCTACCGGTAGCCTTGGCGTACCGGTAGCCTTGGCCTACCGGTAGCCTTGGCGTACCGGTAGCCTTGGCCTACCGGTAGCCTTGTCCTACCGGTAGCCTTGTCCTACCCGTAGCCTTGTCCTACCCGTAGCCTTGTCCTACCGGTAGCCTTGGCCTACCGGTAGCCTTGTCCTACCCGTAGCCTTGGCCTACGGGTAGCCATGGACTACCGGTAGCCTTGGCCTACCGGTAGCCTTGGCCTACCAGTAGCCTTGGCCTACTGGTAGCTCGGCTTTGGGTTCTTTCTAGTGGCGTTCCATCTAAAGCGATTAGGGTTTTAAACTCTATTTTGACCTTCTGAGCGCGTTGTAAAGACCCGTAACACCCATAAGAGTTAATTAAATGGTTAATGAATTAATGAGTCGGTTTAAACCACCCGACCTAAACATGTCAACCCACGACCCTCGCCCCTTACACGGTTTCACGTTTTTTTCTCAACCGTCCGTGGGCCTTAGAAAGCAGAGGGTTATGCATGGTTTCTTCTTTCCTCAATCACGGTTTTTCACGAAACAACTTCTAGTGCATCGGGCGCGCCGCATCGTTATCCGTAATGTTTCGCACCCGGCCTAAGCGTCGATCGTCGATTAAATAGGTAGGGATTTTTTATCATTGTCTCTCACTTTTGTGTATCATGCGGGGGGGATGTTCTTTTGTTTCTAAAGAATTGGTTGGACCGAACCTTAATGAAGACAATAAACAAAGTTTTAAGGAATGAAGGAGAAGGGGTTGTGATCGTTGTTTCTGCATTATATTGTGATTATCATTTTGAGTTGTGCTGGCTTACACCTTCTGAAAATTCATGGTCGTTGGTCGTCTTTCTCTGTGGACTAATGAACCCCTAGTGTGTTTTAAATGTCTTGTTTGTAATTGTGAACTCCTGCTATGAAATTGGTTAATCACGTATACCCGACTGAATAATTTGAAAGCACCAGGATCAACCCTTCTGTGATAACTCCGGGTTAAAGCACAATGAAATTGATGTCACGGAGTGTGTTAAATCGTTTAAATCTGAAGTTACTGGTATGGACCTGCCTTGTGTCGGTGTTAGTGGTTTAGTTGTTTCTTTTTTTTGGCCGATTGCTAGAGGTGTGGGAGGGGATGGGATCCCCTGTTTTTATACTCTCGGTGGCTATGGAATTGGTGATGGGATCCCCTGTTCTTATGGGTTCTGTGGTTATGATCTTTTGAGACCGGTGGCTACCTTTTTTACATCACGAATTGGGGTGGGATCCTCTGTTGTTAAGAACCGGGTGTGGGTGTTATGATTGATGCTTGGCTGTTTTCATTCATTGGTTATGCTTATGGTTTAGTTGCCCAGTAGTGCAGAAACTTATTTGAACATTGCTACCATGAAACAAGAATGGGATAAATGGGTTTTGGTTTGGCGTGAGTTGCGACTCGGACTTGGGTTCTATTGTGATTTGTAGGCTGTCTCAAGAAAAACCTATCATGGAGTGAGTTCTTGTAACTTATGTATGTATATTTTTGTAGTTTTGTGTTTCTTATTCGCACCCCACCCAAGTTGAGCACTTAGTGTCGAACACCCCCATTTCATGGGGGAGGGTGATTTTCCCCACACTATTACTAGTGGCTAGTTATTAGCTCCTTTTCTACTCCCTTTCCCGGATAGCCCAAGTATCTTCTGGCAGGCTGTAATGGCCAAAGGTCTATTATTATCCCAAGAACCTTCGGGCGGGGTGGTGTGGTGGTTGGCCAGGTGTGTGTTGCAGGTGGTTTCCCAAGCGTCTTCGGGATGAGGCCCAGGTGTCTTCGGGTGTGGCAGTTGATCTTATAGACCAGGTGTTTTTGGGTGTGGTTACATGAGATAGTTGTGGCCCAGGTGTTTGCTGGCGGGATTCGGCAATGGGACTGCGTGTGGTTGTGGCCCAGGTGTGTTCGGGTGGGTGTGGCAGTGGGACTGCGGTGAGGATGGTGGGATTGGTCTGATGCGTAGGATGTCTCAATAACCAGTGGGAAAGTGGCGCAGGGTACCCAAACATCGATGTGCTCTTATTATATATATTACTTGACTTGCGTTATCTGTGGAGTGTGCCCTGGTGAGGCTTGGGTGGATAATTTACCTTTGTAGGTGTTTGGTTTACTCCTTTTCTCACGGGACTTTAGTACGTTCCCCCACTTGTGCATGAGAGTCTTTTGCTTTCCCTACTGAGTGTACTTGTATGCTCACCCTACGTATATAAAACTGCTTTCAGGTTTCCAGGAGGACTTCTGGGATCGTGCGGGACCATACGAGCTCGGACCCCTGGGGCAGTTTTAGTTTCTGTTTTCTTTCTTTGGTACTTACCTTTGTAGTCACCTTCTGTACCATATGGCTTTTACTTTTGAAACATGCATGTGGGAATGATTTACTTTTGGTTTTACATTTCATTTACCTTGGTGTTGTTGGGTTTCATCATCTTATCTCCTGATCCTATAAAACTAAAAGGGGTAATGCCTTCCACTTGTGAGAAATTTCTATACCTTTGGTGCTAGACGCCACTCCGAGACCTGTTGAAGGTGGGTCTCGGGGGTCATTATCTCTCCTTCAACATAAAGAAGGAAGGGCCTTGCAATCTACTGACCCTTCCCTCCTTTTGGTGAAGGCGGGTCATGACACCTTGCTATTGTTTTTCTTTCCTCATGTGTCTAAGGACACATTTTCTTGGAAATATGAATGCCAATTGACACTGGAAACAATCCCCCTCTTGGAATTTTCCATACTGAATCTCTTCATTATCTTGTCAATGTATGTACTTTGACTCAGGCCCAACATTCTCTTGGATCTATCACGATGGATCTCGATCCCAAAAATATATGTTGCCTCTCCCAAGTCTTTCATGGAGAAGAATTTATGCAACCACGCCTTAACTGACAGTAAGACAGGTACTTCGTTTCCATGTAGTAATATGTCATCAATATATACAATTAAGAAAAAAATGCACTTCCACTAAAACTTTTGTAGACACAAGGCTCACATTCATTCTTAACAAAGAAAAATTCTGTTATAGCTTCATCAAAATGAATTTTCCATGACCTTGTTGCTTGATTTAATACATAAATGGATTTCTGCAACTTTCATACCTTGTTGGCATCATTTCGAGTCACAAACCCTTCATATTCTGCCATGTAGACATCTTCATGGAGGTTCTCGTTACATAATGCTGTTTTGACATCCATTTTCCAAATTTCATAGTCATGGTAAGCAGCAATGGTCAATAAGATTTTGATGGATTTAAACATTGCAACCGGTGAAAAGGTTTCATCATAGCCAATTCCTTGACGCTGTTTGAATGCTTTTGTAACCAGTCGTGCCTTATTGGTGCTGACTTGCCCCTCCATGTCTACTTTCTTCTTGAATACCCATTTATTACCAATAGGCTTTACATCAACTTGAGTATCTACCAAAATACATACTTGGTTTTGGTACATGGAATCCATTTCAGAATTTGTGGCTTCTTGACAATTTGAAACGTCTGTACCTTCAATAGATTCCTTGTAGGTTAAAGGATCATCATTGTCAGCCAATAATGAGTCACCATCGTCAGTGACAAGAAAACCATATCATTCCAGTTCTCTCACCTATCTCGTGCTCCTATGCATTTCTTGTCTCTTTGGAACAGATCATTCTTCCATGGGGCTTTGTGAAATTTTTTCTTGTACCATCGCCTGTTTATCTTGAGCCTCAACTTCATCAATTTATATCTCACTCCAACTATCTCTTTTGGAGATGTGATCCCTCTCAAGGAATATGGCATGTCTTGACACTGTAACATTTTTGTCTGATGGGTTGTCTAGGTAATATCCCCTTGTTTCTTTTAGATATCATAAAAATATACACTTTGTGCCTCAGGGTGAAAGTTTGTTAACTGAAGAGGTCTTAACAAATTCCTCGCTACCCCACACATGTAAATTCGATAACATGGATTTGGGTCCACTCCATAACTCGTATGGAATACCATTTATCGATTTAGTTGGTACTTGGTTTAGTATGTGTACTGATTTTTTTAATGCATATCCCCAAAATGATAATGGGAGACTTGCATGAAACATCATTGATCTCACCATGTCCAACTTGGTGTGGTTCCTCCTTTCACATACACCATTTCACTGGGGTGTGTATGGAGGAGTGATATGACATATAATCCCAAACTCCCATGCGAAATCAATGAAGTCCTGATTAAGATATTCTCCTCCTTTGTCTGAGAAGTGTTTTTTAATCTTCTTAACAAGATAGTTCTCAACTTCATTATTGTACTCATTGAACCGATCAAAAGAATCTGACTTATACCTCATTAAGTATATATATCCATATCTACTAAATTCATCAGTAAAAGTTATGAAGTACGAGAACCCACCCCTTTCTTCATCTGGAAATGGTGCACACATATTTGTGTGAACTAATTCTAGAAGCTCTTTATCCCTTTCACTTTTCCCACTAAATAAGGCTTTGGTCATTTTTCCTTGTAGACACGCATGACATACATAAAGTGGTTTTAGATCGAAATAATCTAAATACCCATCTTGATGTAATTTTGTCAAAAGTATCTCATTGACATGACCTACCTGGTTATGCCAAAGTTTGGTGTGGTATGAGTCATGTCAATTAACATTGTCATCGATATCAATTACTTGGTTTGTGTAGTCTAACACATAAAGGGTGTTACATGAATTTTCCCTACAAAAACAAATTCTATCTTTATAAAATTACCAGCATCCACATCCAAACATGAAGATGAATCCATCATTATCTAATCTAGATACTGAAATAATGTTTTTAGTAACATAAGGCACATAATAACAACCCTTTAACACCAAGATCATTCAAATTGGAAATGTGAGGTGATAGTGCCCGACAGCTACAGCAGCAAGTCTGGCTCCATTGGATGCTCGTAGATCTACCTCACCTCGATCAATCTTCATGAATCTACTTGGTTCCTGTATTTGGATATAGATTTCAGGACCACAAGAAGTATCTAATACCCAATTAGTGAAACAGATAGATTTCATTCTATAACAAACGCACCTGAAGCTTCCACTTGCTTCCTTGGCTTGGTGCAGTTTTTCTTCCAATGGCCCTTCTTGCCACATGCGAAACAAACAACTTCTTGTTCCCTTGCCTCCCCTTTGGTCTTCATTTTTTCGATGGCCTTGATGTAGCTTTAGGATTAAAACTCTTCACCTTCCCTTTCCTTTTATTTACCATGAGGATATAAGGCTTTTCACACCTCATGTCATTGTCCACTTGGCGAATAAGGATAAGAAGATCAGACAAAGACTTCTCGATGTTGTTCATGTTGAAGTTCACAACAAAGATTGAGAAGCTCTGGGGGAGTGATGCAAGAATGAGATTGGTACCTAGTTATTCATGGAGTTTAAACCCAAGAACTTCCAAGCTCTCAATGTAGAAAATGAGCTTGTCTACATGAGGTCCAACTAGGGTACCCTCTTGAAGCTTTCTCTGAAATAGAGACTTGGAGATTTCAATCCTTTCCTGTCTTACTCTCTCCTGGTATAGACCACGGAGTTTCTCAAGCTTGATATAGGCATCCATGTATTCATGAGACATCATGAGCTCACTGGACATACATGACAAAATCAAACATTGAACGTCGAGTGCATCGCTCAAATTTTGATCATAGACAAGGAAATCTTCATCACTCTCCCCATGGGCAGGCGGATCAAGAAGTGAGAACTCTAGCACATAAAACATTCATTCATGGTGTAGGATAACCCGAAGGTGCCTAAACCATTCTTGAAAGTTACTTCTGGTGAGGATATTGTCTTTATCTAGATTTGATCGCAGTGAAAGTGTGGTTGATAATTTTTTAATTTCAATTCAACAAATTAAAATAGCAGATTTATCATTACATTCTAGATTACATTTTATGAAAAATAATTAATGAATTTATTAATTCTCCAACTATTTTATCAAGTCCCAATGGCCCTCACTGTTGAACTTGGAATGTTCAGTTTCATTGACATTCTAGTGGAAATGATCCATATTCCCCTTCGCATAACCCCAATAAAGGTTGGTCAAGCTCTTTGAAGGTATTTAGGTAGGAAGGTCTTTTCCAACTATGGGATTATAGTTCCTTGATCTGTGGAGTGGACTCACTAATCCTGAAATCCTGACTTGTATTTCCTCAACACTTGGCTCTAATATGACATCATGTCTTGCAAGGGATACTCCATTTAATGTAATATGGTTATGTCAACCCGAAACCTTTCATAAAGGCTTCCTTTATAAAATTAAGTGTCCCAACAAGGGTTGTTCAAACACATAGTGGTATTGATTCTTGCCCTTAATCAAGTAACGGAAGTCGTGGTCTGACTTCATATGGGTTTTGATGGATTTTATTCTTTATGCATAGTTTTTTATTATCACATGCATGTTAATATTAGGTGATACATTCTTAAGTGTTTTACCATGTTCTGATAATGTTTACTCATAGTCTGATTTTTTATTTTATTCTATCTTTTCATGCTTGTTCATTTTATTAATTATGTGATCCCGACAATACATACATAATAAATAAACCATGAAATCAGATAGAAATAAAATAAGATGGAATGATCATGAGCTTCCATTGGTTAGATTATCTAGTGGTATTGATAAGATAACCCTAACCTAGGGAATACACCTTGAACCTGATGGTTCGTGTTTTTTAGATCCCACATGTCCACCTTTGTCTCTTCTTGCGTCGGTTTTGCCTCATCTTCGGGATTTAAACTGTCTACTCTGGCTTGGGAGATCCTCCATTACATGGGTTTACATTAATGCAATCATTTACATGAAGGCCCTACATTTTATTAGAATAAGGCTCACATGGCAACAAATTTAAATTAAATTAATTTAAATTAAACCATACATATACAAAGGGTCTTTGCTCTAGCTCATGATCATCCATAGCATTCAACATCTTTTACACAAATTTATAATTCAAATTCTTTTAATTTTTCTTTTATTTAAGATAAGTCGCACTCGAATTCAATTAATTATGACATTATAATTAATCAATTTTTTATCTTAAATTCCATTCTGAATTTCCTTGAGATTATTCTAATCCATATTCCATGTACGGTTCTTTGTACATTGGTGGAAACCTGGTGAAATTCCATTTCTGGAAAGTACACGACATGTAGTTTATAATTACATGGCATGTATTTCGTTTCACTCTTTATCTAAAGTACACACCGAGGGCTTTGGCATGTTTTTTGTACATTGGAAACATTGGAGTATACGACGTGCATATAAATCATACATGGTGTGTACTTCCTTGTTACGCAGTAAATGGCCTGACGATCCCGTGTACGTGTTACGTGGCTTATCCTTGTACAAGGTTTCACCTAGGCCGGAACAGACTACAGGGCGTGTTTCTCTAACATACACACCGTGTATTTAGATTTCCACATGTCGTTCAATTATGGTCAACACGCCATGATTAATACTTAGGATTATTCAATTCACAAGGCAAGGTTTGGCGGACCAGTTCCAGTTCATTGAACCTAAGTAGTAGGCGTGTAGTTTTAATTACAGGCCGTGTGGTCCCGTGTTGTACAGACAGAAAGAGAGTCTCCTCTGGATGAGTTCCTCATTTTTATTTTAATCTAAAAATTAAAATTAAAAGTTCTTTTCTCTGATATGAATCGACAAATGAAGAAGGAATAATAGATCTTGTTTATTCAGATTTATAGAACTATTTATTTCAAATTGAATCAAATATAAATTCATAAATTATCAACAAAAATTAAATAACTACAATAAATGTTATGACCTCGCTCTGATACAATTTAAAGGTTCTAGCCACAGTGGAAGCACATGGATGGATGTTCCCACTTGGAGTTTTTTCATTGACAATGATCAATTTGGGATCAATGCGATGATAAATGCCAGTCTCCACAGATCAAATCACAGAAATAGACAATGAAAAGGAAAGTACCAGAACCACAATGTAGGATTATTACAAATTGATTATAATTAATTTAATCAATTGAAAATAAATACCTTTTGGATTTTCTTCCTTCAATGGTTTTCTTGATCACGTTCCGATGAGATCCATCCATGCCTCGCAGAAGCCATGTGTAGACTTCCTCTAGCGGTGATCCACACATGTACCTCGTATCTCGGGACATCACCAACGGAGTCTCCGGGTGCTAGCATGGAGAAACCTTTGCTTGCGTTGTCTGCCTTAGATCGTCTTGATTTGAGGGAAGAGGAACTCTCTCGGTCTTGATAGCATTCTTGGAGGAAGATATTCTTTCAGTCTTGAAATAATTCTCCTGAATTGTTGTGCACAACGATTCTCTTGTGTAGGAAAAGATTTTGGGTTATGAGGATATTTAAAATCGAGTTTTAGGTTATAGAGTTATGACAATAAATAAACGCGTTACGTGTTTCATTTATTTTATTAACTCTTATTGAAAACCCTTATATCGAATATTTAATTCCATGACAATTGCTCACGCTGATTATAATAAATATCATTTAATAAAACAATATTATATCCTCAAAATCCTGACTGGAAAAACTACACGGTGTGTAATAATAAATACACAATGTGTACTTTTTTTCATTGAAAAATACATGGTGTGTACATTAAATGTACACGGAATTTATATCTTGTTTTCACCTATTCATTTCCTTTCCAAAATGAAAGCTACATGACGTGTACATTTAATAATACACAGCGTGTACTTGTTTTCAAAATAAAAACTACACAGCGTGTAATAATTAATACATGATGTGTACTTGTTATAATTTTATTCTTCCTCCAACATTAAAATGATTTAGGCTTCCTTGAATAATTATTAAACAACGTATGGGAATAATCTTTATTATACTTGAGATACTTGAATACACTTACCATGTGACCCTCTTGGCCTCTTTCTCATTGGCCTTAGGCGGGCTTGCGTATAGTCCAAGATTACTTTCTAGCAATGGGTCAAGGCACCCAAGAGAAAGAAGTTGAGGCCGCCTTGACGTATCACCTCATAGGAATTCATACTGTGTAATTTAATCCCTTTGTCTTGATATCTAATCAAGAAGGTTTCATTGCAGTGTAATAAACCTATATGCTTGATCCGTCATTCTTTGAATACCTAAAATAAACACTCGTTTACACCATGACCATGGAATTTAATGAGACCATTCTATTTTAATCAAAGGGCTGTCTTATCAACTTTCATAAATATAAGGGAAAAATCCTTACTCGACTAATCCATTAAAAACATGTCACTCATGACGAACCCAACATACCCTACTTCCCACCAACTGTTTGCGTGACAGTTTTCGTCTGTAAACCTATGTGTGCGAGTCATGACATGAGTTAATAATAATATTTCAATCTAATGACCATTACACACACTCGCAGATAGTAATGTCTGATGGCAGCAAGACATGCGGAATTACTACAGGCAGGTCTATTCTCATAATCTCCAATATTAGAGATTACCAAGTGTGAACTCCATGAGAGAGAATCTCATCTTCTTACAATTACTCACACATGACAGTCTGTATACTATGTGTCCTATCACAGTATGTCATCCAACCGTAGAACATTATTTGAGAATATTGTTATAGAATTTCAAGGTTCTCATCATAGCGGGGATCTGCCATGACCATATTAATGAAACAAATATTGTAGTATATTATTATCTTATTTTCATGCACAAAAATGAACAATATATAAAAATTGAAAATTAAAATAATAAAAGTACAAAACATTTGGTTATCAGGACACCAACCCTTACAATATTCAAGGTGAAGACCACTAATGCTAAATCTAGGTCATGGGTAGCGTAGTTCGGCTCATGCTATCTCAGCTAATGAGATCCATACGCTATCATTGATCACTCCTGCATCAAGACACTCCAATGTTCGGCCCCTGATGCATCATAGTAAACTATGTACCCAACTCCCTCCTCCAGTAGCCTCAAGATGGGTGCACTAGTCAATATATTCCTCATCTCCTGAAATCTCTACTGGGATCTCTCTGACCACACAAAGGGTTGCCTATTCTTCATCAATGTTGAAATCAGTGATGCAACTCTGGAGATGTCTGTCACAAATCGCCAATATTACCAATCCAGTACTAGGAAACTCTGAACCTCTGTCACACTCTTGGGTGGCTCCCAATAAAGTGCTGCCTCAATCTTTGCTGGATCCACTACATCTCCAGCCTCCAAGAGGACGTGTCTCAGAATGTCAACCTCTTGAATCAATAACTGGAACTTTGAGAGCTTACCATAAATCTGGTTCTCTCAGAGTATGTCTAGTACAACCCACAAATAGTAGGCATGCACCTCCTCAATAGTCGAGTAGATCAGTTTTTCATCAATGACTTTGACAAAGAGACCCGCTACTCAAAAAGCTCGGCGGGATCCATCCGATATGTTGGAGTAGATATTGGTTTTATCCTGGGGTAAATGTCAATGTAGAAGTCTACCTCTCTGAGAGGAGGTAGTCTGGGAATGTCGTCAGGGAAAACATAAGTGTACTGATCCACCACAATAGGGAAACTCAGACTCCACACATCAACCTCTCTGAGGATGAGACTAGACAACTGATGTGTGATATGCTACCCCTTCCTCTGTGTAATTCCATCCTGTGCTAAAAATTCTCATTTCTCACTAGTGAAGGTGAACCTGGTCCCATCCATGTGGATATGCCACACTTTGGGGATAATACAATCAATCTGATCATGAACTGTGGATAACCATTCCATACCAAAGATGACGTCGTAAGGCCTCGACGCCACTAGAAGAAGATACCACCCAAAGATCTCACCTCCTAGAGTATGCTCCCACTGCCAACACCAGTGCATAATCATTGAGTAAGCTCTCATTAGAGTCTCTATCCATAATGATTGAGCCAACGGCTCCATCGGAATCTCTGAGCTCCGAACGAGGGAAGTGAAAAAAAAGAGTGACTCGCACCTGTGTCTATAAGTATAGTAGAAAGGGGGAGTAGACACAGATAGTACCTCGAATCATCTTAGGTGAATAATAGATATATGCCCTGACTACCTAAAGCTATGCTCGCCTTTGTCTTCCATCTCCCTATGGTCGGGATGGACCGCCCGGTGGTGTTGGTGGTGGTAGAGACTCGAAACATCGAGCACCACCCGCTACTCGGCCAGCTCCTCTCCCACGTCTTCCTGCTCCTGATGGACCACCACGGTCGAACCTCTACCTTTGCCTGGGAGGTCCCTCTACTATCAGCTGCTCATCTGCATGGTAGGTCGGGCAGTCACAAGCCATGTAGCCCTACCCACAACATGCATATCACTTCCTTCTCCTCGTATAGCTAGATCTGTCTCAGGTGCCCCGCACAACAGAACCTATATCCTGGAGTCGCCCACCTGATGGCCCGGCCCGCTAGGACCTCTGTGACATCTATCTACATCTAGCTGCAGAAGATTCCTCTAGGTTTTTCTCTGTGGCGGGTCTCTCTACTGGTGACTGATCAGTGAGAAAACACTCCACTAGAAGGGCTCACTCCAGCACCCCCGCCTACGTCAGAATGCTAAGGGGGATTATCGAATCCATGATCTCATGCCTGAGTCCCTTCTCAAAGGTCTGGGCTTAGAAGAACTGGTATCGTAACATATATGTGGTGTAGCACGTGATTTTGGAAAACCTCGCTAAGTACTGAGCTACTATCATGTTTTTCTTCTTCAGATGAAGTAACTCCGAAATCTGCACCGCATGAAGGGTGGCTGGAACAAACTCTGAGCGAAAAAAGACTCTTGAAGTATATCCATAGTAATGATGCCTCATCATGCACTTGGAGTGTCAGGCTCCACCATCTTCATGCTGCAGCATGCAGGAGACTAATGGCATGAATCACCATGAGTTCGGCTGGTGTCCCTACCAATATGAAAACTCTCAAGATAGCCTCCAGCCAATCCTCAGCTGATTTCTTGTCCATATCTCCCTGGAACCTGGGCGGCCTCTGGCGCTAGAACTCTTGCAATGCACTCAGGCGACATGCTCTCTCTGCTACTGCAGCTAGTGGAATCGGTGGAACATCGTGTAGTGCTACTATTGATACCTCCGCTATAATAGGGCCCTACATCGAGGCCTTGTAACTCTATGGGTTACCATCTCGTATGTAACTCGGAACCCTAGATGTCTACCATCATGGGACCATCCTAAAAAAAACTGGTGCGCCACAGTTAAAACAGTATACCTGGTGAGTTGACATAATGTAACCATAATGAAAAATCTTGAAACACACAGGAAATCACTATTTTCATGCAATGAGTCGGAAATCAGAGGTCAGGGCCCTGGTTTAAGGATACGTCAGCCGTCGCACAAACACTGGACTCCCTATACTAGAAAACACACTTAACAATCTAAAAAATATTTTTTCACAGAAAATAATGATCAGAGTCCGGAGTCCTATGGTAGAACCAACTCCTCTAATACCAATATTTCACAACCCATTCTCGGGTCCCGTGTCATGACTACCCCAATACCGCCTTCCTTGGGCGAGGGGCTGGCGATTAGCACCAAAGGTGAATCCCATATAAAAAATGATGGAATTTCCATTAAACTTGTAACACACACAATTGAACACAAGCAGTAGAGGAAAAAAGTACTAAAATAGAAATGTAAGGTGTGCTGAAAGTAAGTGGGCCAGTATACAAACCCAATTGAACAACAAGTACAAGTAAAAAAGAAATAAAGCTTCTAGATCGTCCACCAGGGAATCCTACCTGAAGGGTAGGTACAAAACTCGAACAACTCTTCCCAGTGGTATGTCTCATCTAGTCAAGCTCTAAGCTGCCTCCTGTCGGTCACCCTCATCCTTGATCACTGATTTCTTTCGTCTGCACAGAACACAACATGGTGCGGGTGAAGCCCGTGCAAGGGTGAGTATAAAAATACTTTGTAAGGGACCCCGGTATGCCTGTTGGTCTCCCCAAATCCAGAAAGGATAAAACACGGAAGAAAGATACAATCATAAAGTGTCATACAACCATACATAGGTATATTCCCATACATATACCTAAGTTATCAATCATAGTCCGGCTCCGACTCTCGAGCCCAAGCACAAACAATATCAAAAAGGAAGTAAACTCAATCACCACAATGATAATGGTTGAAAGAAATGACCTAGTTCACAAAGTATACATATTTTTTAGATTGATATAGATGATCATATGTAGTCACTGATTAATCTAAGCTATCAGACCCACACAGGATACCAGACCACCAAAGATGTCAGACCCACAATGGATACATGACCATCTATTCTGTCAGTCCCACACAGGATACATGAATAGAAGTCAGAACTATCAGTCCCATGGGGGATCCTGGTACAATATTCATCACTGTCAAACCCACGGAGGATTACGGTATCGTAGTCATCATTGTCGAACCAACGGAGGATTCTGGTACAGAAGGGTAGTAGCCAGCCCTAGGGTTCCCGCACACAGCACGATCAATTCATGGAGGTTCCCCTCCTCGAGCCAAGTGTTGATCCATTAAATATCATAAATTTATGACTTGATGTGTCTCGTAGCTCCGAATCTTCATTAGGAACCAAACGCGATAGACGACACGTCAATCGGACGCCCGGTCTAAGAGTTATTGGCATTTCTGTTCTAGGGTCCCGGTTGGTTTTTTGGCTTATACCAACATAGAAATACACCAACTCTGTCCAAACCTCAAGTGGATTATGCCAAAAGAATTTTCTCTCTCCAATAATTCCATCTCCTTAAGCGGTAGTTCAATCGGACACCTGTAGCCATAGATGTGGGCTAAAATGTGTAAACTGCCATAGTCGGTCCGGGTCCAGTCCGAACCAGTCGAACTGAACCAGCCTGACCCTGTCTAAGAAAGGGTCTTACCCAGATTGTGGGTCTGACCCAGACTAAGGAAGCGTCCCGAGCTGAGGGGATGGCCCAAACCGAAGATTTGGCCCGACCCGAGGGCGGCCTGGCCTGAGGGCGGCCCGGCTGACGGCGGCCTGGAAGTCGGCGGCCCAGCTGAGGGTGGCGCGGCCTTGGGCGGACTTGCCGAGGTTGGCACGGCCTTGGGTGGCATGGAAGAGGATGGCCCGGCCTTGGGCTGCATGACTGAGGGCAGCCCAGCAGTTGCAGCCCAGATTGTAGCGGCCCGACTGGTCACGCGATGGAGGGGGTTGTCGCACCCCTCCCAGTTCGTCGGAAAGAACCGATGCACCGTGCCGATTTAAGAGCCGCGTGACCTGGCTGGTCCTGTTTTTCTAGCTCCATGGTGGCTGACTCGGAGAGCCGCCTCCGCACCTCCATCACGGAGCGATGAACCTGTGGTCCGGCTACCCTCAATGTGGTGTGACGACACCATGCTTCTTCATCAATCACAGCCCTCCCAGTTGCGGTTCCTCTTTCGTCCTCCGCGATTCTTCTCTGGTGCGGTGTGACGACACAGTGCCCTTTCGTCTTTGCCTCTGACATCATCCAAACAAGATTCAATTGAGGGATGTCAGGCTTTGTTTGTTTGGCTCGTGCCCTCCGCGTTAGGTGATAACAATCTGGCCACCGTCAATCCAAAAATAAACATCGAAGTAGGTGGGTATAATTCATATGTAAAAATAATCCAATTCCCCATACCTCACAATTGGTGATTTCTTGATGGTGTCGTGGGATGACGGTGTAATTCCGTTGACTTTAGGAGGGGATGACGTTGTCATTGGAGATTTTCTTCACGTGAATTGTCTTCCCTTTCTTTCCCCAGTTTGAAGGGAAGGAGACTTCGTCATCCTTATACGATGGAGATGGGTGTTCTTCGTCGATAGAATATCGTTCCTCAAAGAGTTCTCCCAAAGCTCCACCAATTCTCCACACAATGGAAAAATATACCATCCCCAACAATAATAATAAAACACATATTATTATGTTCACATAATGAATTAAAATTATTTCAAATTAGAATAGTAAATTAATTAGTTGCAAGATTAGTTAATTAACTGAGAGTGTGGGTTGGAACATTAAGAGGGAAGGTGGAAAGTGATTAATTTCCCCATGTTATGGGAATTCTAATGGTAAAACATGGTTAAGGGGGTTTAAGGGGGTTGAGATTGTGTGGACCCCACCACATAATATCCTCCCATGGGAGGTTATGTGGGGATGGGCCCCACCTCCGACATCCCCTTGTAGGATTAAACTACCACTTACATAAAAATTTGTTATTAATATTTTTTATTTTATTTAGAAAATCCCCAAAATTAAGATTTGATCTCGATAAAACGCAACTGCGGTAAAGGTCTCCTTATGAGAATATCAGCGCTGCGAGTTCATTACTATTCTCATATTTCAATTCTAAGAACCAGTTCAAATGATATAAAATCCACCTCGTATGTTTAATAAATGTACCTGAACAAAACTTCAGAAATTGATTCCTGACACACTGGGCCTCGGAATTAAGCACCTTCATAAATTACGGACTCAAAAAATTTCCATGTATTTAATAAAAAAAATTCCACGGAATTTCCAGTTCATTATATCAATACTTAATACATAAATCATGAATAGTATAAAAATAACATATCCATGGTCAAACATATCACAAATACTTCAATACAATATGTAATATTTGTATCATAAAAAATAAACTTCAATCAAGTTTAAAATCCATCAATGGAAGTTGAAATAAATGAAAATGATTTGTAAATATCTTTGAGAGAAATATCTATTTTACATGGAATCTATTAAAAATAAGAAAATTTAAAAAGGAAGACATTTAAAGAAAGTTTTTAATAAAATATTCCCATATAACTTTATACTTTTCAATGGAATTGACATTTTAAATGCATTCATGTCCATATACATACATCCTTAAAAACCTTTTTAAAAATATGGACATTAATTAAAACTATTTAGAAAAATAAATATTTAAAACACTTAAAATGATGTTTTAGTAAAAATTACCTTAAAAATAATCCCTTTAAAAACTCTTTTATGAAACATGAACATAGATAATAAATATGTCCCAGTAGATACTTACGTAAAACAACCTCGGATAATAAAGTGATTATCAAATTAACCCTTACCTTGAACATTCCTTTTATTAAGGGTACGTTTAGCCTACTGTATAATTACCATTGAATGTTATTTGATTATACCATAACAATATTAATATTTATGATTCCTTACATGATTCATTTATTACTTTATACTACCAATTTAAAAGAAATTCCATTTTAAGTTAACATTTCTGGTAATAATCACTTTTTTATAGTACTTTTTTTAACTTGTTACTCTTGATTGTATCACTTAGATCAAGATATAAATACATTCAGAATATGAAAAATTATTTATATGTCATACATATTTAGAATATTAATATGTATAATAAACATATATATGAAATGGAAAACACCGTTTGTAGGGACGGTAGTGTGTACGTGGGCATAAACGTTGTTTCCATTTTCATATTGTATTGCATGGAACTAAGTGAATGTGATATATGTAATTAAACACACACATATATATATCAATTTGAATTATTATGTCATATATTACATACTTATTAATGATATATATTTTATAATCATATTTGAATGGTGAATGTGGAAATTAATCTCATCGCGACGTGGAGACGGTAATCCATACATACGCACTAGCGACAATATCATTATATTGATGGAGAAATCATATGTAATTGTATTAAAATATAATATATACATAATAATTAAGATGTTATATTTATTGTTTACATCAATTACACATCATTATTATACCCATCAATATAATAATGTATTGAATAACAATTACACCATGACGTGGAGACGGTAAGCCTTACATACACACGTATGGTGACATGTCATTCAAAGGATGGATAGAATAATGAATATGGATGTACCATATTTAAAATAACATCACATTATATATAATATATTGGAGTTATTATTTTATAATGGAAACAATAAATAAAAAGTAAGTGGTAGAATAACGGAATTTGAAAGAGATGATGGAATATTTACCTCTCCTTCAGGGATCTTCCTTTTGATTTGTTAAAAAAGGGCTCCTTATGTTGGCAATATGACATAAGAAAGGAATATAGGATGAATGTAAGAAAGTTGAGAGGGTATTTGGGCATGGGTATTCCGAGCCAAATGGCTTTGGAGGTGTGAATTTGAGAGAAGGGGAAGTGCCATTTTATAAGAGGGGTGAGGGGCACTTAGGAAAAACTTAAAATATTATCTTAGAATAAATTCATATTTAGTTTCTAATAACTCCAAATGAATTATTTAAACTCTAAGTTGGTTATGGGTCTAAGAAATTTCAAATAATAGGTTTTAGACAGGTTTATATCACCATATTAACCTTATCTTTTATATTTAACTCTTAGTTAAATAGTTGGTCATTTGCCATGTCTCTTTGTCTTTTTATATTATATTGTTAAAAAACGTACAATAAAATCCCAATCGAACCCCAATTTATTTTTTATGTCATATATATTATTATATAAGCTTTTTGGATGATCCTTAGATCTTTAAGACTATTATATCAATTAATAATATAATATTTGTTTTAAAAAGTATTTTATGACAATTTTGACACTATTTGGTATTTGTTTTTTGTTAAAATCATAAAAGCATGATTACGTAGAAATAAAATTCATTGAATCAACCCAAAAAATAAATAATAACCAATAAAATTAGTGTAATTCATAAAAAGTCTAAAATTACATTTATTTGGATATTTATAATATCAATTATTTTAATATTTCATTAATAAGGTAACTATTGCCTCAACATTGTGTCATAAATAAATTAGAATATTCAATGTCTAAAAAATATAAAAAAAATCCATTTTGTAGGAAATCATTTTATCATTTCAATAAATATTTATAATCTAAGTTATGACTTATATAACCCCATGTAAAAATTTATTTACAAAATGATATTTGTTTATTTCATTTTTTCCATTACATTAAGTTAATTAAAATAATGTGTCATTATCATTCATAAGTTTCTCCATGGGGTCCCAAAATCAACCCAAGGATTCCCAGGGTTGGCCATTGCTCATCCAATAAGGTTTGGACAAGTGTTAAGGTAATTTTTTTATTATAATATTCATTTTACCTTGAATTACCCAGTTTACCTTTATGCGCGGTTAATAAATGTAAAATGATTCTATTCCAAAATATTATTTAACCTTATTGACCCAAATTTTACTTAATGATATCAACCGTGTCTCTTTTAGTTCTTAAATTTAATTCACATAAGAGGTAAAAATAAGTTTTATGCAAATTTTCAAATGCTCCTAGGAGTAGCTAAAAGACTTTAAAATTTTAAATAAAATTTTTATATGTCAAAACTTTTTATAAAATGACTCAAATGAATTATATTGAACTTATATAGGTATTATTTATCAATTTTTACCTAAAATAAATTTAAATTAAATAAATAATTATACAACAAAAATCTGGTTTTAAGAAATAACTAAGTGTTTTTCAATATTAACCAATAATTGAAAGATTACAGAAAAATACAAAAATTTCACCAAAATAAAATTTTAATATTCTTATATCAAAAATTATGTTTATTATATCAAATTCCAAACATATAATTTTAATTTATTAATATAAAATTAATTACCGTTGTCAAAACCAAAAGGCATATTTTTATGAAATAATAACTATCCAAAGATTGATACTTGTTTATGTTCAATTTCAATGTGAAATTATTTCCAATGAATAACATTGGATTAAATGGTAAAAATATAATCTATTTATACTTCCAAACCAATAAAATTTATAATTTAACACTATACATTATTTTTTATAAAAAAGTTGTTTTCAGTTTATATTTAGTATTTTTCACTATTCACCGAAATTTGAATGTTTTACAAAAAACTCCAAATATTTATGGATACTTAATTTTTATGTACCAATTATAAATAATATGTTTTTTGTCAAATTGAATATATAAAATTTTCAAATATTTGATTTAAAAAACTGTTCACCATTAAAAGGATGTAAAATTGCATTTTTTGAATAATACATCATTTATTTGAAAAAATGAATTTATTCTTAAATTAGGTCTAATAAACTCATAATATGGATTATAAAATTATAAGGATTATATAATGTTTAATATTCAGTTAATACTATTCATAACCTCTTTTGAACGGCTAGTTTCGTAAGTCCTGGTGCACATGAACTTAGTGTTCTGTGTAGTGAAATTTATTGAATTACTTTTAAGAAATAACGTACTATGAAATATTGGGGTGTTAAATTCTTCCCCCCCCCTTCCATGAATGTCATCCTCGAAATTTGAAATTGTTTTTTGAAAATAATATGTTGAAAATAGAAAATACCTTTGTGAGAAAACCGACATCAGAAATTGGGTAAATAAAATTTAGTCTTAATAAGAGGAAAAGGGGGAATAAAAATGTCACCACAAAATTATGATCTCGATTAGAAGATCATTGGTTGAAATTAATGACACATAATTGGAGGAAAAACAAAAATATTTATATGGAGTTATTGAGGTCATCAGTAACAAACAATTGTATAATGTGGGCCTCAAAGCCATCAATCTATGATGATTTAAAATATCATCAGTTCATCAAAACCTAAGTTATTAGGATAACAAATTTTTAGTTTTCAGAACCCTTAAATAAAGTTTTTGAATTAATTTCTTCATATAATAAGAGAAGAAAAATATGTACTTGACAAGTAGAGTTCCATAATTTAACTAATTTCTACCACAAACTCAACTTTCACTCTAAAATAAAATAGAACATAAAATATATTATATTTATCTTATTTGTATAGGGTTCCAAAAAAATGAAATTATAAATCATATAAGAGACCTTTTTAAAAAAAAATATTTCATCTAGAAAATCACATGGGCCAGTGGTGAGTGATACACCTTTGTCTACCTTCTGTTGTGGGTTCAAGTATCACAGACAAGCCAAACCTGACAAGTTGACACCCGAGCTCTGGGTTGTCCTTTTTATGGCAATTGAAAAATAATCTAAAACTAGACTAATCCAAAATAATTCACTCCAAGCTCACAGTCCAAAATTTATAATGAAGGTAATCATAGTGAAGATCCATTTTTCCATGTAATAAGATATGAACACCTTCATCATGCATTATTTTAAATCATGGTAACACCATGAATTACCATAAAACCTGGTTGATTTCATTCATGCTCCCTTATCCTTTATATGATACTGGATATATTCCTTATATCAAAAAATATTGAATATTCCAACAATAGTGAAATAAACTAACTATTAATTAGTTCGAAGGAAATCAAGAATATCCAATATAATTTATTCAAATCAACAATATATTCTTCCAAAATCACTACCTCGTTATCAGGACCATATTAAGGATTGAATTTCCTACAACCATGTATTCTTCCAAAAAAGTGTAGCTTACTATTAAGTCACTTTTCTTAGAAAAATATAATCGCAAATCCTCAATAAAATATTACTGCAGTACAATCCTTATTTATCTCCATAATTCTTATAACTATTATATTGTTGATACATCACTCAAATGAAATAATTCTATATTAGTAACATAAGGACACATATCATACCTCTTCATCTGAGATAGTATCATATCTTTATTTTAATCCAATAGAATCATTTATGGTATACTCTGATGATTGGGACAATGATTCACTTAGTGTTCCAATTCCTTGAAAATAAAGCATTGTACATTCGAAATTTTTTTCTTACTCATGAAAACATGTACATGGTGTCCTTTTTCCCCACACATATAAAAAACACACATTTCCTTCATGAATTTACCAAGGTGATTCTTTCCACAGTTATATCATATTGAAAAATACTTCTTTTTCTTCTTCCCTTTATCCATCATTCTCTCTTCCATCCTTTTCTTCTATTTCTTCCCTTAAAAGACAAAAGACTCGTAGAATTATTTACATATCCTATTAATACATGATACTATTTTCTAATATGATGAGAACATAATAGAGACTATTTCCCTTCTAAATGTCAGCTTAATATCATGGAAGATATGATCCTTCTTATTATTTGGATAATATATATTTTTGGAGTTAACATTACTTCTATAGTGCACCATTTCTATACAGTGGCATACAGTAAGTCAGTTTATGAATATTAATTCATAATTCCAAACTTGTAAAACTGTTAACATAAATAGAATACTTTTTGGATATAATACATAATCATAAAAAATATTTTTTTGAGGAGGTACATACTCGTAAATCCTTCATAATGATTTGTAAGGAAAATGAGAATTATCCTAAGAGTATCTCCACTGAGTGTCATAACCAAGAGTGTCTAAAGGCCTGTTGTCATGAACCAGTTCCCATTCGAGTCTTCCTCAAAGCGGTGTTTTCAGTTTTTACCCCTAGGTACATCAGTTCTAGAGCCGCCTCTACCTGCTTGTATCCAGACATTGATGTAATTCTTGGAAAACTCACAAAATCCCTACAATAACAAAATTTTATGAATATCCTATATACTAATCCTCAATGTCTACCTTAGGGTAATGTTTTATAATCATTGTTTAAATAAATCAATTTCCAAGGTTGTTTCTAAAATTCTTATAATTCAAACTGTAATGCCCCGACCCTATATTCCAGATTCGGTGCATTGTTTTAAAACATTTGAATTATTATAAAGAATCATGTCCCGAATGAGTGATCAGTTTAGTAGTATGGGAAAATATATTGTATAAATGAATATTATATTAAAATTTCTGACATACAACACAAAAAACCCTTTGATAAAGCCACTGTTCCCATAGCTTAACCCTGTGTCAGAAACATTAATCACTTCTTAGAATCCTTGGAAAATAAAACATAAGAAAGGGGTGAGTTTAGATGCTCAGTAAGGGTAAATAATTTTACAGAAGCTATAAACTTTTAAGGAAAGATGTGTAATAAAAAATTTCCTTTTAAAGAAAAACATGAACATAATCTGGAAAAAATAAATCAAACATTACCATATAAACATGAACATGGATATTCTACTAGTCTAATAATCACATGTAATAACTAATTTAAAAATAAAGTAATGACTAACACAGGACATCATTACCACATAGTCAATGCCATGTGCTAAGACTAAAAATAAAAAAAATTCAAGGCCTTGTGACAAGACACTATTTTGTCTCATGAGACCTACTGATGAATCAAGGAGCTATAGAGGGCCCCACCCGTCACGTACTAAGTCCACGGCATTCCTCATATGAAAGGGTTGAAACATTACAAAAAAATTCAGATTAAAACTAGTATACTAAATGTAAATACCTATTACCTAAACCATGAATGGTCTAAAAATAACCCATCCAAAGTAAAACATATCACAAATAATTCAATACAATATGGAATATTTGTATCATAATAAATCAACTATAAGACAGTTTAAAATAAATCAATGGATGTTGACGTAGATGAAAATGGATTGTAAAACTCTTTGAGGGAAATATCTATTTTTCATGGAATAATTTAAAAGTCACACAATTTAAAAAAGGAAGACATTTAAAGTCATTTTTCATTCAATGTGTCTCATACCACGTTGATTATTTTCAAAGGAATTAAAATTTTAAAAGCATTAATGTCCATATAAATAAATCATTAAAAACCATTTTGAAAAAATGGACATTAATTAGAACGATTTAGAAGAATATATATTTAAAACATTTAAACGTTGTTTTAGTAATATGTATTGTATAAGGATTCCATTTGAAAACTATTTTATAAAATAAGTACATAGATAAAAAAAAAATATCCCAGTATATACTTACATAAAAACAGCCTATTATAATAAAGAGATTTTGAAATTAACCATTACCTTAAACTTTCCATTTCTCGAGGGTATGTTTAACCTCTTGTATAATGACTATTGTATTTTCTGAGATTTTAACAGAAAAATATTAATATTTATGATATCATAAATGATTCAATTATGACATTATACTACCCATTTAAAAAAATTCCATGTTAAATTAACATTTTGAGTAATAATCACATTCTTTATCGTATGTGTTTTAACTTGTTACTCTTTATTGTATCACATCATTCAAGATTTTAATACATATAGAATATAAAAAATGATTTATATGTCATGTATTTTTATAATACAATTATTTATGAAAGACATATATATAAAAAGGTAAACACTGTTTATGGAGATGGTAGTCCATACGTACGCATAAACGTTGTTTCTGTTTTCCTATCCTATTGCACAGATCTAAGTGAATGTGATGTGTGTAAGTATATATATATATATATCTCACATATAATTATTATTTCATATATTATATACTCATTAATGATATAAATTTTATAATCATCGTTTAATGGTGACCAAGGAAATGAATCTCATCGCGCCGTGGAGACGGTAATCCATACGTATGCACGAGCGAAAATATCATTATATTGAGGACGAAAACTTATGTAATTGGATGGTATATCATACACAAATAATCATTAAATTTTTATATTTACTATTTAAATCAATTACACATAATTATTATATAGATTAAAATAATAATGTTTAAATAACAATTACACCACGATGTGGAGATGGTATGTCGTACGTACACACGTATGGTGACATGACATTCAAAGGATTGATAGAATAATGAATATTGTCGTACAATATTTATAATAAATTAACATTATATAGACGATACTGGATTTATTATTTTAGAATGGAAACAATAAATAAAAATGAAGTGGAAGAAGAAAGGAACTTGAAAGAGGTGATGAAATATTTACCTCTCCTTCGGGTTCTTCATTTTTATTTTATCAAAAGGGCCCCCTAGGATGGCTTTATAACTAAATAAAGGCCTCTATGATGAAGGTAGGATAGTTGAGAGGGTGTTTTGGCAGGGTTTTTCATATCAAAATGTCTTTGGAGTTATGAAATTGAGAGAAGGGGATGTGCCCTTTTATAATAGGGTTGAGGGGTACCTTAGAAAAAACGTAAAAAATTATTTTAAAATAAATTAATATTCGGTTTATAATGGATCAAAATGAATTATTTAAAGGATAAGGTGGGAATGAGTAGAAAAAATCTCAACCAATAGGTTTTAGACAAGTTTAGGTCCCCATATTAATCTTAACTTTTAGATTTAACTCTTAGTTAAATAGTATGGCATTTACCATGTCTCTTTGTATTTGTCTATTATATGGTTAATAAACTTACAATAAAATCACATAGAACCCCAATTGGTTTATTTTTGTCATTTATATTATTATATAAGTCTTTTGGACCAACCTTGGAGATTTAGGACTTTTATATCAATTAATAATATAATATTTGTTTTAAAAACTATTTTATGTCCATTTTGACACTATTTGGTATTTGTTTTTTAATAAATCATAATAGCATGATTACTTAGAAAATAAATGATTGAATCAACCCTGACATGTCATAATAACATATAAAATTAGTGTAATTTATAAAAATTCTGAAATTACATTTATTTGGATATTTATAATATCCAATATTTTAATATTTCATTAATAAGGTAATTACTGCCTCATCATTGTTTCATAAATAAATTAAAATATTAAATGTCTTAAAAATATAAATAAATGAAAATTATTTATGTAATGAATTTATCTTTCCAATTAATATTTATAGTTGAAATGATGACTTATATAACACCATGTGAAAATTGATTTACAAAAAGTTATTTGTTTATGTCATTTTTTCCTTTACATTAGATTAATTAAAATAAAGTCTCATTGTCATTTATATGTGTCTCCATGGGGTCCCAAAATCTACCCAAGGATGTCCATGTTCGTCCATGACTCTTCTAAAAATGTTATGAAAAATGTTAAGGTAATTTGGTATTATTATAACATTCTTTTTATCATGAATTAAACTATATAACTTTAACTGTCGTAAATAATAGTCAAAAGTTACTATTCAACAAAAAATATTTTCATCTTATTGAACAAAATTTTACATACTGATATCAAATTTGTCTCTAATATTTTTGAAATCAAATTCATAAATTGGTAAAATTAAATTTTAGGCAAATTTTCAAATGCTCTTAGGAGATGGGTAAAAGATGATAAAATTTTCTATAAAACATTTATATATCTAAACATATTATAAAATGATTTCATTGAATTATATTGAACTTATATAGGTTTTATGCATCAATTTTTACACAATAAAAATTTAAATTAAATAAATAATTTTTAAAATAAATAGTCAGTTTTAACCCATAACTCAGTGTTTTTCACTATTTATTAAAAAAATAAATTCTTAAGAAAAATACCAAAATTTCACCCTAAGCTAATTTTTATATTCTGATAGGAAAAATGAAGTATATTTTACCAAATTAAAGACATATAATTTTCATTTATAAATTTAAAACCAATTCCCTTTGTCAAAACCAAAAGGCGTGTTTTTATTAAATAATAACTATCAAGAGATTGATACTTTTTATGTTCAATTTCTAAGTGAAATTATTTACAATGAATAGCATTGGATTAAATGGTAAAAATATACTCTATTTATACTTCCAAACCCTTAAAAAGTATAATTGTACACTATAAATAATTCTGATTAAATAAGTTGTTTTCAGTTAAAATTTAGTATTTTTCATTATTCCCCAAAATTTGAAGGTTTTTAGAAAAACACCAAAAATTTATCGAAACTAAATTACTATGTAACCATTCTAAATAAGAAGTTTATTTTGTCAAATTGAATATATAAATGTTTCAAATATTGGATTTAAAAATTGGTTCATCATTAAAAGGCTGTAAAATTTCATTTTTAACAAAATACTTCTTTTATTTGAAAAAATGAATTTATTATTAAATTATATCTAAGAAACTCATAATATGGATTCTAAAATTATAATATTTATATAAAGTTCAATGTTAAGTTAATACTATTCAGAACTGCTTTTGAATGGCTAGTTTGTTAAGTCATGGTGTGCTTGAACTCGGTGTTGCGTGAAGTGAATGTTATTTAATTACTTTGAAGAAATAACATACTACAAAATCTTGCGGTGTTACAATAATTTTATAATACCTTATAATCAGTTTATAAAAAATAAAACATTATATTTATTGTTTTTGGTGTTAATTATGTAGTTGTTCAACTCTATTTTGACATGTTACATTTTCTTCCTATTAATTAGAACATTAATTCATAATATAAAAAAAAATTAATTTTTTAATGATTATATATATATTCATAATATTCGTATTTAGAATAATCCATAATATTAAAAGATATAAAATAAAATGATTCGTTCATGAATATGGTAGGCCATACATACGCATGAATGATACTTCCCTTTTGATGTTGTATTTAAATGAATGAACAAATAAATATTTATATGTATACATATATTAACAAATTTGTATTATATTTATTCCCGATATTTAAATTATTTTTTAAAACCATCATTTATTCATTCTATGTATAGTGTGAATAAGTGACATCATTTTGAAGAGTAGGTAGTCCACAATTTCACAAAGGATGTTGTCATATTCAAAAAAATTAATAATGAAATGTATTATATGAAATCTATAGATTAATAAATAAATAATAAATATCTTTTATATCATCTATGAAGAGTTTTTCAATCATAATCTCTACCATAAGAGGGGGTATTGGAAGAAAACAATCATTGTTTCATATGGAGGTTATTCGTCGTACACACGAATGATATGTTCTTTACCAATTAGTTGGAAGATTGTGTATTTTTAGGTAGAAACCTTATAATAACATAATATAAATATATTTATTATGATGAAGTTATTATATGATAACGTAACAAGAATAATTGAATGTTTTTAAAGATATAAAACATACATGATTGTTAAATAATGTAACATATATTAAATTAACATCATTTGATTTCTATTGTTGTAAAGGTGAAGATTCAAGTTTTATGAGAGGTAAGTTGGATGATAATTTTATCATATTTTGGGTGATTATAAGATCTTGGTATATGTGAATAATTAAGTGGGGTGTGTGACTTTTTATAGTGGTGAAGTAGCACTCTATTAAATTAATTAAAAGTGAATTCTACAATCATTTTTCACATGTCATGTAGATACATTAATGGTTAATAAAATAAAACTGAGGATAGGGAATATATATGAGAATGAAAATGATTTTTTAAATCTTTAATTGTCATTTGGATATTAGTTTTATTTTTTTGTTTATTGTCAATAAAATTTAATTTTTAATATTAATAATTATTTTTAACAACATTAAAAAATATTAGTAGTCAAAAAAATGTAGTATTTATTATAAATAATATATTTTATGTGATTACAAAAATATTATTTTATTTTAAAAAACCCGATAATAAATTTTTTAGAAAACAATTAATTTAGTCCCATAAATAGAATAACAAAGTGGGTTTCTGAAGTAAAAATATCCGGAATTTTATTATGTGTTAATATCTAATTTCAATTTGAAATATTTTAAAATGAATTAAATTGGAAAAATATATTTAATATTGAAATAATAAATCATTAAAAAAATACAATTTATCATTATAAATAAATTAGATAAAAATGCATTATTGAATTTAAACACATTACTTTTCAGTATTCATCAAAAATGAAACTCCATTGAAAAATACCAAAAATTGAACACAATAATATTTTGAAATTATTATTTAATAATTATGTTTGTTTTGAAAAATAATATTTATAAATTTTCAAAATATTTTATATAAAATAGGTTCTCTATTAAAGGGCGGTAAATGGGCATTTATAAAATTATAGATTTTACTTTCAATACTGCGTTATTATTACCTTATACCTACAGAATCTATTAAATGAATATAAAAAATATAATATTGAATATATAATATTAAAATTTCATTAATAACATTCAAAAATATTAAATAATTTAATTTATTAATATATAAAAACGATGTGAGCAGAAAAATACCAATTTAACCATTATATTTTATTATGTTATGTTTCTATTTATAATTAATATTTAAATTATTAATTTAACATAGATTTTTATGAATGATATATTTTTATATTTTTTTAATACAGTTAATCAATTATAATTTAATATCTAGGTTATATTATATTTAAAATTAATGTTACAAAAAATTATTTCTGTTTGGTAAAACGTGGTCTTGCGTGTTACACAAGATATCGTCGAAAGTCATTTTTGTGTGTAAAAAAAGATAAATATGTATTGGATGAAATGAAATATATATCATAAATTTATATTATTTAAAATCTTAATTATATTTTAATGTCCCTTGATAATATATTTCCTTAACTGTTTGGAGTTTCTTGTCATACAGTACTACAAATAAAATGTTCTTATTTTATAATTTTAGAGTGATACAGACATTTTATAATTAGATAATAATGGTATGATATACATGATTGTGGATATATAATATATGTATAGTAATCCTATATTTATTATATAATTATTTTTAATTTTTATGAATTATGTTTCTAATAATCAGAATGAATTTAGGTCTTACTTTCAATTTTCATTGGAAACCTTCACTATTAATTAATTATTTATTTTTTTGGTGTATATATTTCCCCTTAAATTAATTATGATTATTATATATAATATCATAGGGATTTTTTAGCCATATAATTTCATTTATTCGTGTGCCTAATAATTCAAATATTATCAAGGTTTTCATGGTATTATGTTAAAATCTCATAGTTTATTAGGATTTATTATGATTACATTTCTGATAATGAAATCATTTGATCTAGAATATAATAATTTAATTAATTTTATCAGACTATTATTATTTATTTCAAATATTTGTCTCCCATTAATTTTACCATATATCTATACTTAAGATAATAAACTTACGTTCTTTATAAAAATCAACATTATTTATCACTTGAGTCATTACCCAATTTTCTTCCATGTCCATAATTATATAAAAACATTTGTGAATGATTTTAAAATTATATAATTATTATTTAATGTAATTTTTACTCATTAATTACATTAAAAAATGGTTTCACAATTATTTTTGTTTTTTCATTTCTGAATAAGGACTTTTTTATTATAAATAAAAATCTAAAAAGTATATTTGTTTTAATGTGAATGGATAGTATGGTATTTTCTTAATCCATTACAACAAAATGATCAAAATAATAATATATATGTTTCCATTATTATTTTCTTATAAAAAAATTTCAATAATTTTTTAAATTTTTATTTTATATTTTTAGTTTTATAGTTAAAAGATTATTTACCCAAGGAATGTTCAATGTGTTCTTTCAAAATCATTTTCACTCTATGATGAAAACATTCGATTATACATAAACTGTATTGGGGATGTAATCCATAGATAAATACATTTTTATTTCTCTTGATTATATATGAATATGATTACAATATATTTATGAAACATGTTTCATTTCCTTGGTTTTTTATGATGATATGAGGAAATGTTTTATGAACCATTTTATTTTCCATTGCTTGGGCTATAACTGAATATTTATGAATACAACTACATTTCATGGATTATGATATGATGAATGATTTAAAATATTGTATAACTCATATATATGATAATAATTATGTTATTGGTGGGCAATATATCTCCCTATATTAAATTATGTAATGATGGATAAATCATTAGTAAATATGTTATGCTTGAACTTGATTTCATAATAACAAGTTCGTGTTTGGAAACCGTTTTCATTTCTATAAGATAATGAATGGGATAGGTATTTTCATCTATACGATTAATCATGGTTATGGTTTCTTTATATATTATATTAACATTGTTTCGGGTTATTATTTCCATGAGATTAATCATGGGCCTGGTTTTCATGTTCATAATGTTATTGGGGGATCTGGATTCATGTCAATATGGTTATGTATAGACCAAGTTTCATGTCCATTCATTTATGTGAGGAGGTTACATCATGTCTCTAACATAAGGAGTGAGCCTATTAGTATTTCTTTTTTTAGAAATGTAATATAATACATTTTCCGGATTAGTATGTTGATGTTATTTTTTCTTATAAGATGGCATCTGATTCCATAATGATTCATGAAATATTTGCTAAAAATATTTATGCAACGACCCAAGATATCAATATTTATTATAAATGTAATGGTTTTCAAAAATAATGGTTATATTATAGTATTTTTTAGCCCATATTATGACAATGTTATCATTGATATCTCCAAAGTTTACAATTACTAAACATCTAAAATCACTCATTCGACTGATTCCAATAAAAACCCTAACACCAGTAGCCTAAAGTTAAAGCTCATTTTTTTAAATTGTTTTAGCTAAAATAGATCATATCACCACAGAACAATCTGTTTAGTAGTCTTGGAGAACCAAATACACACATAGTACCCTTATTACATTGATAAATAAATATAGAACATAAAAAAGCTATATAAAATTCTTCCTCAACACTTATTCAATTATTTCGTCTTCATAAAATATAGACTAAAGAATAAAAAAAGGGTTATAAAAAACACATCCTAGGGGTTAGATATTGTGGAAGATAAGTGAAATAAACATGTATAATCAATATATAAAGGTAAATAAAATAAATAAAATAAATAAAATGAGAATGAAAATCTATCCAAATATTATGTTATTGTGAATATTCTCAAGATAATAATAACAAATTACTCAATGAATGTCATTATTAATTATTGGATGCCATATATATCAAAGGCCAACCATAATATATTCAAGTTTGTTTATGTATGTGGTCAGACCTAACTCTGGTTCTACATTGAAACAATCATAATGAGTTTTTTGTTATATTCCTTTCATCTCATAAGACAACTGATGCATTGATGAGCTATCTAAAACTGGACCCCAACTGTTGGACTAGTATTAACCATCCCCTAAACCATATCATACCATTTATAATCAAAAGTTTTATATTAAATATTTAACAAATAACATGAATTTTTATCATGTATTAGTTTTCAATTAATGATACAGATAAATTAATATTTTCCAATTAATTAAATAACTATCAATTGTACCACATTGAGTGAAATAAATAAAGAACATACCCTAATAAAATCATAGATCATTAAATAATAAATTGTAGATGGTAAAATAATGTGTCATGAAAATGATTCAATAGATGGTTTAGAAATTGAAAATAAATACTATAATAAAATCATTTAGAAATTCATCGGAGAATTTCCATATTTAACTTCAGAATGAAGAGTTATTTTGGATGACAATTTTTATTTATCATAAAATCATATTGTAAAAAAGTATATCCAATAAAATAAAAGTTATGTAATGTAAAATTACAGAAAAGAAATAAATAATGTTTAGCTGATGTGAAAACATGTAAAAAATGTGTGTTTGAGATGCTTTATAAGTGATCCTCTTTTGTGCAGTTGAAGGAAAATATTAAAGAGTCATTAAAATGAAAAAACCATAATATAATTTATAAAAAATGAAATTTAAAAATATAATATTAAATTATAAAATGAGTAATTTTAGAAAAATAATGATTTTTAAACACATATTATGGATTGTACTTGAAAATGGTAAACAATTCAGGAATTTACCTTTAATCAGGAATACTTATCATGAATAATTGATAAGGGGACCATAATAAAGGTATTTCCCTTATTAATAAATAATAATTTTGATATATAAATATTTTAAGAACATAGACATAGAATTTATGTGCATTACATAAGAAAAATTATGATCTTAAAACATATTAATATATGGAAATAATAACCTAATAGAAAAAATTTATTTTCAGGTGGAATCCCTAATCACATTGTAATCAATAAAATCTTATGACCCATAGATATGATAATAATAAAATGAAATATTTAATACCATGAATACTATTAAATTCATGCTATGATATAACCAGGGGAATTACGCATTCCCAATACACAAAAAATAGTGGTGAATAAGGAATATCTAACAAAAATATAGGTCAGATGATTAAACCCATATATTATATATTAAAGTGTAATGAACTAGTAATTAACTTCTTGTATAATGAAAATATATTTCCTTATAATTTAATTAAGCTCTTATTAAACATTTATTTAATTTATTAATATATTATTGAGTTCCTATATAGCCAATTTAATGAGTTGTAATATTCAATTTCCTCATTCGAGAGTGTTTATTTCCTAGATTTTCTGACATGGTTCACTTCTATAAATTTAAAAAAAGATTACTTAATACTGGAATAATTATCCTAAATTTAAATTATATTTTTTTAATGAACATCTATAATATTAAAAGGTAATTTATTTCAATCAATTATATCATATGCTAATGAATCATTTGAAAAAATAATAGTAATAATAAGGATCATTTTGGTGTTTTTGGACAATCTTAAACTAGTATTGTTTAATTAATTAATATTATTCATATATACATGTTGTTGTAAATTAAATTATCGATATATATATATTATAATCTGTATCAAGCATAAAAATGGCTTTGTAACCAGTCCAATGTGTTCTATTTTAAAACTAAATAATGTCATTAGTAATGGTGGTAGATTGACTCATCACAGACGATGGTTTAATTTAAAAATGAAGAGAATGAGAGAATTGATGGTGGATTTTACCTTGAAATTATGACATTATAGTATATATATATATAATACAGTGGAATTAACATTAATGTTTGGATAGAGGAGGTGAGTTAAGTATAATAATTGAACACCAAATAAAATAAAATTAAAAGGGAATGATTAAGGGTGTACTTATTGAATTATAATATTGGAGAACATCCATAGAGAAATTGGATTTTGTTTTTTACTGAGACCAAAGGCTCTTAAACATGGGGGACAAACATTAAAAATTATTGGTTAGTAATTTGAAAAAATTAAATTCTATGGGTTGTGAGAATAATATGTCGTGAGAGGAGGTATTTACAGTATATGAGTGGAGGGTTTTTTTATTATTCTAATATTTATTTGATTCTATTTGACCAATACCTGAAATAGTTATGATTATTGTCAATAAATAATTTAACTATTTCATGTGAGTTTGAATTGTTGGTTCTTACATCATCAGTACATCATATATTACTCAGTAATTCAGGATTTAGCTTATACTGTGAATTATTGTATTTAATTATTAAAAAAATCAACTATATTAAAAAAAATACAAAAAAACTATTTTAACCATTTTTTGAATTATATAATTCAAAAATAAAAAAAAATTATATGAAAATAATATTACAAATATGATAAATTTAATAATTTATTAAAATAAGCATTTACTCAAGAAAAACTAATATAAAAATTATAAGTTATTTAATAACAATTTGAATAATTAACAGAGGTATTATAAAATTATATCATATGAGTAAGAAAAAAAATGAGTTTATGGTTCTAATTTACCAAGATAAATTTATTTTAAATTATTATATTATTTTTTAAATTATTAATATACAGATTAATATAAATATACCAATAGTTAATTTATATTTTTCAAACTTTTTATTTACTTATATATGATATAATTGTATCATATTATAATTTATAAGATGCTTAAATATTACTTATTATTTCATAGGTGATGTCACTTTTCTATTGGGAAAATTAATATTCTTAATTTTCATGTTTCAATTTGAAATCTAATGTTACTATTTCAATGGTATATTTATCTTAATTTATAAAAAAAACATTCTCATTTTATTCAATCATCATTTAATTAGTTATCATTGTTTTCACTATTTTAATTTATCTGAATTAATCTATATGAAATAATTCTATGACAAATTTAATATATAGAATGAATTATGTTTTGTTATGTGGGTATGTAAAGTGAAATCATTGGGTGTTATATTATTTTATCGTTTAGTAAATTGATTTATTGAAATTTAAAATTTTACATCATAAATTAATGGATGATACTTTAAATTTTTTTTTGGAATTTGCACATCAGAAATATGGTTAATAAAAAATATGATTCATAAGAGGGAAAATGATCTGTATAAGTTACCAAAAAAATTGGTATTTGAATATTGTTACAATAGTTCAAAGTGAAAATATGGACAATGAATAATTATATATCCCTAATGTTATGACAGATAGTGATATAGAATGTAGACATTTGAAAGAAAACAATCACAAATCCGTATATTTTTTATTGGTAAAAAGTCCATTCAATTTTCATAAAATAATTAAACATATAATTATCTTGTCCCATAATCATTTTCGTAGAGTTGATGGTGTATTTTACTATATAGTGTATAATAATAAAAAAAATAATTGATTTACATGTCATAGCCTCATATGTTTTTGGTGCTTTGATCTATCATCACATAATTCCATACACTGGTATATGAATGTCAAAGAATAATCTTCCATTCCTGAGTCACCTTTAATGAATAATATAGTCCATAACTCATACCTTTAACCATTAACTGTAATCTGAAACTAATATGGTTAGAATATATTTTTAATGAATAATAATTTACAAATAATAACATCATCCATTAAATAATTACTTAATCTTTGGAATTTTATGAAACATGCCTGTCCACATTTAGCAAACATGATTTTTGAACTAAGATCACTATAATTCCAAAATCAAATATTCATAAGATTCCCCAAATAATAAATCTTTTATTTTAATATACAAAATAACTTATTACCATTCTATCCATTAATCCATTTAGAAACATGCATTCTTCCAACATTAAATTCTGTAGATTTTTAATATATTCCATAAGTATGAACATTTAATAATTCCATCATAAGATAAACCATCAGATCACTGACCACATTTATGGTCACCAATACAATCCCATAACCATCTATTTATTATAATCTCATAATCATTAGGGTCGATGGTGTTGTATTTCCCAAGTCATGTGTTTTCAGGAATATCAATTAACAAAAAAATCACATATCATAAATTCTAGTGTTATTCATTAGATGAATCTATTTAAAAAAAGAATAAGTATTGTAATACAATCCATATATATCTCATCATTCATATAACATGATTTTTCTTGATAAAATATTGTAATAAAAAAATTATCGATTCTAATAGTAAGAATATTAATCATTCATATCCCTTTGTGGTAGTCACATAAGCTTGAACATGATTCGTTGTCCTGTATTTGTGTATATTACATTGACATTTAAGACATTTGTTTTTATAGTGTCTCATATCCTTTAAGTTGAAGCATTGTACATTGTCAAAACAATCATACAGATGAAATCGTTTATGTCTGTAATTAATGATTTCCATTTTCCAAATAATAAGTTATTCATTTATAAGAAAAATTATTTAGATAACACAGAATAGAAAATATTATTCTAATGTTACTCATTTCATCGTCCTTTTATATAGTGACAAAAACTATAGAGAAGAGCATGGGATATGAAATACTAACATTACTTTAATAAATCCACCAAATTAACCAAATACTCATTCCAAATAAAATATGTATAGTTCAGATGAAGATTATAAGGAAATTTGTTTCTATTTAGACGTTTTTGTTTTCAATACACAATTTTTGAATACCTGCATGAATAAGAACATTATAAATTATTCTTATTTTTATTTCATCAAATGTCTCAATGTAATCATTAATAGTTAGAAATATAAAAAAATTAAATTCTAATACATGTAATATTTGTGGTGGCGATCCTCATCTACAACTACTTCATGATTGATTGGAGATTCATATGGTCTATTTTTGGTGAATAATTCAAAAATACCATCCTAATACCCTTAATTCCGTGAATAGTTTTAAATATATGAATATAATATTTGTTCATATACAAACTATTATCCTAGAATTTAGCTTTGTATATTTGAGCTTATAAATCCCTTGTACAGTTTCCTGTTGGTGTCTTGGATGTATATTAATGTTTCAAAATCACATGAGCATGATTTCATGATCATCCTTGATATTATGTCCTATATTAGATATAGAAGAGTTATTTTTGATCTTTCTCCTTCTATTTTGAGATTTTCTGTCAATAGAAAAAAATTATTATTAACAAACATTTTACTAAAATTATATTAATAGAAAAAATAATCTATTATTTACCAATAATACTTATATGAAACATTCCAAAATTATATAATAAACTATATTCATTCATAAAACCATATATCATAATGTATATTTTTAATCTAGAAATAATTAGTTACCTTAAATTGGGAATTAATTCATTGGTAATCTCATAATAAACCACATGGTTTTTTATAGACATATTTAATTTTAAATCCCTCATAATTTTTTTAATGATAATGTGAATTATCATAAGAATATCACCATGGAGTGTAAAAATATGTGGGTTTTATGACCAATTTTTTTGTAGTAGGTTACGATGAATCTGGTCTAACACACCTTCCCATATTTTTTACACATAGGTACATCTATTCTTGAACCACGTTCACTTTTTGTATCACTAAAGTATGTATTTTTATGTATACCAAAATATTGTCCCCCTTAAAGAGATTATATGATTTGATTCTATAATTATTATCAAATTACATGTTAGAGTTATGTTCCCTATATAATAATTAATAATTTTAGTACCTGAGGATTCTACTAATCTTCTATTGATATCATAAAAAACATCCCAGACCTCAGTAAGCTAGAGTAGGTTGTAATTATTATTCAATGGAATATAAAAAAGAGACTTCATCACCCTGTATAAAATAATTTTCTATTCAGGAATAAATAAATAAATACATGGAACATTTATCACATTTATAAATACACATACAACATAAAAAATGGAAATAATATTCTTCCTCAACAAATATTCAATGATTTCATCTTCTGATCCTTGAGATCAAAAAAAATTAATAATTAGATCGAATGATTAGAGATGGTTGGGAACATAAGAGTAAAACTTGAATATATATGTACATTAAACATGGAAAGGTAAACAACTGAAAAAAAATCCAGTAAATAAATATAGAATGAAAATTCATCCATATATATTATTCATAGAGAAAATTCTCTTGATAATTATAATAGATCACTCAATGAAGGAAATGATTAATTTATTTTTGTCTTGTATCTGGTATATAAACCTTAATACCATCAATACAATTTTTTACTGTGGGTGGATATCATTTTTATTCATCTTAGGAACAAACTCGAAGGGTTTGTTGACATCTTTTTTCATATCATGAGAATACAGAAGCATCGAGGGGCTATCAATAATCATGACACACCCAAAGGGCCAACACTAACTAGTGAATAGTCTATATCATACCCATTAAAATTACTCCATGTATTTAAAATATTTAATTAATTATATATCTTGTCATAGAATATCCATATTAAAAAAAGTTAAATATTTATTAATTTGTCCCTATTAATAAATTTGCTGTCAATAGTTATATTTTTAATGGTATTAAGATTGAATATCCCCTGTAAAAATAATCATAAAACCATCAATAGAATATGGTATATGGTAAAATAAGGGATCAATCATAAGATTCAAAATTGGGTTTAGAAATAGAGGAATACATTTTAATAAATTCATTATGATAATTTTGAGAGAAATACCATTTTTTTGGAAAGAATATTTCCTTTGGAAAATCATTTGTATTTGTCATAAATAAATTTAAACATAAATATCATATAAAATAAAAATTAACCAAAATGAAATTATATTTTACGAATAAATTATTTCTAATTGAAGTTGAAACATGTATATGAAGTCTTTAAGAAACATTGTCAGGGATGGTTTTTAGTTTGGATTATTGAAAATAATAATGAGTATATTAAAAAATGTATAAAATTTTGTATAAACCCTAAAATGAAAATATTATTGTGAAAATGAGTAATTTCATAAAAATCTCGGTGGACTAAAATAGATTACATAGTGTACCATGTAATGGGAATGAAATTTAGAAGATCCCCTTAATCGGGCTAGTTTTTTATTTGGAAAAATTAAGAAATAAACCAAATATAACATTTATTAAACCATAAAAAAGAATAATTTGACTAGGTTTATATTTAGGTACAAATAAACACAATGTATGAGTATTAAATATGAATAATTAAGAGTTTCATTGTAGTAATTAGAGGGAATTAGTAACATAAATGTAATAATGGATGTTCGGGGAGAATCCACTACCACTTAAAATCAGTAGAATAATATTCCTCATAATGTTATTTATCATAAAATGAAATAGTAAATACCATGAATACAATTAGATTCACGATATGATACATCAAATGGTAGTAAATAGAAACCACATACAATAAATACAAATGAATTTCCAATCTTTTATAGAAATAAATGTGTGAGGAGAATACCCTAATCAAATGTATGAAAGCATTCAACACATGTACATATCATCCTATATAATGAAATTTGATCCATTTATAATTTAGTTCATAAATTATTTTACATTTATGTGATATATTATAATTTTTATAAGTTCAGAAATGGTGTTTTTGATGAGTTATAAGTCTCAATTTCATCGTTCAGACATTTTTGCTTCATTGATATTCATTATTATTTTCACTTGTATACATGTACAAAATATCATGTTTAATGGGAACAACTATCTAGAATAGAAATTACTAGTTTTTAAATATCTAATTGAATATTAAATTGGTATTTATTTCAATCATTTATACAGTATTAAGATGAATCGTTTATAAAAATTTCAATGATAGTCAAGATTAATTTTCTCTTTTTGTGATCATGATAAATTAATTTTTTGTACTCATTAATTTAATTAATATATACTATTCATTTGATTCATATGAATTTTAAAACATATAATATAATATTTTTTAATCATAAAAACACAATTATGATTATCAATAAAAGTGGAATTTCAGTAAAAAAACACATCGTCCTTGAAGGCAGGAGATCGACACCCCACAGAATATATTTTTATATTTATAATAAAAGGAAATTAGAAGAGATTTTATGGTGGATATTCCATTGAAATAACAATATTAAAGTTGATATATGATTTTGTAGTTATAATGCATTTTTTGGATATGTGATTTGAGTTAAGGGTAGTAAATGAAAGGTAAATAAACAAAAATTAAAGGGAATTATTATGTGGTTTACCTATTGAATTACTCTCCTTGGACACCTCATTAGAGAAATTTGATTTCTTCTTTTATTGATAAAAATGATCTTGGATGTGGTTGAGACAATTTTTAAGAGGTTTTGGAAGAAATTGGTCAATCATTTTGGCTTTGGTTGATTGAGGAGAAGAGGAAGTGAGTGGTGGCAATTATAATAGAGGAGAAGAGTGTTTTTTGATTAAATTTATGATTATTTTATTTTTTTGTCTAACAAAAACTAATTGTGATGATTCATGTTACTTAGAAAAGTAATTATTTCATGATATTTTGTGATTAGGTTGCATACATTAGCAATGCATCATCTATGATCAAATTATTAATTTATTATTCTTATAACAGGAAGTTCTGTAATTCCTAATCCACCCAAAAATTTCCTATATTTTTGAAAAATCCAAAAACAATAACCCAAATTTTTTTTGAGTTACATAATAACAACTAAAATTAATTTTATGAAATTAATTTAATAAAAAAAGAAATTAAATTTTAAATTGAAATCAATGTTTTCAAAGAAAATATCGATATTAAAATTACAAAATATTAAAAAACACAAACAAAACATAAAAGAGGAATAAAAAACTATCTTATTATCATAAAAACATATTAATTTGTGATTATTTTTTAAAAAATTATATTTCATTTAAATTATTATATAATTTATAAAATTTTAAATGAAAATTTATGTTTTATGAAAATACCAACAGTAAATTTATCAGTTTTAATGTTTTTATTTACAAATAATATGATATAATTACATAATATTTCCATTTATAAGATTCCAACATTTAATTTATAACTTCATATTTGGTTTACAATTCTATTTTCCAACTTATTATTCTTATTAGTTTCATTAATTTTCAATCAATCATGTAATTATTTTAAAGGTATATGTTCTTTAATATTAGGGAAAAGCCTCTTATTTCATTTTTTCTCCATATATAGTATTTTCTTCATGTTAACTGTGTTATTTTATAAGATTTAAATTTTATAAAATAATTTTATGTGAAATATTTTCCATCAAATGAATTGAATTTATTTAAAAGGATAAATTCCATTATAACATGGGGTGTTATATTTCCTTTCCCCATATAATGATGGTATTTTTTCTATAGGGTATGTGTAACAAGTGTTTTATGTGAAAATATACTTGAGGGGTATTTTGAAGATGTCTCATGAAATAAGATGATTTAGTATCTTGTGTCCAAATTGACTATGATTTTACAGTATTAATTCATTCTTGTGAGTGTATATTAAAAACTCATCTAAGATGGTGTACTATTTTTGTAAAAAACATGGTTAATTATAAATGATACTATAAAAAATAATTCAACACCAACATCAAAATTTAAATTATATTGATAATGGTCTGAAATATATTTTTGATTACTCTATAAATCCCAAACCTCATTTTAATTAACTTTATGTTTTATGTTTTCTCCTAAATGAGGATAATCCCTACCAAAGAACATTCTCTAATTTCTTCTGAATACAATGTTGATCTACATGAACACTAACACAATCCATAAAAATGTGCCATTTAAATAGAGGCTACGTAAATATTTAATATGTAAATTCAACAGAAGGTAGATTCTGTCTCCCATGAACAAACAAAATCCTGAATGCATGATTGATTCATATCCTCCTGAATCTGAATGTGTCAGCCTATATGAATATCAATATGAGGTTGATACATTATGCTTAATTTCAATTCGGTACTCTTTATATATTAAAAACCATTCCAAAACTATGATTTAACCAAGGGATCTATGTTATAAAAAACTATCGTCTGAATCCCATGTAGCTTCATCATCTATCAAAAAACATGAAAAAATTAAAATCCACCATTATAAACTCCTTTATATGAAAGAAATGATATAATTTATTATACTGAGCATCTACAACCCAAATCACATCCTCCTACATGTATTCCTTGGTAAATTGAGGATAATGTCAAAATATATCATATCTAACTTCCAAATATGAATATATAATGGTTCAATCAAATTAAATGTTCTATGTTGCTCCATTTTAATCTTATTTTTAAGGAATCATGATTGAATTCTAAAATATAACAATTCATCCCCGAAAACTAATTTTGATTCCTAATATCATGATATATCATTTTAGTACCACAATTATAATAACAAAAATACTAGTTTTCACTATCCATAAATTCCATTATAATAGATTTTGAAATGACCAAAATTTATTAGAATCCTGTAGAAGCCCTGGGAGACAAAAACAACACCCAAGGTCCCCCCCACCACAAATGATTTAACTCACTCAAAAATATTTGTTTTAGGAAACATTTGTCAATATTAATTATATCATATAATTATAAGTCATACTTGTTAGAATTTTTAAGTGACATTCAACAATTCTCTTCAACTCTTAAGATAATATTAGCGAACAAACCCATAAAAGACCAATATTATACTGATTCCATATTTTGTTGATTTCACAACTTCTTCGTAAACTTGTTGGAGACCACATTTCCATCTCTTAGTGAACATGAAATATCAATTTCAAAAGATAAAAGATACTCAACATAGTGTAAATATTTTATGTTTATATACCACTTAGTAATAATATACATATGTCTAGTTTGATTATAATACATCATAAATATCTCCCCAAAGAGATAGGGGAAGTATGTTTTGATGGTTTGAAACATAGATTCAATTTTGATTTCATGGTTATGATAGTTATTCTCATGAGGTAATTATTAGAGGGGGTAACATTCCACCACATATTTCCCCTACATCAGAACACATCAAAATACAATAACTAAAGAATCACAAAAAACAATCTAAATCAAACTCAGTTTATTATGAATCATAGCATGGGATAAATTCAACCTCACCTTCAGTTCCATGAAAGATCACTGCCATTTGTCATTCCTATCAAACATAAATATCTTATGTGTTAATTATTTCATCAGATATTTAATATTTCTTAAAACCTAAAGAGGCCCCCAATAATTACATTCCAATATTAAAAATCTATATCTTCCAAACACATTTATCTATTTCCACTATGACAATACGTAAATATTCATTTTAAGATCCACTCAGATTACCCTATCATATGTACTATGGTCTAGAAACATCAATTCATGAATCCATCATTCAAATTAAAAATATATACATATATATGACTTTATTTAATGATTCAATGTATTCTATATGAATGACCTATGAGTTCCAACACTAACTTTAAGTAAACCAAAATACCATCAACAAAAAGAATATTGAATTGTCCCATGAATAGATGAATGATCATGTTCAAAAATGAAATAAATAAAACTAGATATTTTTTATAAAGAATGACATAACAAGATTTATGAAATTTATATTCTAGATAATAAACAATGTCTTTTGAATATCCTTTTCCAAAAATCTCAACTGATGGTACCCAAATTGTTTGTAAATCATAGAATAAATAAATGCACTACTGATTTAATCAATGAGCTTATAAATCACTGTAAATGATTATTTATTCAAAATTGCCACCATATTATGCATCAAAAAGTACAAAAAAAATACAAGTCATCCATTCTCATTAATTTAAAAGATATTTGGTGAATACCAAGGTGGTACCAAAGGATAAATAAATAACTTTTCAAAAATATCTCAAACATCACAATTAATCTCCTTTAACATTACTAGTGTCATAAAATATAATGGAAATGAAATCTGTGTCATCCAAGGGAGAATTTAATTAGAGAAATCAACCTATATATTGTGAGGTAACACAAAATATAATCAAGAATTTACTCAGTTTATGAACTCACAACATTATGATTTGGATTGATAAAATTATTCTCCTTGACTTCCAGGAATATTTCGAAAAACAATCATGATATGAGTTAATCTTGTCAAACAAAATTCATTGATATCCTAATTAAGTATCCCACTCAACATTATAAAATCAAAGGAAACATCAAGAAATAGAATCCAAACACAATGATGGTAATATTTAATCAATCCTTAATAATGATAATCAAATATATCCCAATGATAAGGATAAATATATCAATATCAATAACTAATAAGTCACACAAAACATCAAGGTCAGTAATATTCAGCCAACATGCTGGAAATATAAAATCATATTACTTTATGTATACCATGGATTTGTAAATGAACCAATATTAAATACTTGAGATCTAAGATTAATACCAAAATTGTAACACCCAAATCATCCATGGTAAGCTTCTCTTTGAATAATACAGTAGCATGTGTTGTACGCAACTTCGAGTTCTAACAAACACCACAACCAATCAAACGAGCCGTTACGAATAGTAATACACACTTTTTAAAATTTTATAAATATTATCTTTCAAAATGGACTTCATTTTAGGATTATGAATATCGAAGTTCTCTTATGTTGAATATTTGGTACTTTTCGGATAACTTTCATAATTTGAGGAATAATGAAAATTACTAAATTTTAATTAAAAACTACTTTTTTAATCAAAATTATTAATAGTGATAAATTTTGAATTTGAGTGATTATAGAGTTTAATTAAATTAAATTTTTACCATTTAATCCAGTGTTGGACATTGGACATAATTTCACTTTTAAACTGGACATAGGCAAGTGCCAATTTTTTGATAGTTACTATCTCTTAAAAACACACATTTTGTTTTAACAACTGAAATTAATTTTATATTAATATCTATGACTTATGTGTTTTGAAATTATAAAAATTTATTCCATATTTAGAATCAGGGGGTCCAAATTGTGTAAATAGATAAATTTTATTTTTAGACATTTTTAATAATTACTTCGGTAAATATTTTCTTTACAATGGTTAAAGGGTAAATCTGGTAAATAAGGGTAAAAAATAATATAATAATAATAATAAATTACCCTAAAACGTTTCCTAACCCTATTGGTTGATACATGTACTACCATTGTAATCTTTTTTTTGATTTTGGAGCCCCATGGATCCACTTGTAAGTGATAATGACACTTTATATTAATTAAGTTAAAGAAAATACAAAAATGACAAGAGCATATATCTTTTAAAAAATATTTTTTTTCATATGGTTATATATGTTATATTTACGAATATAAATATTAATAAGAATGATAAAAAGATTTAATACATAATGTTATTTTATTTATAATTTTTAGAAATTTAATATTTAAATTTATTTATGACACAATAATGATTCAGTATTTTTCTTATTAATGATAGAATCAAATAATTGGTGTTACAAATGTTAAAATAAATATAATTTGATTGTTTTGATGACATCTACGAATTTTATAAGTTAATAGTACATGTTAGGATTTCTTAAAAGACTTTTTTTATAATTAATAAAGTTTTAAAAATGATAAAAAAATATCTATTATTAAATAGTGTAAAAATTGACATAAAGGAGTTTTTAAAACAAATATTATATTATTAATTGATATTATATTCCAAAATATATAAGGATCGGTAAAAAGACTTATATCATGATAGGTGAATCATTAATAGACCATTTTGGGGTCACATGGAAGTATATAGTAAGTTTATTAACCATATAATATAAAAATGCAAAGTGACATGGTAAATGTAAAACTATTTAACTAATAGTTAAATATAAATGATACAGTTTATATAGTGATCCAAACCTATATAAAACATACTGGTTGAGTAGTTTTAGGCATATCCCCACCTTAAACTTTAAATAATCCACTTTGGGGCCATTATAAACCGAATATTAATTTATTATAAAATAATATTTCTAGCTTTTCCTAAGGTGCCCTCACCCCTCTTATAAAAGGGAACATCCCCTTCCCTCAAATTCACACATTTAAAGCCTTATGGGTGGCCAACACCTGACCAAATATTCTCTCAACGTTCCTCATATCAACCTAGAGGCATTATTTTGATCAGAAAGACACCATAAATATCCCTTTTGATCAAAACAAAAGAAAGAACCCGATGAAGAGGTAATGTTTTCACCTTCATCTTTCATGTCGCTTTCTTCTTCAACTTCTTATTTCTTTGTTATTTCAATTCTAAAATAATAACTTTAGTATTTTATATATACTGTGATCTTATTATAAATATGTTACAACCATATTGAGTATTCTATCCATCCTTTGAATGACATGTCACCATACGTGCGTACGTACGGCTTACCGTCTCCACATCGTGGTGTAATTTTTATTCAAAACATTATTATTTGGATGGGTATGATAATGATCTGTAATTGATGTAAATAATAAATATAACATGATAATTATTCTGTACATATGATATACCATCCAATTTTATATTATTTTAATATAAAAAGAATGATATTGTCGCCCGTGTGTACGTACGGACTATCATCTCCACAAACGCGAAGAGATTCATTCCCCATCGTATCCATGCAAGTCTAATTATCATTTTATGATTAAAAATAATATTTAAAGACTTTATATAATTCTGTATATGAATATGATACAACCTATCCATAACAAACACAACTTACTTAACAAAACATATAAAATAAAATGAGTAAGTGAACACCCAAAACAACGATAATACTAAAATATTATTAACAAAGAAATATTAAAAGATCATATATGATATCATATTTACCTATATGATTATTGTATAATTTAATAAAAATTATTTCACTACTATACAGGAGGATAACCTACCCTCAACCAAGGAAAAGTACAAGGTATGGGTTTATTTCACAATCTCTTCATTATCCGAGGTTGTTTATACATAATTATCTACTAGGAAATATTTTTCATCCACATCCATGTTTCATAAAAATGTATTTCAAAACATTATTACTATCTTATAGACTACGGGCTAAAGTCATTTATACCCTTGATTGACTTTTTATAAGATGTTTATAAATGAATCTTTCTGTCGTTTTCCAAATAAGGTCCTTTTTAAACTTTTCGACAGAATTAAGGTAAGGATGTATTTTTTAACTTATACGGTGGGTGCAGCTATTTTCCACCTTTATAAAATCGTCGATGGTTCTGTTACAGGTTTATAATAATATTTTCAAATTAAATGTTTTCTTTTATAAATATGTGACTTTTAAATGATTTAAAAAAAAAGAAATATTTCTCTCAAAATAGTTTTGATTTCATCTATTTCAACATCCTTTGATGGATTTTAAGCTTATTTGAAGTTGATTTATTATGATACAAAAATTCCATATTTTATTTATGTTTTTGAGATATTTTTGAATTTTTATGTGGTATTTTTATACCATTTATGTTTTATGGAGAAAGTATTGACATTTCGTATGCTAGTTTTAATAATAATGATTGATGAAGCTCACATTTTCATATATTTTATACTGTAAAACATTGTTTATAATCCCACAAAAGTGTTATTGAATGGGTAATTATCATGTTTTTAGGTTTTAGTGCTATTTTGAACCCAAATGTGAAAAAAGACTAATTCTGGATTTTTGACAGAATTTTACGTCAGGGATATTTTGGTCATTTCAGGAAAAATAAAATTCCAAATTTTCTGATTAAAATTTTGTTAGAATCCTTATTTTATTTCCTTCATTTTTGTCTGCTGGACCAGGAGCTGATTAGGTCATCTAAAGGGTCTAAAAAATCATTGAAGATTGGAATTTTTCCGGGCGGACAGCATGGACCCACCCAAGGTAACAGACCTCAAACGCGGCCTACACATATCCAAATGATGTGGTTATACCTGGAATACCTTGAGGACAGATAGGGCCGTCTCTAAAATAAATTTGGAGGATTTTGGATATCCTTAACGAGGCTATTGGACGACATTATTTTGGAGGAACCTTCTTGGATGCTTCGTCCAGAAACAGAAACCGAGAATACAAAATTCATAACTCCTACATAAGGTTTCCAAATTATCGGAAATTTGGAGAGGAGACTTCCAAGACATTTATGAACAACATGTATGAAGGGTGGAACGCGTGAATATGTCATTAAAGGGGTCTAAAACGCGTCGACATTCGGGGGTCGAATTCTGCCTATAAAAGGAGGCCCTCACCTCCTTCCCAAATCATCCCATTCTCCATCCATTTCTTCAAGGAACCAAGGAGGAGATCTCCAACGAGGGAGGCCGGCCGCAAATCTTTCACCATTATTTTTATTTTATTTCTTTTCTTTATTTTTAGTTTTTAATTGTAATTTAGATTTCTAATAAATTCATGCATTGTTTTTATTTTTGTGTCCACCGATTCACCATCTTTTCTTCCTCTCATCTTACCATCGTGAACTATAATACTCATGATCATGAGTAACTAATCCGAGGAATATCCCAAGAGAGTAATCAGGTTCTTGAACCCAAGACCATCTTCTTAATATTCTTTGAGTTAATTCTAAGGATAATTTATAGTGGGTGTAATCCTCACTGTGGTTGTCTAAAGGTTAACTTCTTAATCTACAACCATTTTCCCTCGATTGAGGAGGTGGATGGAGGGTGTGCTTGGCGATCGCTAAGTAGGCTTTTCATTCACAACAGGGGTAGAATAAGGTGTGCACGCATACGATGGAGTGTGTACACTAAGAATATTTGAAGCTGGCCAATGAAGGTGCTCCCTGAATATTCTCTCGGGAGAACTTCCTTTCATCCTTAATTACATTCTGTTTAGAATTGCATGGTAATTTATAATTAAATTTTAGTTTCTTCAGATTTATGAATTTCATTTATTTTATTAAATTACATTTATTTCATAAAATATTAAACAACAAAAAAAGAATTAGATTAGGTGGAATAGAAGTAGTGATTTATTAACCACAAAAGCTCCTCAAGAGAACGACCTAGGTCAGCCCCTGTGCTGCACTTAGCTATAAATATTTTTGAGAGCGTGCACGACAACGCTTCGTCAAATTGGCGTCGTTTCCGGGGAGCCAAGTGGTTTTCATTCACTATTTTTATTCACACTGTGTAAATAATTTTCCTTTCATTTAAAAAAAACAACAAAAAAATTCATAAATTTCAAAAACTAAAAAAAATCTTCTTTGTTCATGATGTATTCAAATTATGATTATTATGCATGGACTGATCAATCTCAGGTGCCAGAAAATGTTTGCAATGAAATTGATGCTCAATTTCATAGGATTAGTGATAAAGTTCAAAAACTGGAGAGCCAAATTGAATGGATTGCTGAATATGTACGCACATCCCAAGAGCAATCTGAAACTGAGCCCGAGCCTAAACCAGAACGAGAGGTGAAATTGATTTCACCAATCACATTTTATGTTAAAGAACCTGAGGCGGGTGAGAAAGAACTTCTAAAAGAACTTATCACATCATCCCGCACTCAACCATTGCTCGAGGAGGTCCCAGATGTACACATTCCAACTGATGCACTAATGGGAGGTCAGCATTTTTCGGAAGAATCTTGGAATAACTTTGTCGAAGATAACTTGAAACATGATTCTCCCATGCTTGATATTGAACAATATGTACCTTTTGACCTCAATATTGCTTTGGAAGATGAAGAAGAAGATGTACTTTCTGAGATTGAGTTTCCAATGGACATGCCTGAAGAGATCAATTACCAAGCTGAATTACTTGAAAGGGGAGATTTCTTTATTAATTCTTCATGTTTTAATCTTATTCAAGCTAAATTGTTTTCTGACATCTCTTCCTTTGAAATTTCTAATACAGCACAAATGGAGCAGACCATGGATGATATGAAAGATACCACTAAAGTAGTGGTGATCATGGAAGAAGATCTGGAGAAGGTGGCGGTGGTGCGACTACCTCCTCATCAAAAAATTTCATACCATATGGAGGAGGACACCGCTGAAGTTAACAGGGAGAATCCTTATCTTTTATTCCCTCCCACTTCGAACCTCAAATTTCTTCTTTATTCTTTCTCGGTGGTTTGGAACATTCTTATCTTATTTGGGGTTCTCTACTTTCAGTGTTTAATCATGGACATCGGGAAAACTCACATGTGGTGGTTCATCTCAAAGAAACCACACCCACCTTCTGATTGGGGATAATCTACTGAAACTGTCTGACTAGGGGCAGTAAAAACCTAGCACCCGCTTGGGGGTCTAAACCAAGCATTATCTCTTTTCTTTTCCTTTTCTCATTCTTTTTATTTATTTATTTTTCTTATTTATTTTTATTACTTTATTGTAGTCTTAAAGTGGTTGCTTCTAGGAGCTTAACTCAAGGTATCCACTTCTAAAATAATGTCAGGTTGTATCTTTCCTTCCCTTTGATTTTTTTTTATATTTATATTTTGTTGAGTTGAAATAAGGGGTAGTTAAATTTAAGTGTGGGGGAGTGTCAACCTGCTTAGTTCTTCTTGTGTGCTTTTCATTTTTTTTAGGATTTTTGAGCTTTAATGAATATTCTTATCACTTTTCACACATCAATTTATTTTGAAAGAGTTGAAATGATTTTTGAAATAATGGATTTTAAATGATTGTTGATGTGAAAAAAAAAATTCTTGAATTGGATTATCAATCATTTTTATGAGTTTGACTGATTTTTTAAATCCATGCCCATGAAACACTGACTAAAAATATTTTTCCAATCCTGTGAGGTATTCTGAACCACTTTTACATATTCTTCCTAATACCCACACTTTCTTGAGGGAAACTTGAATTTTGTGTGAGAACCAGAATTTGTGAATATTCTCTTTTGAAGCTTTGGATTTCATGGAATGTATTTAAAATGATTGAGGCATCTCATTGGCTAGCCTAATTTTATCCTAAGACCCACCTTTACATTTATCCTTCGTAATCCCTTAGATGCCATGAATTGCCTTATAGGTTTAAGCCACATTACAAGCCAATTTTTCCATACCTACCAGCACTTTTAGTATTTTTGCATGGATATTTCAAGTTTGAGTGTGGGGGAAGGGCCTTTCGTGTGTGTTCATTGGGATGTGTATCATTTATGGGTAGTGTGAAGTGTGTGTCAATATTTTGGGCAGTGTATAACAAGAGAATTGGGCATGTGTCATCATTTCATTGTGCATTATTTGGTTCATCCATTTCTCCTAAAAAAGAAAAAAAATAGAGATGAGCTTGAATTCCTCATTGTACATTCTTTTATGACTCATGTACCTCCCAAAAATCAAGGGCATGAATTTTCATTCATTCATTGTATTCAATTTTTCAGCTCATCCTCTATGAAAAAAAAAGAAAAAAAAGAAAAAAAAAGAAAATAAAGTTGTGCCTTTCTGGAGCTTTGAAAAAAAAAGAGGAGAACTTAGATGATATCATTCATTATAATCACTTATTGGCTCATATACCATGTCATAAAGATGGGTGGGGTTGTTTTTCACATTTACAAGCAGTATTGAGTGAGGAATTTCCTGTGTTTTCACTTGATTTAATCATGCATTGTACTTAAAAGTTCAACCTCCTCTTTCTAGCTTGGAACATTTTTCAATCATTCTACCACCGACCCTAAGCCACAGAATCATTTGAACCTTTAATTAAAGCCCTCATGATTAAATTCATTTTCATGTTTCACGCTGTGGAGAAATGATAATTTTTACAAACCTATGGTGATACATGTGATTTTCAAGTATGAGCATAACTCCAGAATCAATTTCTCTTGAATGAAGAGTGACATAAAAATCAATGTGAGGTAGGTTGTGATTGGGCCATGGATTGATTTATGAGGTTGAACAAATTGTAATGATTGAAATGAAAATGAGAGAATTATTATTCATAAATGAGACATGATGGAATTCTATTTTGGATAAAATCATTGATATTTTCTCATTTTTGATTGTTGTGTGGATTTTGATTTGGATGTAAGATGATTGCCCAGGAGTGCAATGTTTAAGTGTGGGGGAGTGATGAAGCTCACATTTTCATATATTTTATATTGTAAAACATTGTTTATAATCCCACAAAAGTGTTATTGAATGGGTAATTATCATGTTTTTAGGTTTTAGTGCTATTTTGAACCCAAATGTGAAAAAAGACTAATTCTGGATTTTTGACAGAATTTTACATCAGGGGTATTTTGGTCATTTCAGGAAAAATAAAATTCCAAATTTTCTGATTAAAATTTTTTTAGAATCCTTATTTTATTTCCTTCATTTTTGTCTTATGGACCAGGAGCTGATTTGGTCATCTAAAGGGTCTAAAAAATCATTGAAGATTGGAATTTTTCCGGGCGGACAGCATGGACCCACCCAAGGTAACGGACCTCAAACGCGGCCTACACATATCCAAATGATGTGGTTCCACCTGGAATACCTTTCGGACAGATAGAGCCGTCTCTAAAATAAATTTGGAGGATTTTGGATATCCTTAACGAGGCTATTGGACGACATTATTGTGGAGGAACCTTCTTGGATGCTTCGTCCAGAAACAGAAACCGAGAATGCAAAATTCATAACTCCTACATACGGTTTCCAAATTATCGGAAATTTGGAGAGGAGACGGCCAAGACATTTATGAACAACATGTATGAAGGGTGGAACGCGTTAATATGTCATTAAAGGTGTCTAAAACGCGTCGACATTCGGGGGTCGAATTCTGCCTATAAAAGGAGGCCCTCACCTCCTTCCCAAATCATCCCATTCTCCATCCATTTCTTCAAGGCACCAAGGAGGAGATCTCCACCGAGGGAGGCCGGCCGCAAATCTTTCACCTTTCTTTTTATTTTATTTCTTTTCTTTATTTTTAGTTTTTAATTGTAATTTAGATTTCTAATAAATTCATGCATTGTTTTTATTTTTGTGTCCACCGATTCACCCTCTTTTCTTCCTCTCATCTTACCATCGTGAACTATAATACTCATGATCATGAGTAACTAATCTGAGGAATATCCCAAGGGAGTAATCAGGTTCTTGAACCCAAGACCATCTTCTTAATATTCTTTGAGTTAATTCTAAGGATAATTTATAGTGGGTGTAATCCTCACTGTGGTTGTCTAAAGGTTAACTTCTTAATCTACAACCATTTTCCCTCGATTGAGGAGGTGGATGGAGGGTGTGCTTGGCGATCGCTAAGTAGGCTTTTCATTCACAACAGGGGTAGAATAAGGTGTGCACACATACGATGGAGTGTGTACACTAAGAATATTTGAAGCTGGCCAATGAAGGTGCTCCCTGAATATTCTCTCGGGAGAACTTCCTTTCTTCCTTAATTACATTCTGTTTAGAATTGCATGGTAATTTATAATTAAATTTTAGTTTTTCAGATTTATGAATTTCATTTATTTTATTAAATTACATTTATTTCATAAAATATTAAACAACAAAAAAAGAATTAGATTAGGTGGAATAGAAGTAGTGATTTATTAACCACAAAAGCTCCTCAAGAGAACGACCTAGGTCAGCCCCTGTGCTGCACTTAGCTATAAATATTTTTGAGAGCGTGCATGACAACGCTTCGTCAATGATTTTGTTATATTTCAATCTATTCATAGGAATAATGCATTGTACTTAATAAGTGATGGGTGGAGCCCGCTATACCTCCTTGATGCATTGGTAGGTCTCAATAGACAAACTAGTGTATTGGCACAAGCCCTTGACAAAATATTATTTTTAGTCTTAGGAAAAGGCCTTGACTATGTGATTATGATAGTCTAGAATTATTTATTCCATCATTAAGAAAGTGGTTATTGATATTTCATGTGATTATTAGACATGTTGAATATCCATTGGAATAAGTAAAAGGAATTGTTTCATTTTATTTCTATCATATTATGATGAAGTTCAAGGTTAAAATACTTTTGTTTTTGTTTTACATTGCTTTAAATGTTTATGCTTATTTATGAATGTTTTTGCTCTATTGTTATCCTTATTGGGAATCTGAGCTCACCTGTTTCTATGTTTTAATTTTTCCATGGATGTGAAGAATTATTTTATGAGTGACCTGTAGGGATCGTTTGAGGGGATAAGGGTGTGGTCTATGGAGACAAGATGTTGTTGTGGTTTTTCACTTTATGATGTATTGTAATCATTATGAATGTATCTGATGTTTACAAGGATAGTAAACTAATCGGTCTTTCGAGACATGATATTTTGTGATCATACCAATATTATGTAATAATGCACCGAATCTGGGTAACTGGGGTCGGGGCGTTACAGTTGGTATCAAAGGAAGTTTAGTACAAACCTAGCAAGCTAGATTTAGATAAACTCTGATTAGAGAACATAGACCTAATGTAACATCTCCAAATAATAAAGGGTTAAATGACTAAATTATATGACTCATGTCAACAAGGTGCACCTTCCTTTTCGGGAGCCTGTGTGATTAGAACTCCACAGTTTAGCGTGCTTGGCCTGGAGTAATGATCAGGATGGGTGACCTCCTGGGAAGTTCCCTAGGGTGTGTGTGAGTGAGGACAAAGCACACTGGAAAGGACATGTGTTGGCATGTGGGGACTGTCATTAGTCAGATGACCCATTCGGGCACGTGGGTGGACCCTGGGGTGGGCCCTCTGTGTCTGCGGGGCAACTGGTGGTACCTGGTGGGCCAGGACCCGACGGCCATGTTAAGGCGGGGTGGTTGTGCTATCACCGGGACCCGGTTGTCACATTTGGTATCAGAGGAGGAACACAGCCTTAAGTGCGCGGTGTGCTGCCTGGGTTGAAATGTAGGGCCCACAATGAGGGCGTTGTGCTCTAAAGGGGGGGTGATTGTAACATCCCCAAATGATAAAGGGTTAAATGACTAAATGATATGACTCATGTCAACATGGTGCACCTTCCTTTTCGGGAGCCTGCCTGATTAGAACTCTACAGTTAAGTGTGCTTGGCCTGGAGTAGTGATTAGGATGGGTTACCTCCTGGAAAGTTCCCCAGGGTGTGTGTGAGGGAGGACAAAGCACACTGGAAAGGACATGTGTTGGCCTGTGGGGACTGTCATTAGTCAGATGAACCGTTCGGGCACATGGGTGGACCCTGGGGTGGGCCCCACGTGTCTGAGGGGCAATTGGTGGAACATGGTGGGCCAGGACCCGACAACCATGTTAAGGCGGGGTGGCTGTGCTGTCACCGGGACCCGGTTGTCACACCTAAGATGGACTTTTAGAATTAGCATAGAAGAACTTCCTATAATTTTGGTATTGTATAGATTTTCTGAGTTTTCTGAGAAATATATCCATTTCTGGATACAAGAAGGTAGAGGCGGATCTTGCAAATATGTACCTAGGCATAAAACCCTAAAAACTACTTTGAGCTAGACTCCAACGGGGACAGGTGCATGAAAACAGGCCTTGCTGCACTCTTGGTTACGACACTCCTGGGGGATATGCTTAGGATAATTATAATTTTCATTACAAACCATAATGGAGGGTTTATTAGTATATACTTCCTCAAAGAAAACATTTTTATGATTATGGATTATATCCATAAACTGTTCAATTCATGTTAGGTGTTTTAAAAGTATGGATTTATGTATTGTGATTCATTAACTAATTTATTGTATGAATTTTTTTAGAAATTGTGCCTAGTGGATGAAATGGAAATTGTATCAATGCACAAACTCCATGTATGGATTTCCCTCCTACTCAAGATAATTATAGTGGGGTTGGTGATATAACTGGTGCTGATCAGTTAATTACCATATTGGGACAACTCACTCAGGTTATGAATAATAACCTTACCCATATGGAGCACCCCAATCCACAGCATGAAGGATCAATGTTAGATCATTTCATGTGGAAACAAACACCAACATTCAACGGGAATACAAATACCTTAGTATCTGATAAATGTATAAATTCCTTAAAGAAAATATTCCATGCCTTGTGGGGTAGCGAAAGGGAAAAATTTATCACAGCAGTTTACCGCCTCACTAGTGATGTTGATCAATGGTGGTCATTGATTCAAAACACAAAGTAATATGATGAAGTATCAAATATGGAATAGAGGGAGTTAAAATAACTTTTCTTAGAAAAATACTTTCCTCGTGACCATCAAGTAAATATGGAAAGACAATTTTTGAGTCTGAGACAAAAGAAGGATGAGAATGTCGCAAAGTATGAAGCTAACTTTACAAGGATAGCGAGGCATGAAGCAGATTATATACATAACCGAGGAGTAATATTGATCGTTTCTTTGATGGGTTAAAACCATTTCTTCATCTAGAATTAGTTTCACAATACTTCTAATCATACGAAGACATTGTCTCATGTGCTATCAAGGCAGAAAAGGAATTCTCTAAGTCTTATGACTTTAAATAAAATCAAGAGAATAATAGATCTGATGATCAATCTGGAAATGGAAATAAGGTGAAGAAGGGAAAATTTGAATATCCATACTATAGTAAATGTGGGATGAAACACCCATGTACTTGATTTAATGGAATGGGTGTCTATTACAAGTGCGGTGAAAAAGGCCACCAAGCTCATGATTGCAAAGGCAAGAAAGAATATACTAATGTTCAGTGCTAAAATTTTAGGGAGATGCGACATTATGAAAATGAATGGCCAAAACGCCATGGAATCTTACCTGAGAAAAGGACAACAGATCATGTCCATGCTTATGATATAACTATTTCTGTTGTAGAAGATTCGAAAGATGTGGTGGTAGGTAATTTTTTGATTTCAACAAGTTTAGCAAATGAATTATTTGATTCTGGATCATCAGATTTTCTCCATATCTTACTAGTTTGCTAAGAAAATTTGATATTTCCAATTTGATCTAATAAGGGAGTTGTCGGTTAAAACTCCTAAGGGAAGTATCATAGCAACAATGTTTTGTGAATCAGTCCCTATTAGAGCACATAAATGTTCTTTATCTGCTGATCTCATCGTCATACCCATGATTGGATTTGATTTGATCTTCAGTATGGATTGGCTTTCAGCCATGATGTGATTATTTATTGTATGAATAATGAGGTTACGATTTTTGATGATGATGATAAAAAACACCTTATATTTATAGAAGAATCATCACCACCTAATTCTTATCTACATCCACCCACAGTAGCTCATCTAAATTCAATTATTCGGGAAGAAGAGAATGAAATAACTATGGGTGAGTAATGGAATGTTAAAATAGAGTATGTACCAATTTTGAGAGAATATGTTGATGTGTTTCCAGATCATTTACCTGGACATCCTCTAAAATGAGAAATTTAGTTCTCCATTGATTTAATTCCTGGATCAAGGACCATATCGAAGACCCCTTATTGAATGGCTATTGTGGAATTAGTGGAACTAAAGAAACAACTAGAGGATTTGAGTAATAATGGATTTATTTTCCCTAGTGTTTCTCTATTGGGAGCCCATGTCCTTTTTGTTAAGAAGAGAGATGGATCTATGAGGTTTTGTATCGACTACAGGGACACCAATGCTATAACAATAAAGAACCAGTATCCCCTACCTCGCATTGAAGATTTATTTGACCAACTACATGGAGCTAAATACTTTTCAAAGATTGACCTTCGATTATTATATCATCAATAGTGTGTGAAGAATGAATACATTCCAAAGACACCATTTCAAACTAGGTACGGGCATTATGAGTTTACAATAATGCATTTTGGGCTAACTAATGCACCCAATGTTTTCATGGATCTAATGAATAGAGTTTTCAAGGAATACCTTGATTACTTTGTAGTGGTATTTATTGATGATATCATGGTATACTCCAAAATCTATGAAGATTAGTCAATGCACCTATATTTACTCTACCATCGGGGAATCATGGGTTTGTTTTTTATAGTAATGCATTAAAGAAATGACATGGTTGTCTCCTTATGCAGAATGATATGGTTAATGCCTATGCATCACAACAACAGAAAATTCATGAGAAAAACATTCCTACTCAGGATCTTGAGTTAGAATCTATAATCTTTGATTTGAAGATTTGGATACAATATCTCTATGGTGAGAAATGAGATATTTATACTGATCACAAGAGTATGAAGTATATTTTTTTTCACAGAAAGAACTCAACATGAGGCAAAGAAGATGTCTTGAACTAATCAAGGATTCTGATTGCACGATACACTACCACCTGAGGAAGGTAAATGAGGTGGGAGATGCTTTGAGATGAAAATATCATGGATTTTTGAACAAGATGATAGATTAAAGGGATATTATTTTCATGGATCTAGTTAAGATGGATATGGGAATAACCATGGAAGGTGAAACATCAATGCTTTTTCAAATGGTTTCAAAAACATATTTACTAGAAACGATAAAGAGTTCTCAGACCGATGATGAGAGTTTCAAAAGAATATAAAAGCTGTGAATGATGGGAGATTGAGTGACTTTGTGGATGAAGATGGAATTTTGAAATTTGGGAAGAGACTGTGTGTTCCCGATATACCTGATCTAAAAAGGGAATAGTTGGATGATACACATAATTCCAATTCTCTATACACAATGGGAGCACTAGAATGTATAGAGATCTAAAAGAAAATTTTTTGTGGGACAACATGAAGAGGGAGATTGATGATTTTGTGTCAAGATGTATGGTTTTTAAACAAATGAAATCTATAATACAACAGCCTGGAGGAGTCATGCAAATCTTCCCATACCTGAGTGTAAATGGTATAATATCACGATGGACTTTTTCATTGGACTACCAAAGACTCCTGGAAAGAACGATGCAATATGGGTCATTGTTGATTGCCTTACCAAGTCAGTACGTTTTCTTTCTATGAGGGATTATTTACCACTTGAATGTCTAGAAAGGATATATATTAATGATGTTGTGAGACTTCATGGAGTACCCCTATTAATTGTTTTTTATCGTGATCCCAATTTCCCATTACGATTTTGGAGGATTCTTCAGAAGGAATTGGATGTTGAACTTCATTTGAGCACTGCATACCACCCCCAAAATGATGGAAAATAATAAAGGACTATTCAAACCATAGAATACATGTTGAGATCTTGCTCACTTGACTTTCAGAGTATGTGGGGTCAATATTTACCTCTTATGGAATTTTCCTATAAAAATAGATTCTATTCAAGTATTCGGATGACACCATATGAAGTGTTATATGGAAAGAGATGTCGCACAACCACCTGTTGGGATGATGTTGGTGAAATAAAACTAATAGGCCTAGAAAATGTGGAGGAAATTGTGGAAAAGGTAAAGGTAATCCAAACCCACATCAATGCAGCTCAATGTAAGTTGATGAGCTATGCTGATAACCGAAGGAAGGATTTGGAAATATCATGTAGGAGATCATGTTTTCTTGAAGGTATCTCCATGGAAGGGAGTTATACGTTTCGGTAATAAGGGAAAAATGAGTCCTATTTTCATCGGACCATTCGAAATTCTAGAACAAATTGGGGTTGTAGCTTGTCGTTTGGCAATGCCGCCAAGTCTCTCCAATGTTCACAATGTGTTCCACGTATCACTATTGAAAAAATACATGCCTAGACCAACGCATGTACTCATCTATGAGGAAGTAGAAATGGAACCCGATCTATCTTATTGTGATGAACCCGTCAGGATTCTTGATACAAGAGAAAAAGTGCTGAGAAACTGGATGAGTCGTCTAGTAAACATTCTTTTGAGGAACCATAAGATGGAAGAGGCAACATGTAAACCCGGGGAACTTATGATGAAGAACTACCCGAGTCTTTTTATGTGGTAATTTTCTAGAAATTTAGAGGATGAAATTATTTGATGGAGGGGATAATGTGACACCCCAAGCTTCCACGGTACACTTCTCTTTGAATAATACAGTAGCGTGTGTTATACGCAACTTCGACTTCTAACACACACCACAACCAATCAATCAAACAGTTACAAAAAGTAATACCCAATTATTGATATTTTATAAATATTATCTTTCAAAATTGACTTCATTTTTTGATTCTGAGTATCGAAATTAGATTAGGGTGATTTTTTGGTACTTTTCGAATAACTTTCATATTTTGATTAATAGTGAAAATTACTAAATTTTAATTAAAAACTAATTTTTTAATAGAAATTATTAATAGTAATCATTCATGAATTTGAGTGATTTTAGAGTATAATTATATTATATTTTTACCATTTAATCCATTTTTTGTCATTTTATATAATTTTACATTTAAACTGGACATAAGCAAGTGTCAATCATTTTATAGTTTTTATCTCTTAAAAACACGTTTTTTTTAACAATGAGAATAAATTTTAAATTAATTTCTAACACTTCTTTGTTTTGAATTTATAAAAATTGATTCCATATTTAGAATTAGGAGGTCTAAATTGTGTTAATAGGTAACTATTATTTTTATAGATTTTGAATAATTACTTCGGTAAATATTTTATTTTATCATGGTTAAAGGGTAAATCCGGTAAATAAGGGTACACAAATAATATTATAATAATAATGAATTACCCTAAAATGTGTCCTGACCCTATTGGTTGATACATGTCCGACCATGGCCATCTTTTGGTCTATTTGAGGACCCCATGGATCCAGTTGAAAGTGATAATGACACTTTATATTAATAATGTTAAAGTAAATACAAAAATGACAAAAGCATATATCTTTTAGCAAAAAAAAATTTACATAGGGTTATATATGTTATATTTTAGACTATAAATATTAATTATAAATATAAAAATATTTCCTACATAATGGTAATTTATTTATAATTTTTAGACATTGAATAATTAAATTTTTTATGACACAATAATGATGCAGTATTTTTCTTATTAATGATTGGATCAAATAATTGGTATTATAAATGGTAAAATAAATATACACTGAAAGTTTTGAGGACATCCACGAATTTTATTAGTTAATATGACATGTTAGGATTTGTTAAAAGAATTTGGTTATAATTAATAAATTTGTTAAGACTTCAAAAAAATCAATTCAAAAATAGTGTCAAAATTGACATAAATGAGTTTTTAAAAAAAATGTTATATTATTAATTGATATTATATTTTTAAAAATATAAGGTTCAGAATAAGGGATTACATAATGATATTTTTATCATTAATGGACCACTTGGGGGTATCTTGGAAGTATATTGTATGTTTATTAACCATATAATATAAAAAGACAAAGTGACATGGTAAATGTCAAACTAATTAACTAAGAGTTAAATATAAATGATAAGGTTAATATAGTGACCCAAACCTATATATAACTTATTTTTTGAGTTGTTTTTGACCTATAACTACCTTAACCTTTAAATAATCCACTTTTGAGCCATTATAAACCGAAAATTAATTTATTTTAAAATATTATTTCTAGCTTTTACTAAGGTGACCCTCACCCCTCTTATAAAAGGGCACTTCCCCTTCCCTCTAATTCACACCTTCAAATACTTTAGGCCTAGCCAACCCCTACCCAAATATTCTATCAACTTTTCTCACTTCATCCTAGAGGCATTATTTTGATCCTAAAGCAAACCTAAAGATCCCTTTTGATCAAATCAAAAGGAAGAACCCGAAGAAGAGGTAATGTTTTCACCACTCTCTTTCAAGATCCTTTCTTCTTCAACATCTTATTTATTTGATATTTAAATTATAAAATAAAAAATCTAGTATCCTCTATATATTTTGATGCTATTATAAATATGGTATAACCTTATTCAGTATTCTATATATCCTTTGAATGACATGTCACCATACGTGCATACGTACCACTTACCGTCTCCACGTCGTGGTGTAACTGTTATTCAAAACATTATTTTTTGGATGGGTATGATAAGGATGTGTAATTGATGTAAATAATAAACATAACACGATAATTATTCTGTATATTTGATATTCCATCCAATTATATATTAGTTTAATATCAAAAGAATGATATTGTCTCTTGTGCTTACGTATGGACTATCGTCGCCACGAACGTGATGAGATTCATTCCCCATCGTATCCATGCAAGTATAATTCTCATTTTATGATTAAAAATAATGATTAAGGAATTTATATCATTAGATATATGAATAATATAAAACCTATCCAAATCAAAAATTACTTATGTATCAAAAACAAATAAAATAAAACAATTAAGTGAACACCTGAAACAACGATAATACTAAAATATTATTAACAAAGAAATATTAAAAGATCAGATATCATATCATATTTATGTATATGATTCTGGTATAATTTAAAAAATATTATTTCACCATTATACAGGAGGTTAACCTACCCTCAAACAAGGAAAAATACAAAGTTAAGGGTTTATTTCAGAATCACGTCATTATCCAAAGTTGTTTATACGTAATTATCTACTAGGACCTCTTTATCATCCGCATCCATGTTTCTTAAAAAGGGTTTTAAAATTATTCTTACTATATTATAGAATATGGGTTAAAGTCTTTTATACCATTTTTTTAAATTTTATTAGATTTTTATAAAGGTATATATCCGTCATTTTCCAAATAAGGTCCTTTATAACCTTTTAGACATAATTAAGGTAAAAATGTCTTTTTTACTTATATGGAGGATGGGTCTATTTTATGTCGTTATAAAATCATCGAAGGTTCCCTTACAACCATGTAAAAATATTTTAAAATTAATGATTTTCTTTTATAATTCTATGACTTTTAAATGATTTCAAATAAAAGATAAATTTCCCTCAAAATAGTTTTGATTTCATATATGTCAACATCCTTTGATAGATTTTATGCTTTCTTGAATTTAATTTATTATGGTACAAAACATCCATATTATATTGAAGTTTTAATGATATTTTTCACTGTGGATTTGTTTTTTTATACCATTCATGGTTTATTGAAAATGTATGGGCATTTCATATGCTAGTTTTAATAAGAATGTTTATGTTATGTTTAAACCTAATCATATGAGGAATGCATTGGACTTAATAAGTGACGGGTGGAGCCTACTATAGCTCCTCGATGCATCAGTAGGTCTCATGAGACAAACTAGTGTCTTGGAACAAGGCCTTGACAAAATCTTATTTGTAGTTTTGGCTCATGGCCTTGACTATGTGGTTATGATAATATGTAATTATGCATTCTATCATTATAAAAGTAGTTGTTGATATTGCATGTTATTATTCGACTAGTAGATTATCCATGTGAATAAGTAAATGAAATTATTTAATTTTATTTCTTCCAAATTATGTTGAAGTTCAAGTTTAAAAGGCTTTTGTTTTAGATAAACATTTCCTTAAATGTTTATGCTTTTTTATGAAAGTTCCTGCTATATTGTTATCCTTACTAGGCATATGAGCTCACCCCTTTCTATATTTTAATTTTCCCCAGGATATGAAGAAGTATTTTATGAATGACCTTCAGGGATAGTATGAGGGGATATGGGTGTGGTCTATGGAGACAAGATGTTGTTGTATTTTTTCAGTTTATGATGTAATGTAAAATTTATGAACATATATTTTGTTTCCAAAGCTACTAAACTAATTGGACTTTCAAGACTTGACCTTTTGCGATCTTGACAATATTATGAAATAATTCACTGACTCTGGGTAACTGGGGTTGGGGTGTTACAAATATTTTAACCATCATTTAAAATATTAAATAATGATATTCACCTATATAAAATAAATATACAACCATTGTGGTTGAAATGAACATTGTACCAGTCATTATAATCTGAATGCTTCTAATCATTTTTGTGCATACTCTTCTATTTAAAGACACCATGTATAAACTAATATCTATGATTTCGTAACTGTGTGAGTATCCACATTGTATTGATAATGGTTCCCAACAATCTTTTATGAATTAGAATAAACATAAAATTCTATTGTTAGTGTCGATTCATCTCTACTACTATGGGAAATCCTTCTTCAAAATTACATAAAGGGACCATATAATATACAAACACAAAAAGAGATGGGTGATTCTTTAAAATTAGGTAGGTTATGACCATGTCTCCCAAAATAATATATAGTTTCATTATTTTATCCTTAATTATCCATAGAAACTTTTCCTAATGTTAACTGAGAAATAATAAATAAAAATTTGATAGATGAAACACTATGGCATCCACATTTAGAAACTAAAGCTCCACCTAAAACTATTTTCCATACATTGTTTTGTTTATTCATTGATTCTTTTTAAAAACCAATATAAATGGTTGTCAAAAATAATAAAATCACACTCAACTAAATTTCATCAAAGAAATGCATCTCACACCACCAAGATTTAATCAAGTATTTATAAACATGGTCAGGCTATATGTGAAATGACACTACGAAATTAGTGGATTATTTCAAAATAACACACTCCCTTCCGCCATGGTAATAAATTCATGTGTACTTTCTACCCTCAACATTTTCGGATAAATATTTTGGTTGAATAACATTATAGAATATGACTATATATATGATCATTTTGTAACATATCATTCATGATAATGTCAATAAATTTTCAAATCACTAATTTAAGCATATTTGTTGAAAATTAAGATACATTCTTATAGAATTTTAAAAAATTGTAATATTCTACCATTCAATTTTATCAACTATGCAGATTTCATGGGTCCCCGTATTGTTATGAAAGAAAGGAGGGTTTATCTTCATAAATTTCGAACCCTTGTCCACCAATAATGCCTTTTTTCTGACTCCCTTCGGACCAATGTTATGAATTTTATTGCTAAATTCATGCACTTATGAAAGATCTAATGGAATATTCTGTAGTAGAATTTGTATCATGGCTTCCACTATTATATTTATAATAGGTCTTATTGTCATAATTTCAGAATTATCCTAACAATAAAATTATAATCCATTTTTGATCTAATGTCCCAAATAATAGTTGGACTTCATGAATCCAAATTTTATGATTCATAAAAATGAATTAAAAAAACAAAATATCCATAGAATAATAAACAAAAATAATATTAAGGAACAAGTTCATCTAAAAAACAGAAAATCGGTTTCATTTAAAAAACATCCAAATCCACACTGAGGATTGATGAAAATCCCCAACCAACCATGGACACTAATGTTTAAACATGTAATTGAACAAGCCAAGAACCCATTCGATCATATTACTGAATTTATATTTATCCTAACTCATTTCAACAGTAGACCCTAACTTGAAACTATGAAATTCAATCAAAATTTTGGAAAACTATTTTCTATGATTACATTTTGTAATAAAATAACTTAGGTAGACAAGGAAGTTCACCTACGATGACCCACAAAAAGGAAAGGATTAACACATAAACCAAAACATATATCAAGAAAAACTAGAAAGAGATAAACAATTATACTACAACATGGGAAAATGTAAGTTTATATTAGATATACAACATTAATCCAAGATTTATTTCCAAAAAAATATAATATAAGATCCAAACCATGTCTCTATGTGTCCATCCATCAACATAATCCCATCCCAGTACAATGACAGAAAAATCCCAAAAAATATGGTTTTATAAATGACTCTCTTCCCAATGTATATTTTAAAAAATATCATATTTTCATGAAGGCATAGGAGTGTAAAAGTTACGAGGAAAAATCATAGAAGGTTGCAATCATGAATCTATACATGGTCTATATGCTTATAATCATTAGTTATATCTATTAAAAAAATATTTGTAATAAAATTTCAAACAACAAATTTATTAAACATACATTGGTATCAATAAAATTATTTGTTATTAACATTGTACAAGAATTTCAAAAGTACATGAAATAATGTAATATTAAATAAAAAATAATAATTTGAAATACTACCTTATAGACTAGTGAAAAATAAAAAATGAAACAATACCATTGTGAATAAAACCATGAAGATGTTTTAATATGTCCTCTAAGAATACATACATGGATAAACAAAAGAAAACTATTCTAGGTATTTCATGAATCCTATATTCATTTTATCACGAAGCAGTTTATTAATATCGAATGAATAACCCCTACTGGTTCTACCGTAACTATGTTTTTCAAGTGTCCTTAACCCAACCCACCATTCATTTCCAATATATAATGTTTTTAAAAAACATTTTATAAATTCATCATCAAAATGAGTAATTAATTTTTATAATAAATAATCCCCACTGTCATGCTTAAACATATATTTTGGGAAAAAATTATAATTTGAAAAATTTCATAAAACACATAATGTAAATAAACAATAAGAACCCCATTAATACCCATTTTCTGGACACCCAAGATGAATATCCTAAAAAAATCATATATATCAAACAATAAATTTCCAAATCCAATAAAAAAATTTTAAAATAAAAATAATTAATTAATGTGTTCAAACCATTATATAGAGAGTACTACTTCACTATAAAAGGAAAATTATTTCTCATTATTAACAAATATTGGAAATGAGCAATTCTAGACCTTATTAGACTACAAAAATAATAAATATCATGAATACACCCTAAAACCTTTTATATATGATTATCATGGACAAACTGTATACCAAAATAATGAGGGTAAAAAATATTAATGGGAGATCTAGAAAAAGTATAAATATAAGATAATTAATATAATTTACTTTTAAGAGATCCACCAAGAATGAAGTGAAATTACCAGTTATATAAGTACAAAGAACTTTTAAAATTTGGGAGGTGCTATGATGGTATTAGAAGGAATTAAACCATGATCCTATCCAATTTTCCCCGGAACTATAAAATTTATTTTCTCACTACCACAAAACATAATGAACCTCACATGATATTACCAAAGATCAAATTAAAGCATACATATTAAATGATGGGTTTAACATTTCCCTTATTCAATATTTCAAAATGTATCCCATTTCATATAGTAAAATCCAATGTATAATATATTTTACATCTCAATAAAATTGGATTTAAATATTTTTTTCAGAATTTTGAAAAAATTCATAATATAATTCAAGTTAATTTCTCTATTTTGTTAAAAATTAACTTCTATAATAAAATTCTTCTTCCACTTTGTAGTAATTCATAATAATTTTACTCAAGGATGTTTCCAAAATATACATATGTAATATCCATATAATTATAGTGACTAATATTATTTATTCACTAATATTTTATTAGAAATATATTTTCCAAATATGTGACATTCAATCATTTATTTAATTTTTATACATAAGATATTTTCCAACTTCTGATGATAAAAAATATGTTTCAAATTGAAAATTTTTAAAACATTATTATAATTAACCATGTGTATCAATTTCATTCATAAATTTATTATATAAAATATATTATTCCAAAATATGATGTTTTCTACTCTATAAATAAGTATTATTACTAAATTAAATTATTTAACACAAAATTTATATAATTATATTATTCAAGATGTAGTGATTTCTTTAATGGTAGAATAACTTATGCTATCAAAAATAAAATATTAAAAAAAGTAAAACTAAAATATATTGAAACAATATTAGAGAGAATAATTATTAAGAAAACATAAAAAATTTAATGTATTATCAAAACATAATGTGTACGAAAATATAAAAATATGTTTCTATTATAAGAAAATTATCCACAAGGAAACTGAATTTTGTTTTATCCTAGTGATCATGGGAAATTAAAAAATACATATACTGTAAAAATATATCTTATAAGCAGTAATAAGTCATTCTTTAAAATACCAAATGATTTTTGACAATTTTAAGTAGTTAGTAATATTGTTTTATTTTCATTTGGATTATTATCTACAGAAAATAAATACTCTCCAACTATGTTATACTCTAATGGGAATAAATTCAATCCTTTCAATTTCAATATTAGAGAGTTGTGAATTTTGTGTACCGACACAGATAGTAATTATCTATTGTGTCGCTAAAATGGGTTTTAAGATGTATTAGATTACAAATTAATAAACATAAATTATAAATACCTTGATAAATTTTGGATTAAACTCTATTGAGTTATGATCACTAGATAATCATCATTATTTTGAAATATTTTGTTCATGTGTATTCTAATAGAAATTATTACATTTTTCTATAAACATTATACAATAGAGTTTATATATTATTTCAATAGATATATTAGTTTAAATATATAATAAGTAGATATGATTCTACAGATTGTAATTTGAACCTTTTCTCCATCCATTATGCAGACATATTTCAATTCATAAGTAAATGGTTTTAGATCAATAATTTTTGGCCGACTTGATAGTCGATAGATGTTAGGTTCAATAACATTTTTCAAATAAAAATAGAATATAAAAAGAACACAATAAATTTCATCATTTGAATGTTAATATAAAATTCATTAAATAATTATGATATAAATTTATCATTTGGATTATTTATGTAAATGAATTTCTCTAAAAATAATTTTTTAATGAATTATCATTTGTCAAATTATTAACCAGATAAAAAAATAAAATCACTAGTTCTTCTTCCTCATATAAAATTGGAACATTGGATTTCATGACTATAAAAAGATAAATATACTCATAAGGATATTTCTAAAAATTTGAAATATTAATTGAAAAAAGTCTTATCAAAATTCAATTTTTAAAGATCCTCCATGAACATAGATAGTGGTTATTACTATATACGTGAGTGGATGTCAAATAATGATTTCTACAATATTTATTTTCCTATGTTCTTATATATTCACGAACAATGTTTCTCCATGAATATATATTTGTTTTCTCTTACTTTCACATCCATAGGCATTTAATATAGAATTATAGTGAATATATTATGAAAATAGACTCCCAATAACGATTGATTAACATCTCTAATAAAAATGTAATAATATATTGAATATGGAATGATATTTTTATTTGATATCCAACCATATTGATTATCTATGAATGATGTTAATTAAATAGTAAATGTAAAATTAGATTTCTCAAGATAATTCCCTTTTGTGGGTAATTAATGTTTTATAAGAACTTATAAATTTTCCCCAAAGCATAATAGTTTATTTCTATGAATTCTATTTTTATATGTACATAGTTCCACAAGAAATTTTTCATAATAATAAAACTATTTAAACTATTATAATAACGGTATACGGACATCAAATTTCATGAATTTTATAGAATTTTATTTTGAATATGTTCTTTGTGAATCTTATTAGATATATAAATCATTGATTGAATTGGAAATTGAAATATATATATATATATATATATTGTTTTTCATTTTTATTATTAGGATTCATTATTCTTATGATAAATTTTATCCTATTTTACCTTATTATCTTTTAATTGTTACAGTTATGTATTTTTTGTGTGTATGTCAATTCATCACTTGATATTTTAATTTATTTCATTAATATTTTGGTTAAATATTGTTTGAAAAAACAATTTCCATTAGTTTTGGGTCATTATTTCTCAACCATATTTTCTTTCTATCAATATAAAATATAAATACAATGTAATCAAAAAGTAACTTTCTAATAAGTTCAACTAATAATTGTAAATAAAATAGGTTTCTTTCACTATCATGTAATCATTGGTAAGAAATAGGAAGTTACATTACTCTACTGATTTTTTAGATATATTGAAGAAAGAGTATTTTTTTCATCTATATTATTAATTTAATTTATATACTGATTGATATATGAATTCATTGAATTCAATCATTATGGTAGTTCACATTACAAATGGGAAGAATATTTTTAATTAAATACCATCTCTGTTCGTCAAAATATGTTACTTCGCTATGTTTCTTGGCTTGTTTCAATGAAGTCATCTTTATCCATTTAGAAGGCCAACTGGACTAGTTGCCCCCTTGTCGATTCCATGATAAATGATGATTTTAATTTTGATCTAGATGGTACTTTTAATGATCATTTTTAAAATATGGGGGGTCTCCCCAATAATATTGTTAATATTATCAATAGTTTCTACTTCTTCAACAGAGAGGATTTTTTGTCTTGGTAACCAGCTATAAATGGCACATTGACCTATAAATAAAAGTTATAAACATTCCATATCTTGAAATATAAGTTATAAGTGGATAAGGGATAATCATATGAACATTATTAGGCCTTCTTGGACATCATTTTTTTTGGAAATAATCTCATGGGAAGTTTCCTAATGATTTTTTCCTAAAAAATGTGGCATTTCACTCTATTCTACATTTGTGTTTTTTCATCAAAATAATGATGATATAGATCTTTTGTTTCTTAGTTGTGATAATATCCCTTCAATGTGGATGGTGGTTTATGATATATCTTAAATCCCTATAACTGGAATGTCTTTAATTCACCAATTCCTTGAGGTTGGAATTCTATTTCGTTTTCTCTATAAAAGATCGATATTTTTAGGGTCTCTACTACTGACATCATTTATTTTATTTTGTTTTCTCGGAATATGGTGATTCATAATAGTTTTTCCTTCTCGATTAGTGGGGTTTTATTAGCTATTCATGATGCTATGAAAAATGTTGATATTCCAAGGAAGTGTTTATGCTTCAACTTAGTCCATGATTTGTCTGTTCTGAACCAGATAGGTGTTATGGGAATCTCCAAGACTTCACATGGTACTTTTGATGTTATTTGTAAAGAACATATTTTTGGTTAGTTAAATATTAATTTGGTTAGGACATCTAGAGGTAATCTATGCATTTTTGGTTATGGTTCCATTTTCAAAAAAAATAAAGGGGATGTCCATGGTTGTTCTTATGGTCGTTGTGGCTTTTTCTCTTCACTAGAGGCTGAAATGCATGGAATTATCGTAGTTTTGGATTAGGCTCTGAAGTGTGATTGTGATAATTTATGGAACTAGAGTCACTCTATTATTTTCATTTCTACCATAAATATGGGACATTCTCATTTTCCCTTGAATCTAACTAATCTTTGGATTAATTATTTGTATACTCTATATTTCATGAATGATATTATCACTCACATTTATAGGTAATTCAATTCTATAGGTAATGTCCTTGCAAATAAATGTGTTAATGGAGTTGATTTTGTTTGGTATGATCAAGTTCCTAATGATCTTCTTCAATTTATTTAAAATGGATTGTGACAAGTCTCCTTTTTTAGAATTGTATATGATATTTAATTTCTCTGTTGGTGGTTGTTCTGAATGGTTATTTTTATTTAGTAAGTTTTGTTTTTTTACTTGGGGGTCTATTTGTTTAGTCTAATTCTTTATTCTTCATTGGAGTGGTTTTTTTATTTGTTTTCCACTGGTATGAAGTGGCAGGTCTATAGTTATATGTTTATTTCTGATCTGGATTTTATGGTCTATCTATTTGATTGAATTTCAGATCATGTATCAAATGGGGCCTCTTTGGCCTGTTTTTGATTGCATGCGATCTCCAGGTGGATTTATTTAGGGAATTTGTGAGCATATACGGTGGCATATTTCCTTCACTGGGGGTCGCTAATGAGGTTGTTTTTCTGTAGATGTATCATTTCTGGTTTTCAAATCAGCATGCCTCCTCTTTCATTGCAGTTTATGGAGTGTCGGTCTATTTTCAACTCCATTGTTATTGTTTTTGTATTTGTGTGCTTGGTTTGTTCCTTTTCTTATTCATTGATTTATGTTATCTATCACCATAACCATACATTATGGTTGATTTGTGTTTTTTGTTATTATTTTTCCCTGTATTGTTTTCTTTTTTCAATAATAAAATTCCATTCAATAAATTAATTTTCATTCAAAAATAATATTTATCTATTTCATGGTGGATGAAAGGAGATTTTTATATCCATGATAAATATTTTATTGTGACAACAAATTGTTTCCATGGATGGGTGTAATAACAATTTAATAGTATTGAGTCATAATACAATTGTGTTTATGTTTGAATATTTTTTAATGAAAGCAATTAATAAAATTCTGTATAAATAAATGCCTAAATTATTGATCAGTTGTTAAAAGTTCATCTATAATTATATCATAGTTCCTAAAATGGTGAAATCTACTTTAATATTTAGTAATTGAGATTTCAATAATTGGGAACTTCACCGATTTAGTTGTTCCTTTTATGAATTTTCAATACTATAATCATAATTTTCTGAAAGTCATCCAGCATTTATTCTTCTAGGATAAGAGATAAGTCATCCAATCCTCTAGAAGAGAGATCAACTACTAGAAAAATTTCTTTTTGTGATGTTTCAATTTGGATAAGAACCCGTCTCAAAAGTCCTTTTGTAATGAGGTCCTGTCATAAATTGCATGTTGCGGAAAAGTGCATCACAAATATTACGTTTTGTGATTGTCTGCTGCCAAATCATATTATTTTTGACGGGTAGTGTCCCCATAGTAAATTAGTTTCCTTATTATTTTTAAAACATTTCTTGATGGACTTTCATATTGTGTATTTGTGATGGACCATTACAAATACTACAGAAAATACAAAAATAAAAATCCAATTTATAAAGATTGTCATAATTTTTCTTTGGGATGGGCCAGTCCTAGTTATTTAAAAAAAACAAAAATTATATAAAATATTATTAATTTAATATTAGAAATAATTTAATATTAATATAAATGATATAATAATATTAATATTAGCATAATTAAAGAATTTATAAAACAATATTTCTAATCAAATATAATATAAATATAAATGAAATTAAAATATTAATATTCTTATGATGAAATTAATTAATAAAATTTTAAATTAAAAAATATTTTTATAATTAATATTAATCAACTAATAATATTGATATTAATAATATAATAAAAACATTAGTATTCTGAAAAATATAAAAAAATAATTAATAAAATATTAAAGATAATAAAAATTTAAATAAATAATAAAAACTATAAAATTTTATATAATATAAAAAACAATTTAAAAAAATAAATAGGAATTATTAAAAAAATATTGAATTGAAATATTTCATTATAAAATAAGAATACATCATTGAGGTGGAGGGTTGTCTAGAGGAGCTATAGGAGATGGTGGAGGGAACTCTATCCCAAAACTGTATGTAAGACATATCTTTAAATCCATCTTATCATGATATTTTTTTCCTATCATTGGCGCATCTCATAATCTGTAACACCCCAAGCTTCCACGGTACGTTTCCCTTCGAATAATGCAATAACGTGTGTTGCACGCAACCTCGAGCTCTAATACACGCCACAACTAATTAAACTAGCCGTTGTGAATAGTAATACCTACTTTTTGAAATTTTATAAATTTTATTTATCAAAATGGACTTCATTTTTGTATTCGGAATATCGAAATTAGCCTATGTTGAATTTTTGGTATTTTTCTGAGAACTTCTAATTTTTTTATGAATAGTGAAAAATACTTAAAACAACTTTTTAATCAAAATAATTTATTGTGATAAATTATACTATTTAGTGGTTTTATGGTATAATTAGAATATATTTTTACCATTTTATCCAATGGTGGTCATTAGAATTAATTTAACATTGAAAATGGACAAAAACAATTGTCAATCTTTTGATATAAATTGTTTCTTAAAAACACGCTATTTGTCGTAACAGCGGGAATTAATTATAAAATTAATTAATGCAACTTATATGTTTGGAATTTTTTAAAATAGACATCATTTTTGAATTCGGAATATCAATTATAGCTTAGGGTGAAAGTTTGGCCTTGTTCTGAAAAACATCAATTTTTGATGAATAGTGAAACCACTAAGTGGTAGTTAAATAACTGATTTTTCGTTTAAATGAAATATTACCACTTCTGTGATTTTATTTTCAAAAATCCGACATACATGGTTGTCATTAAGAATTAAAATGTGGCTCAATGAGATTAAAATAATTTTTTGGTGAATAGTAACTTTTAAGTTCTTAATCGCGATTAGAGGTAATTAGTGTAGTTTAAGGTACAAATAATGTTTTAATAATATGAGATGAGCATGACACTTGTCCTAATCCTATTGGATGAGTCATGGCCGACCAAGAAAACCCATGGGTCATCTTGGGGACCCCATGGAGCCACTTTAGTTGGAAAATGACATTAATATATATTTATTTAATGTTAAAATTAAATTGACACAAACATGAGTTCTTTTACTAAAACAGTTTTTAAGTGGGGTTACACAAGTCCAAATTTTGATTATAAATATTCATTAGATATCTAAAAAAATTTCCTACATCATAGTATTTTTCTTATAATTTTTAGACATTAAATAAATTAAAATATTAATGACATCATGATGATGCAGCGATGACCTCATTATTTAACGATTTAAAAAAATGGAAAGATAATGTAAACTCCAAAGCGTACACTTGTCAAAAACCTATTGGATGAGTATATTTAGAACCCTTATCATCTTATAATCGAATTATATAAGTTTGGGACCTCTAAAATCCGAAACGCATTTTATAATAAAGTGACTTTTCTTTACTTTCCAAGAGTGCCCCTCCTCTCCACTTATAAAAGGCCCCCACTTCTCCCACCTCATTTACACTTTCAAGCAATTTGTCTCGGCGAAATTCTGCCCAAATACTCTCCCAACTTCCCCCTCTTACTCCTAGAATCCTCACTTTGTGCAGAACTCTTCTCAAGGAATCCTTTGGATCAAATCAAAAAGAGTTACCCGATTTTGAGGTAATGTCTTCTCTAATGTTGTTTTGTTTTATTTTTATTCTCCAACCCCCTAAACTCTTTTTATTAATTTATTTTGTAACAACACCAGTATCCTAAATATAATAGGATGTTGTTATAAGAATTATTCGAGCTACACTTACACACACCTACATCTAATGGTTAAAGAACATACGGTTTCTGTGGATGGCGAATTTCTACCTCACGAAACGATGATTGTTCGACACTCATATAACACCTTCAAAGGTGGACATTAAGATGTCACTATATTTATATATGATATATAATATGTTTATGTTTTACTTATGCTTCTGTATTTCTCATTTATGGCATACTTTATGATTTCCATTATGGGTAAAACGCGATAATTTCATTTTAGGAAGTGCGGACTACCGCCCCCTCAAAGTGATTTGAATCGTTAATGCCATTTGTGGGATGTATAAAGGATGGAGTAAATGGTATTATACACTATATTATACTAGAATTATATCATACATTTATATAATTATGATTTCGTTCCATTAAATATGAAATTGAAATGAAAGTAGCGTTCATGCGTACGTACGGCTTACCGTCTCCATGAACGGTGCATTTCATTTCTTACCTCTAAATGTTATGTAATATTATAAATGAATGTATATACTGGATATATAAGATATATATGACATCCAAATCAGGAATATAATTCTGGATATAATGGATATTTCACCACATAAAAAACTTGTAATTATAAGAAGGTTATTGTTGACACAAGTACCAAAGATCGACAAAACGACCGTTATTAACTTAAATAATTACATAACATTAATAACATTGTAATAAGTGATATAAAAAGGATAATGAAATTGAAAATGGTTCTTAATAAGGTAGATATTAACTCTAGTTTATTATTCAGGAGTTTAAAGAACCTTTGAGTCAAGTCGGACATGAGGTAAGGGAATTTCATAACCCAACTTCCATTCTTTGGGTTAATCTCCTACTTTCAAATTTTGTCATGATATTATTATGTCGTATATTGTATTTATACTTTCTTTATGTGTACATATAGTGAATACACATAATAGATATATTTTATTTAAAAATGATCTTTTTAAGGGACTTCGTCTCAATCTCCATTCATTGATGCATATTTTGTTTTATACACAAATTTCTTTGTTATAGTGTATAAACCCCTTTTACTTTTACGTTTATTCAAAAGGAATCTTTTTATACGAAGCGTTTTACTAAACGACAAAAAGGGAATGTTTTTATTTCCATACATATGCGGCGACAATGACTTCTCCGCCGCTGTGACCATTATTTGAGTTTTAGCTTCCTCTACAAGCCATCATTTTTTTTGATGAAAAATAAATACAAAGTTTTAACTTTATTTTATTTTGGTATTGAAAATGGTTTTGAAAGCATTTTTATTATATCAATGTATTTTATTGATATCTTGTGATTGAAATGTGGAAATTTTATGTTTCCTTTATGCATGTTTTATGTGATACGATTATGTTATGGTTTATGATATGTTTAAACCTATTCATATGAGGAATGTATTGGACTTAATAAGTGACGGGTGGAGCCCGATATAGCTCCTCGATGCAGCGGTAGGTCTCATGAGACAACTAGAAGTGGAATTGTCCAAGGCCCTTTCGCAATTTGATTTATGTTTTTGGCCGAGGCCTTAATCATTTTAGACGTCTTGGTCGAGGCCTTGAAAAAATGTTTCAGAATGTCTGGCATTATACATTCCCTCATTATGAAAGTGGTTATTGATATTGCATGTGATTATTCGACCAGTAGAATATCCATGTGAATAAGTAAATGGCATTATCTCATTTTACTTTTGCCATATTATGTTGAAGTTCATGTTTAAAAGGCTTATGTTTTAGTTATACATTGCCTTAAAAGTTAATGTTTATTTATGAAATCTTCCGCAATATTGTTATCCTTACTGAGCATTTGAGCTCACCCCTTTCAATGTTTTAATATTTTCCAGGATGTGAAGACATATTTTATGAATGACCTGCAGGGATAGTCAGAAGAGGATATGAGTGTGGACTATGGAGACTTTTTTTATTGTAGTTTTTCACTTTATGATGTAATGAAACGTTTATGAATGTATCTAGTGTTTCCAAGGCTACTAAACTAATAGGTCTTTCGAGACTTGATCTTTTGTGATCATGACAATGTTACGAAGTAATGCACCGAATCTGGGTAGCTGGGTTCGGGGCATTACAGTTGGTATCAGAGGCAGTTTAGTACTAACCTTGGAAGCTAGATTTAGATAAACTCTGATTAGAGCACATAGCCCAAAGATAGACTTTAAGGATTAGTATAGAAGAACTTCCTAGAATTTTGGTATTGTAGAGATATTGTGAGTTTTCTGAGCAATACATCCCTGTCTGGATACGAGCAGGTAGAGGCGGCTCTGGAACAGATGTACCTAGGGGTAAAAGCCGAAAACACCGCTTTGAGCTAGACTCAAACGGGAACTGGTGCACGACAACGGGCCATGCTGCACTCTTGGTTACGACACTCCCGGGGGATATGCTTAGGATAATTCTCATTTTCTTTACAAACCTCTATGAAGGGTAATGAGTATATACTTCCTCAAAGAAAACATTTTTATAATTATGGATTATATCCATAAATAGTTCAATTTATGTTAAGTATTTTATAAGTATGGAATTATGTATTTTGATTCATAAACTAATCTAGTTTATGACATTGTATAGAAATGGCGCCTAGTGGAAGGAATGGAAACCGTATCAATGCATGCACTCCGTGTAGGGATTTCCCTCCTGCTCAAGATAATTATTATGGATCTGGAGATACAACTGGTGCTGATCAACTTATTACCATACTGGGACAACTCACTCAAGTTATAAATAATAACCTTACTCGTATGGATCACCCTGATCCACAACGTGGAGGATCAATGTTAGACCGCTTCATGAGGCAACAACCGCCAACATTTAATGGGGGTACAAATCCATTAGTAGCTGAGCAGTGGATAAACTCCTTAGAGAAAATATTCCATGCCTTGGGGAGTAGCGAAAGGGAGAAGGTTGTCATGGCAGTTTACCGCCTCACTGGAGATGCTGATCAATGGTGGTCATTGATTCAAAACAAAAAGGAAGATGATGAAGTATCAAATATGTAATGGAGATAGTTCAAGGATATTTTCTTATAAAAATACTTTCCACATGACCATCGAGCAGATATGGAAAGACAATTTCTGAGTTTGAGGCAGAAGGATGATGAGAATGTCGTAAAGTATGAGGCTAACTTTACAAGGTTAGCGAGGCATGCTGCAGATTATATACGTAACCCAAGAAGTAAGATTGATCGTTTCTTTGATGGGTTAAAACCATTTCTTCGTCGAGCATTAGTATCACAAACCTTCTCATCATACGAAGATATTGTCTCATGTGCTATCAAAACAGAAAAGGAATTCTCTAAGTCTTATTACAACAAAGTAAAGCAAGAGAAGAAGAGAACGGTGGAACAAGAGACAGATAAAGGGAAAAAGGGAAAGAAGTATTTTCCATTATGTGATAATTGTGGGAAGAATTACCCTGGTACTTGCCTAAAAGGAATGGGAGTTTGTTATAAATGTGGGGAAAAAGGTCACCAGGCGCGTGATTGCAAGGGAAATAAAGAGGATATCAATGTTGAATGCTACAATTGTAGGGAAATGGGGCATTATGCAAATGAATGTCCTAAGCGTCAGGGAAACTTACCTCAGAAAAGGCTGAGGGATCAAGGACAATCTTATGCTGTTACTACAGTTGAAGCAGAATAACTAATGTATCGGTGCTTTTGGACTCATGGATTATATTCTGGTTATTAGAATAATGTGATATATATATACGGATTGTACTGCAGTACTTGTTGATTTCAGTAAGGTTTTAATATGATTAGTATGTGACAATAAGAGAAACTTTACTTTGTTTGGGGAATCTGATAAATTGATTTTGGAATTAAGAGACCTTTTAGAGAAAGTCTGGACAGAGGTATTTTGTATAACTATAAAGGTTGGAGTGGATTAAGTTGATCTTTGGATAGTATTATTTAAGGTTAAAACATTTCTGATGATTATTTTTTGAATATTATAATACTATAGTTTTAGGAAAAGGACAACCTGCAGGGTGGGGCATAACCCATCGTGTCGGACAAAGCTGCAGGAATCAAACCCACAATCATAGTGCGACGGGCCTTTATTTCCTACCACTAGCCTACAGGAAGTCCCTGGTTATTACAAAATAATTTTACTAATCTAAATGGTATGTGTTAAAATTTGAAACCTTATACAATTATGATAAGTATAATATTTTTGAGTTCTATTATCTTTTTGAGTGAAAGATGAGTTGAAGGTTGAAACTCTAATTGTCAAGCATAAATATATATATACCTATCTCTTATTCAATGAATGAATTAATTCGTAAACTTTAGTAAAGGGATACTAAAACAAAAAAATGTGTTATCCTAATACCTTATGTCTTGTTGAACTGATGATATTCAACATAGATTAAAGTCTTTGAGGCCCTCAATTTGACAGTTGATTGTGATTGATGACCTCAATCACTCCCTACAAATATTTACGTTTTTCCTCCAATTATATGTCACTAATTTCCACCAATGTTCTCCTAATCGAGATCATAATTGGGTGGTGACTTTTTCATTTCCCTTTCCCTCTTATTAAGGCTAAATTTTATTAATCTTATTTCCGATGTGGGTTTTCCACAAAGGTATTTTCTATTTTCAACCTTTTATTTTCCAAGAAAAATTTTAAATTGTGAGGATGTAATTTATTGAAGGAGGGGAGAATGTAACACCCCAAGCTTCCACGGTACGTTTCCCTTCGAATAATGCAATAGCGTGTGTTGTACGTAACCTCGAGCTCTAACACACACCACAACTAATTAAACTAGCCGTTGTGAATAGTAATACCTACTTTTTGAAATTTTATAAATTTTATTTATCAAAATGGACTTCATTTTTGTTTTCGGAATATCGAAATTAGCCTATGTTGAATTTTTGGTATTTTTCTGAGAACTTCTAATTTTTTTATGAATAGTGAAAAATACTTAAAACAACTTTTTAATCAAAATAATTTATTGTGATAAATTATACTATTTAGTGGTTTTAAGGTATAATTAGAATATATTATTACCATTTTATAAAAATGGTGGTCATTAGAATTAATTTAACATTGAAATTGGACAAAAACAATTGCCAATCTTTTGATATAAATTGTTTCTTAAAAACACGCTATTTGTCGTAACAGCGGGAATTAATTATAAAATTATTTAATGCAACTTATATGTTTGGAATTTTGTAAAATAGACATAATTTGTGAATTCGGAATATCAATTATAGCTTAGGGTGAAATTTTGGCCTTGTTCTGAAAAACATCAATTTTTGATGAATTGTGAAACCACTAAGTGGTAGTTAAATAACTGATTTTTCTTTTAAATGAAATATTACCACTTCTGTGATTTTATTTTCAAAAATCCAACATACATGGTTGTCATTAAGAAGTAAAATGTGGTTCAACGAGATTAAAATAATTTTTTGGTGAATAGTAACTTTTAAGTTCTTAATCGCGGTTAGAGGTAATTAGTGTAGTTTAAGGTACAAATAATGTTTTAATAATATGAGATGAGCATGACACTTGTCCTAATCCTATTGGATGAGTCATGGCCGACCAAGAAAACCCATGGGTCAACTTGGGGACCCCATGGAGCAACTTTAGTTGGAAAATGACATTAATATATATTTATTTAATGTTAAAATTAAATTGACACAAACATGAGTTGTTTTACTAAAACAGTTGTTAAGTAGGGTTACACAAGTCCAAATTTTAATTATAAATATTCATTAGAAATATAAAAAGATTTACTACATCATAGTATTTTTTGTATAATTTTTAGACATTAAATAAATTAAAATATTAATGACATCATGATGATGCAGCGATGACCTCATTATTTAACGATTTAAATAAAATGGAAGGATAATGTAAGATCCAAAGCGTACACCTGTCAAAAACCTATTTGATGATTAGATTTCGAACCCTTATCATCTTATCCTTGAATTATATAAGTTTGGGACCTCTAAAATCCGAAACTCATTTTATAATAAAGTGACTTTTCTTTACTTTCCAAAAGTGCCCCTCCTCTCCACTTATAAAAGGCCCCCACTTCTCCCACCTCATTTACACTTTCAAGACATTTGGCTCGGCCAACCTATGCCCAAATACTCTCCCAACTTCCCCCTATTACTCCTAGAAGCCTCACTTTGGGAAAAACTCTTCTCAAGGAAGCCTTTGGCTCAAATCAAAAAGAGTTACCCGATTTTGAGGTATTGTCTTCTCTAATGTTGTTTTGTTTTATTTTTTTTCTCCAACCCGCTAAACTCTTTTTATTCATTTATTTTGTAACAACACCAGTATCCTCAATATACTAGGATGTTGTTATAAGAAATATTCGAGCTACACTTACACACACCTACATCTAATGGTTAAAGAACATACAGTTTCTGTGGATGGCGAATTTCTGCCTCACGAAACGATGATTGTTCGACACTCATATAACACCTTCAAAGGTGGCCATTAAGATGTCACTATATTTATATATGATATATAATATGTTTATGTTTTACTTATTCTTCTGTATTTCTCATTTATGGCATACTTTATGATTTCCATTATGGGTAAAACGCGATAATTTCATTTTAGGAAGTGCGGACTACCGCCCCGTCAAAGTGATTTGAATCGTTAATGCCATATGTGGGATGTATAAAGGATGGAGTAAATGGTATTATACACTATATTGTACTGGAATTATATCATACATTTATATCATTATTATTTCATTCCATTAAATATGAAATTGAAATGAAAGTAGAGTTCATGCGTACGTACGGCTTACCGTCTCCATGAACGGTGTATTTCATTTCTTACCTCTAAATGTTATGTAATATTATAAATGAATGTATATACTGGATATATAAGATATATATGACATCCAAATCATGAATATAATTCTGGATATAATGGATATTTCACCACATAAACAACTTGTAATTATAAGAAGGTTATTGTTGACACAAGTACCAAAGATCGACAAAACGACCGTTATTAACTTAAATAATTACATAACATTCATAACATTGTAATAAGTGATATAAAAAGGATAATGAAATTGAAAATAGTTCTTAATAAGGTAGATATTAACTCTATTTTATTATTAAGGAGGTTAAAGAACAGTTGAGTCAAGTCGGTCATGAGGTAAGGGAATTTCATAACCCAACTTCCATTCTTTGGGTTAATCTCCTACTTTCAAATTATGTCATGATATTATTATGTCGTATATTTTATTTATACTTTCTTTATGTGTACATATAGTGAATACACATAATAGATATATTTTATTTAAAAATGATCTTTTTAAGGGACTTCGTCTCAATCTCCATTCATTGAGGCATATTTTGTTTTATACACAAATTTCTTTTGTATAGTGTATAAACCCCTTTGACTTTTACGTTTATTCAAAAGGAATCTTTTTATACGAAGTGTTTTACTAAACGAAAAAAAGGGAATGTTTTTATTTCTGTACATATGCGGCGACAACGACTTCTCTGCCGCCGTGACCATTATTTGAGTTTCGGCTTCCTCTACAAGTCATCATTTTTTTGATGAAAAATAAATACAAAGTTTTAACTTTATTTTATTTTGGTATTGAAAATGGTTTTTAAAGCGTTTTTATTATATCAATGTGTTGTATTTATATCTTGTGATTGAAATGTGGAAATTTTATGTTTCCTTTATGCATGTTTTATGTGATACGATTATGTTATGGTTTATGATATGTTTAAACCTATTCATATGAGGAATGTATTGGACTTAATAAGTGACGGGTGGAGCCCGCTATAGCTCCTCGATGCATCGGTAGGTCTCATGAGACGACTAGACATGGAATTGGCCAAGGCCCTTTCCCAATATGATTTATGGTTTTGGCCGAGGCCTTAATCATTTTAGACGTCTTGGCCGAGGCCTTGACAAAATGTTTCAGAATGTCTGGCATTATACATTCCCTCATTATGAAAGTGGTTATTGATATTGCATGTGATTATTCGACCAGTAGAATATCCATGTGAATAAGTAAATGGCATTATCTCATTTTACTTTTTCCATATTATGTTGAAGTTTATGTTTAAAAGGCTTTTGTTTTAGTTATACATTGCCTTAAAAGTTAATGTTTATTTATGAAAGCTTCCGCAATATTGTTATCCTTACTGAGCATTTGAGCTCACCCCTTTCAACGTTTTAATATTTTCCAGGATGTGAAGAAGTATTTTATGAATGACCTGCAGGGATAGTCAGAAGAGGATATGAGTGTGGACTATGGAGACTTTTTTTATTGTAGTTTTTCACTTTATGATGTAATGTAACGTTTATGAATGTATCTAGTGTTTCCAAGGATACTAAACTAATCGGTCTTTCGAGACTTGATCTTTTGTGATCATGCCAATGTTACGAAGTAATGCACCAAATCTGGGTAGCTAGGGTCGGGGCGTTACATAATCCATACCATTCTGCTACTTCTTCTTTTGTCATAGGAACTCTTCCTGACACTGTTGTTGTCACTAATATATCTTCTCCTAATCCCTACTCATTGTCTCTATATCCTCATTACGATTATGAAACTGCTCCTTATAATGTGCATGAGTCGATGATAAATCTCCATGAGCTCCTCTCGAGCTAGACACTAACATCATAGAGGTTCAATAAAATCCCTCAGGGGTCAATTGAGAGCTGATACCAATAACTCATATTTTTATGAACGCATACTAGGTCACTTTCATCCATGATTCTTCACCAAATCAGGGGGTATTGGACTGATTAATGGTATATTTTTGACTCTCACTATGTGTCTGAGACGTCTCGATCACATATGACTCCTTCAATTACAATAAATAATTAAAACAGTTAAAATATTATTTGTAGTTAAATTTGAAACACTATAATAAATTATAGCGACCACAATATGATACTAGCAAGCACATGTAATCTCTCTAGTGGCTAGATCATTGTACATCCTCCTATAAACATCGTCCTCCATTATATCGATCTCTAAAAATACCAATATGAATATAAAATTAACCATTCTCATTTAAATGTATATACAATGTTTAAAAAAATGTACTTACCATATTATCCCTCTAGGTACGGAATGCATGACTACCAACTCGATGTGTCACCTCACGCCTCCCCCAATTTTGTTGACCTACTGATGATATACTCTAAACTACCTAATAAACCAATGTGTACATGATCAATCCCAATACATAGATGAAATATAATTAGGTCGTTGGAGGCATCATGTCTAATCATATTTTTTCACTCCTATATTATCCATTGATTCCCTTTTTAAATTGTTCAAAAACTAAGTGCAACATAGACCCATAGCTCCCTCTCATAACATCCAGAATTCCTCATACATGATATCATAATTGGGATTACATAATCAATAGAAATAATTTTTTATATAATGATATTAATTAAATAAATTTCAAAATAAATATTATTTATCAACACAAAAAAGAATGCTCGAACATGTAGTGGTAAACAACAACCATAATATGACCCCATGACATCTATTCATCAGAAAAATAATTTAACAATACAGCACTCCCTTATCCAACATCTTTGTGTAAAAATCAATGAAAAAAATTAAAAATTAATCCAACAATTACAATATAAATATAATAATGTAAACTATCTAAAATACATAGATAAAAATATTGCTTCGTCCGTGGACCGAACCAAATATGTGGGAGTTTCTTGAGGATAGGGTTGGTTGTCTTCAATTGATCAGGACTAGACCCCCTCAATTTTCCCCATGATCTGCTAGCGGTATAAGGGTCAGATGATCTGAAATCCCGCTAGTCCAATGGTAGATCAGCCTCTGGAAAAAGACAATAGAGATCATCGTCCATTTGAAATACGAAATGATTGCTGATAATAAGTAGTTATAAATAACTATTATATATAGATATATATAATATAAAATTATTACCATCATTTAAGTATGTCATTTTCCATCTTTATCCTCATCTTCATAGTTGATGATGTCAATGTCTTCATCTTCCTCTTCAGCATCATCAATTTCTATATTTGATTCAGTTTTATCATCATTTGTCATTTAAAATTCATTTGTAACATTATTAACATCAATGTAACCATTGGACCATTATTATAGGGTTTCATCAATGATATTATTTTATCTTAATGAAAATGATTAATTTGGTGCAGTCTGTTAAAAAATTTCAATTCATGGCACTTTAGTGGAACCACATACAATTCTAGTTAACTGATTCCCTCGATATTTAAATTTTATTCTCCTCCACCAATCACCCAAAACCATTTATGTAGAATAATATTTTTCACAATAAATTTGATGTGACTAATTAGACTATAAAATGGTTCATTTAATAATAGAATACTTTTATATTTAATATCAATGATTCAATGGATCAGACGAACACATAAGCCTCTCTCTGCACCCATCCAGTAAAATTTAAGCATCATTAAGTAATGGTGTCCCATATTACACAATTCAATGATTTCTTCCTACATGCCATTAAATTTAACTTCAGATTCCATATGATTATATAATCTCATGAAAACACCACTATTCATTGTTTTTTTTATTCCCCATATTCACTTTTATGAAGTCGATAACAATTCACCACAAATTCATTATAATATTTAACCATTTTGAAAGATGACTTACTCAATGCACGTAATCAATTATCAATTTTATCAGAATGATGAGATTCATTAAAATTTGGAAAAAAGTATCACTATAGAAATTATAAATTTATTTTTTATGTAAAATAAAAAATAATTTATGTTACATGTTTTTCATACCACTATGAATTTTTGATACTACATTTTTCAAGAGATGCGGTTGTAATTGGTGTAAAACGTTTATTGGTATGATTTACCTATATCATGAAAATAAATTAACATTAATATAATTGTAAAAAAAATTATAATAATTTTTAGGGGCTTCCAAAATAAAAATGGTTTAATTTCATAATAGTTGAGCAAAATATATGTCTGATATTTTTTATGTTCAACATCTAAAATCTAGCATTCATGAACTCCGTGGAAGCCATGTTCAGGATGATTTAAAAATGATAATTGATTTCTTATGTCATCGTCAACATTTACCTCATTAAGGATCATGTAGTTTTGTTTAGGGGGATATTTATATTGAAAGTAATTAGAGAAAAAAAATTTATCTTCCAAATAAGCTTCTGCAATAGATCATTAAACTGATGCTTTGTTACATACTTTTTTTTATGTTTTGACATGCATCTATCAAAATGGTACCCATAAGAACTATACCGGACCTCCACATTATGTTTCATGTTTAAAATGATATATCAAATGTTCCATTGAGTCAAAAAAAACATGGTGGGAAGATTTTTTCTAGTTTATATAAAATTAAAATGATATATTCTTGTAGTTTTCTTACTATATCATATGTTGTTGTCAAAATAGTAGTGTATCGAAAATAATATGATACGTCTGTTAGAACATCCCATATCATATTATTTAACAAAACTCTTATTCCAATATAGAGAATTCAGACCATTAAAATAAGATAGTAATGACTTTTCAATCAAGTAATATGACCATTTCTAACAAATATTCGGAAATAGTTAGGATAAAAAAACTTGAAAACTCATATAACAACCATTCTCATTATTACACACTTTAACATGATTTATTACATTAACATAAAGTTTATAAAAATATGATTATCAAGAGGACTATGGTCTTAGGAAATTAGTATCATTAGATGACATCTTAAGACATAATATACAACGTCTTTATTGAAATATTCTTCTACATGACTAGAACAATCATTCGTATGTAGCATTTCATTGGATAACCTGAGGACATAGATAAAACAATGGTGAGTTATATATCCCATTGAGGGATTAAACAATTTATTACATCCAAAAAAATACATTTTAGGAAATAGGCATATCAATGCATCATAAAAGAAATAGTAATAATACATCATGATATATCATGATTATCATAACATGGAAATGTAGAAACAGTATTTAACATGAAATTAGCATGATCTAATACACATTTCACATAGATCATGAAAAATACTCCATTTCACATGAATTTTTATTTGTAAACTATCATTTTACATAAATTTTCAATACTCAACACTCATTACACCTTTCGTATCCGGATACTATTATTTACCCAATGCATTGGAAAGCAATCAGGGTGCACCTTACTTAATAATTTCATTTCATGTATAAGAGTGAAACATAGATCATACAATAAGGAATCATCAACCATTTTAATTGATTCAATGAATAAGCTACGTGGAATACAAAAATTTATGTCCTTAATCAACATATACATGTTCAAAAAGATGAATACCCATGAAAGATAAACATTAATGGTATTATATTACATGATGATTTTATCTTTTGAAATATTTCTATAACATAAAAAGCATAACAACGTAATATAGAAGTCATAAAATTGGATTATTAGATATAAAGGTGCCTCTCATAATTTATACGTGAAATGGACAATAATGGGGTCATGTAACAAAATTTTCCATTTTTTTAATTTACTTTTTTAAGAACTCAGATCTTCTTTTTAGGTATGTTTTTTCTTCTCTGCTGTTATTGAGAAAAATAAGAGTTTCTATAAAAAATTATATGTACAGGTTGTGTACATATATGTACACGCCATGTAATCTATTTCCACATGTAGCTGTGAGATGGCCATGTAATGGAGGATCACAGAGCTATGTGTTTTGACCTAGTGGATACCTTATGCAGGGGTTGGTAATGGAATGTACACATCAAGTGCATTAATTATTTTTCATTAAATTGACTGAGGTTGCGTCTAATTAGAAGAAGTGTCTCCTTCTTATCTTTCATTGATTGAGATCATCCGTATGGCATTGATCCTCCCCCAATACCCTGATCAAGCATCTTTTCTCCAAATTAAAATCAGTTTGTTGCGTTGGAATCGCATTAGTGAGTTCACTCTTCTTCTTAATCCTCATTTTCCTATTTTCACTTCATGTGTGAGTTATCCTCAGTTGAACGTTTATGATGTTTTTGTAGATCTACCACGTTCTAGGTGGATCCATGGGCCAACGCCAGAGTATATCAATCATAAGTCACCGAGTTATGTGGTTTGTGCCTTTTCGTAGATATTATTCGACTCATATGTGCAGAATTTCCTAATACCCTTGATCGGGGTATTGTGTGTTTACAGTTTTAACCTTGTTATTACCTACAATGATTAATATTCTTGAGTAGAGTTCAATTGAATGTGAATAGAATTAATTTCAATGCTATGGATGTCTTGCCCAAGCTTGTATTTTTTATGACTATTTGGTCTTTCTTATCATATTTGACTGCTTGCTTTCCATTCCAAGTGCTGATAGGATGGAGTAATATTATTTCTCTGACATGTTTTTATGTTTCAGACTATTCAACCAAGTATTTATTGAGGTATAATTTGGACATAATATATTGTTGTGCTTGATTGACTTACACAGGGTTGTGAAAAACAGGTGTAGTAGAACATCAGGAGAATGGACGTTGAGGGCTTCTCCAGAGTGACTGTTTTGTATTACAGTTCAAGATCATAGGAGGAGTGGACATAAGTTCTTCCTCAGTGTGTCTATAGTTCCTCAATGTGGGCCAACTGGGAAATTCCATGTTCAGTTCTTCCCCAGAGCACATTTTACTTATTGATACGAGACTATACGGGGAATTTACAGTGAGTGCTTCCATAGAGATTCTGTAAAAAGCTAAACCATAGGGGTTAAAATGTGTGTATATCCGAGTGTGTTACATGTGTTTGTTTTGGTTGGACCTAAGTTGTTAAGATTTGATTACATTCTAGAGGGTTCCCTACATAGTATTAGCATCATTATTGATATTTTATAATTGAATGCATTTTAAACAATAAGATTATTTACTTTTGAGTACTTCATTATTTACTGCTTCATTTTGATTATAGCCTTCCATATATATTCAATGACTATTAGGCACAGTTATTTGGGTGGTTGCCTATGGGTATTTATTTTCAAACCCTTTTGGGTCATGATTTTTTTCCCAAATTGTTTATATTTTTATAGTTATAGATAAGGGAAATCACACTTCTACTTTTGATACATGATTGCTGCGAAGCTGAGGACCATGAGACCATGTTGAGGCACGTGATGTTGTGGAGAATATTATTAGTTTTCTATTGTAATTTGGTTTGGAATTGTATTCCAGCATTGTGACTTTTTTGGATGCTCTCATAGACATATGAAACGTGAAACATATAAATATATATGTGTGTTTGTGTGTGCTCAAGTTGTTTATTACTTCTAATGTTTACCTATTTCATGTTTTACTGCTTCCTCTATTGCTATATGTTTTACTTATATTGTGTTACTCGGACTATGAGGTAATAGATCCCCCACTATCACACCCATGGCCCTTGCTGCTAGTTGGAAGACTCTGGCATTTGGGGAAATGTGGGTGAGACCATGTGACCCACAGGGTACGGGGCACCTCTGGGAGGCTACCAAAACCAGTAAGATACAAAGTGGTATACGAGGAATTCTTTTCATCTTTATTTATAGTTCAGAATGATGATCAAGGGTTAGGAAGGAATATGTACATGGTAATAACTTATGCCCGGGTGTAACTAACTCATGTACTGGGAAAATCCAATTTTCCTCGTTACTGAAATTTTTCTGGTTTTGCAATTATTACTGTTGATTTGATTTCACCATTGGGTGATTCACATGTTTTGATATGTTACTATTTATATTATTGAGGTTCAATATCTATTGAAACCCAATGATTTGAGGGAATTCCATCTCATGCATCATATAGACATATTCTAGAAATCTCATGTCAATCACTCTTGCAATGCCCTTTAGGGTGAATTTGTGATTGCATGTTGTTGTGATAGAGTTTGTGTTTGATATGCATGTTGTTGAGATAGATGTTGAGATTGAATACCTGATTTTTGATATGGTATTGGTTTTGTATGTTTTTGTATGAATGAAATCTAAACATGGTTTCTTGAGGTGTTATGGGACCTCATAGACAGGAAATTAGAGGATTGTTGCACTATTATCCTTGTTTATGACTGGAACGAGATTCCAAGATTTGGTTCGCAGGGATTATGACCCTTCATAGATAAGAATATGGATCATTAGTGTTTTTTTTGTTTTTTTTCTGGGTTCCAGGTTATTTTTGTAGGAATACTATTAGGGAGGACCCAGAATACATGGTGTGTAATGATGAATACACACCATGGGTCCTTGTGTTTAATAATGAACTTTTTTTATTGACTACACTTCATGTCCTTTATGTTCACTCCATTTAGTCTCAAACTGTGTCACTGACTGTGTAGGGTGAGACACGAGGTTGAGAAATCATTGGAGGAACACGTCGTGTACCGGTTGTAAACACCGTGTTGTATAGACCTTGTGTCCACATGTGTGTCTAACGACATAGATGGATGAATGCATAAGTTATACACGTCGTGTCAAGGGTAAACATTTTTTGTAGTGTAACCCTTGTATTAAAACATGTAACAAACATCATGGGTAAGTGTGGTTCATATGGTACTCACCGTGTCTGGCACCAACCCACCATATAGACTTTTTCTAGGAGAACCATGTGGCTTAACCGTATAGAAGAACATGGGAAGGGAAAGAGGATTCATGTACATGTCATGTGTTGAAACAAAATGCCATGTGTATGGTCTATTACAGGACCTAGGTTGAAAAATGTACATGACCATTTAAAGGATTAAGAAAACATGGTGTGTAGTCATTATACAAGTAATGTATCCTTGTTTTGAAAAACCTCATTTCTTTCTTTATCTTGTTCCCTTATCACACTTATATCTTTCATCCCTTTATAATATTGATCTAAAGTGTGTGATTTTCCTTGAAGAGCCATGCCACCAAGACATCCTCCAGTTGTCCGCCGGATATAGGGAACTAATCAAACACAAGATATGGCTAATCAGGGATTACCAGCAGATCCTCCAGTTATTCCTGTCTTGGAACCAGCAGTCATTCTGGACATAGGTGCTGACACACAGTTTCAGGAAGACATTATAAGGTTTATCTAGACCTTCTGAGGAGTACCGCATACTTCCCCCTCTATAGCAGAACTGACGCAGGTCATTTAGTGGCAGCATCCTCCAACATTCTTAGTGGATGGAGGACCCTAGGCTGTAAAGTCATGGATTTAATCCATGCATATGATCTTCAAGCATCTGGAGATGCCTCTATAGGGAAGGGAGAATCTTGCTATGTATATTCTTCGGGACTCCACCAAGAGATGGTAGGAAGTGATCTCATAGGTAGGACACTAGCAGGATATGGTGTGGTATGAGTTTCAGTGTGCCTTTTAGGACTACTTCTGCCCAGAGCCCTTGGGGGCCGATTTATCCCTAGAGTACATGAGTCTGGATTAGGGTACTCTTTTTATTATGAAGTATTCTTCTCGGTTCATAGATCTACAACACATCCCACCCATTCCAGGAAGTGATGAGTTATTTATGGAAAGAAAATTTTAGGATGGTAACAGGAATGACATCAGATCAAAGGTGAAGATCATTAGGTTGACTTCCATAATTACTTTAGTCAAACAAGCAGTAATCATGGAGGACAATATGAGGGATTCTGGAGTTATGATCCAAGGTGGCTTGACATCCAGATTTGGTATCCCTCCTACTAATAGCTGGAAGCATTTCACAGAGTTTATGCGTGGAGATCCAAGGAGGTGGGATACTTCTTCTAGTAGCCATGTGGTGGGCTACCAGTGTGTGAATAGCGGTCATACGTGACCACATTGCCCAAGAGATCCAGTGTAGTGCTGATCTTGTATCAAGATAGGCCATCTTCAGCGCTTCTGTCAGTTCTTCTCACCAAAAGCTATTGACAACGGTCCTTCTATGACTTCACATTCAGGAGAAACACCACCAGCATCCCATTAGTCAGGGAACTATAGTTCTTATGACTATTCAGGATGAGGTGGAGGTCGTGGTTGTGGTAGCCAATCACCAGGCTTTCTGAGAAATATGGTGGATCGGCTTAGGGTGGTCAGGATAGGTCATATGGTCATGGTGCAGGCTAGACTATTGTAGTGGAGCAGACCTAGTAAGAGAAGGATCCCAGACCATCATTAGTATGGTGTACGATCCTAGTTTCCTACTTTTTTGCTTCTGCTCTTTTCTATACAAGGGCTTCCCATAGTTTAATATTTGTTTCTGTTGTGGATGCTTGGATGCTGTAACATTTATTTTGTTGTGATCTTGATGGTAGAAACTTTGTTGGGCGCAAGAACCACTAGTGTACGACAGTGAAAGGAGTTTCCACTAGAGATTGGGGGTGTATCTTTTTATGGGACCTTTATGTCATAGAGATAACAGGATATGATGCAGTTCTTAGAATGGACTATTTAGTTTCATTCTATGAAGTTGTTGATTGTTATCATGGTAGGGTGAGTTTCACATCACTAGAGGGTGGATAGTATATTTACAAGGGTGAATGGGATGTCCAAGCGAGCAGAGTGAGACCCTAGAATCATGGGATGTGAAGAGTTACACCTGAGATTGCTAGTCTTTATCTGGATGACTATGGGACTTTACAAATGGACATTCCTCCATTTTTGGATCGTATCAGGGTTGTCATTCAAGAGTATTTTTTATTTTTTCCACCGTAGTGAGAGGTGGACTTTTCTATTGATCTTTTTCCAGGAGCATCACCTATGTGCATTACTTATTATAGAATGGCTACACTATAGTTCCCAAAGCTCAAGAAGTAGTTGGAGTAGTTGCAGGAAAAGGGTTTCATCTGATCTAGAACATCTCCTTAGGGTTCTCTTATCCTATTTTTTAATAAGGTAGACAGTAACCCTCAGACATTATGTTTATTATTGGATGTTTAACTAGTTTACAGTCAAGAAACAATATCCCTTATCGATGATTGATGATCTATACTATCAAATTGTTGGAGCATGGGTTTTATTGAAGATTGAATTGAGATCTAGTTACAATCAGTTACATGTTAGACCATCAGATGTACAATTTTATAGCCTTTCTGAGTAGGTTTGAAATATATGAGTATGTGGTTATGCCGTTCGGTGTCACGAACATGCATTCAGTTTTCATGGAACTAATGAAACAAGTATTCTATCTATACTTGGATTCATTTATGGTAGTCTTCATGGACGATATATTAGTGTACTCTCACACTTTACAAGACCATGCCACACATATTGAGATAGTTTTGAGTACACTGAGAGAGCATTAATTATATGTTATGCTCTCAAAATTCCACATTTGGATGAACTAGATTCACTTCATGGTACATGTTATCTTAGAGACATGAGTATCAGTAGACCTAGAAAAAGTTAGAGCAGAAGTTTCTTGGGAGTAGCTAAAGAATTTCTTTGAGGTAAAACATTTTCTAGGGTGGGTTGGTCACTATAGAAGTTTTAAACATAAATTTTAATGCCTAGCAGCGACACTGACCGGCCAAACTAATAAGGGCACAAGGTTATTGTGGTCATATTCTTGCGAGTCAGCCTTTCTGGAGCTAAAAGGCTGGTAGAAATAAGCAAGAATACTAGTATTTACTGATATGGACAAGCTCTATTTTGTTTACTAAGATGCATCAGGTATCGGGCTGGGAGTAGTGCATATGAAAGGGGAAGGGGTTGTTGCGTACAAGTCTCGGTAGTTGAGGCCACATTAGAGAAACTATCCCAAAACACGATCTCGACCTAGCTGCAATTGTTCTTGCTTTATGATGTTGGATACATTATATTATGGGAGATAATTTTTTGTTTTTCACCGACCCCAAGAGTCTCAAGTATATATTCACTCATCGCTATCTGAATTTGAGATAACGAAGGTGGGTTGAGTACTTTCTTTATTTTACATTGAGATTAGCTACATGCCTATGAAGGGAAACATTGTGGCTGATGCATTGAGCAGGTGGACTCGAATACGGGCAGTTTTAGAGGCCATATATGAGTTGTAGTTTATGGATCTATTCTCTGAGACACATCTGGAGATGCACGATAGGTAGGGACAAGCATTTCTTTCTTCTATAGCAGTTACCTAAACTCTACATGATCAAGAGAAAATGAGGTAGCTATCAGATTCAGAAGGCCTGGTTCTAAGGGAATGTTTGTCAGGAGAGGACACTATTCCTGGATGGACCATAGGTGAGGATGAGATATAGTGTCTTTATGAGAATGTAAGGGTTCAGGAGAATCTATTCGAGGATTTGATGCAAGACAATTATTCCTTGGTTTGGGTAGTTCATCCTGGTGTCACTTAGCTGTATCGTTATCTACACCATCAGTATTCATGGCCAGGTATGAATAGAGTTGTTGTTAGTTTTTTCATGAGATGTATTAGCTATCAATAAGAGTTGTCCGAGAATCATCGACCAGTAGGGCTTTTGCACCAGTTAACCAACCTCGGGTAAAAATGGAACGATGTCTCTATGGATCTCATGATAGTTTTACTAAGGTCGCCTCGAGTGAATGATGTTGTGTGGGTTATCATTTCCAGACCCACAATGGTTTCTCACTTCCTTTTGATCATGGATACCTTCAGTGTTGATGAGCTGGGAAGGCTGTACATTTAAGGGATTGAAAGTTTACATGGAGTTCAACACTCCATTGTTTAGAACAGAGATGCTAGGTTTAATTCTTCTGTATTGTAGGGAATACAGAAGGATTTGGTTACACAGGTACTTCTAAATACAGCATACCATCCTCAGAAAGATGGCCAATCTGAACATACGATTCAGGTGGTAGAGGAAATGCTTTGAGCATGCATCATGGATGTTGGAGGATTTTAGGACAAGAACTTACCTATTGTGGAGTTTTCCTACAATATTAGTTTTCAAGAAACTATTCAGCTGGAATATTATGAGAATTTTTATAATAGGCCAAAATGATAACCCTTATGCTGGACAGAGCCTGGAGAGGTAGATATTCTTGGACCAAATCTAGTCCAGGAGTCCACAGAGTAGATATAGTTGATTCGAAAGAGGATGTCTACTCCACAGCCTCGACAAAAGTCTTATGCTGATCGACAGAAACGTCCTCTGGAGTTGGAGGTCGGGGATCTGGTTTTCCTATCAGTTACCCCAAGGTTGGTTTATAGGAGTATTAAGAGACATGGTATGGTTTCACCGATGTATGATCGTCTGTTTGTGGTTTTGGAGAGAGTTAGGTTGGTTGCCTATCGGTTGCATTTACCTTAGAGTTACTGGGATATGCACTATGTCATCGATTTTTCTCAGCTTCGACATTACAATATAGACTAGTATAATGTTTTTTTAGCCTAGTAGGTTGAGTTAGTTGTGGAAACATTGTTTGAAAATCATATTATATGGCTTTTTGATATAAGTAAAAAAGTTATTCATGGCTAGTATGTTCCTCTAGTACATATGCTATGGCCGTATGGGTGAGTACAGGATGAGACCTGGGAGAGGGAGGCTCATGTACGATCATAGTGGCCAGAGCATTTTGAGGATTCTTCTTCAATGAGACATTTATATGAAAATTATGGGACTAATTTATTTAAGGGGAAAATTTTGTAAGAACCTGGTTCATCTTTTCTCGTATGTTTTTCTCTTATGTAGTGTTTTTTAGAAAAATTAGAATTTCTAGAAATTTTTTAAGTACACAAAGGGTACATATATGTACACGCCTTGTACTCTTTTTCTTTATGTTGACATTTTATGGTCGTGTAACAGTTGAGCACACAACCAGGTGTGGTGAACTGGGGACCACCTTATGTGGGGGATGGTAAGGGAAAGTACACACTTTGTACTTCTAATGTTCATGTCATGTACTTTATTTATTTCATCAAATGGAATAGGGTCATGTCAAATTTGAAAAAGTATCTTCTTATTTTCCTTCATCAGCTGAGATCATGTGTACGACATAGATCCTTCCTTGAGACCCTAATCGAGCTTCTATTCTTCAAATCGAACTCTGTCTGTAGCGTTGGAATCGCATCGATGAGTTATCTCTTCTTCCTGAAACTCATTTCCTGATTTTTCTCCTCAGATAAGTTATCTGTGGTTTAATAGTTTAGACAATATTATATATCTATCGCATTATAGCTCGATAAAATGGTCTACGCTAGATTATATCTGTCGTACAATGCGGAGGAAGGTGTTTTATGCCTTTCTGTAGATATTATTTGAGTCATATGTTCTTAAGTTCCCAATACCCTTGATTAATGTATTACGTGTTTAATGTTTTAACCCTGTTATTTCCATCTATGAGTTATATGCTTAATTAGAGGTCAATTGAATTTAAATAGGGTTAATTTCTATGCTATAGATTTCTTTCCAATGCTTGTATTATTTAAGACCATTTGGTCTTACTTTTCATGTTAGGCTAATTTCTTTCCATTCCTAGTGATAATAAGATGGAGTAATATTATTTATCTAACATGCTTTTATGTGGTAGACTATTTAGCCATGTACTTATTGAGGTATACTTTGGTCATTATATAACATTGTGCTTGATTGACTTACATAGTGTTGTGATAACATGGTGTAGTTGACCTGATGGAGAATGGTCATTGAGGGATTCTCGGGAGTGTCTGTTTACTATTATGATGCAAGACCATAGGGGGGAATGGAAATAAGGGCTTACATAGAGTGTTTTTAGTTCCTCGATGTGGGACACATTAGGAATTGGACGTTGAGTGCTTCCCCAATGATCTGTTTAGTTATAGATATGATAATATAGAGGGAATTGAGTGTCAGTGCTTCCTCATAGACTCTTTGTAAAAGCTGAAAGGGAGGGGTTATACTATTGGTACTTCCCATAGGGTTTCTGCTGTTAGTTTTGGTCGGACCAGTGGGGTAATGTTGGAGTACTTACAAGAGGGTTCCCTACTTACAATTATCCACGTACATGATATATGATAATTTAATGCATTGCAAATTGAAGGATTGTTTACTTTTGTGTACTTCCTTTTTTATTGCTTCATTTTGATTATAGCCTGTAATATATATTCACTTGAAAATAAGAATAGATATTTTAGTGGATTCCTACTGGTATTTAGTCTAACACACTATTTAGGTCATGCTTTTGCATCCAAAAAGATTATATTTCTCTAGGTATAGATAAGGACAAGCTCCCTTCTACATCAGGTACTTGATTGCTACGGAGCTGGGGAGCATGGGACCAAGCTGTGGTTAGCGATGCTATAAACAATTTTATTTGTTTTCTGTTGTGCTCTGGTTTAGTATAGTATTCCTACATTGTGACTTTCATGGATTCCTTCCTTACCATATGTATCATGAATCATGTATATATATATATATATATATTTGTGTCCTCCAATTGTTAATTACTTATGTTGTTTACCTATTTCATGTTTTACTGCATCCACTATTGATCCTTATTTTACTTTTCCATTGCTTTACTGCCAATGATGGTATATTTTCCCCACTATCTCGCACAAGGCCCACTCTGCAAGTCAGCAGCCTCTTGTGTTCGGGGAAATGCGCTTCAGGCCATCTTACCAACCAGGTACGGGGCACCTCTAGGCGGCTTCCAGAAATAGGGTCTTACAATTTTAGATGTATATTATATAATAATTTCTTGAAAGGGAATGAGGAGAGAGAAATACCTTAAAAAATATCGGCATGTTAAAAGGTGTACATGAGAGGAATTAATGAGAGATAAATGGGTAATTAAACATTGAAACATAAGGATTGATGAATAGGGGAGGTGAGGAATCATACCCAAATTTTTTTAATTGATAATAAAAGGGAATAACGATATATGGAAACATCGATATAAATAAGGAATGAAAGAGAGGATTCCTTACATGAGTGTGTGACATCATGTGATTGATGTGGGGCTTCTTGAGAGCATGGGGCACCTTGGATGGATTATAGTGAGTTGTGGGTAGAGTAGGGATGTGAAAAAAGTGTTTTTAGTGAAGCGAAGTGGGATCGTTGGTGGTTTTATATTAGAAAAAAAATTGAATTGATTAATATTTCCAAAACATAGGTTTTGGAATCTATATAATTAAATATTCCAAAAAAAATCCCATGGTTTTTTATCATCATTTTTCCAAATGGGAGTTGAAACAGTTATTTTGTAATGCCACTAGACAAACATATTAAAATAAAAGATTTATTTTTTGGAGGGGAGTCACACATTCAAGAAAATCATTTGAAAATGTTAAAATATTTTATAAGTCTTAGAGAGTCATTTATGGAATCATAAAATTAATTAGAAAAATACCAAACCTCATTATATAAATGGGAAACATATATTTTCTTATGATCTTTTTTATTTTATTTTATTTTATCCCAATTGGGTAATTATGATGTCTAAAAACAAATTATATATTTATAAAATATTTAATATTTACTCAAACATTTGATTGTCTTAGAAAATTATAACAAAATCAATATTAGATAACTTCTACATCTTGATTAAAAAAATACTCATTTATTATAAATAATTTTCTAAATATTTTAATTTTAACTTTTAAAATAAAAGCCTACATTTATTGAAAATAGACAGGTTCTGACAAAAAAAGTTTCCCAATCATAATAACATTTCATTTTGATTCATAAAAATTATTTAATAATTTATAAAATTAATATAATAATTATATTTCCTTAAAATATTTTTTATTCCATACATTCATTACTACTTCAAAATATATTAATTATTTACAATTTCATTTTTATCGTATGAAAATAAAATTCTTATCAAATTGATTACTTAATAATTTATAGATTAAAAAAATGAAGGAATATTATCACAACATTTAATTTAAATAATTGTTATTATAACACTACTATAATAAACATAATAATAAATCCTCAAATTAATAATATACAATATATATTTCTAAAAGGTACCATTTTCATGAAAAATAAATTTATCTAAATCATTATATTTTTATGAAAACTTATTCTGATAGTAGAATTGATTAAATAAGATTTTTATTTAAAAAATATATAACACATAAAAAATTTACTCATTCCTTTTTACATAACCACTTATAAAACATGCATAAGACATATGGTTATGTTGTGGAATGTTGAAAGACTCTTTGGGTGGCTCAGATAATATTTCTCAGATGGTAATCTCTATTGACATCCACTTATCCCAAAGATGATTATGTTCAAGATTAACATGTTGAAGCTTGACTTGGGCTTAAGAAGCCCAATGACAATACCTCTTTTCCATGCTTGGACATATGATCATAGTATTGGGAAATTATAATAGATGAGGCCAACACTTATTTTTTCTATGTAAATTGGGGTTTTTTAAATCCCTTTATTTATTGTAATTAGTAGAAAACTATTCAATGGCTATATTAGAAATTGTAACAATTCATAATTTTTTTTAAAAAATCTAAAAAAAGAAATCAAAGGAAGTGAATACTTTTTATATAACCATTTTACAGAATAATACATTTAATTATATCAAGTGTAAGTTTCATTAATAAAAAATTTTGTTGCTACAATCATCCCCATATAAGAAATTTCGACCTCAAAATTTAGTTTTACCACTCTAACATAGATTATGGTAACTTTACATCATCACTTCCTCAGGTTCCCTTGTATATTTTTCAGACATTTGGTTTCTCCACAACACTTTGACAAGGGGAATTGTCTTATTTTATATATATTTTCCCCAATTAACTAATATCATGATGGGAATCAACACATGATATAGAACATTCTCCAACAGTACCACCTCTATATTGAGTAAATTTTATGGGGCCGATGTGTACTACCTCATAAGTGTTACGTGGAATACACCATGTCTTTGATATAGGTTCAGTGCGAGTGATACTCGATGTGCCACTGGTCCATTGTGATCAAGGATCACAAAATGGACTATATACCATGGATTAAGAATTCACTTAATCACAAATCTCAAAAATCACCTCTATGGTGATATGTAGAGGAATTCCATTTCTCCAATGTCAATATCTTGGTCCCATAGAAGATTATATGGATAGATCTTTTTTCAACTATGATCATCCTTAATTTACTTCTGCTTGGTCTCAATATTGACCACCATTTCTTCGACCATTTTCAAACCTAAGAGTTTTTTCTCCAAAACATCATCTGAACATGTCGGTGTATTGAACCTCTTACATTAATAGGCTTCATAAGGATATATTTGGATGATTTAGTGGAATTTTTTTTTCTAAAATCTCAATAGGAGGAAGATGTTGATACAATACTCATTTTTTGTCTATTGAATATGCTCTCATCATTTACCCAAGTGATTGTATATTCTACTCTGATGGGCCAATAGTTTGAGTAAGATTAGTTGTTCAAATGTTCAATTTAGTATTTTGAGCATGTTGGAGACTCTTCAAGAACATATAGGTGAAACATGGATCTTGATCAGATACAATTGATAGTGGAATCCCATGGACCCTTACCACTACTTGGATGTATATCCTTTCTAGGTGATCAAATAAAAAATAAACATGAATTGAAATGATGTGTACAGTCTTTGTAAGACTATCCACAACAACCATGATTGAATTGTTTCCTTAGACTGTAATCAAATTTCTGCTGACAAATTCTACACAGATATTCTCCCACTTCCATTTTAGTATGGATTATGGTTGCAAAATCACATTATACTTCTGCTTCTCACCCTTCACACGATGACACACCAAAAATATTGATGTATACTCAACGATCTCCTACTTCAAGTCAACCCAAAAATAATTATCTCATAGATCTCGATACATCTTTGTGTTTCCTTAGTGAATAGAGAAATTCACTGTAAGTACAGCATCCAAAAATTCATTCATTAAATCCGAAATTGATAGAACCCATAGTCTTGACCCAAATATCACAATTCCTTCTTCATTACTATTGAACACTATCTATATCCCTTTTCTGATAGTTTCCACCTTCTTCTGAATTCCAACATCATCCTTTTGAGCTACATATATTCATTCCAAAAGAGACGGTTGAGAAGTAATTTGTGAATGGTTTGATGATTTCCCCTTTTTATGATTCCAATGTCCATAATCATCAAAACTAAGAAGATATGATCCTTTTAAATTATCATCAATGATATAATCGCTGGTTCCTTTCTACTTCTAGCATCTACCACATTATTCAATTTCACACGGTGGTAATGAATTGAGTAGTTATAGTCTTCGATCATCTCTTACCATCATTTTTGGCACATATTCAACTCTTTCAATGTGAATATATTCTAGTGGATATTGTGATCTATATATATTTCACACATATACTTAAGTAAGTAATGTTGCCAAATTTTTTAAGTGATGATTATTGATTCCAACCCTAGATCATTTTTTGGATAGTTTTTCATATGAACATTAAATTTCCTTGAAGCATAGGCAATGAATTTGTAATTTTTCATCAAAAAATAGCCCAAGACCTTCTTTTATGCCCACTGAATACAACAAAAGGTTCTCCAGTTTTGGGTAGTGTGATCACAGGTGAAATGATAATCCAGTTTTTCATCTCCTTGAATCTATATTCACATTCTTCACTCTAAGAAAACATGATTCCCTGCTGAGTTATCTTGTTAATATGGTTTGACAGTCATGATAAATTTATAACAAATCGGCGATAAAATCTATCTAAACCATGGAATCAATGAATATCTGTCATAGATGTCAAGATAAACAATCCCTTAATTGCATTTTTCTTTGAGGGATACACAGATAGCTCATATCTTGTGTTTATATAAAAAACAAATGTGACATCCTTCAACTAAAACTCACACTTGATGTACTTATCAAAGAGCTAATCCTTTCACAATGTCTCTAGTACAATGATTAGATGCTCCTCAAGATCCTCCTTTGTTTTGGAGTATATTAGAGTATAGTCAACCAAGACTACCACAATGTTTTCGAGAAAACTCTAAATACTCTATTCATCCTGTCCATTATGATTGATGGAGCATTAGTTAGTACGAAAGAAATTTCAGGGAATTCGTAGATCATATACCTTGTATGAAAAAGCAGTTTTGGTTATATCCTCTTTCTTTACCCATACATAGTAATATCATGACCATTGATCCACCTTTGAGAAGTATTGTGCTCCATGTAGAAGATATAACAATTCATCAATTCATGTCAGAGGGTACTCATTCTTTATTGGGATTCTGTTGAGATCATAATAATCAATAAAATTTAAATCGACTTGTCCTTCATATTGAAGAATCAGACTGGTGCACCACATGGTGAATCACTTGGTTGTATAAAACTTTTATTCATATTCTTCTGTAGTAGTTTCTTTAGCTCCCAAATCACCAAAATAAGTATTTTAGATGGTGTGTTGGATATTTCCAATTCCCTAGTTATAATATCACAAAATAATTATATTTTTTAAAAAATATTATTTATTCCAATAAGTCCTTAATTTTTCAAAATAAAGTCATTAATTAAAATTTTAGTTTTATCGTATGAAAATATAATTCTTATCAAACTAAATAATTAATCATTTATAATGTAAAAACAATAAGGAAAATAATCAACAAATAAAATTAAAATTATTGTTCTTATTACGCTACTATAATAACAATATTAATAAATCCTAAGTATAATAAAATAATTTATATATTTCAAAAAAATTCTATTTTACCCAAAAAATCATTTATCTAAATCATAATATTTTTATGAAAAACTAATCTCATAGAGGAATTAAATGATTTTTTTATAAAGGGTTCACAAAAAATAGAAACTAATGCATTGTTACATAAAACCATTGAAAAATCACATATGACCTAAGTGTTAGTTGTGCGATGGTGACATACTCTTGGGGTACCCAAAAAAACATTGCTCACGTGGAAATATCTATTAAATTTGACTACTCTCATACTAGATTATGTTCAAGCTTAACATGTAGACTCTAGCCATGGGATTGTTCAAGAGTGAAGACCAGTGACAATACCTCCTTTTTGAGATTCGACAAATCATCATCATATACAACCATTCTTCAAATTGATCTCATCGCTTCCATTTTCTGAGAAAATTGGATTTGTTAAACCCCTATATCTGTTCTATTCATGTGATACATATTCAATAGCTATATTACCATTTCTACAAATTCATAAGAGTATTTTAAAATCCCAAAACTTAAAACCAAGGAATTGTATATGTTTCATACATCCATTATACATAATAAGACATTTAATTTGTTCAGGAGATATTTTAATTAATAAAAGTGTGGGTCGTTACTTCCCAAATAAACAATACACTGATTAAATAATAAAACAATATATTTGTAATGTTTATATTCTGATTTTGGATTCATTAATTTATATGATATGAAATTTTCAAATAGTTCATGTTCTGGTTGTATGAAAACATGGACAATATCTACTCATTCCTTTACATTGTCTTTGGAATTGCTTGGTGTATCTGAAATTGAATGGAATAAATTATCAGCAGATTTTTTCTCTATAAAAGTCACATCAAACATGTGGTGGACTAGTAATGAAGATTAATATTGAAAATCTAAAAAATGTGATGTTTTATCCAACTGTGGTCTTTTCCAAACTCGTCAAATTTTTATTGGCTTATAGTTGGCCCAAATGCGATGGAATGTAATGAAGAGACAATTGACATTATCTTTGTAACTAAGATCATTTTAGGAGACCAATATTATTCAAATAATACATTCCTGAAATGATATTTTTTCTTCAAAAAATGATGATGGGTTTGAAAAATCTGTGATGACAGTCGAAAAGACAAATTATTTTCCATTGACAAGCATAAATTATTTCTGGTTTCTTATATAATATGTAAATGATTTTGGAACATGTGTAATAGATCCAAATAACATGCCATAAGTTGGATGTCACTAATTTTACACATCAATTCAAATTTCATTAGGATGTTTTATTTCTCTACAACATCATATGTACTGAAATTATTACCCTAAAGTGAATTTATGTTATCAATAAATGTATTAAAATAAACATCAATATTCCTTTTTCGAATAATGTGAATTAATAAGGTCAAAAAGATATATGGAACCTTAATAAAAATTCATGGATTTAAATTATATGGAGTTATAATGATATAACAATAGGAATACAAACTACCAGAAAAACCACATGGACCGAAATTGTTAGTAGAAAGATCCAATCCCAAGTTTTAGCCATCTAATAAAAGATAAAAATGCACATGGATAAATTGTTTCCTTGAATCAACATCATAGGGATTATTTAATCTTTTCCTAGTTGACATGTTCTTTTTCTACCATGACATCAATGATGTTGTCTTTTGAGACAATAATAAACACAATAATAATAGTGTGAGAGCGAAATATATCATATATTTTAAATCAATAAATCCGAACATCACTGGTTGAGGTTTATTATACGTTCATTTTGAACATGTAATAGAAATATCCAATGAATCATTTTCTCCATAACATACGATGCAATTTTTTGATTATTAATGAATATTATGATTACCATGACATACATTTCGAACAAGCCTATTGATCTAGTAGAAATTTTTAGGAGAAACATTTCCTTCATGTATCAGTGTTTTTAAAACAAAATATATAATCGAAACTACTATTTGGAAGTCCATTATTTGATTTAATAGAAATAAATATTGAAACTTCTTCAAACTTTGTGGTCACACATCCTGGAAATAAGGAATCCCCGACAGACCTCATAAACTGATATATATGAGATGGTTCCATCAAAGGATTTAAATCAATATCATCCTAATTTTTTATTTGTTGAAAAGAAGGACCTTCTACATTGTGAAATAAATTTTTAAACTATGCTACAACTAGAACAAAATTATTTTTATCATCCATGGAACAGCATTCACTTTTTTGATACACAAAATCACAATCTGGATGAAAACCAAAATGTAATAATTGACCACTAATGTTTACATATGTGTTAGTCATCCTTAGAGAAAACTTTTTACATGGACACATAATTGGCCCTAATGAACCATATTTTGGTTTTGATGATGAAAATGATAATAAATCTTGAAAACCAACAATATATATACGATTTCACCATAATACATTTGGATTATTACACAGATTTATCAAAGAAAGATCATCTAATAATGAAGGTTTACGAATTCATTATATTGTATTTTTCTATGTCATATTAAATACTTAGTTGTTTTATATAATTAGAAAAATGATAAACACTATCCATAAAATAGTAGATAATTAAATTATCTTTTATAAAAAATTTCATTTATATTTATTGTGTTAAGTTATTTATACTATTTTTATGCAATTATACTACTTACACTCATTTATAAAAATTTATAGAAATTTCCACTAAATATTATTAATTATAGATATGTTGAACTAATTATTGTAAAATATCGACAACACAATTCTCATTGGAATGATGGAACGCCTTTCTCCCAACAACTCATACCCTGGAGTCTTTATGGGACTAAAATCAGTATGAAAAGTCCACTCCAACGTAAAAATATGCATTTTTATATGGACGAGGATATTGATAAGGGATGCCTCACTTTGATGTTCTCAATGCTTTTGCAGACAAAAAAGGATATCCATACATCGTAGAAAACTATTCCCAGTTATTTCAGTCACAGAACGTTTCATGGGGATTAGTCATTGGAAAAAGTGCCATTTTTTCTTACAGCTCACCACCATGAAAAATTATCCTATATAAATCATTATAAAAAATTGGCTCTAACGTAGGTCATAATAGTTGTTTTAGGCTAATTTTAACTGTAGAAAGTTGTAAGGAGTAGAGACTTCAATCAATAGCAATGCCTGAAAGGAGCTAATAATTGTGCTATTTTATCTATGTACTCACATTTATTCAAATTATTAACTGAATAATCCTAATTATCACTAGTTAATCCTAATAATTACTAATTAATCCTAATTGTTACTAATTGTTACTTATTCTTACTAAATTTTACTAATTAAATTATTAGTAACAGTTACTAATTATTACTAATTCTTATAATTATTACTAATTAAGCATAATTATTACCAATTAATCCAATTTTTTATTAATTATTACTCATTTAACCTAATTATTAATAATTAATCCTAATTATTACTAAATATTAATAAATAATCCTAATTATAAGAAATTATTAATATTTATAATTACATAATCCTAATTATCACTATTTAATCTTAATATTAACTACTTTTTACTAATTAATCATAATTAATTCAAATTAATCATAATTAATACAAATTATAAATACTTATTAAAATTTACTCAAATTTATTACTCATTATTACCAATTATTACTAATTATTACAATTTATTCTAAATTGTTGATAATTAATTCTAATTATTCCTAATTAAAAATTATTAATACTAATTAATCATTATCATTAGTAATTACTACAAATTAATATTAAATAATTATAATAATTATAGAATATATCTAATTATTTATAATTATTATTAATTAATAATAAATATTTAAAAATTATAAAAACTTATTACAAATTATACTTAATTAATCCATGTTAAAACTAATTATTACTATTTATTACTAATTATTACAATTTATTACGAGTAATTACAATTTATTACTAATTATTTCAATTTACTAATATTTATAACAATTTATTAATAATAATTACAATTTACTAATTATTCTTACAATTTATTACAAGTTATTAAATTTTAGTATGAATTATTTCTATTTGTTACTAATTATTAAAATTCATTAATAATTTATATTAATAAATACTAATTAATAAATTTAAAATCAAATAAATAATAATTTACACTAATTAATTCAAGTCAATTCTTATTATATCTAATTATTACTAATTATTAGTAATTATTATTACATATTTCTAATTCTTTCAAATTCCTGATAATTATTATTATTTATTATTAATTATTAGTAATTATTACTAATTATTGTAAATTATTACTAATAATTAATAATTATTCCATATTTTTAAAAAATATTTATAATTATTACTAATTATTAAAAAAAATTAAAAATTTAAACAATTTATTTCCAATTAATACAATTTATACTAAATTATACTAATTAATACATATTATTTCTTATTATTTATAATTATTACTATTTATAACTAATTATTACTAATTATTTCTATTTATTCTTATATATTTCTAATTATAAATAATTATTACTAATAATAATTAATTTTTAAAAAATATTACAAATTATGACAAACTGTTGCAAATTATTTAAAATTATTACAAAAAATCACTAATTATTACTAATTATTACTAACTATTACAAAAAGTTACAAATTATGACAATTTATGTGTAATTATTACAATTTATTACCAATTGTAACAAATTGATACAATTTAATTATAACCAATACTTAGTAATAATATTTAGTACTAACTAATACAAATTTTTATTAATTATTAATAATTATTACTAATTAAAACTACTTATTTCTAATAATAAAAAATTATTTCAAATTATTTCAAATTATTTCAAATTTATACAAATTATTAAAAATTATCACAATATATTGGTAAATATTACTAAATATTACAAATTGTTACAAATTGTTACAAATTATTACAAATTATTAAAATTTATTAAAATTTATTAAAATTTGAAACAAATTATTACAATTTCATACAATGTACTACAATTTAATACAAATTATTACAATTTATTATGAATTAATCTATATTATTACTAATTAATAATAATTATTATTAATTAATCATAATTATTTTTATAACTAATTTTTTAAATTTATTACTAATTATTTAAATTTATTAGTAATTATTTCAATCTATTACTAATTATTTCAATTTATTACTAATTATTAAAATGTATCACTATTTATATCAATTAAATAAAAATTATTGAAATTTATTACTAATTATTAAATTTTATTAGTAAGTGTAACAATTTCTTAGTAATTTTTAAAATTAATTACTGTTTGTAACTAAATATTTATAATGTACACTTTGACATAATCATTCCTAATGAAATAATGAAAAAATAATTATCTACTTATAATTTATTTTAATTGCATCTAACTATCAAAAATTAATAATAATTTCATATATGATAAATATAATACATAATAAAAAATAGATAAAACCCTTGAAACAGAATAATTCAGAGTATAAAAGCCATTGATTATTCTCTGATTTAAAAGGTTAAACTATGATAAATTTTAAAAGGACATTTATCAGAAGAGATATACATAGAAGATGAGAAAAAAGTAGAATGGGAAGAAAAATTTATTAGGATATTTATTGGTTAGATTATTTGCTGCTGTAAGCCTGTCGCAAATAGTGGCATTTATGAGGGGTCCTATCGGAAATGCCCACAACAAGAATTTATTACAATAAGCTAATTTTTTTTTACGATGGGTACCATTGCAAAAGGGTAATTTCCGACGTACTATTTGTGACGAGACAACTATCGTATCACAACTCCTACAAACTACCATTGAGCATTTGCGATGGGGATACGAACCCGTCGCAAATACCCTTTCAACTGGTTTGGTGCGCATTTGGAACAAAAACTTTTGTGACGATTTCTACCCCCCCCCCCCCCCCCCCCCCGTGATAAATATCCCCTTCCATCAAGTTATTGTGACGGTCCCCTTACCTGTCGCAAATAGAAATTTTTCCCATATCAATCACAATTGATTATTATAGAACCACCTAATTTGATGAAATGGATGCAATGTAACTAAAGGAGGGAACTGTCTTCTAGGAACAAGAGAAAAACTAAACATAAATTACCACTCAATAACTCATGTTCTATCATATATAATTGTGAATGATTTAATGGAGATATGATGTATTCAACGAATGGAAAAACAAAAAATAATTCCAAAATTTATAATAATTTTAAATACAATGAATAATTTTTTTTAAACATGGATGAAATGAATGATATAATTTATTATTATATTAGATACAAATGTTCTTGGATATGTAACAATAGAATTAGAGTTGATTTGTTGTTTATCCTTTTATGTCAAGAATGATGGCCTTGCCCAACATTATTAAAAAATGAATGTAATGTCTTAGAAATTCCATATAATTTTTTTAATTGTAAGGAATTATTTTTAGACTGCAAAATCTGATGGTACGCGATTTTGAGGCTCGAAGTTCCTGTAATGATCCGTCAATGTTTTTTTATGCTTTAATTATCACATGTAAGCATTTTACATGAAAAATGTAAAAACATTTAAACGGTTACCCGAATCAAAAATCCTAGATCACTATTGCACTCAGAATGGAAGGTTTAACCTCGGTGCGACTAATATTTAGTCAGTGTGGGAATCCTATGAGAAAACCTGGAAATGTCATAACCATAAATAAAATAATTAAATAAAATTATTTTATTTATCAAATACTTGTAACTCACGAACTATAACTCTGATTAAAAATCTGAGACCACCGCTGAACACGTGAGTGTATGATCTCTTTAAGTAGATACTCTCATTGTCTAGCGCGTGCCAGAATTGAAATTTATCTTTTGGTCATATATAAAATAATTAAGTCAATTATTTTATTGTAATATCTATAACATTTAAACGGTAACTTGGATTGAATTCTAAGAGTACCGTTTGGTCTGTTGGGGTGTGTTTCACAAAGGCAGAGCCTATCCAGGACCTGCACAGATCGAGGGTGACTATTAATAATTGTCCAAACCTTTTTTTTGGGAACGTTTAGTAAACGTGTGAGCGTAATTTTCTTACTTATGAACAGTTCCTCTGATTAAAAATCTAAGAACTATGTTTAATCTGTAAATCCAGGATTCGCTTAAGAGAGACATAACTTTGATCAAAGTAGGTTGGTTGAGAAATTTATTTTTGTGGACTTTTGAAAGATTAGTAAAACAAAATGTTTATTTATTTTATTTTCTTTTTCTTCCACCAATGGGTGGATGGCGTTGGCAGGACTGACAATGTGTAAATCCAATGAATGGCTTGAATCTTATTTTCCTATAACCGAAATGTTGGGAATTGATGAGGGTCATTAATTAAATGAACCTCATTAATTTCATGAGTGTTGTGCCCTCTTTCTCCTCTCCAATTTATATGGTACTCGGGGAGGGGTGTAGGAACGACTTCATCAAGTGACAAAGCCCTGGAAAAGTACCATGATGCCAACCACCTAGAGGGGGAGAATGGTTTCAAATAGTAGTAAAAAGTTCCACCGAGTCACGAACTAGAGGTTTCATCGATTATCATCAGAAGGAATATATTCCTGGTATGGTATCAAATTGATTTATGCATTCAAATTGATTTCCTCTTCAACATTCCTAAATAACACAAAGAATGCGGGTCAACCGGCTAACAGGTTGACCCATGAATCATTCGTCTTTGCGGGTGGTTATCGTGGGGAATCTTGTGGTATTAATATAGTGATAAAAACAACTATTTGTTGAACTCCCATAATATCCTCCATATTACGAGCTAACAAGGAGGTTGTGGGCCTAACGAACCCAACCCGAACCCTCTGCTATCTTGCTTTTCCTACTCCACCTCGGAAGGCAACGAGCACGTCTATGCACGCCGCCAGAGGAGGGTCATAGATCATTAGCAGTGGTGAATGGAAGAGGCTGCCATCATGATGGCCGATCATGGGAAGGAAGGTGGGGTAACCGCCGCACCGCCAATGAACGGAATCTATGACTGAAGCCATTAAAGTGGTCGAACCCGCCTCCATCAGATTCCATAGCTCCCATGTGGCATTACCACCCCGCCAACCGAACATCCTTTAGGCCATTCGGTAATCCGGGTGACTATGGTTCTAACACCCCCTGCATCAGACCGTGTCGGCCTGCCACCCTCTAGCCGGGCCCCTGCATTCTTATTGGGTCGTCGCCCTAGGACCAGGCCACCATCATCGGAGAGGGTCACCGCCCTCGGACCGGGCTACCGCACTCGGACAGGGTCGCCGCCCATGCGGTCCGCCACCCCCATGCAAGATGTCCTATTCTACTTGGGTTGCCCTTACGGGACACCCCTTTCAGGCCACCCTATTATGGTTGGGCGACCCTTGCGGGCCAGCCTTCTCGGTGGCCGAGTCCACCCTGACTCAGCCCACACCGAGTCGAGCCGGGTCAGTCAAATCGGGTTCGACCAGACCCAGAAACACTTAAAGAGGATTATCTTGGGAACCAGACATCTATTTGATGACCCATCTACATTGGTTGGATCCTTGGATCGAGACGGTCCTTTTGATGTACTCCACATGAGTTTTGGAAAAAGTCGGAGTACGACTAGGTTGGATCAAACCTGAATCAAAATGGGACCTCATAGATAAAACATTTATAACTCATATACCAGGTGTCTGTTTGATGCTCCATAAATCATGTTGGAACCTTTACGAGATGAAAATTCTTTGGGTTACTACTTTGTGAAGCATAGTGGTGGTTGAGGTACGACTGATATCTAAAGGGGAAGATTCTATAGAATTTGAGTGCACTAGGTGGGAGGAAACCTATGCCAGGATACAACATGATGAAATAACAACGATCCTATGTGGGTCAGCATCAATCAATCATGTATGGTTTAGATATTGTGTGGTTCAATGCTCAGTGATCATGTGTGGGTTATCGAATAGTGATCCCTTGTGGGTCAGATCATGTGTGGGCCAGTGGGAGTTAGTTATCTTTTGATCATGTGTGAGTCGGTGGGGGTTAGAAACATATAGATCATGTTTGGGTCACTATTAGTGCTTCCTAAAATAATAAGATGATTTAATTTACCAATAATCATCTATACTTTTATACTTTATTTGTACCTGATGTGAGCTGCGTCTTTTACCAGTGTGGTATATCAATATATGTTGTGTTACCTTTGTGGTACGTCTATCATTGGGGTGTTACCTGTGTGATAATTTCATCTTTGTGGTGGTTCATGTGTGTGACTTCTAGATTCGTGGTGTTACATATGTAGTACTTCAACCTTCTTTGTATCATCATTGTGTTCATACATGTGTGCTACTTCTATCTTCATGGTGTTACCAATGTGGTACTTCTATCATCGTGATGTTTCCGATGTGGTAATTCTATCTTAGTGGTATCGTCTTCATTGTGTTACCTATGTGGTACTTCTATCTTTGTGGTGACACATGTGTGGTACATCTATATTCGTGGTGTTACCTGTATGGTACTTCTATCAACATGGTGTTACATGTATGCTACTTCTACCTTTGTGGTGTTGTCTTCACTGTGTTAAATGTGTGGTACTTATATCATTGTGGTGTTACCCGTGTGGTACTTCTACCTTCATAGAGTATCCTTCATGGTGTTATCTTCGTGGTGTTACTTATGTGGCACTTCTACCTTCATATTGATACCAATGTGGTGTCAATACCTCATGTATGAGATTAGACTATCTTGATTACGTAGATATATGTATGGTTATATAACTATGTAGAGTTGATGTCTTGCAGTGTGGTTTTTTCATTTTTGAACTCTTGGATACCTATGGGGGTCTTGGGGTCCCTACTGAGTATTTTAATACTTAGCCCTACATTGGCATCACCTGCACATTGTTGTGTCTGGTGAAGATGACATAAAACTTTGATAGAGGCTAAGGGAGCTAGGACTGGACGACCCACAGAGGTGGACCGTATGACGTGATGTGATGCAGAGGAAACTGATAGACATGAAGTGCTGAGGAGGCGATCTTTACCTACCCTACTAGAAGGAACCTTGGAGGATGACACAATAACTGTTTTTATTTTTTCTTTCAGTTCAATTGTACTTCTAGTCGTACATGTACTTTCACAGTTGGTCTTGTATTCTGGCCCCTTTTTACATTCAACACTCTTTTACCCCAGTAGTTTACCATGTAATTGCATCTTATTGCATTCTAGTCTATGTGGTTTCTTCTTATTGGGTTATTGGAATGTGTGTCTGTACAGGTTAAAAAGGAAATGTCATCCCGTTTATGGGATATGCCATTTGTGTGCTAGTTGCCAGCCCCTGGCCAATGTTGGGCATGCTTGGTGTAGCCACAACACGGGCCCCAAGGGATGGATCATGACAAAGTGGTATCAGTAGATTTTGGTTCTACTGAAGAACTATGACTCTAATATTTTCTGTGAAGTAATAGTGTTGAGTGTTATGAGTGTGGTTTTAAGTTTGGGTAGTCCAATGTTGGTGTAGCGGCTGACCTATTCATACACCAAGACCATGAATTCTGATTTCTGACTCAGTGTACGAAAAAATTTATTGCGTGTGTTTTTGAAGGTTTTTCTTTTGATTTCGTTGGAGTCACCTCACCAGGCATAACATAATGACCATTGTGAACCTATTCCTTATCATGGTTCCTCCACAAATACAACCACCCAGGTTTCCCAAGGGAGTACACGACAATGGCCCACCAAGGGATGAGGCTCCTGTGCAGGTCCCTCTTACAATGTTTTCACCTTTGGGTGGTGTACCAGTTGCACCACCACCTGTTGGGCTATAGTTACAACTGATGGTAATAGTAGATGAAACATTCAGGATTAGTACCTTATGTGAGTTTCAGCATCAGATACCCCTCCGGTTCTGAGGTGAGCTCGACTCACAGGCGGCTGGGGTCTAGCATGAGGAGCTGGCGGAGTGTTCTCTGGAGCTTCTACTTCTTCGGCATGATGAAATTTCGGTAGTTGAGTATTCATCGTGGCTTACCAACCATTCCCGGTTCTCGATGAATACGATACGATCAGTGCATCGGGGCTCGGACTTCTGAGCTCTGTGTGTTAAAGGATGTTCGAGGCAACACTATTTCACAATATATTCCTACCTATGAAATTAAAGGATTCTCCTCTATACATGATCATTATACATCTGACTATGATATTCAATATTTTATCATCGAGGAATGTGTGGTTCCCCGTTTATTTTATTAGTGATGGTATCTGTCAATAAGGATTATGTGACATATTTCCATTTCATTTCTTACTACCCAATCTGGTTATAAATAAATACTATAATATTAACATTAGATATATATCCTTCGAATTCATTATAGGTTTCCAAAATAATTAATTAATTTTTCATAATCCTTATTTCCCCTTATTAAGTTCCCTATTGATAAGTTAAATCCCATTTTGTTAGTTTTTATGATTTACAGACATTATAGAAGAGAATTTATTTTTGAACTAGTTGAACATAAATATTTTTATAATATAATATCAATGTCTCAATTTTATCTAATATATCTTCTGTTGGACTATGGTTTTTAAATTAATATAAATTGTAGTGTCAATTTTTCTTCTATTGTATTATACTAATATTTATATGGTTCATCAATTTATTATTGATGATACATTGATATACAAACAAATTGATGGGGTTTTTGTGTGCGTTATGTTGCTATTAACATAGCCTAACTGTCAAAAGATATTCCAAATTGTTTTTGAATGTATTCATATATACCTAAAATTTTATATTCCACAAAGTAATGTTATATTATTTGAATATCATTTAACAATGTTCTCATTGGTTAGTGGAACTTTATATATTTTTTATTGACACTCACATGAAACACTTATATTCAAGATATATAATTCGTGATGAATGAATCATTGGTTTTTATAAAAAAATAAATTTAATTATAGAGATCTCTTATAAATATGACATAAAATAAATTTAATTATGAATGTAATCACACTATGGATAAAATGGGCCAACATCATCATTCCTTGATACTCATAGGATTTATTGTGGGACTCCATAGGCCTTGGTGTATCTTAATGTTGCAACATCATATTGTTTTTAATGTAATAATTGTCAAAAAATTTGATATAAGAAAATATATTAATATCCTAAGGCAATACCAATCCCTATAACAAATCATGTTGGATAGTAAAGTTATCATTTATTGTACATATGTAATTTATCATCCATCAACATATCAAAAAAATATATTGTACTATAATAACATTATATGATCAAATGAATCCTTTATCATTAAATAATAATAGTTTTATGAATATTATTCGATTCATTTTTTTCCAGAATCATAACACATCGTCATTTTTTAAAATTCTACATATTGATTAATACTTATCAAATATTATTAATTGGGTCATTCCCATAAAAACAAAAATGTTAAATAGTAAATAAATCCATGAGGGAATAAAAAATAATATATAATATTATAAAAATTAATAATTATTAATATGAGTAACATATACATATTAATTTTGGAATGAAACCATGATTTCACAACCTGTGAGGTTTAACATCATGAATACTCTAATCGATCAATCACTTCCTATTTCCCAACAAAATAAAAATTTCATCCCATTTGATGTTAAATTTTTATTACCATTAAAAAAATAAAAATTTAATTATTTAATTCAAAAATTAATATATTAATTATTTATCGATTTCATTCAATTAATTAAATCATTCATGGATTATAGATTTAATTCATTGAATATATTAATACATAGAGATAGTTTCATCCATAAGAAAATATAAATAAATTTTATAACATTCTTATCAATATTTTTTATTTTTCTAATCATGTCTTATATTACATCAATCAAAAAAATTTATAATTAAAAATTATTTGTTTTAACACAAAAATATTCTAAAAAAAGGAACTAAAAATTGGTATGAGTTTCTCATCTCATATTATATTTTAATGATCAATGTTAAATTTCTTGATTCATACACCAATGGTTAAAATCCTTGGTTTAAATAAATATGTCAATTTTCTATTTCACATAATGATATTTATTGTAAATACTTACATATCAAAATCATCATCTATATAATATGATAAATAGTTTATCATAAATGTTAACATCATCATCTAAACAAACACATATCCTAAAAAACAACATTGTAATTCAATGAATATATCAATTTCTTTCAAACACATTTCATTTCAGGTTCATTGATTCATATCATCTTGAAGTCAATCATGTGTTTTTATTTTCTTCTTTCCTTCAGGTATAAGAGATAACTACCAAAAATACAAGATCAAATTGAATAATTTATCAATATAATCCCATGATATCATATTATTAAAATGATATTATCATAAATAAACAATTTTTAATCCTAGATGAGTGATAAAATCATCACCTTTTCTAATTTTTTATTATCAGATAAAAATTATTTTAATAAAATTCATAAGTCTTTTTTTAATAAATTATTTTCATAATATTAATGATAGAAATAATATTCATCCATTTCAATAATATCTCATGTATTATATGTAAAATATGCATTAGAACAGGTGTTTGATATAAATAATTGGTGCTCCATGATGCATAACCTACAGTTTTTTTTATTCTTAATTTCATGTAATAAATTTTAAAATTATGTCTCTTTTTTCTATCCAAATTCATATAATTTTTATATTATCATCTTCCACCTCTTTTTAATTTCATTTTCTAAAACTATCCATTGAATTTTATTCATCATGTTCTTAATTTTCAATAAATTTATATTGGTTTTTACACATTATTTTATCCACCATATATTCATCATGTAATTTATTCATTTTTTATATGATAGGTAATTGGTTTTCAATCAATGAGATAATTTCCAATATTCACATGTCATTGTTCGATTTAGTTAATGAATGACTCATGATTTTAATGAGATTCACAACTAGGTAGAAATTTTTTGTATGATTTCTCCTTAATTATTTTAATTTTATCATCTTATGAAAACATCAACTAATGATTTTAATGATATTATGATTTATTTTGTTTAAATTATTTTTTATTTGTTGAAGAAAATTTTTCAATTTTATAACTCATTGTTTAAACATATAATTACTTGATAGTCCATGATATAAATTGATTATTTTTCATCCAAACTATTTCTTCCACCCAAAAAATTATATCCCTATGGATATGTATAATTTCTAAGTAATTGGATCTAATAATTTAATATCCCTCTTAATTAATTTCCAAGGGTTTATTATTTGAATTTAAAATGATATTCATGCTCAATGTGTGATCTACCATATATATCACAATATGGAGGTTCTCGTGATAATATAAATTATTCATATTCCACTAAATGATTGGTTTTTGTTATTGATGCATTCACGTGGGGCATAATGTTTTTACATTCAAATACATGATTAGATTTTTTTCTTTTTGGATGTATTTTGAAATTATATTTTAAATACATAATTATTTTTCATATAAGACGTTTTAGAATTTCTCATGAGTCTTTCTAAACATTCATGCATCCATATATGAAATAAACACAACTCTTTAATTATGTTATAATAAATAGTAAAAATATTAAATATGATTCCAATGGTTAAAACACTAATGTGGGAACTATCACATAATTATCTTCGACAATTATTATTATATTAATGATGATTCCAAATATTCTATACTAAATTTAGAATTTCATTACATAACATGAAATGTTCTGCAAGTGGAAAGTATATTTATATAAATTCATACAATATGGTATCATATGTATCAAATTATCAATATAGGATCATATTTAATTACTCATTTTATTTCTTTGCCAATAGGTATGGAAAAAACTATTAGTTAAATATCCTTTCTACATTATTCATTATGTAAAAAAGTGGTGTAATAATTAAAATAATTTATAAATGTGAATGTGGATCTTAAATTGGTAATGAAAAAATAGTAATTTTATTTTAGTTATTTATGGAATAGTCAATATTATGTTGAAGCTATTTATATATTTTATTAGTAAATTTATACTCATTGTATATTCATCAATGTAAGGTGATATACTGCTCATGGGAATAATATTTAGATTCTAGTGTTGGAATGGAAATAGTTGAGTTATGATAAGGCGATTACCTAACATTACAAGATTTTTATCTATAAGGGTTTGATTTTCAAGCATAGTTTTTGTCCTAAATAATTAGATCATCCATTGAATATCAAAATCAAATGATATTGTTGTGTCATTTTGAAATCAAAATACATTAGTGATGAGTGTTATTCAAATTAAATGGTTAACCGATAATGATAAAAAACTAATTTTAGAAAGAAAATGTTGTTAAAAAAGTAAAAAGATTAAATTTGAAGCAAATTAGTTTATCAATGATATTATTTTGGATATATTTTTAAAAAAAAATACATGATATTTGTGACAAATATTTTTTTGTTCTATATAGTTTCAAGTAATATGTTGAACATGGAAATTAAAATTTTAAATTTTATTTTTCAATCATTTCAAAAAAATTAGTTGTAATATAATAGGAAAAGTAAAAATTATATAATACAACTATCAATAATTACAAAAAATATAATTAATTTTTTGTTTTTAACTTAATTAAATAATAATAAAATAAAATAAATTAAATATTATGAAAAAAAATTGGTTACAAATGAAATGTGATTTATGTTTCAAGAAACTATATGATACTAAAAATTTAAAATATTTCGTTTTAATATCCATTTTGAACGATAGAATTAATATTAAAATTATTGTTAAAATGTATATATTTATTTTAATATTAAATCATATTAAACGCATCCACATTGATTATCAACAAACCTAAAACATTCTATTTTACTATATGTCATGACCCCTTTCTCCAAAGATACGTCCCATAGTCAGGAAATGAGGAAAGGGAGATAGTGACGCACAGGTCCTGCATCCTGTAGGCCCCTGTTTGGTGAATAACACCAATGGTATACATGTAACTCAATATTGAAGTAATTAACAATTTTTAAAACAATACTGGGTGATATGATGGATCATCTATACAAAACTGTATAACACATATAATGGTTTACAAAATCTAGATCATATACACGCATTAAATTTAATTGGTACATGTATAGAAAAACACCAAAGAAAAGTTCTCAAATACAATATAAATCAATGAATCATCACAATACCCAATTATTGTGCTAGTAATTCTCTAAATATTCCTCTTAATCCTCATAGACTCCTAAAAGAAGTTTAATATTCAATGGGTGAGCTAAAATGTTAACATAGTCGAAAAACTAAACTCCCTCATGTACATATTAGGGAAGAATATTAATTCTCCTGTCAGAAAACAGTCGAAAAAATCATCACCCAGTTGTTATATTATCCATCCCAACAACACCATGGTTCACTCACAAAATAAGGAAAGTCATGAAATGTAATATCATTCACATCGATGATAGGGTTCCCTCCACCACTACTAATAGAATAGCCACTCCTTCCTAACATAACATGTCCACATGATCCCACCTCTTCCAAACGTACAATGTCTCAACCCGCCCGCTCAAACTCGATAACCACAAACCACATCAAATCACACCCATAGACACCTGGTCCACAAACCATATCACATCCCACCCACAGAAACCAATGTCACATACCACATCACATCCCACCCTTAGACCCCTAGGCCACATACAACATACAATCCTTCCAATAGAACGATGAGACACATACCACATCGCATCCCACCATAGACAAATAGGAAAGAAAGCACATCACATATCATACTGAATACACTTGGGATAACACAATTCGTCTCATCTTGAAGATACACTGGAAAGAAAAAATCACCTCATCCTGAAGACAAAAGGGAAATCCCAACACACTCTCACGCACCACGTCCTTACAAACCCTAAACTTCCTCAAGAATCAAGGCCATTCAATACCTGTAAGAGGGAGCAGGGAGGAGCGGGTGGCCAACCATTTACTATTCCACTAGGCTGTTTGGGAAATACACCCTCCACCATGAAAATGGTGATGTTAGGAACAAAGTTCCCAACACGGTGGGGTGTGTATAGAAATCAAAATTTAAAATACATGTATATACGTATCTTATACAACAAACTGAATCACAAGAAATGTGTTATAAAAAACAACAAGTTCACAACACTTCCACCTTTACAGCTACCTCTAAATTCACAACACCTCACATCAAAGCACTACCTCATTTCTATTTCTAACTATCTTAATTAACCATTACAATTTTTTATTCACAATTAATTTAGTCATTCCATTATCCAAACCAACCCAATATAGTTCCAAAAATTTTTAACTAATTATTTATTCGTTTCTTCCAATACAATCCAAGAAAATTCCATGAACACCACTAAACAATCAATAAAGCAACACATCACTACACAACCCGACCATATCCCCACAGCACAACACTTCTCATAAATTTAATAATTATTTAATCTCTCAACCTAAGATTCCATTTCTCCAACCAAGTCATCCTACAACAAAATACCATGTTCATAAACTTACCACAACTGAAACCAGAGAATGCCCACACATCACAACAAAGACACCTAACATTCATTTTTCCCATTCACTATTCCATAATTATTCCACATGTCTCATCATAGACCATGAATTAATAACATTGTAGATTTATCAATTGGGATATTTCTTTAATTACACTTCATAATTCAAGGGAATTATTTCACAATCCTAGTCATGGGGCATCTATTCCTTAAATTAATTTATGTGATTAACAAATTTTATTTTAGGTTAATAACAAAATAACCAAAACTAAATTAGAAAACACATCAAAAGTAACCATCCCAAACAAATCCATCAATGAAAAATATCTTCAGTGGGGAATCAATATCCTATAATCACAATATTATAATCATAATATCAAAATAGAAAAGGAATGAAAATATTATCCCCCAACCCCCTAGAATTTTATTTAACCGATTCTTATCTTTGAGTATCATGGCATAACCATGATCTATAGGAGAAAAAATGTAAATCCATCCAACACGATGCACAATTCAAGATAAATAAGAGAATTTAAACATTATAGATTCTTTTCAACTCATACATGCACTATATGGTGAAGTAGAATGCCATCAATCGACAACCACACCACTTGAAATTTAGATCATACTATTTAGAACAATAATATTATCAAAACCCTTCCCAAACATCCAACTCAATCCAATGATTATCAGGAAAGAGAATCTCAAGGATGTAACTGTAGGATATAGAAGAGGGGGAGAAAACATAACACTAATCGATCATGGGTTGCCAATGAACAAACACTTGGATTGATAAATCAAGGATGGAGAAACAATGGTAGATGAAATCCTTGAAGGGCTTAGGGATCTTCAATAATGAGTGGTAATAATAAAAACATGTATTAATGAAAAATGGTATGGCCGAAAAGAATTATTAAAACATTAAAAGTTCGTGGTATTGCAATGATACATAATACCATTTCATGTAGGGTAATATAATTTGGCCAGTTTCACCAAAAACACATCAACTATCTATTTATTTTAATTTCAAACAATGAAAAATCACATTATGTGAACCATTCAATAAATATCATGAAATAGGGTGTCACATCATGTAACATGATTACACAACGTTTTGTCCCCAAACTTCTAGTCATTATCAACTAGACCTTTCCACACCCTTTTGGGGCCTCCTATGAACACTTCTAATGAATAGACTCAAAATTCAATGGAAATGGAAGGACTAAACAATTAAATTAGATACCTCTTAGGTGATTCCCTTTAACATGAATAAAAAAACAATCATAGAAGATATATGGGTCTTAAAAATCACCCCATAAGATTTCTCTCAATGATCTTACCAGACTTCAAACAATGCTAATAACCAAACACATCAACATTCAACGATAAGCTACCCTATGTTCTCTAAATGGTGGAGTGGAATCCCCCACATCAAATAACACCTCCTCCATAATTTCATAACAAAAATGTCCAAAATACACACCACCTGAGCACAACAATACCACTTTACAAACTTGCTATCAAGTGTATTACATCATCCATTTCAAGATACAATCCTATCTGGGAGGTAGTGACTGTTACTCACTAGATTAATCACATCATAATTAAGGTGTATCAATTATAAAAAATTACTTTCCATCTTCACATGTAACAAATTTCTCAAATATTATTGAATAGAAAAACAAAACATATCATAATCTATAATTTTAAATCATCCCACCTTAAAGAAAAATATATCAAAACAAGGTTCAAAAAAACTATAGGTACTTGGAACCCATCTGTGTTTCTCACTCACAAATACCCTCCACATAGGATCCATTCCTCCAAAACATAAAAGAAAATGAATGGTCTTCCCATGCTACACCTTCTCCCAATGATCCGAGATCTCCAATGGCTTCTCCATGAACATTGTTTCACCCTCAAAAATAAACTATCCCCAGTCAATGACATTGTTTTTATCCTGGATATATAGATTAAGCATAGATATATGAAAGAAATCATGGAACCTCTCCATTTATAGTGGCAAAACCAAAAGATACAACACATTCTCATCATTCTCCAACACCTTAAAGGTCCAATAAACATGTGATAAAGATTACATCCTCTACCTTACACCCATTACCCATCCATTTGTGGGTGAAAAGTAGTTCTGAGACATTAATGGGTTCCCAAAGCATGATATATTCCCATGTATACTCATGAGGTAAACCTAATTTCCTGATATTTTAAAATATACCTTGAAACCCTGTGCAACCACACAAATTCATCCACATAACTATTGGCCAAGGCATCCATTTTTCCAGACTCCATTATCACTATGAAGTGGGAAATTTTTTTTACATAACCCACTATCACCTAGATAGAATCATAGCACACCTAATCTTGATGTATCCTAATGAATATATTCATTGATAATTTGTTTCCATTCTAGTTCTTTACATACAAGGGATCCAACAAACCACAAGGAACACTATGCTCATGGTTCACCTATATGAAAACTATGCACATTTCCACAAACTCTCCCACTTCCCATTTTATACTCAGCCACCAAAACAATATCCCCTAGAAACTATACATAACAGAAACTCTAGGGTGTAACACTAAAGTTGATATATGAAACTCATGAAGGACTTCATCATGAACCAGTAAAAAAACAACTTATCATGAAAAAAACCATGTATCTATTATCATTCGGCCATCCATCCGATGAATCACCATGGCCAACACAATCATGATACAACTCTACCTTTAGGACTCACCACTAAGACTCATCCACCTACATCTTTAGAGAATTTTTAACTACCATTTGAAATAAATAGCATCTACCCTATTCCACCCTTGCATCCAAGGGAATGTATTCTACATCCTCTATCACATTCCAAATAAATGTAGTCTCCCGAACATTCTCATATTGCAGGTTCAATCTCAATGCATCATCCATGACATTACCATTTCATTATGTGTAAGAGTTATGAAATTAATAGTCTTAATGAAACCCCATCCTCCTTCCCTGCTCTATGTTCATATCATTCTAATAATTGATTTACATCAAGCTCTTATGATTCATAAAGAAAACTAAGTGATCCCCTATGAGGTAATGATGACATATATTCAATGAAAACACACCTATAGAAAAATCCAGATCATGGGTTGCATAAATATGTCCATTTGATCATAACATCTTAGACCCATAAGATATTTATTCTCATCGTTGCATCAAGTTGCATCCAAAACCAAGACAGGAAGGATAAAAAATGCCTAAAAATCACCACATCCTCTGTTACCATGAGGATTAGATCACAAACCAATTTTCCCTTAAAATTTCAAAATGCTTCCCGACACTACTCATTCTAAAAAAATCATGGTATTTCTTTCTCATATATGTATATGGAGATTCAAATTGAGAGAAATTAGTTACAACCCTTTATTAATCGCCTGTGAGACTATGAAATCTATGAAATTCCACTACATCCATCGGTGGTTCCCATGAAATAGACACATTAACCATTAAAGGAAAAAATAGAACACCGTAATGTGATGAAACATCCATAAGGAAATTCACCACTCATTTGAAGAACATACACTTGGACAACTTTTTTTAGTCTAGGTGGAATCAAAGAAAAAACAATATTTTCGTATGATGCTCGATAATTTCCTTCTATGAATTCTAGTATATCAAGACGTCATCGATTAACACAATGGAGAAAATTTCCATGATATCATTGAAAACAAAGTTCATTATCCCCTTGAACATAGTTGGTATATTTGTTACACCGAATGAAATAAATAAAAACATGAAGTGACCATGACATCACAGGAATGTAGCCTTCAGGAGATCATTATCCTTCACCCTCAACCGGTGATATCAAAACCATACATAGATCAAAGAAAAACAACAGTCCCCTCTCATTTGGTCAAAAATATTTTCTATCCATCGTAGAGGGAAATGATTCTTGACTGTCACCTGATTCGGCCTCTGGTAGTCTATGTGCAACCCCATTAGAAAGTCCACCTTCATTGTGAACAACAATGGACATCCCCAAGATGAATAATGGGCTGGATAAATATCCCCATCATCAAATCATATATATGAATTGTCGTCTCCCGAAATTGAGAAGGTTTAACCCGATGGGGATCTATTTTAGTCGAAGAAGCATCATGTCATAAGTCTATCTTGATCCCAATATTACATTAATGTCATAGTGTCATAACTACCACGAGGAAAATGTAAAGGATCTCCCCAAAGATCCTCAAAACAATTACCATTTTAGCATCCACTAATTCAACTAAAATCTTATCTAAAAAATTATAAGGGGTTACACATGCTGACTACTCACCAGACAACCCTACTCGCCCATGAAAACCACACTCTAAGAATCCACATCTAAAATCAAAACTCTCCTCTAGAAGTATTCGATAACGACATGTATGAAATACAACCATTCAATGATGATGATGAAATTTAATGGTTTCTTCTATAGAAATAAGTGATTCTCATGGGAGTGAGGTGGCCCTATCCTCAGTTTCAACCCCAAGCACACATCAAACAAGATTGTCTAACTTTTGAATTTTATACTCAGAAATAGAGTCAGAGGAAGACACATTACATATTGTCTCATATAATAGGATAGAGAGGGAGAAATAGATACATGTGATGCTCTGGAATCCAACAAGGCACACACAATAGTAATAAACAGACGGATTGTACCTCTGACTGTCTAAGGACCTTCTTGAACCACTTCCCCACTACGTGAAACCAAACACTTCCAACTCTTATATGTCTATACTAATGGTATCATCTATGACCATTCTAGAATCATGTTCCCCAAGCATGAAGAATATCCTAAGGTTGGAATATACCTTCTCCATCTACCCTCAGTAGAAAATAACCAATTTACCTTGCTGCTGAAACATCCTAACTATAAAATTCTAATGAGGCTAGAGCTGAACCAATCATCATCCACCAAACTGATATTTAATATCCACAAGGAAATGATTCTGATGTTGACTGTGAACTAAAAAAAATAAACACATCAGTACCATTTTCACATGAATGACACATGGACCTGATGGTTGATGAGGAAGCTACAATGGTTGACTCCATGCCTATCAAAACCTCAACGGTCATGGCTCTTGAGACATGTCAATGGTAACCCTGCCTCTAAAATAACCCTATTGTCTCTCGTATAATGGTAAAACTCCTCTTCAGTGCATCATATCTATCACCAACTCCTTTTTTGGACCTTGAAAAAAATGGAAATTTAAAGGTAGTAACAAATGACTAGATCAAATAATGGAGTGCCTCCTCAAGTTATCTGGAATGAGGCTCCTCATCCAGACAGAGATTTGGGAAAATATGAAAGAGATATTTAAACATGATCCCCTTTTTTCACAGCAACATTCTATCATGATGAAGGGAGAGCAGATACACTTTCTTCAAGGCCTCCATGGTCAAGGAAAGGATATATTCTCATAAATACTTCTCAAATTATTCCCACTAAACATTATAATCCTTCTTATCCAATGGATAAAGAATCCAAATCTATGGTACAACTCGACCCATATGAATAACAACCAAGGAATCCATATAATCCTTCGAGGCCCAGATCACGCTGAAGGTGATGTCAATCTCCTAGAGGAATATCTCAGTCTCTATGTCTAAAAAACTACCCTAATACATTCCCAAATAATTATGCATGAATGAATGAAACATATTCTATGATTGTTCATCTTCATCGGCTGGATCCACACCCTATCAATCAACCAAATCAACATAATATACTTGTGCTACCAAAAAACACACAGACGATGACCAAGTGTGATAGATGAAAAGTAAAACATTATTTTATATACCCATGTTGTTTGGAATTAAGGATTCATTTTAACTTATTTAATTAATTTCAATCTAGTTTATCCTATATTATCCTTCCCATATAATACTAAATCAAATAAGAAGACCAGACATATCGGTGCATGTACATTCCCTAAGTCTCTACCCTGAAAATGGTGTAGACATAATTGGACATTCGGTATGCTCCATTTCCTTACATCAGATCACGGGGACCCCTAAAATATTGTGTCCTAGATGGTCTTCCATTTCCTATGTCATCTACCAAGATCGCCTGGAACTACATCCCAACCAACCCATGCATTCCACAATCGTATTAACTCCAAACTCAATCCTATCAATAATCCATCACCTCTAATACCATTTTTACATGACACCCTCCAACCAAAGATACCGCTCTCAGTATGGTAACATAGAAAGGGAGATAATAAACCCCAGATTTCGACTCGAGTAGGACCTAGGTTCGATTCTTGCAGTAAGGGAATACATGTCACACAACATGGAAGGAATTATCCCATTTTTTAATAAGACCAGTTGATATGATGAATAATCCACAATACAAAACAACTCAACAATATATATATATATATTACCCACAAAACATCCCATATGCATGAATAGAAATGTACTTTATAAGGATAGTAAAAATACAATGCAAACTACCTTAAATAATGATAAATAAGTGTTGTAAAAAAGTCCCAAATCTGGGGCCTGTAATACCAAGTATGATCCATGAAACCCTCTTATAAACCTAAAAGATATTTAGTATTCATAATGTTAGAATATTGCTATACTCAGATAGAAAACCACTGGATCTGATGGAAATGTAAGGGAATCATACTATATCATCCTTGAGAAAACAACATCACCAAAGAATACATTATAGGTTTACACACAAAACTAACATCACCATGTCATGCTAACCAAATAATGCAAGTAATGTAATGTAATATAATTTAAATTGATGATATGGTGAACCACAAAAACTCCCACTTATTTCCCACTCTAGCCTAATGGAAATAATCATCGTGCTCCCATATATTCTTAAAGTACCACGTCACAACCTAGTCAAACACACCTATGCCCCACAAATCACATCACATCTGTCCTGATGATTCCTAGGATACATACCACAAAAAATACCAACCACATACACCAAGGTCACAAACCACATCACTTCAAGAATGCATACACATGTGCCACATAAATAATTATATACCTCCCTCAGACACCTGGGCCACATGCCATGTCACATCCCACCAATAGACATCTGTACCACATACCACATAACATAATATCTCGAAATATCATTGGAGTTAAAAAAAATCCATTCTGAATATATATGGGAAAACACACCTTTTTTGAACCCTAATGAATCATGGGGAAGAACAACTTTCCTATAATGAACTGGGCCTCATAAAAAACAACATGCCTGATAAATATTATGTTATCCCAATATAAAAGAGGTAGAAGGGATGATCAGGTATCCAACCATCCATCCTCCCTCCAGGATGTTTTTGAAAGCACCCCTCCCCAAGGATAATGGGAGTTTTCGGTATGTGTTACTCAACTAGGTTGTTGTGCGTATAGAATTAAAAATAAAAAATAAATCAATATAGATATATGATATAATAAAATCACTCCCAAACAAGGGGTTATCAATAAAAAAACTATCTCTGAATACTTACAACTTTGCTTCTACCTCTAAATTCACAACACCATATATCATGCAACAAACTCCTTCAAACTTATAACATTCTTAATTAATCATTATAATTAATTATATAAATACCAATAAATCATTTCAATAACAATACCATACCATGAGATTTAAAAAATAATGAATTTTTATTTATTTATTTATTATAATACACTTTTTCAAACATCCAAGAATAATACATAACAAGTAACACACCACCACATCACTTCCCATCACGATAGTAGACATGTTGGGAATCCCTTCGCATCCTTTACAAAATAAATCAATCACTCAACATAATATTTTATTTCACTAACCATGCCATCCCACAACACAAAACCATGATCATAAACATACCACAACCATAACCAGAGCAAGCCCACACATCATAACATAGACACCTCATGTTCATTATCCCCACACACAAAGCCCCAAATTTTCCTAAGATCTCATCACAGACCATGACATAACACATTTTCATATTTATCAAATGAGCACGTAATTAATTACACTTCATTATTAAAAGAAATTATTATATAAATAATTTCATGTGAATCTAGTAATTAGATGGATAGATGGGATTATATAATTTTATTTTACAGCAATCCCACATCAACAATAACTAAATAATCAAACATAATATATTTATGGAGAAAAAACATATCTATTAATGGTTTAATGAAAATCATATTCCCATTTTATTTACAATACAATAGATCATTACAAGGCCTTAAGAGACATCCCCAAGATAGTGATGGATAGAAATTAATACCAAATGTCTTAAAATGAATGTGGGGTAGGATTTATTTTTATGAAAAAACCATTAAATCAACAAACAAAAACCAAAAAACTCACTATATAATTCATGAAATATTTAAAGGAAACTCAACCATTCCATTCATATCAAACCACTCTAATGATTCTAACTATGGGAGACAAAAAATTGATTATTTTAAATAGTGGAAGACAACTTTATTTTCCAATATTACTACATGTCTCTATACTATAATTTATCAAAGCTCCAACATCACCAAATAGTACACCTATCATGAGGTCGTGCTAAATTTGTGTGATAAATAACCTTTACCCTTGTATTGAATGATTGGATATTTAAAAGAAAAAAAGTTCCTAATAGGGGGTGGGTATAATATTCAGTAGGCTTTCCACATTGACATCCCTCCTCATTCAACTATGATTGAATTTTATTAATCATTTATATAGAACAGTTGTCTAAAAATGTTTACAACTCAATGTAAACAATTTCCAAAAATCCATTTATATCTAAATTTAAACAAGTTCCATTCAATATAAACAATTTCTCATTGTCCTTTTCGGAATAAAAATTATGTTGTTCCCAACACACCCACACATGCATGCTTGCATGATAGTCCCATAATCATGAGAAGTATATAATCAAATTCCCTTGTGTCCCAATGACACATTACCCCAATCCAAGGTCACATACCATTTTACCCAATTTTAGATGGACATTTTTTAGGGTCACCTCAAACATGACCCCACAAACCGATATATTCCAAACCATTCAAATAACCCTATTGAAACCATTTTAATAAAACTGTTCATTTATTTAAAACAATTAAACAAACCAATTGCAACCTACAATTCAATATAAATAAAAATATTCATTTTGGAAGCCCATTTATTAAAAAAAATTTCCAAAATAATTGAAAAATATCCATTTGAAAGTCCACATTTTAAAATAACGAATTAAACACTTTGTCTAAGAGCACTAATTTTCTATTTTTTCACTAATCTACCAAAAAACTACTACATAAGGATTCACAAAAATTCAAAAATATCAAGTCACAATAAATTCATCATAATGAAACTAATTTGTAATCATTCCTATTAGTTCTACTAATTAGTGTCGAGAGTGATGCCACCTACCACATAGGTTTTGATAAAAACCATAAAGGACGATGAATGCTCACACAACCAGGTATGAATTCAACAAAACATCCTTACATATATTATCCTATGATGATTATGACCAAATAGAATCTTATTTTTAACAAAAAACTTTATATCTACCCATAACATTCATATATCTGAGATTCAAATAGGGGAGGAGAAGTAGATCTAAGTAAATCTAGGAAGATGTGATATTAATGATGAAGAGAATCACTTACCGCAATAACAAGGCTTGCATATTCCAAGGAAGGATTTGTATTTGTTCCAAAACACATGGGAGAGGTTCTCCTATAATAAATGGATATGAATATTGAATTTAGGGTTCATATAGTAAAAAATAGCATGATATTTCAAAACATGAGTGATATCATATTTTTAAGGATCCTGATTTGACTCTTCACATGGTTATAGCACACCGTTACACAAACATTGCACTAACTTTATGTTAGATAAGACCTATAAGTTCACCCCACAAGGCCTCCTCACATGGTCTAACTAATAGTGTGTACATCATTCCAATTATATTATGCATAATCAATAACTTCACTTGGTTTCTACTATGATCACTACATGGTTTGTAATAACTATTCACTGCATGTGCACCTATGAATTGGCCCCAAAATATATTGAATTTTCTCAAAAATCTCTCATCCCTAACAATTAAACATTATAAAAATGAAAATAATATAATAAGGGTTATATACCAGAAACTAGGGGTACTACATTATCCCCGCTATTGGCCTTTCCGAATTTGGAAGGTAAAAAACCTTCATTGACTAGAAATAGTTCTGAACAATAATTTTTTATTTCCTTCTCATGTTTGAATGTATCTTATCGAATACAACCATGAATCCATAAAATAAAAAATAGAATGATTCTATTTCCATGAAATTCGTACATTTTCATATCCAAAATCCACACTAGGATATGTAACAATGAAGCATCTGACTCTAAGTTAATGTGATCCCATTTGATCACATGGTTAGGATCATGCTTATACTTTTTCAACTAAGATACGTGAAACAAATTGTGAAACTAACAGAACCATTGAGGAAATTAAAATTGATATTCCTCATATCTAACCTATTCCAATATCTGAAAAGTGACAATGAATCTAGGATATTTCATGACCTTCTTCCAAAAACAACGATGATGAATCCTTGGAGAAATCTATAAGAACACATGATCAATCATTGTAATGGTAAATAACTGTCATGGTGATCTGTATAATATTTTTGACGATTATGAGCCATATACATTCTCTTTCTAATCAATTGAATATTATCCATTATTAATTATATATGGTAGGGCCCAACTAATCATGCCTTTCAAATTTCCTCCACACATAGTGGAGAACAACAAGGACTCCCAAATTATTCTTTGAAAGGAACCATCTGTATCGAGGCTGGATAGATTCTATTATATGATAACACTGCTAAGGGTAAATGTTCCTCCCATTATCTGAAAAAATCGATTACACAATCCCAATAAAATTCGTACAATGTTAGTATTGTTTTTTTCGACTGACTCTCAATCTTGGGGTGATATTTAATAATCATCATAAATAGATTCACAAGGGATATATGTATGGTTTTCAAGAAATGAGACGTGAACCTCATATCTCTATCTGAGATGATAAAAATGGTGTTCCATGCCTTTTTACCATCATTGGATAATAGATTTTGGAAAAATCCTATACCATACGAATTTCATGAATTGGGATGAAATGGGCTGTCATGGTAAGATGATTAAAAATCACCCATATGGAATCATGTCTCTGAATCATTTTTAGGAAACATATAAAAAAATCCATCACTATATGATACAAATTCCACACTAGAATAATTAATGATTGAAACATACCCACTGGTCATTGATTTACTTCCTTGAACTGCTAACATGATAAGAACCGTGATATGAACTCATCTGATTTCATTTTAGTGCTTCTCCACCAAAACGGACCCTTCAATGACATATACATATTCTGAATTACAAGACATAAATCCCATATAAAATTATGGTAAGCATTAAGATGTTTCTCTGGAAAATCCATAGGTACAACCATCTAATCCTTGACCCACAAAACATAACTCCATTCATGATTCAATCCCTTAGTGGTCTCACCACATTTGAGTTTTGAACTCATAACCAATCATTCAACATCAAATATGTATTCTCCTTTTAGAACCATTATCAAATCAGGAACCACACAAACATAAATGAAAATGGAAAAATCACCTATTTTTCCAAATTCCACATCCATGTTGGCTAGGAAGAACATCAACAGCCATTCATATGATGCTTCCATTCCCAACCCCATATATTAATTTCTAATTAATGCATAAGACATTGAATTAACTTTTCTATTAGTATACATTATTTAAAAATCAAACATCTAAAGATAATACATCCATATCATTTTCCTCAGATTTATATATTGATGTGATAAAATATGTTTCATGATTTTATGGTTACTGAACACAACAAATGTATCATCAATTTGATAATGTCTCCAAGTCTTCATTGTACAGACAATAATAGTTATCTCCAAATCACATGACGATTAATTAATTTCCTACAATATAAATTGACTTAAACCATAAGATAACACATGGTCTCTTCACATGAGATTGCATACCAACCTAGATTTAGAAGCATCATAGTACACTACATACCCCTCTCATGATTCTGGAAAAATAAAGATAGGTGATGATTTATGATGAGACCTTAGCTCTTGGAAGGAAAAATTTCATTCAGTATAAAAATTTAATGGAACATTATTCTTTTATGGATATTTTATTAGTCAATATAGTTATGAGAAGTCTCACACAATCCATTAATTATAAATAGATATACCATGAAAACATCATAACACAAATAATTTTTTTGGGTGTTCCCAAGAAATATATGCATCTAAATTTTTAGGATTCACTAAAATTATTTTTTTAGAAATGACATGGAAATGGAATCATAACATTTGTTTCTAAAAATCACACATAGATATTTTTTTATAAAAATTATTATCTATCAAAAAATCAAAACACTATCTCAACGTGTTCTTAATGATCTCCCATTGTAATTTAATGCACCAATAGGTCATTTACAAATACCAAAACTAAAGAATCATGATATTTTTGAAATATATGAATCATTATTTTGATAAAGTGTTTTCATGAATTAGTGTGGAAAAAAGGAAATACTACATATTCTATGTGTCCATATCTTTTTCTGAAAGATATTTTCAAAATATACCCACTTTGAACACACAAATGATGATATCATGATTGAATGTCATTTTTTGAGAACCATCGGTCTAACCTCAATTGTTCAAAATATATCAACTTTTTTTTGATGTGGATGTCTACTATTTATCCCAAATTGGTTGGTCATGCAATAATTAATGAAAATTATAATTTTTTCATATGATTTCATTGTGAACAACCCCGATGCTACCCAAGGAGTTGAACTTTTCTGAATTAAAACCTTTTCATTAAAGGTCCATATACAACACATTCAACTCCCTTAATTCTGCTAGTGTAACCCTATAAGATTGAAGGGAAATAGTTATTATCCTCAGGAAGAGATCAATATTAAATTAAACTTCTATAATAGGTTCTAATCCTAAAAATATATTATTAAAGTCATCAGAAAATTGATACAAAGATAAAAGAAAAAATAATATCCTCAATATCTTCTATCAATTCCAAAGTCAACGCCACCAATTGATGAGATATTTTTTCCACAGATGGTGAACAAAAGATTGTTTCTCCTCAAATAAAAAATAATTCTCCTTTTAATATATTATCAATGTCATCCTTAGTCTAAAAAAATTCTCAATCAACAAAAGTAGATGTGAGCCTGAAACATATTCAACCACTCCCTACCTAATATTTCATCATAATAATCTATCTGAATGACAGAGATTTACCATATCAACTTTCTTTAATACAAATATAGAAAACATCTTATACACACAATGTCTCAAAATTCCATTTTAAAGAGAATTGTTAGATGTTTGGACATTGAAGGTATCGCATCAACTTATAAACAAATAAAATAAATAGCCAGAGAAGAAATGATAGAATGTGATGCACCTGAATCAAACAACACACGTATAAGGGTTTAATTCAAAATAATTGCACCTCTCACTATATATGGGTCCACATAATCATCTACCATCATGTTCTATGGTATATAAAATTGTTCTGTTGATTCCCAATGCTCCTTGTTTTGATGCAGAGATTTCCCATCCTATGAATTCGTTTTATTCCTAGAATCATCATGAATAACTCCACTCTATTGATGAGAGTGATTCTCTTTTCCTCATACTATTGAAGATTAAGAATCTTGTGACAACTGCGATGTTTTCGAGCACCTGATCTCATAGAACTTCGAGAATAACACTAATGAAATCCTATAATTTTATAGTTTCAATATTCTCAAGGTTTTGGTGTTCACTCGTGCTTTATGTTTCTAGAGAACCAAATTGGAACAAACATTCTTTACTCTTAGGTTGTGGAAGATTTTTTACTGATCCTGAATTCTGATTCAATATCCCACCCACCTTGGGAAATTGTGTCACTCTTCCATTTTCTCCCAACATTGGAGTTCCCACCATTTTTTTAGGTACAATCATAATTCCACCTCCCAAAGATCCTATGACTTAATGTTAATATATTATCTCTCTATTCACTATCTCTATATAAATAATAATATAGAGTACCACAATATTTGAGCGAATACCCTACCATTTCCCTGATTCAAAGATGTGTTCTTTCAAGGATTCACTTGAATCAACTACTGTTGTAAAGAGCACTAAATGTATTTCTTTAGATGCATACATTGTGATATATTGATTTTCATGCCTCGTGCTATAGAAGTGTACCATTCACTATATCACAAATTTTTTAGAATATAATTTTTTGTTAAAAAATTTTCAAAATCTACCCTACTAAGATTGTGATCTAGTTTTTTCAGAAATGTCAAATCCCACAACTATCCTTTGAGATCCTTGAGAATATATCTTTACATCACGACTATCAGCTCTGATAGTGATCTTATGAAATCAGTGATATTATTCATCCTATATATCCACACCTCTAACCTGATGGGTTCAAAATCACCATGAAATATGGGTTGATCACGTTTCCTGTACTGTATAGAATTATCCACAAGCTTGGGTTCATCCCTACAGTTCACTATATCCACAACATAAAAATATGGATGATACATAGAACCAGATCTTGATTCTCATATGGATCACGTGAAAAATCATTCTTCGTTAGTTCTTTCATTTGGTCTCTTTGATGCCTAATAGGTGCCATTTTCTAAACAATCAAATACTCTATAAGTATAACTCTCTATAAAATGATGCCTTAGAATTTCAAATAACACCACAAATGCATTCACAATATTGAATTCCAAAATCAAAATTTTATCATTCATCCATTTCTGAAAAATTATATTATTTATTTTGAAAATCTAATAATTTTCAAAATACACCTTGTATGCCCTTTTCAAAATCATTTAGTTAAAAAAATCTGCAGCTTAAACAATTTCTACCTTTTTACAAAATCATAAATCATTACTCTAAATTAAATATGAAATCCTAGTGGATAATTATTCCTCTATAATGAATTTCATCCTCATCTCATTGTCTATACCCATGGTAATGGTGATCAATATCATATAAGTGTCTCGAACACACTTTTGTACCGCAATCCCTTGTAACATGATGTTCATAAGAAATATGATATCTACATTTTATTATGCTCTAAATTTTATGTCCTGACAAACCTACTCATTTTTATGATAATATCCCAAAACTTATAATAGAATGAAATCAACTCCATGACTAGGAAAAAAATGAATATTTGTTCCATACGGAATGGAAGAACATGATACCACTAATCTCATACACGCTTTTGGATCAAACAAAATGAAACCATTTGTAATTACATGGTTATTATCATTGTCTTGAGAATACAAAAAATCATTACTTGGCCATAATGTGCATCCCTGGATGTGAAATGCTAGAAATAAAAGATGAAGGTCATCAAATGAAATTAGGGGACAATTTACCATTTACAAAACAACAATTTACTCCACCACCATAACCAAACAACTCACTAATGATGGGTGACAAAGTGAATCATAACTCATCCATTCAATTCATTTCAAACCACTCTAATGTGTTAAATAGCATAAGTACAAAAACTATAAATGTAAAAAGTGGAAAAAACTAAATAATCCATGAAGACAAAAAGACATCGTACACCATAAGTGTCACGAACCAACTCAAGTCAACCCTAAACCGGACACCTGGGTCACCTGAGCCGGCCCGCGACATGGCCTCAAGTGCATCTCCCCTTACGCCAGAGGTTGCCGACTAGCGGCGAGGGTGTAAGGTAAGTCAGGGGGGGGACTGTACCCTCTTATCCAAGTGAAGCAAAGGGACCAAAAAAACAGCAACGTAAGTAGTGTAAATATTAATAAGAAAGCAGCGGAAAACATTTTTCATTTATAAGGTTTGAATAAAAGTGGTGAACAACAGTTTATATAAGAGATGCATGCATGACATGCTAATGATACAATGGAAGCATTAAATCACGCGACATACTAACACATCAATGCAGAAGTAAATGAACAAAAGTCTCAAGCCCCGAGGGCGATCTCCATGAGCATCCCGAGCCCCAACTCGGTCCTTTGCTCCTAACTCCAAGTACAAGAAACAGAAACAACAAGGTCCTACAACCAAATGGAATCTACTCGGGTACCCCAGTGCAATTGCGGCCCGAGTAGGGTGTGAGATATATATCTCAGTAGGCCGGAACCACTGGGGTCTAGCCCACTCAAGACCATGAAATATAATTAAACAAAGTGCTGGTATTTTCAAACAATAACGACACAACACCAAAAATAAACGCCCGTCCAGGTTCCAAAAAGGACACCTGACGGCAATACCTGCTTCGCCCCATAGCCAGGATAAGAACCTGTTTAAAACAACACAAGTAAATTTGGTTCAAGCATAAAAACACTTTTTATCATTTTTCTCACATACTCTATTTATTCACTTATCATTTCAACTCAGACTGGAAACCCACTCATTCTTACCTTTCTTTATTTGATCACAATTCACTCGGGTTTTACCCACATCTCTCATTATTTTCATAAATCATTATCATCATTCGTTCGGTGTAGATCGCCATGTCTAACACCCCATATCACATTTGGTGTAGATCGCCATGTCTAACACCTCGAATCACATTTGGTGTAGATCGCCATGTCTAACACCAAGATAATCATTCGGTGTAGATCGTCATGTCTAACACCCCGTATCACATTTGGTGTAAATCGCCATGTCTAACACCTTATATCACAAGATTGGATAACCATTGGGAAGGAACTCCATGTCCAAACCCAGATTTTAAGTCTATCTAGAACGCCATGACTAGGACCCAAAATCTCATTCAGTGTAGATCGTCATGTCTAACACCCTATATCACAAGCTTGGATAACCATTGGGGAGGAACGCCATGTCCAAACCCAGATTTTAAGTCGATCTAGAACACCATGTCTAGGACCCAAAATCTCATTCATTTATCACTTAATTAATCAATTGACACAGTTCTCATTTCATAATTAATTCTTCACATTTAGTTATCCAAATAAGATCTCAACTTTTTATAATCAATTCTCATAATTAATTGTCCTTGTTCAACATTTTGGAACTTGCACGAGCAATAGAAGGTAAACAAAAGCGTATGGAATCAACATGTCTCTATGTTAGGTTATTAATGACATTAAATGGTACAAGTACAAGAAAGTCATTTATCAAGTATAATGTCAAGCATAAAGAGTCATAAGACTTTTAAGCAAGCAATCACAAAAAAAGGAAATCTACTACTACACGTTTATTTCGAAGGAAACTCACCTCCATTGGAGGAGTTTTATTAGAAAACATATCATTACTTTATCAAACAATTTATTTAGTGATATTTAGCATTTACTTTAAAACTCATTCAACACTTAACAAATTTAAGAAGCCAAACAATTAGGAAGGCAATCATGAAATTCTATTGCTTCATTTTTAGATTGAAGGCAGCGCACCTCGAAAGAGGGGTTTTATTATTAAATCGTTAGTTTAGTGACCAAACAACCTCTTTTATCTTATTCCTGCAATTCACACGATTTGCACAGAAGCATTTAATCTGAAATAAACTTGCATAATTAAAATGTTAAGTGCAATATTAAACTCACTATTACTTTACTTAATTTTAAAAGGGGAAGGAGAGGGACCCTACCTCAAGGTGGATCCATCCGTCCACTCCGGCTCTTGGCGCTTCTTAACTAAAGCAGCCGCAGCTGATCCTCCACGAGGCATATGTGATTTCACATATGTATAAGGACACCTAGCCTCTATGCACACGCTCCGCATGGACATGAGCGTGTGCAAGAGGATCCTTACACATATTCTTATACACATAAGCCTGCCTCCGCTCACCTGCACAGGCACTTTTTATATATGTAATGGGGACAACTAGCCCCGTACGTGTGTATATTCGCTGCCATGGACAAATATATGCACGCCGGGGGAACCCACGTACATATAAATACGTACCTATGCCTGCGCAGGTGAGTCGCCTAAGCTCTGGAAACCCGAAACCATTCCAAAACTCGAACACACTAAACCAAACCAACCAGGAACCTATAAAACAACCAGATAAATTAATTTAGAGGCTGCGAAGACAAAAAACCGGTAGAAACCATACCTCGGAAACCAACCGGCAGACCGAAATCACCGCAAACCGCCTCGCTTTTGGCGGCGGACACCAAACGCACACCCACGAGGTCCCGAGAGACCTTCTGAATAACCCTCGAGACAACCCCAACCTAGGGTTCGGCCGAACCTCACCGGGCACTGATTAGGTCGAAATAAAGCCGGAAACAGGGAGGAGAAGGGATATAAGTTCTTACCATGATGATTCAGAGAGAATCCTAGAGGAAAACCGGGAAGAAACGACATCGAAGAGGAGGCCGTAGGAGGGGTGTCGCGCGCGGCTCGCGGGAGAGAAGGGAGGGGGTGCGTCGTGGGGGGGGGGGGGCTCTGCCGAGAGAGGGGGTGGGAGAGTTTAGGTTTTTTTTAATTTATTTTATTTTCTTTGATTTTAATTTTAAACAAAAACTAAAACACACCCAACCCGCACAGTTTTACCCGCACCGCCTGAAACACCGTGTGCAGGCTGTGCGCCTCCTACCGGATTCCCGGGGTACCCCGCACGCCTGACCCGCACGGTTAAACCCACCGCACGTGGTCCGATATCACCGCTTAAGACGGCTCCAGAACTCGGGAGCTTGTTCCGAAGCTTGGTTTTAAAACCAACCCACTGATAAAAGAAAAAGTTCGAAAACCTTCAAATTTTATCCGCTCAATAAAAAAACGGTTTGTTACAAACTACCCACCAAAAAAATTTCTCGTCCCTGAGAAGCCTTCAGAAAACAACGAAAACATAACCCGACTCACAAGGGTTGTGAATTTTCATTCAACCGGTTGTATTGTGTTTCCAACGCCCAAAGCACCTTTAAGAATTTTCTAAGAATACTGCACTTAAGCCTTTACAACTCGAGCCAACGCTCACGTTACAACTGAAACATCAAAGAAGAGCTTACATCTGAGGCCATTATAGGGACCTCAACCAAAGAAAATGGTCGAATCACGATCGACCAAATAAAATTGGTCACACGTGATTTCCTCGAAAGACATCGCCAACCTGAAAAACACACTCGCCCTTACACCGACGACATGCTTTTAAAACTTTTCCGTTATCAACTACGCGTGCACCAAAGTCCTTACACGACCTTCGGTGATATTCTCAAGCCAAGCCATCACACGACTATTATAAAACTATCGTGCCTCAGCACGAACCATAACTCCAAGAAACCGTGCATCCCACACACAACCAGAGAGAGATTACGAAACAAACCAACATCTTTTAAACGTTAGCGCGGCGTATAACCGACACTATCTTAGTGTATCCAAGACGATGTCAAGATGGGGAACATGCTCGTCTCATCCAGCAGCGTACACTAAGATTAAACCAAGGTCGCTGAGAAGATCATTCGGACCTACTCTGATGCCTATACCACCCGAGGCATTCATATACGTCCAAGATTAACCACTGAAACTCTCCCCGCACTAACAGTGTTTCTAAAGTGTTTTGCATACCGCCAACCTTATCAAAGTCGTGCTGCAAAGCAAGAACCGACATGAAAACAGGAACTCATGCGACACTACCCACCTTAGGAGTTTCCATGTCGTCGCAAGAACTAGCCGCTCACCGGCGCGCTATTTTTGAAACATTTTAACACACGGGTGACGTCCCTCGAACTACGATCACCACAGCATAAGCTCACACTGAAAACAAGGAAACTCAAGCTCTAAGGGTACTACCTAGCACGGGCTAGTCCCTTACAAAGCACACGCGTCGACCCTAACTCTTGGTCACGCAAAACAAGGATTACTAGGCTCAAAAACCCCTTTCCATTTTATCCATTTCATTAATTCATTTCAACCTTTAATCATTTGAAAGAAGATTTTAACAAACCCACAAGTACTATTTCATGACAAAGTACTTGGTTTTCAAACAACGCCCCACGGGAAAAACAGGAAAGTTGTAACAAACTTCCTCTTCAACATTTACCATTTAAACTTTAGCAGCCATCTTTTAAAAAGTTTGAAAACACGATTTACCCTTTTCCTAATTATAAGGCGCACATACACCTTATAATGGAAAACTGGCTCCGTCGCAATCGCAACCAACAATTTCAGCCAAAGCAACCAAGCGCTTCCCAGCAAGCTAACAAGCCACTACAAACAGCTAACACAAAGAAACAAGCTGAAATCACTAAAACATGCTATAACACAGAGCATGACACACAAGCAAGATAGAAAACATGACATATTATCACCCAAACATGTTAACTATCACCGAAACATGCTTTCTAAAGAGGCGTGCTAAATAAATCCAGACATGACATATTTCCAAGGCACACAATCAAAATCAGAAGGCATCCTACTAATGAAACTACATGGCATGGAACATATGCATGACATGTGAATCTATAAGTGTCTAATATGATGCATGCAATGAAATTTCCTAGCCATATCGGGCCAAGGAAAATTTTCAAAACCTCCTCATAAACAAATAAGCAGTGGAAAGTACAACATTCACCCATGGTGAAATCACATCAACTATAACAGCAAACAACATGAACATCAATTCCCAGCCCTGGCCACTTGGTCATTTACCGTACGTGGGGTGATCAGTCCCAGACACGACTATTACACAAGCGCCGACACATTCCTAATATCATGTCTACCAATCCCAAAACAGTAAGACAATGAAAAGAAAGAAACCTGCTCTGATACCATTTTGTCACGAACCAACTCAAGTCGAACCTAAACCGGACACCTGGGTCACCTGAGCCGGCCCGCGACATGGCCTCAAGCGCGTCTCCCCTTACGCCAGAGGTTGCCGACTAGCGGCGAGGGTGTAAGGTAAGTCAGGGGGGAGACTATACCCTCTTATCAAAGTGGAGAAAAGGGACCAAAAAAAACAGCAACGTAAGTAGTGTAAATATTAATTAGAAAGCAGCGGAAAACATTTTTCATTTATAAGGTCTGAATAAAAGTGGAGAACGGCAGTTTATATAAGAGATACATGCATGACATGCTAATGATACAATGGAAGAATTAAATCACATGACATACATACAAATCAATGCAGAAGTAAATGAACAAAAGTCTCAAGCCCCGAGGGTGATATCCATGAGCATCCTGATCCCCAACTCGGTCATTTGCTCCTAACTCCAAGTACAAAAAACAGTAACAACAAGGTCTTTTAACCAAATGGAATCTACTCGGGTACCCCAGTGCAATGGCGGCCCGAGTAGGGTGTGAGATATATATCTCAGTAGGCCGGAACCACCGGGGTCTAGCCCACTCTAGACCATGAAATATAATTAAACAAAGTGCTGGTATTTTCGAACAATAACGACACAACACCAACAATAAACGCCCGTCCAAGTTCCAAAAAGGACACCTGACGGCAATACCTGCTTCGGCCCATAGCCGGGATAAGAACCTGTTTAAAAAAACACTAGTAAATTTGGTTCAAGCATAAAAACACTTTTTATCATTTTGCTCACTTACTCTATTTATTCACTTATCATTTCAACTCAGACTGGAAACCCACTCATTCTTACCTTTCTTTATTTGATCACAATTCACTCGGGTTTTACCCACATCTCTCATTATTTTCATAAATCATTATCATCATTCATTCGGTGTAGATCGCCATGTCTAACACCCCGTATCACATTTGGTGTAGATCACCATGTCTAACACCTCGAATCACATTTGGTGTAGATCACCATGTCTAAAACCTAGATAATAATTCGGTGTAGATCGTAATGTCTAACACCCCGTATCACATTTGGTGTAGATCTCCATGTCTAACACCTTATATCACAAGCTTGGATAACCATTGGGAAGGAACGTCGTGTCCAAACCCAGATTTTAAGTCGATCTAGAACGCCATGTCTAGGACCCAAAATCTCATTCAGTGTAGATCGTCATGTCTAACACCCTATATCACAAGCTTGGATAACCATTGGGGAGGAACGCCATGTCCAAACCCAGATTTTATGTCGATCTAGAATGCCATGTCTAGGACCCAAAATCTCATTCATTTATCACTTAATTAATCAATCGACACAGTTCTCATTTCAGAATTAATTCTTCACATTTAGTTATCCAAATCAGATCTCAACTTTTTATAATCAATTCATATAATTAATTGTCCTTGTTCAACATTTTGGAACTTGCACGAGCAATAGAAGGTAAACAAAAGCGTATGGCATCAACATGTCTCTATGTTAGGTGATTAATGACATTAAATGGTACAAGTACAAGCATGTCTTTTATCAAGTATAATGTCAATCATAAAGAGTCATAAGAATTTTAAGCAAGCAATCACAAAAAAAGGAAATCTACTACTACACGTTTATTTTGAAGGCAGCTCACCTCCATTGGAGGCGTTTTATTAGAAAACATGTCATTACTTTATCAAACAATTAATTTAGTGATATTTAGCATTTACTTTAAAACTCATTCAACACTTAACAAAGTTAAGAAGCCAAAAAATAAGGAAGGAAATCATGAAATTCTATTGCTACATTTTTAGATTGGAGGAAGCGCACCTCGAAAGAGGGGTTTTATTATTAAATCATTAGTTTAGTGACCAAACAACCTCTTTTGTCTTATTCCTTCAATTCACACGATTTGCACAGAAGAATTTAATCGGAACTAAACTTGCATAATTAAAATTTTAAGTGCAATATTAAACTCACTATTACTTTACTTAAATTTAAAAGGGGAAGGAGAGGGACCCTACCTCAAGGTGGATCCATCCGTCCACTCCAGCTCTTGGCGCTTTCTAACTAAATCAGCCGCAACTACTCCCCCACGAGTCATATGTGGTTTCACATACGTATAAGGACACCTAGCCTCTATTCACACTCTCAGCATGGCCATGAGCGTGTGCAAGAGGATCCTGACACATATGCCTATACACATAAGCCTATCTCCGCTCACCTGCACAGGCACTTTTTATATATGTAATGGGGACAACTAGCCCCGTACGTGTGTATATTCGCTTCCACGGACAAATATACTCACGCCGGGGGAACCCACGTACATATAAATACGTACCTATGCCAGCGCAGGTGAGTCGCCTAAGCTCCAGCAACCCGAAACCATTCCAAAACCCGAACGCACTAAACCAAACCAACCAGGAACCTCTAAAACAACCTGATAAATTAATTTAGAGGCTTCGAAGACAAAAAACCGGTAGAAACCTTACCTCAGAAACCAACCGGCGGACCGAAATCACCGCAAACTGCATCGCCTTCGGCGGTGGACACCAAACGCGCACCCACGAGGTCCCGAGAGACCTTCCGCATAACCCTAGAGCAGGCGAAACAAGAAAAGGGAACAAAATCAAAAACCAACCCCAACCTAGGGTTCGGCCGAACCTCACCGGGCGCCGATTAGGTCGAAATGAAGCTGGAAACAGGGAGGAGAAGGGATATAAGTGCTTACCATGATGATTCGGAGAGAATCCGAGAGGAAAATCGGGAAGAAACGACATCGAAGAGGAGGCCGTAGGAGGGGTGTCGCGCGCGGCTCGCGGGAGAGAAGGGAGGGGGTGCGTCGCGGGGGGGGGGGGGGGCTCTGCCGAGAGAAGGGGAGGGAGAGTTTTGTTTTTTTTCAATTTATTTTATTTTCTTTGATTTTAATTTTAACCAAAAACTAAAACACACCCAACCCGCACGGTTTTACCCGCACCGCCTGAAACACCGTGTGCAGGCCGCGCGCCTGCTACCGGATGCCCAGGGTACCCCGTACGCCTGACCCGCATGGTTAAACCCACCGCGCGCGGTCCGATATCACCGCTTAAGACTGCTCCAGAACTCGGGACCTTGTTCCGAAGCTTGGTTTTAAAACCGACCTGCTAATAAAAGAAAAAGTTCGAAAACCTTTGAAATTTATCCGCTCTAAATGAAACGGTTCGTTACAATAAGTCCAAATCTTAAGTACCACCAAAATGTTCATGTATCACAAGCTAGTTCTAAATACCGGAGATAATTTACCTTTTCGATGTCCTGAAAGATAGAATATGAAAATGAACCAAATAACCAAATTAGTGGTGATTATAAAACATCATAGTCCATCCCAAATAAATTACCTACTCACATCACTAAGATAGAAAAGATCAACATTTATATAAAACCATTTATAAAAATTAATTGTCCAAAACATTTTATAACAAAATATAAACATGTTTCAATACTAGTTTATAACCAAAGGTATAAAATTTCGATTTAAACTGATTTTTCTAGAAATTCATTCATATAGTAAAATAGATAAAAATCATTAAAACCATTTCTCTAAGTCCTTTTTGGTATACCCATTCCATTTTTTCCAACAAACCCACAAATCCATTTTCGCTTGAAAGTTCCATATTCATGAGTGGTCTATCATCAAATTACATTACATACCAATGACCCATTCCCCCAATCCAAGGTCACACAAGTTTTACCATAGTGGTACACATCCTTTATTTAAGGTCATTCCAAACATGAACTCACACAATCCATATATTCCAAACCATTCAAGTATTCTAATACAATCAATTTTAATAAAACCATTATTTTATTGAAAATCATTAGACAATCCAATTACAAAAACATTCATTTTAAATAAAACAATTTATTTTATTGAAAACATATTAATAAAAAAAATTCCACCATTGTAGAAAAATAATTATTTTAAAATCCCCATTTTATAATCAAGAATCAAAAATTCTAAGAAAAAGAAACAATTTTCAAGATATTCTCCAATCTACCTAACCATCGCTAAAGAATGATTCAAAAAATTTGAAAACACAAAATTCACAATCAATTCATTACAGTGCACTAAATTTATTATAATTGAAATAATTTATATAGATAGGTGTCTTGCTTTATGTTAGATATATCCGAGATTTGGATGGAAACTGAAACTGAAAAAGAACGCGAATATTACCATGTTAGAATTCCATGAAACTCCCAAAGATCTCTTCTACTATCATGATAGAGACCAAATATCATGACATTTATAATATACAACTTTATAAATTCCCATAATATGAATATATTTTAGAAACCAATTGTAGAGGAGAATTATATCTATGTAGATCTATGAATACATAACATGAACGATGATGAAGGCCCCTAAACACAATAATTGGGCATGAAAACACCAAGGGAGGGCTCTGGATTGGTACCAAAATTTTTGGGAGCGGTTATCCAACATCAATGGGTAGTAATCCATAATTAGGGGCATATAGAAGAAAAAATAAGTATGTTATGTAAAATATGAGTGAGATACAATTTTTAAGTATCCATATTTAACTATATGCATGGTTATATGACATTGTTAGACAAGTCGTGCGCTAGCTGTGTGTTAGATACGTCCTTCAAGATCACCATTTACGACCTCCTTGCACAGTATCCCATATAGTGCGTATAGTGTGGAAAAGACATTATTTATAATCTCCAACATTTCAAGGTTTTTACTAGGATTACAACACAGTATGGACAAACCCTATGCATCCTATGTGCCTCTCCTCCAGCCCCAAAAACTAATTTAATGTTAACCCAACCCTCCCATATTTAACTATTACACATTAAAAACATAAAATATAATAATTTAACAGTTACATAAAAAAGAATGGGTATTATAATTGGCCAACATTTTTAGTGGGGCATCAAGCCCTTATAATCACAGTATCATAATAAAAATTTCAAAACTGCAAATAGATAACCCCAAACCAATTCAATTTAATATAACTAATTCTTATATTAGAATATCCATGAACAACCATGATCCACAGGTGAAAAAATCAATCACCACTTACTTGATTCATAATAGATGTGAAAAAAACCTACCTCAAGGAATCTTTTTTACTCTTCTGTGCACCATAGGGTGAAGAAGAATGCACAAATCTGAAAAAAGAACAACTAGAAAAACAAATCATCATATTCGACACAAAAATATTATTGAACTATATCCCAAACATCAAACTAAATCCAAAAAATATCATGGTAGTGAATTATTGGGTCTGAGTAAGAGGAAATAGATGAGGATGAGAAAAATCATTGTGGATCGGTCACAGATAGTCAACAAAACAGAACAGGGATTGAATGATAAAGGAGGGAGGATATGTGGTCTAAGGGATCATTGCGGAACCTAGGTTTCATCTGGAATGAGAGGAAAAAAAACAAATTAATGATTTATAATTGTATAAAATTAACTAATTATTAAAATGGAACATGATTAGTTTATTAAATGACATGGAAAACATTGGATTCGTTTTCTATGAAAAATTAACTTCTTATCTAGTTATTTTATTTATCAAAACCTAAAATATTACATGTTTTAAAAAATTCCATAAAATCCATGAAATGAGTTTTAAGTAATGTAGCATAATTAAGGGATGTGTAATCCCCCTACTAGCATCCTTTAGAAATAAAAGCACTCTAAATTCTTTTTAAGCCTCCTCCAAACACCACCAATGACTAAACTCAGAATGTAATAGACCTGGTAGGCACATATCATTAAATTATATAATAATTAATTCATTTAATGAAAAATAAAAAAATTTACCATTATTCCACATAATTTATTATTTCTTGATTATTTTATTGATTAAACTAATTGAATTGTTTTAAATATGAAAAATTAAATATTTTTTATTCATTGAAATATAAATTAAATCAATTTTATATTTTAAAAAATGTCTCTAAAATATTTATGAAACATATAATTTAACACCTTCATCCTCTTTCCAAAGGTTTCTTATCACTTATGTTCCAATAAGAATGAAACATTATTTTAAAAAAACTAATCTGAAATGGTAAATTTAAAAATCATATTGACAACATACTTGTATCAAAATTCCATCATAAAAAATAAATATTAATATTTAAAATAATAATTTTATAAAAGAAAATATTTATTAGAAGAAAATGTATAATTGAGAAAATACATACACTAGTTGAATATATATTTATAACTTATATTGTTTAAAAATTAACCTAGGAATAATTTTTTGAGCATGGATATTCAACATTTTTTGGATCCAAGAATTTATAAATAGAATGGTATCCCCATGATTATAATCACATATTTAATATGTATGAAAATATTTTGTAATGAATTTAGAATTATTGATGACATGTTAATATCATGATATATTTTCTAAAATCTATATATTTATTGGCATGGTGGACTCATTAAAACTATGATTAATACATAATCTACTCAAAATCCCAGAACTCTAATAATCTAACCAATTCTTATATTTGTGGTTTATCAGTACTCAGGCACATCATAAAAAATAATTATGATAATTTATCATTGAGAAAAAACTCATTTTCAAAACCCATAAGAAAACAAGATTATTTTAAAGGTGTATGCTTCTCCTATAATGTGAATATCATTCAGAGGGAAGGGAATTATAGGAAATTGGTAAGATCTATTTTTAGGTTATTTCAATATATAATTTCATAAAATTATTAATGTCAATGGTTATCAGTGATGAAATAATTTAATGATATTTATAATAACATTTCCAAAAAATATAACCTTGAATTATACTCATAATTAAATCTGATTTATGAGGATGGATGTATAATATTATTAGATATATTAATATTATAATAATGAAAATATAATTAAATTTAACTCAAAATAGTATACACTACATTCAATCTCCATTAAATTTGAATCATATTAGAATATATTATAAAAAAATATGGTTATACCTATCTATATAGAATTAAGAGTTATGGTCATTCATGTTTGAAATGGATAGAAACAAGAGCCAAAATATTGTTTATATAAATTAAAATTTTCAAATCATTGAGGATAACTAAAAGTCCTGTATTGATACTAATTAAATTTATAATGTTACTTTTCAATGGATATTTCATTCATTATTCAATATTATATTTTTTATTTTGTTAGACTGACTTCTTACATTTAAATGATAAATACCAAATTAGTAAATTATTTATTTATGATAGTTTTCATAGATGAATGAATTGAGAAACCATATATAGTGAGAGGGACCCCACTACTCTTCTCATCATATAATTATATTTTTATTGAGTTAAAATAAAAATGTTATCGATCAAATCTCTCCCAACAAAAGTGTTTCTCGAAACATTTATTTTCATCTCACTACTATTACCCAACTGATATGTAAAATTAGAGTAAATAATATAAAAAAAATATTTAATTAGTTTATCAATTATCATATATCTCAATTAACTTTCATTATCTTCGTTAATATGCTATTTCTTTTAAGAACCACTCATCTTATCTATATGTTCTATACCATACACTTTTTACATATTACCTTGAATTATCTTCTCATCATGGACTCTATAATAATAAATTTATCAACCCCAATAAAATAACCAATGTGATCTGAAATTATATCATGAATAGGGAAATCATCATTGTTTTTTATTAACAATAACAAAATTCCTAGAGCTAAATAATAATTTACTATTTGGATAAAAACTATTAATTATCATAACAAAAATTTCATCATCATATCACCATGATCACATGAATTGATTGAGGACACCTATTTACAATCCAACCAAATGTAATGAATTATTTTATCTTCACCTCAAATCGTAATCTAATAATTCAATTTTCATTGTATTTTAATGCTTATCAAAATAATGTTAAAAAACATAGCAAGTAAATTATAGTTTTGAAATCATTAATTTAGGTAGATTGTAAAATGGATGTTATCCACCCTAGTAATAAAAGTACGAAACTATAAATGATAATGTCTATGTTATCAAAATGATATATGGATTCATTAAGCATGATATGGGATATCGTATTGATTCCTTCAACGATAAACACATGAACAATGATATAACACTATATATTTCATTTTTTAAGATTGTATAAATAGAAAAAATAATAATAATACAAATTAAGTTATCTATATATATATATAATTCATTATGAAACTGCATAGATAGACATAAACATAGAATTAATCTATCATTGTTTCTTTTAATACACATAAAACTATTCTCTCATAAACCTTACATTCAATATAGTTATTTTTAAGACCTGTATGAAATCTGTAATTTTACTCCATTCTAATATATGAAATTTTATATCCCAAAACAGGTATATAATTTTAACATGGGTTGTGTTAATCTTGTATAACTTTCTGTATTATATTTATAAGAAACACTACCCTAATAATATTTTATATACTATGACTCTCTTCATTACTATCCAAATTGTACATGAATTTTTTTTCAAAAATCGATTATTAATTGTTGAATGTTATCCTGAATAATCAGTTAATTATATATCAATGATAAATACTAAACAATTACAACAAAACAAAAAATTATTATATTAACGCATCTTGTGACGACTCTAGACGATAATAATTTTCATCCAATCTACACTATTGAAAAAACTCCCCCCTTGTTATGGTTTATTCAATGTCAAATCAGAACAAACAATTATTTTTTGTATTACAATATATAGGAAAATATACCTAAAAATAATTTATAGGATATTATATTGATATGGTGAAATTCAAGAATTTCTATGAACAGTTATTAACCTTGGTAAAAGACAGAGAATTATATCAATTATTATATATTTCTTTAATTAAGGAGAATAAAAAAATAGTAAAATTTTCTATATATATTTTTAATTAATGATAAATCATTATATAGACCCAATAATTTTAATGATAAAAGAGACTAATGGTATTCATTCCAATTCTCAATGAAATAATAAGAGGGAATTGTTCCATGTTTCCAAACTATGTATCATGATAATACAAATTGCTTCATAATATAAATCTAATTAATATTTCACAAAAACAACAATATCCTAGAAATTTAAGTAATTAAGCATCAACACTAATTTAATTTTCATTATTTATATATTACAATAACTCTTATATACATTTTTATGTTTCCTTATATATAAATGTGAACTCAAAACAACATAAATTGAATTAATATGTACCATATTTATGAAATTAAATAGAAATAATAAAAAATTTAATAAACACATTAAATTATCATGAATAATAATTATATCCCACTCCAAACCTCTAATATAATATGGGACATCTATGCACATTGTAAAAACCATCTTTTATGTCCCAAGAACTGTAAGAAAAATCAGAGGGTGGTGAACTCATGAAAAATGTTGCATTATTTCCTTTAATGATATATTATTATGTCATCTTATATATCTTATTAGAGGAAGTGATATTTTTAAAAAATCCATAAAAACAAGGAAAATAAAATAAATAAAAAACACTTTGTGTAAAAGATTCAAACTAAAAATATGAAACAAACCCATAGATTGAAAAACTCATCGATAACATATAATTTAATAGAATTACTATGATGTATAATAAAATAATAGAATATTTAGTAACATGTGTTATATGTTATATAATTATTATTTTTCTCCAAATGTATACTAAAGAATTACACTACTGTTTGGGGCTTGGATTTGGTAGGTATTGTCATTATTACTTGGATGATTCCCCCAAAAAATATATAAATTAATTTTATAGTTATTCATTTCATAGAATATATAGGCCATATTATTTCAATATAACCACATGATAAAACTGTGATGACCATATAAAAAAACCAAAAAAAGTGTTCTTTCTCGGATATTCTTCTTCTACTACTTCATATGTGGAAAGTATTCACCATTTCACAATATCTCAGAAAATCACACAAAAAACTCATCCTCCTCTATTATAGCTTATATTCTATGCATGATACCTACATTACCCCTATATGATTTTCAAGTACATGAATGGAGAAAAAATTTTCCAGTTGGAAGATGACTTTTAAAATCCAATTCAAACTCAAAACATCATTAAACAAATTTTATCTTACATTGGAGACATTCAATAATTTTAAGAATATTTAATAATTTTTTAAGAAGTTAGATGCATTATAGATTTCGTAAAGGATTCAGTTGAGGCATTAATTGAGACACATATTCAAATCTAGTCATCATTTGGGAATATTTTTAAATAATTAAAAATAAACCCATCAACATGAGTTGTTTTATGATATTTCCAATAAAATAAATGGAAAATATATACTTAATTATATTTTTTACAAAATTCCATGAACAATTCACTAAACATGTCACCCACCCATGTCTTTTTACTATTTTTTTATAACTAATCTAAACTACATTGAATATACTATCTACACACTATATACAATAACATGTTATTCCATTTCTATTTTTTATAGAAATACTTTATCGTTCTAAATTTATTCTATGATGTGGGTAAAGCCTTTATGTTACCTAAATAACTACCATGTCATTTCACACTATAAGATTGATTTTCAATTATAGTTTATATACATTTAAAAATAGACTCCATTTTCCAAATATGGAATAGTATCCCCTATTTTGGTCCTTATACAATAACAAAACTTTTGAGAATTCATGTATCAGTGATATTATAGTTAAATGTATTTTATATCAACCATTGTAAATGGGCATTTATTAAATTCCAAACTCACATTATGGTCACCCTGATTCCTTCATCACATGACCCCTATTCTCAATCTAGAATCATAACTCCTTAACCATACCGGTATAACACACATTAACATATCAAACATGAAATGAATTAATTTTTTAATTGCCCAAAAGGAAACATTTTTTGTGAAATGACTTTTGAAATTACTATTTAATGATCCATTTACCAATTTTATTACTATGTTTTTTCTCTATAACAACACATAATTTTTGAACATTTTTCATCATATCATTGATAAAAAACAGCCATGCACTTAGTATCCATTATATGTTCTCTTCACAAACTATCCACAAAACTAATTATAGTATTAAAACAACATTTTAATGTCATTAGTACTTCCAAATTCTTCATACACCACTGTCAAACACCAATACTCCTTTAATCATACAGTAATTACATATTAATGTAACAAAATTAATTTCAAATGAAACATCATGAGAAATAATGTTTTGAACAATACATATGAGTTGTAAATGAAGGACAACATAATAATGATATGAAATTTATCTAATATTCACTTATCACCTTCTCTTTCGTTCATGGGAACAATTTTCTCCCCAATGATTTTTTATGGGAACCATTGATTTGGAATAGAAAATCAAAATTAACACTATAAATTATGATTCATTATTAAATAATTATAATCTTATATGAAAAAACATTGTGTATCAAATAATATAATTGAATAATAAAATAATTTTCCATAATTATTGATTGACATCCTATCCTATATAGTTATTTATATCTATTGATCTTGGATAATAATATTTGTTGTTCTACATCAATGGTCAACTCATTAAAACAATATCTAACATTTTTTTGTTTACAATGTAACAAAACCCCTGTCAAAATAGATCATAAAAAATAAAAATTTTCACAGATAAATATTGACATCTTAGCCTTCTACTTTTAATAACACTATATGAATATATGAGCACTCTAAATAATATGATTTTTTTATAAATTGGAAAAATTATTTTATAGGGTTTCTACCATATATTTATGTTCTCTAAATATTCATAATATAATGGAATAAAAATAATTATAGATTGATGTTTTATTTCACCTATTAAAAATACTAATTTAATAAACTTTTGAGAGAGGGTGAAAATTCATCAAAAATTATCATTTTAGGAATTAAGGTTGATAATAAATATTTAGATGCATTAAATTGGTATTCCTCTAAATTTTTTTACTAAGAACCATTTTGATCTTCAAATATCTTCTTACAACCAAATTTCATATTGGTAAACCCCATATTCTTCTCCACTTCTGTTATAAAACATTCCCAGGACATTTTGTTCATTTTTTTAGAACATTAAAATATATTTCATATAATGGAAACTCCTTCTTTACTAATTGTGTTATAATATCATCTATAATAAATAACCAATATGATGTTATTTTTAGTAGTAATTGTTTCAATCACTTTAAATTAAAAAGTCATATAATGAATCCTAAATTATTCATTATTATTCAAATAGAATCATCTTTTTCATTTTTTGGATAACTAATCAATGGTTTTCCATTTTTAAAAATACTCTTATTAAAGATAATATATTTTTTAAATTACCCTGAAATCATTAATTTCAAATGAATACCACTTTCTTTCCTTCATCAAAGCGATATAAAAAAATATAAAAATTTCACCCAAATAATGAACATAAAATTTATCATATAACTACAATACATTCTATCTAGTGTTGTAAAAACAAATTCCAATCATTTTTACGTACTCACTAGTTTAAATATTTATCAATAGTTTGTTTATACTAATTATATTATTCACATATTTTAATTTTCTTATCATATTATATCAACATCAGTTACCAAAAATACTTGGATATTTCAATCTTATTTTTTGTGTGAGAGTTATATAATCAATGAAATCAAATTTAGTTATCATCTTTTGATAATTTTTAGAATTATACTTCCTGAATAATAGGTTAGATAAAATATTTGTGTAATACACAAAAATGTGAATTAGTTGGTTAGATATTCCACAATAATATTTTATTTTTTAAATCATATTATCTACCTTCAGTATATAAATATTATATTTCTTGAATGGTATTTTAATTTTTTTTCCAGATTAATACTATAATTTTTTCTAGATTAACAAGCTGAACTATAGTAATTATATTATTTAAACTTAAATATTCCCAACATGTACCCAATTTACCTATAGTTCTAACATTATCTATATAATGAGTAGTTTAATCTGAAATCTTCTTAGGACTATTAAATTGAAACCACCTATTCAGTTATTATTTACTATAAATATAACCTCATTATTAAATATAATATTTTGGTGTATAATAAACATTTTTATCTTCCCAATAAAATAATTTTAAAATTTTAATATCCATGATTATATGTTTTTACATTTTATTATGTGTTCCTATAATTTGTATATTTCTAAAAATGTTATCAATATTGAACTATATTGAAAATATTCACCATTAACATTGTACCAGAGTTCAATGAAATATTTCAAAGTCATTTATAAAATATTAAACCTGATCTTTATGTCATCCCTATATTATGTAATTATGCTTCACTTTAGCTCCTTCCAAAATAATTTCGTTGATCATTCAACAACTTGTTAAAAATAATTCCAATGATTTTTTTGTTTCTTATAATATTTTGTTAAAATAATAAATTTTATTTGGTCATTTTTAATCTTTATATCATCTTCTTTATTATTAATTTATGTCATTATTTAACTTCATATCCTCTTTAATAATATTATTTATCTTTTTTACCAACATTACTAAATTTTGTGCCATTCCAAGTATATATTGAATAATGATTTATATTTAATTAAAATTCATTATTTAAATTGTTTTTATACATTAGTAATTATTAAATAATCATAAGAAATTATATATTTTGCTGAATAAAAATAATTTTTATTTCAATCAATTCATCACATTAGTCATTGTTTCTCTTATCAATTATGAATTATTTACAATTAAACATTACAATGACGATTATGTCATCAACATCGCTTTGTTATTATACTTCATTATAATCTCCACTACTATCAGATTAATCATACATAAAAATTATATTTATATTCGTGAATTTATATAATTTATTACCTTTTGTATTTTAGATTTATTTTATTCATTCTTCATTATTGTGTATATTCATTTTCAAACTCCTCGTTAAAAAAATAATATTTCTCCTTGTGAGGGTAATGTGAAAAAAAACAACACACACTATTGATATATTTATAAGGTATCATTTCATGAAATTTATATATTACTTTTTACAGTATTCATATTATAAGTGATATGATTGTATTAGAAATTCTAAAAAATCATATTTATCCAAATATGAATATTCTTAATGAAAATAAACTTATTTATTAATATTATATTTATTTAATGATTTCAATGTGATTTCACTATCATCCATTACCATATTCATGAGCACAATAAATAAATAAATTATATAGCGAAAAAAATGTTACATGTATCATCCAATAGAAGTCTACTTTGATATCATTCATTTAGGATCTGTATCATTTTCATCGAATATTTCATGTAAGATATGTAATTTTTTTCCACAATATTTTAATCATATTAAATCTAAAAAAACCTACAATGGTTTCTACAACTTCATTTTTTTCTAGTGAATAATTAATCCTCTATTTCATTAGCATACATGGTATAATAATTATATATCAATCTCTAAACATATGATATATTTTGTTTTACTTATTTTTTTACATTATAAATGTTTTTTAATTTATAGGAAATTGATGTTATGGTATTGTTTCTATTGAAGCTATAGAACTAATTTTCACAAATAGTTGAAAAATAATATTTTTTATAAACACCATTGTTTTCCAAATTCATTCCGTCAGATATTACTATAGAAACATCTTAATCATGAAGAGGAAATCCATTATTTTTATCTACAAAAATAACATAAAAAATGATAATGAATAAGGATTCATCTGATCATACCATTTATAATAATTATTTATGTAATATGATGAAATCCCCTTGTTAATTATAGGTTTAAACTTTATTATATTTATATGAAAAAATCAGATACCAAATCTACAACCCAATAGAGGTTTAATTTCAATTATTAAAATAATGATAAAAGTAGAATAAAAATTATTTTAAAAACTATTGTAAAATAAATCCAAAAAAATATCCATATTTATAGGAAACATATACCCTTTTATAATTACTCTATTTAACCTATGAATGGTAGGTTCATTAAGGGGACTGAATCATTAAAAAATACATATTATTTCATGTTTTGATTTATTATAAATTATCCTTAATCACATGTTAGTGTTTTTAGTCTCACAATATAAATCACAATAACATTTGAAAGTTAAAAATAAAACGGACCATTTATATATAAGGTTAACTACATAAAACATTTAACTAATGCATGTTATGATTTAGACTCACATATGTAAATGTAACACACCATAATAAAATTCATGGATACAATGATTAGGAAATATTCATATTTATTATACCATAACAATAAATAATGTTTTATCATATTAATTCTTCTGAAAACGAACATTGTTTCCTTATGATTTGTTGATGAGGGGATTAATATTTATTTACTTGACAATCATCTTTGAAATTAAATATAATAAAATCCTATGAATTATTAATATATATAATAATAGAGACTTATTAATTATTCCTCTCCTCTGGACATGATTTTTATGATCACACTCACAAATAAATCATATGGTCTTTCTATTTTTATTCTTATACACACACTATTAAAAGTATTATTCTTGTCTTCTCCCATTGTATGAATGTAATAACAAACTATAACTCTTTTCCTCTACCACTCCTCTCCCTAAAAAATTCACAAACCCTATTCAATATCCATTTATGTAACCAATAACTCTTCACCTAACTAGAAATTATTTTTTTGTTAAAATAAATTTAAAAATATCATATGAAACATCTTAAAAACTATTAATTAATTTTAATCCCTTTGATCATTCAAATCCATATATATGTATATATAGTTCGAAAAATTCCATGTGAACAGTTGAATATAATATGGAATGTGAATTTCCCATTAGTTAATGAACCAAATTTTTAATGTCGATTTGGAATGAAATTAAGATATCTTAAGGACATATATTAAGAGTTTTTATACATGGTTTGCTACTCCTAAGGTGTCCGCAACCTGAGATAGGCTAAGATGGTTTTAATATAGGGTGGATAATGTATGTATCAATTAGCTATTTGGTGGGATTCCTAGTAGACCATAGTCTAACCATCTAGATATTGAAAATTTTCCTGCTATGAAATGGTCCATAAAGTGGGAAAATGAAATTTCTCCCCCTTATACTTTTTAGGGGTATCACCTTTTTTCAATTGTTCTCGTCAATTTGTAAGGGGATGCTTCCCCATTTTTAAACTCACCATGAATCGTCAAGAAGGGTCTTTTGGTTGAGAATCATGGTTGATTTTGGTCTGTATCTACCTCCAATAGTAATCATCAGTCTATATCACCACTCCTTCAAATTTTATTCTACCTCAAACAAGATTTTATTTTCTAATTCCAATAATTCAGGGAGGAATCATCCATATGATATGTGAATTAAATGATTCTTCTATGTGGGTATTCTAGAGACAATATATTCTAATCATTATTCATTTATTATTTTAGGGTACAATAAACTACTAATTTCTAATCAGTTTTTTGATAAAAAATAATAAACATTTATTGATTTATTTGGTGGTATATATTACATATCTGGACATGAATTGGTTAATTAGTGTGATCTGGATGTTTGAAACAATGTTTCTTGATAATTACAAAATAGTTAGACATCAATGTGTTTTTAGTGATTTATTATAATTTAAAACAAAAAAAAATTCATTATGTATAAATATTTTGAATTGTATTTTTGGCTTGATTGACATGATTTAGTGCCTCACATGGAATAGTGCTGGATAATTTATCTTGATCAGTATTATATGGTTTTTCCATGTTATGGGAATGAAATTGTTTAATATTCCCATGAGACAATTTTCAATATATTATCCATAAGGATTATGCATGATGTTTATATACTGGTGCTATTATGGAATAACCCATAAGGTGGTGGACAAATTATAAATAATTGTATAATTAATTTTTTAAATATAGATTTATATTAAATAATAAAATTTATATATGATCTTGAGGATAATAAAGAAAATTCATCCTTCCACCATTAAAAAAGTGTAATACATTGATGCAGATATCACTAACGTTCTAGTATTGATCAAAAGGGATACATAGTTGTGGAGACATCCATGAATGGGGACTGATGAGATAGATGATGGATGTCACTAGTATGATTACTGAGGAACTGTGATATGTATTTAGCCTAGGTGTATTTTCCTTCTGTATAATATACATGGGTTGGTTGAGTTGAAAAATATTAAATGGCAAGATATATGGTGATTAGCCATGGTCCATATCCCAATACTATAGGTAGTGTTGAATACCCCTATAGAATGTGAGCCTCTGAGATGAAATTTATGTATTTGAGTGATATAATGTCCTTTAATCATTATGTGTTGGCCTACGAAAATAATTTTTATTAAGGATCCTATGTGGGATGCCTCCACTACAATGATGACCTATGAGACATATGTGGGTACCTCCCTATGAGATGACCCCATTATGTTTTTTTGGATATGGGTATATATTGTAGAGTGTGTCACTAAAAATATGTTACAAACATGTGAGTCTAAGGAAAAATGGATAGTGATATTGGCATTGTAGTCTAAAGGAAAATTTATATGTTATTATTTTTATTATTTTTATTTTATATGATTTTATAGAAGATTTTGATTCAACCCTTAGTCTTATAACAGCTATGATTTTCTAATATTCATTGGAATGAATTGTTGAAATTGATGAGATCTTGAGATGATGAAGATTTTGGGAATCCGTTATCATAATACCTTTTGCATGTGTATATATTCTGGATGGAATCTAATATGGATGATATATATATGGATTCTCTATGCTTGTCCATATAATCCAAAATCAGTGTATTGATAAAACACAAGAAATAATTCCCATGATTCTAATGAATCATTTGACCTAGAGATACTATTGAAAATTCAAAGGGTGTTAGGATTGAATTTGAGATAGCAATGTTCTATTGTGTATTTCCATGATTATTGGAATGGTGTTATGATGTGTCACATGGTTGTATACCCTTTTTCCTACATTGTTTACATCCTCAGTGTAGATTTTGGATCTCTGTGATTGATTCCAAGGATACCCAAAATGATATGGTGTATACACTAGATGGGTTATAGTTGAAAAGTCAGGTTCATTGGATTCCAAATATATTGACCATTCTATCAATTGGTATTCCATTTTTTGACTATGTATCCGAGTAATAATTTACTCCAATATGTATAATATTTTGTTGAGTGTCATTTAATTGGGAATCAATTGTTAATCAGAAAATTTTAAATTCTCAAGAACTACAATGTTTCCTCGAATGAGTGATTGAGTTTGAGGGATCCACGGTGATACCTGAGGAAAAGAGACACATAATAATGGAGGTGATAGTGTGGGATCCCTTTTTAGTGGATATTGTTTACCAAGAGGTGATTCCCATTATTTGGGACACTATGTAAGTAGTTCTGAATGTTATGGTCAAAAAAGTGCATGAAAATGAGTTTATGTGATAGTTGTTAGACATAGACTAATTTATATATATTCACCCTTGTGGTGACTAGGTTATGGTTTTTCTATTTTTCTAACTATGTTAAATACCCTATGAGGGGAGGGGGTGAGTCAGGGTATGATAGATTAAAACAACTTCTCCATTAGATCTTGTTGTGACATTAATCAAACCTTTAATATCTACCTTTCACGTAGGAATATCTGAGAATAAATGAAATAATTGAGGATAAAAATAAATTTTTATTGTTTCAAATGTAATTGGAAATATACAGTGAAAATAAATAGTAAATAATACTATAAAATATATACATTAAATAATTATTTTTCAAAATTCAATGCAGGCTCACTATCCCTACTGGTTCACGAAAATTTACAATTTTTAATATCACGACTCTATTAACTTATATGTTATAACTAATCCATTGTAATATTTTTAATTATGTCATTTTAATCAATGATATTTTCATCATACTTTGTGAATCATGAATCAATAGAATCAACCATAGTATGAGGAAATCATTACATCATAATTTGAAATAAAATCCTTCAGGTTTTTGTAAGATTCACTTTCCCAGATCCCTTTTCAAACTTTTTATACAACTTCATAATACTATGTGAACCATTTATTTTTAACCATAAATTTTTACTTCATGAAACTATTTTGGAATTTTTCAAACCTCCTTTTTATTGATACTACAAGAATATATATAAAAAATTGTTACAAAACTCTTTCAAAAATTCAAATCCTTCAGATATTCATTATGGTTTCCTTAATATTAAAATAATGTGTCATCCTTCTTTTTATATATTTTACCTCCCAATCATGAAAAATTCATGATCACTACATACTTTAGGTAAAAATATTCATTCATTCTCATGAAACTCTTATTCTATATGAAGATACATAGAATATTTTCATAGCTCTGAAACTCACCATCTTCAAGGAAACATTCCTATAAATTTGGTATTCAAAAAATATACCACTGATTAACATCATAGCTCAGAAACCATTATTGATACATTATTTTAAAAATCAAAAAACATTTTTGACATGAAACTTTTGGAAATTCAAAGCCTTTTAATATAGTGACCTAACCATGTAACACATCTTATTACATGATTTTTAGATTACATATCCATCAATTACATAGTGAAGATAAAAACATAGTGTCTTAAGACGAAATGGTAAATAAATATAATATATGAAAGTTGTATAAAAAATATTATAAGTAAAATAAATAATGACATCCTAACACTATTTTAACTTATATATCCACATAGGATAACATATGCATTACATAGAAATAATGGATGAGCTAAATATACAAATAAATTGAAAAAATAATGAAAACAAGAATAATACATGATTTAAAATGCAGAACATGATAACCTAAAAGGCATCAATCATAAATATAAATATAGAGGCATAACATATATAATATCTAATCATAAGATCATTGAGATATTTTAATAGTCCAGAAAAATATATCATTATACAATCATGAGTCTATTTTAACTTATAAGATGATATCCCATAGGGGATAAAATCCCATATCATTACTCCATAATCCCAAAAATATTGTATAATTATACTACAAAATCATATAATTTATAATATTAATATCTATAAACACTCAAAAAACCAATAAATTAAAGTTAATTCAACATAAATAAATCAAACAAATTTCAAAAACATGTAGATAATCCATGGAATGAAATGTGTATCATAATCATGGAATAAGGAAAAACCAAAAGGAATTTCACAATATGATTCATGAAATAAGGGATTAAATAAATCTTGGATATTAATGAAGTAAATAATAATAATTGTAACACCCCCAAATGATAAAGGGTTAAATTATTAAATGATATGACTCATGTCAACAAGGTGAAACTTTCTTTTCATGAGCTTGCCTGATTAGAACTCCACAGTTAAGCATTCTTGGACTGGAGTAGTGATTAGGATGGGTTAGCTTCGGGGATGTTTGTCAGGGTGTGTGTGAGTGAGGACAAAGAACACTGGAAAGAAAATGTGTTGACCTATGGAGACTATCATTAGTCAAATAACCCGTTCAGCCACGTGAGTGGGCCCCAGGGTGGGGACCACATGTCTGCGGGGCAACTGGTGGGCGAGGTCCAGTTGTTACAATTGGTATCAGAAGTGGTACCCATCCTTAAGTGTGGTGCACTGCCTGGTTTGAGATGTAGGGTTCACAATGAGGACGTTGTGCTCTAAAGGGGGATGATTATAACACCACCAAATGATAAAGGGATAAATGATTAAATGATATGACTCATGTCAACAAGGTGCACCATCATTTTTGGGAGCTTGCCTTATTAAAACTCCACAGTTATGCATGCTTGGCCTGGAGTAGTGATCAGGATGGGTTACCTTCTGGGAAGTTTCTCAGGGTGTGTGTGAGGTAGGACAAAGCACAATGGAAAGGACATGTGTTGACCTGTGGGGACTGTCAGTAGTCAAATAACTCGTTCAACCACGTGTGTGGGCCCAAGGGTAGGGACCACATGTCTGCGGGGCAACTGGTGGGCGGGGTCCAGTTGTTACATTATCATTATTTTATTGCATTTAGTTCTTTTATTTATTTTATTGGGTTGTTTCCTTTTTTTATTTTTTTATTAATTCTCCCCCCATACAAACCCTAGCCACCACCCCATTTCTTTCTTTTTTTTAATTTTTTCTTTTTTTTCTCCTCTTTCTTCCTCCCCACACATCCCCTCTCATTCTTCTCTCTTCACTCTGGCAGCCTCCCTCCTCCTTCACCCTCCCTTCCCCGCCCAGCCATGCCCCTCCCTTCTCCCTTCTCTATCTCTCCGTTCTTCCTCCCTCCCTTCTCCCCTCTTCCCTGTGCGCTCCCTCATCCCTCTTCTCACCCAGACCCGCCGCACTCCCCCACCCTCCCTCCAGCATCGCGCCGCACCCCCTTCCTCCTCCCCTCTCCGCCATGTCGCACGCCACCTCCCCTCTCCTCCTCTCCTTCTTCTTCTGCTTCTTCTTTTCCTTCTCTCCCTTCCTACTCTTCTCTTCAACTATGGCCCACTTCCCCTCTCCTCCTTTTCTCCACAGCCAGCCTCCCCCCAACTCCCTTCCTCCACTCCTACTACCTACCCGGATCGACCAGTAGCTGGCACCCTTCCTGCTAACTCCAACAGGCCACCGGCGCCCCTCCTTCCTCTTGCTGGACATCAACTCCGCTTGCCGACGCTCCCCCTTCATCTTGCTGGACAGCGACCTCCCGCGCCCTGCTCATGATGTGGGACCATCTTTCCACCCCCTCTTCACATTCCCTACATTCCTCAAGCGTTTTTTTTAATTTTATTTAATTATTTTAATTGAGTTAATTTATATTTGTGTTATTTAATTATTAATTCAATTGTTTATGTTTTAATTTATTTATTTATTGTTATTTAAACTTTTAATTATTTTATTATTTGAATTGGTTAAATTTATAATTAATTTATTTAATTTGGTAAATTTTATAGTAATTTAATTGATTTTTAATATATTTTTTAATCATATAATTTAATTGAAATTGTTAAATTGTTAAATTGTTAATTAATATATTTAGTTAGTTTTGGAGTTGTATACTTATTAATCAACTTATTTAATTATTTTGGTTGAATTATTAATTAATTTAGTAAATTGATATTGACCCTATTAAATAGTTAACTGAGTTATTTAATTACTGATGTTTATTTAATTTATGGACCGCTGATGTTTCACTGGGTTGGCATTGAGGTTTTTTTGGTCCACTCTTTTAGGACTTTTCCGGCGGCTTCATACGGTGTGACTGTTGCACAACAGGAGTTTTGTAGCGTGTCACTTCTCGTACCTATATGAGGTAGGTGGTTTTTCTTGCTTAGGTCATTTGATCATTTAGTATGGTGGTTTGATTAATTTAATATGTCTTTTATTTAAATGATGTTGTGAGTTGTCGGTTTGACTGGTAGAGTGTGGTGTTTTAGCGGCTTGTTTAGATTGTCGGGATTTATACTGTGTTGTGCCTTGGTTTTTGAACAAATGCAGAAGTTGAAATTTGATCCTTGTTATAGTCTTAGTATAAATTCGAGGGGGTTTTGAACTGTTGAACATGTTGTTTTATTTTCTTAAAATTCCGAAACCAATTTTTTAAATGTTTGGTAAACTTTATTTTGGTTCTCGAAATTTCGTGGTTCTTGCATGTTGTGTGTTGTGCCTTGACGTTGATGAGTAAGGTGATCTTTGAATATTGAGCACAAAAGAGGAAGCCTGGGTATTTGGTTGGAGGACTAGACTAGCGTGCTAGTGATACGAGAGTGGCCTCGTCCCAGTTTCACTTAGCGGGATTGATGCTTACAACAGAAACTAAACATTTGATGGTGACTAGAGACCACTACGGTGGGAGGTGCTTCCATGCCGGTGGCTCGTGCACGGGAAATGTATGATATGCTTCACCGAGACGTGAGTTTCTAGGGTCCCACACGACTTTAGTACTTTAGGGCCTCTCCCACTTTTTGTTGCTCCTGTGCGATTTTGTACTCATCACTGGTTGGTTTTGGTGACTTCTATAGTTTCAAAAGGTAAAAATGTTTCTTTTTCTTTCAGTAACAAAAACCCCTTTTTTCTATTTTTTTAAAACTAACTTCTTTTCTTTAAAACAGCTTCCATCAAAATGTTAGTGCATTTATTTATTTTCTCAAAAATTTGATCCTGCAAATTGCTTTGGTCATCTAACCCTTTTATGTGGAATATTTTCTCTGGTGCCATCCTATTGAGCGTTACTCGCACCCTACTTACACCCTTGAGTGTAAGTAGATCTGATTATGCTTGATGTAGGGAAATGCCTAGGTTTTGAGTACGGTGGCCCGAGTTATTAGTTGACTCATCTGATATGGCACTGGTGGCAGAGGCCTGATAGGGATATTCTTCGACCAGGTAACTATTGCTAGTTTAGTTTTTGGTCATCTTCTTTTGGGAGTTATTTTTGGTTGATATATAGTTTCTATTTTTGTTAAGACTCGGTCATGCTATTTTAAAACATGTGGTTGTAATGTTGATTTCGGATTCCTATATTCTTATGGTTTGTTTTTGGTTGTTGTATGAGAAAATTGTTCCCAAAAATTCTAAATTTATACCCGGGCACTTGTGCCAGCACATGGGGATTGGGAACACCGTTCGGGCCTTGTCGCGTGCTGGGTCGAGCATCGAGTTGATGGCGACCCGATTCGGTTTGTGACAAAATGGTATCGGAGGGCGGTTGAGCTCTCGGTTTATGGTTTTTATGGGATGAGTTGGGTTATCCAGATGTTGGGACTATTGGGGCTCTGAATTCATGTTGCGAGTAGGGTTCCTCGGCAGCACGCCTCGTGACAGATACTGAGTCGCCATGGGAAGATAGGGTGCTTGTTTGAATTCATTTCTAGGTGGGATGTACAGGCTGCAGACTGTACGTGGATGTCCGGCATGAAAGTAGTGTTTTCACATGAAGTCATTCTTGCATGTTTGGTTTACTTATGATTGTTTATCTTGCTGAAAATTTTGGTTTCTCTTGGGATATGTGATATTGATGGTATTCCTTTATGACTGTTTCCCTTTGCAACAAGATGCCTCCACGGAGAGCTCCCATGAACCCATGGGAGGAATCCAGAGAGAGTTCTACTGTGCCGCTTGATCAGAGATTGGTAGAGACTTTGGTCCAAGCCGTTCAAGATTTGGAACAAGGGGCGACTCCTGCCCCCACCCCATTTCCAGCTAGAGGGTAAGAATCTTTCTCTAGGAAGGATATAGCTCAGGAGTTTCTGAAGAACAAACCTCCTTCTTTCCGAGGTAGTTCAGAACCTCAAGAGGGAGAAGAATGGCATGAAAAGATAGAACGCATGTTCGGTTTCCTTGACACGCCCGAGGAGGTCAGGGTTAAGTGTGCCTCGTTCCAACTAGAGAGTTACAGTCGCAAATGGTGCGATTCAGTGGTCCAAGTTGGGAAACATGAGCACATAAGCTGGAATGATTTCAATGGTCTCTTCCACAAGCAGTATTGTCCGGAGTTTCTAGCCTACGCTATTTCTCAAGAGTTCATGGAGCTTTCGTAGGGAAATCAGACAGTGATGGAATATGTGAACTGCTTTGTTGAGCTGGTGCGGTACGCACCTAAGATAGTTTCGATCGAATTCTGGAAATATCGGAAGTTTGAGAAGGGCCTTCGACCGGAAATACAATCTCAGGTTTTCTTATTCAAGATGAAGACTTATGCCAAAGAGGTTGATCACACTTTCATGGCCGAGATTGACGAGAGAGGAAAGTTGGGGTTTTCTGGATCTATGTTAGGCTTTGGAAGTGGCAGTTCCTCAGAAAAGAAGAGGAAGCGTGTTGAGCAGTGGAAGAAGAGTGGTGGTATCTCAGGCCATCCTTCTAGGCAGACATCATATGAGGCTTCTAATGCGAGGCCCATTATGTTCCATCAGTGCGGAAAGGCAGGGAACATCTGACCTGCGTGTCCACATCCTCCCAGACCTTGCTACGGGTGTGGAGTCATGGGGCACTTACAGTGTTTCTTCTAGATTATACACCCTTACCAGAGTGGTGATGGATCTATAGCTTCCAGGGGTGTATCAGTGCAGTCAGAGCCGACCATGACGTCGGGATCTCGGTTCGGTGGTCGTGGTGGCAGGACTAGATCATCTTTTAGGCAGAGCGGGATTAGGGTAGAGCTGTAGGCGAGCGGTCATTCTCAGGCAGGGACAATACTTTTGCATGATGTGGATCAGGCACCGGTGGGATCTGATGCAGGACCTTCAACTGTTCGATGTACCATTTTGACTGCATCTTCTATAGATGCAGTTTTATTTGATACTAGTGCTTCAGTTTCTCTCATATCTACTCGCCTTGTGAATCTGCTAGACCTAACAACCAAGATGTTATCATTTGCTATGGATCTGGCATCACCGTTAGGGAAAAAGAGGGATCAAGGCCTTAAGTGCCCATCGTGCGCACTCTCTATGTCAGGAGTCAAGATGGAATGAGATTTCTTTGTCCTTAACATGAACCTATTTGATGTGATCCTCGGTATGGACTGGCTGGTGCGCTTTCAGGTGCATAGTGATTGCTATCGGCGCCAAGTCAGTTTTACGGCACCAGAAGGGACTCCCCAGTTATTTCTCGGAGAATGGGATCCTCGGTCAGGACGTCCGGGACCTCCACTCCCTAAGTTAGGAAATCTTTCTTATCAGTTGTCATCGCTCGCACTGGAGGTCGATGGTGGTGTTTTATAGGGCGGGTTACCTCATGTAGTGGATGAGTTACCAGAGGTCTTCCTAGATGATTTTTCTGGCTTACCCCCAGAGCGGGACATAGAGTTCTCCATTGAGTTGGCGCTGGGAACACATCCTATATCTCTTCCCTCATATCGCATGACCCCCATCGAATTGATGGAATTAAAGATACAGTTTGACGATTTGGAATCCAAAGGATTCATTCGCCCGAGCGTCTCTCCTTGGGCCGCCCAGGTTTTATTCGCGAAGAAGGCCGATGGAACCCTCCGATTGTGCATTGATTACCGGAAATTTAACAAGGTAGCCATCAAGAATAAATACACTTTTCCTCATATTGACGATTTATTTGACCAACTAAAAGCAGAAAAGTGTCTCTCCATGATTTATTTGCGTTCGGGATACCACCAGCTCAGGGTGAGAGGAGCAGATATCCCGAAGACGGCTTTCTGAAGCAGGTACGATAACTTTGAGTACTTAGTCATGCCTTTCGGATTGACGAATGACCCTGCTGTTTTCATTGCACTCATGAATAGGGCGTTCCACCAATATCTCCACTCATTTTTCGTGGTATTCGTGGATGACATCCTGGTTTATTCTGGATCTGAGGAGGAGGATGAGCATCACCTGCGCGTTGTTTTGATAATTTTGCGAGCCCATCGCTTGTATTCCAAACTGTCGAAATGCTCATTTTGTATTAGGGATGTGAAGTTTCTGGGGCATGCCCTCTCAAAATAGGGGGTTTTAGTGGATCTTGAGAAAATCAGGGCAGTTATGTCATTGGAGCAGCTAAGAAATGTGTTTGAGATCAGGAGTTTTCTGGGCTTGGCTAGTTATTACAGGTGCTTTGTCTGGGACTTCTCGCGTCTTGCCTCCCCCATGAAGGCACTCACCCAGAAAGGGGTGAAGCTTGAGTGGAGCCTTCAATGTCAGGCATCGAGCTGACTTTCCGAGGGTGGAATGTTTTCATGGTGGGGAGAATTGTCACGCCCAGACATCATTGAGGTACACCTTTAATTTTATATGTTTATTTTTTTGAATTAATTTCCTTTTTATTTAAATTTCTTGGTTGTACCACGAGAGGAACCCGATGCGGGTTTCCCGTTGTGGCGACGATGTGTGTGCACGATCCGTACACAACTTGGTGCACGGGCACGACACGGGCGAAGCTGTGCGACTTTCACATTTTAACATACAGTGTCCGTTGCGCGGTCGTTTCAAATACCGGATGATTAACTTTAGTTTTATTATTATTATTTATATTATTGTTATTATTATTATTATTATTATTATTATTATTATTATTATTATTTTCATTATTTTTATTATTATTAATTTTATTATTATTAAAGCCTTTATCTTTATTTTATTGCATTTAGTTATTATATTTATTTTATTGGGTTGTTTCCACTTTTTATCTATTTTTTATTAATTCTCCCCCATACAAACCCTAGCCGCCACCCCCATTTCTTCCTTTTTTTGTTATTATTTTTTCTTTTTTTTCTCCTCTTTATTCCTCCCCACGCATCCCCTCTCCTTTTTCTCTCTTCACTCTGGCGGCCTCCCTCCTCCCTCACCCTCTCTACCCCGCTCAGCCATGCCCCTTCCTTCTCCCTTCCCCCTCTCTTCTTTCTTTCTCCCTCCCTTCTCCCCTCTTCCATGCGTGCTCCCCCATCCCTCTTCTCACCCGGACCCGCCGCACTCCCCCAACTTCCATCTAGTGTCGTGTCTCACCCCCTCCCTCCTCCCTCTCCACTGCGCCGCACTCCACCCCCCTTCTACTCCTCTCTTTCTTCTTCTCCTTCTTCTTCTCCTTCTCTCCCTTCCTTCTCTTCTCTTCTGTCGCGCCCCACTTCCCCTCTCCTTCTTTGCTCCACTACCAGCCTCCCCCAAAATCCCTTCCTCCACTCCTCCTCCCTGCCCAGACCGACCAGTAGTCGGCGCTCTTCCTGCTCCTTCCAACAGGCCGCATGCACCCCTCCTTCCTCTTGTCAGACAGCAACTCTGCAGGTCAGCGCTCATCCTTCCTCGTGCCAGACAACGACCTCCCGCACCCTTCTCGCGCTGCTGGACCGCCTCCCACAACCCGATCGTGCTGCCGGACGCCCATGCCGCCCCCTCTACACTTTCCTGACATTCCGAAAGGGTTTGTTTTTAATTTTATTTAATTATTAAATTGGTTTAATTGATATTTGTGTTATTTAATTATTAATGCAATTGTTTAAGTGTTAATTAATTAATTTATTGTTTTTATAAATTTTAATTATTTTATTTATTTGAATTGGTTAAATTGATAATTAATTTATTTAATTTGGTAAATTGTTATTTAATTTAATTGATTTTTATTAAATTTGTTAATCATGTTATTTAATTGAAAGTGTTAAATTGTTAATTAATTTATTTAGTTAGTTTTGGAGTTGTATACTTATTAATCAAATTATTTAATTATGTTGCTTGAATTGTTAATTAATTAATTTAATTGTTATTGAACCTGTTAAACGGTTAACTGAATTATTTAATTTCTGATGTTTATTTTTTTTATGGACCGCTGATGTTTCACTAGGTTGGCATTGAGGCTTTTTTGGTCTATTGTTTTAGGAATTTTTTGACAGCTTCATACGGTGCGACCGTTGCACAACGAGAGTTTTGCACCGTGTCACTTCTCATACCTATTTGAGGTAGGTGGTTTCACATGCTTAGGGAATTTGATCATTTAGTTTGCTGGTTTGATTAATTTAATATGTATTTTATTTAAATGCTTCTGTGAGTTATCGGTTTGACTGGTAGAGTGTGGTGTTTTACTTTTATTAGCCGCTTGTTTAGATTGTCGGGTTTATACTGTGTTGTGCCTTGGTTTTTAAACAAATGCAGAAGTTGAAATTTGATCCTTATTACCTTCTTAGTATGCGTCCGAGTGGGATTTTCACTATTGATCGTGTTGTTTTATTTTCTTAAAATTCCTAAAACAATTTTTCAAATGTTTGGTAAACTTTAGTTTGGTTCTCGAAATTTTGTGGTTCATGTAAGTTGTGAGGTTTTATGTTGCATGTTGTGCCTTGAACTTGATGAGTAGGGTGAACATTGAATATTGATCACAGAAGGGGAAGCCTGAGTACTAGGTGGGCGGACTAGACTAACATGTTACTGATACAGGAGTGGCCTCAACCCAGTTCCACTTAGCGAAATTGACGCTTACAACACTAACTAAACATTTGATGATGACTAGAGACCACTACAGTAGGAGGTGCTTCCCTACCGGTGGATCGTGCAATGGAAATGTATGATATGGTTCACCGAGACGTGAGGTTCTAGGGTCCCACACGGCTTTATTACTTCATGTCCTCTCCCAGTTTTTGTTGCTCCTGTGTGATTATGTAATCATCACTAGTTGGTTTTGGTGACTTCTATGGTTTCAAAAGGTAAAAATGTTTCTTTTTCTTTCAGTACCAAAAACCCATTTTCCTATTTTTTTTTAAAACTGAATTCCATTCTTTAAAACAACTTCCATAAAAATGTTAGTGCATTTATTTATTTTATCTAAAATTTGAACTTGCAAACTGTTTTGGTCATCTAACCCTTTTTATGCAGAATCTTTTCTCTGGTGCCAACCTATTGACCATAGATCACACCCTACATACACATTTGGGTTTAAGTAGATCAGATTATGTCTGATGCGGGGAAATGCAAAGATTTTCAGCATGGTGGCATGAGTTGTTAGTTGACTCATCTGATTTGGCACTGGTGGCGGAAGACTGACATGGATATTCTTCCACCAGGTGACTATTGGTAGTTTGGTTTTTGGTCACCTTCTTTTGGGATTTAGTTGTGGTTGAGTTGTAGTTTCTCTTTTTGTTGAGACTCAGTCATGCTTTTTTAAAAATTGTGGTTATAATGTTGATTTCGGATTTCAGTTTTCTTATGGTTTGTTTCAGGTTGTTGTATGGGTAAATCGTTCCCAAAAATTCTAAATTTATACCCGGGCACTTGGGCCAGCCCCTGGGGATCAGGAATGCCCTTAGGGCCTTGCCGCGGGCTGGGTTAGGCGTCGAGTTGATGGCGACCCGATTCGGTTCGTTAAAATAATAATTCATAAAAAAATTCTTATAGAATTAATAACATGAAAATGGTGGTTTGTTATCTTTAGTAATGTTCCACTTTTTCATGTTTTTAAAGAAAATAATAGAGTCAATAATATAGATAACAACACAATTATTTCCCAAAAAACTAGAAATAAAATAAAATATTTTTTTATAGAAAAATGATTGAAATTTAAATTTATGATGGCCTTAAATATGTTTAGAGGGAGCACATGAAAACGGGTAACTAATAGCGAGGTACCCTTTATTTGGTTTTTCTTATTGTATGGAATTTATAAGTGAAATTTTTATAATATATATTTTCCCATAAAAGAAAAAATAATTGAGAGTGATATATATATATATATTTCTGTTTGTATGTCCTAAAAATGTTTATTGTATTGATGAATTATATAAGAATAATATATATATTAATTGAGTCAAATATAGATAATTTGTCACCCAAAGTTAATATGTAGGTTTAGAAAGATCCATTACATTATGTTTGAATGTGTCCATCACATGCACATAATGTCATAGTTAATCAAATTAGATTAGTTATTTCACTAGTTAAGAACCTCTTACACATATATTTTACTTATTATGTGTGTTTTAGTTTTCATTTATGGCATTTTAGTTTAGTTATATAGATCAATTTTGTTAATCTAGGTGCATTCATTTTAGGGGTTCATTGTCAGTTCACTTATGTATAATTATTTTTGTTCTTGTGAGATGAAAATAAATATATTGAAGTTAAAAAATGTAGTCTTCATTCACTTCCAATTGTATAAGTGGTCCCCAAAATATTTTTTTCCATATATTTGGATTAATAATATATAATTACTTCGTTAATAAATAGTTTGTTTACATTGGTAGTATTTCCGACCATCTCCAATAAGTATCATTTTATTTAATGTTACGGTCATATTATGTTTCTGTGCAGTAAAACGACCTATTATATACATAATTAGTTCATTTTAAACAACTATAAATGAATTTAAACCTCCCATGAATGTACATGAGTAAAATAAAAAATCATTGTCCGTATAGGTTGATAACTAACATAATATGGAGAATCATTTCATTTTTATTTGAATAAGTGGTGGTGAAAAAAGGTGGATAAAAAAATTCAATTAGAAATAAAAAAAATACATTACATAAATAACACATCAATTATTATTTTATGATAGATTAAGGAGGTGACGATAATGTATAAGATGAATATAAATTAAAATATTTGGTCTCATAATGTCACCACTTGAATATTTCCTCATTGAAGGAAATATTAAAGAACATGAAATTTGTATTTTTAGAGAAAACCAAAACATTGAAATTGGAATATTGGGAGGATATGGTTTGGTATTGATTTTTTATGGTACAATACTTATATTTTTTTATTGTATTTGGGGGTGGGGGTTGGTATTTATAGGGGAGGAGTGGGGTGTTTTTATATTCAATTCATTTGTTTATTATTTTTATCAATATTATCAACATTATTGATTCTTGTGACAATATATTGTAAATGGTTCATTTTATATCAAACTAATGGGTTCTTACACTATCTATGACTAAAAAATTCATATACATGGATTATAATATTTAAGACATTAAATAAAGTCATTTCAATATTCACACAAAATTAATCTATATTAGAAAATCCAAAAAATCATCATAACCACATTAAAACAAGTAGATTTAAAAATTGGAATACAGTTTCCAAACTTTTTTCCAAATATGATATATATAAATTGTAAATAAAATAACTATAAATTTGAAAAATACACTTTTTAATATTATATTCGATATTATAATGCATTGAGAATTTTTTTGTCGCATTAAATTATATTCTAATTACAATGTAATATAATATTAAATTATGTATATAATTTCTTTACATGAACTTTTTCTTAATTAATTATATTAATAGTGAAATTTATAATAAAATACTTATGTCTTAAGTAAACAACAAACCTTAATTTATCATTTTACAACATTTATTTACTATAATAATTATATTAATAGATCATATTTTTATTATATATTATATATTAATATTATTTTATAAATATATATATGATTTTTATTTTTTAATGGTTATATTACAATTCCTATTTGTTGGATTATAATTCTATATATTAGGATACTATTCAGAGAGTCAAATTACTATTCCAATTATTAGATTCATAACAGTCATACGGTTTCCCTACTTATTAAAAACACCTCTGATTCAATTAATTATTCATTCATTTATATTTTCTCTCAATTTGTTATTATATAGTCAATTTCAAAATGAATATTTTAATAATAAAATTATATATTTTTTTCTATTACATTGATCATGAGTATGATCATTATGGTGGATCGAGAATATCCCAATTATACTATTATTATTAAATTATTTTCTATTTATTTTCCGACTATAATATTTTACATTCTAATTGGTTGATTTATTGACTAATTTATCATTATACATTTCTGAAAATAATGTTTTGTGACTTTTTATAAGGTATGTATATTATACTACATGACATAATTATTATATGGTAAATTCAATTGATAAAATTATGGGTCGTTATATTCTTCTCAACAAATGAAACTTTTCCCTCAAAATTTCATTTTCCATATCATATTAAAAATATGATGGTATTCATTTCCATTATATCTATTTATATTCCTCATGTTCCCTCGTCATATTTTTCGTTGGACTATTTTACATTTACTAGATAGTAGTCTTTTTATTTAGAACATTATATCTATTGTCTAAGATCATAATTGAATGCTTCTCATAATAGATATCATTTTCCTATTATACCACCATATAATTTATTACATGTGAGTAATTTGGTATGTTCATCATCAATAGGATTAGGTGAAATACATCATGTACATATGATAAGGTATTTGGATGTTCTAGTTAATAGGATAAATCTCTAATAAAATCTAGAATATCAATGGAGTTGATATAAATGGGACTAGGATTTCACTTCATCGAAAATCTCATGAATCTCTTCCATTGAGTTATATAGTTGAATACCTTATCTCAAAACTCAAATTCAGATATTATTTAAATTTTTTGGTATACCTATTATATCCAAATTGATCATCCCTAATTTTTTTTTAATTTTCATCATATTTTTTACAATTCCCATAACCACTGTTGTTCTTAAAATCTTATGTTCACAAACCTAATTGAATTATTTAGGTGTTATTTATATATTCTCATAGAGGGATTCATACGGAGAAATTTGGATAAATGAGTGTAAACTAGTTTAGTATGAGAATTATATGTAGGGATGATGTTGATCCCATCATCCATTAAATTATATAATGTAATCTCTCATAATATCATCCAATGTTTGAATAGTCAACTAAAATTGGGCATGAGTTTGGGGTGAAAATTCATATTAATGTTTATATCAGTCTGTAGATCATGTTGGAATCCTTTATATAAAATAGAATTAAATATTATATCTCTATTAAAAATAATCTATAATGGAACTTCATTCATCCTCACCACTTATCAAACGAATATATGTGAAATTATGTCCATTGTGAAGTCCTCTCTAATTATAAAAAATAAATATGTGTTTGTAATATAATCCACAAAACCCATATTGAATTATTTCTTATTGATGTATTCAGATGTCTAGTGATACTATCAAGGGTGATCATTTCTTGTTTCCATGTGGAATAGTGTATTGGTTAAATCATCCTCATAGTCTTTTTACTTTTATCCAATGCATACTGATATTCCAAGAACATTGATGTATATTTAGTGATCTCCTGGATTATATTATCCCCCTGACATTACTCTCAATGAAATTGATACATATTTGTGCTCCTCATGTGGAAGTATGACATCTAGATATGTGCATCATTCAACAAATACCACTTTAACTCAGGAATTTAAGGTACACATATTCATGAACAAAATCATAAAAATCAATCTTCGTAAAAATTTTACTCCAAGGAAACCATTTATAATATAATCTAGAATAATTTTAATTTATAGATAATATCATTTAGAATCATTTATCTTATTAAAATGGATGTTTAAAAAATGTGAGAAAATAATGATTATTTTCTTTCTTTTAGGACTCTGAAGTCTATTCATTGCAAATTTAAAACTCTATATACATCTCAATTGTTTTCATTTATAATGTTCAATGATACATTATACATGTAGAATATTCCAAATTATTTACATTAATGTGATGGAAGTAGATTGATCATTCAAAATGCTTGATTTTATCTAACAATAATTTCTAGTTTATATTATCCTCATTATGTTAAAATGTATATTTGATTCTCTAATGAGTATTATATACCTCACAATTTTCCCCATATAGATAATTATGTTTGATTTTCAACACAAATATCACTTCCTATTACCCAAAATCATGTATGGCACTGTTTTTATGAATAAAATTTAACAACTTAGAGGTGTAGTCTATCACATTATAATTTTTTTTATTACATATCCAAATACATTTATTTATGCTTCAATTAATACCAAAAAGGGTTTCCAACTAATTAGTAGTGTATGTAATGGTGTAGTCGTAATCTGCTTTTTCAATTATATGACACACCATTCACAATAATTGTTCTATAAAAACATTACTCCCTTATGAGTTTCCTATATTAGTGGGATTAAAAAATTTAACGTGTTCCCAAATATCATTTGTAAAATGGAGTTATAATAATGAAACTACAGACCTCCTTTAATCTTGATAACATGTCCTCTCTTCAATTTTATTTATAAAAAAAGCTTCTAATATATGACATTGTTGGTATTAAAATTCCATAAGAAAAATAAATCATCCATCCATAAATGATATTACTATAATTTGAAAAATCATTACCTCCCCTCAATGTCATTACCCCTATATTCAAATGATTCCCTTGCACCCCTTTCTCTTAGAGTAGATCAAAATATCAATTTTAATGACTCCGTCCTTTTTTCAAGGTAATACCTATAGTATATACTCATTATGTTCTTGAAATGTTCTGGTCACTAGTGATTATGAAGGGAATCAATATGAACATGTATTTTACATACGTTGTTTCAAAATAATTTCATTGGAATAACTTCAATCTTCCATGTTAATTAATGATATCTTGACCATAGGTCCACATTAGTGAGATACATTCCACCTGTATTTGATCTAACAAGTCATATATTAGTTTTAGGGAATACATATTTTATATCAATAATTTTTTATCTAACCATATTTGATATAGAGACACATTGATCATTCTATCAATTTGATAATGTGCACTCGTGTTCACAATAGTGATCCACTCATGCATATAAATCATTTTTCTAGATTCTATTATATATGATTATTTAGTCATAGAAATCAGTGGTGGACATATAATATTGAGTCTTTTATATGTAACCCAATCCATATATATATTTAATTGAGAAATCATCTTCTTGATATAGAATAATACCGAGGAATTCTTCAGGGAACACATCGATATAGTCCCTCACAATTGGAATGTCATCAAACATGATTCTATCCATTGTCTCAATAATATGATCTAGATATAAATAATCATTATTAAATAGTAATATTTTAGAAATCTATTTAAACATACAGTCGTTCTCCTTACATTTCCAATTAATTACATGATGCTCCGGATGCGAAGAGTGATCTACCTCCTAATAAAGTTGATTTTTGATTTATATAATGATTTCCAATCCATGAACAATATATAATAAAACTAATCCAAATGAAGTAATATGCTATTTTATTGGAGGTTTAGTCTGCACACATTGACAAGGGATGATTTATATAATACAGATGGAATAATTTCCATATTCTCTATTCTCATGGATAACATAGTTTTCATATAATGAGGTTATATTTGAATAGTACTACAAAATTTCAAGATATTATTTAATGTATTGATCCAAAAGATAAAAGTACATTTTCTATTTCTAAATAAATAAACTACATAAATAACATCACATAAATTTCAAGATAATCAATGGTAGTAGTTATAAAATATGATTTTCCATGCTTATTTGGAGGTTCTTATCATTTATTGTCTAAAACCCCCTAGGATTAGGTAATTGGATCGTATAATATAGTTGTTTCTTATAGTTAAGGCACTGTAATATTCGCTGAGGGATCCTACGGACCATCCATTCATCGACATATTTTAATTATTCATATCCCTTTATAAATTATTATCTTGATTCTCCTCTATTACACAACTGAAGAATCTCCAATTTTTCAGTAGACAGTTCGTCAGATGCTTCTTCCCAAAATTTTGACATGTTGGATACCCAAATTTCATTATACTATGAGATTTATACATTTTCTTCATGAATTGACCTATATTTTACATTTTTATCTCCTTGCTCGTGACACTACTGAGATTCACTAATCTCCATATCAACCTCATGGAAACATTATACTATCTCTTCATAAATTATAATTCGTCGAATATTCTATTCATTAAATATAATCAATATGCTTCCTGTAATTGTTAAATGTGCCTTGAATATAGTGCAAGATGTGTTATTTTTTCTTCATAAACCAGGATATAATAATTTTCCCTTTTAATCATTTTGATGAACATCCAATCTATATTAATATACAGAGTTCAGAGAAAATATTTATTGAAAATTATTTTCATGAATATTTCACATTCTATTTTATAAATTTCATATTTACACATAGTGTTCATTAACATTTTCCACCACTAATTAGATTCCACTGCAAAACAATTGACCATCAGGACGAATTTTTTATCTTTTCAGAACAAGATGATAGAGAATAACTTCTAAATTGAGTTAATATATGGTTCTGGGATGAGGGAATTAAGTGATCCATAAAGGTTATGATGCCTATTTTATATATATTATTTACCTAAAACATTATCTTTGACAAGAGGAAAAGGGTATTAATCATGATTCAATTTATTATTCATAAATCGATCATGTTGGGATATTTCTTTTGTGATATTTAGATCACTTGTTCCTATCTTGTTTAGCATCTCATTTTGGTATTCATAACATTACCTATAAAATTGGTTGTTAGCACGTGTTGTCCTATTTCATGTAATTAATTATACAAATAAATACTAAATTAGGTGAACACGTATACATTGATAATTAGAATAAAATAAATGAAACTATGAACATGTATTAATTGTAATGTTAATGAAATTTATATTTTAACTTATGATTCTAAATATTTAAGTCCTGTTTACCCATGGGGATAGAATTATCCAAGGGGTTCATAATAAATTTTTCTAGTCCTAATTTCATAAAATTAAAATACCATAGTTTTTTATGAACTATAGTGTATAATTTCTTTTACATGTATTATTGCATGATTTTAAGAATAAATATCTATAAAATTAAAACTAAGGATCCAAGATCCTTTTGGGTATGGAAGAAAACGTACATAATTTGAAAAAATTAAACTAAAATAAAATATATTTATGTTAATCCTTATAATGAGATCCTAATTCCCCATTATCTCATATAACTAAACATTATATTGAAGACAATTCATAGAAAATTAGAATAGACTGAAAATCCTAGTATGTTAATAACCCTTGATAATAAGTATACAATATGAGTTAGAAGGAATAACATGATAACATAAAATACGTAGATCCTGAATAAAACTATAGATTTATAATATATAAAGCTTGAAACCATTTGATCATTGAAATATATTATTGTAGAGGGAAAATTTGTTTAATTATATACACATGATTCATTTATAACTCCCATGAAGGTATCACATATGGGACATAGTCTCATAATGATATAGGTTAACTCCATAATACAATAAATAATGTCTCATGAGACTAAAAAATTACGCAATTCATTGGAGTGATATATAAGAACACCTATAATTACATGTACATGGTTATGTTCTCCAAATAATGAAATCAAATATAATAAAGAAACGTGTGGATTACACATGGAATGAAATGGGTTTAGTAATCATTTAAAAATTCATAACCAAAGGAGATATCACAATTGTATTTATGAAAGAAAGTATTAAAATATTAATTAAAATTAATAATTGAAAAATAATAATATATTGTGAATGATAATATAAAAAATGTTTAAACATGGAATAACGGGGTCAAGAAACATTATAAATATAAAATGTAAACAGGATTTTGGGGAAAAGAATATAGAGTCCTTAAAGGGGATTAATGGATAATTATTTCCATAAAAATTAAATAAAATAATTTTATCATGGTAAAATGGGTTGTTTTAGAAAATTTTATAAGAGAAAATCATTTTGTGTTCTATACATTTAAAGGGAATAGAAATAGAGATGTTCACCTTAGTCATGTTTTTCATCGACATGATTTCAAAAGATAACCTTTTAAAAAAATTATTTCCCCAATAAGGAATAATGAATTAAAAGAGAGGTATGTATATATATATATTAGGAATATATTTACAAAATATGGGAAATTTATATAAGAAAAAAATATATAATTTAAGGAAAATATAGATACATTGTTAGCCATTTGAAATATGGATGTTTTGAGAGAAATTTTTCCTTATGTATAAATGCGTTATACACCTACCCTTGATGTTAAAGATAATTAAATATGATTAAGTTATTAATTATATAATAACCTATTAAACATATATTTTATTTATAATAATTTTGTTAAGTTTATTTATGGAATTTTCTGGGAGATATAATGTTCAATTTCATTGTTCTGGGTGAGTTCATTTCATAGTTTCATGGTCGGTTAACATGCATATAATTATAGATGTTCATGTAAAATCAAAATAAAAATATAGAATAGAAATTAAATTGTATTAATGAACACAAATAATTTTAAAATACACCATATATCATTTTTTATTCTGATACACCAATTATACATTTAATATAATGTTAATAATAAATGGGTTGTATATTTTTGTGGCTTTTTAGTCCATATTAATGTATTTTCATTAATGTTATGGACATATTAACATTGTATAAAGTGATACTAAATATAAAATTAATAATGAGTTCATTTTAAACAATTACAAATTAATTTAATCCTACTATGAAGGCATTAGTGGAAAACTAAGGCTCGTCATCCAAAAAGGTAATTTTGCGACATAATATGGGAAATGGATATGTTTTAATTTGAATAAGAGGATCTGATAAAAGGGATGGATAAAAGATATTAAATCATAAATATAAAATTTAATGTTTATAAATGATACGTTAATTATGATTCTATGATTGATGAGTGAGGTTATGATAATTTATATGAAGAATGTAAATTAAATTAGGTAGTTGGGAATGTTACCTCTTGAATATTTCCCCCTTGAATAAAAAAATAAAAAATATGTAATTTATATTTTAGTGAGGCAAAAAAAATTCAATGTGGAGGGAGTTGATACTAGATAATTTTTTATATATTTTCCCAATGTCATGGAATATAATTCTTGAGATGAAGGGGTGGTGAGGGGTGAAATTTATAAAGGTGGGATAAGAGTGTAATTTTTTAGTATATTCATAAATTAATTATTTTTTATCCAAAATAAGAATATTGATGATTATTGTGACTATATAGATTAAATGGTGAATTTGAGTTATAAAATAATGGTTCATTCATCATCCATGACTCAAATATCTTTGATGTTTTCTTATAATGTTACAAACAATAAATTACTGAATTTCACCATTCACCCAAAATTCAACTGTTTTTAAAAAAACCATAAATATACAATAATAATTTATCAATGTTTAGATTTTAAAAATTAAATTCATTTAATTAATATAATTTTATATTTGTGTGATATTTAATTCTAAAATTCAATTTCCAGTTATTAAAAAATCAGTATTTTAATATTATAATTGATTTTATAACCATTTAAAAATTTACATTTGGTTTCGTTATATTATCATATAATTATAATAGTACGCATTATTAATTAATGAATCAATTTTTTCAAAAAAAAATATATTATAAATAATTATATTCATTATAAAACTGAAACTAAATTAGCTATGTTTTAGAAAAGATAACAACACTTAATTTATAATTTTCTAATTTTTTTCCTTTCTATCATGAGATAAATATATCCTAATTTTTTATTATATGATACATAATTATTGTTTAAAACATCCACAAGTGATGATACTATTACAATAGTAATATTACTATTCATAATTTTTAAATTACTATTCAAAAATTCATATTTGTAATGTTCATAAGAGTTTACTAGATTCTAGAAACAAATTTTACTCCATTAATTATTTGTTCACAAATTTTATAAATCCTGGTTTTATACACATCCCTATTCAAATTGAATATTTTGTTTTTGGAAATATGTTTTATGTCTACATCATTTTCCTTCATGTGTTCACTCTGGTTGATCAAACTAATAAAACTATCCTATTCTTATTATCAGGTTTTCAATATATTGTACAGTTCTGGTATTTTAAATTCATAATTGTTTATTTGGTTACTAATTTATCTTTCTTGGTTTATAAGATTGTTGTTTTGTGTGTTTCTCTATGTGATGTGTCTATTTTATAATACATAACAAAATTATAAAAATATAATATTTCAATATAAAATTTTGGGTAATTACATTTTTGATATTTTCACAAGGAGGTCCATGAAATCCATATTTCATGAAAAGTTCACCATGATTTATATATTGGAACACAAAAATTTGTGAATCCTAGTAAAATGAATCCACCCTATACAGAAAAAAAATTGAACAACATCTAGAGCTTCCCAACTTCTATTTTGAGTATTTAACATCATACCTATTCAAAAATAATTCTAGAACACTGTAATTAAACATGTCAATCTACCTTGTCATCAAAGACAATCAACCCAAAAACATTGAAATGTTACCTTGAGGTATATATCACCAAAAATATCATCCTTTGGTTTTTCAAAAAACATTTAACGTTTTAATATCACATTAAATAAACTTTTCCAAATATAATTAATACACATTTTACTCTACAAAATTCAACTAGAATTCTCGCCCATTCATTACAAATAGTCATCAAATATTTACTTAGCACACACTCTAAGACCAAATGTGCCATGATATGAATGAGAAAAAAGTATGGCATAAAAAACTAATCAATGAATTAAATCATTCCTGAAACAAAAAATTTATTTAATAATAAACACCATCTATCAAAATATACAAACACTAATCAAACATTTTCATTATTGTCATATTTAAAACAACATCAACTTTATTTATCGACCCACAATCAGCTTCTCCACAAATTTTATGAATAAACAATCTCACCCTTTGTTAATGAACCAAAATTTCACTCAAATTTGGTATAAAAATAATGAAATAACATATATCATTATTGGATAATACATTCCATTCCTAAGAGAGATGGGGTTCCACTTCTACACTTGATCATGAATGGGGTGTTAATAGAACTCCAAGAGCCAGTTGATCTCCTTAAAATTCTTCTTTGGTTAAGGACTTCATTAGAATATATAATATATGTAGTTTAGTAGGTACCTAATACAACATCAAATCCCATGATCCACATTATTTATGATAAAATGATACATGATTTCAATTTTATACATCATATAGTGGTTTATTGTATTTCTTTAGTATCTATAAAACTTGAATTATCTATATTTACCATTACAAAGAAAATTACAATCAAGCATTACCATGATATACAAATGTATTTTTTTACTATATATAAGTGACTTAATTAAGGAAGTATTTTGTACTTAAATATGTATCATTTGGAAAAAATAATATTGGTAAATGATGATGATTGGTACAATAATCATCCAGTCATGTGCCTATATTCTATGACATGAACTACTTTCTGTCATCATCTTGTGACAGTTGCATCTAGGTAGACACCAGAGTTATCATGACGTTGGATTTATCCATTAAAATATTCTCATAACCACCATGGAAAATTTAGTTTGATAAATTAATGGTCCACTTCAACATTTCATCACTAATAAACCAATGACGAATTCTATTTCTCCAATCATTTTCATTTTGAACTCAAAATTCTTGAATTATAAAAACTATTTTCATTGTGTTCCTTTTCATCCATTATGTATTATAGCATAATGATAAAAATATCCACAATCATATGATTACACTCATTGATGACGTTGATATAGTAATCAAACACCCACACTGAAAACTGATGTTTATTAAAAAAGGATCATTTCTTGAATATAATGATATTGTTTCTTACATCAACCCATATAACACCTTCCTCCACCAAAAAATATTTGTCTCAACGTCATGAATGAAAAAATTATCACACATCATGATATGCACTACATCATCTAGAACCTCATTTAGAAATGCTATCCTAACATCCATCATGAAAATAATGAACTTTTTGTTCTATTTTATGGTTAGGAATATGAGAATAGTATCAATACTTGAATCACTATAAAATTTATTATAAACAATGATTCCCCCATTCTTGTAATATCCCTTGGACACTATTCATTATTAGTTTTTACATTCCAGTTCATATTTAGGTAGTTTGTTCCAGAAGACCCATTTGATCCTCATGGTATTATTATATTTTAGACTCAAAAGAATTTACGTTTTTTGGTTCATTTTTATTTGTACAAGCAATTTATTCATAGATACATCCAAATTTTAATATCTAGCAACTCTTACAAAACACATATAATATACATGAGATAGAAATGATTCTTGTTGTCGAGGCTTATTCATCATTGTTAGAACTAGTTGTTCTTGACCATTAATGATATTATAATGTCTAATTTCTACATGCCACTTATTCTTATAATTATCCATTTGTTTAACCCTACCTTTATGAAAATATTTATGTTCTTAAGAGTCACCATTTTATACCAGTACTCCCCCTGAGTATCTTACTTCAACATCATTATCATCAAAGTACAACTGACATTGTGTCTGAATATTATGTTCATTTTTTAATGAAAAAAATTTATAAATTTAAAAAACATTTTCTATCCACTAGTTGAATAATTTAAAGAAATTACTTTTTCCTAAGTATCCTAGGAATATAACATCATATCAATAAGACTAAAGAGATATTTGTTTCTCCTAATTGATAATAAAAAAATTACATCCAAATATTATCATGTATTTCAAAATTTTATGCTTTCGTATCATTTCTCATATCGAGCAACTTATTATTATTGAAACAAAAAATTTATATTGCATATATATGCTGAGGTCAAGAATTATAAATTATTTAATATCTCAGATACATCCTTTTAAAAAAGAATTGTTTTATCCATGAAATTTAGGATCTAGTTTCTCCCCTCAACACCTCCATTTTTTTAAGATATTCTCAAATCTAAAACATAGTTCAGTATTGGAAATTTTTTAATAAAATCCCTCACATTTGTATTTGTGAATTTTGTGCCATTATTAGTTTAAAAAATTTAATCTTCTATCCAACCATCCCTTATCTGCCACCTTATATTGGGTTATGAAACAAAACACCTCAGAAATGTGGTAAAAGGAAAAAATATATTCCATACTACCGAAATCTTCAGAGATAAGGATGTAATAACTCTTACCCTCAATAGATATTAGTTATAGTTATTCTCACACAAATACATACACCAATTCAATCACTATTTTTGAGTTTTTATCTTTCCCTTGTACACTTTTTGGATAGTATTACTAGGAAAAAATATTTCATGTTAGTGCGATGATGTGATATATTAGGGATATTTCTAGGGGAATCAAATTTGACTATATTTTGAAGGGATGGTTTGAATATATGGACAATATTTTTATTCAAAAAAATATTTCCTTACACATTAGAAAAAAAGTACATATCTTCATCTTCACTGAAAATGTAGGTAATTTTCCTCATTATCATTCCCAATAAATAACTATATAAACTCTTCCCATTAAAATTAATAACATCTTGGTAAATATTTTTTCTATAACATAGACACAGAAGTTACTAACACATATAAAGTTGTAACTAAAAATTACAACCACAAATACATCTGCACTCCTCATATCATTTTCTACAAATTTGGAATTTCATGAAACAATAATCTTTAGGCCTTCATCATTCCAAAATTGTATAACACCTTCCTTTCAATATTTAATTAAAATATTATGATAATTATTTCCTATCGAATGGGATGTTTATAAAATATCTTGGATCTATACACTATCATGGTCTAATTGTATATGGGGAATCTCTAAAACTACTATATACTCAACTATTTTCATTATGATCCACTACATTAACTTCAAACATGTTATTTAATAATGATCATGATCTTCCTCATAGTATGATGTTAAAACATCATCTTTCATAAATGCAAATTTATTTTTAGTTTTCAGATCATTGCATGAATCATTGAGTTTCTATTTACAACCAATTCTTATCTACCTCTTCACATTCCACTGTATCGATAATAATAATGATATATCCATGAGTTCAAATCCTCTATACTAGAAATTTTTGCCATTAAATTCATTATTGAAATATTGAACTATAAGAGGCCTCTTTTTTTCTCTTATACCATTTAGCTCCTTTTGGATACGGAACATAAATTTTGGTAATGTCGCACCATTCAAAGAAAATAAAACATAATACGAGGTTAATTCAAGTGGTTTATTTCTATAAGACTTATTACTCATTTGATTCTCATTATGTTTTTATTTTAATTTTTACAAAAATAACTTTTCAATATAGTAGAGTGTTCATTCCAGATAACAACAATCATCATAGATTTATATTTTTGGATCAAGCCCATTACATGTTTTCTCATTTTTGAAATGAATCTTTCATATATTATTTTGGACCTCTATGCTCAGCATATGTAATTTCTAACACATGAAAGTTATTTCCAGATGTAGTACCGGATATCATGAGACTCTGCTAATCTTATATTTTTTAATGATGAATTCATATTCTTAATGATCTTAGATATGTTTTATTATATATTTTACTATTTAGTCAACCAACTTATGAGTCATTTGTTTTCTTAAACATAGGGATTGTAATCAACGACCATATTTGAGTTATTTGGACTTGAAGTCATAATAATTACAATTTATTCCATTATCTTGCACTTCACATATTCTCACTACTTCATATAATGTTTAGAATCCTAGACCAATCTAATGAATTTCATTATTTTTTATATCCAAACATCTATCGCCTTAAGAGAGGATTCAAATTCATCATAGTGATAAACCCTTCAGTTGTATTATCCTTTATCATTGTCAACTTCCTTATATATCTAGAATTTAACAGAAACCATAACTACTTAATTTTCTCTAATGTCATTTCACGTGTCTCATGTCAACTATCTCAAATTCATCAAATATATCATTATTTTTTTATTGTAGGTTCTTTATTTTATTGAAATTAGCTTCAAAATTTCATGCATTTGACATAAGATGATGACATCGTCATGAGAACTTAAACATCATCTTCATTATCATCATGTAATATCAAGGGGAAACTAAAGGAAATATGTTCAACCCTTCCACTTGACAATAATTCTAGAGTATGTTTCCCTTTGAAAATTTCCTTTCATATTTTTTGATTTGATGAATGGAATGACTTCATCTTGTATATCAATTATTTTTTGATCCATCCATTATAGTTACTTTAATTATTGATTTTAATTCTACGTCTTTTTATTTCTATCTATCATGACATCATTATTATTATTTATAATATCTTAAATAGTAATAGTACTAACTAAAAATTACAATACCATATCAATTTTAATAGTTATCATCCAATAAAAATATTTTATGATTGATATCTATCCAAGGTGTTCTCATGGTGTGATTAATGATATTTAAAACATCAAAATTTTATTTGAGATCACACATGTACTATATGAAAACATTCACCCAATCAACCAATGGATCAACAGACTCATCGTGGTGAATTTTCATCTCTTCATATTTTTTCCATAGAACATGTAATTTTACTTAAGTTATATTTAAAGATCCTTCATTGGTATTTCTTATACTTTCTCATATGGAATGTAATGAATTATGTAATATCACCATAAATTATATTGAGTTGTATAAATCTCTTACTAAAACATTGATTCATATGGAATCAACATACAATCCTCTTAAGACCATTTCAAAAGAATATCTAATTCCAATAATAGAAGAAATAAGATGCCTTGTTTACCTAATGACATATAAAAATAATTACAAAATGTAGTGAATTAATATGTTCTTTCTATTTTTTTAAAAAATCCATTAATGATTGGAATCCCACTGTGATTAATTCACCTCACCACAACCACTAAGAGAAAAATAGTATTCTACAACTTTTGTTTTGTTATTAATTATTTGACCAATTATATTTAATACCATGAGAGAGGTGTGAGTTATGGTATAATATATTTAAAAAAATTCCCAATTAATGTTTATTATATAGTTAAACAAATAATTCTTCTATCTATTTCCCATAGAAATATTTTAATAGAAAATAAAGCATGCGTGAGATGCCGATGTTTTATAAGGTTCACCCAAAATGGGATATATACTTAGAACATACATAATAAATGATCAAATTTAGCACATATAGTAATGAACACTACTATTATAAAATTCAGTGACAACTCACATTCCATCCCGGTTTACTTATTTTAACAATTTGAATGCTTATCGCCCTATCTACTAAAGTATACAAAAAACACATTCAAAATAATTTTATTTTGATCCAATAAATAAATTATTTTTAAATATGATTAATTTTATTATACTGATATAATTTCCCCCACTAGATGAAAAAATATATACCACTTATTTTTTTGGTATGTCATTCTGGATTGTATAACATTCCCTTTCATGGAACCTTTTCATTATCATTCTAGAATCATTAAAACACATCATCTCACATTTCCCATTAAATATTTTTTCATTCCGGAAAATGAAATCATTTTCCCAAATTATTTTATCTTATAAAAATTATCCACTTTTTCCAATAATAAATTCCACACTCAATAATAACCTTTCTGAAATTATTTGTCAACATGAAACCTTTAGATAATCGTTAAGGATTCACATTTCTTCAAATGTAGGGGCCATAACGGATTTATAGATTTTTCATCCAATACCAAAGAAATTCATACTCCCAACTAAATTTAATAGAAATTATTCTTTCATGATCATGAATGTCATTATATTCATGAAAAATAAAGTAATTTATTTTAGTCGTAAACCATACCAACATTCACAAAACACTCTATGATCATTCATAAATTTGATATTTACCAATTATTTTGCTTCACATCTCAATAGCCATTAATTATACTTTCATTCATGAATCTCAAAAAATTCACAACACAAAAACCCTTTAATTCCATGCCATGAACATATTTTTATGAGGCATTCCTTGAAATCCATCACTATTTAATCATGTCCTTACTTAAAATTTTAAAACCCAATTATTTTGAACACAATATGAAATGATTCATCATTGTAATTAATTTTATTAACACTTTTAGAGAATTCATAAAAATATCATAAATATTTTTCAATGTTCCAAGTAATTAATTTCACTATAACTACACATCTAACATTATCAACCTTCATATTAATCAAACACAATAAAACCCAGATTACAGTAATGTTTCCTTAAGGGATTTTCCCCACAATCTGTACATTACTCATGATGTGCTTAGAAGCATTCATGACTCAGGCCTGTGAATGTATTGTTATTTTTTTATATTTATCTATATTTGTTTTTAATTATATTAGAGCATGGCACATTCACATTTCACTGCATTTCTAGTTTTCTATAGTACCATGTTGGTGGTTCCCTGCTGATTTATATACTCAAACCCTTCTCTATAAACCATTAAATTGGTCATCCCGAGAATACTCTCACATAGTTTTAGGCAAATTTTTGAAAAATAAAAGGTATATTTTATTCAGTTGGTGCATCTCTAGTGGGACATGGAGATTGGAGTTAATGTGTTGATGTACTAATAGAGCCAATATTGAATTTTAAAATTTTAAAAAACTTGTATGTGTATAAATATATAAGATTGTGCCAATTGGTTATTGGACTTTTATTCATTTATGTCAATATTGTATTTATTATTTCATATTATTTTTTTCCTTCTTCATAAATTTATATATATAATTCTACTGTATTTTTTCATGATTATAAAGTCTAATAAATTGAATATAATGTCCCGATTATATATCCTTAGACCACACCACCATGTAAAAAGCATCAAGGATATGTGGTGAAATTCCAAATCATATGTAGCATCAGTCTACCAGAGTTTTTTTTTAACTATTATAGATATTCTTACAATAAGATATTGGAATGTTTCAGATCCTATGATGGATACTATTCACGTTATTCATTAATACCTGTCCCAAATTGATTTACATGTTATTAAGTGATAAATATTGATGTTATTGGTATGTGATACTAAAATTGATATGATTTTCACCGTGAGTTATGAAAAAATATAAATGATTTCAGAAATTAATGGATTTTTGGATCTTGGGAAATTTTAATTATTATAGTGATTTTAGATTTGGTTTTTCATATATAAAAAAATAGGAATATTGTGTATCCTGATTGGGTATGTGGGAACCAAATTTCTTATCATCCCACAAATATATTTTTTTTATCACTTATTATAAGATTTTTTTTTTAATGTGCCAGCATCCAATCAAACATTATTTTAACAAAAATACTGATTGTGTTATTCTACATAGTGGGGAAGAACTATATATGTAATATGTTCTTACATAAGTTCATATTGATCTATGGTAGATGCTCCTGATGGAGAGGAACTATTCCCTCACAGTATGGGACCCAGAGTTTCCATAGAGAATAAATGAATCAATTTTAAACATTCATTATTAACTGTATTTGGGTCATTATTTTTCATGCATAGTTATTTAATGTTCTAGTAACAACCAATATGATGTTTTACCATATATCACTAAAAGGAATTCCACATAATTGATCTAGTGAATCTAGATCTCATAATAGGAAGAGTGTAGAATATAGAATTGTATATTTGGACATTGATTAATGAGTGTAATTATTGATGGATCAATTCCATAGTTGGATACACATTGAGTATTATTTCCTAGTGGGAAGACATGTTTTGAATGTGAGATTGGTTTTATGATTATGATACCGGTTAGTGGGTGGTTTGGAAGGTGTGATTCAATTTGACTCTCAGATGGGAGACTATATGATGACTTGTGGGTTATGACCTTTTTTTGATTTTTGGAATTTTTGGAGACCTAATGACCATTATATCTCTATTAAACAATAGTTAGTCAATTTACTATGAAATTTAGTGAAACTAGTGAGAAGTTTTACCCCGCACTTCTGATCACATTATAATTGGCATCATCAGTGGGTGATTTCATTTGTAGATGATACATATAGGGTTCTAGGGGGTCTTGATATATGGATGATGTGTACATTAGTTAGTGATAGAATAATTTTTGTGATTTGATACCATATCATGTTTTTGAAGGGTAGGAATGTTAATGTCTCTTACATTATCATTAATAGACAGAAATCTTCCATGTTGATATAATGGGTGGATGAAAATTGGTTTGTAACGATGATGATTATAGGATTATCATTCGAGTTACCATATAGATATAATGTTTTTAATTTTTCATAAGAGTGAAATATGTGTTCCTTGTTGACAATTGATAATGTAAAATATAGTAATTTCATGTAATATTAGGTTCTGGCACTTATCATCTGTCATATGCTAGACCCCATGATGGATGAGTATAATGGAATTTTATGATTGGGTGAAACTAACAATATGGAAATAGAATAATATTTATTTCATAATGGGGTCTATATTTAATATAAATAGACACGTAGTACTATGAGTCTCATTATTGTCTTACTGGTTTACAATTATATGACTATAAAAATTGAATTTTTTTTAGGCGGTGCACAATGGTCATACATAGTATCGATAGAATTATGGAATGAGGATGGTTGTGGAATGGATGAGGCCAAGATGAATTGATGAATATTTTATAGGGTATATTTTAGATGAGACAGAATGTATCCATCCATTATTTTTTGTTAATCACAAATGGATCAGATGTAGTGTTATATATGATACTAAATCTAACCATAGACATGTGTCATCTAAGAAAGAAGAGCATTGATTTAGATGCAAAGAATATGATTCATTATTGACTTATTTATGTAAAACTCAAGAAGTTTTATAAGTAAATCCATATGATGGGTAGTGAACTATTTTTCATTTGGTATCCTTACAATCATTATGATTATAGTTTTAGTGGTATCTAATGATGTCATTCATGTGATCCCGGAACATGTTTTAAATCTAGATTCACGTTGGTTATCATGTATGAGAAATAAAATAATATCCACCCATTTCATGTGGTAGTGGTTGCAGAGTGGGACATTCCAGAATAATAAAGATTTGTTATATTCATGGGAATGATAATACCGATTGTTAAATGATCAATATGACATTGAGATATTGGTATGTAATTTGTTTAGAATATAATATCCTCCCATGGGAGGTATATAGCATGAATTTTATCCTGATATTTGATGGATTCTGAGACTAATTATGTGATTGTGATAACTGAGGTTAATTGGGAATGGTTGGGTATATGGTAAATATCTACCCATGGTATGGTAGATCACATAGGCTCATTTTGGATAGTTGGTAATTAAACAATGGAGTTTCACCTGATGTTGTATAAAAAAACTTTTATGAGTGTTTGGATGATCCTTTGAGCCCTATAGCAATTAGAAAATCATGAGTGGGTAAAGTGATAGTGTGTATGTGGTTTAATTTTACATTATAATATCTAATTTAGTTTAGGTTTAATCAAAAAAATGTGTGTGCTTGTAGATTTAGAGATATGGAGTGAGCCTCAATAGCATCATCGTGGATATGATTTGTCTATTTAAGAAGTTGTTTAGGATTTGTGAGAAAAAACCGGAATGTTCATTATGTTCTCGGAATATATTGTAACATCGGTTATGCATTTATTTTTTTAAAAAGAATGGGGGTTAGTGTCTAAACATTGTTATTTTTTATTTTTTGGGAGTTGTATGATGGTAATCATGGTGAGTGGGTCGATGGAATATAGAGAATGGGGTTCAGTAAATAATTTCTACATTGGGAATGAAAAATTGTTCAATGTTGAATTTTGGGTGTGTAATGTCCCATCTAGTCCCAATAAAGGTACAATAAAAGGACTGTTTCAAAAACTGACCTTAAACATACCTACACATAATCTAGGTATTTTGTAGTAGAATTTGGGGTATAAGTTGTTACTATGGGAAGACTATACCACAAATATTTTAGTTTTAAATAATGTTTAAATACTCAAATTCAATCCTAAATAGTAAATTATCATTGTATTGAAAATAATTAATCATTTATAATGAATACAATAAATTTTAGAAAGGAATGAACAACCATGATATACATACTATATCTCACCCAATATGATGGAAATAGATACATTCAAAAAATGGAGGAAATAAACTTCTATGGCTTTAATACATCTCTTACTCGAACCTCTTCATGTTTCAAAATACAATCTCGGGTATCCTTTTTGACCACACTATTTCTATCGATATTCCATTCTAGTTTGGAAACCACGTTAATGATTTCCAAGGTACCCTAGTATTGTGGAGCCCCAAAAAGAGTGTTAATAAAATATTAAATTCACACCCATAGAAATAATACCATACTCTCCCACATGTGTTGTGATATCTTCTGGATATGTTCATAACTAAAATAATAGACACCTCCAAATCAATAAAATGATGTCAATCATATATTCAATGAGCCCGACCATCCATACATGATTTTCATAGTTTTTAGGTGGCTCTATTAATGTTGATAGGTCTATGTATCCCAGAAATCATGTAGGTTAAAAGTTAATATGGAAACCCCCAATCATCCTTGGGAATTAGGGGGGTAATCCATCTTTAGTACTATGCCTATTCATTGATCAATTGGATCCCCAATTATATATTCAATACACCATACAATAGGCACATGAAAACCATATCTCTAAAACATATATACATGTTACCATGATCATAATATTTTTACTACAATGGTGAGGTCTATAGTGGCCCTATCGTTCAGCTTCATACCCATTGAATCCCCAATCACATCCCCATGAATCCATGTATGATGCACACAATATCCATATCACTATTATCCAGATCAATGGATTCCCTAGTCATATCCTCACAAATCCAAGGACGAGTGAGATAGAAGAAAAGTCTTAGTGCTCTAAATTCATGACATCCTTAATCATATCCTCGAATCAATAGGTTTGAGACACATGATATCCCTATATCAATGTTTTAAATTAATGGAATCTTGAATCATATGCACTGCACATCCAGATACCCCAATCATAGGTGAGACCCAAATCCACGGGGCCTCTACCAATGATATCGAACTATGTGGTAGCTCCTATAAAATCGATCTATGATATAAGGAAGACCATACATATTATTTCACCCATAAATGACTAATACAAATGTGAAGGAAACATACAGTTTGGTTGAATGACCACGCCCATCATCCCTAACAACATCCCCTATTTTTCTCCAAAATGACATATTGTTTATGGTGTCTCCCATAAACATCAAGCATACACCTCATTAGGTTGTTTATTTAATGGGGAACCAAATAGGTCCACTATATCATAGCATATTAGATTAAACACCTTTAGGTTACTTTTTATCTATCACATTCCCATCTCAGTAACTAAAGCACAAAAAACTTCTCATTGAAAGAAATATTTAGTATGGTATTACATCTTAATAATATACATCAATTCATACTGAATTGGATGTAGCTAAGGAATTGTATGTAACCAATATCCATACCTAGGATCAAAATATTTTTGTATTCTCTCTCAACATAATATCGGTCTTTATATGGTCTTTCGACTATGTCCTTGTCACATCAAAAAATAAGAGTGTCTCTCTTCCCTAATTCATTCAGACAATAACATGGTGCTAAATGTGCAATAAGTGTCCTTGAAATCTAACTAGAGATTTTATCTCTTGGCAAACCATTTCTTATAGGATTCAAGTTTCTATAGGCCTCAGTCTCAACCATCTACGGATGATGTGTTAATAAATTACAAGGTATTTTTCATAACCCCAAGTGTTCATCTATACCAATTAATAATATTAAATGAATTAACACATAAATTTTAATTAATTTAACATACGGAATATACAATAATGAAATTACTGAGATACCGCATGAATCATAGGAAAAATAAATTCAATAATTCATGTATGTGACACTACCTATCTCTTGAACATCATTTCTACTAGATTCATCGGGCCAACATTAGCATGTAAATACTATGACGATCTTACAACATCACCATTTATCAACATGATCTATATCAATTCCCCATGATTATAAATCACAATTATTAAAAAATATTAATTAAATATATCGAATATAATTTTATACGAATTTATATTCAAGATTTTCAAAATACCATTTAACTCATCATTTCATCCCACGAAAAAATATATTTAGAAATGGGTTTTTTGTTTTCTTAGAATGATTTCCTATATTTTTACTTCAAACAATACATAATTAAAACTATCAATTAAATATCGTGATAAAAATAATTTAGGGAAACCCCCTCCTTAATTATTTGAATTTCATTATAACAAAGAGGTGAAATTTCTGAATATTGGTGTACATCATATCTAATTACCATTTTCCTTGGATCATTGATATCCCCATCACAAATAGACAATTTCACCATACATAGATGAATTAGAATAATAACCCTATAATTAAAAGTCTTAAAATAAAATTCTATATGAAAAAATTAATATGGTGTAATCTTGATGATCATACTGACCAACATTGTCTGATAAAACATAAAATCACCATGAATGGTAGATAATAGAGTCATAGTTGTTTTAGCCATGATCTTATCTACATGTCTAGAATTCCCAATGAAATGAGTTGGTAGATCTATCATTCATAATTGTAAAAACGTTTTTGACCTATGCCATAGCAAGACCAACTATTTCACAATTTTCTTTTTCATAAAAAACCCACAAGATCAAATTTTCTCATAAGGAAACCACACGGTTAACACAATGAAATCCTTAAATATCATGAATCAATATTTATAAAATGGAAGGACTACTGAATCTCTTTTTAGTAGTCTAAAATTAATTTTCATACATTTTTAATTACAGAAATTCCTTTTCCACAAATCAAAATATAAACCGCATTGAAGTAAAATCAATTTTTGATGTTTAAATCCTCAGAATCTCATTCCAATTCCTATATTTCAAAAAGACCTATTCACCAATGGATATTAGACTTCATTAAAAAACTGTGAAACCATAATGATATAGGTTATTACAATTTTTATACATTAAATCTTGTTATAATAGATAATTACCATACAATATTCTGTTAAATAACACTATATATAGAGGTCACATAACCAAACATAATTCTATTTTTTCTATATAAGATAACTAAATGAGATTCAAATGAAAAAATCCATAAATGAGTCACATTATTCCTCAAAACACATGTGACCATCCATAAGCATCATTGGAAAAATTTTTGCACTACAATATTCCTATCTATGATGAAAATATATATTTGAGCTAAATCATCTCTTATAATATGGTGTCCCCCCATGATACCCCATTACAATGGATGATCCGGATTCATGATGCTCCCCGCCATCGAAAATAAAAACAAAAACATGTTCAGAGGTATCCAATATCCCACACAACATGTATTAAATTCACTATTTTACAACTTAGAAATACGCCTTCCAAATTTAGTACAACATCATGTATCTAATTAAAAGACAAAATAGGAATTTAGTTATTTACCATGAATTGGGTCTAAATATGATGACCTTTCCTCAAAAGGTCCATATAAAACCATGAAATTCTCTTATTATATCCAAAATGGGGTAACAAAACCACTGTACCAATTTACCCATTGTTATGATGAATTTAAACAAAAAAAACATCACAACATTTCATCACTTGATTGAACCACATAAATAAATCACAAAATTATTTCATCCCATGAGTCACCCCATGAACCATAGGAAAAAATAGGAAATATACCACTGCTTCAAATGAGGATAATGTATCACATCTTGAAATAATTCACAATTCATGGATTACCAAAAAAATCAAATTCTATTCACTTAGGTATATCCTAATACCAATTTAAATTAACAAACATCATCCAAATATATTATATAAATGAAAATATAGTGTTTAATGAGGTCAAGATAAATTATAATTTTCTTGAATGTCCAATGGTTGGTACAATTAAGTCATTGAATCTTATTAGAAGACATTCATCACCCAATAGGATATGGTGTTCTCCCCACAATATATTATTCAATAAAATGGTCATCCTAGATTACCATCCTCAATGGTTCGATGAATCCTCATTATTCTCATCCAACAACCTTTCCTTTTGAATGGGCCATGTCAATGAACTTGACCAAATATAACCATGATAATTATTCCATGGTTTGAATCATATATCCATGATCTTGCATACCAAGACTCTACCATCCAATGTAAGTAACAATTTAACGCCATTAAATGTCAACATAGTTGGTTTTGGAATATAAATGACCATTCCCCTCAAAATCATCCTTAGTTTTGTCTAGAATCACTCATGGAGATCCTGTTAGAATGATGTTTATTCATAACCATGAATTTTACCAAAACTATATGGAACCTACCATGAATCAATCCAACAATCAAAAACATCCAAATTATACTGTAAACCCAAAATCAATATTCAACCAAAATCCACAACACATTTTGAGTAAAAAAAAGGTCATTAAGAATCCACACCCTGCAAAAAAAGCAAGGGATCCCATCATGTTTACTATGTATGACCCATAAAAACTAGTACGATTTATGGAAGTCCAGATATTACCTTGAGTAAATCATTATCACATCCAAACTACCTACAATTTGATCCCATCAAAACACCCATCTATATGGTCTCAAATATAAAATGGGTTATTTGGTGAACCAACAGCCCAAAACTAGGTATCCCATACACCTAGAGAATCATTACATATGTATACTACATTAAAGAGCATACCAAAAAAATGAAGCGTAACAAAAAAACCCAATATGGTTTAAATTTATATTAACCTATTATATCCCCAAGGGCCACTGCACCTACATTTCATGTGGACTACATCATCATTATCCTCTATAGGAAATGTCACTCCATAAATTATCATAAATATCCATGACAGGAAATTCATATTACTTCGTATATAGATGATATAACATATTAGGGGTTTCTAGAACCATAATAAATAGTTCCACTATCATCAATGAAATCATACACTAGGGAAACTATAACATGAGAATCCTATATAATTTTCTATATTCTGGAGATTCCATCTCTCCTCTATAAAGGATGAATCAAAATTAAATAACATTCTCATTTATAATGGGTCAAGAACTACATATCCATAAAAATAAATATACAAACTACATATTCCAGAAATGAATTGATCATAAAGTACAAATGTATCAATTATAATAAATATAACATGTTCATCTCTTGTAAAGCATGATTTCTTATAAAAAGAATTGTTCTTTATTCACTATACCAGTTTCCATTATAAAATCCAACACATTCCTAAATATCATGTATACAATATCCCGTAGAGTAATGAATCCTAAAATACAACCTATGATAATTTGTTGATACATACTCCCTCAGATAACTCTAAAAATTGTTTTCAGTCTTATTCACCACCTGAAATCGGGTGTTCCTACTCGTATTCCATAAGAATCAATATAGTATTCAGGTTCCAAGAAAGTATAGTGTTGATACCATACCCATATATAATATAAATAAATATAAAATAAATAAATCACATCTACTAATGTATAAAATTAGTTCATATAATATTTAAAACCTTTTAGAAAAAATACATGATGTTTTTTAAAGGCCCAAAAAACATACTAAACATTGAAAAAACCACCCACTATATTTTTCATTTAAATATATTTTAAAAAATAGAAATAGAAAAGGCCTATAAAATATCTCATAGATGAAAATCATGTAGTCTACAAATATTGTGTGAGATATCCTCTTTCACCATGCTATCATGGTCCTTAGACCACACTATTCATATAACTAGGTAAACATATTATTGGGTACCCAGTTGTTGTGGCGACCTAAGATGATTGTAAGTATAGAATTTAATAGGGAACCAAATTTTTTATCCAATACTCAGTAGAATATACAAATATATGCTCATGTGAGGTTCTAATTTGAAATAAAATGTTTAAAAAATTAATTAAATTATTTTAATAATGAGGTCCATTACCCTAATTGACCATATATTATACATCCAATTTTGTGGTATCTATGAGAATGTTATGATGACCAAGCCTCCCATGTTACATGTGGTTTCTAGGTCCAAGGTAACCTAATAAAACCCTCATGACATAGGAGACACATTCCGTAGTAGTCTTATCACTAAACTAAAAATCCATGGTTTTTCCAATCATATCATCATTCCATCGTGGATGAGTCCCTTGAATCCCCATTCTTATATATTAATATCTATGGATGTGCCAATAATTAAATCCAGAAACCAAATAATAGGCCCACATTTTTCATATATATGTGAACCAAACTCATGGAATTCCCAATCATATACTCATGACTACTGGGATGCAGAAAGCAGTATTCATGTCCCTTATATTCAAATCCTTGGATTCACCATTCATATCCTCATGAATTTAGGGACATGGTCTATGGAATCCCTATCTATACGATCCATACCCATGTCCATTCAGATGGTATCACCTCAAATCTATGGATGAGTCTTGTAAATTCCCTATCACTAGGACCCAATTCTATGATATCCCAAAACATCAAAAATCATAATGAAACTCAACGCCCAATCGTATCCAAGCCTCAAATCCATATAATCTCAAACAATTTTCATGTTCCCTATTGAATCAATAACCATATATAAGTATAGAATTGGTGTTTTTATCTATATTGCATTCATACTAAGTTATAAATATGTACGTGAAAGAATAAATTGGTTATCTAATCACCAAAACCCATCAAATATTACCATATCCCCAGGGTTCAATATTTTGTAGTGGTTTCAAGAGTGAAAACAACAACTATCTCGCACACCACACTATAGGTCATAAAATCAATGGAGCACTCAATGGATCACCTCCATCTAAAAAATACAGAGGAACCCTCATGTGGGTCCTCAATCCTAATCACACTCTCATGTCAATACCTGATGTGATATGTTTTTGTGTACCACAACATCATTATTATGGTATACATTCCATTCCAACTACAGTAGTATGCACCACATTAGTGGTTATAATTGTAATTTCCCATGAACTATCTCAATCCTTAGTGTGGATATAGGTTATTCCACCAATGAATCATTTTCTTAGTATGCATTTGATATATCCACATAGGCGTTGTCCTATTATATGGAAGAGGTTCTACCTTCCCATCATCATTAAAATGATCCAACATGTCATAAAATCCAATAGTGTTCATATATTACATTCTCATCCTATAATCTCGAAGTCCACCATCTCTACTATAATCAACCCATCTAATCGTTTTGATCTTTGACATCACTAGTTGATCGCTCCTCCATAGAAAAATGGATTTTGAGACCCCTACCAAGGATTTATTCATATTAATCATTTAATATTAATTTAAAAATGCCATTTAGGTAAAGGAAATACATTATTATTTCTCAATTTAATTCAAAAAAACCACATTATACAAAGGAAATTTAATTGTATTGGGGAAAGTATGCGAGACGCCGACCTCATACAGAACATGTCCACTTGATTCTTGGATCCATCAGTCGCTTTAGAGGCCTCCCATGCTCATCCAGACTCAACCTTGATATACCTAACATGTCTTGACTCCTATGATTGTAACACTAGTTAAGAAACAATAATTAATTATTTTTTATGACAATAATTGTAATGTTTATTAAGTTAAAGACTGGAAAAATACAATTTGACACACTCGTTATACCACTATGTTGAAACAATCATTAACATGTTTTGGTCCACTCATGGTATATCATCAGATATATAGGATTCCCAAAAACACAAATTAATACAACCAATCCAACACCTTAATAAAAATAATATTGGAAAAATACATCAAAATATTAAAAACAGAGATATACCTTAACATAAAAACCCATGATATAAAAAATGTTATCTTCCTAGGATCCCCAATTTTTGTGATAAGAGGAATTACCATCAGAAATGGTGGATTCCACCATAAATATTTAGAATAAAGAAACAACCCATAAACAGAAACTCCACAATTAACAAACTATCTGGGGAACACATAAATAGGTATGTCGAATATATTAACATCCAATATCTTGTATAACACTCGAAATCATCATGAATTGTCGATAATAGAGGTACAAGGGTTTTGGATTGTCCCTCAATGGTGTATCAGACATTCACAAAGAAACTAGGGGTTGATCCTCCTTTAACCTTTAAAAAATGAGTTTAGGTTATGTCATGGAGTTTCATATAGTTAATCAAAATGAATTTAAATAGTAGTTCCTCATCTCTTGTATTCATTTTTTGTAACCTCTCTACATAGAACATATTCTCCTATCATATCAAGAATAATATTTCATAATAAATAAGGAACAATGAAGATATTTCTAATATCCCAACATGATAGTTCTTCCTTATGTGCTTTCCTGAACACTATTCCTTCCATTAAAATTTATAGAATTTCTTTAAAAAATAAAATTTGACATTAAAGACAACATAAACTCAATCAAATATAATAATATAAAAATAGACCATCCTTTAACAGAGATATTCTAATACTGGCTAAAATTATAAACATGTACGAACATGGGTTTGTATAATTTGTCAAATCGTGGTGGGGAGTACAATATAACTTATAGAAAATTATAATATTTCACTAGGGTTTCTTGAGATATATGTGTGTGGGAATGTATCACCCCAACATTTAGTTATGAATTTTAGATACTAATATTGTTTTGGTGCTTAGGTGTCTTGATTTTTGAATTGAATATTTGAGGCATTTTGAGAATCTACAATTGGGACATGGCCATTTGGCATAGAAATGTTGATTTAGGAGGGTCAAAAATATTATATGAATTTAAAAAATTATTTATTGAATATGGGAAGTGTTATGGTTTTGATTCATTGACGCCTCAAATTATAAACAATTAATTCAATTTGGGAAGGAATATGAATTTTCAATTAGTGGACACTCCAGATTTGAATTCTTGGTTAAAAATGAATTTTACTCATTTAGTCACTATTAATAGGTGTTTTTGTAACATGTTTGGAGGAACATGAAGGATCCATAGGTCTCAAGGGATTATCATAGGTATCTTGATGTGGCTATATTTCATGATGGATATAGTCTCCAACCACTAACTAGTTAGTGGGATATTCTGGGGGTTGTTTTACTATCTTGGATCACCAGCACTTTGGTAACAAAATATTAGTAGATAGAGACCCTTAAATGATGAAAATAAATCTTTTTATCCAATTTTATATTTTTATTGGGATGGTATCCCATGTCCTCCCCTTTTTCACTCTTTTAATGTTATGTTTATCCCTTGTTCTACCCTTCATTCCACGTGTTCAAGTAGGTTTTTCAAGGAACTAATATAAAATTAAGCTATGTATCATTCTCTAGAAGTATCCATTAATCTCCCCGTCATATTTTTCTAATTTTAATATATATATATATATATATATATATATATATTGGATCTTATTCTTTATTCCATCTAATAACAGTGGATCTGGCTGAATGGAATGTGATAACCATGATGCTTCCATTGAGGGTGTCTCAAGATGACATCATATGTTCACCTTTTCATAATTTATTCAAATTAAATTTACCCGATTAACTTTTTATTTATATTAAATTAAATATATAATCTTTTAATGATATTTTTTTGAAATTGGTCAAGTCTTTGACTTGGAATACATATGAGGGTGTCTAGGTTTTGTCACCAAATCTTTTCTCCAAAACTAATATATCATGGGATGTTGCTGATGGTTTGTATATTTATTATAATGTGAAATTAAATTGTAAAATTATTTAGAAACATTCATAATGTTTTTCATTATTTCTTGACATTATTTAAGGACTCATGTGGAATGGAGATAACTAGTTTAGTTTAATTTGGTATAGAGGGATCTATCAATTCATGGTACTGAATTGGAAGATAGTTCCAATGAGGTTGGTGGTCTTTGAAGTGGACTTGTCTCATTCATTCTATTTAGAATCATGTTTTACTATGTTACCTGTCTAGTAATATATTGGCCATGATATTACTAAAAGGTTTAATTATATTTAATTAGATTGATTTAAATTAAATAGTATAATCTTTACAACCAGAAAATGGATATAAACACAAATTGAATCAGATTCCATCGACCAAGTGGGTCAGATAATAGAATCTTCCACTAATGGATGAGTCGCAATGGTTTTAATCAAATTTTTACAAAAAAAAATTGTGGATTTATGATACTACAGTTGGATAACATAAATAAGCATGGTGGCGACCACTAAGTTATGATTATCCTAGGTGGGTATGGAATCTGATTAACATAAATTGGTTGTGTGAGTTTATTTTTATATAGTGAACTCAGGAAAAGAGATCCACCTTGATCAATATATCTTGAAAATTTTAAATGTGGCACACCATTGAGGTTGTAGTTGACATGGGATTTCATTAATGATGCCATGTGATGGTTTTTCCTATTATCATCAGACATTAGCATGAGATACTAGTTGTGATCAAGGATCCTAATATGTATTCATTTAATGTAGTACTAACCTAGGGGTCCCCTATGGGTGAACCCCCATTAAATAACCACTAATGGTGTTTTTATCTTTTTATAGAGATGGTGGATGGTTTCATATAGAACCCCTATAAAAAATGTGAGGGGATATATAAATGTGATGAGTGTGCATGTTTGGATTGATTTTGATATGATATGATTTTATTTTATTTTATTTTATGTGATTTACCAAGATGCTTAGGAATAATGGTTTTGGAATATAAAAATTATAATTTCATAGTATTGTCATGAACCAGTTGATGATGTGGATGATATCATGTGAAGTTGAGGATATTTAGGATATGGTATCACATTACAATATGAGAAAATGAATAGTATGGTTATTATCTTCATTGGGTGATGATATGGTGGATGCCTAGTGGTGCTAAATAGGATCTATTGTCGGGGAATTAATAGATCACTTTTAGTAAATCACATGATTCCAATAGATAAATTTTTATAATAAAGCCTAATGTGAATTTCTTGACAATTCGGATTGGAATTGTGATATTAGAAGATTGTTTTTATTTCTCATGATGCCGGATATTTGAATGGAGGTCTGAGTTATTTGGTGGGTTTATATCCTTGAGAAAAAATCATATACATCCCAAGGGTGACTGTTTTGTCACCCTAATGAGTTCCTAGGATACCTCATATGATCGAGTGGATGCACCTAATATGTAATTACATATGAGAAGTCTGAATTTGATCCCATTAGTTTGACCATGTCTCTAGAGACCCAAATCATGGCATACATGGACATTAAATTACTTTTTTGGAATACTTAATACATAACAAAAACAGACACCAAAGGACTGTAATAGTTTAGTGTTTTTGGAAACTCTGAACATATTCTTTTAGTCGTGGTGAAAGATCTTCAACATCTCACATAAAGATCTTCCCCTTTTGTTTTCATACCTAAAATCTTTCTTTATATCCTGGAGAAAATAAAACATATAAAGGGTGAGATCAAACTCTCGGTAATGGTATGGATGGAGAAAATAAAACAAACCATACACATTTTAACTTCAAAACATGAACATAATATTAAAACATCAAAATCTTGAGCAATGACATAAAACATGGTACTATGTAAAGAATAGATCATAATGGATCCCCAATCATGATTAAATAGCATAAGAATAAAACATGTAATTGTGGAAAAACATTAAGCACATGATATGACTTCCATAGTAGCCAAGGCATTGCTACAAAGACCATCTTAGTGGACAATGTCCCTTTCTGAATCGAGTTTACTCCTCATTCCAGTCCTGTAACACTGAACCAGATTAACTTACAGTTCCAACGATGTCTATCTCATGAGATATAAATATTCACCCAATGCATTGGTGGGAGATATATGTACCACCCATCTCATAATGAAATCATTCTAACATGTGCCACAACATTAACATAAATCATTCACCATAAACCAAAGAATAAAATGTTATTCATAAACATCATCCCATCATAACATAATCCTTATAAAACAAATGGATATCATTTCATCACAAGAGAAGTGAAACCATGTAAATCATAGAGATATTATACTTTAAACATACACATATGAAATAATGTCATCTTATATGGAAAATGGTTTTGATAAAACACTTGAAATGAATTCATGAGGAAAATATCCTTTCTTCTTCAAAATAATTTTATTTTCACAAAATTCCATGAAATTTTAAAAGAAAAAAAAAATTTGAAAATATTTATAAAATATTATAGAGTAATATTTATGTAAATAAGGTATTATGAAATCTTAAAAATCCGTTCACGACATATAAGTTAAAAAAACATTATCCTCGTACTTTTTTCGGAAAAGTCATAAAGTGAAATGTATGTTAAACAAAAGAATGATTCCTTCAATAACACAAAGTAAAAGTCAAAGTGGGGTAAACAGGACTTTAAACATACATTTAAGAATATTAAACAATGTATGAAAAACATTTTTATGTACATGGATGATAAATATAACCCCAGTAAATACTTACGTATAAGCAATCTCGAATAAAAATGAGATTGAAAAATTATCCCTTACCTTAGGTCTGATATGCTTCTTACGTATCAGAACCTCCTATATAATGATTTAAATAATTTCATTGATATATTACATAATCATATTCATTGTTATGATATTATATATGGTTCACTTATGACTTAATATTACCCGTTCTTTTGTAAATTCAATGTTAATGCATCTTTTTGGGTAAAATCGTTTTTTTATCATACGTGTTTGGACTTGTTGTTCTTACTTATATCCGGATTTACTTAATTATAGAATTTAAAACATTATTTATATATAATATATATTCATCATATAAATATATATATGATATATTGATAAATGGAATGAAATACACTGTTCATGGAGACGGTAGGCCGTACGTACGCATGAACGCTATTTTTGTTTCCTTATTGACTTGAATGAATGTAATTAGATGACATATATATATATACACAAATACAGTAGCTTTATTATGTCATATATTTCATTATTATTCATTATATATACTTTATAATCATTCTTGAATGGTTAACACGGAGAATGAATTTTATCGCGTCGTGGAGACGGTAATCCGTACGTACGCACGAGCGATGATATCATTCCCATAACTATTGAATTGAATTGGAGTGGATGATATAATATCTAAGAATCATATTGATGTTATAATTATATATATATTTATATTTTACAACATTATACCCATCCAAGTAATGTAGTGGTGGAAAAATAGATTCACCCACGTCATGGAGACAATATTCCGTACGTACTCACGCGTGGTGATTTCGTTTTCTGTAGGATGGATATAAGGTGAAATGGGGTTTCTTAATATTTATAATAACATATCATTATAATATTGATACTGATTTTTATACATTATAGTGAAACAACTAAAGAAGAATAAGTGGAAGAATAAAGAAACTTGAATGAATCGGTAGAAGAGATTACCTCTTCTTCGACGCACCACTTTTATGCTTCACCTTATGGCAATAGAGTTTGTCTATTGAGGAGACCAGAACCACTATAATGTTTCTAGGGATGTTGTTAATGGAAATTTACATGTGTTGGAAGATCGTGAAAGCTCAAAATTGAGTAAAGATAAGAGAGAGTATGTTCCCTTTTATAAGGGATGAGAGGGGAACCTTTGAAAAAACATAAAATATTATTTTTTTTAATAAAGTAATACTCGGTTTATAATAGCTCCAAATTTATTTATTTTGAATCAAAAGTTTATATGGGTCGAAATCCTCCTATCAAACAGGTTTCATATAAGTTTAGGTTACTATTTTAACCCTATCATTTAGATTTAACTCTATGTTAAATAATTTATCTTTAACCGTCTCTTTTTGATTTCATACAATATATAGTTAATAAACTTACTATAAAAAGACAAACAAACCCCAAGTGGTTCATTATTAATATATATAACCGTATCTAAGTCATTTGGTGAACCTTAAATTTTTAGTAATAGATTAGAAATTAATAATATAATATTTGCTTTAAAAACTATTTTATTTCAATTTTACACTATTTGGTAATTGATTTTTGTGAAAAGCATAACATCATGATTAGATCCAAAAAAGTTAATTAAATAAATACTAACATGTCATATTAACCTAAAAATTTATTTTAATTTATAAAAAGTCTCAAATTTCATTTATTTGGGTATTTATAACATCAATTGTGTTAATATTTCATTATTAAGGTAATTACTTCCTCATCATTGTGTCATAAATAAATTAATTTATTTAATGTCTGAAAATTATAAATAAAATACCATTATGTAGGAAATATTATTAGTTTTCTATTTAATATTTATAGTCGAATTTATCTTATCTTTATCCCTATATTAAAAATGTTTTTGTTATTAAAATTTGATTTTAACTATTTTAACTCTTCTTTGAATTAAATAATAATAAATGTTCTAATTTAATCCAAGTGGACCTAAATGATAATATTATATTCCTAAGATTGTTTTTGGTCTAATTATACTTGTCCAATAGAATTAGGACATGTGTAAGGGTAATAATAATATCATTTTCACCCTTAATTACCCTATTTACTTTTAACTTAGGTAAATAAAAGAAAAAGGTTACTATACACCAAATATTATTTTTATCTTATTGGATCGAATTTTACCTCTTGTTATTAACCATGTCTCTAGGATTTCTGAAATTCCACTCATAGAAGCGGTAAAATTATGTTTTCTGTAAATTTTCAAATTCTCCTAGGAGGTGGGTAAAAGACGGTGAAAAGTTCAATAAAATTTTTATATATCTAAAATTATTATAAATTGACTCCAATGAATTAAATTGAACTTATATATGTATTATGTATCAATTTTGTCTTAAAAAATTAAGTAAAATAAATAATTATTTAAATAAAAAGTCGGTTTTTAAATAGTACCCCAGTGTTTTCACTATTCATCAAAAATTGAACGTTTTCCGAAAAATTCTAAAAATTCACCTTACGATAATTTTGATATTCCAAATACAAAAATGAAGTCCATTTTGAAAGATAAAATTTCAAAAAGTGGGTATTAATATACATAATGGCTAGTTCATAATAATATAATAATAATATCTCGTTTAGTGAAACTCGGTATTGCGTACTACACACGCTATCGAAGAAAGTCATGATTGCGTGTAATGCAAGACAAGTTAGGGTTGCGTGTAGTTAAAGCTCTGTTTGGTGTTGCGTATAACATAATCAAAACTTATTTCATTTATACATTAAACAAAATCTATACTTAATGTTGCGTAGAATAATTTCCACAAAATGAACTTGAAATTGTGTGTAACACAAGACCAGAATAGTGTTGCGTATACTGCAAGCTAATACGGGGTTGCATATAGTACTAGATAATTTTTGTGTAGCATACAACATAAGACATCAATGAAATTAAAAAGAATAATTCTCATAAAATCTCAGTTTGTTACATTCTACCCCCCTTAAAATGAATTTCACCATCGAAATTCGTCGAGGTTATAAATGGTATACTACAAGAAATTTTCTTTCATAGAAACCCACATCGTAAAAAGGAATACAAAAACATAATTTTAAAAAGTGAAGTATGAAACAAAACGGTTACCCTAATTAACTCATCACTTTGTTTCCATATAGGAGAACATAGTTGAAAATATGTATATAGAAGAGAAATCTAACCATCACGTTCTGATGGAGAGTTGTAGAGAACATGGCTAAGAAAAATACAACATTCACAGAGCAATAAATTTGTGATGATCTAAGGTACCATCTGATTCATCATATATGAAGACATTGGGTCAACATTTTTTTTTCAAGATCATTTCCCTAAATTTGAAGACTTGTTGAATTAAAAGAAATACTTACTTTATTTTGGTATATTCTCACCGTTGTTCGTACCTTAAACAATTTCCACTTCATCTCTTAAAGAAATGAAGTTGAATCTTTCACTCGTGAAGTGTTAGCAGATCATGCGATAGTATGATTGTTCATTCCATCTGTTTCTATTGCACCAAGTTTAGTAGAATTTATTAAATATAAATAAGTCCATCTATGTATTGATTAATCATATATGGTTGCTAAAATGGATTTATACTTCATCTATCATAGTGCTTAATAAAATTAAACTAGTTTCTACTAACTAGGGACTTCCTGTAGGCCAATGGTAGGTGAAAAAGGCCTGTCACACTTCGGTTGTGGGTTTGATTCCCACAGCCTTGTCCGACATGACGGGTTGTCGCTCATCCTGCAGGTTGTCCCTTTTATTAAACTACACTATTATAACATTCCATCAATAATATCATAAAATGTTCTAGACTTAAACAATACTAACTTATGTTCAACATAATCTATTCCAATATTTAGGCTTATCTGAAATACATATGTCCAATCTCATAGCATAAAGAAAACGATTACTTGAAAGGTCACATAAAAAGCCTTTGAATACCATCATTTATCCCCCATATTTCATACGATATATCTTATTGGTCACATTACAAACATGTGAATGCCTTAATCATGTATTCTCTTGAAAAATGAATACCCATTGTACCTTAGTGAAAACATGAATGTTGTCAAAAGTTAACTCTTTCTACATACCAAAATCCATAAATTTCTATATAATCAAACCACGATATCACTTTGTTTTTATATCAGTCATGATCTCATTAATAATATCATACATTTCATTATCTCTTTATCCCTTCATTATGCGAATACCATCTTCCTTCCAGTAATATCTGAATAACCTTGCATGGTTACCTATATGATTCAACAAATACATTCAAATACTTTAAGAAAAAAAATAGTGTAATAATACTTAGATGTGTCTTTCTTACATAGTACCATTACCTATACAACATTACTCTTGATAAATATAAAATCATTCCACTGTGTTCTTAAACCATTGATCGAGCTTCAACAATTCTTTCATCTCACATATCATTTGTAGTCTCTCCATCATCATCAACATAAATACTACCCATACGACCATTTTGATTCTCTTTATGAGACTTTACCAAAGGGAATTGGTTTGAATAATGCTCGTACATTCCATATTTAAAACATCTAACCATTGTTGATGTCGTAGTAAAACCATTATCCTAGTCCACAGTCTTAACTGATCCTTTTCCTTTATAGTTACTGGCTTTGTGTCCTTCTTTTCCACACCCAATGAATCTTCCAGTTCCTTTGAATCATTCACATTATAATCTCTTCCCACATGATTCACATGAGGAAATTGAACTTTCTTTCCTCTATGATCATCATTAAACTCTTTATTTCTCTTATTAACTTAGTATGGAAACATACCAATGTTGAGATTATTGATCATATTATGAGATTGCTGATTAGGCATAATAACAATGTTTCGCCTTCCAAATCCCATTTCATTTGATTGATCATGAAGAATATCATTCCATTTTCCATTATATTCTCCATTAACATGAATCTTCATGTTTCCATCCATTTTCTAAAACCCAAAAAGAATAGTGTGAGAGGCAAAAATCATGCTATGAAAACAAAATAATCAAGGGGAGTACATTCAATCTATAACATCATAGGTTTAATCCTACATTATTCATGATCATTATCATAATTCTAGGACTGTAACCTATACTTATACCTAACCTTAGAGACATCCATAGACATACCGTAGAAATATCTCTAGGGATTTCACTAATGTTTTTGCATCCTAGTTTCCGAAGGTTAACTAAACCGTTCCTATGATACCAACTGTAGAGACCCAATTCATGGCATACATGGACATTACATTACTTTTGCGGAATACTTAATACTTAAAAAAACAGACACCAAAGGACCATACTAGTTTACTTTGTTTGGAAACTTGGATCATAATCTTCTAATCATGGAAAAAGATCCTCAATATATCCCATAAAGATCTTCCCCTTTTTTTTATTACCTAAAACCTTTCTTTATATCCTGTGGAAAATAAAACATATAGTGGGTGAGCTAAAATTATCTATAAGGGTAATCATGGAGAAATTAAAACAAAACATACACATTTGAACATAGAATCATGAACATAATATTTAATCATCAAAATCTTGAGCAATGACATAAAACATGGTAGTATGAAAAGCATAGATCATAATGGATCAGCAATCATGATAAAATAGAATGGTGATAAAACATGTAATTGTGTCAAACCATTAATCACATGATATGATTTCCATAATATCCAAGACATTTCTTCCAAGACCATCTTATTGGACAAAGTCCCTTTCTGAATCGAGTTCACTCCTCATTCCAGTCATGTAACACTGAACTAAATTAACTTACCATTCCAGCCACGACTATCACATGAGATATAAATCTTTACACAATGCATTTTAGGGGGATATAGGTCACACCCATCTCATAATTAAATCAATCTTACGTGTTCCACAACATAACCATAAATCATTCATCATAACCCAAAAAAATAAAATGGGTATCATAAACATCATCCCATCATAACATAATCCATATAAAAAATGGATATCATTTCATGATAAGAGAATTGAAAACATGTAAATCATAGAGACATTATACTTGAAACATACACATATGAAATAATGACATCTTAGATGGATAATGGTTTTGATAAAACAGTTGAAATTAATTCTTGAGGAAAATATCCTTTCTTCTTCAAAATCGTTATCTTTTCAAAAAATACCATTCCATTTTAAAAGAAGATTATTTTTTAAATATTTAGGAAATCATGTAGAGAAATCTTTATGTAAATAAGGCTTTATGAAATCATAAAAATCCGTTCACACCGTATAAGTTAAAAAACTTTATACTCATACTTTTGTCAGAAAACTCCAAAAGTACCACGTATGGTAAACAAGAGAACGATTCATTCCATAACACAAAGTAAATGTCAAAGAGGGGTAAACATGACTTTAATCAAACATGGAATAATATTAAACACTTTATGAAAAACATTTTTATGGACATGGATGACAAATATAAGCCCAATAAATACATAGGTATTATCAATGTCGTATAAAAATGAGATTGAAAAATTATGCCTTACCTTAGGTCTGATATGCTTCGTACGTATCTGAAACTCCTGTATAATGATTTAAATAATGTCATTGACTTATTACATTATCACATTCATTGTTATTATATTATATATGGTTCATTTACGACTTTATATTACCTGTTCTTTTGTAAATTCCATGTTAAATCATCTTTTTGGGTAAAATTGTTTTATTTATCATACGTGTTTGGACTTATTGTTCTTACTTATATCCTGATTTAATTAATTACAGAATTTAAAACATTATTTATATATAATATATATTCATAATATAAATATATATATCATAGAATGATAAATGGAATGAAATACACCGTTCATGGAGATGGTAGGTCGTACGTACGCATGAACGCTGTTTTCATTTCCATATAGACATGAATGAAAGTAATTAGATGACATATTTATATATATATAAACAAATCAAGTAGCTTTATTATGTCATATATTTCATTATTATTCATTATATATACATTATAATCATTCTTGAATGGTTAACATGGATAATGAATCTCATCGCGTCGTGGAGACGGAAATCCGTATGTACGCACGAGCGATGATAGCATTCCCATAATTATTGAATTCAATTGGAGTGGATGATATAATATCTAAGAATCATTATTATGTTATAATTACAATATATAGTTATTATTTACACCATTATACCCCTCTAGGTAAGGCAGTGGTGGAAAAACAGATTACACCACGACGTGGAGACGGTATTCCGTATGTACTCACGCGTGGTGATTTCGTTTTCTATAGGATAGATAGAATGTGAAATGGGGTTGATTAATATTTGTAATAACATATTTGTATATTAGTGATACTGATTTTACTAATTTATAATGAAGCAACTAAATAAGAAGATGTTTAAGAAGAAAGAAACTTGAAAGAATTGGAAGAATAGATTACCTCTTCTTCGACGCACCTCTTTTATGATTCCACTTATGGCCCTATAGTTGGTCTTTTGAGGAGACCATAACCTCTATAACTTTTCTAGGGAAGTTTATGAGGGAAATTGGTAGGGTTTTCCCAATCATGAAAACTCAAAATTGTGTAAATAGAGGAGGGAGGAGGTGCCCTTTTATAAGGGAGGAGCATGGCACCTTTGGAAAAACGTAAAATATTATTTTATAATAATATCATATTGGGTTTATAATAGCTTCAAATTCATTTATTTATAATATAAAGTGGGTATGGGTCTGAATCCTCTAAAAAATTGGTTTTAGACAAGTTTAGTTTACTATTTTAACCTTATCATTTACATTTAACTCTAAGTTAAATAATTTAACTTTTACCATGTCTTTTTGTTTTCTTACACTATATGGTTAATAAACTTACTATAACAAGAAAAAGGAACCCAAAGTGGTTCATTATTAATATATTTAACCTCATATAAGTCATTTGGTCGATCCTTAGATTTTTATGAATAGAAAAAAATTAATAATATAATATTTTTTTAAAAACTATTATATGTCAACTTTGACACTATTGGGAAATTGATTTTTGTGAAAATCATAACTTCAGGACTAGTTCGAAAAAAGTTAATTAAATCAATACTAACATGTCATATTAGCCTAAAAATTATTTTAATTTATAAAAATTCTCATATTACATTTATTTGGGTATTTATTACATTAATTATGTTAATATTTCATTAATAACGTAATTATTGCATCATCATTGTGTTATAAATAAATTAAATTATTTAATGTATAAAAATTATAAATAAAAACACATTATTTAGTAAATTATATTATATTTATAATTAAAATTTATAGTCTAATTTATCATATGTATAACCCTATATTAATAATGGTTTAGTTATTAAATTTTGATTTTAACTCTTTTAACTCTTCTTTGAATTAAATAATAATAAATTTCATAATTTAATCCAAGTAGACCTAATAGATAATATTATATTCATAAGTTTGTTTTTGGTCTAATTATACATATCCAATAGAATTAGTACTTGTGTTAGGGTAATAATAATATCATTTTTACCCCTAATTACCCCATTTACTTTCAATCGTGGTAAATAAAAGTAAACAGTTACTACTCAAAAAAAAATCTTTTTATCTTATTGAACCAAATTTTACTCCTTGATATTAACTGTGCCTCTTGGATTTTCAGAATTCCACTCACAGAAGTGGTAAAATTAATTTTTATGTACATTTTCAAATTCTCCGAGGAGGTGGGTAAATAAAGGTGAAAAGTTCAATAATATTTATTTATATATAAAATTATTATAAAATGACAACAATGAATTACATTGAAATTATATATGTATTTTGAATCAATTTTGACCTAAAAAAATTTAAATAAAATAAATAATTATTTAAATAAAAATTCAGTTTTTAAATAGTAATCTAGTGTTTTCACTATTCATCAAAAATTGAAAGTTTTCAGAAAAATACCAAAAATTCACCCCAGGATAATTTCGATATTCCGAATCCAAAAATGAAGTACATTTGGAAAGATAAAATTTATAAAATTTAAAAAAGTTCGTATTACTATTCATAACGGCTAGTTCATAAAAAATATAATAATAATATCTCATTTAGTGAAACTCGGTATTGCGTACTACACACGCTATTGAAGAAAGTCTTGATTGTGTGTAAAGCAAGCCAAGTTAGGGCTACGTGTAGCGAAAGATCTATTTGTTGTTTCGTATAACTTAATCAGAACATATTTCATTTATACATTATGAAAAATATATACTTAATGTTTCATAGAATAATTTCCACAAAACGAACTTGAAATTGTGTGTAACATGAACCAAGAATAGTGTTGCGTATACTTCAAGCTAATATGGGGTTGCATATGGTACAAGCTAATTTTGGTGTAGCTTATAACACAAGACATCAATGAAATTAAAAAGATTAATTCTAATAAAATATCGGGTTGTTACAATGTCTATAGGAAGAGAACACGTTATTTATTTATTGGTCTCCTTTGAATAATTCATTTGTTTATTTATATGATTTCCTTGGGCCTACCCCTTATAAGTATAATACATTGTTCGTATAGTGATGAATGAATAATTACTACCATGGAATTTAAGAATAGGGATTTAGGATGAGGTTTGCCTATTGACACCCCAGATTATGAAAAAAATTAGGATCGCGGAATTTGTGTGGGATCCCCATTGAGTGGATAAAGGTTACCATAAAGTGATTCTCATTATCAGAGAAACTCATGTACTAGAGTAGAAAGGTATGATAGATTGATGTTGTATACCTAAGGATCAATGGTATTTATTAAGATTAACCCATTTTATATGTATTCACTATTAGGGAGGTTATGTTATATGATTGAATAATCTACGTGACTTTATCTTAAATATTATAGCATGAAGCCAATGTTGGTATTGTTTTTGGTTTTTTTTAATTTATAGAAACAATTTATTTTGATAGTGCATGTAAAATATATATTTCACAAAATTGGTGCTCAAATTTGGGAACATATTGGTGTTTCAATAATGAGTAAAACACTCACGCAATTGTTAGGTTTACATTGAATTTAGTTACCCAAGAATAATATCACATTGATTCAAGTACTGGTTTGGCTGAGGACAATTGTGACTCTTTAGGCTAGTTCAGATCGAGTGGGACCAGGATATTGGGGTTGAGGCTATTGTGTAGTGAAAAAGTTTCCAGGATTTTTATTTATTTAAAATTGTTTTCATTTATATTTGTTGTATAAACTAAGTTGGTGACTGATTGTGTAAACATGAATGTCCTCATTTTCCTTTTTGGGGAATATTTTAGTTCATCTTTTATGTTTTTATACACTGATTTGTACAAATATTTTTTACTTATAAAATATTTTTCACTCTAATATATCTTGTCTAACTACCACATTATACTTCCTTACACACCTCTTCCATGTCAGTGCCATATGGTATGTGAGGAGGCCTATTTGATGTCACATGGTATTCTATTCAGATTACTATACATAGTGAACCAGTCCAGGACATTACATTACTCGCTTTTTAGGAGGTTAATTACACTGGTGATTGAGTATGGTTGTCCATTATGACAAAAATTGATTTTTGGTGCCATTTATACTCAACTATGTGAAACAGAACCCTATTATTCATTCACATTCATCACCACAATGTGTTATATAAAATTCCTAAAAATTTTGACTTAAAAAATCATCACCAATATGTATTTTACACTATTTTTATACAATTTCAAGAACCATGAAATTTAATATTTTGTTTTTTTATTTTATTTAATTTCATATACTCTAAAAAACCTTGAAACTATTCTTATTACACTTCACTACACAATATTTTCAACACAATCATTTTCAGATAGAAATTATTTTCTACCACGATTTCATGTTCCATGTAATTTGAAGTCTTATCTAGTGCTTTACAACACTACAAATTTATTTCTCTCCCTAGGAATTTTTTCCTTGATATTTTATAGACACTTATTAATATCGACCTTTTGTGTACCATGGAATGGTCTTTTATATTTTGATTCAAAATAAATCACTCCAATTTTGAAATAAAAATTCTCATACATTTTATATATTATACAATTATATATCAAATTTTTTATAAACTATTTTATAGAAATAAAAATTCAAATATTGATCATTATGGATTTATCAATGGAAGTACACATTTTATTCATCAAAAAACATAACTTTTGAATATATCCCCCATTCCATCCACTACGACTCCAACCGTGATGTGACATAGTACCTCAATTTCGACTTGAAATAATTACAAACATAAAAAACCATGTGTGACATATGTTTTATAGTTTTTTCACTATTACCCTAATATTAGTTTCCATTCCTAAAACCACAAGATTAAAAACCCTTGTTTTAAATACCAACACTATGAAAAAAATCAATTTAAAATGATACCATGTAACTTTATTTTAACAAGACATATCCATGTATGTTTCCTCATTGTTTAGAACGATATGATTAAACATGTACTTGATTTATCATTAAACAAAAATATTCAGCCACAAAACTCCTTTCACATTATTCTCAACATTAAATGTAATGTTATTAAAATTAAATCAAGTGAATCATAATCAACGACCTGAGTTTGAAAATTATTTCTTTATTGACAAAAAATAAAATAAAATAACCATATCCACCTTTTCTCTTTTGTATTTATCACCTTATTCTGCATTCATTGTCCCTATACTAAAATAGATTCTTTATCCACCAATATAGAAATCATACCAACTTCTTCAATATATTTTTCAATGGAAATAATAAAATAATGAGGTATAATCTTTTATTATCATTGTTGATGAAAATGGACTCCTGGTTCATATGAATACCTAAGGGAACCATTAAATATTCCCCTAAAATATTTAGAAAATAATCTCTAACCATTTTATAAATAAACCAACTAGATATTGATTATTAAATATGTAATGTAAGAATATTGGAAGTACATATAACATGTCTAAATCAAGGATTTGATGAATATTTTATAAATAACATTTAAAAAACTAAGTATTTATTTTTTTATTGTAAGAGATGATAAATTATTTCACATGATGATAATTCTTAGGGATATGGGGATATAGATTTATTTAGAATATTTATAATTAGTTTAAAATATTCTCAAAATTTTCATTATTATTATATAGTTATATATTACATTCTTTGATCTATTAAAAACCCTCCTATTATATAAAAATAACAATCGATGGTGATGTTTTGATTATGGTCAGTATAAATTTCGAAATTGAATGACTTTAATTTCACTTTTTCTTATTGTTACTTGCCTTGGGTATTCATAATATTGTGTGAAGGAGGTCAGTGATAGTTATATTTCATAAATTTTCATTTCTATTAATTCTCTATATTATATACTAATATATGTTTCCCATTTCCATGTTTTATAGTATATGATTTGGGGACATAGTTGTTATATAGGTAGTAGTATATAGAAGTTGTTATGTGAGATACAAAAAAACCTACAATTAGATGCCAAAATAATGCATTTATTAGTGGATGATTTTTGAGAATTAAATCCTAGTTTAATGGCTTTAAAACCATATTTAATATGCCAATATCTATATGAAGATGAGTTGAGATTTATTATAAAATAAGTTCATTGATTCTCACATTAAAATAATAGAGATGGTATAGTGACCATTATCCATTGGGGAGAAATATAATAAGGGTTATTCATTTTGAATAATGGTTTGATTAATGTTTTTTTATCACAATAAGAAAGCCACAATTAATTCTAATATAATTTATTTACATATTTAATGGATGATTATTCATTAAATGTCATCAAATTCACACACAATATTTATAATTATTTATATATTATGATATTAATTAATACATAATAAGTTATAATTTAATCATAATTTGTCGTGTAGCTTCGTTTTTTGATGAACTAAAGGTCAACCCCTATTATCCACTTTTGGATTCATTAAATTTTAAATAGTATTACTCTAATATAATTCAATGAAAATTATCATGCACAATTTTGAAGGAGGATAAAAAATTGCACAGTGTTTCTCATACGATTTTCTATTTATTGCTTTATTTTTTATATAATTTATATATCACCTATGGAAAATAAAATATCAGTTTTGTTGGAATATATATATATATATATATATATATTATTTTCATCACATTAAATGGTATGTTCACTATCGATGCAACTATATAATTCATGATGAGAGGTTTTAAATATGTCATGAAGAATAACAACTTTATCACATCTACAATGATACTTATTTTTTAATAACAATGAAGATATAGGGTAGTCTTAATGCAAGATAAATGTAAAGGTGTGTGAATATTTTAGATAGAAACTAGAAGAACCCATAGTTTCTAATTTACTAATGTATGATGTTTTCCATGACTAATTTGATTATTATGAAACATTTATTACTTAGGAATTGGGTGAATTCTTCACACTGCATTATATTTTTAAGGAAGTAATTTATGTGGAATTTAAAATATAGAAAACCCATAAGGTTAAAAATATTTAGAGAAAAAATTCCATTATAAAATTATATATTTTTAAAATCATTAAAAATAAATTAAAAATTTATCTTCCATACTACGATAATGTAAATTTAAAATATTTAAATCCTTTCGTATTGTATTTTGATGATTATAAAATTTGAGGAGGATAATATTGGATGGTTGATAGAGGAACTAGTATTTTGGATCATTAATATATATAATGTAATTTTAGGACATATATAGTTGAATGTCAACACATTAATAACCCTTATGAATATAGTAAACTATAAATTTGGGAAAATGTGAATTCATTAAATGTCCCAAATCCTCAAGTAAATATGTAAGAGTATGTGTACCATATTCCTCCCTAAAATTGAAAGTTAATTATCCTTGAATATGGGGAAGAATGTCATCATCTTCTATAAGGGGACCATGAACAGATATTACATCATGACATTATACATATATTACATATATTTTTTGAATCATAATAAATAAAATACACAATCCCATATCTGAGTACCAAAATAGATTAGTGCCTTTGGGGATGATGTATACATTATTCTAATTTAGTGAAATAACAATAACATATCAAATAAATATTATCCACGTTAGGAAACATCACAAACATAACATATATAAAACATTTCATCATAACCTTGGGAAATGAAATATTAGAAAGGGAGAACACTAATGTTTAGTCATGGGAGATAAATGATATATGTAAGAATAACATGAGAAGAATTTTACCAGACCATGAACATAACATTTGAAAACAATACCACACATATCAGTAATCTTAATCATAAGTTGTAGAATAAATAATGGTTACTAATAAGAGATGATTCAAAACGGAATAAAAGAACATGATCCATGAGAGTCTAACATTATAAAAAGCATATATTTATAGATTATACATATGAATATTAAATAATTATCATATTATTCATTACCCATTTACAAGGATATCATAATGGAATGGGTTTATCAACCAAATAATCATAATATTTATGATTCTATACCAGTACCATTTTATTAGATTATTTCCCTTTTCAAATAAGGTACATTCTCCATTATAATAATGTATATCTTATTAGATATAAATCATTAATGAATACATTTTGTGGAGATATATATCCAAACCATCCCATAATGAGATCTATATTTATGTGTTCCAAAATATCATAATCAATTCATCGTATCATAACCCATGAAATTAAATGAGTTTCTAAAAAATTTAATCTTATCATATCCTAAAGAAAGATACTATTTTTTAATTATTTTATCATTTCATCATAGAATAAAATATTGAAAAATATGTGGGTTTCGTAATAATTTGTCATGGTATAACCCATGGAAGAGTGATGGGGTTGTTAAATATAATTCTATTATATGAAAAAACCATTTAGATAATTAATAAAAATTATATCCTTGGATCATATCCTTTTTATGGTAATGGTATCATCATTATATATAGTCTTATATGGAAAATTATTTTGATTTATCATTTAATAATTTTTTTGGAAAATATAATTTCCTCTTTGAAAAAATATATCATAAAACAATGTGATAATATCTTTCATTGAAAAAAACATCAAATACTATATATCATGATTTAATTAAATTAATAGTCATGTTGATCAGAACATTCATTTATTCAATTCATATTAAAATAACGATTCCTTTCAAATTTTCAATTAAATGAAAATAAGAATTTTTGGGAAAATGTTATAAACATTCCTATAATTATTTTTTGTATATGACCCCAAAATGGGTAAAAATATCTTCTAAAAATCATATTATACTGGTAAATTTTGAGCATATTTTAGAAATCTTTGTTTCAGAAGAAACCAGATTTCAAATTAAAGAGATAAATATAGACTAATATTATTGAAGAACCATACATTTTTAGTACTAATGATTTCAGAATTTATTATATTACTTTAAAATAATATGAATAAACACAGTATAAGAAAATTCATGATTTTTTTGAATATGGATCAATATATTTTATCATCAGAAACATAATCATAAACAATCCAGGGAAATTATTAGATAGTAACATAAAATTATTACCACATTGGTTATATTGAATCATAAGTACCATAAGGAAATTAAATAAAATAATACATGAAATAAAATGGGGATAAATTTTTTAATGATAGAAAATATCAAAGGGTATTATATACACACCATGAATGAATATTGTTTCATTAAAATAACATTTATCATAAATAAATTGAATTTTGGAAAAAATCCAATACAGTATTTGTGAAATATAGATAGTAAGCTCCAAGAATGAGATATAAAACAATTGGTGTGTAAAAAAAATAATTTTTAGGAAAAATATCAACAAAAAAATTTGTGCCCATTATATACACCACATAAAATTAATAGGTGGTGAATATGGATTGTGTCTTACATATGTAAAAAGTGAGACAAAAAAATCAATACCATATGTATTAAAATCATTTTTACTAATTTGATCCTCATTTAAAAAAACATATTATTTTATTATAAAAAATTTACAGAACACGTTATATTTATATCATAACATATTTTATTTACTTTTGTCCCATCATTTTTTTAACATTTCCATGTTAAAATCATGATTCATTTCATAAACACTTTTTTTTCAAATATACCATATTTTTTATGTTCATTACTCTTATATTATTCATGGTTCCATAATCACAAAAATAATAACAATGAAAAATTAGAATACTAATACATCAATTAAACTTTTAATATTAGTCATGAAATATTGATTTGAGAAATGACGTGTGTTATGATAATGGTGGTCATATGTCATATGTACGCATGAGTGACATTTCCATTTTATAATAATCCTCATGGAGAATAAGTAAGTAATATATTATCATTATATAATTATCATAATATCATATATATATTAATATTTGTTTAATTTTTTTACATTTCAACCATGTGGTGTGGTGATGAAAAGATATTCTAGTTGCTTAATGAAGGTGGTAGTCCACAGGTACATGAATGACATTATCATCATTCAATGAGTGAAGGGGTAAGAATGAAAAGTATATATTATTATTAAAAAATGATAAATATTTCATTAATATGACAATTATTTCATGTATATAATATATATTCATCAACATTAACTTTATTATCTTACATATGGTTCTTTTTTGAAAATAAATCACATCATTTTGCAAGGTGATAATCGATCATAAAAATGATTGATGTTATCGTATCCCATACGAAATGGAAAGTGAAAACGTTTTATTCTTTATAATGTCTCAATAAATATAATAATGTTATAAATATCATATGTATACATACATTAAATACAATATCAAACCCAACCATAAGATGTGGTATTTGAAAAACAAATGACATCTATTCGCGACGTGGTAGTCTCCCATACATATAAACGATGATTTCATAAACAATTTTATGGATTATTATAGGGTTGTTGGATAAAAAATTTAAATAAGCTGGTATTAGTTTATGTAATATTATAATTATATTATATCATAATGATATAATTATATGTAATGTATTTGAGTTAAGAATAAAAAGAAAAATGCTCATTGATGAATGTAACCACTTCTTCGGGTATCCTCTTTAGATTGCCCTAAAATCCTTCTAATTTGAATTTATGTCCTAATTAAGGAATATAGGATGAGAGGATGAATCTTTAGAATTTATCTAGGTATAAATTGGAATAACCAAATGTAATAATTCGTTGATTAAGTGAGGATATGTGGTGTCCACCTATATGTGAATTGAGTGGAAAAAATATTAGTTTTTGGAAGAATGAATTCCCTATAATTGATTCACGTCAAAAGGCTCCCATAATATACCATTATATATAATATAATATCTAATTTAGAGGTATTTCAATTTAATTTCTATAATATAATGTTTTCAATAATTTTTTATCATTATGATTTTTGTTTAACCCATAGTTAACCCATGTTTACTTTAACCATGTTAAATAAATTTTTAATTTTTTAATACTCATTTTGGATTTTCTAAACATGTTAGATAATAAATATTAGTATGACTACAATTATGGAATGATTTTTTTACTATTAATTCAAATAAGAATAAAATTTTAATTTAAAATTATTCTCACTAACATGGAAAGAAATAAGGGTTTTAATGAAAAATTGCTCAAAAGTTTACATGGCTTTTATGTTGGAATTCTAAATGAAAATAGATTATGAGGAAAAGAATTATATTATTAGCTGAATAATTGATATACTTTTACTTTAAAAAAATTTAATATATTTTTTCTTTGTAAAATCATGTAACGATATTTCAATTTTCTTATAAAATTTATTATATTGATTATTCAAAAAAAAATTAAAATTTTGAGAATAATCCCCAAACAGAAATAGATGATAATTTCAAAAATATAACATCAAAGTTTATATTTCTTTTAAAATATTATTTTTCTAAATTAATTAAATAATAATTTTATTATACTATAAATCATGTAATAATAAAAACATATTTTTTAAAGAAATAAATATTTTCAATACATATAAATATTTTAATGATTTTTTAACTTTTTTGTCAAAAGTTTTTTATATCACCCATAAAACATAATATGTATAAATTTTGGTTACTATTAATCTCACTTATATAATGGAATGGTTATAAATTTCATCTTTGAATTGCTATATTAATTAAATAATTGTGGATTTATTAAAACATAGTGTGTTGAGTATCATAAGGTAACTCTGTGTTTTTTGCAGAAAAATATTAATTTTGAGTTGAGTGTAATTTAATATTATTAGGAAAAATTAATTAATTCAAAAACAAACAAAAAAACAACTATGTGTGTATTTTTATACTATATTTAAAATTATTTTCTCCCTCAAAATTCATCCCTTCGATATAAAAAATATGGGTACTTATAAATCATTATATTTTATTATTCCCATATATCTTCCTCAAACTATTTGTTTAACCAAAAAATATTTACTAGGTGAATGGTCATGTTTCATATAATATTTTCAATTCGATTAAAAATGAAAACCTGTTGTTGTAGAGAAGAAATATAGTCCCCTGGGGGTATGAAATTTGAGTTATATACATGTGATGGATCAGATATATACTTCAACGGGATATAGACATGAAATAGATCAAGAACGTGGGAGATGTTCAAAGGATGTTTCAATGGATAAGATATTGACACAATTGTATGACATATTTTAATGGGATTGATATACATAGGCTTAGTTTTTAATTCATTATTCCACAGAGATGTATGTAGAATACCCGTCTCACACAAATGAAATTATAGATAATGTTAATGATTTTAATAACAAAATATCTATCAACATATCCTAGTTTTTACATGTTTATGAACATATCTAACATTCACAATCAACTCTTTTGATTTCCTTTTTCCCAATTGATTTTGGTTTGAAATTTAATTTCACTTAATTGGTTTTATATACATCTTTTAGTAAAAATATATATAATTTTGCCTCTTAATTTTCAAGGGATATATATTGTTACATGAAAAATCATTAAAGGATGGTGGAGATAAAAAACCCTTTGAGAATCATATAAAAAGATCATATTATATCACCTATGGTTTGGATTATTCTCATATAATGAGAATCTATCTATGGATAACACGCAGTTCTGAAACTCCACTCTACATAAAGAGCTTACTGAAGAATTTTTCAAAATTACAAAGTAAAATTAAGATCCCGATCTGATAACATGTAATGTTTTACTCCAGGGAATCCATAAAAAATCCATAATGTATATCATGTAAAGCTTACATAAATAGAAATTTAATATGATGGAGAAAATTGTGTTAACATCATAAGGATATTAACTACAACCCATGTAGAATTATTTCATTTATTTGTTATGGGTGAGTTTGATGAAATCACCAACAATGATGTGCTCTAGTTTTTTTTGTGTGGAAAATTTTAATATATTACACTTAGTATTTTGTTTCTCTCACTATTTAATTGAGGAAATACTAATCATCGAGGTACATATATAGAATTATGACTAAAAATTACTTTTTAATAAAATAAAATTCCTTTATAAAAACATCCTTTATCATGGGGGAGAAAATGGTTAATATCGAGGGAATCATCATAAGATATAAGCTTTGTATAATGGAGTAAGGAACCCATAGTGCTTTATAGAATTAGCCTCTCTTCTGGACTCCCTTTGTTAGTTAGATCTTCTGTTAATCCCTTCACTTCTCCCTATTTGTGCTAAATAAAAATTTTCTAGTTGAGAAACATCATGCAGTTCGTGATGTAATAAATCAACTCCCGTTAGATAATACTTTTTTTGGGGGAATCCAATGAAAATATTATAATATTGCACATCCTATGCTATTCAGATGTTGAGTATTAGACAAATTTTAATACATGTTTTCCTAGTTCTTTCTATTGTTTTTTTAGATGTACCTACTACATAAAATGAATTGAAACCAAAAGAAATGAAACCATAGTTACCCCTTACAAGGAATCCACCCATTATCAAACTCTTAATTCATGATTTGTCCAAATTCAATTTAATCCCAATAGAGGGTGGCTAGTAAATAACCCACAATCATATATTACCTATTATGATTTCCATATTCATTCGTGTTATTGAAAAAACTATCCTTAATGTTGTCAAATATATCCCTCACTTGATCATAGATCCAGTTCTTTCACAGTTTTTTCACTAACACTATAATAGATTTTTGTGATTGATTAATAAATTCTGAATGTTTGTCCATTGCTTCCTAGAGAGTCCAACAGACCATTGAGAAGACTATACAATGATCCATGAGATTATTTACTTCCTGTCCAGCACCTAAAAACTAGGCTTTGGTAAAATCGTGAATATAATCCCATCCTTCATTATTATTTAATTCTTTCCCTAATTAGTCACAAAATACACTCTCACATTCTCCTCTAAAACAAAAAATTCCACAAATATTCATTTTGTGGACATGTTCAACACTTGTAGTGGGAGGCTAGTGAAACTACTATTTTTTTGATTTTTTCATTCACTAGTAAGGAATGATTTCATAATCTCAAAATGAGAAAATTCATTTTCCTATGGATCTCCTTATAATGTTTTTTTAATCCCATTCATCTATGTTATCACTTTTATGAATTAGCTTCATATATTTCTGACCACAAAATTCGAAGAACTTAAACCCACAACCACATAATTGTTAGATTCCCCCACCAACCTAATGGTCTCATAAACCCTCTTCTAGTATTGATTAAAAAGTACATTCAATAATGATGGAAACTATTTTTCATATTTTAGAGAGATTATCCAAGTTAGGTGTCCCAAAAAGTGTAAAAATTCCATTCCCAATTACTCACCCATTATTTTATAAAACTTATTTCGGTAATCCATCTTGATTGATCTTATAAATTGTCTAGATTCTCATCCATGAACCATCCAAGACACAACATACATTTGATTTCAACCTTACATTTCATTTAGTCGTCCCAATACATATTTTATATTAACATCTCTAATATAGAGTTTGATTCAATCACATCCCAGGCAAATCAAACTTGCATAACCTAAATGGTTTCAACCGCAATATAAACACCAATACCACACTCCTCAAATTTATTGACAAGATTATTCCAGGAGTGGCCACATGATAATGGTATACATAATTATATCCCAAATGAATCCATTCAATATTTTCTCAAATTAGATTATTTTTCCATTGGGAGGCTTGATCATTGAATGAAAAAGTATGGGAATAAACATAAGAATTATATTTATTAGGGATATACTCCATACAAAAGAATGAAATTAATTCTTCCTTTTTCATATTCACCATATAGTCTAATTTAAAAGATTCATAAAATATTATTTCCTGTTTTCTAATGGTCAATGTTATACAGTTTTCTCCCATTAGTTTTGGGATCATGCCCTATTACCAATCTAGATTAAAATGGTTTGCAACTGAATTTTTGGATATTCAATTTAGAAATATATATTAATAAATAAGATTTTAAATATCAATTCAACATAATTACCATGATTTAAATAATAGGATAAACCCTAAATGTTACAAATACCCATAACCGTATGTCTATAAAAGGGTATTGTTCCTCAAAACCAATTTTTTATTTCAATAGATTTTTCTTAAAATATAATTAATCTAGTTAAAACACCTAAGACAAAAATCCTATAAATTTCTTTTGATTCCTTTTAAATTACGATATACCTTAATATCATATAACAATGATGGAATCAAAAACACTATAGTTATTATTATTTAGAGATATTTATTTTTCCAAACATATCGAAATAACTTGATTTTTCAAGATTATTATTGTCACGACCCCCTCTCCACAAAGTGTACCCCTCTTGGGCTGGAAATGTGAGAAGGGAGATAATGACCCTCGATTCCTGCCTCCAGTAGGCCCTAAGTTTGCGACTAGCACTGAGGGTATAGTAACACATAAAATGGGAGGCATTACCCTCTAAAGGAAAACATGTAGAAGAGAAAGATAATATAGAAACCAATAAAATCCAACTTAGAACTGGAAATAAAAAAGAATCCTATGTGTACAAATGGAATGTCATGAAAAAGTACTACAACTGAAATCAGAAAAACTACAAGTACCCAAAAGAATGTAAAAACAGCAGCAACCACAAGCCCGAACAGCTCCTACAACCACAAACAAGTAGAAACTAGCTTGATCTCCAACCTAGTCCAAGTAACCTGAAAAACAGTTCATATATACATAGGATGAGAATAATAGTATACTCAGTAGGATCCTCCCTAAAGCCTCTCATTCAAAAGTAAAGAGCGAATGAAAAAGCATAGTGAACAACAAGTGAAACTAACTCGTAACCTAAACAGGTATACTATGTACCCAACCTTACAATGGATAATCTCCCCAATTAACGCATACAAGAATATTGAATATAGTAATGAAAATAAAGAGTACCACGCTACTACTTCCCCACTGGTTTGGCACTTTTCCCCAACGTCGCACGTCCTAAGAATCTCTGTCCAAAAGGCTTTCTCGCAGACACCTGTGCGAAGCACCACAAACTGCACCTCGTGCACCACAAAGGCTTTCCCGCAGACACTTGGGTGAAGCACCACACCATCCTCAGAACCAAAAGTAACCAGGTAGTTTCTGGGAGACATCAAATCTTGCATAACATGTATCCTACGTCGGGTATTATACTTCAAGAAATTACAGCCCATACACAAAGTAATGATCCTCAAGCCATCATAGCCTATACATGTTACACCTATAGTAGTCCATGAAATACAATATCTAGAATATATGTGTGTAAATAACCAAAAGCCATTATAGCCCTCTATAGACATATATGTGGAAAAATAATCTTTGTGCCTAACGACACAAGTATATACCAAGAGAAGAGAGTGGGGCCAAAGGGGGTATTCATACATTCATCCTCCCACCAAAATGTTGGGGAAAACACCCCTAGGGCTCAGAATCCCCGGGGTTTCAGTTTCCCTTACTGACAGGGTGGAGTATCTTATAGAAACATAAAAAGTACAAAAATATTATATAACTCACAACCACACTATGAGAATAACATAGTAATGGACACACTACAGCTAACGTCTCTTAGACTCTGGGATGTTACTTCTAATACTAGGTATCCTATTGGAACACAACCATTTAAAGATCTTTATTAGATTACTTCATTCCCTTTTTATCAGTTTAAATGAATGTTAAATAATTCATTAAACATTAATTAACAATGAAAAATTACACATTATGTTTCATTAGCATAACACCTAAAGTCAATTGTTCCTTCAAAATTACAACCGCATCATTATGTTCCAATGAACCCCAACCCCATTGGATAACACCATTTATTCAAACAACCATTAAAGAATCACATTCCCATATTCACTGGAATTCTAAAAAAGAATTCTATATTATTAAACACAAGGGGGCTCAACACGGTTAGTAGATGTACCACCCATCGAGTCATTTACAGCTATAGAAAGTGTGTTGTCCCATCCTCCCTATAGAAGCTAAACATGGAAAGAATGTGACATATCTCATGTGTCTTCGCCTCTTTAGGAAAAATGGGAAAACAAGACCAGCTGCCTTGAAATGTGGGGAAATGTAAAGTAAATAAACCACCACATAACCTAGCAAGCAACCAACAATCACATCCAACCCATTCCATCAAAACTTGTGTCCTCCCCAACACCCAAATGCATAAATCGATGCATCTCACCACTCTAGGCGTCATCTGCTGCCATAACCAAAAGGCCTCTATACCCCCGCATATCACAACATTCATCCAAGATCACATCACAGCACAAGAAACATGAAAGAAAACATCACATAAATTGGACTCTTGGACCTTTAACAAACATGAGGGTAACTCAGAACCCTTTAAGGAATTATCAAACAATGAAATCATTAAGCCATATAGAATTAACAGATTTACAAATCGTTGGTTCCAATATCAGAAACCTAACCAGTAAGCTATCACAAATGATTATACACGCTTTCTATGCAAATTTTATTAACATCAAATGACAAAAAGAACTAGATTCCATCACATGACTCTATATCATTAGCCAAACGAATATCAATTAGTATTGGTTTATGTTCTTTACCAGTTTCTATCAAGGAAAAAAGCTAAGTAAAGCAAGCATAGATACCACAACACCTTGAAAAACAGGAGGCAATAACATAAGATCGATACAATTTTGTTATCTGGTTCAAAATATTTATTATTTTAATTCAATTGTCATCTAGTGGGATTAAACATGCTAACAATACAGTTGCATGTAAAGAAAGAGAAGCAACGAATCCTCTACCTCAATGTTTTTTGACAAAAAACACAACGGTCGAAGAACACTCAGGAAACCCGGGTCGATTCTCCAAAACCCCACCTTATATCTCTTATCCTAACATGATAAAGACCATAGATCATCATTTTTGGTGTCGACACACATAGATTTACCCATAATGGGCGTAGATCTATGAAACCGAGAGAAGAGGAGGAGTATATCTAAGTAGATCTAAGAAACCAACCAAGAACAATCACATACCTCAAGAAACCAGCTTTGATTCACCAAGAGAAGCCCTTAGATCGACTCCAAAATGCTTGGTAGTGGTTCTCCTACGTTCATGGAAGGGTAATCCTGTGTTATGGCTGCTTAATAGCATAAAAGATAATGTAAGAGGTGAAATGGTTGAGATCCAAAATTTTAGGATATTATTTAAGTGTCTGCATGGTTAGACAAACCATGCGCTAACCGTGCAGTCTCTACTACCTTGATAACCACTCCTCGCATGGTTAGTCCACATGGTTTGACAAAACGTTAGCTGACAGTGCATTAGCCACCGCCTCCAAGACCAACCTCGCACGGTTTGGCTGTAAGGTTTAGAAAAATGTGCACCGCCTGTGAAAATGTTATTTCCAATTAGTATTCCATAAAAGTCCACCCTAACGCACCCCCAAGTCACTGTAACCTCCCATAATAGCTCTAACACTGATTTTTCACTAGTTAATATACTGAAGAGGTCCGGTCCATTACATCAGATACCTCTCAAAACATTCTTGTCCTTGAGAATCCAAAACCCACCTAAAGTGAAAACGAAACAGGGTCTGAAGAACCACCCCTCGAGATACCTCTCAAAAGAGATCAAGACAAAAAATCTATAAAGGGAGCCATCTCATAAACATGAATGTTTCATTACCACATAAGCTAAAATGATACATGAAGAGATTCAAACACCGAATAACTCTGGGTACTGAGCATGTATCTCAAACTCACGTTCACAAGTACTCTCCTCCATGCCACTATGTCGCCACAAAACATGAACTAAGGGGATAGAATGCCCACCCAACACCTTCTCCTTGCATTCATTGATCTCCAAAGGTTTCTCCTCAATTGTTGCATTATCATCAACAATGATCTCTCCCAAGTCGATGATGTGGGAGTCTTCATGAAGATAACAACAGAGCTATGATACCTGGAAAACATCATGTATCCGACTCATCTGAGGGGAAGTGATACTAGATATTCCACAGTTTCAACATGAGATAACACCTTGAAAGTCCCAAAAAACATGGGAGAAAGCAGTCTTACAAGGACAAAATTTCGCTGCCCACGACGGGGAGTCACCTTCAAAAACACATGATCCCAAACATTTAACTCTATTGGTCTCCTTATTTGATCTTCATATTCTTTCTGATGATATTCCATTGTCTTCATCCTCTCACGAATCACTTGAACCATATATGTTGAATTCTGAACTAGTTCTGGTGTGAGAAATGCTTACTCTCAGACCCTAGTCTAGCACAATAGAGAATGGCAAGGTCGACCACACAAGAATTCAAACGGTGACATACCGATGGTGGAGTGAAAACTATTATTGTAGGTGAACTCCAAAAAGGTTAAGTGCCTCATCCATGATCCTCCAAAATCATGAACACAAGAGCGTAACATGTCATTAGGATTATGGATGGTTCGCTCTGTCTGACCATCCATTTTACGATGAAAAGTAGTGCTAAGGCATCGTTGAGAACTGAAAAAATGTTGGACACCTATCAACACTATGGAGGAAAATGATGATTTCGATCTGAAATGATCATCCTAGGGACTCCATGAAGTCTCACCACCTCCTCTAGATACTGCCTCGACAAAACATCCACTGAGCTTGACTCCTTGATTGCTATAAAGTAGGCCAATTTTGTTAAATGGTCCACTACCACCCAAATAACATGATGTCCTCCCAGAGCTTGAGGAAAACTAGTAACAATGTCCATTGAGATGTGCTCACACTTCCACTGAATAATCTCTAATGGCTAGATAAACCACTTGGAACACGGTGTTCGACCTTCACCTTATGGAAGACTAAATATCAAGACACAAACTCTGCAACCGCATGCTTCAGCCCAGGCCACCAAAATTGACTCCTCAAGGATTAGCACATCTTTGCCAAGCCAGGATGTACTGCTAAGGGAGAAATATAGAACTATCTGAAAACCACCTTGCGTAACTTCATGGAAACAAAAATCCTTCAATGATACAACATTCGGTGTTGTTCATACTCAGTCCAACCATTACGGGCCTCAACACAAACAACTTGGTCTCTCGATACTTCCACCTCTAGTTCTACCAATGGGGACTCTTCTACATTCTGCATCCGAGATGACCATACCATCATCAAAAAAATACATCATCTACCCTAAATTTATCCCATATCAATATTTAATGCTGATAGTTCTTTAATTACTCTCCTGGAATCGCCAGATTCTCTCATAGTATCACTATGTGACTTTCGGCTCAGCGCATCAGCTACAACATTCCCATTTCCAAGTGTATAGGATATTTCGAAGTTGTATTTATCAAGGAACTACATCCACCGACGTTTTCATATGTACAGGTCACACTGGGAGAAAACATACCCCAAACTCTTATGATCAGTGAAAACCAAAAAGAGATCACCAATGAGGTAGTGTCTCCAAAACTTCAGAGAAAACACCACGACTGCCAACTCAAGATCATGGGCGGCATAGTTGCATTCATGGGTATGCAACTGCCAAGACCCAATAAAAACAATTGAACTATGCTGCATGAGAACACAGCCTAACCCCAGATGTGAAGCATCGCATAAAGCCTGAAACTGAACTCCCTTAGCTGGAAGACAAAGGACGAGACCACTAACTAACTTTTCCATTAGATACTTGAAAGATGACTGACACTGATCAGTCCATATAAATTCCTAATCCTTCTTGTTAAAAGCATTCATAAGAGTTTCAACTCATGAGAAATTGGCTACGAACCTTCTGTAGTAGCTTGTGAGACCAAGGAAACTTCGCACCTCTGACACTATCATAGTGGTTTCGCAAGACACAACTGCTTCAATCATCGAGGGATCCATAGCTACTCTCAGTTGGGACATAAAATGCCGTATGAAATGGAATCCTTGAGTAAAAAAATCACACTTCAACAACTTCCCAAACAGCTGGTGTTGATGAACAACTCCAAAAAAGGCATACAGATGCTTCGCATGCTCCTCTTCAAATTTGGAGTAAACAAGGATGTCGTCGATCAAAACTACCGCAAAAATGTCCAGGAACTCATGGAACACAACATTAAACAATACCATTAATAAATATGAAGCATTCATCATGCCAAATGTAATTTCAACGAACTTATAATTCCCATGATGACAATGGAAAGTATTCTTCCGAATATCATCATCCTTCACATGCATTTGATGATATCCTGAACGCAAATCAATCATTGAGAACCAACATGCACCCTTCAGTTGATTGAATAATTAAAAAATCCATGGAAGAGGATAGTGATTCTTTATTATCACTTTGTCTAAGCGACGATAATTGACACACAACCGCAAACTGTCATCGGACTTCTTCAAGAACAAAACTGGTCCACCCCACAGGGACAAACTTGGCGGAACAAAACCGCACTGTAACAGACCACCAAGCTGTATACATAGCTCTTGAAACTCAAAAGAGGCTATTATATATGTAGATATAGAGATAAGAGACGCTCCTGGATATAGTTCGATCCCAAACTCGATCTCTCATCGAGGCGGTAATGCTACAACCTCTTCTGTAAAGACATCAGGGTACTTATATATAACCCTTGGAAAAAACCAACTACAGAACCTCTGATGAACTCAGAATCATCACAATAATCAAGGATGATAAGGATGGAACGTGACTATGACCCATCCGAGGATCCCACTCACCGACAAACACCACATGGTCTCCATACGAACCAATGAAGAAGACCTACTTCTTGAAGCAATCCACAATAGCATACATTGAATACAATCAATCCATGCCAAGGATGAAATCATATAGTTGTATTCGTAAACATATGAATCTCCCCAAGAGTGGTGTTGCTATAAAACTAGCTCACATTCTCTACATATTTCAAACAAGTCATCTTGACCTACAACTAGCGTAGTCAACGTCAAGGTCATTGGAAGCCTCTCTACCTGAATTACCAATGAATGGACAATGGTAGGTGATATGAAGGAGTGTGTCACTCTTGAATCAAACAAGGCATACACCATGATAGAAAAAAATCAAAGGGTAACTCGAACGACATATGGCTTGCCTGGTGCTGGCAACGCTAGAGGATGACGCTGACCACGACCTCTTCCATGACCTCTCTAACCCTGATGACGACCACCACCATGACTGCACTCTTATCTATGAGGATGGGGAGCTTCATGGGGTTGTCTGATGCCAGCTCCATCTACCCTCTGCTGATCTAATGATCGTGAAACTGGCTACTGCTGCCTCAGCTGGAACTACCTCAACAGAGGAACCTGAAGCATAACACCTGGTGCAAGATGACCGCTCTGAAAGGTCGTGTACTTCTGCTACTGATGGCAATAGCCAACACAAGAAATACAAGTGACTGATCCATTGTCATAGGCTTGAGAGTCACTTCCTCTAGAGAAATGAGATGTGAAGGACTTGAACCTACCCCCAGCTGAACGAAAACTCTTCCTCCCTGAAAACCGGGGACCCAAGACCACAGCTCTACTTCGTGAGGAATCATGATGATTCCCCTCTCGTGAATATCCGGTCCTAGAAAAAGTCCTCTCGACAACCATTTCCCTCACCAGCACCTCAAGATATGTTTTTATCATAAATGGGGTGACATGGAATTGGATATTTGGATGCAAAGCCTCATCTAAGTGCCTCACCCTGGCCTCATTATCTTGTAACAGGTCCGAAGCATATCGTAAAATGTTACTGAAACAGATTCCAAACTCTCGAACATTGGATCACCCATGTCGAAGGGTATGCAGCTCTTGGAAACTAGAAGACTTCACATTCAACGAATGAAAATCGACTCGTAACCTATCTTGAAACTCCTCCCATGAGATCACTGACTCCTCCCAATCCCCTAGGAACAAGAACCACCACTAAATCACTGCTCCACGTAGCATCGTCATAGCTAATGACACCTCGTTATCATTCCAAGCATGAATCGAACTGAAGCCTATCTAGACCACCTCCAACCAGTTTTATGTGACTACATCTGAAATGGTTCCCTCATACTTCTGCGGACTCTGGTGCTGAAACACTCAGATTTTCTTCCTCCATGTTTCGTCATCGCTAACCTCTACCCTACCGCTATCTGATGGAACAGCTTGTCGGACATTTTCTATGAAAACCTAATGAGGACGTCGACCTGGAGCAATACCTGTAAAATAAAAAACCATTAGAGCACGTAAACCTGGAGTATGGAAGATTCAACCTTAAATAATTAATTTTTTTTCTTTTATTAATTTTATGTTAACCTATCCCAAGGTCTACCCATTCAAACACAGGCACTAAGAAGAATGATGCGTGATCCTTTCCTAGGTCTCTACCCTGCAACTAGTATCAACATGTTTAGTAGCCATTGTAAACATAAAGGTATGTGCATCAGATCATAGGGGGACTTAAACGCCTATGTCTCATCTGGTCTTCACTGTTTACCTCACTTGCTAAACATGAATGACATGGTTTCCCTACTAACCCATGCAACCTCACCTGTGCCTAACTCCAAACTCCATCCTATCCCTCAACCAGAGCTCGGATACCACTCTGTCACAACCCCCTCCCCACAAAGTGTACCCCTCCTGGTCCGGCCATGTGAGAGGGGGGATAATGACCCCCTGAGTCCCCCCTCCAGTACGCCTCGGGTTGGTAAATAGCACCGAGGGTATAATAACACTCAAAATGGGAGGCATTACCCTCTAAGAGAACACATGAGGAAGAGAGAGATAAAATAGATACCAATAAACTCTAACTCTGAACTAGAAATATAATAGAAACCCTAGTGCTCAAATGAAATGTCATGCAAAAGTACTACAACTGAAAGGGTAAAAACTGAAAGTACCCAAAAGAAAGTAAAAATAGCTGCAACCACAATCTCGAACAGTTCCTGTAAGCACAAAGTAGTAGAAACCAGCATGATCTACAACCTTCTCCCAGTGTCCTGATAAATAGTTTATATATACATAGGGTGAGTATAACAGTATACATAGTAGGATCTGCCCCGAAGCCTCTAATGAAAAAGTAATGAGAGCATGCTAAAGCATACTGAACAACAAGTGAAACTAACTCATCACCTAGACAGGTATACTAAGTTCCCAACCGCACCATGGCTACTCTCACCATGTAACAAATAAAAAAATATATAATATAGTAAAGAATATCCAGGGTACCCTGCTACTACTTCCCCACTATTTTTCCGCTTTTCCCCAACGTCGCATGTTCGAAGAATATCTCTCCAAAACGTTTTCCCGCAGACACCTGGGCAAAGCACCACAAACTACACCTCATGCACTACAAAGGATTTCCCGCAGACACCTGGGTGAAATACCACACCATCCTCACAACCAAAAGTAACCAGGCAGTTTCTAGGAGCCACCACAGCTCGCATAACATGTATCCTAAGTCTAGTATTATACCTCAATCCATTACATCCCATACACCGAGCAAGGATCCTGAAGCCATCACAACCTATAAAAGTTACACCTATAGTAGTCCATAGGATACTATATCTTCAATATATGTGTTTGAATAACCACAATCCATTACAACCCTGTACATAGAAATATGGGGAAAACTAACCGTTGTGCCTTACCGCACAAGTATCTACAAAGAGAAGAGAGAGTGGCCAAAGTGGGTAGTCATCCATTCATCCTCCCACATTAATTTTGGGGAAAGCACCCCCTAGGGCTCAGGATCCCCAGGGTGTTAGTATCCCTTTATGACAGGGTCAATTTGCGTATAGAAACACAAAATTTACAAAAATATACTATAACTCACAACCACACTATGGGAATAACCCAGTCTTAGACACACTACAGCTAACATCTCTCAGACTCCGGGATGCTACTACTAAGACTAGGTATCCTATAAGCACACAACCATTTAAATAGCTTTATTAGATTACATCATTCCCTCTTTATCTATTCCACTATATGTTAATTAATTTTTTAAACATTAATTAACCATGAACAATTCCACATTAAGATTCATTACAATCACACACAGAGTCAATTGTTCCTTCAAAATTAGAACCACATCATTATGTCAAGTGAACTCTAACCCCATGGGGTAAAACCATTTATTCAAACATTAATTACCGAATTACTTTCCCATATTCCTAGGCATCCATGAAAAGCATTCTATGCTACTAAACAGAAGGGGGACCAACACGGTGAGTAAATGTACTACCTGTCGAGTCTTTTCCACCTATAGCAGGAGCATAGACCCATCCTCCATGGAGAATCTATACACAGAAATCACATGGAATACCCCACGCATCATCTCCTCTTTCAAAAGAAGGGGAAAACAAGAACAACTTCCTTGAGAAGTGGGGAAAAGTAAAGTAGATAAACAACCACATAACCAACAAGCAACCAACAATCACATCAAACCCATTCCATCAACCATGGTGTCCTCCTAGACACCCACTTGCATAAACTGATGCATTTCTCCACTCTAGGAGTCATCCACGGACACAAACAAAAGTCCTCTTTACCCCCACATATCATTACATTCATTCAAGATTACATCACAGCACATGCTACAGGAAAGCAAACATCAAATAAATTGGGATCTTGGACCTTTAACAAACAAGAGGGTAAATAAGAACCCTTCAAGGAATTATCAAACAATCAAATCTTTAAACCATATTGAATAAATAGATTTATAAATCATTGGTTCCAACAACTATAACCTAACCAATAAGCTATCACAAATGATTATACACGCTTACTATGCAAATTTGATTAACATCAAATTACAAAACGAACCAGATTCATTCACATGCCTCTTTATCTTTATCCAAACAAATATCAATTAGTCATGTTTTATGTTCTTTACTAATTTCCATCATGGACAATGGCTAAGCAAAGCAATAATAGATATGACACCATCTAGCAAAACAGGAGGCAATAACATACGATCGATACAATTTCTTTATCCGGTTCAAAATATTTATTATGTCAATTATATTGTAATCCAGTGGGATTAAACATGGTAACAATACAGTTCCACTTAAATAAAGAGAAGCGACAAATACCCTACCTCAAATGTTTTTTTATGAAAACTACAATGGTCGGAGAACGCTCAAGAAACCCGGGTCGATTCTCCAAAACCCCACCTTAGATCTCTTATCCTAACAATATCAAGACCAGAGATCACCATATTTGGAGTCGACATAGTTAGATTTACCCATAACGAGTGTAGATCTAAGAAATCGAGATATGAGGAGGAGTAGATATAAATAGATATAAGAAAACAACAAAGAATGATCACATACCTTAAGAAACCAGCTTCGATTCCCCAAGAGAAGCCTTCGGATCACCTGCAAAATGCTGGGGAGTGGTTCTCCTACCTTCAAGGAATGTTAATCACGAGTTATAGCCACTTAGGAGCTTAAACAGTAAATTTAGAAGTGAAACGGTTGAGATCCACAATTTTAGGACCTAATTTATGTGCATGCACAGTTTTCTCGCACGGTTAGAGATTAAAAATAAAACACCTCTTAGGGAGTTAATCCATGATTTCATATTTTCTCTCTTTTTGTTTTTTATTGATAGTGTTTATAAATTCCATATATTTAGATGTCTTCTTATAGGTCTTTGTATATATTTAAAAATATCTTGAAATATTCTGTCATTTCAACATATCAAGGATGCAACTATACATGTGATTTATTTATAATTCAATATTATTTATTATTAATAAACATTAATGAATGGAAGTAATATATATTTGATGATATGAGTTATTTCTAATATAGGATATCTAATTATTTTCTTTCTGTTATAGGGTGTTATTTATTATTCATTGTTTAATGAATTTAAATAAAAAAATAAAAAATCAAAATAAAAAATAAAATTTATGGTTTTTAATGGAATGTACTTGTCTATTGAGTCTCATTATTAGAGTAATATATAATAATTTAATCTTAAAAAATATGAGAATTTATTGATTGATAATACGATTATCATATCCAAAGATATGTTTCGAAATGAATTATAAATTTCACATAATATGGAAACACGTACACAATTGAACTATATATTATAAAATATGGAATCCATGCGAAATTAATGAACCTTTTATTATTCCTCTTAAAATTCAATATTACTTTAGATAACCAATTTTGTTTTTATTTCAATTTTTTAGATAATTTCTCTGAAAATTAATGAGGAATCACATTGAATATATCAAAATAATAATAATCTATTTAAAACCACAAATAAATTAATAACTATATGATCCCCTTAGATGTCATGACTAGTAAGTTGGTTGTCATATTACATTCCTATTATCATCATATAATATATTCTTGAGCATTGTTTCCATGCATATCACTGAAAACAATTATACAGGATCGGTGTGTTTCAAGGGATTATTTTTTATTGTTTATTCCATATTAAAAAATTGTTTAGGAATGATATAATATTTTGGATATGGGGTGTTTACTATATTCATTATAGTCAAATTTTATCCTATTTATCTATGAAAAAAATTTATACAATATTAAAATTTTAATTAAAACATATATAATAGAAGAAGATTTATATACTATTATAATTATTTTGAGAACATAAATTTTATAAAATGGATGATATGTTATCGGTATATTATATTTAATTTGAATAAGTGAGTTTCTTTAATTTACGGAACATTGATAAAAAACCATACATTAGGATTAAAGTGTAATGAATAATTTTTTCATTTATTCACCATAATTATCCCAACTGACTGCACCAAAAATAAAACCCATGGGAAGATCATGATATTGAAAAATATAATTTATTCCATTGTGAAGAAAGAAAATGATTAAAAATCTAGTAGTTATCTATTAATGCATTATAGATTTGAAAAAACGTAGAAAAATATACACGTGATTAAAATAGGGAAAAATATGTAGTATGATGGGTAAATGTTTATGTGTGAAAATTGAATATTGGAATCAAATTTTTCTATAAGTAAATAAAATTAGTGAACTAGATTCCATTGAGGCAGAGATATAAGTGTTACAAACTCACTATTTATGAATTATACCCCTCTTATCTTTATAGTCTTTTATTGAAAATGTGAAATCATTTATAATTATTTTTCATATATATATATATATTAAAAAATATGTACAATCCTTTTTCTAATGCAAAATTATATTTAGTTCATGTGATATGATAATTACTATGCATAATTCTTAATCTCAGAGGAATAATATAATATTCGATGTAGATTTTATTTTTTGTGAATTAATTATTTTAATCAAAAATTAACAATTTATTTTGGTAATTTTTTGAAATAATGAATCCCCACAATATGAATAACAAAATAAATAATTTTTTTTGAATTCATATCCATATCTCAAGAAGGGAAAATAGAGAAATTCTTCCTCAATCCGAATTAAATATAGTTCATGTGTCCAATACACTATGTTCTAGATCATAAGAGGGATTCACCACTCCAATGTTGTCATGTTTCTATATAAAACAAAAATTTAGTATTGAAATAATTTGTATCATATTTTTTAGATGGTATAGTCAGGACACATCCCTCAAAGTATTCCCCTAATGGGATTGGAATGAATAATGGGAGATAATTACACCTGAGTCCCACCACCAGTAGGAATTGGTTGTGGACCTGTACCAAGTTTGTGAAAATCATTAAACATGGGTTTCATTACCATTTATAAGGAAAAATATTCTAGAGATATTATTTATCATCTAAATACAACATGATATATATATAAGATAATCCCCACCCGTCCCATATACATGTAAAAATAGAAGTGGTACAAATAAAATAAAGTCTCCAAATTAAATTCTCAAATGTAAAGCTAATGTAGTGACTCATAATCTTTAAAGGATACTATCTTGTATAATCCGAAATGGTTCATTAAATCCTAAAAGAATCTTGAATATATTTTTGAATACAAAGAGTTAGAATACATGTATACTGAGAAGGAAAATGAGGTCTATCACGCACATGTGGAATATTTATAATAATGAACCTGTGAGAAAATTATAGAACCAAGAAACACCTATACTAGTATACAATCCAAACCCAAAATCACAAATTAAAACTCAAAAATTGTTGAAACTCATGTAATATAATATAATTTAATGCACATTCATGATTGGATTCCCCACACAAATATCCCATTGGTATGTCGCTCTCTTCCAACAATATTCTTCCTAGAACTCCCTTCCCTTCCATATACAAAATCACATCATGACCACACACACATTGTGATCATAGAACATCCCATCCACTAACACATAAGTCTCCCAAAACATCCTTCCAAGACAGACCTCAGCCTCACAACACATCCCACTTATAGACACATTGGCCTCACAAAACATCCATCCTGTACAGACTTGTGCCTTAGAATACATCACATATCTTACCAAAGACCCCGAGGAATGTAAGTCTCATCACAAATAATACCTAATACAGATGGAAACAACAACACATCCACCATCTAATGAAATAATATACCTATTTCCATCACAGGTTATGAGATGGCTACCCAACATAAATGAGAGGTAGTAGAAAGGAGTGGGTACCCAACCATCCATACTCTTCACTTGATGTTGGAAAATAACCTCCTCCTATGACTATAGGGGTGTTTGATATATAGTTATAAACTAGGGTAGGGTGATTATATAATTTATAAGGAATATATATATAGATGATTCCAAATATTAAAGACAAAATAATGGGTTCTCAGAAAAACCACCAACTCATAACACTATTACCTTTACTGTTACTTCTAAAAGCCCAACAATAGAGATCTTGCCTAAATTTCATTTTACATTCCCAAACAATTGATATGACCCTTTCAATTCCATTTACCAATCCAACCAAAGACATATCAAACTTTATTAAACAACTATTTATTCATTCCATCATTCTAAGAGAAACTATTGGGCATGACACATATCATGGAACAGAGAAAAAATTATTACGGGTATGAAGGGACCTTGTAAATTTATGAAACTTCACATAAAAAACATCATACTAGATCCTTTATATATGATGTGAGTATTTTTTCATGTTATCAATGAAGAGACTCTCATTATTTATCCACAATAACACTAATTTCATCTTTCAATCTTATCCACCCAGTACTTCATATCAACTGAAACAACCCCCTCTGAACAACCATTCCCACAACCATATCACCACATGTACCAAGGAAAAAAATATTTTTGTATTTAATTAGTCATCCCTTGATGAATTCAAATCAATAATTTGAGTGTTATCATAGAAACTATTTGATCTTGGGAAACCATTTATTAGCTGAATATACATTTTTATGAAATTTCGTTATATATAAGAATATAATAGAAACCCAACAACTTGAATTTCATAAACCATTAGGTTTTCAATCCAGGATCCCCAATTTGTACAATTTATATTGGTTAGTTATCTCCTAAAAATGATAATTTCAATAATAAAAATAACATATTAAGATAATGTGTCACTTTCCCCAGCCATTATATATTGTGTTTCATACCAATTAGATCATCCTTACTAATATATAATCAGAAATCGTCACATGGGAAAACATATATATACAAATATACATTGATGTATAATTAATAATGATGAACAAAATATTACATGGTAGAAACCATGATTGACACATCATTGTTGGACAAAAAATATGGGTGTGCATATGGAAGGTATCACTCTTGGAAATCACGAACCAACTTCCTTAGTCTGGCTACACTACTCTTATGGGAATAAAGATTCAGGGAATCCAATATCAAGAGAAAGGGGAATTAATAATGATGGAAGACCCCTGACTTGTAAGGATTATATAGGGGACACATGATATTAATAACAATTTTGGATTTCCATTAATGGCGTATCTGACCAAGACCATGCAAATTGACCATTATAAGGCTTCCAAACACTAAGTTAATTAAAATTAAAAAAAATTCCTTTTAATCAAGATCAAATACATTAATATATATAATTAATACCACTTTATAATCATTGATTATGTCTAATGGGAAAAACTAGATGAATTAGGAACACTGTACATTAGGAACCACCAGTGAGACACCTCAATATGAGGCACCGCTAAGTAGGTCACTGCCAGCAAGGTGTCACCAGACAAGGAACTATATGTGATCCACCATCAAATGAGGAACCACCCATGAGTCACTACTAGATGAGGAAATGACATACGTTAAACCTCAAGTGATCCACAACTAGTAAGTGACCTCCAGCAAGCCACAACTATGATGGAAAGCCACCAGCGAGCAATGACCAGACTAATACACTACGAATGATCCATCACCATTATGAGACTCCACCATCAAGAAACATCTATGGTGAGACAACCCCATTGTGATATTCCATCATGGAGGCATTGACAGTGTGGGACAATCCTATTATAGGACATCACCATAGTGAGACTGTTTAGATGTGGCACTGATAACATAGAACACATCTAGTAGCGAGACACCACCGGTTGGAGACATAATTACTCTACTATGACGATTTAAATTTTCTAAAGGCAAAATAAAATTAAAATAACATAATTGGTATTGTGATAATTTATTTGGGTGAAGGATAAAATACATTATACAATAGAAAAACTATGATTAAGGAATTATCATGGCCAATGTTGATATAATCACTTATTATCAGTATTTCATATCTCAACACACATAGCAAAAACAATTAATATGGCATGAGCACCCAATATTGACAACGTCCCCTTAGTGTTTTTGTCTTATTCAATAAGAATTGAAAAAGTTTTAATAGTTTGAAATATATATATTTTGATGAATATGAAGGATACCTTGTGCACATTATTGAGAATGGGGTCCACAAAATAGTAACCATATACATTTCCAATAATTATTGTGTTACAATTAAAATCCCACCCTCGTGTTAAACAAATTTAGAGGGAATTTATGATCATGGGGTGGATTTGGTCATAGTAGAAGTAATTTAGATCAAATCTCCATTATGGGATTTCATCATTTTTGTGAAATAATATAGAATAAAATGATATTAAATTTATATTTGTCAAAAATAAATTCAATGAAATATGTCTAAATAATCACCAAACAATGGATTAGATCTTTTATTTTTAATAATTTTAAATTAAAAATAAAATAAAATAATTTATTATTGAAATATTTCCGAGATGTCGATGTTGATCCTTCCAATATGTATTGAGTTGTAATATCACATCACTTTGATGTGATAATGTATAATAACTCTACTAGGGATCTACACATGGTCCAAAAACTCAAAACATCTCTAATTAATCTCTAGGTATTAGAATGAAATAATTAAAAATCCTATTATAGTAATTCTCATCTCTATAAGTTATTCATATACATTAAAGATCAAATTTTATTATTCTATTTGTGTGGATAGGGAAAATGATGATATGAATCACATCTCTATGCCTTTATAAATCCTAAACATTGACAAAAGCTGTTGAAAGAATGTTGGTTTGAAAAATGATTATATTTTTTTCACATATCCATTGTGTTAATCAAAGAAAGTGACATATTTCATGAATATATAGTGGATGTTTTTTAATATTCAAAATTTCACAAATTTAACTTTTCAAATATTACACATCCAATATTCCTAGGGATTAAATTTATAATAATAATTTTATTACTTGTAATGTGTTAACAAGTGAATTTTTTAAATATAATTTTATTAAATAAATAAATAAGTTTTTATTTATTGATATTAAATTTATATAAAATTTTCATCATAAACACTTTAATTCAGCTCGACCATCCTCCTAGATAATGAAAAATTCATGAAGAATAAATATTTATTTAAATAATAATTATTTTTATTTTGTTCATTAAATAAAAAATAATAATATACTCAAATTCATCTGTATAAATAATTATTTTAATATTATCATTAAATAATAAATCAGCATTTAATAAATAATTACCATTATTTACTTGATAAAAATAATATGATAATGAAATATTATGTAATTGAATAATTAATAATTACACTGAGAATGAATATTTAAGGAATAATAAAATCAAACTTATATATTATCTTGAATAATATATGACTAAATAAATATGATCAACATTACAAAATAATATATAACAACATAATTGGAATAATATATTTTTATTGAACATAGTTAATAAATTTTATTAATCCAATCAAGGAAACCCATTGTTTGTGACAAATTATTTATATTCTTAAGTTATATTATGTTGAATTTTTTCATGTCCAATTTCACTTTATATGAACTCTAAAAATCAACATAGGGGTAGATGTTATTGTAATAATAATAAAACCCACATATTAATTGTAATTAAATAATATAATCCATATGTCATAATATATATTCATTGAATTTTTATACCTAATTAATCAAAAAATATTCTTGATATGTCATTCATTTTTTGTATGAAAAAACAAATAAATGCACCATGGAAGAGAATTAAAGATTGATAATTAATTTAATATCCAAGAGAATATATATTAACATCAATAAATTAATATGTGATAAAACATTTATTTTCTAGTTAATTAATAACATTTAATTCATGAATTACCCTATTTAAACAAATTTTCTCTGAAAAAATGGTCTCAAACTTTTGGAGACTACATCGTAGTACATAAGTCATGGTATGTATTAGTAATAATCTAAACATCTAACAATCACCAAAAAATATTTTTAGATAAAATATCATAAGAAATGTAATAGTCGTAATTCATACTCATTGGACTTCCCTCAAAATATTCTTTTAGGGAGATTAACAATTTTTAAAAACACCAGATGAGGTGAAATATTCTTACCCTTAATAACTCATGATTATGCTACATACTTTTCATAACATTAAAAAATGTTATTTAACAATAGAATACATTTTACGAGTATTTTAATTGAATATCAATTATCTTCTAAAAGTAGAGATATTAAATTTATTTTTGAAAAGACCAATAATTTTTTACATTATTAAACAAATTAACATATATTAAATTAAATAATTTGTTAATAAATATTTTTAATAATAATAATTTTCATTATTTGTTTGAAATATAATGTTTCATATAGTTGTTATGGGGAAAAAAGTTTTATAGAACCCATAATAAGTAGATACAATAATCAACCATATTTTTAGTTGTCATTGTTTAAATATTATTCAGTTGTTAATTGATATTTTTTAGGCCTACATTAATCTTCCAGAGATAGGGTTAGACTCTCTACATGTCCTTTTCGAAAATAGGCTTACTATGTCCTTAATAAATTAAGAAAATCCATTATGTACTAACATCCCCATGAATACACATTATCATTCCCAAATTAGAAACATGATATAATTAATTGTACGATCATAAAATATTTTCACAATAACGACAATTCAATTAATATTGGTATAACTCTCCATTTTTTACAAGTGATTGTTAATCTACTTCTTCTGTTTTATTAGAAGTGACAACATGAACAATTATTACATATATAGAAACCATATAATATAATATGATTCTATTTTTTTAACAAATGCACTTTATTATAAAGTTAATCTTAAAAAATATTATTATCACATCATCAGGAACACATGTCTTTATATTTCTCCTTTAACAAGGAACTCATTTATTTCTAGTTTTATACGTAATTTGAATACTTCTATCTCTGAGAATGTATTTTTATTGTTTTTCAAATTTATATTGTCATATTCTCTTTTATGCATATGGAATATATAAACCATATTAATATCATATAATATGATATTTATAACTAATAAAAAATATTTTTTCAATGAATTTCATAGTCACTTAATGTCCACTAACGTGTTGTTCTAGAGATATTTAATACCATGTAACATGTGAATTACTGTAGTTATTATTTGTCCCATATCAAATTTATTTAAAACCTTGTAAACATTTTTGTTATGACTACTTGTAATATTCCATTAATTTATATCAATATATTATTTTACCCACAATTATTTTCCGAAATTTAATTCATATTTAGAAAATTTTAATCCTTGGTCTTAGAAATAGGTAATACTAACAATCTATATCGAAAATTTTACCATTATATCAATATTTTTAAATAACATCTTCTCTAATAACCACATGACAAAAAATAAAATTCCCCATTCATAAAATATATATTTTTTATTACTCTTACTACTGTAGATAATTTAATTTTTAGCAATTTTAATTTATTTATTACTATTCATCAGTTTCACTAAACTTTTTGGGTGTTCCCTATAGAATGCATTGATATGGTCTGCAATAATGAATTAGAATTGGAAATCAAACTTCAAATTTTTTAATGATAAAATTATATGACCGGTAGAATTAAAGTACATTTTACATGCTGATGATTATTATAATTATTATTTTATATATTATATATTGATGTCCATAGAAACATTCAATATTCAAGAAATAGCAATTAAAAATGTCTTCAGCATCCTTGAATTTTTTAATATAAACATCAACTAGTTATATAAAATCATTCAAAAAAATATTTGGATTTTTTTCCTCATGATTCAAGATAAATTACATTGAAACTTAATAATTTCATATTATTTGAAATTAATAATTCCATATATAATTTATTATACATAATAAAAAAATATTTATCTAAATATTTAATATAAAAATAATGTTCTCATTTTAATTATTCTGATGGTGTATGAATGTATTGAATAACTAACCCTACTATGTTTAGTGAATTTTATTATTTCTATTTTAGATATTTGATATCTTGATCCTCATAATCTTTGAGGTTCATCGTTCTCCCACTATATCATTTGAATATGATCAATGTCTAGTAAAAATTGGGTCATGTTTTTACAATGATAATTTTTTATTATGTTCTATTTAGGTAGTAGAATTTATATCTTATAGGGTATGATATAAAGATACACATAGTTTTTGAGGATGTGTTTTAGTTTCCAAAAATATACATAGAAAACAATTCACAACATCACAATTTGTTATATGTGAAAAAATAGATTTATTTTAATATTAAATATCATATAGAATACATATATTCTACATTAATTCACATCAATGTCACGAGTTACATTTCAATTTGGGAAAAACATTTTTCTATTAATTCTTTAAAAAATATAATATATGAATTTACATTTATAACTTTTTCTACTATATGTTCATTCATGTATAAGGAGATTTGAGTTCGGGAACACCTTTTGTTCACATATAAATGATAAATGGTTACTTGTTTTGGATATACTTCAATAATCCCAAAAACTTAAATCGGTATCATATACGTGGTTCATTCATTATTCTAAAAAAATTTCCTAGAATCACATAAAATAATAAGAATATATATTTATATATATATATATGTGTGTGTGAATTTATTTAATGCTCAATATTTGAGTAGTTTGTGTTTAATTTTTGAGATAACTAATGAATAATTATAATCTACATTAATCATTAAATGATTCGTTGTATAATATATGATAATGAAATATGTCTATATAGTTGGATTCAGGGATAAAAAGATATTAAAACACCCCTATAGATATAAAATTTCTAGTTACTATCAATTTAATTTGAAATATAATTATCATTCCAAAATGAAGTAGTCTATGTCATATTTATATTTATCAATAATTGATAAAATTAGATAAGTCACATGCAAGAATTATTGATTTATTGGTTAAGTTATAAATTCCATAATAATATTAATTTCATATAATAAATAATTTATCATCCTATCAAAATATGTACTATAATTATTTCTGTCATAATAAAAAATAAAAAATATTAATTTATAAGAAACCATTGAAATAAGATATTCTCATTCACTTCTCTAACCTGATCAAGGAATAACCCATTAGAATAAATTAGATAAAACCGCCTATTTTTTTTACCTTCAGGGTTATAAAATTGCATGTAATTATTATCTAATTATTTTATTCAATTTAAATTTTCATTTCCTGAGCCTTATTTCTACTTGGGAACAATATATACTCATTTATATTAAAATCACTAGATTAATTTTTCAATATGATTTATGTTTTAAATAAAATATTTCATATAGAAATTTCATGATATTTTTATCCCAATTAATTTTTTTTTCAATATTAAAGGTGAGGAACTATTTTCCCACATATCCTTCCTTAAATGGTAATGTATTTTCAAAGGATTACTTGCATAATTTTCATTAACATTCAAAAATAATAATTCTAAAATAATAGGAGACACTTAATTTTCATAATGATAATATGATATTAATTGAAAATTTCATGTCCCAAACGAAGAAATACATTTCAAATCAATGAAAATACTCTATCATTATGAAACCATGTTCAACAGATAAATACTCATCGTCTAGTTTTCCATAATATAGTGATGTTCTGTTATCATTTATCATTAGCCTTTCCTTAAAATTATCAAGTGAGATGAGATAATATATCAGGGTGTATGTGTCTATGTCCATGTGTTATCTCATCATCTCTTCACATATAGATTATTAAAAGATGTAATGAATAATTATTCATCATTACTGAATATTTTGACATAATATGTTTTATATCAACTATAGTGAGGCGGTCGAACAAACATAGGGAGTAAAACTAATAAAATAAACATTTGGATAGTTGTTAAATAAATAGATGATTATACTAATCATTAAATGTCATTTTTTTCATAATGTGGTATTTATCTAAGATGGGTCATAATAATATTTTTGTCAATAAATTTTCAATTTTTTGAACAATTAACAATCATTAATTTTATATGGTTTTGGATTAATAATATCTTTCATGTAATATTGTTTGTATATTATTTTTCATGTATGTAATGAATATTTATCATTTCATAAACAAAAAATGGAATCAATATTAAAATAAGTTTTTCTATTGGTTAGTCTTTCTACATGCAATATTATAAATGCATTATCAATTGGGTAGACTCCCCATTATTTAAATCATGAATCAAATTTTCACAAAAAATCCCCCAGAATATGTGTTCAATAATATTATGCATTTAGATATAATAAAATTTACATTATATTAGCCCACTATCTTTATTAATAATTTTAGTTAAGTTAAATCTCCCATGATGAGGGATTAAACAATCACATTGATGATGTGTTCATCTTAAAATTGATAATTGAAGACTTTTGAATTAATAGTAAATAGAGAGAATTTATTTATTATGCATATACATCAATATTTTAAAATTTAACATTCATTATTTTGACAGATTATTTATAAAGAATATGATAATTAATCATAAGAACCTTTGGAAATAACTCTATTGATATGGTATTTGTACAAGTTTTATCATTCTACTATCGACCATTGTAAATTTTTAGAAGTTCCCCACATCGATTTGTTCAATAACCACTACAACACTTAATAACATATCCATTATATATTTTATACTCACACATAGGTGAGGGGAACAATGGTTATGTGAATCAAAATATAAATCATGATTCAATCTTGTTCATATGATTCTTTCTTTTGAGGCTTGAGTATGTTAATATCAGTTTTGGAATTGTTTAAGATGTATGGTGTCATAAATGTCAGTTTTGAGTCATTGACGTTATGATAGTTAGCTCTGAAGCTATGGTGGTGTCCTTTTTATACTTTTGAGCCTAGAACTTTAAAATCCATAGCCACCACATTATGTGTTTTGAATTTCAAAGGGTGGAACATAATGGGGGTCTTCTTAAATAACAAGTATAGAGAGACCCCAAAAACAATGTGTTGGAATCCATGGTGAGTCTCAAATGAAATTTTTTTTTTACAAAAAATCATGGAAACCCTCATTATTAGTCACCTAGGTGAAATCACCACTTCATTGTACCGAAAACTATGTGATAGTGACTATTGTCATGCAATTTTTAAATTCCTAAATGATGACATGACATTTTGGGACGTTAGTTGAATTATGTTAACCAATAAATGGAGGTCTTAATGTTTCTTATAACTATAATACATTTAATTAAATATATCATTATTATTCATTTGGCACAATATTCATATTGAATGTGTACCATGAAGTGGTATTTGGTGTTCAAATTTACAAAATCAGTATTATAGGGTTACTCCATTATTATTTTTCTTTAACATTTTGGATCTGGGATCATGATGATGATATATCTTCCACCACAATCATGTGCCTGTGATATTAGTAATGTGTTAATTTCTATATAGGTTGATATATTTATCCTTTGGTATATCACTGGTGATAACATGTATTCTTGTGATTTAATTTGGTTTTGATTTATGAAATTAATGTTGATAAATTAATGAGAGGTGAATTTTCGGTATTATGGTTGTTTGTATTTTTAATAAATATTTTTTATAGAAAAAAGATTTGATACACATTATTTGTTTGTGAAAATCCATAAAACATAGTTTTAAAAAGGAAATGGATTTTCAAGATTCAATGTAGTGTTTTATCAAAATATAGGGTTTTTAAATGAATTTTCATGTTAAAATCTAATAAAATATGGATTTCAATTGTTAATGTTAATGATATATTGATTAAAAAGTTGCAATACCATGTGATATAAGGAAGAACAAAAATTCTTACACTCATTGGAGTAAGGTAGATATTTTTTGTGACAATGATTTCATGGATCATGTTTGTAGCCTAGACATGGGTACCAAGGTTTTTATAATTTAGGATAAACATATGAAGGATAGTGTTTTTTATTTTGTATTAGTTGTAGACACCCTCATGTCATGTATTTCCCATTCATTCATTGTAGAAATATTCTTTTCATGTTTATTTTATACTTAATAGGAATATTAATAAATTATAACCTATTTATACATCTTTTTATTTCTCATAGATATATGTAATATTATTCTAATTGAATATAGATGGTTTTTTGTAAAAACCCAATGGGTGATATTATATAGAATAAGTGATTTCCTTTTAATTTTAATTTTAATATGTTTTATTATATAATTAATATTATCATCTATATACTCATTATATAGATTGCATGGTTGCATCTTAATGATCATTATTGATATTGCCATACTTTTTTCCCTTGGGAGTTTTTATTACTGGTTTTTAGGATACATGTAATGGGTAGAGCATCATGTAGAGGTTGGTTCTCGTGGATTATTTTTCCTTCTTGTGGGTACGGATTATGGTGATATATGATCATATAGATATTTACCAATGGGTTACTTTGGATTAAATAAATATGGACTATTTTTTATCTATATAAACATTATTATCCACTTATAAAATGATAGATTTATGGTTTGTTTATTCTATCATATGATTTACTATTGGATATCAACATTGATACTATGATAATTTATATCCTATTATAATAAGTTGAGGCTGAATACATTGTCACTTATTATTGTAATACCCTTATTCTTTTCAATATTTGATGGTAGTTAAGAAAATTATTTAGACCTTTTGAAGTGCCATTTTCAAGGACATTATGGGTCAAATAATGTTCATCAATTACAAATTTTATGAAAATGGTTTTTTATTATTAAATACTATGATCATTATTTCATATAACGTTTTTTTGGAATTCTAAATTTAAAATAGTTTGGATATTCATTACATGATTTTTAATGTGGGACTATCCCCAGAAAGCTCACATTAATGGAATCCCTGATAATACAATAGTATGTGTGGTGTTTTTATCTTCCTTATTTATATGTTTATTATATTTAATTCATTGAAAAATATTTATTTTTATGTTAAGGGAATCAAATTTTCCCCTTGATATTGTATGTTATCTTAGATTTTAAGATATCCCACCCTATTGAATACCATATTTGAATTATATAGTTGAATCTTTAGAAAAAGACCTAGAGTATAATCCTCCAAAAAACGACATTTTGGTGGAAACTATAGTCCAAAAGATCTATTTCTTAGTCCATGTAGATTATGGTAAATTATAATGGAAGGTCTAAACTGCAAACAAAATCACTAATATACCAAAACAAAAGATCCTTTATGACAATGTACCATGGTAGTAATAAGAAATTATAGAGATGATTAGGAGTATTTTATAATTCCAAAAAACTCATTAATAATCCTTGTATGGTTATACCACAATTATTCTTACTAAAATATGAAGGAAGGGGGTGGGAAACTACTATAAAATCCATGGTTCAAAAATATATAACATGGATTAATTCCAAGTATTCCTTCAAGAAATTGTGTTATCTAAAAATGTTGTGAGTGGTGGGGAATCATTAAATTTTATACTTTGTGAAATGGGTGTGTTATGTTATGAAGTATGATACTCATCTTTTCATGTTCATACAAATATTTTCAAATTCTGTTTCTAATGAATACATCAAGTTATAGAGGTTTGATTGGGTTTGTGTACTGATATATAGTGTGTAAGAATTCATATGTTCATTCTCAACCTATTTCACATTATAGATGAGGAACCTATAAATTATTATAACATAGATAATATGAAATTTCTATTCATTGAATCATTTATTATAGGAGGTATACATAGTTCATTTAAAATTGAATATCTGAAAAGGTATCACCATTATTTAGGTAGTATAAGCAGTGCTCAAATGATATCATGTCTGGGACTTGTGGTCTGTTACGACTATGGAGGGAAAAGGAATCACCCAATTTATGACACACATATTAAAAATAAAGTAATATTTAGAATTTCTATGAGGAAATATAATTGGGTAGTAGTTATATATAAACATTAACTAAGGGATATTAATTGAGATCTAATTAGAAAAAATGTGTGTGATCTCAACCACGTCAAAAGGGGGATGCATAATATTTGAATAAAAGATATAATAATAGTAGAAATATGTTTTTAATGGAGTGGTAATGAGAGAATTATTCGTGGTGGTTGACTATCTTGATAAATATGGATTTATTGTATCATATATAGTTATAAAATATTGTTATACTTCATAAACGCATTCCTTTATCACATTCAAGATCATTTTCAATTTGTGATTGAATTTAGAGATTATTCCATTCTTGATAACTCGTTTCAATCCATTAGGAAATATGATAAATTTATGGCTTAGATATCCCATGTTTCTGGTGATGATTTTTGAAATTAAAAACATATGTTATTTTTAGGTATTTTCAATTACATCTTTGTTCTCATAATTATTATCGACAATATAAGTATATATAATTCTCAAATTGATTGATATTTCATCAGTATTTTTTAAATTATTATAATTTAGTCAATGAATACATTAAAGGTGTGTGGGATACTACATATTTGAGTGATGATCTCATTGTCCCTATTGCTCATATGATCCCATTTTAATTGTTGGAGATGCTTCTAGAAGATGATGATCCAAATCATAGTATTCCTCTTACAATCATAATGAGTGAGTTTCCTTGTTTTTTTAAATATTTTTTCTATATGATTTCATAATAGATTTATTTCTAGATTATTATTGATTATTTTTCAAACACAAGTCCCATTTCAATATTTTCATGCAGTTTAGAATTAGATAAATTAAATTAATTATATGTTAGTCATGAGGATATTTAATCAAAGGGATTTATTATAATGATAATTTCTCCTTTATAATCACATGTTTTCAATGAAGATAATGTCAATAGGAGTCTACAAAATTATGTTTATACACAGAATCTACAAATGGTTTTGATTAAAATCAAAAATATATTTTTTATGATTTATGACATCTTTTATCAGTTAATGGTAACCGGATTGTTTCATAAAATAAATGTGAGACCCAGGTAAGATCATTTTAGGATTTGAGACTAATATATTCCAAGGAAAAAAATTTAAATGTAGGTATGACTGTTTTTCGTTTTAAAGTACCATTACATTATTAAATCTCTTATAGTGTTTACAAAATTGATGAAATAAACATTACATTGATACATAGATTCATTCTAGGGGTTTTTAGATGATATCATAATTAATTACTTATTAGAGTGGTAATAAAAAATAATTTTCCATATAATCTATTGAATATTTAATTAACATTACTTTTTAAGGATAATATCAATATTTTAGTTCTACTTTATAGGGGTGAAATGTTTAAGCAATTTAATATTTGGGAAGGGTTTATATGTGTTTACAAAAAATATATTTGTAATGATAACGTAGTATAATCCTATAAATTTTTTTTTTCATCCAATGATTCATGGGATTATATGGATGTTATGGGACATTGGTTTTGAACATATCTAATTTTTCTTCTTATATAAATTAGTTCACACATTTGGGTGTGAAGATTGTTTTGAGCGATTAGTTCAAGAGATATTTTCAGGATTAGAATGTGAGTGTAAATTAGCTTTTAGTATTGACCCATCCTAATTTGATTTTAGGATTTGATGTCATATTAGATTATTTGAATACGGGTATTGGTTGTGTTAATATGCATGTAAGACAAGTAGTAGGTTATAGATCTCCCAAATTATTCCCTTATGTGATAAATTATTCCCATAATGATCGTGAGTTGGATTTAGTAATGCTCACTCTTATGAAATGGTTCCACTACCTCTTCACCTAGCAATTTGCAATATATTCATAACATAAAAGTATTTTTTTTATATATTCAAATTAAAGTATTTAAACATAATATAGGTACATTAGGTTGTGTGAATTTATAACATTTATTTTGATATTTCATACACCCCAAGAAAATAAAATGTTGTAGTATATGCCATGAGTAAAAAATTACCAACTCATCTAGTGTTGGAATCAAAAGAGGAGTAGTGCATTATGGGATTTTTTTGAGATGTTTTTAGATTAAGGGAGAGCTAGTTGAAATTTATTACAATCAATTTATAAAATTGGATCATCTATATATGATAAAAAATGACTTATATAGGTATATGATACATTGTGTTGGTGCTTTGTTATGATTTTTGATTTGGGATACCATGTGTGAACAGTTTCGGTCTCTCGATGGATTGTTGCACATACAAGGTATGACAAATACTCTGTTTAGTATAAAATAAGAATTTATAGATAAAATATATCAATATAATTTTATATTGAACCCCATATATTCCAAAATTTATTTTAACACGAGATGTGACTTTTAGAGGAAGCAAATAAAACTCTCCACTATGGATTTTTTGTCATGATGAATGATGTGTGAGAAAATTATGGGATAATATCAGTAGAATTATGAATCAATTATTCCGCATTTAATATGAATAAGGAAATTTGATTAGATAATTATACACATCATAGTTAGGATACCTTGTAACCCTAGTGGTAATGATATGATATTGTTGATTATTGATTAACTAAAAATATTATTGCATTTTCAAAAAATATGATATCAAATGAAATTCCTGGATATTGGGATCATATAAGAGTAAAATATTATTAGACACTATATTTTTCCCTTTGATATGATTTTAGATAAGGTATCTCGCTTCACATCCTGGTTCTGTAGTGTATTAAAACCAATTATGGTTTATAAGTATTCAATCAGAGTGAAATAACAACCCTATATATATGGAAATACTGATATATTACTCTAGATTGATGGACATATTCAATTCTAATGAATTTATTAAATCAATTTATCATTAATTAAACATCTTCCATTGTTATATTTTTTTGATAAATTTTTTTATTATGATTCGATTAGGATGAAACAATTTTTCCTACTGTATGGGTGGCCTTATAGATCACAAAATTGATCGGAAGTGGACATATAACTGTCTTTTGCTAGATCGAACATCAATTAGAATATGTATAACACAATACAATTTTTCCAAACAATGTTTTCTATAACTCGGAGTCCCTAGGAATCATATGTTGGTAAGTATTGTCATCAGATGGAGTATGGGATAGGTGATCCCATATTTCTATGATTATAACTCAATTTAGACATAGACATTTTGGGAGGTAGGGTAAGTCGACACCTCATTAATTTGATCCATTTAATATCCTTTTGTGTCTAAATATATGGTATTATTGAGTAAAAGTTATTAATCAATTGAAATATTTACTTCATGTTTTACATTAATCCCTACTAAAGAAGTATCAGCCATATTGTTCACACATAATCATGTCAGAGTATATTAAAAATAAAAATGATGTAATTTTGTTGAATAGTAAATTCATATAGTAGACTGAAAAGATAATGTGTTGTATGAAATGTGTATCCCAATAGTTTCTGGTATAATATAGTTTGTTAGAGACATTCATAATATTTGGGAACATGTTTCTTTGATAATATATGAATGGTAATATGTATTTATGGGAAAATGATCTATAGATTTTGGGTATAAAATGATTGTAATGTTTAGAAATTTGAGATACCCTAAAAATAACATGTTAATTTTCCTTTTTTCCTTATAAAAACATTGGTTTTGAATGATTCGGAGGTTTATTATGGCTTAAAACCAGATTTTTTGTCATTCTTGTACAAAATATGAAAGAATATAAACATTGTGGAGGCTCTGGTATAACTTTGAGCCTCGTATGTAATATTACTAAAGACTCCATTATTAGTGATGAGTGTGACATAGTGTATAGTGTATTGGGAGACTTTTTATATTTTATAGGTAGAGGGGCCTCACCATTATATTGTGGAGGCTAATGTGGGTCTAAAACATCCAATATTTTGGTACTACAACATGAAAATTCCACAAAGTTTATCTAATTGGTGAAATTACTACTCTATTGTTGTATATACTAGTACATATGTATAGTGGTTCTTAAATAATTAAATACTTTAAGGGTTCATGATAGTTAGGGGTAGTTACCATATTCAAGTGCACACATAATGGGGGGGTTATTGAATATTTTTCCTTGAATCCCCCATATGAAAATAATATTTATCCCCAATTTTGTTTTATATCGTGATTTATCATGTACCATGATGGTATTTTTGGAATTTTTCCTAAATTTATTAGTGTCTTTATTTTATTCCCTTCTTTAAGGATTTCAATTTATAGATCTAGGATCATGAAAACCATATCTCATCATCTCACATCAATATTTAGGAGGCAGTGAGCTTTTAATTTCCCTTGGGGTAGGTGTCTCTATCCTAGGGTATATCTGTATGCAGTACTTATGTTCTTATAATTACCTCAATTTTTTCCTAATTTAATTTATTATGAAAATACATGAGGGAAATATTTGATCATTTATTGATATATAAACGTTTTATAAAAAAAATTATTTTATATTATATTGGTTGACATGATATATTTGTTAAAATATCCTTCAAAGAATGTTGTAAATGAAAATAGATCTTCTTGGATGAAATAATTGTAGAATATCCATATAAATTTGTTTTATAAAATATGTGAATGAAATTAATATTTCTTTCCCTTTCATTTTTTTTATTAAATATAGATTTGGTTTCCTAAATGAACTGAGGATTTAATATCTTATTTGGTCCAGCTTGAGGTACATGAGAAAACATGACATATACAAATCTCAGTGGAGTTAGATATCACAAGGCTAGGTAATAATTATGTTATAGAGAAAGTGTATACTCTTTATATATTGATATATGTTCAATAAATAGCAGGATTATATTATTTTTTATAATTTTGTTGGGGATTTCTATGTTGTGTACACCCTTATGTCATGGATTACCATTGTATTAATTGTGGATAAATTAAATATATTTTTATTTGATGATCTTATTTTCCCACTTGATTTGGAAATTTATTTAAGATATCCTTTTTTATTCATAAACATAATCCTTATAGATATATTTTATGTCATATTTCATAATTTATATTAATATATATTGTAATTTAATGGAAATAAGTATTATTATATATGTAAGAGAGGATTTCATTTGTATTGTTCTAGAAATAATTTTTTAACAGGTACATATGAATTCATGTGGATAGTTATTAGATATATTCAGTTGTAGTATCATACTGATATTTGGAACTAACACCATAGTTTATTATTTGGGAATTTACAGATATGGTTTTTTAAGATATTGGTAAGGGGGAGTGAATCATGTAAGGGTTTACCTATAATGACACTAACTATACAAACCAAAGGTGGTGTCAAAATTTATTACATTCGAATAAAATAGAATGAATAGAATCATACTATAACAAAATAGATTACTAATCATGGTTAAATGGATATATAAATGATTCTAATCCTACATTTGAAAACACATATTTCAAATTTTTTTATTATAATATCATTATTACCTCTATAATATAACATCATATCATCCCTTTTACACATATAATATTCATATGAAATGAAAAATAATAATAATAATATCAAATTATCAACAAGGGTAATATATAGTGGAAGTTATAAAGAATCCATAACCATCATCAACATGGATAGGTAAATAACTAAATATATGTTCCATATTACAAAATTAATATCATAAACAATATTGGAAGATAAATAAATCTAAACATATGGTATTAAATAAATATCATTACTATCAAAACTGGATGATGCATAATCAATATGAAAATATAAATAATTTAAATCATATTCAATTTAATCAGTTAACAAATAATGAAATCAATCTTGATATAATTTCATTATGAAATTATGATGTATTATATTTAATGATTCTCAGTGAATGAAATTTATAATTATTGGATTTCATGATCCCAGTAACCAAGGAAAACTCTAATATAAATTTATTCCTCAAGAGTATTTAAAAACTGATTGTTGTGTATACACCACCAAGCCATTTATAGAACCCTACCGAACTAATTTTTCTTAATATACTACCAATTCATTAATGGGATATCTATAACAAATACCCACAAATATCTATATGTCCAAATCATTCCACATATATCATATAATTAACATAATTCATGATAAATATTCCTTTACATTAAATATCTTCATTTAAAGTATAAAATGAATTATTAATATTTCCCTATTCTGTAAAATATCATTCAAAGTAAAAAACTGTATGTAGAAATGAAATAAAGTATAATAAGTAATCATATTAATGGTAAATAATATGTATGTTTAGTGAATATTTAATCTCTAATGATCATAGTAAAAAGGAAAAATTGAAAGTAAGGTTAGTGTCTTCAAAAATTAATCAAGGAATTGAATTCTTATTGTAATATATCAAATTTGTTTTCCACTAAATGGTGCCCCGAGCCTGGTAGGTCACATGTTCTCAAGAACATATCCCCAAATGCCGAAGGCTGTTTTCTAAAAGCGAAGGTTTGGGTGTATTGATTGGGATACTATTCCATAATCACTATAGTGTATCACATATGAATAAAAATGATATACAAATAGAAAAATAAGTAATCATTATAGGAATATGAAATAGAGGATTAATGATTGTAAAATAAATTTTATAAGTTATATTATATAAAAAATGATGATACATGTAAAAATTTTATAAAAAAATAACCAATACATGTACACTATAGTAATATATAATACATGTCCCATAAGTTAAAAAAAGGAAAAGAATCTGAGTTGCATCAAAAGACTCATCATAGTCTTGTGATCTTCTTCTCCTCAATTGAATATCAAGTACATCTACTAGTTTTCATTACATTTTCACCACCTACAATCATATAATTTGATCTGGTCCAAATATGACCCAAATAGTGTTTGAGATATAATCCTAGTATGAAATCACTGATGTTCTATTCCAATCAGTCATTGAATGTATATAGTAGGTTGTGTGCCCTAAGAAAAGCAATAAGAAATAAAATATTCAAAATCAAACAATCTAAATTTACTGGTATTCATTTTCATTCATTTCATTACAATCATATTCATTTAACACATCAATTAAAATTAATTTTTATATCTCAAGATCCAGATGAAGCCCAAAATCTACTATTTAACAAAATTCCCAAATGATACCTTATAATTCCATCCTATAAATACAAGTCCAGAATGACTCCTATCATGTAATTTTTCATAGAGACACATCATAAGACATTTCATTTCATTTGATTAATTTATAACTTATGAATGTACATGAAATACCTCAGTTTGAATATGATAATAAATCCAGGTGTAATGGAAAGAAAAACCATACATCTATGTCCCTATAGAATCTCTAAATAACCCAATATCTCTCTAGGTGAGTTATATAGTGCCTACCAACTGAGTCCATCCTCAGCAGTCCTCTATGGGAACCCAATTATCACCCAATTCAATAATAGTTAATTTCATTTTAGTTCTCCCATGTAATCAATTATTTGGATACACATATAAAATTGAAAATAATTTAATCCTAAATGAGTCCATTAGTGTAATTTATCATTTGGATCCATGTGACACTAATGAAAATCCATATTCAATCACCTAGGTCTGCCAATGGAATTATAATGTGAATCCACATATCACCCATGTTAAATAGTAAATACACACAAATTTTCATTCCTATAATTGAAATCATTTTCCATATATCACCCTTTCATAATAATCATTTTATAAATTCAATATCACTTAATCATTTCATTAAACATTACATGGTCCAAATCAATGGAATTTATCATAAGTCGACTACAATGGTTATCTCAAAAAAAAGGCCAACCTCAATGGAATGTCCATTATTTAAATAATGAGGGCATAACATTTTAACTTAAATCCCAAAAATAATAAATATATCAAAATATATGGCCTCAACATATCTCACATTTTTATTAAAGGCAATAAGTATCACATTACTCTCATGGGAATGAAATTCATAGTCTATTAAAATACTCACTTGTCATGTATTAATATAAAAGCCCTAATAAGACTATAAATTGATCATGTGGATTTGTTATAATTTTTGTCACATGGGATAATTGAAATTTAATGCAATTCAATCTATTCAAATTGATTAATGTCTTAGCGTTTACTTAACTCACACGGGAAAGGATAAACAAACTTATCATGCTTAGACAAGTAATGGAATACATGGATCACCGGTAAATTCATACTTCTCATACCCTTATTTAATATCATATACAATTCAATTCATAAATTAATTAATCAATTTGAATTATATAACAATTCATAAATTAAATACTCTGATAAAGGTGTAAAAATGCACTAAAGGATAATAGACAACTAAAGTTCAAATTAAGGAAAACTCACCAAAACAGGTTGTTCCAATTCAATGGATTTAACTTATTACAAGAAGTAGAAATCATATTTTACTAAATAAACTATATGTATGAATTATAGTATATATTATCTATTATCTATATAAAACTTGGATTCTCTATGATAAGGTGTCACCATCCCATGCTTTCATATCACATTTATTTCTCTTTTCCTTCCTCCAAAACCTAAAAAATCAATCGCTATCCGTACTCTGATATGGAATTTCCTACATATCATGCTACCCTCCCCAAAACCCCTCCCCAAATCTTCTCTCCCTACTCTATGTTTCACCCTCCCCTCCCCAAATCCTCTTCGGTTTCCACTACCCTCTATTATTCCCCTCTCCTACAACCTTCCTGTCTATCCCCTCCAGCCCGCACTGCTCCCATTTCCCCCAAGTATCCTCGACTCCTCCCTGCATCATAGGGTTTCATTGCATCCATCACAAACCATTAACCTTTGTTGCCTCCACCACCTCTAATTCCACCTTCATATGTGCTCCCATTTCCCTCCCGTACTACTCTATCATTTAACAACTTCTTCAATAACTTGCAATAGACAAAACCAATATTATCATCAAGTTGGCCTGAATCATGCTCCCCCTATCGGAATTGGAGCTCTCGCAGAACATGGCACCGCCAACCATGGATTTCAGCTCTGATAACAACTAGTTTGTTGAGTCCAACTCTTCATCCATAAATAGTCAATATGGATACACTCTCATTGACGAACAGTGCAATGTCGAAACATTTGTCATGAACCATTCACCTTGGACATCATCTTAGCATTTGCCTGCTTCAACTCAATCCTCATTGTTTATTCGGTACGATCTACCTCCAGCTCCAGCTCCTCCGCACCTCCAAAGGTTTCCGGCTCCATCTTGAGGTTTTTATTTTCATCACTGGTATCTCTTTAACTTTTTATTTACACTATTTTAACCTCTATACACATAAAATCCACCTTTGTCTTGCGATTTTGGTTCCATATACATACGGTTACCCATTATTTTTTAAAATGGTAAGAACTCTAACAATATATCTATCGTTCATCTTATAATTTCTCATATAAAGGACTTATTCCATTAATGGTGATTTAAAGTGTGTTCCTTTTACATTCACCCTTCGGTATATTTCCTTCTTCCCAGATTTCGCCTTTTATATTGTAATTTTTGTCCCGCAGTTTAGCTTTGTTTTTACTGCTATTTTATGGAATGCTGACTCTGTAAGGTTTGATTTCAAATCCATAATGCTATATTACCATTGATTTAGGGTTTTATTTTTCTCAAATCATCAATTCAGTTGATGGAGAATGATGTAAAAATTGAATGATTTCCATCAAACTTCATTAATCAGAGACTCAATTGTGATAAAATATGCACTGAATAGAGTCCTAGATGATTATTTGATGAGGTAATCAGTTCATTGATCAGATCCTTGAATATTTACCCCTACTATTATTATGTTGTTTTATATTCAATTGGTAGTTGTAGGTGTGTACATTATTAGGGAGGAAAGAGTAATCTTGCTTGCTGAGTTGTAGTAACCATAATTACATCTGATTCTATGGGAGGTTTCTGTGGGAGCTCCATTATACAGAGTTCCTAATTGATGATCATTTTTGGGTAATATTATTTCCCAATATTCTACTTTTTATTACTACTATACACTTACTATATTACTATTTTTTTTGATATATGTTAACCATAATTACAACTGTTTTTATAAGAGCTTCATTAAACAGAAATTCCATGAAAATGGGTGAAGTGTTCCACCACATGAAGGTTATTTTTTTCATATTCATTTTTTAATATTATTTTTTACCTTATATATATCAAGATTATTAATATAAATGATTTAATATTATTTTTCTAACTTGTATGCATTAATAATTTAAATATGCAAGTTCTTTTTTTTCAAAATTGAAATATACAAGTTCATAAATGTAATATACAGGTTCATATTTATTTCGGAATTGTAATATGCAAGTTCAAAATAATTTCTAGTTTATAAATAGTAATGGTTAAATATTATTTTTTTAACTTATATATATTTTGAATTGAAATCTAACGGTTCATATTTATTTTAGAATTTAATTATGCAGGTTTATAATTGAAATATAAAACTTCATATTTATTGAAATATAGAAGTTCATGTTTTTCTCCTCCTCCACGTCTATGACTCCTCCGCACCTCCAAAGGATTCTGCCTCCACCTAGGGAGTCTTGAAAAAGGTTATTTTTTTGTAAGATCAATCATTGTTATATTTGTCCAGAAATCCAACCGTTCATCTGAATTCGTTTTTCACTTATTATCATAAATCCAAACCCAACCAACGTCGACCCAAGCTTTATCTTGTGATTTTGGTTCCCTCTACATACAGTGAACCCTTATTTTTTACTATGGAAAGAACTCTAGATATCTATCTATCTTTTCTCTTAGAATTTCACATAGAAAGGTCTTATTCATTTTTTGGTGATTTAATGTGACTTCCTTTTGAGTTCATCGTTCGATATATTTCTTTCACCCCAGATTTTTCCTTTCATTTTGTAATTTGTTTCACATAGTTTATCTTTTTTTAAGTACTATTTTATTGAATGGTGACTCTGTATGGTTTGATTTCAAATCTGTAATGCTATATGACAATTGATTTTGGGTTTTATTGGTATTAAATCATCAATGCATTTGATCGAGAATGATGGAACTACTGAATGCTTTCCATCAAATTGAATTAATCAGAGCCTCGATTTAGATAAATCATGCATTGATTAGAGTCCTGGATGATGAGGGGATGAGGTAATCCATGCATTGATCAGATCCTTGAATATTTACCACATCTATTATTATGATGTTGTATATTCAATTGGTGGTTGTACTTTCTTACATTATTATGGAGGATAGAATACTATTGCTTACTGAGTTGTAGTAACAAGAATTACATCCATGTCTGTGGGAGCTCCATTATATAGAGTTCTTAATTGATTATAATTTTTTGGTAATATTATTTCAACATATTATTCTTTTTATTAATATTATAAACTTATATTTTACTATTTATTTGATATATATTAACCATCATTACAACTATTTCAATGAGTGCTTCATTAAGCTGAAATACGATGAAAATGGGTGAAGTGTTCCACCCCATGAAGGTTATTTTGGTTTCATATTCATTTTTAATATTATTTATCATCTTATATATATATTAGGATTATACAAATTAATGTTTGAATATTATTTTTTTAACTTATATTTATTCATAATTTAAATATACAGGTTCATTTTTATTTCAAAATTTAAATATACAGGTTCAAAATTGTAATATGTAGGTTCATATTTATTTCAGAGTTGAAATATGAAAGTTCATAATAATTTCATTTTTATAAACAATAATGTTTGAATATTATTTATGTAACTTATATGTATTCATAATTTAAATATACATGGTAATTTTTATTTCAGAATTTAAATATTCTTGTTCAAAATTGAAATATGTATGTTCATATTTATTGAAATATACAGGTTCATATTTTTCTCCTCCTCCGCCTATGGATCCTCCGTACATCCAAAGGTTTCTACATCAACCTTGGGAGTCCTAGAAAAGGTATTTTTTTGTTAGATCAAACATTGTGATATTTATCCAAAAATCAAATAGTTTATATATATCCTTTTTTCACTTATAATCATAAATCCAATTCCAAACACTATTGACTCAAAATGTGTCTCATTATCTCATCTACTACAACTGAAGAAGAATCAATGTATTCTTTTTTCGAGGAGGTTTTTATTCAAAGACTAATATGTGATAAAATATCTTTTTTGTGGGATTGGTGATTCCATTCATTCTGGTTGATCACACAACTTTTTTAATTATTTCAAATTTGTAGAAAGCTTCGAGTGGTTGATGTCGACCATCGACCAAGGGATGAACCTGCTATCTAATCCATTAAGGTATGTAGTTTCTATTATTTCACTTTCTCCCCTCAAATCATACAAATAATCACCCTTTGGATTTTTATCATTCTCTGGATTTCCATTTAAAAACCCAAAAAATCAAGATTAATCAACCAGTTTGGCTTGTAGTGGTGCTATTTTATTGACACAGCAAAAAAACAAGACTTAAAACACATGGACTATTTTGCGTGAAGTGATGAAAATTTAATTGGACGTATCATAGAAGGGGGTGTGTTGTGAAAATATAATATATTCAAGTGTTGGTCTCAGATTATCTTCAAGCCCCGTTTTTTATTGTTATGTCAAACCATGTGAAGGAACCATTGCCTTTTGACAACCATGTTTATGTAATGATAATTCCATGCACACATTTATTTAATTTTCAATCCACTATTGAGTTCATGTTTCATATTCATATCAATGATTTATACTTCGAATGGTTTTTATATGCATTTATCTAATTGTTTTTAGTGTGTATTATTCACAATGTGTTCAACTTAATTTTAATGATTTTTGATGATTTTATAAACATTAAACCTATGAAATATGATGATTCTTTAATCATGTACCCTGTTTATGGCATGCGCAGAATCATATATACGGATATAAGAGTTTTAATTAATGATTTTTATAACTAAAAATTAAAATATATATGAATATATTCATTTTGATTTTCAGGAAATCTAGTGATGTTTCTGTTTTGAAAAGGGGAAAACCCCATTTCTTGATATAAAAACACAGACCAATAATCAGGTATTCTGTAAATGATGTTATCCAATAAAATCTAACCTTTTGATAAGAAGAAATCCCAACATTTCGATAAGTGGGATGAGGGGTTTGTGCAATAATGTTTCATTATATTTATGGATATATTTGGATTTTCATGTTACTGTAAAGTGTTCCCTTCACTAAAACACTTTATATGGATTTCCCTGGGATCATCTCCATGGTTTATTCATGCTGGTAGTTTTCCTCACATCTTTCCCCCATTTCGATTTCATATTTTCTAAGATTATGATCTTATTTGACAACTGTGAGTAAGGGTTAATTGAGGGTTTTCTCAGGTAGATGTAGAGTATCTAACTCCTTAACAAGATACCGAGGGGATATACACTAATTTACAGTGGGGGATTGATGGGATCAATGTTGTATCTCTATTTATGGATATCTTTTTTGGGTTATCTGTTTCTCCACTATATTGGTGCTGCAAGGTTCTTATTGAACATTACAATAGGTTTTTGGTGTGTTTTTCTATAGGGTTCTGGTAAACGAGTGTCAGAATCACAATTCTTGATCATGTTCTTTGACTGTTCTGGTATGAATATTCCATAGAGATTGGACATCATTATATCATTTGACAACATTCTATCCCAACATCGGGGGCCTAAAAGCTTCCAGTTTCCCTTTAGCTTACAGTTTCCCTTCAAACTTTCTTTTTCCCCTTTCTCTGATAATTTAGTACCCTTTTCCATTTATAATTGAATCTTTTGTTAAAAAAATGGAGTTTTATAGATTCCTTTTTAATAATGTCAATCAAATTCTCATTATTTTATCTAATATCATTATCAAATAGTATTCTCTTAATTAAAATATTCATTGATTTTATAGCACCGTGCGAATGCACTGGTGAGTAAAAGTTAAAAATAAATTTCGGTGATGCCCTGAAATAGGGTGTGTGGTACTTGACTTTTGTAAATAGCTTGAATCAAAGAGAACATTACAAGACCACCTACCATAGGTCCCTGAAAGATAGATCATTTTGTATCTACACCTAATTTAGCCCAGATTTGGAGATAATCATGAGAATGGATGGATAATGTGAACATTGAGAATATGATCTAAATCATAGTATTTTAGATGATAGCTAGAAGAATGATGAAAATTCACAATGTAATTTAGATTGCATTGTTTATGATACAATGATATAGAGAACACTCGAATACAAGAATTGATGGAGGATTTATCTCAAATACAAGTCTATCCAATTATGGGAGCTTCCAAAATGGTCACCTTGAAGTGATTATATTTAAAAAAAATGGATCATTAAAAAATATTAATTAAATTTAAAATTTATAAAACTATTTTATTTACATGGCCACATAGTTTACATGAACAGTTTTTCAAAAAATGTTGAAACCATGAATAGTTTCCTATAAGACACTGGGCACTTGCAGTGTTTACCAACATTATTTACAAACACTATGAAACATATTTGAAGAGACACAGTCCAAATCTTAAAATTATGTAGACCTGGAAACATGGATGTTTGACACTACCCAAATGATTTTCAATAAAAATTCATCCTCCTACATTCACTAATAACATGGTTTCTGGAATTCGGACAATCCCCATACACCACTGAGCACCCTCAAAACTAAATGGGAATTCATATTAATTCATATTTAATCAATAAAACTGTGAATTTATGGAAATCATGAAATTTATACCTCAACAAAAACATGTTTCATAAAATTATCCCCCATAAATAAATTCATCATTGAATCACATTCTCATGGGTGGTCAGGAATATATGAGAACCACTCCAATCACTAATCTGAAACATTAGCCTCCCTATCATAGGTCTCAACATGTATTCAATCATTATTCCATAGAATCCCTAATAGAAGAATGAATAACCTTAGTGAAACATTGTGAATCATTACATAATTTCAATGGGATCTTCATGATGAATGTCAATAGATGATCCAAAATCATAATGTTGTAGTTGAGAGACATGGAAGAAGTTGTGAATATCCATGTACCTCTTTGGTAACTACAATCAACAAGATATCAGCCTTAATTCTTTTAGAACCCTGAGCAACCTCAAATATCTCAGTGAAAACATACCTTATCTGCCAATCCTTCTATGTCCCAACCTCGGTGAAACATGTAAGAAAATTTGATCCCCAACCTCGATCTCTAGAGTCCATATGAAGAGATTGTTTTATTATTTCTGATCATTCTACACATTAAACATCAATATCTGAATCAATGAAACTTCTTGATGTCGACCTGAACAAGTTGGGGTCTGAGAAAAGCTACCTAACCTCCCTCCAAAAATCTCATTGGTGATAGGAATATCCAATAATAAAATGCCTCAAATAGAGAAATCTGAAAATTATAATGAATGGTATTATTATATATGACTTAAACTATGGTTATATTCCTCTCCCAATAACCTCATATGTATAGTATGAATGTCCACTAATTTTTATTATGAACCTGAATATTGCACTGCGAAAGGAACTCTATCTGCAAGTTATTTGTTGTGCTCAGAAACCCTTCTGTACCAATTTTAGACTTTTTCCATTATCATAAATGTGGTGTAAACTAGGATTCCAAATCTGATATAATAGAATGTGATGCCACATAATGTCATAATATTTCATGGATATACATCAGGTCACACTCCTATAATTAAAAGGTCTCCGTAATAGGTAAGAAGTGAGAGACCATCACGAGGCTATCAATAACCCATACATCATTATTTCAATGACACCTTTGCCTCCCTGATTAACTTGAAATAAATACTCCAAGCATACTATAAATTTTAACTTCATGATTCCCATTAACATGGAAAACATGAACAAAATGTAGGTAATAACATAGACCTCACCAAAAGGAGCTATTGAACCATGATCGACCATAAAAACCAATCATGCAAGATTTCATCAAAATAGACTACCTATCATCACACCACACCTTCCTTAAACTGGAGTTATGTTCAATCTTGTTCCATCATAAAAAAACAATTAACATGAATGATAATGAGTCAGGACATACCTCTATGAATTATTTTTTAAACACCCACCTCATACTATAGAAATATTACAATTAAAATGAAACTAATTATCATTAGGATCCACATGTTCACAACGAGTGAATTTATCAAATCACAAACCTAACTCACAGGGATATTCCTTGGTCATCACATCCCTTGCTAATTTAATCATTCAGTCCACAACATGAGAAAAGAAATAACCTAGATCTATCCCACTAGAATCATTACCTCTTTAAAAAACTACATCAGAACCCTCAAACAAGTCCAAAATAACCTTGAATTCAACAAACTATAGACTGTTGAACTATCCATCTATAGACACACCCCTTTCTATAAGTGAGATGTTGGTACAAATCCATGATTCCCACTAATGTATATTCACTAATCCTAGAGTGGAATCCTCCTGGTTTCCATAGCAAAAGAAATGGAATGTATCTAATAGATTTTCCAAGGTAGTCCAACATGGGATCCCATGTACCAATAATTACTAATCATGCCTTGATAAGAACAACAAATCAACATGAAACACTGAGTGACTACCCAAAAAAGCCGACATGATTTTAAAATAGTTGTGCGGCATAAGACCAACAATGTTATAGTGAATCATAGAAGTATTAAAAATAGGGGCATGTTCATTTCCAAATAGATGATACTAAGATGATTATAATGTAAACCAGAAGTGAAAAATCCATATTTGTCAACATCCTTAAAAAACACTAATTCACCTTCTAATGTATCATTAAATTTTCCATGAGCCTTTACCAATTGTGAATCCATTATCATTCATGATAGTCAACCAATAATTAAACCTTGGTCATCAATGTTTTTATACGGTTTGATACCCAACCAAACACATCAACGCTATGATTATGATCAAGAACTGACCAAAAACAAGAAATTCAACACAGGAGGCTTTAGGAAATTTGACCATATAAAAATGGTCTCTCTCAGTAGTGTAAATTCTATATAGAAGGAAATGATTCCTCTATAACTAAAACAACAATCCCTACTTTAGGGTTGTCTTATAAATTTATAGATGATACATAAAAAATCCCAAAAGTGTGATATTATGGATTTACCATAAAACACCGATGTGATCATCATAATATCCAAAATCATAACAACAAATTAATTTGAATGAAACCCAAAAAAAACACTAACTAGTGTGAAAATACACCCAAATAATTAAAAAACTCCCAAGTACTAGGAAATATTAGACTTTTATAATGCAAAGGTCTCTCCACTAAAGAGATGACTTCAGTCCAAGCTCATTTTCACAAGGGACTATGATGTCATCAAACTCAACATTTTTGTAACATAATTTAACAATGTGAAGGATATTGAATATATCAATGCATATAACCCCAATATTATAATAGCAATGACACATCTTGAATACCATCCATTGACGATCAATTGCCCTGGCACCCGACTCGCGTTTTTGTCTCCCCTATGATAAAATCCCAATTCCACACTCCACGACATTGAAAGAGTCTCAACACAATTCTTCATATAAAATATATTTCTGAACAAACCTACATGAATAAATAATTAATTAATTTATTAATATTAATTATTAATTATTTTTCTAAAATTTGTATAGCATAGATTTCATCCAAACTCTTGTCCCCTGGTAGGTTCCCGACTTTAGGACCAACAGAGTGGATAGAAAAGTTATACGGGGTCAAATAGTAGTTTAAAAGACAGTTTTATGCTTAATGATAATCTAACAACAAAAAATTAAAATTTCTTCCCAAAATTGTAGTTTTAAAAAACAAAGCTCCTTACAAACTCCCCATCATAATCCTTCTCATCCATGAGAAGCCTAGTGAATGAACTAGCATCCATGGTCCCAACATGATCTTCTACACAACAAAGCTCTCAATATTATTCAATGACCATTCATATAGCATTAACAACCATATTCTACATGTAAGAACATTAACTATGACTGATGTATTACTACAACCATAAGAAATCCCGTATCATCATCTTAAAAAAAACTATGAGCCCGGAAGATCACAGAAAATATAAATATTAATCGAAAATGAGTAAAACCACCCTCAAAAGGCCAAAGGTGCACTCCCCACTATATGTATTTACATACACCACTCCTAGAGTGTTACAACAACAGTTTCCCTCCTCTACAAGGAAGAATATTAAAGAAGAAACAGGATTTCATCGTATTGTTGATGTTCTTTCATTATATTCATATCTAATAAAGATAGCTCATGATCCTCTCATACAATTGTGCACTATGATTTCAAGAAATTCAATTACAGCCCCCCACTAAAAAGGAATCAGAAAAAAATAGGCCCACCAATATCACACTGGTTGCTCTAAAAATATGCATCATCCTACAATGGTTCTAGTCAAAACTAAGGTTCTCTTAGTCTCCCATCTATCCCTATTGAATGAATCCTCAGAACCGGGAAACAATTTGTATCCACCTCTCCATAAATATTCAGAACCTCTTATATGGAGGTATTGATGACAATGACTAATTAATTTCAAAGCTGGGATACAATACCAATGAGGGACTTGATCCTCTTTGTGCATTCTCAGATGGAACTACTCCCTAGCGGTCACAACCAAAGCTGAAGAGAAAAAATAGAACTTCCAATAATCAGGTATTTGTATATGGAAATACCCCAAATTGGTCTAGTTCACATGATATGACTTCGAATATATCGATATCAGACACAGTGAGCCAACTAGATAACCACATTCTTGAAAAACAACACCCAACAGGGGGTAAAACAGAAAGGTATCACATGCCATATAGACCTACTTGTGTCACTACAGAAGAGGTACATGATGACTGAGTCATCAGACTAACAAAAATGCCTCAACATTTATTGACATAAACATCAATCAGAGTAATGGGAATGTGTAATATGTCCCAATGGTCACAACCATCAATATAAACACACACTAAGAGGAATATGTGATGTGAACACTATATTCCTAGTATCTCGCATGATATGCCTCTTTCCATGGTCGGTAAAGAGTCAAAAATCATCTCAAGAATCATACTAATGTCCAAGATTCAGATATTAATAATTCATCAAAACAATCACACAACATGTGAATCTCTCAAGTCAAAAATCATGTGCCACTATAACACCACAAATCAGAACAACAATCCCAAACCATGGAAACCAAGACATCTTACTAGAACAATTGTTCTCGATGAACATGTCTGATATCCATCTATGGTTCTAACACATTCCTAATACTCATGCCTACCATGTCCCAAATATTAAAGACCAGTAAAATAAACTCGTATGATATGAATTTTTTATGTCCCAACATGGATTCCTTGAAATCGGTGGTCAAATCAAGTTCACGAGATGCCCTCAAGCATGCTTCCCCATTTTCCAGAAAAAGATCATTAATAGTCATGGCCTAGGAAGAGATAATGGAACGAATATTCCATCATTTCAGAGTAAGAAAACCCCAGAAATATCCCTATATCATACCCAATAAAAAGTAAATAGAATTTAGATTAAATAAGCCACTGAAACAGAACCATATGTAATTGTAAAATTCCATAAATCCCAACCAACTATGTAATACAATATAACAATGGTCACCACTAGTCTGACCATTCAAATAAAATTAAAAATGAATCATAAATAAAATTTATAGGTCTCAACTAATAACTCTGATCCAACCCACATACCGGATCTCCGAAAACTATCGAACTACACTAGCCTGGTCGGTAAAACCACTCGAGCAATTCTCCTCGATTATAAAACACTATATCTCTTCCCTACCCATCATGAAACTCTTGGTCAAACTAAAAAGTAGACAAAAGTATTACACGTACACTGAGGATCATGTGTAGGGGGAAAATAAACTCATTAGGGCACACCGACAAGAAACCAGTAAATGTGATGCTTAATGTGTATGAAACTACAACGTGATCAGCCTAGTTGGAACACAACAAATGAAGTAAACCAAATGTGAAACCATAGATGATTTGAGGGTCCATTATTCCAATCAACTAGAAATGTGCCACCATGGATGTCTATATTTATATACCTACAAATGTATTATCACATACCTTCTAAAATGTACATAAATATGTACATAAATATGAACATTCATGAATATATGAATCAAATAACAAGAAACAACATTAGTAATCGATCCATGGGAACATAAGCCCAACTGTCTGTACATCATGTGTAAGGGCATTGAGTTGGAATTCGTGCCACTCATGACATGTGTCATAAAGTCAGTATTTGGTTCTTTGAACCCCTCGACTTGTACCTGATTTGGCCAATGCCAAAATAATATCATTGATCAAGATATGTCACCAATGGTGGATATTCCTCTTACACTTGGGTTTACTCGTACTAACCTCCAATCACTGATCAAGGATACCATATACCGACAGTCACTCCTATCACGTAGGATTCCATGAAAACCATCCAATCATCTGGTGAGGCACTAAGCAAAACCCCTCATAACTGATGTGGAAGAATGTAATCATTCCAATCATATAACATCCATCCAATGAGCATGTACAAGGCTTTCCAACATGTGAATAAATATATCACTCAAGGTGTAGGATTCATCAACCCAATGATCCCATTCAAGGAATCCCTCAACCGGATCAAATTATCACTCAGGGTACATATGTATATTACCCAATGAGCCCATCAGTTGTATCACTCAACTGGATCCATGTATCACTCAGTGTATAATTGTATCCATCTAATTATCCAATTAATGGAATCCCTGAAATTTATACCTTACTCACTCAATGTTTAATTACATTCAATATCCCATAAATAATGTCCATGGTATTCCTACAATAAGAATCCATGTATCACTTAGGGTACATAAATAAACCACTGATTGAGCCTATCCAAGTCATTCTTACAACAAGAATCCATGTATCACTCAGGGAGTATGAGTCAATAGATAAGGAATTAACACTGAGTCCTACGTAATACCTCTAGTACATATAATATATTAGAATCAACAAGGCTCAAAAACCATATCCTAGGAGATCATGTCTGGGAATACAAAAAAACATGAAAGGTGCCTCAAATCAGCATTAACAACCACCAACTAGGAAGCACCACTAGTAACCGCTACTGCATCAGTAAAACCATTTCATATATAAACAAATGAGTGAGGGTGGACCTAATTACCAACCTAACACTAAATCCACATCACAATGGGATTACATGTTTGGAATGGGTTCTTAGGGGCATCATAAAGTCTTTTTTACCAAAACCCATCGTACAACTCAGGGTCGGTCAAACCAAAAGAACCTATTGGGTCCCTCATGTCAAATAATGGGGATTTATTCTAATCATGATCATCAAGTTAAGCATGAGTGAAGGAAACATGGATGGGATCCTTAGAAAAATATAGGAATGAATCATACTCATGATCTTCGAATGATGTACTCTAGCAGAATCCTATAATATGGATCCTCTAAATGAAAAATATGATAGAGATTCTACAAGGAACTCCCTAGGTCAATTAAAAAGTAAAGGCAAACCTTAGTGGATCCTTGAAAGTATCCTCTCTCATAGACTCATATGCTCAAAGGGAACATCTTACAAGGGGGGATTTCCTCAAAATCCTAGATTACCGGAGATTTCTCATAGCTCATCTCGAATCAATGTTCCCAAATAGGTTGGTCTAAACACCCAACCTATCATCCACACCTAGTATCACTCTGAGGTTATGACTAGATTCGATAACTAGATGAAGATACACTACTTTTAGGTATAACCCCCCCCCCCCAAAAAAAATTATATAGCCTAAATTTCAAGAGGATTCCACCATTGTGATCGATGTAGAAAAATGATCAGAATGGACTACCCACACACCCGAAATGGTCAATTGGTGAAAACACACTATTCACCTTAATTATCCTGAGTGTGGACCAATAGTAATGAGTTATTATCACATAAAATAAGTCTTTAAACATACTACTTTAATTGAGGTTCACTACTCTTCTAACGGTGCGTCAAACGAACATTAGACGTAGAAGATACTTCTGATTCCACAATAACCAAATAATATTAATGAAAATATTATTATTATTATTTTGTATTTTTGTTCCACTGAGCAGTGTTCGCAACCTATAAAGTTATCAAAATTCCCTCAAAATGTTTCCACATAGAACAGGACATGTGCTGTAGAAGGCATGCGAAATAGACCCCTGGATTTCAAGTTACATGGATTTAAAGAACACTGGGACGAAAACATGTTGGACATAATACATTTCATGGACTCCGGAGTACCTGGGGTCTTCCCATGTAAAAGAACATGACATGTATGTTACTGTACATGGATTTTATTGTTAGTAAAACAACATCCCATGTGCCTTTTCACCCAAACACAACCTAATGTTCCACTACACATATTGTACTCCCAACGCACATCTTGTATAATTCAAAACCACTATTCTGTGTTTTTTTCACATAGTTGGACTCATGGCCAACAACCACCTAGAGTGAATAGAGATACATGGTGTGTACCCAGAGTACAAGATGTGTAATTAAGAAAACTTCTTATTCCTAAAATGAGAAGAACACATGGCATGTTCCCATGGAACACACACCATATAAACTGGGTTTTGGACGGGAAAACACTCAAAACGATCGAAAGACTCATTTTTCCAACAAAACAACACATTTGGCCTTAAGGGGACACATGAAAAAATAAAAGGGTTTAGGAATATAAAACAACATGTTTAAAGGGTATATATGTTGAAAATGTAAATGGCCATATCTTTGGGTAAAAACTGCCGAAGCATTGGTTGAGTTCACCGTCCACAGATGCCATATGCCGACTCCACACGTCAAGGGAAGTGAAACCTTACCAATAATCCCTTCCATATATCCCTATTTATAAATCTCATTTTTTCCATTAGGTCATGATTATGTAGGAGCACAGAGGAGGATTTCATATACTGGGGGAGGAATGAATAATAAGGAAAACAAAATGTAGTAAAGGGAATGAAAAGAAAAAGGGACCTTGGCCGACCCCTTGTGCCCTACCCTTTTTTATTCCACTTCAAGAATAAACACCCCTTTCATTACTCAATGACACTGACCAAATATCAATCTGATTCTATATTTAAAATTTATTACTGAATGAACCTACAAAAATAAATTTAATATTTAATTTTATAATATTAATTATTAATTATTTCGCTCAAATTATAACTTATCAGATATAAACTAATCTCATGTCCTATTGTAGATAACTTGTTCTAGGACCAACAGAGAGGACATAAAAATAATCAGAGGTCAACTGGTAGAGGAAAAAGACAACTTTACCCCTCAAGAGAATTCCACAATAAAAATTCAAATTTCTTCAAAAAATTACAGTCTTAAGAAACAATGTTCCTTACACCAATGGTATCATAGTATCAAAAATCAATAACTATTTTTTTCTATTATAATGGTTTTTGATTGGTTATAGAAGTTATAGAGAATTGGGAATCAGGCACGAGAATTATGTCAGTTCCTGTATCGCACTTCATTGTTGGACTTTGAGATTCCATAACTGGGAAGTAATTATGTTTTTTTATTTACACGTATTAAACTCACATTGGGTGATACCCATTATGTTATATGTGTTTTAGGAGATTTCTCATATGTTTGGACTTCAAGAATATGGGGAGACGGTCCTTAAGTCACTTTGAAATATACCTCGTATAAGGTGATTTAGGTGAGGAAGTCACAAAATGGTATCAAAGGATCATGAATCACTAAATTTTTTCTGCTATTATCATACTTTATGACAGGTTACACAAGAGATATAACTTTGGGTATTAGGTTGGCGATCAATGTTAATTCTTGGCTTGAACTTCCTAGTAGACCTCTGAGTTTCATAACATGGGGGTAATTATAGGAACATAAGTTTATATTCCATATATATACATATTGATGTGTTTCATAGAAGTCCAGTAAATAAATAGCATTATTTGGGCTACAAGTTTGGAACAAGTTATTCTCTGTGATATATCTATGTTTCCATGTTGTGTGATATATCTTTATTGGAATTACTTTGTAGAAACCAGAATAATTATGTGATAGAATATATAAGTTCACATTATACTATCATGAATAAATAGATAAAAAATAAGTGCTAAGAGTGTTATACATTGGGATACATGTTGACTCTTAAGAAAAAACATGTGTTATACCATTAATTGATTATGGTTTATCATAATGACCTTTTTTCATTTATTATGTTTTTATATCACATTATAGAAGATTTAACTTTCAACTATTTTATAAAACTACTAAGGTAGAAAACTAAAATACTATTTCAAAGGAAGAGGTTCCATTATTACCACTATATGTGTAGAAGAATTTATCTGGTCATTAATATTCAATTTTGTTGTTGTATTAGAATTGGGGACCAAATATTGATAAGTGTTTCGCATGGTGTCAATCAAAGGAATTGGAGTTCAGATCTATGGATTAATATGCAATTATTTTTAAATCATTCATTTTTCATCCATCAAGAGAATCAAAGGCTCTCAAAATACTAAATATTGGATTGGGATATTCTTTAGAATATTTTACTTATTAGAGACTCTGAATAACTAACACGTTAAGATTATATTGATCTCATATTGGGTGTACATACATCTTTGTATTCATATAATATGGTTCCAACCAAGAAAAAGGATCTCATGGTTCAGTTGGATTCCATGGAGGGAAAGGGATTCCTAAATACATGTACATCCCCATGGGGTCTATATTGTTATCTTAAAAGGTAGATAGTAGCATTTTACTATATTTTAATATCAATTTCTAAACTATGTGATGACCATGAACCAATATCCATATCCCTTGATCGAAGATCAGTTTACGTGATTTATGGATATTAGTGGATCTCCATGATTGATCTTCGTTCGGGCTATATGAAGTATAGATTTTGGGAATAGGATATTCCAAATATAGAATTTCAAAGAAGATATGGATCATATGTGTGCATGGAAATGTCATTAAAGTTGAAGAAAATGAAGAAAGTGTTCATGAACCTCCTGAACAAGAACTTCTAATCATTCATTGGTGCGTTCTTCGCATTTTTCGTCAAATTCAATCCACATATAATCACATAAATCATAATAATATTCTAAAAACATAGTGATATTACGGAGTATGTTTCATGAACATTATAATTATTTAAATATGATAGAGAATAACATGCTGAATCAAGAGGTGAAGTTACTATGAAATTTTGTGTTTGAGATCGCTATATATGAAGAACCAGATAATTTTCATATAGTCATATCCTAGAAACATCTCCATATATTTTATGTTACAATATTTTTGTGTTTAGAAATCAATTACTAACAGTTTTTTTCTTATAATATTCTAATTATTAGAATCCGTAATAGTATTGTTAATGTAGGTTTTGAAATTCCAGTAGATAGACTAGTGGGTGGAGACTTACATGAGCTAAAAAATGTTTGAAAATATCTATAGTACTAACACTCATTTGAATTGTGACTGTTATTTCATTGTACAATGTTTCATATGGTTCTGGATTGAGAGTAGTTTTGTTTTAAAGAGAGTTGGTAGAATCCAATGAGACTCTTCATCTTTGATCCCCTAAGTGGAATTACCCTACATGTATCATGGATTTGGTAGTCGTGGACAAAACATGGATGTGTTGATGACAATAACACATTTTAGAGTGATTCACTGTTTATATTGGACACCATATCATTCTCTATATCTTCAGTCAATGGGACATAAACATGAGATGAATGTATTTGTATGAGATGCATGGTTTACATTTTTCTTATGCAATAGGTTACAAAAATCCCAAGGAACTCATATTTGACTAAGCATGATTTACCATCCTCAATATAGAATACATTTTGATAAGATTATATGAATATTAGGGGAAATTATATATGAATTCATTGTAAACATCTATATAGTGTCTAATGATCAACTAGACCTAAATGAGTTCACTCTCGATAATAGTTATTGGTCATCGATTTAGATGACACCTTACAAGTCTATTTAAATGATAAAATGATGGTCACTACTTAATAATATGAGTTAGGTGAGCTAGTAGCTATGGGTATGGTTGGATTCATGACACCATTGAGGGAGTGAAAATGATATCAAACTGATTGATCGACACTCAGAATAGACATATATCATATGCCGAAAGAAGGAGGATACTCTTAAAAATTTATAGTGGGGGATTATATATTCTTAAGATTGAATCCTCATTTTTGAGAAAACAACTAGTGAAACATCACATGTTATCACTATGTTTTGTTAGACCCTTCTAGATCACCTAGCTTATACAGGAAATGGTGCATCATCTAGAACACCATTCCCACTATCAATGTATGAATGACCTGATTTGTGTATCATAGCTTCAGAGATACATACATAACTTCCTAATTAATTTTAATTTTGTGGAAGTTGAGTAGGAAGCTGACACATCCTATGGGGAGTATTTGGTACAGGTCAAATATCGAAGCGATAAAGAGTTATGAGGAATGATGATACCACAAGAACAGATTCAGTGGAAGCATGTGAGTATCAATGAAGATTTTTGGGTTTGTGAATTTGATACTCGAACTCATTGACCTTCATTTTTCTAGAAGGACCTGTATAGATACATGTCGAGCATGAATTTTTGATAGAGAGAGAGAATTGTAATATCATGAATTTTACAATGATAATAAAACCCTTTTATTGTAAAATTATATTGGGTTTATGGGTTAACAATTTTGTCCCTTTTAAATAAATCAATAATATGTATTATTGTATTTTAATAAGGTAAAAAATAATATTTAACACATTGAAATATTCAATTAAATATTTTTTTAGTTAGACAGAAAGTTGGTGCGATATTGAGAGCCCAAAAAATCCTCTCTGCAGATTAAATTAAAAATTAAAAATATATTATATTTCAATATTTAATATATTATAAATAAATGAAAAAATGTAGTTTCTTATGAGAAATGCAATATGTTAATCAGGTTTGAGACAAATTGTATACCTTAGTAAATGTATAATTCTTTTAGCATCTTGATATTGGATATATTTCCAAAGAGAATAAATTGTTAAATAATAATAACTATTATTTCTTAAAAAAATTAATAAATCCAAATAGGTGCACTTTATAAAAAATTCCACGAACACATTTAGGTCCAGAATGGGAGGTTTTTCCCTTAGTAGGGTGTAACATTTAGGTGTGTCAAATGTTTTACAACATCACATGTGATAAAACACTTTTTATATTTACGTAATTATTAAATAGATTTTATAATTATTAAATATTTAATATATCTCAAATTGTGCATCATATGAAAAATCAGAGACCAATATTTAGTCCAGGAAGGGGGTTTCACCCTAGGTAGATTATAATATTTATGTGTATCGAGTTTTTAAGAACACTGTAGGTGATTAAAAAATATTTATATTTAATTAATTATTTTTATTCATTTTAAAATTACTAAATAATTAATACATGTCAAATGGTGCATCGTATGAGAAATCCTCGACTACCAATAGATCTAAAATAGGGGATTACCCTTTTAAGGACATAATATTTATACCCAAAGGTCGTTTTTGTTATTTTTTATATATATTAGTTATCTTATTTTATTAATATAATTGAATCAATAAAAATATTAATTTTTATGTCCTTCCCTAATGCATGACAATGGCCTTAATATTGACAAGAGGATTTTTAAACCATTCATTTACATGATTTTTTACAAAAAAAATATAAATGTATTATTTAGAAAAAATAATTATGTCTCCATTTGTTTTGAGTGAATGGTTAAATTTTTATTATAGGATAAAATAGAAATACTAACATTTTTACCCGATCCACGAAAATGACATTGTGTAATTAATTTATTAACTGATTTTTTTTATAAAATCTATTTTATATGAAACATTAAAGTTGATGATTGTAACACCCCAAGATTATGCGGTATGTTTCCATTTTAATAATCCAATAGCTTTTATTGTACACAACTTCGAGATTCTAACACACCGCGACCAATCAAACTAGCCGTTACGAATAGTAATACCCACTTATTGAAATTTTATAATTTTTTAAAAAATTGACTTTATTTTTGAATTCAGAATATAAAAATTAGCTAATGGTGATTTTTTGATACTTTTCTGAAAACTTTCAATTTTTTATGAATAGTGAATAGTAAAAATTTAAATAAAATTGACTTTTTTAATTGAAATAATTTATAGTGTTAAATTATAAATTTGAATGGTATTTAGGTATAATTAGATTATATTTTTATTATTTAATATAATTTAGGTTATTGGATGTGATCTCAAAATGAAACTGTACCTAAAAAAGTGTCATTCTTTTGATATCTATTAATTTATAAAAACACGTTTTTTGTTTTGACTATAGGAAATAATTTTAAATTAATTTCCTCCACTTTTGTGTTTTGATTTTTTATAATTGGATTCCGTATTGGGAATTAGGATGTCCAAAATGTGTAAATAGTTAACTTTTATTTTTAGACATTATTAATATTTACAATAGTAAATATTTTATATACCGTGGCTAAAGGGGTAAATCGATTAAATAAGTTTAAAAAATAATATTATTATATTATTATACTACTCAAACACATGTCCTAACCCAAGTTTTGGATATATGTACGACCATGGGAATCCTTTGGTCGATTTGGGGACCCCATGGAGCCACATGGGAGTGATCATGACATTTTATATTAAATAAATTAAAGTAAAGACAAAAATAACAAAATAAAATATCTTTTAGTAAAAAATTATTATATGAGGTGATATAATTGATCTATTAAAATATAAATATTAATTAGAAGTATAAAAATATTTCTTATTTCAGGATATTTTATTTATAATTTTATGACATAACATATATATATTTTTATATGACACAATAATGATGCAGTATTTTCCTTATTAATGAAATAATCAAATAAATTATATTATATATATTAAAATAATTATAATTTGAATGTATTGACGCCATGCACTAATTATATAGATAAAAATGACATGTTAGTGTTTATTTAATAAATTTTTTTCGAATTAATAATGTTGTTATGACTTTAATAAAAAAAATACCTAATAGTGACAAAATTTACATAAAAGAGTTTAAAGAACAAATATTATATTATTAATTGATATAATATTTCTAAAAATATAATGATCATAATGAGACTTAATTAAAGATAAGTATATCATTAACGAACCACATGAGGCTATCTTGAATTTTATATTATGTTTATTAACAATATAGTGTAAAAATACAAAGAGACATGGTAAATGCCAAACTATTTATCTAATAGTTAAATAAAAATAGATATTGTTAATATAGTGACCGAAACCTGTATTAAAGCTATTGGATGAGTGGTTTTAGACACATCCCCACTATATTCTCTAAATAAACAAATTTTTATCCATTAGAAACCGAAAATTATTTTATTATAAAATAATATTTCATGCTTTTCCTAAATTTACCCTCACGTCTCTTATAAAATGGCACTTCCCTTTATCTTAATTTCACACCTCCAAAGCCATTTAGCTCAGAAAAACCCTACCTAAATATCCTCCCAGGTTTCCTCCCTTCATCGTAGTAGCATTAATATGGTCATAAATCCATCTTATGGAGCCCTTTTGATAAATTTAAAATGATGAAACCGAAGAAGTGGAAAATATTTAATAACCACTTTCAAGTAATTTTCTTCATCCACTTCCTCTTTTTATATTGTTTCCATTATAAAATAATAACTCCAATATCTTCTATACACTGTGATATTATTATAAAAATGGTACAAACATTTTCATTATTTTATCCATCAAACTAATGGCAATGTCACCATACGTGCATACGTACGACTTACCGCATCCACATCGTGGTGAAATTTGTTATTAAAACACATTATTATTTGGATGGTGACATTAATGAGTATAAATAATATAAATAATAAATATAAAATTTTAATGATTCATTATATATGATATACCATCAAATTAAATAAAATTTCACCATCAATAAAATGATATTGTCGCTTGTGCGTACATACGGATTTCCGTATCCATGACGCAATGAGATTCATTTCCACATTCACCATTCAACGATGATTATAAAAATATATATTATTAATAAGTATGTAATATGTTAAAAAATAATTCTAATTGAGATATATATATATATGTATGTATGTATGTATGTATGTACTTACATATATCTATTTCACATACTTTCGTTTTAATAAGATATGAAAACAGAAACAACTTTTATGTGTATGTACGGCCTCTTGTCTTTATAAAATATGCCTTCCATTTCATAGATATATCTATTATAAATACGTCTATTCTAAATATATATGATATATAAATAAATTATTATATTCTCTATGTATTTAAATCATAATCTAAATGGTATGATCAAGAATAAAAAGTTAAAAAATGTATATTAAAGAAAGCTACTATCATCTGAAATGTTGATTTAACATGGAAATTATTATTAAATGGGTAGTATAATGTCATTAATTAATCTTGTATTATATAATAAATATGAAAATTGTTCTGGTATAATTTAATGACATACTATTGTCTATTATATTAGAGGTTAAACTTACCCTCGATCAAAGAAAAGTGCAAGGTAATGGTTAATTCATCAATCTAATTATTATTCGAGATTGTTTAGGGGAAGTTTTTACTAGGAAATATTTATTATACATGTCCATGTTTCATAAAAGAGATTTAAAAGGGATTATTTTTAAAGTAATATTTTACTAAAACATCAATTTAAATTTATTAAATATTCATTTTTTAAAATCATTATCATTAATGTCCATGTTTGCAAAATGGTTTTTAAGAAATTATTTATATGGACATGAATGTTTTTAAAATATTAATTCCAGGAAAATGATTCAAAGTGGTCTGGGAAACATTGATTCAAAAATTTCTTTAAATTTATTCCTTCCTCAATTGTCTGAAATTTAAATGTTTTCATGAAAAAAGGATATTTCTCTCAAAGAGTTTTACAAATCATTTTCATCTATTCCAACATCATTTGATGGATTTTAATTTTGTTTGAAGTTGATTTATTATGATTCAAGTCATCCATATTGTATTGAATGTTTTGGGAAATGTTTTACTATAGATGTGATTTTTTATACCACTCATAGTTTATGGTTAATGTAGTGACATTTTATATTCTAGTTCTAATAAAAATGTTTATGTCATGTTTCAACCTTTTCATATGAGAAATGTATTGGACATAGTAAGTGACAGGTGGAGCCCACTATAGCAACTCGATGCATCTATAGGACTCATGAGACAAATAGATGTGGCATTGGCTGAGTCCTTTCCCAATTTGATATATGGGTTTGGCTAAGGCATTAATAATTTTTAGATGTCTTGACCGAGCCCTTGAAAAAATAATTCATAATGTCTAGAGTTATACATTCCCTAATTATGAAAAGAATATTGATTGTTCATGTGGTTATTCAACTAGTAGAATACCCAGGACTATGTTTTGTTATGACATTATTTACTCAGCACATATTTCTTCCATAAAATGATCATGTTTATTGTTTGTAACAACATTTGTTTTCAACTATGCTCCATGCCTATTTTTTATGTTATCTTCTACTAAATTTAATTCCCTTACTGAGCATCTGATCTCACCCCTTTCTTATGTTTTATTTTCCCAGCATTTCCAAGAAGTGTATTATGATGGATATGTAGTGTTATGATAAAATGGCATAATGTAATTCTGAAAGAACTATCTATGTTGTATATTATGTTTCAAATTTTCATGTGAAGTTGATATATGTAATGTATTTCGAAGAGTGAAAAATGGATCAGTTTATCGGGACATGATTCCTTGTAATCATGCTAATGTGTTAAAATAATGCACTGACTCTAGGCTTATGGGGTAAGGGTGTTACAATGATAGTGAGATATTTTTTATTCTAATAATAATTATTGTTGATAATATTTATATTTTATCATTCATAAAGTTAGTAGTATTTTTTGATAAAAAAATTTACTTATACATTCTAAAAAGTGGGTTTTTATGTATTTATTTTGATCTGGTTCATTTCCAATCCCAATCATTTTCTTGGGACTTGGGTGAGATAAATGTTGAGTTTTTATGTTTCTTTTATGCTTAAAAACCCCACACTGAGAGACCCATTTGTTTTTAGGGTGTTTTTATGAAAGGGATGTTACTTTATTATTTAGGCCAAACCATGAGCCCAATTATAGATTTACAACCATATTTTGTTTTTAATATCAATATGGTTATTAAAAATTTAAAACACAGTCCACTTACTAATTTTACTCCATTGACATATTCAAACCACCATATCATTTTTGAACCCTTAATAATTCATAATCATGGTTAATTTGGGTTATTTATTTAGGTATTGGGCTAGCCCGTGGACACATTTCTAGTTTTGGAAAATAATTAGTTTATATTATATATTATTTATTGATTTACAATTATCGATTATCCCAACTCCCATTTAAATTAAAAATCCATATCATTACCCCAATTTTATATTATTACTCATTGGAGATCAATTTCATCGAATATTATGTCAAATGTTCTCAGTGTGTCTCAAATCATCCAGATTTGAGATGGTAAATTGTTTCATCAATAAATAATTCATTTCATACTCTTTTCCTCCCAAATTTATTTTTCCTTGTTCTTTCCAAACCATTGGAGACCCTAAATTTAAACTCATGCCATTACCTCTACTCTCTTAGTGGAGATCTAAGGGATGACAAGTAGATTTCATGATTCCAAGGTGAGATTCGTTCTCCATTGTCCACCCTCTTACCCATGTTTCCATTATTTCATCATTTTTTATTCTCCCCTAGTCAATAAAAACCTGGGGTTATGTTTTGTAATGAATTTTTATGGGGGATATTGTAACACCCCAAGCTTCTACGGTATGCTTCTCTTTGAATAATGTGATAGCGTGTGTTGTGCGCAACATCGAGTTCTAACACACCACAACCAATCAAACTAGCCGTTATGAATAGTAATACCTACTTTTTGAAATTATATATATTTTATATTTCAAAATGGACTTAATTTTTGGATTCATAATATCGAAATTATCCTAAGTTGATTTTTTTGTATTTTTCTTAGAACTTCCACTTTTTATGAATAGTGAAAAATACTTAAAAAAAACTTTTTAAATCAAACTAATTTATAGTGATAAATTATATTATTGAGTGGTTTTAAAGAATAATTAGAATATATTTTTACCATTTTATCCAATGGTGTTCATTAGAATTAATTTCACTTTGAAATTGGACATAAACAATTATCAATCTTTTGATATATATTGTTTCTTAAAAACACGCTGTTTGTTGTGACAGTGGGAATTAATTATAAAATTAATTAATGCAACTTATATGTTTGGAATTTTGTAAAATAGACATCATTTTTTAATTCGGAATATCAATTATAGCTTAGCGTGAAATTTTGGCATTGTTCTGAAAAACATCAATTTTTGATGAATAGTGAAACTACTAAGTGGTAGTTAAAAAACTGAATTTTTCATAAAACTTAATTTTACCGCTTCTGTGAATGGAATTTCGAAAATCCGAGAGACACGGTTAATATCAAGAAGTAAAATGTGGTTCAATGAGATGAAAATAATTTTTGGTAAATAGTAACTTTTTACTTTTATTTACCACAGTTAAAAGTAAAATAGGGTAATTAAGGGTAAAAATGTTATTAATATTACCCTAACACATGTCTTAATTCTATTGGACAAGTGTATCTCGACAAAAAACAACCTTAGGAATAAAATTCTATCATTTAGATCCACTTGGATTAGATTAGGACATTTATTATTATTTAATTCAAAGAAGAGTTAAAAGAGTTAAAATCAATGCTTATTTACTAAAACATTTTTAATATAGGGTTATATAAAAGATAAATTCGATTCTAAATATTCATTAGAAATATAATAAGATTTATTACATAATGGTATTTTATTTATAAATTTTAGACTTTAAATAGTTTAATTTATTTATGACACAATGATGATGCAGTAATTACCATAATTGTGAAAAATTAAAATAATTGATATCATAAATTCCCAAATAAATATAATTTCAGACTTTTAATGAATTACAATAATTTTATAGGATAATATGACATGTTAGTATTGATTTAATTAACTTTGGTCGATGTAATCATTCTGTTATGAGTTTCACAAAAATCAATTATTGAATAGTGTCAAAATTGACATAAAAGAGTTTTTGAAACAAATATTATATTATTAATTGATATTAAATTCCTAAAAATATAAGGTTCGGCCAAGAGACTTATATAATGATAGTTTAATCATTAATGGACCACTTGGGGATAGATTGGATGTATATGGTATGTTTATTAACCATATAATATAAAAATACAAAGAGATATTGTAAAAGTGAAACTAATTAACTTAGAGTTATTTCTTAAAGATAAGGTTTATATAATGACCCAAACCTATCTAAATTCTATTGGTTGAGTGGTTTTAGACATATCCACACCTTAACAGTTTAATAATAAACTATGGAGCCATTAGAAACCGAATATGAATTTATTATAAATTGATATTTCTAGCTTTTCCAAAGGTGCCCCTCACCCCTCTTATAAAAGGGTACTCCTCCTTCTCATTTCTTCAAACCTTAAAAGCCTTTTGGTTCGGCCAAACTCTACCAAAATACTCTCACAACTTCCCTCAATACAACCTAGAGGCCTTAGTTTGATCAGAAAGCCAACCTAAGGAGCCCTTTTGATCAAATCAAAAGGAAGAACCTGAAGAAGAGGTAATGATTTCACCACCCATTTCCATGTTCCTTTCTTCTTCCACTTCTTCTTTCTTTGTTATTACCATTCTAAAATAACAACTCCAGTATCTTATATATACTTTGATGTTATTATAAATATGGTACAACCATATTCAGTATTCTATCCACCCTTTGAATAACATGTCACCATACGTGCGTACGTACGGCTTACCGTCTCCACGTCGTGGTGTAATTGTTATTCAATATATTATTATTTGGATGGGTATAATAATGATGTGTAACTCATGTAAATAATAAATATAAAATGTTAATGATTCTTTATATATGATATACCATCCATTTATATATTATTTTAATATCAAAAGAATGATATTGTCGCTCGTGCGTACGTACGGACTACCGTCTCCACGAACGCGATGAGATTCATTCTCAATCGTATCCATTCAAGTAGATGATCTAAACATGATGTTTAAGGACTTGATATCATTCTAGATATGAATAAGATACAACCTATCCATAACAAACATGGATTATGTAACAAAACATATAAAAGAAAATGAGTATGTTAACACCTGAAACGGCGATAATTCTAAGATTTTATTAACAAATCAATGTTAAAAGATCATATATGATATCATATGAATGTATATGATTCTTGTATAATTTAATAACAATTATTTAACTATTATACAAGAGTTTAACCTACCCCCAACCAAGTAAAAGTACAAGGTAAGGGTTATTTCACAATCTCTTCATTATCCGAGGTTGTTTATACGTAATAATCTACTGGGATCTCTTTATCATCTACATCCATGTTTCTTAAAAATGTATTTCAAAAAAATATTACTATTTAAAATAATATAGTTTAAGGTCATTTATACCTTTGTTTGACTTTTTATAATAGTTTTATAAAGGAATCTTTCCGTTGTTTTCCAAACAAGGTGCTTTTTAACCTTTTCGACAGAATTAAGGTAAGAATGTTTTTTTTAACTTATATGGCGGGTGCGGTTATTTTCCGCCGTTATAAAATCATCGAAGATTCCCTTACAAGATTATAATAATATTTTCAAAGAAAATGTTTTATTTCATAAATATAAGACTCTTAAATGATATCAAAATAGAAAGATATTTTTCTCTAAAAAGAGTTTTGATTTCATCTATGTCAACATCCATTGATGGATTTTACGCTTATTTGAAGTTGATTTATCATGATACAAAACTTCTATATTGTATTGAAGGTTTTGTGATATGTTTGACTGTGGATGTGCTATTTTTATACCATTCATAGTTTATGGTGAAAGTATTGACATTTCGTATGCTAGTTTTAATACGAATGTTTATGTTATGTTTAAACCTTTTCATATGGGAATGCATTGGACTTAATATGTGATGGGTGGAGCCCGCTATAGCTCTTCAATGCATCGGTAGGTCTCATGAGACAAACTAGTATCTTGGCAAAAGGCCTTGAAAAAATCTTATTTGTAATGTTGGCACGAGGCCTTGGCTATGTGGTTATGATAATCTGGCATTATGCATTCCATCATTATGAAAGTGGTTATTGATATTGCATGTGATTATTCGATTAGTAGAATATCCATGTGAATAATTAAATGGAATTATTTCATTTTATTTTTGCCATACTATGTTGAATTTCAAGTTTAAAAGGCTTTTGTTTTAGTTATACATTGCCTTAAATGTTTATTCTTATTTATGAAAGTTTCTGCTATATTGTTATCCTTACTGGGCATTTTAGCTCACCCCTTTTCTATGTTTTATTTTTCCCAGGAAGTGAAGAAGTAAATTATGAATGACCTACAGGGATATTATGAGGGGATAATAGTGTGGATTATGGAGACAATATGTTGTAGTAGTAGTTTTTCACTTCATGATGTAATGTAAAACTTTATTAATATATCTAGTGTATCCAAGGCTACTAAACCAATCGGTCTTTCGAGATTTGATCTTTCTTGTGATCATGACAATGTTATGTAATAATGCACCGACTCTGGGTAGCTGGGGTCGGGGCGTTACAGTTGGTATCATAGGAAGTTTAGTACAAATCTTGGAAGCTAGATTTAGATAAACTCTGATTAGAGCATGTAGACCTAAGATGAACTTTGAGGATTAGTATAGAGGAACTTCCTAGAATTTTGGTATTGTAGAGATTTTGTGAGTTTTCTGAGCAATACATCCCTGTCTGGATACAAGCAGGTAGAGGCGGATCTGGCACAGATGTACCTAGGGGTAAAACCTGAAAACACCGCTTTGAGCTAGACTCGAATGGGAACTGGTGCACGACAACGGGCCCTACTGCACTCTTGGTTACGACACTCCCTGGGGATATGCTTAGGATAACTCTCATTTTCAGTACAAATCATTATGAAGGGTTTATGAGTATATACTTACTTAAAGAAAACATTGTTATGATTATGGATTATATCCATAAATAGTTCAATTTATGTTAAGTGTTTTATAAGTATGGGATTATGTATTTTTATTCATAAACTGATCTAGTTTATGCCATTGTTTAGAAATGGCGCCTAGTGGAAGAAATGGAAACCGAATCAATGCACGCACTCCATATAGGGATTTCCCTCCTGCTCAAGATAATTATAGTGGAGCTGGTGATGCAACTGGTGCCGATCAACTAATCACCATACTGGGATAACTCACTCAGGTTAGGAATAATAGCCTTACCCGTATAGAGCACCCTGATCCGCAGCATGGAGGATCAATTTTAGATCGATTCATGAGGCAACAACCACCAACGTTCAATGGGAGTACAAATCCCTTAGTAGCTGAGCAATGTATATTTTCCCTAGAGAAAATATTTCAAGCTCTGGGGAGTAGTGAAAGGGAAAAAGTTATCATGGCATTTTACCGACTCACTGGAGATGCTGATCAATGGTGGTCATTGATTCAAAACACGAAGGAAGATGATGAAGTATCAAATATGGAATGGAGAGAGTTCAAATATCTATTTTTAGAAAAATACTTTCCTAGCGACCATCGAGCGGATATGGAAAGGCAATTTCTGAGTCTGAAAAAAAGGAGGATGAGAATGTCACAAAGTATGAGGCTAACTTTACAAGGTTAGCATGGTATGCTGGAGATTATATATGTAACCCAAGAAGTAAGATTTATCATTTCTTTGATGGGTTAAAACCATTTCTCCGGCGATCATTAGTCTCATAATCCATTTCATCGTACGAAGACATTGTCTCATGTGCTATCAAGACCGAAAATGAATTCTCTAAGTCTTATGACATTAAAGAAAAGCAAGAGAATAAGAGACCTATTGATCAATCTAGGAATGGAAATAAGGGGAAGAAGGGAAAGGTTGAATATCCATATTGTGGTAAATGTGGGAAGAAACACTCCAGTACTTGCTTGAAGGGAATGGGAGTCTGTTACAAGTGTGGTGAAAAAGGCCACCAAGCTCATGATTACAAGGGGAAGAAGGAAGCTACCAATGTTCAGTGCTACAATTGCAGGGAGATGGGGCATTATGAAAATGAATATCCTAAGCGTCAGGAGAACTTACCTCAGAAAATGCCAAGGGATCAAGGTCAAGCTTATGATATCACTACTGCTGAGGTAGATGCTCCAAAAGACGTGGTGGCAGGTAATTTAATGGTTTCCTCAAGTTTAGAAAATGCATTATTTGATTCTGGATCATCGCATTGTTTCATATCTTCCCAGATTGCTAAGAAAATTAGATATTTTCAATTTGATTTTACAAGGAGTTGTCAGTTAAAACTCCTAAGGGAAGTATCATTGCAACAAAGTTTTGTGAATCAGTCCCCATTAGAGCACATAAATGTTCTTTATCTGCTGATCTCATCATCATACCTATGATTGAGTTTGATATAATCCTCGGTATGGACTGGCTTTCGGACTATGATGCGAAGATTTATTGTAAGAATAAATAGGTTACGATTATTGATGATAATGATAAGGAACACCTTATCTTTAGAGTAGAATCGTCACCACCTAATTCTTATTTAGATCCACCCCTAGTAGCTCAACTAAATTCAATTATTGGGGAGGAAGATAATGAAATGAATGTGGGTGCGGAAAGGAATGTTCAAATAGAGGATGTACCTATTGTGAAAGAATTTGTAGATGTATTTCCGAAAGATTTACCTGGACATCCTCCAGAACAAGAAGTTGAGTTTTCCATTGATTTAATTCCTGGATCAAGGCCTATATCAAAGACCCCTTATAGAATGGCCACTGTAGAATTAGTTGAACTAAAGAAACAACTAGAGGAATTGAGTAATAAGGGATTTATTCTCCCTAGTGTTTCTCCATGGGGATCCCCTGTTATTTTTGTTAAAAAGAAACACGGATCTATGAGGTTATGTATCGACTACAGGGAGATCAATGCTATAACAATAAAGAACAAGTATCCCTTACCTCGTATTGATGATTTATTTGACCAACTGCATAGAGCTCAATACTTTTCAAAGATTGACCTTCGATCTGGATACCATCAGTTGTGTGTGAAGAAGGAAGACATTCCGAAGACAGTATTTCGAACCAGGTATGGGCATTACGAGTTTACTGTAATGCCTTTTGGATTGACTAATGCACCCTCTGTATTAATGGATCTGATGAATAGAGTTTTCAAGGAGTATCTCGATGAATTTGTGGTGGTATTTATTGATGATATCTTGGTATACTCCAAAAGCTATGAAGATCATGAAAATCACTTGGGCATTATCCTGAAGACTCTAAAAAGACATGAATTATATGGGAAGTTTAGCAAGTGTGAATTCTAGCTTTAGGATATTTCTTTTCATGGCCATATTGTATCTAAAGATGGAATATCTGTTGATCCTTCTAAGACCAAGTCAATCCAAGAATGGCCAGCACCTACGAGTATAACTGAGGTACGTAGTTTTATTGGTTTAGCAGGTTATTATCGACGATTTGTCCAGAATTTTTCCTGATTGGCTAACCCATTAACGAAGCTCACACGTAAAGGGGATAAATTTGTTTGGACAAAATAGTGTGAAGAATGTTTAGAATAACTGAAGAGAAGATTATCCAATGCTCCTATATTGACTCTACCATCGGGGATTGATGGGTTAGTTATTTATAGTGATGCATCGAAGAAAGGACTTGGTTGTGTCCTTATGCAGAATGATAGGGTTATTTCCTATGCATCATGACAGTTGAAAATTCATGAACAAAACTATCCTACTCATGATCTCGAGTTAGCAGCTGTGATCTTTTCTTTGATGATATGGAGGCACTACCTATATGGTGAAAAATGTGAGATTTATATTGATCACAAGAGTTTGAAGTATATTTTCTCACAAAAATAACTCAACATGAGGCAAAGGATATGGCTTGAATTACTCAAGGATTATGATTGCACGATACACTACCACCCGGGGAAGGCAAACAGGGTGGCAGATTCTTTGAGAAGAAAATACCATGGAGTTTTGAACAATATGAGAATTGAAAGGGGTCCAATTTTCATGGATCTAGTGAAGATGGACATGGGAATAACCAGGGAAGGCGAATCATCAATTATTTTACAAATGGTTTCCAAACCATCTTTACTAGAAAGGATTAACAGTTCTCAGACTGATGATGAAGAATTTAAAAAGAATATTAAAGCTGTTAATGATGGGAGATTGAGAGACTTTGTGTTTGAAGATGGAATTTTGAAATTCGGGAAGAGACTTTGTGTTCCCGATTTACCTGATCTAAAAAGGGAATTGTTGGATGATGCTCATAGTTCCAATTTCTCTATACATCCTGGGAGCACCGAAATGTATAGATATTTGAAGGAACATTTTTGGTTGGACAACATGAAGAGGGAGATTGCTGATTTTGTGTCAAGATGTATGGTTTGTCAACAAGTGAAATCTGGAAGGCAATAGCCTGGAGGAGTCATGCAACCTCTTCCCATACCATAGTAGAAATGGGATAATATTACGATGGAATTTGTCATGGGACTACCAAATACTCCTAGAAGGAGCAATGCAATATGGGTTATTGTTGATCATCTTACCAAGTTAGCACATTTTCTTTCTATAAGAGAAGATCTACCACTGGAACATATAGAAAGACTATATATTAATGAAGTTGTGAGACTTCATGGAGTACCCCTATCAATTCTTTCTGATCGTGATCCCCGTTTTACTTCAAGATTCTGGAAGAGTATTCAGAAATCCCTGGATACTGAACTTCATTTGAGCACTGCCTACCACCCTCAAACGGATGGACAATCAGAACGAACTATTCAAACCTTATAAGACATGTTGAGATCCTGCTCACTTGACTTTCAGGGTATGTGGGATCAATATTTACCTCTGGTAGAATTTTCCTATAACAATAGCTTCCATTCGAGTATTCAGATGGAACCATATGAAGCGTTATACGGAAAGAGATGTCGTACACCAACCTGTTGGGATGACGTTGGTGAAATAAAACTTGTAGGCCCAGAACTAGTGGAGGAAACGATGGAAAAGGTGAAGGTAATCCAAAGTCACATCAAAGCAGTTCAAAGTTGGCAGAAGAGCTATGCGGATAATTAAAGGAAGGATTTGGAATTTCAAGTTGGTGATCATGTTTTACTGAAGGTATCTCCATGGAAGGGAGTCATACGTTTTGGTAGGAAAGGTAAATTGAGTCCCAGGTACATTGGACCTTTCGAAATTCTAGAACGAATTGTGGTTGTAGCTTACCGATTGGCAATGCCGCCGACTCTCTCTAAAGTTCATGATGTGTTCCACGTATCTCTGTTGGGGAAATACATGCCAGACCCAACGCATGTACTCACCTATGAAGAATTAGAACTGGAACCCGATCTGTCCTATTGTGAAGAGCCCGTCAGGATTCTTGATATGAGAGAACAAGTACTGAGAAACCGGACGACGCGTCTGGTAAAAGTTTTGTGGAGAAACCATAAGATGGAAGAGGCAACGTGGGAACCCGAGGAACTTATGATGAAGAACCACCTGAGTATTTTTATGTGATAAGTATTCTAGATATATCGAGGACGAAATTATTTGAAGGAAGGGATAATGTAACACCCCAAGCTTCTACGGTACGCTTCTCTTTGAATAATGCGATAGCGTGTGTTGTATGCAACATCCAGTTCTAACACACCACAACCAATCAAACTAGCCGTTATGAATAGTAATACCTACTTTTTGAAATTATATATATTTTATATTTCAAAATGGACTTCATTTTTGGATTCGGAATATTGAAATTATCCTAAGTTGAATTTTTTGTATTTTTCTTAGAACATCCAATTTTTATGAATAGTGAAAAATACTTAAAAACAACTTTTTTAATCAAAATAATTTATAGTGATAAATTATATTATTGAGTGGTTTTAAAGAATAATTAGAATATATTTTTACCATTTTATCCAATGGTGTTCATTAGAATTAATTTCACTTTGAAATTGGACATAAACAATTATCAATCTTTTGATATATATTGTTTCTTAAAAACACGCTATTTGTTGTGACACTGGGAATTAAATATAAAATTAATTAATGCAACTTATATGTTTGGAATTTTGTAAAATAGTCATCATTTTTGAATTCGGAATATCAATTATAGCTTAGGGTGAAATTTTGGCATTGTTCTGAAAAACTTCAATTTTTGATGAATAGTGAAACTACTAAGTGGTAGTTAAAAAACTGAATTTTTCATAAAACTTAATTTTACCGCTTCTGTGAATGGAATTTCGAAAATCCAAGAGACACGGTTAATATCAAGAAGTAAAATGTGGTTCAATGAGATGAAAATATTTTTTGTGAATAGTAACTTTTTACTTTTATTTACTACGGTTAAAAGTAAAATAGGGTAATTAAGGGTAAAAATGATATTAATATTACCCTAAAACATGTCCTAATTCTATTGGACAAGTGTATCTCGACCAAAAACAACATTAGGAATAAAATATTATCATTATGGTCCACTTGGATTAGATTAGGACATTTATTATTATTTAATTCAAAGAAGAGTTAAAAGAGTTAAAATCAAAGTTTATTTACTAAAACATTTTTAATATAGAGTTATACATAAGATAAATTCGATTGTAAATATTCATTAGAAATATAATTATATTTATTACATAATGGTATTTTATTTATAATTTTTTGAGTTTAAATAATTTAATTTATTTATGACACAATGATGATGCAATAATTACCATACTTGTGAAAAATTAAAATAATTGATATTATAAATTCACAAATACATATAATTTGAGACTTTTAATGAATTACAATAATTTTATAGGATAATATGACATGTTAGTATTGATTTAATTAACTTTGGACGAAGTAATCATTCTGTTATGAGTTTCACAAAAATCAATTATTGAATAGTGTCAAAATTGACATAAAAGAGTTTTTAAAAAAAATATTATATTATTAATTGATATTAAATTCCTAACAATATACGGTTCGGCCCAGAGACTTATATCATGATATTTTCATCATTAATGGACTACTTGGTGGTATCTTGGATGTATATGGTAAGTTTATTAACCATATAATATAAAATACAAAGAGACATTGAAAAAGTGAAACTAATTAACTTAGAGTTAATACTTAAAGATGAGGTTAATATAATGACCCAAACCTGTCTAAATTCTATTGGTTGAGTATTTTTCGACCTATCCCCACCTTAAAATTTTAATAATAAACTTTTGAGCCATTAGAAACTGAATATGAATTTATTATAAATTAATATTTCTAGCTTTTCCAAAGGTGCCCCTCACCGCTCTTATAAAAGGGCACTCCTCCTTCTCATTTCTTCACACCTCCAAATCCTTTTGGTTCGGCCAAACTCTGCCCAAATACTCTCCCAACTTCTCTAAATACATCCTAGAGGCCTTATTTTGATCAGAAAGCCAACCTATGGAGCCCTTTTAATCAAATCAAAAGGAAGAACCCGAAGAAGAGGTAATGATTTCACCACCCTTTTCCATGTTCCTTTCTTCTTCCACTTCTTCTTTCTTTGTTATTACCATTCTAAAATAATAACTCCAGTATCTTATATATACTTTGATGTTATTATAAATATTGTACCACCATATTCAGTATTCTATCCACCCTTTAAATAACATGTCACCATACATGCGTACGTACGACATACCGTCTCCACGTCGTGGTGTAATTGTTATTCAATATATTATTATTTGGATGGGTATAATAATGATGTGTAACTCATGTAAATAATAAATATAACATGTTAATGATTATGTATATATGATATACCATCCATTTATATATTATTTTAATATCAAAAGAATGATATTGTCGCTCGTGCGTACGTACGGACTACCATCTCCACGAACGCGATGAGATTCATTCTCCATCGTATCCATTCAAGTATAATTATCATTTGATGATTTAAAATGATTTTTAAGGACTTTATATCATTATGTATATGAATAAGATACAACCTATCCATAACAAACACGGCTTATGTAACAAAACATATAAAAGAAAACGAGTAAGTTAACACCCGAAATGACGATAATTCTAAGATATTATTAACAAATCAATGTTAAAAGATAATATATGATATCATATGAATGTATATGATTCTTGTATAATTTAATAACAATCATTTCACTATTATACCGGAGTTTAACCTACCCCCAACCAAGTAAAAGTACAAGGTAAGGGTTATTTCACAATCTCTTCATTATCCGAGGTTGTTTATATGTAATAATCTACTGGGATCTCTTTATCATCCACATCCATGTTTCTTGAAAATGTATTTCAAAACATTTTTACTATTTAAAATAATATGGTTTATGGTCACTTATACCTTTGTTTGACTTTTTATAAGAGTCTTATAAAGGAAACTTTCCGTCGTTTTCCAAACAAGGTGCTTTTTAACCTTTTCGACAGAATTAAGGTAAGAATGTTTTTTTTAACTTATACAGCGGGTGCGGTTATTTTCTGCCGTTATAAAATCATCGAAGCTTCCCTTACAATCTTATAATAATATTTTCAAAGAAAATGTTTTATTTCATAAATATAAGACTCTTAAATGATTTCAAAATAGAAAGAGATATTTCCCTAAAAAGAGTTTTGATTTTATCTATGTCAACATCCTTTCATGTATTTTACGCTTATTTGAAGTTGATTTATCATGATACAAAACTTCTATATTGTATTGAAGGTTTTGTGATATGTTTGAATGTGGGTGTGCTATTTTTATACCATTCATATTTTATGGTCAAAGTATTGACATTTCGTATGCTAGTTTTTATACGAATGATTATGTTATGTTTAAATCTTTTCATATGGGAATGCATTGGACTTAATATGTGACGGCTGGAGCCTGATATAGCTCCTCGATGCATCGGTAGGTCTCATGAGAAAAACTAGTGTCATGGAACAAGGCCTTGACAAAATCTTATTTGTAGTCTTGGCACAAGGCCTTGGCTCTGTGGTTATGATAGTCTGGCATTATGCATTCCATCATTATGAAAGTGGTTATTGATATTGCATGTGATTATTCTATTAGTAGAATATCTATGTGAATTAGTAAATGGCATTATTTCATTTTATTTTTGCCATAATATGTTGAAGTTCACGTTTAAAAGGCTTTTGTTTTAGTTATACATTGCCTTAAATGTTTATTCTTATTTATGATAGTTTCTGCTATATTGTAATCCTTAATGGGCATTTGAGCTCACCCATTTTCTATGTTTTATTTTTCCCAGGAAGTGGAGAAGTAAATTATGAATGACCTGCAGGGATATTATGAGGGGATAATATTGTGGATTATGGAGACCATATGTTGTTGTAGTAGTTTTTCACTTCATGATGTAATGTACAACTTTATGAATATATCTAGTGTATCCAAGGCTACTAAACCAATCGGTATTTCGAGATTTGATCTTTCTTGTGATCATGACAATGTTATGTAATAATGAGCCGACTCTAGGTAACTGGGTTCGGGGCGTTACATATATATTCATTTAAGTATTTTTCTCAATCTTTTAGTGATTATAAACCTGGAATGGGTGATTTCGGTTCTGTGTTTCAATCCCGCCAAGGATTTGAGGTAAGCTTCCAATTGCACATGACCATATCATTTAAGATAAATAAATATAATTATTTTATCATCATCCTAGAACTATGAAAATTTTAATTTATTATTTAGAAAATATGTTTGGTGTTTCATTTAGGGGATGAAACCTTGTTTTTGGAAAAGTGGTGTAGTTTTGTTAAAATGGTGCACACCGCCTGTTTTTTCAAATTATTTTTTTGCTTCCACAGCTGGAATGTGGATTTGGTAACATGGTTCAATATCTTGAATCATTTAATGGTATTTCATTGATGTTTTATTTGTATTTTAGTGTTTAAAATGAATAGCTTTGTTAAAAAAAAGATTTCCATTTTTTCAGAAAGTTTCCATGTTTGATTTTATGTGTTGAGTGTGGATTAAAATGTTTTATTTGTAAATATAATCATATGATAAGTGGAAAAATAATTTTGTAGGTTCTTTATCAAAATTATAAGTTGGTTTTGGTTTTTATAAAGATGTTGTATTGGTTATATGATATTTTTCATTGGTTTCTAATAGAAGGCCCGTTTGGAAATTTTATAAAAGGGTTCTATAATGGACAAGAAATTTAAATATTTTCATGGTGGTTACCAATGATTTGAATCTTAAAATTGTGGGTAATCACATCCTTATTAAATGTGATATATGTGTCATTGAAAAAATTCATTTTTGTAATAACTTATAAAGGCCAATTTGGCATTTCCAAAAAAATGATGAATGAGTTTCTTACATGTATATACCTTGTTGCGTTAATTTTGATTCATTTATGGACAATGAAACAATTTTATTAAATGAATTTAGGGATGGAAAATATTTCTAGTCATGGTTTTGTTGTGCATTTTTCCTTAAAATATTGTTTTTGAATGATTTTATGTTCAAAGACTTAGTATATTCTTTCAAATTGATTTATGAAAATTTTAATTGGTTAATTGATCTGTGAAAGAAATGTGAAGCATGATTGTTGGATGTTTTTAAGTATATTGTTTGGGAATTTAATTTTCATGTGGAATGTGAATTTTATAATATGTGTAACTTGATTGATCACTAAATTGAATGCTTATTTTCCAGGTGAGTGGATGTGTATTAAAATGCTAGTGATCTCGTGGGGTTTGGCCCCTGTTTCACATTGCAAGATTGACGATCACAACACTAACTAAACTAGGATGATGATGTAGTTGTAGTACCAATAGCTTTTGGGTATTCTCCCTACTATTGGATCACTGGCACAAGAACATTAATTTATTATTCTTACCTTCACCGAGATGCAAGGTACCTGTGGCTCACAACAAGAAAGTGCATAGGGGTGTTCATGAGACTTCTTCTCATTGGATACATTGTACTCACCATTGGAATATGTTTAGTTTTTTTTGTAAATTCATTATCTTGTGTGAATTATTTAAATGTGTACATTCATTAAATCATCCCTCTTGAAAACTATTTTAATTTTGAAGTTGCAGCTCTTTTAAAATTGTTACTAGCATTCTTGTTTATAAAACATGCCAGTTTGTGTTTGGTAAAATTTTATGGCATATGACATTAGTTGGAAAGAAAAACATTATATCATGTATTTTAAAATTGAAATTTTTGATTATTTTATTTCAAATGAAGTTTATAGGGAATCAAATATTGGGATAACATAATGAGTTTTAATAATCACTCCTATAGTCTTCTTACGTTTTTTCCACTGTGATGTTTTCTGCTTGAATTTGATCAACTTTGATGAAGTGTGGTCATTTTGTTGGAGAGTGACTAGCAGGTTCACATAGAGTGAGTTGGTTATCATATTTGGTCAGTTGAGTTGTTGGTTTAGTTGTATATTAAGTTTATTTTACAAATAATGTTCGATTCAATTTTAAGGTAACTGTTTTTTAGACTATCTAATTCTTTAGGATTTTTTGATTTTTATATTGCGGTGAAATCATTCCCTTTAGAACTCTATTGATTCCCTCGGTTCTTTTCGCCATCCCGGAAGGAACTAGAATGCCTCTCGAGGATTTTTACAGGATGGCCTGGGGGACTGGTTCAAGGTCAACTCGGGTTAGTTCGTGAAAAAATGGCATCAAAGGAGATCATCAATTAGAAAACCATTCTTTTTAGAGCACCCTTGTCATTTGGGGTATTTCATGGTAGATATAGTAGGATTTTATGTACATAAGTGTTATGTGTGGGTAGAGCGTCATGAACTCTTTCTCATTCTGAACCCCACGTTTCTAGGGGATGTGTGGTTTTATTAGTGTCATTTGTTCTTGGAGACGGTTTGGGGTAAGGATATGCCAATGGGAGTCTGAGTTATGGCCTCTATGAGATCTCAATGCCCTAAAAGGAATGTAGAGCTTGGGAAGGGTCTAAAAATGTATCTTTTTGTTGGTGTGGCTTTTTACATATGGCCACAAACCATACGGTCAAGTCACCTAGTGACACTTGTTCTCATTTGTGAGTCTATTGGACCAATCTTGAGTTCTGAATTTTTTTTTTGAAAATCCATGTGTGAGAATTTTGGAAATGGGTTTTAAAGGAAGGATAGGATTTTGAGAATTGGAAAAGGGGGGTCACAAAATTTAAATATAAGAACTGTTATGGAAGGTTTTGTTTTTTTGAATCAAATTTTAGAGAGAATGTGGAAATTACTTAATGGGATTGGATTTTACCCAATCTAAACATGTTGTTTGTTGAAATAAAATTCATTGAAAGTGTGAATCATTTCATAATGATTCTTAATATTTGTTTTAAATGTGGTGTTTTGAATGTTGAAAAGTGTTTGAATCAGATAATTTTGTTTTGGAAATTGGTTTTGAGTGGTTGGAGTTTTCATAGAAAGGGTATTAGTTTTAATGGCCAATAGATTAGGAAAATATATATTGCTAAATATTAGAAAATGGGAAGGGTTTTTTGAAGTAGCTTGGTTATTTTGAATGTTGTTAAAAAATAATAAGAGTAGGTTTTTAAAAAAATATTCATGGTAAAGTGTGGATTTTTTTGAATTATTTAATGATTTTTTTTACAATGTTGTTGGTGTTCCTTTGGAAGGAACATGATTTTTGGATTGATGTTGTTTTGTTTAAGCATTTAGTGTTTTCATGGGTGTTCACATGATAGGATTTATTGATATCTGGGAGGATGGACTATATGGAATGGTGGTTGGATGCCTAGGGTGGCATGGAAATTTTCACTTGAGTGAGACTTGATGAAACAACATTGGTGAATGTGGAAACCCATCATGTTAGTTTATTTTTTAAAAGTATTTTGAGCTGAAAAATTATGGAATTTGTTTATAATCTTATGTTTTTGTGGCTAGTTTTTTTTTATATCTTAGAAGAGTTATTTATTCAATCATATTCCCTGTGATCTTGAAGTCATAATCTTATTTGTCTTGAGATGAGATCTTGTTGGTGGCTTGGTTTTGGAGTAATGATCACTAGGTTTCTAATGATGTGTTTGATGTTGTGATGTGACCATGGATAGTTCTGCTTTGGAAATAATTCTTATTGATCTACCTAAGGATTAATTTAAAATACTAAATCCACCAATTCAGATGAGGCCTTGAATATTGTTTTGGAGTAGATAGCTTTTTTGGATTGATTTAAATTGATTCCAATTTGTGATAATTCTTTTGGATATAGTAGTTCTGTTCAGTGGTGTTGATGTGTTTCTCCATATTCCATGTCTTTTCTGCTCCATGTTCAGAGTTAGAGATACTTTTTTTTATTTTTATTGACTTTTTATACCAAAATGATTGTTTTTAGTAAATAATTGTTAAGTGTTGTGTTTTTCAACTTACTGTGTAGAATGTTCAGTTTTTAGTTTAAAATAATTTTTTAATGTGCTTTAGTGTCATTTTAAATAATTCTAATATTCAAATGAGTCATGCGAATTAGACTTTTATTTATTTATTATTTTTTTATTCTAGTTATTTTATTAATTAATTTATTAAATTCATTAATTTTTTATTATTTTAATTGTAAATAAATAACTGTTTTTAGTTTTTTAGTCTTTTAATAGTTTAATTGGTTTTAAAATTTTAATTTTATTCATTTAATATTTGTCATTTTTCAATTTAATTAATTATTTAATTAATTGGTTAAATAATATAAGCAAGTTACTATAAATATTTTTCTTTGTTCTTTAATGATGTTTGTTTATTTTCATTAACCCAAATTAATTCATTTGTTTATATAAAGATTCATTATTTAACTTTGATGTGTTTTTAGTTTTTAATTCCATTCTATTTAATTTAATTTATTAGTTTATTAATTTATTTATTTTTTTAGTTTTATTAAATTATATTATTTATTTATTTATTTTTTGTTGTGTTTATTCGCAGGTGTTGCACATGGTCTGGTCTTTATTAGTAGCCTTGCTACTAATACACCTCACCATTCCATCTTTTCTCATCATCAGACTAAGTCTACCAAGACAACTCTTACCCAACCTCACCATTAACCCATTCTATCAGTAGCCTTGCTACCGGTGACCTTCCTCGCCTACACACATGTTCTCACTGATACGTATTTCCTCACTGATACCTCTCCCCCTCTAAATCCTCACCCATCCTTACCGCTCACCCATCCTCACTACTACATCCTCTTCCAGTAGCTGCAAATCTATGCCCCCACTTTCAGTAGCTGAAAATCCTCTACCAGTAGCTGCAAATACTCACCCCCTCTACCAGTAGCTACCAATCCTCTCCAATACCTCTATTACTCATCAGCGCCACCCCCTATTTCAAACCCTAATCACCTGAATCACCACCGGCCTCTCCTTCAATCTGAGATCCCACTTCACCATACCCCTCGGTTCCCCTGCGGAGCCGACTTCACCGCACTCCACAGGCGCTCACCCCTGCCTTCTTCCACGCTGCATCAACCCTTGAGCTGCTACGTCCATACCTCCTCCAGCTACTTCAAAACCCCAACCCAAAGCCCTCATCCCCTATTCTTACGAGCCCTGCAACCCTTTCTCAAGTCAAAGTCGCCACACTCCCTCTGAAACACCGCTCCATCCCCTGCTCACCGGCGAGTGACCCAAATCCCAGTCGTGAACCATTGTCACGCCCCTTTCTCCATTCAGAGCTGCCAGGAGACCCCCTGAACGTCGTTGCACCACTGCCGGAAGAGCCAACCCCACCACACTAGCACCGAAAGCTTCCACAGCGCCATCACCCTACTTCTCCTCTGTTTTTCCACATATCCCATGCTGCTGAGTCGAACTCTCCCCCTATTGGAGCCGCCGAGACCCTCGAACCGCCACCGCTGCGCCACTGCCCTAACCCCGATGCACACCCTGTTTTTCTCCCTCCATGCACCTGCATGATCCCCCTCTCCTCTTCTCTTTATTCTTTAAATTTTTTATATATTAATAATTATATATATAATAATAGTAATATTAATTAATATATATATATATATATTTATAAGTAGTTTTATCTAAGTATTGATATAATATATGATATTTAAAAGTTTCATTTTATATGTTTTCTATTTTGAATCACATGCATTTCTTTGTGCAGGGGGCGAGATGCATTGACTTAGAGTTCACTGAAAAGATGAAGTGCACATAAAAGCACGCCATGTGGATCAGTTGATTCCAGGGATGAAATTGGCTGGCCGCGCTTGCACCCATTCAGTTAGTTAAGAGAAATTGCTTCGGTAACCAGCACGGGAGGAAGCAGCACAGTGAAAGTCCTAAGTGGTGGTCGGGGAACAATTCGGAAGAGATTCCAGAGACATCAGCCAGGTCATCAGCATTCATCACGGGCATGAGGCGCTAGTTTGAATGATCTATCCAGGAGTATCATTGAAGCAAAAAGGGATTCCAGGGTAGAGAAGGGCATTTATTCTTCCATCTAGAGATCCCTCGATCCATCAATTCATCGTGATCAACCTTCGATCCATCTCACCACCAAAACAAAGGCAGACAGACATTGAGCAGGAGGATCAGAATCAAAGCAGTTACTGGGGAGAGGATCAATCTTGCGGGAGGTGTTTCTTAATTCATTATTTGTTTCCTTCTGTTTTACTATTTTAATGTGTAGTTAAATATATTAGGGGAATCAAGCTGTAGCGAACTGATCATACATATATCTGTCATGCTTTGTTAGTTTGATTTCTCGGTTTTCTCTTCTATTTATTTTGAGTATCATTTCACATTACTTAACTGACGGGTGTGGTAGTGAATCATTTCACTGTGGATCATTGACCGAAGTACCGAGAATTGGAAAAGGTCATTGCATTTATTATCCAATTTAAGAAGACTTTTCCAAGGGTCAAGATCAGATGATTGGGACTCAAGGAAGTTAATCGAGCTGTGTTGATCCACTGAAGTGACAACGTAGTATATTAGAACCATTTTTTTATGCACTGAGTAATTGAATTAATCTAAACTTGGAGAATATAATTTTAATCAGTTCAAAGCAGCCTGAGAACCCTAAAATCATCATTACTGTTTGTTCTCTGTTTAAGCCATAAATTTCACCATATCACCTTCATTTTCACACCCACTGCTAGTGTTTGTTTCCTATGTACGTACAGTTATTTTTTTAGTGATCTATTTTTAATTTTTTTTGTTTAAGTGTTTAATCTGGTCTAACAAAACATAAGTCCTTGTATGTGGTTCTACGCCATTCTTACCACAGTTCTAGTAGTTTGTAGGGTTTATAAATTTTAAATTTGCGCATACTCAATGAATGTGCGACCAAATTTTGGTGCCATTTCCGGGGAAGGCACGTGCGACCAAGGTAAAAAAACACCAAAAAATTATTAAATAGAACACAAAAATTTCAAAACATAAAAACTGTACAAAAAAATCTCAAGAAAAGTTTGTTTTTGAAGCTGCATGCACACTAGAACTACTATTTTAGAACTTTAAACTCCAAATCTATAAATCAACAAGCACTTTTCTGCACTTAGAAAACAAAAGAAACACAAAATGGGGAATTTGGATAACATTTCTGGAAATAAAAATATCAATGGGCCACAACCCTTAGTTCCTGCCCTTGAGAGACCTAAGCTTAGGGAGTTTCAAATTTCTGCTATGTCAAACAATCCATCCTGCATCAAATTGTCCCCTAGGTCTAGGAGCTATGAGATCAAGCAGTCTCATCTTTCTCAACAGACATCATTTAATGGTATTTTAGTAGAGGAATCCTTAGTGTTTATCAGAGATTTTTATGGTTCTTTCCAGCAGTTTCCTATGAGAGATCTTTGTGAGGAAGAGTTGAGGCTGAGGTTGTTTCAATTCTATCTAAATGGGAGGGCTAGGAAATTGTTTCAATATTTAGATGATGAAATCTTCGAAACATGGGAAGAGGTTTGCAATGCCTTTGTATTTAAATTCTATCCCAGGAACACCACCATTGAGGTTAGGCATAAGATCATTGGCTTTGTCCAGAATGAGGGGGAACTCTTTCAAGTAGCATGGGAAAGATTCAGAGGTCTTCTTAGATAGATCCCCAACCATCAATTAGCTCCCCATATTCTCATAGAGACTTTCTATAATTACCTCACCCCCTACAATCAGAACATAGTTGATCAATCTTGTGGAGGTTATTTCTCTGATTCCACTGCTGCTGAGCTGAAACAATTGTTTGATAAGTTGGCTCAAAAATCTCAGCACATGTGCACTAGGAAGAGAGTCATCCATAGAGAAGATACAAATCCTCAAGCTGTTGTTGTTGTTGATAGGGTCCCTAGAGAGCAGTGCTATCACTGTGGGATGTTTGGTCACACTCAGAGATGTTTTCCAAACTTTGATCTCCCTGTTTCATGTGATGAGAATGCCCAATTTGGTGATTATAGGTATAGGAATCGAGGTGTCCATGCTCAACTATAAATTCCATACCACTCTGTATATCAAGGTCATCCCAGTCTATAATGGAATGAACAAGGGGTCAAAAAGCAGCCCACTGCCTCAAACAAGCATCCCATTGCCCCAACTTTCCACCCACAGCCCAAAAAAAATTTCCAGAATCAATATGAGGCTGAATCTACTAATTCTCAATTGGAGTTAAAGTGGAGGTTGCAATAAGTGTTGAGTGAGATCATCTCATTTAAGAAGGACATAGATTCTAAGATTCAAAATTTCGAACTTCAAATGCGTCAAATGGCTATGAATCAAGCTAGTAAGGAAAAGACCAAGCTGCCTAGCACTTCATCCCCCAATCTAAGAGAAAATGTGATTGCAGTAACAAACAGGTCAGGGCTTAAACTTAAGGAACCAGTTAAGGAACCACCTTGGAAAGAGGATATAAATGTTCAAGATGAAATTCGAAATGAGAATATAGAAAATCCCAATTTTGGAAATATAGAAAGCGAGTTTCAAACTAAACAGATTGTGAAAACAACACCTGAGAAAGATAAGGAACCAAAGAAAATGAAGTGGGAATTTATTAAAGAAGAAAAGAAGAAAGTGGGGTCTGAGGAGAAGGTGAGTAACCTACCTGTTCTGAAACATTATACCCCTCCCATTCCCTTCCCTAAAAGAGTGAAGCAATGTGATAAACCCGATTACCTGAGATCGTTGAAACTGATTCGAAGCTTCACCATCAACATGCCTTTCTTAGAAGCCTTGGATAAAATCCCATCATATTTTTCATTCAAAAAAAGGGTTCTGAAGAACAAGAATGATTGGAAGAAGTTGGATAAAATTGATCTCAAAGCGGAGTGTAGTGCAATTGTCCAAAAAAACATTCCTCCCAAATTAAAAGACCCTGGTGGCTTTATCATTCAGTTCCAAATAGGAGGAAGTGAGAAACTGAATTTCCTATGTGACATAGGAGCAAGTATCAATCTTATTCCTTTCCCCTTGTTCAAAAATCTGGGTCTTCAGGATATCCAATCAACTTCTTTTTGTCTATAGCTTGATGATAGATCACTCACACACCCTTATGGAAGAGTGGATGACCTGTTAGTAAGTGTTGGAAAACTCACATTACCCACTAATTTTTTGATCCTTGATATGGAATTTGATGTAAAGGTTCCAATCATGTTAGGAAGACCCTTCCTTGAAACTGGTGGTGCCATCATTGATGTCTCCAAAGGTAAACTCACCCTAAAAGATGTAGATGATGTGTAGGAAATGTTGGTGTTTTAAAGGCCCTGACATGAGGTTACTTGTGATGTGACAGATGTGGCTGCAAATCAATGTTACAAAATTGAGGTTAGAGCTGAGTATGGGTCTTTCCCACTTGAGGTCATAGAGATACTAATTCCCCAACCCACTGAAAATTTTTTCCTGGCTATTTCTCTTTCCCCACATCCTTCTGTTGATGAGAAAATTCATTCATTGGAACCCATTCTGGAGAGTGAGTCTCAAATTTTTCATGCACTGTCTCAACCTATTTATGAATGTTTCCCTGGTAAAGTTGACTGTCTAAGAGTTCCTGATGCTGGAGAAAGCTCGGAGTGGAATTGTTCACTGTCTCTATGGATCTTTTAGTTTAGGAACTGAGGATGGGAGTGTGACCGAATAGGTTTTGTGGGATGATGACCATGATTTTGGGTAGTTTTATGATCTCACTGGATCCCAAAGGACCTACATTTTTATTATTTAATATTCAATCACTTTAGAAAGTCAATTCAGATGATTATTAATTATGTCCATTGTAACTGGAGTAAAATGGGAAAATGGGATCTCATGATGAGTATCTGAGACAAGGTGCCTTGGGTGCCTTTCTATGAATAAATAAATCCAATTTTAATCTTAATAAGTGCTATACACAGTGCTCTGCACATGGAATATCGCTGGGAAAAAGTTAAAAAAAAGCGCCCTTGTCAAAAATAAACTCATTATGGTGAGGGAAATTTTGAACCAGGATGAAGAAGTGAGCAATTGACATGGTTAATTTTCATTTGGGTTGAATCAATAAAGTGATCAATTTAATGGACATTAATTTCTGGAACTTGTAGGAAGGTGAGAATGGAAGGTGCACTTGGTTATGTTTTGAGTTTCACTTCATCTAACCTATCAACACTCCTTGAATTAGAACTCGAACGTGAAGGTGAAGTAGGACAATTAATGAATACACATAGGAGGCAAGACATACTTGGTAGTGTATGAATTTGGGAGGCTTGACTTCCAGTGAGTATTTGAAGCTTGGCAGAACATCATTTTTTTGAACACCTTTGAAAAGATTGACCAACTGTTGCTTTTGATCCTCTTGGTATTAACGTTTAGTCATGCACTTTGTTTTGAACTGAAATTCACAAATCATCATTCTGTTTTAATGTCAAATGCATGTACTTGTTTGAGGACAAAGAAGGCTTTATGTGTCGGAGAGTTTGATGTGGTGGTGTTTTGACACTCTTTGCCACATCCTTTTTGTATTTTTATTGACTTTTTTATACCAAAATGATTGTTTTTAGTAAATAATTATTAAGTGTTGTGTTTTTGTACTTGCTGTGTAGAATAATCAGTTTTTAGTTGGAAACAAGTGGTTTAATGTGCTTTAGTGTCATTTTAAATAATTCTAAAATTTAAATGAGTCGTGCGAATTAGACTTTTATTTATTTATTCTTTTATTTTTATTCTACATAGTTTATTAATTCATTTATTAAATTAATTAATTCTTTATTCTTTAAATTGTAAATAAATAACTCTTTTTGGTTTTTTAGTCTTATAATAGTTTCGTTAGTTTTAACAAATTAATTTTAATCGTTTAATATTTGTCATTCTTCAATTTAATTAATTCTTTAATTAATTGGTTAAATAATTTAAGCAAGTTACAGTAAATATTTTTCTTTGTTCTTTAATTAAGTTTGTTTATTTTCATTAAACCAAATTAATTCATTTTTTTAAATAATGTTTCATTATTTAACATTGTTGGGTTTTTAGTTTTTATTTCCGTTGTTTTTAATTTAATTTATTAATTTATTAATTTTTATTTTTATTTTTATGAAATTATTTTATTTATTTAATTTTCTTTGTTGTGTTTATTCGCAAGTGTTGCGCACGGTCCGGTCCATATCAGTATCCATGCTACTGATACACCTCACCGTTCCATCTTTTCTCACCGTCACACTAAGTCTACTGATACAGCTCTTAACCAACCTCACCATTAACCCATTCTATCAGTATCATTGCTATCGGTGACCTTCCTCAACGATACACATTTTCTCACCGATACGTATTTCCTCATCGATACCTCTCCCCTTTAAATCCTCACCCATCCTTACCGCTCACCCATCCTCACTACTACATCCTCTACCAATAGCTTCAAATCTAAGCCCCTGCTACCGGTAGCTGCAAATCCTCTACCAGTAGCTTCAAATACTCACCCACTCTACCAGTAGCTTCTAATCCTCACCGATACCTCTATTCCTCATCGGCGCCTCCCCTGTTTCGAACCCTAATCCCATGAATCTCCACCGGCCTCTCGTTCAAGCCAAAATCCCACTTCACTAAGCCCCTCGGTCCCCCTGCTGAGCTAACTTCGCCACACTCCACAAGCGCTCGCCCCTACCTTCTTCCACGCTGCATCAACCCTCAAGTCGCTGCCTCCATCCCTCCTCCAGCTGCTGCAAAACCGCACCCCAAAGCCCTCATCCCCTGTTCTTCCGAGCCCTACAACCCTTTCTCAAGCTGAAGCCGCCGCAGTCCCTCTGAAACACCGCCGCATCCCCTGCTCGCCGGTGAGTGACCCAAATTCCATCCGTGAACCCTTTTCGTGCCCCTTTCTCCATTCAGAGCCACCGCGAGACCCCCTCAACGTCGCTGCGCCACTGTCGGAATAGCCGACCCCACCACACTAGCGTTGCAAGCTTCCACAGCACCGTCTCCCTACTTCTTCTCTGCTCCGCCACACATCCTCTGCTACTGAGATGAACTCTCCCCCTATTGGAGCCGCCGAGACCCTCGAACCGCCGCCGCTGCACCACCGCCCTAACCCCGCCGCACCCCCTGTTTTTCTCCATCCTTGCACCCGCACGAACCCCCTCTCTTCTCTTTTTTCTTTTCATTTTTATTTTATTTTATATATTAAAAATTATATATATAATACATTATATAACATATATAACATATAATATAATATATATATATTATGCCATATATATATATTATATACTATACAACAATGATTATAGTTTTAATAATAATAGTATACAATCTTTTATATATCATAATAATATATGTTATTAAATAAATATAATAAATATATTTACATAAAATAGTAATAATAATATTAAGTAATATATATATATATATATATATATATAAGTATTTTTATCTAAGTTGTGATATAATATATGATATTTAATAGTTTCATTTTATTTGTTTTCTATTTTGACTCATGCATTTTTGTGTGCAGGGGGACGGATGCATCGACTTGGAGTTCACTAAAAAGATGACGTGCATATAAAAGTACGCCATGTGGATCAGTTGTTTCCAGGGAAGAAATTGGCTGGTTGCGCGCGCACCCATTCAGCTAGTAAAGAGAAATTGCTCCGGTGACCAGAGCGGGAGGAAGCAACACAGTGAAAGTCCCACATGGAGGTCAGGGAACACTTCAGATGAGATTCCAGAGACTTCAGCCGGGTCATCAGCATTTCATCACGGGCAAGAGGTGGTAGTTTGATTGATCTACCAAGGAGTAGAATTGATGCAAAACAGGGATTCCAGGGTAGAGGCGGGCATTGATTCTTCCATCTAGCGATCCCTCTATCCATCAATTCATCGTGATCAACGTTCGATCCATCTCACCACTAAAACAGAGGCAAACAGACATTGAACAGGAGGATCAGAATCGAAGCAGTTACTGGAGAGAGGAGCAATCTCGCGGGAGATGTTTCTTAATTCATTATCTGTTTCTTTCTGTTTTACTGATTTAATGTATAGTTAAATAGATTAGGGGAATCGGGTTGTAGAGAACTGATCATCCATATATCTGTCATGCTTTGTTAGTCTGATTGCTCAGTGTGATTCCATTGCTTGGTTTTTTCTTCAGTTTATTTTGAGTATCATTTCACATTACTTAACCGACAGGTGTGGTAGTGAATCATTTCACTGTGGATCATTGAACGAAGTACCGATAATTGGAAAAGGTGAATGCATCTATTCTCCAATTTAAGTAGACTTTTCCAAGGGTCATGATCAGAAGATCGGGACTCAAGGATGTTAATCGAGCTGTGTTGTTCCACTGAAGTGACAACTCAATGGATTAGCACCATTTTTTATGCACTGAGTAATTAAATTAAACCAAACTCAGTGAATATCATTTTAATCAGTTCAAAGCAGCCTGAGGTTTCTAAAATCATCATTACTTTTGTTCTCTGTTTAACCCATATATGTCACCATATCACCTTCATTTTCACACCCACTACTATAGATTGTTTCCCTGTGTACATATAGTTAGTTTTTGTTAGTGATCTATTTTTTTTTGTTTATTTTTTAAATCTGGTCTAGCACAACATATATCCTTCTATGTGGTTCAACACCCTTCTTACCACAATACTAGTAGTTTGTAGGGTTTATAAATTTTAAATTTGCGCGCACTCAACGATTGAGCGACCATGGTGCTACATATCTATGTGTTTCGGTGTAGATGATGTTGTGTTTTTGAGAATGTGATTTTTTCGGGGTTTTGGGATCCTTAGCACCTGACTGCGGTGCAACATATTCTTCAAGCATCAAGGCTCCAGCTATAGGCCTCAATGTGAAGCTTTTCACGTAGTCAGGAATTCACTTGAGGTGTGGGGAGCTCGACTAGAACATTGCCTCCATCAACGTAGTAAGGTATTTTCTATGTCTCTATTTTGGTTCCTTGTAACTGTAAATTTCCTCTTGTCACAACAAGAATGGTGGACTTACACCTCAATTAGAGTTTATGGTTACTCCTTCTCAGATGCGGGTTTCTAATCAATATCCAAATGGGGATGAACAATGTAAATATGGTTTGGACTTGGTATTACATGTTTTTAGATAGAGGGTGTAGGGTGGTTCCTCTATTTATTTAGTGGTTTCAGGGGCCCAATGATTTATTCCCCTTCCATCCCATCCCATAGTGGCATGGGTTTTTATCCATGCTGAAAGTGTTGGCCCAGTTGTTATACAGTCTGTTTTGGAGTGGGTGGTTCAAATATTAATGTCATAACCCTATTAACACGATTTGGTTGGTTGTTTTGGGAGAGTTTTGGTAGAATTATGCAATTGAGGTCCAATTCTTGTTAATGTTGAATTCTTATCCTTCTGTTGCTAGTTTGGTTCTAATGGTGGGGAGACCCACCACGAGTGTGGTCAAATTTCACTCATATAAATAGGTCTAGTGCTAGTTATTTCATAAATTTCAGGAATTCATTCATTACTACCCTAGAATATTTTGTTTTCGTGAGTCCTCTTTGGTTTGGTTGATTTTTGGGTTTGTTGATAAACGGCCCAACAATCGGGTTCTTGGTTTGGTTGTGGATTTAGTGACTCACTCATTCGGTTGATTCTTTGAAATTGTTTGAGAGTTGTTGTTTTGGTTGAGGTAAGAGGATAAAGTTTCATTAATAAAGGATGGGGTTTCATTGGATTCAATGGCTGGAAAATATTTAAATGTAATCCTTAGGTATTGATCAATCAACTAGAATGTGATCTGGCTTTCCAAGGGCTAAAAACAATTATGGTGGGGAGAATGGTCACAACAAGTTTTTCATGACTTTATTTTGATCTGTTTCATTGGAAATCCCAATAATTTTAATCGGTATTGGGTGATATTAATGTTGAGTATTTACTTTTCATCTATGTATAATTACAATACTTTGGGTTCCCCATTTCTTATTTTGGAGTTTATTGAGAAATGGTGGTTACTTCATGATTTTGGCCATACCATGAGCCCATTTCAAGATTAAATATTTTTTCTAAAAATCATTTATTATTCAACAATTTTCACCCATTACACATCCTAATCTTACTCCAATGACATATTCAAACCACTATATCCTTTTGGACACCTTAATAATTCATAAACAAGGTGAAATTTGGTTACTTATTTATGTATTGAGCATGCATGTGGTTCAATTACCAGTTTAAACAAAAAAATAATAATAATTTATATATTAATCATTGTTTAATACTTTTTTGTTATTCCAACTCTCACTCAAATAAAAAATCTAAAGACTCACCACCATTATCAAATTTTCATCTATGGAGATCATTTTCATCTCATATGAGGGAGAATGTTTTCAGGGTTCCTCAAATCATCCAGATTTGAGAAGGTAATTTATTTCATCCATAAATCATTCATTTCATATTATTTTCTCCCTGAATATATTTCCTCTACTTCTTCCAGATCTAAGGCGACCCTCTACTAAATTTCAAGTAATTCATTATCTTTTATGAGTGTGGATCTAAGTGAAGGTGAAGAGTTTTCTAGTTTCCATGGTGAGATTCCTTTTCCTTTTTCCACAATCCTATCTATCCACTATTTCATGGTTATTTCCTCTACCTATTCATGATAAGGGTACTTTATGGTTTTCCAATTATTTTAATGGGGGTTAAATTCATTAGGGATGTAATTTGTAATGTCGAGTTTATATACCCGTGGTGGGTGATTTCAGTTGTTTGTTACCATTCCGCAAAGAATTTGAGGTAAGTTTCCCATTTTTTGGAATTTTTATTTAATATATTACTATTTAATATTGTTTTAATATTACTCATATTCTAAAAATTATAATTACTTCATTGTATAATTGGTTGTAAGTTCCATATAGCGGTTAAAACCTTTTTTTGTAAAGTTGTGTAGTTTTGTTAAAATGGTGCACATTTTGTAATTTTTCAAATGATATCATATCTTCTGCACCTGTTTTGTGGTAATTGTAACATGTTTCAATCTCTTGAATAAATATATGTAATTACATTGTTTTTTATTCCTCATCGCGTGTTTAAAATTAATTGTTTTGTGGAAAAATTCATGTCATGGGTTCAGTGAGTTTCCCAGATGACTTTTATGTGTTGGGTTTGGATTAATATGATTGTTTTTCCATTATTATAATATCTTACGTGGGAAATGAAATGCATTTAGGGTTTCTTATGTTGATTTCAGGATGGTTTTGGTTTTTAGAAAGAAGGTGTATTGGTTTAATGGTATTTTGACATGTGTTTCTAATGGAAGACTTGTTTGGAACATTTATAAAAAGGGTTGTATAATGGACATGAAATATGTATATTTCCAAGGTTGTTACAAATTCACTAAATATTAAAATGGTGGGTTCTCACATCCTTATTAAATGTGAGATTTTTTCCTATGAAAAATGTCAATTCGATAAAATTGTTTACAAGTCTCTTTGGCCTATCCTAAAAATAAATAATGAGTGGTTTACATGTATATACCATGTCGTGTCAATTGGGATTTTTTTATGGTCCATGAAATGATTATATTAAATACTTTTAGGTCTTCCAAATATGTTTTGGTTGGGATTTTTTTGGAGTTTAACCTTAAAATAGTGTTTTTGAATGAGTTTTATGTGCGAAGCCTCATTACACTCTTTGAAAAAAAAATGAAGAATTTAAGTGGATTATTGATCCATAACTGAAATGTGAACCATGTATGTGGGATTTTTGTGTGTTTATAGTTTTGGAATTTAATTTTAATTTTGATTGTGTATTTTATAATATTTGTAACCTGATTTAAAACTAAAGGGAATCCCTGGGATTTATGTGGGAGGACATGTACTAGTATGCTAGTGATCCTGTTGGGTTTGGCCCTTGTTTCACGTATAATGATTGATGATGAAAACAATAACTAAACTATTATTATGAAGTTTTTGGAGGAACACAATGTGATGGTTATTCTCCCTTCTACTGGATTGTGTGTAGAAGAATGAATATTTATTATGGTTTCCTTCACCAAGATACAAGGTTCCAGGGGCTCACAACTAACTAGTGCATAGGGGTGTTCCCCTGACATGTTATCATTGGTCATTTTGTACACACCATCGGCATATGGTGTGTTTGGTTGGTAAATTCAGTATCTTGTGTGATTTATTTAAATGATTAAATTCTATAAAGTATCCCTCTTGAAAACTCTTTTGATTTTGAAGTTGCACCACTTAGAAAATTATTACAGGCACTCTTGTTTATAATACATGCATGTTTTGGTCTGTTTATTTCTTTATATCATGGGAACTCATTTGGAAAACAAAAATTTATATACAGTATTTAAAAAATTAAATTTATGATTCTTATATTTTAATGGATGTATATATGGAATAGAATATCAGACTAACCTCTTGAGTTTTAATACTCACCCTTATAGTTTTCTTCTGTTTTTAGCCCTTGAGAAGGTTTCATCTTAAGATCGATCACCTTGGTAGAAATTTGATCATTGTGATGGAGAGTGACAAAAGTAGTCACATGGAGTAACTTAGTTATTAGTTATGGTCAGTTGAGTTGTTGGTTTAGTTTTACATTGAGTTTGTTGTACAAATAATGTCCAATACATTTTATATGTAAATTTATTTTGGACTGTACATTTTTATGCTCTTTTTGATTAAATTATTATATTTTGGTGATATTATTCCCTAGTGTAATATTATTATTCCTTTGATTCTTGTCTGCATCCCAGTAGGATCAGGAACACCTCTTGGGACTTGTCGCAGGCTGGCCTAGGGGACCAGTTTATGGTCGACTTAGGCCGGTTTGTGATAGATATGAGTGTGTGTGTATGTGTGTGTGTGAGACTGTATGTTGGTTTAAATATATATGTATATATATTTTAGTGGAAATATATATATATATTGTGTATAAATAACTATTTCAAAATATATATATACATATATGTGGAATATGTTTAGGATATATAAATGTGTTTAATGGTTGAAAAAACATCTAAGTGGAATTCTTGGGCATCATAATTTTTAAAGAGGAATGTGATGGTTATAATACTGTAAAATAAATGAATGAATTAATTGAATTTAAAAAATAGGAAAAATATTCACTAATAGGGAATTATTGGTGTATTTTTGAGCGTAGAGTAAAGAATCAATTAACCCTCACATCTCTTCCTCTATTCCTTTATCCCCTATCTTATTATTATTATTTCATTTTTTATTGTTCATAAAATATATCTCTTTAATACCATCTCAAATATTGGTAGGATTGACACCTTTTGGGTGTCATTGTGTTCACCTCAATTAGTAGAAGCATTATTATTTTTTTATTTTAAAGGAAAAAATTTATTCATCAATCTGATTTATAAAATTTTAAATGGGTCAATTTATATAAATTGTCAATGGATAATTTCATAGATATTTCATGATATAGTCTCCAAAATTGGCATAAGGTATTTTATTTTAACTATCATAGGAAAATTACATGTTTTATGAAAACTAATTATCAGAAATATTGGTAAATAATAAATGTGTCAAAATATCAAAACATATTATGTGGAAACACATTATAATATTATAATTGTGAAATTATAATTATAAGGAATACTTATTAGAATATAAATATACAAATTTTGAGTGGATAATTATTTAAAATTATCAAACAACAATTGATAAATAATAAAATTATAATTATTAAAATTATCCCACAACAATGTATAGATTATTGAATGAAAATAATTTAAAAAGTAAATATATAATTGATTGATTATGAAAATATAAATATAAATGGATAATTTATGAGAAATTATGAAAAGATAAATATAAAGGATAATTTTAGTGAAACTTTCAAAGTATAACATAAAATTATAATTAATGATAAATAATTAAAATATAATTATTAAGGGAAAATATATTTAAATTTATTGAATTATATTTATAAAATAATAATTTAAGAAAAATTATCAAAATAGAATTATATAGATATAATTTCATAATAATTATCAAACTATAATTTCAAAAGGGTAATTTATGATAAATTACCAAATGATAATTAAAAAAGGATAATTTTATATAAATTATCAAAATATAATTATAAATTGATAATTTATGACAAATTAAAGAAATATAATTCGACAAAGGATAACTTATGAAAAAAATATTTAAGTATAATTATAAAATGATTAATTATGATAAATTATTGAAATGCGTAATTTTAAAAGTATAATTAAAGAAAAATTATCAAAATATAAATAAAATGGTTTAATTAATGAGAAATTATCAAAATATATTTATCATATGATAATTTATAAGATATTAACTAAGTGTAATTACAAATTTATTATTTAATACAATTTATAAAATCTTAAATATAAAAGGGTAATTTATAATAAATTATCAAATGATAATAATAAATTTATAAATATGAAATTATTCTTGTGAGATAATTTATCATCGGATGTGATATTTTATTAAAATAATAATGTGGTATTAGATCGAGGAACCCCTAGAAAATATCGCGCATTGATTTTTTAATGAATGTGATGATTGGGATGCAAGACAGTGTATCAAAACTAAACATATTTGGTTTAACATTTCTATTGATGATAATAAATTTGAGTTAGGACATTCCTTATAAATTTAAGATCATTTACACATATTTTTTATTATTATGATTATGCATAGACATATTTTGATGACCATTCTAAATTATGATAGCATGTTGGTGTGGTTGTTTCCCTGGAAACCCTGTGTTACAATTGATACATTGAGTACTTGTAGCTTGATATTCATTTTTGATGTTTGATCACATGTAATTTGTGTGCTACATTACATATAATGATATGTTAAGCTTTCTCATGTATCCTATCATGCTATGTGTTCCTTTTGGTAATGTTCTTGGACCCCAAAACAAGTGGATTATAATTACAAGTTATACCGTAGAGGGGAGATACATATGACTTGTGATAATGATGATGAGGGACCAATGTAGGGGGTACACATACGAAAATGCATTGGGGATTCTGAGTGAGGCACTCAATTACTGGGAAATTCTGAATAGCTATCAATACCTAGTATTCACTGAATGAATAATTCATGATTACTAGATCTCAGTCCCAAATATTTTACCTGATGAAAAATGAATCTTTTCTACCACTCAGTCCCTATTATGTGCCTTGAATCTATGGGGATGATGAATAGATCTAAGTACCTATAATGTCATTGGATGAAGTTGGGAATAGGAAATAATCTCACTCACTTGAATATATGGAGAACATATCATCCTAAAAATCATTTATTTCATGATTCATAATCAAATGGATTTGAGTATATTGATTAATTAGTCTTCAGGTAGATTATTCATTCATTAATCCTCTTGAATATCCATCCGGTAATGATCTAAAAAATGTATGGTTGGGGGTGGTGGAAACTTGGTTAGTTCACAACCACTATGTTTTAGACTATGTTTTACTATTTTTGATACATTTAAATTTTATTATGGCATAAAATTGTATAAAATAGCACATTAGGTTATGTATGCATTTGTACATTCCTACTGAGTTGTGCAATGTCATAGTACTCAAAAATTTGGATGTACTTGTAGATTGCTTGAGGGGTCGGAGAAGGGAACAGATTCTAGGTGGGATACATGAGAATATGAGAATGGATCAAGTAGATGACTAGTATGGACTCCATAGGACCTTCAATTTATTTATTTACTATATATTATTTATTTTTTATGGACAAGCTTTCAACATACATGAGAAGTTTTATTTTTGTTACGTGTATGTCATCATTACAGTATTGCATGTTAGTCACCTTATTTATTATGGATTATAAATCATGTGAATTGATATTGATGGTATATGTTTTCCGACTAACAGACTCGGACCATCACTACATGTCAGAAAACTCTTGCATATGAGGAGAGGCATATGGGTTCACGTGGGATTCCAGCTCATATCAAATGATTTGGGTGGGAAAGTTATATAATACATTCCTAAATAACATAAATCTTTTTTTATAAACAACCATATCACTAAATCATAAATATGGTAAATCTTGGAGTACTTAAAGGAAATAAATTACTACTGCTAAATTAATAGATATTATATTAATCAAGTCATACATGCAATCTCAAAAATATCTCAATAAAAAAGGATAAAAAATTTAATCTATCAATATTATGGCATTTTATAGAAAATTTTATGTCATATAGTATCTTCCTTTAAAAGAATCTGGATATCAATTTAAATAAAATTATATAATAAATGTTCTTTGTTATCTATGATATAATTATGGAAATCACTGAAGATGCACTCTAATCTATGAAATGTTTATTATTTTTACATCAAAATGTTCTATAAATTAGTAGATCATATCTAGATCATCCTGAAATAGTGATTAAAATTCTAATAATATGTAAAAAAAGATTTATATGAGAAGAAATTTGTTTTAATATAAAATTTATGATAATTGTGATTTTAAAAACCAAGGATACTACAAAATTCATTTAATAAATTAACCAACAGTGGGAAATGATTCCCTTATTACCAAAGAAATGGGATGAAGGCTCATCTCAATTTTTGGAGACATCTCAAAATGAAAATATTAAAAATATAATAATAATTTAATTTCTATGAGAGGGTGATGGTGATTTAAAAGAAGTATCATCCCTCCTATGATGGTATTCTAACACTTTACCAAAATCACTGTAATAAAATTATTTTTTTCCACATTTTCATTTTTTCATCTCTTTCACTATGATGCTATCAAATAATTTATAGTATATTCAATTTTCATTAATGTGAAACCTCTTATGGTTAGTTTTAAGATAATGCACCACATAGTTAATGATAATTAAAAAAATATAATTCCACAATTTATTTTCATATTAAATTAAATTGTTGATTAAACATTTTTTGTTATGGGGGAAAATGATATTTTCCTATGAAAATTTTATTAAAACTCATTCAATAAAATGTTTACATAATTAAGCTTCCTCATTATTTATTTGTCAATATATAATTGGGGAACATTATGGTAAAATAATCGGCAGTTAATGATAATTTCTATTCAAGTAGGGGCATATTACCTTAATTTTTTTTTTCAAAAATACCTCTTTCTTTTGGAGAGGATATTTTAGGTACTCCTTCTTAGGTAACTATTATGGTTAACATTAGTGTATAAAATATCATCTAAAAGTATACATGGTCAGTGTTCTCATAAAATAAGAGTGAAGATTCTCATGGTTAAATAGGGAAGTTGGTATAATGAAAAAATGTCATTTTGGATAAAAATAGTGCGAATATATCATTTTCATAATCATAGGATAAAACTAATAAAATACTTTGAAATGGAAAAAATCAATTCATGTATTAATTCAATTTATTCTACATAAATTTAATATTCATTTAGAATAATAAAAGTCACTCCCTTTGATTATACAAATTTAATGGTTATAGATACTCAAAAAATGTGAAAAGTTACATGAAAGTCAAATTCAATCTTCCATCCATAATATGATATATCATAAATTTCATCAATTGTTTATGTATTTTATGAATATTTTAATTTTAATGTGATTAACATCATAAAAATTAATTTCAATTCAGGAAAAAATTTCTTAGTGTTTGACATGACGAATTTAAAATTCATTGTATTTTTTTGTTTGACATATTGAATTTCTAAACCTCATATCATTATCTAAGATATTCATTAATATATTACATAACTCAATTTTTAATATCCATCCATCCAACATTAACTTATTATTATTATTTCAAGAAGGGAATATTCCTCCACAGAACAAACCTAAGGAGGTCTAAAGTATTGGAGACCCAATGCATCTGCCCTAACAAAGTTACTACATGCATGTGGAAGAGACCTCAGCCTGGAAAAAAAAATTGCTATCACCATTAGTAATTCATGAGGCGAGGAAGTCAACAACCATGTTCCCCTCACGCCATGTGTGACTAATAATCACCTATGGATCCAATAGACATTTGCACTTACGAATGATGTAGACAATGGTCCAAGAGATTTGGAACTTCCCCTGTAGCAAACCATGGAGGATAGCCGAATTGGTCTCGATCGATTCTAACTTAATGTTGTGAGAGTGACAAATCTCAATACCTTTCAGCATCGTGGAAGATTCTTCCATGAGGGAATCTCCCACTCCAAAGCCATCACTGAAGGCTAGAATCACTTCCCCTTGGGGATCACGAAGCACTCCCCCACCCCTCATAAAACCAGACACACATGACCCGTCCACGTTCATCTTCAACCTACTGCTCGGAGGATTCCATTTCACCCCTCTGCCTCGCCTATTAGCATCCTGTAAGGTGCGAACAACAGAATTACCTACCATGAAAACTCTCAATGTAGGAATATTCGTCCATCCTTTGATTAAAGGAACCAATTCGACCACGATGCACCTGGTTTTAACCATCATGGCCAGGCGTGAGCAGGACGTGTCCCCGTGATAGCTTTGGTTTCAGGTATTCCAGATGCTCCAACAACCTGCAATAAGTAGCACTGTCCGCGCCTTCTTCTATGGAGTGTTATCTTCAGAACCCAAGAACCAAAGTTGCAGAAACGTGTCAAGTGTGGCTGTCCGACTTCCCCACCTGAAAGCCTCGCCCAGGTAACTCCAGACTATAGTCGCCCAGTCACTGGAAAAGAAAAGATGATCGACCGACTCCTCATTGGAAGCAATACAGCAAAGACATTTAGATTCCAAAGAGATCCCTTTGTTCCTCACCTGTTCATCGTTTGGGAGAGCGTTGTTCCAAAGACACCAAAAAATAAAGTTGTATTTCACCGGAAGGTCGCCGCACCAAACCATTCCACTCCATCGGTCGGGAATGCCATGGGCGGAAGACACCGAGCGGTACCCCTTAGCAGAGAAGGCACCCGAATCCAACCCCATAAAGATGAACTTGTCTGGTTCCTAATTCAAGGTGATGCCGTCAAACACCTTCAGCTGGTCGGGTGTGAGGATGGAATAAATAAATGGCCTAAAATTGCTTGCCTAAGAAAATGAGATCATCGGGGCCAGACAGCCTGGGAACCCCAGCGGTGAGCCAACCCAGTTCTCCTTCTAGAAATTAATTTTCCCACAACCCACAAGCCACCTGGAATTCATGCGGAGCACTAGTAAATGTTTAGAAATCATGATCCAGAGTCGCGAGGAAGTCCCTCTACACAATTCTAACTATTTTCCATAGCGATTATTGATAAATATTTCCCACATCGATTTGTTTTCCCGAAAATCTCATGCAAGTTTAGCTTGCGTGCCCAAAATTTCCCCTTTGACACTTCGAATATTAATACCACCATCAGAAATCTCCCTAGCCATCATGTCCCATGAAGTCCAGTGAAGTCTGCCTTCATTGTGTGAGTCCCATATGAAGCCTATCATCACCTTTTCAATATTGTTCAGCACTTCCTTTGGAGCATAAATCATTGAAAGCACGTGCATGGGGATCGAGGAAAAGACACAATTAACCAGCGTGATGTGCCCCCAAAAGACAAGAATCGGTTCTTCCAATTTGTAATACGGGTTGTAATTTTCCCAAGTAGCCCATCAAAGTGGTGAATATGAACCCTTCCTGGCGCAATAGGAGCTCCTCAATATTCCATAGGAAAGGACTTTTTCTGCATACCCAACGCATCCTTAATCTTTTTCCGCTACTGTCTGAACACCATTTCGAGATAAACACGCTAAATTTCTCTCTATTGATGGTCTGGCCACTCCACATGCAGTAATTTTCCATTACCCTGCTAAATTCTTTAATGGTATGACTGTTTCCATTCATGAGAAATAGAATGTCATCAGCAAAAAAGATATGTGAGATACCGTTAGTGTTGGATCTACCACGGTAAGGACGGAGGCTTCCACTAAGAGCCTTCCCCTCAATATATCTGCTACGGACGTCCTGCAACAAACTGAAGAGGCTTGGAGAGAGGGGATATCCCTATCACAGTCCACAGTTGGGCTTGAAAAACCCACACTACTTTCCCATGAAAGAAATAGCCAACCAGGGAGAGCTGAAAATTCTAAACAGTTAGTCCACAACCCCTCTTTCATAAACATCACATATTTTTAAATTATATCACATTGTGTTACAAACCCTAATATAGTAACCAACAACTAGTGTATAATTTTTTACATTGGTATAAGAATGAAAGGGTCTCATCCCAAAGGAAAAATCAATTTTGTAGTTTTCATGATCAAAATACCTTCATGATTCCCATATTTCATTAGAAATATAAAATAAAAAGAATAAAATTTCTTGTTTATCATTGATAATATTTTAAATATCCTTCATCATAACATGTTGAAATGAAAATAAATAAATCAAGAGCTCAGTTACTCAATAGATTTAACATAAATAAGAATTTATCTTGAATCAATAAGACATATTCAACATGTAATGTTAAATAATTCAAAATACATTTCATTTGATGAATAACACGATAAATAAATTCATCCATTGATAATATCACGGCATTTATCTCATAGGTAATAATAACAGAATTAATAGTAAAGGATATGATTATAATTAGATTTCCGGATCTCAGACATCGTGATATATTTAATATTATGGAAATTTTCCAAGATACATTAAAACAAGGGGTAGGCACACAAAAAACCCATTTAATGGTATCATAATAATTTATCTTATGACACATATCAATGCATTGAGGTGTGAAATATTTATAGGCCCCAATTATACATGTGTGTATACTGAATTACATATATGTGGATTGATAAACTTAAAATCATATAAAATATTCATAATAAAAAAAATCAGTAACAATTAATTTTTTATATATTCAATAATTCCACTATAAATAAAATATCTTATAATGAACAGAATTCTATATAGTAGGGGATTTTTTTAAGAAACAAATATATCATGAATACATATAATATGGTTATTAATGTGAAATATTATTTCCATTGAATTTTTTTAACAACTAAAAAATATAGAATGTATATACATAATAAGAAATAAAATATGATTACAATATTAAAATATTCTACAAATTAATGTAATTGTGATGACATCACATTACAATGATCATAATGTTGAAGATACGATTTAAAAACTAACTATTTATGTGTATGAAAACTAAATCCAAACAAAAAAACTCAAAAAACAAAATAATAAATCTGAGGTCATTTCAGACATAATCTTAGAAAAACCTAGTCAATGAAATTATAATTTTACCTAGTGAATTAAAATTGAGTTAAGAAACCCATTGTCTCTTAGTATCATTTAATTCAAATCATCATCAAAAAAATAATTTGAATTGAAACATAAAAAACTATTTTTTATGATGGATTTGTGATATTAAATGTAATGTGGTTGGGTTCTCACCATAAAAAAATTAATAGATTAATAACATTAAAATATGCCTTAATGAATGTAAGTTGAGATAGAATCCCTTTCTATACATTCCCTTTAGTTGAAAATGATGTATCCTCATGTGTATTATATATAGATTTATTATGAATATATTATAAAACTATATAAATATCAATAATATTATATATTATCCCTTTAAAAAAATTTATCACCCTTTTTAAAAAAATATTTTAATATGATAATTATTTCGGTTGGTAACTGAGCCATTTATTAGGTATATTTTAACATAATAGTTCTAGAACTTATATTTTTATTTTGGTTACATCATATTTTGAATGTAATTAATTGTTATAATATAATATATATCCAATATAAATATATTTAGAGTCATTAAAAATATATACAGATATAAAAAATAATTAAACTACTCAAGGAGATGGTCTGTCATATGTAACATCCCAGCCCTTCCCATTGGCTTAAGATGAGGATAAATTACTACTTGGACTTATTTTAAATACCTATGTAACAAATGATATAATGAAACTGATTGTGATTTATAAACAGTTGGTGGATGATTGTCCCTTTATTCAATAAGACAACCAACAAAGGTAAACATTACAAAACAACTATAATATGATGTATGAACACAACTTAATAAAACTCAATGTAATACTGAACTGAAAATTACAAATCTAAAATGATAAAAAAATATCAGATTAAAAAAAATAGAAAACTAGAAACAATTTTATTATATAAAGCTAATAAATAATCTAATTAAAACCCATAGTCTTCAAAGACAACAACTCCACAGATCCAGACATCCACTAAGATCACACTCTATAATATAGCTTAAAGTACCAATATGTATCACTAAATAAATGAGGTACTTTTACATTATATGATTCATGATAGAAAATGTCCTCAAATTCACTAATGTTTCCAGGTAGAGAGTTAATATTAAAACTCGTCATGTTTTCCCTAAATGATTCCCTACTCACACCACTAGGATAGAATATGTTAGTATATTTTTATAATGAAATTTATATAAACCTCTTTAAAATAGTTATATAATTATATTCCAAATAAAACCATTTAAAAAAATAGGTTTATAAACCAAATCAATTTATTAAGAAAAACAACCAAAACATGCCTTTATACCATTTAAAAAATATCCATTTTTGAATAAATAACATCATTCTATATATTCACAAATAAAACCATGAATTCATCCAAGGAACTCCATATAATCGTGAATAGTGAGTCATCCTATCAATAGGACATCACATAATGAATAGTTTTTATTGTGGAAATTTATCCCTTATCCATCCCACTTTTGACATGGGAAACCTCATACCATTATATGTCAAAAATGTGTCTGAACACATGAAAACCATTTTGATAACAACCGAGAAAAAAATATTAGGCCAAACCGTTTCAATAAAACAATATATTTATTGAAAACATTTGAACTAAAAAAATTAGACAAATTAATAGAATATATTATTATCAAATAATATTTTTATATTCATTTTACAATTCACTTTGTAGCAGTATTCCATTATTTCACAGGCCATAACTAAAGTAGGTTTCTAAAATTATATTCAAAAAATAGTTACAATAAATTTTAGGAAATTAAAATTCATTGAAAAAGAGACATATAGTTCTAATATGAGTAGTAAAGAGTGATTGCAAATAAAACTTACAACATAGTAGAATATGTGAAAGGAAGGAACTTCTTCAATAAGACCAGGATGAAACTCCAAAAAACTGCATTAGTTCCTTTTCCCTAACAAAAACACAACCACAAATTATTATTAATGACATAAAATAGCCTACAAACATGCCCCATTTTCTGTATATATCATTAAAATAGAGGTATGAAAAATATTATAAGGAAAAAATGAAGAATATAGACATACTAAGGAATTTTGGTGTCAATACACTATGAAACACTACAATATTTCTCCCCAATAAAGAGGAATAAATTACAAATTAAATTTTAATATAGGAAATCATGTTATTTCCTATATTGGAGAAATTAATAAATTAAGAAGAAAAAATGAATTAGATCCCAAATTTTTAGATAAAATTTTATTTGTGTGTGGTTATGGAACACAGTTAATCACATCATGCACTAACCATGAAAACACATCTTCCCCAAATGCAAAGTTTCTATTAAGTGTCCACACGGTTTGAAAAATTCAAGTGTGTAAATTTACTCCTACCCAAAATCCACATCCCTACATTTTCATAGTTATATTTATGATATTCATGATTTTGACCATATATTGTAAAATTGTAAACCTCTAGATCCCCTCCTCCCACAACAACAAAACATCCTGAAATTATTCTAAACCCTCCCAAACATCACCCAATTACATTATATACATACAATAAATAAATAATTGGTTTCTAATATGAAAATGGGGGTGATAAATTCACCCCATCATTAAACTTTCTGTCTTTATATTGAATCAATCCATCATTTATCTCAAAGTGTTCAAGTCATTGAGCCACCATTTCCTTATCTTGATCCCATGATTATTCTAACATCTGATCATGTTTTAAAAAACACACTTTATTGATTCTATTTCCTATCAATCCTTTATCGTTCCTATCCCAAATCTATACCTATATATGATTCATCAATGCATCTAGCTATAGGTCTATATGATCCCACCAAATTAGATTGTTAGGATCAAGATGATACTATTTAAACTTAGATACATTGAAGAAATTATGAAGAGAACGACACCATGGTGTAAAATAAAACTGATATTCCACATAACCAACTAATATAAGCATCTCAAAAGTTTATATGTATCAAGGAGAATACATTTTGTACTACCCAAAATCCTGTTCTATAATCCGTATAGAAAATATAAAGAACACATGATCACTAATCTATACTGAAAGTATCCATTGACGATGATCTACATACGAGTTTTAAAGTATATAATATATATCCATCATTCTCCAGATCAACTAAATCTTTTTATATTGTGTCCTAGAAAATGTTCACTCCAACAAGTGAATTCTCACCATCTACTACCTAAAAATATATAGAATTGAAGCGATTGACATCCAATTCTTGAAAATGAGCTAGTTGTAATGATAAAAAATAATAGTTTTTATACGAGAACTCAACTAATGGTTTGTTCCCCTCCCATGATCCAATATAAATCACTTCAGAACCTCTAAACATATATTCCAATGTTTTTATCTTAATTTTGAAATTTATATTCAGGTGAGTATGATATGAAATTTTCTTTGTCAACTGAGGACCATGAGGTTGCATGACAGATTTAAGAAAATGTTACGTAAACCCCATATCAATATATTACACTTTGGAAATGGATTCACCATGTATTTTTAAAAGTTCTCATATATAGATGTTTGAAAGTACCTCCACTATGAGGAATTTACTAATAGGAATGAAATGAGATATCATTGTGAACAAGTCCAATATGACTAATTGGGAATTGAAATTCCAAACCATCCATGGGATAACATTAAAAAAATACACGATTATTTACTCTTGTTTCAAAACTGAAATGGTTAAAGAGTGAAACATAATCACTGACCTATGGGGTTATTCCATGACATTGTTTTTGGTGAGCTATCTCATCACAAACATAGAAATTTTATTTTTATGATGAACCACCAAAATTTTTGTTTCGATGACTTATTCAAACATTTTCTCCAAGTATAAAAAACCAATATCTAGAGATTGAATGAATGAAGATGTAATCGTTGACAAGAAAAAGTTATGACCATCTAACATAGAAAACACAAAACGAAACTACCATCAAGATTTCATAACTCAATGGTCTCCCCACTATTGATCATTTCCATAATCTCAACACATTCAAAATAATATGTTTGTGCAACTTTAACCATATTCCAAAACTCAAGAACTAATGAAACTAAATAGAAAAATGTAGTATTCTATCATTCTTCTAAATTCTAGTGAATATCAACAATCACTGACATTAACTGCCACTAATATGATGCTTCTTCTTCCAAAAAACAATATTAAATTGTTCATAATTCATCTTCCACAAAATTTCCTCTACCCAATGTATATATAAATTCAATGTAATCCTTTTTGATATACTCTATCCATATTAATTTTGTAAGGTTCACATCCCTTTGTGGGAACATTTGTTTCAAGCTTTTATGATCTATAAACATAATAAATTTCATAGGAAATTTGTAATAATTTAATTCCGTCAAATAGTGGAGTACAACTGCCAACTAAAAATGAAGGATTTTTTTATTTATTCACATGAAATTGTAACTACAATGATCCATAATAAACAAAATGATCTCCCTACATGAGGAGCACATACCTACCCAGATCCTGAAGCCTCACAATATACCATTTACCTTGTCCCGATTCCCGAAATATCATAATAGGTTACTCGGTTGGGAAAATATTAATCTATTGAAAATAATTACGACATACCTTATTCTATTGTAATGGTACACTATTCCTTTTCTAGGCATTCATATGTGAAACCAATAATGAAAATTCCAGAACACATTGTCAATAATAACCCAAAACTACGATGAAACTTTGTATCTTATAAAAATTCGTTGGTTATTACCACTAAATAAAAACATCTATATTTTTGGTTCAATAAAAAAATCACTTTTAGATATTAAATTACTGAGTAGACATAGATATTGTTTAAAAAAATTACACATTTATAATTTGGAATTCAAAATATGATATCACATGGTTGACAACATTATCACTATGTGAAGCTCATTTTACGACCTTGTCCTTGAATACACTAATACATATTCCATAAATACTAAAAAAATAATCTATATTCCTTTTAAATATAAAATACATCAATTACAGATCGAGTTCTTGTGCATTCATAAGAATGAATGTCCTTAGCACATACAAATAATGGGCATATCTACACTAGACATATGTCTTTCGAATTTTCTGATTCTAAACCCATAATTTTTTATATTTATATATCAAGAAAACATTTGAGAATCACTAGGATATAATCAATTAGTTTTGAACATCTTCAACTAATGTAATTGGATAGTAATTATTTACCATAAATTAGTTATGATTACAATAATCCACTCAACACCAAATAGTTATATACACCTTTTTCTCCTACTTGACGAGTGATTCCCCCAAAAATTTGAACTGTTGAAAGAAATATTTTCCATCTAGCTCTTCTAATTTTTTTTCAATTAAATTAATTCTATTGGTTCTATAAAATAATCTGGAATTGATATTGGTATTTTCCCTGGAAAGTGATCATTTTTAAACTACACATCTCTTATTGGTGAAAACCATGGGAAATTTTCCGAAAACACATCCAGAATGTAATCAAAACTAAATTATAGAAAACAAATATTCCTGATCTCAATCAATAATTCAAATGTAAAAGTTTCCAACTAGTATGATATTTTTCTAACTACTAGTTCCAACAATCATGATTTTCCAACATTTATATTTTAGAATCCTCTAAAGAGATTTTCGACTCCATCATCAGTTTTAAAACCGAATAATTGAGAATAAAAGTCTATCTGATCATTAAAAACTATCAACATATAAATACCAATTAACATGTCATATCCATCCCTTTAAATCAAATATATATCTTATATTGTTGAAGATCCTTCCAAATTTAATGAACATTATTTTCACATAAAGGATTGACTCTCTCTTTGACCAAGAGGTGTTAGAGGTTTCAAAACCAAAGGAATATTCTCAATAGGAAAAAAAATAAAAACCACATTATGAAATAAATTATTTTTATTCAAATGTATAGAAAAAATATTTCATAATGGTTTAACTGAAAAGAATTATACCACACATCATCGCTGGTCCAAATTTACCCCCCGCAATAACCTACCTTCCTCTTTATCCCTACTTACTTATCATAATTTGTTATCTATTTCCCTATTGAGATTACCCAATATTATGATTAATTGCATTCCTAGACTTAGCATGTCTAGTTCAATTATGTTGATAATATTGAATGGATCCTTTTCATTCTCATTTTATTAGTTGAGGATAATTAAATCATCCTGTCAATATTGGTTTTCTAATAAATTTTATATGCATTTTCGATTTAGTATTTATTTTATATCTAAATAAATATTTATTGTATTATTATGTAGTTTATTTTATTTTAATTATAAAAATATTATCTTTATTTCATCTATTTATGTCTAAATCTATTTCAATTATTTCAATTTTTAAAAAATTCACTGAAATCGTTACATGATTTCCAAATGATATTTCTGTTTATGGCATAAAGTATATTCAGAATTATATTCATATCCTATTATACATTGAATGGATTCATGGGATAATTATACCATAGGAAATATAAGTAGTTTATTTTAATAAAATTATTTTCTATGGATGTCTAAAAATGATTTTTTTTGGACTCTAAAAAATCAAAGAAATGTTTTAAGTAGTTTTTTAGCTAAACAGTGAAAAGATTTGAAATCTTATCATATTTTTTTTCTAAAAGTTCTATAGATATCATAATTTATAGAAAAAACTAGTGTTATAGGATTAAAATAATTTTATCTTGATTTAAATTGTTAAAAAGATGATGATTTTTTTTCTTATGGTTAATAAATTACTTGATGTTCTAGATTTTTGTTCTAGAAATAGTTTTTCCTCATCATATGCCGTTTTTTCTTAGATATCTGGTGTTATAGAAGATAGATTAATTTTCTTATAGATCTATTGGAATGAGTGTGAGAAGTACTAAAAATATTTCTGGTGGGATTAAGGTCGAATCAAAGTATAAAGGGCTCAACAAATTCAATGATGTTTTAAGTTTAGATGTTCACATTTACTGGATTCAATATTCATACCCAACATTGTTAAGCATAACGAAAGTAATGATCTTGATGTTTGATAAATTAACATATATATTATAAACCATATATGAAATAGTCTGTTTGTTGATCGATAACCATATTTCCAAAAAATGATAAATGTAATGAATATCAACACTACATTGAAGTATGAGAATAAAAATTCACACCATACATCTGGGAAGATGAATGTATAGTTAGTAAAGGTTACTTTCATGATTTTATGTGGATAAGGACGAAAATATATATCATCATCTATAATATAATATATGATCCCTACGATGAATATAGATGAATGTATGTATAAGGAACCATACTTTAGAAGGAACCTTATACTACAAAATGTAACCATATGTAACTTCATTGAACAATAAATTTGGTATTTAATCATTACATGAAGGACCCCTTTGTTTGGCTAGACAAAAATCAAGTTTTATTTAGTTATATTATTCTTGATTTATTAAACCATCTTGATGGAAGATTATATCATTATATGTATATATAATGACCAATACAAAGGCTCAAATGGAACGAAATAAATCATTCATATTTAATTTGGATGTTTTGAATCTCATTGAATTATATGATTTCAAATATTCATGATTTCTTATATGGCTAATTTTCTGAAACTATTTTGACTATATTTAAAGGGGGTTGAATAGATTAAAGTATGAGTTTATAATTGTTCAATGATTCTATTAATATGAAGATATTAATTGAGGAGTTATTCAAATTATTTTCTAGAAATTACTAGAGATTTATTATATTGGAATAAAGAGGAAATGGTTCTATGCTATTTTTGAAATACATATGAAATCTATTAACCTTATTTTATTGGGGTATCCTTAGGATGATGAATAATGTTTCAATTTCATGAAATTTAATATCCTTATATATCTTACCCCTGATGGAAATGAATATACACAATAAAATAAAAGCGGAAACCATAATATTCTATTTAAAATATGGCGATAAAAGTATTCATATTAAAGATAAATGATTTGGAATAGGTAATTGATATTATATGTTCATTATTAATATCTCATGGTTTAAAGAAGAAAAAAGCCTATACAAACATTGGTTTATCTATTTTTATCCATATTAATAAGAAAAATAATCCTACTCAACATTGAAGAATATATTTCTTCTACTGTTCTACTTAATATAAGACAATATACATCATTAAATTGCTTTTGAAACTATGATCTAAACCAATTTCACAAAAAACAGCATCTTATCTTTATTCTTCTAGGTATCTACTTCTTAGACTCAATCATGTTGGAGTGTCATATTCTAATACTAAGATGTGGATATTTGGGTTCCATATAAAAGAACATGAAGGACATGTTCGATCCTTGTATGGTGTCAATAACATGTACTTAGTTGTGGGGGTTCATGTGATAGGGGAACGACTTGTAAAAATCACCAAGCTCATAGAGTACAACATTGGTGGAGTGGACTAGGGTATTTCTATGCACCGAACCATTATACATCCTTGTGTTATTTTTTTTATTTATTTATTCTTCACGCACAAAATTTATAGTGAAGGAAATGATCTATTTATTATAATAGAGACCTTTTTTTATTTCAAATAATTTTAAAATGTTAGAATTCACCCCTACCTTTTTCATAATCAGCTTGACATAAGAAATGAGTGTTATTTTTCTACCCTTGTTACATTTATCATATGACATCAGGAAAAATGAAACTATTAGGGTTCACTATGATTCTACCCTACAAAAGACATGTGTAAAACGTGGTGCCATTTCTACGGAGGCGGTGCAATAAAAAAATATTTTTAATATTTAATAACCCGTAACTCAAAAGAATCATTAATTTAATATGATCTATAAATTGAATGAAAATTTACTCTAATAAGAAAAAGAAACCCACCAAAAATATTTGAAGAAATATAAGTTCCAGATTCATGTGAATGTCTTAGTGTTCACTCTGATTCTAAATTCATGGTTGGAAATCTCAACCCAAACCTACGTGATTTATGTGAACCTCAATTTTCCATTCAAAATAAAAATCTTATTTCACCCACCGAACCAAATGATTTTCAATTAAGTGTCAATATGATTTTTTTGCTTCCAAATATTCATGGTACTAAAGGAGAAGATCCAAACAGGCACATGCATGTATTAAAATACAATTGCAAGATTCAGGCCTAGAGGAGCATCCAAAGACTAGTTTCAGTGGAGGGAATTCCACTTCTCACTTGAAGAAGAAGATAAAGAATGATTGTACAATCTACTGACAATAAATATCAGTGATTGGGAAGACCTAAAAATATGTTTCATGCAACAATTCATTCCAACATTGAGGAGAACTACCATCAAGAAAGATATTTACATCACAAAACAATCAACTGAAGATACCCTCTATGAGTACAGGGAGCATTTCAAGAATCTATTTTCAGGTTTCCCACAACACGAATTTAAAAAACACCAATTCCATGAGTTTTTCTAACTAATAATTCTAGATAATGATAAAAATCTTATATTTTCCTCATTTGAGGGATCCCTGATTGACAAGTTGCCGGAAGACATCCGAGTACTAATTGAGAAGATTGCTAAAAAATCATAGAAAATTTGAATAAAAAGACTTGGAACTCGGGGGATACATTAGGTAAAATAATCTGATTCATCTACATTGATTGAATCTAATGTTGATGAACTTGCAAGGATAGTCAATAAAATGGATGTAACTTAAGAAAACAGACAATAAGAATCAGCTCAAGAATGTGGTTTATGTTATCCTTCCTCTTACTATACTAACTATTTCCCTGAGATACATCAGATAGAATACTACGCTGCAACATTTAAACCAAGACAATTCCAAAAAAATATCAACGACATCAACCCCAATCCCAACATGGATATGGGAACCAAAAAAACCAAATGAGATCATTTAATCGTAACTAGAAACACAGTCAACCTTTTGACCAATAGGAGTAATTACAAAACCCCCTTCCATTCCAAAAATCCTATAACTCACCCTTCCTATAACAAAAATCCTTTTTGGCACCACCATTACATAGAAGGACATATGAACAACCATCCACTAAGACAAAACCATTTGTAGAGTAGTTACAATCCAAGTATGAGGGCCTAACAAATTAGGTTGATGAGCTGACAGTCATAGTGGGATGTCTTAATGAAATCTTGTCCAATATTCCCAGGAAACATCCATCCCAATTAGTTCCAAATCCTAAATATACTATCAATGAAATCATAATTAGAATTTGAAATTAAATCCCACCTCCATCTAACCTTGACCCTACAACAATACGACCTATTTTGAGGGAGAATGATGTAGATAATTCATCAAATCTTGTGAAAATCCTCCAAAATGAAAAAAAAGAAGAGGATGCGGAGAAGGATATGAAATAAAATATGAGACAAGAAACATCAATAAAGAAGAAACAATGGGAGAAGAAATACTTACCCCCAAAATTTCCTTCAAGAATGATTGAATCAAAGAAATTGAATGACTAAACACTTTAATAAAATTCTAGACACATTTTAGAAAGTGGAAATTAATATCCCCCAACTTGATGCTTTTAAACAAATTCCATGGTATTAAAAATGTTTTAATGTTCATTTAAAAAAAGAGATGAATTCATGGGATTAAAATAATCAACTTGGGGAGAAGTGTCTCATCCCTTATCACAGAGCAGTTTGCATCCCAATGTCATGATTTATGTAATTTTTCAATTCCATGAAGCATTGGTTAATTAAATTTCTATAATTATTTGTGTGATCTTGGAGCTTCAATTAAAATGTTTCCTTAATTTTTATACACTTTAGTGTTGATGAGAGTGTTAATGATGACAAAAGTGGTGGTCTATCCCACAAACAGATTAATATTTTTCCCAGCTAGGGTTATAGAGGATGTCCTAGTGAAAGACAAAGATATCTTACTCCCAGTTGAATTTTATATGCTGTATATGGAAGAAGATAAGATCCTATCACACTAATCGTTCATTTTAGGGATACCTTTCACAAAGAGAGCTAAAACCTTCATCAATGTTCATGAAGGTACACTCACTATGGAATGTGGAGATAGTAATATCCACATCATCATATTTGAATCTCTGAGGTACCGATCAAATGATCACTCCCTCTTTTCACTCTTACATGATGGTAGTATTGTAACAATTGAAGAATCAGGTATGTGCCATGAATTGTTAGACTTAGGATATAATGATTTACTTAATGAACATGTGAATTCCCAAAACATTGAAGATTCTGATTTTTTGTTGGAAAAAGAGATAAAATAATATTTCATTGATGATTTTTTGATTGATGAGGAATGCAATATTGTTTCTTGTGTGCATGAGGTCCACCATTTTGAAGTGGGTAATGTCAGTTTAATTTTATATGTTGAGAATCTGTATAAACATGAATTAAAACCACTATACATTGATTTGAAATATATATACCTTATGTAATGATAGAAATTACAAATTATAATTGCAAATAATTTGTCTTAAACAGAAGAACAATCTTTTATTGAGCTTTTCTGAGGGAATTTCCAAGCAATAGGGAGGAGATTAGGTGATATCATAGGAATATACCAAAAAATATGCTCAAATAGATTTTTTCTTAAGTGGGATTCCAAACATATTAGACAACCCCAAAGGAAGTTGAATTCCACCTTGATGAATGTAGTGGAAAAGGATATCGAGAAGCTCATGGAAGCTGGGATCATCAATCAAATTTTAGATTCACAGTGGATTAGCCCTATTTTTTTCATTCCTAAAGAACCTACCACCATTTCCAGGGAGAAAATCGTTCGTTTTTTATCATTACTTTTTTTTTCAAATTGAAGATAGATTTCCATTTAAAAAATAAAAAAAATCCAAAAAAAAATTCATGCTGTTTTCAAACTACAATAACTATGAATGGAATGATGACACCTAGGTGAATCAAAAATGACAGGAAGCTACTTTAAAGTAAAACATATCTCAAGATAATGAACATAATGAGACCATAGATGGACTAATTATTTAAATAAAAATGTGAAAAAGAATATTTCTACACTACATAAGAGATACTTGAACCTGATCTAGAGTTAGAACAAAAGGTAGTGGTGGAAGATATTTCACCCCTAAACATTGAAATTAATGAACCAGATGAAGTAAATGTTAAGGTACCTAAATATTCATTCGTCCTTTCTTAACAATTTATTGGAGATATAGATGAAAAATGATTACCTGTTGAGCAACATGGGGGAGATCAACAAGAATTTGATGAATTTTGGAGTGAATGTGAGGAACTACTTGATATCCCAAATCATTGCAAATAGAAAGAGCTAGAAGCACTGAAGAAAGAAACCAACAGAGTCGTTGAATTTTATTTAAAGATGTATTTTCCCGACTACCTACCTTCATCATGTAAATATCAACTCCATGTGGAACTTTTAATTAAAGATGATATTAACGTCTAACAAACAAAGGTACATGACACATTCTCAAGCTATAATTCATTGAATTTTGTGGAAATTAATTTGAGTATCAATCCAAATTATATTGAATTTTCATATTCGTAAAACTCATATTATGCCTTGGAGGATGATGTGGAAATAAATGCACCTATTGATGAATTCCTAGATCCCCCTAGAGACATTGAATATATAGTGGAGGATCCACATGATGAAGATATTCAATTTACTGAGCCTAGATAAATTCGACAAGAGGGTGAACCCCCCATGAATCCATCACTAGAAGACAAGATGGTTGAACATGTAGTAACAAAAGAAGAGGTGGTTCCCTAATTCAACATACCACTGCCATGAAATCTATGCCAAATTGACCAGGGATAAAATTCGGTGTAGTCTATTTATAAATTCCTCCTCAATAAGAAAGAACAATTGCTTACTAGGAAGAGCCACATTGGTTGTTCAAATCAAAGAAGCTTTGTCCACTGACATATTATTGATAAAAGCTGGTACTTCCCTTTGGAGGTAGTAAATGATTGTAGGACCCACAACAGGGATCATACCAAGATTTATTAATTAAATTATTTTAAGTAATTTAATTATTATTATTAGGATTTTAAATTTCAAATTCAGTATTAGGAATAAGTCTATCATGTAGCCTAATAACTCACAACTATTTGAGAATTAATTACATGATCATGGTGCTTAATTGAGTTGTTTTATTTTATTGGATCATGATGGCCAAAGGAAGCCCAAATCATTGGACCTATAGGGCCAAATATTTATTTACAAGGGGAGAACACAATTTATTATTATCTCTTCAACTCATTACATTTTTTTTTCAAAACATGATTTGATATTTGATGATAATAAATGCATTACCACAATCAAATTAATGCTTAGCCTCACTTATCTAGGAGACATTAGTTTCTTAAGACATCAATGATTCCAGGTTTTAGATTTCAATGTAAATGATATTGAATATGTAAATTTGAATATTGAATGTTTAAAGTGAAGAAAGAATATTGATATGATGACTCTAGATTTAATAGAATTTGTTCATTTATGTAAATGAAATTTACCAACCATTTTTCATTCATTGAATTTTTTAAATACATTTGAAATAATTTGTTATTAATAATTTTGCCCTGAGGGATTGTCCAATAGAAGATGTTTCATTCCTGAGAGGATTTCAATACCAAGTACATTTTTTTATTCTTAAGAATATTTCATGAGTGATCTTGGGACACGTAACTGGCCAGAACATGAATTTGAACTTTTAGAAGTTATGAATCTGCACATAAATATTTCAAATGATTAAGGCATCTTTGGAAAATAAGTTATCCTTAAATACAACTATTATATCAATAATTATTTTTCCCATAGATATCATTATTGTTTTTAATAGGGAAGCACCTTGTTTCAAGCCATTTTCATCCATTCCTACCCTACTATTGGTATTTGCATGATATTTTGAAGATCAAGTGTGGGGGTGAAGGGAATCGAGGTGGAAGCGATGAAATTATTGTATGAAAAAAGGTATGGGGTGATATTTTGAGAATTTTAAAATATGTTTTAATCATTCATTGTATTATATTTTTCGCATCTTGAATGAAAAAATAAAAATGATAAAAACCATCAAAAAAAGGAAAAAATGGGTTGTGTTTTGAGAGAACGAAAAATCTATATTTTATAGACCAATGATATTCTAATTATTTGTGGTTAGGTGATAGATGGGACATTTTATCTAATCATATCATTTGAAAAAGGAAAAAAAATTCAAGAGTATGCAAAAATCATCCATTATGATTACTTGATCATGACCTTACATTGACTTTGGGGAATGTGGTTGTTTCTACATTGATTAGGAGAATTTCATTACAATTTTTTTATATCATTACTTGTACTTATGATATAGACCTCCTCCTTGAGCCTTAATTTTTTACACATAAATTCCTACCGACCTTAAGCTATGAATTCATTTAAACCTTTGTTGAAAATACCTCATGATTTTATGCATTTTTTGTCTTTACAAAGTGGAGAATGTAATTGTTTTTTATTATTATGGATAAGGTGCATGTTGTAATTATAATAACATAACTCTAGTCGAATTTTATCATTATATATGAGAGAAAAAAAATCCAAGGTCAAGTAAATAATGATATGGAATTCTTAATAATAATGTACTGAGAATCTTGAATGAATGAAAGATGAAGATCCATTTTTTTAAAATGGGAAAATAAAATACACGAATTAATTGTTTCTTTAGAAAGTTAACATTTAAATTGATATTTTATATGTATTTTTTAATGAATATTTTGATGTTGAAAATTGTTAAATTGTATTACTTTGTAATTTGAATATTGGTAACATTAACATCCTCTGAATTCTATCCTAATATTTCATGATTGAGAACTAGCACAATTTAAGTATGGGGGAATTCATAGAGCTAATTTTTTCCACATTTTTACATATAATATCATTTTTTTAATCCCAAAAAACTGTTACCTTATGATAAATTTCATCAATTTATTATATTGGTGTTATTTTTATCTTAATTGTAAAAATGGCCAATTTATGATTTTTAACCATTTTAAATTATTTCTGTATTTTGGCCATAACATTTTCTACACTAAAAAAAATTGGCATATTATTTCCCTTCCAGATTCTCAACATCTAGGGATTCATTTCATCATTCAACACTTAAATATTAATCGACCATATGGAATCTCAAAAAAATCTCACAAGTTGGGCATTGATAGATGTTTATAGATATGCTGAGGTTTGTTGTGGGATCCAAAACATGTTAATGGTCGGATAAATTTCTATGATATTTGGTGGATAGGTGCCTAAGACATTTTGTAACATCATTCATTTCGGTGAGGCCACATGGATTGGCCATTATAATGGTTATTAAAGGATTATACACCAGAGGTTTGAGATTTGGACAGTCTTACCTGAAAAAATTAATTGTGAGTGTAAACTAAGCATAACTCTCAGAATACATGTCCAAATACACTGATTTTTTAGGAAAAACTACCATGATAATAATGAAAAATATTATTGAAGGGGTAAGTTCATGATGATTTCATTTAATTGGAAAAAAACATGACAACCATCCAGGGAAAGATTCTGGTTATAAATGGAGGGGAGCTTCTTCCTCCAAAAGCATCTCATTCCATTCTATTCTTTCTAGGAAAACTAGGTAATTTTTTTTCCAGATTTATCACATTTATTTATTTTATTTTCAAAATATTTTTAATTCCTTCTTATTTCACATTCATCTTGATTATTTTGACCATGGTGGGGTAAACATTTTGAGTGATTGGATAGGGGTTGGTTTTCTATTATGTAATTCCTGAGTTATTGGGCAAAATTGATTTAAATTTCTTTCTCATTCAATATTGATTTCAATTTCTTATCATGTATTTTATTATCATGTGTATTCATTCATTAATTTTAATTCCATTATATATTTTTTCCTTAGAAAAATAATCATTATCTCTCTCTACTAATTTATGATTTATAAATTATGGCATAGACCAAGGATTAGTGGTGATGAACTCGACGATCGTTAGAACGTGTAAAAGGGGTAGTGAACGTTTTTTATTTATTGGGGTAAACGAGAACTAATTAGGTATTGTACATTTAAATTGAGGATATTCAATAAATTTTTTTTCACATAGAAGGATATATGACCGAACAATGATCATGGTATATTTGTCTCTCACCATCATAATTTCAAGAAGGAAGTGAGAGGTAAATATTGTGTAAACTCACTTTAGTCAAATATTAAGAGGTTTTAATTAAATTAAACAAGAATATAATTAAAATTGGGAAATTTACCCTGACATAATCTGCCATTTTATATCATAGTTTTTTAATCATTCGAATTTTAAATTTCTATTCTATCATTTTCTCATTAATTTATTCAAAAAACACACCATTTTTACTATAAGTGTAATGTGACAAACTGTTTTGTATGCAATCCTCTTCTAGATAAATCAGAGGTTTAATCAGTATACTACACTAGGGAATATATATAATAAAATTCCCATGCCCTAAGATAGGTGTGAGTCATACATGTCGTTGTTTCCGGGGTGGCATTGCACCAAAAAATTGATGTTCAATCATGAATAACCCACAACTCAAAAGGTTCATTTATTGAATTTGGTAGAGAAATTGAAATAAAATTAACACAAATAATAAAAATAAAACCACAAGAATCCTTTGATGAAATATATCTCTCATATTTATGTGAAACACTTTGTGTTCACTATGAACCTAAATTCATGGTGGGAAATCCCAACCCAACACAGCGTGATCTATGTGCACCTCAATTTTCCATTCAAAAAAACCAAATCATTTCACCCACTAAACCAATTGATTTTTAATTACATCCCAATATGTTTCATGTGCATCAAATGTTTCATGTTCATGTAGTAGAATATCCAAATTGTCAGATCCAAGAAGTCAGATACACTTGCTCGATCATCAGGCCTAGAGGAGCACCAGAAGTCCAGGTTCAATGGAGGTCATTCCCATTATCCCTCGATGGAGCGGCTAAAGAATGGTTGTAAAATCTATATCCCGGAGAGATAAGTAATTGGAAAGACCTAAAAATATAACTCATGCAATGGTTATTTCCTATAATGAGGTGATCTTCCATAAATATGGAGATTTACATCATACATAAATCAAATGAAGAAACCCTCTATGAGTACTGAGAGCATTTCAAGAAGCTTTGTTTTGGATACCCACATTCGGAAATTTAGGCACACCAATTAATTGTGTTTTTATACCAAGTAAATCCATATAATAGTCAAAATATTCTATGTGCCTCATCTGGGGGATCCCTTATTAACAAGTCGCCTGCAGATATCAGAGTACAAATTGAAAAGATCGCTCAAAACTGAAAACAATTTGGAATAAGAGGAATTAGAACCAGGGGGATACATGAGGTAAAAACAAATGATTAATCTTATTTTATTGAAACAAATGTTGATGAAATTTCAAGGATAATCTCTCAAATGGATGTAACTCAAAAAAATGGAAAACATGCTTCAACATAGGTGAGTGGTATATGTTATTCTTCCGCCCATTATACTGACCAATGCCCTGAGATACATGGGATATAATTCTATATTGCAGCCTGTCAACCAAGAAAATTACAACAAAATCAACTGAATCAACCATAAAACCAACAAGGATATGGGAAGTAACAAAAACAGATGAGATCAATTAATCATAACCAGCACACGAGTCAACCTCATTACCAAAAACATAAATTCTAGAACCCCCTCCATTCCAACAATCCTCTAAACAGTCCTTTCAACAGCAACTATCCTTTCAGAACACTATTCCCAAGAAGGACATATGAACAACCTTCCACCAGTACCTAACCTTATGTAGAAAATCTACAATCTATGTATAAGGGTCTAGCCGATAAGGTTGATAAGCTGTAAGACATGATGGGAAGCCATGTTCAAAGTATTTTCATGAATCCAGGGAAGCTTCCTTCCCAAATAGTTCCAAATCCTAAAGAGATTGTTAATTCCATCATAAAATTATGTGGAATGGAAATCCCACTTCTACTTAACCTTGAACATAAAAAATTAACTCCTTTTAAAATGGAGAAGGATATTGTAAATTCAGAATATCGTGTGAAAATCAACCAATAATATGAAAAGGATGAAGAGGAGGAGATGAATAGACTATTGAATAAGACACAAGAAACACCAATACAAAGGAAAAAAGGTAGAAGAAATACTAACCCCCACCATTTTCATCAAGGATGATTGAATCAAAGAAATTTCATGAAGAAACACCTCAAAAAGAAAATCAATACAGTTTTTAGAAAGTGGAAATCAATATCTTACTACTTGAAACTATCAAACAAATTCCTAGGTATGAAATTTTTTCGAATGATCATTGATCCATAATGAGAAGACATCATTAGAATGAAATAATAAACTTGGGGAAAAGTGTCTCAACCCTTATCACATCGTTGATTCAAACCAAATTTCAGGATCCATGGATGTTTTCCATTCCATGAATGATTTGTTCATTAAATATCTAAAATTAAATGTGTGATCTAGGTGCTTCAATCAATGTACTTCCAAAATCTTTATAAAATTATTTGAAAACATAATACATAAATCCCACAAAAGTGGTGGTTCAACTTGGAAACAGATCAACAGTTTTCTCAAGTGGAGATCTAGAGGATGTCATTGTGAAAGATAATGATCTCTATTTCCCAGGTGACTACTATGTGCTATATAGGGAAGAATATAGGATCCCATCAGACTCACCAGTCATTTTGTGGATACCTTTCTTGAAGATATCTAAAACCATCATCAATGTGGATGAAGGTACACTCACCAGGGAATTTGGAGATAGCTCTGTCCACTTAAATATTTTTTAATCCATGAGGTACCCATTAGATGACTACTCCCTCTTCGCACTATCACATGAAGTCAGTATTGAACACATTGAAGAAGCAGGTATGTGACATTAATTATTTGACTTAAGAGATAATTCTACCCTTAATGAACATGTGAATGCAAAAAAATACGATAGATTCTGAATTAATATGGGATACAGATGTAAAATATGATTTCATTAATGATTTTTTGATTAATGAGGACTGTGATATTATTTATTGTGTGCAAGAGGACTACCATTTGGAGGTGGAGAATGACAATTTAATTTAATCCTTTGAGAAACCCCTTAAATATGAATAAAACCACTCTCGATAGATTTGAAATATGTCTACATTATGGATGGAGAGTAATTACAAGTGATAACTGTAAATAATCTGCCTAAAATAGAAGAAAAATATTTCACTATGCTTTTAAGGTATAATTTCCATGAAATTGGGTGGAGTTGAGGTGATATCCTAGGAATAAACCCAAAAATATGCTCACATAGAATTTTTCTTGAGGGATATTCCAAAACTGTTAGATATCCCCAAAGGAGGATGAATCCCACCATTGTGGTGGTTGAGAAATAGGATATAGAGAATAAATTAGATGCTAGGATCATCTATCACATTTCAGATTCACAGTTGGTTAGAATAATTCATGTCATTCCTATGAAAACTATCATTGTTGTCAGGGATCCAATATGATGTTTACTTATCATTTTATATTTTCAAATTGTTGATACATATTAATTTAAAAAAATCCAAAATATAGAAAAATATTCATGATGTATCCAATCTAGAATTACTATTCATGGAATGACTACTCCCAGGTGAAACAAAAACAAGAGGAAGCTACTTAGATTTCAATGTTTCTCAAGTGAATAAAAATAGAAATCCAATAGAAGGACTAAAGATTCAAATAGAATGGCTAATTGAATATTACCATACTACACATGAGAAACCCAACACTGAGATGGATAATGATCCAAAGGTATATTTGGAATAATTATCTCCAGTCATAATTGAAATTAATGACCCAAATGTGGTAAATTTTGAGGTACCTAATGATTCATTCGACCTCACTCAACGATTTACTGGAGACTTATATGAAAAAGTATTACCTATTGTGCTACATGTGGGGGAATGAACATGAATTGGATGAATTATAGTGTGATTCTAAGGAACTTATTGATCTCCCAAAGCCTTGAAAAGAAGAATAGTCAACAACATTGTATGAAGAAACCACTAGAGTGGTAGAATTTTAAGTAAAGATGGAGGAGCCTGACTACCTACCTCAATCGAATAATGACCAACTCCAAGGGAAGCATTCAATTGATGATGATATTATTATTGAACCAACTATGGAAGATGATACATACTTGAACTCAAAATATTTATATTTTGATGATACTAATTTGATTATCTCTGTTAATTCTATGGAATTTTCAGATTCAGAAAACTCAAACTATACCTTGGAGGACGATATGGAAACCGATGCACCTATTTTAGAACACCTAGAGCTCCCTGAATAAATTGAATATCTAGTGGAGGAGCCACATCATGAAGATATCCAAGCTACTGAGCTTGAGGAAATTTGGCAAGAGACTAAAGATCTCATGAAGCCATCACAGGAACACAAGATTGTTGAACAAGTAGCAACAAACGAAGAGGAGGTTCCATACTTCATCCTACGCCTGCCATATATGTTTTACCAACTTGTGAAGGTGGAGGATTTTGTATACTCTATCCATGGAGTCCTTATCTTTAAGAATAAATGATTACAATCTATGAAGAGCCACATGTTGTGGTTCAAATCAATGAAGCTTCATCCTCCTCCAAATTTTGGATAAAAGTTGGTACTGCCCTCTCTAGGTAGTCAAATAATTTAGGGCCCACATGGGGTATTATATCATGATTCATCATTTACTTGATTTTCTGTAATTTCATTTTCAATATCAGGAATATAAATTTTAAATTCAGTATTAGGAATTATTCTATCATTCATTATACTCCCTCTAATCTTTTTGATCTTTTATGACATGATAATTGTGATTAATTAAGTTGTATTCATTTATTGGTTCATGATAACAGATGGAAACCCAGAGCATTGGAGGAAGAGTACAAAATAATTATTTCAAAACGGAGTTCAAATTTTATGATTATCTCTTCAAATATTAACATTATTGGTCCATAATAGGATTTTATATTTAAATATAAAAATGGCATATGATCACATGAATTAATGATTAACCTGAATTATCATGGAGGCATGAGTTTTTTAGGAATCCAATGATGCCATGTTTTAGATTTCAATGTTAATGAGATTGAAGGAGTAAAATAGAAAATTAATTGTTTCATGCGAAGCATGGATATTGAAACTATGACTCATTATTTAAAATAATTATTTTATTTATATAAATGAAATTTCCCTAAAATATTTCGTACTTAGAATCTCTAAAATTCCTTTGAATTAATTTTTTATTATTGATAATGCCTTGTGTGATTTTCCAATATCATTTGTATCATTTCTGAGAGGATTTATAGACCAATTACTTCCTATTTATTCTTGAGTATATTTCTTGAGTGATCTTGGGACATTTCACTGTCCAAAACTTGCATTGCACTTCTCGATGTTATGACTGTGCAAAATCATATTTAAAATGATTGAGGCATATTTTGAAAATACCTTATCCTTAATGACCTACTTTACCTCAAACTTTATTTTAGCCCATAGAGTACATGAATGACCATTATAGGGATGATCCATGTTTCAATTCATTTTGATACATTCCTACCCTTCTCTTAATATCTACATGATATTTTAAAGATGAAGTGTGGGGGTGAATGGATTCATGGTGGAAGGGATGATTTAATTTATAAGGAAAAAGTGTGGCAGTGCTATTCTAGGAATTGTAAATGGTTGTGTATTCATTTATTGTAATCAAATTTTTCGTATCTTGAATAAAAAAATGAAAATGACAAGAAAACAAACAAAAAAATAGGAAAATATGGGTTGTGATTTCGGAGAACCAAGAAGGACTAATTTCTAGACTGATGATATTCTAATCATATGTGTATAGGTGACAGATGTGATTTTTATCTAATATTAATTTTCAAAAAATAAAAAGTCTATATAAGTATCATGCTCAAATAATTCCTTATTCTTACTTGATAATGAATATAATTTTAGTTTGGGGGAAGTTGGTGTTGCTACTTTGAATGAGAGATTTTCATTTCAATTTTTTGATATCATGCATTTTAATTAAGAGATTATCCTTTTCCAAGAGAATTATTTTTATAACAACAAATAGTACCATATTTAAGCCACATAGTCAATTAAACCATTATTGAAATAGACCCATGATTTTATGTCTTTTTTAATTTAAATGTGATGAAAGTAGTTCTTTTTCCATATTTTGGATAATGTGCATGTTTTAAGGATATGTGCATAAATATAATTGAATTTTATCATGAGAAATGAGATGAATAATTAAATGGTTATGTAAATCATAATTTTTTTTACTAAATAATAATTAATTTAGATAATTGAATGAATGAAAAAAGAAGTTACATTTTTTCAAATGGGAAAATAAAATACATGGATTAATTATTTATTTAAAAAATGTGAAATTTTATTGAAATATTATGTGGATTTATTAATATTTGATTTTACATTTACAATTGTTAAATTTAATTACATTGGATTTGAATATTGTAAAACTTGGTGTCCTCTAAATTCCATGATGAGATATAATGCATGAGGACATGCACAATTTTTGCAAGGGGGAATTTATAGTGGAAATAGCTTCCACATTTTTACATTGAATATCATGGTTTTAAATCCCAGAAAAGTATTACTTTATGATAAATTTCCTCATCTTATAATATTGATGATATTTTGAACCTATTTGTAAAAATATCCAATTTCAGATTTTTAACTGTTACAAATTATTTATGTATTTTAGTAGTAACATTTTCTATAGTAATCCAAATTGAAAAACCCTTTAATTTACAAGAATCTATGTATCCAGGGATTGATTTCAACCTTCTTGACCGAAAGCTTAATCGACCACATCAGCACTCAAAAGAAGCTCATAATTTTGAAATTGAAAACTGTTTGTAGATATGTCGAGGTATTGTGTGGGGCCCAATTTCAGTGAAATTCAGTGGATAGACACCCATGAAATTTTGTAACATATTTCATGAATAAAAGGCCATGTGAATATTCTGTTTTAATGGTCATTAATGCATTATAATACAGAGGTTTTCTTTTTGTAGAGTGTGAATGGACATAGTTAATTGTGAGAATAAGACTGGTATAACTCTTGAAATATTTTTCCAAATACATTGAGTTTTTGAGGAAAAACGACCTAGATAATTATGCACATTAATCAATAATTGTTAAACATTTTAAGATTTCATTTAATGGGGTGAATACAGAACATATTTCCGGGTCAAATACAAGCTATAAAAGGAGGGGAGATGCTCCCTCTCAAAACATATTATTCCATCCCATTCCTTTGAGGACAACAATGTGGAAAAAATTTCAGTTATCTCTCTTTTAATTATTTTATTTTCTATAGATTTGAAACTAATTATTCTTCTCCATTCATATCTATTACACTTACCATGGTGGGTTAATCATTTTGAGTGATTGAGGGAAAGGTTGGTTTTCAATTTTGTAATGCTTCATTTCATGGACACAAATGAATAAAATTTATTTCTTCATCAAAGTTTTTTTCAATTTCATATATTGCATTTTATTAGAAAGTTAAATCGTTCTTGAATTCTAATATCATTATTGATTTTTTCCATGGAAAAATAATCATCATCTCCCTATAAAGATTTTTGTTTCATATACAATGAAATATAAGAGAGATTAGTAGTGATGTTCTTAATGATCGTAAGTATGTTTAAAAGGGTTAGTGAATGTTCTTGATTTTTTGGCATAAACAAGACCTTATTGTGTATTTCCCATGTCAATTAAGGATATTCAATAAAACTATTTTTCTCAATGAATTAGAGTTGACCAAACACATATGTAGGTATGGTTTTCTCTCAACATCATAATTTAACCAAGGAAGTGAGATAAAACGATTTTGGAAACTCACTTTAATCAACTATGAAGAATAGGTTTGAATTAAATTGAAAATGTATAGAATCACAATTAGGAAACTGAACCTGAACTAATCACACATTTAATATCACATTTTTTCAGTAATTTGAATTTCATGGTTCTATATAATAATATTCTCATTAATTTATTCTAAATACACACTATTTTTTTTCATCTTTTTGAACTGAAATACTGCTTTTTTTGCACTCCACTTCAGTAGACTTCCTAGGGTTAAACAATAAAGTATTTTGGAATGTTATTATTTTTTTAAAATGAAAATCAATTTAAAATTTGAAATTAGAAAAAGACAAGTAAACCACTTATAGGTTCCACAACAACAACACATGTTGTGACGCATTCATGTTGTGGGGCATGGTAAAATCTTATTTTTATATTTTCCTAGTGAAATATAGATGTTGACTAGGGTCATATCACATGAATAGCATTCTATGTTCATTCACCTACCTAATCCAATTCACCAATGAAGTAATTTTTTTTGTTTTATTTTTTTATGAAAGAAACATATTTTATAAAATAAATGAAATGAAAAATAATATGAAAAAAACATTAAATTCTAAATTACCATGAAATGATAAAAAGAATAGAATAATAGAAGAAATAGGAGTCATCCTGTGACAGTTTTAAGGGAGGGGCATCATTGACCAGCTTTAAATATTCTAAATGAACACAATCCGTAGTATGTGTGATCAACATAGTATACTCCGAATATTAATGAAAAGTCCCCTTAGCGATCTCCATGCACATCCTCTATTCACCTTTAATCAAGGGAAAATGGTTATACATTAAGAAATTAGATATTATACAACCACAATGAGGATTTCAACAACTATAAATTACCCTTATAATTTACTAATTTTTTTTAAAATCATTGTCTCGACTTCAAGAACCTGACTAATCCCTCGGGATATTCCTTAGATTAGTTACTCATGATCATGAGTATTATAGTACATGATGGTAAGATAAGAAGAAGAAAAGATGATTGATGGATGGACACAAAAATAAAAACAATGCATGAATTTATTAGAAATATAAATTGAAATTGAAATCTAAAAAAAATACAGAAAATAAAAAAATTAAAATTAAATGTGGATGCTTTTCGGCTAACCTCCATCTGTTTTGATCTACTTGTTGTTGCCTTGAAAGAATGGGATGTGTAATGGGATGATTTGAGAGGAAAGATCTCTGTTCCATTTATATAATGAACTTAAATTTTAAAGTTGACATGTGGAAGACCTAATAAATGACATCTTCACATGTTGTATCCTACATTAATGGTGTTCATAAATATCTTATCCATATCACAAAAAATATTCAGTGTATTTGGACATCATATGAGGGAGTTAGGAATTTTTCATTAGACATTTCTTTATCTATATAATGATTCTAAGAAGCTTACTTCAAATTTAAGACACCAAATGGAAAATATAATGACTTCAAAACTCCCTATATATAATTTTGGAACCAACCCTATGTGTCCTTGTCCTATTCTAGGTGTTACCATTATAATTTAAGATGTTTACACTAAGAAAGACATCTGTTTTGGGGGTGGGTTCCATGCTGTCAGGCTAGAAAATTATTCCAATTCATTGATGTTTTAATGGATCTATATGGAGAAATATTCTTCTTCTCTAGAAGACAATATTGAAGAAACTAAGATAATGTGACTAACAAAAATGATTCAATCAATTTGGATTTATATTTTTCCTAAAATAAAAAAAATACCCTTTAGGCAATGATCTGTCAAAAACCAAGAATTAACAGATTTTCACCATTTTTCCCTAAACACATCATAAATCCAAAATTGTTTCCTATAATCTCAATTTGGTAATTTTGTTTGATTAAAAAAATACAAATTCGTATATAAAATTTGGAAAATATTGACTCTATTAATATACACATGGATAAATGGATGAATATTTATTTGAACTAGGTATACTTTGTCTCGTACCAATAATAATTCCAAAACCATTTTTTAAAAATTCATATATATTTAATATTTTTGGATCCTCATCAAAGATAAGTTAAATAAATATTTCAAATTAGAGTAACAACCAAATTTTATTCTACCCCGTGGTGTAAATATATTGTGTAGTCAAAATTTTTAATCAAGTAAAACTATACATTCTTAAAAATATTTAACTCTTTATATATCAATATATACATTAATATTATATTATATACATATATGAAAAACATTTATCTATAAAAATAATGGCTCAATATATTTATATTTAATATTGGTATAGAATTATTGAAATCATGTGTTGGGTAATTTTCCTCATCAAAATCATATTGTTGAAAGGAATATGTTATCTAAAAATCATTTTTCATGACTATGCATACTAGACACTCATTGATGCATCATTATTTATTGAAAAAAATTATCACATTTAAGGTAATGTGATCACAAGTTATAAGACCAATCTTCATTTAATCTCTATGATATTCATCTCACAAAATTAATTAAGAATAATCATGGAACACTTTTGAGTTAGCTTGGTGCGTGTATTATATAGCCATGTTAAATTATTCACAAATAAACCATAATATATATATGAATAAAAAATTAAAATCCCAAAAAATATTTTTAGTGATATAAAATGTTTAATAACATTTTTATTTGATGGATCCATTAACATACCTTCAATTGAGATTATATATTCAAAAAATGAAACATTCTATTTAATTAATTCTTACTTAAAAATTTCTTTAAACTGTTTCTTCTATTTAGGGCCATTAGATTAAATCAAAAGTTATATTAATGTTCTTCCTTAATCATATAATATATATGAAGATCATCTATAATGAAAAAAATATTGATTTGGTTATAAAAAAATACACTATTCAATAAATCTATAACGATATTAGGGGAATTGTTAAGATTATATAGAATGTCTATAAATTCATATTTCTCATTCAATTAATTTAAGTCTATCTTGGGTATGTCATCAATTTTTAAATTCAATTGATATTATCCTGATCAAAGATCAATCATTGAAACTTATTAATATCCTCATAATTCGTCAAAAATTTTCATTATACGGAAGATAATACTTGTGATTTATTGTTATTTATTATTTCCTGATATTAAATATAGAGTGTCATTGGTCTATCATTATTCTTAATAAAAAGGAAAGAGTATACCCTTGGTTCTTTACATGAATGAATAAATACCTTATCAATATTATCCTAGTGTTTCTACTTCAATAAAAAAATAAAAATCGGGGCCATTCTATATTGTTCCATTAAAATAGGTGTAGCAGATGGTATTAGGTCTACTAAAAACTCAACATCATGAGTTTTTAGAAGAATATGAAAATCATAAATGAATAAATAAATATATTTTTAGACAATATTCATATCATTGATGTTGAATTTCATTTAAACCATCTGAGATAAACAATCATTGTGAATAATAATAACGAAACCCTAAATGGATGTAATTAATACCTGAATTGCAAATTTTTTATTCCATCAATAAATGATTATATATTTTTTGGAATATCAATTTTTATATCCCTCCATAAAATATTTATATTTTATTTAGATAATTAATGAAACCCCCTTACCAAAATAACTTCAAATATGTCTAGTGGGAGATTAATGAGATGTGTGGTAAACATATTCACATAAACATTAATCATTGATGTATCATCAAATTTATATTCCATTATCATACAACAGAGATTTTTCATCGACAATTCAAACTATACTCATTGAGGTGTTGCAGTGATTCCCTAATATAATAATTTAGATATAATATAGTGTGTATATCTAGAATTAAATAATTCATTGGATGTTCTATAATGAATGGAATAATTACCTTAAAATATATCGTTATGATACACAAATAATATAATAGTGATCCCATGAAATCTTCCATTTTCTATAGGAATAAGAGTTTCATATTGTCAATAATCATCAACCATTGGATTTGCTATCTTATTTGAATTATTCCAACATTCAAGTAATTTGAAACAATATATTTTCAGTGTTAAATTGTGTGGTTCTTTATATTGATTAATATCACTAGCTAAACTAATTTTCACAAAAAATTATCTTTAAATTACCAGATAGCTGTACATTATAAACATAATTAATTTTTTTCCCTTAAGTCAATTTACATTATGTTTCCTTACATACATATCATAATAGAATCATCATCATTTTCTCTCCATGGTTTTTACTATTAGTATTTCATTAGATTTACATCTTTTTTCCTATAAAAACCATTATAATATTGAGCAAATATAATTTATATTTCCACATTGATAAAATATCTAATTACTTAATCATAGCTACTAAATTATCATTAACATAACTATTTTTTTTATAAGTGGGTTTAGCCCACAATATAATCTATCAATAATTCATTCTAGTTGAATGAGAATAACATAATCAAACAACATAATTCATGTTAAATATGAATATTTTTTAGTAATGTATTCAACATTATTCTAAAATTGCATAAGTAATTATTTCTCTATTTTTCAAATAATTAATATGGGGAATATACATGTCAAAAAATAACCCTCAAATCCCATCCCACAACATATTGTGGATTTCAACATATTTCTATGTGTTACTAATAAGGGTCCACCATTTATCTAATCAACCATCCAAATGATAAATAGATATAAAAAACATTCATGATCTAAAAACAAGAGGATGGAAAAAATCATTGTACATGTATATATCAATTCCCCGTAAACTAGTGGATCAACTGACCTACTAAATGAAGAGGATGTTTTCTCCTAAAGGACTCAATAAATCATTGGTTTGAAATGTCCTAAATTTTATTCTCTATAATTCCAATTGATTGAGATACGTGCATACTCATAGAAATGTGATTTTTAATTCATTCTCTATTTTTTTAAATAGAATGTTAAATATGATTAAATTCTACATCGTATTAAAATTTAAAATGCTTTTTTAGGATCTATCCATTGGATAAAACAAAAAACAATATTATATAATATAATAAACATTATGAAATCCCATTTAATATTGAATAACCATTTATGATTTCTTAATTATAATACCTAAATTTCAATCTATTTTACCTTTTGTTTAACATAATTCATCCATGGTCATCATCTATTGCAAAAAATTATAACGATTCATAATTAAAATTTGATTTAACCTAAGAATGTCCCCATGGAGTGTCTAGGAATGTGTATTGTATTATGACTAGTCATCAAGCACTAGTGATTGTCAAGGTAAAACCCAACCCACCCCGTTAAGTGTTTTTACACCATGTTGTATTTAATCCAAGTCATTATACACTTAAAATAATATATTCAGTGATTAATTTCAAAAGAAAACCGAACTTCAATATAAGAACAAATTTTATTATCCAACAATTAGGCTTATCATAATGTTGATCACATATATTTTAATATCATAGTGTCCAAAAAAACTATGTCATTCTTTGATACCAACTATAGAGACAATAAATTTTCATAAATATATATTATATCATATTATAGAAATTTTCATCAAATTGAATTATATTCAACACTAGAATAATAATTTTTTATGTTATTTAAAAAAAATGTATTTCTCAATAACATATACATAAAATATCTACATAATATCCCATGAATTTTCTAATAAAAATAACTCTTCTTATATATTTCATGATTAAAACGTTTTTTCATAACCTTGGGTTGGTAAACAAAATCAATTGTGAGATAAAATGATCTGTATGTTTAATCATGGTAGTTATAATGAACATTTAATATTTACATGATAATAATTTTCTGAGAATGTGATCATACTACCAAAAACCAATACCCAAAAATCATATATAATAAATATTAGACATGGAATATATATATATATATCATAATTGATGTCAGAAACTGAATCAAAGTATATGTGAAATGAGAAATTATCATAACCATAACACATAAGTTGGTGGAAAACTGATAGTCATAGAAAATCATTTCGTTAGTGATATTTCAATGCAATGAATATCATTTTAGATTGAGATAACTCTTCCTTCCTACATTTCCTTAGTAAAGGGTCACTACCAACACTATATTATTGAGAAATACTGCTTAATGAAAATTGTTCACTCACCATTCCATTATATATTATCTCATGAAATATACTTCTTAAAAATATTCATTGGAGGGAATTTCAACACACCAATAACATAACAATAACCATAAACATGTGCATCATATGATCATAAAAAATCATCATATCCACATATCTTATCCCAAGGAATGAAAATGTGCTTCATTATCATATCATCACCATAATGATAAACCATATAAAGAAATAATATTGATATTAAAATTGGATTATATCACCACTAAATCATAATATAAATCAATTTTATTTAATAAAATGAAATTTTTTAAAATATCACTATAACATTTTTTGTGGAAAATTCCCTTTCATATTAAAAAGAAAAATTTAATAAGTAATATTTTTCTAAATATAATCCTTTTTTAACAAACAATTAATCTATTGAATGAGGATTTAATTGAGGGAGTATTCCATAGGGTAAGTAATTCTGTACTTGTGGTGTATATTAAAAAAATAAATTCCCTTTTTTATTAAAATGTAAGTATACCTTCATTTGGAAAATAATAAAAATATTTCAATAAAAATATGTATACACATAAAACAATTTTAAAATGAAATTAATTATTCATTGAACTATGATAAAAACATACTTGAACACATTTTAAATAAAATATGCTCATGTAAGAAAAGAATCCCATCAGAATAGAGATGTGAATTTAGTTTTATATAAAAACATTATTTTGATGTCTTGAGTATTTATAGAGATGAAAATGAAAGGAAAATTTAAATTTATTGATATAAAAAGAGTATAATAATATTCATTATATTTATTTTGAATATATTATGCAATTTCATCAACATATATTTAAGCATAATCAATTCTAGTGAAAATTTGATTGGAAAATAAAACATTAAATAGAAGTCTGAATTGAAACAATGGTACTCTAATATACTACAAAAAATCATAAATTTATGATTAAACTATAAAAAATAATATGCATACATATAATATGATATATATGATTCATGTATAATATATAAAAACCCATTTATTAATTAATCCTTATTAAAATACTCATTTTTTGCGTGTTAACAATTTAATTTTTTATTAATGATTCAATTGGGAGTTTATAGTCCTTCTAAAATGATCTTGGTTCAACTATATTAAACATTTCAATCATGATATAAATAAAATATATATACTTTACTCATATTTATAATAATTTATACAATTTATAGGTATAAAAATAAATCACATCATCCAGGGACAAAATAGTCAGAACGTAGGCACGAACGATGATTTAATTTTCAAAAGAAAACAGTTAATGAAATATAATTAACAATTAATAATTATTATAAAATAATTACATAATATACGTCAAATATAATCATTAAATACACCGCAATAAGAATCCATGAATGATGTTGATGGGGAATGTGTTATATCTCTAGGTAGAGGATGTAGTCCCAATGTATGCATGAGTGATAGATTCATTTCTCATCTGATGAAAAATAAGGTGGATAATTATGATTATTTAATATTAAAAAATTAGTATTTTATTGAAACTAACTTTATTATTTTAGGGGGAATATAGTAATTTTATGGGCGGTAGATGAAAAAAATCGATTTGGATTGAGTATGAATATTACCTTATCTCTAATAGACCCCCCATATTTCTTCAAATTAAGTACCCTTGAAATGATATTTTTAGAAGACAATAACATCAAATTAACTGATAGAAAATTAAATAAGATAATGTTTTAGGGTTTAGTTGAGACAATTAACTTAATGTGATATAAATATGGAAAATTATGTGTTTACATTTATATGTGGGGTGAGGTACACACCATGAATATTTTAAAGGATTAAAATATAGGTATGTAATAACAAATTGGAACGAATCGAAATGGACAACGTTTTAATGGTGGGATAATATAATTTTTTTATGGACATCCAATTGAATTTAGAAATTACTAAATTTTTAATTATACCCTTATCTCTTCATTCCCCTGGTAAATCTATTTTAACCATAACCTTATTAATACAATTATACTATTTTAACTATTCATTATAAAAAATAATTATTGCATAATCATAAATTTTTAAAAATGAAGAAAATATTAAAAGATCACTATAACCTTTTTTGTGGAAAATTCCCTTTCTTATTAAAATAAAAAATTTAATAAGTAATATTTTTATAAATATTATCATTTTTTTAACAACCAATGAATCATATTAATGAGGTTTTAATGGAGGGAGTATTCCATATACTAAGTAATTCTATACATGTGGTGTATATTAAAAAAAATTCCCTTTTTTATGAAAATGCAGAAATAACTTCATTTTGAAAATAATAAAAATATTTCAATAAAAATATTTATACACATTAAAAAAATGTAAAATGAAATTAATTATTCATTGAAATATTATAAAAACATACTTGAACAAATTTTAAATAAAATATGCACATGTAAAAAACGAATCCAATCAGAATAGAGATATGAATTTAGTTTTCTATAAAAACATTATTTTGATGTCTTGAGTATTTAAAGAGATGAAAATGAAAGAAAAAAAAACAATTTATAGATATAAAAAGAGTATAATAATATAAATTATATTTATTATAAATATATTATGCGATTTCATCAACATAAATTTAAGCATAAAAAATTCTAGTGAAAATTTGATTTGAAAATAAAACATTAAATAGAAGTTTGAATTGAATCAATGGTACTCTAATATACTGAAAAAAACATAAATTTATGATTAAACTATATAAAATAATATGTAAAACTATAATATTATATATATTATCCATGTATAATATATAAACACACATTTATTAATTAATCATTATTAAAATTCTTATTTTTGCATATTAACCATTTAATTTTTTATTAATGATTCAATTGGGAATTTATGGTTCTTCTAAAATGATCTTGGTTCAACTATATTAAACATTTCAATCATTATATAAATAAAATATGTATATTTTACTCATATTTATAATAATTCATACAATTTATAGGTAAAAAAATAAATCACATCATCCATGGACAAAATAGTCAGAACGTATGCATGAACGATGATTTAATTTTCAAAATAAAACTATTAATGAAATATAAATAATAATTAACAATTATTACAAAATAATTACATAATATACGTCAAATATAATAATTAAATCCACTATAATAAGAAACCGTTAATGATTTTGATGGGGAATTCGTTATATCTCTATGTAGAGGATGTAGTCCCAATGTATTCATGAGTGATAGAGTCATTTCTCATGTGATGAAAAAGAAGGTGGATAACGACGATTAATTAATATTAAAAAATAGTATTTTTTGGAAACTAATTTTATTATTTTATGGGGAATACAGTAATTTTATGGGAGGTAGATGAAAAAAATTGAATTGGATTGAGTATGAATATTACCTCTTCTCTAGTAGACCCCCCATATTTCCCCAAATCAAGTACCCTTGAAATGATATTTTTAGAAGAAAATAACATCAAATTAACTGATAGGAAATTAAATAAGATAATATTTTAGGGTTTAGTTGAGACAATTAACTTAATGTGATATAAATATGGAAAATTATGTGCGTACATTTATATGTGGGGGGATGGACACACCTTGAATATTTTAAAGGATTAAAATTTAGGTACGTAATAACAAATAGAAATGCATCCAAATAGACAACATTTTAATGGTAGGATAATATAAATTTTTTATGGGCATCCAATTGGATTTAGAATTTACTATTTTTTAAATTATACCCTTATCTCTTCATTCCCACAGTAAATCTATTTCAACCATAACCATTGTAATACAATTTTACTATTTTAACTATTCATTATAGACAATAATTATTGCAGAACCATAATTTTTTAAAATAACTATTTAGAATATGAACTATATTTTATTAAATTTATTTTCTATAACTGGAATAAATTACTATTAGAATTTAATAACAAAATGTGATGAAAAACATTATATATATATATATATATTCATTATTAAGTCTAAAAGTATTTCTATTAAAATATCATGTAACATATTGATCCAAATTTTATAAATTGAATAAATATATAAAAAATAAAATAAATAAATTTTAAGAAAAATAAAAATCAAAATGAGGGTTTTAATACACTATAATAGACATGAAGATTTACAGTAGAATTCAGTATATTAACTATTCATCTAAAATCCTTATTTTACATAAAATTCAGAAAACCCCAATAAAAGATAATTTATTTTAATTTATTTCATAAAATATATCATTTTAATATAATAACTCTATAATTGGTTGGGAAAAAATTAAATTAATATATACTTATGAAGATAAAAAAATTGGAAGCGTAAAATGTCTTCACTAAAAATATATTACATATATATTATGAATTAAAAAATATATATGTATTAATTAAAACAATTATACATATTTAAAAATAATATATTCCAATTCAAACAACACTATCCATTGTCTAGGTGATAACAATCATATTAAATAATAATATTAAAATAGTTTATCATGGTTTTTTAATCTCATTATTTCATGTAAAGAAATATATAAAAATAAAAAGGTTTATATAGAATGAAATATAGAACATATTCAAGTGGTGTTAAAAAAATGAATTAGTATGGAACAATTTTTGCAGTTCTGCAATATGATATTACAATATTCCCAAATATGAGTTGGTGATTTTCGTGCCACTTTTTTGATACCTCTTCTTGAATTTCTTCTACATATGAATGTTGAGTGTAGATAAATTATAGGATTTCATAGAGTTGAAGAATGGAGATATTTTAATTGTTTCTTATGTGATATGTTTATAAACTAAATCTATTCTCTCTATCGTTGTTATGCAGTGATATTTATGAAGCTCTTCATTTTTAGGATGAGATGAATTTGGTGATTTGTTCAAGGTATTGACTTATTTTTTTATAACATTTATAAAAGTTTTTTAAAAATATTTTTTAGTTGGGAAGTATATAAAAGATTAAAAGAATAATTTTATAGGTTCTAGTTGATTTGGAGGTCGTACAAAGTTTAAGGAGGATTAAAATCCCATTTATATTGAGAAAACATGTTCCCCTGGGAATATATTATAAATACCAAAATTTAGAGGAATGGAAACATTATAGTGTAATAAATATTAATGACAAATCCATACTCGACTTTTTATCCTAGGGAGCTTATGAAATGACATTATGTATAAAAATATGTGATATAGAAAAAAAATTGGAAGGGAGATAAAAGGTGTGTTGGTTATGATTCTCAAGGATTTCCTTTCCGAGTACCAACATGATTTGTAATTTCAACAACCAATATATTAAAATAAATAAATATTTATACATATATTATCACATGATGTGTTTTTTAATATGTAACATTAATTCTATAATGTCATTAGAGTATTTTATAAAATTTTATAAAACATCATCAATACAATTTCAACCATAATGTGTTATGAAAATATTAACAAATGTAAACCATAAATATTAAATAAACACATTCTAAAATGAAGTAGACGGTGTTACACCATCAGTTCAAGGTTAAACATTTCTATACATAGATTTAACTCAAAATGATTTAGACTTGGTAATTTACAAAGGAAGATATTATGAATAATGAACTACTAATATGGATTTCAAATGTTATGTTTCATTGGATATTTATATATTTTCAGTGGTGTATTAGTCAAACGAAATCAAATTGTTATTGATGTATATAATTAATTGTTTAATTAGTGTTATTGATGAAAACTGTAACAAAATATTATCATGGAGATATTAGATATGTTTTTTGGGTCGTATGTTATATGAATTAATGAATAATTCAAGATATTATTTGTCCTTTACATATAATATAATTAGACATATAGTTCCATTAGATTGGAATAGAACCATTTGATTAAATTTCGGGTTTTTTTCATTGATGAGTATATTATAGGTTGTCGATGAATGCTATATCAATTAAATAGGTTGATGGGACAAAGTATGTTTGAATCATGATGAGATAATCAAACAATAAAATTTAGCAACATATTTATCATTTCAATGAGGTTGTTGTAATAAAAAATTATTTTCCGTAGCTATGTGTTCTCATGCATGTTTATAAATTTAAATCATTTAGTTTACACTATCTCACCAAATTTCATACAGAACATGGTATGTTTGGTTATAAACTAATTATATTTATAATATCAAATCAATTCTATTTCAATTTATTTATTTGTATACATATTATTCCTAAAATTGTTTCTGTTAATAATTTTGGTTCAAAATATATTATATATAAAATCATGATATATTCAGTTTGTAGTATATGATATTTCAATAGAAAATATTTATTTTTTATAGCTTGAACATATATAACTTCAATTTATCACTTATTTATTATTCCTAAAGTAATAGATAATTAATTATTTAGTAACATCAATATTAAATAAATATATATTCACCAATATGCGAGTTTAAAAATTATTTATTCTATAAATAATATATTGATATTTACTTATAATATATTGTTATTATTAAAGGATCGAAAAATTTCAAAGCGTATTCATGGGCCGACTTGAGACCTAGTAGATTCGATAAATATTATTTATATAAAAAAAAGTATTGATTAATTAGGTTGTTAAATAATATTTAAATATTATTGAGTTAGATCATCTCATAAGAATATAAATTAAGTAATAATAATATTATTATTTAAAATGGGGTTTACATTTGATTAAATATTATATAAATGACCAATTACTAATTACTTATTGTCTTACCATCTGTAAAAATCATGGTTTATATCATTTTAAGGGAAATGGGAGTTTTTTTGAACAAATTATTATATCTACAGATCATTATTTATATTGAGGATATCTCTATGAAGAATTCTCTCAATAATGAGAGGAAATACTCCTCTATCTCAATTCATAGTGATAAAATAATACCCTTAAAACCAGATGATTTTTTTATCAATATAGAATGACTCAAGATTAAAAGTGCCACTATGTTATAACTCTGTGATCTGTTTCATATATTTTTAGATTCATAGATCATGTATGGATACCACTTGAGAAATTAAACATAGTATTCATCATCAAGAAAATTAGACAATGCTAAAAGGCCCCCAAATTCATCAATATATAAATAATAATCAATATGAGTTACTTATTGTTTAATGTTCATAGTAAAATATATTCTAAAATTTTCGATCTATGAATATTTACTTGAATTATTCATCCTATTCATTATATTTATCATATGAAACTGCTTAAAAAAATACTGAACCAAATTCAAACTACTTTTTCTACACCCCAGAGCCTTTATGTGGTTTGAATGTATTCACTTATTAATTTCATATTTTGTACTAATTTTTAATAATTTATACATATAATTGTTAGTTTTTAGTTAAATATTGTACAATCGTTAATCTAAAATATATTATGTGATGGTTATTCACTTTAATACAACTAAGAATTATCAATTTTTTTAAAATTATTCTTAGATATCTCATCTATTGGTCCATGAATTCTAATTAATAGATATGATTACACAATATATAACTAAAATTTTCCCATAATATACCCATGGTCAACCTGTAACATCCTAGGTAAATAAAGAATAAAGAATTTTCATATTTATTAATATTTACGAATTAAATATTAATTTTTATTAAAAGGGGTTTCTACGTTCGATAGCGTACTCGGTACGCAACGATGAGTTTCTTTGGAAACTTACGTTGCACACAAGTACTAAAATAATATTATTTTAAATGTTAGTTAACGAGTAGCCGTTGTACTGGCGAGAATGGATAGAAATAACTAAAATATGATTATATATGTTTTTAAATGTTTTTACAATTACCCAATAAAAGATAAAGGCTTAAAATACGGAAAGAGTTCAATTTTAGGCATTTATACCCCAATTTTCACGAAAGGTCCACTTATCACCTTTTGACGGAGAAACGTCATTAAATATAGTTTTGATCACTATTATACATTATTTTGGACCAAATAAAACTCTTCTTTAGAATCTGGCCATAAAAATTTACTTTGTGTAAATTTTTGGTACCTTTCTGATAAAGTTCATTTTTTTAATGAATAGTGTAAAATGTTGTATTTTAATTCAAAAACTCTTTTTAATCTAATTTATTTATATGATTAGATTATCTTTTTAATTGCTTTTAAAGTGAAATTAGAAAATATTTTTACCATTAAATCCAATAGTGGTCGTTGGAATTAATTTCACTTTGAAATCGGACTTAAACTAGTGTCAATCTTTTGATACTTATTGTTTCATAAAAACACGCTATTTGCTCTGACAGCGGGAATTACTTATTAAATTAATTAATGTGAATTATATGCTTTGAATTTTGTAAAATATACTTCATTTTTTAATTCAGAATATCAAATATATCTTAGGGTGAATTTTTGGTAATTTTCTGAAAAACTTCAATTTTTGATGAATAGTGAAACCACTAAGTGGTACTTATAAAAACTGATTTTCCGTTTAAATGAAATTTTTCCATCATTGTGTTTTGATTTTCAAAAATCCAACATACATGGTTGTCATTAATAAGTAAAATGTGGTTCAATGAGATTATAATAATTTTTTGGTGAATAGTAACTTATTAAGTTCTTAATCGCGATTAGTGGTAATTAGTGTAGTTTAAGGTATAAATAATGCTTTAATAATATTAAATGACCTAGACACATGTCCCAACCTTATTGGTTGTGTCATGGCCGACCGAGACCATCCATGGGCCAACTTGGGTACCCCATGGAGCCACTTTAGTTGGAAAATGACATTAATATATTTTTATTTAATGTTAAAGTGAAAATGACACTAACATAAATTGTTTTACTAAAATAATTTTTAAGTGGGGTTATACAAGTCCAAATTTTGATTATAAATAGTCATTGGAAATCTAAAAAGATTTCCTACATCATAGTGTTTTTTTATAATTTTTAGACATTAAATAAATTAAATTATTTATGACATAATAATGATGCAGCGATGACATCATTATTTGACGATTTAAATAAAATGGAAAGATAATGTAAAATCTATAAACTACACATGTCCAAAACCAATTGGATGAGTGGATTTTGAACCCTTATCACCCTATCCACGAATTATTTAAATGTGGGACCTTTTAAAACTGAAACACATTTTCAAATAAAGTAATATTTCTTTACTTTCCAAAAGTGCCCCTCCTCTCCTCTTATAAAAGGCCCCCACCTCTACCTCATTTCACACACTCCTCGAGCCTTTGGCTCAGCCAAACCCTGCCCATTTACTCTCTCCACATCCCTCTCCTCATCCTAGAGTATTACCTTTGGGCAGAATCCTTTGAAAGGAAGCCTTTAGGCTCAAATCAAAAGAAGTTACACTTTTAAAGGTAATTCATTCTCTCTTGTTCATTTGTTTTATTTTGCTTCTCCAACCCCCTAAACTCTTTTTATTTATTTCTTTTGTAACAACACCAGTATCTTCAATATAATAGGATGTTGTTATATGATGTATTCGAGCTACACTCTCACACAACTACATCAAATGGTTGAAGAACATACGGTTTCTGTGGATGGAAAAATTGTGCCTCCCGAAACGATGATTGTTCAATACTCATTTAACACCTTCAAAGGTGGCCATTATGATGTCACTATTTTTATATATGATATATAATATGTTTATGTTTTACTTATGCTACTGTATTTTTCATTTGTGTCTTACCTTATGGCTTCCATTATGGGTATACGCGATATCTTCATTTTAGGAAGTGCGGACTACCGCCCCCTCAAAGTGATGTGATTCGTTAATGCCATATGTGGGACGTGTAAAGGATGGATTTAAAGTTATTATATATGATGTTATACTGGAATTTTAATATACCTCTATATAATTATAATTTCATTCCATTAAAGTATGAGATATAAATGAAAGTAGCGTTCATGCGTACGTACGGCTTACCGTCTCCATGAACGGTGCATTTCATTTCTTGTCCCCAAATGTAATGTACTATTAAAAGCACATGTATATAATGGATATATATAATTAATGATATATCTAAATGATGAATATAATTCTGGAATTAAAATATACATACCTCTCATTTAGTTTTAATTCCATTAATATGACAAAGAAATGAAAGTAGCGTTCATGCGTACGTACGGCTTACCATCTCCATGAACGGTGCATTTCATTTCTTACCTATAAATGATTATGTAATATTATAAATACATGTATATGATGAATATATATGATATATATGTTATCCAAATAATTAATATCATTCTGGATATAACGAACATTTGACCAAATTAACAACATGTAAGTGTAAGAAGTCTATTTTTGACTTAAGAACCAAATACCGACAAAATGAAAATTATTAACTTAAATGATTACATGATGTTAATAACATGGTATAAAAGGAATAATGAACTTGAAAAAGGTTCATAAGCAAGTAGAGATTAACTCAAGTTTATTATTCAGGACGTTAAAGAACGATCGAGTCAAGTCGGACCTGAGGTAAGGGACTTCGTCTCAATCTCCTTTCATTGAGGCATATTTCATTTTATACACAACTTTCTTTTATATGGTGTATAAACCCCTTTGACTTTTACTTTTATACAAAAGGAATCTTTTTCTACGAAGCGTTTTACTAAACGACAAAAAGGAATGTTTTTTTTAACGTACGCGGTGACAATGACCTTTTCCGCCGCCGCGAGTATTATTTGGTCTTTGGCTTTCTCAACAAGCCGTAATGTTTTTAAAATAAAATAAATACCATATGCTCTTTTATGTATTTTTGTATTGAAAATGGTTTTGAAAAAGGATTCTATTATGTCAATATATTTATGATATATTGTGATTGAATTGTGGAAATGTTATCATTCCTTTATATTGGTTTTATGTTTTATGATTTTATATTGGTACTTGGACATTTTAACGGGTGGTTACGTTATAAACCATATGACGGGTGGTGCCGTGAATAACAGGACGGGTGGTTACGTTATAACCTCCAATGCATTGGGTATGGAAGTCGGCCGTATGGCTATTCCATTATGTATGTATGGAAATTGGCCGTATGGCTATTCCATTAAGTGATATGTGTGGGAGTCGACCGTATGGTTATTCCACTTAAGTATGTTTATGTCCCAAGTTACCTTTATATATGTTATGTGTTCTTTATAGGGGTTTTATGGTAATACTTTGGTTACAAAAAGGTATGTAATGATATTTTATTCAGTGAATAGTTTTTACTACTTCATAAAGGTGAAAAGTATTACCTCGATAAAGTATACATGGTTTACTATTTGTTTTGATAAACTAACAGTTTTTATTCTTTGTGTATCCTTTACTGAGTTTTTATGCTCATCCCAAGTTTTTGAAATGTTTTTCACAGGACTTAGCATGGAATAGGTTCAAGGATGGGATCAAGGGAATGTCATGCTATCTAAAACATGGAATCTAGACATCTTTCTTTTTAAGAGTTTTTATTTTATGGAAACTTAGTTGAAGTGTCTACTTTGTAATCTTTTAAGATGTAATAGTTATGTTCTAATTCTCTAAAACTCTAAACCTGAAAAGATCCTCAACATGAATTATTCATTTAATTCAATATTAAGTAAGGTTTAAGGCGGGGCCTTATAGTTGGTATCAGAGGTCGGTTTAGACAACTTTAGGAGTTATAAAAGTGTTAAATTATAATATGATTGAAATGATATAGCATTTACGGATTACCATGTTGCTTCACCTAAGATATTTCTGTGTTCAGAATGGTTTTCAGTAGAGGAAACAAAGGAGCTATGTTGGGACGACATCAGGAGAAAGATAACCTTTCAAATCAGCAACCTGAGATGGTCGGAATCAGAACTGAACAATTTGTTGCAGTGATGGCACAATTGACTCAGGCTATAAATGGTGGTGGTATCCATGCACGAGATCAGCCAGATCAACCGCAAAGGAACATGTCAGTGGTGGAACACTTGATGAGGAAACATCCCCCATCATTCAGAGGATCATCTGACCCTGTGCAAGCTGAAGGGTGGATTAAAGCACTGGAGAAGATTTTTGATGTCATGGGGTGTTCAGAACATCAAAAGGTTAGTCTTGCTGTTTACCGTTTTGAAGGTGAAGCTGATCAGTGGTGGTCGATGGTGAAAAATATAAGGGATAGTGATGAGATTGAGGATCTTCACTGGGACGAATTCAAAGGTATGTTTCTTGAGAAATATTTTCCTAAGGTGGTTCGTCTTAGGATGGAAAAACAGTTCCTAGAATTGAGGCAGGAGGATGATTCAGTGGCTGCTTATGAAGAAAAGTTCACTCGATTGGAAAGGTATGCTCCAAACTTCATACGAGATCTTGATAGTAAAATAAACCATTTTTACTCAGGGTTAAAGCCAAAGTATCGAAGGGCTTTAGCTTCTCGTGAGTTCAAAAGTTATGAAAAACTTGTTCGATGTGTGGAGAAGGTGGAAATGGAGTTTGCCGATGATCAGGTGTTCTATGACAAACAACAGAATTAGAGGTCTAGTTGGCAGGCAAAGGGGAAGAATTCATCAAAGAAGCAAGGAGGTAAGAAAACCAAATATCCATCCTGTGAGAACTGTGGTAAAATGCATCCTGGAGAATGTTTATCCAAGTCTGGTAAGTGCTTTCGGTGTGGTAAGTCTGGTCATATTGCTCATAACTATAAGGAATATGATCAAGAAGGAAATGAAAAGCCAACGGTAAGATGTTTTAAGTGTAATGAAATGGGTCATTATGCAAACGAGTGTCCAAAGAAGAACTCAACTGGGGGAATGCAGCCAGACTACAAGCAGAAAGGGGTGGTGAAATCCTTTGTAACAACTTCAACAGATGTTGGGCCATCGAATGAAGTGGTATCAGCTCCAGGGAGCTAAGTATTTTTCGAAGATTGACTTGAGGTCGGGGTACCATCAGTTGAAAGTAAAAGAAGAAGACGTTCCGAAGACTGCGTTCCGTACTAGATATGGCCATTATGAATTTGTAGTTATGCCTTTTGGGTTAACCAAAGCACCTGCTGTATTCATGGACCTTATGAATAAAATTTTCCATGAGTTCTTGGATAAGTTTGTGTTTGTGTTTTGAGGTTTGGGAAGAGGTTATGTGTGCCTTGTGATTCACAGTTGGAGAATGAGTTGTTATGTGGGGCTCATAGTTCCCCATTTTCAGTTCATCCTGGCAGTACTAAGATGTACAGAGATCTGCGGGAGTATTACTGGTGGGATGGAATGAAAAGATACATTGCTGATTTCACTGTGAAGTGTTTGACATGTCAAAAGGTTAAAGCAGAGTGGCAGTTACCGAAAGGGATGCTTCAGCCTTTACCAGTGCCAGAGTAGAAATGGGAAAACATATCCATGGACTTTGTTGTTGGATTACCGAAGACATCTCGAGTTAATAATGCAATATGGGTTATTGTTGATCGCTTGACCAAATCTGCTCATTTCCTTTCTATACGAGATACTTTCTCTTTAGATCAACTTTCCCATTTGTATCTTAAAGAGATAGTCAGGTTACATGGAGTTCCTCTCTCCATTGTATCAGATCGTGATCCTAGGTTCACATCTAACTTTTGGAAAGGCCTTCAGAAGTCGTTGGGTACTAAATTAAATTTTGGTACAGCTTTTCATCCTCAATCAGACGGGCAGTCAGAACGAACAATTCAGACCTTGGAGGATATGCTACGAGCTTGTTCGATGGATTATCAGGGAAGTTGGGACCAACATCTTTCTTTTGTTGAATTTTCATATAATAACAGTTTTCATTCCAGTATACAGATGGCACCATTTCAGGCATTATATGGGAAGTGGTGTCGAACTCCATCTTTCTGGGATGAAGTGGGTGAAAGGAAGTTGATGGGACCAGAATTGGTAGAAGAGATGGCAGAAAAAGTTCAGCTGATTCAGAAACACATGAGAATAGCTCATAGCAGGCAGAAGAGTTATGCAGATAACCGGAGGAAGGATCTATCTTTCGAGGTAGGTGATCATGTTTTTCTCAAGGTTTCTCCTTGGAAAAGTGTGATGAGATTTGGTAAGAAAGGAAAGCTGAGTCCAAGGTTTATTGGACCATATGAAATTCTGGAGAAAGTTGGATCAGTTTCTTACCAAGAGGCTTTACCTCCGAGTTTATCTCAGGTACACAGTGTTTTTCACGTTTCAATGTTGAGGAAGTATATGCCAGATCCAGCTCATGTTTTGAGTCCAGAGGTAGTTCAGCTAGAAGAGAACCTATCTTATGAGGAACAACCGGTCCAGATTCTTGACCACAGGGAGCAAGTGTTATGGAATAAGGTGATTCATCAGGTAAAGGTTTTGTGGAAAAACCATGTGATTGAAGAGGCAACATTGGAATCAGAAAATACTATGAGGGATAAATACCCCCACTTATTTTGATAAGTGAATAAAATTGCGAGGACGCAATTCCCAAAAGGGGGGAAGGATGTAACATCCCAGGTAAATAAAGAATAAAGAATTTTCATATTTATTAATATTTACGAATTAAATATTAATTTTTATTAAAAGGGGTTTCTACATTTGATAGCGTACTCGGTACGCAACGATGAGTTTCTTTGGAAACTTACGTTGCACATAAGTAATAAAATAATATTATTTTAAATGTTAGTTAACGAGTAGCCATTCTACTGGAGGGAATGGATAGAAATAACTAAAATATGATTATATATTTTTTTAAATGTTTTTACAATTACACAATAAAAGATAAAGGCTTAAAATACGGAAAGAGTTCAATTTTAGGCATTTATACCCTAATTTTCACGAAAGGTCCACTTATCACCTTTTGATGGAGAACCGTCATTAAATATAGTTTTGATCACTCTTATACATTATTTTGGACCAAATAAAACTCTTCTTTAGAATCGGGCCATCAAAATTTACTTTGTGTAAATTTTTGGTACCTTTCTGATAAAGTTCATTTTTTTAATAAATAGTGTAAAATGTTGTATTTTAATTCAAAACATCTTTTTAATCTAATTTATTTATATGATTAGATTATCTTTTCAATTGGTTTTAAAGTGAAATTAGAAAATATTTTTACCATTAAATCCAATAGTGGTCGTTGGAATTAATTTCACTTTGAAATCGGACTTAAACTAGTGTCAATCTTTTGATACTTATTGTTTCCTAAAAACACGCTATTTGCTCTGACAGCGGGAATTAATTATTAAATTAATTAATGTGACTTATATGTTTTGAATTTTGTAAAATAGACTTCATTTTTGAATTCAGAATATCAAATATAGCTTAGGGTGAATTTTTGGTAATTTTCTGAAAAACTTCAATTTTTGATGAATAGTGAAACCACTAAGTGGTACTTATAAAAACTGATTTTCCGTTTAAATGAAATTTTTCCATCATTGTGTTTTGATTTTCAAAAATCTGACATACATGTTTTTCATTAAGAATTAAAATTTGGTTCAATGAGATTATAATAATTTTTTGGTGAATAGTAACTTATTAAGTTCTTAATCGCGATTAGTGGTAAATAGTGTAGTTTAAGGTATAAATAATGCTTTAATAATATGAAATGACCTAGAAACATGTCCCAACCTTATTGGTTGTGTCATGGCCGACCAAGACAAGCCATGGGACAACTTGGGGACCCCATGGAGCCACTTTAGTTGGAAAATGACATTAATATATTTTTATTTAATGTTAAAGTGAAAATGACACTAACATAAATTTTTTTACTAAAATAATTTTTAAGTGGGGTTATACAAGTCCAACATTTGATTATAAATAGTCATTGGAAAGATAAAACAATTTCCTACATCATAGTGTTTTTTTTATAATTTTTAGACATTAAATAAATTAAATTATTTATGACATAATAATGATGCAGCGATGACATCATTATTTGACGATTTAAATAAAATGGAAAGATAATGTAAAATCTATGAACTAAACATGTCCAAAACCAATTGGATGAGTGTATTTAGAACCCTTATCACCTTACCCACGAATTATTTCAATGTGGGATCTTTTAAAACCGAAACACATTTTCAAATAAAGTAATATTTCTTTACTTTCCAAAAGTGCCCCTCCTCTCCTCTTATAAAAGGCCCCCACCTCTACCTCATTTGACACACTCCTCAAGCCTTTGGCTTGGCCAAACCCTGCCCATTTACTCTCTCCACATCCCTCTACTCATCCTAGAGTATTACCTTTGGGAATAATCCTTTCAAAGGAAGCCTTTAGGCTCAAATCAAAAGGAGTTACACTTTTAAAGGTAATTCATTCTCTCTTGTTCATTTGTTTTATTTTGCTTCTCCAACCCCCTAAACTCTTTTTATTTATTTCTTTTGTAACAACACCAGTATCTTAAATATAATAGGATTTTGTTATATGATGTATTCGAGCTACACTCTCACACAACTACATCAAATGGTTAAAGAACATACGGTTTCCGTGGATGGAAAAATTGTGCCTCCCGAAACGATGATTGTTCAATACTCATTTAACACCTTCAAAGGTGGCCATTATGATGTCACTATTTTTATATATGATATATAATATGTTTATGTTTTACTTATGCTTCTGTATTTTTCATTTGTGTCTTACCTTTATGGCTTCCATTATGGGTATACACGATATCTTTATTTTAGGAAGTGCGGACTACCGCCCACTCAAAGTGATGTGATTCGTTAATGCCATATGTGGGACGTGTAAAGGATGGATTTAAAGTTATTATATATGATTTTATACTGGAATTATAATATACCTCTATATAATTATTATTTCATTCCATTAAAGTATGAGATAGAAATGAAAGTAGCGTTAATGCGTACGTACGGCTTACCGTCTCCATGAACGGTGCATTTCATTTCTTATCCCCAAATGTAATGTACTATTAAAAGTACATGTATATAATGGATATATATAATTAATGATATATCTAAATGATGAATATAATTCTGGAATTAAAATATACATACCTCTCATTTAGTTTTAATTCCATTAATATGACAAAGAAATGAAAGTAGCGTTCATGCGTACGTACGGCTTACCGTCTCCATGAACGGTGCATTTCATTTCTTACCTATAAATTATTATGTAATATTATAAATACATGTATATGATGAATATATATGATATATATGTTATCCAAATAATTAATATCATTCTGGATATAACGAACATTTGACCAAATTAACAACATGTAAGTGTAAGAAGTCTATTTTTGACTTAAGAACCAAATACCGACAAAATGAACATTATTAACTTAAATGATTACATGATGTTCATAACATGGTATAAAAGGAATAATGAACTTCAAAAAGGTTCATAAGCAAGTAGATATTAACTCAAGTTTATTATTTAGGACGTTAATGAACGATCGAGTCAAGTCAGACCCGAGGTAAGGGACTTCGTCTCAATCTCCTTTCATTGAGGCATATTTCGTTTTATACACAACTTTATTTTATATGGTGTATAAACCCCTTTGACTTTTACTTTTATACAAAAGGAATCTTTTTCTACGAAGCGTTTTACTAAACGACAAAAAGGAATGTTTTTTTTAACGTACGCGGTGACAATGACCTTTTCCGCCGCCGCGAGTATTATTTGGTCTTTGGCTTTCTCAACAAGCCGTAATGTTTTTAAAATAAAATAAATACCATATACTCTTTTATGTATTTTGGTATTGAAAATGGTTTTGAAAAAGGATTCTATTATGTCAATATATTTATGATATATTGTGATTGAAATGTGGAAATGTTATCATTCCTTTATATGGGTTTTATGTTTTATGATTTTATATTGGTACTTGGACATTTTAACGGGTGGTTACGTTATAAACCATATGACAGGTGGTGCCGTGAATACCAGGACGGGTGGTTACGTTATAACCTCCAATGCATTGGGTATGGAAGTCGGCCGTATGGCTATTCCATTATGTATGTATGGAAATTGTCCGTATGGCTATTCCATTAAGTGATATGTGTGGGAGTCGACCGTATGGTTATTCCACTTAAGTATGTTTATGTCCCAAGTTACCTTTATATATGTTATGTGTTCTTTATAGGGGTTTTATGGTAATACTTTGGTTACAAAAAGGTATGTAATGATATTTTATTCAGTGAAGAGTTTTTACTACTTCATAAAGGTGAAAAGTATTACCTTGATAAAGTATACATGGTTTACTATTTGTTTTGATAAACTAACAGTTTTTATTCTTTGTGTATCCCTTACAGAGTTTTTATGCTCATCCCAAGTTTTTGAAATGTTTTTCACAGGACTTAGCATGGAATAGGGTCAAGGATGGGATCAAGGGAATGTCATGCTATCTAAAACATGGAATCTAGACATCTTTGTTTTTAAGAGTTTTTATATTATGGAAACTTAGTAGAAGTGTCTACTTTGTAATCTTTTAAGATGTAAAAGTTATATTCTAATTCTCTAAAACTCTAAACCTGAAAAGATCCTCAATGTGAATTATTCATTTAATTCAATATTAAGTAAGGTTTAAGGCGGGGCCTTATACAACCACATAAGGATGATATGTTAAACTAATGGATCATCATGTGGAATTTTTGAATGTAATGTCATAAAAAAAACATATTGACCACTAATTGTCATGTTGTAGGACTAGGTTAGGATTTTAATTATTGATAATATGGTAGAGTGTGGTATTATAGAGTTATATGTTTTTATTAATGAAAAGAAGGCAGGATATAACAGACCATACCGTGGATACAAGAACAAAATGTCATGATAGATCATATAAACTAGACTCTTATTGAGGAATCTTTTTTTATTTGGGTTATTGTTGATTTTGTAGAGGTTTTTTTTAGTTTAATCCATCAATAACCCTACTTATCGCTTTAATAAAATTCATTTTACACCTATGGTATATGATTTTTTGTAATAGATGTGGTTTTGAATAACTATTTTTGAACCTCATATAAAGTGTTTTGGAAATTTTTCCATTATACATATTGATTTATGGTAAAGAAGAATAAATGAAGAAAAGTCCCATGAATATAAATTTATATTGTATGATGATTATAGAATTATATTTTTTATCTAGGATAAGGTAGATTTTTTTTAATTATAATCATAAATGTTCCAAAAAATTATATGATCATATGAAATTATATTACCCGATGTTCTTTGGATTGATTTATATCAAGGGTGACATCTGATTAAGCCCATGTTTTATGTAACATCATGTAAAAGTCACATATTTGGTTTCAAGATTATGAAAAAAATTATTGATATGTTTTAATAATTTTTTAAATTATAGATATAAATCATTGTCAACTATTATTACCCTACAAATGACTTTTCGGACTTATAATATCAACAAATTATCAATGTAAAATTATAATGCAGTGTTCATTGAATTTGTATATACTGAAACACTATAGTTCCAATTATGATTAATAGCTATATAAAAATCATACACTAAGACAATTTATTTTACACCATGATTAGGATTTCATATGATGTCTTGAAATTCATATGATATATATAGTATCTCATGTTATTTTTCATTTATTTCATCATATTTGATGACAATAATGTTTTACCATGACATAATATGTCATAAGATAAATGATAACCATGATGAATTTGAATAATTATTCTATTGAAGTACTCCACCATAATTAAAATATAACAAAATAACAGAATCATGGTATAATAAGGAGTTTCATTTGTTAAATTCTCTTGATGAGATAATTCCATCCACATATAGAAAGTATCTATGTTGATATAATTTTTTGTCAATATGAACATCTCTTTGTTGATACCAAGGTTGTTCATTACTAGAAATGGGGTGTGATATTTTCTTTTTTGTCAATCCTCACATGAATTATTAGGTAGTTTCCATGGAAAGGAATCTTATAGTTCTAGATGGAATCAATATTGAAGAAGTTTTCTTTTCCTAATGTATGTCAAAGTTTTGGGATCAAATTATAGAGAAAGGAATATCACTATAAAATGTGGTTTTCTGAAGACAAATCACTATAAATATGATAAAGGAATGGGTTTTGGAATGTCTTGGTTAGGTAATTTGATGATATATATCATTGCTAATAGAGATAGTATCTCTACATGATTATGAGAAGCAGAGCTACACAACCGCGTGATGTGGATACATAGAGCTCTATGACTATGTCAAATTTAATTTTAGCATTGCGATGGGAGGAACACAGTGAAGGAGGTTTTTTTGGAATGATCTAGAAAAAACTTATGATGGGGTAGAGCACCACAAATGGTAGAGCCTATGAAAATAACGATACCACAACATCTTTTTGGACGAAGAATTCAGAGAATATCTGGAATTGCCAATATTTCATGTAGCAAGGGGAGGTTCACAAACTAGGTTTTTTAAGTGAGCAAGATCATTGAAAAAAGAAATATTTTTTATAAAATGATGAAAATTATTATGTTTAATGTGAGATTCATGATGATGGGGTATTCTTTGATGACTAATTGAGATTCACGAAGTCATTATGCTTTACGAAGGCAATCTATTCGGTGAAGGCACAAAGCATTGTGATGGAAGTTTATTCCATGAATACGGGCATTATTAATGATGGATTTTCCTGAAAGGAAATGTTCTATATAAAATTTACATAAAAAATGGTTTTTATTGTTCATCAAAAAAGTTTTAATGTTAATGAGAAATATCATTTTATATCATTGATATATACTTTAATGTCAACCCATTGAAGCGATCGTGATGTCGATAAACTGCATTAGACATCTCTAAATGTAGTTATTTTGGGGGAGTCAATGTAAATAATACGAGGGACGTAGTTTCTTATCAATAAAAACATTAAAGGTAGTGTGTATGGAATATAATAACTATGTAAAAACATATTTATTTCACATCTAGTGAATATACGTGGATATAGGTATGACTAACACACTATCAATGTTAACTCCGAGGACAAGCCCTTAGTGGTGAGCCAGGTAAAATTTATGTGATTCCTTGATTATTGGGAATTATTAATTACATCATATTACCATCATAAATGATTAATTTGTTCCTAACAACATGAGAACATGATCAGCAACATTATAAGAAAAATTTGACTTCCTGATTTACCTATCCCTTATCAGGCTATTCAGGGATATTCAGGTGGTATCAATGGAAAATGATTTTCTATGCTTAACATGTCATTAATTTCTATAATATATAATTTTATAAATGTCAGATTATACCCCCTTTTTTATGGGGGGAACATTTAGATATTGAAGTATATGATGAGATCTCATCTAATATCTCTTGGAATAGATAACTTTTTTCACCACTACTCAGGGAATAATTGACACGGATCCAAAAGGATTGTCTATGACTAATACAGAAAAGAAAATGATTTATGAAGATGGAAAAGTAAATAATTCCCCCACTATAAATGTTTCTCATCAAATATATCAAAATATGATGAAATGTACTTCCACAAAGTCTATGTTGGAAAAACTGGAAAATAAACTTGATGGTGACCCTAATGTGAAAAATGAATAACTAAAAGTCATACACAACACGTTTTATGATTTGAAGAAAAATCCATATGATAATACATATCCCTTTTACAATCTAATTAATGGTGCTTTAAGCGAAATTTAGAAGGATTGGGGAAGAAAACAATAAAATTGACATCGTAATGAAAATCACGATTAATCATTCACATGTCTATAATAAAAAAGTGTCATTGAATGATGAAAAAAATTTAGATAATTTATTTTGAGGATATTTTGATCATTTTGGTAGCATATGAAAAGTGTTTCAAACTAAATAATAAAACAAGTCACATTAGTAAGGAGAAAAAATTCAAATCCGTGAAAAAATATGAATTTTTTTTCGATAGTGTTAATAAAGATAATGAGGAAGGTATATTTAATTCCATCATTATTATTAAATTTAAAATATGAAAATGGTTCTATGAAGGAATTATACCAATGGCCAAATTTTTTTGTGAAAAATTTGTGCACATTCCCTCCTGGTGCTCAAGAAAGATCAAGGATGAATAATGTGAATCATGAGATTTGCAGAAAACTAATAAATGTTTTTATCAATTGCTGACATCATATCTGGAAGGAAATTGGATAGAAAGATCATTTTATTTATTAATTATGATAATTAAAATTAATTATATGATGATGAAGAACCATAGTTTAAATCTGTAACCCATGTGTCAATGATGGATATTGTTGAAAAATTACAGTCATCATAATATAAAGCTTGATATAACAAGTTGATTTCCGATAGTGATCTCAAGTAGAAACTTAAGAATTCTCTCAGTAAGCATGATAATCAATATAATAGATGAAAAATGTGAGTAGAGTATATATAAAAATCATTAGAATATTCTGATCATTGTGATATATTATTTGAAATAATGGAAGAAGTAGTGAAATAACGGTAAAAACCATTGTAATCAAAGAAGAATTAGTGAAATTGAAGCTCAGAATTAAATAATAGTAAAAGTTCATCAATGGAAATTCGTCTAGGATGGAGGAGAAGACCAATAATTTTAATGGTTTTGAAGAAGAATTTGTTATTGTTATATGTAAACATGAAGCTGAATCAAATTCAAAATAACAAAGAAAAAAAATCCATTTTGGAGGATTTATATAAACTGAGCCGTTGGATAACTGTAGGTGTGGTTATATTGGATTGGATAAAGATTTTTGTGGCCAAATATCTACATGAAAGGGTAAAAATGGTAATTGGTTGTGATATAATAACACCCAAGGCTAAATATAAAATGAACAAAAAGGGAGACTGCAATTTGGACATATTACAATAAAGCCTGAATCCTTAATAAAAAAAGCATCAAATTAAATTGAATGGAGGACTAAATCCTATCCACAAGTTTCTAAAAATAATTAACTGTCAAAATATTATCCAAATAAAGGAGACATGTGGAGGATTATATGTGATAATTAATTTCCTCTTATGGAATATCAATTCTGTGGCTATCTAGGTCAATCCATGTCATACTATGAAGAGGCAATGATATATATGAAGTAGGAAGATATTGGATGTCAAAAACGGGGAATGAATTAATATCCTACTTCTTTTTGAATATATAATATCTATTCATATTGGTTTAATTAAAAATAAATTTGGGTAGAAATATATTTATTACTGGAAGAGGAACAATATGAACAATTGATGCAGAACTCAAAGGCAAGCCAATAATCGTCAGCCCAATGGTGTTGTTGTTACAAGATAGTTTTCTACAATGAATGATTAGTATGAGTATGATCAGAATATTAACATTGAATAGAAATTTTAATGAAAATCATTATCCTTTATTCAATGTAATAATTTATGGATATAAAAGAAGAAAATTGAAAATCCAGACTTGGAGAAGTAGCACTCGTAGCTAAAAAGTGAAGGAAAATCTATATTATTGAATGTGGATGATCATCCCATATTTTTGGAAATTAATAGCTATTAAATACTATTAATATAATTGTTAATGGAATGTTAATGTTTTGTAATGATGGTGATTTTATGATCATGGGATGTGGAGGCACTGAACTGTCCAATAGAGAGCTAATGAAAACCGATGTTCTCTATGTGGACAATCTTCATATCAATATATTGAGTGTGAGTCAACGGTATGAATCAGGTAATAGAGTAAAATTAAATCAATTATAGATAACTATAAATTGAATGAATGTGATATCTCTTATAAAGGGTTGTAGAATATATGGAAATATATATTAGGTAGACATTAAAGGGAACACTTTATATATAACAATTGATAATGAAAACTACATGTGGAATATATGGTTAGGTCACTGTAGAGACCCAAAGCTTGACGTACATAGACATTACATTACTTTAGTGGAATACTTAATACATAACAAAAACAGACACTCAAGGACCCTAATAGTTTAGTGTCTTTGGAAACATGGAATGTAATCTTCTAATCGTGGTGAAAGATCTTCAACATCTCCCATAAAGATCTTCCCCTTTTTTCTTACCTAAAAACTTTCTTTATATCCTAGGGAAAAGAAAACATAAAAAGGGTGAGATCAAATGCTCAGTAAGGGTAAGCATGGATAAAATAAAACATACAATATACATTTGAACTTAAAAACATGAACATAATGTTTAAACATCAAATGATTGAGAAATGACATAAAACATGGAAGTACGTAAGACATAGATCATAAAGAAACATTAAGAATTATACAATAGCATGGAAATAAAAAATATAATTGTGGAAACCATTAAGCACATGATATGATTTCCATATTAACCAAGGCATTGCTGCCAATACCATCTTAGTGGAAAAAGTCCCTTTCTGAATCGATTTCACTCCCCGTTCCAGTCCTATATTACTGAACCGGTTTAACTTTCCGTTCCAGCCATGTCTATCTCATGAGATATAAATCTTTACCCAATGCATTGGAGGGAGATATAGGTCCCACCCATCTCATAATGAAATCATTCTTACTTGTGCCACAACATAAACATAAATCATTAATCATAACCCAAAGAATAAAATGGGTTTCATAAATATCATTCCATCATCACATAATCCATATAAAAGAAATGGATATAATTTCATAATAAGAAAATTGAAACCATGTAAATCAAAGAGACATTATACTTGAAACATACACATATGATAGAAAAGTCAAAAAAGGAATTTGAACATACATGAAAAAACTTTTATAAAAATGGACATGGATGATAGAAATAAACCCAGTAAATACTTACGAATATGCAATCTTGGATAAAAATGAGATTTGCAAAATTATCCCTTACCTTATGTCCGATATGCTTCGTATGTATCCGAACCTCTTGTATAATGATTTAAATAATGTCATTGACTTATTACAACTGTAGAGACCCTAAGCTTGACGTACATGGACATTACATTACTTTTGCGGAATACATAATACATAGAAAAAACATACAAACAAGGACCGTAATAGTTTAGTGTCTTTGGAGACTTGGAACGTAATCTTCTAATCGTGGTGAATGATCTTCAACATCTCCCATAAAGATCTTCCACTTTTTGTTTCCTGACCTAAAACCTTTCTTTTGATCCTGGGGGAAAATAAAACATTAAAAGGGTGAGCTAAAATGCTCAGTAAGGGTAAGAATGGATAAAATAAAACATACCATATACATTGGAACTTAAAAACATGAACCTAATGTTTAAACATTAAAATCTTGAGCAACGACATAAAACATGGAAGTACATAAGGAATAGATCATAATGGAACATAAACCATGATAAAATAGCATGGGAATAAAACATGTAATTGTGGCATCCATTAAGCACATGTAATGATTTCTATAGTATCCAAGGCATTGCTGCCAAGACCATATTAGTGGACAAAGTCCCTTTCTGAATCGAGTTCACTCCTCATTTCAGTCCTGTTTTACTGAACCAGTTTAACCTTCCGTTCCATCCATGTCTATCTCATGAGATATAAATCTTTACCCAATGAATTGGAGGGAGATATAGGTCCCACCCATCTCATAATGAAATCATTCTTTCTTGTGCCACAACATAAACATAAATCATTCATCATAACCCAAAGAATAAAATGGGTTTCATAAATATCATTCCATCATCACATAATCCATATAAAAGAAATGGATATAATTTCATAATAAGAAAATTGAAACCATGTAAATCATAGAGACATTATATTTTAAACAAACACATATGAAATAAAGTCATCTTAGATGAAAAAATGGTTTCGATAAAACACTTGAAATGAATTCTTGAGGGAAATATCCTTTCTTCTTCAAAATTAATTTCTTTTCACAAAACATCATGAAATTTTAAAAGAAGGAGATTTTGTTGAAAATAGTCATGAAATCTTTTTGAGTAGGCTTCATGAAAATAAGTCTTTATAAAACCGTAAAAATCTGTTCGTGCCGTATAACTTAAAAAAAACATTCTTCTCATACTTTTTCCGGAAAAGTCAAAAAAGTACCTCGTAACATAACAAAAGAAAGATTCCTTACATACCATGTAGTAAAAGTCAAAAATGGGTAAAAAGAACATTAAACATACATGAAAACACTTTTATAAAACCTGTACATGGATGATAGAAATAACCCCAGTAAATACTTACGTATAAGCAATCTCGTATAGAAAATAATTGAGATTGCAACATTATCCCTTACCTTAGGTCTGATTTGATTCGTAAGTGTCCGAACCTCCTGTATAATGATTTATATAATGTTATTGAATTATTACAGAATCATATTAATTGTTATTATATCATATATGGTCCACTTATGACTTTATATTACCCGTTCTTTTGTAAATTCATGTTAAAGTAGCGTTTTGGGTAAAATCGTCTCATTTGTCGTCCGTGTTTTGACTTGTAATTATTCATATGATTACTTAGATCATGATTACATAATTACAGAATATAAAACATGATTTATATATAATATATATTCAGAATATACATATATATAATAGATTGATAAATGGAAATAAATACACCGTTCATGGAGACGGTAGGCCGTACGTTTGCATGAACGCTGTGTTCGTTTCCTTATTGATTTGAATGGAATTAAGTAGATGAAATAAATATATACATAAATAAATTAGCAATATAATGTCATATATTTCATTATTATTGATTATATATACTTTATAATCATTCTTAAATGGTTAACATGGAGAATGAATCTCATCGCGTCGTAGAGACGGTAGTCTGTACGTACGCACGAGCGATGATATCATTTCCATAATTATTGAATTGAATTGGAGTGGATGATAAAATATATCAGAATCAGTATGATGTTATAATAACTATGTATAGTTATTATTTACACCATTATACCCATCCATGTAAGGTGTTGGTGGAAAAACCGATTACACCACGGCGTGGAGACGGTATTCCGTACGTATGCACGTGCGGTGATTTTGTTTTCCGTAGGATGGATAGAAGGTGAAATGGGGTTGTTTCATATTTATAATAACAAATCAGTATATTAGTGATACTTATGTTATTACTTTATAATGAAACAACTAAAGAAGAAGAAGTTGAAGAAGAAAGAAGCTTGAAAGAATCAGGAGAAGAAATTACCTCTTCTTCGATACGCCTCTTTGAAACCTCCTCTTAGGGCTATAAGATTGGTCTTTAACGTAGACCAGAACCTCTAGGATGTTTCTAGGGAAGTGTAGAAGATAAATTTTCAGGGTTTGGCCGAGATTGAAGGCTCAAATTGGTGTGAGGAGGAGAGGGAGGAGGTGTCCTTTTATAAGGGAGGAGAGGGGCACCTTTGGAATTCTTAAAAATATTAATTTATAATAAATCTAACCCCACTTTAAAACCTCCAAAAATAACTAATATTATAATATTAGATGAGATAGGGTTGTAAGCTCATCAACCAATCAAATTTAGACATGTTTGGATCTTATTTGAAACCTTATCATTTTGATTTATCCTTATTTAATCTATTTAAGTTTATTTGTGGTAATAAAATTCTAAAATTTAAATTATAACAAAAAATTACTTATTTGTTGTGAATTATCCATAATTGTTTACTTTATAACCTTATAGAACTATAAATTTAAATTTATAATTTTTAAATATTTTTGTGATTTTTAAACAATTTTATAATATATTATTTTTATAAAATAACAATAGTGTCAATTTTGACACTATTCATATATTTGAATTTAAATAAAATATATACAGAATATATGTTCGAAATAAAAGATTTAATAGATTCATAAAATGTCGTATGTATCTATAAAATCAGTGTATCTCATTAAATAGTTCATATAATATTTATTTCATTATTTTTAAAACCATTTATTTGGTTTATCTCGTAATAAAATAATTACTACAACATTTTTGTATAATTATTTAATATACTTATATATTGCATAAAAATTAACAATAAAATACTATGATGAAGATAAATCTATTAAATTTCACAATAAAATTTTAACTCGAATTTATCCTCTTAAAATCACAACAGTTAAATTGTTATATTTATTAAATTATGAAGGTGACAACTTTGGCATCATTTAAAATAAAATAATATGAGTGTCATAATTGCTTGTATAAGACTCCAAAAGGTCAAATATTAGACCATTGGATGATTATAGTTTAAGTTTACATGACCAATAAGTTTTGGTTAGAATTTTGTGCCTTTTATGGTCACTATTAGTTTAACAAAAACTATATTCTTGATTTTTCTCTAGATAAATAATTTCTACATCACTATTGTGTCACAATTAATGATAATTATTTAATCCCAAAAAAATTCTAAATAAATTCTCATGATGTGGATATTTTTTTTAGATTTTTTTAGACTATTAATTTTCAAAGTTTCATGAAGTTTATCACTAACTTAAAATTATTATACTTATAGTATTTAAGAGAGTGACATGTTGTCACTTTCTTTGGTTTTAATAATAATTAAATTATTTTCATGGAAAAAGTCCATTAAATGAATCTAATCTGACCCTTAGGTGATATGGGTCGACTTTTATTCATCCAATAGTATTTTTACAAGTGTTAGGGTAATTTTATAATCTTATATTTACCCTTAATTAACCGATTTACCTTTAACTATGGTAAATAAAATTTACCGTAGTTACTATTCACAATGACCAAAAATAAAAAGTAGCTTATTAATATTATTTGGACCCACTGATTCCAAATATGGAATCCATTTTTCCAAATTCAATACACAAAAGTTTCAGAAATTAAATTAAAATTAATCCCGTTGTCGAAAGAAAACGGGGTTTTCTTTAAAACATTGCAAAAGATTGAATTGATTTAACCTACGAATTCAAGGTAAAATCAATGCTAATGACATAAATTATATTTAATGGTAAAAATATATTATATTTATAATTAAAAACCATTCAATATTATAATTTTACCACATAAGATATTACGATGAAAAAAGTTGTTTTTAATTAAAATATAGCGTGTTTTTACTATTCATTAAAATATGAAAGTTATCAGAATAAAATGAAAAATTTATCCAGAGTAAATTTTTATTTCTTGATTCCAGAGAATAATTTTATTTTTTCAAATGGAACTTATAAACATTTCAAAAACTAGATTTAATGTCGGTGCGCCATCAAAAGGCGGAAAAACTGTATTTTTTGAAAAATACTTATTTTACCTGAGAAATTTATTTTGTTCTTATACCATGTTCTCGACAATGTGTAAGATGAATAATAATTTTATAAAATTAAAAATTTAGTTAATACTATTCATAACGGCTAGTTCATAAAAATAATATATTGTTGTTTAGTAAAACCCGGTATTGCGTACAACAGACGCTATCAGGGAAGGTCGCGATTGCCTGTAATGCAAGTCAAGTCAGGGTTGCGTGTTGTGCAAGAATCCTTTGTTGTTTCGTATAACAGAATCCAACCATATTTCATTTATACATTGAATATATATATATATATATATATACTCAATGCTGCGTAGAATAACTATTATCAAAATTGTGTGTAACACGATCCAGGAATAGTGTTGCGTATACTGCAAGCTAATACGGTGTTGCGTATAGCGCAAGGTAATATTGGTGTAGCATAAAACAAAAGACATTAATGAAATTAAAAGAAGATTTTTCATAAAATCTCGGGTTGTTACATTCTACCCCCCTTAAAATTAATTTCTCCCTCGAAATTCGTCGGGGTTATAAATGGCTTACTACTCGAAAGTTTGTTTAATAAAAACCCACATCGTAAAAAGGAATATCAAAACATGGCTTTAAAAACTAAAGTATGAAATGTAATGGTTACCCAAATTAACTCATCACTGGGTTTCCACGTAGGAGAACATAGGTGAAAATATGTATATGGAAGAAAAATCTAACCATCAAGTTCTGATGGAGAGTGGTAGAGAACATGGCTATGAAAAAGCCAACAATCACAAAGCTATTGATTTTTGATGATCTAAGGTACCATATGATTCATCAGATATAAGGGAACTAGGACAACATTTTTGGTTTTCAAGATCATTTCCCTAAAGATGATGAAATTGGAATTAGAATAAATACTTTCATGATTTTGGTATAGTCTCACCATTGGTCCTTATTTGGACAATTTCCACTTCATCTCTTAAAGAAATAAAGTTGAATTTGTCATTCGTGATGTGTTACCAGATCATGTGATAGAACGATGGGTCATTCCATCTGTCTCAAACAAAAGGTTAGAAAAGTTATCAAAAAAATACATAAGTCCATCTATAGTGAGATTAATCATATATTGTTCCTAAAATGGACTTATAATTCATATATCATACTTCTTAATATAATAAAACTAGTTTCTACTAAACAGGGACTTCCTGTAGGCCAGTGGTAGGCGATAAAGGCCAGTCACACATCGGTTGTGGGTTTGATTCCCACAGCCTTGTCCGACGCGATGGGCTGTCACCCGTCCTACTGGTTTTCCTTTTTCTAAAACTATGTTACTATAACATCCCATTAATAATATCGAAAAAACTTATATCCTTAAACAATACTAACTTATGTCCAACATAATCCATTCCAATCTTTAGGCTAATCCATAATACTGCAGTCCGCTATCATAATATAGTGAAAATGATTACCAGAGATTTAATACCATCGTTGATCCCCATATTTCATAAGATATGTCTTGTTGGTCACATTCCAAACATTCGAAGGCCTTAATCATATATTCTCTTGAAAAATGAATACCCATTGAACCTTAGTGAAAACATGAATGCAGTTAAAAGTTAACACTTCCCACATACCAAAATCCTCAAAATTCTGTATACTCAAACCATGATATCACTTAGTCCTTATATCAATCATGAGCTCATGAATACAATCAAACATCTCATTATCTTATTATTCCTTCATTATGCGCATATCATCTACTTTAAATAAATATCTTAATAACCTTCCATGGTTACTGGTACCATTCAACATATACTTTCAAATACTTTTAGGAAAAACAATAGTGTAACAATCCTTAGATGATTCTTTATTCCATAGTACCATTAACTATACAACATAACTCTCGATAAACATACAATCATTCCACTACCTTCTAAGACAACCGACTGAGCCTCAACACTTATTTCAGATCATATATCATTTGTAGTCTCCTCATCATCATCCACATAAATACTACCCATATGACCATCCTTATTCTCTTCATGAGATTTTCCATTAGGGAATTGGTTTGCATAATCCCTGTACATTCCACATTTAAAACATCTAATCAATGTTGATGTCATAGAAATACCATTATCCTTGTCCATGGTGTTAAATGAACCTTTTCCTTTCCACTTACTAGCTTTGTGTCCTTCTTTTCCACACCCAAAGAATCTTCAAGTTCCTTTGAAACAATCTCCTTGATGCCTCTTCCCATATGATCTACATGAGGGAAATTGAACTTTCTTTCCTCTATGATCATCATGAAACTCCATCATTCTCTTATTATCTGAGTCGGGAAACTTACCAAAGTTGAGATTATTGATCATATTATGAGATTTCTGATTAGGCATAATAACTATTTTTGGAATTCCAGATCCCGTTTCATTTGGTTTCTCATGAAGAAAATCATTCCATTGTCTATCATATCCTCCATTATTGTGAATCTTCCAGTTTCCAGCTATTTTCTAAAACACAAAAAGAATAGTGTGAGAGGAAAAAATCATGCTAGGGAAAACAACATAGAAAAGGGGGAGTATCCTCAATATCTAACATCTTAGGTTAAATTCTATGATCGTTACCATAGTTATAGGACTGTATCCTATACGTATACTTATCCTTAGGGACATCCCTAGACATACCTTAGAAATATCTCTAGGTATCTCACTAACATTTTCACATCCTAGTTTCCAATGGTTGACTAAACCTTTCCTATGATACCAACTGTAGAGACCCAAAGCTTGAAGTATATAGACATTACATTACATTAGCGGAATACTTAATACATAACAAAAACAGACACTCAAGGACCATAATAGTTTAGTGTCTTTGGAAACTTGGATCGTAATCTGCTAATCGTGGGGAAAGATCTTCAACATCTCCCATATAGATCTTCCCCTTTTTTTCTTACCTAAAACCTTTCTTTATATCCTGGGGAAAAGAAAACATAAAAAGGGTGAGCTCAAATGCTCAGTATGGGTAAGCATGGATAAAATAAAACATACAATATACATTTGAACTTAAAAACATGAACATAATATTTAAACATCAAAAGATTGATAAATGACATATAACATGGAAGTACGTAAGGCATAGATCATAATGAAACATTAAGAATGATACAATAGCATGGGAATAAAACATATAATTGTGGAAACCATTAAGCACATGATATGATTTCCATAGTAGCCAAGGCATTGCTGCCAAGACCATTTTAGGGGAAAAAGTCCCTTTCTGAATCGAGTTCACTCCTCGTTCCAATCCTGTATTAATGAACCGGTTTAACTTTCCGTTCCAACCATGTCTATATCATGATATACAAATCTTTACCCAATGCATTGGAGGGAGATATAGGTCCCACCCATCTCATAATGAAATCACTATTACTTGTGCCACAACATAAACATAAATCATTCATCATAACCCAAAGAATAAAATGGGTTTCATAAATATCATTCCATCATCACATAATCCATATAAAATAAATGGATATAATTTCATAATATGAAAAGTGAAACCATCTAAATCATAGAGACATTATACTTGAAACATACACATATGATAGAAAAGTCAAAAAGGACTTTAAACATACATGAAAACACTTTTACAAAACATGGACATGGATGACAGAAATAACCCCAGTAAATACTTACGAATATGAAATCTCGGCTAAAAATGATATTTTCAAAATTATACCTTACCTTATGTCCGATATGCTTCGTATGTATCCGAACCTCCTGTATAATGATTTACATAATGTCATTGACTTATTAAAACTGTAGAGAACCTAAGCTTGACATACACAGACATTACATTACTTTTGCAGAATACTTAATACATAACAAAAATAGACACACAAGGTCCGTAATAGTTTAGTGTCTTTGGAAACATGGAACACAATCTTCTAATCGTGGTGAAAGATATTCAACATCTCCCATAAAGATCTTCCACTTTTTGTTTCCTGACCTAAAACCTTTATTTTGATCCTGGGGGAAAATAAAACATAAAAAGGGTGAGCTCAAATTCTCAGTAAGGGTAATAATGGATAAAATAAAACATACCATATACATCGGAACATAAAAACATGAAAATAATGTTTAAACATTAAAATCTTGAGCAACGACATAAAACATGGAAGTACATAAGGCATAGATCATAATGGAACACAAACCATGATAAAATAGCATGGGAATAAAACATGTAATTGTGGAATCCATTAAGAACATGTAATGATTTCCATATTAGCCAAGGCATTGCTGCCAAGACTATCTTAGTGGACAAAGTCCCTTTCTGAATCGAGTTCACTCCTCATTTCAGTCCTGTTTTACTGAACCGGTTTAACCTGCCATTCCAGCCATGTCTATCTCATGAGATATAAATCCTTACCCAATGCATTGGAGAGAGATATAGGTCCCACCCATCTCATAATGAAATCATTTTTACTTGTGCCACAACATAAACATAAATCATTCATCATAACCCAAAGAATAAAATGGGTTTCAAAAATATCATTCCATCATCACATAATCCATATAAAAGAAATGGATATAATTTCATAATAAGAAAAGTGAAACCATGTAAATCATAGAGACATTATATTTGAAACATACACATATGAAATAAAGTCATCTTAGATGGAAAAATGGTTTTGATAAAACACTTGAAATGAATTCTTGAGGGAAATATCCTTTCTTCTTAAAAATTAATTTCTTTTCACAAAACATCATGAAATTTTAAAAGAAGGAGATTTTGTTGAAAATAGTCATGAAATATTTTTGAGGAAGTTTCATGAAAATAAGTCTTTATAAAACCGTAAAAATCTGTTCGTGCCGTATAAGTTAAAAAACATTCTTCTCGTACTTTTGTCGGAAAAGTCAAAAAGTAACTCGTAACGTAAACAAAAGAATGATTATTTACATACCATGTAGTAGAAGTCAAAAATGGGTAAAAAGGACATTAAACATACATGAAAACACTTTTATAAAACCTGGACATGGATGATAGAAATAACCCCAGTAAATACTTACGTATAAGCAATCTCGGATAGAAAATAATTGAGATTGTAACATTATCCCTTACCTTAGGTCCGATTTGATCCGTAAGTGTCTGAACCTCCTGTATAATGATTTAAATAATGTTATTGAGTTTTTACAGAATCATATTGATTGTTATGATATCATATATGGTCCACTTATGAATTTATATTACCCGTTCTTTTGTAAATTCATGTTAATGTAGCATTTTGGGTAAAATCGTCTCATTTGTCGTCCGTGTTTTGACTTGTAATTATTCATATGATTACTTAGATCACGATTACATAATTCCAGAATATAAAACATTATTTATATATAATATATATTCATAATATACATATATATAATAGATCGATAAATGGAAATAAATACACCGTTCATGGAGACGGTAGGCCGTATGTACGCATGAATGCTGTTTTCGTTTCCTTATTGAGTTGAATGGAATTAAGTAGATGACATACATATATACATAAATACATTAGATTTATAATGTCATATATTTCATTATTATTTCTTATATATACTTTATAATCATTCTTAAATGGTTAACATGGAGAATGAATCTCATCGCGTCATGGAGATTGTAGTCCGTACGTACGCACGAGCGATGATATCGTTTCCATAATTATTGAATTTGAATTGGAGTGGATGATAAAATATATCAGAATCAGTATGATGTTATAATAACTATGTATAGTTATTATTTACACCATTATACCCATCCATGTAAGGTGTTGGTGGAAAAACAGATTACACCACGGCGTGGAGACGATATTTCGTATGTACGCACGCGCTGTGATTTTGTTTTTCTTTGGATGGATAGAAGGTGAAATGGGGTTGTTTCATATTTATAATAACAAATAAGTATATTAGTGACACTGATGTTATTACTTTATAATGAAACAACTAAAGAAGAAGAAGTTGAAGAAGAAAGAAGCTTGAATGAATCGGGAGAAGAAATTACCTCTTCTTCGATACGCCTCTTTGAAACCTCCTCTTAGGGCACTAAGATTGGTCTTTAAAGTAGAACAGAACCTCTAGGATGTTTCTAGGGAAGTGGGGAAGATAATTTGGCAGGGGTTGGTCTAGATTGAAGGCTCAAATTGGTGTGAGGAGGAGAGGGAGGAGGTGTCCTTTTATAAGGGAGGAGAGGGGCACCTTTGGAATTCTTAAAAATATTAATTTATAATAAATCTAACCCCACTTAAAAACCTCCACAAATAACTCATATTCGAAGATTAGATGAGATATGGTTGTAATCGCATCAACCAATCAAATTTAGACATGTTTGGATCTTATTTTAAACCTTATCATTTTTATTTATCCTTATTTTATCTATTTAAGTTTATTTGTGGTAATAAAATTCTAAATTTTAAATTATAAAAAATAATTACTTATTTGTTGTGAATTTTCCATAATTATTTACTTTATAACATTATAGACCATATAAATATAAATTTATAATTTTTAAATATTTTTGTGATTTTTAAACAATTTTATAATATGTTATTTTTATAAAATAACAATAGTGTCAATTTTTACACTATTCATTTATGTGAATTTAAATAAAATATATACAGAATAAATGTTCGAAATAAAAGCTTTAATAGATATATAAAAGGTCATATGTATCTATAAAATTAGTGTATCACAATTAATAGTTCATATAATATTTATTTTATTATTTTTAAAACCATTTATTTGGTTTTTCTCTTAATAAAATAATTACTACAACATTTTTGTATAATTATTTAATATACTTATATGTTGCATAAAAATTAAAAATAAAATACTATTATGAATATAAATATTTTAAATTTCACAATAATACTTTTACTCGAATTTATCCTCTTAAAATGACAATAGTTAAACTGTTATATTTATTAAATTATGAAGGTGACATCTTTGGCATCATTTAAAATAAAATAATATAAGTGTCATAATTGCTTGTATAAGACTCCAAATGGTCAAATATTCGACAATTGGATGATTATTGTTTAAATTTAAATGAAAAATAAGTTTCGGTCAGGGTTTTGTGCCTTTTATGGTCACTATTAGTTTAATAAAAACTATATTCTTGATTTTTCACTAGATAAATAATTTCTACATCACTATTGTGTCACAATTAATGATAATTATTTAATCCCAAAAAAATTCTAAATAAATTCTCATGATGTAGATAATTTTGTTATCTTTCTGTAGATTATTAATTTTCTATGTTTCATGAAGTTTATCACCAACTTAAAATTATTATACTTATAGTATTTAAGAGAGTGACATGTTGTCACGTTCTTTGGTTTTAATAATAATTAAATTATTTTCATGGAAAAAGACCATTAAATGAATCTAATCCTACCCTTAGGTGATATGGGTCGACTTTTAGTCATCCAATAGGATTTTTACAAGTGTTAGGGTAATTTTATAATCTTATATTTACCCTTAATTACCAGATTTACCTTTAACTATGGTAAATAAAATTTACCGTAGTTACTATTCACAATGAACAAAAATAAAAAGTATCTTATTAACATAATTTGGACCCACTGATTCCAAATATGGAATCCATTTTTCAAAATTAAATACACAAAATTTGAAGAAATTAAATTAAAATTAATCCTGTTGTCGAAAGAAAACATGGTTTTCTTTAAAACATTGCAAAAGATTGAATTGATTTAACCTACGAATTCAAGGTAAAATGAATGCTAATGAAATAAATTATATTAAATGGTAAAAATATATTCTATTTATAATTTAAAACCATTCAATATTATAATATAACCACATAATATATTACGATGATAAAAGTTGTTTTTAATTAAAATATAGCGTGTTTTTACTATTCATTAAAATATGAAAGTTATCAGAATAAAATGAAAAATTTATCCACAGTGAATTTTTATTTCTTTATTCCAAAGAATAATTTTATTTTGTCAAATGGAACTTATAAACATTTGAAAAACTAGATTTAATGTGGGTGCACCATCAAAAGGCGGCAAAACTGTATTTTTTGAAAAATAATTATTTTTCCCTAAAAAATTTATTTTGTTCTTATACCATGCTCTAGAAAATGTGTAAGATGAATAATAATGTTATAAAATTAAAAATTTAGTTAATACTATTCATAACGGCTAGTTCATAATAATAATATATTGATTTTTAGTAAAACCCGGTATTGCGTACAACACACGCTATCAGGGAAGGTCGCGATTGCGTGTAATGCATGAAAAGTCAGGGTTGCGTGTTGTGCAAGAATCCTTTGTTGTTTCGTATAACAAAATCCAACCATATTTCATTTATACATTGAATATATATATATATACTCAATGTTGCGTAGAATAACTATTATCAAAATTGTGTGTAACACGATCCAAGAATAGTGTTGCGTATACTGCAAGCTAATACGGTGCTGCGTATAGTGCAAGGTAATCTTGGTGTAGCATACAACAAAAGACATTAATGAAATTAAAAGAATATTTTTCATAAAATCGCGGGGTCTTATAGTCAGATTAATAAAAAATACATGGAAATTATATATCGGCTGAAGATAGTCATGGAAATCCTCAATCCTAATCTTAAAAGTGAAAAGTCATGTTGTGCTTGAATATGAAGGAAGTTGTTCAACAGTATATATCAACCAAAGAAAAAAGGGAATTAAATCACCTTGAATATATCAATATATATATATATATATATATATTTGTGTGTGTGTGTGTTTTTTGATAAATGTTTTAGGAACAAATAAGTAAAGGTACATTATTCTTTTCATTTATGATGATAGTATAGTGTCTTGTTTCATGGTTACAAACATAAACTGGAATTTTATTGATTTAATGAAAATGTATTGCTGAATAGCTGAGAATGATATTAGATGGAAAATAATAGTCCTACTGTCTAATAATGGAGGTGAATGCATGTCCATTTAATTTTAAAATTACTTATAAAAACATGGAATACAACATTCAGTGGATTTTATGAGAACACCAATAAATGGTCTAGTTGAACAAAATAATAGACAAGTGAAGAATATGGACATAACTATGATAAATGATAGTCACATCATTTTCAATTTTTTGTAAGATGTTGTCCAAATAATAGTGCATACTCAAAATAAAACATTGATTTATGTGTGAGAAAAAAAGGCACCTTATGAGTTGTGTTAAGGATGGAAGCCGTTTTTGATGCATTTTCATATTTTCATAACTAAAGGTCACATCCAAAACAAAGAAGGACATCATGGGAATTATGGTGATGCTATAGAAGTAGGATTATTTCGGAGATATTCAATGAAGATAAAAACCTCAAAATATTTCAATAATCATAATAGGAAAATTAATAAAATCAGTGACGTGAAGATCATATATGATAAGAAGACAAATAACTCATGGAATTATTATTATAATATGATAAACGATGATTAATAATGTGGACATGTAGCATAAGCAAATACTAAACTATAGGAATATGTTCGAACAATTTTTGTGTAACAAAACGTTGTGGATTTTGAAGATGCCTTATAAGAGGAAACAACGACATATGAATGTTGTTCTGAATCATATACGAGATATTAAATAGATCATCAATAGTGATTGTACAACACCCACAAAGGCATCGAGAATGATTAATAATACACAATATTCCATCCTATTAGTTTTGTAACCATCATCGATTAAAAATCTACAATGGATTAATAATGTCTTAAATCCATGAATGAAGTGTTAGATCATATTGAAGAGAACCTGACTTGGTATCATGTTATGAGTCCCAACAGATACAATGTGATTGGTACAAAGTACATCATTAAAAATTAATTCAACGAGAATCGTATTGTTATCAGAAATATGGCACCAATGGTGTGTAATGGATATTCAATGGTTGAAGGTGTTGTGGTTGTAAATCATTTCCTCTAGTTTCGAGTTGGGAGTCAAACATGACATTTCTCACCAAGGAAATACAATGACCATGCAATGTGTATCTAGTGGATGTCAAAAAATATTTATTGACTATTTTACTTGACGGAGAATTCTATATTGAAAACCTAGTGTCTTTTAGTCATGATAATGATGAAATTAAGGTTTACAGATTAGAGAAGCCACCATATGGTTTGAAATAGGAACCACTATCATGGTACTCTTGGTTTGATTCTTATCTATATAAGCTTGAATTTATAAGATGAGGTGTAGATCAAAATCACTATGTGAGGAATACTCAAAAGTATCTGTTCATAGATCTAGTGTATATAATTGATATTATATTTATGGAAACAATTGGGGATCAATGGATTAATTGTAAAATAAAATGAAATTAGAATCTAAAATTATTATGATTTGTGAACTCACATAATTCTTAGGGATGAAGTGATTTAGAAGAATGAAAAAATAATATCTTCTCATGAAATGTTTTCTAGAGAGTTGCTAATGAAATTCAATATGTGTGATTAGAAACATATTTTGACTCTGATTGCAATTGGGAAAAAATAAGAATGTATGAATATGTTTCATATGAATATCCAACATGGAATATGAAAATCATTGGATGTTTATGTTACACGGTTTCAACACATCCAAATATTGTATTTGCAACAGGCTTAGATACCAACTTTTAATTTTGGCGAAGGATGGAAATATTGAATCAATGAATACAATCATGATTTACATTAATGTTAGTAAAAATTATTTATTATACATTTTTGTAGGAAGATATAGTTAATTAACTATGTTTTTTATGATGACTGGACTAGAGACTATCTTGATAGAAATTCCAGAAGTGGTTGATCATTCATTTTTAGAATGAAATGTGTTTGATTTTTGAATAAGAAACGTGATTGTAATTCTCTTAGAACTGTTGAAACTGAGTATATCTTTACAAAAAATGATTTCCCTCAGCAGTTATGGACAAAGAAGAAAAAACTGATATTGTAGATGAGGTGAAACAGCCAATGGTGATTCAATGTGGCAATAAGAGTGCGATTGATCTTATGAATAATCATATTCATCATTCTTGTATGAAAAATATTGAAATCAAATATCATATCATCAATGAAAATGGGTAATAACGACTGATTAAATTTGATCATGTTAGAAAATATGACTAAGGGGGTGAAATACTAACCAATCCATTTTCATCACCTCTATTAGAGAAACATTGGTTGAACCTCTATGTTGAGTAACCTCTATGTGCCTGAGAAGGTTAACATACCCTGTCCCTAGTTGAATTAATATTTTAAATATATTTTTTAAAGTGATGTTGGATTTGGGAGGAGATACGACACATGGGAGTATGTTTTAGGTATACATGTTAAAATTGGTTTCCTTTTGGTTTATTTCAAATGGGGGAGAATGGATAAAATCAATTGTTCAATGGTACAATGGTATAAAATGGAAAAATTTCGTGTTTCAGTATAATATCAAATAGAAAAATACAATGAGTTAAAATGAATTAGAATGAGGACTAACAATATTAATGAATGATAGTGGAGAAAAAAAATCTATGTTATGATGATACATCCAGATCATAGCATGGAGATCTGAAAGCATTCCAAGAAATGATAACCAAATTCATGATCATCTTTTGTTCTATACTAGGATTTTTTAATTTTAAATTACTGTGTGTGAAGAGTTTTTTCTTATGTATTATGTTTTTATAGTGGTCAACGATTAATTGAACTTATCTGCAGATTGTGAAAAAATCCACATTGGTAGATTTTTTTAACAAAAGTGGTTCATTTCTGGGAATAGATTATAGTTTTTTTGTGCTCAATCCTCACATTAATGATTAGGGAGTTTCCAAGGATAGGGATCTAATAGTTCATGATGACCAGAATATTGAAGGTCGTGACGTTTCCCAATGTTTCAACAATTATTAGGCTCAAAATTTGGAAGAAGGCTTAGCATCGTGAAAGGTTATTTTCTAGAGTAAACTTCTCATTGATATGGAAGAGAAATGTATTTTTCCAATACTAGGATACAAATCATGAATTAATGGATCTTCACGAATAGATAGGGTGTTTTAATTAGATTATGGGATGTGGAGAATCGTGACTGCAAGATGTGGTGACAAAGGTCACTAAGTCTACATCAAATTCCATTATATTATCATAAATGGAATATCACCGTGAAGAGGTTTTTGAAAGGTCCAAAATATACGTCTGAGGTGGTGGAACACTGAGAATGGTCTAAACTATAAATAAAAGGATACCTCTACATCATTTTACAAGATGAATTTAGTGAAAATATATAATTGCATAGATTTCACAAATTCAGGGGGAGGTCATGAACCTGGGATATTAAGAGATCTTCAGAATCGCAAAATGAATTGATTAGTCTTGAATGATGAAAATTATTATGAGTAATGTTAGATTAACTATGATTTGGTATACCACATTTACTCATTGATCATAATGAAGCTGGATTGCCTCGTGAAGGCTGTTTTTCCATAAAGGTATTAATCTTCATGAAGGCCGTTTGTTCTGTGATGGTAGAGGTGATTTGTGAAAGAGTGGGCTATGCGATGAAGCCTCCCAAATCATGGTTTTGAATATTTTTTTAAAGGAATAATACTTTTAGTGTTCATAAACATTGCTATATGGTGCAAGAAGAGTCTCGTGCTATGTCATGGACAATGACATTAATGAAAATCCATTGAAGGATCCATTATGTCGATAAACTGAGTAAGACATCTCTTAATGCAATGAGAAAGTGGTTGCCGAGGGAAGTGATTTGAAGGTTGCATTATGCTAACTCTAAAAACATATATAGGTAGGGTTCCTGACATTGACTAACTATATAAAATCTTATGTATTCCAAATATAATTATGATTAATAGATTTATCTATGATCAACACATTATCTTTGTATTATCCATTTAATAGCCATTAGTGTTGGACCAATTAAAATATCTATGTTTTCTTGATTTTTGTGAATGTTTTAATTATTACACATCACCATTTGAAAATTTTTATAGGTTCAAAATAATGTGGCAACACAATCGTCCACTTTATTAGAAAATGTTTACTCTCTATTTCACTCACCCCCTGTGAGGGTTTTCTGGGGAACATCACTCTTTCTATGAAGTGACAATTCCAGATACGAACTATCTACAAATTATATGAAGTTATTGAGAAATAAACTTGTTTCACCCGGATATTTATTTTCATTCCACAATATATGTTATCTATATATTTTCAATGGGATTTATTATTTGGACGTAAGGTGATGCTTTGATATTTTTTATAATTTATTGTAGCTATGAAATTACAATTAAATAGTAGAGATCAATAGATACCAAAATATAAATGTGTAGTTTAAATGAAAATTTAACGAGTGTTTGAATTTCAACTTTATAATTCAATGATATTTTCGATTCTAAGGAGATTTGATATATAATAAAAAATAGATGATGATAAATAATAGATTTTGGGATAATTGAATATAAGATACAATGGAAGATCATAAAATATTATTACTATATTTTATAAGCATGTTGGTCAATATGAAATTAGTGATCACAAATTATATTGGATTGTGGTTCAAATATCATCTTATATATTGAATTTAGTAACAGAGAAACATGGAGAACACACCTTTCTATTTAATGTTGATTTCCTTGTTTGAAATATCATATGATTGACATTTTTTCAAGTTTATTTCTATATACCTTTCATTAATTATGTGGAACGAAGAAGAATATCATGAACCATGGTTATTTCGTAATGTTTTCCCAAATTTCAAATAATATTCTAGAGATGTAGTGGTTATATTTAATAAAAAAAATAATCGATGTATGGTTATTAAACAAGAAATTTAATAGTGATCTTAGTAAGATATATGTGATCAGTCTCATTATATGTATCATTTCATTATGATTAAATATTATTTTAAGATTCTTTCCTGATTTATTTTCCAAATAATATTTAAATCAAATGCTAGATGAAATTACAGCTGCCTAATTCTACGCACCTACATAATGTGTATAATGGTTCCCAAGAAGAAATATGAGCTCATAATAGATGAAGTGTTTCAAAAAATGATTCAATTGAACATATCAATGTTGATATAAATATGATATTTTATATTATGGATATTTTGATGATAATGACGATTATATAAGATATACTAACATTTGAGGCAACTATAGTAGCTCTATAAATATTTCATGTAGGCTATGTCCCATAATATGTGTTTTCTAAAAAATGATCCATAAATTGAGTAGTGATTTCTTAATAAGATGGATTACAATTTAAACGGACATAAATTTATCTTCACAACATTCTCATAACAGATGCAGGAAACTAAATATTCTGATTGAATTAGAAATTAACATCGATTATATAATGTGGGAGTTATCTTTAAAGGATAAAACAATATCATTTCCCTTAAAATCATTATGAAAATATAATTAAAATAATTTTAGAGATAATTTTTGAATAAATGGGTTTACAAGTGTAATGAAATTCAATTGGTAAAATGTTGTAAAATTAATGGATAATTGGGAAAGGATTGACAAAAATGTAAGTAGTATATTGTTCTGAAATATTTTATGCAGTTTTCATGTATAAAATCATTATATTTTTTTATTTAATTTCATATGGGGGTTATCATGCCACATATTAAGATGTGAAAACATATTTCCATCATGATATTTTGAGGTATTAAATCATTATAAATAAGCTATAAATAATTATTTACAAATAGAATAAATGATTGATTTCTATGATGAAGTATGGCCAACAAGGCTAAGAATGAGTTTTTATAGAGAAATGACAATAATTATTGTTTCTACAAGGTTTATAATGGTATATTATAAGGCAATTTATTCTTATATATGGATTATATACTCTATTAAAATCATGAAATAGAACTAATTATAGAAATAAAAAATAATTTTTCATAATGGTTTCAGTTCAAGGGTCTTATTAAGGCCATTCCAAATTGGGTGATATGGAACAACAAATATAATAAGTAATTAATATGAGGGTTTTAAAGGTGGTATATGTAATTATGGTCATACAAATATAAAAAATAGACAACTTTCATATTATGACTACCCCATTTTTCGGACACATTATGTTATCTGAATCGAAATATCATAAAAATAATGACGATTCTATGTTAAAGGATAATGTTAGTTATACAACAGTTTTTAGATGTTTCAAATATATAATTTTATATAAAAGGTTGGGAGTTTTTCATTTCATGGGAGTTATCATCATATATAACTGGAATTGAAAAATTAAACACTTGGATATTTTGAAATCATTTCATCGATATCACAATAAATATTATTATTATTTTCATTATTTTATAAAAATTGACCTCTTATATGGGTTTATTTGTGTTTAAATCGAAGGATACATATAAGTACATAATCACATCATTGTATTTTTATTATAATTTGGATATATGATCCCCAATTAGATATAAATATTATAATTAGTAGTTTAACATTCAACTATAGAGCCATAATAAATAGACATAAATGAAAAAAGGTACAAGCATATCTAGCTAATGAGTTTGTGGTAAAAAATATGAAAGAGATAAAGAGAACATTTTTTTGTTTATGATATTAATAGAATAATTAAACCGGGGATGAATAACATGTTATATTCATATATGAAACACGTAGAGATGAATTATAATTATATATAAAGGCTATTGGAGTATGTGTTAGAGCTAAGAACGATTGGTGAATGTAAAATTCCAAAAAAAATATTTACAATTGTATTAGTTAGAGAAAACATTTAGAACTATTGTTCCATATTGGAACATGGAAAAAAATTACGAATAAAGCCTATTACCATTTTATTGGAATAATATTCATTTCAAATTTTCATATGTGTTGGTGAATTCTATTATTTATTGATGGATATTGACATGTGGGTGACTGTTAGTACATGTGATGAATCCTATCATATTCTGATTCATTACGCATGAATGGGGAATATATACTCTCTATAATTAGGGGTTCAGTGAGGATTAAATCATCATAAGAACAAATTATGTATTAATATTGAAGAAGATGATGTTCTAGTTATAGGAAAAATGTTAAATTTAATTTTATAATAGATGGGTCGAAGGTTACTTTTCATAATATTTACTTAATAATTTCATGTGGGTGTGTAAATAGAGCATTCACTATTCATAAAAATAAACTTGATGGGTCATTTTATTATATGAGAAATCCATCATTTCTAGAATGAATGATTTTCTACTAGAAAATACTGGAAGGCAGTGTAAAATTTGTTTTAGTTGGGCCCCACTATATATAATTAGGTTTAGATCACTTTAACTATTTTTATATTATATATATTGATAATAAATTTAAATTTTTCATCTATTAGTACAAATATATAAATAATTTTATATAATTTAGTACAAATATGCTCCAATCTATAAAATAAATTATTAAATTTCAATTAGATATTTCGTTCTATTTTAGGTCCTTATTTTTGGGTTTCCTGAATGATGGTTAGTAATGCACTACAATTTTCAATTTGGGTTGTTAAAAAATTATTTATTCCATAATGAAATAATTATAGGTGACATAAATAGTAATTAATCTACATGAATAATTATATTATATGAATTATAATTCACATATATTATAGAAGAAATAATACAAAATCCATTTCTTAATAAACATATAATATATTTAAATTATGTAAGAAGAATTGCCATGTCCGTGAGAATTATTTATTAATAGAATAAGTTATTCTATATGAACCTCTTATATATAAGAAATTCATTACAGTTAAAAGTTATATTTTATAATACATTTAGTGGTGATCCACCTATACTATTATGTTCTTGAGAAATTAATGGCGTAACTCTGAGTTTTAGCACAACAGTATCAATAATATTGTTTTGTGCCCTTAGAATAGAACAAAATCCTTAATGGGTGATTGAATTTTTATTATTATCTCATTACAAAAATGAGGATTAATGTGGATGATCTCATTTATGGAGAGAATTATAACTAATCTACTCCCTAAGTATGATAGAATCTCTATATGTATCATTTTGTAAAAACTACATCTAACAGAAGGAAATGTAAAACTGGTATTTTATTGAGATGGTTATAGAATAATTAGATGTACATTGGCCAATTATTATCCCCTTAATATTTCTAGAACCCTATGTAAAAATTGTTATATAATGTTTATTTATTACATGACATGTGCTAAACACCAAGATAAATTTTATTCCTTTCATCTAATAATAAAATATTATAGATTAAAATGATAATTAATATATCATTCCCAAAATCCCAGATAACACGGTCCACACATTCTCCTATGAATTCACGAAACGTAGAAATATATATATAATTCATTCGAAAAATAAATGAATTTTTATTATATTAATGGCCTTGTAAATAATTTTTTATTTTAATACTCAATTCACACAAAAATATGATGATGAAATTTATGTTTAAAGTAATCTCAAATAAATATTATTCTTTATAATATAATGTAATATTTTTTCCTATAATTAAATTCAAATAAAATTAAATTTATATAAAAAATTACATTGTGTGTGCCCTTGTTGGATTCATCATCATTGGAATTATAAAGAATAATATATATGTTTAGAAACATGTAATGGAATCCATTATGAATAAGTTAATGCCAAAAATATAAAAACCACATATAATTAAACATGAATATTATAATCATATTGTCTCAATGTCTCTTTAAATAGGTTTATACATTTATCATTAACCAATTTGATTGTTAAATATATCATTTAAATATTTAAATGAACCCATCCATTTATAACAATCAAGGATACAAGTTCAAGTGATTTCATTCAATTGAATTTCCTATATATTAACATCATTATGTAGGAAGGAAAAATATATTAACATTAAATTTATTTTAAAAAATTCACGATACATCCGATGCACATAATTTCATAATAAATAGTTATTATTATGGTTTAAATAAAATAATCTATGTACTTGACTCATGATATATATTTAAAAAAGTCATAAAATTCTATGATCATTTCAATTGTACATAGGCAAGAGTAGATAATGATACATGACATTTCAAAATCCCCTTGTTTGGACTACCCTCATAATATCACCTCTTAAAGATTACCAATTTTCAACTCCCTCTGATGATATATCATTCACCTAAGAGTACATTAACTATATATTATTCACCATTATTTTTCCCATATAAATATTCCATATGACTATAAGACTACATTTAAAAACATATCCATTAAATATTGAGGTTCTCATCCAAACGAGGACCTAGGTCAGATCTTTTCATTTCTACAGACACTATGTCAATTTCATATTAAATAGACAATGTACAATAGTCAATATGGATAAAGGTATTAAATAATATTATCATCATTGAATTTATACATTTATTCTAAAGAATAATGATTTATATAATAAACATTAATAGAATCCTTGTTATATGTGATCCAACTACTAATAAAAATTAGTCCAATAGATCTAATAAGTGATCATCATTCAACTAATTTAAGGAATTTTTGTAAATTATCACCACATTTTCCTTCACAAAATCTCTACTAACAATGATATCACCTCTTTGAGAAAATTCTACTTGTATATGAATTTATAGACTATATTATTCTTCTAAAATAGTGATGTTTTCCCTTATGAGTGATGCAAAATTATGGTATTATCATAATACACGATGATATGGTTTTTCAAATTGAAACCACATCATATACATGGTTTATGATGTATATAAAAACCAATTATTTAAATAATTCATAATCTACAATCTACATAGAATTTAATGTATAATTTTAGTCCATGATTTGAATATAGATTTTTCGTGCTCACTACACCACTATTGATAGCGAAAATGTATTTTAAATGTAATTTCCATAGATATTTATCAATTTTTAAAACAAAATATGTGTATCACCTAATGTTTTGTTTATCAAATCCATCATAATATCAGAACATATACTATGTTTACAATAGATAAAGCAGAAATCTATTGACAACAATACAGTGGTGGTGTATATGGATAGTTTATATATTCATACTAAAATGAGGTCATATAAAACATATACTTTTTTACATTGAATAGAATATGCGACTGACACATTTATCGATCTGTGTGGAATTCATTGCATTCTCTAACAATCCTCTCTTTTATGTGGGATTTTTTTGGGAAAGATGAATTCCATATTACATTATGATGAATACCTTATAAGATTGATTTATATGGAATCTATTTTGAGACATTTAAATGTATTTACATTTTCATAGTTCATATATCATATTAGACCAATCAATAATGATTTTGAATCTATTAATACATATTTCTTTCTTCAAGTATTTCATTAAGACATATGCGTTTAACTATAAAAAATGTATTATAATACTGGTATTTAATGTTTAATAAATAATATTATATCCATATTTACTATAATAGAAAAAACAATGCTCCCACTAATCCATCTGTATACAAAATGATCAAATTAAAAATTTCTGAAACCAACTTTATGTTATGATTTTAAAAAGGAGAATATTCTAAGAATAGGATTCTTTATTTAATTATTAAATGAAACATTGGATATTTTAAAATTTTTTAGAATCGTTTGGTGTCAAAAACCCTTTTTTATGTCATATAAAACCATCCAAATGATTCCAATTAAGAAAATAACTTTTTATATTTCTATTCTAAATCTCACAATCCAGGTAGGTTGTTATGAAATTTATAATTATTATGGATTTTATAAAAAACACTGGAACATGATTTATCATAGTATATTCCTTCAAAATGTTGTAAGCATTTTGTAACACTCTATTAATTTTATGTATGGACATTTATATCCACATACATTTTATTCTAGAATACCAATTTAAGCCAAATTTGAATTGTATCCATTGGATGATCTACAAGATTACATACATGGTATTGGAACATGAAATATACTTTAAAAATAATGACCTCTTGCACATTGCATCTTTTCTGACACATATTTATACCTTTTGGGTAGATGTGTATTATTAACAACTAATAATTATTAATCATCCATAGTGACTATAAAACCATATATTTATTGTTCTCTAAAATATCGTACAATCAAATATTTAAATTATTTATATGACACTTCATAATTCATGTTGATTAATTTAAAATATTATTTTCATAACACTTATGCTTTTTGTGACTTAAGATAATTGTAGAATATCCTACCCCCATTATCTCTAATGAATGTGTGATCTCTTTATATTAAGGAAGTATGTCTGTCTATAATATTAATATTATCAAAAGTATAAAAAATGAAATGTAATTAATTTTATTTATGTTGTATATTAACACTTCAATTAGTATAATGGTGTACATATATTTGACAAAAAATTCCCTGGATAAATATATTACTACCCCATAATTTTATATAGATAAAATTAGGTTTACAATCGCACTAAAGTTCATATGTCATACAATTTTCTAATTTAGAAGGAATCAAGAATAAAATTTATAGTATTGTTAGCAATGTGTGTCCTTAATGGATAATTTATGAATATAATGAAAAATAAATGATCCCACTATTTCCATCAATGTGTGGTTCCTCCTTCCAAATACACCATTTTGTTATAGTGTAAAAGGATGATTAAGTAGGGAATTAATATAAAAATTCTATATATATTTATTGATATTGTCATTAATATATTCTCTTTTTTTCTATGTGTTATGTTTTTATCTTCCTAGCACGTTATTTCTCAATTATATTCTTGTATTCAAGTAATTTATCATTGGAATATGATTTATTCTTAGTTATATTTCATATCTATATCAAATAATTCTTTTGTAAAATATATTAATTATGAGTACCCACCCAATTTTTCAGTTGAAATGGACCAAAATACTAAATTGGATCCAACAATACAATATATGTTTCCATTTAACCCTTTCCACTAAATTAGGATTTGGTAGTTATTCCTTGAAAAAAATGTTAAATATACAGAGTTATTTTAGTTCAATAGAAAATAGATATCCAGAGTCATAAATGAAATTCTATAGACAGGATTACCAAAATTAGTACTTAGATTGGTTCTTCATATGACCTTAGGTGTGACTTCTCATACTCCCGAGGTTTTAAACTAATAAACTAGGTATAAGGTGGTACAATGAGGAGATTATTCCCCCATATCAGAGTGCATAATAATGATATAAATAACCTATAATCATGAAAATATGATAATGATAAAATAAGTATGCATGTAGATAATTTATAATATAAAATGCTATGTAGTGAACCCAAAAAACAATGTCATATGTAAAGCATTGATCACCACATGGTCGCTCATATATAAAAATATAAAATCTAAAAAAACATATTATCACATACAATCAATCATAAGTTATTCCTTATATCTAATATCTAAAAACCATTCATGTTTCTCAAGAAAGATCAAAATTCTCTACATGATTGGCTATGATTGAACATGAAATATTCATTCTCCAACCAATCTATCATGAAAATATTCTCAACACGAGGGAATATATATGGTATGCATGCACACTATGGTTCTTATATAGGGGGTGAGAAAAAATATCTTTAGGAAATACCTATGGTGAGCTTATAAACAACGGTCAAAAGTTCATGATCCTGAACTATACCCTACCTATTTGGGATAAAAGTGAATGGAAAAAAAATACCTCCATCAATCCATAGGTCTATGACATAGATCAACCATACCTACTACAACAAAAACATGTCATATGTTTTCAAAAAATACGAGGAGACCTAAATTTAGTAAATGAAACATCATCAAATGGTACCCATACCATACCCAATTGTTATTAATTAATGGAGAGTATTTATAGAACCTAAATAAGGGGTCATACCAACATTTTTAGTTTCAAACACAATGTATTTAGTTTTAAATGAATAAAACCCTTAAATATGGATGTGGGGATCCATTTATAAAATATACATACTATATGTGGTGCACCATGTCCAATACCATAAAACATGGATTCTAAAAACCATGTACAACACAAAAAACCTGGGTTATTTTGTGCCATATTCAACAAAACAAACCTTGGATGAGGAGTAATATGTACAACATCCTAAAAAGTATTTGGGGAATATTGATAGATATTCTAAATCATGTATCAAATTCATTAATTAATAGAGTGTTTTAGAATCATAGAGATAATAAAAAAAATATTTATTGGAGGATCAATAAAACCCAAAAACCATAATGTATACTATCATTGTTCTGAGCCTCAATAGGACCCCAAATCCATGGAGTATAATACACGTACCCAGATCATCGGTCCGACCTCACTAACACATAAGTGGTATTAGATATTAACAATTATCCACCATATACCCAAACATTCATGAACTACAATATCATCAATATTTATGGAATTACATTTACAAAAATCTAATCAATATATACCACTAGTTTTTATAAAATCATGTCTAACACCCTTATACACCTAAAATACCACTATTGTCGATATACTCACTCTTACGTCTAAACAATTCCCACATTTTCAAATTTCCACAGCACAATAAACTATTACTTTCAATAAAGCTTGATAAAATGGATGGTATTTTTAATCATATTGTATTTCATTAGGTTAAAACATATTAAAATAAGAGAATCATAACCTACATGAGTTTATTAGATACTTATATCATTATTTTTTAATCCCCATCTGTATTTCACATTTTGTGGGGGTACAGGTGACTCCCTCAACCATTTATACAGAACCATGTACCACTATTAGTCATTATATCAATATGTATCGACATGGGTCCTCTAACATAGCATATATGTAGATTTATCCTACATGATAACTTTTTAAATGTTAAAATATTAGATGTATCACTATTGTGATCCTCTTGGATAATTCATAAACATAGTAATTCCTATTGGACGCCTTGGTCAAAACAAAAATCTCATGGTAAACATTGTCTCTATGGGGCTGTATATCCCAATACATAGTATATAGTATCTCAATGTCTCAAAATGATAAAATATGGAAATTTTAGGTTTCATTCGTATAGGAAGTGACAGATGGGGCACTTCAAACTCATATTTTTCCACTATTGATGATTAATAAAGTATTTCCACAATGATAAATTCTATGATCAATTTAAATGGATAATAGAATATAGAGAATAGATAAAAGGTGGATCTAATGAATTGAATTAGAAAATATTATATACAATTAATTTATGAAATTAATGAATTACTCTGTGAGGAATAGTTTCATGTTTTATGGAACTCACAATATATATATGTAATACAATGAATATATATTAGGAATCTATAACAGAATCCCTAAAATAGTGATCCACATGCATTCTATGAATTATTTTATATCTCTATTGAAATCTATGGTTTCATTGATGTTAAATCTTAGTGCCTGTGTAGTTTATCATTGATCACCTTATGAATCTCTTTAACTAAGGGTTATCTTTGATCTTTATAGACATGAGAGTAGTGGATGTGGATTAATGTTCTCCATTATTTATGTTGTTCTTAAAGAGAAACGTCTAAACTAATTTGAGTGGATTCTCTATGGATTCCATTATGAAGAAAATGAATTTTATACCTAATAATATAGTATATTTGGGGTTATATAATTTTGGGGTAATGTAATTATAACTACATATGAACCCTTATAATTTTTTAATCCCTAAATAACCTTATGTATATAATAATAATAATAATATATTCATTTCATGACATGCACTGAACTAAAAAATTAATTAATTTATTATTTATTAAAATAATATTATATATATATATTATTTCTCATCGAACCATTAAAATCATTCCATAGATCATCTATAATATTTATTGGGCATTAAATACAGGCAACATAATTTAAAAATGTCCCTTCATTATTCAACAATAAAAAAATATTATCGTCACAAAATAAGAAATTAATATTTATTAAATATGTTTCACAAAAACTATTATAAAAATATGTAGTGACAGAACATCTGTGATCGAGAAAACATGAATAATTAATAAATGACATGTCAGAATAATATTTTTTAATCATGTAGAAACAATTATTTAACTAAGAATCTTTATACACTTAGTTTTTACCCTATACAGTTTTTCATAGTAGAATTAATTGAAAAAAAAATTTATTCCAATGTTTTAATATAAAAAAATCAATGATGCACATAATGAAATTAGATAACGTCATAATGGAAAAATACATCTTACATAGTCTTAATGAGAAATAAAATCACATTTCTTTTGATCTCACAGATCAAGAAGATTTTATACTAGTGTAATCAATCTATATTCTCGATGTAACTTTATTTTCCTTTCCATAAATCATTCTTGACTACATAAAAACATGTAAATGGATTTATTTAGGACATAAAATTTCCATTAAAAGGACATAGATATTAAAATTTTTAAATAACAGATGAAAAAACCCCTTCTCTCATTACTAATTAATGAAATATTTCTCATGACATACCCAACGTATCCTACAATGTTGGAAACAAATTTCATCATTGTTTTCAAGAATACACCAATGTAAAGTACTTATAATAATGATTAATAACAATTTTCAACTCTATGGTTCAATATAAATGTACACAGATAAATGAATCCAATGAAACATATACATGTATTTCATATTGGTGGGTCTGTTTGTTATAATATCATATATGTGATTTTACATAGGGAATAAACTATGATAATGTTACATAAATTCCTATGAGTTATTAACACTAAAAAAAATATAAAATTTGGTTCCATAATACAAATTTTTCTATCTATAAAACATTTATTTTAAGAATACTATCTTGGAAACACTTTTTTCTCATCAATGATGGGAAATGTTATGAAATTTTAGTGAAACAACTACTGTTTGGATATTATCATATACTGTATTATTTAAAATAATAATAATTATGTGATTAAATGTTAATTAGTATTAAATAATCAATACTATTAATCATTATGTATAAATTATTTAATTACGGGGAACCAACTCCAATTGACTCCCTCATTCACTAGATCAAAATTCTAACATCCTTCATTCCACAAGTTTTCACCTGATAATCATTATTCTATATATATTGGCCTTTATTAAATGGGCATTTTATGTTTTTTTCTTTATTAAATCTTAATACTACGCCTTCACCCTTATAAGGAAAATATCATCAAGATGTAATAATTAAGAGTATGATTTTTTTCTGTTTGTGTGACCATAAATATTTGGAATGATTAAAAAATATATTATTATAATAATACACTATGATAGGGTATTTACTACTATATAGAAAATAAATATCATAGAAAACATTTTATATCCAAAAATATTACTTTTATACATGATACTCCACTATATACTTATAATCCACTATATGATTAGGAAAAAATGGTTCCATGGAACACTTCAACCTCACATCTCATTCATTGAGAAATTAAACATTTCATGAGTTTGACATAAAATCATTCTGATTTGTTTAAAAAACTTCCATCACTATAACTGTTGATTAATAAATTTTCATCTCCTTTCTAAAATAGTAACATGTCAATAGTTATTCATAGATATTTAAGGATATCCTTTACATCAGACCAATGTTGTTCTCATTGATCATATTGATATCTGCATACCATGACCAATTCCATGGAAATATAATGTCTAGTACAAAACACATAATAAATTATTGATCCTATTACTGAATCATATAGAATATTACACATTCTCTATATCTCATTTTGGGAATAAGGATAATTTTTCTTATAAAGATATATACAATTTGAAACAAGAACCAATCCCCAGTTGGTTATCCTATACTAAATATCTTCAGTGGTTAGTCAATATGTATTCCTTTACATAGCCCAAGAAGCCTCTAGGATACATAATAAATGATCTTGATCAGTAGAATGTTAGACGATTCAACTTAATTCATTCATGGAGAATAAATTTTTTAACTAATCATTAACAGAAAATAAGACATGTATTTTATTTCAAATAAGTTATATGTCATCAACATATACTACTAGGATATTGACTTCATTTCCAATAAACCTCTAGTAAACACACAAAACACATTATGTTCATAATGAAACCAAATAATTTAATAGCTTCATAGATATAAATTTTGGAAGATATATATGATTTCGTTAATCTATAAATTTATTTGGAAATATTACATGTCATTTTTAAATCACTTGGGGTAACAATCCCATTTGTTTGTGTCATGTAGAAAACTTACAGATTGTAACCCATCAAACAATGTTGTTTTGAAATCCATGTAACAAATATCATACACATAGTAAGATGTCATGAAAAGTATAATTATGAAGTATTTAATCCTTGAATCTTCTGAAATAAGGTTTCATCATATTCAATTTCATAATTTTTTTTTCAAATCATTATAATATAGACATTCTTTAATGGTATTTACATTAGCTTCCATGTCCAATTTTCTATTGAGTGCCCATCTAGACCATATAGGATTTACTTCAACTAACACCCCAACTAGAACCCAAAATTGGTTCAAATATATGAAATCCATCATATAATTTACAGATTATTTCCATTATTAATCCTATAAACCCCCTAATAAATAATTATAGGATAGTGGTTTGTCATTTTTATCACATAATGAGTCACTGTAATCATTGACTAGAAAACCATATCCCTCTAGCTCTCTTACTATTGTATTAGTCTTATATAGAAATTATGTTACATGAAATAATTCGTACATGGGGACCTATAGAACATGTTCCATCACAAAATCTTATTTATTTTGGTCATAAACTTCATTCATGTCAATTTTTCTCCTACTATAAATTTCCAGAATGTTTTCCCACTCAATAAATATATATTATTTGGTGGGAGTCACATTCTAGTCTCATGGTTTATGTTGTTATAGTACTTGTTTCCTTTGGATACTCTATAAAGATACACATTGTGCCTTGGTTTAATATGTATTTTCCCATATTAGTACTTAACAAACACCTCGAATCCTAATTCACATGTATGACAAAAAATATGGTTCTTTCCACTCTATAACTCAAAGGGTATTCCAGTTACTACCTTAGTAGAAACTTTTATTGGCACGCATGATATTTTTTTTAATTCATATTCACAAAAGGATAATATATGATCTTCATGAATCATCATTTACCTTACCATACCAAAAAATTTAATGTTCGTCATTTAAAAAAAAACTGAAATGTGATTTTTAATGTGTGGTGGTTTCATATATAATCACATACTCCCATAATATGTTGAAAAAAATTGGTTAATATATTCACCATCTCTATCTGGTCGAATATTATTTACCTTATTTTCTATGATTATTCTATACTTTGTACTTGAATTATTTGAATTTATCAAGTGAATTAGACTTATACACCATAGTTAAGAAGAATGCCATGACAAAACCATCCATTCCTTTAATGTAATTATAATATTCTTGGGGTCTCTGTCCATGAATTTCACAAGTTCCTCATCACTCTAGAATTGTTGTCCTACTTAATCGTGACTGAATTCTCAATTCAAGCAACACGGTAAACACTTATATATTACGTAATCCAATAACAAAATGAAATATCCCATCACATTTCTTCTGTTCATCCATTTTCTCATTAAAAAATAGAAAATCTACATTCCTAAGTAACCCAATAAAAAAACATATTCTGACTCTAGTGAGGCATTTCAATTAGAAAATCAGTTGAAAATATATGAAATCATACCCTTAAGAACATTTGTCACCCTAATATTTATCATAACAACATGTTAAAAACCATGTTCAAAATAATTACCTCGTCTAGAACATGAATAAAACATTCTATTTTGATGACACCCACAAATCTAATGGACTACCAGTCAATTTATTCTTCTGAAAAATAAAATTCATCATATATTCCTAAACCTTATACAGGAAACACCGCTTACACATCTATTATAGAATCCCAAATCATCCACCTTTTCCTTGCACGCCTAATCAACTAACAACTCGACTGATCCCTCTCATGGGTCACCCTAAAAAGTAAAATATAACCAGCACTATAAAATAAAATTAATCTGATGAATGTCACCATGATATCGAACTATCCCCTATTAGTAATGTATAACCAATGGTTTATATATAAAACCCTTTAGGTCTATGTTATCTCATTGAAGGCCATAACTAATGGGGAATCAATAATTCCTTCTTATTACCAGTAAATGATTTCATTAGTAATGAAACCTAGTCATTAGCTCCCATATATGACAACATGACATGTCTACCATCAACCACAACATGGGAATAACTACACACTATGTACCTATATATAAAACCACTCTCTATAGGATGTGACCATAAAACATAACCCAAACAATAACCACCCACAAAATGGTCCAATAATTAAGCATATATTCATTGTTGACCAATAAAGTGCACCACACTAGTTGGGAACATGGGTTGGGTCATCAACCTCACAACTGAAAATGTGACCATAGATCCTAATGTTATACTATAATAATTAAATAAATAATAAAATAAGATGATTTGATTATAATTCCACTAATTAATTATATGGGGAAAATCATATCATTATTTATCAAAACATTGAACAAAAAAGACCCCATCATAAAAAAATAGAATAATCATAGGCATATTGTTTATAGATCCAATGTTCCTATTATGATGAATGAAAAAAATTCTTATATATCGAGGATTTAAATCAAACAAATTGAGACATTCTAGTGGGATAAGACTCAAAAATCATTCCAAAACAATCGAATCCAAACAACCTGTCATTCTCCCAATGAGAAAAAAACAACAATAATTTTACAGACTAGAACATATATGTCATGATCTAGTAATCTAGACAACATACCAAAATAGTTGTTCTAAGTGCACCATCCCGATATCCATCATAGACTCTAATAAATTATTAAATCTTTAGTATAGAAAATTTCAAATAGTATACCTACTATAAAGTAACTACCTTGATAACACATTGTAACATCTAGACTAGGAAAACAATATATAATAACAGGACTAGTTCACTATATGAAATCAGGAATGCATCCTCAATCTCAAGAGACCTATAACTAGAAGTTATTATCTAATGTTGTATTATGGTGATACTTTACACATATATAACTGTTCCCAATAATAATAAAAATCACCAAGAATCATAAATATCATAGTATGCATAATGAATGAATCAATAAGGTAAGAAGTAAAATAAAAAAATCTGTATAGATAAACCATCCATATCATTCAAACAACATTAATTTCCCAATTGGTCAATAAAATATATATAATAAATAAATTAATAATAAATAAACTAGACTCTATTGCTATATCTATGCTATGAAACAAACCTTGTCTGCAAAAATTTGTTGAGATACTATTGGATAATCATAACGCTCCACATGAGAAGCTCCACTCGATCAAGAAATACCAAGCCTTTACAATATCCATCATTCACTTGTTATCAACCGAGATGTAAACACAAGTTATGTAATAATTCATTGGTTCACATATAGAGGCTGAAAAATAAATAACATTAGGCCTCTAACAATAGTAAACAAATGAAAATCTATCACATGATCATTTTTTGAAATATAACCAACCAAACTAGGACACAATTGGTATGAATAAAATTAGACCATAAAAATACATAGGTATGTGCCCTCAAACAACCATACCTACATTAGTTAAAACTAATTTTCTGATTCATTAATCATTTGTTGACACATAAATTGAGTAAATGTAGATCTTTACCAAATTACCTATACTTTTTCAATTAACTATTTTTTCATAGATCATCAATCAATATCCAAAATCGGTGATGCTGAATGTCTTGTCCAACATCCAAAACTATTTATGTTGAGAAACATGTAAAACGTCCTAAATGATAGATATAGAAGTAAATGAAAAACATCGAAATCCATGGATGTGGAGTTACATGTACACCCTTATAAACCTTGGATTTTTGAAACTTTGTACAACATCCTAAACCATGGATTCATAGTTCCATTTCTAACACAATAACCTTGGATGTTGCATTCCATTTAAAAAAACTAGATCTAATGATGTTTTTTTGTCAAGTCAAATATTCTAAATAATGTATCAAAACAATATTGTCTATTTGTTTTAATCCATCATATGATCCATAAACCAAAACAATATTTCAAGATAATTATTCTATAACCTAGACCATAATGTATATTATCAGTTCAAAAAGACTTAATCTACACATAATATAGGTAAAAGAATACCTATTTTTGGAGTGTTACTCTATCTTCAAAACCACATATATAGAAACCATGACTACAATTATAATCTATATATCAATATTTTCATTTCCACTAATTACATCAATATCTATAGATTACCATGTCTACCAATCTCAACCATATGAACCATTAATTCCTGGAGTGTCATCTACAATGCCCTAAACAAAACAAAAACACACATGATTTTGAAGCCTCAATATAAAATCTAAATAATTACTTCATTTACTAAGTTCCAATGTTTAGTAAATTTAACCAATAAATTATATAATATATCATGGATTCTATTCTTTAGAAATAAATATTTTTATAGATACAAAAATAAAATGATAAAGGAAACATAATAGAGTCTACATAAATTCCCATTCCCATAATCATCTTCTTTACCCCATAGATGATTTTCATTTTTAGGGTCTATGTGACACTTGAAAACATCCCACTATATCCATGAACCCTAAAAAGTTTATATTATGAATATTTACCCACTTGGGTCCTCTGTTTCAAAATTTATGTAGAGACATCCCATTTGGGATCCTCAACTAAAAAATTCTAGTAGAGGAATACAACTTATGATCCTCATAGATAGATAATAAGAATAAGAATCCCTCTTGGAATCCATGGTCACAACTTCATGATTAGAAAGACACTCATCTATAGGGGTCTCAAAAAACACACAAACCAGTCTCTAGAATCTCATTGCCACACATGTAGAGAATTGGGTAAACCATAAAGGGGAGATGTCCCTTAACTTAACCCATTCGAAGACACGATAAGATGACAAAAGCACCAACTAATCAACCATATTAATTCACAAACTAATCTGACTAACTCAGGAAAATACCACTACTATAAAAACTGTCACACTAATGAACCCATGGTATATCCTCCTATTATTCTAATGACCCTCGCATGAGTCTTGTCCCTTTTCCATCATTTAGTGATTGCTGAATTTATCTATTGTAGGAAACTCTTTCTATATCTAATTAATCTCCCATAGAAAACTCTTATATGTTTTCAATATTCTTCTATGTATCCTCCCTCAAAATATATATAAAAAATAGTAAAAATTGGATTCCCATGATTTCAATTATTACTTTGTGGAACAAAAAATACCCAAAACCATTTAAAAGGATAATAATGTGATGTACATTAAGTGAACCCTGATTAAAAATCCTCTATCCAAACCACGTACATATACACAGTAATGGTATACTTAGGATCATGTTTTTTACTTATATATTATTAGGGAATACATAAGTTCTGGTTCTGTACTACAACCTAGCCTAGTACCACGTACATTGGGTGTCTTTCCATGTACTTGGCCACATGTTCATTAACCTCTACATGGGTGGTAAATTGAGTACATGTAATGTAGTTTCGATACCTAATTTATCAAACTTTATGTTAATATATCCATTTACCACTACATGATGAGTAATCCATGTACATAGTGTGTTATTATAAAAAGATAATCTTCACCGAATATGAAGATATTAGAATGTCTATTTTAAAAAAACACATGAAGTGGTTTGGATTTCCAAATGATAATCCTCTATGAAAATTATGAAACTATCATATTATGAATATTTAGCATAGATCAAACCCCAATGGGTCTTTGGATATCATAAATGTTCTTTAAAAACTTATAATATAAGATATGTGGGGATTCATGATAAAAAATGAAAAAGATTACTAAATGATGAAAATATTGATTTGTTAGTCTAGAACAACACCTAGAGTCTAATACCCAATGATCCGTTCTCAATCAGGGCAATAGATGATGCCCGGTAGTGGAGCATCCTCCTCTTTTTCCTCTTGGATAGATCATCATACACTAGGTAGGATCCCTTCTATTTAATTTCATTCATTGAATGGAAATAACATATTTAATTAATTACATTAATTAAATAATTTAATTATTTAAATAATTAAGTCCATATTTAAAATTATTGAATCATGTCATAAACCCACAATAAGGATTACACCAAAACCTAATAATGAATCCAAATGTGGAATCAATCACCGAGTCAGACTTGTAATCCAATGCCTTGTTGAGAAGATATCACTATCTAAAATAACATTAATAATTTAATATTTATTTATTAAATAGTAAATACTACACCACATTTTAAATATCTATAAATACCACCACACAATTTTTCATAGGTTAAATTCCAAATTCTATAACAGGACATTCATCAGTAACATTATTTGAGATCATATGCTTGAGGAAAATTACTACTTTCCCCTTCATCAGCCTCAAAAACCAAAAATGAAAACAACTTCTCAACTTCTAAATTCATGAAACACCTGACCATACAACATGAAATTTCCAATAACTTTCCATTAACATAATAATTTTATATATTTGGTAGTTGGGTGTGATTTGAGTCTTGATAATTTGATTTATTGTTTATATAAATTACAATTTTCATGTAATCCAATACTTAAAGACTATAATTTAAATTTTCTTTTCTGCTAAATTTTTTTTTATTATAAAGTGATCTATTTATTTTTTAAAATTTTAATTCAAATCCATCCATATCATGTTTATATGTAGAAGTATTTTTTTATTGATGTAATATAATATAATATCTGCTAAACCATGATCATTATAGTTTGAGATGATTATATCCAATAGCTACATTTGTTGTTCTAGCCCTATTTAAATATCATATATCAGTCTAAACACATATTTTTTGGAATATATATTGTTATTATAAAGGGGTAAAAATTTAGGCACCTCATCCAATTTCTAATACACTATTTTTAGAAATAGATAGATTCCCCAATGGATAAGAATGCACCGAATCATTCCCCATGAATCCCTTTGCATGGTGTTTCTATATATCAAATGGAACTTATTTCAATTTTATTAATTACTATATTCATGGTCCATTAGTTTCCCCTTCACATTCATTATATTAGTATGAATTTTCTGGAGAGGCCTCACACATTTTTTTTATTCTTGATGAATATCCCAATGTAATTCCACATATTCAATATAAAAACATAATGCTTTTCATGATTTCAATCGTTATCAACCTTCCATAAGAGTGTATAGATATATGAGATAAACTTATCTATGTTTTGTTGTTAAAATACAATAAAATGGATAATCTTAGAGAGATTGATATATGAATCAGATTAGTGTAAAATTCACTTTGTATCATATACCATATAATAAAATGTCTCATAATGTATCCAATAATATTTTCTATGTGCGGAAAAAAATGTACACCATTTCTAGATTTTTAATTAAAAATTGTCCATTGATATGATAAAGCACAAATGAATATCTCATTCATTAAGATGACCATAGCTATGTATTATCATGCAATAAGCATTATTATTCTCATGAAATTTTATTTGTTCATCGGACATGTTTTATAGTGACTCATACATTCAATACAAAGAAAATTCATCTGAATAGATGAATATATAATATATTTTCTAAATACGCACCAATGGAACAAAATGTTTTAGTTCCTTTAGAGACTTAATAATCAATATTCATATTTCTTGAAATACCTTCAACATCTCCATCATGGATCTCCCCACATATAACTCTTCATAGACATACCCAGCCTAAAACCAATCTTCATTACTTGGACAAATGAAATATAGGTATGATGGGCTTTATATTATTTTTAAGGGTAAAAAGTGATATTTCAATGATTTAATTAATTATAAAATGAGTAAAAGTGTGTGATAACATGATCATAACATTTTGAAACCATACCCTACAAATCAATGATCCAAATTTGAAGTTACATCATTAATCATTGTAGTTCATAAGACCTGTATGATAATTGGATCAATTAAAAAGATCCATAAGTGCATAACGAAGACCCAAGAATTTATAAAAAACCTAATATTTTAATAGGGTGAACATTTATATATTGAAACAGGTTCACTTATTAGTTTAAAAACATTATATAAGTCACTTACATAACCATTTGTATTTGAAAACAACTTCCATGATTAATATTAGGTATATGAAATATAGATCAACCCATAAATTTATGTACAAGAATAACAATTGATTATATAATCTTAAGGACATGAAACCATTATCACAAATAAATTTTTGAACACGAAATCAGGTTTATTATTGGTATACTTATCATATGAATTGTCCACATTTTCCTAAATAATTGGAGGTTTATAACAGAACCACCCATCATATAATCATTATAAAATTATATGTACGCCATAAGATCATGAAAATATTTAGGATTTCATTATTACATAAATAATGGAAAATGAAATGGGATTTGTAAACATCTTGTCATCATAAAAATAAACCATACATTAAATGAATAATGAATGTATCATATAATAATATCGTCAATGAAACATAATTATCAACAAAATATATCATCATAGATTAAAATTCTATTAAAGTATTAATTAAAACATCATGAGGAAAATACCATTTTCAATTTGGAACCACATACCTAAAATCATAATATAACCAAAATGTTAAGAATATTTATCTTTGATAATAAACAAGGAAACATTTATATGAATCATAAATTAATTTAATGGTCATGATAGTGGGAAACTAAATCTCTACCATATATATTGAATTAATGTTTCCTTTCTATTTTTCATGTAAAATGTCAAAACTAACTCATTTAGAAAATAGATTGATGATCACTTTTAAAAAAAATTAAAAATATAATAATGTGATAAAATGACTTTATAAAATTATATGAGCCTATTTAAATAATTATTGAAGTCATTTTAAATAAATCCTAAAAATTGATGAAATATATTCCATATGAAGTGAAAAAATGTTACTCTTTCTTAAAAACATATTCTAAAACGTGTTAATCTTCAATAGAGAAGAAATAGGTAATATTTTGTAGAATTTTATTCAATTACATGAATAAAATAAATTTAATTATTTTATTTATTGTTATATCGTGAAATTTCATTATATGAAATATAACCATACATAATTTTGATAGTTTTGGAGAATATAACCAAAATCTCTTACAACCTAGGAAAATAAAGAATAATAAAAACTAAGAAATAATATAATCAAATGAAACATTAAATGTAATAAATATAAGTTGAGTAATGATATATCATGTCATATCGTCTATAGAAATATGTCATAAATAGGAATGCTGACTAACATATCACATATCATTTTGAATAAATGTTGAGATGTTAAACCCTTAACTTAAGTTTAAATTTCAACGAAAGGGATCTGATCTCATGTAAAAAAAATTAATGTTAATATAAGTATATGAAAGAATCATAAAAATAAAAATAATATCATATAGGATCCTCTTATAACATTTTGACTCCAATTTATTAATAATTTCTTATTAAAATCATCATTTGTTGTGGTTGATTCAAGATAATTTTATTTTACTAGTTCTGGTCCATTTAACATGATCATGGATGTTATATAATAAATTTATCATCATCGTATAAATTTAATATATATTATAATAAATATATTTATAGTCATACATCAAGGGTGCATATAGAAAAATGAATTAAACCATTCATGTAGACGGTAGGTCGTACAGATCCATGCATGATGTTTTCACATTTCAATAAATTGAATGAACCAATAGTTAATAATAATTCATTAATCTAAAAATATAATTATATAAAATATATTCATTAATTATACACTCTTTACAATCCATGTAGATCATTAGTGTAAAAGGATGCACGTCGGTTTCTTGAGGTTGTAGTCTACAAGTACACCCAAGTGATGTTTTCATATTCCATCATATTGTATGAAATGAATCTGGATAAGATATTACAGTTATTGGAGAATAATTATAACCTAATTTTAATATATAAAACATTAACCCATCATAATAACCATCCTTGAAATATGTTGTTGAAAAATGAATTGTATCTCTATGTGGCGGGGGTGCTCCACACATACACAGGAGGGATAATTTTACAACCATTTTGATATAAAATTGTTTGAAGAATTAGGTTTCTATAATCATAATGAAACTTATTTATATGGTAGATACTTAATATATTGATTTATGTAGTGTACTCGAGATTTATAGGATGTAGATGAAGAAAAAAATAGAAAAATATTATGTAAGATGATTATGTAATATTTGGTAGGCCTCCTTTATATCCATTATTATTTACACTTGGAATATTATTTTATAGGTATTAGTCCCTCTAATTCATGACTAGTACTGTTGAGATGATAAATGGGTAGGGTTTGGTCATGATATGTGGCTCAAAGGGTTTTACAGAGAGAGGATAATATGTTTTTATTTATTAGTGACTGGAGGGGCACTCTTGGAATAACATAGAGTAATAAAATTATACAAATACATTTTCATGGTAAAATTCATCAAAATTAAAATATATAGATGAATATAAGAGGTTAAGCCCCAATAATATCATAAAATATGTTTTTTTTAAAGACTGGTTTTCAATTTCACCCTTTTCGCATAGTTTTATCCCCATGAAAACCTTTTAGAAAATTATAGAAAAATAAGAGTGTTCTACACTTTATAGTTAAATAATGGTACAAAATATAACCTAAAATTAATTTTTCACGTATTCTAAAACCATACATTTATTTAATACTTTTTTTGTTTTTAGGGTCATTTTTCGTTTAAAACATATGAATCGTGAAATTTCATGGATAATACACATTTTTCACATAGATGGCGCACGATTTACCAAAGCATGCATCCTACTATAGAAAAATGAATGATTTTGGATAGAGATATCATCATGAATAGTTCATGTTTAGTCAACCTGTGAAACCCCAAAATAGATACCATGTGATTAATTTATTTAATACTTTTTTTGGATAGAGATATCATCATTAATTTAGTTTTTATAATTCTTGGTGCTAGTCGTTGACCCATGGGGATATGAATCACCCATTATGCTATGACTACACCTGTTGGGTTGAGAGGTTACATAGGTACCCGAGTTGGTTGTGAAAAAGTGGTATCATAAGAGAATGATCTTATGTTTGGAATTCCGTATGCATTTTTGAAATTATTTCTGGACTTGTATTGTAGTTGTGACAAACTTCATGGAAATCTATCACATCAATTAACTTTAAGTTCCATGGGTGGTCAGGGAAAGACCTCTTGTGGATTAGTTATAGTCATTATCAATCGATTATTTTTATTTTCATAGAAATACAAAACATGTTGTTCATTATATTGGGATTAATATTCATTATTAAACTACTTTTGTTTTAGTCTAATGACTTGTTTTATCTAATGATGTTTTATATAATCACACCTCTGAGAAGACTTGTTTATCTGATTCTGGAGTAATCTTCTGCTGAACCTTGGGGAGTGAATAACCTTATGGTCATGAATATCATAGATTTGATTGTGCATAGAGTCCAATATTTGGGACATGAATCACCTACAAATCCCATTCTTTTCGAATCTATTAAAACACTAAGGTATTATCTTAAGAGTTGTTATCTATAGTGGTTTATCTATATTCTAGAACCATCCAAATGCTTAAAATATCCTCAAGATGATGGGGAGAATTTGAGAAGAATGAAGTGTTTGGTTGGTTTTTTTAAATACACCATAAGAAAAAAGAGTATGTGTGGAACCTTCATGATGGAAGGACCATGTAATAGATGGAGGGAACTAATGGTTATAATGATGAATGATGTTGGCATAGAGTGTAATGAATTCAAGGTTCATTTAATCCACCACCTTTATCTAGAGTCGACATTGTAGGAAAATTATTCTGTGTTTTATGGATTGAACAAATAGAATGGATCATGACAGAGTACACTATCCATTTCTTGGAACTCATGCGCATTACAACTAATATTGTATCGAAAGAAAATATGAGGCTTATAGGATCATGCTGGGAATTCAGAAATATTTTTTCCTGGGTGTTCATTTAAAAATTGACTTCTTATGATGATGTGTAACACCCGAGATTTTTATGAGTAATATTTTGTTTTTTTATATATCATCAAAGTAATATTTCACTACATACTAGCTTGGATTACTTTACACGCAATCGCGACCTTCCTCGATAGCTTGCGTCGTACGCAATACTGAGTTTCACTAAACAACGATATGCTATTAGAATATTATTAAAACTAGCCGTTATGAATAGTAATAACCACTTTTTGAAATTTTATAAATTTTATCTTTCAAAATGGACTTCATTTTTGGATTCGGAATACCGAAATTAGCCTAGGGTGAAATTTTGGTATTTTTCTGAAAACATTCAATTTTTGATGAATAGTGAAACCACTATGTGGTAGGTTAAAAACTGAATTTTGTATAAAACATAATTTTACCGCTTCTGTGAGTGGAATTTCGAAAATCCGAGAGACACGGTTAATATCAAGGACTAAAATGTGGTTCAATGAGATGAAAATAATTTTTTGGTGAATAGTAACTTTTTACTTTTTTTACCGCGGTTAATAGTAAATAGGGTAACTAAGGGTAAATATGATATTAATATTATCCTAACACATGTCCTAATTCTATTGGACAAGTGTAATTCGACCAAAAACAAACTTAGGAATAAAATATGACCATTTAGGCCCACTTGGATTAGATTAGGACATTTATTATTAATTTATTTAAAGAAGTGTTGAAATAGTTAAAATCAAAGTTTAATAAGTAAATAATTTTTAATATGGGGTTATACATAAGATAAATTAGACTATAAATATTCCTTAGAAATCTAAAAAGATGTCCTAAATGATGGTATTTTATTTATAATTTTTAGACATTAAATAATTTAATTTATTTATGACACAATTATGATACAGTAATTATCTTATTTATGAAATATTGACATAATTGATGTTATAAACACCAAAATAAATGTAATTTGAGACTTTTTATGAATTCCACCAATTTTCTAGGTTACTATGATATATTAGTGTTGATTTAATAAACTTGGTTCTAACATATAATTCTGTTATGACTTTCAAAAAAATCATATATCAAATAGTGTCAAAATTGACACAAAATAGTTTTTAAATAAAATATTATATTATTAATTGTTATTTTATTTCTAAAAATCTATGGTTCGGCCACATGACTTATATAAGGATATATATACTAATAATAAACAATTTGGGGTTCTTTTGGCATGTTATAGTAAGTTTATTAACCATATAGTGTAAGAAAACAAAAAGACACGGTAAAAGTTAAATTATTTAACTTAGAGTTAAATCTAATTGATAAGGTTAAAATAATAACCAAAACTTGTCTAAATCCTATTGGGTGATAGGATTTAGACCCATCCCCACTTTATCTTCGAAATAAGACCCTTTGGAACCATTATAAACCGATTTTGACTTTAATATAAAATAATATTTTGAGATATTCCTAAGGTGCCCCTCTCCTCCCTTATAAAAGGGCATCTCCTCCCCCTCCTCCTCACACCAATTTGAGCACTAAAGCTCGGCCAACCCCTGACATTTTCTCCTCTCCACTTACCTAGAGTAATCCTAGAGGTCCTGGTCTTCTTCAATGACCAATCTTAGTTCCCTAAGTGGAGGATTCAAAGAAGCGTTCCAAAGAAGAGGTAATATCCATTACCGATCTTTTCAATTTCTTTCTTCTTCAACTTCTTCTTATTTAGTTGTTTCATGATAAAGTAATAACATCAGTATTACTTACATACTGATATGTTATTATAAATATGAAACAAACCTAATTCACCTTCTATCCATCCTACGGAAAAATGAAATCACCGCGCGTGCGTACGTAAGGAATACCGTCTCCACGCCGTGGTGTAATCTAATTTCCACCACCACCTTACAAGGATGGGTATAATGCTGTAATGAGTAACTATTTATGACTATTATAAAGTAATATTGATACTGAAATAATATATATATACTCCAATACAATTCCACGATCATAGGAAAGATATCATCACTCGTGCGTACGTACGGAATACCGTCTCCACGATGTGATGCGACTCGTTCTACATGATCATCCTTACATAGTAATTATAAAAATGAATTGAATGAATAAATATGATATATGTTACACTAATACCATTCTGTATATAAGGTATCTATAACCTTAAAATAAGAATAAGAATTTATTCGGCAAAACACGCATAAGAACAAAAGGCAATAAAGACCCGAGTAACAAGTAACAATGAAATATTACTAACAAGAAGCTAAGAATATGACCATATATGATATCATATCAATATGTATGATTATGGAATAAGTCAATAACATTATTTAAACCATTATACAGGAGCTTCGGACACGTACAAAGCAAATCATACCTAAGGTAAGGGAAATATCACAATCTCATTTTTATCTGAGATTGTTTATTCGTAAGTATTTACTGGGGTGTATTTTATTATCCACATCCATGTTTCATCAATATGTAATATTATTTACATCCACCTATAATTGTTTAAATCCATTTTTACCCTTCAGTGAGTTTTTAGTAATATGTATGAAAGGAATCTTTTGTCGTTTTTCGTACGAGGTACTTTTTTGACTTTTCCGACAAAAGTACGAGAAGAATGTTTTTTTAACTTATATGGCATGAATGGATTTTTAAAACATTATTTCCAAGAAGCTTCCTTTACAAGTCTTCATGTTTATTTTTAATCAACTTCTTTAAGTTTAAAATTTTATGACATGTTAAGAAAGGAAAAGTGTTTTTGAAGTAGAAAGGATATTTTCCTCAAGAATGAAGTTCATGTGTTTTATCAAAATTATTTTCCATCTAAGATGATAAAGGGTTCTGTTTTTATCCCTATTATTACATTGATTTGATTATGTTTTGAGGGAATTATTTTTATGAAGTCATTTACCTTATATGGTTTGTTTTATGATGTCATGATGTTTCAAAAATCCCATTTTTGTTACATGTGTTATGCGATGATGTATGATTTATGATTATGTGGAACACATAAGAAAGGATTAATTATAAGATGGGTGGGACCTATATCTCCCTCCAATGCATTGGGTAAAGATTTTATATCTCATGAGATCGACATGGCTGGAACGGAAGGTTATTTCGGTTCAGTGATACAGGACTGAAACGAGGAGTGAACTCGGTTCAGAAAGGGACTTTGTCCACTAAGATAGTCTTGGAAATGAGTCATGACTAACAAGAAATGATTTTCCATGATTATGTGTGCATGCCACAAAGTTTCAAGTTTCATGTTATGATTATGGGGATCTCATTTTCACTTCTATGATTTGTTCCATGTTAAGATATTATGATCTCTTTTGCAGGTTATGATTTTCAAAAAGATATGATATGATTTTTATTTCCTTTATTTGCCTTTGCTGAGCATTTGAGCTCACCCTTTTATGTTTTCTTTTCCCCAGGTCAGGAAGATGGATATTAAGTAGAATATGCTAAAAGGGACCCTAGATATGATGAAATAAATGGGAGACACTGTAGAAGATTTATGAACCAGTTGTTTATGTTTCCCAGTTTCTAAAGACACTATACCTATACGGTCCTCTGCGATTTTGTCATATGTTGTAATAAGTGTGCTTCAATTTTGAAGTATTAACAATGTATGTAAAGTATGGGTCGTTATAGTTGGTATTAGAGGAAAGGTATAGTCAACCTTTGGAAACTAGGATGTGAAAGCCTTAGTAAGAACCCTAAGGATAAGTCTAAGCATAGAACACAATCTTAGTGTTTTAGAAATGGCCATGAATACCCTAGGATAAGACCTTAAGTGTGAAATTTTATTCTTAATTATGTGGTTTTCCTATTATAATTAGTGTTGCTCACACTATTCTTCTTAGTTTTAGTCAATGGATGGAACCTGAAGGAACCGTGTTAATGCGGAATGCGATGGGCAATGCAATGATTGTCCCCGTGAGCAACCAAACGATATGGGAGCTGGAATGCAAAATCTTGTAGCCATGCTCACACAACTTTCTCAAGCTATGAATCATGCAGGACTTCCAAACGAGCAAAGGAAGGAGCAAAATTCTGTTGAATCCTTCATGAGGCAGCGTCCACCTTCTTTCAATGGGTCTACTGATCCATTAGTTGTTGAACAATGGATTAGTACTACTGAAAAGATATTTTCAGTTCTTCAATGTTCTGAACATGATAAAGTCATCCTAGCAGTGTATCGTTTGGAAGGAGATGCTGATCAATGGTGGAATCTTATTAAGAATACGAGGCAAAGGGATGAAATTGAGTCTATGGAATGGGACGAGTTCAAGAACTTATTTTTCAATAAGTACTTCCCTCGTATTCTCTGAACAAAGATGGAGAAAGAGTTTCTTGAACTGAAGCAGAGGGATGATGAATCTGTTGGTACCTATGAAGCAAATTTTACAAGACTTGCAAGGTACGCTTCTGGTATTATTATCCAACCTGAGAGTAAGATCGATCGATTCTTTAGTGGCTTAAAACCAAGTCTTCGAAGGGCGTTAGCCATAAGGGACTTCAATAGCTATGAGGAAATCATTCGATGTGCTCTCAAAGTCGAGATAGAGATTGGAGTAACCCATCAGTCACATGGGTTTGATAATAAGAGGAAGATGGAATTCAAAGGAAAATCTAAAGAGCACACTGAAAAGAAGATGAGCTTTCCCTTATGCTCAAAGTGTGGGAAGAAACATGGAGGGAGTTGTATTAAAGGGACAAGTAAATGTTTCAAATGTGGAAAGGAAGGTCATCAGGCATTTGAATGCCGCAACAATGGGAAGAAGATGTCGAATGACAGAAACAAAGGAAGGGATACACAGAATGAACCTACTACACTTCAATGTTTCAAGTGCAAGGAGATGAGGCATTATGCCAATCAATGCCCAAATCCAAGGGTTGATGATGATGGTCGACGTCAACAAAATCTTAAGGCTAAAGACAAAGGAAAGTAACATGCAATTTCTATCAGCGATGTGGAGTACGATAAAGAAGTGGTGAAAGGTACACTTACCATCCACTATAAAGTAGCAAATGTTTTATTTGATTCTGGATCCACCCACTCTTTTATTTCTGAAAAATTTTCTAAGGGTATCACCGTATTACCTCAACAATTAGATGTTGAGTTAGCTGTGACAACACCTAATGGCACATCAATCGCATCAAAAGTTTATAATTCTTCTCCGATCGAAGTTTGTGGGAAAGTGCTTCCTGCAAATCTTGTGATCCTTCCTATAGTGGAATTTGATGTGATTCTTGGCATGGATTGGCTTTCTTTACACGGAGCTCATATCAATTTCCAAATAAGGGAAGTCACATTTCATATTCCAGATCAATCTATGATCATCTATCAATGCAAGGATGAACATAACCTTCCAGTGGAAATTTCTTCCATTTTATGGGTATTGATTCCACTAAATGAAGGTTATTTATCTCAAATGGTTGGTGAGAAGCTCGCGATTAAGAATATGCCCATCGTATGGGAGTTTGATGATGTCTTTCCGGAGGAATTACCGGGTCTTCCACCAAATCGTGAAGTTGAGTTTTCAATAGAACTCGTACCGGGTGCTTTGCCTATTTCAAAGACACCTTATAGAATGGCCCCAATTGAGTTGCAGGAATTGAAGAAGCAACTCCAGGAGAATCTTGATAAGGGATTCATACGCCCTAGTGCGTCACCTTGGGGAGCACCTGTTCTATTTGTTAAGAAGAAAGATGGATCAATGAGACTCTGCATTGATTATCGAGAACTTAACAAGATCACTATCAAGAACAAATATCCTCTCCCATGCATTGATGACTTATTTGACCAACTACGCGGAGCTCAATACTTTTCCAAGATTGATCTTCGTTCAGGGTTTCATCAATTAAGGGTCAAAAGGGAGGATATACCAAAGACGGCTTTCCGTACAAGGTATGGACACTATGAATTTATAGTGATGCCATTTGGTCTTACTAATGCCCCTGCTATCTTCATGGATCTAATGAATAGAGTCTTTAAAGACTATCTTGATCAATTTGTGGTAGTCTTTATAGACGATATTCTTGTCTATTCAAAGAGAAAGGAAGAGCATGAAGATCACTTGAGAATTATATTAAAGACCCTGATAAAGGAGAAGCTTTATGCCAAATTTACCAAGTGTGAATTTTGGCTTAAAAAAGTTGCATTTTTGGGTCACATAATCTCAAAAGAGGGGATATCTGTGGATCCAGCAAAAACAGAGGTTATCGAAAGATGGTCGAGACCAACAACAGTAACTGAGATCCGAAGTTTTCTTGGTTTGGCTGGATATTATCGACGTTTTGTAAAAGATTTTTCACGATTATCTAATACACTCACCAAGTTGACTCGGAAAGGAGTTAAGTTTGTTTGGACAGAGGAATGTGAAGAGAATTTCAAGGAGTTGAAAAGAAGGTTATCCATTGCACCTGTGCTCACACTTCCTTGTAGTGGAGAAAGGTTTGTGATCTATAGTGATGCATCCAAGAAGGGATTGGGGTGTGTTATTATGCAAAATGATATGGTGATAGCTTATACCTCACGACAGTTGAAAATCCATGAGTAAAATTACCCAACACATGATTTGGAGTTGGCTGCGGTAATCTTTGCATTAAAGATTTGGAGGCATTACCTTTATGGTGAAAGGTGTGATATTTATACTGATCATAAAAGTTTAAAGTATATTTTCACACAAAAGGAGCTGAATATGCGTCAAAGAAGATGGTTGGAGCTGATTAAGGATTACGACTGCTCAATCCATTACCACCCTGGGAAAGCAAACAAGGTGGCAGATGCATTAAGTCGACAAGACCATGCTTGTTTATCCATGATGAGGATCACAAAAGATCCAATATTTATGGATTTACAAAGGATGGATCTTGGAATTATAATGGAAGGGGAAAATCTTATCTTTCTTAAATGAATGTTCAACCATCTATACATGTGAAGATTAAAGAGGCACATAAAGAAGATGTTGAGTTACAAAAGAAAGTGAGAAATGTTCCTGAATTAAACCTTGATTGTGATGGGATAATAAAGTTCAGGAATCGGGTTTGTGTCCCTACCATCCCCTAATTAAAGAAGGAGCTGCTGGATGAGGCTCATAGTTCTTCATTCTCTATTCATCCTGGAAGCATGAAGATGTATAGGGACCTGAAAGAATACTTCTGGTGGGATGGCATGAAAAGAGATGTTGCTGAATATGTCTCTCGATGCTTGGTTTGTCAACAAGTTAAAGCTGAGAGACAGAAGTCTAAGGGGATGTTACAACCATTACCCATACCTGAATGGAAATGGGAAAACATTACTATGGACTTTGTCACAGGACTTCCTAAAACATCCAAAGGCAATAATGCTATCTGGGTCATAGTTGATCGTCTTACAAAGTCTGCACACTTCATTGCTATTAGAGAGGATTTCTCTCTAGATCAGCTTTCCAGGATATATGTAAAGGAAGTGGCAAGATTGCATGGAGTACCACTTTCTATTATATCTGATCGGGATCCGAGATTTACCTCGAAGTTCTGGAGAAGTCTTCAGCATACTCTGGATTCAGAGTTGAGTTTCATCACTTCTTATCATCCCCAGTCAGACGGTCAGTCTGAAAGAAGAATTCAAACCCTAGAAGATATGTTGAGAGCTTGCTCTATGGATTTCAAAGGAGGTTGGGATCAACACCTACCTTTGGTGGAATTTTCTTATAATAATAGCTTTCACTCCAGTATTCAGATGGCTCCTTATGAAGCTCTCTATGGAAAGAAATGCAGGACTCCAACTTGCTGGGATGAAGTTGGGGAAAGAAAGCTATTAGGACCTGATCTCGTTGATGAAATGGCAGAAAAGGTCAGATCTATTCAACAACACATAAGGGCAGCTCAGAGTCGACAGAAAAGTTATTCCGACAACCGAAGAAAAGACCTAGAGTTTGAAGTGGGTGATAATGTGTTCTTACGAATATCTCCCTGGAAGAGGGTTATGAGATTTGGAAAGAAGGGGAAGTTGAGCCCTAGGTATATCGGTCCTTTCGAAATACTGGATCGTGTTGGAAAGGTAGCTTACCGATTGGTGCTTCCACCGAATCTCTCTCAAGTTCACGACGTGTTCCATGTATCTCTCCTGAGAAAGTACATACCAGATCCTTCACATGTACTCAGCTTAGAAGTTGTACCGCTGGAGCAAGATCTTTCTTATGAAGAACAGTCGATAGAGATTCTGGATCGTAGCGAAAAAGTCCTACGAAACAAGACCACTCGATTGGTGAAAGTTTTATGGAGGAACCACCAACTTGAAGAAGCTACATGGGAGCTTGAGGATATGATGAGGGAGAAGTATCCTCATCTGTTTGTTACAAAGTGACGAATTTCGAGGGCAAAATTCTTTTTAAGGGGGGTAGAATGTAACACCCGATATCTTTATGAGTAATTTTTTATATATATCATCAAAGGAATCTTTCACTACATACTAGCTTGGCTTACTTTACACGCAATCGCGACCTTCCTTGATAGCTTGCGTCGTACGCAATACTGAGTTTCACTAAACAACGATATGCTATTAAAATATTATTAAAACTAGCCGTTATGAATAGTAATAACCACTTTTTGAAATTTTATACATTTTATCTTTCAAAATGGACTTCATTTTTGGATTTGGAATACCGAAATTAGCCTAGGGTGAAATTTTGGTATTTTTCTGAAAACTTTCAATTTTTGATGAATAGTGAAACCACTAAGTGGTAGGTTAAAAACTGAATTTTGTATAAAACATAATTTTACCGCTTCTGTGAGTGGAATTTTGAAAATCCGAGAGACACGGTTAATATCAAGGACTAAAATGTGGTTCAATGAGATGAAAATAATTTTTTGGTGAATAGTATCTTTTTACTTTTTTTACCGCGGTTAATAGTAAATAGGGTAACTAAGGGTAAATATGATATTAATATTACCCTAAAACATGTCCTAATTCTATTGGACAAGTGTAATTCGACAAAAAACAAACTTAGGAATAAAATATGACCATTTAGGCCCACTTGGATTAGATTAGGACATTTATTATTAATTTATTTAAAGAAGGGTTAAAATAGTTAAAATCAAAGTTTAATAAGTAAATCATTTTTAATATGGGGTTATACATAAGATAAATTAGACTATAAATATTCATTAGAAATATAAAAAGATTTCATACATGATGGTATTTTATTTATAATTTTTAGACATTAAATAATTTAATTTATTTATGACACAATTATGATGCAGTAATTATCTTATTTATGAAATACTGACATAATTGATGTTATAAACACAAAAATAAATGTAATTTGAGACTTTTTATGAATTACACTAATTTTCTAGGTTACTATGATATATTAGTGTTGATTTAGTCAACTTGGTTCGAACATATAATTCTGTTATGACTTTCACAAAAATCATATATCAAATAGTGTCAAAATTGACACAAAAAAATTTTTAAATAAAATAAAATATTATTAATTGTTATTTTATTCCTAAAAATCTAAGGTTCGGCCAAATGACTTAGATAAGGATATATATACTAATAATAAACAATTTGGGGTTCGTTTGTCATGTTATAGTAAGTGTATTAACCATATAGTGTAAGAAAACAAAAAGACACGGTAAAAGTTAAATTATTTAACTTAGAGTTAAATCTAATTGATAAGGTTAAAATAATAACCTAAACTTGTCTAAATCCTATTGGTTGATAGGATTTCGACCCATCCCCACTTTAGCTTCGAAATAAGACCCTTTGGAACCATTATAAACCGATTTTTACTTTAATATAAAATAATATTTTGAGATATTCCTAAGGTGCCCCTCTCCTCCCTTATAAAAGGGCACCTCCTCCCCCTCCTCCTCACACCAATTTGAGCACTCAAGCTCGGCCAACCCCTGCCATTTTCTCCTCTCCACTTCCCTAGAATAATCCTAGAGGTCCTGGTCTTCTTCAAAGACCAATCTTAGTTCCCTAAGTGTAGGATTCAAAGAAGCGTCCCAAAGAAGAGGTAATATCCATTACCGATCTTTTCAATTTCATTCTTCTTCAACTTCTTCTTATTTAGTTGTTTCATGATAAAGTAATGACATCAGTATTACTTACATACTGATATGTTATTATAAATATGAAACAACCCTAATTCACCTTCTATCCATCCTACGGAAAAATGAAATCATCGCGCGTGCGTACGTACGGAATACCGTCTCCACGCCGTAGTGTAATCTAATTTCCACCACCACCTTACAAGGATGGGTATAATGGTGTAATGAGTAACTATTCATGACTATTATAAAGTAATATTGATACTGAAATAATATATATATACTCCAATACAATTCCACGATCATAGGAACGATATCATCACTCGTGCGTACGTACGGAATACCGTCTCCACGATGTGATGCGACTCGTTCTACATGATCATCATTACATAGTAATTATATAAATGAATTGAATGAATAAATATGATATATGTTACACTAATACCATTCTATATATAAGGTATCTATAACCTTAAAAGAATAATAAGAATTTATTCGGCAAAACACGCATAAGAATAAAAGGCAATAAAGACCCGAGTAACAAGTAACAATGAAATATTACTAACAAGAAGCTAAGAATATGACCATATATGATATCATATCAATATGTATGATTCTGGAATAAGTCAATAACATTATTTAAACCATTATACAGGAGCTTCAGACACGTACAAAGCAAATCGGACCTAAGGTAAGGGAAATATCACAATCTCATTTTTATCTGAGATTGTTTATTCGTAAGTAGTTACTGGGGTGTATTTTATTATCCAAATCCATGTTTCATCAATATGTAATATTATTTACATCCACCTACAATTGTTTAAATCCATTTTTACCATTCGGTGAGTTTTTAGTAATATGTATGAAAGGAATCTTTTGTCGTTTTTCGTACGAGGTACTTTTTTGACTTTTCTGACAAAAGGACGAGAAGAATGTTTTTTTAACTTATACGGCATGAATGGATTTATAAAACATTATTTCCAAGAAGCTTCATTTACAAGTCTTCATGTTTATTTTTAATCAACTTCTTTAAGTTTAAAATTTTATGACATGTTAAGAAAGGAAAAGTGTTTTTGAAGTAGAAAGGATATTTTCCTCAAGAATGAAGTTCAAGTGTTTTATCAAAATTATTTTCCAACTAAGATGATAAAGGGTTCTGTTTTTATCCCTATTATTACATTGATTTGATTATGTTTTGAGGGAATTATTTTTATGAAGTCATTTACCTTATATGGTTTGTTTTATGATGTCATGATGTTTCAAGAATCCCATTTTTGTTACATGTGTTATGCGATGATGTATGATTTATGATTATGTGGCACACATAATAAAGGATTAATTATAAGATGGGTGGGACCTATATCTCCCTCCAATGCATTGGGTAAAGATTTTATATCTCATGAGATCTACATGGATGGAATGGAAGGTTATTTCGGTTCAGTGATACATGACTGAAACGAGGAGTGAACTCGGTTCAGAAAGGGACATTGTCCACTAAGATTGTCTTGGAAATGGGTCATGACTAACAAGAAATGATTTTCCATGATTATGTGTGAATTCCACAAAGTTTCAAGTTTCATGTTATGATTATGGGGATCTCATTTTCACTTCTATGATTTGTTCCATGTTAAGATATTATGATCTCTTTTGCAGGTTATGATTTTCAAAAAGATATGATATGATTTTTATTTTTTTTATTTGCCCTTGCTGAGCATTTGAGCTCACCCTTTTATGTTTTCTTTTCCCCAGGTCAGGAAGATGGATATTAAGTAGAATATGCTAAAAGGGACCCTAGATATGATGAAATAAATGGGAGACACTGTAGAAGATTTATGAACCAGTTGTTTATGTTTCCCAGTTTCTAAAGACACTATACCTATACGGTCCTTTGTGATTTTGTCATATGTTGTAATAAGTGTGCTTCAATTTTGAAGTATTAACAATGTTTGTAAAGTATGGGTCGTTATATGATGTATTGGATAATGTGATGATGGTGCAGATAGACCTGGCTTGAATTTAAGAGTTAACGAGATTTTATTTCACTACTAGTGGCATCGTGAGTTTCTTTTTTTGAATAAACATGTGTGAATATTATCATAAAATTTCATTATATAATGGTCATTATAGTCCTACTATGGTATCTTGAAGAGGTCCTTTGGATTTATACCAATGTGAAAAGGTAGTAAATTCAATGAGTGTATATATAGAGGCACCCAAGAAGTGTGGCCCTAGAGGATTTTTAGGTCACTTGGAGAGATTATTCGATATTAATTTCACTCTGTAAAGTGGAAAAAGTTGATCATATCCTACTAAAATTGAGGAGAAATCAAATGCTTCACATACAATAGAGTTCTATCCCTAGGCTTCTATAGTACAGATTCTTCACACTGTGGAAGAGTCCCTGTATGATCTTTATATGAGTTTAAAGTCTATGAGAGGTACCATTACAATAGCTTCATCTTTAATGATCTCTCTATTTTATATTAGTGAATCTAAAAAATATATTCCCATCATATTGTTAATCTATTTAACCTTATTAGGGAACTATAATCTTGTTCATTGGATAACGTTACACCCCTTTCTATGAATATATATGAGGTAATTCATAGTACTTATTGTGTTCACTATCAATGAAAATTATATATTTATTTCATTTTTTTAATTCTAGACATGAAAATTAATGACATTATATTCTAGATGGATTGGGTTTTTTAAAAAAAATCATGAATTAATTGTTATCTATGATGGATCTTCTTCACTAACCTAGATTGTGTGTCCCATTACATTCAATGATATTGGGATCCAAGGTTTATCAGACAAAGAAAATATTATCTAGAGATAGGGAATGTAATATCAGGGTTTTTCATTTATAAAGTGTGGGAGACTCTTAGTTGTTGTCTACATCAATTTTTTTTCTCAAGTTTCCCAACATGATTTACTCTGACATCTATGGTTTTCTAGTGTTATGGTAGTTTTCGATTTTATTATATTTAATGCATCGTACTGAACTGATGTCTACTCATTATTACTGTATGTCACATGATGATATCAAAGAACTAAATTCTATTTTGGATAAAATTTTGATAAAGGATTTATATGACCAAATGTGTCACCATGGGTGGAATTAGTTCTATTTTCTAACAAATATGATGGTTCACCATATAAGTTTTTTTATTATTGAATGCTCAATCGAGTTATGATAATGAACAAATTTCGCTTTCCAAAATATAGAAGAACATATTTTTTAGTTAAAATATGTGATCTGGTTTTCAAAGATTGGCCAATAGTAAAGAAACGGTAATTTAATTATAAAGGGGTATGACATTACGAAAACCTCCTTTCGGTTGGGGAATAACCATTATATGTACTTGTAATTCCATTTGGTATATCAAATGATCTATTAGTTTTAAGGGAATTGATGAGCAGGATTTCCCAGAAGTACTTGGATTTATTTTTCGTAGTTTTATTGTATATTATACTACATTTCACTACGCCCAAGGTGGACCATGTGCAACATTTAATAAATCTTCTTAGTTTTCATAGAAACCACCAAATTTATGCCAAGATTATGAAATGTGATTTATTGATCTAAGAAGATAATTTTGTGGTACATGTCGATTCTGAACAAGGTTTCTCATTTTTTATAGAGATGATAAATGATTTTATGTCTCAGTAGAATTCAAGAAATGTATATGATATTTAGAGATTCAAGATATTAGATGGATATTAACACTGGTTTGTGAAGGAACACTCAAATTTGGATCCTACGATGACTACAGTTAGTCAAAATGGAATAATCCTTTCTTATGATTACATACATGAGAATGCATTTTTTAGTTGAAAAACATTTTCACTGTTATGTCACTGTTGACTCTTCAAGTGGCTGAGCAGGGCTATGTGGTCTTTTCTGATACACCAGGTTTATGTTTTTGTTGCATTCTTATGTAATGTGACCTTGTCATTTCTTACATCTATACTCGGCATAGGACACTGAAGTCAAATTATCTAACCCATAACATTGAAATTTCTTTTTTGATGAATACATTATATATTTTGAATCACTAACTATAAATAGAAAGGTTTACTATGTATTATGACCACTAAAAATGAGTTATATCTTCTATCATAAATATTAAAATCATATCTATAGGAATTGGGTGGAATACCTTGGGTCAATTATTTCAACATTACCCATACCTTAGAAAAATTAAATGTCATTGAAGATTCATTGAGAAGGTAAATTTTAAACTATGAAGTGATTGAATCTTCATAGGTTATTAAAATGATGTAAATTATTTCACATTTTCATTCTAGAGTTTAGATGAAAGGGGTTGATGTTTCTTTATCCAATGATCAATTTACAACCACTATTCTTGAATTTATCTTACATGATAATCATCTTGATAATTAGTTCAGAATCATTAGAGACTCCATTGATGGTGGGGAGAAATTTTCTCAGGGTTCATTATATAATGATGGAATTTGATGCAATCATAATGGTATTGTGGAATTGTCTTTGGTATAGAAATATGTGATGTGTTATATATATAGTTCCGAATTTTAAGTATACCCAACAACTATAATTATCTTCTATAATATGTGCCTATAGTACATGTGGATAGGTATGATATGGGTCATTATTGAGTTTGTTTTACTATTTTATACACACCGGAAGATAATGTATAAGCACAAAAAACATTCATGTTTTCTTCAACCACATCTGGTCACTACGTGGCAGTGGGATGAGATCTCTCAATGGACATTTTTGTTTGGTTGAAATGGACCTATATCAAGAAGAACATGATATGAGTGTTTGTTGATTGGTTGAATGTGATGACTTTAGAGACCCAAAGCTTGATGTACATGGAAATTACATTACTTTTGTGGAATAATTAATATATAACAAACACAAACACACAAGGACAGTAACAGTTTAGTGTCTTTGGAAACTTGGAATATAATCTTCTAATCATGGTGAAAGATCTTCAACTTCTCCCATAAAGATATTCCCCTTTGGTTTTCTTACCTAAAACCTTTCTTTATATCCTAGGGAAAAAACATAAAAAGGGTGAGCTCAAATGCTCAGTAAGGGTAAGCATAGAGAACAGAAAACAATCCATAAACATTTGAAAGTAAAATATTGAACATAAAATCTAAACATCAAAATCTTGAGGAAAGACATAAATCCAGGAAGTACGTAAGGAATATATCATAAAGGAATATCAATCATGATAAAATAGCATGGGAATAAATCATGTAATTGTGGCAACCATTAAGCACATGATATGATTTCCATAGTAGCCAAGACATTGCTTCCAAGACCATCTTAGTGGACAAAGTCCCTTTCTGAATCGATTTCAATCCTCATTCTAGTCCTATATTACTGAACCATATTAACTTACCATTCCATCCATGTATATCTCATGAGATATAAATCTTTACACAATGCATTAGAGGGAGATATAGGTCCTACCCCTCTCATAATGAAATCATTCTTACTTGTGCCATAAAATAAACATAAAATATTCATCATAACCCAAAAAATAAAATGGGTTTCATAAACATCATCTCATCATAATATAATCCATATAAAACAAATGGATATTTCTCAATAAGTAAATTGAAACCATGTAAATCATAAGGACATTATACTTGAAAAATACACATTTGAAATAATGTCATCTAAGATGGAAAATGGTTTTCATAAAACACTTGAAATAAATTTTTGAGGAAAATATCATTTCTTCTTCAAAATCATTTCATTTTCACAAAATTCCATGCAATTTGAAAAGAAAAGTATTTTTTGAAAATATTAATAAAATTTTGTAAAGGAAACTTCATTGAAATAAGTCGGTACGAAATCGTAAAAAACCATTCACGCCGTATAAGTTAAAAATAACATTCTTCTCGAACTTTTGTCGGAAAAGTCAAAAAAGTAGCTCGTAACGTAAAAAAATAAAGATTCCATACCATGTATTAAAAGTCAAAAATGGGTAAAAAGGACTTTAAAAATACATGAAACCATTTTTATAAAACAGGAACATGATTGATAAATATAACCTCAGTTAATACGTACGAATAAACAATCTCGGATAAAAATGATGTTGGGAAAGTTATCCTTACCTTAGGTCCGATATGCTTTGTATATCTAAAACTCTTGTATAATGATTTAAATAATGTCATTGAATTATTAAAAAATCTTATTAATTGTTATGATATCATATATGGTTCACTTAGGACTTTATATTACCCGTTCTTTTGTAAGATCCATGTTAAAGCAGCGTTTTGGGTAAAACTGTTTCATTTATCGTACATGTTTGGACTTGTTATTCTTGATATTATTACTTATATCATGGTTTACTTAAATAAAAAATTTAAAACATGATTTATATGTAATATATATTCAAAATATACATATATATAGGATATATCGATAAATGGAATGAAATACACCGTTCATCGAGACGGTAGGTCGTGCGTACGCATTGATGCTGATTTCGTTTCCTTATTGAATAGAATGTAATTAAGTAGATTAAATACAAAAATATATATACATAAATCCAGTATCATTATTATTTCATATATTTCATGATTACTTATTATATATACTTTATAATCATTCATGAATGGTTAACATGGAGAATAAATCTCATCGCGTCATGGAGATGGTAGTCCGTACGTACGCACGAGCGATGATATCATTCCCATGATCGTGGAATATTATTGAAGTGTATGTATAATATTTAATAATAAATAACACTTTAAAATAATAATATATAGTTATTTATTTACACAATTATACCCATCCATGTAAGGTGGTGGTCGAAAACAGATTACACCACATCGTGGAGACGGTATTCTGTACGTACGCACGCGCGGTGATTTTGTTTTCCGTATGATGGATAGATGGAGAAATAAGGTTTTTTAATACTTATAATAAAATATCAGTATATTAGTGATACTTATGTTATTACTTCATAATGAACCAACTAAATAATAAGAAGTAGAACACGAAATAAAGATATAAGAATCAGTAACGGACATTACCTCTTCTTTGAAGCATCTCTTCTTAACCTCCTCTTAGGGCACTAAAATGGTCTTTAAAGAATAACAGGTTCTCTAGTATGTTTCTAGGGAAGTAGAGAAGATAAATTGGCAGGGGTTGGCCGATCATGACAGCTCAAAGTGGTGTGTGGAAGAGAGGGAGGAGGTGCCCTTTTATAAGGGAGGAGAGGGGCACCTTAGGAAAAATTAAAATATTATTTTATTATAAGTCATATTCGGTTTTTAATAGCTCCAAATTGATTTATTTTTAATCTATGGTGGGGATGGGGCGAAATAATTTCATCCAATATAATTTTTACAAGTTTAGGTTTCTATTTTAACGTTATCATTTAGATTTTACTTTAAGATAAATAATTTTACTTTTATCGTGTCTTCTTGTTTTCTTACACTATCAGGTTAATAAACTTAATATAATAATCCAAAAGAACCCAAAGTTTTTTATTATTAATATATATAACCTCATATAAGTCATTAGAATGAACCTTATATTTTTAGGAATAAAATAACAATTAATAATATAATATGTGTTTTGATAACTATTTTATGTCAATTCTGACACTATTTGGTAATTGATTTTTGGGAAAATCATAACATAATTATTAGTTCGAAAAAAGTAAACTAAATAAATAATAACATGTCATATTAACATATAAAATTAGTGTAATTCATAAAAAATCTCAAATTACATTTATTAGAGTATTTATAACATCAATTATGTCAATATTTTATTAATGAGATAATTACTGCATCATCATTGTGTCATAAATAATTTAATGTCTAAAAATTATAAATAAAAAAATTATGTCGGAAATATTTTTAGATTTCTAAAGAAAAATTGTAGTCGAATTTATCTTATGTATAACCCTATATTAAAAATGTTTTAGTTATTAAACTTTGATTTTAACTATTTTAACAATTCTTTTAATAAAATAATATTAAATGTCCTAATCTAATCCAAGTGGGCCTAAATGGTAAAATTTTATTCCTAAGGTGGTTTTTGGTCGAATTACATTTATCCAATAGAATTAGGACATCTATTGGGGGAATATTAATATCATTTTTACCCTTAATTACCCTATTTACTTTTAACCGTGGTAAATAAAAGTAAAAAGTTACTATTCACCACAAATTATTTTCATCTCATTGAACTACATTTTAGTTCTTGATATTAACCATGTCTCTAAGATTTTATAAATTCAATTCACAGAAGTGGTAAAATTTCATTTAAATGAAAAAGTCAGTTTTTTTTAACTATCACTAAGTGGTTTCACTATTCATCAAAAATTGATGTTTTTCCAAAAAATACCAAAAATTCAGCCTAAGAATTATTTGATATTCTGAATTCAAAATTGATGTCTATTTTTCCAAATTAAAATTGTATAAGTGGAATTAATTATTTTTACAATTAATTCTCGTTATCAAAAGAAATAGCGTGTTTTTAAGAAACAAAAACTATCAAAAGATTGATACTTGTTTATATCCAATTTCAAAGTGAAATTAATTCCAATGAACAAAATTGGATTAAATGGTAAAAATATATTCTAATTACACTTTAAAACTAATTGAAAAGATAACTTAACCATATAAAGTATTAAAATGAAAAAAAATTGTTTTTAATTAAAATATAGTGTGTTTTTACTATTCATTAAAATATGAAAGTTATCAGAATAATATGAAAAATTTATCCAAAGTAAATTTTTATATCCTGATTCCAAAGAGAAATTTTATTTTTTCAAATTGAACTTATAGACTTTTCAAAAACAATAATTAAGGTGGATGCGCCATCAAAAGTCGGGAAGACTACAATTTTTTAAAAATACATATTTTACACAAAAAATTTATTTTGTTCTCATACCATATTCTAGAAAATGTGTAAGATGAATAATAATGTTATAAAATTCAAAATGTAGTTAATACTATTCATAACGGCTAGTCCATAATAATATTATAACAATATATCATTGTTTAGTGAAACCCGGTATTGCGTACTACACACACTATCGAGGTATGTCGCGATTGCGTGTAATGAAAGCCATGAATTGTGTTGCATACACTGCAAGCTAATGCGGTGTTGTGTATAGTTCAAGTTAATCATGGTGTAGGGTATAATCGGAGATCAATGAAATTAAAAAAATAATATATCTCATAAAATCTCAGGGTGTTACATTCTACCCCCCTTAAAATGAATTTCGTCCTCGAAATTCATCGCGGTTATAAATCATTTACTATTCATAAAAACCCACATCGTAAAAAGGGATACTAAAACTTAATTTTAAAAACTAATGTATTAAATGTAACGATTATCCAAAGAAACTCATCAATGGGTTTCCATATAGGAGAACATAGGTGAGAATATGGATATGGAAGAAAAATATAACCATCATGTTCTAATGGAGAGTGGTAGAGAACATGGCTATGAAAAAGCCATCAATCACAAAGCCATAAATTTGTGATGATCTAAGGTACCTTCTGAATCATTAGTAAGAGCACTGGGTCAACATTTTTGGTTATCAATATCATTTCCCTAATGTTGAAAATTTTGAATTAGAAGAAATACATGCTTCATTTTGGTACAATCTCATTGTTTTTTGTGCTTTGAACAATTTACACTTCATCTCTTAAAGAAATGAAGTTGAATTTGTTATTCGTGAATTGTTAACAGATCATGTTATATAATGATGGGTCATTCCATCTGTTTCAAACAAAAGGTTAGCAAAAGTTATCAAATATAAAAAAGTCCATCTATGGTGAGGTTAATCATTTATGATTCCAAAAAAATAAACTTACACTTCATCTATCATTACGCTAAATAAAATAAAACTTGTTTCTACTAACCAGGTACTTTTTCTAGGCCAATGGAAGGTGATAAAGGCCAGTCGCGCTTCGGTTGTGGGTTCGATTCCCACATCCTTGTCCGACGCGATGGGTTGTCACCCATCCTGCAGGTTGTCCTTTTTCTAAATCTACATTACTATAACATCCCATCAATAATATTGAAAAAAGTTCTATTCTTAAACAATACTGACTTATGTCCAACTTAATCCATTCCAATCTTTAGGCTTATTTAATATACTTCGGTCCAAACTCATAGTATAAAGAAAATTATTACTTTAAATGTCACATAAAAATCACCTGAATGCCATAATTTATCCCCCAAATATCATAAGATATATCGTGTTGATCAAATTACAAACATGTGAATACCTTAATCATGTATTATCTTGAAGAAGGAATACCCATTAAACCTAAGTGAAAATATGAATGTTATTAAATTTTAACACATTCCACATACCCAAATCCCAAAAATTCTATATACTCAAAACATAATATCACTTAGTCCTTATATCAGTCATGAGCTCATGAATACAATCAAACATCTCATTATCTTCTGATCCCTTCATTATGCGCATATCATCTACTTTCCAAAAATATTTGAATAACCTTTCATGGTTACCGGTACCATTCAACATATACTTTCAAATAATTTAGAAAAAACAATAGTGTAACAATCCATAGATGATTCTTTATTCAATAGTACCATTAACTATACAACATAACTCTTGATAAACATACAATAATTCCACTACCTTCTTAAACAACTGACTGAGCTTGAACACTTCTTTCATCTCATATATCATTTGTAGTCTCCTCATCATCATCCACATAAATACTACCCATATGACCATGGTGATTCTCTTCATGAGATTTTCCCTTAGGGAATTGGTTTGCATAATGCCCGTACATTCCACATTTAAAACATTTAACCATTGTTGATGTCTTCAAAATACCATTATCCTTGTCTGTGATGTTAACTAAACCTTTTCCTTTTCAATTAATGGCTCTGTGTCCTTCTTTTACACACCCAAATCATCTTCCAGTTCCTTTGAAACATTCTCCCTGATGCCTCTTCCAACATGATTTACATTAGGGGAATTGAACTTTCTTTCCTATATGATCATCATGAAACTCCATCTTTCTCTTATTAACTGATTCAGGAAACTTACCGAAGTTGATATTATTGATCATATTATGAGATTTCTTATTATCCATAATAATAATGTTTGGACTTCCAAATACCATTTCATTTGGTTTCTTATGAAGAATATCATTCCATTGTCCATCATGTCCTCCATTATCGTGAATCTTCCTATTTCTAGCCATTTTCTAAAACCCAAAAAAATAGTGTGAGAGGCCAAAATCATAATCAAGGGAGATTACCTTCAATATAAAACATCTTAGGTTAAATTCTAAGATCTTTACCATAATTCTAGGACTATAACCTATACTTATATTTAACCTTAGGAACATCCCCAGACATACCTTAGAAATATCTCTAGGGATCTCACTAAAGTTCTCACATCCTAGTTTCCAAAGGTTGACTAAACCTTTCCTCTAATACAAAATGTAGAGGCTCAAATCATGATGTACATGGACATTACATTACTTTTTCTTAATACTTAATACATAACAAACACAGACACACAAGGACCGTAATTGTTTAGTTTCTTTGGAAACTCAGAATTTAATCTTCTAATCGTGGTGAAAGGTCTCCAACTTCTCCCATAAAGATCTTACCATTTTGTTTTCTTACCTAAAAATGTTATTTATATCCTGGGGAGAAGAAAACATAAAATGGGTGAGCTCAAATGCTCAGTAAAGGTAAGCATAGAGAACATAAAACAATCCATAAACATTTGAATGAAAAAGATTGAACATAAAATCTAAACATCAAAATCGCGAGCAAAGACATAAATCGTGGAAGTACGTAAGGAAAATATAATAAAGGAACATCAATATTGATAAAATAGCATGGGAATAAATCATGTAATTGTGTCAACCATTAAGCACATGATATCATTTCTATATTAGCCAAGGCATTTCTGCCAAGACCATCTTTGTGGACAAAGTCTATTTCTGAATCGAGTTCACACCTCGTTCCAGTCCTGTATTACTTAACCGGATTTAATTATCATTCCATCCATGACTATATCATGAGATATAATTATTTACCCAATTCATTGGAGGGAGATATAGTTCCCACCCTTCTCATAATGAAATCATTCTTACTTGTGCCACAAAAAAACTTAATACATTCATCATAACCCAAAGAATAAAATGGGTTTCATAAACATCATCCCATCATCATATAATCCATATAAAACAAATGGACATTTCATCATAAGAAAAGTGAAACCATGTAAATCATAGATAAATTATACTTAAAACATACACATTTGAAATAATATCATCTTAGATGGAAAATGGTTTTGATAAAACACTTGAAATAAATTCTTGAGGAAAATATCCTTTGTTCTTAAAAATCATTTTCTTTTCACAAAATTCAATGGAATTTTAAAAGAAAAGTATTTTTTTGAAAATATTCATAAACTTTTGTAAGGTAAACTTCATTGAAATAAGTCTTTATGAAATCATAAAAATCTATTCACGTCGTATAAGTTAAAAATAACATTCTTCTCGTACATTTTTCAGAAAATTCAAAAAAGTACCTCGTAACGTAAACAAAAGAAAGATTCCTTACATACCATGTAGTAAAAGTAAAAATGGGTAAAAAGGACTTTAAACATTCAATAAAAAAATTTTATAAAATAGGAACATGGATGAAAAATATAACCCCAATGAATACGTACGAATAAACAATCTCGGATAAAAACGAGATTGGAAAAGTTATCTCATACCTTAGGTCCGAAATGCATTGTATGTATCCAAACCTCTTGTATAATGATTTAATTAATTTCATTGACATATTAATGAATCATATTCATTGTTATGATATCATATATGGTTCACTTATTACTTTATATTATCCATTCTTTTGTAAGTTCCCTGTTAAAGCAGCGTTTTGGGTAAAATCGTTTTATTTATCGTAGATGTTTGGACTTTTTGTTCTTCATATTATTAATTATATCATAATTTACTTAATTCCAGAATGTAAAACATGATTTATATTTAATATATATTCAGCATATACATATATATAGGATATATCGATAAATGTAATGAAATACACCTTTTATCGAGATGGTAGGCCGTACGTACGCATGGACGTTGTTTTCGTTTCCTTATTGAATTGAATGGAATTAAGTAGATGAAATACACACATATATATACATAAATCCAGTATCATTATTATTTCATATATTTCATGATTACTTATTATATATACTTTATAATCATTCATGAATGGTTAACATGGAGAATGAATCTCATCGTGTCGTGGAGATGGTAGTCCGTACATACGCACGAGCTATGATATCATTACCATGATCGTGGAATTGTATTGAAGTGTATGTATAATATTTAAGAATAAATTTCATTCTAAAATAATCATATATAGTTATTTATTTACACCATTATACCCATCCTAGTAAGGTGGTGGTCGAAAACAGATTACACCACGGCGTGGAGACGGTATTTCGTACGTACACATGCACGGTGATTTCGTTTTCTGTAGGATTGATAGATGATAAAATATGGTTGTTTAATACTTATAATAAAATATTAGTATATTACTGATACTTATGTTATTACTTCATAATGAATCAACTAAAGAAGAAGTATTAGAAGAAGAAATAAAGTTGAATGAATCCGTAACAGACATTACCTCTTCTTTGAAGCTCCTCTTCTTAACCTCCTCTTAGGGCACTAAAGATGGTCTTTTAAGAAGACCAGGACCTCTAGAATGTTTCAAGGGATGTGGAGTAGAGAAATTTTCAGGGTTTGGAAGAGCATGAAGGTTCAAAGTGTTGTGTGGAAGAGAGGGAGGAGGTGCCCTTTTATGACGGAGGAGAGAGGCACCTTAGAAAAACGTAAAATATTATTTTATTATAAAGTCATATTCGGTTTTTAATAGCTCCAAATTGATTTATTTAGAATATAAAGTGGGGATGGGTCAAAATAATATCATATAATAGAATTTTGACAAGTTTAGGTTTCTATTTTAACCTTATCATTTATATTTAACTTTAAGTTAAATAATATTACTTTTACCGTGTCTACTTGATTTCTCACACTATAAGGTTAATAAACTTACTATAACAATTCAAATGAACCCATAGTTATTTATTATTAATATATATAACCTTATCTAAGTCATTTGGACGAAACTTATATTTTTATGAATAAAATAACAATTAATAATATAATATTTGTTTTAAAAACTATTTTATGTGAATTTTGACACTATTTGGTAATTGATTTTTTTGAAAATTATAACAGAATGATTAGTTCAATAAAAGTTAATTAAATGAATACTAACATTTCATATTTATATAGAAAATTATTTTAATTCATTAAAAATCTCAAATCACATTTATTTGTGTATTTATAACATCAATTCTGTCAATATTTCATTAATGAGATAATTACTGCATCATCATTGTGTCATAAATAAATTAAATTATTTAATGTCTAAAAATTATAAATAAAATATCATTATTTAGGAAAACTTTTTTTTTTCTAATGAATATTTATAGTCAAATTTATCTTCTGTATAACCCTATATTAAAAAATGATTTAGTTATTTAACTTTGATTTTAACTATTTTAACTATTCTCTAAATAGAATAATATTAAATGTCCCAATCTAATCCAAGTGGGCCTAAATGGTCATCTTTTATTCCTAAGGCTATTTTTGGTCGAATTAAACTTATCCAATAGAATTAGAACATGTTTTGGGGGTAATATTAATATCATTTTTACCATTAATTACCCTATTTACTTTTAAGTGTGGTAAATAAAAGTAAAAAGTTACTATTCACCAAAAATTATTTTCATCTAATTGAAGTACATTTTAGTCCTTCAAATTAATTGTGTCTCTCGGATTTTCGAAATTCAATTCACAGATGAGGTAAAATTTCATTTAAATGAAAAAGTCAGTTTTTTTAACTACCACTATGTGGTTTCACTATTCATCGAAAATTGAAGTTTTTCAGAAAAATACCAAAAATTCAGCCTAAGAATTATTTGATATTCCAAATTTAAAATAGATGTCTATTCTTCAAAATTCAAAACATATAAGTGAAATTTATTAATTTTAAAATTAATTCTCGTTATCAAAACAAATAGCGTGTTTTTAAGAAACAAAAACTATCAAAAGATTGAGACTTGTTTATATCCAATTTCAAAGTGAAATTAATTCCAATGAAAAAAATTTGATTAATTGCTAAAAATATATTATAATTACACTTTAAAACCAATTAATATAATAATCTATCCATATAAATTATTGCGATGAATAAAAGTTGTTTTTAATTAAAATATAGTCTGTTTTTACTATTCATTAAAATATGAAAGTTATCAGAATAATATGATAAATTTATTGAAAGTAAATTTAAATATTCTGATTCCAAAAGAGAATTTTATTTTTTCAAATTTAACTTTTAGACATGTCAAACACAATATTTAAGGTGGGTGCACCATCAAAAGGAGGGAAAACTGCAATTTTTGAAAAATACATATTTTACACGAAAAATTTATTTTGTTCTCATAACATATTATAGAAAATGTGTAAGATGAATAATATAGTTATAAAATTAAAAATGTAGTTAATAATTTTCATAACGGCTAGTCCATAATAATATTATAACAATATATTGTTGTTTAGTGAAACCCGGTATTGCGTACTACACACTCTATCGAGGTAGGCCGCGATTACGTGTAATGCAAGACAAGAATAGTGTTTCATATACTGCAAGATAATGCGGTGTTGAGTAAAGTACAAGCTAATCTTGGTGTAGTGTATAATAGAAGATCAATGAAATTAAAAATAATATATCTCATAAAATATCTGGTTGTTACAATGACCCATTGTATACCCATTATCGATACATCTAATTATGAGGATTTTTGAATTGTCTATGTGAAAGATATTGTTCATTTTCACAAAGTGCCATGTGATATAGTTTCTAATAGAGATCCTGGATTCACAACTCAAATTTGAAGAGTCCTTTAATAGGATATGTGTTCTCATCTACATTGGACAATGGAATACCATCTCTAGTTGGATAGCTCAAACAAATAGCTATAAATATTCATGAGGATATGATACATGCTTGTGTTCTCAACATTGGGTGGATTGGATAGATAACATTGGGAATATTGAGTTTTTCATAAAAATCGTTAGCATTACATGATCAGAAAGTCTCTTTTTGAGTCATATTATATTTTTCCTGGAAAATTAGCACTGCATTTTTAAGAGATTGGTGAGAGTTCTTAGTTTCGACTGAGTTTGGTGAAAGGGATGAAAAAAAAGATTCATAAGATTCATCATAGAATGTTTATATCCAAAGACAATATTTTTCATACGTTTTTTATAGCTATAAACTAGTGGATTTATTATTTGGTGATCACATGTTTATGAAGATTTCACCACGATCAGGCCATCGACATCTTGGGAGGCAAGGGAATCTTGTTACTAATTTTTAGGACCTTATGAGATTGTTTCTTACGTGGTGAAAGTTTCATTTCATTTAATAGTACCAAAAAACTGACTTTAATACAAAACAAGTTTAATGTTTCTCGTCATCGAGTGTATATATCTGATGTGTCTCTTGTTATGAACTGTGGTAACCATAAAGATAAACATGATTTTTATTTAACTGAACAAACAGTTAGGATATATGATTCAGAGACCATGGTAATTTGTTAGAGGATTATATGATTTTTTAAATTTATATGGTATTATGGTTATAATTCTCATGAGAGATGGGAGAGGGAGTAACTGATGAGTGAGTAGTGGACTCAACTTTTTCACATGATGTTTTCTTCATAAGCTTATTGGGGATAATTTTTTTCTATGGTGGGGTAGTTGTAACGTACCATCTATATTTTCAAGTATTCATAAACCATAATATTATTTCATTTCTGGGTGCGATTCAATTAGTATCCTATTTGGTTGAATCTTTAAGAATAATGAAAACTATGGTCTGGTCCATGGTTTGTGTTGGGATGGGCATGTTTTTCCAAACCGTGTATCCAGCAGTAGGAAAAGGAATTATTTTGTAAAAAGAGCACACCATATATTGTGGATGGGTTTTCAATATGGTCACCCCCTTATGAGAAATAATTTGATCAATTTATAATGGTCTCTTTACACACCCATTGTTTTTCTTAATTGCACCTCGTTTCCTAGGAAACTGTGTAAAATATATTTCCAGAGATATGATTTTTTTTAATATAGATCCACATTTTATGTCCTAGAAAGACCTCCTTAGATGAAAATGAGTTTATCCCATACATAGAGATCTCATGAAAGAATCAGGGCACCTCAGACCCCTCCTAGATATGAAATTAAGTTAGTCGAATGTCGGTTGATCCTCATATAGTTAGTTTTATCCTCCAGTTCATGATCTCCCATTGTCTATATATTTTATAATAGGGTTTCAAATATCTCTATATTTGTTTTAGGATCTAATAATCAAATTTAAGGATATAATAATATAATTTATTATAATTTTTCCTGTATTTTATTGTTTTTGTTTTTCCTTGAAAAAAACCGAATATGGATTGATGATTCAGGATCATGTGGCTCTGAGGTGGGTAGTTCTATCATGATTCCAAAATTATATTAACCCAAATTCATTCATATTAATTTAAAATTTCTAAATTTCAATTAAATTTTATTTATTTTTATTATATTGATTTTATTTATTTTTGGATGTAACATGTTCTGTTGAATAGGGGTTCTTGAAAAAAAGGGGTATTCGACAAGATATTCAAAATGAAGGATATTTTTATAAAAAAATTAATTTTTTGAAGGAAATTGAATAAATCTAATTATTAAATTTAATTGAGAAAATTTATTGATGGAAAATTGTAATAAACAAAAATTACATTGAATTTGGGTTTACTGATGATATTAATAGAATTATCTGAAAATTATATTATTGAATTTAATTATGTAATTTAATATAAAATTTCATGACTTTTATTGAAATCCTTATTTATGTAAAATGTAATAAAAAGGGGTTTGATAGATTCATAGTGGATTTTTCTTATTTAAAATTCATGTTTGGATTTTAAAATTCTAAATGTTTTTTAAGGTAAAAATAGAATATTGATATAGAGTATGAGATTTAATTATATCATAAATAGTTTTAAAAAATTTCCCATCATTATTTTGTGATAAAGAACTTGCAAGACATAGGTATTTAATTATTTCTTTATGGACACCCATTTTTTATTATAAATCATTTAAAAACATCATATCATCATGTTATATCCCAGAGGTGATGATGATGAGTCCCCTTTACCTTGTTTCAAGGTACATATGTACATACATTTTCCTATTCCCATTTTTGGGTATATATATCCTAGAACATTAAAACATATTTGTCACAGGACCATGTTGCTCACATATCTTTATTTTGATTGCATATATATTACATTATTGGAAACTATTTTACATGCCTTTTAATTTTATATTGAATTATTTAAATAAAATATTAATTTAGTAATTTTGTGAAAATTTCTATTGTGTAATTCAACCATAGATTAAAAGTAAATTTAATCTTTTGAAATTTATTTCCATAAATGAATACATGATGCTATAATTTCTAATGTATTTTCATATTTTAGATTATAATGAATTATTTTTTATTATTATTTTGTAAATTACAATGATTTTAGTTTTAAAATTTATATTAAATTATTGGTTATTTGGATATTGGCATGTTTTAAATGAATCTTTGTTGAATTCCTACTAGTCTTTAGCTAAAAACTTAATTGCTCCTTGGTGTGTTTGTAGAATATATAATTTTAGGTTCATGAAATGGGAAATTATCTCTTGTACAAGGATCCACCTATTGAACCATTGACATGGTGAGTTGTTTCCAAAGAATCATGGGTTGTATTCCTTATTTGGTATTTGGAGTGTAGTATTTTGTGATATAAATTTCGGTTTCACTTTTGTTACATTACTCCATTTAAAGTTTCTTTGATATGCATTCTGTCTCATTTCATTTTTAATTCAACAATTTTTTATTCAAAAATGATACCACTTTCGGTTTGTGTGATGGAAGGTGTTATTCATCACCTGTGAGGATCCGGAATTCCATTCAGGCTATTTCTGATCATTCTCGATTATCGAGTTACTTGGGTACCTAGGTTGGTTCTTTACACCTTAAATAGAAATAATATTAATTAATTTAAATTGTAATATAATTTTAAATAAATCTCATTCACATGGCCAATTATAATACTTTTAGTAATTTTAAATCATTTTTTAAATTTATATTAATTACCAATTAACAAAAATCCCATTTTGAACTATTTATTAAAATTATATTTGAAAAAACATGAATAAATGAATAATAATATAAAAATATTATACCAAAATAATATTTTATATTTATCTATAAAATACAAGGGACACTATAACTCACTCAATAAAAATTAATATAGGAGTATTGAAAATCATTTAATTGGTTTTTATACTACATTCACAAGTAATGTGACGGTTATGCTTAAATATTATGGTAATTATTTCAAAAAAAAAAGAAAATTTCATGTATAAGAAACAGAAATATTCTGTAAAATGATTAATTATTCATGTACTTTACTGCTTTTATCCTTATTTGAAAATTGTAGATAGAATAAACTCAACGTGTGATATTTTTTATTTAATAATAGCCTAGTATAATATAAAGCTCATATTTGAACTTTAATGGAACTATATGGAATCAAATTAATGAATTGGATATAAATGTATGAACTCAACACATCAACTTGAACAGTGAGATGTTTTGACAAAATTTAAATCTTTATCTCTATGTTTTTACTCATTTTACAAGCTTTACCCTTATAAAGATGAAACTTATTTATCATGCATACTATTACTAATTTCCAAAAATAATAAGGTGTAAAATTAATAAAATAGAAAATCATAATTCCAAAATATGTTAAAAAAATTTCATAATTCCATATCAATAAGTTTCAAAATAAAATTTAAATATAATTTCATAATATTAAATGGAAAACACTTTTCATAAAAATGTGTTTTTAAAAAAAATTAAATTATATTAAAATCATTAATTTTAGGATTTAAATGGAATAATTTCGATTAAAATAAATAAATTTTTTCAATTTTTATATTAATTCAAAATCCAATCATAAGGGGAAATGATTTAATGAAAAGAAACGAATTTATTTCAAAATTAGTTTTCTCACTATTACCTAAAAAATCATCTTAATTTAATCCCAAAACATTACCTTATGTTAATTTTTATATGATTATTTCAAAAATTATTTAAAATTTATAAAATAATTTTTTTAATGATTAAAAAATCAATTATATTTTCCACAAAAAATATGAAATAAAATTCATTTTTTATAATATTCATTTTTGATGAATAAAACAATTCACCATAATGTGTGTTCCTATTTCACAATATTTGAACAACAATTTTTTATTATGAAATATAATTATAAAAAATTTTTAGAATGTATTTATTGATAGTTATACCCTCCAATTCAATGGATATCTTATAATATTAATTTTATAATATATAAAATATCAAATAAATCAAAATGTTACCAAGTATGCGATATATTGTTCTTAATATTATTTTAACTAAATATTCAATTTGATACATGGATGATTTCATAGAAAAATAGTATCCTTGTGAATTATGTAATTGGTTTTAAAAAAAATTAAATTTCACCATAACATGGTTTCATTTTAGGAATCTCATGAAATAGATCCTCAAGAATATAATGATTTTTTAGCATAATTCAATACCGAAAATCTAATAACATTCCTATATTTTAATTTTAGCAATGATATTTTATATCTATTGAATTGATGATATATATATAAGACAATCGATATACATAAAAGTTTAATAAAATGATATAAAATCATGTTATTAATACATTATATGAGTGAAAAATTATATGAGATGAAATTATTTAATTATCTGATTATAACTCCCCATATTTTATAATGTTCAATTATCCCTCATCATTTGACTTTGAAGGTACCATGACATAGTTATTATAGTGAAAAAGATACATAATTTCATTCCCATAATCAAGGTTGTGTCCAAGATAATCTGAAAATGTTATTTGGGTAGGATGTATTGAAGTCTAATAACTTATAATTCCTTGGTACGTTGAGTAGAATCCCACTTCCTAAAATCCCTAGTTTGATTTCATCAATACATTCCTAAAAAATATTAACTGAATATGATGTTTCAAGTATATCTAATAAAATTTTGGTTAAACTAACTTATAATATTGTTTTGGTCTCCCTGTTAATTTATTATTCCACCAACCATGGCCTTAACAGAAACATTAATTATGAGTCCATAATAACTCAAATAATATAAGGATTTTAACTTAATATTTACATTAATGATTTTATTATTATTTGAATACTTTCTAAAAAAATAAATTTACATGGCTTGTTAGTAACATGTTAATTTTAATTAATTTATTAACCATGTCATGATAAAATACTTAGACATAGTAATTTTTTTTCAATTTTGTAATAAATGTTATTATATTTATTTATTTATGTGAGTGTGTTAAAATATACATAAAAAAAATTACCTTGAATAGGAAATAATAAAATTTATTGAATCATCATATTACTCATATTTTATATTTTCTATTGAGAGGATAACAAACAACCATTAACCACATGAGAAAACATTTTGAGTTGTTATTTTTTCTGGTTAATCATTCCACCACGGTCAGGTGATTGTATGGGTTAATTTCACCTCATCTCTTAGAACCACTTATAATCATCTAGTGGACACATTCTAATATATTGTTCACTCATAATTTGTTTATTAGAACAAATTGAATTGTTATGCGGTTTATATAAAAACATTATATGCATAAAATTCCTAATATAGGTAGATTTTATGGTAACACACATTCCATCAATTTAATTTAATTTTATTAATTACGAAATCCCAGAAAAAATTATATTTTACGAAACCAAAAAATATTCTTTTAAAAAAAACCAGACCAAATACCCAGGAAATAAATAAACTTCTATGAAATATTAACTCATTTATATCTTTCATAATTAATATTAAATGTGATATAATTAATTAATTTAATTCTATAAATTAATAAATTAATTTATCTATTATAAATAAAAAATTTCATTTGGATTTACAACATCAATAATATTTTTTTAAAATTAAATAATTCATTTTAATTAAATAATAGGTTTGCCAAAAAACTTAGGGAAAACACAATGTCTACGCTTCTTAATTTCACGATATTCTTTTTTTATATCCTATACTCATTTGAGATTTATCATATATGAAATTTTACATAATGACACAGTTTTTAGTTTTAAAATAATACACACTTACTAGTGTTCATGTGCAATTCATATAATTCTTTTTAATATAGTTGGAGTATTGAATGTATTGTGACTATAGAAATTATGATGTTTTAAATTTTACATGTAAAATAATTAAGAATTTAACATTTAATGAAACCAATCCCTCAAAATTAATTAACAATTAATGACACAAGAACATATAATGAACATGATTAATGGATTAGTTAATTTATTATCTTTTTTGATTATACACATACATGATAAAAAACATGTTATGGACATCTACACACATAATATTTTGTTCCATATATGTCTATGAAAAACAAATAAGGACTCGAAATGAATTTTTTTTAATGAATGATTATGTGGAACATAGAGTGTATAGGATGACTATATTTCATTTAACATATTTATTTTCTTGATTATTCTCATATGTTTCATGAAATAAATTTATGAATCATGTCAGCCCACAATATTTATAGATTGAAAACATGTCAACTATAAGGTATCTGAGCTAGATACACATTGTGTAATCTGTCATGTGATGTGACAACCTGGCCAAGTCAACATGTGTAGTTTAATTCCAACCTTTTCAATTGGTATCATGATTTGTTAAAATAAATTAAAAACTCAAATTATTTCAATGAACATGTATACATAGCATTTCACATTGGGATTCGTACTATAAAACCTTGTGTTATCAGACCCGACTCCTTAGATCCATTAGATGAGTTTTACAGATGTACCTCGTATATTTCAAACAATGATTTTAGTTATATGGATAACAATGTATAGAAATAAGATATTTCAATATTATGATATAATGAATAAATACTAACATTAAGAACCAGTGTATTAAAATAAATGAAAAATAAATATTTTTAAATTTTATTATGACTACTCTAATACAAAATTGATGTTCAATATTTAGAGGAAGACCATATTTCTATTGTTCAAAACTTATATTTTTTCTTAATCAATGAATAATATGAGATTTACATTATTAATAATTACTATATCCAATAAAATTATTTTAATATTTATTGATATATATGTTGGAACAAATAAGTTAGTATACATATCACATTAAATATAAAAATAATTAAAATTAATTCCTAATAATTACATTGGTATTGTGTATCTTTTATTTATACATTATGGTCATCATTCAAACCCTCATCCTTTTTAATCATCATTCCATTAATAGGATCTAAATTAGAATCCATGTAGTTATGATCCACATGTTCTCCAATGAAACAAGTGAATCAAAACTTGTACTCTGGGTGTTAGTTCTATAGTATTAATAATATCTCAATAATCAATGTGATCACCATGAAATCCTTCATGGTTAAAGGATTTAATCTATTTATCAAATTTTTTAAAGGATGAGGAAGTTGTAGGTTCTGAGTTATTATGAAACATATGAAGAAAATCATTTGTAGCATTATGAGAATCTAAATAATTACTGTGTTTTGTAAAAAGAAATATAATATTATGAAATTATATGTCTCTATATTTTTATATCTATATTATAGAATACATAATTATATATAGTCAATTTATTATTCATTTATATTTTACGTTAAGATGAAATTTTTTTAGATTTATTTTCATGGCATGTGCTAAAATGACATATATAACCAATATAATCTAATCAAAAAAATCATAATAATATTTATGGAAAATATAATAATTGTATCATTCAATATATTCCTAATTACTCAACCTTAAGTTAATTTTCATAATTTAATGATCCCAATTTTTTTAATATTATTCATTTCATAAATAATTCAAAAATATTTATAATCATCATGGTCTTGTTAATAAATATTTATATTAATACTCATGTAACACATAATTGTGTTGAAAGATTTTTATTATCAATATATATGAAATAAATCATATTACACATATTAAAAAAATATTTACTACAAAACATTAATTTAGATATTATTTAACGTATATGAATATGAAAAGTGTATTCCAATCTACGATTAAATCTCAACGCCATTAGATAGGCTTTCAAATCTTCAAATATTATCGTATTGTAACAAGTAAATATACCTAAGATGATGAAGTCTATGTGAAAATTATTAAGACCAAACAAAAACACTCAATGGGTAATATAAGGCCTATTTTAAAATATCATTTAATTGGTAGAATACATGTATCATCATGCTATATGGTTGATATGTATTATATTGGCTATCTTAAATTATCCCGTCGATATTACTTGAGCATAGAATTTGATTTAAGAGTTTCATTTCAATACAGGGTCTAAGATATCAACTTCCATATAATGTTTGGGAAAATTCCTTACTCAAATTATTCATTAATAGCATATAATTAATGATGTACCCAGCATAACTAACCTCCCTATGATCATATATCATTACAATTTATTGAAATACATCTGTATAGAAGATTAATTATATGAGTTATGTATAACAATAAATCATAGTGTCATTATATACATTTCAATAAATTTATATATAATGGAATATAATATATGGAATTAAAACTAGTGAGTCTATCCTTATAATCCTTTATCATGTTTAATATAGAGTGATACAATAATGTGTTGATGTCTCTTTAACAAATGAATACAAAGACATTGAAATCTTCACCATTTTTGTCCCATCAGATGATGTCCTTTGATCTTAGGTCTATGTTTAGAAATACCCTACCAGTATTTATATGTTTTCATCTTAGTGAGGAAATTCATATGAACTTTAAAAAGAGATAGATACTACAAGGCATTATCACATTAAAGTTACATAGAATAAAAATAAATATGTGATAAATTATTAACTAATATTAGTGTTTTTTAATATATAAAGGTAATCTAAATTATATTTTTTTATTCTAGGGAACCTACTCCAACAATGATGATTTTTACTGTGGGTATCTCAATAAAGTTACTGTGGTGATTTGATTCTTTTTTTATATATCATATAATTGGTTAATTTTTTAAGGTTTTTGTATATTTTTATATTATATTTTCCCAATTATAATTTTTAATTGATGGTTTCAATCCTAAATAGTTATATAAAACTTATTAGATTAGAAAATATAGGTGTATATAACCATAATCTTTTCATAATTTTCATATATTTTATATGTTTTTTTGGTTAACTATTTTTTCTGAATTGTATTAGATGACATCATAATCATAATAGTAATGTTATATCGGATATAAAATTGATTTTAGAATATTTTTATGGTGGAATATTTATTCTTTAAGGATAAATATGTTATAAAATTGTATTAAAACAATAATGTAATGGAATAAATCTATGTGGAATTTATTGATATAATATCACATGTTGTGACACATATTTAGTTATCAACAAATATAATATAAATCATTTACATAGTGAATAGAACAAGAGAATTTAAAAAGAATCATGTTGATATAAATGAGAATCAAATAATATCACACTATGTGTTGATCATGTAGAGGTTATTGTATGTGATAATAATTATTGGAAGACCACCAGAAATTTATTTCAATGACTTAAAAATATGTTGGAGTTAATTGAAAATTTTACTAGTGACCTCCAACGATCTACTGTGGTATTTTATATAGCTATCACAAACCTTAGATTATTTTTATGTGGTGGTTAACATTGTGTGAATTTATTTCAGTAATCTTGATCTAGTATATAAAGATGTTTATAATCTCATTTTATTGAATGGCTTGATGTAATTTCATTTTAGTAATAAAAAATTTGTTAATATGGATGCTTGAGGAAGTTTAAATTAATGGATATATCAGAAAAATTGTTTTCAAAAGAAGGAGAGAAGTTGATGTAAATAAACTATACCTAGACAATATTGGTGGACTAGGGGGATGTTGTGGAATCTAATGAATAAATCCATGTATTGTTGGTTGAATTCATTAATTTTAAATTATATATATTTTTATATTAGATATCTAAGGGATATTATCATTCATAATAATATGTAAAAAATTATTTAGAATCATTGGTCATTTATTCTAATGGAATGTTTGGGTTTTCTTTAGTGAGATGAATAATGACAATATATAATCCCAAAAAACATATGAATTTTTTTCATGTAAATGATTTAAATTTATATGTTAGGGGAATGGATAACATAATTTCTAAATTAAAATAGAATCACATATTAATTTTATGGATGTTTTCACTAATTTAATTTACAAAAAATATAATTGTCATCATTTATATAAATAAAGTTGAATTTATTTAAACCATTATAAAAGGAATGTGGATTATCACTCAAATATACAAGGTGTAACAACATAGTAAATAAATCAATAAATATATTTCATATTTATTTATATTAATTTCATTGGAATATACATTATAAAATATAAAGTAATTGTTTAATAAAAAATGAAATACTTTTAGTTAAACTCTTTTATTATAATTTTTTATTTAAAAAGTAGAGTTCTAAATTATATTTAATAATTGTAAAAAAATTAGTTTTTATATTATAAAATAAAAATTATCTAATAGTGAAATATTGTAATTTTTCAAAAAATAATGATTTTTGATTAATAGTTAAGAGCACTAATTTATTTAAAAATTTATTTTTGTTCTAATAAATTATGTAATTTTAATGTCCCATTAGTTTTTCAAAATTATTCAATATAAAAAAACTAATTTTAATATATATTTAATTTACATATATAATTTTGAATAAGAATTAAATTTTATTTTATTATAGCATTGTTTTTTATTTTTAGAACGCTATTTTTCTCATAACTATTATAAAATTAATATTGTTTCTCTATTTAAATTATTTATGAAATTTAATAATGAGAAAAACTTAAAATGAAATTTATAGATTATATATCAATAAATATTAATTTATGTTCATATAATGGTTTTTATTTTTCATATAATTAATATAAAATCATCTTTTATAAAAAAAACATGCTTCTTGAAAACCCACTTTTTCGTCAAATAATGAGGTTTTTATAAATTAAAATTACCCAATTACAGAATTTGTTTTGTTAAAATAGATTTTTTTTTGCAATACTCATAATAATATTTTCTGTGAATTATATATTACCTTTTCAACACAATTAATATTGATAATAGTAAATATTTAATACTATGGTTACTGTATAATTTGGTTTTCTTGAGGGAGGGGGGGGGGGGTTAAACTACAAATATAATTTATTAAATGACCATAAATTATTTCTAAAACCAAATTATCACCACATTCAAGATATAGAATATTTATTTATTTATAATGGATACAATTTTCATCGTTTTTTCATTTTAAACACTACGATACAACTTTTTTATTTTGTAAATATATATAAGTGAAAGTCATGTTAGTTATGAAATTTCGCACTATATCCTTCCCTATTAACACTATTAATCACATTTTCTCATAAAATATGCTAAAATATCTTCATTACATCCATAAAAATTCCCTAGAGCCATTGTTTTGATCATGAATCTGTCATTGCAAGTCTTTATATTCTATCCTAAATAAGTTTCTTGAAGAAAATGAAATGTGATTAAGTGAGAATATTTATTTTATTTAAAATTGAAACACCATGAATTTATATGTAATTATGTTTATATAATAATAAATATTCTATAGTATAATTTTTTAGATTTATGGAATAACCTAAATCTGTCATCTCTTCCATCAAATGGGATATTATATCATTGTTTTTGTGTATGTTAGATGACATCCTCATGTATCGACATCATTCTATTTCTATAATTTCATATCATGGAATGTTATAATGATGAATTTATTATATATATATATAATTTAAATATTTACACTTATTTTTTTATGATATCACACAATCCTTCTGAATTTATTTTCTCTGAGAGATACGATAATGTCTCTTCTACCTAGATCGGACTACCACCTCACTAATTGATGTGATTCATTTTTTCAATAACTCCAAAAATAAATTTAAATAAATATATTAAAAATGAATACATATGAATAAAATTAAATAATAATTATATTCATGATATAATTTTCATTCTTAAAAGATAATATATCAATTCATTTCTAACATTGAAAAATGATAATGTCAGTTGTAGACATGTAGACTACCACCACCAAATAGCAATGTGATTATTTTTTCATCACTAAATCAAATTGATGATATATATATATTTTAATTTAATTAATTAATATCATATTTATTATATCATTTTCATTATATGAATGTAAAATAAATCTTACATTATCTCTATAATAGTCATTTTAAAATTAAAATGCAACTCATACGTAATTACAACCTAGAATCTTATTAAGAGAAATTTAATTCTTTTATAATAAAAATATTTGATCAATGATTTTAAAAAATATAGTTGATGTATGAATATGATAATTACTTGATTATTAATATTTTTTAGGTTGAAAAATGACTTATTTGACCAAGGGTTATCCTACTCGTGTCATTTTTTACACATAATCCTTAAATCAACAAAACCATAAATGTAAAAATAATTGAAAATGTAATTTAGTATAACATGGTATTAAGTGAAAAATAAGAATAATATTCTTGAAAATTTTTATAAAGAATGTAAACACTAAACAAAATTTCATTATTCAAAAAGATAAAGAATATACGTGACATGTTGGACTGAAGGTAAGGTTTTTTACCTCAATTTCCTTTCATTGAGTAATATATTTATGATTTTAACCAATATTACATTAATATGGGTTTATTCATACACTTTTAAATTTTAAATCATGAATTTATCTATTCTAATTTAATTTTATGTTTATTAATTTTATACATTCGTGTGTTTTATTATTTATCTATTTCCAATGTGATCATGGAAATTTTATTTAATTTCAATTAATTTTATCCTTCTAAGACTATTTTTTCCATGATTATGTTGTTAAAATGATATTATTATGTACATTATAGTTAAATAATGTACATTTTTGTATTTATTAAATTGTTTTTGAAGAAAATTAATATTTTTTTGAATGATTGATTTTCTTTACAAATAAAAATTTTTTGTCCTTTTTTAACGTATATGTCAATAATGACTTATCCCTCCATCATTAACTATATATGATGTTTATATTCTGTTAGATGATTAGATATTTTTTCACTGAAAATACAATTTTCTATTTTTCATCGATATGTATCTGTAAAAATTGAGATTTTATCGGAAAATGGTATTGTTATAACTATATTCTATATTCAAGTTAATTAAGAATATTATTTCGTGGTTTTTTTGATAAAATGTTTCATCTATAAAATATTATCTTCATGGTATTTTCCGGGGAAATTATTTATTGTGGGTGGACCCAGATTGTGTCAGATGATCCTATTATAGCCTTTAAGATGTGTGTTCCTAGATAGTTCTCCAATGAAATTGTTAATGATTATTCCCTTATGAGATTTTTTTTGATGTTGGACATATGTTTATTAAAATTTCTAATGGCTCTATATGTGTTTGGTGATGATATGTAAATAATCACCTAAAATACTATTATATTCTTGAAAATTTGTTTTCATTGAATATTTTTTTCAAAATGTAATCTGAATGATATTCATAAATGAATTATAATTATTTTTCCAGGTAAATGTTATGTTTTTATGAAACAGATTCTAATGGTTTTTTATGTTTTCCACTAGAAAAAATATTCTTATTTTTATGTCATAAACAATGATTTATTTTCTCCAAAATATTTTTAATTTTTTTTAATTTGAATTAATGATGGGTAAGGAAAAGGAGGAGGTAAATTATAAATTAAATAATTTTTTTCATAAACAGTATTCATATATGGGTTTAAAAATATTATATGGATGGAAAACATATTCTGATCACATGTATAAACTCTGTATTCTATGGTTTTTTAGAATTATTTATGATATAATTCTCTAAAACTATAAAGCAAAAATTATCCTCAAATGAATGATAATTAAATCATAAAATAAAACTCAATATCATGTATTGTTTATGTAATTGGTGCTTATAGTTGTTATCTATGAATGGTTTATATAAATTTATAGGTTGGTATAATTCTATAAGAATCCCCTTGAAGGAATTTAATTTATGTTATTGTTTAAATTAAATATTAATTTTTTATTATGACGTTTATTCATTTAAACTATATCTATTATAAATGGTATTCTAAATATGAACCAGAGAAGTTATTTTGGGAAGAAACCAAGAAGAATAAATCTTTTGAAATCATCTTCATAATATGGTTATAATTTTAAAAAATAGTTTTTTCTAGTGATGGATCACTTAACACAATAAATAATTGGTTCGAGTATCCATGCCACAGTGGACCTGATCTACCATGATGGAACATGTTTATTTTTTGGAGAATATCATCTATAAACATCCCCCAAAATATAGTTGATCATTTATCCCCATGTTATCCAAATTAAGGATCAATTATTTATTAAAGATATTTGAAGTCATGTGATGTTCAAAATGTCAAAATATAACTCTTTTAATATAAAATTTTGATGGTGATGATAGTTGATGGATGTATTTGGTTAATAATTCTACGGATGAATATGAATTTTAAACCATTTAATGGGAATAATTTATGGATATTTTTTTGATAAATATTTCAATAAGTATATATAATTCTTATATGAAAAAAAATCAATGGAATTGAGGCTAAAAGTTGATGATTCTACGGACACATAAGAGTATAATTTTACCATACTGGTGTGGAATGTACAAGTTTTTGTTTTGGATATTGATATTAAAAATAATAATTTCTTCACAGGAATGAACCTAAATATTTGTAGTGCACAAGATTCATGATAATTTATAATATATTACAAAGATGGTCATTTCCATCAAAATGTTGACATCGTGTTTTCTCACACTAATGTACATACTGATGATGAAAATAAGCAGCAATCAGGATTGAATGTGATGGGGAAAGATACAAGATATAAATATAGCAGTATTAAAATGATGTTCCCATAAAATGGTATATGTGGTAAAAGGAACCCTATATGATGTCTTATGAAATGAATGAAGAATTATCAGCGTGAAATGTTTGTCCATAGTTACTGTGATCAAAAGGAAAAGAACCATTAGGGATCAATGAATATGGTATCCAAAATCCATCTATTAGTGAGGAGATTTCTTTACAAATTATACCTACATTATGATAATGTTTTCCTAGAGTTAGAACCATTGGATGGAAATAAAAATATTTATGATGAAAAATGTTGTGGAAACATATTCTTCTTCTATTATGGTGTATATTTAGCCATCAAATGATGTTGTGAAAGGTATGTTACTTGTGGTTTAGATTTATTAAAGTTCCATTTTTTAACATATTATAATTTCATTCAGTCAATTCTTAAAAAATATGTAATAAATTGGGAAAATAACTGCAATAAATTATGGACAATCTTTGGGTGAAAAAAATTGTGAATGTATTAAAGTAATTGATATTTATTATAATCTACATGTTTTAATCGCTGTGATTTTGGATGATACTAATATTTTTGAATTGGATATAGTATAGTCTAATATCACTTTTTGTATAGATAGGTAGTCATCTTAAAATGTTAAGATAGTTTTTAGATCGAAGAGTTATTTATTTAATAATTTCATATATTTGATAACATACTATGAAGATGAGAAATTTGTTAGATATGGCAGTTATAGTAACCTATATCACATTTTTAAAAACAATTAAATAGTTAAAATTAGTGATATTCCTTTATGAATGAATATATGAATGATTTTTAAGATGATATCTCTATTGATATTTTTGATCCAGATGCTGAATTTACTCATAAATTAGTCCCAAATGCTAATATTATTTATTAAGCCTTAATGAATGGATAATGTGGATCATTTATAATTGGAAAATAAATTTTCAGAGTTAGTAGATATAGGTATCATTCATCCAATAATTTCACCATGGGGTCATCGTGTTTCATTTTTTAAAAATAAATAAGGATCAATGAGATATTAAAATTAATATATAAATTTGAATAACAAAATGTTTAATAAAATGTATCCTTTTCCAAGTATTAATAATTTATTTGATCATCCCTATGGGGAATAATATTTTTATAATGTTTATCATAGGTTTGGGTTCCATGAGATGAATGTAAAGGAATAATATATTTTAAAGACTATATTTAGAGTAGGATATAGTCATTATGAGTTTTTATATAGGACATATTCATTGTAATATTCACCTTATTTACTTATAAAACATATGAATTGTGTTTTCTAGGAGTTCATCAACATTTTTTGGGTTATTTTTATTATTGGATTTTATTTCATTCTATAAATCAGGTGACACATGGAAAATACCAAAGTATGTTTATGAATCCTATAAGTGTAATGAAACTATATGGGAAATTTATAAGTGAGAATTAGGTAAAGAAGGTTATTTCCATATAAATATTTCTTCCAAATAAGGATTTACTATTGAAACCACACAAATATTTTTTCTAAATTGTAGAGAACCATAAATAACATATTTATTCATATATTTTGTTGTTTAGAGGGTTATTGGTGACTTATTTTTTGAAAACATTCCTCTTTTTTTCACACACAGACTCTGTTAAGTAAAAATGAGTTAAATTAATATGCAAAAAAATATTATTATTATTAATAGAAATAAGAAATATGATTGGTGAATGATCGTGTTTTGTCACATACTTCCAGAAATGGAAAATTAGTCATCTAAAATGATTAATTAATTAATTAAATTGGTTTTATCCTCATATAGAATGGATATGTAAATGTATATTCATCCCATCAAGTGATGTATCATGAGTTAAATTACACTACACATGTTATGGAATTAGTTGGTGTTGTTTATATTTAAAATATTAGTGGAATCATTTTAGTGGAGAATATATTGAAATATATAATAATCAATAATGATTTAATTATTTACCCACTCAGACTGAACTATACATGAGATAAATAATATGGAAGAATCTGATCATGGAATGTGATTTTATGATTAATTACAACCATCGAAAAGAAACCAATTGGATGATGCTATCAGATGACCAATTCATGCTTTATTTACCATGTTATGTATTGAATGTGGATCATTGGCTAATGATTGTGTAATTTTTGGCCAACATGTTGTGGATGAAGAGAAATTCTCTATTTTGATTCATGTATATGTACAATTGTCTTTGTTAGAATGAATTTTGTAACATCAAAAGGAGGATCACTATTTTTAGAAAAACGATGAGTCTATTAGGAAGAGTAAGTTTCTATTTTTTAATATTGTTGAAGACAATGTTTTAGGGTTTTTAAACTATTATGTATGGCTTTCTATAACTATTTGATGAGATGTTTTTTTGTGAAGCAGTTAGTTCTCCATTTGTTGTTCATATTAAGAGAAATAGGATATAAAAATAACTTTTGATGTATTACTAACAAAGTGGAATGAAATGTAATATTAATTACGGTATAATTATATTTTTTAAATGTCAATAGGTTAAATCAGAATAAAAATTACTGAAAGGAATAGTTTAAAATTTATAGTTATAGTTTTGAAATAGAATGATATATAAATGGATTTTATGGAGGGATTTTCAGAAACATCTATATTTAATAATTTAATTTTTATTATTGTTGATAAATTAAATAAATATTTTCATTTCCTTCTCATTCAAGATATTATACAATTGGATCGGCTTTCTATGCTATATCTATTAGAGATAGTTAACTTACATTTAGTGAGTCTCTCAATTGTAACAAAGTTTGAATGTAGTTTCAAAATGAAATTTTAGAAAGGATATCTTGAGTCATTTGTTACTAAATTAAATTTCAGTTAATAATTTCATACATAATATGAAGAAATGTTTCAGTGAAAAATTCAATCCTTGGAAAATATGTTTTGTTCATTTTTCAAATTATTTATGTGGATGTTGGGATCATAATATTTATTTTTTTTATATTTTTTATAAAAAATTTATTATAATATAAATATATGGCCATTTGAGGCATTACATGGTCTTAGGTGTAGATTGATAGATTTTTGGGTTTATTTATTGAGATAGGATGTTCATGGTACCATAGTTAGTAGAGTAAATGACTAATAATATGTTGTTGATCCAAGAAATATGAGGAAATCCCAATGTAGACATAATATTTAAGAAGATAACTGAAGGAATATTTATTCATTAAATATTGGTTAATAGTTTTTAATAATCAATATCCATGGAAAAGAGTTACATGTTTTAATAAAAATGGGAATCTATGTCTAAAATTCAATGAACCATATGAAATACTTGTCAAATTTTCATTATTTTCTTACATAGTTGTCATGATTCCGTTATTATCCTAGGAGAACAAAATTTTATATAAATTGATGTTAATAAAATATGCGTCAGATCCATCTTAGTTTTTAAGCCTTGATGTACTTCTATTAAAAGAGAGCCTTTCTTATGAGGATTATCCTGCTCATATTTTTTGCAATATATATAATATTTTTTGAAAGAATTTAATTAACCATATTATGGTTTAATGGAAAAATAATAGGTTGAATATGGAGAATGGGAATAGAAAAATGATATAAGGGATAGATATACACACATATTTAATAATGGATAAAACATGTGAGGAAATATTTTATTAAATTGTCATTAATTTCACAACCTAGTTTATAATATACTATATCATTTTCGTATTAATAAATTTGAATTAAATAATTATAGATGTTATAAAAATATTAAGAAATTATTATATAAAAAATTAAATAGTCTTAATTGAACACTTTTTTATATGTTATTATTTAAATTTTTAAATTAATATTTATTGGATTTAAATTCAATATAATGAATTTAATTTTTTAAATTATCATGTGAAAATTATAATAAGGTGACTTGTTTTATTTTTCAGAAAATATTTTTTTAGTGAATAGTGAAATTTAATAATATTTTATAAATAGATTTTATTTTCAATAATTAATTAAAATCACAGGAACATTTGGTATCAAATATGATTTAATTTTAAAGAATTATTCTTAATTTAAATTTAACCTTCATAATTAAATTTTTATCAACTTTATATTAGATTTTTGTATAAGTTTTTTTTTGGGTTTTGAAACCTAATTTTATAAAATATATGTTACAATGCATAATGTTTTTGTATTTTAATTAATTAATTTAATCCACATATATCATGACCCGTCCCCTGGGGCCCGTGCTGTGACTACCCAACCCCAACTTCCATAGGCCAGGGGATAACGACTTGCACGAAAGGCATAATTCCATAAAAATGGGAAGGAATTACCTTTATAATCTGTAAAAACACACATCAGATATGATCATGTGTAAAATAAATAACCAATAAGTGAGTAAAGTAAGTAAAAAGGGGCCAAAATACAAGCCAAAGTTGAAAGAACAAGAAATTGAATGTACAAGTACAACTGAGTAAATATGAAAAAACAGTCATTGGGTCATCCTCCGAGGTTCCTACCTAAAGGGTATGTACAAATTGACTCCTTAGCACTCTATGTTTGACCGTCTCTTCCATGTACTGAGACACCGTAAGGTCCACCTTCAAGTAAAATCCAGTCCTGGTACTCTCAGCCTTAGTCTGTGTTGTCCATGGTCTGCATCCAACAAAACGAGTTACAGGAAGAGATCGTGCATGGGTGAGTATAACGATACGTTGTAGGGTCTTAGAGACCCACATGTAATCAATAAAATTCAACAACAATAAACCAAAATGTATTAAATCAACACATAACCCCTCATTGGAGTGTGGAAATCCCTTTGAGTATATTCCACTGGAGTTTGGGGTAACGTTGTGAAACAGTCTGGTTGTATCATGCACAAATCCAACCAAGCCCATGGGACTGAAAGAATAATAACTCACACACTAGGCCTCTAATTGGAGCATCGTCAGTTGAGTTTATAGCCCAATGAAGTGGATGACCATTTAGATACTTCTTCGTGGTTCTATCTGATAGTTGGTGTATCAACCAGTAGCTCATGGTGCAGATCCTTCCAGAGATGAGTTAAAAGAGTGCAGAGACCTTGTAGCTGGTTGAGACTTGACAAATGCTGACCGATTGACTGGAAGTGACTCGACTGGCCTAGTGGGGAGCGCCTGACTGTGGATGCAGACCCATGGTTGAGGAGTGCCTTATTGTGGTGGCAGACCCGCGGTACTCGACAAGAGAAGTACCTCTGCATGAAATTAGGTGGAGCGCCTAGTTGTGGAGGTAGACCCACGGTGGGGAGCACCTTGGTGAACCAGCAGACCCATGTTACATGACAGGAGGAGTACCACAATAGTACAATGTTAGTGGGAAGTTCCTCGGTTTCATGGAAGGCCCACTGTACTTGATAGTGGAAGAGTTTTCCTGCAGCTGAGGTTTCAACAATGTGAATAAAAATCCTGGTTGAGTTGATTTAGTAACTTTTGTGTTTACCTCATGATTGAGATGAATTAGTTGATAACATAGTTATATATATGGGAATATACCTATGTGGGACTATCAGTTGATTGCATACTTTTTGGTTTATCCCTGTTGGATTTTGTGAGACCTTTAGGGTCTCGGGGTCACTACTGGGTATTGTTACAATCACATGTGCACATGCTATTATAAGAACTCGGCCTTCAACCTTACTTAATATTAAATGTAGTAAATATTTCACATTGAGGATCTTTTCAGATTTAGATATTTATAGAATTAGGACATAACTATTAATCTTTAAGTCATATGAAAACTTTTCAAAACATGGGATGAGCATAAAAATCTCAATAAGGGTTATAAATCAAAGAAAGAGATCATTTGTTCATAAAAACATAAAAAACATGAACTCTTTTACTTACCTCTTGAAATAATAATATTTTATGAATAACACATAGAAATCATAAATCATAAAGGAAACTTGTGGCATCCATATAATACAAAAATTTTATCTATAAAAGCTACATACGAAGTTACTTTGGAATACCCATCACAATATATTCCCTAAATCTATTAGGAGAAACATTCACGTTTACCTTCGTCATGTTACCCAATGCATTGGAGAGCTATATCAGGCTCATCCACCCTAGGATTATCATGGAACCACCCATATACATAAATAATTCCCAATAACCATAACATGATCATAACACATAACATAATCATAAAGGAATGATGATATTTCTTCATTGCAATAACAAAAATATCATTTCATTGTCACTGCATACGTTAAAAAAATTCCATTTGTCATTTAGTAAAACAGTTCGTATAAAAATATTCCACTTGAATGTAATGAAAAGTCAAAGGGTTCTATACACCATATAAAATAATGTCGTGTATAAAAATAAATATGCCTCAATGAAAGGAGATTCAGACAATGTCTCTTACCTCGTGTCCGACTTGACCCGTTCATTCTTTAATCTCATGAATAATAAATATAAGTTAATTTATACCAGATTAATAAGATTTTTTAAGTTTATTATTCGTTTTATATCACTTATTACCCAGTTATAAACATTATGTAATAATTTATGTTAATAACGTTCATTTAGTCGATATTTAGTACTTGAGTAAAAAATGAACACCTTATATTTACAAGTTGTCCATGTGGTCAATAGTCCATTATATCCAGAATGGTATCCATGATTTAGATATCATAAATATCATATATATCCAGTATATACATGTACTTATAACAGTACATAACATTTGGAGTTATGAAATGAAATGCACCATTCTTGGAGACGGTAAGCCGTACATACGCTTGAATGCTAATTTCATTTCAATTTCATATTTTAATGGAATTAAAAAATAATTATACATAGATATATTATAATTATAGTATAATATCATATATAATATCATTTACTCTATACTTTATACATCCCAAATAATTCATTAATGAGTCACATCACTTTGATGGGGCGGTTTTCCACACTTCCTCAAATGAGATTATCATATTTATCCACTATGGAAACCATAAAGAAGTTCTATAAATGGAAAATACAGAAGCATAAATAAAACATAAACATAATATATAACATATATAAATATAATTCTATCATAATGGCCACCATGAGAGGCGGTTGGAGATATTTGAACAATCATCATTTCGTGAGGCGTTAGTTTTCCATCCATAGAAACATTATGTTCTTAATCAGTTAGATGGAGGTTTTTGTAATTGTAGTTAGAATCCTTCTCATAAAAACATTCTAGTATATTGAGGACACTAGTTTTGTTACTAAATAAAATAATAAAAATAGTTTAGGGGTTGGAGAATTAAAATGAAAGAAAACATTTTAAGACAAAAAATTACCTTTAACTTGGGTTACTCTCTTTGGTTTGAACCAAAGGACTTCTGGAATTTCCATATACCTAAGTTAAGGCTTCTTAGGTGTATTATAGGGATGTAGTGAGCTTAATTGGTCAGATATTGGACGAGAAAAAATGGATTGAGGGGTGAAAGGAATTGGGTAGAAGTGATCTCTTTATATAATGGCGATGAGGGGCTCTTTAGGAAAGTGTGAAAACATTATTTTATTATATACATATACTCGGTTTCAAAATTTCAAAATATAATTAAAGATGAAGATAATATGACTCATGGTCGAAATAAAATCATTCAATCAGAATTGGACATGTTTTGGATAATATTTTAATCATTATAATCTTATTTATATAAATAATTTTTTAATGAGGTAAACACTACCTCATTAATGTGTCATAAATAATTTAATTTATTTGATGTCTAAGAATTAAAAAAAATACCATGATATAGAAAATATTTTTATAATTTAAATGAAAATTTATAGTTGAAAATATAATTTATATAACACCATCTAAAAATTAATTTACTAACAGATTTTTGATTATGTCACTTTTACCTTTACATTAAATTAAATAATATAAAATGTCTTTTTCTTTTATAAGTGTCTCCATGGGGTCCCAAAATTGACCCAAATATTTCCACCGTCTGTCATTACACATTCAATAAGGATAGGAAAAGTTTTAAGGTAATTATGAATTATTATAATATTCTTTTTACCTTAAATTACCCTATTTAATTTTAACCGCGGTAAATAAAGGTCAAAATTTACTAATCACCAAAAAATATTTTGATCTTATTGAAAAAAATTTTCTATATAATAACAACAATGTATGTCAGATTTTTGAAATTCAATTCACAGAAGTGGTAAAATATAATTTAAATGAAAAAGTCTGTTTTTTTACCTACTACTAAGTTCTTTCACTATTCATAAAAAATTTATGTTTTTCAGAAAAATACCAAAAATTAAGAATAAGAAATATTTGATATTACAAAATCATAAATGATGTTTATTTTTCCAAATTACAAACATAAATCTATCATTAATTAGTTTTAAAATTAATTCCCATTGTTAAAACGAATAACGTATTTTTAAGATACAATAACTATCAAAAGATTGACATTTGTTTATGTGTAATTTCAAAAGTGAAGTTAATTAAATTGACCAAAAATAGATTAAATGGCAAAAATATATTCTAATTATACTTTAAAACCAATTTAAAAGATAATATATCCATATAAATAAATTAGATTAAGACATAGTTTTGAATTAAAATACAATATTTTCACTATACATTAAAAAATAAACATTATCGGAAAAATTCCAAAAATTTGCACAAAGTAAATTTAGATGTCCCCATTCTAAAGATGGATTTTATTTGGTCATATAGAATTTATTAATGTAACCAAAACTATATTTAAAGAGGGTTCTCCATTAAAAGACTATAAATCAGCCTTTTAATATAAATTATGCTTAAAATTTGATTCATTCCCATTTTAAGCCTCTAACATTTTATTAGATTATGTAAATACATTTAACAATCATGTATAGTCATATTATAGTTAGTTTTTCTCATTCCCTCCAACATAATGGCTGCGAGTTAGCTACCATTTAAAATAATAATACTATATTATTAGTGTGAAGCACAATATTTCAAAAAAAAAACCGATGTTGCGTATCAGTTACGCTATCGAACATAGAAACCCTATTTAAGGAAAATTAATATTTAATTCACTAATATTAATAAATATGATAATAAAGTATTCTACATTTACCTATGATGTAACATCCTTCCCCTCTTGGAAATTGTTTCCTCGCAATTTTTATTCACTTATCAAAATATGTGGGGGTATTTATCCCGCATAGAATTTTTAGATTCCCACTTTGCCTCTTCAACCATATGGTTTTTTCACAAAACCATTACCTAATGAATTTACTTATTTCGAACCACTTTCTCCCTATGATCATGAATCTGGATTTCTGTTTCTTCATAAAAGAGATTCTCTTCCAACTGAACTACCTTTGGGGTCAAAAAATGAGATGGATCTGGCATAAACATTCTCAACATTGAAACATGAAAAACATTGTGTACCTAGGATAAACATAGAGGTAAATACAATATGTATGCAATTGATCTAACTTTCTCTAGAATTTTATAAGGTCCAATGAACCTCATACTAAACTTTCACTTATTACCAAAACACATCACATTTTATCATGGAGAAACTTTGAAAAAGACATGATCACCTACCTCAAAAGAAAGATCCTTCCACTGGTTATCTGCATAACTTTTCTGTCTACTCTGAGATATTCTCATGTGCTTCTGAATCAATTGAACTGTGTCTACCATCTATTCTACAAATTCTAGTCCCATAATCCTCCATTCACATACTTTATCCCAAAAGCTGTAGTTCGACTATGTAATGGCCCATGTTTTTGGGGTCCATTACTTTATGAAAATCTCGTGTTGGGTTTTCTGGTCTGGGAATCTCAGTGAAGTTTGGGAATGGTAGGTCTACCAGTAGCCTTAGCCTATCTGTAGCAGGCCTACCGGTAGCTTGTTCTACTAGTAGCCGAAGCCTACAGGTAGCTCAGTCTACCAGTAGTCGGTACCAGTAGCTTAGTCTACCGGTAGCTGAGCCAACTGGTAGCGCTGTCGACCGGTCGCACGGTCTACTGGTAGCTGAGCCTACTAGTAGCTCTGTCTATTGGTAGCTCGGTTTACCGGTAGCTCTCAGCTACCGGTGGCTCTAGCCTACCCCCGTGGCCTTCTTGCACAATTAGGGTTTTAAACCCTATTCTGACACGTTTAAGCATGTTTTAAAGACCGGTAATGCCCATAAATGTTTTAATTAATTAACTAATGAATTAATGCTTCAGGTTAAACCACCTTACCCATTTAATGACGTGCGGGGCCCTGTGGCCAACCCACGACCCCGCGCCTTACGCAGTTTCGCATTCTTATCTCAACTGTCTGTAGCCCTTATAAACTAAATGGTTAGGCATTGTTTCTTCTTTCCTTGATCACGGCTATTCACAAATAGATTTTCATGCATCGGGAGAGCCACATCTTTATCTGTAATGGTCCGCGCTCGGCCTAAGAGATCCCCATAAACAAGTAGGGGAATTTCTCCTTCATCTCTCTATTTTGTGTATCATGTGGAGTGGGTGTGCTTTTGTTTCTGTATAATTGGATAAACCAGACCTAAATGAAGATAATGAACAGATTATATAAGGAAAGAAGGGGGGGATATGATCGTTGATGTTGTTTATATTATGATCATCTTTCTTATTTGTGTTGGCTTATGCGTTCTAAAAATCGAGGTCGTTGGTGGTCGTTGTCTGTGCACTAATGAACCCCTCAGGGTTTTTAAATGGCTGTTTTGTAATTATAAACTTCTTCTGTGAAAAGTAAATTGGTTAATCATGTATACACGGCTAAATAAATTGAAAGCACCATGATCAACCCTTCTCTGGTAACCCCCGGTTAAAATACATAGAAATTAAAATCATGGAGTGTGTAAAATCTTTTAAATCTGAAATTACATGCATGGGCCTATTTCGCTAGATGGTAGTGGTTTGTTTGTTCTTCTTCCATGGGCCAGTTTCTTGAGATGTGGGATGGGATGGGATCCCCTATTTTTATACTCTAGATGGTTGTGGAATCGGGGATTGGATTCCCTATTGTTATGGATTTAGTGTTTGTGAGTTTGAAGACCGAGTGGTTACCTTTATTATATCACTAATTAGGGCGGGGTCCTCTGTCGATGAAAAACCTTTTTGGGGGAAGGGACACACGGCAGTGTCTCAGGGTTGTCTAGTTCCAGTACTTTGTGGATTCTCACTTTTCCTTTGTTGTTGTGAATTTTCATGAGAACCGGGTGTGGACGCTTAGTTAACGTTTAGCTGGTTTCTTTTCATTGGTTATTCTTATGGCTTAGTTTCCCAGTAGTGCATAAACTTATTTGAACATTATTACTGAACATGAAAACAATAATGGGACAAATGGGGTTTTTTTGTGAGAGTTGTGACTTGGACATGAACGCTGTTGTGATCTATAAGCTGTCTGAAGAAAAACCTAACTTTGGGTGAGTTCCCGCTACCTATATCTATATTTGTAGTTTTTTTTTCATATTCACGCCCCACCCAAGTTAACTTACTTCCGAACACCACCATTTCATGGGGGAGGGTGTTTTTTCCCAACACTATTCTTAGTGGATGGTTATTAGCTCCTTTTCTGATCCCTTTCCCGGATTGCCCAAGTATCTTCAGGCAGGATGTGATGGACTGAGGTCCATTATTAGCCAAAGAACCTTCGGGCGGGGTAGTGTGGTGATTGGACAGGTGTGTGCGGAAGGTGGTTTACCAAGTGTCTTCAGGACGAGGCCCAGGTGTCTTCGGGCGTGGCAGTGGATCTTCTAGCCCAAGTGTCTTCGGGCGTGGTGGTGGTTGTTCTGGCCTAGGTATTTACAGGCATGGTTACATGTGACAGTTGTGGCCCAGGCATTTGCAGTTGGGATTTGGCAGTGGGACTGCGTGTGGTTGTGGCCCAGGTGTGTGCAGGCGGATGTGGCAGTGGGACTGCGGTGAGAATGGCGGGATTGGTTCGATGCGTAGGATGTCTCAATAACCAGTGGGAAAGTGGTGCGGGGTACCCAAACATCTATGTGCTCTTATTATATATATTACTTGACTTGCGTTATTTAGGGAGTGTTACCTAGTGAGGCTTGGGTGGATAGTTTACCTTGATAGGTGTTTGGCTTACTCCTTTTCTCATGGGACATTAATACCTTCCCCCACTTGTGCATGAGAGCCTTTGGTTTTCCCAACTGAGTTTAATTGTATGCTCACCCTACGTATATAAAACTGCTTTCAGGTTTCCAATAGGACTTCGGGGATTGGGTAGGACCATACTAGCTCAGACCTTGGGGCAGTTTCATTTGCTGTTTGTCTTCTTTTTGTACTTACCTTTTTGGTCATCTTTCATACATTTTGGCTTTTACTTTTGGAACAGGCATATGGGAATGGTTTACTTTTGGATTTACATATATTTTACCTTGGTATTGTTTGGTATCATCTTCTTATCTCCAGATTCTATAAAAAAAGGGTTAATTCCTTCCATTTGTGTGAAATTATATACCCTTGGGGATATTCGCCACTCCGGGACCTATTGAAGGCGGGTCTCGGGGGTCATTATCTCTCCTTCAACATAAAGAAGGAAGGGCCTAGAAATCTGCTGATCCTTCCCTCCTTTTAGTGAAGGCGGGTCATGACAGAATGGAATCAGAGGTGATGATTTAGAGATATGATGGAGTCTGGAGTTAGGCATAGTGAGGATTGCATTGGATGGTAAGGAAACAGTGTTGGGTGACCTCGTTTCGTGAAATTAGGCCAGGGAAGACTGGCTAGGACACGGGATTTTAGGCCCCCCTGTGATCCGATGAAAGGACTCTGGACCTACTAAACGACCAAGTGAGGCCATGCTGATTGCAGGATAGAGACCCTAGGAAAGGTACATGCATCATAATGACTTGTGTTCTCATGTTTCTGGGGTTTTTTTTGGAATTCAAAATAAACGAAAATTTTAAGAAGTATTAAAGACAACAATCTGCACTACTTGGGCTAAGGAATTCCTTGTTTACCTTGCAGTTATAGAACCTGGAAGGAGACCGCATGTGGTACAGACGATCGAGTCCCCGTAGACTACTTTGGCCGATCGACAGAGAGCTGATAGAGAAGAAGAGGAAGACCAGTGGAAGAAGACTCTTCGGGCCTTCCATTGACAGACCCTTGAGAAGTATGAGGGCAACACCTCTGACATGAAGATGAAAGGCTGGCTATAGGATATAGTGATAGCTTTCAGCCTAATTCGGGCCCCGAATGAGTACTGGGTTCCTCTGGTGGTCAGCCAGATGTGGGTAGTGGCACGTCAGTGGTGGACGCTTTACCTCAGGGAGAGGGGTGAGTCTGAGGTGGCGTGGACTGATTTCGAGAGGGAGTTCTGGGCAGAATTCCTCTCTTCCATGATGAAGGCAGAAAAGAGACAGGAGATACTCTCCCTCCAGCAGGGGAGTATGTCCGCTAGGGATCTAGGGATCATGTTCAAGGACCTCCTACGTTTTGCTCCGGACCTCTTTCCCGATGAGGAGTCTCAGGAAAGACGTTTGGAGGAGGCGCTCCGACCTTGCCTCCAGTATGTTGTTACCCCCTTTACCCTTCCGACGTACTTGGAGGTCCAGAAGAAGGCCGAAGTGGTGGAGAGGATGCATGCTCTATGTGGAGTGTCACGAGAGGGGATCCAGCTAGAACCATCAAAGGGGAAGGCTGTCAGCACCAGGCCTCCAGCGTCAGGAATCTCCAGGTTCTGACCTTCTGGGAGCAGGCCACAGCAGTTTCAGTTTCGATCCCCTGGTCCTCACCCTTTCCCTTCGGGCTGGGGACTGCGATGCATCCGGACAGGGCCTGGGATGTGTTTTGATTTAGTAACAAGGGGTGATCTCTTATGGTCCAGGCAGCTACGCCCTCATGAGTGTAATTACACCACCCATTACCAGGAGCTTGCAGCAGTCATTTTTGCGCTAAAGTTATGGTGGCACTACCATATAAGAGAACACTCTGTGGTCTTCACGGATCACAAAATCATGAGGTATATCTTCTCCCAGTGGGACCTAACCTTGCGACAGCGGAGATGGGTGGATTTCCTCTAGGATTACGACTTCAAGATCTCTTATACTGAGGGAAAGGGCAATGTAGTGGCTAATTGCTTGAGAAGGAGGATGCAGAAGGATGCGGTCGGAGAGTCGGCAGATGCCTGGAAGGCAATAGAGGAGTTGGCTGCCTTACACCTGGATGCGAGGATGGATAGTGGTAGAGGATTCCTATATCAGATGACAGTGCATTCATCTCTGTTTCCGCACATGGAGGAGTCTGAATGGGGAGACCCAGAGTGTGAAGTAATGTGTGACCGAGTTGACCAGGGAAATGCTCTAGAAGGATGGACAGAGGATGGTCAGAACCAGATGCTTTTCCAGGGAAGGTTGTTTGTTCTAGAGGCGATGCACAGAAAGGTTCTCAGTGAGTTCCAAAACTCAGCCCTGGCTATACACCTAGGAGTTTCCAAGATGTACCAGGGACTAAAGAGGCAGTTTTGGTGGCCCAGAGTTAAGCGAGTGGTGGCAGATTTTGTGACCAAGTGCTTAGTATGTCAGCAAGTGAAGGCTAAACAACATGTTCTAGGTGGCCTACTACAACCTCTAGTTGTCCCCGAGTGGAAGTGGGATGACATATCGATGGATTTCGTCATGGGACTACCCAAGATCCAAGGGGGATACGATGCCATCTGTGTGGTAGTGGACAGTTTGACGAAATCGGCTCACTTTCTAGCGATCAGGGAGTCGAGTGCAGTAGATGCTTTGGCATGAAGATACGTGGATCAGGTGGTGCAGCTGCATGGGATTCTGAGGTCTATAGTCTCGAATAGGGATGCATGGTTTACCTCACGAGTCTGGAGAGGATTGCAGCATGCTTTTGGCACCCTGCTGAATCTTAGCACTGCTTTCCATCCCTAGAAAGATGGAAAGACATATCGCACCATCCAGACCTTAGAGGATATGTTGTGGGCATGTTTTCTGGACTCAAGAGGATCATGGGTGCGATACTTACCTCCGGTAATGATCTCCTACAATAATAGCTACCACTCTACCATCGGTATGTCCCCATTTGATGCGTTGTATGGGTGTCCATTCCATTCACCTGTGTGTTGGAATAAAATAGGAGAGGCAGGTATCCTTGGCCAAGAAGTGGTGCAGAGCACGACAGAGAAGGTTCAGCTCATACGGGAAAGGATGAAGGCGGCCCAGGGCCCACAGAAGCCGTATGCTGATACCAGGAGGAGGCCCTTGGAGTTTGAGGTTGGAGACCATGTGTTCTTGAAGGTCTCCCCTCGGCGTGGGCAGCATAGGTTCAGCAAGGGGATTAATCTTTCTCCCAGGTTCATAGGACCCTTCGAAGTGTTGTGGAGGGTTGGCGAAGTGGCTTATCAGCTAGCATTACCACCGCCGCTACTAAGGATACATGATGTATTCCATGTGTCCCAACTCCGACAGTACCTACACGACGATTCACAAGTCCTAGATTGGGGTGAGCTGGACATCAAGGACGATGTGACTTTTGTGGAGAGACCAATGATGATCTAGGATTGCAAGTAGAAGGTGCTTCGGGGGTGAACCATTCCCTTGGTTCATGTGTTGTGGAGACATGTTGGTCTTGAGGAGAGTACGTGGGAGAGGGAAGCACATATGTGTACCCAGTACCCAGAGTTGTTTTGAGATTTGTTCTTTATGTTACCTGTTGTAGTAGATCATTTTGTCTTTTTGGATATGGAATGTACTGGTTTTCTTTCCTCTAGGAGTGTGTGAAAAGACTTGTCTATTGGGGAGGATAGGACCCGACCCCTAATCAAGACACATTAAGGTGGATGAGATTAAACCCGTGCAGGCGAGTCAGTGCCACCCAAAGTGAATAATATCTTGACATGGGGGAGGAGACTCCCCAACCCACATGCCTGAGCAGTTTGATATGGTATGTTGCTCGGTTCTTGACAGGGAAGTGTTTTTAGTTAGCATGGGTTCACTCCTAAGAGGTATCTTATGAGGTGGTTGTTCAAACCCTCTTTTTCCTTTTGGTTTATTTTGATTCTTGAGGATGAGAATCGTTTAAGAGGTATCTGATGTAATGGCCCAGGTTTTTGGGGTCCATTACTTTGTGAAAATCTTGTGTTGGGTTTTCTGGTCTGGGAATCTCGGTGAATTTTGGGAAAGGTAGACCTACCAGTAGCCTTAGCCTATCTATAGCAGGCCTACCGGTAACTTGGTCTACCAGTTGCCAAAGCCTACCGGTAGCTCTGTCTACCGGTAGCTCAGTCTATCGGTAGCTGAACCTACCAGTAGCTCTGTCAACTGGTAGCTCGGTCTACCGATAGCTGAGCCCACTAGTAGCTCTGTCTACCAGTAGCTCTTTCTACCGGTAGCTCTATCTACCGGTAGCTAATCCTACCGGTAGATCTGTCTACCGGTAGCTTGGTCTACGAGTAGCTGAGCCCACTAGTAGATCTGTCTACCAGTAGATCTGTCTATCTGTAGCTGATCCCACCGGTAGCTCTAGCTACCGGTAGCTGAGCCTACTGTTAGCTCTGTCTACTGGTACCTCGATCTACTGGTAGTTGAGCCTACCAGTAGCTCTGTCTACCGGTATCTCGGGATACCGGTAGCCGAGCCTACCGGTAGCTACATCGTAGCAGTAGCTCGGTCTACAGTTAGCCGCAACCTACCGGTAGCTCAGCTACCAGTGGCTCTGGCCTACCCTCACAGCCTTATTGCTCAATTAGGGGTTTAAACCCTATTCTAACTCATTTAAAAGTGTTTTAAAGACCGGTAATGCCTATTAGTTTTTAATTAATTTATGAATGAATTAATGCGTCGGTTTAAACCACCCGACCACTTTAATGACGTGTGGGGCCGCGTGGCCAACCCACAACCCCGCGCCTTATGCGGTTTCATGTTCTTATCTCAACCATATGTGGCCCTTATAAACTAACGGGTTAGGCATGGTTTCTTCTTTCCTCGATCACCGCTTTTCACCAACAGCTTTTGGTGCATTAGGCGAGCCTCATCGTTATCCGTAATGTTCTGCGCCCGGCCTAAGCGATCGCCATCAACAAGTAGGGGAATTTCTCGTTCGTCTCTCTCTTTTGGGTATCATGCGGGGTGGGCGTGCTTTTGCTTCCATAGAATATGATAAACCAGACCTAAATAAAGATAATGAACAGATTCTATAAGGAAAGAAGGGTGGGGGCTGTGATTGTTGATGTTGTTTATATTATGATCATCATTTTTAGTTGTGCTGGCTTACGAGTTCTGAAAATCGAGGCCATTGGTGGTCATTGTATGTGCACTAATGAACCCCTCAGGGTGTTTTAAATGGCTGTTTTGTAATAGTAAACTTTTGATATGAAAATAAAATTCGTTAATCACGTATACCTGGCTGAATAAATTGAATGCACCAGGATCAACCCTTCTATGGTAACCCCCAGTTAAAATACATGGAAATTGAAATCATGGAGCTTTTAAAATCTTATAAATATGAAATTACCCGCATGGGCCTGTTTCGATTGATGTTAGTGGTTTGTTTGTTCTTCTTCCACGGGCCGGTTGCTGGAGATGTGGGAGGGGATGGGATCCTCTATTTTTATACTCTCGATGGCTGTGGAATCGGGGATGGGATTCCCTGTTGTTATGGATTCAGTGTTTGCGATTTTTAAGACCGGGTGGTTACCATGTTTATATCACGAATAGGGGAGGGGTCCTCTGTCAATGAAAAACCTTTTTGGGGGAGGGGACACGGGGCAGTGTCTTGGTGTTATCTGGTTCTATTACTTCGCGGATTCTCACTTTTACTTTGTTGTTGTGACATTACAAGAGAACTGGGTGTGGATGCTTAGTTGGTGTTTGGCTGATTTCTTTTCCTTGGTTATGCTTATGGCTTAGTTTCCCAGTAGTGCATAAACTTATTTGAACATTATTACTGAGCATGAAAACAAGAATGGGACAAATGGGTTTTGTTGGCGAGAGATGTGATTCAGAATTTAGCGTTGTTGTGATCTATAGGCTGTCTGAAGAAAAACCTAACTTTGGGTGAGTGGTTGCTACCTATTTCTTTATTTGGAGTTTTGTGTTTCTTATTCGCGCCCCACCCAAGTTGAGAACATAGTGCGGAACACCCCCATTTCATGGGGGAGGGTGTTTTTCCCAACACTATTCTTAGTGGCTAGTTATTAGCTTCTTTTCTGCTCCCTTTCCCAGATAGCCCAAGTATCTTCAGGTAGGCTATGATGGCCTGAGGTCCATTATAAGCCCAAGAACCTTCGGGTGGGGTAGGGTGGTGATTGGCGAAGTGTGTGTGGCAGGTGGTTTCCCAAGTGTCTTCGGGATGAGGCCCAGGTGTCTTCGGGCGTGGCAGTGGATCTTCTAGCCCAGGTGTCTTCAGGTGTGGTGGTGGTTGTTCTGGCCTAGGTTTTTGCAGGTGTGGTTACGTGTGACAGTTTTTGCCCAGGTGTTTGTTGGTGGGATTTGGTAGTGGGACTGCGTGTGGTTGTGGCCCAGGTGTATGCGGGCGGGTGTGGCAGTGGGACTGCGGTGAGAATGGCGGGATTGGTTCAATGCGTAGGATGTCTCAATAACCAGTGGGAAAGTGGCGCGGGGTACCCAAACATCGACGTGCTCTTATTATATATATTACTTGGCATGAATTATTTGGGGAGTGTGCCCTGGTGAGGATTGGGTGGATAGTTTACCTTGATAGGTGTTTGGATTACTCCTTTTCTCACGAGACTTTAGTACGTGCCCCCACTTGTGCACGAGAGTCTTTGGTTTTCCCTATTGAGTGTACTTGTATGCTCACCCTACATATATAAAACGACTTTCAGGTTTCCAGGAGGACTTCAGGGATCGCGCCGGACTATACTAGCTCGAACCTTGGGGCAGTTGTTGTTGCTGTTTTTCTTCTTTTGGTACATACCTTTGTGGTCATCTTTCGTACTTTGTGGCTTTTACATTTGGAACATGCATGTGGGAATGGTTTACTATTGGCTTCACTTTTCTTTTACCTTGGTATTTTTGGGTTTCATCTTCTTATCTCATGATTCTATAAAACAAAAAGGGGTAATGCCTTCCATTTGTGTGAAATTATATACCCTTGGTGCTAGTCGCCACTCCGGGACCTATTGAAGGCAGGTATCGGGGGTCATTATCTCTCCTTCAACATAAATAAGGAAGGTCCTGACAATCTGTTAACCCTTCCCTCCTTTTGGTAAAGGCGGGTCGTGACAAACAACGATTTCCATAAAATTCCTCAAAAGGAAGCATATCTATACTAGAATGAAAACTGTTATTATATGAATAATCAACCAAAGAAACATGTTGGTCCCAAATTCCCTGGTAATCTAGTGAACAAGAACTTAGCATATCCTCCATGGTCTTAATTGTTCATTTTGACTGCACCTCTGATTGCAGATAAAAAGATGTACTAAAATTTAATTCAGTACCCAACAAATTCTGAAGTCCTTTCCAAAAGATAGAAGTAAACCATGGATCATGATTAGATACAATATATATGGGAACTCCATGGAACCTTACTATCTCTTTAACATACAACCAATCAACTTGATCTAGAGACAATGTATCTCGAATAGGAAAGAAATGAGAATATTTAGTCAATCGATCAACTATAACCCAGATTGAATTATTACCTCATGATGTATTTGTTAATCCACAACAATGTCCATGGATATATTTTCTCATTTCAACTCTGGAACCGGTAACGTCTGAAGCTACCCTTTCGGTAACTACTGATCTGCTTTAACCTGCTGACCTGTCAAACACTTCATAGTAAAATCTGCAATATCTCTTTTCATTCCATCCCACCTGTAATACTCTCGAAGATCTCTATACATATTCTTACATCCAGGATGAACTGAAAACAGAGAACTATGAGCTTCATATAAAACTCATTCTTCATTTTTGAATCACAAGGCACACATAACCTCTTACCAAATCTCAAAACACAATCATTATCAATGTTAAAATCTGGAAACATACCCTTCTGAACCAACACTACCATTTTCTACAACTCACTATCTTCCTTATGTGCTTGATTTATTCTCTCTAATAGAGATGATCTAACTTACACCTGATACAAAACAGAATAATTTCACGCACCAACAACTTCTATTCCATAATTCATCAACTCAAAAAACAAATTATCTTATTCCAAACGTTACATAGTTAATGATTCATTACTTTTATGACTCCAAGCATCAACCAATTTATTTTATTTTCCCGGATAGAAATGTATCTTGCAATCATAATCCTTGATTAATTCCAACCATATCCTATGTCTCATATTCAATTCCTTTTGAGAGAATATATACTTAAATCTTTTTTGATCAGTATATCTTTCAGACTTCACTCCATACAATTGATGCGTCCAAAATTTTAAAGCAAAAACAACATCAACTAATTCCAAATCATTTTTAGGGTAATTTAACTCATGGGGTTTCAACTAACGTGAAGCATATGAAAATACCTAATCATTATTCATAAGGACATAAGAAAATCTTTTCAATGAAGCTATATTATAGATAAAAAACTCTCCATTTCTGGATGGCAGTGCTAAAACTAGAGCATTCACCAATCTTCTTTTCAATTCTTAAAAAAAATCACCACATTATTTTGTCCAAATGAATTTTACACCCTTTCGAGTTGACATAGTCATTGGACTACATATCTGTGAAAACTTTTCTACAAACCTCTAGTAATAACCCGCCAAACCAAGAAAACTATGAATCTCAGTTATATTTGTGGGTCTTGGCCATTCTTCAAAAACTTTTTTTAGGATCAACAGTTATGCCATTTTTTGAAACAATGTTTCCTAGGAAAGAAATTTTCTGTAACCAAAACTCAAACATTGTGAATTTCCCGAACAATTTCTTTTCTTTTAAGGTTTTCCATAAAACCATTAAACAAATTTCATGATATTATTTACATTTAGAATAAACCAAAATTTCATAATTAAAAACAACCCCCATTTATCAACTAATTCAACTTATCCATCACTGCAGCAAACTGCTCAATTCTGATTTCGACAATATCAAGTTTCTGATTCAGAAGGTCATTCTACTCTCTATGCCTTCCTAGAAAAGCTGCTATGTTTCCTTATTGAAAAAAAATTCTTAAGACAACCATATTTTAGAAGAAGAAACATGGTAATTTTTAAATGATATATTATTTCAATATTAACATAAATTACTTTATGGATATTAATTTAACTATACCCTAACTCCAAAAGTTTTCTAGATCGACCTCTGATACCAACTATAAAGACCTGGCCTTAAACCTTACATAATATTTAATTAAATTAATATTTCACATTTAGGATCTTTTCAGATTTAGAGTTTTACAGAATTAGGACATAACTATTACATCTCAAAATATTACAAAGTAGACACTTCTACACAATATCCATTTTTTCAAAAAATAAACACTCTTGAAAAATAGAGTCATGTTTAGTTCCATGTTATAAAAAGCATGACTTTTATTTGATCCCATCCTTGACCATATTAATATTTAAGTCCTGTGATAACATTTCAAAATTTGGGATGAGCATAAAAAGCACAGTAACGGTTATAAAACAATGAAAGAGATCATTTGTTTATAAATACATACAAAACATGAACTCTTTTACTTACCTCATGAAATAATAATATTTTATGAATAACACATATAAATCATAAATCATAATTGTATCTTGTGGTATCCATATCATACTTACATTGTAGCTATCACAGCTACATAGAGAGTTACATTGGAAAACCCATCACAGTATATTCCCTAAATCTCTTAGGAGAAGCATTCTTGTTTACCTCCATCATGTTACCCAATGCATTAGAGAACTATCTCAGGCTCACCCTCCCTATGTATATCATGGAACCACCCATATACATAAATAATTCCTTAGAACCATAACTTGATCATAACACATAACATACACACAAAGGAAGGATAATATATCCAAATTGCAATAACAAAATATCATTTCAAGATATTGAAAAAATAATTCCATTACCAAATTAATTTTCAATACCAAAATACATAAAAATAGTATATGGTATTTATTTTTTTCCTTTTAAAAACATTAGGGCTTGTTAAGGAAGCCAAAGATCAAATAATACTCACAGTGGAGGAAAGGTTGTTGTCCCCGCTAACGTTAAAAAAATTCCTTTTTGTCATTTTGTAAACAACTTCATACAAAAATATTCCATTTGAATGAAATTAAAAGTCAATGGGATTTATACACCATATAAAATAAGGCCTTGTATAAAACTAAATATTCCTCAATGAAAGGAGATTCAGAAGAAGTCCCTTACATCGTCTCCGACTTGACCAAATCGTTCTTTAATCTACTGAATAATAAACTTAAGTTAATTTCTACTTGATTAAGAAATTTTTTAATGTTTATTATTAATTTTATATCACTTATTACCTTGTTATACAAAATTATGTAATCATTTAAGTTAATAACGATCATTTTGTCGATATTTGGTACTTGAGTCAAAAATGAACACGATATATTTACAAGTTGTCCATGTGTTCAATAGTCCATTATATCCATAATGGTATTAATGATTTATATATCATATATATCATATATATCTAGTATATACATGTATTTATAATAGTACGTTACATTTGGAGATAATAAATTAAATGCACCGTTTATGGAGACGCTATGTAGTACGTACGCATGAATGCTAATTTCTTTTCTATTTTTTTAATGGAATTAAAACATAATTATACATAGGTATATTATAATTATAGTATTATATCATATATAATATCATTAACTATATCCTTTATACATCCCACATTAGAAATTAAAGTGTCACATCACTTTGAGGGGGTGGTACCCCGCACTTCCTCAAATGAGATTATCTTATTTACCCACTATAGAAACAATAAAGGTGTGCTATAAATTAAAAATACAGAATCATAAAGAAACTATAATCATAATATATATCATATATAAATACAATGACATCATAATGGCCACCATGAGAGGTGGTTGAAGATATTTGAAAAATCATCGTTTCGTGAGGCGTTAGTTTTCCATCCGAAGAAACATTATGTTATTCATACATTAGATGGAGGTGTCTATAAGTGTAGTTTGAATAATTATCATTAAATATCATAATATATTGATTAAACTGGTGTTGTTACAAAATAAAGGAATAAAAAGAGTTTAGGGGTTGGAGAAGTAAAATAAAATAAAATAATTTAAGAGAAACCATTACGTTGAATTTGGGTAACTCCCTTTGGTTTGAACCAAAGGATGTCTTGATGTGCCTTATGCCTAAGGTAGGGCATCCTAGTGTAATATTGGGATGTAGGGAGCTTACATTTTTAGATTTTGGATGTGTCCAATGTCTTGAGCGGTGTGAGTAATTGGTTAGAAGTGGTCCCCTTTTATAAGGAAGAGGAGGGTCTATTTAGAAAAGTGTGAAAACATTATTTTATTATAAACATATCGTCAGTTTCAAAAGGACCAAAAATCATTAAAGATGAAGATAAGAAGACTCATGGTATAAATAAAATCATCCAATAATAATTTTACATGTTTTGGATAATAATTTAATCATTATAATCATATATATTTAAATCATTTATTAACGAGGTAAACACTGCATCATTATTGTGTCATAAATAATTTAATTTATTTGAGGTCTAACATTTATAAAAAAATAATATGAAGTATTAAATATTCTTATAATTCCAATTAATATTTATATATGAAAATATAATTTATATAACACCATATAATAATTAATTTACTAAAAGATGTTTGTTTATGTCACTTTTGCCATTACATTAAATTAATTAATCTAAAGGGTCATTTTCTTTCTTAAGTGGCTCCATGGGGTCCCAAAATTTTCCCAAAGATGCCAATGGTCGTCCATTACTAATTAAATAATGTTAAGACAAGTGTTAAGGTAATTTTGAATTATTATAATATTCTTTTCACCTTGAATTACCCTACTTACCTTTAACCGCGGTAAATAAAAGTCAAAAGTTAGTATTCACCAAAAATTATTTTCATCTTATAGAACCAAATTTTACAAACTAATATGAACCATGTATGAATATTTTTCTTAATTAAATTCACTAATGTGGTAAAATTTCATTTAAATGGAAAAGTAAGTTTATTTAACTACTACTAAGTGGTTGCACTATTCATTAAAAATTTGTGTTTTTTAGAAAAAATATGAAAAATTCTGCCTAATCTATGTTTGAATTCTGAATTCAAAAATGTTTTTTATTTTTTCATATTCAAAACATAAAAGTTTCATTAATTAATTTTAAATTAAATTCTTATTGTTAAAACAAATTGTGTGTTTTTTAGAAACCATAACTATCAAAAGATTGACATTTGTTTTTGTCTAATTTCAAAGTAAAATTAATTCAAAATACCATCAATGGATTAAATGAAAAAAATATATTCTAATAACACATTAAAACCAATCAAAAAGATAATCTAACCATATAAATAAAATAGATTAAAACATATTTTTGAATTAAAATACAATATTTTCACTATTCATTAAAAAAATGAACTTTATCATAAAAATTAAAAACAATTTACACAAAGTAAATTTTTATGTCCCCATTCTATAGAAGGATTTTATTTTGTCATATAGAATTTATTAAAGTAACAAAAACTAGATTTAAAAGGTTCTCCATTAAAAGGTGATAAATCGGCCTTTTAATGTAAATTATGCTTAAAATTAGATTCATTCAAATTTTAATCCTCTAACATTTTATGGGATAATGTTAATAAATTTATAAATAATGTATAATCCGATTGTAGTTAGATTTTCTCATTCCTTCCAATACAATGTCTGGAAGTTAACTACCATTTAAAATAATAATATAATATTATTAGTGTGCAACGTAAAATTTCAAAGAAACCCATTGTTGTGTATCATGTACGCTATGAAACATAGAAACCCTTTTAAAGTAAAATTAATATTTAATTAATACATATTAATAAATATGATAATTTATTATTCTTCTTTAACATGGGATGTTACAGCTATGACTGCACCTTTTTGTGTTGGATGTAGATGCCAGACAGCGCTGACCGAGGCTAAGAGTACTTGGACTGGACGATACCAGGAGGTGGATCTTAATGCGTGTCGGTACACAATGTAAACTAATAGACATGGATTGTGGAGGAGGCGATCTATACCTACCCTATAGGTAGGAAACTTAGAGGTCAACCTAGTGGCTTTTTTTCCTATTTCCTCAGTTGTACTAGTACTTTTGGTTTCTTTTACTTTCCAGTTGGGCTTGAATTCTGTCCCCTTTTAACAAACTGTACTCACTTTTTGGTTATTCAGTTTACTCATGATCGTATCTTCAATGTGTTATTATTGGTTATAATTGAAATGCCTTCCAAGTTTAGGAAATTACGCCTTTGGTGCTAGTCGTCATCCCCTGGCCTATGGATGGAGGGCTTGGGTAGTCACGGCATGGGCACCGAGGGACGGGTCATGAAAAATTTGTATTAGAGGAGTCGGTTCTACCACAGAACATAGGACTCTGGTATTTCTATTCTATTAAGAAATAGTTTTATGAGTAGTATGTGTGGTTCTCAGTTAAGGGAGTCCAGTGTTTGTGAGGCGACCGACATATCCATACACCAGGACCCTGAATTTTGATTTCTGACTCTATTCACAAAAAACATGATTCCATGTGTGTTTTAAAAAGTTTTAATTAAGTCAGATCAACCAATTCATCTCATCGTGTATAATCTTTTGACCATGTCGCATCTTTTTCTTTCAGGATGCCTCCCTGTGGACGACTAGCTAGAGTCCCAGAGTTGTATGCACAGATATCCCACCGAACAACGAGACCTTAGTGTAGGGCCCTTTTCCAGCAGAGGCACCAGTGATACCACTCCTCATTGGGCCCCAGATACCACCAGCCCCAGCATAAGAAGATGCATTCCACTTGAAAGGATTTCATGAGTTCCAGAACCAGAGGCCACCCTGGTTTAGGGGGGAGACGGACCCACAGGCGGCTGAGGATTGGCTGGAGGCTGTGGTGAGAGTTTTTAAACTAGTAGGGATACCTACAGATTTCATTGTTATTCATGCTTCCATCCTACTACAGGTAATATCAGGAAGATGGTGGAGCATGATTATCTAGGATTATGATTGGATGCCGCTACCCTTGGAAGACTTCGAGAGCCTATTCGAAGTGGAGTTTTGTTCCAACGACTCTCTACGTGTGCGCATAAAGGAGCTACTTCATCTATAGCTGCGTAGCATTACTACAGCTCAGTACTCAGCGAGGTTCACTGTCCTATCATGCTACTCCACCAATATAGTTAGGTACCCATTCATTAGGGCCCAGACCATCAAGCATGGGCTCAGACGGGAGATTAGAGCTTCGATGATCTCACTCAGCATCCCAACGTAGGCATGGGTGCAAGAAAGAACCCTCATGGTGGAGAGTTTCTTTGCTGAGCAGTATCCCGTATATAGATCCACCAACATATGACACATAGTGGAGTCTTATTTAGTTGGCATCAACCTAATCTTACAGAGGTCCAAGAGCAACAGACCTACAGGTGGACTACCTCAAGAGTTAAGATCAGTTTTGCGTGGCACCCAGAGCAGAGACATACATTACCGAAGAGGGGAAATGTTTCACATTCAGTGGGCAGGGTCACAAGGATCATGATTGTCCGACCCTCCATTTAGATGATCCGAAAATGGTCTGAGGAATGCCCAGGCGGAGACAAAAATTTTGATCAAGGCGGTCTTCCTGGAGCAGGCAGACCTGGCAGAGGAGCTGTCTGTGCAGCTAGCGGTGGAAAACCATTTGATGTGTTACTGCCACCACTAACAAGAGGCCCACCCTATCCATAATGAGCATGTGGAAAGTGGAGATCTCTGCTCCAGGCATCTGAGGCCAACGATCACGGCTCTCTGGAGATGATACAAGGTACAATCTTTGTTTATTCCACCTTAGCTACAGTTTTTAAAGAGACATGTGCTAGTCACTCCTTCATTTCCACTGCACTTGTTTGATGCTTTGAGATTCTAACGGAGCCGATGGCTCAATCCTTAAGGCTATAGACTCCAATGGTAGAATATTCGACGATTACACATTGGTGCCAACAGTATGAGCTTACTCAAAAATTCGAGAGCTTCGGCTGGGATATCGTAGTAGCGGCGTCGATGCCTTACGACATCATCTTGGGTATAGAGTGGTTATCTATAGTCCATGCTCTGATTTACTGTATTAGGCACCAATTATGGTGTTTCTGCATTGATGGGACCAAGGTTACCTTCACCGGAGAGAAGGGAGCATTTATAGTAGAGGATGGAATTGCTCGGAGGAGAGTGCAACCAATCACTCATTTGATTGATTCCCTTACCCTCAAGGAAGTTAACGTGGAGAGTCTAAGCTATCCTGAAGTGGGGGACTAGTACATGGATTTTTTCCCTGATGATGTCACAGGTCTACCTCTTTGCAGAATGGTGGACTATTACATTGACTTCTACCACAGGACAACGTCGATATCTACACCAACATATCAGATGGATCTCGTGGTGCTTTGCAATATGATGGTATTATTAGAGGACTTATAGGGGAAGCGATTCATCTGGCACAGTGTTTCTCCCTGGGAAGCCCCAATTATTTTCGCCAAGAAGGCGGATTCGAGCTTGAAAATTTGTGTTGACTATCGACGCCTAAACCAGGTGACAATGAAGAACATGTACTCACTATCGGAGATTGATGTCCTCTTTGATCAGTTAATGGGGAAAGAAGGTTCTTGATGATAGAAATCAGATCTGGATATCACCAAATCAGAGTTCGAGATGAGGATATTTAGAAGACGACCTTCAGATGTCGGTACGACCACTATGAGTACTTGGTAATGCCTTTTGACATTACCAACACACTAGCAGTGTTCATGGGACTCATGAACCGGATCTTCTAGCAATACCATGATCTATTTGTAATATTATTCATCTACATCATTCTAATCTACTCATCTACTGAGTTGGTGCAAGTCTATCACATCCGGGTAGTACACGACACACTCCGAGAGCACCCGCTTTAGTGTAAGCACTCGCACTACTTGTTCTGGATCCGAGAGGTTCACTTTATAGGACATGACATCTCAGCGGCTGGGGTTGCAGTGGATCCAGCGATGATTGAGGTGGTACTTGGATGGAGGCCACCCAAGAGTGTGATGGATGTACGAAGTTTCCTGAGATTGGATGGATGTTACTGAAGATTTGTGCCAGATATCTCCATAGTTGCAGCACCACTATCATCCTTGATGAATAAGGGGAAACCTTTTGTGTGGTAGGAGATATGCCAGTAGAGCTTTCAGGATCTGAGGTAGAGTCTGACTAGTGCCCCCCATCTTGAGGCTTTTAGAGGAAGTCATTGGGTTCATAGTCTACTGCAACACATCAGGGGCAGGACTCGGATGTCTCTGAATGCATGAGCGAGTAGTGATCTCGTATGGCTCTCGTTAGTTGAGATAGAATGAGAAGAACTACGCTACACATGACTTGGAGTTTTCATTAGTGGTCTTATCGTTGAATATGTGGATAAACTATCTGATGGGTGAAGTTTTATCATGTACATTGATCACAAGAGTCTCAGGTATATCTTCTCTAAGAAGGACCTGAACCTGAGATAGCGACGTTGGATTGAGTTCATCTAGGAATATGACTTCAAGATAGTCTATACTCATTGGAAGTAGAACATTCTTACAAGTTACCTCAACAGGAGATCATGTATATAGCTGCAAGGGGAGGCGATGTAGTATCTAGTTGCTTTATAGATATCTTTTGTGGATAGAGATGGAGCTTCCTTCCTTCAGTGTCATAAAGTAACTCCCCCACATCTTCAACGAGTCAGGGAGGCGCAACATAGGGGCACAAACTGCGAGACACGATGTGCACACATATTAAGAGGTCATGCACCTGAGGGATTTTCTTAAGGTGGGGAGCACGTCATCCTCTTCAGAGGATGTCCCATGGTACCAGTGTCACTTCAGGAGGAAGCGTTGAGGGAGTTCCAAACATCCCCTCTAGCGGTACACACAAAAGTGGTGAAGATGTACTAGGATCATCGATGATAGCACTGGTGGTTGAGATTGATTAAATCAGTTGTAGAGTTTGTCTCTCGATGCCTCACTTGTCAGCATGTGAAGGTGATTCCCCAGGTACAAGCATGCTTGGTGAAGCCTATAGAGGTACTAGAGTGGAAGTGGGATCAGATAACCATGGACTTCGTGATAGGAAATCCATATACATCCATGGGTGTAAACTCAATTTGGGTGATCATTGACCGACTCACCAAGTCGTCCCACTTCCTACTGATCCATGAAAATGGTTCAATAGATATCTAGGGACACCTATACATGCAAGAGTTAGTGAAACTACATAAAGTAACTATGAAAATTGTCTCTGATCATGACACATGCTTTACTTCCCAGTTATGGAAGTGGTTTCAGGAAGAATTGGGAATACAACATCTATTGAGCACTGCCTTCCATCCTCAGATGGATGGACAGACTGAGAAGACTATTCAGACCCTTGAGGGAATACTACATGCTTGTGTCCTCTACTTTGGTCGCAGCTAGAAGGACCATTTACCTTTGGTGGAGTTTACATACAACAACACCTATAACTCCACCAAAGGGTTGGCACCTTTTGAGGCATTTTACTGGTGACCTTTCTGATCACCTTTTTGCTGGAATGACCCAGGGGAGTCAGCACTGGTGGGACCAGAGATGGTATGGGCTACCATAGAGAAGGGGTAAATAATCCAGGACCAGATGAAGATTACACAGAGCAGACAAAAGTTGTGTGCTGATAAGAGATTGAAACCATTATTGTTCAATGATGGTGACCACGTCTTTCAATGTGTCTCACCTTGATGAGGTGTACAGAGATGTGTCTGAGGCGACAAGTTATCTCCAAGATTCATCGAACCTTTTCAAGTGCTCAACAGAGTTGGTGAGGAGGATTAATGCATAGCTCTTCCACCTCAGTTGCATCGGGTACACAACGTCTTACATGTATCCCAGTTGAGGAGATATGTGCATGACCCTTCCCACATCATAGCCCATGGAGAGTTGGATGTCAAAGATGGGAATTATTTTTTGGAGGTTACAATAGAGATTGAGGATCAACAAGAGCAGGTCCTTCATGGACTGTCGATACCTCTACAACATTGTCGTTGGAAGCACTGGAACCTCCAAGAGAGAACATGGTAGTGGGATGCTCGGACATGTTCTCAGTACCCCCACATGTTCCAATAGTTTTAGTTGTGTCTTACATGGATGTAAAGCTTGAGGTGGGGAGAATTTAAAGACTGTAATATCTTTGTAATTTTTTTTAAATAAATGTAAATTTTTCTAGTCGGCAAAAATTGACGATGCATGATTCCGTGCCTCATTTTGACCAAAATAAATTTGCGATATTTTGTTATGGTATGTATAGTAAACGTACGAGCCAGTTTTTATAACTTTTGAACCATTGCTTGGAATTGATATCTGAGGGCACCGTTGAACTCGCAATGCCTATATTCGCTTAAATAGACTTTCAACTTGATGGTAGTGGGTTGATAATAAAAGATTTTTTTGTGTTTTTTGTGGAAAATAATATTATAAATTGAACAACCAATTATTTTAGTTTTTGGAGCCACCATTTGAAAGTTGGAGGTAGGGTCCACCAGAACTAAACCTCCTTATAGGAGTTGAAGTGTGGGGACCACCTGACCATAACCTCTCATGAGAGGTTATGGTTGTGTGGCCCAACCGTACATAACCTCCTGCGAGAGTTTACGGTGGTTGGGACCACCTGTAACAAAACCCCCATTTTAAATGTAGAAAACCTCTCAACATCCCTCATAAATAAAGATCAGTTTCTCCACCCCCTACATTAATTGTGTTAACCTTTCCTCTCATTTAATTGTGCCAACCTCATGAATTAATTAAGTGGAGCCAACATAATTAATTCACCCAATTCGAATTATTTTTCCAATGAAATAATAGATTTTATAATCTATTATTCTTGACTACCTATTATTTTTATGGGAGAGGAGGAAAGATATGGTGAACGAAAATCTATCACCAAAAGAGAAGGAAGAACACATTCTTCCAACAAAGAATGCCAGCAATGAGCGTCTCAGACATCTTCCTCGGAAGCAACATGGGGAAGAAACTGACATGGGATGTCTTCGATGACCGACCCACTATCCTCATCATAGTCAACGAACTGACACACGATCTCAGTATTGGAGGTGTGATGTGGATGTGATGAATGATGATATATCCTTCTTTTTCTCCACAACATTGTGAGCGAACAACAAAAAAAGGTAGGGGATTTTTGTGATTGATTTTATTTCCTTTTTTCATTCCATCCAAAACAAATAATGTGGACCGAAATATTATCAAGTTGATCAGTAGATGTTTTTCATTGCTGTTTAGAAATATTTTGTTAAAGATGGATTTTTGGGAATTGTTGTTTTTAAGATATCTTCCATGTTCATTCTATGTTAATGTTCTTGTTGAACTGATTACTACCATCCTAAATGTGAACGATGTGGGATAAACTAACATGCCCCGACCCCCCCCACCATTATTTTTGTGATGTTATTCGGAAAGGAGATGAGGCAATGAAGGCAACCTGTGTCTCCCTTGGAACGCTCTGTCGCCTCGGGCCAAACCACACCACCTTAGATGGACAGCCCGCCGACCACGTTTCCCTCCAGCCAAACCGGCCCGAGCCATGCTGCACCCCGGCCGAGCCACACTTCGGCCGCAACGTGCCCCCGCTCCCAGCATCCGCGCCTCCCACGCCCCTCGCATGGCTCTCTCGAGCCCCACCTGAGCTAATATCCATAGACAGGCCGTGCACCCCATGGATCCGCTATCCGTGCATCCCGTACACCCCGTGTGCCCCGCGTCCCCGCTGGCCAAAATGGCCACCATCCACCACGCGCCCCGCAGCCCCACCGTTCGCGCGCCCCGCGGGTCCCTAGACGAGTTGGCCTCCCAGCTCTAGCCCCGCCGCCCAAGCCCCAAACCGATCTGTCATAAGCCGTACCCTAGCAGCGCTCTTTGGGCCGATATACGCAATCGCAGTGCGCTTCTAGTTGAACCGCCCTTGCACCGACATGCGGCTTGTCTGCGCCCTTATGACCGGTCCGCACTCTCGCAGCACACAGTGCTGGGTCCAGCGGGACATGCTGAACCTAACAGGATAGACCACCTAATGGGCCATTCCATACCCAATGGGTTAGGCCGGGTTGACCAGAATCGGGTGGGCACGTGCTGGATCCGACCAGGTCGGACAGGACTCTGGAAAATTACGACCCCTTCGCTTTCTTTTTGCCATATCTTTTGCACCATTCGTCTGTTTGATGAATTGTAAGTGGAACCTGTAATCATGGAGAATGAATGTCCCATTAATTATATTGCACTAGAGTTTGGGGGTATATTTGAGATACAGAATGGTTGGATCGTGCATGTATCCAACTGAGCCCCATGGACTAAAATGCTAATAACTCACAGACTGGGTGGTTGATTGATGCGCCGTCAGGTGTGTTGAGACCCCTATGAGGTGGAAGACTACTGAGATACTTCTTCATGGTGATTTGTGATAGTTGGAGTGTTGAATAGTATCTCATGGTGTGGATCATTCCACATACGAGTTTGTAGAGTGCAGAGACCTTGTACCTAGATTAGACTTGACGACTCCTGACAGATTGACTCGGACTGACTCGACTAGACCAGTGGGGAGCACCTTGTTGTGGCAGTAGACCCACGGATGATGAGCGCCTGGTTGTGGTGGTAAATCCTTGGAATGTGATAGGTGGAGTACCTATGCAGAATATTTGGGGGAGCACCTGGTTGGGGCGGCAGATCCACGGTGGGGAGCACCTTGGTGACAAAGTAGACCCACAGTACTCGACAGGAGCAGTATCTCAGCAGTCCATGGTTTGTGGGAAGCACTTTGCTGTCATGGCTGGCCCACTGTACTCAATAGAGGAGGAGTTATCTAGTATCAAAGGTTTCTACAATGTGAATAAAAATCATGGTTGAGCTGAGTCAGTAACATTTGAGTTTACCTCATGATTGAGATGGATTACTTGATAACATAGGTATATGTATGAGGATATACCTAAGTGGGGTTATCTCTATATTTAATTATTTTTGTTTTATCATTTTTGGATTTTTTTTGACCATGAGGGTCTCAGGGTTCCTACTAAGTATCATTATACTCACCCCTGCACGGGTTATGCCCGCACCTCATTGTGTTGGATGAATGTGACAGACAGTGCTGACCGAGGTTGAGAGTACCAGGACTTGACGGTACCCGAAGGTGGACCTTATAGCACATCGGTACACGGAGGTGAGGAAGGGATGTAGAGTGCTGAGGAGTCGATATGTACCTACCCTTCAGGTAGGAACCTTGAAGGAGGAACCAATGACTATTTATTATATTTTATTAGTTGTACTTGTACTTTCAGTTTCTTGAATATTCTAGTTTGACTTGTATTTTCCCCCTTTTACTTACTATTCACACTTTTTGCTTATTCAGTTTACTCGTGATCATATCTGCAGTCTGTGTTTAAATGTTATAAAGGAAATACCTTCTCTGTTTTAGTGAATTATGCCTTTGGTGCTAGTCGCCAGCACCTGGCCTATGGATGGCAGACATGTGGTAGTCATGGCACGGGCCCCGGGGGATGGGTTGTTACAACATAGAAGATTTTTTTTGAAATAAATTAATTATATAAAAAAAATATTAATTTAAATTCATAAAATTATTATTATTAGTCATAGACATAATTTTAAATCCAAATTTACTAGGGAAAAAAATTTCAAGAAAACTTACTTCCTCATCATGTATACGAGATTTGTATAAAAATAATATTTTCCAATTATAAGAATTTAAAAAGTTTTAAAATAAAAAAATATTTGTTAGAATGATATTAATATGTGTCATAAATATAATTTATTGAAATATTTAAATCCTTTAATGTCTAATTTTCATTAGTGGTCCAATTTTTATCCTTTTGAGATTTTAAAAATGCGTGTACTCATTTTTACTATAAAAAAACAGGTGTGTCTCTCAAATCACATATAAATGGACAGCACCTATTTTCTTTACATATATCCCTGAAATAAAAGAATTATAAATATAACTACTTCTATATATTCCTTACATACAACCCATATAACCTCATATCATATTTTGATAAAAAATCATTCACTATGAGTCTTTTGGTGCTTATCTATGGAGGCTTCACGAAGAGAAGGTATCAGGAATAATTGTCTGTCTTCATATTATTTCTTCATCCATATCATTAAAATATTATAAAAGTATTATTATATAATAAAAAATAAAAAATATATTGATATGTTGTTATGTTAGTGGAATAAACTAAAACAGTACCATCTTTTGTCAAAAAATATATTTATTAGCATTCGTGTGTATAAGGAACTATTACCTCATCAAACTACATAATTAGTTTTCAATCATATCCCTTAATGGATTGTTTTAGAGGATAATTTAATATAAATATATATTATATTTGGAAAATATTTATAATATTTGATTATTATCCCATATTCCTTTTTAGTTTTTAATATGTGAGGTATACAATAATGCCACTTGTGTGTACGAGAAACTATCACAATGCGAGGTGATGTGATTTAGTTTTCAATAATGAATAAAATTGAGGGAAATAAGTATAATGTTACACAATATATCATATATAAATGAAATAAAAATGATTTAAATTACAAATATATCATTATGAAAATCTCATATATAATTTTCTTTCTTACACTGGAAAATGATAACAACAATTGTGGATGTGTGGAATTCGGCCTCCACAAAACGATATTAATCATTTTTCATCAACAAATGACATAGATAATTAATATAAGTATATTTTAAGAAATAATAATTTATTTATTATATCTATTATATTACTATCATTCTATAATGATAAATTAATTTATACATTTTTGTCATAATGATGATTTTTAAATGGAAACGTTCCCATCAATACGTACGACCTACATTCTCAAAAAATATATCATAGTTCATTTTTCCAATCCATATTTCATGATTGGTTTGAAAATGAATAATTTATGTATAAATATCATAATCATGTCTTCATTATTATTTTTAAAATGTTCATCAATTACCACATTAACCAATTTTTATCCTACTGAAGACATTTTTTATACTTAATCCATATATCAATGAAACATCCACCCAAACATTAATTTATTATATAATTATATATTAAATGTTAACATGTAAAATAAAATTAATAATAAAAATGGAAAATTTTATAAAAGAAGTAAATAATTACAAAATGTTTATTATTCAGGAATATAAAGGACATGTGTGACGAGTCCGACTCAATGTAACAAAATTAATCTCAATTCCATATCGTTGTGGAAAATTTTAATGTTTTTATATATTATATTTTTAATAGTGTATATGAATACCATTTGGAACATTATATCATTAATTAAACTATTCATGTTTGTATATAATGTCTTGTATAATGTTATTATTTCTTAGTTCTTATTATTTAATTATTTATTATTTGATAAGGGACTATTGAAAATTTCATTTATCATATTTCTTATGATTGTATATTTAACCCATATCCTATTATTTTAAATGATTTTTTTCTCGATATGAGTGTTTTATAAACAAAATATGGTTTATTTATTTCATAGTTTTTGAAAAAAATAAATCTTATTTCCGAATTTTTAATTTATTTACCAACAAAAAAATGTTATTTTTAAACAAAAATAATGATGATGCAATTTAATTCTATTTGAACCATTATTGGAATATTTTTATCCATTAAAAAATTTATTTTTTTATTATACAAAAAATGTATCTTGCATATTATATTTAATTTATGTTTTGAAAAATTTATTTTAAAATAAATGGGTATATTAATATTTTAATGTTTTTTTAAATAGGGAATGGATGTGTTTTTCAAGGAGTTTATGATTAAATGTGGAAAATATAAAATTATTTATTCATTATATGGTCCTTATGTATTTTTTACAATGGGTGCACCCAAATAGAACAATGTGAGATTTTTATAGCTTATAAGATTTTTGAGGATTGATTTCACTCCATTTAATTGGTTAACGATTTTGTTCTTCAGAGAATTATTTTGGAATTTCTTCTAATGAATATTCTTATTTATTATGGTTCTGTATTGGTTTTAAACATTCTATGTGATGATTTCCCTATGAACCAAAATAATATTACTATTCATTTAAATTTTTTTTCATTGTAATCAACTATTTTTAAAATGTATTCTAAATGATCTTTGTAAACAAATTTTAATTAATTTTATGGTTTAAATTTTTTGGTTTTTAATGTGATATTTTTCATGGGTTTTCATTATTTTACTAGACTAATGGTTTTATTTTATTTTTGTCCCTTTTGAGACTTTGTAATCACCCTATGTATCTATAATTATTTCCATATTTTTTAATGGTGGGTAAATAAAAGGAATAGATCATGTTGAAATTCATGACAACTTTTCATGAAATGAAAGCATGTTTTGATATAAATTCATTAAATGGTAGGAAAAAATGGTGAGTGAATGGAATATTCCACTTTTAATATTATTGTAATTTCATGTTTGATTTATGACCTAATTTTATGAAAATACAATCCTGAAATGACCTTAAACTGTAAGATAATTAATTAATAACATAATACCCAACATTATGTAATATTTATGTTATGGTCATTATATATGGTCGTGGTTTGATGTGTCAAAATAGAACATTATATCTGATAAGAAGATCATATTCTTCTATAATGACTCAAATTACATATATTAAATTGGAAATGTTTTGGTATTTTCATCTTAATAACATAATTGAGAAGATAAGTTAATTCAATGTGACTAATGGGAGCTGAATCTTTGGTATATATATCTGAAAACGTGTGAGAGTTTTATTCACATAATATATTTAATGGATTCATTTATAATTGTGGTTTGTAAACAATGATCTCAAAAGAGAGAGCTCTTGTGTAAGGATATTTATGGGCCTACCATAGTCTATTCTCAATGTGGGACACTTTACAATGTTATATTCCACATTGATTCAACAATGAATGTATGATTATTAACATAAGAAAAAATATGAGGTATTATATTTCATTGATTAATGGTGATGTATAGAGGAGAATTAGACCATATAGAATCTTATGTGTTTAAAATATATTATGTTCGTAGAAATTATTGAGTGGTTTCTAATGAAAAGAAATTTGTTTTGAAAATACATTTCGTAGGATATCTGAATTAAACAACATTTTTTAGTATATAAATACCATAGTGAATGAGAAATCATGAATCATGAGGTTTCATGAAGGATTTATAACAGGGTTGGGATAAAACCATTATTGTTATAAATATCTCATTAATAAGATTCATTCAACACCTATAGAGATACCGATTCTGGAATAGTTATGGTCTTCAATAATTATTAATGTATCACATTATAGAACTTTTATAACTCTCAAATATACCCATGCTGATTACTAATATTATTATCAAATAGAAAAAGGGTCCAAGGAATGTTTCTTTCATGGATATAATAATTAGAACTGTCAATATAAACCCCATTAAAATTATAAATACATATTTATTCATAGAAAAAACAGTCTATTCAGGAAACAATATAATGGGAAAGATCATAACATGATAGAAGATTTGATTGAGTAAAAATAATCATGTGATCATATCCATGTTGATCTGAATAGAAGACTAAATGCACTAAAATGTTAATGGAGCACAAAATATCCAGAAGAGAAAATATGTAATGAGTTTCTATAACACATTATGACTATGGAAGCTTATGGGAGAGTTATTGAAGGTCATGATGTATAACATAGTGTTCCAAAAACAAAAAATTTTGGGTGGAGATTCAATGGTATACTAGGATTAGATAAATGATTCAAATGTTTAGAAATGATCTTAAATACTTGTTTCCAATATATTGTAGAAAAATAAATATGCTCAAATAACTAAGAAGTCTCATTGATTCAATTTTTTTGGAGTTATAAATTAAATATGAAATGGATTACATACATGAAAATATGTGTGGTGAGATAATGGAATTACCACTGTGGAGGAAAGATAAAAAATTGGTATATTGATTAAATGATAAAGATTATGGTATAATGTAGTAATTGGATAATTTATTTATGATAGTCCATAGATATAAATAAGGTAATTATTTCCATAAATCCATTTCTATATTTTTTTTGCTTATAACCATCCATGAAGTGTAAATTATTTTAAAAATAGAATTTATATATCATAAAAAGTTATTTTTAAAAATTTATTTCCATATTGCATTTTTGGAGGATGAATCATTATATAGTGGTTAGGGATTTTCACTGAAATGTAGATGGAAGTATTTGTTTGTTTTCTAAGGTGTATACTATATGGTATAATGAAATCACCATTGAAGTATGTTGAAATATTATTGACTCTATATATCAGAAAGAATTCATCTAAATCAATGATGAAATTTTTTATCCCGGAAAAGTGTCCAATGATTTAATTTAAATAATTCTTATCATATAACTTAATGAAATTCTCTTAGATTTTTAAGATATTGAAATGATTGTGGAGTTAAAATAATATTGTTCTATAATGATTTATATGAATGATATTAGTGGCCCCAGTCAGATTTTGGGTATGTATACATGGGGAGAAAAGTAGACTAAAGAATTTATTTTATCATTCAGTAAGTACATTTGAATTTTTATTGAAATATTGATAATGAACGTATTTAAGGTTTTGAAATCCCCATTGGTTGAAAACATTAAGTTATCTAAAGAAAGAAATTGATAAAATAGATGATGAGGATATATATATATATATATATGGATATAGTTTCTTATATATATATTTTGTATGTTTAATACATGTGATTGTTTGTTTAGGGGAATAAATTTATCATACAATTGGTCTTCATATCCAGTAAATATAATATCTATAAAAATTACTCTAGAAATTTGAAAATTGTAATATCTAAAATACCAATGGTCTACAAAAAAAATCTGTTTGTTTTGGATCATAAATTTTATTTAATTTTTTTTATATTTTATAAGAGATATATATTCATATAAGAGTACCATAAAAAAAATTTATATTCAATTGTAAAAATAATAGTTCGATATCAAGAATACAATTTATAAATATAAATTAAAAGTCATTAGAATATTATGAGGACTTCATGTAAGAATGGTTTTTATGGATCCAGATGATTTGATTATTAGAATAACTCATCATGGAGATGGAGGAAGGGTTGTTTTATTTTGTCTATTAATGTGCAGTTAGTAATCTAAGGAATCCATGTTTTAAAAATTGGTGATGCACATTGAGTGGAAGTATATTTTCACATGGATGTTATTCATGGATTTGGTGATGGAGTTATAAAATATTGTTGGAAGAAAAAGTTAGTTGGATATGGTAACCAATGCATTTTTTGGAAAAATATAAAGAAACATATTTCATTTGAGGGAGTTATGTTACCATAAGAATAAAAATATTCATATATAACTTTTTTAGAAGATGATGATTTTCACTTTCACCTATATTTTTTTGGTTTCATTAAGTCCTTAAATGTATTCTTTATGTGATGGATTTTTTGGAGTCATTAAGATTAAATTCATGTTATATTATCTATGACTAAAATGATGATGTTTTTGATAAGGTTTTTTTTATTTAGGGGGGATTTTTATAGTGTATTTCCATGATTGATATAAATTATTGTTAAGACAATGTTTTATAACAAGGATGTTATGTGACCATGATGTGATGATGAAACAATATATGTAGAAAAAATTGATATTTTGAGGATGTATAATGTGGCAGACAAGAATTTTAATGACCCACCGATTCTCATTGGCTTGAGAGTACAATGATTTATTACTAGGACATAAGCGACATCCCCAAGACACCAAAAGCTAGAAAAAACGCTGAATGGTTTTAAATACATGGGGGGACGATTTATCCATTATGAAAGAAACCAATAAACTATCAAAACATAACTAAACAGTCACTATATTGCATGCACGAATGAAAGGAAACTCAAAAACATCATGTACCTCAAAACCACCTAATGGAAACCAAAAGTGGATGACTAAAAAAGTATCAAAGTACAAAGATGATAAACTACACAAGACTCCTTAAAGACCTCAAGAATCCATTCTTCACATGATCCATTATCTGAAATCTCCAAACCGCCCAAACATCATGAGGTAGTTCTAAAAATGTGTGAAACATTACCTTTTCCCTTTTCCATGAATATTGAATATACCAAAGCACCAAAGGGAAATACCATTTCTAGGATATGAGGTACATTTTTTTGGCCATGACATTTCTGAGAAAGGAGTTTTGGTTGATCATGAAATGATAGAATACATTATCTCTTCAATCCAATGAAGAATGCTTTCAAGATATTATGTTTTTTTGGACATGATGGTTTCTACCAATGATTTTACAAGATTTGTCATGACTAGATTCAACAATGATAGCTCTCAAAAATAATAATTATTAATTTTAATGGATAAGGGAATTTCAGATGTCTTTTTAGGAATTGAATGTTCTTCTTACATCGGCACCTATCTTGATCTTACAAGAATTAGGATAAGTGTATGGGGTGTATTAGGATACATCGGGATCAGGTTTGGTCTGTGTACTCATGAAAAGAGATCATGCAGTTTCTTATGGTTTAAGGGAGTAGAGGGTTCATGTGAATAATTACACAACAGAGGATTTGGAGTTAGTTGTAGTCATCCATGATTTGAAAACATGGAATCATTATCTCTTTGGTGAAAAATTTACTCTGTTTATAAATCAAAAAATCTTGAATCACATTGTGGAAAAGGATATTGTTGGAGTATCTATAAATGATTGACCTTTTCTATATGTACACCCTAGGGAAAAAAAATTCAGTGGCAGAGGAATTGATTAGAAAATCATAAGCTCAATTGGAAAAAGAATCATCAGATAAATGGCACTTTATCTTGGTCTTAATAGGCATGCATGTGGAATGTAGAGACCGAGGTGATGTTGGGGTTTTCCTTTCAGCTAATTGTGTTCCTAATTTATTAAAAATGATCAAAGAGTCAAAATAATCTGATGCAGAATGTCTGGTTGTAAGATCAAAACTAAATTATGGGGAGACCATTGAGGGCTAGAAACATAATGGGGGTTCAGTTCTATGCATCAGATATCGTATGGTCGTACATATGGTTTTATTGTTTAAAATACTTCATGATTACCACCAGTAGACGTGGGTTGTACATCCTAGTACACAAAATAATTATAAGGGTATGATGGAGTAGATTTGTTGCTACAGATTGAACTGGAAGGTGGCTGAGTTCATCTCGCAGTACTTAAAGTTTCAGCACGTTGAAGCAGAGATCCAGAGACCATCTAGTATGATACAATCTCTGACTATCCTAGTGTATAAATGGGATCATATAGTAATGGATTCTGTTATAGGTCTTACATGAATAGTCTAAATATATGATGTCATTTGGGTGATAGGGGATCGTCTAACCAAGTCGGACCCTTTCATCCATATTCATGAAACTCATACGATAGAGGATCATTCAAAAATAAATATAATAGAAGTGGTAAATAGGCATGGTGTACCAGTTTCTACAATTTAAGATAGTGATATGAGGTTCACATCTCGTATTTGGGAATTCTTATAGTAAGCCGTTGGGGATCAATTGACTTTCAGCACATCTTGTCAACCTCAAATGGATAGGTTTTCCGAGAAGATGATAGAAATGTTGGATGATATGTTCCAGGCATGTATAATGGATTTTGGTGGCTCATGGGATGTTTATATACCCTTCGTGGAGTTATCAAACAATTAAAACAATAAAGCCACAAAACACATTTCTCCTTTTGAAGCATTTTATGGGCCTCCTTATTGTTCTCCACTCTGCTGGGTGGAAACAAAAAAAACATCAGTAGTTGGGAGAAACCATGTCTATGAAACAATGGAGAATATCGAATTTATTAGAAATGGAATGGAGACCGATCAGAGTCCTCATAAATATTATTCAGATCATCATCGATGACTGTTGATATTTTTTGTGGGTGATAATGTCTTCTTGAGGATCTCTACAAGGCATGTACATCGTTGTTTTGGTAAGCAAGGAAACTTATCTCTTAGATAAATTGGACCTATTGGGAGATTGGAATATGATTGAGAGGTGGCATATCGGTTGGCATAACCACCATTGTTTAGCTCGGTGCATAATTTGTTCCATGTATCACAGTTAAAAAAAGTATCACCCTCTTCCTGAACATGTGATCAGATGGGATGACATTGACCTAGACCTGAATGCATCTTTAGTACATATCACATGGCGAATTGTGGATAGATCAGATAATGTCATGTGTGGGAAAATCATCGGCCTAGTGCATGTTTAATGGTAATATGGTCAGATTCATGAAGAGACTTAGGAACATTAGAATTAAATGAAAGAGCAATCTCTGAAACACTTTTTTCCCCGTGAGAGTTTTCTAATTTTTGAGGAAGAAAATACCAATGGTGGGGAAAATGTTGTACCCCTAGTTTTTGGTACATAATCCTCTTTCCACATGTTTTTTACTGATGTGTTATTGAGAGCTTCCATAAAATAAAGAGTTTATATAAAATAGAGAGATTCCATAAAATATACAGTTTTCATAAAATAGAGAGATCCCATAAAAAAGATAGTTTCAATAATATTGAGAGTTTATGTAATATATAGAGTATCTGTAAGATTCAGAGATTCCATAATGTTGGTTGTTTCTATAAAGTGGTTTGTTTCTATAACATGGGGTGTATCCAGAAATTTGTTTGTTTCCCTAAATTGGGGTGTGTGAAAAAATTGAGATGTTTCCATAAAAATGGTGTTGCCATAAAAAGGGAAAATATAAAGGATGTGATAGTTTAGGGGTTTTATAAGGAGTGTTGGGTCTAAATGGAAGGTCATACAATCCATACATGGTTGACCGATACCGTGTGTTAAAACATTGAATAATGGTCAAATCTAGATCCTATTTTCTAGGATTTTACTCTTTTTTGCTCTATATATTTCATTTTGGATTCAAAACGATCCTATTTCTATATTAACCAACTATAATGCTGGATAACCCTCCACACATTAGTTGGAGCTACCGTAGAGCGTTATTGTGGTAATTTCAAGCCCAATTCCTTGGGTAAGTGCCGATCATCTTGGTTATTTTCCATTTTTTATAAACTTCTCCTTCAATACTTCTTGTTTTTTTAGATCTAAAACTCGTGTGGGTAGATATATGTTTTTTAACATCACATATGTCTAAATAAGGCCTTTTTTACTATATATGAAGATATATAAGCTTCTTTATTGGAATCTTAATTCGATTCCTGAGGTATGTCACCATTCTTTCCTAATTTTTAATGTTTTCATAGATCTTCTTAGATATACTTCTATGATCTCCAATAAATCTCATATATGAAAATATAGTTGGTATATCTATGTATTTGGAAGCAAAATAATTCAATGTTTAGTTGTGATCTTTCTAGGATAAGAGAACTAAAGATGCTATTGGAGAATCAGCCCGTCTTCAAGTGCGTTCTTCGTTTGTTGATGTGATTCACAAAAAAACATTGAGGTATGTGGATTCAATATCATCTCCTCTTTCTATAATTGATTTGTATACTAACTAATTATTTTATTTAATGGGTTTGATTGTGAAAATCATGGAATAAATCTTCTTCATTGATGATTTATGGTATCATAGAAATTGTGAAATCTTGGTGAATTATTGTGTGACGTGATTTGGCCTCTTGTATTTAAAATGATGATATTAAATTATTGATTTCCTAGAATTGAAAATTTTTTTGATGAAAATTTAGAATTCAATAAAAAGGTTGTTTTATTTGAAAATTTGTTTTGTCATGGTCATTGGGAATATTAGTGTGTGAGTTCATATTAAATTTCTAGGGCATGGTTGAAATATGACCTTGTGTTCATTTCCAATGTTTAAAGGCACACATGATATAAATTTTATATTTCATATATAATTAATTGATGAAATGTGACATTGTGCTCAGTTTTGAAGGGTTAATGGAACATGGGAAACAATTTTATTATGGTGACTTGTTAAATCGATGAGAAACTGCTCATGACTATGGAACTGTCATAACATATCATTCATGGTTGGTTGCATTCATTTTTTGAATGGTTGGGTATTCCAAGAATAGAATATTGTGAAATGATTTTAAATATTGTTTATTTATTTTTCTAGAAAGATATATTGATGGGAAAATTGGTTTCAATTTCACTTTCATTACCAAAATCATACAAGTGAAATTAAAAAAAATTCCCCTACAAGATATTTTTCTAGAAAAATTACTAAAATTGATTTAAAATAAATACACAATATCCCTTTATTTTAATACCCAAACAATCCACAGTCTCTTTCAACCAACTATGCATCCTACTTTATGATAGTTCCATGCTCAGGAGTAGTTTCACATCAATCTACGAAGTTGTCACAAGGTAATTTTTCACATGTTCCATTAACCCTTTGGCACTAAGAAGTGGGTCATATTTCTACCAAGCCCCATATATTCCATATCAAATTAATATCCGGTGTTCCATTAAAACTTTGGAAATGAGCACAAGGTCATATTTATACCAATACCCAGAAAGGTAATAAGATCTTACACACCAATATGACCAACTATCAAGCCAAAACAACTTTTGAAAAAAAACAAAAAAATTTTGAAATACAAGTTTTCACCAAATAGTTTAACAATTCCATCAAATCAATAATTTAAAATGATCATTTTAAATTCAAGAGGCTAAATCAAATTACACAATAATTAAATATGATTTCAAAATTTCACTAAAACCATAAATCATCACAGATGAAGATTTATTCCATGACTTTCACAATTAATCCCATTCAATTAAACCATGTTGAAACAAAGACAATAAATTATAGAATGAGGATATGTGTGTTATTCCACCTACCTCGATGGTTTTGACGAAACTGGACAATAGATGGGAAATGCATAAGAAGATGAGTCCATTCTCCAAGAACAGATTTTGTTCTCTTATTCTAGCAAGATCATGACTAAACATTGAATTATATGGCATAAAAAACGGAGATCATCCCACTATACGTTCATATCTTGTAAATAATGGATATTAGAGATGTAGATATAAACAGATCTACGAAAAGTGACAGATCATGAATGAATGTTGACATACCTTAAGAATCAGATCAAGATTCCACGAAAGCTGCTTAGATCTATTTCTATATCATGAACAACTACGTATTTTTCCTTACATGTCACAAAAAAAATTATATCTACCCACAAAAGATGTAGATCTATGAAAATGATAAATAGAGAAGATATTGAAGAAAACAGAAAAGATCAAAGAGGATCGTCACTTACCCTATGAATCTGGAATGAAATCACTAATGGAAGGTACTATGTTGGATCCAACATGTGTGGGGAGGGTTCTACAGCTATATAGGGAGTTTAATACAGAAATAGGGGCTTTTTGATAACAAAAAAAAATCGTGAAAAAATGAGTAAGATTCTTGAAAATATGATCTTGATTTGGCCACTACGTAAGGATTGACCACATGGTTTGGGCCAATCGGGTATGGATAGTGAAACCATAATTTTTGTACGAACTATAATTATAAATACAAAAATATATACCATGATTCACCTTATTCCATTATATGGAACCCCATTTTTTAAAGAATCATCCCACTTTATGAAAACACCACAATTTATTGAAATAATCAACTTTATGGAAACACCCCACATTATGGAAATAACCCACATTATGGAAAGAAAAATCATTATGACAACACCCAACATTATAAAAACATTCTAAATTATGGAAAATATTTATTTTTTGGAATCTCTATATTTTAAGAAACAATCTATTTTATAGAACCACTCTATTTTATGGAAACATATTACTTTATAGAAACTCTATTTTATGGATTCTATATATTTGATCGAAACTCTCAATCAAATCCACAAAATTTAAAAAAACATTTGGAAAAGGGGTAATGTACCCTAACTAGGGGAACTACTTGATTAATGAAGAAATTATTTTATCATTGAATAATTACATTTGAATGGTCCTGGAAATATTCATAATGACTGAATGTCTGGTTGTGACAACCACATTAGTTGAAAAAATTGTTTTATATAATGAGAAAAAAATTAAATAGTTGGTGAATCTATATATATGGATATAGTTTCCTATATATTAGTTTTTTATGATTAATGCATGTATTTGTTTGTATAAGGGAATAAATGTATCATAAAATAGAAATTTATAGCCAGTAAATTGAACATCTAAGAAAGAAAACTAGAATGTAGTAATGTGGATTATAAAATATCTCAATTTCCTATAATAAATTTCACATTGTTTGGGAACATAACATTTGTTTTAACATTTTTTATATATTTTAGGACATATACATATATAGAATAGTAAAAGTTTATTTTTTTCCAAATTCAAAAGTAACAACCATAGCTGGATATCAAAAATATATTTTATAGTTGTATATTCAGATACTTCAGTAGAGTATGAGGTCTTCATGAAATAAATATTTGTAATGATCTAGTTGATTTGATAATTTCAATAACTCATAATGGACTTGGAGAATGAGTTGATGCCTTTTGGATGTCGAAGTGCAGTTGATCAGGGGAAGAATCTATTTTTTATTAATTGGTTATGCACATTGAGTTGATGAGTAATTTCACATTGATGTTTATGTAGGAGAGGGTGATGGAGTTATAAAATAATGGTTGAAGATAATTTTTTTGGGATATGTTTACCATGATTTTTTTAAAAAAAAAATTGGATTAAAAAATTTTCCTTTGAGGGAGTTAAGATAACATAAGAATGAATAGGGACATGAAAAACCTCAGTAGAAGATGATGAGTTTCAATTTTGGGTATATTGTTTTGGTTTCATTAAATCAATGAATGTATCTTCTATGTGAGGGATTAATATGATCCATGAAGAGTCTATTAATTTCTTATTATCTATTTCAATAATGATGATTTTTATTCCATGGGTTTGTTTATTTAAGGAGGCTTGCTATAGTGGAATTCCCTCATAGATAGAAATTTTTATGAAGTCAATGTTCTAGAAAAATGATGTTAAGTGACCAAGTTCTGGGGATGAAACAATTCATGTAAAATTTATTTATGTTATGGATGTTATATTATGATTGATATATAAGGGAAGACATCAATATGAATTGTAATTTATTATTTAAAAGGGTTCATTCAATGTGAATCCATAAAAGAGAAATACCATTTTTTATGCCCATGAAAATCAGAATGTTTTCACAAATGATTTTTCAATTATTCCCCACTATAAATAATTAGAACGATGTCACTTATTTCTGACAATGTGTGAAATATACAATGATATAGATTTTCATTATTTTTCTGTTATAATAATAATGTTTTAGTATTCTCTCATGGAGAAAGAAAATATTCAGAATTGTAGAACCACTAATTATTATCCCATTAGTAGGTTATTTTTTAATTGGGTATTATTCAATGATTTTGAGTTATTTGAGTGTGGTTGTTTCAGGGTTCTCACTTGGGATATTTGAATAGTTATATCTAGTACATCATCTCATTGTTTTACCTATTTTTTAATTTTCAAGAATTTATTCCATGTTTTAATTTCATGACAGTTCTTCCATATTGATCTACTATATAAAATAAATTATAGCTCAGTTTTTTCTGAAATTATATATTTAGATTTAAATAGTTAATTCATTTTTTGAAGAATATATAATTTAATTTTATATATTATAATTTTTAAAACACCTTAAATATTAATTAAATAATAATTTGTCATTAGGGTAGTTTCTAATTTTTGTTAAATTAAATAAATATTCACAAAATTTTTGTAATATTCCCCAATTGTAATATATTGATTTGAATTTTTTGAATTTATTCATTTAGGATATTTTTAATTTCATTTATATATGGGTCTTGTCAAAATATTACTAGTAAATAATATATAATAATTAAAATGTTACATAAGAATAATTATTTAATTTACTATTTTGGGAACAATGTATTAATGAAGAATACCTAAGACTACTCTGAATGTTCATTTCATTATGGTGGACGAGGTTTCTCACAATGATGATGTGTTATTGGATCTTTAATATTAAATATTTTACAGTAATAATATATATAAAATGAAGTGGAATATTACTGAATAAATCATATATATATATGTTTCCATCAGTAGTGTCATTTCAAATCATGTGAAATCCTTTTTTAGTTTGATTAACTATTTGATCATAAAAAATTGAACTATTTTGTTGATAAGTTTCTAGTGATATTATTCTGGGATTACAATTTGAGGAGACACATCATGAGGGGTATTGCGATGTTTAGTATTTACGTATTAGTGGCATTTCAATTTGATATTTCATAGTTACAGATGTATTAATGTAGATGTTGGTGCGATATTTTATAAAATGAATGGAAATATTTTTTTTGATGAATATTTTAATAGATAATAACTCAATAAAAAATATTTGAATAATTATTTAATTTTTTATTTTCATAAATTAATAAAATATGTATCAAGTGAAAATCATTTCATAGGGTTGTGTAATAACAATAAAATTTTTACATTGTTTTAATAATTTGAATATAATATTTAAAACATTAACATTAAATTGGGATTAGAGATAGATGACCCATATTTGATTTTTTTAAATTTTAATTAGATATTTGTAAAATTGAATATTAATGGTTCAATTTTATTTCTGATATTATATGAATATATTGTGGGATAATTTAATTTCACTGGTCTGTTAAATTCATTTTTAACATTTGTGTTTGTCTTGTTTTTTTAGGTATTATTGTGGACTTATCTATATATATACTTGATGATTAACTATAAATATGATGGAATGGGTCCAAAAGTTGGTGATAACCATTTAATGAAATTTTTCACGGGGGAACATCTAAACTAAAAAAATGAGAGTCTCCCTTGATAGTAACATCCATAATATTGGATAAATTACTTGATCAGGTTGTTTCATAGATTTATCAAAAAACATAAAGAATAAAAATCAATAGTATAATATATTATATGTGTTTAAAATGGAAGAAATATTTTCAAAATCCAACAAATTAGTCATTAATGTGATGTTAATCTATACTAATGAAAATCTTAGGGATTTTTTTATGTTAATTATGGTGATATAGCTTCATTATAATTAATTTGGTTTTTCTATATAGTGGAACATCTCCTCTCACAAATCCATGATAATTTTTAACTTTATCTGCCTTATAGGGGGTGGAATGAGGGATGAAATACTTCAATAAAAACATCCCATTGTCTATCTTATCTTTTTGGATAGTCCAACATTAAGCGTGGTTTCTTGGATTTCTTTTTGGTATCTCGACCTTAGTTCTGATGGAATCACTATCATTATTTATTGAAGATATTGCTTCCCTAATATTTTATTACATATATTATTATTTTAATATGTCTCTTATTGGGTTCCATGGTATATATGATCCATAATTGTATAACCTCTCATATTTATAATTTCTATGTGAATCCCAACAAAATAATATTTTTTGGTTATCATAACACCCATTATTGGTGATTTTATGTTTTTATTTTGTAGATAATCTACAACTAAGTGGAATTGGAAAAATTTCTTGTATGTTTGGTAGCTATATTGTTTTAAAATATACAATTTGGTGGGTTACTAACATTAGAGGTATCTGATGGACCACTATTATAGTGATATGATGAGTTTGTTTCGTGTATTAATGGTTTCCCCTTTCTATGATGGATATTAGTTATTTATGGAATTTGACTTTTATTATCCCCTCATTTTTAATCATATTTCTAGGTTTACCAATTGCAGATTTTTCAAGCCCCTTCCATCTTCCCTTCTTCATTTTTCCTCAAGAATCCACCTATTTGATCTACTTAGATAGTAGTTTCAATGTAGGGTTTCCCACTATTTTTTCATGGGATATTGAAATTATATATGTTTTCAACCTTCCTAGTAGTAAATAATATTTTTTTGGTGATTTGCGGTTGAAATTTAGATTAGAATATATTTTATATTTTTTATAATTGAATTTTTAATTAGAGATAGATTGGCATGGGAGATATTATGTGTAATGAAATTCTCAAAACTGGATAAATAAATTCTGATGTTTTGTAAGGTAATGTGAATAGGGGAGAAATAAAAGTTGGAGTAATAGAGAAAAATTTATTTAGCCATTTCTATTATTTTAAATTCATCCAAAATGATGGATGATTTGGACAGAAAGGAATATAGGTTGTTATTAATATTTTAAAATTCCTATTATATCCCAATTTTATAAATGCATTAGAAAATATATTTTTTCTCATATTTTTTGGAAAATTCAGAAAAATTCGATAGAAACTAATGTCAATTGTTGGAATTTAGCATGTTATTAATCCAGACACAAGAATAAAAATAAAAATTATTTTATTTTATTTTCCATGACACCATATCAAATCACTTATTTTATATTAATTTATCTCAACAATCATTTTGTTAGTGTTGCCTTTATATGTTAACATTTATATAATGATGATGATGCTAACTTGTGATACAAATATTCAATGGGGAGACCCATTATCGAGCTCCAATGAAAAATTGATTAAACCTACAACATGACCGAATATATGGAATTCAACAAAAGATGTAGAGATTAATAAACATAAAAAATAGAAAATTTGATTGATGTTGGATGCCCTGGAAACAAGTTCAAATCAATTTTTTTTATAAGAACTAGAAAGAGTGGTCAAACATGGCTGATTTAAGGGGGATCTCAAAAATGAAGTCAAAGCTATAGACAATGATAATACAAGTTTACATGAAGAATATGAATAAGTCTTATTCATTCAAATTTTGAATTTATGCGACCAATTTAAATGATAGATTTAACTATCATTTTAAAGGATTTTTTACTGAGTTTTTTCAATTTTCTAGTATTTTTTATTATTATGTAACCCCTAATAGAGATGGGGGAACAAGATTTCTTGTTTGGCGTATATTATTATTTTTGTGTAAAAAGTGTAGGGTTTTGAAGAATATCCATAATTTTCTAATTCCATGGATGAAATGAAGAACATTATTCTGTTATTGTGGAATAAACCCACGACATGTTATCATGCAATTTTTACACTAGAATAAGAATAATTAAAGATGATGTCATTTTCATTTAGAATGAGAACTGGTCTAGGTTCAATTAAAGAAGTATGGAATATTGGTGATAAATTTTTGAGTTAGATTATTTATTTGTTAGAAATGAATAATAATAAAAATAAAATTTTATTAATTATGTAAGACAGTATTCTAAAATGACGTAATTCTATAGTGAACTTCATGAAATATCATATTTAATGTGTCCTAAGGATCATTTAAGTGTAATTACAATAAAATCAAAATCATTAGAAGGATTTTGGAGAAAGCCTATTTTCCCAAATTTTGAAAAAAAATCCTAGAGTAAACATATAGATTTTTTATTCTTCTATATAAATCAATAAATATTATTGCTGAAATATTTGAAGGATATAATGGGAAATAAATTAGTAAATAATGATTCATTTATTTCCCCCATCTGTTATTAACATCCATTGAATATTTCATGTTGAAACCATCTCCTATAGAGTCCATAAAGACTTAATAGCACAAAATTTCAAGGAGAAACCCATTATATTATGGGATCCTCGATATTTTCATAAAATTGGATTGTATAATAGAAGGAATGTGTCTAGTGGAGTGTATAGAATTATTTTTTGGAGTTTTTACTGTGAGATCAAATAGGTGTTTAGTAAAAACCCTATTGTTATAAAATTAGAGTATAGAATTGGAGGAGATCAGTGGAAAATTATTGGAAGCCAGAAACATGGAAAAAAATAGGAATGAGACTGGACATCAGGGAAATATGTGACAAAGAATAAGATATTTAACATTAGTGGAGTGTGGGAAAAGTATTAGAGAACTTCTACATAGAACATGTATTTCACCATTACACATTCTTTTTGGTATATTGATTATTTTAGATTAATAGATATTTTCTGAAATTATAAATATGATCACTAGAAGATCAAATATACGGGAATTTTATTTTTATGTTCAATGATTTGAATTTATTTATGTATAATTTATTTCTGGAAGTTACCCTCATAATCATTTTTAAGAGGAATATATTTTGGAATCATAAAAAATAAGTGATAAAGGATATTATTTTATTTATAATTTTTTAACTACCTAATCAAAAATTAATTAATCTTATTATATATCATCATATATATGGTAGAAAAGTAACACTAGCTTAAAAGTTTATATCTATCTAATTGGGTTTCATAATTATGTCGATTAGTGGATACTATTGTTGAGGAATTTTAAGATTCATTGTCACAATAGTTTTTCATTAAAATTAATTGGTTTTCTTCTTTCCAACCAAATACAATGATATTTTATAATGAATGAATAAAAAATAATATAAAATAAAATAAAACCACCTAATAAAAATTCATTATATTATCAATTACACTCTTCCTTTAAGGTCATGATCTATTTTGTCTCATTCATGGAATGTCTTCTTAGTTTCTTATTTCATTAACTACAAAATTTCTATCACATTCGGTACCTTTAATACATGATTTTGTGTCTGTTTAACATTATGTAGTGTATCAAATTTATTCATAGTTAAAATAATATTTTGAAATTAATTTATAATGGATTGAAACTAATTTACCATTAATTAGATATAATCACGTTAAAAATAATTTATTTTCTATATATTTAATACACGAGTTGTGAATTTTTTTTTTCTGTTTTTATTGAAGGAATAGTAATACCTACTTTTTGAAATTATATATATATTATATTTCAAAATGAACTTCATTTTTGGATTCAGAATATCGAAATTATCCTTAGTTGATTTTTTCTGAGAACGTCCAATTTTTATGAATAGTGAAAAATACTTAAAAACAACTTTTTTAATAAAAATAATTTATGGTGATAAATTATATTATTTAGTGGTTTTATAGTATAATTAGAATATATTTTTACCATTTTATCCAATGGTGTTCATTATAATTAATTTCACTTTGAAATTGGACCTAAACAATTGTCAATCTTTTGATATATATTGTTTCTTAAAAACACGCTATTTGTTGTAACAGCGGGAATTAATTATTAAATTAATTAATGAAATTTATATGTTTTTAATTTTGTAAAATATAAATCATTTTTGAATTCGGAATATAAATTATAGCTTAAGGTGAAATTTTGGAATTGTACTGAAAAACATTAATTTTGATGAATAGTGAAACTACCAAGTGGTAGTTAAAAACTGAATTTTTCATAAAACTTAATTTTACTGCTTCTGTCAATGGAATTTCTAAAATCCTAGAGACATGGTTAATATCAAGAAGTAAAATTTGGTTCAATGAGATGAAAATAATTTTTGGTGAATAGTAACTTTTTACTTTTATTTACCACGGTTAAAAGTAAATAGGGTAATTAAGGGTAAAAATGATATTAATATTACCCTAACACATGTCCTAATTCTAGTGGACAAGTGTATTTCGACCAAAAACAACCTTAGGAATAAAATATTATCATTTAGTTACAATTGTATTAGATTAGGACATTTATTATTATTTAATTCAAAGAAGAGTTAAAAGAGTTAAAATCAAAGTTTATTTACTAAAAAAATTTTAATACAGGGTTATACATAAGATAAATTCGATTTTAAATATTCATTAGAAATAAAAAAAGATTTACTACATAATGATATTTTATTTATAATTTTTAGACATTAAATAATTTAATTTATATATGACACAATGATGATGCAGTAATTACCATAATAGTGAAAAATTAAAATAATTGATATTATAAATACACAAATAAATATAATTTGAGACTTTTATGAATTATACTAATTTTCTAAGTTAATATGACATGTTATGAATGATTTAATTAAATTTTTTCTAAGTAATCATTCTGTTATGAGTTTCACAAAAATCAACTATTGAATAGTGTCAAAATTGACATAAAAGAGTTTAAAAAAAATATTATATTATTAATTGATATTAAATCTAAGGATCGGCCAAGAGACATATATATTGATATTTGTATCATTAATGGACCAATTAGGGGTCTATTTGATGTATATAGTATGTTTATTAACTATATAATACAAAAATACAAAGTGACATGGTAAATGTCAAACTAATTAACTAAGAGTTAATACTTAAATATAAGGTTAATATAGTAACCAAAACCTGTCTAAAATCTATTGGTTGAATGGTTTTTGACCTATACCCACCTTAAAATTTAAATAATAAACTTTAGAGCCATTAGAAACCGAATATGAATTTATTATAAATTAATATTTCTAGATTTTCCAAAGGTGCCCCTCACCCCTCTTATAAAAAGGCACTCCTCCTTCTCATTTCTTCACACCTTCAAAGCCTTTTTGTTCAGCCAAACTCTGCCCAAATACTCTCCCAACTTCCCTCACTAAAACCTAGAGGCCTTAGTTTGATCAGAATGCCAACCTAAGGAGCCTTTTTGATCAAATCAAAAGGAAGAACCAGAAGAAGAGGTAATGATTTCACCACCCTTTTCCATGTTCCTTTCTTCTTCCACTTCTTCTTCCTTTGTTATTAACTTTATAAAATAATAAATCCAGTATCGTATATATACTGTGATGTTATTATAAATATGGTAAAACCATATTCAGTATTCTATCCACCCTTTGAATAACATGTCACCATACGTGCGTACGTATGGCTTACCGTCTCTACGTCGTGGCGTAATTGTTATTCAATATATTATTATTTGGATGGGTATAATAATGATGTGTAACTCATGTAAATAATAAATATAAAATGTTAATGATTCTTTATATATGTTATACCATCCATTTAGATATTATTTTAATATCAAAATTATGATATTGTTTCTCGTGCGTACGTACGGACTACCGTCTCCACGAACACGATAAGATTCATTCTCCATCGTATCCATTAAAGTATAATTATAATTTGATGATTTAAAAATGATTTTTAAGGACTTGATATAATTCTGGATATGAATAATATACAACCTATCCATTAAAAACATTTCTTACTTAACAAAACATATAAAATAAAACGAGTAAGTTAACACCTGAAACAACGATAATACTAAGATATTATTAACAAATCAATGTTAAAAGATCATATATGATATCATATTAATGTATATGATTCTTGTATAATTTAATAAATTTTATTTCACCATTATACAGAAGGTTAACTTACCTCAACCAAGGAAAAGTACAAGGTAAGGGTTTATTTCACAATCTCTTCATTATCCGAGGTTGTTTATACGTAATAATCTACTGGGATCTCTTTATCATCCACATCCATGTTTCTTAAAAATGAATTTCAAAACATTTTTTCTATTTTATATAATATGGGTTAAAGTCATTTATACCCTTGTTTTACTTTTTATAAGATGATTATAAAGGAATCTTTCCATCGTTTTCCAAACAAGGTGCTCTTTAACCTTTTTGACAGAATTAAGGTAAGAATTTTTTTATCTTATACGGCGGGTGCAGCAATTTTTCGCCATTATAAAATCTTCGAAGCTTACCTTACAAGATTATAAGAATATTTTCAACAAACATGTTTTATTTTATAAATATATGAATCTTAAATGATTTCAAAATAGAAGGAGATATTTCTTTAAAAAGAATTTTGATTTCATCTATGTCAACATCCTTTGATTGATTTTATGCTTATTTAAAGTTGATTTATTATGATACAAAACTTATATATTGTATTGAAGGTTTTGTGATATGTTTGACTGTGGATGTGATATTTTTATTCCATTCATGGTTTATGGTGAAAGTATTGACATTTCGTATGCTAGTTTTAATACGAATGTTTATGTTATGTTTATACGTTTTCATATGGGAATGCATTGGACTTAATATGTGACAGGTGGAGCCCGCTATAGCTCCTCGATGCATCGGTAGGTCTCATGAGACAAACTAGTGTCTTGTCACAAGGCCTTGGAAAAATCTTATTTGTATTCTTGGCATGAGGCCTTGGCTATGTGGTTATGATAGTTTGGAATTATGCAATCCATCATTAAGAAAGTGGTTATCGAAATTGCATGTGATTATTTGATTAGTAGAATATCCATGTGAATAAGTAAATGGCATTATTTAATTTTATTTTTGCCATACAATGTTGAAGTTGAAGTTTAAAAGGATTTTGTTTTAGTTATACATTGCCTTAAATGTTTATTCTTATTTATGAAAGTTTCCGCTATATTGTTATCCTTACTGGGCATTTGAGCTCACCCCTTTTCTATGTTTTATTTTTCCAAGGATGTGAAGAAGTAAATTATGAATGGCCTGCAGGGATAGTATGAGGGGATAATAGTGTGGATTATGGAGATAATATGTTGTTGTAGTAGTTTTTCACTTCATGATGTAATGTAAAACTTTATGAATATATCTAGTATTTCTTAGGCTACTAAACCAATCAGTCTTTCGGGATTTGATCTTTCCTATGATCATGCCAATGTTATGTAATAATTCACTGACTCTGGGTAACTGGGGTCGGGGTGTTACAGTTGGTATCAGAAGAATTTTAGTAGAAACCTTGGAAGCTAGATTTAGATAAACTCTGATTAGATCACGTAGACCTAAGATGAATTTTGAGGATTAGTATAGAAGAAATTACTTGAATTTTGGTATTGTAGAGATTTTGTGAGTTTTCCGAGAAATACATCTCTGTCTGGATACGAGTAGGTAGAGGCGGATCTGGCACAGATTTACCTAGGGGTAAAACCCGAAAAAACTGCTTTGAGCTAGACTCGAACGGGAACTGGTGCACGACAACGGGCCTTGCTGAACTCTTGGTTACGACACTCCCGGGGGATATGCATAGGATAACTATCATTTTCTTTACAAATCATTATGAAGGGTTTATGAGTATATACATCCTCAAAGAAAACATTCTTATGATTATGGATTATATCCATAAATAGTTCAATCTATGTAAAGTGTTTTGTAAGTATGGGATTATGTATTTTGATTCATAAACTGATCTAGTTTATACCATTGTTTAGAAATGGATCCTAGTGGAAGAAATGGAAACCGTATCAATGCATGCACTCCATGTAGGGATTTCCCTCCTGGTCAAGATAATTATAGTGGAGATGGTGATGCAACTGGTGCCGATCAGCTAATCACCATACTGGGACAACTTACTCCGGTTATGAATAATAACCTTACCCATATGGAGCACCCTGATCCACAACATTGAGGATCAATGTTAGATAAATTCATGAGGAAAAAACCACAAACATTAAATGGGAGTACAAATCCCTTAGTAGCTGAGAAATGGATAAATTCCCTAGAGAAAATATTTCAGGCTTTGGGGAGTAGTGAAAGGGAAAAAGTTATCATGGAAGTTTACTGACTCACTGGAGATGCTGATCAATGGTGGTCATTGATTCAAAACACAAATGAAGATGATGAAGTATCAAATATGGAATGGAGGGAGTTCAAAGATCTGTTTTTAGAAAAATACTTTCCTTGTGACCATCGAGCAGATATGGAAAGACAATTTCTGAGTCTGAGACAGAAAGAGTATGAGAATGTCACAATGTATGAGGCTAACTTTACAAGGTTATCAAGGTATGCTGGAGATTATATACGTAACACAATAAGTAATATTGATCATGTCTTTGATGGGTTAAAACAATTTCTCCATCGAGCATTAGTCTCACAATCCTTTTCATCGTACGAAGACATTGTCTCATGTGCTATCAAGACCGAAAAAGAATTCTCTAAGTCTTATTACTTTAAAGAAAAAAAAGATAAGAAGATACTTGTTGATCAATCTGGGAATAGAAATAAGGGGAAGAAGGGAAATGTTGAATATCCATCCTGTGGTAAATTTGGGAAGAAACACCCTGGTACTTTCTTGAAGGGAATGGGAGTCTGTTACAAGTGTGGTGAAAAAGGCCACCAAGCTCGTGATTGCAAGGGTAAGAAGCAATCTACCAATGTTCAGTGCTACATTTGTAGGGAGATGGGACATTATGCAAATGAATGTATTAAGTGTTTGGAGAACGTACCCAGAAAAGGCCAAGGGATCAAGGCCAAGCTTATGCTATCACTACTGCTGAGGTAGAAGCTCCGAAAGACGTGGCAGCAGGTAATTTAATGGTTTCCTCAAGTTTAGCAAATGCATTATTTGATTCTGGATCATCGCATTGTTTCATATCTTCCTAGTTTTCTAAGAAAATTAAATATTTACAATTTGATTTAACAAGGGAGTTGTCAGTTAAAAATCCCAAGGGAAGTATCATTGCAACAAAGTTTTGTGAATCAGTCCCCATTAGAGCACATAAATGCTATTTATCTGCTGATCTCATCACCATACCTATGATTGAGTTCGATATAATCCTCGGTATGGACTGGCTTTCGGACTATGATGATAAGATTTATTGTAAGAAGAAAGAGGTTACGATTCTTGATGATGATGATAAGGAACACCTTATCTTTAGAGCAAAATCTTCACCACCTAATTCTTATCTAGATCGACCCCCAGTAGCTCAACTAAATTCAATTATTGGGGAGGAAGAGAATTAAATAACTATGGGTGAGGAAAGGAATGTTCAAATAGAGGATGTACCTATTGTGAAAGAATATGTAGATGTATTTTCAGAAGATTTACCTGGATATCCTCCAGAACGAGAACTTGAGTTTTACATTGATTTAATTCCTGGATCAAGGCCTATATCGAAGACCCCTTATAGAATGGACACTATAGAATTAGTTAAAATAAAGAAACAAGTATATGAATTGAGTAATAAGGGATTTATTCGCCCTAGTGTTTCTCCATGGGGAGCCCCTGTTCTTTTTGTTAAAAAGAAAGATGGATATATGAGGTTATGTGTCGACTACAGGGAGATCAATGCTATAACAATAAAGAACAAGTATCCCCTACCTCGAATTGATGATTTATTCAAACAACTTCATGGAGCTCAATACTTTTCGAAGAGTGACCTTCGATCTGGATACCATCAGTTATGTGTGAAGAAGGAAGACATTCTGAAGGCAACATTTTGGACCAGGTACGAGCATTACGAGTTTACTGTAATGCCTTTTGGATTGACTAATGCACCCTCTGTATTCATGGATCTGATGAATAGAGATTTCAAGGAGTATCTCGATGAATTTGTGGTGGTATATGTTGATGATATCTTGGTATACTCAAAAAGATATGAAGATCATGAAAATCACTTGTGCATTATCTTGAAGACTCTGAGAAGACATGAATTATATGAGAAGTTTAGCAAGTGTGAATTCTGGCTTTAGGAGATTTCTTTTCTTGGCCATATTGTCTCTAAAGATAGAATCTCTGTTTATCCTTCTAAGACTAAGTCAATCCAAGAATGGCCAGTACCGATGAGTATAACTGATGTACGTAGTTTTATTGGTTTAGAAGGTTATTATCGACGTTTCATCCAGAATTTTTCCCGATTGGCTAACCCATTAACAAAGCTCACACGTAAAGGGGTTAAATTTGTTTGGACAAAAGAGTGTGAAGAATGTTTAGAAGAACTGAAGAGAATATTAGTCAGTGCTCCTATATTGACTCTACCATCGAGGAATGATGGGTTCATTATTTATAGTGATGCATCGAAGAAAGGAGTTGGTTGTGTCCTTATGCAGAATGATAGGGTTATTGCCTATGCATCACGATAGTTGAAAATTCATGAAAAAAACTATCGTACTCATGATCTCAAATTAGTAGCTGTGATCTTTGCTTTGAAGATATGGAGGCACTACCTCTATGGTGAAAAAGGTGAGATTTTTACTGATCACAAGAGTTTGAAGTATATTTTCTCACAAAAAGAACTCAACATGAGGCAAATGAGATGGCTTGAATTACTCAAGGATTATGATTGCACGATACACTACCACCCGGGGAAGACAAACAAGGTGGAAGATGCTTTGAGAAAAAAATATCATGGAGTTTTGAACAATATTAGAATTGAAAGGATCCAATTATCATGGATCTAGTGAAGATGGACATGGGAATAACCAAGGAAGGTGAAATATCAATGCTTTTTCAAATGGTTTCCAAACCATCTTTACTATAAAGAATTAAGAGTTCTCAGACCGATGATGATGAATTTCAAAAGAAGATTAAAGCTGTGAATGATGGGAGATTGAGAGACTTTGTGTATGAAGATGGAATTTTGAAATTTGAGAAGAGACTTTGTGTTCCCGATATACCTGATCTAAAAAGGGAATTGCTGGATGATGCTCATAGTTCCAATTTCTCTATACATCCTGGGAGCACCAAAATGTATAGATATTTGAAGGAACATTTTTGGTGGGAAAACATGAAGAGGGATATTACTGATTTTGTGTCCAGATGTATGGTTTGTCAACAAGTGAAAGATGGAAGGCAACAGCCTGGAGGAGTCATGCAACCTCTTCCCATACCAGAGTGGAATTGGGACAATATTACGATGGAATTTGTCATGGGACTACCAAAGACTCCTAGAAGGAACGATGCAATATCATTTATTGTTGATCGTCTTATCAAGTCAGCACATTTTCTTGCTATAAGAGAAGATCTACCCCTAGAACGTCTAGCAAGACTATATATTAATGAAGTTGTGATACTTCATGGAGTACCCCTATCGATTGTTTCTGATCGAGAACCCCATTTTACTTCAATATTCTGGAAAGTCTTCAGAAATCCATGGATACTAAACATCATTTGAGCACTGCTTACCACCCTTAGACAGACAGACAATCCGAACGGACTATTCAAACCATAGAAGACATGTTGAGATCTTGCTCACTTGACTTTCAGGGTATGTGGGATCAGTATTTACCTCTGGTAGAATTTTCCTATAACAATAGCTTCCATTCGAGTATTCAGATGGCACCATATGAAGCGTTATACAGAAAGAGATGTCGCACACCAACCTGTTGGGATGACTTTGGTGAAAGAAAACATTTAGGTCTAGAACTAGTGGAGAAAACGATGGAAAAGGTAAAGGTAATCCAAAATCACTTCAAAGCAGCTCAAAGTAGGCAGAAGAGATATGCCTATAATCAAAGGAAGGATTTGGAATTTCAAGTCGGTGATCATGTTTTCCTGAAGGTATCTCCATGGAAGGGAGTCATACATTTTGGTAAGAATGGTAAATTGAGTCCCAGGTACATCGGACCTTTCGAAATTCTAGAACGAATTGGGGTGTAGCTTACTGATTGGCAATGCCGCCAAGTCTCTCCAAAGTTCACAATGTGTTCCATGTATATCTATTGAGGAAATACATGACTGACCCAACACATGTACTCACTTACGAGGAAGTAGAACTGGAACCCGATCTGTCTTATTGCGAAGATCCCGTCAGGATTCTTGATACGAGAGAACAAGTATTGAGAAACCGGATGACGCGTCTGGTAAAAGTTTTGTGGAGAGACCATAAGATGGAAGAGGAAACGTGGGAACCTGAGGAATTTATGATGAAGAACCACCTGAGTCTTTTCATGAGGTATTATTCTGGAAATTTCAAGGATGAAATTATTTGAAGGAGGGGAGAATGTAACACCCCAAGCTTCTACGGTATGCTTCTCTTTGAATAATGCGATAACGTGTGTTGTACGCAACATCAAGTTCTAACAAACCACAACCATTCAAACTATCAGTTATGAATAGTAATACCTACTTTTTGAAATTATATATATATTATATTTTAAAATGAACTTCATTTTTGGATTCAGAATATCAAAATTATCCTAAGTTGAATTTTTTTGAGAACGTACAAATTTTTTTGAATAGTGAAAAATACTTAAATTTTTTTTTAATCAAAATAATATATAGTGATAAATTATATTATTTATTGGTTTTATTGTATAATTAGAATATATTTTTACTATTTTATCCAATGGTGTTCATTATAATTAATTTCACTTTGAAATTGGACCTAAACAATTGTCAATCTTTTGATATATATTGTTTCTTAAAAACACGCTATTTGTTGTAACAGTGGGGATTAATTATAAAATTAATTAATTCAACTTATATTTTTGGAATTTTGTAAAATAGACATCATTTTTGAATTCAGAATATCAATTATAGCTTAGGGTGAAATTTTGGCATTGTTCTGAAAAACTTCAATTTTTGATGAATAGTGAAACTACTAAGTGGTAGTTAAAAAACTGATTTTTTCATAAAACTTAATTTTACCGCTTCTGTGAATGGAATTTGAAAATCCGAGAGACACGGTTAATATCAAGAAGTAAAATGTGTTCAATGAGATGAAAATAATTTTTAGTGAATAGTAACTTTTTACTTTTATTTACCACGGTTAAAAGTAAATAGGGTAATTAAGGGTAAAAATGATATTAATATTACCCTAACACATGTCCTAATTCTATTGGACAAGTGTATCTCGACCAGAAACAACCTTAGGAATAAAAAATTATCATTTAGGTCCACTTGGATTAGATTAGGAAATTTATTATTATTTAATTCAAAGAAGAGTTGAAAGAGTTAAAATCAAAGTTTATATAATAAAACATTTTTAATATAGGGTTATACATAAGATAAATTCGATTGTAAATATTCATTAGAAATATAAAAAGATTTACTAAATAATGATATTTTATTTATAATTTTTAGACATTAAATAATTTAATTTATTTATGACACAATGATGATGTAGTAATTACCATAATAGTGAAAAATTAAAATAATTGATATTATAAATACACAAATAAATATAATTTGAGACTTTTTATGAATTACACTAATTTTCAAAGTTAATATGACATGTTAGGAATGATTTAATTAAATTTTTTCTAAGTAATAATTCTGTTATGAGTTTCACAAAAATAAACTATTGAATAGTGTCAAAATTTACATAAAAGAGTTTTTAAAACAAATATTATATTATTAATTGATATTAAATCTAAAAATCGGAAAAGAGACTTATATCATAATATTTGTATCATTAATGGAACACTTAGGGGTATCTTGGATGTATATAGTAAGTTTATTAACTATATAATATAAAAATACAAAGTGACATGGTAAATGTCAAACTAATTAACTAAGAGTTAATACTTAAAGATACGATTAATATAGTAACCCAAACCTGTTTAAATTATATTGTTTGAATGGTTTTCGACCTATAACCACCTTAAAATTTAAATAATAAACTTTTGAGCCATTAGAAACTGAATATGAATTTATTATAAATTAATATTTCTAGCTTTTCCAAAGGTGCCTCTCACCCCTCTTATAAAAAGGCACTCCTCCTTCTCATTTCTTCACACCTTCAAAGCCTTTTGGTTAGGCCAAACTCTACCCAAATACTCTCCCAACTTCCCTCAATACAACATAGAGGCCTTATTTTTATCAGAATTCCAACCTAAGGATCCCTTTTGATCAAATCAAAAGGAAGAACCTGAAGAAGAGGTAATGATTTCACCACCCTTTTCCATGTTCCTTTCTTCTTCCACTTCTTCTTCCTTTGTTATTACCATTCTAAAATAATAACTCCAGTATCACATATATACTGTGATGTTATTATAAATATGGTACAACCATATTCAGTATTCTATCCACCCATTGAATAACATGTCACCATACGTGCGTACGTATGGCTTACCGTCTCCACGTCGTGGCGTAATTGTTATTCAATACATTATTATTTGGATGGGTATTATAATGATGTGTAACTCATGTAAATAATAAATATAACAGGTTAATGATTCTGTATATATTATATACCATCCATTTATATATTATTTTAATATCAAAAGAATGATATTGTCGCTCGTGCGTACGTACGAACTACCATCTCCACGAACGCGATGAGATTCATTCTCCATCGTATACATTCAAGTATAATTATCATTTTATGATTTAAAAATGATGTTTAAGGACTTGATATCATTCTGGATATGAATAATATACAAACTACCCATTAAAAACATGGCTTGCATAACAAAACATATAAAAGAAAATGAGTAAGTTAACACCCGAAACAACGATAATACTAAGATATTATTAACAAATGAATGTTAAAAGATCATATATGATATCATATTAATGTATATGATTCTTGTATAATTTAATAACAATTATTTCACCATTATACATGAGGTTAACCTACCCCAACCAAGGAAAAGTACTAGGTAAAGGTTTATTTCACAATCTCTTCATTATCCGAGGTTGTTTATATGTAATAATCTACTGGGATCTCTTTATCATCCACATCCATGTTTCTTAAAAATGAATTTCAATTTTTTTTACTATTTAATAGAATAAGGTTTAAAGTCATTTATACCCTTGTTTTACTTTTTATAATGGGTTTATAAAGGAATCTTTCCATCATTTTCCAAACAAGGTTCTTTTTAACCTTTTCGACAGAATTAAGGTAAGAATGTTTTTTTTAACTTATACGGCGGGTGCGGCTATTTTTCGCCGTTATAAAATATTCGAAGCTTCCCTTACAAGATTATAAGAATATTTTAAAGAAAATATATTATTTTACAAATATATTACTCTTAAATGATTTCAAAATAGAAAGATATATTTCTTTAAAAATAATTTTGATTTCATCTATGTCAACATCCTTTGATGGATTTTACGCTTATTTGAAGTTGATTTGTTATGATACAAAACTTCTATATTATATTGAAGGTTTTGTGATATGTTTGACTATGGATGTGCTATTTTTATACCATTCATGGTTTATGGTGAAAGTATTGACATTTCGTATTCTAGTTTTAATACGAATGTTTATGTTATGTTTATACCTTTTCATATGGGAATGCATTGGACTTAATATGTGAGGGGTGGAGCCCGCTATAGCTCCTCGATGCATTGGTAGGTCTCATGAGACAAAATAGTGTCTTGGCACAAGGCCTTGGCAAAATCTTATTTGTAGTCTTGGCACGAGGCCTTGGCTATGTGGTTATGATAGTATGGCATTATGCATTCCATCATTATCAAAGTGGTTATCGATATTTCATGTGATTATTCGATTAGTAGAATATCCATGTGAATAAGTAAATGGCATTATTTTATTTTATTTTTTCCACAAAATGTTGAAAGTCAAGTCTAAAAGTCTTTTGTTTTAGTTATACATTGCCTTAAATGTTTATTCTTATTTATGAAAGTTTCCGCTATATTGTTATCCTTAATGGGCATTTGAGCTCACCCCTTTTCTATGTTTTATTTTTCCCAGGATGTGAAGAAGTAAATTATGAATGACCTGAAGGGATATTATGAGGGGATAATAGTATGGATTATGGAGACCATATGTTGTTGTAGTAGGTTTTCACTTCATGATGTAATTTAAAACTTTATGAATATATCTAGTGTTTCCAAGGCTACTAAACCAATCAGCCTTTCGAGATTTGATCTTTCTTGTGATCATGCCAATGTTATGTAATAATGCACCGACTCTGGGTAACTGGGGTCGGGGCGTTACATTCTCTTTGAAAAAAACTGATAAAATGAATGAAATTAGGGTGTGGAAAATAATAAATAAAAAAAATTAAAAATATCAATTCACCTAAACATTGAAATGAGATGATAAAGAGTGTTAGACATCATAAATACAAAGTGAAATCTATCTCATGAAACACATCATACATTTTGTAAACCCCTAGGTCTCGAATATATGAGTAAAACAAATATCACTTGTACATGTTTCCATCATTATATGGAATTCCCATTTATGAATTATTTGACTTTATTATGTGTTTTTTATTATGTGGTGAAAAAGATGCAACTATTTATATTTAATACTATGTAACTGAATCTTAGTCTTTTCCAATTATATATAATGGGAAATTCAATGTTTTGGATTTAAAAATACTATAAAGAAATACATTATATTTTTGAACTAATATATAAAAAATTGGTCCTAAAAAATTTTCCCAGTAGAATAATTTGAAAAATATTACATTAATACAATAGATTAATTCATTATGTGGGTTTTATATTTTACTATTAATTGGAAATTTTAAATGGTTTACTTTGGTAGTACATCAACAACCACTGAGACCAAAATATCCCAGGTATTTATTTCAAAACAACGTCACAACATATCACAAAACTATGGTCTATAATTCTTATAGAGGGGATTTATCGACTAAATATAAAAAGGAAATTAAAAAAAATTAACACACTTATAAATCATCATGGAACATATGTTACTAAATATAAACCATTACCCTAAATGAAAACTATCATATTCAACAAACATAAGAATAATCTGTTGGGTTTTAAAATGATAATACTCAAATTCCACATAGGTATTATTATATCCAATGTGGATTTTTTTTGAATTCATAGTTTGGTTTTCTCAATTTTAAAATGCATGTATAGTTCCCTGATATTACAATAATTTTTCGTTGAATCACTATAACAATTAAAAATGATTACATTAAACAAAATATAAAAAAAATGGCTATTTAAACCATCCAAAAACATTCCTTGATATAGTAGGGATAATTTAAACCTACTGTACCCCATGTGTTTCGACAATTAAAAAATAAATTGTTCCATCCCAAACTAATTGTCAAAAAATATATTTCCCATTAGTTTTTTGGGAATGTTTCAAAAAATTATATATTTGGTACATTAAAAAATAAAAAAACAATATTTAGACAAGTCATAAACTAATTATAAGTGGAATCCCCATTAATTAATAACGGTGTACCAGTCTATGGATTTCAGGTATAATACAATATAACATTATCATTTCCACTAAATTGTATTCAATGTGGAATTTTATAGATATTATTATAGGAGTGTTATTATAACTAAGAAAAAAGGAATATACGATCCAATGTGAACAAAAAATAATCTAAATGAAGTAGAAACCGATAATTTTAAAATTTAATAATCTAGAAAACAAGACACCACTACTAAATAAAACTTAAACCCAATTGATCCAACTTAACAAAATAAAAATATATTAAAAAAAATAATAGGATGAAATATATTTATGGGTTAAATAAAATAATACTAAAAATTTGGTACAATTCTTACCCACCATTCCATTCAATGAAATAATCCAAAATAAGAACAATGAATCATAACAAAAAAATTTCTAGGAATAGGGGAGAAAAAATTATATTTCCATGGATTTCTTAGGATACATAATTTTATGTACATCCTATCCAAAATCATTGTGGAAAATATATTAAAATTGAATTCCATTGGATTATTTTCAACATATATTCTCCCATATGAGAGTAGTAATACCCTGAATGATAAGATACCTCATATACTCCATGAACCACGATGATTTTTATTACCATGTATACTTGGTATAGTGGTCAAATAATCTCTATATTTCCTTGATTTGAGTATCAACATGATACCCTTTTAATTATGGAAACACATGATGGTTATAGAATAACAACTATCTACTGTCGTCTTTTTATTATCAGTACGGTCCATTATCAACCACCATGTTGAGTTGATAACATACTAGTGAGACTAAGAAATATACACATTCTATATGTCTTTATAATTATTGATATTGAGTGTGACATGGATTTACCCATTCTCCAAGGTTATCTTTTCTTAACCACATGATGATCCATCATTGATATTTCTAATAGAAAAATAATTTTTTGAGAGAAAATAATGGAGATCCATGTTTTAAAAATTAATAAGGAACCTTATTCAACATAAATATATTCAATAGTCCATATCCATTTATTATAGGCCTCCTTTAATTATCTATAATTACATTAAAATTAATTTTATGTTTAACAAATCCATTTCAATGTTGGAAATGGGTGCACCAATTTTTTTTGAGAAAGTAGGATATAATGTTCAACAAAGTTTTTAAATGAATGATAATGGATTTTTCAATGACTTGAAGAGTTTATTAGAATATTTTTACTTTTTATTTGATCATTAGTTTTTTATAGAGTAAGATGATCCATTTACTGCTTAAAATGAGGATGAACGTAATGATGAAAATTTCATAGTATTCAAAGGACAATTAGATGAGTTTTATTTCCAAAAAAATTCTAAATCCAATCTATGATTCTGAATTTGTGATGCATTTTTATTTGAAAAGAAATAGGGTTTATATAGTTTCTTCTTAAAGATAAATAATAAATATCTTGTATCTCTTTTACCCATGTGTTTTCAATTGCTTAAAAATTATCTAGGGTTAGATTTCAACTCTCATCATACAAATTTGAAATATTATTTTATAAGAGAATACTCTACATACCTGTCATAATTCGATATAATTTAGTTGAAATTCACATGGGGATTTATTTTATCTCTTGTAGATTTAAAACTATGTGAATGTATATTTTGAAAATATTATCAATAAAATAATTCAATATTATTATATACATAAAATACCCTTGAATATAAATCAAAAATCAATTATTGATGTCTATATAAGGTAAAATACTTACAAGAATTGTGTGGTTCGAGTGGAATTTATTTGATTTCATGATAATGGGAACATTTTTCCTATTTCATTGAGTTCATTGCTTTTATATATCCTTTTTTCATTAATAATATTGGATTAACTATTGTGTTAAATGTGAATAATGAGAAATTTTAAATTAGGGAATAAAACATATTGAGACTCTGAATTAATTATAAGAAACATAAAGACCCTACTTAGAAAAACCACTTCCAAGTTCCATTTTCAAATATAACCTCAAATAAGTCAGCTAAAAATGAATACATTAGATTTATTAATTTTTATTATCATTAAAAATATATTTCAATAGATCTAGATGACCCTGATTAGACCAAATTAACATCCCTATTTGGTATATTTTACTACCATAGAATTACATCTGGATTTTATGGATCTCCAACATCTTTCTAGAGATGCATGATTGATATTTATTGTGAAATAATATAATGTATTATTGACTGTTTTATAGAATTATTTTCAATTTTAGGTTTTAAATCCAATTTATCTTTATAAAATAAATTTTTTTCTATAATAATGTCTCTAAATGATCCTTTATTAAACTATGAAATGTGAATATTCATGGTCTTTAAGGGAATTGTCTTGGGGAAAAATTGATTCAAATGGATGATATCCTGATTAAAATGATAAAATTGATGTGCATTAAAATTATCCCCCCTCTATAAAAACTATGTGGATTTTGAAGCATTCTATACCATGTTATATTTTAGTGAAGAGTCATCATGGATTTATAAAATAGATAAAAATAATTTTGGGCTCACAATGTTATAATGATACAACTATATATATAAGAATTGAATAGCATCTTTAAACATTACTTAAGTGAAGTTCACATCCTCATCCATTATCACTACAAAATATTGTAAACTACCGTTTGAGGTTATATAGGGTGATTGTGGTGTAGATAGTTGAAAAATTTTAGGGAAAAGAAAGTAAAAAATGAAGAGTGTTATTTATTAATATAGAAATCATTTCAATATTTCTCAAATGAAATATACTATAAATAAAAATGAAATGAATGATATATTAATTATAATTTAAATGCTTAGGAAATTAAAAAATTGGTCTTCAATTTTAACTGTTATAATCCATTATTTTCTCAAAAACCTTTTCTGTTTTATTGCTTCAAATCCATGGAATATGATTAGTATCTTCAGTTATATGATTTTAACATATAAATCGTGGAAAATAAAAGAGATGATATTGTAAATGTAAAAACATGACTATATTGTCAAATAGACATTTTTATGATCCTTATGATATTAATAATTCATTTATATATGTGTAAATATTTTTTTATTTAGTTTTTAAATCATTCTAATTTGCTGAAGCATCAAATTTTCTTGTAGTATGTGTCATGAAGAAATAGAATTAAAAAAAAATCTATGAGAAGAAATATTTTTATGGGATGGCCAATTATAAATTATGAGACTTTTTAAAGTTATAATAAGATGATTATTGGCAAATGTGGAGATAATACTAGAAACATACCCTATTCCAATGGTTTTAAACTCTTAGTATAAGCCATTGAACTATTAATATAGTGTATTCCAATGATTTTATTAAAAATAATGTCATTTTCTAATATTTTTGGTCTAAATTATGAGTTTTTATTGAACCTGAGGTATTAAGAAATGAGGTATTTCAAATATAAATGGGTTTAAATAAACTATTTATATAGATGTATAAAAATGGTTTATCAAATACATTAGTATCAATTTCCCCCCATCCAATAAAAAAATCCAACCCAAAATCACAAAAAAAATCAACAAGAAATCCATTAATCAATATACCAATCAATGTACAAATTTCATGAAATCCATATGTTATATATTTAGAAATTACCCACCTAAAAGTTATATCAATAGTTTTACAAAAATGGACAATAAAAATATGATATTTAATACCATCAATTGTTATTATTCATTATAACCCATCCAAAAAAATTTACAAATAATATAAACTCAAAAAATAGAGGTGGTTAATATATTCATCATAAAAATAACATCCATTGTAATCATCACTCACATCATAAACATCGTCACCAACATCATATTCTTCAACATAAGAAATATTGTCAGCACTATGAGTGTTATCACCTCAAACACCACTAGGACCATCATTTCAAAAATCCATCACATTATATAAATAACACATTGTTAACATACACATATCAAATGTAGTTGGGGTTTGTCTTAATTGTAAGCACCCCATAAATCTACATGAAAAATGGGGGTTTAAAACCCATGGGGCGTAGGTACTGTAGCAGCACTGTAGCTCTACTGTAGTAGTCGAGATACTGTTTCAATGGCGGCACTCTAGCGGCAGAAGGGTAACTGTAGTGGCGGCGGGTACTCTGCGGTACTGTAGCAGTGCAGGTACTATTGTAGTACTAGTCACAGAATGGGTCTTGGGCCTAAAAGTTTGGCCTACAGGCTATGTAATGGGATAAATGCCCACTGGGTCGATGGGATATGTAATGGGTCTCCCTCTACCCAGTTAAAGAGGTCTTTGCTTTACTTTAATAATAAAAATGTGGCTTCAGCCCCAACCATTAAAAAAACATACACAAATCAAACACAATATAAGTCTCATACTGATTTGATGAAAGTAATGATTTTATGTCATTCAAGAACATTTATGTTACAATTATACATCTGTCACACTCCTATATAAATATTAATTTGTCATCAAATTCTTTTTCATGATCATTTTTCAACTAAGTACTATGATATCATTAAGAGGTTCTCGATGATGGCCATTACCTTGTTGGGAATATTATATTATAGGGTCGACATCATACAATTTCATATATATATTCTCATATAATACCTATCTAAAATGATAATTTAACATGATGTTTTCATCTTCATTATCATCAATGGAATCTAAGGAAGATAATTTAAAATATAAAACATATATTTAATTATAAATTAGTTATCAATATTTAAACGAACAATTGTATTTCCTATTATCATTTCATATATTTCGTAATTTATATGAGCACTATCTTTTTCCCCAAATGAAGAAAAAAAAATTCATTAAGTCACACAACATTTGATTATTACTGTTTCTTGCTACAAATTACCCTGAGTTCAATAAGAATACAAAATTAAATATTATTAAATAGAAACAATATTAAATCTATCTAAACAATATGGACCTGACATAGAACAAAATAAATTCCATTATATTAAAATAAAATTTCAATATATTCGTTGATATATATTCATATTTTTCATGAATTTTTTTATTTTTTATGATTGGATTGGATTATCAATATATTTTTAATCATTTCAATTAATTTTACATGTTTTTATATATTTCGGTTTAAGGAAATGTTCGTTAAGATGATTTCACACATTTATATATAGATGAATTATATGGTGAAAAAATGTAATCAGTTTAGATCAATATATTAAATTTATTGTTTTTTTCATCTCAATTCAAATCAATCTAATTTTAATTGGGTTTATTTTGATCAATTTCACAAGATTCAGTTATGTCCACTTCCATAGAAATTTTTTTATTTTATTTGAATCAATTTCAGTCAGTTCAATAATTTTTGAGTTATAAATTTTTATGTTAATTGGTTTTGTTGGTTTTTTTCTAGTATCATCATGATTGGTATTTTTTTATCTTTTAAATTAGTTTTTCATTCCTTCCAATCAGTATGGTTTGGTTTATTAACATTTCAGCCAGTACATGTACATTTAATTCATAAATTTTTTGTTATTTTAAGTTGTAATAGATATTATTTAATTTTTTTTACTTTCATTCAATAAAAATAAACACATTTTTTGTTATTCTAATTCTATTTTTGGTAGTGTAGCTGGTATTATATTAGATTCTCATAATTTATTTATGTTTTGGTCATGTCAAATATTCCAATTTGGATTATATGGATATTATTAAATTTGGAAAATTCCAATTGATTTGTTTATATTTGGTTTGGTGTCATTCCATTTTAGATGATTATGTTTTATTATGTACCCTTTAATATTATTTTGGTTAATTTTTGTTGGTTTGGCTTATATTTTACAAGTGTGGGTTTCATTACACATGAATTTTTCAATTTTTATTATATCCTGATCTTTTAAATATATTATGATAAATTATATTTAATATTAGTGGTTATTAAGATATTTGGAAAATTATTTTTCATATTCTTATTAAGGTTTTTATATAATTCATTTTAGTTCAATTAACTCATATATTGTATATTTCTATAAATATTTTTCAATTTTCAATTGTTTTTGTGTCATGTAATTGTCAATTGTTCATAAAAAGTGCTAAGGGTTTCTCATGGTCATTAAATTTTTGGCTCATAAATTTTATCATGTATTCCTTATCACCCTTTTAATTTCTATTTATTTTAATAAATTATAATAGTTATAATTCAATAAAAATAATAGAAATAAAATTTTCACTAAAAACCCGTAATTTTAATGAATATATTAAAAAGTGATGATTTCATTGTATTTTATATGTAGATATTTAATGATGATGGAAACAACTTCTAACTCATTGGATACTCTACTCTTCAAAAAAATATAAAGCTCCTGTTTATATGATATCAATACATCCCCAAGATCCATCAACTATTTCTCGTTTCAATCTTAATAATGGGTAAAATTTAATCAATGTTATTGAGAACATGTTGACTCATATATATGAAGTAATCATACATATTTTTATTTAACACATTTTCTTTACCAACATCTCATCCCATCAATTTTGAATTATTTTATTATTGGTATTCTGTAACACCCCAAGCTTCCATGGTACACTCCTCTTTGAATAATAGAGCAACATGTGTTGTACGCAACCTTGAGTTCTAACACACCGCGACCAATAAAAGTCGAAGTTATGAATATTAATACCAATTTTTGAAATTATATAAATTTTATATTTCAAAATGGACTTCATTTTTTGGATTCGGAATATCGAAATTATGCTATGTTGAATTTTTGTATTTTTGTGAGAACTTCCAATTTTTGATGAATACTGAATAATTCTTAAAAACATCCTTTTTTACTCAAAATAATTTATAGCGATAAATTATACAATTGAGTGGTTATAAAGTGTAATTATAATATATTTTTACCATTTATTCCAATGGTGGCCATTATAATTAATTTCACTTTGAAATTAGACATAAACCATTGTCAATCTTTTGATTGATATTCTTTCTTAAAAACACGTTATTTGTTGTGACATCGGGAATTAATTATTAAATTAATAATTCAACTTATATGTTTTTAAATATGTAAAATATTCATATTTTTTTAATTAGGAATATCAACTATATCTTAGGGTTAATTTTTGTTGTTGTTCCGAAAAACATCGATTTTTGAGGAATAGTGAAACCACTAAGTGGTAGTTAAAAAACTGATTTTTCGTATAAATGAAATTTTACCACCTCTGTGGTCTGAATTTCAAAAATCCGATATACATTGTTTTTCCTTAGGATGTAAAATGTGGTTCAATGGGATTAAAATATTTTTTGGTGAATAGTAACATTTAAGTTCTATTAATCGCGATTAAAGATAGTTAGTGAAATTTAAGGTAAAAATGATATTATAAAAATATAAAAATATCTTGACCCTTATCCTACACTTATTGGATGAGTCGTGGAAGACCAAGGAAATCCATGGGTCAACTTGGGGACCCCATGGAGCCACTTCGGTAAGAAAATGACATTAATAACTTTTTATTTAAAGTAAAAATAAAATTGTCACAAACATGTGTTGGTTTACTAAAAAATTATTAAATGGGGTTATATAAGTTAAAATTTAGACCATAAATATTCATTGTAAATATAAAAAGATTTCCTACATCATGGATTTTTTTTTATAATTTTTAGATATTAAATAAATTAAATTTTTTATGACACCATGATGATGCAGTGATTACCTCATTAATTAACGATTTAAATAAAATGAAAAGATAATGTAAAATCTAAGAATTAAACTTGTAAAAAACCTATTGGATGGGTATATTTAGAACCATTATCACCTTATCCTTAAAATATATACTTGTGGGATCTTTAAAATCCGAAAATCATTTTAAAATAAAGTGATATTTCATGACTTTCCAAGAGTACCCATCCTCTCCTCTTATAAAAGGCCCCAACCTTTACAACCGTATTCACACCACCCAGGCCACGTGGATCGGAAAAAAATCTACCCAAATACTCTATAAAATTACCACTTTTACTCCTAGAAGCCTCTCTTTGGGCATCAGTCTTCCCAAGGAAGCCTTTGTATCAAATCAAAAAGAGTTGCCCGATTTTATGGTAATGTCTTCTCTTATGTTATTTTGTTTTAGTTTGCTTCTCCAACCCCTTAAACTATTTTTATTACATTATTTTGTATCAAAAACTGTATATTAAATATACTAGGATGTTTTTATGAGATGTATTTGATTTACACTTACACACACCTTCGTCTAATGGTTAAAGAATATACTGTTTCTGTGGTGGGCGAATTTCTGCCTCACGAAATGATGATTGTTAAATTTTCTTTTAACACCTCTCATGGTTGCCATTAAGATGTCACTATATTTATATATGATATATATTATGTTTAAGTTTCCATTATGCTTCTCTATTTTTCATTTATGTCATACCTTTATTATTTACATTATTGGTAAATGCGATAATTACATTTTAGGAAGTGCGGACTACCGCCCCCTCAAAGTGATTTGAATCGTTAATTCCATATGTGGGACGTGTAAAGGATGGATTAAATGATATTATATATTATATTATACTGTAATTATAATACAACTTTATATAATTATGATTTAATTCCATAAAATATGAAATAGAAATGAAAGTAGCGTTCATGCGTACGTACGACTTACCGTCTCCATGAACAGTGCATTTCATTTCTTACCTCTAAATGTTACGTAATATTATTAATGAATGTATTTACTGGATATATATTATATATATGATATCTAAATCATGAAAATAATTATGGATATAATGTATATTTTACCATATGAACAACTTGTAATTATAAGAAGTTTATTTTTGACTCAAGTACCAAAGATCGACAAAATGACTGTTATTAATATAAATAATTACATAATGTTCATAAAATGGTAATAAGTGATATAAAATAAATAATAAACTTGAAAAAGGTTCTTAAGAAATTATAAATTAACTCTTTTTTATTATTTAGGATGTTAAAGAATGGTCGATTCAAGTCGGACACGAGGTAAGGGAACTTCTTAACCCAATTTCCGTTCTTTGGGTTAATCTCCTACTTTAAAATTATGTCATGATATTATTATGTCCTATCTTGTATTTGTACGTTCACTATGTGTAATTATAGTGAATACACATAATAGATCTATTTTATTTAAAAAATTTTCTTTGTAAGGGACTTCGTCTCAATCTCTTTTCATTGAGGCATATTTTGTATTATACACAACTTTATTTTATACGGTGTATAAAACCCTTTGACTTTTATGTTTATTCAAAAAGAATCTTTTTATACAAAGCATTTTACTAAATGACAACTAGGAATGTTTTTTTGTCATACGTATGCGGGGACAATGACTTCTCCACCATCATGACCATTATTTGAGTTTCAACTTCCTCTATAAGCCATAACTTTTTTTAAATGACAAATAATTACAAAGTTTTAATTTACTTTTATTTTGGTATTGAAAATGGTATTGAAAGTTCTTTTATATCAATGTGTTGTATTGATATCTTGTGTTTGAACTGCGGAAATGTTATGTATCCTTTATGCATGTTTTCTGTGATAAGATTATGTTATGGATTATGATATGTTTAAACCTGTTCATATGAGGAATTCATTGGACTTAATAAGTGATGGGTGGAGCCCGCTATAGCTCCTCGATGCATCAGTAGGTATCATGAGACAAACTAGTGTCTTGAAATGAGTCCTTGACAAAATATTATTTGTAGTCTTGGCACGAGGCCTTGGCTATGTGGTTATGATAGTCTGGCATTATGCATTCCATCATTATAAAAGTGGTTATTGATATTTCATGTGATTATTTGACCAGTAGAATAAACATGTGAATAAGTAAATTGCATTATTTCATTTTACTTTTGCCATATTATGCTGATGTTCTTGTTTAAAAGGATTTTGTTTAGTTATACATTGCCTTAAATGTTTATGTTTATTTATGAATGCTTCTGCAATATTTTTATCCTTAATGAGAATATGAGCTAACCCCTTTCAATGTTTTAATTTTTCCAGGATGTGAAGAAGTATTTTATAAATGACTTACAGGGATAGTATGAGGGGATATGAAGACAATATGTTGTTGTAGTTTTGTTTTACTTTAAGATGTAATGGAAGACTTATGAATGTATCTAGTGTTTCCAAGGCTACTAAACTAATCGCTCTTTCGAGGCTTGATCTTTTGTGATCATGCCAATGTTATATAATAACGCACCAACTCTGGGTAACTGGGGTTGGTGCGTTATAGTTGGTATCATAGGCGGTTCAGTACTATCCTTGGAATCTAGATTTAGATAAAATCTGATTAGAGCACATATCCCTAAGATAGACTTTGAGAATTAGTATAGAAGAACTTCCTAGAATTTTGGTATTATAGAGATTTTGTCAGTTTCCCGAGCAATACATACTTCTCTGGATACGAGCAGGTAGAAGCGTCTATGGCACAAATGTACCTTGGGGTAAAACCCGAAAACACCGCTTTGAGCTAGACTCGAATGAGAACTGGTGCCCAACAACGAGCCGTGCTGCACTATTGGTTACGAAACTCCCGGGGGATATGCTTAGGATAATTCTCATTTTCTTTACCAACCACTATAAAGGGTTATGAGTATATATTTTTTCAATGAAAACATTTTTGTGATTATGGATTATATCCATAAATAGTTCAATTTATGTTAAGTGTTGTGAATGTTTTTAATTATATATTTTGATTCAAATACAAATCTACTTTATGGAATTGTTTAGAAATGGTGCCTAGTGGGAGGAATGGAAACCGTATCAATGCACACACTCCATGTAGGGATTGCCCTCCTACTCAAGATAATTATAGTGGATATGGAGATACAACTGGTGCTGATCAACTTATCACCATACTGGGACAACTCACTCAGGTTATGAATAATAACCTTACTCGTATGGAGAACCCTGATCCACAATGTGGAGGATCAATGTTAGACCGATTCATGAGGAAAAACCGCCAATATTTAATGGGGTTACAAATCCATTAGTAGATGAGCAATAGATAAACTCCATATAGAAAATATTCCATGCCTTGGGGAGTAATGAAAGGGAGATGGTTGTCATGGCAGTTTACCACCTCACTAGAGATGCCGATCAATGGTGGTCGTTGATTCAAAACACAGAGGAAGATGAAGAAGTATCAAGTATGTAATGGAGGGAGTTTAAGGAATTTTTCTTAGAAAAATACTTTCCACGTGACCATCGAGCAGATATAGAAAAGAAATTTCTGAGTCTGAGGCAGAAGGAGGATGATAATGTCGCAAAGTATGAGGCCATCTTTACAAGGTTAGCAAGACATGATGCAGATTATATATTTAACCCAAGAATTAATATTGATCATTTCTTTTATAGGATAAAACCATTTCTCTGTCAAGGTTTATTATCATAATCTTTCTCAATGTACGAAGATATAGTCTTGTGTTCTTTCAGGACAGAAAAGGAATTCTCTAAATCTTATGAAAATAAAGTAAAGCAAGAGAAGAAGAGAACGGTGGAACAAGATAAAGATAAAGGGAAAAAGGGAAATAAGGATTTTCCATTATGCGATAATTGTGGGAAGAATCACCCCAGAACTTGCTTAAAAGGAATGAGAGTTTGTTATAAATGTGGAGAAAAAGGTCACCAGGCTCGTGATTGCAAGGGAAAGAAAAAGGCTATCAATGTTGAATGCTACAATTGTAGGGAAATGGGGAATTATGAAAATAAATGTCCTAATAATCAGGGAAAATTACCTCAGAAAAGGCCAAGGGATCAAGGACAATCTTATGTTGTTACTACAGCTGAAGTGGAATAATTAATGCATTGGTGATTTTGGACTCAAGGATTTTATTCTAGTTATAAGAATAATGTGATATATATAAGGATTGTACTTCAGTTCTTGTTGTTTTCATTAAGGTTTTAATATGATGAAGGTAATCATATTTTAATATGTGACAATATGATAAACTTTACTTTGTTTGAGGAATCTGATGATACAATTGATTTTGGAATTTAGAGACCTTTTAGAGAAAGTCTGGATGGAGGTATTTTGGATAACTATAAAGGTTGGAATGGATGAAGTTGAACTTTGGCTAGTATTGATTAAGGTTTAAACATTTATGAAGATTATTTTTGGTATATTATAATCCTATAGTTTTAGGAAAAGGAAAACCTACAGGTTGAGGGATGACCCGTCACGTCGAACAAAGATGTAGGAATCGAACCCACAATCATAGTGCAACATGCCTTTATTACCTACCACTAGCCTACAAGAAGTCCCTGGTTATTACAAAAACTTTTTCCTAATCTAAATGGTATGTGTTAATATTTGGAACCTTATACAATTATGATAAATATAATATTTTTGAGTTCTATTACCTTTTGGAGTGAAATATGGGATTATGGTAAAAATTTATTAAAGAGTGAAAGTCTACATGACAAGTAAGTATATTTCCTTACATTCTTAGTCAATCTCCTAAATAAATTCCTCAACTTCATGAAAGGTATCTTAAAACAAAAATGTTGTCGGTTAACTTTTCCAATTTGGGAATCAACGACCGTTTAACCAATCACAAGTTTGTGGTTTTCTTGTAGTTAACTTTCTACTATTCCTGTTTTATACAACTCTCCATCAGACATTAATGGTTTGTTTTTCCTCCATATCCATATTTTCATATAATCCTAGTATGGGCTATCTCGGGTGACCTTTGTACATCTCTTTCTTTCTTTTAATGTTATTTTTTATTAACCCTATTTCCGATATGGGTTTTCCAAAAAGGTATTTTTTTATTTTCAAACATTTATTTTGAAAGAAAAATTTTAAATTGCGAGGACACAATTTATTGAAGGAGGGGAGAATGTAACACCCCTAGCTTCCATGGTACGCTCCTCTTTGAATAATATAGTAGCGTGTGTTGTACGCAAACTCGAGTTATAACACACCGTGACCAATAAAAGTAGCAGTTATGAATAGTAATAACCACTTTTTGAAATTATATAAATTTTATATTTCAAAATGAACTTTATTTTTGGATTCAGAATATCGAAATTATCCTATGTTGAATTTTTGGTATTTTTCTGAGAACATCCAATTTTTGATGAATATTGAAAAATACTTAAATTTTTTTTTAATCAAAATAATTTATTGTGATAAATTATACAATTGAGTGGTTCTAAAGTGTAATTAGAATATATTTTTACCATTTTATCCACTGGTGGTCATTAGAATTCATTTCACATTGAAATTGGACATAAACAATTGTCAATCTTTTGATTGATATTTTTTCTTAAAAACACGCTATTTATTGGGACAGTGGGAATTAGTTATTAAATTAATTAATCCAACTTATATGTTTTTAATTTCTTAAAATATAAATCATTTATTAATTAGGAATATCAAATATATCTTAGGGTTAATATTTTGTGTTGTTCTGAAAAACATTGATTTTTGATGAATAGTGAAACCACTATGTGGTAGTTAGAAAAATTATTTTTCATTTAAATGAAATTTTACCACCTCTGTGATTTGAATTTTCAAAATCCAATATTCATAATTGTCATTAGGAAGTAAATTGTGGTTCAATGGGATTAAAATAATTTTTCGTGAGTAGTAACTTTTAAGTTATATTAATCGCGATTAAAGGTAGTTAGTGAAATTTAAGGTAAAAATGATATTATAAAAATATGAAAATATATTTAGAATTGTCATACAATTATTGGATGAGTCATGGCTGACTGTGAAAATCTATGGGTCAACTTGTGGACCCCATGGAGCCACTTGGGTAAGAAAACGACATTAATAACCTTTTATTTAAAGTAAAAATAAAATTGTCACAAACATGTGTTGTTTTACTAAAACAATTATTACATGGGGTTATATAAGTTAACATTTCGACTATAGATATTAATTGGAAATATAAATATATTTCCTATATCTTGGTATTTTTTTTATAATTTTTAGACATTAAATAATTTAAATTTGTATGACACCATGATGATGCAGCGGTTACCTCATTAATTATCGATTTAAATAAAATGAAAAGATAATGTAAAATATAAGATTACACTTGTAAAATACCTATTGTATGGGTATATTTCGAACCCTTATCACCTTATCCTAGAAATATATAATTTTGGGATGTTTAAAATCCGATAATCATTTCAAAATAAAGTGACATTTCATGACTTTCCAAGAGTACCCCTCCTCTCCTCTTATAAAAGGCCCCCAACTCTACCACCTAATTCACACCATCAAAGCCACTTGGCTCGGACAAACTCTACCCAAATACTCTCTCATCTTCCCACTCTTACTTCTAGAAGCCTCAATTTGGGCATAAGTCTTCCCAAGTAAGCCTTTGGATCAAATCAAAAAGAGTTACCCGATTTTAAGGTAATTTCTTCTCTTATGTTATTTTGTTTTATTTTGCTTCTCCAACGCTTTAAACTCTTTTTATTACTTTCTTTTGTAACAACACAAATATATTCAATATAATAGGATGTTTTTATGAGAAGTATTTGATTTACTGTTACACACACCTTCGTCTAATGGTTAAAGAACATATAGTTTCTGTGGTTGGCGAATTTTTGCGTCACGAAACGATGACTGTTCAATCTTCTTTTAACACCTCTTATGGTGGCCATTAAGATGTCACTATATTTATATATGATATATATTATGTTTATGTTTTCCTTATGATTCGGTATTTTTCATTTATTTCATACCTTTATGATTTCCATTATTGGTAAACGCGATAATTTCATTTTAGGAAGTGCGGACTACCGCCCCCTCAAAGTGATTTGAATCGTTAATGCCATATGTGGGATGTGTAAAGGATAAAGTAAAGGATATTATATATGATAATATACTGGAATTATAATACACCTTTATATCATTATTATTTCATTCCATTAAATATGAAATAGAAATGAAAGTAGCGTTCATGCGTACGTATGGCTTACCGTCTCCATGAATGGTGCATTTCATTTCTTACCACTAAATGTTACGTAATATTATGAATGAATGTATATACTAGATATATATGATATATATGATATCTAAATCATGAATATAATTATGTATATAGTGGATATTTTATCACATGAACAACTTGTAATTATAGAAGTTTATTATTAACTCAAGTACTAAAGATCGACAAAACGACCATTATTAATATAAATAATTACATAATGTTCATAACATGGTAATAAGTGATATAAAAGGAATAATAAAATTCAAAAAGGTACTTAAGAAATTATAAATTAACTTTATTTTATTATTCAAGAGTTTAATGAACAGTCAATTCAAGTCGGACACGAGGTAAGGGAAGTTCTTAACCCAATATCCGTTCTTTGGGTTAATCACCTACTTTCAAATTATGTCATGATATTATTATGTCCTATGTTGTATTTGTACTTTCTTTATGTGTACATATAGTGAATACACATAATAGATCTATTTTATTTAAAAATGTTCTTTGTAAAGGACTTCGTCTCAATCTCCTTTCATTGAGCCAAATTTTGTTTTATACACAACATTCTTTTATATGGTGTATAAACCCCTTTGACTTTTACGTTTATTCAAAAGGAATATTTTTATACGATGCATTTTACTAAACGAAAAAAAGGAATGTTTTTTTGTTGTATGTATGCAGCGAAAATGACTTCTCCACCACCGTGACCATTATTTGAGTTTCAGCTTCCTCTATAATCCATAAATTTTTTTAAAATAAAAATAATTACAAAGTTTTAAATTTTTTTTATTTGGTTTTGAAAATGGTTTTGAAAGTTTGTTTTTTAAATCAATGTGCTGTATTGATATCTTGTGATTGAAATGTGGAAATGTTATGTTTCCTTTATGAATGTTTTATGTGATAAGATTATGTTTTGGATTATGATTTGTTTAAACCTGTTAATATGAGGAATGCATTGGACTTAATAAGTGACGAGTAGAGCCCGCTATAGCTCCTCGATGCATCAGTAGGTCTCATGAGACAAACTAGTGTCTTGGCATGGGGCCTTGAAAAAATATTATTTTTAGTCTTGGCACGAGGCCTTGGATACGTGGTTATGATAGTCTGGCATTATGCATTTCATCATTTTTAAAATGGGTATTGATATTGCATGTGATTATTCGACTAGTAGAATAACCATGTGAATAAGTAAATGGAATTATTTCATTTTACTTTTTCCATATTTTGCGGAAGTTCAGGTTTAAAAGGATTTTGTTTAGTTATACATTTCCTTAAATGTTTATGTTTTTTTTATGAAATCATCTGCAATATTGTTATCCTTACTGAGCATCTGAGCTCACCCCTTTCAATGTTTATATTTTTCCAGGATGTGAAGAAGTATTTTATGAATGACCTCCAGGGATAGTATGAGGGGATATGAAGACAATATGTTGTTGTAGTTTTGTTTTACTTTATGATGTAATGTAACACTTATGAATGTATCTAGTGTTTCCAAGGCTACTAAACTAATTGTTCTTTCGAGACTTTACCTTTTGTGATCATGCCAATGTTACGTAATAACACACTGACTCTGGTTAACTGGGGTCTGGGAGTTACATATTCCTTCATGAAGATAGTAGAACTAGAATTATAACACTTTTCATAGACAATGTCACTTGGAAACATCTATGTTATATTTAATTTTTTTACTTATCATTTGTTTATCATCATTACAATCTACCTGGATTTGTGTTTGATGGTTATAAAAAGCTCAAATATAAGTGTTCCAATGTATCATATGAAAAGACCCCAACAAATAACTTTAAAGGAAAAAAGTAGAATTAATACACATTATAAAATAATATAGTTGATGTGAAATAATTCAATGAACTGATAAATATTCTTATAAAGAAGGATCACATGGATGTTATAGATCAATGGGTTGTTTTGAATCAGTAGCCTATAATGGATATCTAATTCCAATTCATGACCATTGATATATACATATTGTGGAGTTAATGATTATATTGAACCATCAATAACACTATGATGGATAGGTGATGGAAGTGGAGGTTGTGAAGACAGGTTAGTCTAATGATAAAACAGATGAATATACATCGTTCGATATGGAAATTGTATTTGAGAATTTAATCATAAATAACATTCTAATGGATGTGTAGGTGCGGATTACACATCAGCCTCAAATGAATGTTTAAAAAGTTTGGTAGATATGTTGTCTAATATATATTCATGGTGTGAAATGATATGACATGTTCTTCATGTACCCATTGTAGCACCCTCTATCGATTTCTCATGATATGAAACCCCAAAATTAGGTTTAGTAGAGATCAAGTTTGGTTCAGATGAATTTCTAAAAAATATATTTGGAAAATAATATTAAAATGAAATTTAATGTAATAAAAAATATAATTAATAAAATTATTATAGTCACTTTGGGAAATGTAGAAGGAAACTATACTTATTTTTATTATAGATCATTGTAAAACATTATATTTTTTAAAAAATCATAAATAATAAATATATGATTCATAAGAATTATATAATTTTTTTTAATTTTATTATAAATATTAAGAATTTAAATTTGAATTCAAATAATACATTATTAGTATCATAATATTTTATTTTATACAAATAGTATAAAATACATTAAAAATAAAGTTGAAACATTTTTTTAAAATTTGTTTTATATAATTTTTAGACTATTATTAAAGCAAAAATTTAAAAAATTTAATTTATAACCACATTATACATTTATTAAAGAAAATATTTTTTTTTCTATTTTGAATACATATAAATAAATATTAAGAAAAAAAATCATAAAAAATAATACCATTCACAATTTAATCCAATTAATGTAATTAAAATATTAAAACCCAGAAAAACCCATGTAATGTTAAATTATTAGAATTTCTAAAATATATGTTTGCTTCTATATATTACCCAAAACTAAATTAGGATTGAAAAGTATTCTTCCAATTGGTTAAATTAAATTAATAAATTAAATATTTAGGTCAATACAAAATGTAGAACCAATAATGAAAATTCAAATGCTTCCATAATCAAATATATGCCTAGGGATTATATCTGGAATTAAACTTTAATAATGTATCAACTAATATTTCACTTAAACCACATGGTTTTCCATTTATTCCAAAAATATGTATAAATCTATTTTCATTTCATTATAGCATCTTGACAATGAGAGTTACTATAAAATTAAAAAAAATTCAAAAACACCATAATATTTTTATATCAAGTCCTACAATTTGATGCACTGCATTAATTGTCAATTTTTTTGTCAAGAAAAATCCAACACGTTTTATTCTTGTGTACACTTAATGATCAATTATAATAAATTTACACACATCAATTATTTAATATGTGCATTCATGAACCAAAGAATAGTTAAAAAATCTAATCAAATTTATTTTTAATAGATAGAGTCAGCAAGTAGATATAGTAACTAAAATATATATGAATAACATAACTAAAGGAATACATATAATTTAATCTTATGACAATAATTGTATTAACATTTATTTAAACCATTTATGAAACTACATTATATGAAAAGTACCCCTTTTTATCAGAGGAAAATAATGACAAAATCTACTTATAATTACTTCATATTACCCATATAAATTAAAATTAAAATATTATGTCATAAGAGAAATTATATCATAGAGATAACAAAAACATTTTAAAATTACCCAATTGATACAATCATCAAATAAATAATGGTTAAAAACGAATGTGAAATGTTTCAGATCCCACACTCCATGGATGCATGTTTCTAAAAAACAATACCATAAATCCATATTTATGAAGAAATTTTTTAAATTAGAGATTAATTTTTCCATACTCTTAATTTTCATTTTCATTTGGGTAGTTACATATTTTTATCACATCATAAAAGTGCATTGAAAAAATAAAATAGTTCTAGTCCCTTAGAATATATCAATGTAGACCCATCATTATGATTCAAATTCTATATATAATGAATCTTTTTGAAATTTTTTCTTGTTGAAGCATATATACATTGAAAGGAAAAAGAACCTATAATAATTATTTCTTTTAGAATATTGATTATTGATGAAACATGTAACTGAAAAATGATGGAGGAAATGGATTCTCTAAATTTATAAAATTAATGGTTCCACATACTACATTATTTTAAATAAACCAATAAATAAACTATTAGAAAAAAGTTTCTTATAAAATGAAATAATTGAAGAACAATCACCCTTACATTATTGGAAGGTACATGTTGAATTACTATTGGATTCCATTAACATAAAATAATGTGATAATTATTTTTAATAGATTTCAGTTCCAAGAATCTTCTACTTACTCATTTAGAAATGTTTATTGTATACGAAAATGGATACCTGATACTCTCCAATATATTTAGAATGTGATTATAAAAATCTATTATCAAATAAGAATCACATCGAACATTCCATTTATTTTTACCAATAAACAAAGGATGATGTTCTTTTATAATAACGCAATAAAACTAGTCATAAAGATTTCATAATCACCATATGGCCTTATACATGATATTTTGATGAATTTATAGAATTATTTCACATATTTTATATAATGAACATTATTTCCAAATGATGACTAAAAAATTGGTTGAAAACACATCAATTAAAAATTATTTTTTCTTTCCCAATTAAATGTGTATTCAGTTTCAACAATCTTCTTATTTTTAAATTTAATCATACCATTCCATAAGGAAACACTAAAATCATTAAATTGAGTATATGCATATATTCTTAAAACATATTAAAGTATATTTTCAATGTAAAAATTATTTTCAAACCTGTGATGATTCATTCATCATGTATGATACATTGGCATCAATAATTTATACATAATGAAACTAAAACTATATATTATTTATATATTATAGATTGTGTATTCATCATAATAATAGGAAAAAATAGTTTTCCCATCACACATTAATCATTAATAATTATATAATTAGTGGAATAATTTATAGTCTATATTATCATAACTAGCATCTTAAATTTAATTTTGGAAGATGCTTGGAATGTGCGCACACCAACCTCTAAAATATACTTAAACTCTTTTATTAAAATTTACAAGTTGGAATCTATATCATTTCTAGAATCCAATGATCTACACATTATTATTCTATTTAAATTTAATTATTTTTTCATAAAAATCCATAGTTAAATATTATAATCAACATAAAAAACATCCCACTTGATGTGAGAAATTATCATGTAGCCAGATCGATTAAAACCATCATAAGATAGATCTAAAAAAATATTACACAAGCCAGTACAAAAATGAGGATGTCATGCATTTCAGCTCCTTCATTATAATCAATATAACAGATTAGACAACTCATCATTATCTAATATTCTTTCATAATCATTTCATCAAATATTAATCGAGATATCAACATAAATATATATATAAATATATATATTGAATCCTATGAATCAATGAAATGTGCCACATGACATTCTATGTCCCATGAGATGGTGTTTCATCTGTATTAGGCTTCCATCAAGATAAAAAAACTATATTAATAATCATTTTGGTTAACTACTTCATACTCGAATAATTTTAAATCATTTGTAAATGAATGGATTTTATTATTATCAAATACAAGTTGGGTAATTAAATTAAATTCAATAGAGTGATTTGATGGAATATTTTCACTACCCTAATGCAATTCCATAAAAATGTAACAATTTAATTATTGAAATTATTATAATTACATACATAAATTTGACAGAATATATTCACCTTATAAATAGTAATAATGTCATTTTTGTACATTCTCAATATAGACTAGTCATGTCATCATCCATAAAATTTTCACTCTCTCAGCATCATATTTTTAATTATTTGTTCAAATGTATTTATATATTTTTTATTCATCCATTGGAATAATATATTTATTATGGAGATTCACAAATGGAAACTGATCAAATATAATATTTCTTAAACAACCATTTCATTTCATTAATTAAAAATACAATATTTTCTCATATCTTCTTTTTTTACAAAACAAATTGGTTCCTTGAAATAAAATTATTTTATATTGTGTCTAAATTCACTCCATCATATCCATGCACTTCCAACATAAATATAACCAAAACTACATAAAAGGATATGAATTGAATAATGGATAAATAGAAAACATATAAAACAGAAATTTATTTAAAACTAGAATTCTATCTGATCCACATGATACATCATGTTCTATATTTTAAATTAAGGGAAAATTGAATATTAATAATAAAAGATTATTCAATATTTAAACAATTCATTAAAATGAATATAAATATTAATTAATGGATTAATAAAAACAAGTACTTAATTTTAGATATTGTAGATGTATTGAGTCACTGATTAACAATATTTTTTATTATAAAAATGAATATTAAATCATATCACATCATATTGAATTTAAATTATCTATATTAATATTAATGTCAATAAAATATTTAAATAAACCATTGAAATGAATAAATTATCGACACCTTAATATATTCACAAAATACAAAATTCCCATAATTAATAATTTAATGATGTTCCAAGTATATATAACACAAAATAATATCATAATATTAAATCCATGTTTTCTTAAGACCTGAATAATTTTTTCCAACTTGTCTAACCCCAATATTTTATCCTTAATTATGTAATTGAATAACAATTTCCCGCCAGAAAATAACATTAATGTTCTTGATATATAAGTTTTTTGTTAGGTAAATATTTATAATACCATGAAGAAATAATTTACTATCACATGTCAATTGGAAATTTCCATTATGATAATCCAAATAAAAATTATAATATAAATTTATCAACTCATACTACTATATATACATAAAATGAAAACTGATGTGATATATGCTATAAGTGACATATATTAGTATCTCACAAATCAATGTACAAAACATGGAATTCGAAATAACTATTATGTTATCCAATTAAATTCTTATGGCTTTATGAAATAATTGTTTTCAAACAAAAATCCTTCTTTTGAATAGGACATAAATCCAATTAAATCCATATATATTTATCATGGAAAAACATTACTCAATAAAGACAATAATTTATTACCCAACATTAAAACTCCTTTTTTTGGAAAATGTTTTATTAGTTAGAAAATCCTAACAGATTCATAATGTAATTTTCTCTCAAATGCCTCCATATCATTTCTAAAAAGATTATCCAATTTAAAATATTAATATTAATATCATCGATCCATACATGTTGGTTTCCAAAACAAATAATACGAGATGAAATATAATATAAGTAGTGAATAATAGAAAAACAAATTATTCATCAAACTAACACAAAATACTATATCGATATTAATTATGTAGAAATATTTATTAACGACTTATGAAAAAAATAATTTATAATTTCTTAATACTAAAATATATTTACATAATAAAAAAATTGATCTAATAATTAATTAAAAAAGCTGGAAATATATATTACATTAAAATAAATATATATTGTATTTAAATCAAACTATTAAACAAATTGATTAAAACAAAAACACACACACACACATATATATATAAAATAATTTCATCATGCAATACTATATCAAAAATAATCTTAACATAATGTTTTATAAATAATCATAATGAATCAAAACCTAAAAATATCTCAATCAGGTTTTGATATGTAGATTAAAATGAATATGATTCTTGTTAAAAGTGATTATTGATTTTGAACACTCTACATAGATGTCGAAGAATATCTGAAAGTAATATTCAATGAATGGGGGGAGATCTTCGAGGGGGATGTGATGGGAAGAAACAAATTGCAATAGAGTAGATCTGGGCTTGTGGGTGGGGATGTGGAGAGGAGTGGTCATGGATCTTAATTATATTGAATAAACCAATGGTCTCTAGAAAATGTTTCTATAAGAAATTTAATACCACATATATTTCTATACTATTTTTATAAAATACAAGTGATGACTCTATAGAAATGGTTATAAAAGACCATTGTTATTGAGGCTTCGATAGAGCCACAAATTATAGTAGTGATATTATTACCATTGACATGATATAAAGTTGTTCTTATAGGGGTAGAAATCATGAGAAGTAGATGATAAACTTGAAGATCATGGAGTCTATATTATAGTAGAGACATATTTTCAATGATTTTATTAGTCAATAGATTATTTTTGAATGTTTTTGATTGTTGGGGAATGTTGGTAGGGGACATGAGATGACCTATAATGTTTTTTTAGAAGTTAATATTGTTCATGTGTTAGGAATATACATAATAGAAACTTTTTCATATTGTTAAGGGAGTGAATAAAAATATTTTTCTATGTAAAATGAATTATAGTCGCTTTATGAAGTGGCCATCATAAATAATCATTCTTCTTGAGTATTAACATTCAAAAAATTGAGTATATTTTAATATATTTGAGTTAAAAAAGAATTAATAACATAATATTTAAATAATATCATGAATTATAGGATCATGTAATTAATAAATATGTATTGTTGTCCTCACATAACTCACACAACATTCCATCCATAGGCAATTGGTTAAGATAAAATTTTGAGTAGCGAGAGTAATTTTTTTTTTAAGAAAAGACAATGTCTACATTTAGGGAAAACTAGTCAATCAAATAAAATGAATATTTATATGATTATAGAATATATTAAAGGAACCCCATATAGATATAATTCTATATACTCCTCTTATGAAATAAAATTCTGTTTTATGTGCAATTGAATCAACAATCAATTAGTCATGTAAAGGCACTCGACTATGATTTAAAGACTAAGGGTGATATTAGATTTAACGATGTAAGTGAGAAAAAATAAATTTTATGATATGATTATGAGAATTCATCAATTTATTTGGAATGATATAAATAATTTCATGACACTATAATCCATTATATAAGCTTCGAGGATGGAGAACATGATTTTCTATTTCATTTTTGGTTGATTCATTTTCTTAGGAAACATACAATAAAGTGCTCCATAAAATTCAACATTGTGAGAGTGATGTAATGAAAAACAAGCTAATAATAGAGATATCCATTTTGAGTTCTAAAAAATTGATGATAAATTGAACTGTATATTTGTGATTTATTTTTTGGAGCTAATAAAATGTAAACATTATCCCCAAATTAATTTAGTGACCATAAAGGTACCCATTTTCTAAAAATCATTATTAGTTCGCATTAGGGGATCCTTTATGAGTGCTTTTATAATAATAAAAATGCTCATAATGAAATGAAATAAATAAATAAAGAAAATGAGTTTTTTTAAAAAATTTAAAAATTTATTAATTAAATAATTATTGATAAATGTGATAAATTTATTATACTATATAAAAAATAAAAATACTCATAAATAGTATATATTAAATATATTGATATTTTTAAAATGAAAATAAAACATATAAAAAATCTAAAAAATTAAATTGAGAAAATAATAAATATTTTATTAGTTACATAATTATATATAATAGTATTATATTGTTTACATTAGATTTATAAAGATATATATGAATGTATATAAATATAAAATCTAAATAAAAACAATTTATTCATTAAAATAAATATTCATATATTTAGTAAATAATTAGTTATAATTAGAAAATATAATGAAATAAAATTTTTGACTAAATAAATAATTTAATGCACATAATTGAATGCCTTTTAACATTTCAATTTTACCTTGATAAATTATGTTTTATATAAATTTCACATATGTATAATTAATTAATATTTATATATAATATACATAGTTAAATATTTACAAATTATATAAAATCTTAAATAGAAATATGCATAAATAATATTTATTTAGATTATTCATATTTTTTATTCATTTTTAAATTAATAATAACCAAAAACATGAAATATAGAATGTATTTAATTATGGTACATTTTGTTTATTTATTTTTTATTTTGTTATAATTATGTATTAATTATTTTTTAATATTTTTTATTTCTTACTGTTTTTTACGTTTTTTTTGAAAATTTTAAATGTCTATTATTTTTTTGAATATATTTATCTAATATTATTTCATATGTTCAAATTTTTACATATTAATATCAAAATATAACAATTATTTTTATTATTTATATTAAATTATTGAAACATATCTAGTTTTTTTATTATTGTTCAATGTTCTCATTTATAATTACTCATTCCCGTCATTTTTTAATATTCATGCACCAAATATTAGATATTCAATAAAAACGAAAAAAATTAAAGAAAATTATATATAAAAAATAGTAAATTAATATAAAATATAATTTTAAATTTATAGATTTATAATTATATATTAATAATTTCTATTTTTTAAAATAGTGTTTTTATAATAATGAAAAAATAATTATAAATATATATTTAAATAATTATAAATCGTATTATAAATTTATTTAAATAACGAATATATATACTACACATATGTATTATATATATACCTATATTTATATAAATATATATAATGATATGAATATTATTTTTTCGAAATGTATTGATATAACTATATATAAAAAACTATATAATTAATTAATTAAAAAATTATATTAATGTAATTATATACAGAATATATTTTCTATATTTATATTTATATTTATTTAATATATATATATATATATATTTATAAAAATATATTTCAAAAAAATTCAATTAGGATTATAATTATAAATCATTTATCAACTCCTTGTTAATATGAACTAAAAAATTGATTCTTTATCAATGCTAAATCTTTTTTGTTGATTAAAATGGATTTTATAAATGAATTTATATTGGTGATAGAGAAGTATTTTATAAGTTCACATTATTGAATTGCAGATAAAATGGATTTTTAGTAGTTCTATTTTCTGAGTGCTGATAAAACTATACCGATTTCATTAAAGATACCTATTCAATCACGAACACATCAGGATATCTAAAGCTATCCATGTTAAAAAAAATCATCCACTTCTCCTCCTTTTGGTATTGAAGATCTAATTAATTATTGAGCAATTATATGGCTCAAATCGCAGGCTTGAACGATTCAAGTGTCGAACAAATCCTAGGTTAAAATATTTTATATGTTTTTGACATATATTGTTTCTCTCGGGTGATTGAATGCATAAATACAAGGTACCCAATTTTCTCCTCATCCTACTCACATATTTAATACATGTTTTACTATATTTTTTAGTGTTATTTAATCATCAATCATTATTTTCCAATGAGATATAATTGTGGTAAACAATTTTAGTTGGGTAATTTTTAATGAAAATAGGGAGGGTTTTTAGAGCATGAGTAATATATTTGATGGAATCTATATCCAAAACACTTAGCCTCTTCTACTGAGTTTCTCATTGATGTTAGAAACAATATTTAATTTCTGAATATTTTATTCTTCTATTTGAGTTGGTCCATGGACCATGCACATTCACTATATTTTATAGGTATACATGCATTTTTATATGCATTTTTTAGATTTTATTGAAAATTTCATTATGATAGGGATATGGATAGTGGTATTCTACTTCGCAAGTCTCCATTTATTCATTTTAATATGTTACTAAAGAGATAGTGGGTTGGTTGGAGAACATTGAGAGGATCATTGAAACCATCATGATTTAGCATTTTATTATGACGAAATGTGCTTATGTTATCCTTAAATATCCCAAATAATAATTATGTTAGAAGATTGTACATGATAAATAAAATGATAATATTGGATGGAATAAAATCATTATGGAAGGTCCATATTCCATAGAACCATACAATATCATATAGATATTCAAATTGAACCATTAAAGTTTGTTAAGGGATATGTCACTTTTGAAGATCTCGATTTGCATAAAATGTTCAACTCCAACTACAAGAGAATATACCAGAGGATGTATAACTAGGAGAATATTAAGTGTTTTTCATTTAAATATATTATTTATTTTATAAATATTAACAATTGTAATATTATTAATAGAAAAAAGTATAACAATGTAAAATTTTATCCTAAAAATATATGAACCAACAAATTTTAAATTTTTATTTAAATGTATCATTATGTAATATTATAATATTTATACTACCATATTCCAATTCCCCCTTTCAATGATAACTTGTACTCACCTGTGAATTTGCATGGTTCTATAAAATCAATTCTTATTTTAATTAAGAGAATACTATTTGACAATGATATTAATTAACATTATGAGAATTTTATTGACATTATATAAAAGGATTCTATAAATTACTATTTTTTATAGAAGATACACTTATAAATGGAAAATGTTACAAAATTATCAGAGAAAGGGGAAACTAGATTTTGGAAGGGAAACTGGAAGCTAAAGGGAAACTGGAAGCTGTCAGGCCCCCAATGTTGGGCTAGCAGTTTTTCTGATGAGATAGTCATGTCAAATATCTATGGGATATTCAGATAAGAAAAGTCAATGAATAAGATCATGTATTTTGTTGCTGACACTTGTCTACGAGAACCCTGTAGAAAAACATAACAAAAACATACAGTAAAGATGAAAAATAACATTTCAACACTACTATATTTGAGAACCAGATAACCCAAAAACGATAGCCATAAACATAGATACACTTTTGATTCCCATCCACCCCCACTGTAAATTAGTGTTTATACCCCCGGTATAATGTTACTGAGTTAGAGACTCTACCTCTACCCAATAAAACCATTGATTAACCCTTACTCACAGTTGTCATATAAGATCAGAAACCCAGAAAATATGAAATTGAAATGTGGAAAATATGTGAGGAAAACCACCAGCATGGAGGGACCATGGAGAGGATCCCAGGGACATCCATAAGAAGTGTTTTAGTGAAGAGAACACATTACAATAACAGGAAAATCCAAATATATCCATAAATAGAATGAAACTTTAATGAAAAATACCCCTCATCCCACTGATTGAAAGGTTATAATTTCCACTTTTCAGAAGGTTGAAATTTACAGAATAACATCATTTACAGAATAACTAATGATATTTATATGTTTTTATATAAAAAAGATGGTATTTCCTTGATTAAAAAAAGAATGATCACTAGATTTATTGAAAAACAAAATGAATATATTAATATATATTCCAGTCGTTAGGTATACCAATCGTTAAGTAAAAATATTATGTCCATATATATGTTGTTTTGCACGCCATCACCTAGGTGAATGATTACAGAATCATCATATTTCACAGGGTGGATGTTTATATAATCACCAAAAATCATGAAAATTCATTTGAACACATATAGAGGCAGGATGACTATAATGCAGTTGAAAACAAATAGAGGATGTAAGAAAGAATGCAACTGAAATATTCTTCAAAACCTCTTAATACATGAATGAAAAGAGGTAGTAAGACAATAATGCTTGTTGAACACATAGAGAACCATTATTTCCCTATGGTAAAATCATATACCAAGAAAGAGAGTATGTTTAAGTAGTTGAAACAACAATATGATTTGAAACAATAGTAGGAATTGAAAGAATACTAACATCATAGTAAGATAGTATATAGAAGGAGTTAAAATGACACAATATTTCAATAATACTATTAAATATATAATAAACACACTTGAAGATGTTATTCCATTATTTTGAGTTTCTTTGGTTAGTAGCTGGAATGTAGCATCAATATCACCTTCCCCCATAAGAAATACCAAAACATCACACATGGTCTCCTAAATAATCATGTGGGAAATAAATATGCAAGATTGCATTTTTTTGACAGATTATTTATATTTGAAATGAAACTCTGAGATACACTAGGAAGAATATAAGTGTGAATAAAATGCACTAAAAACTGTTCAATAAATTCATCTAAATACCATTTGATGGATAAATAATTGATACGAATATGAAACATGCACTAAAAAGTGGATTAAAAATTCAAGAAATGTGTTCCTGAACTTATCATTACATAAACATGTTACTCAAAATACAATGGTTCCTTTCCATGGGTTGACATAACAATCAAAAAATTGGGCTTGAAGATAATCTGAGCCCAACTCTTGAATATATTATATTTTCAAAACAAACCCCCTTCCATGATATGTCCAATTAAAATTTTAAAACATCACTCAAAAGAGACCATGTGTTCTTCGTCTTTTTTTTTGTTTTTGTGTCAAAAAAATAGCACCACTACAAGCCAAACTGGTTGCTTAATATTGATTTTTTTGGGTTTTTAAATGTAAATACCGAGAGAGGTAAAAGGAAAAATGATGCATATTAGAATGATTTCAATGAAGAAAGTCAAAGAATCAATACTTTATACCTCAATGGATTAGATAGATGGTTCATCACTTGATCGAAGGTCATCATCCTCCACTCGACGCTTTCTACAAATGTGAAATATTTAAACTAGGTGTGTGATTAACATTAATAAATAGAAACACCCATCCCACAAAAAAAGTTATTGTATTACATATTAGTCCATGAAGAAAAACCTCCTCCAAAAAAGATGACATTGATTATTGTTTAGTACTAGTTGATGAGATAATGAGGTGCAGTTTGGGTTGACAATGTTTGGGTTTTGATTTATGATAATATGAGAAAAAAGGATACAGATGAACTTTTCAATTTATGGATAAATATCACAATGATTGATCTTATAGAAATTTTACCATTTCTAGGACTCACAAGGTGGAGTCAGAAACATTTGGAGGTGTGGAGGAGCTAGAGGTGGAGGAGGAGCAAAACATGAGCCTACATATTCCAATAAATATGAACTTGCATAATTCAATGTTGATACTGCATATTTAAATTCTGAAATAAATATGAACCTATTGATTTCAATTCTGAATAAATATATGTAACTCAAATAATATTCAAACATTAATATTTATAAACCTAAAATTATTATGAACATGCATATTTCAACTTTGAAATAAAAATGAACCTGCATATTACTGTTCTGAACCTGTATATTTCAATTTATAAATAAAAAAGAAGCTACATATTTCAATTATGAATATATATAAGTCACAAAAATAATATTCAAACATTAATATGTATAATGCTGATACATATAAGATAAAAAATCTATTAAAAATGAATATGAAAAAAATTTAATTCATGTGGTGGAACACGTCAACCATTTTCATCAAAATTATGTTCAATGAAGCTCTCATAGAAGAAGTTCTAATACTGGTTAATATAATGGAGCTCCTATAGAAACCTCCCATAGAAACAGATGTTTTTCTGGATACTACAACTCAGCAAGCAAGAGTATTCTATCCTTCCTAATAATGTACACAACTACAACCACCAATTGAATATACTACATCATAAAAATAGTATGGGTAAATATTCAGTTCTCTAATCGATGCATGGATTTCCTTATCCCCTCAACATCGAGGACTCTAATCAGTGCATGATTTATCTCAATCGAGGATCTGATTAATGAAATTTGATGGAAAGCATTCAGTAGTTCCATCACTCTCCATCAACATCATTGGTGATTTGAGATCAATAAAGCACAAAAATCAATGGTCATATAGCATTATGAATTTGAAATAAAATCGTACAAAGTCATCATTCCATAAAATAGCATTTGAAACAAAGCTAAACTGCATGAAAAAAATTACAAAAGGAAAGGTGAAATCTGGGATGAAGGAAATATACCGAAGGTGGAACTCAAAAGGAAGTCACTTTAAATCACCAAAAATGGAATAAGTCCTTTCTATGAGAAATTATAAGAGTAAAGAAAAATATATTGCTAGAGGTCTTACCATTGTAAAAAATAAGGGGTTACCGTATGTAGACGGTACAAAAATCAGAAGACGAAGGTTGGGTTGATAGTTCTTGGGTTTCGATTTATGATAATCAGTGAAAAAGGATATAGATGAACTGTTGGATTTCTGGATAAATATCACAATCATTGAACATACATAAAATTACCTTTTCTAGGACACCCAAGGTGGAGATGGAAATCATTGGAGGTGCGGAGGATCCAGAGGCACATAAGTGGAGAAAAATATGAACCTTCATATTTCAATAAATATGAAAATGCATATTTCAATAAATATGAAAATTCATATTTCAATTTTCAACCTACATATTTATAATCTAAAATAAATATGAACCTATAGATTTCAATTCTAAATACATATATGTTACCCAAATAATATCCATACATTAATATTTATAAACCTGAAATTATTATGAATTTCATATTTCAATTTTGAAATAAATATAAACATGCATATTACAATTCTGAACTTCTATATTTCAGTATTGAAATAAAAACGAACCTCAATATTTCAATTATGAATTCATATAAGTTACAAAAATAATATTCTTACATTAATATGTATAATACTTATACATATAAGATAATAAATTATATTAAAAAATTAATTGAAAAAAAAATAACCTTCATGTGGTGGAACACGTAATCCATTTTCATTACAATTCTGTTTAGTGAAGCTCTCATAGAAGAAGTTGAAATGCTGGTTAATATATATCAAATAAATTGTAATATTTTATGTGTATAGTAGTAATAAAAAGAAGAATATGGGGAAATAATTTTTCTGAAAAATGGTCATCAATTAAGAACTCTATATAATGGAGCTCATACAGAAACCTCCCACAGAAAAGGATATAATTGTGGTTACTACAACTCAGCAAGAAAGAGTACTATATCCTCCCAAATAATGTACACACATATAACCACCAATTGAATATATAGCATCATAAAAATAGTAGGGGTGAATATTCAGGGCTCTAATCAATTTATGGATTACCTCATCACCTCATCATCCATGACCCTAATCAGTGCATGATTTATCTCAATCCGGGCATTGATTAATTCAGTTTGATGGAAATAATTCTGTAGTTCCATCATTCTACATCAGCTACATTGATTATTTGAGATCAATAAAACTCGAAATCAATGGTCATATATCATTATGGATTTGACATCAACCCTTACAGAGTCAGCATTCCATAAAATAGCAGTTAAAACTACGCTAAATTGCGTTAAAAATTTACAAAATGAAAGGGTAAATCTATGCTAAAGGAAATATAATGAAGGTTTAACACCAAAGGAAGTCACTTTAAATCACCAAAAATGGAAGAAGACCTTTATATGTGAAATTTCTAGAAGAATGATAGATATATAGCTAGAGGAATTACTACAGATAAAAAAAATTAAGCGGTTACCTTATGTAGGGGGAGCCATAATTAGAAGACGAAGGTGGATTAGTAGTGCATTGAGTTTACAGAATTTTAAATAAAAAGATATAGAGATACCGTTGATGAAAATTAAAACCTCTTGATGGAGCTGTAAACATTTGAAGGTGAGGAGGAGCTGGAGTTGGAGGCGGAGCAGACTGAATAGACACTGCAGACTGAGTCGAAGCAGGAAGATGCTGAGATGAAGGCCAAGGGGAATGGGTCATGATGGATGTGTCCGTGTAGTACTACTCTTCGTCGAGAGTGCTACCATATTCACTATTTTTGAACAAAGAGTCGGCTGTGATAAACTGCTCAACATCGAAGGATAAATCCATTGTTGTCGGTGCCCTGTACTGAGAGGGATCGTATTCCTCTAGGAAGAGATTGATTTGGGATAACATGACGCAATGAGAGGTTTTGTATGGTTCTGATTATTGAAGAAGTCTGTAATGGATCGAGGGGTATGTGAGGGAAATGGGATCTCATATGAAGGAGGTAGCGGAGGCAGTGGAGGTGGTGGAGGCTACAGAGGTGGCGGAGGAGGCAGAGGAGAATGGGTTGTGATGGATGCAATGAAACCCTATGTTGTAGGGAGGAGTCAAGGATGCTTGGGGGAAATGGGAGCAGTTCGGGCCGAAGGGGATAGTCGTGAAGGGGGAAGGATAGGGGGATCACGGAGGGTAGCAGAAAACCTAGTGGATTTGGGTAGGGGAGTGCGAACCAGAGAGTAGGGAGATGGGATTTGGGGAGGGGTTTCGGGGAGGGTAGTGCGATATGGTGGAAATTACCGATCGGAGTACAGACATTGAGTGATTATTTAGGTTTTGGGGGGTGGAAAAGGGAAATAAGGCTGACGTGGAAATCATGTGAGGGTGATACCATAGCTTGGTGAAGCCATGTTTAGTATAGATAATAGATTATCATAAATAGTTAATGACCTGAAATTAGAATATGGTTCAGCTATTTTTCTATTTATTAGCAAAAATAAACCCACATTTGAAATGATAACTTACTCATTAATAATTTTTAAAAATCACTTTTGTACCTTCCTCATACTTATCATAATTACAATACAGGAATTACCTTAATCAACCAAAGAATTTGTTGAACATTTACATTGGATTTTAATTCAAACATTATTAATATTGAAATAAATTATCCTAAGAGATCATCCTTTTCTAACACAATAATCATAAATTAAAGTTTTCAATAAACTTTTATAACATAGATTTACCTATTATGTGATATTAAATACCAATATATAATATTAAAGGATGTTTCTTTTGTAAATCCTTTAGCTTACAATGTCTTCATCACATTATGATGTTACCAATACCCGAGGAGAACAAAAAATATTGATGGAACCCCTTTGTGAAAAAGTAAAGGTAATGTTAGGACATACATTAACTGTTTACCTAAAAAAATTATATAATTATTCATTTTTTAATTGTCATTATATCTTACAGAGTTTATTTATTTTATATGATTTATGTTCGTATTTCATTCCATTCTAATCCAAAACTTCCATAATATTTTTCACCCTCAAAACCATTTCACCCAAACGATGTTGAATTTTATCACTTTCCTTTAATTTCACCCACTCCCTCTACAAGAATATAAATAATACTTACTGAACTCAATCAAATAAAAAATATTGATGTTTTAATATTAAAATCATTGTCCATAAAATTAAGGTATAATTTTATAATTTTGATTAATATATTTATTTTTGGAATTAATTGTTTAATAATTTTCTTCTTATAATGTTTTATTATTTTGATCATGATGTGGTGGTTTGATCGAAGGTTCTTATGATTGTGAGATATAAGAAATTGTTCATACAAATGAGTTAATTACTATTAGGAAATTCATCAATAATGAATATAACCACCCTAAAAAGGAAAACTAAAACTACTTATTTAATTAAAATTATCATCATTTTATTTACTATATATGTTAATTGAATTTTCATTTATATCTAATTATTATTTAGTTGTTGTCACGACCCGTCCTCGGGGCCCATGTCGTGACCACCCCAAGCCCGCCTTCCATAGTCCTGGGGATGGAGACTTTCACCAATGGTGAAAATCCTGATAACTGGGAAGGCATTGCCTTTATAAAACATAAACGCATCCAACCGTAGTACAAGAAGAAGTAATACACTAAGTAAAAAAAGAAAGTGCTGAAAAGTAAATGGGCTAGAATACAAACCCAACTAAAAAGTACAACTACAATTGAACAAAAGTACAACAGAAAAGACAAACAGTTGGAAGATAAAAGCATCTCTTGGGTCGTCCACCTCAGATCCAACCTGAAGGGTAGGTACATATATCCTCATCAATGTTATTGCCTTCTAACCACCTCCAAGTACCGTCTCATCGTGATGTCCACCTCTGGGTACTGACTCACCGTGAGGTACACCTTTAGGAACCGTCCAGTCCTCATACACTAGGTCTCTGTCAGCGCTGTCCATCATCTGCATTCAACACAACAAGGTGCGGGCATAGCCCATGTAGGGGTGAGTATAAAGATACTCAGTTGGGACCTCAAGACCCGAAAGGTCTCACTAAATCCCACAAGGATAACCACAAAGAAGATCCCAACAGATAACCCTTACAAATGTATAATCCCATACCTATACCTAAGTTTTCAATTAACCCATATCAATCAGGAGAAAACACAATGGTTGTGAAATCAATGGATAACCACTAGTCATGTATATGATGATACATATATCAATGTTATCATGTGACCCATCTCAATCATGAGGTAAACAAAAAGGTCATTGACTAAGATCAAACCAGGATTTTTATTAAAGATATCAAAACCACAATTGCTAAAGAGCTCCTCCTCTGATGAGTACAGTGAGCCTGTCACAACTCCGTGGCATTGCTCACTAACCTTAGACTATTGAGGTACTCCTCCTGTCGAGTACCACAGGTCTTCCACCCAAACACAGTAGTCCTCCCCACCATGGGTTTGCCACCCCAACACAGTAGTGCTCCCCCTAATAGCCTACAAAGGTACTCCTTCTCTCTAGTACCGAAGGTCGTCCACCCAAACAAAGTAGTGATCCCTGATGTGGGTCTGCCACCCAAACATAGTAGTTCTCCCCACTGGGCTAGTCAAGTCACCACGACTTGAATCAGATAAGCAGTCATCTGGTCTCAGCCATCTACAAGGTATCCGTACTCCGTACGCTCGTCTCTAAGAGGGTCCACTCCATGAGATACTGGTCAAAACTTCCAAGTCTCATGTAATCTCATGTGGCATTATCTTAAAGGGTTGCCTCATCGTAGGGGTATCAACACAACATACGGCGCGTCAATCGGACACTCAGTCTATGGGTTGTTAGCTTTTTAGTCCTGGGGGCCCGACTGGTTTCGTGTACAAACCAACCCGGCCATATCTCAACTGTACCCCAAATACCGATGGGGTATACTAAAAATAACTGTTTCTCAACGATATCTCCAACGCCGCTAACGATCTGTCAAATAGACATCCGGTCTGAGATTTATTGGATTTTTCGTTCCACGGGCCTGGTTGGATTTCAGGTACAATCCAACCCGGCCATACTCCAACTGCGTCCAAACCTCAGGTGAATTATACCAAAAGAACATTCTCATCAATAGGAATCCTACATAGTCGACAACACATCAATAGAACGTTCAAATCTCATGTTATAAGAATTTCCGCTCTGAGAGCCCGGTAGGTTTCGGGTTTGAACCAATACTACCATATGCAATCTTCACTGAAACCATGAGTGTAATATACCCAAACAACCGCCTCGATCCAAGGAATCATACGCAACTGACAGTATGGAAATCAGAGGTCCATAGCTCATGATATGTCTCTTTAATCGAAAACGGTCTGAAAATAGGTGGTCTGTGCCCGGTCCGACCCGGCCCAACACCCCCAGGGTCAGCCCAAACAGGGTCGACCCGACATGGGTACGGGTCCGGCCCGGTTGCCGTGCCATGGCCCGGCTCGTGCGGCCTGGTCCAGCCAGCGCGACCCGGCACACACGGCCCGCCCCGGCACGTCCGGGGGAGCTGTCTCGGCCAGTTGGCTGAGCGCGTTGCGCCGAGTGGGGGGGGGGGGCTTGATTGACATCGGCAGCACCCGCTGGCGCCGCCCTGCCATCATCCCAGATCCCACACAGCCATGGGATCCCCCGCATCTCTGTCGCGGAGGATCCCCTTCGACAGCACGCTTGGACGCCGCCGCCTCCAGGCGGACGGATGGCTCCGGCCGCCATCTCCGATCGCCGGCACTGCCCTTCCGACGTGGCGCGCTGGCAGCCCCTTCCACGGACCATCGGACGCACTCCGGTGGTCCGATTCACCAACCTCTTGTGCCTGTGGCTCTCCCTGGATCAACTCTTCACTATGACGGCCTCCAAACACTTTTTTGGTCCCATTTCATCATCGTTCATCATCCCACGAACAAATGAAGAACCAATAGAGGGTCATTGGGCCGTGTTTGTTCGGCCCGCTCCCTCCGCATTAGGGGTTATCAATGTGAAATAATCAAACACATGATTTCAACAATGATAAGTGTATAAGTTATTCATTAATAAATTATACTAACATCATATAAATAAATTCTCATGCTTGTGAGATAAAACCACTCAAATGAGAAATAAACAAAAATTCCCCTACCTAAACAATTGATGTCAAACATCAGGCATCACGGTTGATGACATTGGAGAATGGTGTCATATAGATCGGTCAACAATTCCATTGAAATCGAGGTGCGTCTGAGGAGGAAACAACGTTGGCGACAATGCGTTCTTTTAATCGTAAAGCGTTCCTCGTCGAGGGAGAAAGTCTTTCGTCTGAGGCGTTCTTCGTCGAGGGAGATAGTCCTTCGTCGGAGGAATTCTTCATCGAAGAGGGTGGTGTTATTTATTTGGGAGTAGAACACCCTTCTCTATTCCTCCATACCTCTCACCGAAATCTCAACCCAAAAATGGAAAAAATAAAATAATAAAAAAGCTATTATTTATTTCTCACAATTATTTCACAATTCAAAAAACATAATTTAAGTATGTGAAGAGTTAGAATTCATTTATTAACTTGTGTTGGAAAACATTTAAGAGGGGGAGAGGAAGAGGAATAGTCCTCATAAATTAAAGGGGAGTTATCAACATTAAACAAGGGAGTTTAATGGGGTGAAGGAGTATAGGGTAAGTGAAAGGTTGGGGCTACTGTGGCCCCCACCTCACATATATCCTCACATGGGTAGTTAGGTGCTTGTGGGTCCCACCCCAACCCCACCATGTAGGATATAACCACCTTAGATATAAAATAAAATTGTTCTACAATTTTATTCAATTCTTATTCAATCCAAAAAATATAACTTCTCCTCCCGCATAAACGCAACTGCGATAAAGGTCCCCTTAAGAAATTACCAGCGTTGTGATTTCATCAGTTCCCTCAGATTTCAATTCAAAGCACCGTTTCCAAAGATAGAAAAACCCGCTCATTCGTTCACTAAACACACTTGATCAAGAAATCAGAAATTGATTCTGGGCACACCGGGCCTCGGAATCAGGTGCTTCCAGAAGCAAAGACTCGTAAAATTTCAAAGAAAATAAGGAAAAAAATTTGCTCAAATTTTCTAGGTCTTTACATTACTCCCACCTTAGGTATTTACTTCCCCGTAAAGCTGCAACACACACTAGGGAAAACAAATGTAGTACTGATCATGCATATGAGCCTTCTGATCCCATGTGCTCTCTTGGAAGTTCTAGTGCTGCTAGTGAAAGCACACCTGAGGAATCGACCGTCCACATAGGACCCGCTCCTATCGATCCTCGATCTCCACTAGATCTCCATGAATGTCTCCCCATCATCGATGTACAGCTCCCTGTGGTCGATGATGTGTGAGTGGTCATGCACGTATCTCCTCAGCTGAGATATGTGGAAGATGTCATGAACCTTGTGCAACTGTGGTGGAAAGGCCAAGCGTTAAGCCACCCCGCCTACCCTGCTGAGGACCTAGAAGGGTCCGATGAACCTCGGAGATAACTTGCCTCCTCGACCACATCTCCGTATACCTCGTCGAGGTGAGACCTGTAAGAAAATGTGGTCGCCATCCTCGAACTGCAGTGACCCTGTCTCCTATCAACATAGGATTTCTGCATGCTCTATGAAGTCTTCATCTTCTCCTGGATGATTTTCACCTTCTCTGGTAGCCTCAAAATGGGTGCACTGGTCAACCTCTACCTCAGCTCTTGAAATGCTCTGCTGGCATATCCCTGACTACACAAAGGGTTTTCCCCTCCTTTTTCAATGCTAAAAGCGGTGCAACAACTCTGGAGAAGTCTGGCTCAAATCTATGTCTGACCGACTAATGAGTGAACGATTGCATCAGCTAATGCATGATTCTATCCTGTGCTTCCTGGGATTTCCTTTTCACCAACCAAGGAAAACCCATCCCATCATTTGTAGGTAAACCACAACCTTTTTGCCTAATACATCCAATCTGTGTATGAACTGTGGTTTCCCAGTCCATACCCAAAATAACGTCGTAAGTCCTCGATGCTACCACCATGAGGTTCTAACCGAAACTATCGCGTCGAGGATTAGGTCACACCTTCGGCGTAAGCGTGATTATCGAGTCTCCTCTAAAAGGCATCTCTAGACATGAGGTTCTGGTCAATGGCTTAAATAGAATATCTAGGTTCGGGACAAGATTCGTGGAAGGAAGGAATGATTTGTATCAATGTCTATTGTTACAGCAACAAGTAGTAGAGACAGATTGTACCTCAAATCATTCCTATATCCCTTGGGTCACACTCCATTACCGCATGTACCTACTCTCATCACCTTCCCTCCAGCTTTCTGAGCCTAGTGGGGACTACAATGGCGGGTGGTTGTAACATGTCGAAATGTTCACCACCTCATTCTACTCTCCTAGATCTGCTTCCACGTCTGCTGCTCTGCAGATTCATCTGTCCTTAACAGTTCTTCTTCTTGAAACATTTTACATGTCCAAGTCTCTGAGACTAGCACTAGTTTCCTAATTTCCGACTTCTAAAATTCACTGCCTATATCCGCTCAGCCAAAGATCATTCAACCACAATGGTTCTCTCTTGCATCCTAACATAAGTAGAAATGCGTAGAGGAAAAGTGTTGTCTCAGAAATCCTTTAAGAAAACCTCACTCTGAGGTCTGAGCTCGAAAGCACTGATCGTATTGTAGTCATCAAGTACCAAGAATGATCAGTATTCCTCAATGACTACTCATCTACCGACATGTCGTCCGGACGAAGTTGTATAAGCTCTAGAAAACTCTCAGTCACCTCCTCAAGTCAGTTCTCAGCCTTCTATGAGTTGGTCTCACCACAGAACCTGAGGGGTATCTGATGTTGAAACATGTGCAAGGCAGTAAGCCTAAATGTGTCATCTACCGGTTACACTGGTTGAATCTGATGACCAATAGGTAGTGATATAGATGGGACACTACATGAAGGTACTATCTCATGAATCGGTCCATGTACTGTAGCCTCATCACTATACAGACTAACCTAATGGTCACTCACTGTAAAACACTAGTATCTAAGTCCACCATCCAATATACTAGTGTCTAAAAAAGGTGTAAAACTCTATCAATCGCCCCCATCCAGGCCACTGTTGTTTGGGAATCTATCTTGCCTTGTAACCGCAGAGGCCTCTTCTGCTGGAACTCGTGCAACACACTCTGTCAGCGTGCACCGTCCGCTAGTACAGCTAGTGGCATCTGCTACCCAACGGGTGGTGGTGCTGCTGGTACACCACTTGAATGTTCCAACATAGCTAGAGGGATCTGCACCGGACCTCATCGCTCGGTGGTCCATCATCAGGTACTCTCTCGGAACTCCATATGACTATCTGTGTGGTACCATCTTGAACAGACGTGACAGGGTCAAATGATTATACTTGGTGTGATGAAATGGTTTGAGCTAACATAATGAAAAACTATTGAAAACACACACGCAATTCGTGTTTTCGTTCACTGAGTCAGAAATTAGTAGTCAGGGTCCTAGTGTATATATACGTCAGCCACTGCACCAACACCGAACTCCCTGAACTGAAAACCACACTCGTTACCCTTAACAATATTGCTTCATAGAAAAGAAATATCAGAGTTATAAGTTATATGGTAGAAACGACTCCTCTGATTCCAATTTTTCACAACCCATATCCTCGGGGCCCTTGCCGTGACTACCCCAAGCCTGCCTTCCATCGGCCAGGGGCTGGATACTAGCAACGAAGGCATAATTCCCGTTAACTGGGAAGGCATTGAATTTATAAAACATAAACACATCCAACCAGAGTACAATTGGAAGTAATAAAATAAGTACAAAATAAAGTGCTGAAAAGTAAATGGTCCAGAATAAAAACCCAACTGAAAACTACTGCTACAACTGAACGAATGTACAACAGAAAAGACAAATAGCTAGAAGATATAAGTAGCTCTTGGGTCGTCCACCTCGGATCCTACCTGAAGGTTAGGTACAGATAGCCTCCTCAATGCTCTCTCCCGCCAACATCCTCCGAGTACCGTGTCGTCGTGAAGTCCACCTCCGGGTACTAACTCGTCGTGAGGTCAACCTCCAGGTACCGTCCCGTCCTCGTACTCTCGATCTCTGTCAGTGCAATCCATCGTCTACATCCAACACAACGAGGTGCGGGCATAGCCCGTGCAGGGTTGAGTATAACGATACTCAGTAGGGACCTTGAGACCCTCAATTTCTCACTAAATCCAACAAGGATAACAACAAAGAAGGATCTCAAACGATAACCCTTACTTAGGTATAAGCTCATACTTATACCTAAGTTATCAAGTAACCCATATCAATCATGAGGAAACACAATGGTTATGAAAAAATTGATAACCACTACTTAGGTATATGCATATACATATACCTACGTTATCAAGTGCCCCATCTCAATCATGAGGTAAACAAAAAGGTCATTGAATTAGCTCATACCAGGATTTTCATTAATGATATCGAAACCACAATGGATGAAGAGATCCTGCTCTGATGAGTAAAGTGATCCTGTCACAACTACGAGTCTTTTCTCACTAGCCTTAGACTGCTGAGGTACTACTCTTGTCTAGTGCCGTGGGTCTGCCACCCAAACACAGTAGTGCTCCCCACCATGGGTCTGCCACCCCAACAAAGTACTGCTCCCCCTAATAGCCTACAGATTTACTAATTCTCTTGAGTACCATGGGTCTGCCACCCAAACACAGTAGTGCTCCCCACCATGGGTTTTCCAGTGAAGCACATTTGTTCTCCCTAATGGGCTAGTCAATTCACTCCGACTCGAATCGGACATGCAGTCATCAGGTCTCAGCCAGCTACAAGGTCTCGGTACTCCGTACGCTCTTCTATGGGAGGGTTCTCTAAACAAGCTACTGGTCGATAATTCCAAGTGTCACATAATCTCATGTGGATGTATCTCAAAGGACCGCCTAGTCAGAGAGGTCTCAATGCAACAAACAACGCGTCAATCGGACGCCCGGTCTGTGAGTTATTAGCCTCTTAGTCATGAGGGCCCGGTTGGTTTCGTGTACGAACTAACCCAACCGTATCTCAACTGTACCCCAAATTTCCATGGGTTATACCAAAAGGTACCATTTCTCAATGAGATCACCAATGCCGCTGACGATCCGTCTAACAACCGTCCTGTCTGAGAGTTATTGGCTTTTCTGTTCCAGGGGCATTATTGAATTTCTGTTACAATCCAACCCGACCATACACTAACTGAGTCCAATCCTAAGGTGAAGAACACCAAAAGAACTATCTCATTAAGATGATACATAAAAAGTCAACAGCACATCAACGGATGTCCGGAGCTCAAGTTATAAGCGTTTCCGCTCTGAGGGACCGGTTGGCTTCGTGTTCGAACAAACCGGACCATACCCAAACTTCCCTGAAACCTTATGTTTAATATACCGAAACGACCGTATCATTCCAAGGAATACTATTTAAGTGACGGTGCATCAATAAGAGGTATGTATCTCAAGATATGTCCGTTTAACCAAAAACTTTCCGAAAATAGGGGGTCTGGGCCCGGTCTGACCCGACCCAACACCCTTGGGTCGGCCCAAACCGGGCCATCATGACTCGGGATAGGGTCCGGCCCGGTTGGCGTAGCCTGGCCTGTCGGCGCGGCCCAGCATGGCCAACGCGGTCCATCCCGATCGGCATGGCATGGCCCGCGTGGCCCGCCCCGGCCTGGCCGGGGGAGCAGGCTCGAGCAGTTGGCCGAGCACAAATTGCTGATCAGGGGGGGCATTGATTGACATTGGTGGTGCCCGCTGGCACCGCCCCGCTGTCGTCCCGGATCCCGCCTGGCCGTAGGATCCACCGTGTCACTGCCGCGGCTGTCCTGAGATCCTCTCTTCACTACGATAGCATCAAAAAGTCATTGCAGTCCCGTTTCATCATCCCACGTCATCCCATGCACAAACGAACAACCAACGGAGGGTCATCGGGCCGTGATTGTTTGGCCCTCTCCCTCCGCGTTAGGCATTATCAATTGTCAATAATCAAACACATGCTTTCAATAATGAAAAGGGTATAATTTATTCATGACTAAATTATACTAACATCATATAAATAAACACTAATGCTCATGAGATAAAAGCACTCAAATTAAAAATAAACCAAAATTCCACTAATTCAACAATTGATGTCGAACATCACGCGTAATGGTAGATGGCGTTGGAGAATGGCGTCACAGAGATCGGTCGACAATTGCGTGGATGTCGGGGTGCGCCCGAAGAGGAAGCAACTTTGGCGACAACATATTCATCCAATCGTAATGTGTTCCTCAACGAGGGAGAAAGTCCTTCGTTGGAGGAATTATTTATTGAGGAAGAAATCCCTTCATCATAGGCGTTCTTCGGCGAAGACGGTGGTGTTATTTCTTAGAGATACGAACGCCCTTTTCTATTCCTGCAGAGCTGTCACCAAAATCTCAACCCAACAAATGGCCAAAATAAAATAATAGCAAAGATATTATTTAATTATCACAAGTATTTAATAATTAAAACAACTAAATTTAATTAAGTGATGAGTTAGAATTCATTTATTAACTTGTGTTTGGAAACATTTAAGAGGCGGAGAGGTAGAGGAAGAGTCCTCCTAAATAAGTGGGGAGTTGTCAACATTAAACAAAGGAGTTTAATAGGGTTATGGAGTTTCGGGAAAGTGAATGGTTGGGGCTCGTGTGGGACCAACCTCACATATATCCTCACATGGGTAGTTAGGTGCTTGTGGGTCCCACCACAACTCCCCCATGTAGGATATAACCACCATAGATATAAATTTTTTTTTAAAATTTTATTCACTTCTTATTTAATCCACAAATTTTAACTTCTCCTCCCGCTCAAATGCAACTATGGTAAAGGACCCCTTATGAAATTACCGGCATTGCGAGTTCATCGGTGCCCTCAAATTTCAATTCCGTGAACCAGTTCAAAAGATAGAAAAACCCGCTCGTTTGTTCATTGAACGTACCCAAGCTAAACATTGGAAATTGATTCCGGTCACACCGTGCCTTAGAATTAGGTGCCGTCAGAAGCCACATACTCATAAAATTCCAAAGAAATTAAGGAAAAATATTTTCCTTGAAATTTCCTGGTCTTTACATTTTTTCTAAAATATCTGTATGGAATTTATGTATTTCATTCAACTGTTTACAGAAAGAAAATAAATGAGATACAATGAACCTTTTTCTACTGATTCTAGGATTTCAATTACTTTTATTTTTTTAATTATGACACTTCATATTGATTTGAATTTCTTGAATTTATTTTGTCTAAGAAAATCAGGTAAATATTCTATGTTGGATGTTCGAAAATAAATACCAAGGAAATTGTGGAATATTGGAAGTCAAGAATGTTTTAAGACTTTGTATCATTTTCTAATATTCCACTACTCAAGTTGACTCATGGTGTGACTTATATGTCCACCACCACATATTTTTATCGAAACTTTATTAAATTTTAGTAAAAAACATACAACATACATACTCAAAACTGATGTAATATATTAAAATTATTTTGATAAATTAATATAATGATATATAAGTCATTTTTAATGAGTTGAAATTATCCTCACCACTTGCTAAAACATGATGTTCCCAAAATCCCAAAAATTATATGTTATTTTTTAAAAATAAAAAATTAATTTCATTATGTTCCAGTCATTGAAAACAATGAAATGAACCTCATATTGACTTGGTAACTTTGTAAAATAATTCATACATTATTTTTTATGTGTTGGAATTAGTTTCATTCTTTACCGATACATGATGTGACAAATATAAGTCAAAGTAAATTTTTCATGTAAAAAAATTCATTATAGTAAAAATTAAATTTTACATACTTAAATCTATTCAAATTAATTTGTGATGTATTGATAAATTAGGAAATTAACCCATAATTCATTTGAGATCAATTTAAATTACCCTATCGTCAATATGATTCATATTGTGGCTGATATGAATATATGTGCAACCTTTTAGTTAAAATTGACATTAAATTTATCTAAATATGAAAAATAAAATAATCCAAATAAAGATAAAACATTCATATTATTTAGATAATTTTTTTACAAATATCAATATGTGAGTTTTTTATATGTAGGAATCAACCTCCCCCCAGTCTGATAGTCTTCGACTTAATGTGTCATGTATCAGGTCAACATTAAAATTTCAGTTCAAAAGGTATCACTCACTAAAAACTAATAAAATGCACTCTATTTGTCTTGATAATTTATTAAAACAATTAATTAATCATTTTCATGTATATGAATTTTTCTCACGTCAAAATGATACATGATTTTACCAGTATGAGTAAAAGTTATTGTTTTCAGTTTAAAATTACATTTTAGTAAAAAATAAAATTGATGTACAAGAAATATAGAAAATACATTCAGAATATTTTTTATTGAATATGTAAAATTAACCAAGAGTCATTTTGGGTTAGTTATATTCTTATATACCTAAATATGATGAATGTGTAGATCATTAGGACTCATGGTTTGTCTTTGCATATAAATTGACATTAATTATTATATAAAAGACAAAATAAACTCAAAACTAGGACAATATATTCATGTCATTTTGATAATTTTTCAAAAAGATCTAAATATAATTTGTGATATGTATGTATAAAAATAACCATGAAATGATACACGATGAAACTAGAATAACACAACATTCACATTATCAGTTTAAAATTGGAATTTTAATAAAAAAAAATTACCCTTAATAAAAACTAGGTAAACAATCTAAAATTATCTTCATAATTTAGGAAAAAAACTATTATCATGTTTGACATGTCCTAATTTCAATAATATTTAAATTATATATTATTTGATCTCTATGAGTCAATGTGTGTGTTTCTGGTTTAAAATGATATTTTATTAAACATGTCAAGTGACATATTCAAAAATAAAAAATATAACATGCAGATCATTTTGATTTTTTTTTAAAAATTAGACATTAGTCATTTCAGAGTTGTAGAAATCAGCTGCACAATCAATTTGATTCACAATATGTCCGGCATGACTCCAACTTTGGTTTTTTATTCAAAATTTAAATCTATTTTAGTAAAAATGATAACTAAGCTACTCAAAATAGAGAAAACACATTCTAACAATTTTTATACTTTGGGAAAATTATCTACTAGTAATTTATAACATCTAGGAATCTTCCACACATTAATGTGATACAAGATGTTCTAGGTATGACTCAAGCTATCTATTAAAATTTTAAAATTTATATTTTAGTAAAAAAATATTTCAATCTCTAAAATCTGATCAAAAGTGTATAGATTTTATTTGTAAAATTTTAAAATGATTACTAAATAATTTATAACATTTAATAATTGGTCTCATATTAAAAAAATTCACAATCATAAAGGTATGAGTAAATGTGTATGTTTCCAATTCTAAATGGTATTTTTATAATAAATTTGTTTTTATAGTAAGATCTTATAAAAAAATTCATATTGTTTTAACTCTTTTGGAAAAAGATCTATAAGTCATTTTGGATGAGTAGGATTCATCTTAACCTCAATCTGATATATGGTGTGACTGGTATGACTCTAGGAATGTCTTATCTTTTATTACTTAATTGATTTCAATATTAATTTAATTTTATTCGTAGTTAATTAATTTTCATAGAGACAATCAATGAAGATAAATAAGAAATAGTGTGACATGCATGAATCAATAAAAACTAAATCATAAATATAGTGTTATTAACATAAAATAATGTTTCTTTTTAAATTAACACTTTTGGTTAATTTATTTCTTTATATTTTTACAACCATAAGAATTGTTTTCTAATATATGTGTGTTCTTATTCATGATGATGGGTTTTTTTCAAAACCGTGAGTTGGGATCATGATCAAAAGGCATGGGAACATTGTTCTATAGATAGTATGTCAGGACTTTTACATATGTAATTATATAAAAAAAATATATAAATATATATAATATAGTTTTTTTATTGTATTTGTTTTGTAAATTTTCTTTCAGGTACAATTTTTATTGGTACAAGTTTTTTTTTAAATTTGGTGGCGTTGCAGTGTTGTGGTGTAATATTATAGTATACTACACATGTGCTACAATGTTCTCTTAGAACCCACAAAAAAGTACCCTTTATTTTAACAATGGTAAACACTGATAAAGGTCCACTTTATTAGTATTTGTAAAACAAGTGTGAAATTTCCACATTTTCAATGCTAAATAAAATTACTGATAAAAGCATTTGTCTTCTAATCTATCTTGTAAGCGCTTCTCCAGCTATGATTAAGACCATTTTTAGTGCGATAAATCCCTATTCTGTACTAGTGATTCATGCTAGAGGGGTGTTTGAGTTATTTTTTGATGATAACATGTAATTTATTGTCAATAAGATTCCACCCATGGTTTGTTACATTTTTTAGTTTATTATTATTATTTTTTTAAAAATTATACTACATCCAATCTATTCATGTCATGACATAAAATAAAATAACACTGTATCACAATTCACTAGGAAAAAATATCAATTGTTTTAAGAAAAATTACAAGACACTTATTAGAAACATCTTCATAACAACTCCCATAAACATTAACATTTTTGTATATCAGTTCATTAATTTTATATTTGAGAATCATTTTTCTCTATGTTTATTATTTTATAAATGGAGCTTGTGGACCAGAGGGAATTCAAGATGATTAAACCTAGAGATTATTTTACAAAAAAAATATTAAAGGATCCACATTATATATAGTAATGTTCTTATTCACTTGTTCAATTAATTTAACCTAATTTTTCAATGAATTGTGTGTTGGGGAATACCCATTATTGTATAGAATCAAATTATTTGAATTTTTCCTTAGGGGGTTTTTCTAATTGATATTTAGAATAAGGTAAATAAAACTGATCTTCATTTCAAACATTATTGATCCCATTAAAATCGATTTCACTTAATTATTATTTTGAAATATTATTTATAATTATTTTGATTGAGTTGAGTTTATAATTATTATGTCCTTTTGAAATGATTCAAAACCATAATATTTACAATAAAAAAATTTTGAAAACTGATTTGAATATGTGGAAATGTGAATTTTTTTAATTAATTATACCCTTATATTAAATAGTGAACTAATAAAATTGAAACCAATTTTAATAAATAATGTTATCATACCATAGGATTCAACATTTGGAAAAAATTTTGGTTTTAAAAATCCGGTAGTGTGGTATTTTAATGAGATTATATGTTCTTATATGATTGTAAAAATAGAAATCCACATTATTTTGTCAAAAACTAAAAAAAATATTATTTTCAATTTTAAATTTTGGTTCCTTAAAGGCGTTTCATTCTATTTATTTATTTCATTCCTATTAGATAATTATATACTACACAATGACTGTGACATTGAAAATGAAGTTAATTTATTTTAATTATGAAATATTTAATTTACCATTTTCATTAAGAAAAAAATAGAAACATGAATGAGTGTGTAATTAGGATTACCTTTTGGTGATTGAATTAGAACATGAGAAAGCTAATTTTTTTAACATGAACCTACTAAACTAAAAATTTTGTAAACAAACATCAAAAGAAATAAATTCAATAGGGATTTATATATATACTTTTAATCAGGAATAAAATTTTAAATATGACCACGTGGTGAATTATTGAATCATTAAGCTCTGAATAACATAAAATATCTTTGTAAATTCAATAAGTTATTGGAACAGTGCTATTGAAAAATTTATATTAATGAAAAAATAGAGTTAAAATTATCAATTATATAATATGATATCACTAATGTGAGAGGAATATTGAACCTAATTGAATAAGAGAAATGAATAATTATGATATAATAATATGATTTGTATCAATACTTCAAAATGGATAACTTAATACTATAATCATCAAGATAGTGATATTTTTAATTTCCCCATTTATGGTATTAATTCTACATATAACTGTACTTTTAGAACTCAAAATATTATAACATGAATTTCAATTTATTTTATGTAGAATGTGATTTCACAAAGGAATCATGCAATTTTAAATGGTGGATGAATCAATTTTTCCCAAATTTATAGCGTGTATTTGAATATTAGTAGGAATTGTTCTGATTTTTTTACAATGTTGCCCCATTCCCAACATACAATTTACGTGAAAAAATGTAAAATAAATAAACCCTCATTGCACAACATTAAAATAATGAAATTATTTAAATAATGATAAATTTATTGTTTGAGGAAAATAAATATTTATTGTGTTCTATCAATAATATACCTTATTACATTTCCATTCCATTACATTTTTAAAATAAAAAACATGTATTAATCTAAATTATATTTCCCTAATAATTATTATAGTATGGAATTTTTTATTTCTTTTTGAGATGTTTTATACTTACCCTTCATTTTCAATTTATTATTTACTGTTTCATTAATTCAAGTCGAACCATTTTTTTCATAAATTAAAAATTGGATCTTTATCTAACTCAGAACCTTAAATATCATTATAATATGATTACCCGAGAATTTTGAATTGAAATTCAATAGAATTAGGACTCCAAATTCTCTCGAAATATGACCCCATATTCATTTTAATTGATTCATCGATTTCCCATGAAATTAGACTCTGAATAAATCAAAATTCAAAATTAAATTATATAGAAATATGACTCCAAATTCGGGAGAAATCAGACATTGAAATCATCAATATTAATACTCCAAATACATTAGAATTTAGAATCATTATTCTCTTCAAATCATACTCAAAATTCATGAAAATTTAGATTCTTAATTCTATAAAAATCAGATTCCAAATTCAAAAGAATTCTTATTATGATTATTTATTTTTTCAGAATCTAATTTTCCATTTTCTTAGACCATGAATGTCACATTATTAATTATCTTATTAAATGATTTTTCATATAGTTACGTCATTTCCATAATGTAACATTTCAATTTTTTTGATCATAATTTTTTACATGTTTCTCATAAATTCATATATGAAATGGTTTTGTACAATATTATTTATAACTAACTATTGGCTCAGTGACATATGAAGATGTCCCTCTATGATTTATGGAAAAATATGACCATTGAATGAGGGAGCCGACCATCTGAAACTTTATCTATAAATTTACAATACATCTGAATGGTTGATATGTTGATAGTTTTTGTGATGTGATTAAACATTAAAGATTACATGTTGTGATATTATAAAGTTATTTCTTTATATATAGACACTCATTCAATGTGTGAATGATGTGAATAACATTTTAAATATATGAACATCCTATTCATCCTACATAATGGAATTCAGATTGATGTTGAACAGTCATGGGATTCCAGGAATTGGAAGTCAGAGGTGTCGAATACCTTAACGTTTATGGGATTTTAAGGATATAAAGGTATAATTTTATACAATTATTGAGGGATTACCCTTTTGTGGGTAATAAAAAATTTATTAAAATTATAATTCACTAGACCATTATCCATGGTTGTTGGATACCCTTATCATTGGGTAAAAAATATTTCTTATACTTTTTTACATTTTATTGTGTCAATTTTTTTCCAACTGTATTTTGTTAAGGAATGAACACATAGCATTCTCATACATTCTTAAACATGTATAATCTGATATATATAATATTTTATACCCTTTATGTTAAAATATTTCCCAATATAAACTTTACTTATTTTTTCTTATCATATCAGTATTATCATATCCAAAGCAATTTAGTTTCTTAAGAGGGTTTTTGAATTCATCTTGTTTATTATTGTTTAACATAGATTTTATTTGGGATAACAACAGAAATATTTAATCCTACAATTCACCCCTATTGTAGTTGTTCATCTACATATAAATTTCGATCCAAAAATTTGTATCATAGTAGGTATTTGAAATACTTATAACTACATATATGTTTTTTCTTGCTAATATTTAATTCCATAACATTAATTTCTAAACCTTTGTTGTTCATGTTTTTCTTAATGAGTTTTTTAATCTATACACATTCAATACAAACGTGTTTTGTGAAAAATAATTTTCTTATAGAGTGGAAATAAAAAAGATTGGTTCAATAGAAAATTTAAATCCAACTAGACCACCCATATTTCATGGTTATTATTATGAATAATAGAGATATTGAATGATGACATTATTTATAAAAACATTAATGGATAACTATTTTATTCTCACTGGTGAATACATGAGTCCTAAAAAAATAAAAACATTAAGAATTCATAAAAAACAAGAATAACAACAAACTACAAGGTACCCAGTAGTCTTTTATGTTATATTAAGAATAATATATAGAGCCAACTATACTCTTTTAATGCTGCCAATAGTATCTGTAAGAGATGTGATGTTACACACCTTTGAACATCAAAAGCGATAGAAACTAGAAGTGATATGTTATGTGGTAAATATCATGATTTTTGGTTTCCTGATGGATAGCCAGTTTGCAATGTGATATAATGATTAATGAATTTCGTCAAAATTCTTTATTCAATTGGTGAGAAATGACACGATGATGTGGTTCTTGAAGATATGATAATTAATTTCATCCCCAATGAGTGGAAATCAAAAAAGTCACTTATTTGTAGATATAAGAATGTTTCTAACATCACTCATTATGAGTTATTCATGAATCTTCTATGGGATGAAACTAGAATGAAGAAAGATGAAGAGATAGATAAGAAAATGAAATGTAATGGTAGCGTTTCATTCACTTATAAATCTAAATCCAATATTCATAAATGATTTACTTGAAAAAAATTCCTGAATGAAGTTGTTATATCTGAAACATGTGATATTGATCATTTTGATAATGAAATAGAAAATATTTCTCAACAGATGAACAATATTGTGGGAATGAATTATTTTTCGTACAAATATAAGAATATTGGTAAATTGGACAGGAAAGACTCATATATAAATTTTTTGGAATACAAAAGTGCAGGAGAAATCATACCTAATTGTCCTATGATTAAGACAAGTGATATAAAGGAAATTAATTATGAATTAAATATAAATAAGTAAAAAAATAATAAATATATGATTGTCTTTAAGGACAATGGCATAAGGATTTTCAATACAGGTGACTCTTCAGATAAATCCTCAAAATATGAATATTCTAGACATAATAACATTGGTCTTATATCTATATTACCTATTGAAAATCATTTTCTTTGGGCAGAGGTATACAATGTCGAATCATTAACCAATATTTATTTAAAAGATCATTTTCTAATGAGAAAGATTATGAATGTAAAGACCCGCAAATTTCAAGGAAATTTTTTTCTTAATTTTCTTTGGAATTTTACAAGAGCGCAGCTTCAGACGGCACCTGATTCCGAGGCCCGGTGTGCCCGGAATCAATTTCCGAAGTTTGGCTCGGGTACGTTCAGTGGACGGACAAGCGGGTTTTTCTATCTTTTGAACCGGTGCCCGGAATCAAATTCTGAGGGCACCGATGAAATCGCAGCGCCGGTATTTGCTTAGAAACGCCTCTTCCGGAGTTGCGTTTGCTCAGACGTGGTTTTTAAATTTTGCGGCTTTAAGTCAGAAATAAAATAAAGTTTGTGCGACAACTTTATTTTATTTCACTTAAGCTGCTTGGAAGCCACTTCAAGTCACTTAAAGGCGGCTTGAACTGAGTTGAACTGGATAGGATGCTATCCGGAAATATCCTACCCCCTTGGTAGGATATTTGTGAGGTGGGGCCCGCACGAGCCCCGCCGTTTCTTTCGCTAAGTAACACACCCGCGAAAACCCGTCAAAGTAACTGAAAAGTCAACCGATGCGTTTTCTTTAATTCTTAACAGACCATTTAATTGGGCGGTTTCTTTCGTGAATTAAATGGGCTGTTTCGCCCGTTGAATTAATTCAACGAACTGATGGGTCGTTACTTACGCTTTTGCGTTTGTTGGCATGTTTATAAAATAGGACCAACCTAAAAATCCTTTGAAAGGATTTGAGAGGATCTTGTTTCTTCATCTCCCCGCGAAGAACGCGAAGAACGCGAAGAACGCGAAGAACGCCGGCGACCGGAATTCGACGACGCACACCGAGATCTGCGACGTCGATGAGCTTTACCCGTGACGTTCTTCGGCGACGCCTCTTCTTCCGCAACCGATCCTCGTTCGGCAACTAAGGTGAGAATAGGATCGTTTAAATTCTCCTTTTTTTTTAAATTTCATGGCAACAGATTTAATTAATTAAATCCGTTTGTTCTTGATCCGGAGATTGGCGACGCGACGCCGGATACCGCGACGACGCAACGATCCCCCTTCTTCCACGACGAGCGATTCCGCGAAGACGTCTCGTCCGACGACGACGACAAGGTAAGGGATGTTGGAATATTTTTTGTTTTCCTTTCCCGTGATTTTTTAATTCTTTTAAAGTGAAGAACACGATCTCCGACAATTTTAATTTATTTAAAATTGTTGTTGATTATTCCTCCCGTAGTTTATGACTAACACGGAGGGTGCGGGTCTAACGAACAAGACCCGACAACCCTCCGCTGATCTTCCCTTTTGTGCGGATTTGGCGGACGACGACGAACCGCGCGGCAGGGGCGATCTGTTGATCCCGCAGTGAAGATCGGCCCCCGGGAGGAGCATCGGCGCAGACGGGAGGCAAAACGGGCCACCAGAGCAACTCCGGCGGCCCGCGGAAGGTGGTGGCGGCGCGGGTCGCCGGCGTGGCGGCGAACCGCCGGACCGCGTCCGCGGTCCGGCCACCCAGCACGCGGGCCACGTTTCTCCAAAGCCGCGGGTCAAACCCGCGGCGGCTCAAGCGGCCGCTCGGCCGAAGCCGAGCCGGCCGGTCCGGTCGGCCGGGCCGCGCCCAGGCCGGACCAGACCCGGCCTAGCCGGTTCGGGCCGGGTCGGGCCGACCCGGTTCGGCCGACCCAGGGGGGGTTCGGGCCGGGTCGCCCCGGACCCAGAACCCCCGTTTTCGGGCCCTCTTCGGTCTTTCGCCCATATCTTGGGCCTGGGACCTCCGATTGACGAACCGTCAGCGGCTACGCGATCCTTGGATCGAGACAGTCGTTTTGGTATATTATACTCAAGGTTTCGGAAGACTTTGGGTTCGGCCGGGTTGGTTCGTACACGAAACCAACCAGGCCCTCGGAGCGGAAACGCTCATAACTTGAGCTACGGACGTCCGAACGACGTACCGTCAGCTGTGGTAGTTTCCTCTAAGTGAGACGGAACTTTTGGCATACTCCGCCCGAGGATCGGAGACAGGCGGAGTACGGTCGGGTTGGTTTTGCCCTAAAAAACCAACCGGGCCCCTGGGACAAAAGTGCCAATAACTCTCAGACCGGGCGTCCGATTGACGCGTCGTCTGTCGCGTTGAGATCCTGTTGTCGATACGGAACTTTTGGATACATCAACTTCGGACTACGTGTCAGTTGATGTATCAGCCTCTCGGCTCGTGGAGCGGACCCTCCTAACGAGCTCGCTATGTGCGGGAACCCTAGCGCTGGCTGTGACTTCGACGACAGAGCAAAGATCCTCCGTGGACTGCGACGACGGCAGAGCAGAGATCCTCCATGGACTGCGACGACGGCAGAGCAGAGATCCTTCGTGGACTGCGGCGACGACTGTGCAGAGATCCTCAGTGGACTGCGTCGACTACTGCACTCAGTGATCCCACGTGGATCAGTGCTACAGGTTCTGTGTGAGCCCGATCCTATGTGGGTCCTTACTACCGGTTCTGTGTGAGCCACTGCCTACAGGTTCTGTGTGAGCCCGATCCTGTGTGGGTCTTCTGCGGGGGTTAGTACCTATCGATCCTTCGTGGGTCCGACGACTTAGACGGATCAGTGATCGTCTTTAACGTCATCTGAAAAAGTATACCTGGTTGAGCTGAATTTTATGTTACTCTCCTTTGTGGATTGTGTTGAACTATCCTATGTGGATTTTACTGTTTACTCTCCTTGTGGATTTGAGTCTTGCTTTCCTTTGTGGATTGAGTTGTTCTTGAGCTCGTGAGCAGAGCTGGAATTGGGGACTTAGGTATATGTATGGGCATATACCTAAGTCGAGTCAGATGTTACTTCGTGATTGCATCTTTTTTTTTGTGCTATATCCTTTGTGGATTTCGGGAGACCTTCGGGGGTCTCGGGGTCCTTACTGAGTAGCTTGTACTCACCCCTGCACGGGCTATGCCCGCACCTTGTTGTGTTGGTTGCAGACGACGGACAGCGCTGATCACGGTTGGGGCGTGGAGCATGACGGTACCTGGAGGTGGACCACTGGGCGGGACGTGCTCGGAGCGGACGTGGGACCCGAGGAGCCTGGAGGCTATCTGTACCCACCCTTCAGGTGGGATTGCCAGTGGACGACACGAGGCCGCCGTCTTTTCTTCAGTTGCTGTTCTTTACTTTTCCTGTTGTACTTTACAGTTGGGCTTGTATTTCCGGCCCCCTTTACTTTTCTGCACTTTACTTTCCGCTTGCTGACTCTGTGTGGTTGTTACTTATAAAGGCAATGCCTTCCCTCTTTACTGGGATTTTACGCCTTGGTGCTAGTCGCCAGCCCCTGGCCTATGGAAGGCGGGCTTGGGGTAGTCACGGCACGAGCCCCGAGGACGGGTCGTGACAAATTGGTATCAGAGGTGGTCGGTTCTACCGCAGACTCTGATCGTCCTTTCTTTCTATATGAAGCAATAGTGTTTAGTGTATTGAGTGTGGTTATCAGTTCAGGGAGCCTAGTGTTGGTACGGCGGCCGACGTATCCGTACACCAGGACCCTGACTCCTGATTTCCGACTTAATGCATGAAAACATTGATTGCATGTGTGTTTCAAGTTTCTTTGTGATTTCTTGTGTCAGCTCACCGGGTATACTGATCTGCTTCATGAAAGTCTCAAGTTTTCCTTGTGATTACTTGTGACAGCTCACCAGGTATACTGTTCTGACTGTGGTACTCTTGTTCTCCTTTTCAGGATGGCCCCGCGACGACAGCCAGCTAGGGTTCCGAGTGTAGGGCGCGATGGCAGCCCACCGAGCGACGAGGCCTCGGTGCAGGGCCCTTTGCCAGCAGTGGCACCGGCGGTAGCTTTACCCGCCGAGCCACCGATGCTGCTAGTACCAGACGCTGACGATGCACGTCACCTCAGGGCACTGCATGAGTTTCAGAGCCAGCGACCGCCCAGGTTTCGCGGTGAGGCGGACCCCCAGGCCGCCGAGGACTGGCTAGAGGCGGTGGTACGGATCTTTAGGCTAGTGAGGACACCAGCGGATCTCATGGTGATTCTCGCGGCGAGCCTCCTGCAGGCGGCGGCAGGACGATGGTGGAGCTTGATGCTCCAGGTTCACGATGAGACATCCCTGCTCTGGGCGGACTTCGAGAGCCTCTTCCGCTCTGAGTTCGTCCCGGCCACCCTCCGAGCGGTGCGCATCCAGGAGATTCTCCAGCTGCGCCAGGGCAGCATGACGGTCGCTCAGTACGCGGCGAGGTTCACTGACCTATCTCGCTACTCGACCGACATGGTACGGGACCCCTTCTTCCGGGCCCGGACCTTCGAGCAGGGCTTGCGACAGGAGATTCGGGCGTCGCTGATCTCCCTCAGCATTCCGACCCAGGCGGGAGTGCTGGAGCGAGCCCTCCTGATCGAGAGCTTCCTGGCAGAGCCTTCTTCAGCGGCGAGACCTAGCGCAGGGCGACAGGTAGCTGAGTCTTCGGCAGCAGGTAGCCGACGGATGACTCTCGGGTCCAGGCAGACCAGACCCCCACGCAGACAGCCTCAGGACACCGGCTCAGCGGTGCGGGGCACACAGCGGAGTGCCAGCCTTCCGAGAGGCAGGCTGTGCTACTCTTGCGGCGGGCAGGGTCACATGGCTCGTGACTGCCCGACTCGCCGATCAGAGGAGCAGCAGACGGTGGAGGGGCCACCCAGGCAGAGGCAGAGGGTCGACCGTGGCGGTCCGCAGGGAGGAGGCGGACGAGGCAGAGGAGCTGGCCGAGCAGCGGGTGGTGGGCGACGCTTCCAGGCTCTACCCCCACCACCACCAGGAGGGCCACCTCGACCACAGGGAGCTGGCGGGCAGGGACAGGCCCAGCTCCAGGCAGTGGAGGCCTACGACCCCGACTTGCCAGAGATGATTCGAGATACGATCTGTGTCTATTCCACCCTTGCTGCAGTACTTATAGACACAGGAGCGAGTCACTCTTTCATAGCCTCTGCCTTTGTTCGGAGCTCGGAGATTCCGACTGAGCCGTTGGCTCGATCCTTACGGCTAGAGACTCCTACGGGAGCAGACTCGACGATTACGCACTGGTGCCGGCAGTGTGAGCTTACTCTAGGAGGCGAGAGCTTCGGCTGGGATCTCCTTGTAGCGGCGTCGAGGCCTTACGACGTCATCTTGGGCATGGATTGGCTATCCACGGTTCATGCCCAGATCGACTGTTTTAGGCGCAAGGTGCGATGTGTTCGCACCGACGGGAGCAGGTTTACCTTCACCGGCGAGAAGGGAACCTTTGCAGCACAGGATGGACTTCCGCGGAGGAGAGTGCATCCTATCTCTCATCAGTTGGCTAGCCTCATCCTAGGAGCAGTGGACGTGCGGAGTCCGGCTTTTCCTGCAGTGGTGGACCAGTACATGGACGTCTTTCCCGACGACGTTCCAGGGCTACCTCCTCGTAGAGAGGTAGACTTTTACATCGACTTATATCCCGGGACAGCCCCGATATCTTCTCCAGCATATCGGATGGCCCCCGCCGAGCTTCGGGAGCTGCGGGTACAGTTGGAGGACTTGCAGAGCAAGGGGTTTATCCGACCCAGTGTTTCACCCTGGGATTCCCCGATTTTGTTCGCCAAGAAGGCAGACGGGAGCTTGCGACTATGTGTCGACTATCGTCTCCTGAACCATGTGACAGTGAGGAACAAGTATCCGCTGCCACGGATTGATGACCTCTTCGATCAGCTCAAGGGAGCGCGGTGGTTCTCGAAGATAGACCTCCGGTCAGGCTATCATCAGCTCAGAGTTCGAGACGAGGACGTGCATAAGACGACCTTCAGGTGTCGGTATGGCCATTATGAGTTCTTGGTTATGCCGTTCGGCGTAACCAATGCTCCAGCAGTGTTCATGAGCCTCATGAACAGGATTTTCCAGCCATACCTCGACCGATTTGTCGTGGTCTTCATTGACGACATTTTGGTATACTCGACGACTGAGGAGGAGCATGCCTACCACCTGCGAGTTGTGCTAGACACACTCCGAGAGCACCAGCTTTATGGCAAGCTCTCAAAATGCCAGTTCTGGTTACGTGAGGTCCATTTCTTGGGGCACGTCATTTCTGAGGCGGGAGTTGCAGTGGATCCCGCGAAGATCGAGGCAGTGCTAGCTTGGGAGCCACCCAGGAGCGAGACAGAGGTGCGGAGCTTCTTGGGCCTAGCGGGATACTATCGGAGATTCGTTCCAGACTTCTCCAGAGTTGCGGCACCACTCTCAGCGTTGACGAAGAAGGGGAAAACCCTTCGTGTGGTCAGACAGATGTCAGCAGAGCTTCCAGGAGCTGAGGCAGAGGTTGACCAGCGCACCTATCTTGAGGTTGCCTGAGGAGGGAGTTGGATACATAGTTTACTGCGATGCATCAGGGACTGGACTCGGGTGCGTCCTGATGCAGGAGCGGGCCGTGATCGCCTACGGATCACGTCAGTTAAGGCCGCATGAGCAGAACTACGCCACTCATGACCTGGAGTTAGCAGCAGTGGTCTTCGCTCTGAAGACTTGGCGGCACTATCTGATGGGCGAGCGCTTCATAGTCTTTTCTGACCACCAGAGTCTCAGGTATATCTTCTCTCAGAAGGACCTGAACCTGAGACAGCGGAGATGGCTTGAGTTCCTCCAGGACTATGACTTTGAGATAGTCTATATTCCTGGGAAGGGGAATGTGGTAGCCGATGCCCTCAGCAGGAGGACGGGCATTCAGCTACTTGAGGAGGCGACGGAGCAGCTAGCCTCCTTGCAGATATCCTTCGTGGATAGAGACAGAGCAGCCTTTATTCAGTCTCTCACAGTCTCTCCTCCACTTCTACAGCGGGTCAGAGAGGCTCAGCGTGAGGACGCTGACTGTGAGACCCGGCGTGCACTGATATCCTCAGGTCAGGCACCTGATGGTTTCTCCCTTGGAGCAGAGGACGACATCCTTTTCAGAGGACGTACCTTCGTACCAATCGCTTTACGAGGGGAGGTGCTGAGAGAGTTTCACACTTCTCCCTTGGCGGTGCATCCCGGAGTGGTGAAGATGTACCAGGATCTCAGACGACAGCACTGGTGGCCGGGCATGAAGAAAGCTGTGGCAGAGTTCGTTTCACGATGCCTCACCTGCCAGCAGGTGAAGGCAGAGCATCAGGTACCAGCAGGCTTGGTACAGCCCTTGGAGGTCCCGGAGTGGAAGTGGGATGGCATATCTATGGACTTCGTGACTGGACTTCCACGCACTTCCAGAGGTCACGACTCCATTTGGGTGATTGTCGACCGACTCACCAAGTCGGCACACTTCTTACCCATCAGAGAGCAGGGCTCAGTGGAGAGCTTGGGACGTCTTTACGTCCAGGAGATCGTACGGCTTCACGGTGTGCCATCGTCTATCGTCTCCGATCGAGATGCACGTTTCACTTCCCGGCTTTGGAAGGGATTGCAGGAGGCGTTCGGGACGCGGCCCCATCTGAGCACATCCTTCCACCCTCAGACGGATGGTCAGACGGAGAGGACCATACAGACACTCGAGGACATGCTCCGTGCATGTGTTCTCGACTTTGGTCGCAGCTGGGAGGACCACCTACCTTTGGTGGAGTTCGCGTACAACAACAACTACCACTCCACCATCGGGATGGCACCATACGAGGCGTTGTACGGCAGACCCTGCAGATCACCGTTGTGCTGGACAGACCCTGGGGAGTCAGCACTCGTGGGACCAGAGATGGTCCGAGCCACGACAGAGAAGGTCCAGATCATCCAGGAGAGGATGAGGACAGCTCAGAGCCGGCAGAAGTCATATGCTGACAGGAGGCGGAGACCACTAGAGTTCGAGGATGGCAACCACGTATTTTTGCGTGTCTCACCTCGACGTGGTTTATGGAGATTTGGCCGAGGCGGCAAGTTATCTCCACGCTTCATCGGGCCTTTCCAGGTCCTCAGCAGGATAGGAGAGGTGGCTTATCGCCTGGCTCTACCACCTCAGTTGCACCGGGTGCACGACGTCTTCCACGTGTCTTAGCTGAGGAGATATGTGCACGACCCGACGCACATCATCGACTTTGGGGAGCTAGACCTGGACGATGGGGCGACTTTTGCGGAGGTCCCATTGGAGATCGAGGATCGACAGGATCGGGTCCTACGTGGGCGGTCGATTCCTCTTGTGCGCGTCAGATGGCAGCACGGGAACCTCCAGGAGAGCACTTGGGAGCGGGAGGCTCAGATGCGTGCTCAGTACCCCCATTTGTTCCCCTAGTTTTTGATGTATCTTTACGGGGACGTAAAGCCCTGAGGTGGGAGTAATGTAAAGACCCTAAAATTTCAAGGAAATTTTTTTCTTAATTTTCTTTGGAATTTTACAAGAGCACAGCTTCAGACGTCACCTGATTCCGAGGCCCGGTGTGCCCGGAATCAATTTCTGAAGTTTGGCTCGGGTACGTTCAGTGGACGGACGAGCTGGTTTTTCTATCTTTTGAACCGGTGCCCGGAATCAAATTCTGAGGGCACCGATGAAATCGCAGCGCCGGTATTTGCTTAGAAACGCCTCTTCCGGAGTTGCGTTTGCTCAGACGTGGTTTTTAAATTTTGCGGCTTTAAGTCAGAAATAAAATAAAGTTTGTGCGACAACTTTATTTTATTTCACTTAAGCTGCTTGGAAGCCACTTCAAGTCACTTAAAGGCGGCTTGAACTGAGTTGAACTCGATAGGATGCTATCCGGAAATATCCTACACCCTTGGTAGGATATTTGTGAGGTGGGGCCCGCACGAGCCCTGCCGTTTCTTTCGCTAAGTAACGCACCCGCGAAAACCCGTCAAAGTAACTGAAAAGTCAACCGACGCGTTTTCTTTAATTCTTAACAGACCATTTAATTGGGGCGGTTTCTTTCGTGAATTAAATGGGCTGTTTCGCTCGTTGAATTAATTCAACGAACTGATGGGTCGTTACTTACGCTTTTGCGTTTTTGGCATGTTTATAAAATAAGACCAGCCTAAAAATCCTTTGAAAGGATTTGAGAGGATCTTGTTTCTTCATCTCCCCGTGAAGAACGCGAAGAACGCGAAGAACGCGAAGAACGCCGGCGACCGGAATTCGACGACGCACACCGAGATCTGCGACGTCGATGAGCTTTACCCGCGACGTTCTTCGGCGACGCCTCTTCTTCCGCAGCCGATCCTCGTTCGGCAACTAAGGTGAGAATAGGATCGTTTAAATTCTCCTTTTTTTTTTAAATTTAATGGCAACAGATTTAATTAATTAAATCCTTTTGTTCTTGATCCGGAGATTGGCGACGGGACGCCGGATACCGCGACGACGCAACGATCCCCCTTCTTCCACGACGAGTGATTCCGCGATGACCTCTCGTCCGACGACGACGACAAGGTAAGGGATGTTGGAATATTTTTTGTTTTCCTTTCCCGTGATTTTTTAATTCTTTTAAAGTGAAGAACATGATCTCCGACAATTTTAATTTATTTAAAATTGTTGTTGATTATTCCTCCCGTTGTTTATGACTAACGCGGAGGGTGTGGGTCTAACGAACAAGACCCGGAAACCCTCCGCTGATCTTCCCTTTTGTGCGGATTTGGCGGACGACGACGAACCGCGCGGCAGGGGCGATCTGTTGATCCCACAGTGAAGATCGGCCCCCGGGAGGAGCATCGGCGCAGACGGGAGGCAAAACGGGCCACCGGAGCAACTCCGGCGGCCCGCGGAAGGTGGTGGCGGCGCGGGTCGCCGGCGCGGCGGTGGCGAACCGCCGGACCGCGTCCGCGGTCCGGCCACCCAGCACGCGGCCCGCGCGGGCCGCGTTTCTCCAAAGCCGCGGGTCAAACCCGCGGCGGCTCAAGCGGCCGCCCGGCCGAAGCCGAGCCGGCCGGTCCGGTCGGCCGGGCCGCGCCCAGGCCGGACCGGACCCGGCCGAGCCGGTTCGGGCCGGGTCGGGCTGACCCGGTTCGGTCGACCCAGGGGGGGTTCGGGCCGGGTCGCCCCGGGCCCAGAACCCCCGTTTTCGGGCCCTCTTCGGTCTTTCGCCCATATCTTGGGCCTGGGACCTCCGATTGACGAACCGTCAGCGGCTACGCGATCCTTGGATCGAGACGGTCGTTTTGGTATATTATACTCAAGGTTTAGGAAGACTTTGGGTTCGGCCGGGTTGGTTCGTACACGAAACCAACCGGGCCCTCGGAGCGGAAACGCTCATAACTTGAGCTACGAACGTCCGAACGACGTACCGTCAGCTGTGGTAGTTTCCTCTAAGTGAGACGGAACTTTTGGAATACTCCGCCCGAAGATCGGATACAGGCGGAGTACGGTCGGGTTGGTTTTGCCCTAAAAAACCAACCGGGCCCCTAGGACGAAAATGCCAATAACTCTCAGACCGGGCGTCCGATTGACGCGCCGTCTGTCGCGTTGAGATCCTGTTGTCGATACGGAACTTTTGGATACATCAACTTCGGACTACGTGTCAGTTGATGTATCAGCCTCTCGGCTCGTGGAGCGGACCCTCCTAACGAGCTCGCTATGTGCGGGAACCCTAGCGCTGGCTGTGACTTCGACGACAGAGCAGAGATCCTCCGTGGACTGCGACAACGGCAGAGGAGAGATCCTCCGTGGACTGCGACGACGGCAGAGCAGAGATCCTTCGTGGACTGCAGCGATGACTGTGCAGAGATCCTCAGTGGACTGCGTCGACTACTGCACTCAGCGATCCCACGTGGATCAGTGCTACAGGTTCTGTGTGAGCCCGATCCTATGTGGGTCCTTACTACCGGTTCTGTGTGAGCCATTGCCTACAGGTTCTGTGTGAGCCCGATCCTGTGTGGGTCTTCTGCGGGGGTTAGTACCTATCGATCCTTCGTGGGTCCGACGACTTAGACGGATCAGTGATCGTCTTTGACGTCATCTGAAAAAGTATACCTGGTTGAGCTGAATTTTATGTTACTCTCCTTTGTGGATTGTGTTGAACTATCCTATGTGGATTTTACTGTTTACTCTCCTTGTGGATTTGAGTCTTGCTTTCCTTTGTGGATTGAGTTGTTCTTGAGCTCGTGAGCAGAGCTGGAATTGGGGACTTAGGTATATGTATGGGCATATACCTAAGTCGAGTCAGATGTTACTTCGTGATTGCATCTTTTTTTTGTGCTATATCTTTTGTGGATTTCGGGAGACCTTCGGGGGTCTCGGGGTCCTTACTGAGTAGCTTGTACTCACCCCTGCACGGGCTATGCCCGCACCTTGTTGTGTTGGTTGCAGACGACGGACAGCGCTGATCACGGTTGGGGCGTGGAGCAGGACGGTACCTGGAGGTGGACCACTGGGCGGGACGTGCTCGGAGCGGACGTGGGACCCGAGGAGCCTGGAGGCTATCTGTACCCACCCTTCAGGTGGGATTGCCAGTGGACGACACGAGGCCGCCGTCTTTTCTTCAGTTGCTGTTCTTTACTTTTCCTATTGTACTTTACAGTTGGGCTTGTATTTCCGGCCCCCTTTACTTTTCTGCACTTTACTTTCCGCTTGCTGACTCTGTGTGGTTGTTACTTATAAAGGCAATGCCTTCCCTCTTTACTGGGATTTTACGCCTTGGTGCTAGTCGCCAGCCCCTGGCCTATGGAAGGCGGGCTTGGGGTAGTCACGGCACGGGCCCCGAGGACGGGTCGTGACAATGAATCATTAGATGAAAAATCATACTCATCAAGAGATAATATCATACATTCGTTTGATAGAGACTCTAGATTTTATGAATTACTAGAGAATAAGAAATGTAGGATTTAAAATAAGTCAGTTATAGGAAAATATTTAATTCATAATTTAGAAAAATATTATCAAATATTTCAATGTATCTTGATCGAAAAACCTGTGATTTAGAAAATGTTTCCTAATACATTAATGAAGTAAATTTTTAAAAGTATTAACTTTTTAAGGATCTTGGAAAAGTTATTTATATGAAAAATATTTTAGACACTAACTCACAATCTATGACTAACTATAGTGAGGATAATTATTTGGTTATTAGAATAAAATCAAAAATATTTTCCTTAATGGTAATTTTATCAAACATTACCTCTCTAAGTAAATAATTTGATAAACTTTATTCACAACATCTTCCTCCAATAAATTGTTTTTGATTTGGTTATTATCCCTGAAAATCTATTTGAAGTCACAATTATTTTGTTCATTAATGTTCTCTTTTAATGTGGTGGACATTGGGAGAAGAATTGTTTATTCAAATAAAACCAATCCTTAGGTTTTCATAAATATTATTTTTCAAATAAAATGTGGATTCCTATGATTTTACATTCTATCATTATTGATTCCAAACAGGTTTGGATTCTGAAATTCTTACTATTTTATTTTTAGGAAAATAAATCAATTATTCAGAAAAATAGAAAAACATGGATAGTATATGGTCAAGAACATGAATGGAAACAAAAAACAGCGTAGAAAATATTCTAAAGATAACAATAGAAAAGTAACTTTATGAAATAATTCTTAAGGATAAGGTTTTGGTATATGTTACATTTTTCATCATGTAAAAGATTTAATTTGAAATGTTTTTTTTCTTACATTTTATTAGAAAAACCTTATAAGAATTACCAAATTGTGGGATTATAGAGATCTTGTTAATTTTAGGAATGCTAAATTTCTACAAGACAATTCCAAGGAATAATTTAATCCCTCTGTCCATATACATGAGAATGTTTATATATAGAACATAGAACACCTAAGGAGCCAAGACCTACTATTAATTAGTGCAATTGAAGAAAGGTAATGGTTATTTCATAGAAAACTAAAACACTGTATCCTTATAAAATTATGAAAACTCTCAAAGATAAGGCTTTTTAGGATCTACTGGAGATTAGATTTGATTCTTCACATGTTTTTGATCATGGTCCATTTGCTCAGGTGGTGTTGTTAAAAAAAGGTGAGGAATAAAAATATAATTGTTTTATTTTTATTTATTTACTAATCGGTTTAAGTAAAATTAAGTTATGTCACAACATAATTTCTATCAGCTTTGTGGATGACATCTATGTGTAGGAGTTGTGGTGGGCCCCACATGAGCCCCCACCTTTAAATTCTCTAACTCCCCATTAACCACCCTATCACTTTAAAATTGTGTAACACACATGCACCTCCCCCGTTTCAATGTCCAGTCAACTCAAGCAGTTTTTCTTCCATATTAAATACCTTCCAATAAAATGCCTAATTAATTGGATAACGAGTGTTAATTAATTTTGTGTATTCGTTTTGAATTTCAAATTAATGATGGATTTTGTGTGTGAAATTAAATAAGACAACGTCTTATTTCCTTGGTGGTGATTCCCTGTGTAGAGGAGAGAACCGGCAGAGATTTTCTTCTTCCTTCTGGAAGAACACGAAGAACACCAAAGCTTTAATGAAGAAAGTCATCTCATCATTGAACCTTCTTCCCTCGTCGAAGAAATCGAGACGCCACATCTTTCACCAGGCATGCACCGACGACGTATGGAGCCTCTTTCTGCGACACCATTTTCCACGACGCCGTTTCTCCGCGACGATCCTCGTACGATGACTTCTTCCAGGTAGGGGTTTAAGTTCAAATATTATGGTTTAATTCTTGTGGTTTCTTGACGAAGGTATTTATTCTTTTGGGGCCGTTTGTTATAGTTATAACAGGAGGAGGTCGGACCGCACGAACATGGCCGACCTTCCTCCCTCTTTGTTGTGGTTCTTGTTTCGGCACGAACAGAGGCAGCTCGGTGCAACGACACCGTGCAGGAACATGGAGAATCATGGCGAAGAAGCGTGACGTCGTCGCACGACGCCGTATAGGTCGAATGAACCCGCGGCCGGAGTCGGGCCGCGGCGAAGGGGCGCGACGCCATCGTGCCGTGCCGGAGAACCATGAAGACACTGCGACCAGAGCGGGGCCATGGTGGAGGGGCACGACACCGGCGCACCATGCCGATTTGACCAAGGCCACGACCTTTAGGTCGCGGCAGAGCAATGAGCAGTGGCTGGAACCACCGACGCCTCAGATGAGCGGGACCGTGGGGTCCCGCAATGGTGACACCAGCCGACAAGCAGGGCTGGCCGATCGGAGGAGCTGGGGGTCGTAACCCCCGGCTGGCAAGGTAGTGGCCCCCACGTGAGGGCCATGGTTTCCAAATAGGGGGGCAGCACCCCCCCTTTCTATTTCCCGCTCGGCCATAATGGCCGAGCTGACTGGTCGCACGGGCCGCGCCCGCGCCAGGCCAACCGGCCGCCCAGGCTGGACTGGCCGCACCAGGCCGGGCCGTGCCAGAAAGGTTGGGCCACGCCATATTGGGCCGGACCCAGACCTAGGTCGGGTCGACCCGGTTCAGGCTGACCCAGAAGGGGTTGGGTTGGGCCGGGCCAGGCCCAGACCCACCATTTTGGACTGTTTGTAGTCATTTCCCATATCTTGGGATACGTAGCTCTGATCGATGTACCGTTAGTTGAAATACGATCCTTGGATTGAGGAAGTCATTTAGGTATATTACACTCAAGGTTTCGGAGAACTTTGGTTATGGCCGGGTTGGTTCGAACACGAAACAAACTGAGACCTCTAGGCGGTAACGCTTATAACTTGAGCTCCGGACGACCGATTGATGTTTCGTCGACTATGTTGGATTCCTCTTAGTGAGGAAGGCCTTTTGGATTACTCTGTTCGAGGTTTGGATGTAATTAAAGTATGGTTGGGTTGGTTTTGACTTAAAAACCAACTTGGCCCATGGAATGAAAAGGCCAATAACTCTCAGACTGGGCGTCCCATTGACACGCCGTCTGTCGCGTTGTGTTCCTCTTGACGTGACAGAACATTGTGATACATCAACACTGGTCTACATGTTAGTTGATGTATTGACCCCTTGGCTCATGAAGCAGACCCTCCTGGAAATGAGCGTGCTGTGTGCAGAAACCCTAGAGCTGTCTGAGACTTGACGACTGCTGGTCGATCGACTCGGAGTGTTTCGATAGCCCAATGGGGGGGGGGGGGCTTAGTTCTAAAGGTAGACCCACAGTGGATGAGCGCTTGGTTGTAGTGGAAGACACGTGGTACTCAACAGAAGGATTACCTCTGTAGGCTATGAGGGGGAGATCTTGGTTTTAGCGGCAGACCCATGGTGGGAAGTGCATTGTTGTATTAGCAGGCCCACGGTACTCGATAGGTGGAGTACTACATCAGTCCAAGTTTAGTGGGAAGCGCTTGGTTGTAGCGGCAGGCCCACTGTACTCGACAGGGGGAGTACTTTAGTAGTCCAAGGTTTGTTGATAGCGCTTGGTTGTAGCGTCAGACCCACTGTACTCGACAGGGGGAGAACTTCAGCAGTCCAAGGTCAGTGGATAACGCTTGGTTGTAGCGGCAGACCCACTTTACTCGACAGAGGAGGAGTTCTATAACAGCTGTGTTTCTGACATCTTGAATAAATCCTGGTTTGAGATGAGTCTTGACTTTCAATCATTATCATCAATAAGATTGACTTGCTTTCCTGTGTGGACTGGGTTGTACTATCCTGTGTGGACATGATCAAATTTGGGCTCGGATGTTGGAGCTGAACTGGAATCGATGACTTGGGTATATGTATGGGCATATACATAAATAGTGTTGGATGTTACTTCGTGATTGTATCTTTACTTTGTGGTTTATCCTTGTTGGATTTAGTGAGACCTTGAGGGTCTCAGGGTCCCTACTGAGTAGCGTATACTCACCCCAGCACGGGCTCTGCCCACACTACATTGTGTTGGATGTAGATGACATACAACATTGATCGTGGTTGAGGCTTGTCGAGCAAGTCAGTAACTGGAGGTGGACCACTAGGCGGGACGTACACAGAGCAGACTACTGGACCCGAGGAGCTGAGGAGGCTATCTGTACTGACCCTTCAGGTGGGACTTCCAGTGGACGGCTTGACGTTGATGCTTTACTTTCTGTTGTTGTACATTCTTTCAGTTGTACTTTACTTCAGTTGGGTTTGTATTCTGGCCCATTTACTTTTCCGCACTTACAGTTGTACCCATTTTACTTATTTTTTACTTCATCTTGCTTACTCTGGTGTTTGTTTACTTTATAAAGGCAATGCCTTCCCTTTTTATCAGGATTTATGTCTTGGTGTTAGTCTCCATCCCCTGACATATGGAAGGTTGGATTGGGGTAGTCACGACACGAGTTTCGAGGACGGTTCGTGAAAAATTGGCATCAGAGGAGGTCGGTTCTACCGCAGAACTCAGGACTCTAATATTTGTTCTATGTGATGCAATAGTGTTACGAATATTAAGTGTGGTTATCAGTATAGGGAGTCCAGTGTTGATGCGGCTCCAACATATCTGTACAGCAGGACCCTGACTTCTGACTTCCGACTCAGTGCATGAAAACACTGATTGCATGTGTGTTTCAAAAGTTTTCTTTGTGATTACTTTGTGTCAGCTCCCCATGTATACTTCTTTGACTATGGAGCTCCGGATTCATTTCAGGATGTCCCCATGATGGCAGCCAGCTGGGGTTCAGAGCCTTGTGCGAGACGAACACCCACCGAGCGATGAGGCCTCGGTGCATGGCCCTTTTACAGCAGAGGTACCGGCGGTACCACTACCTTCCGAGCCACCGATGTCGCCAGCCCCAGTCGCTGAGAGTGCACGTCACCTTTGTGCACTGCACGAGTTTCAGCGTCATAGACCGCCCAGGTTCAACGGGGAGATGGACCCTCAGGAGGCCGAGGATTGGCTAGAGGGTATAGTTTGAGATATCAGGTTAGTGGGGACACCAGCTGACCTCATGGTGATCTTTCCAGCGATCCTCCTGCACGTGGCAGCAGGCAGATGGTGGAGCATGATGCTCTAGGTGCACAACGAGGCATCCCTTATGTGGGAAAACATCGAGATCCTATTCCGGGTAGAGTTTTTACCAGCCACCCTTCGAGGGGTGCACATACATGAGCTACTTCATCTACAGTAGGGTAGAATAACGGTGGAGTAGTATTCGGAGAGGTTCACCGATCTCTCACATTACTCTACAGATATGGAACGAGACTCATTCTTCTGGGCCCAAACCTTCGATCAGGGGATCAGTCGAGAGATTGGAGCTTCAATTGTTTCTCACAGCATCCCGATGCAGACAAGGTTGTTGGAGCGAGCCCTCATAGTGGAGAGTTTCCTTGCTGAGCAGTCTCCAACAGCAGGACCCACCACTAGCCGACATGCCGCAAAGTCTTCCGCAGCAGGCAGTAGACATATGACGCAGAGGTTCAAGAGGACCAGACCTACAGGTGATCAACCGCATTCCACAAGATCGAGTGTGCAAGGAACTCGGGGTGGAGAACAAATTACCTGGAGCGGACATTGTTACTCTTGCGGCGGGGTTGGTCACATGGCACGTGATTGTCTGACCCGCCATACAGATGACCAGAGGATAAAGGAAGAACCTCCCAGGCAGAGGCATAGGTTCGATCGGGGCGGATCGTAAGGAGAAGGAGATAGAGGCAGGAGAGATGGCCGTGCAGCTGTAGTTGGACGACGCTTGGAGGTGTTCCCCCACCACCACCAGGAGGTCCACCCTGACCATCGGGAATAGGTGGACATGGGTGATCTCTGCTTCAGGAAGCTGAGTCATTTGACTATAGAGCTCCGGAAGCTGGTAGATAGGATCGAAACTAGTTCCAGGCATGGAGGCCTTGTTGTTGGTGCTTCTAGATTTCTTTTTGTTTATGTTGTATTTTTTTGTGTATTTTTAATTTCAGCTGTAGTAATAAAAGACACCTTCCATTGTGGTGTTTACTTTTTTGTCCTCTCTATATGTTGTTACTAAGAGGTTCCGATTTAAAAACCATTGACTTGACCCTTACTTTTGAGATACCAACTGGAGGAGACCCAGTGACCACACACTAATGCTGATAGTGTGACTCAACCCTTGGAGGTGATAGTAACGGTTAGATATCTTGGTAGTAGATTCGAGGCCTTACGACATCATCCTTGGTATGGATTAGTATCATCCATGTTGGGACTTACTGTATTAGGCAAAGAACGTGGTTCATCCTGGGATGAGACCGAATTTCTCTTATCGAAAAAGATGAAATAATAGAAACTCATGAAGGACCAAAGAAGTTCCAGGTCATCCAAGAGCGGATGAGAACAGCTTAGATCTGACAAAATTCTTATGCTGATAGGAGGCGGAGACCACTACAGTTCGAGGATGGCGACCACGTTTTCTTATGGGTCTCACCTCGACATGGATTATGGAGATTTGGCCGGGGTAGCAAGTTATCTCTGTGCTTCATTGGACCCTTCTAGGTCCTCAATAGGGTAACTGAGGTGGTTTACCGCTTGAACCATCCACCTCAGTTTCACCAGGTGCACGACGACTTCCATGTATCTCAACTGAGGAGATATGTGCATGACCCAGCTCATATCTTTGACGATGGGGCGACATTTGCAGAGGTCCCGGTGAAGATTGAGGATCGATAGAAGCGGGTCCTACGTGGGCGGTTGATTCCTCTAGCACGCATCAGATGGCAGCACGGGAACCTCCAGGAGACCTCAAGGGATTGGGAGGCTCATTTTCGTGCTCAGAACCACTTTTGTTTACCGATTTTGTGTTATAGCTTCACAGGGACGTAAAGCCCTGAGGTGGGAGTAATTTAAAGACCCATAAATTTCAAGGGAAATTATTTCTTAATTTTCTTTGGAATTTTACGGTTGCACAGTTTCTGACAGCACCATATTTCATGGCCCGGTGTGTCCGGAATCAATTTCCAAAGCTTAGCTCGGGTACATTTAGTGAACGAACGAGCGGGTTTTCCTAACATTTGAACCGGTACTCAGAATCAAAATCGGAGGGCACCGATTAAAAATCAGTGCTGGTAATTGCTTCGGAACACCATATCCGAAGGTGCATTCTCTCGGGTGTTGTTGTTAAAAAAAAGGTGAGGAATAAAAATATATTTGTTTTATTTTTATTTCTTTACTTAGCGGATTAAGTGAAATTACGTTATGTCAAAACTTAATTTCTCTCTAATTTCTGGATAACATCCATGTGTGGGAGTTGGGGTGGGGCATAAATGAGACCCCACCTTTCAATTCTCTAACTCCACATTAATCTCCTTATCACTTTTAAATTGTGTAACACACCCGCACCTCCCCCATTTTAATGTCAAGTCAACTCAAGCAGTTTTCTTCCACATTAAATACCTTCCAATAAAATGCCTAATTAATTGGATAATGCACGTTAATTAATTTGGTGAATTCATTTTGAATTTCAAATTAGTGATGGATTTGGTGTGTGTAAATTAAATAAGGCAACTTCTTATTTTCTTGGTGGTGATTTGCTATGTGGAGGAGAGAACCCTCAGAGATTTTCTTCTTCCTTCTTGAAGAATGCGAATAACACCGAAGCGTCAATGAAGAATGTCGTCTCATCTTAGCACCTTCTTCCCACGTCGAAGAAAGCGAGATGCCACATCTTTTACCAGGCATGCACTGACGACGTACATAGCCTCTTTCCGCGACACTGTTTTCCGAGATGTAGTTTCTCTGCGAAGATCCTCGTACGGAGACTTCTTCAAGGTAGGGGGTTGAGTTCAAATATAATTGTTTAATTCTTGTTTTTTCTTGAGGAGGGTTTTTATTCTTTTGGGGCCTCCTGTTATTGTTATAACAAAAGGATGTCAGACTGCACGAACACAGACGAACCTCCTCCCTCTTTGTTTTTTGTTCTTATTTCGGCACGAACAAAGGCAGTGCGGTGCAACGACGCCGCACCAGAACATGGAGAGTCATAGCGAAGAAGCGTGGCGCCGTCGCATCGCACCATTGAGGCTGAACGAACCTGCGGCCGGAGTCAGGCTGCGAAGAAGGGGCGCGGTGTAGTCACGCCATGCCGGAGAACCACGAAGACACTGCAGACGGAGTGGGGCCGCGGTGGAGCATGCAGCGGCGGCCGGAACTCCCGGCCGCTGATGCCTCGGAGGAGCGGGACCGCGTGGTCCCGTGGCGGCCGCACCGGCCGGCCAGCCAGGCTGGCTGCTCGGAGGATCCAGGGGTCATAACCCCCAGCTGGCAAGGGAGAGGCCCCTATGCAGGGGCTGCAGTTTCCAAACAGGGGGGCAGCGCACCCCCCCTTTCCATTTCCGGCTCGACCAGCCGGGCCCAGACCCCCCATTTTGGAATGTTTTCATTCCTCTTCCCATATCTTGGTCTAAACACCTCCGATCGATGCACTATCAGTTGAGATGTGATTCTTGGATTGATACGGTCATTTCGGTATATTACACTCAAGGTTTAGAAGAACATTGGGTACAACCAGTTTGGTTCGAACATGAAACTAACCAGGCCCTCGGGGCGGTAACACTTATAACAAGAGCTCCGGACGTCTGATTGATGTGCCATCGACTTTTTTGGATTCCTATTAGTGAGACGGAACTTTTGGCTTACTATGTTCAAGTTTTGGACACATTTGGAGTATAGTCAGGTTGGTTCTGACTTAAAAACCAACAGAGCCCCTGGAACGAAAAGGCCAATAACACTCAGACCATGCGTCCGATTGACACGCCGTCTATTGAATTGTGTTCCTATTGACATGACAGAATGTTGGGATACATCAAAACTGGTCTAAGTTTTAGTTGATTTATTGACCCCCTGGCTCGTGGAGCAGACCCTCCCGGAAACGAGCATGCTGTGTGCAGAGACCCTAGAGCTGGCTGAGTCTTGACGACTGTAGATCGATCGACTCGGAGTGTTTCGATAGACAGTGGGGAGCACTTGGTTGTAGCGGCAGACCCATAGTGGAGGAGCACTTGATTGTAGCAGTATACCTGAAGTACTCAACAGAAGGAGTACCTCTGTAGGCTATGAGGGGGAGTGCTTGGTTGTAGCGGCAGACCCATGGTGGGAAGCGCTTGGTTGTAGTAGCAGGCCCACAATACTCGACAGGTGGAGTACTACAGCAGTCCAAGTTTAGTGAGGAGCGCTTGGTAGTAGCGGCAGTCCCACAGTACTCGATAGAGGAGGAGTTTCCTAGTAGCTATGGGTTCGACGGTGTAGACTTTCATACTAGAATCCTCCGTTGGTTCGATGACGACGAGAACCATACGAGAATCCTCCATGGGTTCAGCAGTGATGACTACTGTACTTTCATTCCTTATGAAACCCTAGAGCTGGCTAAGACTTGATGACTAGTGATCAATCGACTAGGAGTGTTTCAGATAGCCCAGTGGGGAGTGCTTGGTTGTAGCGGAAAACCCACGACGGAGGAGCACTTGGTTGTAGCAGCAGACCTGCGGTACACAACAGAAGGAGTACCTCTGTAGCTTATGAGTGGAAGCGCTTGGTTGTAGTGGCAGACCCATGGTGGGAAGCACTTGGTTGTAGCAGTAGACCCACTATACTCGACAGGGGGAGTACTTCAGCAGTCTAGGGTTAGTGGATAACACATGGTTGTAGCGGCAGACCCACTGCACTCGACCGAGGGAGTACTTCAGCAGTCTACGATTAGTGGATAGCGCTTGGTTGTAGCAGAAGACCCACTATACTCGACAGTGGGAGTACTTAAGTAGTCCAATGTTAGTGTATAACACTTGGTTGTAGTCATAGACTCACTATACTCGACAGAGGAGGAGTTCTCCAACAGGTGTGTTTCCGACATCTTGAATAAATCCTAGTTTGAGTTGAGTCTTGACTTTCAATCATTATCTTCGATATGATTGACTTTCTATCTGGTGTGGATTGGGTTTTACTATCCTGTGTGGACGTGATCGAGCTTGGGCTCAGATGTTGGAGCAGAACTGGAATCGATGACATAAATATATGTATGGGAATATACCTAAGTAGTGTTGGATGTTACTTAGTGATTGTATCTTTACTTTTTTGTTTTATACTTGTTGGATTTAGTGAGACCTTGAGGGTCTCAGGGTCCCTACTGAGTAGCGTATACTCACCCCTTCACGGGCTATGCCCGCACTACATTTTGTTGGATGTAGACAACAGAAAACACAGATCGTGGTTGAGTCTTGTGGAGAAAGTCGGTACCTGGAGGTGGACCACGAGGCGGGGTGTACACGGAGCAGACAGCTAGACTCGAGGATCTGAGGAGGCTATCTATACCCACCCTTCTGGTGGGACTTCCAGTGGATGGCTCGATGTTGCGGCTTTACTTTCTGTTGTTGTACTTTCATTCAGTTGTACTTTACTTTAGTTGGGTTTGTATTCTGGCCCATTTATTTTTCCCCACTTACAGTTTTACCCAGTTTACTTAGTTTTTACTTCATCTTGCTTACTCTGGTGTTTGTTTACTTTATAAAGTCAATGCCTTCCCTTTTTATCGGGATTTACGTCTTGGTGCTAGTCGCCAGCCCCTGGCCTATGGAAGGCGGGCTTGGGGTAGTCACAGTATGGGTTCTGAGGACAAGTCGTGATATTATTACTAGTTTCTAATGTCTATAATCAAAAGAAGGAATAGAATATGAATAATATTATGGTGAAATATCAAGACTTGAATCAATTTGTATTGTACAAGACTATATATCATCAATAAATTACTAACATTTTAAACTAGACGAGAAGTGTTATTTACTTAATAGATTTCTTCAAGAGAATAGTTATGTTTATCATCATCCTTTTTTTGAAGACCCAATACATCATGAACATGTTTTAAAACATACCAATACATTATATGGACATTAAAAATCCCCAAGATCCATGTATGGAAGACTTACATGATTCTTATAAAAAAATTATGTTAAGGGAACTTCTCATCCATCCATTTTTTAAAATAATGTCAATAAAAATGTCTTTATTGTTCAAACTTATTTTGATCAAATCATATTCGGATCATCTCAACAATTGTTTACTGATAATTTGTGAATCTCATGAATCCTGATTTTGTAATGATTATTATCGGTGTGTTAACATTATTTCAGGGTTTTAAATTTATCAAATACCATAAATAAATTATATATCTCAACATATGAATAATAATGATATTATTAAGAAGTATGGATATGATTAAAGTAAATGTATAAGTAATTAAATCGGTACCTCAAACTATATTTCTCTTGATGAAGCTGTACAACCAGTGATCAAACATCATTTAAAAGTATGATATAAAGTCTCATATATAATATTTCTGGTCATCTAGAAGTAATTTTTTTTGTATTATTATGTGCATGATATCAATATATTCAATATGTATCTCATTTAAATTTTATAAAATGATTTTTTCTCAATTTATTGGGAATAATGGATCTATGAATTTTATATTCCTCTTAAAATACATTGGTTTTAAAATGTTTTCTGAGTGATGATTTTTGTAGATGTATAATGGATCGAAAAAGTATATCTATATAAATTCATTTATTAAAAGATTAATTAGTTTCTTGCTCATGCAGGAGGAAATAGTCAGTACCACATTCCTTTACTGAAGATATATATGTAGAAACTATATGTTTTTGCGATCAAGTATAGTGGATGCAACACACACTTACAAAATTTGGAATGAGTTTTACCGAAACATAGATAATTTGTGACAATACATATTCCATTACCCTAAGTAAAAACCCTTCATATTACTCCCATGAAAAGAAAATATATATTATCCATCACATTCTATGGTATCCCACATTTAATATAGATTTTATTTTACAATTTATCAGAATACATGTCTAACCTGATGATAGTTTTACAAAGTAATTACCCTCCAATTGATTTGAAAACATTAAATAAATTCGAAATGATAACAAAAAAGAAATTATATATATTATCATTTTTTAAACTATATTTTAAAATTATGATACTCCCTTTTATAGGGGAATAACATATTTTTATTCATTATTTTTTAAAAAAATTTGTTTCCTTTTCCAGAACATAAATTTTCAGAACCTAAATTGTTTCTCTTCCTAAACAATATTTATATAACCTATGTTTTATAAGAAAAACATTATAAATATAGATTATTATTTTTGATCAATCCATAAAGCATGATATCTCATTTAAATCATCCTAAATTCTTTTTTACTAGTGGGTATTTCTTTTTTGTTTTCCGAAAACATGGCAAGATTCATTTTACAAAAATCAGTTTTTTTCATAAAACCTCAAAATTTCATAACCTTAAAATAATTCTTCTAAATTGATATAAATGGTAAGATTAAATCAAACTAATCTCACCCATTTGATGGATTTGGGAATCTGAACCATTTCCATTAATTCTATATAAAGGCCCCCTTAATTCACTTTCCACATCAGTTATCTCAGTGTTTTTGCGCTGATGCTCTTCCCCATTGAAAGAAACTATTCAGGATTCCCCTTTTCCTTATGATATAAATGTCTCTTGAATATTAATCAAAAAATATAATGGGCTCGAACACAGAACTCGAGCAATAGTTAATTTACACACAATGGATGGTCGATCCAGATATCTTTGTAATGTATTATTCCCTATTATGAAAAAAATATGAATAATGGATGAGAAATATTTTTTTGAAGCCATGGAAAAGAATCATGATCGTTTTTAGCTTGACCTCTTTATATATTTTAATTATACAATATGATTTTATGATCAAAGTGGATGAAGGATTTTTTCATTCAATAGCTTTGTAAAGACATATTCATTATCTTTTAACACGACTGATATTATTATTGAATGTCCTTATCATGGAGGGGTGATATTTTTCTCTTTTTCTCACATAAGATACATGATAAAGATTGAATTTTTGAGAAGGATAAGTCAATTGAGGGTCTTGGACATAATGGAGTTAATACAAATTTTTTTATCATCTGTCAAAAAATCATAGTATGTTAGCTCTGTAGGTGGAAAGATATATTATTATGAGAAAGAACAATAAGGATTACCTTAGGGAATGTGATATCTTCATGATGGATTTCTTGGTGAATATATGGAAGATAAAACTCCTAATGTACATTTTATTTATTATAAAAAATATTATGTATGGAACCCGCAAAACTCATATCATTATGTACCTTGAGATCATTCCCATGATTATTGTTAATTTTTTTAGAATAATTGAAAATTTCTTATAGCTCAAAACCCATTACTGTAATGATTATGTTGTTTAGGGAAGAGACTTTTAGAACGATGAAGATTAGTTTTAGAAATAATATAGGAGATTTCATTGTATTTTCTGATGATGATGTTCATACTATAAGTAAGAAAGATAATTCTGGTGAACCCTCAATGAAATAAAAACAAAAGAATCATAACCTCAAAAGAATGTACTCACAGCTGAATCAGCATCTATTCCAACCAATCTGAAAAATCAAAAGATATTTACTGATAAATTTTTAGCTAAATAGAGAGAGAAGAAAAAAAAATAAAGGTGATCTATTTTTGGGATATACCCTACTGAGGATAAGGGCCATGAAGACTCAAGAAGCTGAAAGTATTTACAAGAATAAAAAAGAAAAGAAGTTAAATATGAATTTGTATGAAATTTAGATTTTCCAATATTTTATTAAAGACACAAAAAATTAATCAAAACAAATTATTGTACTATAAATTTTTTTAATGAATCGATTCATATTGAATCTATGGGTGTAGATGAGAGAATGTTATTTTAAATTTTGGTGCCTATTTTTGAAGAATAAAATTTTCAGAAACTAGAAGAAGAAAATGAAGAAGAGGAACGCGTAGTTGTAATCAAAATTTGGAATGTATTCCAATAGAAGGATTCTCATTTTGACCTTTGTTCTATCAGAACATCCTACATTGAAGCAACCAAGATATATGAGATGAAAAAATGATGATTCCAATGATTGGGTTTTTAAACCTTCATATGATGAATGTATTAGTCATGATTTTATTGATCAAGATTATGTTAAGGAACTTTTTGATAATGCTGGTGGAAAATGTTCTGCTAATGATAATAAAATAAATGATGATTCTAATATTGTGAGTAAGACCCCAAAATATGATAAGGAAATATCTAATGCTACGAATGAAATATAGTGCATATTGATTCTACTAGGAATTATATGGATGCATAATGATAGAATGATGTTTTGGAAACATATAATAGGAAATAAGAATAACAAGATAAATGTCCCTTGTAAGCAAAAGATTTGATATCAGAATCATTTTCTTTCTCTGGAAAAGATTTTTATGTTCAATACTTGAAGAATATAGTAAATACCATTCCATTATTTCCATTTATTGACTACAGATGACAATGGATTCTATATACAATCAATAAAACTTCATATTCAAGAATCAATCTTGTGGAAATGTTTTTCAGACCTGAATCTATTTTCAAGACTTGTCACATTGGTTATGATTATCATAGGAAACCATGCAATGAAATAACCATGTGTAGAAGTTAGTGATTGATGATCTTAAAATCATGGATGATTTCAAGGATTCAGTCAATGATGCCTTTGATAATTCAGATTACATTATTAAAAACATTCAAAAATCCTTTTAGATAATCTAAATTAGGATTAAGCCAGCCGAATCGTATAAGATAATGACCTAAAAGGAATGCTAACTTTTTTAATTTAAATTTCAAAACAGAAATTGATCCCATGGATGATATGTATGAGAATTTAATGGGAATGAAGAGGTAGAAAATTCTCATGCTGAAATTCATAACTCTCAATAAGAAATAATCAATGTTCATTAAAATAAAAACCCAGATGAATATATGTTACTAAAGAATATTTTCTAAAAGCCTATATGCCAAGGAGGATAGTTGAAGAGGGTATCTATCAAAGGTATTCACCTTTGTTCACATTTACATATTGATTATAGTTTATCATGTCTGTATTCCACATTCTTTTATCTTTGAATAAATGACGATGTAGAATAATTTCATGTTATATAATCCATGTGGAAACTTTATGCATGAAATGAATTGCATAAGAAGGGTGCACCATGATAGCACTCTAATGCATTGGGAAAAGATTAATATCATGATACGTCAAGTGATATGAGTAAATACTCATTATAATTCATTTTCGATGAGGTTATATTCATGCTCTATGTTAAAAGAGCCTTGGTTTGTACTAATACCATGTTATTTGTTTTCACCACATTTCAATGTTTTGATAATAATGAAATATCTTTCCATTATGTTCATGTTTCTATTATGATTGTTTGATATCCTTGTTTTCTAGCATGAACTGTATTCTGCATGTTATCCATAGTTTACTCCCTCATTGGGCTTCACATCTCTCCATTTTCTCTTGCATGTTATAAGGTTATCCCATGAAATTCTATGTATGAGGGAATATAGTGGTCATGTAAAGGGAGTTTTCAATAAAGATGTTGTGTTTCGTGTTTTAAGTAGTTATGTAAGGATCCAAATCCCCAACAACACTAGAACACTCTATATTATATATTTTATGAAGTGAATATTTTATTTAATAAATCATGATTATGTGTGGAATAAAGTGAAAGGTTGTTATATTCATCAAATCTATGAATTCCAAATTAATCTACATTGTATAATTACTTCTTAAAAATTATTCCCCCAAATAGGACTTATATAAATATAATATGTTTATAAATTATGATATAATTCAATTAACATTAGTTTAAAACACAATATCAACAAAAATATTACAAAAAAAGTTGTATCTTTTGTATTATAAAATTATAACATGAATCTTCATCTTTCTATTTTTTGAATTTAACAATCATATTTATATAATTTAAGTTGAGTACAATTTTTTTACAATAACAACATATTTATTTGATATGATGGGTGTATAATTTTTTTATTACCCATATTTTCGATGATTTTATTAATCATACAGTAGCTCGTAAAGATACATTAGTAGTAACAATTTAACAAGAAAATGTTCAACCTTACTCCATGATTTGGAAATAGAACATTTTTTGAATGACATTGAGAACATTATCCCACAATCCTATGTATTTTTTGATTTATGACTCTCATTATAAATTTTTAGTGATATTATTATTCAATAATCAGTAACATATAATAATTTAATTTCGGTGACTTCGTGATTTATCGACTTCCAATCTTACTCTTGATGTTTAATATTCAGATAATGTATATAATATATTAGAGATTTTACCATTTATTCGCAATCATCAACAAATAAATGAATCTAATCTTCTTTCACATTACTATCACCTAGAGTTTAATCATTTAGCTTTTTAATTATCATAGATTTAACAACAAAATATTCTTTTAAGTTAGTAGAGGTATTGTATAGATTTTACATTTAATGGATCAAATATAATTTAAATGTCTCATTAAAACCCAATATATTAATTATTCTGATTTCATAGATTATTTTATATTGTAATGTGATAAAAATTGTATTATATATCCAACAAATATTTTTAGTGAGACACAAATTATTTCATTTTTATTTAGTTCACCATACATGGAATAATATTTAAACATGAATTATGATTTCACAACATCTATCCTTTAAAATCATTAATTTTTATATCAAATAGATTCTATATGGGACATATAATGATAATTAGTTGAATTAGAATTTAAATCATTGACTTATTATGAATAAAAATCATCATGATAACTTTATTTTTATTCATCACATTAATAATTCATAGATAATTTATTTGATGGATGGATATATGGATTAATATTAAGTGGCAGTGAAATGAAATACTACTTATTATTATTTCATTATGTTTTGGAATTTATTTTTTTATAAATTTAAAATTATTATCCTTTAATTCATTACATCATTTAAAGGGATGTCTATTAAATTTTCCATATGAAGATATTCCCAAATAACTTAAAATATATACTAAAAATATTTATAAAATATGTCCTTATGGATTAAAAATTTAGACACAACACAACTGAATGATTATATGAACCCAATTATAGAGCATACGAGGTCAGTGTAAACACATATGATTGTGATGCAACATCTATAGATATCTTTGAAAAAATTCAAATAAAAACTTTAATCATTTAAAACTCATTTGGATTTTATTCAACTGCTACTATAAACGATATAAATGTATCTGAGTTTTTACCAAATTCAAAAAATACCACATATAGTTAAGGAAATAAATAATGATTAATAAAATCAATTTGTAAAAGGTTCTCCCAAATATAGAAGAAAACAACCTTTTGTGATTGAGAACATATGATTAATATATTTTCAATGAATATAAATCTTTGAATTAATTTTATAGTATTCATATATTATCCCAATTACTGAATTTATTCTTCATAAAATAATTATGGGGGTAGGAATCACCCTAATCCCTTGGTAACTTTTTATTCAACCATAAAAACATAATCTAAGGGGAATATTTTTATCAATAGCTAATAACTATTCAATATTATTTAAAAAAGAAATAGAGTCCTCCTTTATTAATGAATTCAAAACAGTTATCAAGGTAATTCATTTCCTTTTAAAGATTAACCTATACTAGTTCCTTCTAATTAGTTATATATTTAATTATCAATATTGAGAATGTAGACATTATTTTATACTATTCAGGTTTAGGATCACTAGATATAATATGTATAGATATATGAAAATTTTATTCTTCACCTTTAATTGACGCTTTGAATTATTTAATCATATCAATAGAAACACATTGATTCATTAATCTAGTTTCCTTATTAATTGTTCTATAAAAACAAATACAAAAATAATTACATAATGAATATGTCACTAGACTGTTTATTTTTATTTTATAATATTCATATTCAAAAAAATAATAAATCATGTCATCTTTATCTTTCCATGTTCTTATTATTATTATTAATCTTCTTTAATACAATGTAGATTCCTTGTAAAAAATCACAACTAGGTTCTTAGTATTATATTTCCTTATGAAAATAAATATTTCCTTTGTTATTTTATAATATTTTCTGACACCCTCCATTTTTATTATCTTTTTCCTTATTTTATATTCAACATATATAAATTTAATATAATTTCTATAAAAAATAATTATAATCTCAATTTTCTTCAGTAATTAACATAATTCTAATAAAAAATACTAAATTATTCTCCATCATTCTCACAATAATTTATTACAGGTGTCCTAATCTGTAATTCATATTTATATTAGCCATAATATTCTCATAAAATATTTTACAAATATCAACATATTATGATCATAAATAACATTCAATGAAAATCACTATAGATAATTCATTTTAATTCTTCCACCACATGTTCATTGTTGTATACAATACTCCTAATAGGGGTTTTCATAATAAATGGTTATGATATCAATTAGTATCTTATATCAAAAAGATATTTTTTTGTTTTTTATTTGATGAATAATATATCACCAAGAATCACCAGATTAAATTCTCTGGAATATGTAATTGAATATTTTCAACTTATATAAAAGACTATAAAAATATCATTAAAGTCATTGAACCCTTTGTAGATATCAACACTATAAGAATTAATCTTATAATGATAATGTCTATGAGTTCCTCTTTTTCACAGTTTAAAATTCATTGTTTGGATAGTTTTCTATGTTTTCAAAAGAGTAAGGTTAAAAAATATATCATATACAAAATTATTTTTGAAACACTAAGTGGTTATTAAATTTAGGAACTCAATTTAACACATCAAACTCCTTTAATCAACTCTAATATGTATTTATACTCCAAAAAATTAGTTATCGTAAATGGTTGAACAATACATATCTTGGATTAACTATATAATATCTGTTAACCAATATAATATTTGGGAACCATACACAATATTTCTGAATGATGTTTTCAGAGTAAATGAATTTTTTAAATATTTAATATTTTTCCAAAATTAAATAAATTTTATTGACATAAAAAATACTTTTAGAAATAATTCAAACAATTCAATAATTAGTCTAGTCATCTTCAAATAAACCAACAACCTACACCTGACAAATTCAAATTTGTTCTATGTGGATTTTAATCTATGTTATGTTTCAAAAACATAGTCCACCATAATATATATATTGACTTTATACTTAATCAATTCCAATTCACTAGAAATATTATATATTCTATGATACTACTTATTTATAATCTAATCATTGTATATTCATTTAGAATATTTCCAAATTTTTTTTAATGACTTTATAATATATTTTAATATTTCCATATTCATTTAACCATCTTTCGATAGTCAATTACACCATATGAACTCCAACATGAATAATTGAAGTTAACTAAACATCACTTATAATTATAGCATGAAATCATACATCATCCATGAAATAATACTCAGACTATTTCAGGGTCCATCATACCCAGTTAATCATGGATTGACTCTGACAACTCCAAAACATATCTTTTTCTATTATTAACATTGTAAAATCTCTAACACTGAAATATATGTACAACAATTCATGTTATGATATACCAAGACCAGTTGATTAATTTTTTTTCATTTTAGTAGTAGATGTAAATTATGTTCATGGTAAAAATATTATATACGCCTAAATCATAATTTTATTCAAAAATAAATCTATAATACTTTATTATAAAATTAAAGTAGAAAGAGGTATAACATAGTAGGTTTTTAGAATTATTATTCATAAAAATGGAATATAATTATAAAATTTGTGTGTCCATTATTTCAAATGAGTTATATTTTATAATAAAATAATGAATATATGATATGAATCAATATTGCAATACATAATTCCTTCACAGTAGATTATTAAAACTAATTTACATGAAACAAATCATTTCATTCCATGGACTTTTATATATCTCAGATGATTAAATATTATAAATGTACAAAAATTTTAAGGATATAATAAATATATAATCATTATAATATATCATTGAAATCCCCTAGTCCTTCTTCACTATTAATAATATCCTTTTGCGGAAGTAAAACTCTAATTTCAAGAAATGAGAAATGATTTCAAAGAATTTTAACATAAAATTATAGGAATAGTAAGTGTAAAATTACAAGATATATCCAAAATAATTTTTAATATACAAATGAGTGAAATAAGTTCATTATATAGAAATAATAATGGGATATTTACTTTTGGCAGTAATACCAATGACATTATACATTTTATTAATTAATATTATATAGATAATATATAAAATTATTATTTATATGTCAAAAATATAATTTCAATTATAAATATCTTCTTTGAAAAAAATATTTCAATTCAATTTTTGGATACTATCTCTTTTGTGAAAATATATTTTATTTTAAATTAATTTATTTTTAAGAAATAAGATTTTTATTTAATTTATTATTGTTAATTACTTATAACATGAAATTTTAATGATACATTCAATGAATTGTTATTATGTATGTTTTAATATAATTAAATAAATATTAAATGATTTGAAATAAATATTAATAAATTTTTCCTTTTTAAAGGAAACAAAATTGATTAAAAACAATGTTTTTACTATTTATTATCTATTATTATATAATGATAACTATCTCATACATCGGTAATTAAACATAAGAAAATATTTTCATCATATCAATGAATTAAAAAAATCATTCCTTCTTTATTAATTAGTCAATAATAATAATTTAATCTTAAAAGTCATATATTCAATGATTACATTTTTAAATTTTTTAATAATAAATTACCATGATCAATTATAAAAAAATTATTCTAATGAAATATATTATATATATAAATATATAATAATTTATAATCCATTTAATTAGTAATAATTTTTTTATAAATTAGATAATATTTTATTTTTATGCATAAAAATATATTTTTGAAATAATTACCCTTATTCATTTTTTATTCAAAAAAGAAAAAAAATTCTCATTGGTAATTTAATTCATATTAAATTAATTTTATATTTTCAATCATATTTTCAAAATTTTAAATAATTTAAATTTTATTTTTATACCCAAAATAATTATTTCAATGTTAAATGTTTGTCACCATGATAATGGTAAAAGTGTTATTTTCCATGAATTATTTTAACTATTCTGTATTTTTTTCTAATTAAATATAATTGATATATTTGAAATAGAGAAAATAATATAATATAATTAAATATATATATATTAATATCCAATTAATTTTTTTTGAAATATAATTAATAAAAATTAATGTTTTAATAGTATAATTTTTATTAAAATTATTTTTCATATATATCATTTGTTTAAATTTAAAGTAAATTAACTCAAGTTTATTAATCTAAAGAAATTAAATAGAAAATAAATATCTATTATATCATGGATATTTTGTAATAGGATTCATTTTATATGTTTAGTAATACAAATTATTATAATAGTAAATAATTAAATAATTTTTAATTGGGGTAAAATGTAATTTGGTATTAGGGCATGAGTTTTATTTCCATTAACAATAATTAAAGAAATTATATAAGTTATTTTTATGGAATGGGATCATATCCTTCAAAACCCACTACAAATTTTTCAAACATTGCACCAAACTCTATTGTGACTCCAGTTTTATCCTTTACCAACCTTACGCTAACAATGAAATATCATTCATATTTATATATAAATGAAGATTACCTTTACACATCCAACACTAATATATTAACTAAAAATATATTTAAGACCGACCCATTTTTATCTAATAAATTATTTTTAGTCGTTTAGTTTGATCTGGTTTAATGATGTAATCCCATGTCATTCATTCTGATGGAGGACTCCATGAAAATGATAGATTAAATAAAATTTAGAAATGTGTTCTTAATTATTATTATTATTTATTTACATTATAATGTAAAATATTTATAAATAATATTCTATAATATAATAATGTTATTTAAGAATTATTATTGATATATTAATATGTTATAACAATTATATTACCATATACTATTACATAGTTAGTATGACATGTTCATATTTGGGTAAGATCAACCAATTATGTGAATGAGGAAATACTCTTTTCAATCCTAGCCATATGAATGAGTAATAAAAATTTGTACTAGAAATATATTATACTAACGATAATTAAATTTCATTAATATGGTTTTTGATGGGTGACAAAAAATGAATGATAATTATGAATTAACTCACTATTATTGATATGTTACAAGAAACAAGTTCATTAAAGATTTTAATATCTAAAAACAAACACATAATGTCCATAAAATGATCATGGGAATGTATAAATATTTAAAATAAATTTATTCTACTACCTTTATTAATCTATGAATTACAAACATTGATTCAATGAACAAGAAATAACATCATCATTGTGAAACATGATCAAAATAATCGAATTATTTATATTTTAGGACTATAATAAACATTGAAAAACTATTATATGAGATCCAAATAATAAAAATTGAATTTTTTAAATGTAAATATACATTAATAAATTTATTAAATATGTTATAAAAGTTGATCATTTTAGAAATAGTAGGGATGTTTTTTTATAAATTTATAGAATAAAGATAATTGTTTTCCATCTCAATTTCCCTTAATCAAGGAATGATTAATAAAATACAAAAATTTTAATTTTCATTGTGAATATAGTGAAATATTATAATACTATTAAATGATACTATTATTATTAATTTATTATTATAAATTACTTTTAATTTTTTCTCTTTCTATTGTTTTTAATTACAAATCTACTACATACGTATGAGTTTCATTTAATTAAAACTTTGGAATCAAGATATTATTTTTACAATAAATTACTTATGGATATAATTTTATATTTATCTATTAAACCCCACATATTTTATTATCATATAGTTATTTTGGGATTACAATTATTATTATAATATCTTCTCCCTTTACATTAAAATCATACTTAAAATACATATGTAAATAAATTAAAACTTATACCATTTTTCATTAAGTATTATTTCCATTATATGTCTATATAAAATACATTAATAAATTACATTATTAATTTAAACTATATATTTATATATATATATATTCTACTACAATAATCATGTGTTTTGTTATGTATTTAAAAAATGAGTTTTTCTTGATTTTCAATCAATATGATTTATTCTAAAAAAAGCCAAGAAAATATACAAATGATATCCCATGTAACATTTATATATTTTTTTATATCTTCAACTCCACATATTGTAACATAAACATTAAATATTAAAATTGTTATATCAATTTTTTCTATGTTATTTTATTTCAAAAATATCCCTACATGAAAATAAATTTTTAAAGATACATTTAAATTTTATTATTATAAAAAATTGGAGGTTTAAGGAATATATTGTTTATATTTTAGAATATATTTTACTCTATATCCTCAAAAAAAATATATTATATGGAGTAAAGTTCATTACAATCCTCTATCAACATTGATGATATACTTATTTTGGGATATTGCTGATTTTTTTCAATCATTTTAACTATTGATGTCATTTTACGTGATACCATTTTAATATATTATCAAAGAACACTCCTTACATGACCTATTATATGATATTTTTTATGATTTATTTAATGTGGCATAAATATATATTATTTCCCATTATGTGATGGTATTGTTCATATATATTCCTCAAATTCATTGGTTAAAATTTATTTCTAATGATATATAGATGTTAAGAACAAACATAATTGGAATAATAAAAATTTTAAACAAAGAAACTATAGAAAATATAATAATTCTTTGATTAGTATATGCTAAATTATTAACAGTTTTAATCCACTTCCTTTGTGAATTTCCACAATTGTAATAATTTCACATACTGAAATATTCACAATATTAAACATAGAAAATATAAAAATGAAAAAAAATATTCATTATGAAACTTATTGAAATATTTAAAATGATAAATGTGAACCATAAAAGAATTTTAAAAGCAATCACACGTGGATTTATTATTATGATCATAATTTTAAAACAGATCTACATTGATATGTTCAAAATGATAACCATTGACTATGTTTATCATTGAACCACATGTTGATTTAATTCCCCGTTACTCAAATTCATTAGACAAGGTTATAAAATAATTATATATTGATATTTGTGTTAGGTATCCCAAATTCTCAATTAATTGAGTTTTATTCCACTATCGTGAGATTTTTATTCAAATATTTGTACCATGATAATGTTCATTGAACATAACAGTAGCCGTCAATTTTCAAACATCCATGAATCATGTCTTATATCTAGATCAAAGTACAATTTAATTATTCATTATTTATGACCTATGTTTTCTATGGTTTTTTTCCTTAGTTTAACACCATATCATGAACCAGTAGGTCCAAAATGAAATTACACATGACCTCATATGTGCCTCTCCATACATAAGAGGTTATCGACTAACAATAACGGTCTACGTTTGTTAGAGGGGAGAATACACTCTCAATATAATGTCCTTTACCAAAAAATAATAAATAAATAATAAATATTCAATTTAATATGTATAAATAATGTAGATGAAATTCCTGTAATATAGATTATTACATAGGTATCCTAATATGGCAATACAAACCAATGTATAAATACAAGTGAATAAATATTTAAAAAGTTCTAGTGTTCACTGGATTTTGAAATGGAATTTTAATATCCTCATTTTCCCCTTCCATGCTATTATTCACCCGCCCCATTCAATTACATAGATTCCTATACATAATTTTTACACACAAAATGAGATTCATGTGGGGGTGTGAGTAGTATAACCCACTAGTACACTACCAATACATCTAAAAAAATCAATGGTATAACATATGTCACAAATTTTATATTTTATATATGAGGGAAGGATCATGAAAGTGGAAAACCAATCATTATTCAAGATGCAGTAGTGATAATAAACCCCAATGTCTCACCATAAATATGCTCTAGAGTAAAAACTATAACCCAGGGTATAGAATCTCACACAAAATGGAAGGAATTACCCTTTTTATGGAAAACGTGATTAGGAGACAAGAGTGTTAAAATTAAAAAAAATCAAACATTTATTTAATAGAAACCAAAATCCAACACATGATTGGTCTAAATGTAAACAGAGACAATAGTACAACCCCATAACCAAGGTATTTACCAAATGTAGAGGCTAAGTATCACCACAAAAACTATCCCGACGCTCGAGCTGTATTTTCCAGCACGAACCTCAATGTCCTCCAAGAAACATGAAAACATTATTATAATGCAGGGAGAGCATACATGTACACTCATTAGGGGGACCATAGTCACCCGTGCCCGAGTTGGAGAAGCATATTAATTTCCATATACAAACAATAAAATCCAATTTCACATACCATGGAAAAATACTAACCAGTACATCCTAACCAAGGCATGATCACCAAAAAAAATGAAATTCAATAAAGGTAATAATATAGGTACATCGATGATTTGGGTATCCTACACAAAAATTTCCATTTGTTAACATCTCATTCATATAATCTAACACCTTTACGGTACCTCCCATTTCCTAATTTAGTAACACCACACATCTTCCCACAAACAAATGGTCCACAATTCACACATACCCCACCCGTAGTCACTTGGGCCACAATAACCACACCTCTTGCCAAAAAAACCTAGGTGTCATCTAGAAGACATCAGGGAAACAAACCTAGCCAATATAACCCTATACCCCTCATCCACAACTCATCCTGCATGAAGGGTCTTGGGATAATCGTAAACCACAAGCCATTACAGCCAACTCACAATTGCTTGATCGGTAAGAACCTTGATGGGGCTATGAGGAAGAATTTTACTAACCATCCATCCATCCTCCCACCAAGATGTTTGGGACGACACCCTCCCCCATGAAATGTTGTTGTTCAGAATGTATTGCTCGACAAGGGTGGGGTGCGTATTGAAAATAACAATGAACTAATATATATATATATATATATATATATATATATATTTATTAGTAATCAAGCCCTCTTCCCAACATATGGATTTCAAAGAAACATCCATCCCACACAAACAACATAGGATGCTACCCCTACATGGACATATCACCACGAATGACGGTCACTTTTGTAAATAGATGTATACCCCCAGCTAAACCTTTCATTCATCATTTTTCAATTTATTCATTCATTTAATCATTCACATATTCCATCCCTACCTGGGAAAATAACAAGCACAACCTCTAATCCCATTATCATAGGGAATAAATCAACTAAACACATCCATGGAAAACCATAAAGTACAGACCAAGGAATGGAAATCCATTTTACCACCCATTCTTAAAATAATAGTTAACAACCAACCTGCAGTCACAGATAACAACATGTCCTTCCACTCCTAAATAAATCAATTTCTCAATATATATATCATAACACCTACGACACAACCTCATACCCAATTTCCATAGAGCTGACCAATACAACAACATCCCTTCTTCACAAACATAGGAATTGAACTCATTGAACCAACAAATCTTCCCAATCATGTACCCAAAAAAATTATCCAAATAGTATAAACACCTCACCCACATTGGTAAAAAAACCAAAAAGGACACATCACATTTTGACACCTATCAAACATGATGTATTATTATTTTGTAAACAGTGTTCTTTAAATCCATTTTGATAAACATTGGTGATCACAGTTGACTTTTCATCCTGAGAAGTAAATTTCATTTAAATACATATACTTGATTAATATGGTTTATATTTACACCAATTATTCACAAGTAACTATCAATAGTCATAAAGCATCACCAATTCATAGAGAGAGAACAGTAATGCCAATAAAATTCAAATTCCATATGGCCACGCATGTTCATGTCATCAATAAAGACAACAATTGAAACAAAACACACATCATCAACATCTTTGTCTTCCCCCATTTATTACATTACATTTTATTTTTTAAATTTATATTTGGATATTTTCACAACGATGTGTTATTATACCATCACCGCCTGGTTCAAAACTAATGTAAAATGAATCAAAATCACTACCTAGAACAACAGGTGATCAGAACTCTTACTCATAAAAAACATGGGGTTATACTAGCATAATGAAACTCCAAAAAAGTGGATATGAAAATTCTCTAGTACAAGCACACAAATCATATGGGGAATAAAAGACCTTTGTTCACCAATGTAAAATAGAAGAGAGGACCTTAGTTTTAGAAAATCTAGATCATATATCAATAGAATGGGAAACAGTTTCAAGGGACAGTAAAATTTTATCTTATAAATATTATGCATATTGACTATTTCAATGCCCAAGATGCCTTATGATATTAAATATGTAATTTATTTCCTTTTGGATGACATAAAAATTTCTCAAAAAACACATTAAACCCGATTTCTGTCTTATAAAATGTATGTGATGAGAAACTAAAAAAATGAGAAATTTAGGATAAATGAAGCAGACGTTGACGCAGACGCTACCAATGATGCTCAATGAGAAGCGGACACCGATGCCGATTTCAATAGAAAAAATGGCACACCAACACTGATAGATGAAAATGTCCTGAAAACACTGACATTTAATAATTACATGTTGACATTGACAGTTAAAAATGACACTTCGACACTGATTATTCAAAATGAGTTACCAACACCGACATTTCAAATTACACAAAGATGCCGACAATTGAAAATGACACCCCAACAATGATAGTTGAAAAAGAAAATGTTATGTTGATTGTACAAAATGAAAGGCTGACACCAACAGTACAAAATGACTCACCAACACTGACATTTCCAAATGACTCGCCGACACCGACATTATAATAATGAATCGATGACACCGACAATACAAATACGAGTTAGAGAAAATGACAATTAAAAAAAAATCACCGACATAGGTAGTAAAAAAATTAATCACTAACACCTTGTGTACATAATTAAAATCCCAATAACAATAGTACATAAATGAATCACTGACACCAATCATAAAAAAATGACTCACCGACACAAAAATTACAAAAATAACACATCGAAAGAGAAACTATTTTTTTTTGAAAACACTAGAAATGTGTCACTGACGCCTCCTAGAACCCATAAATATTGATTTCCACCATGGAATCACATTTATAGGTCCGTGGATTTATATCAGAAACCTCTCAAACTATTCTCTCCCTCAATATTTAAAAAAACAGAGGACTGATGGTTCCAATCAATGACCCTGTAAGATACCTCTCATGGATAAGACACCCAATGTTGTTCCAAAACTAGAGTGAAAACATCTACATTCAAGAACACCTCCACTCCTACTACCGCCTAAAAATATAAAGAAAAACTCAAACATCACTCTATAAAAACACATTGATTAGGGATCTACTTCCTCCATGTCATGATACAATCCACTTTGGGCAACACTAGCTCAACCACATTGGATTAATCGTATATAAATTCACGAATTTTAATCAATAATTAGTTCCTCCAATCGCCATATGTTGATAATTCTAACACATTAATGAAAAGGAAACTATTTGTTTTATAGAATCATGGTCAAGTATTAAGTCATAATAAAATTATAATGTAGAACCCAAGAGAAGATCATATAGAAGCTCTCAGTACTAGGCATGCATATCCCCCCGCACCACTCCCACATACTCTCCTCAATGCCACCATGTATACACAACACAACATCCAAAGGAATGGTCAATCCATGAAGAAACTGGTCCTAATGGTCTGATATCTCCACTGACTGCTCCATGGATGTCATGTTGTCCACGATATCCAACTATCACTCGTCAATCACATGGGGGTCATTGTCTATCTACCCATTAAATTAAGAGACATGATTGAAATTTTGGACCCTGTCAAACAACTATGTAAACAAAATCTAATATTCCACCTTAGAAACTCTACCCAACACATCAATGGGCCCGATGGAATTGGGAGAAATCTTGATTCCCCATACAGAAACCCTAATCCCTATGTCGAGGGGAATCCTTCATGAACACATTGTCTGAAATATAGATATCCACTGTCCTACTCCTCTAATCAGTATATGAAATAATCTGGTACACACCCACATTCATCCTACCATGAACAAGTTAAAAAATCATTATATCTCTCTATATTACCTCTAGATTATGAATAGATTCTTCCCAAACCTCTCTCTTTAAAAATGGAGAATGACATGGGCTTCTGTAAAAATCCACAAACAGTGCCATACCAAGGGTAGAGTTATATATATTATTATAAGAACTATATAATAGAGTAAAATGTTGTACTAATGCTCCCTTGAAGTCTAGACCACACACCTGCATCACATCTTCCAATATTTGGATTGTTCACTCATTTGGTCCATCTGAATGGTAGAGGAATGTTGTGATACGGAAGAACTCGGTGCCAAAAAAATGATTTAGTCAACACAAGAGTTTTTAGGAAAACCATGAATCCTGAACTTTGATGATGGATCTTGTAAGCCCATGTAGTCACAACACCTCATCCACATACCTCCATGCAAAGGCATCCAATACGCTCGCCTCAATGATTTCCAGGAAGTGATATGATTTTATTAACTAATCCACTACTACCAGTATAGTATCACAACATGCATGATCACAAGGTAGTCCCATGATGAAATCCATAAATAGGGCATCTCATTTCATCTTGAGGAGATATAATAGTTGTAATATACCATTGGTAAAATGGTTCTCAACCTTCACCTTCTAACACGCTATGCACATTTCCACAAAATCAGCCACAACACACATCATCCTATGCAACCAAAAATATTCCTTCAGGACACAGAACATCATAGAAACTCCTAGGTGTAAGGCAATGGGTGATATATTGAACTCATGGAGAAAACCCTCACACCTCACCACATGTACAAATAGATTCCCATGGAAGAGAATCATATTATGACCATCCTTCCACCATCCTTGTAGAGCATCACCCTAGAAAATGCGATCGCACATCACACCAGTCTCTAAGTCTCTCCACTGAGACTCCTCAAACTTCTGCATCAAGAAAAACTATACCTTTATCAGAAGTAGTTACCCTCTTCCACTATCCTCTTTGGAATATAGGCTTATAGAGGCCTAATAATCCATTTCCTACTAAGCATCTATGATTCCCAAACTACCTCTTACCATGTTCCACTTTCATGAGGTGTAAGAGATCATTAATTTATAGTCCTAAACAAACTCCATACACCTCTATTGTAGCAATTTCAGATATACATGGAATAATATATACATCATGATTTTGTGATCTATGAAGTCCAAAAAACACTCCTCTATGACATAATCTATCCACTTCATCACAAAAACATGACTTCAGCAAGCTCATGATTAGGTGTGGAACAGATACTTTTGTGGGTACATAACTGCCTAGGCTGATAAGAGTTCACTTCTTGCTTTCACATCAACACACACCCAAAAGCTATGCCATAGTCATCCTAAAACACCTCAAACATCACTCTATCCTCTAGAAACCTGAGCACTAGAGAACATTCCAACAACCCCCTTTAGATAGATAAATGTTGTATTACAATTATCACTCCACAAAATGTCCTAATATTTTCATTTCAATGATACCAATGGTCTTGCAACATGTGAGACGTTGAGTAAGAACTTTCTGTAATATCCCAACAGACCCAGCAAGATACGAACCACTAGAACATTCATAGATACTGACCATGAAAAATCCACTATGTCCATTAATAGGTCCACTACAATCCCTTGATGGGAAGCCACATGTTGAATGATTTTCAACTCTTGTGTTCCAGACATGAACATGGAAAACATACCATAAGGGTGGAGGTGTTAGAGGACCACGAAGAAAATCCTCAAATGAACAAAATTATCCTCCTATGACCTAGAATATATCAGGATTTTTTCTATGAAGATGAAAAAAAACTACTCCAGTAATTCATAGATAACAGATTTCCTGATCCCCATGAACATTATTGTTGAATTCGTAACACCGATTGACATGACCATGAACTCAAATTACCCATAACTGAACCTAAGATCAATCATCAAGATTTCACCATCCTCCAACTCTATCTGGTGATATCCATAACATTAACCAATCTTGGGGAACTAAGTTTCTTCACATAACTGGTCAAAAAGAACATTGATCCTTAGGAGGGGGTAATGGTTCTTGACTGTCACCTAATTCAGTCACTGGTAGTTTATACATAGTCTAATTACATCTTCATCCATATTTGAGAACAAGACTCGAGCACCCAATGAAAACATACATTGAAGGATAAATCCCTACTTTATCAGGTCGTCAATATGATTTCACAACTCTCATAGCTTAGAAGGAGCCATCTGATTGGGAGCCATCGAAATTGGATGAGCCCTGGGTTGAATGTCTACTATGAACTAAATATATCGTCTAGGTCGTATAGTTACACCCACTTCAAGGAGGACATATATGAACTCTCTGACAACCCCCAAAACCACCACCATCACAATATCAACAAATTCCAATGAAAATTAAACAAATATAGAGATAAGAGGCTCCACAAGATGACTATTCCCTAATAGAACTGCTCACCAATGAATTTTATGTGCTGGGAATCCATATATAAAAACACGTCTCTTCTCTAAAACCTTTCGATAAAAACATGCATAGAGGAAATCATTTCAATTCCAAAGATGAAGTCAGAAAAACACATCTATAACAGAATAAGATCCCCACTACATTGATGTGGCCCCAACATCATTCTATATCCCTGGAAACCATCAAACTAACTATTCTAACAACCTACCAGTATGTTCAACACCAAGGGAATGAAATGTATCTCTACCTCTTGTCCAAAATAATGAGTCATAATGGGTGAAATTAATGAGTGTAAATCTCTTGAATCCATCAATGCATGATAAAGATTTCTAAATAGACAGATCATACCTCCAAAAGCCCCATGCCCCACATGAACTACCGCGTCAATAGCATATGACATCGCACGACTATGTCCTCTATCCCTCAGTAATTTATCATATTCTATACCACTCCCATGTTATGGTCATTGAGGATCACAATGGGGTTAGCCTCCTCTTACACAATGTGACTTCGATATAGTGGGATCCCATATTCCCTATTGTTGAAAATGTCAGGATGACAACATTCACGGTAGTGAGTGAAGAACCATCAAAACTCCACCATACTAATATTGAATAGGGAACTGAATCTATATATTTCCATTTCCTACAACGAAAGAGAAAACTTATCCCAGAAAGCTAGGAAAAGGGCAAGGATAGGGAAACAAGAACTGAAACCATGGAGGCATAATCCTGGATATACAAAACCTGGAAGGCCCTAACGCTAGAGAAATATTGTTTACTTCCTCCCTATTTGACGAACCCTAATGTCTCATATCAATCATCACACCTCCATGCATGTTCATCATTTCCACTAACTCAGTCGACTTCTAAACATCAATGTATGTCTATATTTCGAAGGGAGACAATTCATGCAGAAGGGAAGGTTATAGTGCCTATGCCAAGTGCCTCACCCAAGAATCCTCATCCCGAAAGAGGTATGAACCATAGAGTATGAGATCATTGAACATTATTCCCATTTCCCTCACAAACATAAATCCTTGTTAGAGGTAGAGAAGCTCATTTCATTTTTTTCCTTCATCATTGGGGAAAAAACACTCCCAGAAACACCATCTCCAATTCATCCATCAAAAAATCTTCCCCCACCTATCCCACATGTAGTGCATCCACCAATGACGTGCTACTTCCCTCATCTGGATCACTTCTAATGTAGAACAATAATCCTTCAGAGCATAGATTAAGGGATTTTTGATCGTTAGATCCTCAATCCATCCTTATATCTCTATGTTTGAAACACTTACTTCCTACATCCCCAGAGTTTTTCGCTAGAGAGCGAGAAGGATTCTCTTCCACAAGTCATCTTATTCTCCTAGATCAACCTTCACCTCTTCAACCATGTTATCCTACAGGGCCCCAATTACTCATAGTGCATGTGGGTGATTTCCGGGTTCCATACCTAAAAATGGTAAAAAAATAACTCTTAATTCTAGGAAGTATGAAAATTTTCATATAAATTCATTTTACATTACAAAAACACCCAAGATACACAAGATCACAAGTAATTTTAAAGCATGTACCATCCCTAGGGTCTCTACCCTATAATCCTTGTAGTCCTGCATGGTCGTTTAGTAGGCTCAGAGTCCATAGATTAGATCATAGGTGGGGGGATAAAATCCAATGAACATGTTGTTCCTCACAGTTATATTTAAATCACCATGATTTCCTAACACTATTTCCCTACCATCCCAAGAAATCATCATTGTGTATAACTCTGAAACACATCCAAGATCTCATCCTCAAATCTAATACCATTCTATCACAACAATCCTTCATCTAGATGGGGTAAGGGAAAAAAATTTCCATGCCCATAATTTCCATGATTAAAGATAGATTATGACCTTTGAGACCAACCACAAATAGGTACTGGTGTGGTGACTAACACCATGGGTATATAATCTCATTCAAAATGGAAGGCATTAAACTTTTTAATGGGAACAAGATCAAGGGATAAGATGGTATGAATACCAAAAAACATGAATAATTTATATAATAGGAACCAAAATTCTAACCATGAATGGTTTAAAAATAATGTATGGAAAAAGTATAACCATGTCACAAAATAATGTACAATATGAGATAAACTAATTAGCTGCATAATAATGATCTTGATGCCTGATTTAGTAAAGTATATCATGATCTAAAAAGTACTCTTGTAAACATGAAACAATTTTATATCATATCATGAGAATACATGTATAATGGGTAGGGGAACAATGTCACTCATGCACAAGTGGTAAAATAATTCAAATTACTCTATGAAAACAACAGAAACCAATTAAACCTATCAAAGAAAAAAATAACCATCCCATCCTCATGAATGTATTCTCACCAAAAAAAATCAAGTCATATAATGTAATAATATAAAAACTGTGATGATTTGGGTAACCAAAACCACTTTTACCACTAGACTACAACATATTCCTAATGGATAAGATCTTGAAGCAACATTCATTCACAAATTCATTCCCACTACAAATCTTCCCCTACACACCTAGGCCTCAAACCACACATTCCCCAGTCGTAGATAAATGGGTCGCCGGAAACACACCTCTCAGGAAAAAACACATTGGCCCCATCATTAAGACACATAGGAAAATATCCTAACCCATGGACACCTATTCCCCCATCCTCTATATAGCCTTCATGAAGGATCATGGTCCATGGTAAACCCAAAGCCATTACAGACTACCTATATATGCTTATGTGGTAAGAACCTGGAATGAGGGTAATATGAAGAAAGTTAGTAACAAGAAATTCATCCTCTAACCAAGATATTGGTGGAGACACCGTCATCAGAAATAGTGTGTTGTTTAACAAGTAGTACACAATTAGGTTATAGTGTGAATTGAATATCACAATGAACAGACATTTATACAATAACATAAAAAAGAACTCAACCCAGGCTATGGGTTTTAAACAAACTACTATCCCACACAATAAACCATTTATGCAACCCCAACATGCTCATATGAACACGAATGATGGTCACATCTCTTAGAAGATTAATACTCATCGACAATCAATTTAATCAATTTTCAATCTGCATATATAAATTTATTCAGTTATTTACTCATTTTCTAATTACATTTCTACTGGGGGATCTAATAACTACAACATCTGCAACCATTTTTGTAAGGATAAAAGAAGATAAATACTAACAACAAAAACATGGAAGTAGAGAACAAGGTATGGAAATCCATTGTAACACTTATTAATTATGGAAGAGAAAAAACCATCCTGATGACCCCCTACACAACATGTCATTCCTTTCCACAATCAATAAAAATCTCAAAAAGGGAGATCATGACACCTCCTGCAGAACTTCATACACAAATCCCAAAGTATCCACCACAAAACCCACAACCCCATTGTACAAACATACCAAACCAACTCACAAAACTATTTCTATACCCTCCCAATACCATAATTATGCTCCGAACAACTGCACCACACAACCGAAAAATGTAAAAAACCCCCAAAAAACACAAAACATAGAAACACCTATCAAATATGAGATATTCATATTTGGTAAACAATATTCTTTTAATCCGAATTGATAAACAAGGTTATTCACAAAGGGTTTTTAATCTAGAATCACATAACTTTTAAATCATCGATGACTTAATTGAGTATTCAATTTTCAAAAGACGCAATAGAATATAAAAAATTACATAGGTATTCTTATTTACTTGTCAGATGGATTATTTATTCTTTGAGTAGTAACGATTCTCTTCATAACTATATGCACTCTCTATATAGTCCCTTTTACAAATATGGCCAACACAACTGATCCCTCACCTACCTCATACCTATATAGTGGGTAATGACATGGTCTATCCTGAAGAGACTCATAAGGTGGAATTTGAATTTAATCATAGTAACCCTTTTTAGGAGATATAAACCTAGAAAATATGATCATACCTAGATCTACTAATGTGTATAGATAAATCCCAAATAATATCCTCTTGTTTTGGAATTGTTCTCAGGGGAATTTCATTTGTTTAGGGAGGTCATTTTTTTCTCAAAATTTTCACAGTCCCTCAAGAATTCAAAAATACCATACAAAAAAATATAATGTTTCATTCAATTTATATAAAATTATCAATGGAACATTATAAATTCAATGTATCTAAAGATAATTAATCTTACTAAGTGTGTTTACTATGTGTGTTTCAAGGATTGGAATGAATAGACAAATAATCATTAACTAATTGAAAATGAACCATAAAATCACATAAAACCGTAGGGTACTATTTCCCAACCCACCATGACTGTCATCATGTCCTCCCACACACATAAGAGAAAATAAATTTATTACATAAATACATATGTAAAATATTGTTATTAATTTATCCTTTAATGGGTATTGCATTAAGAAACAAAAACCATCAATGTTCCTCTAATTACCTGTCCAATATTAGTATGACATGATATTATGGAACCATTTTTAATATCTAAAAAAACAACCCACATGGATGAAACAAGTCTATGATTAGATCATACTTGATATAAGTAGTGACTACAATAGTTAAATTAACAAGGATCCCAATGTCACTATCAAATGACCACCCAGGTACGATTTCTCCTCTTGTATGTTAATCACGCATCCCATCACATTCAGGGTGAGAAAGATATAAATTCATACCCATAAAAATTATGGTGATGAAACCACTATAGGTTAAATTTCAATAATGCATGATCATTAGACAGATCCATCATTCAATTGGCCAATAAAATAATCAAGTTCCACTATTCATCATAATGTTATTTATAATCTCCCAAGATACCTACATAATACAACTAAGTCAATAATCAATGTAATTATCCTAAACTTGTTTATACACAAAATCATATTAAAATATATAAAGATACACTACCCGGATCCCTTAAATCATGTTCAAAACCCTCTATGTAGTGACATAATCATTGTTGTTATAGCTATCCTAGAAAAAAACCTCTTATTGGTGAGTGAGTTTCATGAAAACATTTATTTATAGATCATGGATTCCCCATTTAATTCATCATTATTATAGTTCTTCTCATGGTATCATGTTTTTGTGACCCATACACTACTACCTATCCTCTCTAGATTATTACTACTCAAAAAACAATTTCAAATGAATTCTAGTGAAAACAATATTAGATTTTAGGATAAAATTTGATCATCCATGGAGTTTTATTAATCCTACACTTCAACATAATAAACATAACATTACACTATAGTGAGTATAGGAACATATATATCATTTTAATAACCATAGTCATAAGAGGTGATATTCGAGAGATGTCCTGAATTAAATTTTTCTAGTATTTTTATGACCCCAAAAATATCCCAATCTGAAACATGCTCAATGGATGTATCAATGACATCATATCATATAATTTATTTTTGTATATTGATATAACTATCTCATAAACCACATGTCAAATGATTGTTTTGAATATATAAGTTAAAAATCAAAAGAAAGTAATATAATTATGTTCTTGAAGTAGACTTTTGAATATGTCAATATATATCTCTTATTTCAATGGGGTCTACGAGTAGGTGGTGTTGACTTCAATGAAAACCATCAAAAAAATAATGATATGGGAAAATGATATTGGTCATTAGTGTGATGAACATTTTGGTATCATTTTTCGATCCAAAAGGCATCACAATTTTCTCTTATACAAAGTACATACTCTGAAACACAACCTTCAATATTTCATTATCTAAAACAAATATCCATTGATAGCCAGATTGATGAGCACTCTTGGAGAACCACTAGATACCCCAAAACTAATAAAAAATGTTGTCAATCCTATGTATGGTTATCCATTATTAACTATATATTCGTTAACCATTCGGTAATATAAATATATTTTATGAATACCACTAGTATTATTAGATCACAAAAATGGTGCCCCCTAAAGTGATGTACTCCACCTAATAAAATATTTATGCACCATGTCATTGAAATATACATTGAGATAAATGATCTTGGATGATAGAATATGATAATTTTCTATCAATATGGTTTTCTAATATGAAAAAAGAACTATATAAAACTAAAGTCATCAATACATGTTAATTCCAATTAAGCATTACCGCACGGTTCCCCGATATATTTCTATGATTGTTAGAAACAGATTGGGGGATCCTGATAATCATACTAAAATAGACAACCAAATATCCAACATCATCTTAGTCCATTTTTAAATCACATTATAACAAACCCTCCTTCATTATTGTTTCTATTCTCTGGTCATCATGAACTTCTATCACATTACTAAAGTAAATGATACTAGTAATCAATAACAATCAATATGATCACAATAGCTGGTTGACCAGAACATAACAACAAATACATCCACACACATCACCTCTTATATAGTATATTTATACATATATCTATAACCATACATGACTATTAAAAACATGGGGTATCATGAAATATAGTCCACTTTCATCCCTTATTGTGTATCAAGGAAATGTAATATGAACATATATTGAATATAAATTCATGTCCAATAATAACCTCTATAGATACAAATGAATAACATCAATATATATCAAATAAGGGATTATTTTAATTATAGGTAATAAAATATCACCATATAAAGTAAATTGTCCCACACCACCATCTATGCGATTCTGATAAAATATATAAACATGGAATGCCTCAACAATATGACCATTTCATCATGTTTGTAATAGTGTGAGTTTCTGTCATCTGATCATACCACCAATTTACCCAAATATAATCCTATGTAATTGATCCGGTTAATCATACACCTTTGTATAACCTCTTTCTCAATGACATGGATACAAAGTACAATAAATTTTCTATAATGTTTCACAATTTACACATTGTATAAGGTTCTTCACAATACTAGTTATAATTACTAACCAAACCATCCTTGATGCATAATGGATCTCTTATAAAGAGGATTGAAGAATACATACTCACACAACCATCATACCAATAATTTATTTCATGTCCCCAGTATTTTTATTCTTATTATGGGTGTGGATTCTCACACAATCTATAAAAAGTACACCCACATGGGAACATAAGGGTGGAAGAAAACCCAAATACAAGATCATCTAATAGAATCACATCCATAGTAAAACCCAATAATGGAACATATATTTCTATAAATAGGTCATAAATATGAACATGAAATATGATGTAAGGGGGAATTATATTATAGAAAACCAGGTCTCGTTGGGCATCATTTCTAGAAATCAGTGTCGAAAAGTAGAGAATCTAACTGAAATGAGTAATGTATGTATAGATTAACATGGACCCCTCCTGTAGCTAGATGAACTAAATAAATATATCTAGGTTTAATTTATTAGGAATAAATTACATGAATAATATGTCCTCGAATGCATCATAGGTGAGACCATCCTGTCTTCTATCATATTCTGTGACATCCCATCAATGATTTGAGAGGCCCTACAACATGATATATTCTTGATTTACCTTCATTTCCTTAGGTGTCTCATTGAGGTTAATGATAACATAATGATATATATGAAGACCTATTTATATTGTTGTCCACCAAGAGTCTAAAATGATGTGGGATGAAATGAATGTAAGTATATAGTATATTTCTATGTGGACCTCGGTACCCATCTACCATGGATAAGTACACATGGGTGGGATCAGAAAATATGTATAGATAATTATGACACCATGGTAGTTGGTAATGCAGATTACACTACTGTACACTCTTACAATGTAGTCAGTGTGACTTGGGTGTCCTATATATCGAGGGTACCCCAATTCATGTTAGTTCGGTGCCCCATTATTCTTCTACGATTACAAATCATATGTAACTTTAAGAAAATCATTTAGAACATTTAGATTACTCCCATTTAGTTTATGTATTTACATAGGGGATTCCATATGTGTATACACATAAACCATTTTTAAACCTCATTACATTATCCTTGGTATTAATCCAAATTTTATTTATATTCATATATATTTATATTAAATAAAACAACATTCTCAAGATCAAATAAATAATTATATCTTAGATAAAACCAATCAACCTTGATAAAAAATATTCACCTACTCATAAATATATTTTTATCTCTAATATGTAACTAATTATATTTTTTAAATTAATGAAGTAGAATAAATCACAATATCATGTATATATATAGAATTGGATTATATGATCCTATTAATAATGCATGAACAAACAGAAATATCTTAAAAATGCTTCAATAATCCCAATAATGTTAACTCATAAGTCCATTGTGGACATTATGTCTTGGAACATGGAAGACACACTACTTGAGGACGACATATATATCTATTTTATAAAACCTAGTTGGAGAGTCAAAAATTAAATACATAAAACGTTTCAATAAAAGAATTTACTAATTACTCTACTTGAACAACTATAACTGATCCATAATGGCACAATATATCATTTATACAACATAGTCAATCTATTAAAAATAATATTTATTTAATTAATGATATACTAATGATTGAACATGGATAAATGTTTATAAAGACAAACCTATGTAAATATGGAAGAGTATAAAACATATAAAAATATATAGATTCATATAGAGTCCATTATGGACCACTTCCAAATATTAGATCTTCTAAACATATATAATCCATATGAAATATTCTCTAATAATGATCTCTACACATAACATCAATGCACACTTCTAGATGACGATGTAGTGCGTGAGTAATACAACCTAGTGGTACACCTCAAATGTGTCCCTTATAATTGTTCCTTCGTATAACATGTGTATACAATGATAATATAAAATATAAAATATATTATAAAAACATACAACCATTTACAAATCATTGATGCAATAAATAAGACTTTAAAAACTTTGACCAAACTTACATTATCTCCATGTAGGAATACTGATAACGGTCTATAGGAAATGAACATTAACTACTAAAATGAATGGGGAATTGTATCAAAAATTAATTAAGGAATTGAGTGTCCATAATTATCATTATATGAAATGGATTGAGGTCAAACATGTTTTATGATTTCATAATGGAATTGAGTTCCTAATAGTATATAATGAAATCATTCTTCTATCCTTCCGAAGGTTTCAACATGATAATTTTCACATTCCATTTGATCTCACCCTCTACTGGGTAACCAGACCTAGATTGTCACATTTCAAAATATTCCATTACAACATAAAAATTATTTTTAATACACGTTACAAGGAATATATTTATAAAATAATCATACTATGGAATCATTGGAAATTAATTTGCATAGTATACAAATAATATAATAAAAATAATGTATGGTGAAAATATACACAATTAATGCTCATGTAAATAAGAATCTTATATGTGTATCATTGAAACACACACCCAAAAACCATCCCCCTCTATCAAGAACACAACCATTCCAACATATGAATCATAACATGTCAGTTAGTGTCTATGAAATCCTCAAATGAAATGGAATATACTACCTCAAAGTTGATGATGAATTACACAATGGGTTGTCATGTATTTTAAGACTAATCTTGTAAGAACTTATGCATAAGAGATCACACGTCGAGGATTCCATAAATGGGATCTCTTTTATCAAAAAATTTGTTTATATAGATTATTAATAGAAATCCATGGCAAGATTTTCATTCTATAATAACATAAATTCCATAATAATCTACTGTAACGAGTAATGAGGTATGTCGGAGGGTTCACGATTTCAACAGATTCACTATTTATTCCAAAAAGAATCGTGAATTACTCCCCAATTCAAGAAGAGATACTTATTAGAAGTATAATATCATAATCTCATCATAAATATTTCTACAGAAATAAAATTTGATATGGGAATCATGAGGAAGAAATAATCATTATGATCATTCATAAAAATCTAACCCACAAATGTCAGCAATAATTTAGAATTCAAACTCATGTAAAAGGTGTTCACATTGAAATTTTGAATGCTCCAAAAAAGTACCATATAGTAATTAATGGATTATTATTACATCATCAATTAATTATTATGTATAGTTTTAAGATGATTATTTATAAACCCATACTGTTTAACTATTCGTTTTAAACGGTGGATCCCTTTTTAATTACAAAACGATATAAATATGATAAATTTTCAACCATTCTAAAAAAATGATAATTCTTCATTGTATTATGATATAAATCAAGGATCCATAAATTATATATTCTCATAATATAATAAGGATGAATAAAATTTCCAAATTGAAATCAAAATATTAATAATTAAACAATCTTGGATAGTTTAAAAGATGTATCTCCCCAAGGAGATGAATAAGAGTGCCAATAATAACAGTAAGAGAATTAAATTTTGAGTTAAGTCAATGGGGTTTGGATTTGGGAGTTGAATATGGAAATAAGATGGAATTAAAGTCCCATGGAATTTCCATGGGTTCCATCAACCTCATACTTTTAATTTTTATCCACCCCAATTTTGATCCCCTCTACACAGACCCTACTACAAATCCTCTAATCATACAATATAATTAAATTGACCACGAATACACTAATTTCAAATAATAATCTTCAATGGAAAATAAAATTATAGTAATATTATAATATAATAAAGGAACAAGTTAGGATGTCATTTTTATATTATGATCATGACACAAGATTATGTTCTCATACCCACATGTTTGAATTCAGGTCATTTATTATCTTATATTATTATTTATTGTCTTTATCATTAATAAGCATCTGACATCTCCATCTTCCTATGATTCTATTACATATGAATTGAAGAAGACTATTATGTAGGAAATTCTTAAATTAATTGAATGTGTACTGAATATTATGAGAATTGTTGAAATCATATTGTGAAATAATATTCTCATATTACTAATCACAAATGTCACTAAACCATTTGGTTTTAGAATGTAGTGTGACTTTTCAGATATTCTGATGATATTATGAAATTGATTTAAAAAATTAATTTTTGTGTTATTGATGTTTCCGAAATGTAGTTATCAACCATATTGGGATACAATTTTTTAAAAATATCGGATATGGGAGTGTGACTATACCATTTTTCAGTTTGTTTTACTAGGGGATCTAGTGAGGATAATACTTGTAGACTCATAAGTCAACCTAAAAATGATATAGTTTGATCCAATTATGTACTAGCTAAACCAAAGGTATCATAATTAAAATAAATGTTACAATAGAATGACACTTCAATGTATTTTTATTTAATATTAATATAATAGTTTAATTTTAGTATACAAAACAATAGTGGATTTATAATTTCATTTCAAATATTATCATGAAAATGAATATGTGAATTTTTTGTCTATTGAATGTCATATGTTTTATTTCCAATTAGAAGTAAATATTTATATAAAATTGTTGATACTAATTAAAATTTCATCATATGAAATTTAAAAAATGAAAGAACAGTTTCAGAGACTAAATTAAGAAAATGAAATTGATATCTCATTAAAAATATACCTCAAGTAGTGGCTGTTTTATTGTATACCCACAACATTTTTCAGAAGTGAGAGATACTTAAAACCAAGAGAATATAATATTTTAGCAGGGGTTAATGTAACAACATTGTATTTAGGTAAAAATTCATGAAACTGCAATTGAATAAATATAATATATGTTTTTCAATTCATTAAAATGAATTAAAAATTATTAAAAAAAATTTAGACATGATAATAATATGACTAACATCCTATTATTAATCCATACTAGAAGATTAAAATTAATTCACATGAATCTTTTAATAATATCCCATGTATAATTAAATACCATGGATTAATACATCCCTTAAAACATTAAAAATAAAAAAAGTGGAAAATTACATGGAAACATAAATATCTTCATAACTAGAAAATATTCTAGATCATATTCAACCTTGATAATTTCCATATGTATAACTAAACCTATGCATAAAAAAAGTACCATGAACGAATTAAGATTCCAAAAAATTACTAAATGAAAATTAAGGGAATGAGATGTGCAATATAATAGTATATAATAGAAAGAATTTAATGTATATAATTGAGATAGAATAATGGTTATATAATTATATTAATGGTTTAATTAGTAATTTAGTATAATAAAAGTTAATATTAAATATGTTTTATCTTATGTGTATATAGTAAATATAATGAATGTCCACTTATATGTCCAAAAATGAATTTTAATTATAAATAATTTATTTGAAATATATGAAATCATCTTTCAATTAAACTAAATTATATTAATACTTGTTTAAATATATAATCTATTTTATTGATTTTTTCTTAAAAGATTTATTTTATTAATTTTTTCATATTTAGAAAATGATGTAAATATTATTTTAGAAAAATTATAACAATTATATTTTAAAATAACTTTATACCATCATTGAAATAATTTAGAAATAATGAAAAATAATATTTTATTTATTTAATGAAAAAGAAATGTTCTATTGAGAAACATTTATGTTGTCATATAATTTTATATTTTTATTTATAATATAAATTTCACATAAAATATAATATTAAATTTAATAAAATTTGATTTTATTATTAAAAAATTTAAAAATAATTAAATGAATAATAACTAGATCACAAAATTGAATTACTATTTAAATTATAATTTTTTGGTATGTTGTTTTCTATATGCATTTTAAAACATTAAAACTACCATTGATTATAAAATGATTGAAATACAATATATATTTTTTATATCCACAAATTAAATCCAATAAAATATGCTCTCTATTGGAAATAATTATTTCAAAAATATGTAATTGCTATAAATTTTCATTCACTAATAATTAGATGATGGGGTAAAAGTTAATCTACATGGTTATATTAAATGGGTAATTTTATATGGATTATCTTACATAAGTATTGTGCATTTTTAACAAAATAAATAAAATTGAATATTTTAAATGATGACTCTATCATAATGTTAATATATTTTAATACATAGATAATCACAACATTAATTAGTATTTTATGTAAATAAAATATAAATATTTTATTATTTATAAAGTAATGTAACTATAAATAATAACTTTTTATATATATTATGTATTAGTTATAATTTATATTTTAAAATTAATGTAAATTTAAATATACAAAATGGAATAATAATTATGAATCCTCATAAATAAATTGGGTAATAGTAGTCATATTATATTCTGTTGGAAAAAAAATTACAGCAGTGGATAATTAAATAATTAATATAGGAAAAAATTGTTAATTTATCAGGGAAACTTTTTGTAAATAAAATAACATATATAAATTGTATAGACCAAAATCTTGACGTACATGGACATTACATTACTTTTGAGGAATACTTAATACATAACAAAAACAAACACACAAGGACCGTAATAGTTCAATGTCTTTAGAAACTTGGAATATAATCTTATAATCATGGTGAAAGATCTTCAAAATCTCCCATTAAGATCATCCCCTTTTTTTTCATACCTAAAACCATTCCTTAAATCCTGGGAAAAATAAGACATAAAAAGGGTGAGCTCAAATGCTTAGTAAAGGTAAAGATAGGGAACATAAAACAATCCATAAACATTTGAATGCAAAAACTTGAACATAAAATCTAAACATCAAAATCTCGTGCAAAGACATAAATCTTGGAAGTACGTAAGGCATATATCATAAAGGAACATCAATAATGATAAAATATCATGGGAATAAAACATGTGATTGTGGATAAAATTAAGAATATGATATGATTTCTATAGTAGCCAAGGCATTGATGCCAAGAACATCTTAGTGGACAAAGTCCCTTTTTGAATCGAGTTCACTCCTTCCAGTCCTATATCACTGAACCAGATAAACTTATCATTCCATCCATGTCTGTTTCATGAGATATAAATCTTTAAACAATGAATTGGAGGGAGATATAGGTCCCACCCATCTCATAATTAAACCATTCTTATGTGTGCCACAAAATCATAAATCATACATCATAACATAACCCATGTAATAAAAATGGGATTCTTAAACATCATGTCATCATAACATATTCCATAAAACGACATCATAAAAATAATTCCATCATATCATAATCAAATAAATGTAAAAATAGAGATATAAAAATAACCCTATATTATCTTATATGGAAAATAATTTTGATAAAACACTTGAACTCAATTCTTGAGGAAAATATCCTTTCAACTTCAAAAACATTTATCCATTCTTAACATGTCATTAAATTTTAAACTAAAAGAAGTTTATTAAAAAAATGTTGAAAACATTTAAAAGGAAGCATCATGGAAATAATTGTCTATGAAATCATAAAAATACATTCATGCCTTATAAGTTAAAAAAACATTCTTCTCGTACTTTGGCTGGAAAAGTCAAGAACTAGCTCGTACTAAAAACGACAAACGATTCCTTTCATATCTTTTACTAAAAACTCACCAATGGGTAAAATTGGATTTAAAAAATTTTATAAGGATAGAAATAATATTACATATTGTTGAAACATTGATGTGGATGATAAAATACAACCCAGTAAAATCAAAGTGTAAACAATCTTAGATGAAAATGAGATTGTGAGATTTTCCCTTACCTTAGGTCTGATATGCTTCGTACGTATCCGAACCTCCAATATATTTATTTAAATAATGTCATTGAATTATTACAGAATCATATTCACTATTATGATATCATATATAGTTCACCTATGACATTATATTACCCGTTCTTTTGTAAATTCCATTTTTAAAGCAGTGTTATGGGTAAAATCATTTTATTTATCGTACATGATTGGAATTGTTGTTCTTGATATTATAATTACTTATATCATGATTTAATGACTTAAAGAATGTAAATCATGATTTATATATCATATATATATTCAGTATATATATATAATAGATATATAATTGAAATGAAATACACCGTTCATGGAGACGGTAGACCGTACGTACGCATGAACACTGTTTTCGTTTACTTATTGAATTAAATGAAATTATGTAAATGAAACATATATGTACATAAATCTAGTATCATTATTATGTAATATATTTCATAATTATTTGTTATATATTCTTTATAATCATACTTTAATAATTAATCTGGGAAAATGAATCTCATCGCGTTCATGGAGACGGTTGTCTGTATGTATGCACGAGCAATGATATCATTCCCATGATCGTGGAATTGTATTGAGGTTTAAGTATATTATTTCAGAATAAATATCACTTTAAAATAATAATATATAGTTATTTATTTACAACATTATACCCATCCAAGTAAGGTGGTGGTGGAAAACAGATTACACCACAACGTGGAGACGGTATTCCGTACGTACGCATGAGTGGTAATTTCGTTTCTGTAGGATGGATAGAAGATGTAATAGGGTTGTTTCATATTTATAATAACATTTTAGTATATAAGTAATACTGATGTTTTTACTTTATAATGAAACAACTAAAGCAGGGGAAGTAGAAGATGAAACAAACTTCAAAGAAACAGAAGAATAGATTACCTCTTTTCCACGCACCTCCTTTAAGGTTCCTCTTAAGGAAGTAGAGGTTGTCTATTGAGAAGACCAGAACCTCCTAAAATTTTCTAGGTAAGTGGAGAATAGAAATGTCCAGGGGTTGTCCAAGCTTCAATTATCAAAATTCTATGAAGAGAAGAGGGAAGGGGTGCTCTTTTTATAAGGGAGGAGAGGGGCACCTTTGGAAAAACATAAAATATTATTTTATTATAAAGTCATAATCGGGTTTTAATAGCTCCAAATTGATTTATTTCTATGATAAGGTGTGTATGGGTCGAAATAATCTCAAACAGTAGATTTTAGATAGGTTTAGGTCATTATATTAACCTTATCATTTAGTTTTAACTCGTAGTTAATTAGATTGACATTACCATGTCACTTTGTATTATTATATTATATAGTTAATAAACTACCATATAACTCCAAGAGACCCCCAAGTGGTCCATTAATTATACAAATATAATCATATAAGTATCCTTGCCGAAAATTAGATTTTTATGAATATAATAACAATTAATAATATAATATTTGATTTAAAAACTATTCTATCTCAATTTTGACACAATTTGGTAATGGTTTTTTTTGAAAACCATAACAGCATTATTAGTTCGCAAAAAGTTAATTAATTAAATAATAACATGACATGTTAAACTAGAAAGTTAGTGGAATTCATAAAAATCCTCAAATTACATTTATTTGGGTGTTTATAAAATCAATTATTTTAATATTTCATTATTTAGGTAATTACTGCATCACCATTATGTCACAAATAACCTAAATTATATAATGTCTAAATATTATAAATAAAATACTATTAGGTATTAAATCTTCTTATACTTCTAATGAATATTTATAGTCGAATATAGATTATGTATAACCCAATATTAAAAATTATTTAGTTATTAAAATTTGATTTTAACTATTTTAACCCTTCTTTAAATAAATTAATAATAGATGTCCTAATCTAATCCATGTTGACCTAAATGGTTATATTTTATTACTAAGGTTTTTTTCTTCTAACTACACTTATCCAATAGAATTAGGACATGTGTTAGGGTAATAATAATATCATTTTTACACTTAATTACCCTTTTTACTTTTGACCGTTGTAAATAAATGTAAAAAGTTACTATTCACCAAAAATTATTTTCATCTCATTGAACCAGATTTTAGTCCTTGATATTAATTATGTCTCTCAGATTTTTGAAATTCTACTCACAGAAGCCGTAAAATTATGTTTTATGTGAATTTCCAAATTCCCCTAGGAGGTGGGTAAAAGACGGTGAAAATTTCACTAAACTTTAAATATATATAAAATTATTATAAAATTACTCCAATAAATTACATTGAAATTATATAAGTATTATGTATCAATTTTTACCTAAGATAAGTTTAAATAAAATAATTAATTATTTAAATAAAAAGTCAGTTTTTTAATAGTAACCTAGTGTTTTCACTATTCATCAAAAATTGAATGTTTTCAGAAAAATACCAAAAATTCACCCTAGGATAATTTCGATATTCCGAATCAAAAAATGAAGCCCATTTTGAAAGATAAAATTTATAAAATTTCAAAAAGTGGGTATTACTATTCATAACGGCTAGTTTATATAACATATCGTTGTTTAGTGAAACTCGGTATTGCGTACAACACATGCTATCATGGAAGGTCGTGATTGTGTGTAATTCAAGCCAATTCAAGGATGCGTGTCATGCAAGCTCCTTTTGGTGTAGCGTACAACATAAGACATTAATGAAATTAAAAGGAATATTTTTTATAAAATCTCAGGGTGTTACATTCTACCCTGCTTAAAATGAATTTTCCCTCGAAATTTATCAGGGTTATAAATGGTTTACTACTCGAAAGTTTCATTAATAAAAACCCACATCGTAAAAAGGAATACAAAAACTTGTCTTTAAAAACAAAAGTATGAAACGTTACGGTTACCCAAATTAACTAATAAATGGGTTTCCACATAAGAGAACATATGTGAAAATATAGATATGAAAGAGAAATCTAACCGTCATTTTTTTATAGAGAGTGGTAGAGAAAATGGCTATGAAAAATCCAACAATCACAAAGCCACAAATTTGTGATGATCTAGGGTACCATCTGATTCATCGGATATAAGGGCACTAGGACATTTTTTATGGTTTTCAAGATCATTTCCCTAAAGTTGATGAATTTGAATTAGAAGAAATACTTACTTTATTTTGTTATAATCTCACCGTTATTTGTTCCTTGAACAATTTCCACATCATCTCTTTAAAAAATGATGTTGAATTTTTCTTTCATGAAGTTTTAGCAGTTCATGTGATAGAATGATAGATCAGTCCATCTGTCTCAAACATAAGATAGAAAAATTTATATATATAATTCCATTTATGGTGAGATTAATCATATATAGTTCCAAAATGCACTTATACTTCATCTATCATCCTGCATAATAAAATAAAACTAGTTTCTTCTAACCAGGGACTTCCTGTAGGCCAGTGGTAGGAAATAAAGGCCTGTCGCACATCAGTTGTGGGTTCGATTCCCACAGCCTTGTCCGACGTGATGGGTTGTTGCCCGTTCTGCAGGTTGTCCTTTTTTCTAAAAATAAAATATTATAAATTTCCATCAATAATATTGAAAAATTTCTATCCTTAAACAATACTAAATTATATCCAACATAATCCATTCCAATCTTTAGGCTTATCCAAAATACTGCTGTCCATTCTCATATTATAGAGAAAATGATTACCAGAAAGTTCATATAACAAGCATGTTAATACCATCGTTGATCCCCATATATCATAAGATATGTCTTGTTGGTCACATTCCAAACATTCTAAGGCCTTAATCATGTATTCTCTTGAAAAAATGAATACCCATTGAACCTTAGTTAAAACATGAGTGCTGTTAAAAGTTAACTCTTTCCACATACCAAAACCCCAAAATTCTATATACTCAAACCATGATATAACTATTTCCTTATATCAGTCATTAGCTCATGAATACTGTAAATCATTTCATTTTCTCCTTATCCCTTCATTATGCTAATATCATCTTATTACCAAAAATATCTCAATCACTTTCCATGGTTACCGGTACCATAAAATTATTGAAAACCACAATAGACCGATACATAAATATTCCAATAGTCCACGATACTATATACAACATTATTTTGGAATCCCATTACATAAACACTTAATCATTCCACCACATCATTGTCATATTCAACATCGCCAATAGTTATCGCATGTGACTTCCCATCGTCCTTTTCCTTAAGTGGTTGTTCATGTCGATCATCAATAACACTTGGATTAGGGCATTGATTTGCGTAATGTCCCATTTCATTGCACTTGAAGCATTGAAGTGTTGGTGGTGAATTCTCGGCAGTATTTTCGTTATTCACATCATTAGAAACCGTTTTTCCATTACTTCAACACTCAGCTGCTCGATGACCTTGTTTTCCACACTTAAAACATTTTCTAGTCCCTTTAAGACAATCTCCACCATGCTTCCTTCCACACTTTTTCATAAGGAGACATTCATCTTCTTTTCACCTTTATTTTGAGATTTCTCCTTGAACTCCATCTTTCATTTCTTTTCAAAACCATAAGATGGATATGTAACACCAAATTCCATTTTTACCTTTATTACACAATGCAAAATTTCTTTATAGCAACTGAAGTATCTTATCGTTAATTCCCTTCGAAAACTTGGTTTTAAGCCGCTGAAGAATCGATCAACTTTACTTTCAGGTTGGATGATAAAGCCAAATGCATACCTTTAAAGCCTTGTAAAATTCTCTTCTTATATACCAACAGATTCATCATCCTTTTGCTTTAGTTCGATAAACTCCTTCTCCATCTTTGTTCGAAGAATACGAGGGAAGTACTTATTGAAAAATAAGTTCTTGAACTTGTCCCATTCCATGGACTCAATTTCATCTCTTGGATTCGTATTCTTGATAAGATTCCACCATTGATCAGCTTCACCTTCCAAACGATATACTTCTAAGATGACTTTATCATTTTCAGAACATTGAAGAATTGAAAATATTTTTTCGGTGGTACTAATCCATTATTTAGCAACAGGCGGATCAGAAGACCCACTGAAATAAGACGGATGTTGCCTCATGAAGGACTCAATAGAATATTTTTCCATTCTCTTCTCATTTGGAAGTCCAGAATGATTCATAGCTTGTGTAAGTGTAGTAATAAGATTTTGCACTCCATCTCCCAAAACATTGGTTTGTTCAGGAGTAAAATCATTGCATTTTCCATTACATTGATCTACATGGTTCCTTCGGGTTCCATCCATCGTCTAAAACCCAAAAAAATAGTGTGAGAGGAAAAATAATGCTAGGGAAAACAAAATAATAAAAAGGGATTACCTTTAACATCTAATATCTTTGGGTTAATTCTAAAATAGAAACTCTAAATATAGGATTATAACATATACTTATACTTCTCCTTAGGGACATCCCTTGACATACCTTAGAAATATTTCTAGGCACCTCACTAAAGTTTTCACATCTTAGTTTCAATAGTTAACTAAAAATTTCCTCTGATACCAACTGTAGAGACCCAAAGCTAGACTTAAATGGAAATTATATTACCTTTTTGGAATACTTAATACATAACAAAAACAAACAAACAAGGACAGTAATAGTTTAGTGTCTTTGGATACTCGTAATATAATATTCTAATCATGGAGAAATATCTTCAACATTTCCCATAAAGATCTTCCCCATTTTTTTCTTAACTAAAACCTTTCTTTAAATCCAGAGGAAAAGAAAACGTAAAAAGGGTGAGCTAAAATTCTCAGTAAGGGTAATTATAGAGAGCATAAAACAATCCATAAAAATATGAATGCAATAACTTGAATATAAAACCTAAACATAAAAATCTTGAGCAAAGACATAAATCATGGAAGTATGTAAGTCATATATAATAAGGGAACATCAATCATGATAAAATAGAATGGTAATAAAAATTGTGATTGTAGAAACCATTATGTACATGATATAATTTCTATAGTAGCCAAGGCATTGCTTCCAATACCATCTTAGTGGACAAAGTCCCTTTTTGAATCAAGTTCACTCCTCGTTCTAGTCCTGTATCACTGAACCAGATAAACTTATCGTTCCAGCCATGTCTATTTCATGAGATATAAATCTTTACCCAATGAATTGGAGGGAGATATTGGTCCCACCCATCTCATAATGAAACCATTCTTATGTGTGCCACAAAATCATAAATCATACATCATAACATAACCCATGTAATAAAAATGAGATTCTTAAATATCTTGTCATCATAACATAATCCATAAAAGGACATAATAAAAATAATTCCATCATAACATAATCAAATCAATGTAAAAATAGGGATATAAACAGAACCCTATATTATCTTATATGGGAAATAATTTTGATAAAACACTTGAACTCCATTCTTGAGGAAAATATCATTTCTACTTGAAAAACATTTTCCCTTTCTTAACATGTCATACAATTATAAACTAAAATAAGTTGAATAAAAATAAACTTGAAAATTTTTAAAGGAAGAATCATGGAAATAATGTTCTATGAAATCATAAAAATCCATTCATTCTGTATAAGTTAAAAAAACATTCGTCTCATACATTGGCCGAAATGGTCAAAAAGTACCTCGTACTAAAAACGACAAAAGATTCCTTTCATATCTTTTACTAAAAACTCACCAATGGGTTAAATTGGATTTAAAAAATTTATAAGGATAGAAATAACATTACATATTGATGAAACATGGATTTGGATGATAAAATACACCCCAGTAAATACCAAAGTATAAACAATCTCGGATAAAAACGAGATTGTGATATTTTCCCTTACCTTAGGTCCGATATGCTTTATACGTATCCGAAACTCCTGTATAATGATTTAAATAAAGTCATTGAATTATTAAAGAATCATATTCATTGTTATTATATCATATATGGTTCACTTATGACTTTATATAAGCCGTTCTTTTGTAAATTCCATGTTAAAACAACCTTTTTGGGTAAAATTGTTTTATTTATCATACGTGTTTGGTCATGTTGTTATTTATAATATAATTAATTATATCATTATTTAATTACTTCCAGAATGTAAATCAGGATTTATATATCATATATATATTCAGTATATATATATTTATATTTATATATATTATAGATATATAAATTAAATGAAATACACCGTTCATAGAGACGGTAGATCGTACGTATGCATGAATGCTGTTTTTGATTCCTTATTTAATTAAATAGAATTAAGTAAACGAAACATATATGTACATAAATCCAGTATCATTATTATGTAATATTTTTCATGTTAATTTATTATATATTCTTTATAATCATACTTTAATGGTTAATCTTGGAAAATGAATCTCATCGCGTTCGTGGAGATGGTAGTCCTTACGTACGCACGAGCGATGATATCATTCCCATGATCTTGGAATTGTATTTAAGTTTATGTATATTATTTAAGAATCAATATAGCTTTACAATAATAAAATATAGTTATTTATTTACACCATTATACCCATCCAACTAAGGTGGTGGTGTAAAACATATTACACCACGGTGTGGAGACTGTATTTCGTACGTACGCACACGTGGTGATTTCATTTCCGTAGGATGGATAGAAGTTGTAACAGGGTTGTTTCATATTTATAATAACATATCAGTTTAAAATTAATGTGCATGTTATTACTTTGTAATGAAACAACTAAATAAGAGGAAGTAGAAGAAGAAATAATCTTGAATGAAACGGAAGAAGAGATTACCTCTTCTTCGATGAACCTCCATTAAGATTTATCTAATGGAAGTAGAGTTGGTCTTTTGAGAAAACAAAAACCTCCAGAATGTTTCTAAGAAAGTTTATAATAGAAATGGACTATGGTTGGCTGATCATCAAGGCTCAAAATGGTGTGAAGAGAAGAGGGAAGGGGTACCCTTTTTATAAGGGAGGAGAGGGGCACCTTTGAAAAAACCTAAAATATTATTCTATTATAAAGTCATATTCAGTTTTTAATCGCTCCAAATTGTTTTATTTCGAAGCTATGGTGGTGATGAGTCTAATTACTTTCAACCAATAGATTATAGTCAGGTTTGGGTCAATATATTAACCTTTTCTTTTAGATTTAACTCATAGTTAATTAGATTGACATTTATCATGTCACTTTGTATTGTAATATTATAAAGTTAATAGACATACCACATACCTCCAAGTGACCCCAAGTGGTCCATTATTTATACTCCTATAATCATATAAGTATCTTGGACAAACCTTAGATTTTTAGTAATATAATAACAATTAATAATATAATATTTGTTTTAAAAACTATTTTATGTCAATTTTGACACTATTTGGTAATGGATTTTTTTGAAAATCATAACAACATGATTAATTCGAAAAAGGTTAATTAACTCAATAATAACATATCATATTAACCTAGAAAATTAGTGGAATTCATTAAATGTCTCAAATTATATTTATTTGGGTATTTATAACATCAATTATTTTAATATTTCATTATTTAGGTAATTACTGCATCACCATTGTGTCATAAATAACATATATTATTTAATGTCTAAAAATTATAAATAAAACTCAATTAGGTATTAAATCTTCTTATGTTTCTAATGAATATTTATAGTCTAATTTATCTTATGTATAACCATATATTAAATATTATTTAGTTATTAAACTTTGATTTTAACTATTTTATCCCTTCTTTAAATAAATTAATAATAAATATCCTAATCTAATACAAGTGGACATAAATGGTCATATTTTATTCCTAAGGTTATTTTTGGTCGAATTAACGTTTTTACAATAAAACTAGGACATGTTTGAGGGTAATAATAATATCATTTTTACCCTTAATTACAAAACTTACTATTAATAGTGGTAAATAAAAGTAAAAAGTTACTATTCACCAAAAATTATTTTCATCTCATTGAACCAAATTTTAGTCCTTGATATTAAAAGTGTCTCTCAGATTTTCAATATTCCACTCACAGAAGCGGAAAAATTATGTTTTTTGTGAATTTCCAAATTCTCCTAGGAGGTGGGTAAAAGACGGTGAAAAGTTCAATACATTTTTTATATATCTAAAATTATTATAAAATAAATCCAATGAATTACATTGAAATTATATAGGTATTATGTATCAATTTTGACCTAAAAGAAATTTAAATAAAATAATTTAGATATTCCAAATCCAAAAATGATGTCCATTTAGAAAGAAAAATTTATAATATTTCAAAAAGTGGGTATTACTATTCATACTAGATAGTTTATATTACATATCGTTGTTTAGAGAAACTCGGTATTACGTACAACACACGCTATCGTGGAAGGTCGTGATTGTGTGTTATGCAAGCCATGTTAGGGATGCGTGTCATTCAAGCTCCTTTTGGTGTAGCGTACAACACAAGATATTAATGAAATTAAAAAGAATATTTTTCTTAAAATCTCAGGGTGTTACATAAATTTTATAAGATCATCATTTTGTGTTTGATTCCATCATACAATTTTAATCAATATTTAAACACCTAACTGTCTCGTGATTTATTCTATACCAAATTTGTAACTTTTGTTTCGAACAAAATGTACTTCGTTTCAATTGGTTAATAAAGAACTATATTAACCTCTTAAAAACACTCCATTGATTCATAATAATTTTTAATCTATACAGATTTTACATTTTATAAATCATTTTTTTAATTTTAAATCATTTGGAATGTAGAAGTATTATTAAGCCCATTCTACATTAGAACACTGTGAAAAGGATAAATAACATCAATTTATGTATGAGTTATTCATTATCAGTTCTATTTAAATAGTCATATACACTACTCCAATATATCATTATCCTTGGAATGATTTTATTATAACATCATTAGTATTCTAGTAAAATTTCAATATAATTATAAAATTTTTTACTAGGACTATTTTAGTATAACATGTTATTATATTGTATCATATAACTACCCATATGAATGTTGTCACATAGTGTTAATAGTATTAAACATGACCGAGTATTATAAATTTAATAATGAAAATTTCTTATATAAGATAAATTATTATATTGAATATTTCCTGAATGGGTGAAAAAAATGAATTCCCCTTATAATTTAACTCGTTATTATCAATAAATATCTCAAATAAAGTTACCAATGGATTCCATTATCACAAACCATACATATAACATTTCTATAAATCACATGAGATAGAATAAATCATTGGAACACAATTAGTCAAATACCCATACTAATATACTAAATATAAAAATCGTATTTTATAATGGTGATCAACACCTTATGATATATACATGTATGAGGCAATCAAAACTAGTAAAATTTGGTAATGAAGAAAAAAATAAATAAATAATATATGAGAAATGAAAATTTAAAATTAATGAATATAAATTTTATTTTGAATGAAAATGTTTATAAAATAATTTATTTAATTTTTTGTTTGTTATACAATCTTTTAAATCACAATGGTGTAATTTATGAGTACTTTTAGATGCATCATAATCTCAATTTATGTTCATTAAATCATGTTTCATATAAAAAATCTAATTTTTATTTTTATTATCAATATATTATCTCTTATAAAAATAATATCAAGATTGAATTTATATTCTTTTGATTTATTGTTCTATTTCATTTCCACTATTTTAATAGATTTGATTCAAATATTACAAATGTCGTTAAAGTTTCATTCCAATATCACTTCCAAATTGAGATTGTGTATGACTATAATCACAATTGGGTAAAATTTATGTTCATTAATTATTGAATAATATATATTTTATTATAATATATTTATATTTTGGTTTTACATTTCTTCTTACCATATCACATTTCGTTGTTTTAAAATCAAACTAGAATGATGTTTCTTAGAGGAGTTGACCTCAACTCATACCTTTGGTCAATAATCCTACTCATTCAAATCTAAATTGTTTCCTTCTATAAATTTTTTCAAATATAATTTTGAAATATTAATATATATTCTATATTTTTAGTACCAAAAGAGACCTATATAGCCATAGGGGGGATCAGGGTATGGATATTATTTTCAAAATTATCCCAAACCCAATAGATATGGACCTCATTATTATATAGGTCACTTTCTGTTAATTTATGTTTTACAGTTATTCATATTATTTATTTCTTTATCTGATGATTATGCTTTGAATTAAATGCAAAGTAGCAAGCAGGAATACAAATATATTTTTAATTAGTTCGCCCTCACTGCGCTACATCCAAGGAACATACAACAGAGATGTTCTGATGTACCAAATCCACTAAAACTGACTTCCTATTTAAATTTTTTGGCTAGATCACTTCTATGGCTTGGATCACTACCTTTACAAAGTTTATTGTTTTCTCACTTCTATCCCATGGGTCACTCTCTAGGTGTCACTCTCTGGCTCACTACTGGTGGAGAGGATCATGTTCTTCTACTTCCTTTGCTAACTACTTCAGAAAGGATCCACTAACAGTTTAATGACTTGTAGGTCCCTTCATTATTTCAATTTAATGAATCCTCTAGTGTGTGTAGATGATCTTTTTACATTCAACTTTCATACATAGATGAATGTAATTTTACCTCCATATTACTAGGATACCTCAAATCTTTCGTTCAACACTTACAGCACCTTGCATGAAACATCAATGCTTGGAGTGTAAGATTCCACTTTTTCCGTGAAAACACTTTAATAGTAGCCTTAATCTTACGCACATATCAATTATTACACGAAATTTTCATCATTTCGTGGAAACTAAAAGTCTTTCATGCAACTCTCTTTTCTTAAGAGTATTACGTGATCTGGAGCACAGATTATTTCTATGTGTTGAGCTATCTCGAATGTTGGGGGGCCCCTTTTATTTACAGGCTTCACCGAACCCAGCGTAGAAGATTTACCATGTAACACAAGATTATCTTAGAGTAGGAAATACACCATTGGATGTCACATTGCGCACACAAGCTTGATTCTAGAATCATTACCTTTTTCACACATTTCCAATTCTTTCACTCACTTCATGCCTTTGCCATTTTTTGCTGTTCAGGTCATGAAATATGCCTTGCATGCAAGTTTACAAGCCACCAAAGATCTATTCTTTTGGAACCACCTCTATATCCTCCATTCTATTTTTATCATTATTTATTAACATAGGTTGTCAAAAATATCCTTGAAACTCAACAACTAACCATGGAAACTCTCTTTGTCAACAAAAAAACCATCTTTTTCAACGAACACAAACACCTCAAAAATGGTTCAATGATACCTTGAGGGATGTTCCAACATTTTTTATTCTTTAATTATCATCAATTCATTTCTAGAATATTTTTTTAATATATTTCATGAATTTTTGTTGTTAGGCAATAAAAACTTAAATGCTGAATAATATTTTTATTTTCATGTTTATGAAATATATGATATCTTAAACATCAAGTATATTAACATAATGTTTATTTTTCGTAGGTTAAATTGTTTTTGAAAAAATGAACATTATTTTTTTTGAATTTTTCCCAATAATAAAATGTTTTTTGAACGTTACATTTAAATTAATTTTATTATAATATAATATGTGTTTTCACGAGGGATTATTTTTATAATTTCAATTCATTTTACTCTATTTTTTTAAAATATCATTCTATTATAGAGAATTTCTCTATAACATCATATATTTGTTCTAATGATATTCATCCAATGGGGTATTTAAATTTTGAATCAAAAATAATAACTATTATTATCATTTTAGTTAATATTGTATAATGATTACATGAAACCCATTTTGTTTCTATTAGGTTCTACACGATATAATGCATTATTGTTTTCATATGGTGCACATATTTATAGTATGTCATTATTTGATAGGTGGGGTTATATATATCCCTTAAATGAATTAGTTATGCTATTATATCTCATGATATTTTGATATTAATTGCGAAACTATTTGCAATGATCACATATTGGCACATGCTACTTACTAAAATGCTCAAAATGTGATGCATGGATCATTTTAAATTTATTAATATGTAATTTATGGAATTCATAAAAATATTTAAAATCTTAATTATGGTCTATATTTTAATAATTATTATGTTAGGGGTAATGTTTTGGAATTTTTGAAATGGTAATCAAGGATATTATTAAAAATAAAAATTATTATATGTGGAACCTCTGAAATGTACATAATGTTACTAATGGACCATATTTTAATTATTTGTTAGATAGACTAGTTGTATAGTGTGTGAGAGTAACCATGATTTTTTTTTTGAAATCACATTAAATTGAAATGCCCTAAATTAATTATAATTTCCTCTTTATCAAATAGGTTTAATAATATATTTTTTATATCTAAAATGATTTTTCAATGAATCATTATGAGATTAATACTCCATGATTTTACAATTTGTATCTTTTTAAATAAATTCATTCTCTTCAATGGGTTGCATTGCATGCATCATCGAATTTGATTACATAATGACCTATAAAACTAGTCGTATTAAAAATAATTTGGGAACAATACTAACCAAATATTAAAAATTTGAAAATTTATTTTTCAAAATATACATAATTAAAAAATTCCAAATATCAAAATTAACATCATGTGTATTTTTTTTTCTAAACAGTTTCAATTATTGTTCAATAGTTTAAAATACCGCATTGGTGTTAAAACCTTCCATTTTCAACTAAATTATTATTTTACATTTTATTTATTATAATCACAAAAGATAGATAAATCATATATTAATCAAATTTAAGTAATTGAAATCATTTTTATAACATATTTAGATATAACCATTCAATGATCTTTTTAATGTCTCTATTACCAAAATTCGAGGCCCATATGTGAGATTACAATTAAATGAAATCTTATAATTTTAGTGAGTTGAAATTATAAAAATAGACATTAATGGTTTTAATTAGTAGGGAATTATTTATCTTATGTGATCAACTTAATTTTTTGGTGAATAATATCTTTTTTAATTTTTATTTATTAACCATAGTTAATGGTAAACAGGATAATTAAAGGATAAGAAATAATATAAAAAAGATGCCAAAAAATAGGTAAAATCCTACCAGATGACTAAATTCATACCTTATATTCTATGATTTTTAATATAATCATTTAGTTGACATTTTTACATGAATATAAAATTTTTAATTTAAAAATTGAAAAATGTGATATAATGTCACACACTAATTTAATAAAAATTAATTAATTTTAATATTGGGATTACCTACAGATAATATTGAATTTAATTAGTATATGGTAATCTAAAATAATTATCCACATCATATTAATTTATTTGTAATTTTTTGAGATTAAATAATTACCACTAATGAAGAAACAATTGTGACACATAATTTGTTTTGTAAATTGAAATGTAAAATTAATCATATTAAAACTATTAAATGAAAAATAATTTTAATTAATTATGGTTTTTTAGAAATTTTATAGTTCACGATGATGTGTTTTTAGTATATTATGTTGTTATTTTATGTTATATTACTTATTGAATTTAAATTAAGTCAATATGATGAATATTGTCCAAATTTATATTATTTATATTTTATAAAAATAACATTTTATTAAATTATTTTATGAAAAAAATAATAAACAAAAAAGTGATGGTTATAAGATCTAAAATTTTATAAATTGTCTATTTATCGAAAATTTACACCATAGAAGTATATAAATTTATCAATGTAATTGTAATGATTTATTTACAAAAATTAAAATTTAATAAATTAATTAAGGATATGTCAATATGATATGGTTCAAATTAATATCCATCCATGTATTGTTTTATTGGCATAATATATTTAGACCTATCATTATCTTATCTTCCAAATAGTTAAATTATTATCTTTTTGAAATTTAAATCAATTTTTATTAAATTAATAGTATTGGAGTTTCAAAACTTATTTATCCCCTCTCTAATAAAAGGCACCTATCATTATATATTATTCACACATCTAAATCCCTTTGTCTCAGCCAATCCCTAATAATTTATCCTCCCGAAATCCCTCAATTCATCATAGTGAAAAGACACTGTTCATAATTCCCAGCTATGGAATCCTTTTTGCAAAACAAAAGAAAACACTCAATGTTGACGTAATTGTTTTACCGACTATTTGAAATTTATTTTCTTCATCTACTTCATTTAAAAAAGTTGTTTCCATACTTAATTACTAAATACCAAATATAATATATTCTAATATTATTTTTGGGATGTGGGATAACAATATTCCTCATTTTACCCATCATATGAAAAATAATATCACTATTTGAACATACGTACAACTTACTGTCTCCATGACGTCATGTAATTTTTTTTCATATATATTTTATTTCAATGTTTATAACGATTAATATAAAGTTTGTAATTATTTATTAAAAAATTATTATGAATATGTATATTTAATATACGATCCAAATCCACGACAATTTATCATTGAGGGAGTGATATAATCGCTCATGCGTATATACGAACTATATCTACAAGACGCGACGAGACTAAATATATTCACGTTAACACATCAAGATTGATTACAAAAATATATATAATGAATAAATATAAAAAACATGACATAATTATTATACTATTATATAAGTATATATATACATATATTTCATTAACTTTTTTCATGAAATATGATATGAAATTGGAAACAATGTTCAATTGTACCTACGCCCTACCATCTCCATGAATGATGTATTACATTCCAGATATTTTAAATATGGATATATTTATATTAAGGATATATATTATATTTCAATAATGTATTAAATTATTAATTTAATTAAATAAGTATCTATGTAATATGATCTAGAATAACATGTCAAAACATGTAAGATAAACATTGTGATTAATACGAGAAATGTTGTTATAACATGAATATTATTTATCAAAGAGTAATATAATGGTATAAATTAATCCTATGTGATATCATATATATTATAATTATTAAGGTGGAAGTTAATAATATTATTAAAAGTATTATATATGAATTTTGGATGTGTAGAGAGTTCTTGACAAAATGTAAGAGAGATTCTAACTCAATTTAATTTTTTGTGAGATATAACCATGTTCACCACCTTGATCTTGATTGTACTATATATAATTCCACTATTAAATTTAATATCCTTAATAAATTAATATTCATGGTATTTATTAATTAATTTGATGATATTGGTCTTATGATATATATTTTCAATGTGGTGTGATGAACTATGAATGTTTAATGAATTATTCCATTCTCTGTTTAAATATTATTAATATTATAATACATATTTATTTAAATGTATAGAATGGATTATAAAGACCATTTTTTGTCTCTTGATAATTTCATTCATATGTTTTAAAATTTATGTTTTTATAGATTTATGTAAGGGTTATTTAGCAGTCCCATGATTCTCTGAGGTATCTTATTCATAAGAATCGATTAGGAAATCATTATCTTCTATGTCCTTGTTTCCTAAAAATATGTTAAAAAATATTATTAATATTAAATTAAAATATGTTAATATAATCTTTAACCTTGTTTTAATTTTTATAAATCATTTTGAAAAGAATCATTCTATCATTTTTCAAATGAGGATCTTTTAAACATTTTCAAAAAAATAAAGAAAGAGTGTTTTTTAGATTATGCTACCTGATAGGTTTTTTCGACCATTGTAATTCCTAAATGTTTCTAAGAAAAACAAACAATATTACATGATTATTTAAGAAATAGTGTTTTTACTTAATAATTTTTCAACTATTAAATGATATAAAAGTAAATAAGGGTATTTTATATCAATAATTATTTATTTATTTAATTTTTTAATTTTCATATATTTTCACAACCATTGTACGATTTTATGCTTAATTGCGGTTAATTTCTGATGATACAATCTATCATGTTGTATTAAAGGTTTTATGATCTTTTTTACCATGTATTTTCTATTTTGATAACATTCGGGGTTTATTTTAAAATTATTATCATTTATACTATCAATTTTAAAAGGAATTTTAATGTTGTTATTTTCAGAATTTATTAAGATGAATGCATTGGACATGGTAAGGGACACTATGGGCCCACTATTTCACCTATATTCATCTGTAGGTCTCATGGTACTAACTTGATTTGGGTTTTAACCATTTATATATGGTCTTGTTATGACACATTTATTAATTGGTTATGATGTTTGGTATTATGAATTCTCTCATTATGAAATAGTTATTGATATTATATGTGATTATTGGACTAGTAGAATATAAATTTAATTATTTTAAAGAAATTATTTTGAATTATTATTTCTATATTGTGTTTTTCTTTATGTTTAAAAATAATTAGTTCGGGTTTTACAAATTTTATTAAAATGATACGTTTTTTTATAATTTTTTTATATTTTGTAACCTTACTCTTAATCTGAGTTCACCAATTTTTTATGTTTCATTTTCCCAGAATGGTATGATGATTTTCAGGATTGTTATATGGGGTTAATCTTGGATAATAGTTGTTTTCGTAAATAATTATATATATTACATATTATTTTTTGAATTTTAATGTAATTTTTTTATATGTAATATACTTTCCAAGACTACAAATACAATTGGTATTTTGGGATTTGATTCAATGTAATCATGAAGATGTATTGAATTATTTCATTGGCTCTATGGTTTTGGGGGAATGGTGTTATAGGGGATCAACTAAAATGATATTCAATGTCAATTTATCTTTTGAAATTGATATTCTTAATGAAATAATTTAAATAAAACCAGTATAAGACTATCTATAAAAGTATAGTATTGTAATGAGTTTTGAAGAAATTACATTTTATGATTTGGAATATTAAATAAAAAAGTAGAAAAATAAAAACACTACCAAATGAATAATGTGTTCAGTATAAAGATGAGTATAGACACCCTAACCTTTTAAACATAGCATTACATGATTTTAGGCATAATTATAAATCAAAATACAAGACAATGATTATAATTTATATGTTATTGGAAGACTAGGAACATAATAAAACATTATAAAAATAATATTTAATATCCAAAATGAGCTCTTATCTTCCAATTTGATAATAATTTTTTCATAGGAAACCTTGGGGAACACATGATCAAAAGGTTGTGGTAAAAATACCATTAAGGGAGTATACATAAGAATGATTCTTTAGAACAAGGGTTAAAAGGAATGAAATAATGATAAAAAGCACGGAACATATATAATCATAACATATAGTTATGGGACCATATAAACATGGAATCATAGTAATGTGGAAGAAACATGAAACATGACTTCATTAAAAGTCAAGGATACCTTCCAAGATTGTTTCAGAAAGTAGAACAATCCAAGGAGAACTACCTTGACCATCACACATAAAATCTCATGAGACATGACTTTACACAAAGCATTGGAATTCTATCTAGGAGCACCCATATTAACACGACCATAAATACGATTTCTATATAAATAATCATACGCATTCAATCATACTTAATCATAAGGTATCCCATAGAGATAAATGGATATCATATTCCATTCATAAAACATAATGAATGGGAATATCATAAAATCATCCATGAGAAAATGGAAATAAAACATACATAGACATTAATATGTTAATGTAGGCATATATCATGGTATAATATGTAAAACATAAATGAAACAAGTAATAATGATATTAATGAAATTCATGGCATTAAATTTATTTAGTGTGGTTTTATAGAAAATACCAAATAGAATTTTAAAAAAAAGTGCAATAATATTTTATATAAAAATAAATTTAAAACAAGAAGGTTTTTATAATAATAAGAATATTCTTAGGAAGTCACTGGTTTCTTAAAATAAATTATTGAGTGCACTTAAAATTGTGTAAGACTTTGTGATGTTAATTAAAAATATGTTTTCTTATTGGGAATAATTAAGGAGTGAATCACATAAAAACTTGCATATCCACAAAATATAATGAGCTATGGATCATTTAACATGATTATAATTAATATAGAAATTATTTATAAGTTTTAAATAAAAATAATGGACAAATTCATTTGGGTAAATAATCATTAGAGAAACATGAAGGAATAAAAGTTGTTCATGTAGAATCCATAACCTTAAGTCTGATGGTGTTCTACATTAGATATTAATGACACGAATAATAAAATTAGTTTCATTAATTAATTATCCCATAACAAATTCAATATTTTTTTATTACACCCTTCTTGAGGTAATTCATAATCTTTCTTACTGGTTACAAGGTTTAATTTCATTATACCAAACCGTTTATTTCCTTGATTTTAGTGGTCAGTTCAATTTTATTCATGTTCATAGAATCATGTAATATATGGATGTTTTTTTCATAATTTTTGATATATTATATTATTTAAAAACAAAAAGTTTCCAATTTCGTAAATTTCATGTGTTTACTTGGAGTTATTATTAATAATTATGTAAATGTTTAGTGATACAATTTTGGTTTAATTGCTAGTGTGTTACCACAAGGAACTTGATATGATTTATAAATAAAAACCATGAAAAAAAAGAATTATAGAATCATATATGAGACATAATAAACATATTATGTTCTGGTTAAACCATGAAAATGGTATCATTCCTATAATTGAATATTGTATTGGATTTTTGAAAACACAAAGTCCTTGAATGTGGTTAATTATTACATCTCGTAATGTGGTTTTTTAGTATTAATGAAAGGGAAAGGAGAGACAATGATGAATTAATCCATTATAATGACAAAATTTCATTAAATTTAAGGTACTGTAGACATCATATCATTTGGATTAATGTAGTTGAGTAATGAAAAAGAACTAAAACAAACATGAAAAATAAACAATAGTTGAGATATCCCTTATTAAAATTCGGCATCATAATGATGTCACTTAAAATTACTTATAAATAATTTATGATAGGATAAAGGTTATCAAATAATATATAAATAAAAATTAATGTAATAATATTACATAAGATTAAACCCTATCATATGAAAAATGAAATTCATGGGGAAAACATAAAAGAAGTGTTGACTAAAAGGGGAGTGCGAACAGTTCCTTTACATTGTAAATTCACTCCTAAAACATTAATTTTAGGACATTATGTGATTGAAGACACCTTGGGAGGGATACTTGGGAGATATAAACATCATATATTTGATTATTATAGATTTGGAATGCCAGAAAACGAAGGAAATAGTGGGTATATACATTAAAAGAGAGTGTTTTTTATTAATTTCTATGGAAAACTAATTAGTGGTTTTTTAATAACCGTGGACTTACTGAAGGTATTTTCCCAGGGAATTAGAATAATAGGGAACCTATTGTCATAAAATCCTTTACAAATTTCTACTAGAATATTATATTAATTATTTCATCCTTATGATTTTGTTTAACTTAACCAATACACAAAACATTGTTTTTAATATTAATGAAAAGTTAATGTATTTTTAGAAAATTAACAATAAATCACCCTAAAAATTTTTAGATGTGTAAAATTAACAATTTAAATCAATTTTTGTGAAAATAAATTTGAAAATATTTTTAATTTTATTTTTAAATAAAATATAAATTTAGTTAAGAAAACAACAATAAAAAAATTACATGTTTTATAACACAGTGAAAAATTAATCAAGGTCCCATAAAAATATTTTATAATTTTATGATGATATGGTAAAAATTTATGAGTATATTTTATGAAAATAAATTTCCATTTTAAATTATTAAATTAACCATAAAATTATTAATAAAATATTTTTGACATTCAAATATACTTATTCTTATAATATGATTGTTTTTTAACAATAAATATGTCTAAATTGTGTTAATTAATTCATGGGGGGTTATATTTGTAGGAAAATTTTATATTAATTATGATTCATTACTATACAAAAAGTAAAGTTTTTATTCATAATGTCCTGTTAATATTTGTCAAAAATTATGTTTTTATTATCAAACTCCAAATAACATACTAATCCCAATTGTAGATGATGTTTTTTAAATTTAAATCACATATGTGTCAAAATTATGTTTAAAGGTCACATTGTACTTAGTAGTTCACTGTGTTGTGATTTGATGTGATTATATGAAATTTCAAAATAAAATAATTCCCATTGATAAAACATTGGGGTGTTACATTGTTACTCACTTATGAAATTTCTCCCTAGAACATTTGTTTTACTATCATGGACATTAACTAGTGCATGTACTTTTCCTTCATTTCTTCCTCTAGTTCCCATGTTTCCTCTTCGTACATATGGTTCCACCATAGTACCTTGACTCGGTGAGTAGTCTTGTTACATATAAAATTTTCTCTACGATATAAGTTCTTCCCTGGCAGCTCTTTGTATGTTAGATCTTCCTCCAACTGTACCACCTCTGAAGAGAGTTAATGTGAAGAGTCTTTTATGAACTTTTCTAAGAGGGATACATGAAACACATCATGTACTTTATCCATGGTAAGTGGATGTGCTAAATAATAGGCCACATCTCTACTCGACCGAGGATCTCTAATGGGGGCGATGAGCATGGGACATACAATCCCATTCTACCCAGAACTCATGAACATCTTCCATAGAGATATGTGTATAAATACCATGTATCCAACATTGAACTCTAGGAATCTTCTAAAATTATCTACATATCTATATTGTTTAATTTGGGATGCCTTGATATGCTATGGAATGTTTTTCACCTTATCCACCATTTCCTCGAACAATTCAGGTCCAAGCAGCTTATGCTCACCAACTTCATTAATAAATGCCATTGATCTTCACCATTACCAACACCTGGCTTTGTATGGTTCCATTTAGATGCTCTAGTGGAATCTATTGTTGTTGGAGAATTCAACCAGTAGAGTATTTTGTTCTCATCCTCCTTTTAATTCTATAGAACATGTTATCAACATGTATTCTAGTTTTTAAATATTCCACTCTGATGGGACATCATTTTGAGGATGATAGGTCTTACTAATATTCTATTCAATGCAGAGATCTTGTTGGATTATTTTCCAGAAAATCATTGTCACTCTCAGATCTCAATTAGAGAAAATATATAGTTGTAGTCCATATATCATTTCTATTTTGATAATATATATACGTGCATGTTGTTCTAATGAGAAGTCGTCTCAAATCACCATAATGTTTTTTGTCCCTTTATGATGATCAACAATAACCGATGTTGCATTGTTTCTTGTTGATGTCTTCAGAAGAGTATTGAAAAAGATCACGGTTATATTCCCCCACTGACATGTTATTATGGGAAGTTGTTGTATCATCACCTTAGACTTATTCGTTTCTACATTCACATGTTCAAATACCAGACACATTGATGTATATTCAAGAATCTTAATTTTCATATTGTCCGAGAAGAAGATTTCTTAGAGATATTGACACATCTTTGTGCTCCCTCGGTAAAATAGATGGTCATGATATGTGTGACATTCAAAATATCCTTCATTTTCTCTGGAAGAGATACTATACATAATCATGATCCAAATCATACAACTCCTTCTCCATCGATTTTTAAATTGGTGGATTTCCCAATTCTGATAGCTTCTATCCTTTTCTAAATTCCAACATCATTTAATGGAGGATAATTTATTTTCTATATGGGATATTATTGAGAAATCATTTGAGAAATGACTTATGATGTTCCCCCTTAATAATTATCATGTTCATCATCAAAAAATCTAAGAATATCAGATCCATTTCAATTCTCATCATTTTTAAAGATTTACGGTCCTTCCAACATAGAGAATCCTTCACATTGTATGCCTTACCAGGATGGTAGTGGATTGACAAGACATAATCCCTGAGGACCACTATTCATCTTCATTGACAAAAATTAATATCGTTTTTTAATATATATTTGAGAGTCTTATGGTCAGTATATATCTCAGACTATTCCACACAGAGTTAATGCCTCTAGATTTTCAATGCATAGATCATAGCTCTCAAATCCAGATCATACGTGGGATAGTTTTACACTTGGATTTCCAGATACCCTATGGTGTAGGCCATCACATTATCATTTTTCATCAGCACCCAACATAATACATTCTTAGAAGAATCAATAGACACCACAAAAGTTTTTCCACCTGTTGGGTGTGTGTGTACTGGAATAGTGATTAGCATATTTTTGAACTCCTTAAAACAATAATTGAATTCCTATGTCTAGAAAAATATTACTCCCTTTCATGTCTTATTGGTAATTGGGATTTAAAATCTTGAAAAATTTATCAATAATCGTCGAAAATTCTTGGCTACACGAATAAATACATGGATCTCCATTATAGATGTTGGAATGGTCCACTCTTCAATTTCCTTTGTCTTGGAAATGTCCATAGATATCCCTATTCTAGTTATAAATTTTCCTAGTAATAAATCATATTCAATCGAGAATTCACATTTACTCTACTTTTCATATAACATAATACTTGGAATGTTTTTATTATAGTAATAAAATGCTCCGCATGTTCCACCCTACTCTTTTATTATATCAAAAAATCATCATCAAATGATACCACAATTTTTTTTATTTTATCCCTAAAGACACATTACATTAAATCCATTAAAATTTCTGGAGCACTAGTGAGTCTGAAAGGGAATCCCAAGAGGTCATATTGTCTATACCTATTTTGGAAGGTTGTAGTGGAAATATCATCTTTCCTAACCTTTTATTTTTGTTATCCCAACCGAAGGTCCACCTTTGATAAATAACTGGCCCCCCAAATCGTATCTAATAAGTCATATATCTAGGGCATGTGATACATTTTCTTTATCATGAATTTTATTTATCTCACAATAATCAATGAAAAGGTCTGCCGATCCATCCTTCTTTTTGAAGAAAAACAATAGAGTACCCAATGGTGAAGCTCTTGGGAATATAAAACCCTTCTCTATATTTTCTATTTGTAGCATCTTATGCTCTTCTTTCTCTACAATGGATAATTTATAAGGTATCCATTATAAAGGCATACATCCAGTAGTATGTTCAATTATGAACTCAAATTCTCGGTTAGGAGGATGACCAGAAAATTTTTAGAGTACACATCAGTACAATCCCTCATGATTGGCATGGCCTCAAAAATGATTCCATCCATTGTATAAATCATTTGATATATAAATTCTTTTTCATAGTTAATTAAAATATATACATGAGACATAGATTTCAAGAGAGATTCATCATCCTCCTTACACATGTATAGAATTAGATGATGATTTAGAATGTGAAAAGTGATATCCCTTTCTTGAAATTTGATTTTGGACTTGTATAACAATTGAAAATCTGATCCCAAAATATCTTCAAAAACCAATAATGAAATTATGACAGGATTTTTTGGGAGGGTCATTCCACAAATAATAACCTGGGAGAAGTTACAGACCATGGACAAAATAATTTCCACATTCTCTATTCTCACAGGTAACATTTATTCCATAATTTAGAGGCGGTGTTTGAATAGTTTTTCTAAAATATCACGATATGAACTAATGAGTACAAAAAAAAATAGTACCTTCTCTATTAGTGAATGAATAACTAGAATACATGTCAACACAACACTATCCATATCCACCTCAATAATTGTTATTGTATAATCCCCTCCTTCTGCCTTTGGAGGTTGTTGTTGATTTCCTCTAACATCCCTTGGTAGAGTGAAATTGTCTTCATAATTCCCATGATCTTTACAGTTGTAGAACTACAAAAATAGTTCAATGTTCATAAGAACCTTCTTTATTCTTCCACATTTTTTAGATTTTTCATATCCCTTCGGTAGTTCATGGCCAGATGTTTCAACATTACACATTTGAAGCAATTCTTGGTTCTGTGTAGATAGTTCTAAGGATTCATATTAAAAAAAAATGTACAAGTGTGATATTCTGGCATCTTTATACCATTGGATTTGTTTGTTGAACCACCCATGTTTTTCTCCATTTTCCCTTCTTATTACTAGTCCAAAAAGGCCACTGAGAGTCTCCAATTTCAATTTCATCCTTGAAGGCACCACAAATAACCTCCTCATAACTGTCAATGTCTCAGATCACCAACATATTCAATATAATTAGAAATATCCCTATAAAGAAGCGATCCACCTTGATTTTTATGTTCATGAAACTGCCAGAGGAATACCTTTAAATCCTTGTAATGTTTTCTTTATACACCCCGATGGACTCATCTTAATTCTTCTAGAGTCTAAGAAACTCTCTTTCCATCGTGAGATAGGGTCAGAGGAAAATATTTATTAAAAAAATTCCAATTGAATTCCTCCCAATCAAAGGAATCAATTTCTTCTAGAGACATTGTTTTCATGATTACTTTCCACCACTTATCAGCTTCCCCATAAAAAAAAGACAGATAGTACAACTCTCTATTCTACAGAGCATTAGAGGATATATAATATATTTAAAATAGAGTTAATCCAATTTTTCATGGGTTAAGGATTAGGCGATTCTATAGACATGGGAGGCCATTACCGCGTGAAGGATTCTACAACAACATGTTCTATTCTTAGAGGATGAGGTCATTCTACTTGATTCAATTTACTATTCGTAACATGAACCAACTAAGCAAGTACTATTATGATTTTTTGAGAACCTATTCCAATTATATCAGGCATGTCATTCGAAAAATATTCACATTTCCTATAGAATTGGTTGTTGAAATGTGTTCTTGTATTTAAATTCATTTACTATGAAAAATAACATAAACTTATATGGCTTGAATACCTATTTATTGAACATAAAATGGATATTTTTGAACATAAAAGGATAAAATTGTAAAGAATAGGTATATCCTATCTTGTGATTACATTGGGTTAAATATTGGCTATTATTAATGTATTTATTATCTTAAATTCTAAAGGGACTTTTTAATTCCCTTAACAATGGTTTGTACTAAGCTCATTACATTATTAAAGCATATCTCCTGGGATTTTTAATACATAGTGTGCAGCAAGGCCCGTTGTTGTGTACTAGGATACCTCGGGTCATGCCCAAAACTTCATGTCGATGTTTTAACTCCTAGTTTCATCTATTCTTGAGGTGACTCTACTTATCTTTATCCATATAGAAATATATTTTCATGGTAATCCACTTACTATTTACATACCAAAATTGTTGTTATGTTTTCTTAAACTTAGTCTCATCCTTACGGTTCTCACTAAGGTGTTGTATTCTTAATCTCAAAATATCACAAGATCATTATTTGATACTGACTATAGGGACCCTAGCCATTTTGATATAGCATTGTATGATTTTAAGCATAATTATACATCTAAATAGAATCCATGTATCGCAGTGTATTGTGTCTTGGAGGACTAGGTACATAATCAAACATTATAAAAAACATTTTATTTAAACTCCAAAATGAGTTCATATCTTCCATTTTGATCATATATAATTATATGATACCTTGTGGAATACATGAACAAATATATGAGATTAAAATCCAATTAAGGGTGTATAAATATGAATAAGGCATTAGAACATGGGTTAGAAGACATGCCATAATGTTAAAAAAACAATGAACAAATGGAATTATATGATATAAACATAGGATCTTATAATCATGGAATCATATTAATGTAGAAGAAATATAAAAAATTTCTTTCGTATGTGACAAGGATAACCTCCGAGATTGTTTCAAAGAGAAGCACATTCCAAGGCTATCCTCCATGATCGTCACACATAACAACTCAAGAGTCATGACCTTACACAATGCATTAGAGTGCTATCTAGGCACACCAATCGAAAAATGATCCTGAATATTTTATCCTTAAAAACAATCAAACACAATCAACCATACTTAAACATAGGGTAACCCATGGAGAAAATGGTTATCACATTTATGTCAAAATGCATAATTAATGGGAGTATCATAAAGGTGTCCTTGAGGGAAATGAAATAAAAAATAAATGGATATTAATAAGGTAAAAATGGTATATATCATGGAATATGACGTAAAATATAAGTGACAACATATATGATTTTTATTTTGGAAATTCATAGCATTAAAACATTTTAGGGTGGTTTAGGGGAAAATAATAAAGAGAAATTAAAATCCCAAAGGGAATTATATTTTATATAAAACCAGAATTTAATCAAGAAGGTATTCATAATTTTAATACTGATCTTATAAAGAAAATGGTGGATTAAAATAGAGGATAGTGTGCACATGGAAATGGATAAGAATTCGGGATGTTCCCTCAAAATAGGGTATCTTATTAGGAATAATTAATGATGGAATCCCTAAAATAATTTATATCTCTGAAAGAGAATGAGTGATGGAACTTGTAACATGAGTATTGAGAATATAAACTGTATGTATAAGTTTTACATAAAAATAAAGGGCTACTTCATAGGGATAAAATGAACTTTGAAGTGACCTTATGGAATTAATGTTCTTCGGGTATAATCCCTCACCATAAGTCTGATAGTGTTCTCAACTTCATATTAATGGATATAATAATAGAATTAGGTTTATTAATTCATTATTAGAGAACCAATTGTATCTTAAAGTAATTTTTCATAACCTTTTTGAGTTCTTTGATAATAGTTTTTATGGGTTTTGAATTTCAATTTCATTTTTTGGACAGTTTGTTTCCATGGTTCTAATGGTCAGTTCACATGTATTCATGTTTATAGAATCAGGTAAAATGGGGATAGTTTTCCAAATTTGGTTTTATAATATATTATTTAATAAAAAGAATGTTACATGGTTATAAATATCCTTCTATTTCATAGATATGATGAATAATTATTTAATACATAAGTGATATCCATTTTGGGTAATTGGAGGTTTTGTTCCTCAAGGAACATGTTTTGTTTCATAACACAAAACCAGGTGCGAAAAATATTAAAGAATATAGTAAGAAACATAAAACACATATTTTGGTATGGGTCAATGAGTAAAATGGTTTCATGTCCATAATTTATGACAGTAATATAAATTGATAACCATTAATCCTTGAATGTTTTAAATTATCACATGAAAAAATACATTTAATTTTGGGCAATATATTCATCAAAAAATTTGGATGAAATTATCTGCTTAATAAAAAAGAAAAGAAAATAACATGAAAACAAAAAAATAGAGATCCATAATGAATATTCAGATCCTAACAGTGCCGCCTAAAATTTTATATAATGAAATGATTAGAGGAAAAAGGGTACGTCAACATACTGAAAGAAAAATTAAAGTAATAGGGATAAAAATTATCAACCCCATAATATTAAAATGAAAATTCAAAGAGAATACATAAAAGAAGTGTTGACTAAAAGATGAGGGTGAAAGATACCCATACCTAGTGAAGTAACTCCTAAAACATGATGGTTGTGACCATAGGTATAGAATAAATTTTGGGCGGGATAATTGGAGGTACAACAATCATATATTCATAGATGATGGATATGGAATTCAATAATACGAAGGAATTATTGGGTATTTATAGAAAGAGAGAGTGTGTGTTTTTTATTAATTTCAAAGGACATCTCATTAGTGTTTTTTTCAACCATGAGTTTGCACATGGTATTTTTCATTGGTACTAGACACATGGGACACCTCATGTCATATAATACTATTAATATGTATAAAATAACTTTATATTAATTATTAAACCATTTTTATTTCATTAAACATACCGACAACTCAAAATTGTATTTTTTACTATTCCAAAAAATATTCATGTATTTTAGAAAAATCAAAAAAAAAATCACCCTATCCATTTTTTAACCTGTTGTATTAAAAAGTGTAATCATTTTTCTGAAAATAATTTTATAAATATTTTAATTTAATTTTTATATAAAATCATAATTTAAAAAACAAAAACAATATTAAAACTCTAACTCATTTATAAAACATTGAAAAATTAATCAAGGACCTATAAAATTAAATTATAGTCTTTAGAAAATAATATAACAATTTATTATTACATTAAATGAAAATAAATTTTCATTAAAATTATTAACGTAATTATAAAATTGTAAATAAAATATTTTTGACATAGAAAAATACTAATTCTTATACAATGATTGTGTTTTCACTAATAATATGTCTAAACATTATTTATAAATTCATGGGTAAACATTCAAATTATATGGCCAATTTTATTTTCATTACTATTGATTTCTACTCCTAAAGGTATTTCACATTTCAATAAAACTTAAATTTTCCTAATCAGATTCCAAATAACTTATTGATCACAACTGTAAATGACTATTTTTCGAAATTAAAATCCCCTATCTGCCATACTTATGTATAAGGGTAACATATTACTTAGTAATTAATTTTATTGTGATTGATGTGATTATGTTACATTTTATAAGAAATGTATTTCGATTGATAAAACATTGGGTCATTAGAAAGAGACTTAATCCCATCCCCTTGAAACCAAATACTACCACGTAGATCATGATATTAATAATATGATCCTCAGCATAGATCAGTTAGAAAAATAGATCATACAATATCTTGGATTGATGCATCTTTCATAGTTATATGCATGAAAAAATGAAACACAATGCACACAAGACCTCCTCCAACAATTTTCATGTGTACAAAAAATAGAAAACATTTGAGAGAACATGTCTAGTAATCTCCGGTTAAAGTGCATGATTTTGTGTGTGAAACTATATATTGAAAATCATCACAGTACTCAAATGAAATAAAATATTTAGGGATCAAATAAGAAGTAATGGAAGTCGTAGTTCTGCTCTATTTGAATAGATTTAGGTGGAATATGGTCCTCTTATCTGTCGTAATTATGATTTAAAACAAGTTTTATTGAAATTGATGGAATATAGAGCTTCAAAAATGTCAGTTTTAATTCTTTAGATGATTTAAAAAATATATCAGGATTTATTATGTTAAATATTCTTGATATTCTATAAATTACACCCTTTCAGACTAATATATATCTAGAATAAAAAATAATAGAGTATCTAGCATGGTGGATATAATTGTAAATATATAGCTCAGAAGATTCAAATTATCTTGTGCAGAATTATAATAAGCTTATAATGGATCTTCATATAGATTATAAAGTTAGGAATACAATTAATTTTACTTCAAGGAATCCTTCGAGTAGTTTTGGAATAATAATTATCATATCATTGTGATGATCTCTATATTAACTCACATAATCTACTGTTTGAATGAATTAGAATTGAATAAAGTGAAGAACATCAATAATATCATGAATGATGGTGAAAATATCTAAGAGTAGAACAATGATTTTGTTGCATGATCCAGTGATAGAACAAGAAAGTGGTATCAGATATATTGGTAGAAAGTCTCTGGGTAGAACATCTAGTAGTATAATGCTAGGCTGTTAATGTTTTGTAGAGGAAAATTTAACCTAATTATAGTATAAGTGTGATGGTAGCATGTTTTAATGTGGAATAATTTAAATAAAAATAGCCCAAAACTCATGGTGTCACATCAATGGTGGTTTCTTAGTCGAAATAATGGTAGAAAATTTTATATGATACATTACCATTTATATATATATATAAATTTTGTCTTGTATGGTTTAAAAAATAATATACTATCATAGAATTGTAATATCATTAAAAACAAAATAAACATGATTATTTTGTGTTAAAATAATTATGTTCCAATATTATCCTCATTTTTTATGGTCACAAATATTTTCATTTTATTAACCGAGTTTAAACAAATAGATTGGAATAAAATAGATGAATTATTAGTAATGATATCTTATTAACAAATGGAATTTGTAATGTTATATATTTTGAAACAGAAGAAAATATAATGGAATTAAAAACAAAAAAAAATTAATTGGTAACCATAAAAAATTAATAAATATAAAATAAATTTCATAAAAAAACTTTAACATTAAATTTCATACAAAACACATCCCCATTTTTAGAATATAAAAAAGTCATTAAAAATGTATTCCATTATATGAATGATTAAATTATGAAATGGCATTAATTGATAAATCAAAATTTTAAACCACCCCAAATGAACATAGTGAGAATATAACATTACCCTTTTCAAATAATAATCCTTATATGAGTCCACTACAACAGTATAAGCTATAGGATCATCATCGTCTTTGAATTTTCTTGAGGCATGATTTATTAATATAGAAGCTGATGGGGTTTGGATAGAGATAGTTAGTTCCCAATTCCCCATTAGACTAAGATATCAAACATATTTTCCTTTTGAAAAATCAATAACATATATAGAGTAGGTAAAGGAGTAGAGGATCGTGCATTAGTGATGGAAGACAACAAAATGACTTCAGTTTATAAAACTTCTATACTATTTATTTATAATAAACGATTCATGGGTTTCAAAAATATCATTATGATGTTTCTCCCTCTATCTATATCACTAAATATTAATTATTTTCTTCCATAAAAAACATTAATATAAAATCTAAGACATTTGGTGGTCTTGGTATCTCATTATGGTCTTAGTGACAAGTTGAATTATTAAGTTCTAAAATACAATCATAAATATAAAATTAATCTCATTATTTTTATATATTTAATAAATTTAGTATTTGATAAAATTGGGGTTGGATTCCCCATCAATATAGGATTTATTTAAACACTCCATTGCATATTTATATATATTATCACCATGCTATCATGTTTTAAAAACATCTAATCCAATCATGTCATGGTGTGAGGAAGGTAATTTTTATTACATATTCATATTATAGTGACTAACCCTATGTGGTCTCTCAAATATGATTGCACACAAAACAATTATTCATATTTTTTATTACAGGTGAAATTTAATGAATTTTGAATTTTTATTTTGGAATGAAATGAAACAAAAGAAGTCATTTAATAAAATTATTAAAATGTAATTGGTAACTAATGTGACATAAAACAATGATATTAGAAGGGTGATCATGTCGAGGTCCTTTTTCTAATTGAAATAATATCCTTGTTCTATATAATATAATACAATACTTCTATGTTGATTAATGTGATATTCCACAATCATATCCCCTCACTCCCCTGGTGAAATGTTGATGGTGAGGGAAAACCATAACATGATAATAGTTTTGTATAATATCATTTCATGTCAAATAGAGTTGTAATAAATATCATTTAATTACATAAGAAATACCTCATTGAGTCTTGTTTTCCCTAAACAATAAAAAACATATTCTACCCCTTTCAATTGTACAGATGATCATCGAGTACATCATAATTAAGCCTAGGAAAATTATTTTGATTATAAAACTGAACCTTTTGGAGGTAGATAATGATCATTGACCAAATAGAAAATAAATAATATAATAAAAAACTACAAACAACCATAACTGATAATTAAAACATTAATATGAAATTCAAAACAATAATGCATACAATATAAAGATATTACATTCAATTATGTCCAATAAATCAAGAATAATAATATAAAAAACAAAACCTCACCCGATAACATATATTTTTATACCTCAACGGTAATGGTAATCGATTTTAATTGGGATGAATAAGGAATAAAAAATAAAAAATATGAAATAAAAAAGTAAAAAAATGAACCATACATGTTCCCTCTAGAATAAGATATTCAAGGGATAACTCTTAGGCCTTGCACTTCTTATATAAATAATTACAAGGAACCATATAATAGGATTATCAGCATTGAAATTTATATCATACCACTAAATTTTAAATTAAATGGATTTCAATTGAGTATGTTCTGGAATAATATATGGGAATGACATTTTATTCCAGCTGATTCAATATTTATTATTTCATTTTTTATTGTTCAATTTCCACCTTATTAAGTGTGCATGTGCATGGAATTTTATGTTGGATCGTGAGTTGGCGTAATTTTTCAAATCCTTCTAGAATCACAAATAGTGGTAGTGTTTGTCCAGTTTCTTTCATTATTTCAAGAGGTGATATACACTCTATCCTCCAAAAAGATTTTTGAAATTTATTTTTTTACTGCCTTTAGATAGAAAAATTATCTTTTAGTACAAAATATAATGTTATATCCCACGAACAAATAAATCATAACATAATGGATAATGTCAATATTTTAAACATTTTAAATGTTATTCAAGACATAATTAATTGATTAATATATGTTAAAATTCATGAATTCTTATATTTTCAATTTTTATCACAAAAAACTAAAAAAATTGAAAATTTATATACACACAATAAAATTGATTAATTGGTAGGGATTAAATCAATAAAAATATAATAAAGGATAAAAATATTATATTTATAAATTTACTCCCACATTTAAAATATGCCTATCATCAGGCACAAAATATCAACCTTGATTTCCAAGGGTTCCAATGTTACAAATTTCTAATTTCGAAAGAAATAAAAAAAATTGAATTTTAAATAAAATTTAAAAAATATACGTAAAATAACAATAAAATTTATATTTTTTTTCATGAATCAATAAATTACATATTTTTATTACCCCCATTTAAAATTTATTTAGAATCCATTTAATTCATTTATATTCCCAAACTAATTATTATTAAACATGGAAACTAATGATCTTCCTTCTAATTGACTCTTTTATCTCATCACTCATGGTAAAATATAGGTTTAGTTATCCTCATATTAGGAGAAAATGTTTCATATATATAGGATTGTAAAGGATATAATTTCTCTACATTTTATAGAAAATATTCACATAAAATTATGAGTACTTTCATTAATGATAAAAATGAATATATGGTTTATGGTTGGTAGGAATTGATGTATTTAAATTATGGCTTATGTATGAGCTTTATCTCTTATGTAAATTTAGTGATGTCAAAAATAAATGTGTAATGAAATTATCACATTCAATTTAGAAACTTTAATTTCCCCAAAACAAAAATAAGATGTCCGGGATAATGAAAACATAATTACTGACGTACAACTTTAATTTTTAATGAAATTGTTAAATTATATTCTTTTTAAATGTTTTGTTTTTATGTTTTTCTTTCAAATGTTCTTTTTAAAAATAAACACAAATCCACCACCTAAAATTATTTAATTAAAATCATCAACATAGTGATATTTATTTTTAATTATTCTATTTCACAACCAATTCCTTTTAATAAATTTCTTTGATGAAGAGAAAGCAATTATTAATTTGATGAAATAAAATTATTTCATTATTCCTATAATATCTATCCAAAACATCTTTACTAAAAGGTATTCTATACCTTATACCATTACTCACTACATCCCTACACGTCAATTTTAAAATATCATGAAAATAATAAAAAGGATGTTAGGAATTTATAAAATGGGTTCAAAACAAGTATCATTCCAATAATGTCTATTTATGGTATGAAAGGATAAATAAGTATTGGTGTATACTTTATAAATTATGGTAACATGGTTTATCAAATAATATCTCAATCATTTTAAAATTTTTTTATACTATCATAGAATTGTCATGTTCAAATGAATGTTCTGGTTAGTTTCATATCCCATGATGACTCATGAAATATCCCTACGAAAAATATGTTGTACTTAGTCTAGAAATCATATCGGGAAGGGGATATGTGATATTAGGTAATATATCAATGCATGACTAATAATAACAAATCAATGCACATAAATTTCATATAATTCATTTCATGTAATAAATTTATGGGAAATATCATTTACATAAATCAATAAATTCCCTAAAATATTTAGTTCTTATGTTAATATCGATTCTTCAATTTAATAATTGAATTATCCATTTTACTCATTCATTTTCATTGACATTTATTTTTAAAACATGAAATCACATGATTGAAATAAATCTCATGTCTCCCATATAATTCACGTAAAGAATGAATTTAATAATGTGAATGTAATTCCAATTTCATTTTCAAAGACTATTTTTATTTGATAAAAAATTTAAAGAGATTAAAATATTAACATTAAAAGTTAACGCCCTTTCTAAATGATGCTTAATTCTTTTATTCCGTAGTTTAGGGCTTCTATTATTCTTTGTGGACCTATAAAATGGAATTACTCAATTGATATAAAAAACATATTCATCATTATTATATATATTTTAATTATTTAAACCATCCAAATTTATCAATTGGACAATATTTTAATCTATTTTTTATTTATGATGTCTTTTTGTCTAAAATGTGAATATTAAATAACTTTCAAAATTTAGATGATTTTAATGACATTGGTAATTTTGGAATAACATTTAAAATTTTATTCTCGTTTTAGTGAATATTATTTATGATTCATTTATTTATTTGATCAAACATTGGATTTTTAACCAAGATCATATTTTAAAATATATAGAGAACATAAAAAATCAATCATGTAGAATACCTTTTTGGGTAGATAAAGTGGATCCCACCATTGATAATGAACCATAAATATGTATACACCTCTCTTATTTTGGTTGTTATAAATTTAATTTAATGAGGATATACTGGTTTGTATCCCCATTAAAGTTATAGGATTTATTCAGTGTTTATAGCTGACATTTTATTCTCCTCATTGAATAATTTTTTAGGGAAAATTCATCCTTAATACATTGAAAAGTTAATTTTTCCATACCTCCTTCTAAACATGAAGAATGGATGTGAAATTTTTGGACAATGTTCCAAAAAAATCAAAATTATAAAATAATACATAAAAATATATTTCCAAAACTATGCTGTAACATGTGGAAGATATCTCTATAGAGATATTTTGGAATGATAATTTTAACCATTGATGACCCATTATATCCCAAAATATAATAATTGTAATATATGATAGCCCAAATAATATTACATGTCTATAAAAAAGTGATAGTGATGTAATGAAGAGAAGATATGTTGGTGAGGGAAGATGTGGATGACATATACTTCTTTAGGATTTCCCTTTTTTTCTTTTTATTTTAGTTATTTTACCATTTCACGGACACCTTTTTTATTCAAGTGTTTCCATTTTATTCATCCAAACATATTTATCTATCAACTATAATATCATTCAATTTTTAATTATCATTCCATGGTGACGAATTACTGAATAAATGAGTTTCTAATACGATGCATGGAATGAGGGAGCATTGTGGATATTTCATTTATTATACGCTTAAATTATTCTGCATTTTTATCTTTTTGACGAGAAAGAGTTTGGTGCATGTTTTGGAAGATCATCACCACAAAAATAGATCCCAATATCATTTATATTATATTATGAAATATTTTTCCTCCCATATTCTTAATACTATCTCATCATATGACAGAGTATAGCTATTTAGATAATGAAATGACATACAATTGGTCAGTTACTGGGATATGTCACACACCAAATTAAGTTATTCCAAAAAATATGATAATATGTGGAGGTAAAATTAATATTTCTAGATAAATCCATGATTTAGGAAAAATAAATAAAATAATAGTAATTCATGCATGGGATGTAACAACTTCATTTTCAATCTTAATCTAAACAAAAAAACAATGAGATTTTTTAAACAGAAAAACCAAACCACAATGTCCATGTTCATTATTTACATTTCTCAGTCATTAATTTAATGTTAGTATTTTTTAACATTTAATTTCACATAAATATTTAATTACAGTCATATAATTAAAATAATAACTTAAATAATTAGTTTATGTGGGATGGAATAATTACGTTAACTACTATGAAGGCTGAGATAGCACTGAATGACTTCTATGCTTAATGTGGAAAATAATTTTTTTCATTCTCTATGAAAAGAGTGCATCAAAATGAGTTCTATTTCAGGGTTTGCAATCACCAGTATCCTATAAATTATCAATTTTCATTTTTTAAATATGTTTTGTTATTTTCCAAATAACAAACATAAATAAATTCTTTTTATCTATGATGTATCTGAACTATTATTATTAAAACAATGGGATGATTACTAACAGGTGCAAAAAAATTTAACTAAAGAAATAATATGATTATAATAGATCCCATATTAATGAAATAAGTGAAAACATATAATATTTGGAAAGAAAAATTGAATGGGTGTTTGAATATTTGTATTCATTAAGGGAGAAATTGGACCCTAACCACTGGTCCATGAACATGTGGAAGATCATGATTGAATTTCACCAGTCATCATTAAAATTGGCGAATAATCAATTTTTTTTGGAATTTTTTAAAAAATAGAGGATCCTTAATACTTGCCTTTATCCAACGATGATCGGAACCATGATGAAATTTTTATTGATGTAGAGATTTAAGCTGAAGAAATTCATATATTTGACACATTCATGATCAATTTATAATTATATATAATTGAAACTTAATTTGGTATCAATCCCTGCAATATTAATTTTAAAAAGTTGGATGAATCAAAATTTTCCATGGAGGATGAAAAGGAAAAAAAATGATATTTATGAGGAACACATGGGTATCAGGGAATAAAATGAAAATAAACTAGAGGAATCCTATAAAATGATCCTAGTACATCCCCTGAAAGAACCAGAGACACATGCTTCCTATAAAAAATTTTACAAATATGATATATAATTTTTTAATTTTTATTTTTTTAAATTAAACCCCAATTTCCTTACCATTTAAAAATTCATTTAATTCAACTAATCTTGAGAATCGTGGGGAACAATAATTAGATGTTGCAAAAGTAACAACAAAGGTGTAAGTTGTTCAACACTTCAACCTACCTCTACTATGAAAACTATTCCCAAAAAATGAAGGTGGAGGATCAGATATACTCTTTTCATGGATCATTACTCACTAGGAATGAATAATGAAATGATTAGGAAAGACACATGAGGTGGTTCACACCAATTAAGGTCAACCCGCAATCAAATTATTGATAATTTTTGGTAATTCCCTTTTCAGGTAGTAATTATTTATTACCCACTTGGGGTATCATTCCATGTCTTATCATTACATTAATTCTAGGATATTAAAATTCATTTTTATATTAATCATTCATGAAACCCACTCCTTATTATCATTTTGAGCTTAAATGAAATGATCCTTATTCATAATTGAGGAATTCAATTTTTTATGTTCATAATGTCATATGACATCCCCATACAGTGAAGGAAAAAAAACCAAATATCCTGGGAAATATAGTGTAGATTTATATTTTATATTTAAAACTACCTATACATTTCTGTAATCTTGTTTTCAGCTATAAATTGGTATATATAATTTTTATTTTTCAACTATGATCTACATAACTTCCCATGCAGACATGAGATTCACATGGATCCTAAGGTTTAGTGTTTTATATTTAAATGTTAATGAAATTGATTTGTTAAAATAGACAAGTAATATAATTAATTAAATCAGGGATATTTAATATATGACTCATTATCTTATGGAATTTATTTTTTAATTTATTTGAAATTTTCCCACCATTTTGTCCACTATTACAATTAAAGAAAATTGGAATTTTTTATTATTATTTATAATTACATGGGGGATTGTCTAATATCATATATATCATTTTGATATATATTTATAGATTATGTACAACAAGTTTCTCTTGAGAATACATCTTATGTGATCTTGGGACATGACTTCGATTTGAAAATTCATTTGGAATTTTCAATGCTATGATTGTACAAAAAAACAAGTAAAACTTTTTTGTAATGTTTTGATAAACCACTTTCTCTTAAAATACCAGCTATATATAAATGTTTATTTATCTCATAGATACAATGGATTGATTTTATTGTAATGATTAATTTTTATGGAAATTCTTATGAAATTCTATATTCTTCATAGTATTTTCATGATATATTAAAATAGATGTGAATAGGTGAAGGGAGATATTGTGAATTGGATGAAAAAACTTGGATGGAAAAAGTGTGGGTGTGATATTATTGGATTAATTAATTGTTTTTTTTGGATCATTCAATGTAATTAATTTTTCCCTTTGTTAAAAAATGATAAAAATAAATTTGTAGTTGCTTAGAAGAACAAAATATCATCATCACTTGACCAATTATTATTATGATTTGTGGTTAGGTAGTGTTATAGAGGATTATTATAAGAATAAAATTCAACAAAATGTATATTATTTTAAAATGATATAAAACTAGAGCGAACTTCATGAAGGTTCACATAATATATTATGGTTTCATTTCATATGCTTTTATTTACGTTCTATAAAATTTATATTTTAACTCAGAAGGGGGGAAGTTCATTACACAAGTATTTATTATATCATTCACTATACATTAGAGAATAAACTACACATTAAATCATTATTTTCATAAATATATTCCTTCCAACATTAATCCATAGAGTCACTGAACCGTTAATGAAATCCGAAATGATTTTAGATGAATTTTACATTAAATTGAGGAGAAATTAGTTCTTTTACAAACCTAGGGATAGGTTGAATGTTCTAATGATATATACATAATCTTACATGGATTATATCATGAGTTATGTGATAATGAAATCCATTTAGAGGTAGATCATGATTTGACATATTTAATAATAATGAATTGACAAACAAAAACGAATGAAAGCTGAAGTTCCATAAATTTTTAAAGAAAAAAAATTAAATTACATGAATTGATTGATTCATTGAAAATAGATATTATATATATATATATATTTTTAATTTTGGAATATTTGATTTAAAATTGATTTTTTTTATTTTATTTCATTGGAATTTTATTATTATTGAAATTGGGGTCCTCTAAATTAAATGTTAACATTTTATGCTTGAGGAAAAGAATGGTAAATTTTTTAGTAATTGATATAGATAATATTTAAAAAAATATAGGTATTAAAATTATTTAATATATATAAATTTATAATTTTGAAATTATTTTCATTAATTTTGTATTTATGTTGTGTTTTGGGCTATAATGGGAAAATTAAATAACTCTATAATTTTAGAAGATTGTATTGAATTTGGTATTTTGGGAATAGAAGCTAAAATAATATTTCAATTGGGGTGATTAGTTTTTAATATTATTATATTTATTTTCAAAAAATTTATCATTGGGACCATGATATTAGTCAAATTATAATGGAACTAAAAATTTAATCAATTTGGAAAACCCTTTGAGAGGACAGTGTGGACCTCACCTATATAAAAGAAGAATTAATATGGATAGACACCTAAAATTGAGGTGTTTAAAAAAGTATTTGAAATAGAATAAATAAAATCATTTCATAATTAATTTTTGGGATTTCATTCACATATTAAGTTTTCCATTAGATTCCAAAAATAGTATGAAGATGTCGGGAAAATTTGGAGAGAATAAAATATCTGAGTTATTGGGTCATTACTCTTTTAACACATCGCATATGTATCTATAATTAAGGTTTCAAACGTGTATCAATTGTTTTTACAACTTTATATAATATTATAATCTATGATTCTTCCAAAAATATTTCTTACAACATAAATTTTTTTTAAGGAAATATTTTGGAACTGAAATTTCAACCGTTGACAACCCATTATAAACCAAAAAAATATTTTACATTTATAACACCTCAAATCATCATAAATTATTATAAATAAGATTATAGTTTAGGATTTAAGATCAGATCAATTGTAGAGAAAAGCTGTGGATGATAACTAATTCATTATGATTTCAATTTTTTGTTCTTATTATTTAAGTTTTATTTTCAAATGTATCACAAATATTATTTTAATTAATGTGATCCACATTTATTATTCAATACATATTTCACTTCTAACCCTAATAACAAATTTTCTCACCTTCTCATTCAATTATTACTTCTTACAAGAAAAATTTTTGGGATAACCTGAGGTTTTCCCTAAGGGGTGTATGTGAGAATTTCAATTATTATTTGTAAAAATTCTTTTACATTATTATGTTTGTATTGAGAAATAATGATTTGAATGGGTGGTGAACAAAACAAATGAAATTTTTTCTGAAACCTATTTATATTATTTTATTAAATATTTTTCCTCTTTTCCACTATATACAATCTATTAATAAAATGGAGATGATAAATTCATTTGATGAAATGGAATAAGATGGAGCCTTTTCCGAGAATATGTGACACTCTTGATCGAGGGGCTTCATCGACCTACATTATAGTATGATGTACAATTAATATTGTAAAATTAATTGTTTATTTCACAACATTAACAAATTGAAATATAATTCACTCATGAGATGTTATAATTTATTTTTCAATGTTAATCCAAACACAACCAAGGATAATGATGAAACCAATTAACCGAAAAGCACCATCCATGTTCATTCATTACTAATCTCATTATTTCATTGCATATTAATATACATTTTAACATATATGTTAACATATAAATTTCATCAAATTCATTGAATAAATAAAAATAAATAAAATAATTTTTTAGTCGAAATAGTATTAGTAGGGGCTAAATTGAGAAATATCCTCCTATGAGATGACCTTGGTCACCATCTGTGATGATTTAGGAAAAAAAATTTATTTTTCAACACCCTACTACATGTGTGTGTCAAATTTCTCCTAATAATAGTTATGAAGATCACCAATAATGGTAGGGAAATAGTCTTTGATTATGTATCTTATCGTCTCCCGATCAACTAGGAATGAATGAGGTGGATTAGAATATATAGATGCAACAACATGTAATGAATACATATTTTACAAAAGTGTATCTCGGGTAGCATAAAAAGTGTCCCACATCTATTTCATAATATTCATAATATATCTGATCTCATTGGCCTATATTATATTTTCAATTTCATATTATCAAATCATGAAATTCAACATGGGATAGATGTAGTAGGTAACCACCTCAAATATTTTCTTATAGTAATCATTAATAAGATGAGTAACTACAGTTTATAAGGATCATATATTTCTATTAAAATAAGAAATAAAGGTTCCTATAAATGTTTCAAAATCATATCTGGTGAAAACCCCTGATATAATTAATAGATAAAAATGTATAGGAGAGTAATTATACACAATTATAATAATGAAAGCCTTCATATGATCTAATACACTATTGGATTAGAATGAAATGATTACATCACAACAAATCCATCATTATTATAAAAAGATAATTAAATTGGATATATTAAATCAGAAAATGGGACTGTAGGTCCACTATGATCTTGTGGAAGGAAATGATCATTATCAACTCAATCCTCTCAATATTAACCTGGAAAATAAATTCTGTGAAATTTGGAACTAGGGGATGGAATTCCCTAAGATACAGATCTATCATATTTCATTGTATTTTGGTCAAATATATTAACTAATATCTAGCTATAGGAACATATGGATTCGTACAACTCAAAAAATATCCTCATCTATCCTCTAATATAGGTAGCATCATTTTCTAGAAAAAACAATCTGGTCCCTCTACATAATTATCTTGAACTAAAAAAACATTTAAATACAGATGTGACTAATCCCTATCAGCACCATCATCATCATTAGAATAGTAATTCACATCACATTGATGAGGTCAGTTATCATTCCCATACTCATTGTCATCTTCTGAACCATTGAACACTTTTCTGATATAAGTGATATTGGAGGAACTCTGATTTTTTTTGGAAGGCTTCCGTGTCATAATAATCTCATTAAATGGATATGTTCCCTTTAAAAGTGAGAGAAATTAATAGAATAGAAGGTCCATAAGACATGATTGGGATTTTAGGAACATCTAGACTACTTCCCTCTTAAATCGAGGAATGCACATCATATTTATCTTAATCATCCCTTATATTCAACTTCATCATCTGAATAACACAGAATATAATCTGGTTCAATGCTATATTCAACTACATTCTTGGTTCTGTTATAGTGTTATATATGAATAATATCCCCATTGTGTTTGTCATTTTCATCTACCCATTTTTCATTTAGAGATTATAGTTGAAATTTATCCTTTTAATGGAATTTCAAACATCCACAAACAACTATATTCTACCATTTATACGTCTTTTTTTAATAAAAAATCATGGATTACTTCATTGTTCAAATCATTGTACGATTAATTAGATAATTTGATCCCAATTTTTACATTCTCCTCTCCATAGTGTGCGCCATAATATATCTATTGAGATTAATTTGGCCTATATTATAATATTGAATATATATATACATCCTGATACCTCATTATGAGGAACTTCCCATCCCTGTGACATAACATATTATCAATAAACAAGAATAAGAATATAATTTCATCATATAATTGAGTTGAATCATGCTTTCTAACAAAATAATTCATAGTAAACTTTAGAAATGAATAATCATACACAGAAAAAATACTACCACTAGGTATAGAAACATGATAGTCATCAGAGATACCTTGTCAAGGTATATTGATACACATACCCATTATCTTAATGAATATATATCAACATTTACATCTACCATACTTCAAATAAATTCATTATTTTCTATGAACTTGTATCTGGGCATTGGTATAATAGATGAACTAAAATCATTTAAAATGGGATATAATTCCATGATAACAAATTTATCCAACCCTAGTCATGAATCCTCGTATGAACCAATGACATGATTGAAAAAAAAAATTCACATAACTTATTTCTCGAAAACAAATACATAATTTTTAAAATTGGGGGTTTCATAGTTCCACTACATCACGACATGATTTTATATTATATTTATTTTTAGGTTAAAATCCATTAATAGATAACCATGAGGGGTAGTAAACTCTCACAAACACATTTAATTAAAATGTTAATGGAAGAGTATGTTAAAGGTGGAGGGTTAGGACAGAATGGATGACGAAATGGTTCAATATGTATGGATGAGCGAGAGATTGAGTGAGAGACTCATACTTGATTTTAAGCCTATTATTTATAATTTCAGTGTTTTAAATAATAATTTTAATAAAATATAACCAAACAAAATATAATTATTTTAAAATGAAAATATAAAATATTCCTCATCTCATAAATAACTAGGGATTTGACTGGTAATTTTCAAATGGATGATATTTCCTACATTGGATAACCTAATAGTGGATCAAAAAACAGAGGATCACGGATGATATTTAATAACATTTTACCACCAATGGTGGATTACCCAATGGTGAATCACCAATTATGGACCACTATCAACAGATCACTAATAGTAGATCAGCCATTGATGGTTCATTCAATGATGGATCACCAATGGTGGATCACCAATAACGAATTTTCTAATTGTGGGTCTTCTATGATAAAGGATTAATAGGGATTATCATTTATATTTATCATTTTAAATTGTTAAATCTCTCAGAATTTGATGGATTTTTAGAAATACCAGCAAGGTGATGCACAGTTCCTTTAAATTCAATAGTTATAAAACATTTTTGGTAACAAACACTAAAATTATAATGTCATACATCGGTATTATTATTCATATAATGCGAAATTGGATTCTAATAAATAATTATAAATCAATTTATATCAAAAAATTTAGGTACATGTATAAATTTATTTCCATAATCCAGAGATGTGTGTTTAATCCAAAAAAATATGCACATTAACATCCTATATCAATGTATTTAAATTATGCAATGGATATTATGACATAATATTTGTTTTTAATAAACAATAAAACTAGATACTTTCCCATAAGGTAATATATTGTAGAAACAATTTTTCTATCTAAATTTCAACCCCAAAAATCCACATCTAAATAAGTTCATAAATAAAAAAAATTTCTTCTAGGAGAGAACAATTTTTTTTAATATTGGATGTATTTGAAAATTCATTTAACAAAATATAAATACTACTATTTGGTATTTTCTTGAAAACATGAACACAAAATCAATTTAACCCCAAAACATGTTTGGCTAGTTTCTATGTATTGAAATTATCCAATAATACCTTTGTGACAAGTTTAATCTACTGAAATTAAAGTTTCATTAAGATACAAAATACTAGTTCTACAAATATAAAATACATTTTTTTTATTGTTATCCAAACAAAACTATTATATAATTTATTTTGTGCACATACTTTTATCTAAAATAATTCCATCTTCATTTCAAAATATTTTAACAGTGAATGAATTTATGATAACCCATTAAACACATTTCAATTTCTCTATAGCTTATTTTTGAAAAATCAGTACATAATGAATTTTCATATGATGGAAAATAATATCCTCAATATAAACATAAACTATTAAAATATCATTTAATATTATTTTCACAGAAAGACTTCGGTCAGAATATTCCATTAAAAACACATTGGAATAAAACAAGTGATGAGATTATCATGCCATGTTTTAGGATGTGGGTTTATCCATATAAACATATAGTTAATTTATAAAAATTATTTTAATTTTTTTTAAGTACATGTAATTTTTCACAAAAAAACTACCTTAACTTCGTGACTATTTTGGAATTCACTACTTATGTCAAATTGATATTGATTTAAACTCAAATGTGAATAATAGGAAAATTTTATTATAGAGGTTTATATCTATCCATGGATGGAAAAGTTTATGAATATAAAATATCCTCTTTTAGTCGATATATTGGTGAATAAAATTTAGCAGTTTTATGATTTTAGTGCATCACTCATGATCTTAGTTTCTAAACATACACATAACACCAATAATAGTTGTGTATTTAGGACTATCTATATGATCCAAAATAATATTTATTTATAATTGGTAAATTTAATCTTCTATTTACACTACCTAGAATTAATAATCATTTGAATTATTTATTTTTATAGGATCCAAATGTGAAATATATTATAATTGTTCAACAAGATTTTTAATATACACTCATGATTTTTCCTCTATATATTTGTGACTATAGAATATATTGTACGGTAACTATGAGTCATAATAATTCAGTGAAAATACGGGTTGGTTATCTCATTGGATTCTACATGATCATCTTAATGATTTTTCTCAGAACTGGATGATTTTTATAAATATTTCAATGAATTTTTTAAAGTTTATTCCTTGATATTATGATATTTTAGATCATACTAATGGTTTTCTGATGGGGTATTTGGTTTTTTATGATCAATTTTATCATATAATACATGAAAATGTTGTTTCACATTCATTTTTCTTATATTAAATGACTTTTATGATTTAAAATATATTTAATAATAAATTAAAAGTCATTCAACCCTCTTCGAATCAAATTATTCTAGGTTTTCCTTATTATTAAAAACAAATTTAGTGAAACAAAAAACTCTTGATTAATTAACCATTATATTTTCACCCTTCAATAATTCATAAGATGTATCCATTAAGAGAATTTTAACTTAGACTTTATTAGTTATGTAAAATGACATAATTACACTAAATTCCAAAAAACTTGTTTAGTCATACATATTTTTTGTTGTCCGATAAATTTCCTTGAGGAGTTCTATTTCTCAGTTCATTAACACCATTTTTGGTGGAATCCATGGAAAAGAAACTTTATGACTATATCTTTTTTATTATAAAATTTTTTCAAATATTTTATTGTTTAATTAAATTCCATGACCCCTTATTAATATTATAATTTTATCCCAACTTTGATTTTTACATATTCCGTATATAAGGTATAATAAAAGATACATTATCTTTTGTGAGATAGTACGATTAACCCAGTTTATCTAAAAATGTAATATTTCAAATCATAAAATTAGTGATTCAAATTAATAATTGTACTCATGAATGTCCATACAATTAAATGGGATCCAAATCTTGTTGTTTAAACATTGAATTGTATTTTGCTGATTTGTGTTAATTTTTATGATGTTTCCAATTTTTACATGGGTTATATACTTTCCATTTATTGAAATCATATTTAGGTAGACCATTAACTACACCTTTCCTATTGAGCTTCCATTTTTTAAATAATATTGAAATGTCCTAGTCACATATGCCAAATGTGATGACTATTTGGAATTGTACTTGGTCAAAAAATGTTTTGTGAAAATAAAATTATAAACAAATAGCTTTGTTATTATCATCAATTAATATAGTAAAATATTATACATTTTTAGAAACATATAATTACAGAATTTATTTTCAAACATATCATGGAAACAATCGTCACATATCTATAATATTATATGAATATTACAATTTAATAAATATAAAAACAAATAATTAAAAATTAAAATAGTTTTAAAAATTCAAATTTGAACAAGAAAAATATTCCTAAAAACATTTCAGAAAAATTAACATATATACCATCAATACAGATAAAGTTATTGAAACATTAATAATATCTAGTCATTTTTCTAGACTATCCACTATCCATAAAACTTAATTTCTTACCATAGAACATCACTGATGATTTCTAAAATAAAAATTTTAAAAATAATAATTTTTTTAGAAAAAAATCATATTGGTTTATAAATTTTAGTTATCAAATATTTACGAATCTATATAATTTTATGTGGTTTCATATAAAGAAATTTTTATTATTTTAGTAATAAATAATTTTTTATTTCTCGATGAAAAAATTAATAGTATAACTATAGGAACAATAACTATTAATGAAATGATTTTTAATAATTTCCATCTTTATAGTATGATTACCTTTTATAATAGTGTATTTTGTATCATTATTCCATCTACAAATACATGTATGATTATTTTTATAATTTCTAAATATATAAATATATTTTATATTTTATCATTAGATATTATTATTTAATTCACACCTATTAAAACTGATAATTCTTATATTTTTGAATACTATTATAAGTAATAAAAAATCTAATCCAGAAATGATGACTCTTCAAAATCAAATACATATCCAAGAGTTCCTTAATATTATCTTCCAAAATATTACATTTAAAAAATATTATAGATTAAAATTATTTTTGTCATTGTCTTCATCCATAGATTTTTTAAAATGTTATCTCTAGTTGTAGGAAAAACAATGGATACCTTATACGTGTTTTTCATAAAACCCATGATTGCTCTATCATTATTAAACTATTAGGATGAGTCTGGCTCACCATGGCTATCTTATAAATCAAACCAAATTACATTAATGTATTTTTGGTACCTGTTATACTTATCAACATAATTTTTTTTTGAAATTTTGATTTGGCAATCCATACTTTCAATTATATGTCCTTTTTAAATCATAGAAAATAACAACATTAATAGTTCATATATCTTCAAATATTTTATCTAGTTTCTTAAATTTTTATAATTTTAGAAAATATTGATATTCTAATTAATTTCTTCTTTTTGAATTTTTTAAATATTATTTTTATGTGGATCATATCTTCATTATAGTAACCATGTAAATCCTCATGATTTAAGTTTTGAACATAGGGTTTATACATTTGTTTTCAACTGATTTATCTGATGGCTATATATTCCATATTTGGTTAACATAACATCATTATTTTACATTGAGTTCTTCTGGATATATCCCCTTTTTACTTATAATTCATTAACATGTGACATACATACATCACATGAATCTTGAATTGAAGATGAGGTTCCTCTATATCTATCTGATAGACACCTCCATAGGTGCATCACTTGATCTTATCTAGAAAAATTTTCTCCCAATAAATGCATCATACATACAGTATCAATAAATCTAAAATACTTATTATAAATAGTTCCATACTGTTTAATATTTTACCTTTCATATTTATTTTTTAATGTATTTAATTCATTTATTTAACATGAGATGTTCCCTTTCTGGAAACATCTAATGTGTCCCAAATTTCAAAAGTAGTTGTACTCGTACAAATTTAACATAATTTACCATCACCCAGATCTCAATATAAATTATTTATTGACTTATAATTATTATTATATGATTCGTTAGTAGGATCCATCAATGTACCTCTAATAGTTTGAGGACATTCATATATTTCATAGATGACAGTCTAGATTTCAAAACTGATGTTTTCAATATGAATATTCATTTGAATCATCCATGACGAATAATTTATTCCATTAAAATAAAGTGGTCTATCTAATAAAGATACCTATTGTCGACAGAAATCCATAAATTGATAAAATTTAAAAAATATAAATTTAATATATTTAAAATACTGATAAATAAATGTTGATAAGATATTTTTCATAGAAATAGAAACCAATTATTGTTCTTGGTGAGTAACACAAGTGGGGGTGAATTGAGTTAGAAAAAAAATTTATGATAAAATTGTTTTAAATAAAATATCCATGAATAATTAAAATTAAAATTTTATCAACATAATTGAATAATATAAGTTTTATCCATTAAAGATATTTCTCAAAATAGTGATCCAGGATTAGTTAAAACCATAATTAAAATCAATGTAATGTTTTAAATTGAATCATTTATTCAATTCTTTTATATATAATAAATTTATAAAAAACTATCAATATTTATGATTTGTTTTTAGATTTAAAAACAAACTTTGTTTCTAGATTAGGAATATAAAACAATACACAACAGTATAAATAAGTTTTCCTATAAAAAAAAGAGGCATAATACTCTGCACTTTTATTTCAAAAGAAGCCAAACATATTATTTTATCAAAAATATTATCCACTACCTTGATAATGAATTTACAAAAAACTTCTCAGAGGCCGTCAAGACTTAGAGTCTAATCAGTAATTATACTTGGGAATATATACAACACATTTCTCACATGAAAATTTCTATTGCTTTCATGGGTATACATAAATATATAATGTTTAAAAATAGTGTCTAGCACACTCTATTTAAATCATAATATTCATTGTATTCATCTTTATGATGAAATATGGTACACTTTTGAAATTTAATAAAAATAGATAGATAAGATAAGAAGGGATGGATGTTACAGTTCTACTTGGTCTGAATAGATTTAGATTGCTGTGGACCCTCATGTTTTCCTTTACCATGATCTCAATCAATTTTCTAAAAAATTACAGGAAAATAGGATATTGTAATTTTCCCTAATATATATATAGATTCCCTAAAAAACTAATATCAATTAATTTTATGCAAGGTTCTTGATCATTTATAATTTTTTTAATTTCAATGTAATACATTTCTATCATTCAAATATATATATCATAAATAACATACATGGGAGATTATTAGAGGTATATAGACCAACCGATTAAAAGTATCCATTGTAGAATAATTCAAAATATACACTGAATCTTCATAGTAAGAATTATGTGAAGAAAACATTAAGGATGATTCAATACATCAATGGATTAGATTATGAATTATAATTAACAAATACTTTATTGGATTTTTAAGACCCATAAACTAGCCATTGGATGGATTAAATTTGATATAAGGATAGAAAGAAAATGGTATCATGAGTAATGATAAAGCATTTCTGATGGTAGGATTGAACAAAATTAGAATGGCCCATCAGTACCATAATCCATTAGTAGAAAATCTAGTGGAATAATATTCCTTGGTATCCCATCTAGAGGTAACACGTTAGTTATTTTATATTCTATTTGTGGAATATCAGAACTAAATGTAGCAAAATAATTAGGGTGCAACCTTTCTAGAAGTGGCATAGTTGAATTAAGAGAAGCACATTTCAATTATTTGTAGAACTATTCTATACCTACAATGTTTTCATCCAATATAATATAAAAAAATAATATATTATACTCAAATATTAATGTAATTAGAAACATAATAAACATGATTTTAGAGCTTAACACATGGAGTTTGCAAATAGATATTTTGTAAATGTGACGCTAAACATTATTGGGATGTTTAAAAAATTGGAACGTAGTGATACTATTACCATGTTATGATTAATAATGTTTACGATAATACCATATCCCTATATTATACATCATACCTCATATTTAATTAAACCTTTTATCACATCATTATTTCATGATATTTGTGTTATTCTCTAATAATTTTCCCTTCTAACATCAATTATAATGACCAATAATCTAATCAAGTTAATTTCCCATTGATATTTATATATGTATAACAATATGTAATATAGTTCCATAAAATGCAAAACTAGACATTATATAACTTCGAAAAAATATGTAATAATGACAATAACATTAAATTTAGATTATAAATATTCCGATAAAAATGTTAGAAAATGTAATGGGATAAAAAATATAAAATAAGATAACGATAATATTTAAATAACTATTTACATTATACCTTAGTATGATATTATAAAAAACAATAATGTAAAAAATGAAACAAAATTGTATTAATTCAAATCCACTATGAAAATGAAAATAAATTACCACTGAAGGAAATATAATTTTATGAATAATTAATAAAACATGATGTATTAATGAACGATTTGAAATATATACAAACATTGCAAATTTGACACTTGGGATGAGTAATCTGCCCATTTGAACTATAATATGACTTTTAAAAATAGTATCATGACCTTTATAATAGTAAATAGGCCCATTTCATAATAAATAATATTTATTAATATTTGAAAAATAAAATATGGAAAATTTATATCATTTTATTTATAAATAAATTTTCTAAAAATTATAATGTCTCTTTTTGTATTTTTATGAAATATGTATATTATTTAACACTTATAATTAATATATAAATTATAAGGGATGCCTATTTTCCTAAAATGGTAAAAAAATTACTATGTGGTATTATAATGATAGAATAATATTATGAGAGTATAATTATGTTTTCAAATTGTAAAAAATATTATAATAATATTATAATATGTATTTATTATAATTAATAAAGTTTTTATATAATTATTTTCTAGTATCTAGATTTGTTTTCATAAATATGTTATTATTTTCAGAATATATATCTAGAAAATTTGTTAGGGTGGTTTTTTTCAAAAAATAATAATGTTTTAGTTAATAGTGAATCATAGCCAACTAATGTATTCAACATTATATGTAAAGTACATGAATAATTGAGTTATGACACATATAAGTAGGCAAATTTTAAACTCACATGCACTAATTACTACATCATGTCAAATGAATTGTCACTATAGGAATTATTGTGATAATTAATAGAAAAAATGATTATTGTATAAAAAACACCCATCTCATCCAATTATATGTAAAACCCCTCATCATCCCTTATCCTACCACATGTTATTCCTTATAATTTTTCAAATTTTAAACCAATTATCTTCTCCATCATCTCCTTTATTTCCCAGCATTACTGGTAACACCACCCAACCATACAAGGTTCCAGAAGGTGTATTTCAAAAGAGGAAATTTAAATAAATAATATTCTAAATCTATGACTATAAATTTTCTCCCACTTATATATCCACCTTAATTACACTATAAAACATTAAATTATAACTTTTTATGATATGTATACAATTTTTTTTATTTTTTTATCGGTTATCCATTTCACAACATGTTCTCATTTAATTATTACATAAAAATGTTTTCACATTATGGTAATTTCACAACAGCAAAAAAAAGACATTATGATTCTAAGTATGTCCATCACATATAGTTTTAATACATTTATTATAGTAAAAAATATATAAATCTATATATTTGATTTTCCCCCTTATTCCAAAATAATTAAATACCCTTAATGTTATATAAAAAATTTAAAATTATAATATTGTGAAAAAATACAAAATTATTTAACCATATAGAATTAAAACATGTCTTCTATAACTCATTATGATTTTTTATTGAATTGAATATTAAAACCCATTAAAAATAATAATGAAACTTTATATTTATTCTACTATAGTAATAGAGTTTTGAAAATATTTTATGTGAACTATAATATTTACTTATCAAATAATCATCCCTTGGAAGGAAGTGATGAGCTATGATGGGATTGTTGAAATAGAAATGTAATTTCATTTAAATGAATCTATAAAATTGATATCTTGATAATAAATCAAGTATATTTAATGAATTTTATTAATAATTAATTCAATAAATATAAATATAATATTCATGAGGAAAATTGAAATTTAAGAGTGGATAAGGTTTTTAGGATAGGGAACATACAAAATGTCACAACCCCCTCTAAAAAGTGCACCCCCTATGTCGAAAATATGAGAAGAGAGATAATGGTCCATTTTTCCCACCTCATGTACTCCCCTTGTTGGTGTCTAACACCAAGTTCGTAGTAATCACAAAAATGTGAGGTGTTACCCTCAATGAGAACACATGGAAAAGAGTGAGACAAGACATAAACGAAACAACTACAAATTAAACTTTAATATAAAATAATTCATAGTAAATATTTTAAATGACATGAAAAATCAAATACAACTGAAAACAGAAACTACATACAAGAAAAGAATGTAAAATAGAAACAACTATAAACCTGGAATATCTCCTGTAAACCCCGAGATAGTAATAACTAGCTTGATCTCCCACCATATTATGTTACCAGAAAAATAAATTATATAACAGTTGGTTAGTATAACAGTATACTCCATAAGATACTCCTCAGAGCCTCTCATGAATAAGTAATGGAAGCATGCTAATGAAATATGAAATTCACAAGAAAACTGACTTGTAAATGAAGAAAGTATAGTATGTTCTCATCCTCAACATGTAAACTCTCACTAGATATCACATATAAGATTTCATAATATAATAGTGTTTCTCAAGGGTACCCCACCACCACATCCCCACTGGTTTTCCGGTTTTCCCCAATGCCTCACGTTCTAAGTGTCTCTCTCTAAAAGGAAAGATCATTGAATCATGGGAGAGCACCCCAACACACACCTCATGCAAAATAGTGTCTTTCTGATAGACACCTGGGAAATTCTCCACACCATCAACACAACTAGAAGTAAAAAGGTGCTTCCTAGAGCCACCATATACTGCATAACATGTATCAAATGTCTTTTATTATACATCAAGCCACTATATCCCAAACACCTTGTATGGATCCACAAGCCATAAAATCTTTAACATGTTATACATATAGAAGATCTCATGAAACACTATCCAGAATATATGTGTGTGAAATGACCAAAAGATATTCCATCCCTCAACATACATAAATGTAAAAAAATAAATGTCTTGTATATGAGCAGAAATGACTACCAAGAGAAGAGTGAGAGGCCAATGGGGGTAGTCAACCATCATCATCCCATTAGAAAGTTAGGGAAAACACCCAAAGACATCAGAATTTCTAGAGTGTCAGTTTCCCAAACCGATGGGGTGGGGTAGCATATAGAAACACAAAACAAACCCGTTATAACATAGCTCACTAGGACACTATGGATAGAAAATATTATTATGCTCAATCATTGTTCACATCTCACTGACTTCTTGTTGCCATGACTAAGAATAGAAATATTATAATCTCACAAATAATTTAATAGGTTCAATAATTGACATGTTCCACTTTCATCAATTTCACTATATGTTAACTAATTCCTTAAACATTAATTAACAATTAATAAATCCACATTAATTTCCAATAACATCACAATAGAGTTCCATGCCCTACATGCATAACCAAACAAAGTCCACAGTTCCACAAATGTACAACCTCAGCATTGCATCCTAGAATGTTCCAACCCTATGCGTTCAACATCATTTCTTCAATCCTATTTTAACAACTATATCAATTTTCCAATATTCTAGGTATTCTAATAAATCATTCTATGCTATCCAACTCACGAGGCTCAACACATTGACTAGTTGAACTACCCTCCAAGTAATTACCACACATAGAAAAACCATAGAATCATCCTTCCTTGAGAAGATAAACATGAAAAGAATATGGAATACCCCTTCTGTCTTCCAATTTTGGGAGGAGGATAAGAAAGTCCATCGACATCAAGGAGTGTGGAAATTGTAGCATATAAACAAAAACAACAATCCAACATGAAAAAAATTCAGTAATCACATCTTCATCACTTTTTCATATTCTCCAATGTTATCCCCAACAACCATATTCATAAACCGGTGTATCTCTCCAATATAATAGTCAACTGCTACCACAAACATTGGGCCACCCTACCGCACATACCACAACAACCTTCTAGTCTCACATCATATCAAATGATGTACGAAACAACATGAAATTGTAATCATGGCCCCAATCAAGGTATTTAACCTGTACACATAATAAGGAATCCCATATATAATGAATAAGGAACATGGAAATTACCAAAAAGAGGGTAACTTAGATCCATACTATGAATTATCCATTATCAAAAAACATTTATTAAATACTTTTTGAATTAACTGTTTCATTTTCATTAGGTTCCAATTATGGGAAACATTACCTGTAGGCCTCCATTGCTATAAAAAATTAATTAACCATTCCTACTGGATCAATTTTATTATCATCAAATTATATCAACAACAAAAAAAATTACATTCAACTTTATAGTTGGACAAAAAATTTACAATTTATCCCAGTATTAAATTTTTTACCAATTTTCATCAAGAACGAGATGTTAAGGAAGAAAATCATATATATAGTTGGATATAGATAATAAAGAGGAAACATAATATGATTAAAACCAATTAATTAATATGTTTCAAATATTTATTATATAAAATTAATTATGATTCAGTTGGATAAATAATTATAACTCTACTAATATATAGAAGGAAAATATAGAATCCATGAATCACCTACATGAAAAGGTTTCCAAACTTCATTGCATGATAACATGCTAGTTATAATGAACAGGATCACCTCTCCTGTAAAAAATGCATTCACCTGATGACATCGTGGAACAACTGTCATGACCCATCCTCAGCGCCCGTTCCGTGACTACCCCAAGCCCTCCTTCCATAGGATAGAGGCTGGCGACTAGCACCAAAGGCATAAATCTCGATAACTGGGAAGGAATTGCCTTTATAAAAGTAAAAAAAACAACCCATAGTACAAGCGGAAGTAATACAAAAAATACAAAAGAAAGTGCTGAAAAGTAAGTGGGCCAGAATATAAACCCAACATAAAGTACAACTATAACTGAATGAAATTACAATAGAAAAAGACAATATATGGAAGAAAGGAAGAAACTCCTGGGTCATCCTCCTCGAATCCTACATGAACGGTAGGTACAAATAGCGAAGCTCCTGGATCATCCACCATGGATCCTACCTGAAGGGTAGGTATAGATAGGCTCCATAACACTCTCACCCAAAAACCTCCTCCGAGTATCGTCCCTTATTGAAGTCCACCTTCGGATACTGACTCAACGTGAGATCCACCTCCGGGTACCGTCTAGCCCTCGAACATTCGGCCTATGTCAGCGCTGACTGTCATCTGCAACCAACACAATGAGGTGCGGGCATATCCCATGTAGGGGTGAGTATAATGATACTCAGTTGGGACCCCAGGAACCTCAAGGTCTCACTAAATCCAACAAGGATAACCACAAAGAAGGATCTCAACAGATAACCCCTACTTAGGTATAAGCCCATACTTATACCTAAGTTACCATGTAACCCATCTCAATCATGAAGAAACACAAAGGTTAAGAAGCCAACAGATTACTATCACCCAAGTATATGCACATACATATAACTAAGTTATCAAGTGACCCATCTATTTCATGAGGTAAACACAAAGGTCATAGACTCAGCTCAAACCTGGATTTTCATTAACGAAATCGTAACTGCTGAAGAGCCCAGTCTCTGGAGAGTATAGTGATCCTGTCACGAGTATGAGGTACTGCTCAGTAACCTAAGATTTCTGAGGTACTCCTCCTGTTGAGTACTGCAGGTCATCCACCCAAACATAGTTGTCCTTCCTGCCGGAGTATGCCACCCAAACACAGTAGTGCATCCCCCATAATAGTCTGCAGAGGTACTCTCCGGACGAGTACCACGGGTTTGCACCCAAACTAAATAGTGATCCTTCCTCCATGGGTCTTCACCCAAACAAAGTAGTTCTCCATCCACTAGGCTAGTCGACTCACTCCAAGTCGAGTCAGTCAAGCAGTCGTCAGGTCTCAGTCGGCTACACGGTCTCCGTACTCCGTACGCTCGTCTTAGGGAGGGTCCGCTCCACGAGCTACTGGTCGATACTCCAAGTATCACAAAGTATCACGAAGAAGTATCTCAAAGAACAGCCTGGTCATAGGGGTCTCAATGCAATAGACGACGCGTCAATCGGACGCCCGATCTGTGAGTTATTAGTCGTTTCGTCCCAGGGGCCTGGTTGGTTTCATGTGTGAACCAACCTGGACGTATCTCAAATCTACCCCGAACTACCATAGGGTATAATCATAGGGACCATTTCTCAACGTGATCACCAACGCCGCTGATGGTTCGTCAAACGGACGTCCGGTCTGAAAGTTATCAGCTTTTCCGTTCCAGGGGCCCGGTTGGATTTCGGGTACAATCCAACTAATCCACTATCCAACTGCAACCAAAACTCAGTCTAAGTATTTCAAAAGATCCATCTCATCAAGAGGAATCCAATAAAGTTGACGGCAAGTCAATCGGACGTCCGAAGATCAAGTTATAAGCGTTGCCGCTCTGAAGGCCTGGTAGGTTTTGGGTTCGAACCAACTCGGCCATACCCAAAGTTCTCCGAAACTATGAGTGTAATATAATGAAACAACCGCCTCGATCCAAGGATCTCATCATAATGGATAGTTCATCGATTGGAGGTTCGTAGCCCATGTTATGGGAATTTGAACGAAAACAGTCCGTAATGGGGGGTCTGGGCCCTGCCCAACCCCCCCTGGGTCGGCCCGAACCGAGCGACCCGACCCAGGTCCAGGTCCGGCCCGGCGGAGTGTGGCCTGACCTGGGCGGCCCGGCCCGCTTGTGCGGCCTGTTGGCCCGGCGTGAGCACACCCGCAAGACCATCTGGCCTTGGAGTTGCGGAAAGGGGGGGGGGGGTTTCCACCCTTGATTGTAGCCCCCCCCCCACGGGGGGGGGGGGGGGGGGGCTCCCCTGACCGCCGGGGGTTACGACCCCCGATCTTCCTTGGTCCCGCGCGGCCGCGGGATGAGCCGCTGCGGCTTCAACCGTGGCGGCCCTTACACGGACCGCCAGAGTTGCACCAGTGGTCCGTTTTCAATTCTGACATCGCCTACGGTCCTCCCGGGACCTTCCCTTTGATGGAAAGCCTTCAAATTTCCCATGTTTCCCGTTATCCCATGGCCCATCAATCCTCATTCCAAATAAACAAATCATGTCTCTTCGTAGATTTCCAGAGCGGGGCGACGGTGTCGCGGCTTCGTTCGGCCTCCACGGTGCGGTGCAAAGGCGCCGCACTTCCTCGCCGATGATCCTCCTTGTTTCCGCGTCGTGCCGTTGCACCGCGCCACCTTTGATCGAGTCGCGACAAACACATTAATGAAGGGGGAAGAGGGTCGGCCGTGTTCATGCGGTCTGACTTCCTCTCGTTAATTCAATATCAAGCGGCTTAAGAAAAATTGATTTTGGACGTTCAAGAAAGATTCATGAACCAAAATCAAACCCCCTACAATTTCCCCACAAATTAATATTCCCATCCCTCAAAAGAAATCATTAGCAGATCAACTTGAGAATGAGTTGATCAGAGTTCATTGTTTTAGAAGGAAAAAACCACTAGAATATAAACTTACACAAATTTAACCCCTACCTCGATGAAAACGTTGAGCGGAGGTTTGTCGTGGAATTGATCATCGTAGAAGAATGCTTCGCGGAAGAAGAGGGTTGTTGGCGTCCCGGTACATGGCATCGCATAGTCGATCTCTAAGGATTCAGTGTTCTTCATCGGAGATCAGTGCGTTCTTCGCATTCTTCGATGAAGAAGAATAACTTTAGAGTTCTATCTCCTCCCATTCCCCACACAACCATCCAACCCCTAATAAAATAAGACTCTTCTTATCTTATTACCCATCCAATGCATTTTTCAAAATATGTGAAAATGTTCAATTAACTTAACTTAATTAATCTTGACCTTGTCAAAATTAAATGAAGTAGAGTTGGCATAATTAATGAGAGGGTGTATCACAAGGGGTGTTGGAGTGAGTTATGGAAGATGAGAGGTCACCCACTTAATGGGGAAGTTAGAGGATGTTTAAGGAATGCGAAGGGGTGGGGTTCGTGTGGGCCCCACCTCACCTTAATCCTCTCATTGGTAGTTAAGTGGGTCCCACCGCTAACTCCCTTACTTAGGTTATAACCACATAAAAGAGGAATAATGTGTTGTGACACTACACTAAATCCACTTAACATGAAAAGAAAATATAATTGAAAAGTAATTTTATTTTTATCCTTCACTTTTTTTTAAACAACTCATCCTGAGAAAATGCTACTCCAGAAATGGTCTTCTAAAGCAATTACCGGTGCTGCAGTTTCATCAGTGCCCTCAGATTTCAATTCCGAGCAACAGTTCAAAAGATAGAAAAACTCGCTCGTTCGTTCACTGAACGTACCCGAGCTAAACTTCGGAAAATGATTCTGGGCTCATCAGGCCTCGGAAGCGGGCGCCGTTAGAAACTACGTTCATGTAAAATTCCAAAGAAATTAAGAAAAAAATTTCCTTGAAATTTCAGGGTCTTTACATTACTCCCACCTCAGATCTTTACATCCTCGTAAAGCTATAACACAAACTAGGGAAACAAAAGTGGTACTGAGCACGCATTTGAGCTTTCCGCTCCCATGTGCCTACCTGGAGGTTCCCGTGCTACCAATGAAAGCGCAAAAGAGGAATCGACCATCCTCGTAGGACCTGTTCTGTTCGGTCCTCAACCTCTATTGAAACCCCACAAAAGTCACCCCATTTCCAATGTCTAGTTCCCCATGGTCGATGATGTGCGTCAGGTCAAGCACGTATATCCCCAGTTGAGATACGTGGAAGTTTTCGTGCACCTGTTGCAACTGAGGTGGATGGGTCAAATGGTAAGACACCTCGACTACCCTACTGAGGACCAAAAAAAGGTCCACTGAACCTCGGAGATTACTTGCCGCCTTGGCCTCATCTTCGTAAACCTCGTCGAGGTGAGACCTGTATAAGGTCGTGATCATCATCCTCGATATCTAGAGTTCCCACTTTCTTGATTAGAACTGAAACTCAAAACTCCTGCTGCCACTTTGGTATGGTTGGAAGACTCAAGAGTGATCGGCTACGCCCTCCTATGCATGAGTTTATCTTGTGCTTTTTGGGGTTTCCTTTTCACCGACCAAGGAAAACCCGTCCCAACATTGTAGGTAAACCACAACCTATTTGCCTAATACAATCAATCTAAGAATGAACCGTGAATCCAATCCATACCCAGACCAACATCGTAAGTCCTCGACGCTACCACCAAGATATTCCAACTGAAACTCTCGCCTCTATGGTAAGACCACATTGTCGACGTAAGTGTGATTATCGAGTATCCTCCCAAGGTATCTCCAGACGTGAGGGTAAAGTCTATGGTTTACCAGAAACTCTAGGTTTAGGACAAGTTTCATGGAGGGAAGGAATGATTCGTATCAACATCTGTTAATACGACAACTAGTAGTGGACACAGACTGTCCCTCGAATCATTCTTAGAGCCATTGGGTCACTTTCTTTAACCGCATACAGCTACTCTCTTCCCCATCCATCCAGTTCCCTAAGCCTGGCGGGAACAAAAAAGGCTGGTGGTTGTAACATGTTGAAATGTACACCACCTCATGCTGCTTTCCTAGCTCTGCCTCCGGGTCTACTGCTCTGCAGACTCATCTATCCTTAACACTCCTTCTTGAAACACTTACATGCCCAAGTCTCCGAGACTGGTGCCAATTTCCTGTTTCTTGCTATGCTGTGCAGTCTTCATCCGCTCCTAAATGATCTGCACCTTCTTCATCATAACTCGTACCATCTCTGGTCGGTAGGAAGTTTTCCGACGTGGCAAATCGGTCAATGACCACCCTTCTTTGCCTACGATCTGTAAGTGTTGCTAATATTTCTCCTTTGACGAAAATAGAAACTTGGTCCCATCCCCTGGTTGAACCACTCCCAATGCCTAATACATTCAATCTAGACATGAACTATACTATTTCATGCCCTGGATGACATCGTAATGCATCGAAGTTACTTCCAAGAGATCCCACCATCGCTCTCGCCTCGAAGGGTCGAGTCACACTGTCAACATCAGTGCGAGGTCACTGGGTCTCCTCCTGTAGAAATCGTGAAAGTGAGGGTCAAGTCAATAGTCTTAACCGAGACCTATCAGTATCAAGTAATAAAAGTATAGGAAAGATAACATCACAAAGATAAGTGTATTTTATTACTACAGCTCAAAGTACTAAGACACAAATACAACAGAAACATGGAACTACAAGTACAAGGGACAAAAGGAATCCACTAGTTCCGTTATTATCCGCATGGTTTTGGAGCTCCACTACCTGAAGATGTATAATCTCTAAAAAACTCTCAGCCACTTCCTCAAGCCAGTCCTCAGCCACCTGTGAGTCGATCTCGCCTCGGAACTTGAGGGTATCTGATGTTGGAACATGTGTAAGGTAGTAAGTCTATAAGTGTCACATACCGGTACCTCCAGTTGTAACTGCTGACCAATAGGTAGTGATGTAAGGATGACACACTACCTGAAGGCACCATCTCAGGCATCGGTCCATGTACTAAAGCCTCATCACTATGCGGACCATCCTCATGGTCACTCACTATAAAAAAATAGTATCCAAGTCTACCATCCACTCCACTGGTATCTCAACTAGGCAGAAAACTCTAGAAATCGCCTCCAGCCAGTCCTCTGCTGTCTAGGAATCTACCTCACCTCGTAACCTTGGAGGCCATTGCTGCTGGAACTTGTGCAACGCGCTCTGCCATCATGCATAGTTCGCTAGTAAGGCTAGTATAATCTGCTGCATAACATGTGGTGGTGCTGCTAGTACACCACTCGAGGGTGCCAACATAGTAAAAATGGCCCCGCAACAGAGCCTCGCCGCTCGGTGTGCTGTCAGCGAGTACTCTCTCGGATCTCCAACTGACTGTCTGCGTGGAGACATCCTGAATAGATGTGACCCGGTCAATGATTTATACCTGGTGAGCTGACCTGGTTTGAGATGACTTTAAAACTCATGGAAACACACACGCAATCAGTGTTTTTCATGCACAATGTTGGAAATCAGTAGTCAGGGTCCTGGTGTACAGATACGTCGACTGACGCACCAACACTAGACTCCCGGAACTGAAGACCAAACTCGGTACCCTTAACACTATTGATTCACAAAAAAGGAATATCAGAGTTATAAGTTCTGCGGTAGAACTAACTCCTCTGATACCAAATTGTCACGACCCATCCTCGGGGCCCATTTCATGACTACCCCATGCCCACCCTCCATTGGCCAAGGTCTGGCGACTATCACCAAAGGCAAAAATCCCGATAACTGGGAAGTAATTGTCTTTACAAAAGTAAACAAAACATCCCAGAGTACAAGCGGAAGTAATACACTAAGTAAAAAAAAGTGCTGAAAAGTAAGTGGGCCAAAATACAAACCCAACTGAAAGTATAGCTACAACTGAATGAAAGTACAACAGAAAAAGACAACATCTGGAAGAAAGGATGAAACTCCTTGGTCGTCCACCTTGTATACTACCTGAAGGGTAGGTACAAATAGCGCAACTCCTGGATTTTCCACCACGGATCCTACCTAAAGGGTAGGTACAGATAGCCTCCACAACTCTCTCTCTCGTCAACCCCTTCCGAGTATCATCTCTTCTTGAAGTCCACCTTCGGATACTGACTCAACGTGAGATCCACCTCCGGGTACCGTTTGGCCCTCAAACACTCAGCCTCTGTCAGTGCTGCCCGTCATCTACAATCAACACAACAAGGTGCGGGCATAGCCCGTGTAGGGGTGAGTATAATGATATTCAGAAGGGACCCCGAGACCCTCAAGGTAACACTAAATCCAACAAGGATATCCACAAAGAAGGATCTTAATAAATAACCCATACTTAGGTATAATCCCATACTTATACCTAAGTTATCAAGTAACCCATCTCAATCATGAGGAAACACAAAGTTTATGGTATCAAAGGATAAATATCACCCATGTATATGCCCATACATATACCTAATTTATCAAGTGACGCATCTTAATCATGAGGTAAACACAAAGGTCATAGACCCAGCTCAAACCAGGATTTTCATTATTGAAACTGTAACTGCTGAATAGCCCCGTCTTTGGAGAGTACAGTGATCCTGTCATGACTCCGAGGTATTGATCACTAACCTAAGACTGCTGAGGTACTCATCCTGTTGAGTACCTCGGGTCAGCCACCGAAACATAGTAGTACTTCCCGCCGGAGTATGCCACCCAAACACAGTAGCGCATCCCCCCTAATAGCATGCAGAGGTACTCTCCAGACGAGTACCGCGGGTCTGCAACCAAACTCAGTAGTGCTCCGTACGCCATGGGTCTGCACCCAAACAAATTAGTGCTTCATCCAATGGGCTAGTCAACTAACTCAAAGTCGAGTCGGTCAAGCAGTCGTCAGGTCTCAGTCGGCTAAACGGTCTCCGTACTCCGTACGCTCATCTCCTAGAGGGTCCGCTCCACAAGCTACTGGTTGATACTCCAAGTATCACAAAGTCTCATGAAGAAGTATCTCAAAGTACTGCCTCGTCATAGGGGTCTCAACGCAATAGACGGCGCGTCAATCGGACGCCCGGTCTGTGAGTTATTAGCCTTTTCGTCCCAGGGGCCTGGTTGGTTTCATGTGCGAACCAAACCTACCATATCTCAACTGTACACCGAAATCTTATAGGGTATAATCATAGGGACCGTTTCTCAACGTGATCACCAACGCCGCTGACGGTTCGTCAAACGGACGTCCAATCTGAAAGTTATCAGTTTTTCTGTTCTAGGGGCCTGGTTGGATTTCAGGTACAATCCAACCCGGCCACTATCCAACTGCAACCAAAAATCAGGAATAGTATGCAAGAAGTTCCGCCTCATCAAGAGGAATCCAATAAAGTCTACGACATATCAATCGGACGTCCAGACCTCAGGTTATAAGCGTTTCTGTTCCGAGGGCCCAGTTGGTTTCGGTTTCGAACCAACTCGGTCGTACCCAATGTTTTCCGAAACCTTAAGTGTAATATACCGAAACGACGGTCTCAATTCAAGGATCACATGAAAACTGAAGGTGTGTAGATCTGAGGTCTATAGCCCATGTTATGGGTGTTTGAACGAAAATAGTCCGAAATGGGGGGTCTGGGCCCGACCCAGCCCGGCCCAAAACCCCCTGGGTTGGCCCGAACCGATTCGACCCGACCCAGGTCCAGGTCCGGCCTGGCTGGGCGCGGCCCGACCCGGTTACCCCACCCGGCCCTGCCTACGAGGCCCAGCCCGGCAGGGGCGGCCCGGCCAGGCCCGACGTGGGCAGCCGGTTGGCCCGGCGTGAGCACACCTGCACGGCCAGCTGGTCATGCCGTTGTGGAAAAGGGGGGGGGGGTGTGGGGGCGGTTTCCCCCTTGATTTACCCCCCCCCCCCCCCCACATGGGGGCCACTCCCTTGACCACTGGGGGTTACGACCCTCGGTCACCCTCAGTCACGCGCGGCCGCGGGACGAGCCACCTGCCGCCAAGGCGACCCTTCCCGGCGGTGCACCGGGAGCCGCCGTGCCGACGTGGCGTGCCATCAGACCCTTCCGCGGACCGCCGAAGATGCTCCGGTGGTCCGTTTTCAATACAAACTTTGCCTGTTGTCCTCTCAGGCCCGTGCAGACCGTTCTTACATGTCCTGTCGAAGCCTTCAAATCGCCCCTGCAGCCCGTTATTCCATGTCCAGTCGATCTGCACGCCAAATAAACAAACCACGTCTCTTCGTGGTTTTCCGGCATGGCATGACGGTGTCGCGGCTTTTTTCGGCCTCCACGTCGTGGCCCAAAGGCGCCACACTTCCTTGCTGATGATCCTTCTTGATTCTGCGTGGTGTCGTTGCACCACGCCACCTTTGATCGAGCCGTGAAAAACACATTAACGAAGGGGTAAGAGGGTCGGCCATGTTCGTGCGGTCCAACCTCCTCCCGTTAATTTGATATCAAGCGGCTTAAAAAAATTTGATTTTGGACAGTCATGAATGATTCATGAACCAAAATCAAACCCCCTACAATTTCCCCACAAATAAATATTCTCAAACCGCAAAAGAAATCATTAGCGAATCAACTTGAGAATGAGTTGGTCCGAGTACTTTGTTTTAGAAGGAAAGAACCCCGGGAATATAAACGTATATATATTTAACCCCTACCTCGACGAAAATGTTGAGCAGAGGTTCGTCGCAGAATTGATCATCGTGGAAGAAGGCGTTGTGGAAGGAGAGGGTTGTTGGCATCGCGGTACATGGCATCGCGTAGTCGATCTCCAAGGATTCGGCATTCTTCATCGGAGATCGGTGCGTTCTTCGCGTTTTTGAAGAAGAAGAAGAAATTTAGACTTCTATCTCCTACCATTCCCCACACAACCATCCAACACCTAATAAAATAAGACTCTTCTTATTTTATTATCCACCCCATGTATTTTTCAAAATATTTCAAAATGTTGAATTAACATAACTTAATTAATCATGAGCTTGTCAAAATTAAATGAAGTAGAGTTTGCATCATTAATGAGAGGGTGTGTCACAAGGTGGTTGGAGTGAGGTATGGAAGATGAGAGGTCACCCACTTAATGGGGATGTTAGAGGAGGTTTAAGGAATGTGAAGGGGTGGGGTTCGTGTGCGCCCCACCTCACCTTTAATCCTCTCATGGGTAGTTGTGTGGGTCCCACCCCTATCTCCCTTACTTAGGTTATAACCACATAAGATAGGAATAATGTGTTGTGACACAACACTTAATCCACTTAACAAGAAAAGAAAATATAATTGTAAAACAATTATTTTTTTATCCCTCACTTTTTTGAAACAATTCCTCCCGAGTAAACGCAACTCCAGAAAGGGTCTTATTAAGAAATTACTTGCACTACAGTTTCATCAGTGCCCTCAGATTTCAATTCCGAGCACTAGTTCAAAAGTTAGTAAATCCCGCTTGTTCGTTCACTGAACATACCCGAGCTATACTTCGAAATATGATTATGGGCACACCGGGCCTCGGAATCAGGTGCCGTCAGAAAGTGCGTTCATGTAAAATTCCAAAGATATTAAGAAAAAAATTTCCTTCATATTTCCGGGTATTTACAGCAACCAAAAATGTTGACACCCGAGAAATAGCCTTTATAAACATGGAGATAACTTTAAATTTTATATAAAGGTGAAAAAATAGGAAATATATTGGTGAACCTAGAAGACAGAGTTAGAAAATACCATATATTGAATATGGAACGACACTTCCTGTTTGCCCCAAAACTGAGAGTGTGCATGTATCAGGAAGAAAAATCAAGGTAAATGATCCATGGTTTGCTGTTCTATCCCAAAAATCCTATTGGAAGAATGTCTCGGGGTGCCACACATTGAAAGAAGGAACAAGGAATGAATGAATGGAAGCATCTTTACTTTGACAGATTAGATCTGAGACTAATGGGATCTGAAACAACATGGAATTTTTATTAATGTGGATCACATTAAACCAAACAGTTTAACCAAATAAAATCCTAAAATATTTTAAAAATTAATTGTTACGATTTATTTACATTGAAATAGGTTAAACCACACATAAAATTTTCATTGAACTCACATTACATCATATAATGATGTCAATAGGGAAAAGATATTGTATATGAAAAAATATGGAAATTCTGAACAAAATACTAAAAATGAATCAATATTCTTGAGAAACAATAGCAACTAATGATAGATGAGTCACCAATATGGAAACATTGTTGCAACTACCATTAGATGTCTCACCATTCATGGAATAGTGTACACCCACTGTTATATTTATTAATATTATAGGTCTCACCATTCTGGAAACAATATTGAATCTTCTGTTTGATGTCACTCTATTGTGGAAACATTGTAGCACCTACCATTTGATGTCTCCCCATTCTGGTACACTTTTGATCCAATCGTTATATGTTTCTCTGTAACGGCCCAAAATTTTGAATAAATCTTTTTTCCTAATATCATGTGTTATTTTATTTTATTTTTATACTCAATAAAAAAATTTTATTTGATAAACATGATTATAATTAAAATGAGACCATTGGGTTCTAACTGTTATATGACCATCGGTCAATATGACCGTTGTGAACAAAATGTTTTGATTATTGTCTCTAAATACAAGTAATCTTGGTTTATTATTATAGAAAGAAGATTCGATGGCCTCACCTAAAAGTCTTGGACCGATCGAAGCCCATCTAACAGAACTTGGGAAGGAGGTAGCACCATTGGGATTTGCTCTGGACCAAACCCAAGCCGAACTTCATCGTGTGAAGCTATAACGGAATCGCCTTCGCGAGAAGTTCAAACTGATTGAAATTACTACTCGGGCAATGTTGGCCAAGCCTCCCTCGGACTCTCTCACCTTAGCACACCTTACACTTTGGTCCTATGCTAGTGTGATAAGATGCTATGTAAGGAGACTGTAACTACCTTGTGTAATCCTTTGTTTTAAATAAAAATTGGGTTTTCTTCTTATGATGAAGTTTATGAATTTTTAAATGACCGGATAAATATAGTATGCATATTTTTGATGAATTTTAGAAAAAGGATATTTTAAAAATGTTTATGTAAACATTAAATAATTAAAAATTTGTAATGATTTTTGAAAAATGGTCTTCTACAATTATGTTCAGTACAAAATTTGGAGTCTAATAAGATCAACTTGATTTTTGATGAATAGTAAATTATGAATAGTGATTTTATGATTAAGATTAGTAATATGACCAAATGGATGAGTAATCTCACTTAAAGAAAGTTTTAAAATAATGTAGGCACCTTGATTAAGTAATGTGATTCAATAAAATGGTTAAATAACGGTTTCATAAATTATTATTCAAGTATTAGTTTTTTCGGGTGAATAGTGTTTTTTAATTAAAAAATTAATTAAAAATATTTAGAAAATTATTTTTATAAAAATGACTTTATTTTTGAACTTAGAGCATCGATATTATGTTATGGTAATTTTTGGGGATTTTTCTGAAAAAAACGAATTTTCGATGAATAGTGTTTTTATTTAAAAATTAAATTAAAATTATTTAGAAAATTATTTTTATAAAATTGACTTCATAAATGTATTTAGAGCATCGATATTTGGTTAAGGTGAAATTTGGGATTATTCTGAGAAAGTTGAATTTTCGATGAATAGTGAAAGTATAGTTTTTAAGTTACGGGTGTTTAATGACATCATTAAATGATTTATTAAGTATATATTCAATATGGTCGAATTGTGAATTGTGAGATAAGGTGTGAGGTGTCCCAAGTGGCCAATACCATGGGCAAATACCATGGGCAAGCCCATGGTTTTGCCAAAACAACTAGTGAGGTGTCCCTTGGTCATTAATGCCTTGTCCCCTCACTTTCCCAATAAATACCCACCCTTTCCTCCTTTAGTTTCCACTCCCAACTCTTCCCCAACGAAGTTCTGGTCTCCTTACCTCACAAGGAGTCCTCCCAATGTTCCCTCAAGCCCTCAAGGTCCAAAACTTTGAGTTTCAAGAGTCACGTTTTAAGCTAAGGGATCCAACCTCTCTCTTTCATTTCAAGTAATCTCTTTTATGTAATTCCTTTTATGCTAAATGTTATTATGTTGGAGGATGTTCTTTTATACTCCTATTACTGCCCTTTTTATGTTCACATAATGAGAGATCCCCTCTTACTCTCATTATTTCGTTTTATGATGTTTTAAGTGGCGCCGTTAGGCTGCCGAAATTTTTGTAACAGATTCTTTCTCCCTTCTCATTTTTCAAGATCTATTTTCATGTAAAGTATTTCAAGTTCCTTTTTGTTATGTTGGGGTATTATCTCTATATCTATCATACTGGACTCTTATGTTCATATGATGAGAGACCCCATTTGATCTCTTCAATTCAGTATTTTGATGTTTTAAGTGGCGTCGTTAGGCTGCCGAATTTGTAAGTGGTTCTTCACCCTTCTCGTTTTGAAGTTCTACTTTCATGTCAATTCTTTCAAGTTACTTTTTTTTATGTTGGGGTATGATCTATATATCTATCATACTGGACTCTTATGTTCATATTATTAGAGACCCCTTTTGATCTCTTCAATTCAGTATTTTGATGTTTTAAGTGGCGTCGTTAGGCTGCCGAATTTTTAAGTGGTTCTTCACCCTTCTCGTTTTGAAGTTCTACTTTCATGTCAATTCTTTCCAGTTTCTTTTTGTTATGTTGGGGTATGATCTCTATATATATCATACTATACTTTTATGTTCATATGATGAGAGACCCCATTTGTTCTCTTCAATTCAGTATTTTGATGTTTTAAGTGGCGCCGTTAGGCTGCTGAAATTTTTAGGGGATTCTTTCACCCTTCTCATTCTTTTCAAAGTTCTACATTCATGTCAAGTATTTCAAGTTACTTTTCATTTATGTTGGGGAATTGTCTCTATATCTATCATACTAAACTCTTATGTTCACATGATGAGAGACCCTATTTGATCATTTCGAATCATTTTTGTTGATGTTTAAGTAACGCCGTTAGGCTGCCGAACTTTCATAAGAGAAATCAAATTTTTGTCTTCCTTCCATGTTTTTCATTTCAAATGGTATTTCCTTGAAATTTCATTACCATGATCATGTATCCTTCTTATTCTGTCCATCTACTGTTTTATGGGTCATTTATGAATGTTTGACCCATTTTCCCCCTCTTTTTAATGTCTTCTAAAACCTCGTAACATAGCCGTTATGCTGCAGAATTTCCGTCTCAAAATGTCTCTCTCTTTTTCTAAATTTCTTTTATATTATTAAGTGAATACTCAAAGATCTTTCTTCTAAATGGGTATTCAAATATATACCAAAATTTTCTATTTTAAATTCTGGGATTTACATACATGAGACCCACTTTCCCCTTTTCGTGGGTTTAAAGTAACGTAAAGATCATGTCTTTAAAGCAGTTTTTAAAACGTTATGATTATGAAATGAATCCCATTTATTTTATGCTATATGGGTTATTTATGAAATGTTTTATGATGATATATGATGATAAAGGCAAATTTAAGGGTGCGCCCTGATAGCGCTCCAATGCATTGGGTAAAGAATTAATCTCTAGAGATGACCATTTTAACGACGCCTTGGTGAATAACCATGGTAATTTTTAACGACACCTTGGGGATGGACCTTGGTGAAACGAAACGATTGTCAATATTAAATTTTTCAGCCACATCTTCAAGTTATGAAAAATGTTACTTTTATTATGATATATCTCATGATTTCTTTCTCATGCCTTAATGTTCTTTTCATGACCTTATTGAAGTATCTCAAGTTCACATGTAAAATGTTTCTCTTGTTTTCCTTACTGGGCCTTCTGCTCACCCATTGCTTTGATGTATGTCCCCAGGTTATGAGATGCAGAAATGAACCTAGGATGAACATAAGGAGAAGCCTTTCAAGTGTTTAAGAAGAATGTTTTTTTTGTTTCATGTTTTAAGTTCCTCGTTTCCAAGACACTAAACCTTAAAGATCCTCGATTTTGTAAAATGTAAATGAAAGTTTATGTGATAAAAAGGCGGGATGCTATAGTTGGTATGAAAGGATGGTTTAGTTATTTGTGGAAATTAGGATATGAAAACTTTAAGAAGAATCCTATAGAAAAGTTAAAATATAGGAAATCTTCCTGGTATTTTGGTGAGTATTGAGTAAGGGGTTTCCAAGAAAATACATCCCTGTCTGGATACGAGCAGGTAGAGGTGGCTCTAGCACAGAGGTACATAGGGGTAAAACCCGAAAACACCGCTTTGAGCTAGACTCGAACGGGAACTGGTACACGACAACGGGCCTTGCTGCACTCTTGGTTACGACACTCCCGGGGGATATGCTTTGGTAAATTCATAAGCTTAGTATGAACCATTATTAAAGGAACAAAGATAAAATAAAATGAAGATTCACATAAGAATATATGATCATTGATAACCTAGATGGGAACCTAGGGGATCACAAGTTAGGGTATACTTTTTAACTACAAGTTATCCTTATATACTTTATGTTTCTTTTCATGATTATTGGCTAAGTATTTAAGCCCCTAATTAAAGTTTCTTTTCTTAGTTAATGGAGGGAAATGGAAGAGCATGTCTCAACAACCATTGTGATAGGAAATGATACGATTACCGTACTAATATGACAGAGATGATTAGGGGATTAAAATATGATTTTTATTTTGGAAGACGTTCACTATTTTGGGGACCCTATATGATCGAGGTAAATAGATTACAACAGTATTTTCATTGAGGACTAAGATTGAATTATATTTGAAGAATTGATGAATTTAAGGTGGACTTATAGAAATTTAGGTTACTTATGGGAATGACTAACCTATCTTGGGTTAAATATTGTTCGGTTAGATACTTCTGTTATAAGATGTTAGGAGTGGTTGATGTTGTTTAGAGATAAACAATGAAGTTTTGGAAGACTATGTTATCAAATCCTTCTTGTATTCGGGTTTCAATCTTAGTTTGGTTTATTTTGAGGAATTTTAAGGACCGTTATTTATGGAATGGACTAGGATGAACTTTGGGTAGTACCATGGAACTTTGAAGATTTAAAAGTAGTTTCCATTCCTATGGGATTCTTTCTTTTTTTGAAGAGTTGTTTTACCTGACCCTTTCGGTTTTTGGGATAATGTTTAAATATAAAAGAAATAGATAGTTAATCTTTTGTGGATTATGTGATTCTCTAGAAGATGATTCTTGTGTTTTGATGAGACCAAGTAGTTTTGAATGCTCATAGTTTAGAGAAAAGATTAGTTTTGGGTAGAAATTTATTAAAGGATGAAACCCTACATGAAGGTAGATATATTTCCTTATGTTTTTGTTCAATGTTGTAAATGAATTCCTCAAAGTTATGAAAAGTAACGTAAAACAAAAACGTTGGTGGTTTACGTTTCCTAGTAGGTAATCAAAGACCACTTGCACACATCATAATTTTGGGATTTTTTGGTGGTTAACTTCCTCCTAATCATGTTTTCTATCACTCTCCTTTAGGACGTGACCCTTTGTTTTCTCCTCCATGTCCATGTTTCCTACATGGAATCCTAGTATGAGTAAACTCGGGTGGACATTGTACTTCCTTTTCTCTCATTTAAAGTAATGGTGTCACAGACTCTTTTTCCGATGTGGGACTTTCAATGAAATTTCAAAACCCAATTTTTTTAAAATTGCGAGGATGCAATTTCTTAGGGGGGAAGATTGTAACGGCCCGAAATTTTGAATAAATCTTGTTTCCTAATTTCATGTGTTATTTTATTTTATTTTTATACTCAACAAAAATCTTTTATTTGATAAACATGATTATAATTAAAATGAGACCATTGGGTTCTGACTGTTATATGACCATCGGTCAATATGACCGCTGTGAACAAAATGTTTTGATTATTGTCTCTAAATACAAGTAATCTTGGTTAATTATTATAGAAAGAAGATTCGATGGCCTCACCTAGTAGTCTTGGACCGATCGAAGCCTATCTAACAGAACTTGGGAAGGAGGTTGCACCATTGGGATTTGCTCTGGACCAAACCCAAGCTGAACTTAATCGTGTGAAGCTAGAACGGAATCGCCTTCGCGAGAAGTTCAAACTGATTGAAATTACTACTCGGGCAATGTTGGCCGAGCCTCCCTCGGACTCTCTCAACTTAGCACACCTTACACTTAGGTCCTATGCTGGTGTGATAAGAGGATATGTAAGGAGACCATAACAACCTTGTGTAATCCTTTGTTTTAAATAAAATTTGGGATTTTTTTCTTATGATGAAGTTTATGAATTTTCAAATGATCGGATAAATATAGTATGCATATTTTTGATGAATTTTAGAAAAAGGATATTTTAAAAATGTTTATGTAAACCTTAAATAATTAAAAATGTGTAATGATTTTCAAAAAAATGGTCTTCTACAATTATGTTCAGTACAAAATTTGGAGTCTAATAAGATCAAATTGATTTTTGATGAATAGTAAATTATGAATAGTGATTTTATGATTAGAATTAGTAATATGACCAAATGGATTAGTAATCTCACTTAAAGAAAGTTTTAAAATAATGTAGGAACCTTGATTAAGTAATGTGATTCAATAAAATGGTTAAATAACGGTTTCATAAATTATTATTCAAGTATTAGTTTTTTCGGGTGAAAAGTGTTTTTTAATTAAAAATTTAATTAAAAATATTTAGAAAATTATTTTTATAAAAATGACTTTATTTTTGAACTCAGAGCATCGATATTATGTTATGGTAATTTTTGGGGATTTTTATGAAAAAAGGAATTTTTGATGAATAGTGTTTTTATTTAAAAATTAAATTAAAATTATTTAGAAAATTATTTTTATAAAATGGAGTTCATAAATGTATTTAGAGCATCAATATTTGGTTAAGGTGAAATTTTGGGATTATTCTGACAAACTTGAATTTTCGATGAATAGTGAAAGTATAGTTTTTACGTTACGGGTGTTTAATGACATAATTAAATGATGTATTAAGTATATATTCAAAATGGTCGAATTGTAAATTGTAAGATAAGGTGTGAGGTGTCCCAAGTGGCCAATACCATGGGCAAATACCATGGGCAAGCACATGGTTTTTCCAAAACCACTAGTGAGGTGTCCCTTGGCCATTAAAGCCTTTTCCCCTCACTTTCCCTATAAATACCCTCCCTTTCCTCCTTTATTTTCCACTCCCAACTCTTCCCCAACGAAGTTCGGGTCTCCTTACATCCCAAGGAGTCCTCCCAAGGAGCCCCCAAGCCCTCAAGGTCCAAAACATTGAGTTTCAAGAGTCACGTTTTAAGGTAAGGGATCCGACCTCTCTCTTTCATTTCAAGTAATCTCTTTTATGTCATTCCTTTTATGCTAAATGTTCTTATGTTGGAGGATGTTCTTTTATACTCCTCTTACTGCCCTTTTTATGTTCACATAATGAGAGATCCCCTCTTACTCTCATTATTTCGTTTTATGAAGTTTTAAGTGGCGCCGTTAGGCTGCCGAAATTTTTGTAACGGATTTTTCTCCCTTCTCATTTTTCAAGATCTATTTTCATGTAAAGTATTTCAAGTTCCTTTTTGTTATGTTGGGGTATGATCTCTATATCTATCATACTGGACTCTTATGTTCAAATGATTAGAGACCCCATTTGATCTCTTTAATTCAGTATTTTGATGTTTTATGTGGCGCCGTTAGGCTGCCGAATATTTAAGTGGTTCTTCACCCTTCTTGTTTTGAAGTTCTACTTTCATGTCAATTCATTCAAGTTCCTTTTTGTTATGTTGTGGTATGTTATCTATATCTATCATACTGGAATCTTATGTTCATATGATGAGATACCCCATTTGATCTCTTCAATTCAGTATTTTGATGTTTTAAGTGGCACCGTTAGGCTACCGAATTGTTAAGTGGTTCTTCACCCTTCTCGTTTTGAAGTTCTACTTTCATGTCAATTCTGTCAAGTTCCATTTTGTTATGTTGGTGTATGATCTCTATATCTATTATACTGGACTTTTATGTTCATATGATGAGAGACCCCATTTGATCTCTTCAATTCAGTATTTTGACGTTTTAAGTGGCGCCGTTAGGCTGCTGAAATTTTTAGGGGATTCTTTCACCCTTCTCATTCTTTTCAAAGTTCTACATTCATGTCAAGTATTTCAAGTTAATTTTTATTTATGTTGGGGTATTTTCTCTATATCTATCATACTGAACTCTTTTGTTCAAATGATTAGAGACCCTATTTGATCTTTTCAAATCATTTTTGTTGAATTTTAAATAACGCCGTTAGGCTGCCGAACTTTCATAAGAGAAATCTAATTTTTGTCTTCCTTCCATGTTTTTCATTTCAAATGGTATTTCCTTGAAATTTCATTACCATGATCATGTATCCTTCTCATTCTGTCCATCTACTATTTTATGGGTCATTTATGAATGTTTGAACAATTTTCCCCCTCGTTTTAATGTCTTCTAAAACCTCGTAACATAGCCGTTATGCTGCAGAATTTCCGTCTCAAAATTTCTCTCTCTTTTTCTAAAGTTCTTTTATATTATTAAGTGAATACTCAAAGCTCTTTATTCTAAATGGGTAATCACATATATACCAAAATGTTCTATTTTAAATTCTGGGATTTACATACATGAGACCCACTTTCCCCTTTTCGTGGGTTTAAAGTAACGTAAAGATCATGTCTTTAAAGCAGCATTTAAAACGTTATGATTATGAAATGAAACCCATTTATTTTATTCTATATGGGTTATTTATGAAATGTTTGATGATGATATATGTGCCTCACATGATGATAATGGAAAATTTAAGGTTGCGCCCTGATAGAGCTCCAATGCATTGGGTAAAGACTTAATCTCTAGAGATGACCATTTTAACGACGCCTTGGTGAATAACCATGGTAATTTTTAATGACACCTTGGGGATGTACCATGGTGAAACGAAACGATTGTCAATATTAAATGTTGCATCCACATCTTCAAGTTATGAAAAATGTTACTTTTATTATGATATATCTCATGATTTCTTTCTCATGACTTAAAGTTATTTTCATGACCTTATTGAAGTATCTCAAGTTCACATGTAAAATGTTTCTCTTGTTTTCCTTACTGGGCCTTATGCTCACGCTTTCCTTTGATGTATGTCCCCAGGTTCTGAGATGCAGAAATGAACCTAGGATGAACATAAGGAGAATCCTTTCAAGTGTTTAAGAAGAATGTTTTTTTTATTGTTTCATGTTTTAAGTTCCTGGTTTCCAAGACACTAAACATTAAAGATCCTCGATTTTGTAAAATGTAAATGAATGTTTATGTGATAAAAAGGAGGGATGCTATATTCTCCATTATGGGTCTCACCATTCTGGTATCACTTTATAACCAACCATTGGCATCTCACTATTCTAAAATCACTCTAGAACATACCATTAGATGTCTCATCATTCCAGAAACACAATTCATATAAATGGTAATTTTGAATCCTTTTGGGGATATGTAACCTTGACCACACAGAATTACACAAACACCGGATTTCAAAAAAAAGGAATGGACTTGATAGGTCTGGGACACTACATAATATACCTCTAAAAAATTATAATCCTCAATAATTTAAAAAAACCATGATAGGAAACCCAAAAGGTGTTCGAACTATGCCCCATTGAGAACCATTCAAGACCCTCACCACTTAAAAGCGAACAACCACTTCCTCAAAGAGACATCAAAAAACCATGAACAAAATATAACCATCCCATAACTACTCTCATGAGGGAGACACCTCTCAAAAGATAGAAATACCAAATAATGAACCAGATTAGTCCATCTCGTAAACACGACTCCTCTACAACCAAAAAAATCTAATAAGAAAAAGATAAACATCAATCAATTTGGGGTAATGTGTGAGTATCTGCAACTCGTTTTTCTAGGTACTATCATCCACACCACTATTACACCATACGAATAGAACCAAAGGGAAATCATGCTTTCAAAACACCAAATCCTTATAAAAATATATCAATACATGCCTCTCTTCAATGGCAGTGTCATTGTCAACATCGATATTTCCCCATTCGATGACATGAGAGTAATTTTGAAGATAACAACCGAGCATTGATAGATGAAAAAAATCATGTATCTATATCAATTTTAGGGGAAGTGGTACCTCATATTACACAACTCTAAAACAAGACAACACACCAAAAGGCCCAACAATATTGGGAGAAAGCATACTATAATTGCCAAATCGTTGCTACCCCCGATTGCGGGTCTCCTTAAGAACTCCTGAATCCCAATGTCAAACTTCAAATGTATCATCCTATAATAATTATTAGATTTATATTGATCATTCAATGCATTTATCATAAAATGAATCACCTAAACAATGTTTTTAATATTCTATAGGAGTTTTGGCCTGATAATTGGTGACTCTCCAACCCTAGTCCAATATAACGGAGAACAGAATGATCAGACATATGTTGCTTCAAATGGATCCATATTGATGGTGGAGTGAGAAATATTATTTTATGATATCTATTTAGAGGTATGGTGCCTCATCCACAAATATCCAAAATCTAGGACACAATTTTACAACATGTGTTCATGAGTCTAGATGGTATCCTCTATCTGTCCATAAGATTGAGGATGAAAATAAGGGTTATGAAAGAGTTGAGAACTAAAATCATGTCACAGACCTCTGAACACCCTAGAAGTAAAATTATGGTCTCGATTGGAAATGATTATCACCAGGACATTTTGAAGTCATGCTATCTCTTCTATATACTTCCTTGACAAAACCATCATTATGATTGACGACATGATTTCTATAAAGTCGGATAATTTCATCAAATGATCCAATACCCACCATATAAAATCATAGCCTCCTTGAGATCATGGTTAACTGGTAAAAAAAATCTATCTATATGTCTATCGCTCTTATTGAGAATGATTTAACAACTATAGGATTGCTCAAGAATCATGGTTCTCGACATTCACATTGTATCCAACCAGACATCCTGACACAAACTCTGAAATTGTACGCTTCATCCCAGGCCAACAAAATTAAGGCTTCAAGGAATGGTGCATAGTTTTTAAACCATTATTTACTACTAAGGATGAATTATCGATATCTATAGGAATTGTCTCATGCACCTCCAAAGGAATTAAAATCCTTCCACTAAATAGCACTTAGAGTTGTTCATCCTTGAACCATCCTCTAAGGGCCTCTCAAGAAATAAATTTGCCTCTCCAGAACTCCACCTCATGATCCCTAAACTAGTTATCTTCCACCTACTACACCAAATTTTACTGAATTGTCAAATAGAAGTGAAATCCTATTCTCCATACATCTCTCATATCCATATGTAAAACTTTACATTCTTCCATCACTATCCATGTATCACCATATTCAGGTATGACATTACTACAAGACATCTAGCTCAGCACATCATCTAAAATATTCTCTTTATCAAGTGTATATGATATTTTTATGTTGTAATACTATAATAAATCTATACATTAATGTTTTTTGAGTTCAACTAACACAGGGAGAAAAAATACCATTGGATTTGATGATCGGTGAACACAATAAAGAGCAATCCAATGAGGTAATGTCTCTACAACATTATAGAAAATACCAGAACTACCAAACCATGATTATTGGTGGAATATCTACACTCAAGGGGATGTAACTTTTGGGACCCATAATAAAAACAGATCTCAATGGAATTGGAACACATACTAACCCTAGAAATGATGCATCACTGAAAACCACAATCTAAACTCCTTATACTAAAAGACCAAGAACTGGAGTACTGAAAAACATCTCCTTAAGATAATCGAAAGTTTCTTTACACTATTCAGTCCATACAAACACCTAACCCATCATTTTCAATGCTATTATAGGATTTTCAACAAGGGAGAGATTTTATACCAACCTCCTATAATAGCCTAAGAGACAAAGGAAACATCACACATCTTCCAATGTGTTGGGGGATTCCCAAGACACAAATACTTTATATATTTGACTGATCCATAGATAATCCATTCTATGATACAACATAACCCATTTAATGAACTTCTTGAGACCATAACACACTCTTTGACAACATCCTAAATTGATCTTTTTGATAAAGAACTACCAAAATGAAATCCAAATTCTATACATGCTCCTTATCATACACGGAATAGATAATTATTTCATTAATGAAACCCACTAAAAACATATATGGGAACTCGTGGAAAATAGTATTCATAAACCCCATGAACACACATGGATATTTTTCACATAGAATGAAATAACCATGAAATTGTAATGCCTAAGATAAAAATGGAATGTAGTGTTCAGGATAACCTAATCCTTGACACATATCTGATGATAACTGGACCACAAATCGATCATTGAAAACGAACATTCACACTTCAGTTTATTGAAAATGTAATAAATCCATTAAAGGAGATAGTGGTTCTTTAATTTCACTTTATTCAAGAAATGATAATTAAAAAACAATTGGAAGATATCATCAACATTTTTCTTGAAAAAAATTAGTTCACCCCATGGTGACACACATAGAAAAATAAAATTCCCCTACTATATAATATCAAAATATATTCCTATATTTCACAAATCTAAAGGTTCCATCTAATAGGAAGACATTGAGATAAAGGACATTCTTGGAAACAAATCAATCCCGAACTCAATCTCACTTAGAAGGGGTAACCTTATTACCTCTTCAATGAAGACATCATGTTACTCTTAAACAACCTTGGGAAATGAAAACTATTGAACCTAAGATGAAATAAACATCAGCATAGACATCAATAATGAAAAGAAGGAACACACCACTAACCCATCAATGGGTCTCTCGGTCCAACAAATTTTTCTATCTCTCTATTGGCATCCAAGAACACCACATTTCTCATGAAGAAATTAATGGTATCCTAACATGAATAAATTTAATCCAATCCTAGGATGAAATCACATTTATTTATTCATTAAAATATAAAATATCCACAGTTGATGTGCTACCCTAGCACTATCTCTCAATCATTGTATATGTTATACAAGTCAGCTGATCCTCCAAATTTCATAGTCATTTCCATGGGAAATAGAAGCCTCAGTACGTCACATTCCAATTCATGGAACACGGAAGGTGATATGTTGAAGTGAATCAATCTTGTGTTAATTATGGGATACTCCCATGTAGAAAATAATAAATGGTTACTCGAACGGTGTCTGGATCACATGTTACTAGCAATGATAAGTCATGAATCTGTCCATGAACTTCTCCATGACCTCTACCATCATGAAGATGACTACCACCATGGTCACACTATGCAATATGAAGATTGGGAGTGTCCTCAGGTACTCTGATTCTTGCCCAATCTGATCTCATTAGACTAATTGATGGTGAAAACTACTCTTGCTACCTCATTCCCGGAATATCATTATTTATTGGTTGTTAATCATATCACTCTATGTCCAATTTTGTGTAGGTCTTCAATCCTAGCACCCCATAATATCATTCTTGGATATCTATTGGGGAGGGACAAAATCTCCATGTCCCAAAATTATATTGGACTAGAATTCCACGTCTAGAACAAAAAATATCATTCCTTAATCTTTCTTTAATTCACCAAAATTTTACAAATTATTCCATTACTAAACCATCGATTAGTTAATCATTTCAAAAGCCATTACATAACTCTAAAATTATCTAATCACATATCCAATTAATTAATAAATAAAATAATTAATCAATCAATATAATTCTCATTGCATAATTAATTCATCACAATTAATTATCCATATCAATTCTCAATTTATCATAATTAATAGTCACAATGAATTTTGATTCAAATCCATCACCATTTCAAAATTAATATCCCCAATTTAATTATTTTATGACAATACATTCAATATATCAAATACAATATCTCAACGCATTACCAATGTCTAAAAAAATATCATTTTGGGAAAACCACCTTCATTTTTTTCATGATTCAATTATCAACTAAACACTATGTAAAATATAAATTAAAATAAAATTTTCTATTTACTGAAATTTTAGAATTATATTATCAAGGGAATATAAAAAATCATAAACTCACAAACTCACGTAAAATTTATGACTATGGGAGTTTGTTTTAGTCCACCTCCTTCAGTTTATTGATGGAAGATAGCCCAATAGAAATCCCCAAAATCTGAGTGGAAAAATTTCATTGATCAAGATCTAGATCTAAATTTATAAACCAAAATTAATATTAAAGGCATCAAGATGTTTCAAATATTGATCTATGTACACAATCCAAGAGCAGGATCTCAACTCATAGGTTAAATTCCATAGATTAGTGTAATTATTCCATGAAAAATCAAGGTTGGATAGAGGGATGAATGGGAGAAGAAATGGGATTAAAATCACCTATATGGGAGAGATCCTATTTTAATCTGTAATTTGGATCTCAATGAATGATGCTTGGATCACCTTGGAATCCCTTACTAAAGATCTAGGATCACCTAGATTTTTTCAAACCTTATCGAAGATCAAAATATGGGAGTTTTAGGGGGTTTGAGGTGGGATTAAAATGAATTTTTATTTAATTAATTCCACACGCATGGATTTCTGGGTAGGGGTGCACATTTAGGAAAAATTGTGCACCAATTAGTCAGTATTCTACAACATACACGGATCGATGGTGCGAGGATAGGAAAATTGAGCGCCAATAGTTCTGACCTCCACTATCTGCATGGTATGCTTGCGCATGGTTTTGGCCAGACCATTGACAAACCATTCAAATCCTCTTATCTTCCCATGTTTATTAAAAACATCACCCACACAAACCCCCATTCATTTAAAAAATCAACTGTATTTAATAATAACCAAATTACCTAAAAAACATGGTTGAGATTACTCCATTAAAGGCTGGGATCATAAAATATCCCCACCTTATAACATCTTGTCCATGAGCTACACTCTTGAACATCCCATAGATTCCAATCTACAATATTGGGCCATTTATCCATCATGTATTCTTCTTATTCAAACATTTAATCAAGAAAAATTCAATGTTTCCATAAAAAATGAATTAACTGAATAGATTTCTCACATAAAACTGTCTCACTTTTACCCAGAACTGGTATCATATGATCCTCAAAGGTCACATCTATCTCAAGGACAACCTAATCGACATAAATACCATTTTAATGGTCATGGTGATATTGTTGTAGTTCTGAGGCATGAAAATCATAATCAATACTGCAAAACATCTATGGAAGGGATAATTAGTATGCCACTAACCTAATTATCTGTAGAACAATGAACGATCTTACAAATATAAGATCCAAATTTCCCTACCATCGCATCATGTGGTGACAGAATACAGGAAACACACGAATGAATACAAGATCACCCTCGATAAAATATAAGGGTCAACACTATCTATCAAGATAGGAATTCTACATAAACTGAGATGTATCCATCCATTTCTAAATCAACTCACCAATTCCATTTTCTCTTGAACGAGACTCAGTACCAACAACTATAATTCACCAACCTATAACCAACATATCATTGATCTAAAGGGTATTCCATAAAGTGCCTCATATGGTCTCATTTGTATAGATTCATGATAAATAATGTTAGAGGAGGACTCTATAAAATACATGTGTTTCTCCAAAGAACCACCAAATTCCTGCACACATTATCTCCTCAAATCCTCTAACACCTGTATAGTAGTATATGACATCCAATCATTCAATGGGAGGGATTCCATGCTTGACAAAACAAGTGTACCAAGAACCTTTTGTAATCCCTACAAGAAGTGGGATGTAAAGTAGGAATTGTGATCTGAGACTATAGTCTGTGGCACCCAATGAAAATGAACTATCTTTCGTATGTACAGTTCTATCAACACTTCAACTATAATGGATTCCTTGATAGGATAATAGTTTTATACCTTACTTTTTTGATCCAAAAAGACCCAAACAAGCACCATTATTCCTAAGAAGATTTGGATGTCCTACTATAATCCATAGTCACGTCACCCCACTTCTGTTCTGGAATAGGTAACAACTGCAATTGGCCTCTTGTTCATCAATTATCTTCTTTAACGTGCTGAAAGGTGAAAAATATTTTTACAAACCCTATTATCTCCTTTTTATAGCTTGGCCACAAAAATACTCATCATAGGTCATGATACACATTCTTCCCTCCATGATGTAACAACTATTTTGAGGCATGAAATTCCCGCATGAGTTATTCTTATATACTCATAGACAAGACCACTCAATTTTTCACATAGATTATATAACACTCATCTATTATCCTATATGAAGGCTTATCCCTACCTTCAAGGATTTTTCTTGATTATGATCAATTTGGATCCATATACATCCTATCCATGGTCTGTCTCTTGAGTGCTGACTCCACTTCTACAAAACCATATTCATCCTCCACTGACACTCTTTATCTACCACATGTATTTCAACAAGAAAATTCATTATCATTCACCCTGTACTAGACTCATGTACCTAATGAGTCTATGTTGACATTCCCAAGGAAACAAAAACACTATTCCACATTCATGGTGTATATTCCAGTTCAAAATCAATGGAATGAATGTACTCTACCAATATTCGATACCTATGATTCAAGTCACAATGTGAAAAGATATACGCCATACTTTTTGGATCCGTATAAAATGTATATATTTCACTTAAAAGATAGTGCTGCCAATGAAAAAGAGTAGAAACCATGAGTTCAAACTCAAGAACATGTGTAGGGTAATTCCATTCAAGTGGAATCAATTACTAAGACCCATATGTAACGAACCGATCCAATTTCATCTACACAACTCTGTTTTCTATCAAATAATCATCACAATACACTATTTACTCCTCACTCGAAAAAGGTAAGATCGAAATTGGTTCCAATGTCCATAAAATCATTGACACTCGGAAAACATTTTTTCATGCTCTTATACTGTCTATATTTACCCCTTTGTTTGTAAAACCTATAAGTTGTGGTGCCAATATACGCCATGATTTTTTTAATGACCCAGCATTGGTTCCACCAATGAGTACCTTGAACTGGTTTTCCACATTATTTGAAGTGCACATCCCCATACAGTAGAGCGTTCCAAATATAATCGACTGTATAGTAAGTATGACATGGGATGACTATACGTAGTTTTATTAGAATAATACTACAACAGAAGAAAATAAAAATAACCATGAGTAGAAGCATATAAATAACCAGAAAAGTTTCATGCCATATGATAACCAAAACGTGCAAATACAATAATCTAATGAAAAGTAAAATAAGTCATGAAAACGAAAAAGTAACTTGACTATAATGAAGTGGAATGTAAAGACACAATGACTCCCAAGAGGGTCCTGAACCATGTCTGGTTCCCTCTACCATGCTCTAATCCCAAACAGAATCATATCTAAGGGAAATTCTCTTATCCGATAATATATCAACGAAGTATACACGAGTAATGATCAGGTGCCCTGAATATAGTGTTATTACAACTTAGGAGGCCACCACAAACATTTCCGAAAAAGAGACTAATGAAATGATAGTTTATGCAATTTTATGAAGCAACAATTACAATTCATATTTTAAACTGTTATTAAAATGTCATTTAATCTTTAATAATCAGATTAGTAAAAGATTCAATTCTTTTTTCCCATTTGAATCATCCTTAATTATTATCATTCATTCAGTGTAGGTAGTCATGCCTAGCACCCAAAAACTCATTATGTGTCTGTCACAAATCCTATCACACTATATCTCATTCGGTGTAGTTCGTCATGCCAAGCACACCAAATTATCTAGTTTGGATACCTATTGGAGAAGAACACCATTCCCAAGTCCCAACTTCTACTTGGATTATAACACCATTTCTAGGACCAAAAAAATATCTTACTTTTAATCATTCATTAATAAACAATAATTTTCCATATTATTTCATTACCAATACATCGATTAGATAAATTTTTTAATAACCATCAGTTAACTCAACAATTACCTAAGCACATATCCAGTTCATTAATTCATCAATTAATTAATCAATATAAACAAATCTCATTCCATAATTAATTATTCACAATTAATTATCAATATCAAATCTCAACATATAATAATTAATTCGAAAAATTTGTTATCTATGATCAATATAATTGAAAATAATAAATTCTTAAAATTAATTATCTTTCATAGGCGACATCATTTCATAATTATTTTCCCCTAATTTATTAACTTATCAAAATCAATTCAATATATCAAAAACAATATCTCAAGCCCTAGGAAATCTTTAAAACAAATATCAATTTGGTAAACGTCCTTTGATTGTTTCGTGATTCACTTATAAACTAATCACCAAGGAAAATCCCAAGTCAATTCCACATTACTAATTAATCTAATTAAGGAATTATATTACCAAAAAGAGCTAGAAAATCATAAAATCGAATTCACATATTAAAATCATGACTATGAGACTTCAATTTAGAGAACATACCTCCATTTATTGATTTATTTTATCCAAAAAGACATCCCAAAAATCTATGCAGCGCAATATTTTTGATCAAGATCCAGATCAAAATTCTTAATCCAAAATTAGGATCAGTGGAATCAATATCTTAGAAATATAGATCATGATCCATAATCCTAGATATTGATTACAAATCATAGTTATAGATCCATATAATGGTGGAAATAATATATTAAAAGAATAAGATAGGATATGGGAATCAATAGGTGAAGCAATGAGATGACTCCACATACCGGTAAGAGATATGATATTCAATACGGGCTTTCTATATTGAATAATGGTGTTTGTATCACTTTTGAATATTTATTTCAAGCTATGGGATCCCCTATAATTCTTAATGCATAAGCCATGGTAAAAATATTATTATCCAGGGGTGTTCTAGGGGTTTTAAAAATGGATTTTAGGATAATTAATCCCATGCCCATGGTTTTCCTAGGAAGATGTGAATGGTTTGGCCTAACTGTGTGCCAACTGTGCAGTCATCCACAACATGCATGAATCGATGGCATAAGGCCTTGGAAAATGTGCACCGACCATGCCAACCACCACTTTCCTCAATATTAGCTTGTGAATGGTTTTGGCCAAACCATGCAAAAATCACTCATAGCCCTCTATCTTCCAATGTACCTTAAGATATCACCCCAAACACAGCCCATTTCATACCCCACCGCAGCGGTAAAAAATTAAAAAAAATGTAACTGAAAAAAATAGGATTTCTATAGAAAATCCAGGTATCATATAATATATTCTATTTAATCCATACAATCTATATGTGAATGGGTTTATACAAATTAAATTGACAATTTCTTCATATGCGGTTAACTGACCTTTGGTGGAACATCATCGAATTCATGGGAAATAGAATTTTGAAATATATATTTTTCATAAATATGATCCTCTAATATGTTAACATCATTGATATAATTATAACATACATAGTAATTATTTTTATAAAATTTGGTTTCGAACGGGGTAGAAAAAATAAATAAAAGAATAAAAAGAATGATGAGTTTTTCAAAACATAATATTTACCCTCACTAGGTTCTCTTGTAAGGCACTAAAACTCCCTTTATTTTCAAAGTATGATCACTCTAGAACGTATCTAATTTTTATAAGGGGATTACAAGATATATCTTTTAAGAGTTTATTATTTATAATGTGGGGGAATTAGTGGTTTTGTAAGTGGGGGAATTGGGTTTTGTATTTGATGAGAGGTATATTTTTAGAATAAAATTTTAAATAAAATAATATATAAATATAAAAACTTGTAATAGTGAATTTTTTATATTATATATCATATATAAATAGAATATAATATTTTGAAGAATTTATAACTATTTATTAATTTAATTCATTAGTATATAGAAGATGAATGTGGAAAAAATATAAAGTTTTATATTAAGGGAACAATTTTGACTTTATGTTTTGGAAAGTTTATTTTAGATTTGGAAATTATGTTAATTGTTTATTAAGAAATCAATTATGAAATTAAATATATTATTGATGAACTTCATGTTCTATGAATTATTACTCCATTATAACATCATGGATGATGTAATATATGATATGCCAGTTATTAGAAAAATGGTATTTTTAATATTCACCTGAAAATTGATGTATTTCAAAAAATTACCAAAAACCCCATTCTGAAATTTCAACATGTTAAAATGATGAAGGTATTTTTATCAAAATAAATTTATATAATAAGTATATTTTTGATATACAATTTATATTTTTTCACAAATTCATAATAATGGTGGTTATTGAAACACTACTTATATATTATTTTATTTTTTTAGTCATGATAATATTTTTAATTAATTTATGTATTTGTAAACAAAATAATAATGATATAAATTATTTATATTAAAATTTATTATTTTGAGGTTATATTTGTATTACAATGGCCTAGATACTATTACAATTACTCGGTTACTATTATAGTGGCCACATTACCTTTATAACTATAAAATTTCCACATATAATTACCAACTCATTACATACCATAATATTAACTAAAACTTCCCCCATTTTTATATTTTCTATATGAAAATTTTAATGTTTTAATAATATTTTGTGTAATTTTGATAGTGTTATTCATGGGAAGAATTATATGAGTAGATTGGGAAATCCAAATTTTTCAATGTTAGCTTTCCAGTTGTATATTATTTCCAAATGTATTGTGTGAAATTTTAATTGGATTTACAAAAAATAAATTAATTGATCATTATTAATGACAAAATATGTGGTTGGATTCGGTATATTTTTTAATAACATAATATAATAAAATTCCACATACATTTATTTATGAATGAAATATTACTAATAAACACTGGTTTGTGACAATGTAGATTAAAAAAGATCTAGAAATTTCTCTTACCATCCCTATCACCCATTCCCTCGTACTAATGGTCTCACCAGGATAAAATCTTATGGACCATAAAAGAGTATTTCAAGAGACAATATTCGTAGAGGTAATATAATAAATCTATGATTTCTAAATTATATTATTATTTAAAATCATTATGATTTCTTCTATCCAAATTGAATTATTGACTCTAGTATAATGACTATAAAAAGAAGTTAAAATTTTAATTTAAATTCTAATATCCATCCGTCTCATTTCATTCAAAAATGAAACTATTCTTTCACATTTCAGTCAGTTCCTCACCACCATAAGCAATGTTCTTCATTTTTCAGCAATTCTTATAGGTTTTGTTTTAATGACATTTTTATGAATAAAAAATTATATAAATCATTAATTGTTATTTTTTTTCACATTTTGGAGTAGATAAATATCCATAATATGATTTATAACCATTTATTAATTTAATTGTTGGAAAAACAACTAAATGAACTAACCATATTAAAAAACATATTTTACTCTAAATCGTGATTGTTTAAGAATAATATTGCTTATTAATTAACAAGAATATTTTCTATACAGATTTATTTTATAAAAAAAAATTATGTTATGGAATCCTTCCATAAGATCACTGATAAATTTATAAAAATTACTCTCAATTTGAATCCATGAATTGAATGACATTACAAAAATAGAACTAAAATGAATATCTCAATTAAAAGTAATTGTACATAAGGATCTAGACTCAAGGTTAGAGAAACTTTTAAACAACAATATTTACATCGGTGTATTCTTATCTTCAGTTAAATTCATATTCCATATATATATTTATCATTATGGAACGATTTGAAATTCATTATATATTTCACCTATATATATAATCAAAATAATTATCCATTACATTTTTGGGGTAATACATGCTTCAAATTCATTTCAATATAACATCATTAAAGTCAAACACTATAAAAGGGAACCTTTATATCATTTAATGATTTCATTAAAAACTTTTTTAAAATATATAATTTTTCTCATTTTTTGTTTTTTGAAAATATGTACATTTATAGGGATAATTATAATGGATGAACTATAATGAATAAATAAAATTATATATTTTTTTAACTATTACATGTCAGTTATATATTCCATAAATCTTTATTTTAATGGTTCACTTATCTACCCATTTTCATCAATATCTCTTCAGATGAACTACATTTTCTGGAAAACTCTAAATTACACAAATATTTTCATCAGAAATATTATTTTCCCTATACTCTTTGAAATTTTAATAATATCGCTATATTATTATTTTGAGGAATGAGTTTGTAACACATTAAGTTCCATTATTAATTTTTTCTTATGCTTTATTTTATATTCCCATATGTGGTAAACAAATGTATGTACATTTTATGATGGATGAAACCATATAGTGCTATAATTGTTCAGGTAATGTGTAAATATCATTAGATGGTGCGTATGGAATTAAGGAGTAAACTGAATCCCTTCTAGAACTCTATATTGATTGTAATGATGTCTCAATAGATTCCATTGGATTATCCTTATGATGTAAACTATTTTGATTCTACTATATTACTATGAATATATTATCTTTTTATTTCATATTATTTATTTATTGATAATATATTATTATTCCAGATGATTTTATTTAATGATATAATTCCATGTCACTTGGCTCATATTTTATCCATTGTAATCATTTATATTCCCTTATTGGGAATTATAGCTCACATTTTTTCTATTTATAGTTCATATGTTATCCTATGAATACTTAAAATATAAAATGAATCTACAAACATATGATTTAGTTTAACATAAAAATATTTTAGATTATATTTATTTATATGTTTTAGGAACCTAATCATACAAAGACACAAGGAAACTTGATTACATGGCTTTGTTTACTAGATGTTTATTTTAAAAAACATGTTATAATATGTATAAGAGTATTGGGCTTCTATATCTATTTTCCCATTCCATTATAATATGAAACATATATTTCTCTATTTCTAATTTTTTGTCTCATGATTATGGACCCATGTTTTCAAAAATCTATAACTCATATCTTATGTTATAATGAAACCCCATTTCAATTGTTGAATATTTAGGATATATATTTAATTATGTTTGAATTCCATATGTCATTGTAAAATATTTTTATTATGTACACATACCCAATCATTTCAAATTTTCGCACATATGGTATTCGATTGTTATCTATTATGTTTTTACTTAATTTGAATTTAAGATCACCCTATTCATATGTTTCACATAACTGGTAATATATTAAGATTATTTTATATGAAATTCATTGAATGATAACTTGTGTGAAGAATATAACGAGATATATTGAAATATCATTTTGGAATAAAATTCCTATTTAACTAAACTTCAATGACACTAAACATTGGTTTCATGAAATATATGTTAATTTAAGAGTTGTATTTTCTAAATTCTAAAAATATTTTAAAATTTTGGTGTGTAATTCATGAGTCAACTCACTTGGTTTTAAATCGTATGTGTAAATAATATTATTTTTTCACTGGATTGAGGAGTTTGGGGTTGAGGAATATGAAGTATATTGGGAAAGAATCACTATATTTAAATTGAGTGAATAAATACAATATAATCATCAGATATGGTAAATATTTTTTTACCATGATGAAGTTCAAATAAATAGGCCACCAAATGTATACAAATTCTATTATATATTCAAGGTTATCAAAAATATTTTTACAAATACATCCTTTGGAAAAATCTCCTTTAATATTTATTATGATATTTAACATCACCTATCTCCTACAGATATATTTACATTACTTCCAATTTTTACATAAAAAAAACAATTATCAAATATAATAAATAAACTTCTATTTGTCTATTGAGTTACATAATTTTATTTATAATATATTCTCATAATGTGTTCCATTTTGTCTTATAATGTAATTATTTTATTTTTTTAAAAATGAATTGATGTTATTTTATAATCATTTTCGTATATAAAAAAATAAATTAAAAAATGTATTTATTTAATTGTTAATTTCATTGTAAAATAGTGGGGTGTTACATTCTATACAATTTAAATTACTTCTCCCATGGTTTTTACCCTCATAAAATCATATGTGGTTTATTTTTAAACATTATATCATTAATTTCCCTTATTTCTTGCTTAAAGATGGGATTCATCCACATAATTCTAAGCAATTCAATGGTATTATTATTTTTAATTTATCAATTCTAATCCAAATGTTGTCAAGTTATTCCCTATAAGATATAAAATTCCCCATCTATATGAACTGTTATCATAAGTGGTGGATTGTGTATACACATTCCAAAAAGTGATACATGAAAAAATGAACTTTCATAAGTTTTGATGAATGTTTAACAACATAATATATTATACTCATCAATTGAAGTATATTTTTATGAGATGTGTTTTATAGGAGTAAATTTTCCATTGTTTTAAAATCTCATTTCCCAACTCATCTGTGATATTTGAAAAAATATTTATCATACACATTGAATTCCTAATCACATATATTATAATTAATGTGCCTCTTTGGATGGTTCTATTTTGTTTTAATATTCTATTTAATGGTATTAAATCATCCCTAAAATTTATTAATAATAACCCCTCTCATAAAATTACACTACCTATATTTTTTCCAACATTGTTGATTTGAAAACTTATTCATATATATGGAATTATATGGTTCCATCTGAATTCATGAATGGAAAAAAATTATATGACAACTCAACAAGATGAAAGTGTTCATCAATATATCATTTCAAATACATTTTGAAGGATATTAGTATACCCTTTAATTCTTTAATGTCTCTTTTTGATTTAACATTAATTTGGGGATGTAATGATGTGCTAAAATTTATCTCCTTATCTAATTCTTACTGAATACCCCTAAAAAATACTTATATGATCCATGTACTCTATCAAAATAAAATATAATTTTGTACCATATTTTCTATTAAAATTTAATCTATATATAGATAGTCATGTTGATTGGGTGGACAATTATTTCAAATAATATTGATGTGTTCTGAATTGGAATGTTGATCCACAACCACCCAGATACTATTGTGGCCATTATAATTCATAGAAATGTTAACATAAAATCATGGTGATATTCTCCAATTTATATACATTTAGAGTTATTATTGAATCAGTCCTCAATATTTCTTTAGTTAAAATTTTATTATATATATATCCAATCATAAAAAAATAAAATAAAAAATATCTTTCAATAGTGTAGAAAACGTTATTTACGTCACCATTTTTTATGTCAGTTATATATAACCAACGTGAGAATCTGTGAAACGTGGTTTTTTACGTCGGTTATTTTATAACCGACGTAACAAATGAGGTGAGTAGCTTTTTAACATCAGTTATTTTAATAACTGACGTTACAAATCATGTGTGTTTGGTTTTTACATCGGTTATAAATTAACCGATGTAAAAAACAAAAGTACGGGGATTTTTTATGTCAGTTATTTGATAACCGACGTAAAAAACAAAAGCATGGGGGTTTTTTACGTCGATTATTTTATAACCGACGTAAAAAACACGACTTTTGAGGCCTTTTTGACGTCGGTAATTTTATAACCGATGAAACAAAACAACCCACAGAACGTTTTTTACGTCGGTTATACAATACCCAACGTAAAAAACTGTGATTTTTTATGTCTTTTTTAAGTCGTTTATAGAATAACCGACGTACAAAACCAATACGCGGATTTTTTTTACGTTGATTATAAAATAACCAACGTAAAAAAAGCTGTATCTGATGCATTTATAACGTCAGTTATTATAATAACCGAAATTATAAATGTAAAAAAATAGTTTATAATATCGGTTATTTAATAACCGATGTTATAAAACATTTAAAAAATTAACAATTCCTGTGGATTGTCATTTACATTTTTTAGATCGGCAGTCTGGAAGCTCGTCTCTCTCGTGTTGTAAACGCTAATCAACCCGTCGATCTCGCTGCGTTAAACTCATTTTGTCATCATCGTTTATCATATTTACTCTGCTTGGATCTATCATCTCAACTCGTATCACTCAAGTAATCCTTCCACGAATTTATTTGATTCATTTTTTCCTAGATAGTCTATATTTATGTTTTGCGATTTTTGTGTTTAAACTAGGTAAGATTCTTCGATTTCGAACCCTCTTACCTCTTTTTTCCATCATCATCTTATTTATCATCCCAAGATCTATTATATCGACTCGCAATATTCATGTAAGCCTCAACTAGTTTTATTTAGTTTGTTTTTGTTTCACGAATGCCCGACATTGATGGTAATTTTTGTTGTCATTGAAAACTGATGATCTCATTCAGCTATATTACTGCATAGAATGGTTATTGATTAAATGTACGAATTCGGAAATGATATTTCATGTGTTTTTGCTGCTTATGTTTATCCTCTTTTATATGAGAATCTATTAGACATATAATGTAATGGCTGTTGAACTCTATGGCCCTTCGATGAATCGCTATGTCTTAAGATTCCAAATAAAACTGGGTTCTGCTGAGGGCTTACTCTGGTATTTTTTGAGGCCTTGGCCAAGGCCTTGACAATATGTTTAAGATTTCTAGAATTATCCATTACCTCATTATGATATTAGTAATCGAGAAAACTTGTGATCATTTGACTAGTTGAATATCAATGGTTATTTTTAATTATCATATGATCATTTAAGTAGCCATATTTAATAATATTTAATTCCATCTATTTCATGCTGAAGTATATATTAAATTAATGTGTTTTTAGTTGTTAACCATGCCTAGTTTTTATATGTAAACCATTGTTTGGGTGGTTGTCCAGGTGGTGGGGGGCTGTCCAGAGGGTTGGGGGTGTCCAAGGGGGAGGGTGGGTGTGGGGGGCTGTCTAAGGGGGTGGAGGCCAATCCAGAGGGTTTTGGGGGTTGTTCGGGGGTGGGGGGTTGTCTAGAGGTTGGGGGTGTCTAGAGGGGGTGTCCAAGGAAGTCAGGGGTGGGGGTGGTGTCCAGGAGGGGTGGGGGGTGCTGTCTGGAGGGGTGGGGTGTTGTCCAGGGGGTAGGTGGCTGTCCAAAGGGTTGGGTGGTGTCCAGCGGGGTGTCCAAGGGGGTAGGGGTGGGGGTGGTGTCCAGGAGGGGTGGGGGTGTTTTCTAGAGGGGCAGGGGCTGTCCAGGGGGTTGGGGGGCTATCCAAGGGGTTGGGGTGTCCATGGGGTGTCCAAGGGGGTGGGTGGGTGTGGGGGGATGTCCAAGGGGGTGGGGGCCTGTCCAGAGGGTTTTGGGGGTTGGCCAGGGGTGGGGGCTGTCCAGAGGGTTGGGGGTTGTCCAGGGGGTGTCCAAGGGGTTGGGTGTGTGTGTTTGGGGGGGGGGGGGGGGGGCGATTTCGAAGGGGGTGTGGGCCTTTCCTGAAGGTTTTGGGGGTTTTCCGGGGGGTGGGGGCTGTCCAGAGGGTTGGGGGGTGTCCAGGGGGGTGTCCAAGGGGGTAGGGGGTGGGGGTGGTGTCCATGAGGGGTGATTTTTTCCGTCTAAATTTTTATTTTAAATATGATTTGATTCTCAGGTTTACTCCATTCTCTCCAATTTTCTATCAACCATGTAGGCACCATGGTTTTATTTTACCCAATGGAATTTAAAAATGTTATATTTAACTATATTTTCTTATAATAATAATAATAAAGAATTTTTTTTTTAAATATGCATAGATTTGTTTTATATTTCAAAATTTTTTACATTCAAATTATGATTTTTTCAAATAAACTATATATTTGTCTTATCTTAAATATATATATATTTTTGATATTTGTTATAGGTAATAATGAGTCAAAGTGGGATTATGACACATCGAATGAGCAATGAATTTGAGGAAGGTGTTGATGCCTTTTTGGAATTTGCTAAAAGAAATGTTCCAAGTAGTGACATTTTTTTCTATCCATGTAAGAAATGTTTGAATATAAATATTTAGAAAAGAAGAGAGATAAAATATCATCTGATATGTCATGGTTTTAATCTGAGTTACAACCCTTGGATTTGCCATGGTGAAACTAGATGAAATTTCACTAATGATGATGATTCACATGATGGTAACTCTGATGGAATTGAAGAAATGATTTGCGATATTGTAGTAGAACCAATTGATATTGAACCAACAGTTGCACATCAATATGGTGATGCTGAAAACCCATTATATCCTGGTTGTACAGATTTTACAGTTTCTTCGGCAGTGTTAAGATTGATTAACCTGAAGGTGAAGCATGGATGGAGTGACAAAAGTTTTACAGAGCTGCTATAATTGAGGAAATCCATTCTTCCAAAAGATAGCGATCTTCTAGATTCACATTACAAGGCCAAGAAAATATTATGCCCGATCGGATTGGGATACCAGAAAATACATGCCCTGTCCGAATGAATGCATTATATATAGGAAGGAATATGAATTTCTGTCAGAGTGTCCTAAATGTGGGACATCACGGTATAAGGTGAAAGAGAAATCACAGGCTAATTTAGAGATTACAAAGCTCCCTTCAAATGTATTTTGGTATTTTCCTATAATTCAATGTTTCAAAAATTTATTTTCTAATTCACATGATGCAAAATGGTTTAGATGGCATGCTGATGAGTGGGGTATGTGATGGAAAAATACGTCATCCAGCTGATTGTCCACAATGGAAGAAAATTTATGCACAGTATTCTACATTTGGAAATGAAATAAGAAATCTCAGATTAGGGTTGTGCACAGATGGAATGAATCCATGTCGAACCCTTAATAGCACACACAGTTCATGGCATGTTTTATTGGTAATTTACAAAATCTCTCTTGATGTTTGTATGAAGCACAAGTATGTCATGTTGAGTATAATGATCTCTGGTCCAATGCAACCCGAAAATTATATTGATGTTTACTTGTCACCGTTGATTGATGATTTGAAATTGTTATGGGCTGATGGTATTAGCATGTATGATTCTTATAAAATGGAATATTTTCAACTGCATGTAGTGCTTCTGTTCACTATAATGACTTCCCAGCGTATGGAAATTTGTCTGGATACATTGTTAAAGGGCATAAAGCATGTCTAATTTGCGAACAATAGACGTCATATTGTCAATTTCATCATGGGAGGAAAAAAGTGTACATGGGTCATCAAACGTTTTTTCCAATGGATCAATCTTATAGAAGACTAGAAGAGGCATTCAATGGCTCACATGAATTTGATACTGCTCCAAAACCTTTATCCCCAGATCTGTATTTTGAGAGGGTGAAAAAACCTTGATGTGACATTGGGAAAGACACAGAAATCTGGTAATGATAGACATATTTGGAAGAAAATGTCAATATTGTTTGAGCTACCATATTAGAGGTATCATGAAGTTAATTATAATATTGATTTCATGCACATGGAGAAGAATATATGTGATTGTTTGATTGGAACATTGTTAGATATTAAAGGAAAGGATAAAGATGTGTTTAATGCAAGATTAGACTTACTATCAATGGGAATACGTTTGGAGTTAGAACCCACTCCTAAAGGAAGACGAACATTTCTTCCCCCAGCTTGTCATACATTATCAAAGAGGGAGAAAATTAGCTTTTGTCAGTGTCTTCATGATATCAAAGTTCCTCAAGGTTATTCTTTAAATGTAAATTTTTTTTTCTCATTAAAGGACTTGAAGTTGATAGGTATGATATCACATGATTGTCACATCATGATGTAACAAATCCTACCAGTTTCATTGCGTGGAATATTGCCCATTCGTATCAGAAAGACTATAATGAAGATGTGTTATTTTTTCAATTCAATTTGTAACAAGGCGATTGATGTGAATGATATGACCATTTTGGAAAAGGATTCAATTATTATACATTGTCAATTGGAAATGTATTTTCCTCCAACACTATTCTATATAATGGTGCATTTAATGATTCATCTGGTTCGAGAAATAATGACTTATGGACCTGTATATCTTTGTTAGATGTATCCTTTTGAAAGGTATATGAAAATATTAAAGGGGTATGTTAAAAATTTATATCGACCTGAAGCCTCCATTATTGAGAAGTATATTTTTGAGGTTGTAGCAGAGTTTTGTACGAGCTACTTGGCTGTGGCGCAACACATAGGTGTGCCTCCATCTCGCCATGAATGAGTTAATAATGAGGGAAAGGGGATTTGTTGCTTGAAATTCAAATCATTGTCAGCTGAACAAATGAAGAAGTTAGAATCATACATCTTGAATAACATAGCTGATGCTCAACCATATATCACATTTCATATTAATGAGTTGAAACAATGTCATCCAAAGAAGAATGAAATGTGGATTTTGAATGAGCACAAAAAAACTTTTTTTTCATGTATTAAAAAGACATTGCTTGGTAGATCAGATGTATCAGAGACATTAAAATGGATAGTGGGTGGTCCATGATTAAATGTGATAACATGGTCCAATTATGACAATAATGGATATATATTTTATACGAAAGCTCAGGAAAACAGAACTGCAGTTCAGAATAGTGGTGTATTGGTGTTTGCAGAAGCAGTGCATTTTTCGATTGCTAAGGAAAAAACCCCAAGTGCATATTATGGAGTGATTAAAAACATATGGGAGGTTGATTACTTTAAAATTAAAGTTCCTATTTTTAACTGTAAATGGTTTATCGATAACAACAGTGTCAGACGAGATGAATTTGGAATGACACTTGTTAATCTGAATAGATTGGAAGAAACAACTGATTCTTTTATAATGGAAACACATGCAAAACAAATTTTCAATGTAGTAGATCAATCAGATATGCAGTGGGCTATTGTTTTAGAAGGGGAAAAACAATATGTTGGTGAGGATGAAGTTGATGAAGATGATGATTTATGTGAGATCCCTACTTCCATGGAAATATTAACAGAAAATAATGATGATCATGTTGAAGACATTGTTTGTGCCATAAGTCACGATCACGATGAAGGAATTTTGGAAAACAATCCCTTTGTACATTCCTAAAATTATAGGTAACATATGTTTATTTCTTGTTTACATTTATTTTTTTCATAAATTTTAGATGTTGTACGTTTTTTATTTATTAAAACATGTTTTAAAACAAAATAAGTATATGTTTTTGTTTGTTTTAAGTTTGTTTAGTTTACATTATCATGTTTACCATTACATGAATTATATATCCATTATTTTTGTTTAGTGACAGTTACTTTACCATGTTTACCTGGTTTACCATGTTTACCATCTTGACCATCTTTACCATCCATACCATCTTTACCATTGTTTAACATGCTTACCATATTACAAATGTTTACTATTACGTAACTTAGTCCAATTTTCTATTTTCTGATTACAGTAGTATTAATATATTTGAATTTGTATATTTTTGAACTAACGTTTGTTTTATTGATTTGAAGGATAATGACTGATCATTCAGTTGATCAACCACATGATTCTGGAGATGTGCATATTGGTCATACCTCTGGGGAGGAACATTCACATGCTCCTATTAGAACAAAGAGTTCAAAGGTTGGTAAACGTGGGTGCACACATTTACCAAAATTATCAGTTGCCCATACGCAAGATCAAGGGATAGTCGTTGAGTTTGAAGATGATGATATTACTAGATGTCCAAATGCAAAATATTTTAAGTGTTTTGTAGCAACTGAGGATAAGAGCAAAGTAAGCATTTTGTATGATGACTGGAGAAGTGTGGATAAAGCGATAATCTCTCAGTTATGGGAGACGATTTTGGTAAGATACTTTGTATTTTTTGAATATTCTTTAAATGTTTCCAGTATATATAATATGTTTAACCTCTTCTTTATCAGATGACATTTGATATTCCTGACACTGGAGGAGTCAGGAAGAAATGCTTATCATTGGCTTCCAAGATATGGAGGGATTTCAAATCAACCCTCTCATCTGATTTCATTTATGGTCATATGAGTCATGACAATCCATGTCGTATATATCATTTTATAGATGAAGACACATGGAGATAGTTTTTTGAAAGTAGAAGAAAAGAGTCATTTTGGGTAAGGGCAGTGTAAAATTTTATAAGATTTCTTATATAAATGATCTTATTAACATTTTGTTAATGATTTATTATTCTTAATTTACAGAAAACAGGGAAAGATCATCAGGGGGTACAATCTAAAAATTTATACCCTCATAGTTTATCTCGGGGAGGGTATGCATTATTTGAAGAACAAATGATGGCGGAAAAATTTCAACAAATAAGAGATGATTATTCATGCTATGGAGAGGTGGACCCTCCATCCCCTCCATCTAGACATGAAAAATGGAAGATAACTAAGAAGGGAAAAAAGGGCAATATCTTTCGTATGAATCGATAATCGTAGTAGAGAGGATTGTAAGATATATATTTTATTTATTTAAGTTAACCATTATCTTCATATAATTTCAATCATTATTGAAATGTTGAATTAATTAATACATGACTCTCTTGAGGAGCAGAGTTCATAGGGTACATTTACAGCTACTGGGAGGGAAGATATTTTATCTGTAGCATTGGGAAGGCCCAAACATCTTGGTCGTGTAAGAGGATATCCGGCAGGTGTATCGGTAAGAAAAGTGTTGCCATGTTCTTCATCTTCAAACGATGAGGGGGTTTATAGAATAAAAAATTGAATCCATGGAGGCTGAAATTCATAATATTAATGCAACGATGGTGGACAAGATTAGAGCATCGGTGCAGTCTATGTTTGCAGACATGGAAAGACAATTTCAGACTGCAGCTCTCACTCCTCCACCATCCCCTGCAGACCCTATTATTTATCCTCCACCTCCTCCAGTAGCTCCCACTCCCCCACCTCAGCCTGCTGACCCCATTATTTATCCTACTCCTCCGTTGTAACTTCCTACGTATTGCGAGTTGTATGTTGATGATTCTCAATAGCATATAGTAGCATATGGGTTGGTATATTTTATAGGAGATATAGTTCATCATCAACAATTATAGGTAGAGAATCAGAGGGTCACTGTATAGGATATTATAGATAGATCAGCTCATGTACCATTACCTACAGATGATGTGGTGACAGTTGGACATAGTATTGACCATTTTTTAATTTGGACATCCAGACTTCTTCAACTCATTACCATAGAGGTATGAATGTTATATCTTTTATTTTATCCTTTTTATTAAAGTTGTTTTATCATTTGAAAAATAATATATTTTTCAATTTATTTTTACAGGAATACTTTAATGGTTAAGAAATACTGTATAGAAAAAAACAAACACAAATAACTATGACATCAGATACAGAATCTAGTAGTCTTGACAGATTGTCAAGATATTCAAATTTGTTGGCAGATCATTATGAGTTTCCAATGGAAACTCATGTTTGTGGACGTGAAATAAATGTGGGGATTATGAAAACTGATATCATAGAGCTTGTTACTGGAGATAAGTTGGGCATCAACGTGGTGAAAATTTTTTCCATGTAAGTCTTAAAACCTTTTCCCTGCATTATATTTATTAAAAATGTATACTTATGTCTATTTTGTATTTGGTATCTTTATAAAATTTTTGAGAGGAATGAGCTGATAGATGTATATGGATTCATGGACCTGCAATTGAATTCCCCTGAAGCATGTGCATTGGATGAGGAACAAAGAATGCCTTACATTGTCGAAAGACATGAAAATAATATAGTCACACAATGTTGGATGATGCCTTTTTGTGAGAGATATGAAACACATCTCTCATAAAGAGTTAATTATCTTTTAACATAAAAAACCACTAATGTTAATTTTTTTTTATCATTGATCATTGGATGTCAGGGTTTTTTTTTCCAAGGGAGAAATCACATTATTGGATATGCTCTGTCCATGATGATGTGCTGGAATGCTTTAAGAATATATTGGAAATGTAAGTTTCAATTTCTCAATAGTTTTATATATTATAATGAATTTTAAATTTACCCCATTAGTATTATTTTCAAACAGGGCATGGGTCTACTTTTGAAAAAACACAAAGAAAAAGAATGCAATGGTAGGATATGTAAATGCGAAGGTAAATATCCATTTATAATTTGTACTCTTTGATTTATTACATTAAAATAATATATTGAATTTACACTCATTCAAACATAAGTTTCATGAACAAAAATTAATCATCTAATGCAAATATTTTATGTTAAGATATATGTATGAAATAATAACAACTAGGATAGTTGTGAATTTTGACCTGGTAAGATTTCCTCTTTAACTTTCCTATAATATTTCAAGTTGATTTACTCATTATACACGTTAACTGCTATCATTTTCATTTGTATCTTTTTGATGAACCTCAACCCTATAATGATGAAGACATCAAACACTTACAAGTGTAGTGGTAAAATTATTTTACAGGTTTGATTAAATTTTAGTTGTTTGTAATGTAAAATGTAATTTTGAATATTGTCGTTGTAATTGAGTATTTGGTAGTCGTTTAGGTTGGATTTAGTTTTTTTAAAGTTTACAGTGTAAGTTTTGAATGTTATATATGTGAATGATTAATTCTGCTCTACTTCTTGTTTTGGTCTAATTATGATGGTTTTTCTGGTATGGATTCGGGTCTGGGGGGAGGGGTTTCAAGGGTGTGGGGGTGTTCAATGGGGTTGGGGGTGTCCAGGGGTCTGGGAGGGTTGTCCTGTGGGGTGGGGGGTATACATGAGGGTGGGGGGGTTGTCGAGGGGTGTTTGGGGCTATCCAGGGGGTTGGGGGGCAGTCTAGGGGTGTGGTTGGGGCTCCAATGGGGCATGTGAGGGCTGTCCAGGGTGTGTGTGTGTGTGTGTGGGGGGGGGGGGGGGGGTTGTCCCACGGTGTTTGGAGTTGTCCAGGGGGTCGGGGCAGTCCATGGGTGTGGTGGGGGCTGTCAAGTGGGGTGAGGGGGTGCTGTTTAGGAGGGTGGGGGTTGTAGAGGGGTGTTTGGGGCTGTCCAGGGGGTTGGGGGCAGTCCAGGGGTGTGGTGGGGGCTCCAAGGGGGTGGGGGCTCTCAAGTTGGGTGGGGGGTGAGGGGGTGCTGTTCAGGAGAGTGGGGGGGGGGGGGCAGTCTAGGGGTGTGGTGGGGGCTCCAATGGGGTGGGGGAGGGCTGTCCAGGTTATGGGGGGTATACATGAGGGTGGGGGTTTGTCCCAGGGTGTTTGGAGCAGGCCAGGGGGTCGGGGGGCAGTCCAGGGGTGTGGTGGGGGCTATCAAGTGGGGTGAGGGGGTACTGTTCATGAGGGGGGGGGGGGGGGTTGTCGAGGGGTGTTTGGGGTTGTCCAGGGGGTCAGGGGCAGTCTAGGGGTGTTGTGGCAGCTCCAATGGGGTGGGGGAGGGCTGTACATGGGGTATACATGAGGGTGGGGGTTATCAAGTGGGTATGTTTTATCTGTTATCAATGTAAATGCTTAAATTTGCTTTAGTACATGTTTTGATCTTCTGTTTTTGTGGTACAAATTATTGATTTCGTTTCTGGTTGATTTTGGGGGAGAGCCGAGGACTACAGTGGATATTTTTTTTTAAAAAAATTTGTCTTTCACGTTGGTTATAAAATAACCGACGTGATAAAGAAATCGAGAAGCGTTTATCACGTTGGTTTTTTCATAACCGACATGATAAACACCTATTGCATGGTTTATCACGTCAGTTAATTAATAACCGACGTGATAAAGGACCTGGGAAATTCTTTATCAAGTCAGTTAATAAATAACCGACATGATAAACGGCCTGGGAAATGGTTTTTCACGTCAGTTATTTATTATCCGACGTGATAAACCATTTCCCAGGCCATTTATCACGTCAGATATTGATTAACCGACGTGATAAACCCTTACCAGGACTGGTTTAGCACATTGGTTATTTAATAACCGACGTGATAAACCATAGCCCAGGAGTTTTCACATAGGTAATTAAATAACTGACATGATAAACTCCCCCGCACGTGTTTATGATGTCGGTTATTGTATAACCAACGTGATAAGTCCTCCACCCCCGGTTTATCATGGCAGTTATATAATAACTGACATTATAAACCCCTCCCCCTAGGTTTTCCCATCGGTTATTAATTAACCGATGTGATAAACACCGTGCTGTTATGTATGTTACATCTGTTTTTAAATAACCGACATAAAAAACATTATTTATAACGTCTTCCGTATTAACGTCGGCTAAAACCCGAAGTAAAAAATGAAAAATAACTGACATAAATAACGTTTTCTGCACTATTGTTTCTTCATATTATCCCCCTATAAAACTTATTTTAGATATATATAAATATTTTTGATTACGTAGTAGATAAATAATGATGAGATATGTCAAACATCTAATATCTCTTTCTTCAAATCTAATAATTAATGGTCACATATATAATCCCTAAATCATATCAATGAATTGTTATTATTTTTTAACAATGAAGTAGTTCATATGTTATTCAAAATCTCCAAATCATCATTTTACATATAATTGATCTTTATATTAGTGGACAGTAGAGTAGTAATGTGTAATGATAAGATTTTTCACTATCCATTATCATATAGAGATCAATCAATTAAAAATACACAATTATTGAACTCTTCTAATAAAAATGACAATATACAATGATCATTTTTACTCAATGCATCAGTTGTATTTATTTCCATTCATAAATTGGAATTTATTTATGAGTACAATCTTTTATCAAATCAAACTATATCCATTCATGCATTTTCAATCAATTTTATTTGAATATATATATATATATATATCAATCACTTATGATTAGTTTATATAATGAAATTTTTACCATATTGATAATTGAACTATATCATTAATGAAAATATTAACAATCCATGATCCAAATCATGTTTGTGATAATGTTTCTCAAGGACCATTAATTGATGTGTAATATAAGCGACCACCATATTATTTTTCATGACAAAACATCCTAGTATCCTATTTTATGCATCATTTCATATCATAGTACCTTCTCTAAAATATAATTACATTATAATAAGTGAAGTGACCAATATTTATATTCAGATTAATGAAATTCCCTTCTCATTAATTTTTTCAAAGGAACATTATTTCCTTCTAGGATAACTTAGATTGTTGATCAGTACATTATGTTTAATTTCTCATAAATCACCAATATTATTTATTACATCACGGATAATTACAAATATATTCTGTAATTTTTACTCTAGTTCATCCATTAACAATATCAATATTTAAAATTTATATAGATATATAATCTATCATGATTATAGAAGCTAATAATATTAATTTTTAAATTTTTTAAATATTTATAAATTTGGATTATATGTTAAACATTTTCAACATATCACACATGATCCTCAAATAATATCATTCAATTCCAATATATATTGATATATTCAAATTTTATATATAATTAATACAAAATATTGATGATGTTTTCATCTATAGTTATTATTCATCTTATCCATGAATAAATATAGATAATTTTAATGTCAAATTTTCATGACTAAAATTCTATAGTGTACTTATCCTATATGTAATTTTGTTTTGGATATATCGTATATTTATAAATGTTATTAATTAAATACATATCAAAGTTCAATTATAGATATGAATTGGACCCCATGTAATCGATCAACACATGATTAATATATGTTAAATAATCCTTATTCATGACCATTATTTTTATACTCCAATCCCATTTTCTCTATACGAGGGATGGTGGATGAATAATTAAATTTTATTAATTCATTCCATTTGATTCATCCACATTAACATGTCACGGTTAGCAATTCATACAATGATATCTCACAATATCCCGTTTAATGAATAATTATTAAATGAAATACACTCAAAATGAATTAATACTGGATGGAATAAATGCCAACATCTTTCTATGTATTCTATACATTCCAAAAAGGTTTATTCTATTAAATTTTATTAATGATGAAAATGGATAAGTAAACAACAATTTATATGTAACAACCTTGTATTTTATGAGAATTATTCTTTTTAATTTCATTGAAGTCTTGTGTTGTATGCTACACCAAAATTTACTTGTACTATACGCAACCCTGTATTAGCTTGCAGTATACGCATCACTAATCTTGGATCGTGTTATACACAATTTCTTGTTCGTTTTGTGGAAACTATTCTACGCAACATTTAGTATAAATTTTGTTTAATGTATAAATGAAATAAGTTTTGATTCTGTTATACGCAACACCAAATGGATATTTCACTACACGCAACCCTGACATGGCTTGCATTATACGTAATCAAGACTTTCTTCGATAGCGTGTGTAGTACGCAACACCGAGATTCACTAAATGAGATATTATTATTATATTATTATGAACTAGCCATTATGAATAGTAATACTCAATTTTTGATATTTTATAAATTTTATCTTTCAAAATGGACTTCATTTTTGGATTCAGAATAATGAAATTAGCCTAGGGTGAATTTTTTCTATTTTTCTGAAAACTTTCAATTTTTCATGAATAGTGAAAACACTCGGTTACTATTTAAAACCTGACTTTTTATTTAAATAATTATTTATTTTATTTAAAATTATTTTAGGTGATAATTTATACATAATACCTATATAATTTCAATGAAATTATTTGGAGTCATTTTATAATAATTTTAGATATATAAAAATTTTATTGAACTTTTGACAATCTTTTACCCATATTCTATGAGAATTTGAGAAATTATATAAAACTTAATTTTACCACTTCCGTGAGTGGAATTTCAAAAATCCGAGAGATATGGTTAATATCAAGGATTAAAATGTTGTTCAAATAAGATAAATAAAATTTTTGGTGAATAGTAACTTTTTATTTTTATTTACCACGGCAAAAAGTTAATGGGGTAATAAAGGGTAAAAATGATATTATTATTATCCTAAAACATGTCCTAATTCTATTGGATATGTATTATTCGACCAAAAAAACCTTAGTAATATAATATTATCATTAATTCCACTTGGATTAAATTAGGACATTTATTATTATTCAAAGAATAGTTAAAAGAGTTAAAATCAAAATTTAATAAATAAAATTTTTTTAATATAGGTTTATACATAAGATAAATTAGACAATAAATAATAATTATAATGATAAAAACATTTCCAATATAATGGTATTTTTTTTATAATTTTTAGACATTAAATAATTTAATTGATTTATGACACAATGATGATGCAATAATTACATTATTAATGAAATATTAACAAAATTGATGTTATAAATACCCAAATAAATGTAATTTGATACTTTTTAGAAATTACAATAATTTTTTAGGTTAATATGACATGGTAGTGTTGATTTAAATAACATTTTTAGAACTAATCATGATGTTATGATTTTCTCAAAAATCAATTACCAAATAGTCTCAAAATTGACATTAAATAGTTTTTGAAACAAATATTATATTATTAATTTCTATTATACTTTTAAAAATAATAGGATCTTACAAATGACTTAGATAAGGTTATATATTTAATAATGATCCCCTTTGGGTTCGTTTTTCTTGTTATAGTATGTTTATTAACCATATAGTGTAAGAAAACAAAAAGACAGGGTAAAAGTTAAATTCTTTAACTTAGAGTTACATATAAATGATATGGTTAAAATAGTAACATAAACTTGTCTAAAACCTATTTTTTGAGAGGATTTTGATGCATCCCCACATTATCTTAGAAATAAATCAATTTAGAGCTATTATAAACCGCATATGACTTTATTATAAAATAATATTTTATGTTTTTCTAATGGTTCCTCTCTCCTCCCTTAAAAAAGTGAACCTCCTCCCACTTCTCTTTACACAATTTTGAGCTTTCATGATCGGTCAAACCCTGACCATTTCCCTTAAAACCTTCCCTAGAAACATTATAGAGGTTCATGTATCCTCAAAAGACCAACTCTAGTGCCTTCAGTGGAAGCATAAAATAGGTGCGTCAAAGAAGAGGTAATCTCTTCTACCCATTCTTTCAACTTTCTTTCTTCTTCAACTTTGTATTCTGTATTTGTTTCATTATAAAGTAATAAAATCAGTATTAATAATATACTAAAATGTTATTATAAATATTAAGCAACCCCATTTCACCTTCTATCCATCCTACGGAAAACAAAATCACCACGTGTGCGTACGGACGGAATATCGTCTCCACAACGTGGTGTAATCTGTATTTCCACCACTACCTTACTTGGATGGGTATAATGGTGTAATGAATTAATATATATAGTTATTATAACATAATACTAATTATGAGATATTATATTATCCACTCCACTCCAATTCAATAATTATGGTAACGATATCATCACTCGTGCGTACGTACGGATTACTGTCTCCACGATGAGATGAGATTCATTCCCCATGTTAACCATTAAAGAATGATTATAAGGTATATATAATGAATAATAATGAAATATATGACATAATAAATATACTGGATTAGTTTATATTTATATATATATGTAATCTAATTACTTTCATTCATGTCAATAAGAAAACGAAAACAACGTTCATGCGTACGTATGGCCTACAGTCTCCATGAATGGTGTATTTCATTCCATTTATCGATATATCATATATATATTTATATGATGAATATATATTTTATATAGATCATGTTTTACATTCTATAATTAAGTAAATAAGGATATAATTAAGAACAACAAGTCCAAACACGTATGATAAATAAAACGATTTTACCCAAAACACAGATTTAACATTGAATTTACAAAAGAACGGGTAATATAAAGTCATAAGTGAACCATATATGATATCATAACAATGAATATGATTATATATTAATACAATGAGATTATTTAAATTATTATAAAAGAGGTTCAGATATGTATGAACCATATTGGACCTAAGGTGAGGGATAATTTTTCCATCTCATTTTTATTCGAGATTACTTATACGTAAGTATTTACTGGGGTTATATTTTTCATCCATGTCCATAAAAATGTTTTTTATTAAGTTTTTAATATTCTTCCATGTATTTTTAAAGTCATATATACCCCTCTTTGACTTTTACTTTGTAATATGGAAGGAATATTACTTTTTTACCATACGTGGCACTTTTTGAATATTCCGACAGAAGTACGAGGAGAATGTTTTTTTATTTATACGACATGAATGGATTTTTACAATTTCATAACGCCTTATTTACATAAAGATTCATCTACAATATTTCATGAATATTTTCAAAAAAAATCTTTTTCTTTTAATATTTCATGGCATTTTTTAAATGAAAATGATTCTGAATAAGAAATAATATTTTCATCAAGAATTCATTTCAAGTGTTTTATCAAAACCATTTTTCATATAAGATGACATTATTTCATATGTGTATGTTTCAAGTATAATGTCATTATGATTTTCATGGTTTCACTTCTCTTATTATGAAATGATATCCATTTGTATTATATGGATTATGTTAGGTGGGATGATGTTTATGAATCCCATTTTATTCATTGGGTTATGATGAATTGTTTATATTTAGGTTGTGGCTCACGAAAAATGATTTCATTATGAGATGGGTGGGACCTATATCTCCATCCAATTCATTGGGTAAATATTTATATCTATTGATATTGACATGGTTGGAATGGTAAGTTAATCCAGTTCAGTGTTACAGGACTGGAACGAGGAGTGAACTCGATTCAGAAAGAGACTTTGTCCATTAAGATAGTCTTCGAAGCAATGCCTTGGATACTATGGGAATCATATCATGAGTTTAATGGTTTGACCCACCTCTGATCAGTGAAATCAAGAGTGGGATCCTTTGAAGATCCCTCTTGAAATCAAGAAATCCTTTACCCAGACATGGATTCAAATCAGGGGGCTAAACTTGTTTTTTTGGCATCCATCTGTTATATGGGAAATTGCATCTACCGTAAGCTATCCCATTAAGGTTGAAAAGGTGACCGAGCATCCTAGGTATGGAAATTTTTCCAGGGTCCTTGTTGAGATTTATTTGGCTAATGTTCTCATTGATACTATTTTTCTTAAGGCGGATGAAATTAAGCTAGTGCTCTCCATTCAATATGAATGGCTGCCTAACTTTTTTAAATCCAATTTATGCATTGGTCATATCCATTCACAATGCCGTAGGAGTTCAAAATTCTCCATCTGTAAGTCACTGGGTCACACCTCTGATCAGTGCAAGAAGAATTTTAAAAAGGATGACTCCAAGATAAATCACCCTCCAAAGGCTGCCCCATCTTTTGCTGAGGATGTTCAACCTGGATTTCCCAAGTCTGATGATGTCCAGCATGCCACTACTGATTCCTCTATGGAGACAGATAATTTTTTAAGTCTGGGCTCATTTGGAATTAAGGTTGGAACTAAAAAAAAGGAATGGGATGATATTGCAGAGGATGAAGGGAATATATCAGAGCAGGAGGTGGCTGTTCAAGATCAGGTTAATCATGAACTTGACTGTGCTACAATGGAACCTATATCTGGTAAGGGAAATATGAAGATTGTTGATAATGAGGGATTTCAGTTGGTGATGCACAAAAAGTTGAGAGCTGTAAAACGTTCCCAGTAAAAAGTGCAGATTGATGATGAGGTAGAAAATTTGTATTTTGCTCATCAATTTGGAAATTCTCAAGGTGATCCAGGGGTGGCCTATCCACTTGGATATCCTTCTCACAAGGAAGGAAATCTAGAAGCATAAACAACCATAGTGAAGCAGGACACTGAAAATTCCCCTGTCTACAATCCCTTGGATCAAATGGAGATTAGAGATGCTGATGAGGTAAGGGTGGCAGAGAATAAAGAGGAGTACCAATAAAACCATCTGCCAATTTTTTTATATGTTAGAAACTATTAATACCCCTGAGTTAGATTTGATGAATCTTGAAGGTCTGAAGAATGCAGGTTGTAACAAAAGAAGATTCATTCATGCAGCTGAAGAGGATGCAGAGGTATCTAAAGAGAAGGAGTATACTGCTCAGTTTGATTCTCAAATAGTGAATGTCACAGAGGTGCCTCATATGGATGTATTTCAAGAGCAGTCTCCCATTATAGTGCAAGTTACTAATGCAGTGAAAGGGGATGAACTGCATGACCACCACACTGTACATCAGAACGATCTTGGATAAGATAGGGATCCCTCTCAAGAGGATTCTAATTCGAATAGGATGGAGAATGAAGGCATTCAAAGGCGAAGAGGGCGTCATAACATGGGAGGATTTAGGGGTCATGGGCGGCCTACGGAATAGGTAACTATGTGGTGTCCATTTGTGTTGGTTTATGGTGTAGTTATATGCATGTAAGCACCCCCTTAATCTGTTGTATCTTTACTATCATTTTTTTCAAATAAATTTGGGGCCTGGTTTTAGAACCCATGGACAAAACTTCTTGGTATTTTATCATGATTGATTCCATTATGATCTATGCTTTAAGTACTACCATGTTTTATGTCATTGCTCAATATTTTGATGTTTAAATATTACAGACATGTTTTTTTGTTCAAATGTGCATGGTTTGTTTTATTTTCTACATTCTTACCCTTACTGAGCATTTAAGCTCACCCTTTATATTTTTTCTTTTCACCAGTATATAATGAAAGGTTTAGGTAAGAAAACAAAAGGGGAAGATCATTCTAGGAGATGTTGAAAATCTTTCACCATGATTAGAAGATTATGTTCCATGTTTCCAACAACACTGAATTATTAAGGTCCTTTGGGTTCTGTTTTTATTATGTATTATGTATTCTGAAAAAGCAATGTAATGTCCATATACACCAATATTTGGGTCTCTACATTTGGTATCAGGGAAAGGAATAGTTAACCTTTGGAAACAAAGATGCTAAAATATTAGTGAAATCCCTAGAGATATTTCTAAGGTATGTTTAGTGACGACTCTAAGTTTAGGTATAAGTACAGGTTACCATCCTAGAATTATGATAACAATCATGAATAACCTAGGATGAATCCTATGATGTTAGAGATTGAATGTACTCCCATTGATTATGTTGTTTTCCTAGCATGATTTTTGCCTCTCACACTATTCTTTTTGGGTTTTAGAAAGGGATGGAAACTGGAAGAATCATGTTAATGGAGAATATGATGGACAATGGAATGATATTCTTCATGATCAAGAAAATGAAATGTGATTTGGAAGGGAATATATCGTTATTATTCCTAATCAGTAATCTCATAATATGATCAATAATCTCAACATTGGTAAGTTTCCTGACTCAGTTAATAAGAGAAAGAAAGAGTTTCATTATGATCATAGAGGAAAGAATGTTCAATTTTCCTCATGTGAATCATGTGGGAAGAGACATCAAGATGAATGTTTCAAAAGAACTGGAAGATGCTTTGGGTGTGGAAAAGAAGGACATAAATCCAGTATCTGCAATGGGAAAGGATCAGTTAACACCATGAACAAGGATAATGGTATTTCTAAGACATCAACAATGGTTAAATGTTTTAAATGTGGAATGTACGAGCATTATACAAACCAATTCTCTAAGGGAATGTCTCATGAAGAGAATCAACATGGTCGTATGGGTAGTATTTATGTTGATGATGATGAAGAGACTATAAATGGTATGTGAGATAAAGGAATTATTGAAACTCGGTCAATGTTTTATGAAGGTAGTAGACTGATTTTATGTTTATCATGTGTAATGTTGTATAGGTAATGGTACTATGGAATAAAGACACATCTAAGGTATGTTACACTATTGTTTTTCCTAAAGTATTTGAATGTATTTGTTGAATGGTACCGGTAACCATGAATGGTCATTCAGATATTTATGGAAAAAAGATGATATACACATAATGATGGGATAAATAGATAATGAAATGTTTGATAGTATTAATGAGCTCATGATTGATATAAAGACAAAGTGATATCATGGTTTATGTATATAGAAGTGTTGGGATTTTGGTATGTTGAAAGAGTTACCTTTTGACAACATTCATGATTTCAGTGAGGTTCAATGGGTATTCATTTTTCAAGATAATACATGATTAGGGTATTCACATGTTTGGAATGTGACCAAGAAGATATATCGTATGATATATGGGGGATAAATGATGGAATTCACGTGCTTGTTATGTGACCTTTCAAGTAATCATTTTTTATGCTATGAGACAGGACATATGTATTTTGGATAAGCCTAATGATTGGAATGGATTATGTTGAAAAAAAGTTAGTATTGTTTAAGGATAGAACATTTTTCGATAATATTGATGGAATGTTATAATAGTGTAGTTTAAGAAATGGGAAAACTTGCAGGATGAGCAAAAACCCATCACGTCGGACAAGGCTGCGGGAATCGAACACACAACCGAAGTGTGACAGGCCTTTATCACCTCCCACTGCCCTATAGGAAGTCCCTGGTTAGTAGAAACTAGTTTTATTTTATTACGCGATAGGATAGATGAAGTATAGGTCTATTTTAGAAACCATATATGCATAATCTCAGCATAGAAAGACTTATGTATATTGAATAAATTGTGCTAAACTTTTTGCAATAGAAACAGATGGAATGGACTATCATTCTATCCCATGATCTGCTAACACTTCACGAATGACAAATTCAACTTCATTTCTTTAAGAGATGAAGTGGAAATTGTTCAAGGCACGAACAATGGTGAAAATGTTCCAAAATCAAGTATGTATTTCTTTTAATTCAACAAATCTTCAACTTTAGGGAAATGATAATGAAAAAAAATGATGTCCTAGTGTCTTCATATCCGATGAATCAGATGGTACCTTAGATCATCTCAAATTTATGGCTATGTGATTATTGGATTTTTCATAGCAATGTTCTCTACCACTCTCCATCAGAACATGATGGTTATATTTCTCTACCATATCCATATTTTCACCTATGTTCTCCGATGTGGAAACCCAGTGGTGAGTTAATTTGGTTAACCGTTATGTCTCATACTACACTTTTTAAAATTATGTTTTAGTATTCCTTTTTATGATGTGGGTTTCTATGAAAGAAACATTCAATTAGTAAACCATTTATAACCCCAACAAATTTCGAGGGCGAAATTAATTTTATGTTGGGTAGAATGTAACAACCTGAGATTTTATGAGAATTATTGTTTTTAATTTCATTGTTGTCTTGTGATGTACACTGCACCAAAATTAGCTTGTACTATACCCAACCCCGTATTATCTTGGAGTATACAGAACACTATTTTTGGCTCATGTTACACACAATTACAAGTTCATTTTGTGGAAATTATTCTACGCAACATTAAGTATAGATTTTGTTTAAGGTATAAACGAAAAAAGTTTTGATTATCTTATATGAAACCCCAAACAGAGCTTTCAATACACGCATCCCGGACTTGGCTTTCATTACATGAAATCAAGACTTTCTTCGATATCGTGTGTAGTACGCAATACGAAGTTTCACTAAATGAGGTATTATTATTATATTATTATGAACTAGCTGTTATGAATAGTAATACCCACTTTTTGAGATTTTATAAATTTTATCATTCAAAATGGACATCATTTTTGTATTTGGAATATCGAAATTATCCTAGCGTGATTTTTTTGTATATTTATGAAAACATTCAATTTTTGATGAATAGTGAAAACACTAGGTTACTATTTAAAAAATGACTTTTTATATATATAATTATTTATTTAATTTAAATTTATTTTATGTCCAAATTGATACATAATACCTATATAAGTTCAATATAATTCAATGGAGTCATTCTACAATAATTTTAGATATATAAAATTTTTATTGGACTTATCACCGTCTTTTAACCACCTCATAGGATAATTTGAAAATTTAATTAAAACATAATTTTAGCGCTTCTATGGGTGGACTTTCGAAAATCCGAGAGACACTGTTAATATTAAGGTGTAAAATGTGGTTCGATAAAATATTTTTTTGGTGAATAGTAACTTTTTACTTTTATTTACCTCGAATAAAAGTAAATGTGGTAATTAAGGGTAAGATTTATATTATTATTACCCTAACACATGTCCTAATTTTATTGGATACGTATAATTCGTCAAAAAAAACATTAGGAATATAATATTATCAATTATGTCCACTTGGATTAAATTAGGACATTTATTATTATTCAAAGAAGAGTTAAAAGAGTTAAAATCAAAATTTAATATTTAAAAAATTTTAATATAGGGTTATACATTAGATAAATTCAACAATAAATATTAATTATAATTCTAAAAATATTTCCTACATAATGGTTTTTTATTTATAATTTTTAGATATTAAATAATTTAATTTATTTATGAAACAATGAAGAACCAGTAATTAACTTATTAATGAAATATTAACATAATTGATGGTATAAATACCCAAATAAATGTAATTTGAGACTTTTTAGAAATTTAAATAATTTTTAGGTAATATGACATGTTATTATTGATTTAATTAACATTGTTCAAACTAATCATGATGTTATGATTTTCACAATAATCAATTACCAAATAGTGTCAAAGTTGACATAAAATAGTTTTTAAAACAAATATTAAATTATTAATTTATATTCTATTCCTAAAAATCTAAGTTCCATCCAATGAAGCTGATAAGGGTATATATATTAATAATGAACCACTTGGGGTTCTTTTGGCTTGTTATAGTATATTTATTAACCATATAGTGTAAGAAAACAAAAATACAAAGTAAAAGTTAAATTATTTATCTTAGAGTTAAATCTAAATGACCAGAAAAAAATAGTAACATAAACTTTTCTAAAACCTATTTTTTGAAAGGATTTCGCCCCATACCCACTTTTGCTTTGAAATAATTCCATTTTGAGTTGTTATAAACCAAATATGACAATATTATAAAATAATATTTTAAGTTTTTCCAAAGGTGCCCCTCTCCTCCCTTACAAAAGGGAACCTCCTCCGTATTCTCTTTACACAAGGCCAACCCCTTCACATTTACCTTCTCAACTTCCCTAGAAACATTATATAGGTTCTGGTCTCCTCTAAATACCAACTCTAGTGCCTTAAGTGGAAGCTGAAAAGAGGTGCGTCGAAGAAGAGGTAATCTCTTCGATCGATTCTTTCAAGTTTCTTTCTTCTTCAATTTCTTCTTCTTTAGTTGTTTCATTATAAAGTAATAAATTCAGTATCACTAATATACTTATATGATATTTTAAATATGAATCCAACCCATTTCACCATCTATAATCCTATGGAAAACAAAATCACCATGCGTGCATATGTACGGAATCCCGTCTCCACGCCGTGGTTTAATATATTTTTCCACCTCTACCTTACTTGGAGGGGTATAATGGTGTAAATAATAACTATATATAGTTATTATAACATCATACTGATTATGGGATATTATATCATCCACTCCAATTCAATTATATAATTATTTGAACGATATCATAGCTCGTGCATATGTTCGGATTACCGTCTCCACGACGCGATAAGATTCATTCTACATGTTAACCATTCAAGAATGATTATAAAGTATATATAATGAATAATAATGAAATATATAAAATTATAAAGATACTTTATTTGTATATATATATATTTCATCTAATTACTTTCATTCAAGTCAATAAGTAAACGAAAACAACGTTCATGCGTACGTACGACCTACCGTCTCAATGAACGGTGTATTTCATTCCATTTATCAATCTATCATAAATATATTTATATGATGATTATATATTATATATAAATCATGCTTCAAATTCTGAAATTAAGAAAATCAGGATATATGTAAGAACAACAAGTCCATACATGTACGATAAATAAAACGATTTTACCCAAAACACTGCTTTAAAATGGAATTTAGAAAAGAACGGGTAATATAAAGTCGTAAGTGAACCATATATGATATCATAACAATGAATATGATTCTTTAATAAGTAAATGAAATTATTTAAATCATTATAAATAAGGTTAATATACGTATAAATCATATCAGACCTAAGGTAAGGGATAGATTTTCAATCTCATTTTTATTTGATATTGCTTATACGTAAGTATTTACTGGGGTTATATTTTTCATACATGTCCATAAAAATGTTTTTCATAAAGTGTTTAACATTCTTCCATGTATGTTGAATGTAATTTTTACCCCTATATGAATTTTACTTTGTGTTATGGAAGGAATCTTTCTTTTGTTTACCATACGTGGTACTTTTTGACTTTTCCGACAAAAGTACGAGGAGACTGATTTTTTATCTTATACGATGTGAACATATTTTTATGATTTCATAACTCCTTATTTGAATAAATATTCCTCTACATGATTTCATGACTATTTTCAAAAATATCCCTTTCTTTTAAAATTTCATGGCATTAGTGAAAATAAAATGATTTTGAAGAAGAAAGGATATTTTCCTCAAGAATTCATTTTAAGTGTTTTATCAAAACCATTTTCCATCTAAGATGACATTATTTCATATGTGTATGTTTCATGTATAATTTCTATATGATTTACATGGTTTCACATCTCTTATGATGAAATTATATCAATTTGTTCTATATGGATTATGTTATGATGGAATGATGTTTATGAAAACCATTTTATTCTTTGAGTTATGATGAATGATTTATGTTTATGTTGTGACACACATAAGAATGATTTAATTATGAGATGGGTGTGACTTAAATCTCCATAAAATGCATTGGGAAATGATTTATATCTCATGATATAGACATGTATGGAATGGTAAGTTAATCCGGTTTAGTGTTATAAGACTGAAAGGAGGAGTGAACATGATTCAGAAAGGGACTTTGTCCACTAGGATGGTCTTGGCAGAAATGTATTGGGTACTATGGAAATCATATAATGTGCTTAATGGTTTTCCACAATAACATGTTTTATTCCCATGCTATTTTATCATGATTGATGATCCATTATGATCTATGCTTTACGTACTACCATGTTTTATGACATTGCTCAAGATTTTTATGTTTAAATATTATGGTCATGTTTAGAAGTCCAAATGTGTATGGTTTGTTTTATTTTCTCAATGCTTACCCTAACTGAGAATTTGAGCTCACCCTTTATGTGTTTTCTTTTCCCCACTATATGAAGAAAAGTTTTAGGTAAGAAAACAAAAGTGGAAGATCTTTCTGGGATATGTTGAAGATCTTTCACCACGATTAGATGATTATATTCTGAGTTTCCAATGAAACTAAACTATTACGGTCCTTTGGTATCTGTTTTTTGTTATGTATTAAGAATTTAAAAAAAGTAATCTAATGTTCATGTACTCCAAGATTTGGGTCTCAACAGTTGGTATTAGGGAAAAGGTTTATTTAACCTTTGGAAACTAGTATACGAAAACATTAGTGAAATTGCTAGAGATATATATATAGTATGTCTAGGGATGTCTTGAAGGTTAGGTATAAGTATCGGTTACAGACTTAGAATTATGATAACAAACATGAATAACCTATGATTAAACCTATGAAGTTAGAGATTGAATTTTCTCCCCTTGATTATGTTGTTTTCCTACCATGATTTTTTCCTCTCACATTACATTTTTTGGGTTTTAGAAAATGGCTGGAAACCGGAAGATTCATGTGAATGGATAATATGATGGAAAATGGAATGATATTATTAATGATCAAGAAAATTAAATGGGATTTGGAAAGAGAAACATCGTTAATATTCCTAATCAACAATCTCATAATATGGTCAATAATACTGACTCAGTTAATAAGATATAGAAGGAGTTTCATGATGATCATAGAAGAAATAAAGTTCAATTTCTCTCATGGGAATCATGTGGGAAGATACATCAAGGTGAATGTTTCAAAGGAACTAGAAGATGCTTTGGGTGTGGAAAATAATGACATAATGCCAGTAAATGCAATGGAAAAAGATCATTGAACACCATTGATAAGAAAAATGGCATTCCTAAGACAAGAACAATGGTTAAATGTTATAAATGTAGAATGTATGGGAATTATTCATACCAATGACCTAAGGGAGAGTCTCATGAAGAGAATCAACATGGTCGTATGTGTAGTATTTATGTTTATGATGATGAAGAGACTACAAATGATATGTGAGATGAATGAATTGTGGAATCTTGGTTAATATTTTAAGAAGGAAGTGGAATGATTTTATGTTTATCAAGTGTAATGTTGTATAGGTAATGATACTATGGAATAAAGACACATCTTAGGATTGTTACACTATTGTTTTTTCTATAGTATTTGAATGTATTTGTTGAATGGTACCAGTAACCATGAATGGTTATTCAGATATTTTTGGAAATAAGATGATATGCGGATAATGAAGGGATAATGAGATTATGAAATGTTTGATAGTATTAATGAGATCACGACTGATATAAGGACGAATTGATATCATGGTTTGCGTATATATAAATTTCGGGATTTTGGTATGTTGAAAGAGTTAACTTTTCACAGCATTCATGTTTTCACTAAGCTTTAATGGGTATTCATTTTTCATGATAATACATGATTAATGTATTCACAAATTTCAAATGTGACCAAAAAGATATATTGTATGATATATGGGGGATAAATGATGGTATTCACGTGCTTGTTATGTTACCTTTCAAGTAATCATTTTCTTTATGCTATGTGATTGGAAAGATGTATTTTGGATAATCCTAATGATTGTAATAGATTATGTTGAACATAAGTTAGTATTTTTTAAGGATAGGAATTTTTTAGAGATTATTAATGTAATGTTATAATAGTGTAGTTTAATATTTGGGACAACCTACAGGACATGCGAAAACCCATCACGTTGGACAATTCTGAGGCAATCAGAGCCACAACCGAACTGTGAATGGCCTTTATCACCTATCACCGGCTGACAGGAAGTCCCTGGGTAGTAGAAACTAGTTTTATTTTATTAAGTGCAATGATAGATGAAGTATACGTCCATTTTAGCAACCATATATTATTAATCTAAGCATATTTAGACTTATGTGTATTTAATAAATTGTGTTAAACCTTTTGGAATAGAAACAGATGGAATGAACTATCATTCTATTGCATGATCTGCTAACACTTCACGAATGAAAAATTCAACTTCATTTCTTTTAGAGATGAAGTGGAAATTGTTCAAGGCACGAACAACGGTAATAATGTACCAAAATCAAGTAAGTATGTCTTTTAATTCAATAATTTTTCGACTTTAGGGAATTGATCTTGAATAAAAATATCGTCCCAGTGTCTTCATATCCGATGAATCAGATGGTACCTAAGATCATCACAAATTTATGGCTCTGTGATTGTTGGATTTTTCATAACCATGTTCTCTACCACTCTCCATCAGAACTTGATGGTTAGATTTCTCTTCAATATCCATATTTTAACCTATGTTCTCCTAGGTGGAAACCCAGTGATGAGTTAATTTTGGTAACCATTTTGTTTCATACATCAATTTTTAAAATTAAGTTTTAGTATTCCTTTTTACGATGTGGGTTTCAAGGAAAGAAACTTTCATGTAGTAAACCATTTATAACCCTAATGAATTTCAGGGGAAAAATTCATTTTAAGGGGGTAGAATGTAACAACGCAAGATTTTATGAGAATAATTATTTTTAATTTCATTGATGTCTTTTGTTGTATGCTAAAACAAAATTAGCTTGTACTATACGCAAACCCTTGTTAGATTGCAGTATACACAACACTATTCTTGGCTCATGTTACACAAAATTTCATGTTCATTTTGTGGAAATTATTCTACGCAACCTTAATTATATATTTTGTTTAATGAATAAATGAAATAAGTTTTTATTATATTATACGAAACACCAAACAGAGATTTCACAACACACAGCCCTAACTTGGATTGTATTACATTCAATCAAGACTTTTTTTTGATAGCGTGGTTAGTATGCAATACTAAGTTTCACTAAATGATATATTATTTTTATATTATTATGAACTAGCCGTTATGAATAGTAATACCAAATTTTTGAAATTTTTGAAATTTTTCTTTCAAAATGGACTTCATTTTTGGATTCGAAATATCGAAATTATCCTAGGGTTATTTGTTGGTATTATTCTGAAAACTTTCAATTTTTGATGAATAGTGAAAACACTGGGTTACTATTTAAAAACCGACTTGTTATTTAAATAATTATTTATTTTATTTAAATTTATTTTAGAGAAAAAGTGATACATAATACCTATATATGTTCAATTTAATTCATTGGAGTCATTTTATAATAATTTTAGATATATAAAAATTTTATTGAACTTTTTTACCGTCTTTTACCAACCTCCTAAGAGAATTTGAAAATTTACCTAAAACTAAATTTTACCACTTCTGTGAGTGGAATTCTGAAAATTTTATAGACACGATTAATATCAAGGTGTAAAATGTGGTTCAAAAAGATAAAAATAATTTTCGGTGAATAGTAACTTTTTTTTTACTTTTATTTACCACGATTAAAAGTAAATGGGGTAATTAAGAGTAAAATGATATTATTATTAGCCTAACACATGTACTAATTCTATTGGATAAGTATAATTCTACCAAAAACAACCTTAGAAATATAATATTATTATTTAGGTCCACTTAGATTACATCAGGACATTTATTATTATTCAAAGAAGAGTTAAAAGAGTTATAATCAAAATTTAATAACTAATACATTTTTAATATTGGGTTATACATAAGGTAAATTAAACTATAAATATTAACTAGAAATATAAAGTTATTTCCAACATAATGGTATTTTATTTATAATTCTTAGAAATTATATAATTTAATTAATTAATGACACAATGATGATGCAGTAATTACCTTATTAATTAAATATTAACATAATAGATGTTATAAATACACAAATAAATGTTATTTGAGACTTTATATAAATTAAAATATTTTTTAGGTTAATATGACGTATTTTTATTTATTTAATTAACATTTTTATAACTAATCTTGAGGTTAAAATTTTCACAAAAATTAATTACCAAATAGTGTCATAGTTGACATAAAATAGTTCCTAAAACAAATATTATATTATTAATTTCTATTATATTCCTAAAAATCTTAGGTTGATCCAAATGACTTATCTAAGATTATATATATTAACAATTAACCTCTTGGGGTTCGTTTGTCTTATTAGATTAAGTTTATTAACCATATAGTGTAAGAAAACAAAAAGACACTATAAAAGATAAATTATTTAACTTAGAGTTAAATATAAATGATTAGGTTCAAATAGAAACCTAAACTTGTCTAAAACCTATTTTTTGGAGTAATTATACTAATTCCCACTTTAACTTATTAATAAATCAATTTGGAGCTATTATAATTTAAATTTGACATTATTATAAAATAATATTTTAATTTTTTTCATAGGTTCACCTCTCCTGCCTTATAAAAGAGAACATCCTCCCTCTTGTTTTTAAAAAATTTTGAGCTTTCAAGATCAGAAAAACCCGGAATATTTCCCTTCTCAACATTCCTAGAAACAATATAGATTTTCTGGTCTCCTCAAAAGACCAACTCTAGTGCCTTAAGTGGAATCTTAAAAGAGGTGCCTCGAAGAAGAGGTAATCACTTCTACCGATTCTATCAAGTTTCATTCTTCTTCAACATATTATTCTTTTTTTATCTATAAAGTACTAAAATAATTATCACTGATATACTGATATGTTATTAAAAATATGAAGCAATCCCATTTCACCTTCAATTCATCCTACAGAAAACGAAATCACTACGTGTGCGTACGTACGAAATACCGTCTCCACGCCGTAGTGTAATATACTTTTCCACCACTACATTACATGGATGGTTATAATGGTGTAAAGAATAAATATATATAGTTATTTTAACATCATATTGATTTTGAGATATTATATCATCCACTGCAATTCAATTCAATAATTATTGGAAGGATATCATCGCTCATGTTTATGTACGGATTACTGTCTCCATAAAGCGATGAGATTCATTCACCATATTAACCATTCAATAATTATTATAAATAATATAAAATAAATAATATTTAATTATATGACATAATAAAGAAACTGGAATTGTATATATATATATTTCATCTAATTACTTTCATTCAAGACAATAAGGAAACAAAAACACCGTTCATGTGTACGTGCGGCCTACCGTCTCCATGAACGGTGTATTTCATTCCATTTATCCATATATCATATATATATTTATATGATGAATATATATTATATATAAATCCTGTTTTTAAAATCTTTAATTGTGTAAATCAGGATATAAGTAAGAACAACAAGTCCAAATATGTACGATAAATAAAATGATTTTACCCAAAACGGTTCTTTAACATGGAATTTTCAAAATAACGTTTAATATAAAGTCATAAGTGAACCATATATGATATCATAACAATGAATATTATTTTTTAATAAGTCAACGACATTATTTAAATCATTATATAGGAGTTTTAGATATGTACGAAGCATATCAGACCTAAGGTAAGGAATAATTTTTCAATCTCATTTTTATTTGAGATTGCTTATACGTAAGTAATTACTGGGGTTATAGTTTTCAACTGTGTCCATAAAAATGTTTTACATAAAGTTTTTAATATTCTTCCAAGTATGTTTAAAGTAATGTTTACCCCTATTTGACTTTTACTTTGTGATATCGAAGGAATCTTTCTTTTGTTTACCATACGTGGTACTTTTTGACTTTTCTGACAAAAGTTGGAGGAGAATGTTTTTTAATCATATACAGCATGAATGAATTTTTACAATTTCATGACAACTGATTTACATAAAGATGAATCTATAATATTTCATGACTATTTTCAAAAAAAAATATTTTTCTTTTAAAATTGAATGTCATTTTGTGAAAGGAAAATGATTTTGAGGAAGAAAGAATATTTTCCTCAAGAATTCATTTCATGTGTTTTATCAAAACCATTTTCCAACTAAGATGAAATTATATCATATGTTTATGTTTCAAGTATAATGCCTCTATGATTTACATGGGTTCACTTCTCTTATGATTAAATGATATCCATTTGTTTTATATGGATTATGTTATGATGGGATGTTGTTTAAGAAACACATTTTATTCTTTGGGTTATGATGAATGATTTATGTGTATGTTTTGGAACACGTAATAATGATTTCATTATGAGAAGGGCGGGACCTATATCTCCCTCCAATGCAATGGGTAATGATTTATATCTCATGATATAGGCATGGTTGGAAGGGTATGTTAATCTAGTTTAGTGTTACAGGACTAGAATGAGGAGTGAACTCGATTCAGAAAGGGACTTTATCCACTAAGATGATTTTGGCAGCAATGCCTTGGAAAAAATGGAAATCATATCATGTGATTAAGGGTTTTACACAATTACAAGTATTATTCCCATGTTATTTTATCATTATTGATGATCCATTATGATCTATTCTTTACTTACTACCATGATTTATGTAATTGCTCAAGATTTTGATGTTTAAATATTATGTTCATATTTTTAAGATCAAATGTGTATTGTTTGTTTTATTTTCTCCATGATTACCCTTACTGAGTATTTGAGCTCACCCTTTATATGTTTTATTTACCCCAGGATATAAATAAACATTTTAGGAAAGAAAACAAAAGGGGAAGATCTTTATGGGAGATGTTGAAGATCTTTCACCACGATTAGAATATTATGTTCCGGGTTTCCAAAGTCAGTAAACTATTACGGTCCTTTGGTATCTGTATATGTTATTTATTAAGTATTCTTCAAAATTAATTTAATGTCCATGTATGAAAGGATTTGGGTCTCTGCATTATACATCATAGTAATCATTCATATAGTTGATCTCGGTTCATACCTCAATAGGTAAGTCTTCTACCTTAGTTGGTTAGACCCCCCCCCCCCCAACAATATATTCCTTTATTCCTGACTACTCTAAATCCCTAGAATCAAGAATCATAAATAACTATTTAGATTCACTAGTAAAAATCTCCATAATCATCTCTGTTTTGATTCTATTGTAGAAATTCATCTTCATTGTTATTGGAGGTAATCCTCTAAAAGCATATTGTAACGACTCCACAATTATGAAAATTCATGATCATCAATATTATTGTCCAAAAAGACTATGGTCAGGAAAATCAATTAAAATAGATCTTGTAGGAGTCAGTTCTTCTCATATTACCATATTATATTACATGAAATTATTATCATGTAGGTTTATTATAGATTTACTACATACAACATTTGAATTTTTGTGAATGATTAGACAATGCCCAGTTAGTCAATTTCTCAGGGAAGAAATAATCATTGTTCTAATGAAGGCCTATAATAAATTAAATTCCTGACTCTAAGAAAGAAAATTTATTAATTTTTATATTATCAATGATAAAAAATTTCACAATCCTAGTACATCTTACATCTTGAAATCTCAATTCAAATATCTAATGTTTACATCATGAAATCATGAATACTTTATAGACTTCTCAATTGGTTATTTTCGAAAATTCATTAATTTACCATTAATTATTTCTCAATTATATTGAAAAATTGTTCTTAGAAACCTAAAATGTTCATATAATAATGGGTATTATAAGTCCCATACTGTTGGTTCAAAATCTTTATTCTTTATATATGGAAGCCTAAAAAAATAAATATCTCATTTAACTATCTTTTAATTTTCTGATATATATATATATCCAAAAGTATTTGAGAATGTTTGAATACACATCATCTAACAATATTAGATGATATATTATATGTAATTGAATATTTGTTTATATCCTATCAAATGCTGTGGTTTGAATTCCTTGATATCTTTCATACTATTTCATTAATAGATAACTATAATAATCTATTAATGTCCGAGTAATAATAAATAACGAAACATAGAGAGAGTCCATGTTTCTAGGAATAAGGTGCCCCACATAGGCCATATATTACTTTTTAAATAAATATATATTAAATAAAGTTATAAATATTAATATATATATATATACAGAAAAATAATATTATTGTTCATTATCCATTTTAAAAATATATGTATACCACATTACTGTATTTTTATAGAGATTGTGATAATGTGGGTTTCAAAACCGTTTGGTTGCATTTAATTTTGTCATTCATAATTAAAAAAACTGGACATTGAATTTAATTAAAACAAGACTTGTAAATTTTCTTATAGTATGTTTTTGAATATTTTATTAAGAGTGAAACCATAGTGTCCTTAATTGGAACATTTAGAATTTTAAGGACAAATAATTTCATATAGTGAAAATATATTTTATAATTAATGGATATAAAAAGTTACCAGTAAATAATAAATTGTCATATTAAAATATGTTTATGACTTAGGCTACCTAAAAGAGTTTTGTTTTATCATAGTATGTATTGACAGTATGATGATTTAAATGATTTTATAATGATTTTATAAATTATATTCATAGAAGAAAAATATTAGAAGTGATTACATGTTGAATTTATTTATGAGAATAATGTGGGGATACTAATTTGAAGAATTAATGAGAACACTATTTTTTGTAACATGTTAATATTGAAATAAATAAAGAATAAGAATTATGGAATTATTTGGATAATTCAGACACCTAATATATGAAAAAAACTAAAATTGATAAATTAAATAATTTTATTCCTCGAGTTATAATGTGGATTTAGTGTATTGATTCAAGTTTGTGAGAATTTTAATGACAACAAATGTGTATTAAAATAACAATGTGAAGAATAATATAATTAATTAATAATGAATCATATTTATCATAATTATGATTCATAAATTAGTTAGTTAGTTTATTTTATAATGTTTATGAGGTTATACTTGTTAGTAGATGTCATTTTTTTCTTATAAATATGATAAATAAATGTTAAAGAAAACATTTCCAATTAAATTAATGAATTTTTTAAAATATTTTTGAGGATTAATTGTTATTATTATAGGTGGGTGACCGGTCATACTTTATATGAGATATGATGATATTGATATTGTTATATGATGTGATAATTAACATAAATATTATGGGATTTCAAGGAATTGAATAATTAAATAAATGAATATTAATTGTTATTAAACATTAATAAGATAGAGTAAGAAAAATAGTTGAGTATAAATGAACACTATTTTGTATTTTTAAATTGAATGATTGATATGATGAATAGATCTATTATCTCATGATAACTATTAATTAAATTCTTATTCACCCCATATTTTTAAATTATTTTAGTGGATGGTAGATAATAATTATGAAGACTAATAATAGAAATCACCGTCACACTAAAAGATCATCTTCAAATAGAATTATAAAATGATATATAATAATTAATACTATTCATAACCACTAATAAACCATTGTTAATTTGGAAAACATTCATTTTTATCTATTAATATTCTCACAAATGGTTTTGAGTGTGAGTCTATTAGTGATACAATTATCTATCAATTAATAACTGCACCCACAAACGTAGTCTTGAGATTGATGATGAATCAACTAACAAAACATATACATTCTCTCATAATACTATACTATTAAATTGGATAATAATGAAATTTATACATACTTTATTCACATCAAGATATTTTTTAAGGGGGTCTAACAATAAATATTTTACAAAAATATGGAAGTAGCATTATAAGGTATTATAAATGTTGATACTGTGGTTTATCAAAGGTAAATCATTGAGAATTTAATTTCTAATTTTAAGTGATATAAATTTATTAATTTTTTTAATTTTTACTTTTATTACATTATTAATGTACCCATATGGGTTGAATGATTCCCAAAATCCATTAAAGGAGGCATGATATGGTTATCCAGATATCTATTTTGTTATAACAAATACTGTTCTCTAGATGTCTAAGACAAATAGTATAGAATATTGTGGTATATAGAATAGTTGATTTATAATATAATGTAATTATTTAGTTCACATTACTTTTGTAATTGAAAGAACCATTATATGTTGATAAATAGTGGTGTTAATTTTTTATATCATACTACATGAACTATTCAGCATGTTTTTTGGAACCTATTAATCCTAATAATTTTTAATATATATCAACCAAAAAAATTTTTATATGACATGGAAATATATCATAGTTCATTGATCAAATATAATCTAATCACCACAAATATTGAATTTTATATTTTTATTTAATCCATTATTCATAATTATTCTAGTGGATACAAATTTCTTATATGATCACTTCATGATAGTGCCATTACCATTATAATTATGTTTTTTCAAATATCAGACTACGTACCTCAGATCACATCCACTATTTATACACTTTCTCACAGCCTTAGAAGGATATATTTATTATGTATCACTATGTATATTTTTTCAATGTCATCACGAATATATTATAATATTTGTATCTCAATTGGTGGATAATGATAAACTAATATTTTGAACACTCAATTTAATAACCATCAGTAATAGACACATAAGTTCTATGTAGGAACAATACTCTCCTTGTAATATCCAATAGTCCATATTGTGCTTCGGGAAACACTATCACACACTGATATTTACAAATATTGTTTAGGATCAAATTCATTTAGTTAATGTTTACCAACATTGTAATGAAACGTTTATTAGTAAACTAATTCACAATAATTATTTGTGTGAACTATATAGAGATACTACCCTTTGATAAGTACATAGTAGAACATCAATTTCCATTACAAATCACATAAATCTCAAATGAAAATGATTCTAATTTTCGATGTATTTACATAATACAATTGTATTTTAGGAAGTAGTTTTCAAAAAAGATTCATATACATCATGAATAATTCATTATTCCATTATACTCTTATTAATCCTAGTTCATTTCTTTTGTTCTCCATCAATTATAATATAATTATTATAAATGTTTTTATATTAAGTATATATTTGTAAAACTATTATCCCAATGGATTAATATTTTTTCATATGGTTAATCATGATCACACTCCTCATGTATTTCATTCATCTTATTGGAAAATAATTCATGGTTTAGTGGACAGTTTCACATTCACCCAACAAATTTATTCTCATACAGTTTGTGTAAAGATCATTTCAATATTATTAACATTTATTAGTTTTCCAATATTAAATTATTCACCATATTCATGTTAAATCATTAATTTTTATTTTTAAAAATAACACCAACACTAATTGATGAATATATATTCAATCCTAATTCATATGTGGTTATACTTCTATGTTACAAGACACTCTAACTAGGCCTTAATTCTTTTTGGACTGGACAATCACATACTTCCTATGTGGTCAAATAAATATGGCATAAAAATTCATTCTTTGAGCCAAATAATCAATGAAATGTCATGGAAGTATCTAAAATAAATTAAAAACTTCCATTTTCTCTAAACATTTAAAAAATTATGAAGTTGAACTACAAAACATATAATTTTATTATGAATATATTTCATTATGAAAATTATCTACTTTAAGTCACAAGGGACCCCTTACATAATCTTAAAACTCTGTGATTAACATGATAATAAATTAAAAATAAATGAAACAATTATTCATAGATAAATTCACATTTATTCCAAATTTTCTACCATTTATACATGTTTGTAATCCAAATTGATATTCATTTCCACCAAATTTTTTAATGAAAGATAAATGTCTCATATGTCACTCTAAATATATGCTAAAATTAATCTAGGAAAAAACCATGAGTGGAAGATATAACTTCATGCCTCATGAAGTTATTCTTTTTGGAACTCCCATTGTCATTGTTAATAGACAAAATACATTCCCCATATATCATATATATCAAAAAATTTATACCATCTACTCTAATTTGATTATAGAATAATGTATAGAACCTACGTTTCCATGAAACGACAAATTAGGAAACATTATCATTAAATAATAATATCTATGGAATTTAAAAAGAACCATAATGATTATCCTTCTGTGGAAAATAGACCCAATGATATATAATATTCAAAACATGAAAGCCATAATATATTTAATTTGAAACCTATGAGGGGATTATTAATTCAAAGGATATCAAAATTATGTTGTGTTGGCTTCTGTATTAATTTTTTTAATTATCGTATCCCAAATAAATGAAAGAGGATCTTGTATGTAAAGTTTAAAAGTAATTTATCTTTTCTCTAAATAATATAAATACCAATTAATATTAACTTTATTTTTTTATGAATGTTGAATTTCCTAGATTTACCTATCAAATTTCTTTGGTTTGACTATGTTGATCCTAGGGTTGAATCTCCCTAGTGGTGATACACATATTCTCTTATGGTATCAATGAAATTCCACTCAATCATTTGGTTCTAGTGTAGTGAATAAAATGTCCTACATTGTTAATTATTCATTCCTACTTCTTAGGACTTGAATAAATATGTATGAAATTTACCATTCATCAATGGTAAAGGGGGGTGATTCAAGAGTGAATTTTTCATTTTGAAAAGACTCTCTTTTCAATTGAAAACAGTTTCTTTACACTATTGAAATAACTGTCTATTTATAAATCCTATGATTAAATTAAAATATTAATTTAATTTCATGTGGTCTATTAGATTATTTTATTACCTTTAACGAAAACTCATCCCACACAATAAAATACTATTACATTTGTTTTGGTGTGTTCCAATATGTGAAAATTGATAAATATTATTTATCAGTTTGTAATGAATTATTAGTCATCATATACAGTATTGTTGGGTTTTGAACAACCCTATGTTTTTTGAATAAAATATTAAATATTTAATTCATAAATAAAAATTTCATTCAAATAACAGATAATAAATATTTATTTAATATATAATATTATAAAAAATTATATTTATTCACATTTGAGTGAATAAATATCCATTTAATTTATGCAATAAAAAGTAATTGAAAAAATATTTTTCCATTATGTTGGGAATAAAATTTATTACATTAATAATTGGAAATATAATTTAACTGAGAACAATGTAAATACATAATATGGGACCCTCTAGGGTTCTTTATCATTGGAATTTTACGGGTATGCCTAATGTCCATGTTTATTTTCAAGAAATGGATGAAAAACATGGAGAAATAAAATATTTTTATACTGCTAAAAAACAATTATGAATGATCACTGTGTATTATAATTCATTTTCCCCAATATCCCATCAAGAACGTTTCACATTCATGTGAGTATCCTATATTCTCAATAGGTTTTTTGACATTCTCAAATATGTATGTCGTTAGATGGTGGACATGTAGTTTAGAGAGACAGTTCAATGTAAGTCAAATGTTCCGGATATCATCATCCATAAATATGAAATTGAAAAATCGTTACTAGATATATCCTTTAATTACATTTCAGCCAGGATTAAACAAAAATACCAAAATTCCCAAAAACATATTACATGATATTTTTTTATCATTAAATCATGGTATGCAACTCATGACATAAACCAATGAAAATTATAATGTCTAAATTACATTACACTAGATTGTAGAAATGAGTATATAATTAACAAAATGTGAAATTAAAACTATGATTTCTATTATTATTATATACTATCATTGAGATTTCCAAGTGTCATGTTTATGAGAAGAATCCTCATACACATACGAGTACTCTTAGATGATGGTCTAAAATTATATATGCCTTCATAATATTCTATCCAACCAAATTATAATATAATGAAAATATTCATACCACCAAAATTTTCTCATCATATAGGGGAACATCTATGACCATCTTAATAAAATAACTCTACGAGGTTATTACAGTAAATCCATGTAGAACGGTGAACAATATGAAATAATATGGTTAACAATGATTCAATACATTGAATATAATTGTAATAATTGAATAATTTATTGATATTATGACAAAAAATCCAATATTGGGGACATTTTTCTACTTTTCAAGAAAAAATAGGTTGATAAAACATAGGATAAATTAATGTTTCTCAAAAACTAGAATGTCCAATGATGTATTGAAGATAACATCTACTTGTTCATTTGTTCTAACATTATCTACATTAATCAATTATCAAAATATATTTTCATTGATCAAGTGATTATTTATATCTATATTCTTACGATAAAAGTGAGGTACTATATTTATAATGAGACCATCCAGACTCCTATTATCATATCTTATCAGTGGTCAGATGTTTCACTAACTCCAATATATATTCTAATTGTTTCATTATCGAGATAAGTTGAGTGGATAACTTTGGTTAGTATAATGTATTAATCCTATATATTTCTATGTGAAGTGATTTATTTCATTTCAGTCAACCGACATAATAATTGAGTACTAGTGAGGAATGTTCCATCATTTATGTAATTATAGTCAACTACCTCATTGTCCTTGTCAGAATCGTAATGTGACGATGATTCTTAATCCATTCATTTATCAATGAGAAATAATAAAATTTATATCATTTATATATTATTATGTGATTAGAAAATGCGATATGATCCTCCATGGGATTAGTTTGGTAGAATACCATAAAAATGTGATAGTAAAAATATCAACCCATGTTATTGTACAATATATAATGGTTCTAATTATTAAATTATAAAAGGTATTATTTATAAATTTTTTATCTTTATTAATCCCAATCATAGTTATAACTACAATCACTGTTGCCAACAGTTATAATAATGAATATCAAATTTATTTAATAACACTCTTACATATTTACCGTTATAGATAAATTTATATCTAATTGTTGAATAAATTTCATCATCATATAGTTTTTGAGTTATCCAACAATATTTTTTTCAAAATCTAAGCTGATCAAATTATAAAATTCTTCTATAGGGTTTATCTTCATTCCTCTATATATAATTTCATTCAAATGGAATAGTTTAATAATTTTTTCACACACATGTTTTCAACTATGTATTAAGATAAATGAAACCTATTTTGTAATCATGATTATCCATCTAAAATTCTAACATTGTATACAATGACCATGGTTTATGTTTCAGGTAGTACATGTACTTATCCAAATTTTGTACATTGGTTTCATTATTTAAAATCTATAATTATACTATGTTTATAACAGAAAAATGTTTTTAGAGTTCAATTATAAATAATTTGTTTTAATCTTCCTAGAAAATATAAAAAACTCTTGGATAATTTATTAAAAAAAATATGATGGTTGACACTTTTCAATCTAGTGGTCACAAATTTTGTTATATATCAACACATTCAATATGCGAGCAGCCTTGTTAAATTAGAAATTCCTTATTTTTATTCATTGTTCAATGTTACCCAAAAAATATTATTTATGAAACACATCATTATAATTGCATAATTATGTTCAGTCATATTCAATGGATACTATGTTCGATTTTTATCAATTTGAGAAACTTTATAATTCCTAGATGAAACAAATTATTCATCATTATATATTTCATAATTTTTTTGTACACCATTAATATTAGAGTATATTTATCTACATTATCAAAATGTAACGTTTCATTAGATAAGGTTTACATTAAAATATTATGGATGAACCAACATATATTCACATGTTTCTTCATAGAGTTAAATAAATTCTTTAATAAAAAATCATCACCTCTTTTTATTTATCTATCGAAGCTTCATCATTTAGTGAATATTTTATATTCCCTTTATTTGAATCAATTACCCCAAATTCTCCACATGATTTATCAATGTGTGAGTTTTGGTGGTTGTTTCAATATATTAATAACTACATTATATCAATTACACCAAATCATGTTTGATATGGTTTTAAAAAGAATAATATCATATGATTGAAAATATTATTTAGAAAATATGTGAAAATTTATCTAAGTATTGAACTACCTTTAGTTGAAAATATATACCTCCAACTTTTTCTATTATTACTATATTGAATCATTTGTATATTAGATGTACCTACAAGTACTAATATCATCCCACAATACATCATCCTATTTTTCATCATGACTATTACACAATGTTACAGGCAGGATCTCCAACCTCCAGTATTGTCTACCATCAATGAAATTGATTTTCTACAGATAATTTGGAACAATGCCACCACCAGGATTAACTACCACTATATTAAGATATCATTATGCCATGATACCACTGTCACCACATTGCTTCTAGTATTGATTCATTGACCACTATTATCATGATAATACTAGTTATCAACTATAAGTGGAAGATACAATTACTTTACAAAACTGATGCTAGGTAATCTACTTCCATTTGATCAACCATGGATATAAATATTGAATTTCATAAATAAATATACAAGGGATGGAATAAATAAATTATGTATTTATTAATTCTGTTAAAATAATGTTTATCTATTCTTCAAAAAGTCTACGAAATTTGTGATGAAAATATCATACATTCCATATTTTGAGTACATTACATGGATCTTGATCACTTCATAATTAAAATGAAACTAATAATTGGATCTCAGAAAATACTATATATTCAGATGATCCCCCTCATGTGTGATAATATATAGTGTGTAAATTCATTGTGAATACCTAAAAAATTAAAGAGAAAATTTGAAGAATAAATGGCAGTGAAGAAACATTTCTAGGAAATCTATGATATTGTATTTCTCTTTACATTCTTGGAAATCCTTTTATAATATACTCATTAATATTGGTAGTGTTTTCAGAGAATGTGATCCCATTCATATTGAACAACACAAAATTTCCTCATATTTAATTTCTTATTATTTATTCTTATTAATTAAATATGAGGTTTTTTTTTCATTTTTTCTAAAATTATGTGACACTTGTACTAAATTGTAGTGTTCTTGAGGATATTTGTCAAAAATTTTATCTTCTTTATCAAAAACTAATGTTGAAGAGATAGTGTGTTGTCTATACATTTTCTATCACATGAATAATTTTGGAATAGGGTTATTCATGGAAATCCATTTGTAGTATTGATTGAAAAAAATGATGAAATATGTAGATCGGTAAATTTTATAATAAACTATTTAACAAAAGGTAATTTTAAAGTGGAGGGGATTAAGTCGTTGTTTGAGAGTAAACACCTTTTGTAAATTTCTATTATTTTTTAACTTTTTCTTTCTTAATATTCCATTGAATCTGTTTCTTTCTATAGTCTATTAAAAAATTATTTATTATATATTTATAATACAATATTTTTATATATATCATTATTGATACAAGTAGTTTTGTTTAAAAAGTTGTATTAATTAATTAAATCTATATCATTGGTGAAAAAAAACAATACTTTCAAATATTTCGTTCATTTATTTAACCATATTTTTATTTCATATGATGTTAGATGAACACCCACTATCAAAGTTTAACTAGTTATTTTTCCTTGATTAATTATAGTAAATTTCTATGAGGATATACTTTTCTATTTTTTTATTTTCTGTCCATGAATGTTTCTAATGATTATAATCATAATATCAGATCACCTATTTCTCTTTAGAATATGTGGTATAATATTATTACTCTTCTACAACCACCAGGGTGAATATATTTGTCAATTTAATTTTTTAAATTTTTTATTTGTATTAAATCTTACTTCCATGATTATAATTACAACATAATATTTTATTTCACTCCACAAAATTATAACAAAAATTACTAGTGAGAATTAAATAATCATTAAGATACTTATATCTTATTGATGAACATTATATTTGAAATAGTGTTTGTAACTACTAGTTTTTTCCTTATATATAAATGCATATAAAAAATAAATTTTCAATAACTAACCCTCTAATATTGAAGATTTATTTCACTATATTCATTAATTTTTTGTAACTCTAATTTTTTTATCATTTCATTGTATTGATGTTAAAATAAATTGACATATATGATCATAATTTGATATCATGGTTTTAATCCCAATGTCATAAAATCACATACAAATACACTTTTATTCACGTTTATGGGCCATTAATAATTTAACATCTTCTTAACACATTTTGATCAACATATGTCTTATTACAAGACTTTATTATCCATGAACCATGAATATTTTATCATTTTGTTTGATTCAATGGATTTGTTTTGTGTAAATCACTCACCTCAAGATAACTAAATCATCTTCTAAAGTTTTTCTACCCCTATAATCTCTTTTAGAAGTGAATTATAATCAAAAATATAAATAACACATTGTTTTAGTGTCAATTTATTATAATACATGTGTCGTAAGATTTAATGGATCAATGGTTTAAAATCCATCTCATTCAAATATCCAGTTTATACATCATCAGGATAATCAACATATTAAAATGATTGTTTTATAAAGTTATAATTTTCTAATTCTTCTTTCTATGAATTTCATATTTCTTAATTTCTCCCACAAGTTGCATATTGAGGCCATCAAAACCATTAGGCTGGTAATCATTATATTAATGATATTACCTCTATCAATTTTTCACATTATGGAATATTCAATACCTATCTTAAACATGGATATTTTTTATTCATTAGAATCTTCTTGCTTTCTCACAAGGAATAAACTTGGGAAACACATCGAAGGATATCTTCTTTGATATGTAAATTTTTAAAAGTATATTCTTTTTATAAATTCTGTGTAAAAAAATTTTAACCACCATAAATTTATTGTCACGTTGGATACATTTCTAAAAAAATCCATCTTTAGAAAAATATATAAATGAATGATATATATTAACTTCAAATATACCCTTAAGTATTTTGAGTCTCATATATATAAGATAATAAAATTCATCCGTGGTGTCATCAACCCCATTTCATGTAGTGGTGATATTTTTATTATCATTTCCCTAATATCCATATCTTTATTAAAATAAATTTTTATTCCCTTGGGATTAAAAGGTATTAAATAGGCAACTATAATACTTTAAAATATATTCAATGAACCTTATACTAGGTTATAATCTTTAGTATTTGATACATCTAGAAAATAAATAGGTTAAATTCTTCCAATGATATTATTCAAAATATAAATTTCATTTTTCTGTTATCCTCACCATTAAACGTCCCCAATAACAAATGTTATTATTTTTAAGAATCAATCTATATCATCATTATGTGGAATTTTAATTTTTTTCAAATGAATTTTGTAGAACATAATTCCCTTCCACTTCACCATTTTGTCACTCTAATATATATTTTTCAGGGAAACAAATAATGATTTTCTTCTAGTTTATCTCATCACTACTATATATTTATTATTAAATAGATAACTATTAAATGAAAAGTTTACTATATAATTAGTGTCATGTAGTTTTTTTTGATTCATTCAATGATAGTAATGATTCTTCACAATGCAATATCCTATGAATTGCATCAGATAAAATAATTAACCAAAATTTTTGAATGTGTGGTGTCATTGTATTCTCCCAAATATGTAAATTTTTCTAAATAAATACATAAATTCTTTTATAATTCATAGTTTTCACTATAAAAATATTTAGTATAAATTCATAACACCTATAACATTTTTCTCTAATACCTCTTGTTGCAAACCGATATACACTACCAGGGGTGTTGAATGAGGGTGTAAAATGTTTCATTAATATTGTTGTATATTATTCAAAAAGTAAAAGGAACACTTTGATACTATCATATTTAATCACACGTAAACTAGAATACATATGGAAAGTAAATAAAATAGAACAAAATTAAATTTATTAACCATTACTGGATAACCCATAGGGAATACATCTTATTTTTTGGAATAAAAATATCCACTATTCATACATTGGTTATGGGATGCAATTTTTTTCCATGGTAACATATTAAAATATCCCAAACCATAAAAAATATCATAGAATATTGTATTACATTCATTGAAACACATCATATAACTCTAACTCTCCACACAACCATTAATAGATCTGTTTTCTCAAAATGTTTATTTGTAGGTCTCATTATTGTCCTCTATAATTTGTTACATAATTTTCCTCATTAATATTTTCACTTCTGAACCATTGAAAACTGAATTATTTTATTTATTTTTTCATTTCTTTTATATTTTACTCCAAATAGTTATATTTTCTTAAAATTTTGGAGTGTTTTAAGTTTAACACTAAAAATTCACAACAAGGGGAGATTGTTTCTTAAACCATGAAAACTGTATAGATTTCATTAGGGGTAACCGGTGAGGGTGAATTCTAGTAAAAAATTTAATCTAAACAATTATACCTTTGTTATGAATCATGAATCCAGATATAGAGTAATTTATCTTAAAATTTTCATCAAAATGGAAAATTTTCAACCAGTACATTTAACTACTACAAGATTCTAGACAAAAAACATGTTTAGTAGATATTTTAACAAAATTTTGGACATAATCTCTAAAAAATAATTGTTACAAAAAAAATTAAATAAATAAAATTCTTATTGTTGACCTCATTCCACCAATAAGGTTTTAGTATCTCTATCGTAAATTTTACCATTGATGATTTCATTTTTTTCTTCCTTTTAGATAGTATCTCCATTTGATCAAAGGGTATATAATAATATAAATCAAATCTAAGGATATATTATCATATCCCTTCATCATAGTTTTTTGAGATATAATCACTATTCTTTTAATAGTATAATCTAATTTTTAATGTTCTCAAAAAATATATGCTTCATTTAATTATATAACATGATTTATATTATATTGATTTATTGGAGGGGAATAAATCATCATATATGTTTCTCATTATAAAAACCCAGAAGTGTAATCATGATAACAATCATACTTTTACAATCATTGACCAAGGGATTTATTATAACCATTGTTTAATTGTGGTTCTTATTTATCATGAGAATAATTTAATTCTATAGGTTTTCTCAGTCCTTGTAATAATTGATTTAAAATATTATCATCAAATCTGATGGGATCATGAGGTAGGATTCCAATTAATCATTCTTGAAATTTTAATATATATTATTATTTCATTGTAAGTTTTTAATTTTTGTTAATATTTTCTCTTTATATATAGTAGTTATATCATAGATTGTTTTTGTATATTTTTTTAAAACTAAGGAAATATGTTTTAATGATATGATATGATATTAAAAATATGGGAAAGGTATTTGAATTCGTTTTTTAAATGATAATTCATTATTGGATTTATGAAAAATTAACATTGAAACATTTTATTTAACTAATTTCCAAAATTATAAGAATTTTTTTTTAATTATTTCCTTTGATTAAATGTTTCACGAGATATCTTAAAATTTTGTATCAGGTGAATAATTTAAATTATGAATTATCATTTTTTCCATGTTATTTCAACAATTTATATTTATACAATTATCTTATGGTCAAATTAGTACATATATATATTTTTAGGATAAAAAACAATTGGTTAGCCACTAATATATGTGATTTATTGACTGAATGTTTTAATTCATGTTATTTAATGTCAATTTAAAGGGATTTTAAAATTTTATTAATGGATAACATTGAACTTCATATTTTTGTGTTATATAATTTGATTGTGGTAAATAATATTAAATTCATGATAATATGGTATTATTTTTAATTTTGAATACTCAACTATGTTAATATATTATGGTATGACCTCATTAGGTAGATGAGAAATATAGGAATACTTATGAGCTAGTTTATAATTATTCTTGGATACCAGAACTATGTAGGACACAATTCATTCTATGGGAGGTCACCCATTGGTTTGTATCAGGATGTATAGGACGAGGTGTTTGGGTATGGGTCGAATAATATGTATTTTATTATGATGAATCTAATTTTCTTGATTTATGAGAACGTTATATATGTCTTAGACTATTTCCATTTATCATAGTAGATTTAATTATGATAGTATATTAATATATTATAATTTCTGGTGACCTAGAAATTTTTGAAATGAAATTATTATTTACATCATTATTTTCCATTAAAATATTTTGATTTAAATTTATTATTAACATAGCTAAATGAATCTAATTTATTATATTATTTTTATTTTGAAATTGGTATTAAAAAAATGGAGTTTTTAGGAAAATATGGAAGATAATTGTATAAAATTATGAAACCATGAAAACATATTTTTATATCAATATTTTCAAAATTCCATGAAATAATTATTCTTTTTAAATGATTTTATTTGTTTTTGTGGGTGGTAACATTCCTGTATTTTTTCTCACACATATATGTCTTGTATGTTTAGGTGTATTCTGGGTTTGTGGGATGTTCTTCTCTTTATATTTTTCATTTTTGGTGGAGGGGTGGGTGGTATTTCTATATTTACACATGTAGGTGTTATTGTCATGACTTATGTTTTTTTATTTCATGTTTTATATTCCATTAATAATATTTTTTTATTTGTTTTATGTTTTTTATTTTTTTAATAAATGATATCTTATATAATCCTTATTTGGTTATTTTTATACATTTTTGATATTTTTTTATTATCTTTCATTATAGAAATCTGTCACATTACAGTCATACTAATTACCATGAAATTGTTGCAAGCTAGTGGGGATTTGGAATATTGTTCAGGGCGTGACCCCACATTCATGGGTGTCCTATTAGTGGATGTACAATGTGGGTTTTTGAAAATATTATTATCAAAGTGGAGATTTTTTTTATTTTATTCAACAAATTATTATATTGAAGTGGTTGGACTATCTAGATTTAATTAATTATTCTTGATAGGGTTTCTTATTCACACCCATTCGATATAACCCTTGAGTTATCATGGTGGACTATGGTGATTAAAATTTAAAAAAAAGATTTGTTGTTTAATTTTTTTCAGATAATTTTGTTTATTTGTGGTTATTTCATTTTGGAAATTATAATTATTGAAATATTTTTAAAATATAAATATTTCACAGTGAATTTTGGGTGGAAGTCATTGGATGACCTCTTACTGTTGAAATGTTGAGAAACCGATCATATGTTACGATTCAAATTATGTTTTATTTTAAATGAACATAAAATTGTTGTAACATATTATTCTAATACATGTGACCTGCCCATGAATGCATGATAACTATTTTTAAATTTTTACATTTCCATTTCCCATTTGTCAGATTTCATTTCATTTATCTTTCTATGGGTTTTCTATAATTTGGATGATTAGTATTATAATTAAACTATTTTTTCCCGATTAATGATTAACATATTTTTATCTTCCTAGACTAACTGGCCAATAAACCGGTTACCAGACAAGTCACCACATGGGCTCATGCAGACCACCCCATATGCAAGAGACTACTGCTTAGTAGTGAGGGTCTTGAGAGATGATAGTTGGGTGATTATTCCCTCATATCAGAGTTTTAAAGATGTAGCATCATTGGTATTTATAGAAATGTCCATTTTCCAATATTATAATATTTTTCAAATACGGTATAAATTTAACTTAATATGGGATTCTATGTATGATATGATACAAAAAATTCAACAACGGGTTCCTCCAAATTAATATGATTCACACAATACTGAGTTATATTGGAAAATAATATACTATTATTATTATTTTTAGTTCTTATTAACCACTAATAATTGAATTGGAAGGAATGAATAGAACAAAATATATTATTATTAAAATTTATTTGAAATGTTTTTACATTTTGTAAATAAATTTTGAAGTTTTAAAATAGGAATGAATCCAACTCTATAAAATAAAATACACTAAATTAATTAAATGTTAGTTTTACTACCTTTTGAGGGAGAACCATTTTCAATATATTTTTCCTCAATTTTATATGTAATATTTGAATAAATAAACTTCTTCTATAGTGGGACATCCAAAATTACGTTGGATAATTTATTTGGTAAATTTTTAAAATATTACATTTTTAATGAATAGTGAAAAATATTGCATTTGTATTCAAAACTTCTTTCCTTCATCTAATTTATAAGTATATATAAATTAGATTAATTAGTTTTAATGTATAATTGTGATATTTTTTTTATCATTTTATCCAATTTTGGTCATTGTTTGTAATTTCACATTTCTATTGCACATAAAAACATGTCAATATTTTGATATTTTTTATTTATTAAAAACCTACTTTTTAATTTCTACTCCAGAATTAATTTTAAGATAATTAATGAAACAACATTGTTTCAAATTCTGAAAAATGGATTCTATATTTGTTATCATATATTCCAAATTAGGTAAATAGGTACCAGTTATTCTAAGATATTATGAATTGTCATTTCATCAATTATTTTTATTTATCATAGTTAAAGTGTATATTAGAAATTTAATGATGAAAATATGATTATAATTATATTAATATACCATGAAACATTTCCTAATTTATTGGATGAGTCATTGGAAATAAAAATAAACCATAGGCGGAACTTCTGGCATTTTGGTGCCACATAGGTGTTAAAATCACATGTTAGAAAAATGAATTTGATGTAAATGGAGATATTACATAAACAAGTATCTTTTAAAAAAAACAATTATGGTGGGGTTTCATAAGTGATTACATAGACAAAAATTAGTCATTTTGATGAAAAAATATTTCAAAAATCATTTAATTTATATTTATAATTTTTAGAAAAAAAATAAATAAATTTAATCATGTCACAAGGATGATGTAGTGATTGCTTCATTAATAAAGGATTCAATTTAATGATATTACAATTATTAAGTCTGTCTATTTTGATTCTTATTCCACCTCCTCAAATGTCATATATCCATGATGATATAAGAACTATAATATATTCAATATACTCAGATTTTATAATATAAATATCATCCCCTAAATCCATATCTACTTCAATCTAATGGGAATGGAATTAATCATTCGTGTGTACATGTGAATTATCACATCCACAGACCAATTTAGTTCATTTCCCATTACGATCTATTAAAGTTTGTTATAATGATGGATGCAATCTTCATATGTGATATTCAAGACATTTTAATCATTATATGATAATAATATATCAACTATATTCTTACTTCCACATGTATAAATATGTTAATGACGTTCGTGCAAACTTTTGAACTATCATCTCCACGAAGCGGTGTGACTCATTTTTTTCATAATATCACATGTAATATATATATAATAATGTAAATTTTTATAACATTTTTAATAATATCATGATCATTATATAATGTTAAAATTATAATTACCTTATTTCTATTATGATCAATGTTAAATTCAAACGTTACCGAGGCCTATGTATGACCTACTATATCTAGTATTATAACATTATTCATTTATCATAACCATATTTATGGTTTCAAAACAATATGAGTTATATGTAAATGTGATTAATAATTCATGAATATTATTTTAGTGACTCTGGACTTATGACCACATGGAATAGTGACATTTTACAATATTCATTTTCGACTCAAGAACTGATTATCGACAAAACATCCCACACGATCACAGATAATTACCTAATTTTAATAACATTTTCATAAATAATTTAATGGGAATAATAAACATGAAAAATGTTCTTATTCAAGAATAATATAACATATGATTATTAATCATGATGAAAAATAATAAAGTTGTAATGTCAGACTCAATACAAAAGAATTCATCTCAAAATCCATTCATTGAGGCATATTTTGATTTATTTACAACTTTTTTTTATTCAATTTAAAATCAACCCCATTTATATTTAATTTCATTAAATAGTTTTAAAACTAATATGTTGTTTTAATAAGTGTTTTACTATATTACGTATGGAATATTTCTTTTTAATGAATGTGGTGACAAAGACCTTTCTACTGCTGTGAGTATTATTTGATATTTGGCTAGCTCTACTAGTCGTAATGTTTTTTAAAAAGAGAAGTATTTATGATATTCCATTTTAGGTATATTAAAATTGAAAATGGTTTTGATAATTGATTGGTATTATAAATATCCTGATATTATGTCTTATGATTGCAATGTTGAAATGATATTTTTTCCATTATGATTTTCCACATGTTTTGATTATATTATCATTCATGGGAATTACTTATGTATACAGGTGGTTTCATGGTAATCCAATGGTGTTTGAGCCCATGATTGCTCTCCAATGCATAGTGTAATGTAACAAAGGTAAACATTAATGTTTCTTCTAACATATTTTGGAAATATACTATTATCGTATTACAATCGTAAGCAGGAGGGTTACTCCCTATATATATTTGTGAAAGCTACAATGTAAGTAAGTTATGGATTTCCCAAGTTAGATTTATGATTTATTATTTCTATGATTTATTAACAAATCTTATGATTTAATGAGGTGTCTTAATGATATTATGTTTTATGAGAGAAAAGTATGATTTCATTGATTTATATATATTTAAGGACTAATGTTTTCATTCCTTATTTTATAATCCTTACTAATATTTTTATGTGCATCCCTCATTTTTGAAATGGTTTCCACAGGTTATAAGGAAGGTTAAGATAAATGAATATTTCAAAAAAAAATTATCAAGAAAAGAATTAATGTTTTTTTATTTAAGGATTTTTGTTATTCTGAAAAAAGATAAAGACTATAAGCCTCTAGTTTATAATAGTTGAGATTTAATGTATTACTACTGCAATAATTCATCTAAACACTAATGATGAAACGATTTTCAATTTTACTTAAAATAAAATAATTAACCTATTTCTATATTATGAAATTTTTTATGGATTTATCCTTATATTTTATATAAAAGGTTAGTTTAGATAACTTTATGGGTCAGGATATTATTAATAGAATACCAATAAAATATTTTTACATTATGGTCAAATTAAAATGATATATAATTTTAGGATTACCATTTTGATTCGTCTATGATTTTTTGGTGTTTTAAATTGTATTCCACATAACAACTAACGATTCATTGATGGGGCAACACTGAGCGGAAAACAACATACCTAACCAGCAACAAAATATTGTCGGAATCGAAACTGGATAGTTTGTTGTAGTAACGGTGATGTTGATTCAGGATATAAATAGTGCAGGTATCCATGAACAATATAAGAACCATCAACCACATAAAAACATTTATGTAGTGGACCATTTAATGAGGTAACATCCCCCATCATTCAGAGGATCATATGACTACGTTCTAGATAAAGGAAGGGTTAAAGCACTTAAAATAACATTCGAAGTCATGGGGTGTTCATAAATTAAAAAGGTTAGTCTTACTATTTAATGTTTTGAAGGTTCATTCGAAAAATGGTTGTGGATGGTTAAAAATATCAAGGATAGGTAGGAGATTGATTCACTTGATTGAATTGATTTCAAAGGAATGTTTGTGGAGAAATATTTTCCTATGGTTGTTTGACTTAGAATGGAAAATAATTCATGGAATTGAGGTAGGTGGATGACTCAGTGGATCATATAAAGAAAAATTCAATCAACTGGAATGATATGATTCAAATTTCATTTTGGATCTTGATATTAAAATCAATAATTTTTTACTAGGATTAAATCCATTGTATTGAAGTTAATTATCTGCTCATTTGTTTAAATATTTTCTAAACATGTTCGATGTTTGCTGAAAATTGAATTGAAGTTTTAAAATGATTTTGTATACTTTGAAAAACAACAGAAAAAGATTTCGAGGTGGCAGATGAAAGTGAATAACACTTAAAAAACATATAATAGTAAGAAACATTAGTTTACATTTTGTGAAAATTGTGGTAAAAAATACACTAGGGGATACATTTTGAATTTTTTAAGAGTTTCTAATGTGGTAAAATGGGACATAAAGCTCATAATTTCAATGAAAATTATTAGGTTTGTGGTAGGGGAAAATTTGATTTACGATCAGTAAAATGTTTTGAGTGAAATTTTATGGTTCATTACGAAAATTATTGTTTGATAAAGAAATTGATTGATGGAAATAATCATGGCTACAAGAAAAAAGGTATGTGGAAATACTTTTAAAAAAATTCAGTATATGATGGGTCATCAAATGAAAGAGTAATAGTACTTTATTTATGTAGACTATTCCAATGTTTTCTTGGATTCATGGTATTCAAATTCATTCATTTCTGAGAAATTTAATTTTAAATTGGTAATTAAATCTCATGAAATGAATCCTGAACATGTGGTAAAAAACGTGGAGGAAATTTTAAGATAAAAATAAATTTTTATAAAATTTTGATCATTACTCGTGGAAATAATTTACGTTCATTCCTCTTCATTTTCAATCTAGTATATTTTTATGTTACGTTGGGTATGGATTGGATTTTAAACTTTCCAGAAAATATTTACTATAGATATAAATAATTTTGTTTTCATTAATATGTTTACTATGTTTATATTAATGAAACCATGCTATTGATAAAATATCATGAATGCGAGAAAGTAGTAAAATATAGAATTGAATGTTACCTTGCAAATATTGCTGAAAACAAATGGACTGTTTAGATTAATGATGTTCCAGTTGTAAATATGTATCGCGGTATTTTTCTGAATTATTTTTCCTATAATAATACTCAATTTTCATGTTTAATTTACTATTGACTTGGTTCTTAATTCTAACACCATTTCAAAACACTATTATCGAATTTACGAAATTGAACATTTAGAGTTAATGAAGAAATTGATGGAGTTAAAGATAAAGGTTTCATTTAACCGAGAACATCACCATGGGGTGATCCTATCATATTTTTTAAAATTAATGGTGGTTGAATGAGACTTTTAATTGGTTATATAGCCTTGAATAACATCACTGTAATGACAAACTATACTTTTCTTGACACTGATTATTTTTTTGATCATCCCCAAGAAGATTAGTATTTTTGGAAAATTGACATGAATTAGGGGTACCATTAGTTGAATGTAAAGGACATCTACATTTCTACGACATATTTTCATACTACATGTGGCCATTATGAATTTTTAGTAATGTCTTTTGGGTTAACCAATTAACCTGATATATTCATCGAGATTATGAATATAATTTTTCATGATTTCGTGGATAAGTTTGAGGTCATGTTTGTTGTTGATATATTTTTCTATAATAAAATTAACGAGGATCATGAAAGTAAATTAATTGTTGTCATGAAAACCATAAAATAAAATAATCTCTATATTATATTCAGCAGGTGTGATTTTTTGTTACCAAATATTTCAATATTTGGTTAAATTGTTTCCAAGGATGGCCTGACCTTTGATCCTACTAAATCAATAGTTGTTGAAGACTATATAAGACCCTTAAATATAATCAAGATTCATAATTTTCAATATTTATCATCTTATTACTGGAGTATTGTTGAAAACATCATGGTTATCTAGCCCACTCGCATCGTTAACTCTAAATTTTTTTTTATTTATCTGGAAAAAATAATGTGATGACTGTTTTTAGGATTTGAAAATATGATTGGTGAATGATCTAGTTTTGGAACTACCATTCAGAAATGACTAATTTTTTATCTACAATGATGATTCGTTGAATGGACATAGTTGTTTAAAAATTTATAACAATCATTTAATTTATTTTACTTCTTGTCAGTTGAAAACACATGGGTTAAATTACACTACACATGATTTCAAATTAGATGATATTGTTTTTTCATTAAAAATTTTGTTGCATCATCTGTATGGAGTATAATATAAAATATATACTAACTATTTAATATTGAAGTATATATTTACTTAGAATGTATTTAAAATGAGACAGAGATGATGGCTGAAGTTAATCGAGGATTAGGATTTCACGAATCATTACCATCAAAGAAATATGATCAATGTGGATGATGCTATGAGATAGATATATAATTCTATGTTAGCCATGTTATATTTGGACCATGATGTTTTTATTAATAATTTTATAAATAGTGGAATGAATATTTTTGGTAAATGAAATTACACTATTTTACTTCATTTTCCAGTGAAATCATCTCTTGGATACAGAATAAATCATGTCCAAAATGAACAATTTTTTTTGCAGTAAAAAGAACCATTGTTTTATAATGGTTAGTTTACAAGATTTAACATTTATAAAGGTTGTGATTTGAGGTTTATAAATAGATTACATGTGACTTGTGAATCACTTTTAAAGAATGGTTTTTCTTGTGAAACACATTGTTCTGCAATTGTGGAAGGGGATGATTTAGCCATTTCTAGTAAAAGTAAGGATGTGGGAAAATATAACCATGGAATTTATTATGGGTTTACCAATTCCATCTTGAGGTAATAATGAAATCCTAGATATTTTTTACTGGTTGACTGAATAAGATCATTTTCATCCGATTTTAGATACACATTCTCATGATCAAATATCTCAATTAGATATTAATGATATAGATATTTAATATAGAGCTACCCTCACTATTGTATCGGATCATCATTCTATGATATCTTTTATCTTTTGGATATGCCATTGAAAAGACATTGGGCCCTGAATTGATTTTTAGTACAATATTTCATTCTCTATCTGATGGGCAGTCATTAATGAACAATTCTAACCTTAGTGTATATTGTACATTTTTGTTCAATTGATTACCTGGTAGGTTAGGATAAAAATATTTCTTTTGTTGAGTTTTCTTAAACTAAGAATTTTCATTATAGATTAGAGATGGAACAATTTGAAGCATTTTTTTAAAATAGGGGTTGAACCCATGAATTTTCGGATAAAGTATCTGAGAGGAAGTTTTTTCGGAAATTAATTGTTAGAAGGGAAAGCATTGAATGATTAAATGATTCATAATAACATAGGGATAGCTTCGAGTAGAAAAAAAATGTATGTGGATAATCGATAGAAGGATCATTCTATTGAGGTAGGCGGTCAAGTCATTCTTGTAGTTTCTCCATGTAGAATATTGATGTGTCTTGGTAAGAAGGTAAAGAAGAGTTTAAGGTTCATTTGGCCCTATGAAATCATGGAAATGTTGGATCAGTTTCATTCAGAGGGGTTTTACCTCCATGTTTATCCAGGGTAAATAATTTTTTTTTCATTATTGAGTAGTTATTTTTTGGATCCATCTCATGTTTTGAGTTGATAGGTAGTTTAGTTGGAAGATAATCATTCATTTGAGAATCACAATGTCCAGATTTTCGATCATAGAGAGAATGTGTTGTAAAATAAAGTGATTTATCAGGTTATGGTTTTGTAAAAACCCATACGGATGAAGTGTAAGTAATTTAATGAAAAAATTATTCCAGAGATAAATACCCCCACTTATTTGATATATGAATAAAATTTCAAGGTCTCAATTTCAAAAAGGGGGATGATGTAACATACCATGAATTTAAAGAATAATAAATTTTAATTACTATTATTATTTAAAAATATTATTATTATTATTACTATAGAATATATTCTATGTAAAATAGCATACCTGAAACACAACAAAGGGATAGTCTATAACTGTATGTTTCACCCAACATTAAGTCATACCAAAAATAAAATAATAAAAAATATTATTATTTTAAATTATTATTAAAGTGTACTTTTTGTCTTGGCGGGAAAAAAGGGAGCTGACTACATTATGATTAAGCATGATTGTATAATGTTTTTACATTTACACAAAAAAATTAGATGCTTAAAATGATAATGAATTCAATTTAAAAAAAATATTCTAATATATTTAAAAGGATGTTTTACCGCCTTATGATATAGAAACCTTTCTAAATATAGTTTTAATCAGTTTTATATGTTATATATGAAAATAAATAATCTTCCATATATAAAACTGAGACATTAAAATTTACTTTGGACATATTTTATGTAATTTTATGAGAAAGGTTATTTTAATGAATAGTGATAAATACTGAATTTTATGTAAAAACTAATTTTAATATAATTTATTTTTATCGATAGGTGTACATTTTTATTGTTTCAAAGTTTAATTGTTTTTTTATCATTGAATTCAATGTTTTACATTGAATATAATTTCACATCTAATTTGGACATAATCACATGTCAATCTTTTGACAGTTTTTATTTCATAAAACCCGTTATCTGGGTTGGACAATAGAAATTAATTTAAAATTAATTAATTCAATATATTTTGTTGGAATTTGGAAAAAATGGAATCCAAATTTTTAAAAATAAGGTAAAAATTATTTAAATATGTACCTTTAATTAAGGGATATTATGAACAGTAACATTAGTAATTTTATATATTTAAAACGGTTAAATGGAAAATTAGGTAAATAAAGGTCAAAAAGAATATTATAATAATATAAATCTACCCTAACATGTTTAATAATTTTATTGGCTGATTCATGGTTGACCAAAATTATCAATAGGCCTATCTTTCTAAATTTGGAAGCCAGTTATAATCGAAAATTACATGTTATAATTAATAATTTCATGTTAAGGGATTTATAACATACACATTTATATTTTTTACATAATCAAATTAACGATGGGAATCTATAAGTTCTCTCTTTGACTATAAATATTTATTAGAAATAAAAATTTATATCTTACATCATGTTAATTTTTTAATAATTTTTATAGAATATATATATAAATAATTATGACACATGGATGTTGCAGTGATTGCTTCATTAATAATGGATCCAAATAAATGATATTAAAAATATTAAAATAAATATTATACTTCATAATTTATGTCATGCATGAGTTTTCTAGAAGAATATGAAATTTTATTCGACTTTTCAATGGTTTGGATTCCAATTATTTCTCAGTTTCTATTTTATTTAGAATCAATAATTTAAATTGTGTAAATATTGACATAAATGATATTTTATAAAAAAAATAAATTATTAAATTAATTAAAAATTAAAAAATATTTTAAAATAAAAAATATATTATGACATGGTCTACAAGTTCACTAATTGTTAAATAATAGGAAATTGACCCCAAATAAGAAAAATAATTAGCTTCTAAAAAATTAAAATTATATTACCAATTTTATCATTAAAACCGAATAATTAAGGTTAGAACGAAATGATGGGGTTTATAATAAACTGAATTTATTCCTAATAACTTATATATTATGTAATTTACATATATCCTCATATTATATTCTCTATATCGATGTTTGAAGCAACTTTTATTAAAATAATAATTTATAATAGTTTAATATTTTAATAAATTCTAAGGGTGCCCCTCCCCTCTCCTACAAAAAGTCACCCATACCATTATATTAATCATACATACATATAATTGTATTTCAAACAATATCTATACTTTCATCTTCCTAGAATATCTCCCCACATTCTTGAAGATGAATTTTAGGCAGAACATTTTTATTAGAGGTGTTTAGGTGTTCTTCAAAGGTGATCAACTAAAGAAGAGTTATTATTTTCTTTAAGAGTTCAAATTTTGATTCTTCTTCCACATCCTCAAATTTAATACATACATGTTGAGAAAAATACTAAAGTATCATCAATATAATGATATGTTAATATGTTAGTATTATCCCCTAAATCCATATCTACTTCCATGAAATGGGAAATTAATTAATCATTCATCTGTAAGTGTGAATTATCACCTCCACATACCGATTTAGTTATTTTTTCAATACCTTTTATTAATATTGGTCATAAATATTGAATTAATCTTTATATGTTATATTAATGACATATTAATCATTATAATTTAATAATATATCAATTAAATTCTTATATCTATGTGCATAAAAATAATAATGTCATTCGTTTGTATGTGTGAACTATAACCTCTATGAAGTTGTGTGACTCCTTTTTATTCATTGAATAACATATGTGATATATATATAATTATATTTAAATTATTATGATGATTTTCATAATATCATTATCATTCTAGAATGATAAAATGACAATAACCTTATTCCATAATGATCAATGAAAAATGGATATGTTACTCATGCGTATGTACAGACTAGAATTTACATGATTATAACATAGTTCATTTCTATTAACCACATTTAAAGGTTTAGACTAAAAAATATGAGTTATGTTTATAAGTGAATAATATATCATGAATACTATTTTGTATTTTCTCTACTTTTATCCACATAGCTAGTGACATCATACCATGTTCATTTTCGATTCAAGAACCGATTATCGATCAAATATCAAACATGAACACATATAATTTACTAATTATTGCAACTATTTCATAAGATATGTAATTTGAATAATAAAAACGAAAAAGATTCTAAAGAAATATTAAATTAACCTCAAATTATTATTCAAAAATATAATTAACGAACAAGACAAGTAAGACTCATGTTAAGGGACTTCGTCTCAATCTACATTCATTGGGGAATATTTTGATTTATATGCAACCTTATTTTATACAATGTATAACCAACCCATTTGAATTTTATCTTCATTAAATTTTTTCAAATGGAATATTTTGTTTTATGATTTTTTTTAATAAATGAAAAATGGAATATTTTTAACATATTTGGTGACAAAGGCCTTTCTTCCATCGTGGGAATTATTTGATATGTGGCTTCCTCTACAAGCCATAATGTGTTTTAGAAAAGTAATTAATCAACATATTCATTTATATGTATTTTAGTTATCATTTTTTTATAATTCATTGGTTATATTAATATTTTAATATGATGTCTTATGATTTCAATGTGTAAATGTTATTTTTAATTTATTTGTGTTAAATTGATATTATTATATTATGTTTCGTGGGCATTACATTTGTATAAACATGTCTACGAAATAAACTGAATTCTTTTGAGCCCCTGAAAGCTCTCAAATGCATTGGGTAACATGACCAAGGTTATCATTAACGATTTCCTACAATATTTAGGTAATATACTTTGTTGTCTATTCCAAACCTAACAATGAATGTTTCTTCCAATGTAGATTTGAAATATATAATGTTTGTATGTTACGGATTCCCCAGGTTACATTTTGGATTTATGATTTCTACGAGTTATTCATAAATTAATAAATTTTATAAGATATATTAAAGATCATATGTCTTATGAGGGAATGTATTATTTAATTTATTTGTGTTTAATCATGTACTAATGTTGTAATTCATTATATTATAAGAATTTTAGAGATTTTTATGCTCTTCATATGTTTTTGAAATGTTTTTCACAAGGTATAAGGAAGGGTAACCTAATTGAAGATTTTAGGAAAATGTTTTTCAAGAAATGAATTGTTATTTTTTTCTATATGGATTTTTTATATTGTGAAATAATTTGATAGTATATAATTTTCTACATTGTATTATTTGAGATGTAATGTATTAATAATGGCATAATTCTACAAAAATATAAACCGAAAAGACCACTAATTTAAATTAAAGTAAAATTATTGAATTATGTCAAGATTATGTCATTTTTTTATGTTAGGACCTAATAACAGCGTTATAAAAGAATATACGAAATTAAAATTAGAAGAAGTAGGAAATAATAATTTAAAATGAAATGAAATTAACTAATTAACAATGTGATAAATTTTCCCAATGCCAGTTTATAAAACTGATGAACACATTACTTGGAAATGTGACACGACATAATGAATTACACAATACAGAATTAATTAAAATAAAATAAATAAAAAGGAAAATACTCAAATTTCCAAGGGAGAAATCTACGAGAATATTAAAATATATCTTAGTAAATTTCTAAAAATAACTAGGTAATAAAAGACTACATAAGTAATCAATCATGCTCTACAGTCTTTTAAACAAGATCAGTTACCTCGGGTACCCAAGTGATATAGTTTCATAATTAGGGTTTGAGATATAAATATCAGTAGATTAACACCACCAGTGTCTAGAAAATACTAATATTTGAAAAATAATAAAGCGGTGTGCATGTATAGACAAATAATAATAGAATTTAATGAATACAGAAAAACATATCTAGAATCCAAAGGGAAACCTGTCTAAGATACCTGATATGGAACATAGTAGGATTTTGGGTCTGTAAAAGAACTATATATATAATTCATAGATAAATATTATCAAATTATCATTTATTATATTAATAATAATTTCATAACTCCGTGGTACCCAGGGAAACTCATTCATCAAGACTAACTCCTCCCCACATTAGAGCCAGAAGTGTTTCCTATGTAATATCATATCATCTTAACTGCTTCAACTCATGTCTTAGTATGAATTATTCATCAGTGATATCGTATAACAACACATAATTTGAATCATGCTGGAGATCAAATTATTATCACTTGAGGCCATAACTCAGATCACTCTATGTCATAAGGCTCACACAGTCCCTCTGAAATCAATTATACATGTAAATCCGGGGTGAATAACATAATGTCTATAACCCCCAAATATATTTGTTTGTATGCAGTCACTAGGGTTTAAATACATCTAGTGTAGAATAACATTTCTATGACCCCAAAAATCATCTCTACACACACAGTGTCTAATATAGAACTCCTTATATAACACCCCAAAACCTAATAGATATATCAGTGACATAGAACTTCATGTCAACCCTCATTCATGTATGTATATATATATCATCACCATAATTTAATGTCAGGTCTATCACACAACCGATCTCAAGAATTAGATAATTTAATATTTTATTATTCCAAGCACAATATTTTTTTAAAAATATTAATTAATTAATCACACCACTTTTAATCAATTCAATAATTTTTTAACCATTCAAAAAATTAACTTGTAATAATTAATATACAAATTAATTATTACCAAATTGATAGTCAAATTTCAATAATTAAGATTTCATGAAATTAACATAAATTCTCAACTCTATATATTCAATCACAACAACAGTTCACTGATTCAATACCTGATAATAAATTCATCAATTAATTCACAAATCATCATTTCCAAAAATCCCAAAAATTTTCCACAAATTAATTACCTTTTTCATCAGTTCTAAAGTCCAATTATTCTATAACAACCCATCATTAATTAATTAGTAAATTTAACTAATTAAATTTATAAATTAAATTTATAGAAAAATAGGAAAATTATATATTGTATATACATAATCAAGAGAATCTACATAAAAGAAGACAAAATATCTCTTAACTAAGAAGACAAAATTTAGTTATTTGATAGAAACATCCTCTCACCAGGCATTCATTAAAAATATATTACATCATGCCAAAATAAAATATCATTCTACCCACTACATTATAGATTGAAGGTACTAAAATACAAATTTAGGGGGTTTATTACAAAAACTTAATTTTGTAGTTTAACAATCATTTACCGCAATTAGGTATTTGATTCTAGAATTACAGTCCAATATCTCAATGGCAGTAAATAAAAAAAACTATTGCATATTAAATTTAAGTGAATTTTTTATGGCCCTATATAAAATGGTGGCCATGGAAATTCATTCTAACTCACAGAGCTTCTCACTTACAGGGAACAATTCCATTTATATATATATCCTTAAACTGATGAATGTGTTCCCTATACCATGAGAGATGATGCATAATATATATATATATATATATATATTCATACAATGGAATAAGAAATCACTTCACCAAAATATATTACAATGTCCTATAAATAAATCCTTGCACCAATAAACAACTTAAAACTCTCAAGTTAGGGATGTGAAACAATTAATGAGTTTATAAACATACTGCAAATTTAATGTGGTAGAGATGATTGACCTCAACTACCTCATCTTCGGTAAATATTTCCAAAAAATGATCCAATGAAACTTAGGAGTCCATTTTCATACCATAAAACTAACGAAGAATCGAAATTCATATCATTCCCTGCCTTCAAATTTCACTGAAAATGTGATGTGCAAGTGTAACGAACCAAATATGGTCTCCCTCAAAACCAGAACCAAATCCATCCTGCGACAATTCCCTATGTTAGTTACTAATTCCCATGAGATGGCTCATGTTCCCAGGTGACATTTATTTTTGTTTGGGAATGATATACCAGAATATGAATTCAAAAAAAACCAAAATATTTGATAAAATCAATCTGAAAAATTCAAGCAAAACAGTGTTTATAAAAAATCCAGAACAAAATACACGAGTTCAAACACCATTAAAGTGGTCTAAAGTCACAAATAAAAATCACAAAAACATCCCCATGAAATATACATGACATTTGGTCATCACCCACAAGCCGTCTCCACAACTCTGCACCAAGGATGTGAACTAACAGCATGAACCGCCATCACCCAAAGCCTTCCAATTACTTATGTCAAACAAGACTAACTCTACATACAACCAGGGGGTTTTATTTGGGTGAGATCCAAAGACCAATATGATACCACCTAAGTATTACAAATATTATGAAATAAAAGGTGAAAAACATTCAGTTTTAAAATATAAGGAAAAGGGATGATAAATTACAAGAAATGAATCATTCAATGTAAAAAATTAAAAGAACATTCAGAAGCATAGAACATTTGATTAAGACATTTTATATAATTTAATTTATATCCAAATTCACCATAGTTCAAGGGTAAATACCACAAATATAATGATCACCAAAACTGGGAACACAACTAGGCACTACTTATTCTTAGCTCCCATATACCTCATACGTCAGTGTAAGTTATCCATTTCCAAACTCATTTTTGTGCATGATCCACAAGTAGATAACATACCCATAAACTATTGGTCCCTAAACATCATCAAAAATATTATTTAGGGTGGTATTTATTCATTTACATAGTGAAATAGGGACAAAACTCATCTGAATCACAAGTCGTACTAGTACATATCTGACAACCTAGGTACCAGGGATTCCCCCTTTGTGATCAAACAATTTCAACATTCAACATACATCTCATTGAATGTAAAATCAATAATAATGGTCACTCAAAACAATTATAGTAGCTATAAACACATTATACAACATAAAACACACAACTAAAAACACACTTTGAACACCATGTGCATACTCACATTCTGCCAAAAAATACTTTTTAGAACCGAAAACATATTCTGTAATCCTATTATATGATTCCTAAAACCAAACCATTGGAATAAAATTATATAAACTTGTTAAAATCCCAATTTAAAATAAAATTGGTACCCAATTAACAATAAACCACTAAAAATACCACATTAAACACTATAGGCACACATATAGGTAACCCAAACAAAAATAACAACACAATACCATTTAATGAAACCAATTAATCTGTTGTAGAGATGCCTCATACAAACCAAGAAGATGAATATTTTTAAAACCCATTATTTTCACACAAACATGGAATTTTTAATACATAAGCTTCACAAATACCCTTAAAATATTCCATAGTAAAAAAATGAGATAAACATCAAATAAATGTATCTAAATCCTCATAAATTTCAATAAAACCAATAATTTAGTTATAGGGAATCCCCCAAATGGACAATATTAATATTTCTATGAAAACCAACAATTTCATATAAAATTGTACTTAAAAATATTTTTTTTAAAATGCCACTAATATATATTTTTTCTGCAATAATCATATGTGGTATACATGAAAATACTAAAAAAATAGAATGATAACACACAAGGATTGTATACATATTGGAATCACCTAACAAAATTGTTAATATTCTTGAATCTTTGTGAAAAACTACAATTTCACCACCACCAAACCACATGGAGTATAAATAAAGCCTAAAACTAGACCAAGAGACCATGAAACCAAGGATTGGACCCTAGGATCAAAACCTTACTTACAGGACACAAGGAAAATTAAGAAAGTAGAAATAAACCCTAATGAAATTATAGAAATAAAAGATAGGATAACATACATGAAAAGAACATGTTGTTTATCCATCAAAATCACATCCAAAATGTGATCTATGGGAGGTTAGGGCAGCTTGGGAGGCTTCCATTGATGAAATTGTCGAATGGGGAAAAAAGGATTGAGTTTGGCTATATCACAGGAGGGAAAGTATAAAAATTAAAAATATTTTTAATAACATGTGCATGGCCACATGGTTTTCTTACATGGTTTAGAAAGCGGTGTATCCCCTATTGTCCACTCAAAAAGTGTTGATTTGACTAAAATTAAATGGGTCTAAATGGGTGAAACCTAAGTGGTATGATGTCCAAGGATAAAAGATCAAATACTCATAAGAAAATCACCATTATACCCCATGACTCATCACACTCAATGGTATAAACCACCCCAATAACATTCTCCTCAAGTGGTTCCACTAGGAGATTCACAAATCCAAAACCAAACCACATAAACATCATACTATAGATTTTTCAAAATAGGAGCCCAAAAACAATTAATGACCCATAAGACTATGTTTATAGATATATAACAGAAGAGGCACCAAAAATTCAAACATAGAACACCTGGAAACCAAGAGAAAACTAAGAATGATAATTGGTTTTGAAACAAATGATGGAAATTAAAAATCTGGGTGTGATAATTCTCCCCACCATAATGCTTTTCGCCTATGGAATGCATCAAAAACACTAGATGTAATACCAAAAATCATAATATAGACCATGAAGGACTCCCTTGACACATTTTCACCAGCCTCCAAAAGGTAAAACACCTCCAGTTGATCATGCAATGGAAGAAAATACTCTTACCAACCAAAATGTACAACACTTACCTGAAAGGAGAAATAATATTCAATCTAAATCCCAAAATAAAAACCTCCAACACTACCAGAAGATTCTCTATCAATCCACATGAATCAAACAACAAACACGAATAATGCTACTATAACCTTACATAATCAAAACCACAGAGCATTCACTAATCACAAATTTACCAAAGTTATAAATTGGTTTCTAGATAGACGTGAACAAGACTAAAATTTTCAAAGAAAATACAAAGGTGAAAAATGATTTACTGATACGAGGTGAACCAATACAGACATTCCACCACCCGGGACATCATAATTTATGAGACCAAATGAGGACACTAATTGGGGGAGGCCCGAATGGTGTCCCCATCATAAGGGGTTAACTAACATTAGAATTCCAATCGAAGGAAGATTTTGTGAGAACAATTATGGGTATACCCACCATAAGAACCAAACTTCATAACTGGCAATGATGGGCCAATATTAAAATACCCCAAAAAAATTTTTAAGTTCTCATGAAGACATATTTAGTCTGCCATGTTTTGGAAACCGTGCTATAATAGTGCCAAGATATCGGTACAAAGTGGCAGCTTCACACACTTACAAGAGATGAGGCAGATGATTGTGCAGAGACCATGTGGTTGATACTGACTCTTATTCAATGGTTTCCTAGTTTGGCGCACAGTCACTAATAATTATTCATATACTGTGTGCTCAACCTCTCTAGCCAAATTCCCAACAGTACTCCAATAACTCGATGAAAACCAAAGGGGGACAAAATGTCATTGGGAAATAACATGGACATGAGGCCCTCCTCCTCTTCCTTCCATATAAGGATAAGGGATGCCAGATGACGACACAAAAGGATTTAATTATTCCCATATTTCATAATGATGATAGAACATTGACAAAAGGCTCGAATGACAATGGTGTTTACCCTATTTATTTTCCAGATTCTATCTAGGACCTATGGATATAGCTCAAAGTATTTATGCATCATCGGCCTCAATGTTATGCTGTAGAATCCCCCTCAATGGAACATATTCTTCTAGAGCCACAAATATTACATCGGGATTACAGATGGCGTAAATGAGACGCGATAGACTTCAAACCCACTTTACCGCAACCAATCATTTTTCCCAAAAAATGTCTTAGTTGGAGAACACACATCACCCCTTCTTTATTTGGATAAAAAATTAGAATGAAAGGAAACAAAGAAACACATTCCTCTAGAAGATAGGATTTCAGAATTCCCTGATGGGAGACACACGTATGAAAAATATAGACTTTCATAAGATTTCACAAATGTAACCCTTATAGTCAAAAGAACAAACCACATCCAAGGCATCACCGAAAATTAACAGTGCGGCTAAAAGAAAACACAAGGACAGGGACATTATGATTAGTCCCAAACATCACACGATCCCCACAATCGTCCGTAATAGCCACTCTATGCCCGAAATTTCACACTACTGGGTAAACATGAACTCTTTCTTTGTTGAGAATAAATAATGAACCAAAGAACCGTTAAGAAATCATTCTACACTAACAACCCTAAACAGTATTCGTCTTTGACGACTCATGCGAATTAATAAACTATGGTCTATCTCATACTCCCACAACCACTCTCCCACAACATGGGAAACCACATAACCTAAACAGAAGAGAGGTAAACTCAATGTCCAAATATCAATAAGAAAGATTGTATGTTGATCAACTGTAGGATCATCCAATGGTGAATCACCATGGGTCACATGTGAAATATGAATTAACTTGTTATGGGGGTGCATCTTAGCGAGCTAGAAAACAATAGGACCCGACCAATCTAATCATTTTGTCACAAAATACGATATACCTAAATCGAACAAATGAGGGGAGCCACAACTTTGGCCTCCCAAATGATTTCTCTAATGTGACCACTGAATAATGCTTCATTCCAATATATCAACAAAACTAAAACACATAAAATCATTCATCCAATAGGTATTATTGACCAAGAAACATCCCATAATAAAAATCACTTTAACACATACCCCACACCACCCAACCAAAAATTACCAAAACAAGACACATTACAACAAAATAATTCTTAAAAAAATTGTGTTGGTTTGTTCTACATTTACTGATGGAATCTCATTAGACTCACACATGCATGTTTACATTTCACACTATAAATACACCTCATATCCATCCACATTCTCATATAAAACCATGAAATTGGACTTTCTTGAGAACATCAATGACAAAAACCAAACCATTCCTCTTTTCGAAATCAAAATGTTTTTACGACACATTCCCTTTCTTAAATCCAAAAAACAGTGAAATTAAAACCTAATTTTCATCTCACAACCTTATTCCTAAAAGCACCAATAATTTAATTTAAACTCACTTTCATGCCTTGACCAATCATTTAAAAACATTTCTCCCAATTTCAAAACACATCTAAATTCATGAATTAACAATTTCATAAATATCCATTTATTTAAGAAATCAACTCTTCTCATTTTAAAACAAGGTTATAAACATTCATAAAACCTTTCAAATGATCCGTTGTTACAAAATCAAAATCCATCTTCAACCCCAACACATAAATTATTTAACACATTATTCAATCCAAAACACTTTTCCGTGGTTTATCAAAATTTACAATATTTTTTTAAAACCCCATTTATCATAATTCATACATTCAAAAGAAGTGTAAACACATAATATACCATTTCAAAATAATTCTAAAATTCCATTTATACACTTTCAGAAAAAACAATTTTTCTATTACTAGAAAAACACTTCACAAAAATTCACACTCCTTAAAGTCAAGACATTCATTCTTTAAAAACCATGTATCATAGATTTCAAAATAAAGATACACAAGACACTATGAGATTAATGTAGTTTTGTTGGGAGACATGGACATATGGTTGGCGATCATATTCCAATAACATCAAGATCACAGTGAGTGTTCTAGAGAATTATCCAGGGCTCCACATGGAATTTCAGGCCATGTGTGCTCAATGAGATCATTGACAAAACTCTCTTTTCATTTACCCCAATCAACTATGAACCATGAGAAAAAATGAACTCTGATAAAAACTGACATCCCTTGGTGACATGATTCCCATTATGAGAAGTGATGGAAATGAGCACTACCCAAAATCATAATCTAATGTATCAACAATCCTAGCTCCAGAATATCACGACTCATCCCCCAAAAACATTACCCAAAGAATGATCTTTCTTTGACGCCATTTTGTCACGAACCAATTCTGGTCTGCATAAAAATTAGTGCCAAATTCAGACCTTGACTAGCCCCAATGTGGGACCCATATCCATATGAGTAGTCTCATGTTCCCAGGATTCATTTATTTTGGTATGTGAATGATTTACAAGAAAATGGACACATTGATAAACTCAATCTGAAAATTTCATACAAAACAAGGTTTATACAAAATCTAGAACATAATAAATAAGTTCAAACACCGTAAAAGTAGTCAAAATACACTAATAAACATCATAGTAACATTCCCAAGGACTCCAAATGATAGGGGGTCTTCAACCACAAGTCATCTCTATAACTATGCACCATAGATGGGAACTAACACCCTGAACTTCCATCACCCAAAGCCTTCCATTTGCTATTGTAAAACAAGACCAAGTCTATATACACCATCATGGTGTAAATATGGTGTCAGACTAAGACCAATAGGATACCACCCATGTATTTTAATGAGAATTCAATACATGGTAAATGGCATTCCGTTTTAAATTTTAAAAAAGGCAGCGATAAATTATATGAATTGGATTTAAATGATAACAGTTTTCAGAAAAACATTCCAAATATTGTCACATTTTAATAAGACATGTTAGATACTATAATTTACATCTAAAACACCCTAATACATGTGTAAATTCTACAAATACAATGAGAACCTAAACCGGGAACACCCTATGTCACTACATAGTCTTGGACCCCATGTAATTCATACTTTTGTGGAAAATATCCATGTCACAGATCCTCTCCCATGTACGAGCCACAAGCATGTAACATAACCATAACAAAGTGGCCTCAAAAAATCAATCATATAGTTTTGTTATAGTTGGAGTTATCCATTTTCCCAGTGAAACCTTGACAAACCCCATCTGGATCACTACCCGTACTAGTACATATCTACCCACCGAGGTACTCGTCCCACACCCGTTGTGCTCAAAATCATTAAGCATGACAAATTCATCACTTTTCATGTAAAAACACAACCACTGGTCATATAACACAAATAAAGTAGCTATAAACACTTTATAATACTTAAAACACACAATAATACTTTTTTATTTTCTACAAAACAACTTTAAAAAAGCTAACAATGGTTTGCACACAAAAAATCCCATTAAAACCTAACATTGAAAACCATGTGCATACTCACATTCACCAAAACATAATTTGAAGCACCCAAAACATTTCTATAATCCAATTACATGATTTATAAAAAACACCATTGGTATAACAGAATAATGACATGTAAAACACACAATTTAATACAAAATTGTCACACAATTTAATTAAACCCCATTAAAACAAAACATTGAACAATATGAGCACAATTATAAGTCACCCAAACAAAAATGGAAGCCCATAACCGTTCAATTAAATAATAAATCAATTTTAGGGTAGCCCTATATAGACTAATAAGTGGTATATTTGTGAATGCAAAAATTATCACACAAACATGCCACTTAAAATTCATATACGACACGAATACAATAAAAAAATTCATCTGCAATACCAAAATGATATAGATATCCCAAACATGTTTTTGATACCTAATAAATTTCATTAAAACCAACTATGTAGTTATAGGTCAACCCACAAGTGATCCAAATAAATATTTCTATGAAAAACCTCCAATTTCCCATAAAATTGGTACTTAAAATTCAATTTAATTACAAATTCCACTAAAAACTATTTTTGAATGAATAATAAAATGAGTTCGACATTACAAAACCATAAACATAACGAGATAACTTAGAAGTTTTGCACACACAATAGAATCACCTACCAAAATTGTTAAAACCCCTGAATCATGGTGAGAAACTTATACTGCACCACTGTCGCACCACAAGGAGGATAAATCAAGCCTAAAACTAGAAGAAAACACCATGAAACAAAGGATAAAACAATAGATTTGAAACCGTATCTTTTGGACACAAGGATCAGCTGGAAAGAATAAATAAACACTAATTATTGGAGAGAAATCAAATATAAAAATTCTTACTTCAAATAAACATGATGTTTTACCATCAAAATCACTTCAAAAAATGAGATACAAAAGATGTTTGGGGCGTTTGAGAGGCAGTCATGGAAGAAATGGTTGAATGGGGGAAGAAAGGTCCAAGTAATGATAAATAATTGGAGTGAAAATTTGTAAATTTAAATCATTTATAATGACCTTCAAAAGGTCGCATGTTTGCTTGCATGATTTAGCAAACCATGGGCCAAAACCATATTTCCCCATATGACCATAAAAAATTGTTGTTTTTCCTTCAATTGAAAGGGTCTCCAAATGGAAAACCAAGGGGTGATGGAAAAGTATAAGGGTAAATAATAGCCAAAAGAAAACCACCTTTCCATCCCAAGACTCAACCAAATCATGTGTACCCCCCTCTCAACACCTTTCCCCACATGTGGTATCACTATGAGAGTCAAAAATCTATCTCAGAACCACTTAAACCTCATACCATAACATTTTCAAATTAGGAGGCCAATAAACATCCCAAACTCCAATGACAGAGTACATTGATCAATAACTCAAGAGGCACAAAAAATTTAAATACGGAATACCTGAAAACCAAGAGAAAACCATGAACCAAAACTGGTTTTCAAAAAAAGGAAAAAATATTGAAAATATTGGCATGACAGTAAGAGGGAGTCCAAAAAATTTCATGAAAATATATGAGGTGATATTAGATATATATACCATATTGAGTTAGGGAAAATCAGTATAAAAAACATTGCAGTAGATGAAACAAAGTGTGATCTCGATTGGGGGGGGGGGGTGGCGGCGAGCTACAAGGTATTGTGCAGGGGTTTTCATGATGCAAAGGGGTCAACTGATGGGGGTAACACCATAGGGGGTATGGATGAGGGAGCTCAGTTTGAGGGATTTTGTGGCAACAATGTGGAGCTAGATGGGAGTTTTCAAATGCAGGGTGTAAGAACCCGGATCTTCGTTTCAGGCATGTTTTTCTTTTTCTGGTCATTTTTGAAAAAAAGGGTTTTCTTGAAATTTTTTAAGTACACGATGTGTACTCCCTTGCCATGCCATTCCGTGTGATGGCCTTGTTCAGGGCACACACATGTTGTGTAGGGGTGAGGTGGAGGCCGCACAAAGTGGAGTACAAAAATTTGCAGTTCACGTTGTGTACTTAAGAAGTACATGTCGTGTATTTTCTTATTTTTTCATTAAACACACTGGGGTCATGCCTAATCTCTAGAAAGACATTGTTCTATATTTCGTTCAGATGAGAGCTCCCATATGGCCACATTTCTTCTCCAAATTCCCAGGCCTCCATCTGATATCCTTTTCAGCCGCCGTCGATTTCGTTGCAACCACAGCGGTGAGTTCTTCGTTCTCCAAGATATTTGTTTTCTATTTCCTCATCATTTTCAAGTTATCATAGGTTGAGAATTTTGGATATTTCCATATATCTTCAACTTTATTAGGATAATCAATCGTCATGGTTCACTTATATTGATCTCCAAGCATCGAGGTAGGTGGTTTGTTACCCTACGTTGAATGTCTTTGAGTTTGGGTTTCCAAAGTGCTGGATACCCATGTATCGGGTATCCCGAGTTTTGTATTTTGATCCTGTTGATTAATTTCCTTAGATTTCTAGTAATCTTATGATTAACTGATATTAATGTATGCTTTTTTTCATGTTTGAGGATCACTCCGTGGGTGTTTTTCCCTGTTTATCTGTTTATCATCGTTTGGCATTGTTTTCCTGTGAGGAAAACCCTATTGCAATTGCTAGTTTACTTGTTATAACTGCTTTCATGTGTCACCTGCTATTTAAATGTTTTTGATGCATTTTAGCTACTTTCCAAGTAGTTTTTGAACATACTTAGGGATTTTGACAGTTGAATATGATCTACTGGACTACTCAGGGCCATGAGAACCTGGTGCGGGAGATCAAAGAGGGAATAGATGATTAAGTGCTTCCCAAGAGGGTCTGTTGGTGTTAGTTTCTCACGTAGGAACTACGTGAATATGACATTGTTCTTCCAAAGAGTGTCCTTTGTTTACACATGTATCGAGACCCCATGAGGAATTAGATGTAAGTGCTTCCTCAGAGAGTCTGTAGCTATCATTGCAAGACCATAGGCGAATTGACGTGAGAGCTTCCCAGAGTGTCTGTGCCTTATTTGATTATTGGACTATAGGGGTCTGCTAGTTTGAGCCACCCAGAGAGTCATTGTGAATTTTGTTTGGTTGGTTGTGATGATTTCACCAAGACAATGAAAATGTTTGGGTTTGTACTGCTTGTGGGATAGGTAGTCTATTTAGATACCTACTGTGTTACTTGCATTACCTTGGAATAGAGGGATTTTTTAATTTCCTTGGTTGTTTAATTAAATTAATGTGAATGGTAATTTGTAGGATTTCTACTCGTGTATTCCTATTTCATTACTGTATTTATTTCCTTTCCTTTTGATATATTGCTCACTGACAGTAGGGCACAAATCATGTGGTGGTTGCCTACTAGGATTAGTCTCACACCCTATTTGTGTCCTGATTTTCTGCCCAAAAAGATTATATTGTTTTAGGTGTGGATAGGGATTGTGGCCCTTCCACCTAAAGTACATTATTGCTTGTTAGAGCTGGAGAGCATGGGACCAGGATTTGGATCGTGATGCTAATAGAGTTTCTGTTTACTTTTAATATTCGGTTTCAGTTGTATTACAGCACGTTGATTTGTTTACTGTTTTCCATAGAGATATATACCATACTTCATCATTCTTATATCAGACATTTCTTCTACTTTTAGTTTCAGTTGTCGTATGTTGTTATTGCTTCCTCTATTTTATATGTTTGTTCTTCCACTGTATACATTACCTAATGAGGGCACAGTTTCCCCACTGACTCACGTAGGTCATCGGTGCTAGTCAGTAGCCTCTCGTATTTGGGGAAATGCGCCTGAGGTCATGTGACGAACCAGGTACGGGGCACCAGTTATGAGGCTCTGAATTCAGGTCGTTACAAAGTGCTATTAGAGGAGGTTTTCTTTCTTTTCAATTGCCTTAATATTTTGTGACAATAGATAGGGATAAGAAGGAATGGGTAGTTAGTACTTAACTGTTCCCAGGAGTAATTAGGTCATGTATAGGGAAAAGCTATAATACTTGGTAATTGAAATTTTCAGTTTTTACAAGTGTTACTGTTTATTATATTTCACTGTTGGGTGATGAAAATGTTTGATGCTATTAAATTTCATATTATTGTGGTTCTATTTTATCGCAACCCTAGGAGATGAGGGTATTACATCTCATGAATCATATAGGAACTGGTTAGGAAATCACATGTCATACCATTTTCCATGTCATCTAGGGTGCATTAGAAATTTCATGCTATTGTGATAGATGTAGTGATAGATTATGCATGATTTTGTGATAGTTGTTGTGATATAAATACAGATATGTTGAAAGGGTGTTGTTTATGTTTGCAGTTAATTTATCATGGATGCCCAACATTGGTCTTATAGGTGTTATTGGCCCTTGAGGATCGAAATTTGGCATATCATTGGATTGTTATGCTGTTTACTTTTTGAATGCATCTTTATGATGCCAGGCTTTGATTCGCGGGGGGTATGGGCCCCCACGGATCGGAATTTGCGACATAGATGTTTCTTTTTCAGTGTTTCTGGAATTGGGTGTAGTTTCTGAGATACTTCCTGGAAAAACACAGAATACACATTGTGTACTTTATTAATACACACCATGTAGTTTTTAAACTGTGTTACTGACTGTGTGGAAATAGTCATGATGTTGTATAATGTCTTCGGGGACACGCCGTGTATGATAAGTACTTGCCGTGTAGTAGTCAACTGTGTACCCGACCATGTCACTAACAACACAGGTCAGGGAAACTCGTGTAGTAAAGTCCGTGTTTTGTAAGAACACGTTGTGTATACTTTTTCTATGTACCCGTCTGTGTCACGGACTGTCATGACCCGTCCCAGTGGGGCCCGAGCCTCCACTCCCCAAGCCCGCCTCCAATAGGCCAGGGTCTTGTGACTAGAACTGAGTAGTCATGCTACTAACATGGGAGTCAATGCCTATAAAACATTACACACGCACACACATCTCCAATCCCAAAAAGCTGAAAAATGTAAAAAATACTAAAAGAAAAAGATTCATTCATTAAATAAAACCCAACCAATAGAGTACGACAGGAATGTAATGTACATGAAAGTAAAACCCTGGGGAAAAGTACAAGCCCACCAAAAGAGAGTCTATAAAAAGTTCATCTTGTAAACAATGGTGATAGGACTATAGTCTGTAGCCGTAGGAACACACCTCGGCCTATCTGATCTCACTGAGTACCGTCCGGTCCCGGTCCGCCTAGAATCCTGTAAAAGGCTCGCTCGTCTGCCCATGACATGACACGTGCGGGCAAATCCAGTGGAGGGGTGTGTATAACAATACCCAGTAGGACACCCCGAAACCACAAAGGAATAAAACAATGGAAATACCACAAAGGAAAGGTATAGTCCTCTCTACACAGATTATGTCTACCGAACATATAACAAGAACATCCAGATATACTCATGAATGATTGACTATCGCGAATACCACCACTAAGATCCAACTCAAAGATTCCACTAAGAATGAAACTAGTAGAACACACTCCGAGGTATGAAAAGAGAGATACAATGTACTCGTTCTAGGAGGAATCACTCCACGGGTACCATGAGAACATGATTCTCAGATGAGGATCATAACCAAGTCATGGGGTGATTCTGACAACTCAGTCTGAGCTAATCTGCTATGCAGAGGATCGACGCTCGGTTAAAGTTGGTCACGTTGATACAATGAAATCTACCTAGGGTTCCAAGAATGAATAGAGGATCCTGATCTATGTCTCGCCGAGGGGATTCCAATAACTCTATTCCAGAAGTCCTGTTGAAGGGATCACACTCCTGTATAATGGAAATGATACGAGAACCATTAGTGAATTGACCAAGGGTATGAACCCTAAGAAAACTAGTCCATGTCATAGAAGTCAAGGGGCTCATGCCATTTAAGATTGGTTACACAACGTGTAGTATGGTTACACACTGTGTTCCTTGACCCCGAGTACTGCCCGTGTAATGTCCTATGTCATATTTCTAGTATGTGTAAAACAAGACTACACGACGTATAGAAAAATTACACGCTGTGTTCCTTGACTCCGGGTACTACCCAAGTAAATAGACCATGTCATTCGGCTTGACATATAGAAAGTAACTACATGGAGTGTGGAAGAATTAGACACCGTGTACTAGAACCTCGGGATCGCTCCGTGTATGCTAGCCATGTGCCCGTACACGGCCATTGTCCGTGTCCGTGTCGACTGCCCGTGTACCAGTACACGGGGTATCCCGTGTATCTGGCCAGGTCTGGATGGGGAGGGGTATACACATTGTGTCCTTGTACGTGTACCAAATCCATGCCTGTGTACTCCCGAAGTACATGCCATGTGGTCCGCCGACGAACACATGTCGTGTTGTCAATAATAAAGGGCATGTAGTTGGGAAATTTCTAGAAACACCTTCTTCTTCCTCGTGCTTTGGACGATCTTCCGGATCACGCTTATTTGGTCCGTTTTCCATGAAACTCAAGATCTAGGGTCGCCTCGATGTCGTGATGCCAAATATGTGGGTTTCGGGCCTTCAATCGGCTCTGAAATCCGATCCCGGTCATCCGAGTGGAAATCGTGCGAAGAGTGATATCTTCCGATATGCTTCGATCCATCCGTTGCCACCATAGCCACACCTCTGTGGGGTTTTACCGACACCAGATCCTCAATTTGGGATCATTACATCGCACAACAGGTGCGCAAAGATCCGTCGTTCATATCCCCGTGAAGAATGCATAGAACATAATGAAGAACGCGAGAAATCTGGGAAGAAAGGCACCACAAATCGAGAGGGAAAAACGTCGATCGATGTTCATGTCGATCATGGTTCATCACCATTAGAATATTAACAAACCAAATTAATTCCAAGCATCAAATCCACAAATCCCCGCAAAATCACATTCTGCAAGAACGATCGATCCGATGGCTAATCTGTACATGGATTAGTCCATGATCGTCATGGAAATAAAAAACGAGGGAAGAAATCAGCAAAAAAGCATCCTACCTGGATCTGTGGCATTTGTTGGTGATGATTTGGTCGCCGTGTCATCGTCACCGTCGAAAATCATCAAGAAAGTCATCGCCGCATTGGGAGGTTTTCTCCAGAGCCTCTAGAGCCACTAAGGGTTTCATGGTTATGAGGTTTATAACCATGGACACCTATGATAGCCTTTAATTAAGAAGGGTAAAAGATAACTGATGCAACAAATTCAAAAAGATCCCACAGAAGAATAAAATATTTGTAGAAAATATTTTATTACTTTTACGCCCAAAAACTAGATTTTACCACTGACCTGCGCTGGCCGATGTTAGGCCTCGCCTAAGGTAAAATTGCTAATCCGAACGCAATAGTGCCCTAAGATTTCTGATTCGAGCACCCATTCAGGAGTTATTCCACTTTTTTCGGAACACCGCACATGGGCGTAATTCCATTATTAAATTAAATTCAAACATTTTTTCCAAGATCACCGGGCCTCGGAACTGCAAGCCTTCTGAGAGCCTTGTCTCAAATTAATTCCCATATAATATTTAAAATGAAGTATGGAAAAAATCCAAGACATTAAATCACACCCACCGTAGAGCTTTTATGTCCCTGAAAAGACAAAACAAAGACTACTAAAAAAGATGTGGGTACTGCACGCGAATATGAGCCTCCCTCTCCCATTTGATTTCCTAGTGATTCCCATGCTTCCACTAGACACACAATAAGGGAACAACTCGCCCACTAAAGATTATCTCATGCTGATCCTCAATCTACACTGGGTACTCTACAACGGTTGCTCCAACATTGATATCCAGCTCGCCCCAGTCAATAACGTGTGATGGATCATGAATGTACCTCTATAGATGTGACACATGGAAGACATTGTGTACCCGGTCCATCTTAGTAGGTAGAGCCAAGAGAAATTCCACCTTGACAACTATTCTCCGAATCTGAAAAGGTCGAACGAATCTTGGAGATAGCTTTCCGCCTTGGCCAAATCTCTGCAATCCGCATCGAGGTGAGACCTGAAGGAACACATGGTCTCCTTCCTCGATTTCCAATGGCCTGCGCCTCCTATTGGCATACGATTTTTTCCAACTCCGTGTAGTCTTTATCCGCTCTTGGATGACCTACACCTTCTCTATAGTAGCTCTCACCATCTCTAGGCCCATGAGTGCTGACTCTCCTAGGTTAGTCCAGCAATGTGGTGACCTACAAGGTTGCCTGTACAGAGCCTCGAATAGTGCCATACCAATAGTGGAATGATAACTATTGTTATAAGAAAATTCCACCAGTGGAAGGTGATCCTCCTCGCTATGACCGAAGTCAAGCATGCAAGCTTCAAGCATATCCTCCAGGACCTGAATGGTCCGCTCTTTTTGACCATCAGTCTGGGGATGAAACGTTGTGCTCAAGCATAACTGAGTCCCAAAAGCTTCCTCCAATCCCTTCCACAACCGGGATGTGAAACGTGAATCAGGATCTGAGATGATTGTGGACAGAACTATATGAAGTCAAACTATCTCCTACACGTAGAGGCTTCCCGAGATCTCTACTGAACTCTTCTCTCGTATGTCTAGGAAGTGGGCTGACTTGGTGAGCCGATCAATGATCACCAAGATGGAATCGTGTCCCTTGGATGTACATGGTAAACCAGTCATGAAGACCATGGATATCTCGTCGCACTTCCACTCTGGCACCTCAAGTGGCTGAGTCAAACCTGCTAGAACCTGGTGCTCAGGCTTTACATGCAGACAAGTAAGGCACCACGAAATAAACTCTGCCACACTCTTCTTCATTCTGGGCCACCAGAACTGACGTCGGTGGTCCTGATACATCTTTGCCACACCTGGATATACTGCCAAATAAGATGTATGGAACTCCCTCAGAACCTCCTCTCGTAATGTCACAAGTACTACTATACACTCTCTGAAAAGAACAATGTGCTCCCCACCATCTGAAAATCCATCAGCCGCAACACCTGTGGACATCTGAGCACGTAGATCCTCATAGCTAGCATCCTCGCGCTATGCTTTCCTGACTCGCTGTAAGAGTGTAGGGGTAAAAACCATCTACCGAAGGTAAGCTCCACCATCCCCATCCATGAAGGATAACTCTAAAGAGGCCAACTGCCTTGTCGCCTCATCCAGCAAATGTGAACTGGATTTCTTGTTGAGAGAATCTGCCACAACGTTCCCCTACCCAGGTGTGTAATCAATCTCAAAGTCGTAATCCTGGAGGAACTCAAGCCATCGCCTCTATCTCAAATTCAGATCCTTCTGAGAAAATATATATCTGAGATAGTTTTGATCAGCGTAGATTATCAACCGCTCGCCCATCAGGTAGTGCCACCACATCTTCAACGCGAAGACTACTGCTGCCAACTCAAGATCAAGGGTCGCATTGATATGCCCGTGTGGCATCAGTTGATGTGACCCATAGGCAATCACCGCTTGCCTTTGCATCAGGACAAAACCAATCCTAGATCCTAATGCATACAGAACACTGCGTACTCAACACCCTCGTCCGGTAATCTCAAGTCTGGGGCACTCCTGAGACTCTCTCTCAACAGCTGGAAAGCTTAATGGTTTCTCAAGTTCCACATGAAAGGATACACATTTCAGGTAAAAGCTGTCATGGGTGCCGAAATCCTAGAGAAATCAAGAATGAATCTCTGATAGTAGCCTGTTATCACAAGGAAACTCCACACCTCTATCTTGTTCCGGGGTGGCTCCCCTGCTAGTACATCCTCCACCTTGGCTGGGTCCACTTCTACACCATCTGATGAGATAACGTGTCCTTGAATGTAGACTTCCCATATCCAGAATTGACACTTCAAGAGATTCCAGTACAAATGGTGCTCTCAGAGTTTGTCCAAAACCATCCTTAGGTGTCTCACATGCTCCTCCTCAGACGTAGTGTACACAAGGATATCATCGATGAAGACTGTAGAGACCCGATGCTTGATGTACAGAGACATTACATTACTTTAGCGGAATACTTAATACATAACAAAAACAGACACACAAGGATCGTAATAGTTTAGTGCCTTTGGAAACACGGAATAAAATCTTTTAATCGTGGTTAAAGATCTTCAACATCTCCCAATAAAGATCTTCCCTTATTTTTTTCTTACCTAAAACCTTTCTTTATATCATAGGGGAAAAGAAAACATAAAAGGGGTGAGCTCAAATTCCCATTAAGGGTAAACATAGAGAACATAAAACAATCCATAATCATTTGAATTCAAAAACTTGAACATAAAATCTAAACATAAAAATATTGAGAAAATACATGAATCTTGGATGTACGTATGGCATATATCATAAGGGAACATCAATCATGATAAAATAGAATGGGAATAAACCATGTAATTGTGGAAACCATTCAGAACTAGTTATGATTTCCATATTAGCCAAGGCATTGGTGCCAAGACCATTTTAGTGGACAAAGTCCCTTTCTGAATCGAGTTCACTCCTCGATCTAGTCCTGTATCACTGAACCAGATTAACTTACCATTTCATCCATGTCTATCTCATGAGATATATAATCTTTACCCAATTCATTGGAGGGAGATATAGGCCCCACCCATCTAATAATGAAATCATTCTTACTTGTGCCACAAAATATACATACATCATTCATCATAACCCAATAAATAAAATGGGTTTCATAAATATCATCCTATCATTACATAATACATATAAAAGAAATGGATATCATTTCATAATAATGAAGAGAAACCATGTAAATCATAGAGACATTATACTTGAAACATACACATATGAAATAATTTCTTCTTAGATGAAAAATGGTTTTGATAAAACACTTGAAATGAATTCGTGAGGAAAGTATGCTTTCTTCTTCAAAATCATTATCATTCCACAAAATGTCATGAAATTTTTAAAAAAAATGATTTTGTAGAAAATATTCATGAAATATTTTGGAGGAATCTTAATTAAAAAAAGGATTTATAAAGCCGTAAAAATCCTTTCATTCCGTATACGTTAAAAAAATTCTTCTCATACTTTTGTCGGAAAAGTCAAAAAGTACATTGTAGGGTAAATAAATGAAATATTCCTTCCATAACATGGGGTAAAAGTAAAAATGGGTAAAAAGGACTTTAAACATACATGAATACACTTTTATAAATCATGGACATGGATGATTCCAATAACCCCAGTAAATACTTACCAATAAGCAATCTCGGATAAAAATGAGATTTGTAAATTTATCCCTTACCTTAGGTCTGATATGCTTCGTACGTATCCGAACCTCCTGTATAATGATTTAAATAATGTTATTGACTTATTACAGAATCATTTTCATTTTTATGATATCATATATGTTACACTTATGACTTTATATTACCCGTTCCATGTTAAAGAAGCATTTTGGGTAAAATCATTTCATTTATTGTATGTGTTTTGACTTGTCGTTCTTGATATTTTTAATTATATCCTGATTTACATAATTCCATAATGTAAAAAATTATTTTTATATAATATATCTTCAACATCTACATATATATATTATAGATCGATAAAAGGAATGAAATACACTGTTCATGGAGACGGTAGGCCGTACGTATGCATGAACGCTGTTTTCGATTCCTTATTGTATTGAATGAAACTAAATAGTTGAAATACATATATATATACATAAATCAAGTAGAATTATTATTTCATATATTTCAATATTAGTCATTATATAAAATTTATTTTCATTCGTGTATGGTTAACATGGAGAATGAATCTCATCGCGTCGTGGAGACTGTAGTCCGTACGTACGCACGAGCGATGATATTGTTCCCATAATTATTGAATATAATTGGAGTGGATGGTATAATATATCAGAATCAGTATTATGTTATAATAACCATATATAGTTATTCATTACACCATTATACCCATCCATGTAAGGTGTTGGTGGAAAAACAGATTTCACCACAGCGTGGAGATGGTATTCCGTATGTACGCAAGCGTGGTGATTTCATTTTCCATAGGATGGATAGATGGTGAAATAGTGTTGTTTCATACTTATAATAACATATAAGTATATGAGTTATACTGATGTTATTACTTCATAATGAAACAAATAAATAAGAAGAAGTGGAAGAAGAAATAGATTAGAATGAATCGATAATGGACATTACCTCTTCTTTGAAGCGCCTCTTTGAGACCTCCTCTTAGGGCACTAAAATGGGTCTTTGAAAAAGACCAGAACCCCTAGGATGTTTCTATGGAAGTGGAGAAGAGAATTTGGAAGTGTTTGGACGAGCTTGAAGGCTCAAAGTGGTGTGAGGAAGAGAGGGAGGAGGTACCCTTTTATAAGGGAGGAGAGGGGCACCTTTGAAAAAACAAACAATATTATTTTATTATAAAGTCATATTCGGTTTTTAATAGCTCCAAATTGATTTATTTCAAAGATAAGGAGGGTATGGGTCGAAACACTCTAATCAAATAGAATTTAGACATGTTTAGGTAATTATATTAACCTTATCTTTTAGTTTCAACTCTTAGTTAATTAGATTGACATTTACCATGTCACTTTGTATTTTTATATTATATAGTTAATAAACATACCATATACATCCAAGAGACCACCCAAGTGGTCCATTAATGATAAAAATATCATGATATAAGTATCTTGGCCATACATTAGATTTTTATGAATATAATAAAAATTAATAATATAATAATTGTTTTAAAAACTATTTTATGTCAATTTTGACACTATTTGGTAATTGATTTTTGTGAAAATCATTAAAGAATTATTAGTTCGAAAAAAGTTAATTAAATAAATAATAACATGTCATATTAACACAAAAAATGATTGGAATTCATAAAAAGTCTCAAATTAAATTTATTTCGGTATTTGTAACATCAATTTTGTCAATATTTCATTAATAAGATAATTACTGCATCATCATTGTTTCAAAAATAAATTAAATTATTTAATGTCTAAAAATTACAAATAAAATACCATTATGTAGGAAATCCTTTTATATTTCTAATTATTATTTATAGTCGAATTTACCTTATGTATAACAATTTATTAAAAATTATTTACTTATTAATCCTTAATTTTAACTATTTTGACCCTTCTTTAAATAAATTAATAATAAATGTCCTAATCTAATCCAAGTGGTCCTAAGTCATAAAATTTTATTCCTGAGGATGTATTTCGTCGAATTACACTTATCTAATAGAATTAGGACATGTTTTAGCGTAATAATAATATCATTTTTACCCTTAATTATACTATTTACTTTTAACCGTGGTAAATAAAAGTAAAAAGTTACTATTAACCAAAAATTATTTTCTTATCATTTAACCACATTTTAGTCCTTGATATTAACTGTGTCTCTCAGATTTTCGAAATTTCACTCATAGAAGTGGTAAAATTATGTTTTATGAAAAATTCCGTTTTTTAACTACCACTTAGTGGTTTCACTATTCATGAAAAAATGAAAGTTTCTAGAAAAATACCAAAAATTAGGCCTAAGCTATATTTGATATTATGAATTAAAAAATGATCTCTATTTTACCAAATTCAAAACATATCGGTTGCATTATTTAATTTAAAAAATTAATTCTCATCATAAAAAAATAGTGTTTTTAAAAGATAATAACTATCAAAAGATTGACACTTGTTTTTGTCTGGTTTAAATGTGAAATGACATACAATGACCAAAATTTAATTAAATGCTAAAAATATATTTTAAATATACTTTAAAACCACTCAAATTATTAAATTTTCACTATTAATTATTTCGATTAAAAAAGTTGTTTTTAATTAAAATTTAGTAATTTTCACTATTCATCAGAATATGAAAGTTATCTGAAAAGTAACAAAATTTAACCCTAAGCTAATTTCGATATTCCGAATCCAAAAATGAAGTCAATTATTAAAGATAAAATTTATAAAATTTCAAAAAGTGGGTATTACTATTCATAATGGCTAATTTATATAACATATCGTTGTTTAGCGAAACTCGGTATTGCGTATAACACACGCTATCGTAGATGGTCGTGATTGCATGTAATGCAAGCCAAGGAAGGGATGCGTGTTGTGCAAGCACCTTTTGGTTTATCATACAACACAAGACATTAATGAAATTAGAAAGAATATTTTTCATAAAATCTAGGGGTGTTACTTTTTACCCCCTTTAAAATGAATTTCGCCCTCGATATTCTTTGGCATTATAAATGGTTTACTACTCAAAAGTTTGTTTAATATATACCCACATTGTAAAAAGAAATACCAAAACTTGGAATTAAAAACTAATGTATGAAATGTAATGGTTACCCAAATTCACTCATCACTGGGTTTCCACGTAGGAGAACATAGGTGAAAATATGTATTTGGAATAAAAATCTAACCATCATGTTCTGATGTAGAGTAGTAGAGAACATGGATATGAAAAATCCATCAATCACAAAGCCATATGTTTGTGATGATCTAAGGTACCATCTGATTCATCGGATATAAGGGAACTAGGAAAACATTTTTGGTTTTCAAGATCATTTCCCTAATGTTTATGAAATTGAATTAGAATAAATACTTTCGTGATTTTGGTACAGTCTCACCATTGGTCGTTCTTTGGACAATTTCCACTTCATCTCTTAATGAAATGAAGTTGAATTTTCCATTCGTGAAGTGCTAGCAGATCATTTGATAGAATGATGGGTCATTCCACTTGTCTCAAACAAAAGGTTATAAAAGTTATCAAAAATACATAAGTCCATCTATAGTGAGATTAATCATATATGTTTCCTAAAATGGACTTATACTTCATATATCATACTACTTAGTATAATAAAACTAGTTTCTACTAAACAAGGACTTCTTGTAGGCCAGTTGTAGGCGATAAAGGCCAGTCGCACTTCCGTTGTGGGTTCGATTCCCACAGCCTTGTCCGACGCGATGGGCTGTCGCCCATCCTGCAGGTTGTCCTTTTTCTAAAACTACATTACTATAACATCCCATCAATAATATCGAAAAAAGTTATATCCTTAAACAATACTAACTTATGTCCAACATTATCCATTCTAATCTTTAGGATTATCTAATATACTTTGGTCCAAGCTCATAGTATAAAGAAAACGACTACTTGAAATGTGATCAACCAAGCATGTGAATACCATCATTTATCCCCCATGTATCTTGTTGGCCACATTCCTGTCATGTGAATACCTTAATCATGTATTCCCTTGAAAACCGAATACCCATTAAACCTTAGTGAAAACATGAATGCTGTCAAAATTTAACACATTCCACATACCAAAATCCAAAAATTCTATATACTCAGACCATGATATAACCTTCTCCATATATCAGTCATGAGCTCATGAATACAATCAAACATTTAATTTTCTCCTCATCCCTTCATTATGTGCATATCATCTAATTTCCAAAAATATCTGAATAACCTTTCATGGTTACTTGTACCATTAATAATACACTTTTAAAACTTAAGGAAAGACAACATTGTAATAATCCTTATATGTCCCTTTATTCCATAGTAACATGATATTACTTATAAAACATTACACTTGATAAACATGTAATCATTCCACTACCTTCTTAAACCATTGACCGAGCTTCAAAAATTCTTTCACCTCACATATCATTTGTAGTCTCTTCATCATCATCAACATAAAAACTACCCATATGACCATACTGATTCCCTTTATGATACTTGTCCTTAGGGAATTGGTTTGCATAATGCCCGTACATTCCACATTTAAAACATTTAACCATTATTGATTTCATAGCAATACCACTATCTTCATTCATGGTGTTAACTGAACCTTTTCCTTTACACTTACTGTATTTGTGTCCTTATTTTCCACACCCAAAGCATATTCCAGTTCCTTTGAAACAATCTCCCCGATCCCTCTTCCCACATGATTTACATGAGGTAAATTTAACTTTATTCCCCCTATGATCATCATGAAACTCCATATTTCTCTTATTATCTGAGTCGGGAAACTTACCAAAGTTTAGATTATTGATCATATTATGAGATTGATGATTAGGCATAATAACGATGTTTGGACTTCAAAATCCTATTTCATTTGGTCTCTCATGAAGAATAGCATTCCCTTGTCCGTCATATCCTCCATTATCATGAATCTTCATGTTTCCAGCCATTTTCTAAAACCCAAAAAGAATAGTGTGAGAGGAAAAAATAATGCTAGGTTAAACAACATAGTAAAGGAGGAGCACCCTCAATTTCTAACATCTTAGGTTAAATTCTAAGATCGTTACCATAGTTCTAGGACTATATCGTATATGTATACTTATCCTTAGAGACATCCCTAGACATACCTTAGAAATATCTCTAGGGATCACAGTAACGTTTTCGCATCCTAGTTTCCAAAGGTTGACTAAACCTTTCCTCTAATACCAACTGTAGAGACTTGAAGCTTGATGTATATGTAAATTACATTACATTAGAGGAATACTTAATAAATAACAAAAACAGACACACAAGGATCCTAATAGTTTAGTATCTTTGGAAACATGGAATAAAATCTTCTAATCATGGTGAAAGATCTTAAACATCTCCCAATAAAGATCTTCCCTTTTTTTCTTACCTAAAACATGTCTTTATATCCTGGGGGAAAAGAATACATAAAATGGGTGAGCTCAAATTCCCAGTAAGGGTAAACCTAGAGAACATAAAACAATCAATAAACATTTGAATGCAAAAACTTGAACATAAAATCTAAACAACAAAATATTGAGAAAAGTCATGATTTTGGAAGTACGTAAGGCATATATCATAAGGGAACATCAATCATGATAATATATAATGGGAATAAAACATGTAATTGTGGAAACCATTCAGCACTTGTTATGATTTCCATAGTAGCCAAGACATTGCTTCCAAGACCATCTTAGTGGACACAGTCCCTTTCTGAATCGATTTCACTCCTCGATCCAGTCCTGTATCACTGAACCGGATTAACTTACCGTTTCAGCCATGTCTATCTCATGAGATATATAATCTTTACCCAATGCATTGGAGGGAGATATAGGTCCCACCCATCTCAGAATGAAATCATTCTTACTTGTGCCACAAAATAAACATACATCATTTATAATAACCCAATAAATAAAATGGGCTTCATAAACATCATCCTATCATTACATAATACATATAACAGAAATTGATATCATTTCATAATATGGAAAGTGAAACCGTGTAAATCATAGAGAAATTATACATAAAACATACACATAAGAAATAATTTCATCTTAGATGAAAAATGGTTTTGATAAAAACACTTGAAATGAATTCTTGAGAAAAATATCATTTCTTTTTCAAAATCATTTTCTTTTCACAAAATGTCATGAAATTTTAAAAGAAAAGGATTTTATTGAAAATATTCATGAAATATATTGGAGTATGATTCATAAAAATAAGGCTTTATAAAACCATAAAAATCCATTCATGCCGTATATGTTAAAAAAACATTCTTCTCGTACTTTTGTCGGAAAAGTCAAAAAGTACCTTATTGGGTAAATAAAAAAAAGATTCCTTCCATACCATGGGTTAAAAGTAAAAATGGGTAAAAATTAATTTAAACATACATGAATACACTTTTATAAAACACGGACATGGATGATTTCAACAATAGCAGTAAATACTTACAAATAAGCAATCTCTGATAAAAATGAGATTTGCAAAATTATCGCTTACCTTAGGTCCGATATGATTCGTACGTATCCAAACCTCCTGTATAATGACTTAAATAATGTCATTGACTTATTACAAAATCATATTCATTGTTAAGATATCATATATGTTTTACTTATGACTTTATATTACCTGTTCCATGTTAAAGCAGCGTTTTGGGTAAAATCATTTCATTTATTGTTTGTGTTTCGACTTGTCATTCTTGATATTATTACTTATATCCTGATTTAAATAATTCCATAATGTAAATCATGATTTATATATAATATATATTCATCATATACATATATATATTATAGATCGATAAAAGGAATGAAATACACCGTTCATGTAGACAGTAGGTCGTACGTACGCATGAACACTGTTTTTGTTTCTATATTGAATTGAATGAAACTAAATAGATGAAATACATATATATATTCATAAATAAAGTAGAATTATTATTTCATATATTTCATTATTATTCATTATATAAACTTTATGATCATTCATGTATGGTTAACATGGAGAATGAATCTCATCGCGTCATGGAGATGGTAGTCCATACGTACGCACGAGCGATGATCTCGTTCCCCTAATTATTGAATAGAATTGGAGTGGATGGTATAATATATCAGAATAATTATTATGTTATAATAACCATATATAGTTATTATTTACACCATTATACCCATCCATGTAAGGTGTTGGTGGAAAAACAGATTTCACCACGGCGTGGAGATGGTATTCCGTACGTACGCACGCGTTGTGATTTCGTTTTCCATAGGATGGATGGATGGTGAAATAGGGTTGTTTAATAAATATAATAAAATATCAGTATATTAGTTATACTGATGTTATTACTTCATAACTAAACAACTAACTAAGAAGAAGTGGAAGGAGAAATAGAGTTGAAAGAATTAGTAACAGACATTACCCCTTCTTTGAAGCGCCTCTTTGAGACCTCCTCTTAGGGAACTAAAATTGGTCATTGAAGAAGACCAGAACCTATAGAATGTTTCTATGGAAGTGGAGAAGAGAATTTGGCAGGGGTTGGCAGATCTTGAAGGCTCAAAGTGCTGTGAGGAAGAGAGGGAGGAGGTGCCCTTTTATTAGGGAGGAGAGGGGCTCCTTTGGAAAAACTAAAAATATTATTTTATTATAAAGTCATATTCGGTTTTTAATAGCTCCAAATTGATTTATTTCAAAGAGAAGGTTAGTATGGGATGAAATAATCTCATACAATAGAATTTAGACAATTATAGGTCATTATATTAACCTTATCTTTTAGTTTTAACTCTTAGTTAATTAGATTAACATTTACCATGTCACTTTGTATTTTTATGTTATATAGTTAATAAACTTACCATATACATCCAAGATACCCCCATGTGGTCCATTAAGGATACACCTATCATTATATAAGTATCTTGGACTATCCTTAGATTTATATAAATATAATAAAAATTAATAGTATAATATTTGTTTTAAAAACTATTTTATGTCAATTTTGACACAATTTGGTAATTGATTTTTGTGAAAATCATACCAGAATTATTAGTTTTAAAAAAGTTAATTAAATAAATACTAACATGTATTATTAACAATTAAAATTATTGGAATTCACAAAAAGTCTCATATTACATTTATTTGGGTATTTATAACATCAATTATGTCAATATTTCATTAATAAGATAATTACAGCATCATTATTGTGTCATAAATAAATTAAATTATATAATCTCTAAAAATTACAAATAAAATACCATTATGTAGGAAATCGTTTTAGATTTCTATGGAATATTTATAGTCGAATTTATCTTATGTATAATCCTTTATTAAAAATGGTTTACTTATTAAACCTTGATTTTAACTATTTTAACCCTTCTTTAAATAAATTAATAATAAATGTCCTAATCTAACCCATGTGGACCTAAATGGTCATATATTATTCTTATGGTTGTTTTTGGTCGAATTAAACTTATCCAATAGAATTAGGACATGTGTTAGGGTAATAATAATAATATTTTCCCCTTAATTATCCAATTTAATTTTAACCATGGTAAATAAAAGTAAAAAGTTACTATTCACAAAAAAATATTTTCATCTCATTGAATCACATTTTAGTCCATGATATTAACCATGTCTCTTGTATTTTCAAAATTCCACACACATAAGTGGTAAAATTAAGTTTTATGAAAAATTCTGTTTTTTAACTACCACATAGTGGTTTCACTATTAATCAAAAAATGAAAGTTTCTAGAAAAATAAAAAAATTAGGCCTAAGATATATTTGATATTATGAATTCAAAAATTATTTCTATTTTACCAAATTCAAAACATATCTGTTTCATTAATTAATTTAAAAAATTAATTCTCATCATCAAAACACATAGTGTGTTTTTAAGAGATAATAACTATCAAATGATTGACACTTGTTTATGTCTGGTTTAAATGTGAAATTTCATCCAATGACAAAAATTGTATTAAATGGTAAAAATATATTCTAAATATACTTTAAAACGACTCAAATTAATAATTTTCACTAAAAATTATTTCGATTAAAAAATTTGTTTTTAATTAGAATTTAGTAATTTTCACTATTCACCAGAATATGAAAGATATCTGAAAAGTACCAAAATTTCACCCTAAGCTAATTTCAATATTCTGAATCCAAAAATGAAGTCCATATTGAAAGATAAAATTTATAAAATTTCAAAAAGTGGGTATTACTATTCATAACAGCTAATTTATATAAGATATCGTTGTTTAGCGAAACTCGCTATTGCGTACAACACATGCTATCGTGGAAGGTCGTGATTGCATGTAATGCAAGCCAAGTCAGGGATGGATGTTGTGCAAGATCCTTTTGGTTTAGCATACAAAAAAATAAATTAATGAAATTAAAAAGAATATTTTTCATAAAATCTCGGGTGTTACAAAGACCACTACGAACCAATCTAGATAGGGCTGAAAGATCCGGTTCATGAATCCCATGAACAATACCGGGGCATTCGTCATGCTGAAGGGTATCACCAAGTACTCATAGTGACCGTAGATACATCGGAAAGTCGTCTTCGGTATATACTAATCCCTTACTCAAAACCGGTTATAGCCTGATCATAGATCAACCTTCGAGAACTATCATGCCCCTCTTAACTGGACGAAGAGGTCATTGATCCTCGGTAGTGGATAACTGTTCTTCATGGTCACCTGATTCAAGCGTCGGTGATCCACACATAGCCTCAATATCCCATCTGGAGTCTTGGAAAACAACGCTGGGGCCACCCAGGGTGAAATGCTGGGTCTCACAAAGCCCTTCTTCTGCAAGTCGTCCAGCTGCACCCTCAGCTCAGGAAGCTCTGTAGGATCCATCCAATATGATGATGCTGATATCAGTGTCACCCCGTGTTGCAAATAAATGCAGAAATATATCTCCTGACAGGGAGGTAGTCCAAGGACATCCTCCGAAAAGGCTTCCTCGTACTTAGCAACTACTTTTGGAAATGGGAATCTCGTAAAGTCTGTTGCGCCAAGGGCAAGGCTAGCCAAATGTTGTGAAATCAGTTGTGCCATCCTACGCACGAGTCCCTCTTGTGTTGTCTGGGTCTCTCTTTCACTGACAAAAGAGAACCTCGTTCCATCACTGCGGACACACCACACCCTTCGCCTAAAACAATCGATCTGGGCATGAATTATGGATAGAAAATCCATAAAAATAATGACATCGCAAGGCCTCGACGCTACCACTAAGAGGTTCCAACCAAAACTCTCACCTCCAAGGGTCAGGTCACACTGTCTACAAAGGTGTGTGATATCTGAATCTTCCCCAGTCGATGTTTCAAAGCACAAGGGTCGAGTCAACGGATCAACTGGAATATCAAGGTCTCGAACCTGATAAGAAACTAGAATGGAATGACTAGCACCTGGGCCTATCAATACGGCAGCCAAAGAAGAAAATACACAGATAGTACCTCTAATCATTCCTGGAGTACCTAGGTCATAATACTTTACCACCTGTAGCTGTCCCTGCCTCGGTCAACCATCTCCCTAGGCTTTGGGTGGACCTTATGGGGGTGGTGGTGGCATAGGTTCAAAACACCGACCACCTACATCTGCTCTCCCAGCTCCTCTACCGCATCTGCCACCCCGCGGATCTGTCTGCTCCACACATTGCCTCTACCTTGGTGGTCCATCCACTGCTCCCATGTCATTAGTATAGTGGGTGAGACAATCTCGAGGGACATGTCCCCTTCCATCACATGAGTAGCATTGCCTCTCTCAAGGCTTGATGGATGCGCCCTACGAACCATGTACGGCTGATCCCTTGTCCTAGGATCTCTTGTGAAAATGTCTCCCACGCATGGGTCCCTGACATCAGCTCCCTGCTGCTGAGGTCTCTACTCCTGCTCTCCCACTACTAACAACTACTGGCTATCTCTACTTTTCCATGAAGCAGTCATCCACCAAACCCCGCTCGAGCACCCAATAATAAGTAGGAATTATCATAGGGATGATGCTTGCTCAGATATCTCTATGCAAGCCCCGCTCAAAAGTCTGAGCTCTGATGTACTGATCTCTCGCCATATCCATTGAGTACCGTGAGAGGTCGGTAAACCTCGATGAAAAGTCATCCACCATTATGGTTCCCTACTAGAGCTGATGAATCTCATGTATACGTACTTCCCTCAGGGTAACCAGGGAAAACTCCTCTCTGATGAGATACTCAAACTATGACCATGAAAGTGTCACCTCATCATGAGTCTAGATATCCTAACTCCACCATCATCCTACCGAGCCCTCCAGAAGGCTCGCTTCCAGGATCACCATCTTGTCTGCTCGTGTCCTAACCAAACGGAAGACTATGGACACTGCCTCAAGCCAGTCAACTGCTACTTCAGGGTAAGGCTCACCTCTAAACCTGAGTGTCCTCCTTATCTAAAACTCGTGGAGTGTGCTCAACATGTGCTCCTCCTCCACTGGTACAACATGCACTAAACATTGTTCCACTGGTGGCGGGATAACTTTCACACCACTTGATGGTAAAACTGGGGGATCCGGTCCCTATATCAAAGCTTTATCACTGAGGGGGTCATCCTCGTGATCGAACTGCTAGATCCTAGCAGGTACGCATCATAGATGCATACTGTAAAAAAATAAGTTGTATCTCAGTCAATGATAATATCTTGAGAGCTGACTCAAGAAGGACATGGAAACCACGACCCATTCTTATATGATTCATGTACCAATATATTTACCCTGAAACTAATGTTCTCATGTTCCGAGTCGAAAATAAAGTTATCAGACTCCTGGTGTATGGATATGTCGGCCACCCGGACCAACACTGGGGTCCCTGGCCTGAAAGCTGAACTAGGAACACTAAACACTATCTCCCCAAACCAACTAATAGACTCTCGGTCCTAAGGTAGAACTGACCACCTCTGATACCACTCTTTCATGGGCCGTCCCAGTGGGGCCCGAGCCGAAACTCCCCAAGCCTGCCTTCAATAGACCAGGGTCTGGTGACTAGCACCGAGTAGGCATGCTAGTAACATGGGAGGCATTACCTATAAACATGTACACACACACATATCTCCCAGCAAACAAAGCTGAAAAAAAGTAAAAACTAATAAAAGGAAAAGATGCATGATTACACTAAATCCCAACCAATAGAGTACGACGGGAATGTAATGTACAAGAAAGTAAAACCCTGGGCCAAAAGTACAATCCCACCAAAAGAGAGTCTGTAACAAAGTACAACCTGTAAATAAAGGTGTTGGGACTCCATTCTGTAGTCGTACTAACACACCTCGGCCTGTTTGATATTACTGAGTACCATCCAGTCCTAGTCTGCCTAGAATCATGTCAAAGGCTCGCACATCATCACAAGACATGACACGTATGGGAATAGTCCATGCAGGGGTGAGTATAACAATACCTAGTAGGACACCCCGAAACAAAAAAGGAATAAAACAAAGGAAATACCACAAAGGAAAGGTACAATCAGCTCTACACAGTATATGTCTACCGAATATATAATAAAAATATCCATATATACTCATTCACAATTGACTATCGCGAATACCAACACTAGGATCCATCTCGAAGAATCCACTATGCATACAACCAGGAGAACACACTCCTAGGTCTGAAGAGAGAGATACGAAGTACTCATTCTGGGAGGACTCACTCCACATGTACCCTGAGAACATGATGCTCAAATGAGGATCACAACCAAGTCATGGGGTGATTAAGAAAACTCAGTCTGAGATAATTAGCTAAGCAGAGGATCGATGCCTGGGTAAAGTAGGTCATGTCGATATGAAGAACTCTAACTAGGGTTCCAGGAATGAATAGAGGACCCATCTCAAAGTCTCATAGAAGGGATTCCAAAAACTCTTTTCAGGTAGTCCTGCTGAAGGGATCATACTCGTGTATAAAGGAAATGATACCAGATCCTTCAGGGAGAAGACCAAGGGTACGAACCCGAATAAAACTAGTCCATGTCATAGAAGAACAGTGGTTCAATACATGTAATATTGGTTACATGGCATGTTGTATGGTTACACACCGTGTTCCTTGACCCCAGGTACTACCCGTGTAACGACCCGTGTCATTTGTCCAGTCTGTGTAAAATATGACCACATGGCGTGTAGAAAAATTACAAGCCATGTTCTTTGACTCCAGTTACTTCCCGTGTAAATGGATCATGTGATTTGGATTTTCGGATTGAAAATAACTACACGGTGTGTAGAAGTATCCCACGACATTTTTGAGCACCTGGGGCTCGCTCCATGTATGCTGGCCATGTGCCGTTACATGGCCTCTGTCCATGTCCGTGTCGCCTACCCGTGTACTAGTACACGGGGTATCCCATGTATCTAGCTGGGTCTTTCCATGTAGGGGTATACACGTCGTGTCCTTGTCTGTGTACCCAACCCATGCCCATGTACTCTCGGAGTACACTCCACGTGGTCCGCCGACGAACACACGCCGTGTAGCCCATACTACATGGCATGTAGTCGGGAAATTTCTAGAAACACCGTCTTCTTCCTCGCGCTTCAGCCGATCTTCTGAATCATGTTTTTCTCATCCTTTTGTGTTGAAACTCATGATCAATGGTTGCCTCGACATCGTGATGCTGAATCTGTGGGTTTCAGGCTTCGATTGGCTCCAAAATCAGATTCCGGTCATCTAAGAATAAATCATTCGAAGAACGATATATCCTGATCTGCTTTGATGCATCTTTCACCACCATATCTGCATATCCATGGGGTTTTACCCAAGCTATATAATCAAATTTGGATCGTTTCATCGCACAACGGGTGCACAACTATCCGTCGTTCATATCCCCGTGAAGAACATGTAGAACATAATGATGAACATGAGAAATCAGGGAAGAAAGGAACCACAAATAGAGAGGGACAAACCTCGATCTATCTTCGTGTAGATCATGGTTACTAACAATTAAAAGATTAACAAACCAATGTAATTCCAAGCCTCAAATCCAGAAAATCCCAGCAAAATCCCATTCCGCAAGAATGATCGATCCGCTGGAAAATATGTTCGTGGATTAGTCCGCGTTGGTCGTGGAAATCAAAAATGGGGGAAGAAATCACTAAACAAACATCCTAACTGGATACGCGGTGTTTGTTGGTGATGATCTGGATGATGTGTTGTCGACGCCAGTGAAAATTGTCAAGAACGTCGTTGCCGTGTTGGGAGGTTTTCTCCAGAGCTTCCAGAGCCGCCAAGGGATTCAGTGTTATGAGGTTTGCAACCCTTGACCACTGTGCCAAACATTATTTTAAATGGGTAAAAGATAACCACTACAACAGATTTAAAAATATCTCACTGCAGAATAAAATATTTGTACAAAATATTTTATTACTGTTACACCCAAAAACTAGTTTTATCCAATGACCTACGTCAGCCGATGTTAGGCCTCTCCAAAAGTAAAACCATTGTTCTGAATGAAAAGATGCCCTCTGATTTTTGATACGATCACCCGTTCAATAGTTATTCCACATTTTCAGGAATATCGCATGGGCGCATAATATAATTATTAAATTAAATTCCAACATTTGTTCCGGGCGGACTGGGCCTCGGAACTGTACACCGTCTCAGAGTGTGGTCTCGAATTAATTCCCATATAATATTTAAAATAATTAATTAATAAAATCCAGGACATTACATGAACAACACAAGATGGTGTTGTCTTCTCCTATACACACCGTGTTTGTTCAGAACATGCCATGTAAGGGTCATCGGTGTAGCTAGTAATGTAACCTGCTACACGGGTCACTGAACCTGTCAAATACACGCTGTGTCCTTAGTGAACATGCCTTGTAGTTTAGGATTTAGAGGATCGTGTAAGTTATCCATGTAAAGAGACTCATGCAGGGGAGTGTAGTTCAAGTACACGCTGTGTGTTGGGACAACACGTCATGTAGTCTGGGGTGTTTCACGAACAATGGTGGCGAAATTACACGCCCATGTGAATGGATTTAACAAACATGCTGTATAGTTTAAATACACGCCATGTAGTCGTCTTTTTAAATATTAATTGTTTCGTTGCTTTGATCCTGTTTTTTACCCTTGTGTTTTCTGTCCTTGTTAATCCTAAATCCGAGGGGTGATTTTGACCATTCAGGGATATGGAACCAAGACTTCCTCCGTTTGCACGTTAGGTATCCGGTAGTGACCGTACGCCTGATATGGTAGACCAGGGACTACCAGTAGTTCGGCTAATCATTCTGGACATGGAACCTACAGTGATTACAGACACTGGTTATGATGCTCACATCAGAGAGGGTTTCATGTGATTCATGCAGAACATCTAGGGAGCTCATCATCCTGCCCCGCTTATGGCAGCACTGACATTGGGTTCTCAGCAGCAGCATCCTCTCACTTCTCCAGGAGTTAGAGGACCTCAGGCTACAGATTCATGGATTGAAACCATGCTTTCCATCTTCGAGCATTTGCAGACAACCACAGACAGAAGGCTGAATCTCACAACTTACATGCTACGAGATTATGCAAAGATATTATGGGATGTAGTTTCACAGTCAGGGCGCCAACAGACTATGGCTTGGGACGAGTTCTAGCATACGTTCAATGACTACTTCTATATGGAGATACTAAGGGCCGATAGAGCCAGAGAGTTCATGAACCTGCAGCAGGGTACTCTATCGGTTATGGAGTATTCCTCCCTTTTCACTGACTTACACCACTTTGCTCCCATTTTAGGAAATAATGAGCTATTTTTGGAAAGGAAGTTTGAGGACGGCCTCATTCCAAAGACTGGATTGCAAGTGAACGTCTTCGAGTTGATTTCTATTACTCTAATAGACAATTAGCCATTGATCACCAAACGAAATCTAAGGGAGACTGATCTGTTGACCATGGAAGTTTATCATCCAAGGCTGATTCATTTCATACTTAGAGCAGGAAGCGCCACCGAGAGTCTACTCGAGGTTATTCGAGGAAGCTATGTATTTCACCTGGTAGACATGATCTCCCTTCTGCAAACTAGGTGGTGCGCTATCAGTGTGTGAAGAGAGGGCATAAAAATCATCAGTTCCCTAGAGACCCAGTAGAGTGCCGATCTAGCGGCAAGATGGGTCATCTGCAGCATTTTTGCAGGGTTCTTCTTCCAGTGGCTACTGACAGAGGATCTATTTCTACTCCTCGTACAGGTGCAGTTTTACCAGTTCCGCAGCAGACTGGGTGATGGAGTTCCTCAGGTCGTTCAGGCCAGGGTAGAGGTCGTGGATACAGTGGTCTGGCTAAGGGAGGATCAACTCAATGATATCAGGCTGCTACACAGGTCCACGATACTGGCCAGATGTTTGCGGTAGAGCAGATTCATCAGGGGTGACATCCTAGACCAACCACAGTACGCGGTAAGATCATAGTTGCCATAGTTTTATCTTATTCACATTATGATACCAGATCTTCTCATAGAATTGTATCTATGGACACTGTGGAGAGCCTTAGACTTATTCTCTTTATATCTAAGGATATGAAGACACTAGACACTCACATGGGACTTAGAACAGTTAGTGTGTGTTAGTGAAAGGATTGACCCCTTGAGGTTTGTGGCTGTAACTTCTTGAGGGATCTTTATTTCCTTGAGATGATGGGTTATGATGTCATTCTAGGGATGGTCTGATTAGTTTCCTTCCATGCCTTTGTCAACTTCTATCTCATAAGGGTGAGTTTCACATCACCGGAGGGTGAAATTTTCTTTACAAACGTGAATGGGATGTCCAAGTGAGCAGAGCTGGACTAGAGCATCATGGGATGGGCGGTGTTATAGCCAAGATTTCTAGTTTATATCTAGACGGCCATGGGACTTGTCAGATAGATTTTCCTCTGGTAGTTGATCTTTTTCTAGATGTCTTTCCAGAATACTTTTAGGGTTTCCTCTTGAGCGAGAGGGAGACTTCTTTGTTGAACTTCTTCTAGGATCCGCACCGGTAATCATACCTCCTTATTGGATGGCGACACCTAAGTAGCAAGAGCTCATGAAATAGTTGGAGGAGTTGCAGGAAAAGTGTTTTATCCTACCTAGTACATCCCCTTGGGGTTTGCCGGTGTTTTTTTTCCAAGAAGGAAGATGGTGCATTACGACTGTGTGTGGACTATCAGAAGTTGAACCAGATGAAGCTCAAGAACCAATATCCATTACCAAGGATTCATGATATTTTTTATCAACATCAGGGAGACAAGGTGTTATCATTGATCGAAGTGAGATCCGACTATGATAAGTTGCATGTCAGACCATTGGATATACTTATTATAGCCTTTTGAAGCTGATATGGTCTGTAAGAGTACTTTGTTATGTCATTCGGTGTCACGAACGCCCCAACATCCATCATGGCACTGATGAACAGAGTTTTCCATCCTGATTTGTATTCCTTCATGGTGGTTTTTATGGACAAAATCTTGGTGTACTCTCACACTCGACACGACCAAACTACACATCTTGAGATCGTATTGAGTACACTAAGAGAGCATCAGTTATATGCTATGCTCTCAAAGTGCCACTTCTGGATGGATGAGATTCACTTCTAGGGTTTTGTCATCTCAGAGACAGGAGTATCAGTTGACCCAGAAATGGTGAGGGCGGTGGTTACAAGGATGCAACTGATGAATTTTTTCGAGGTATGGAGTTTCTTGGGGTTGGTTGATTACTACATGCGGTTTATATAAAACTTTTCATGCCTAGGAGCACCGCTAACAGGTCTGACCAAGATGGGGGTGATGTTTTTATGGTCAAATTCTTATGATTCAACTTTTTAGGAGCTGAAGGGGAGGTTGATGTCAGCACCGATGCTGGTCTTGCCAGAGTCGGGCAAGGGCTATACTGTTTACTGTGATGCATCAGGTATCAGGATGGTTGATGTGATTATGTAGGGAGATGGGGTCATTGCTAATGGGTCTCGGCAATTGAGGCCACATGAGAGGAACTACACTATGCACGACCTGGAGTTTGTTCCTTTTGTTCATTATTTGCATTGTTGGAGACCCTATCTGCTAGGAGATAATTTTGTGTTATATACTGACCACAAGAGCCTCAAGTATATCCTCATGCAGCATGACTTAAATATGAGACAATAGAGGTGGGTCAAGTACCTACAATCTTTAGAATTTGATCTTACTTTTACACCCGGGAAAAGAAGTGTTGTGGAAGACTCACTGAGCAGGAGGACTCAGTTGTAGGCAGTTTAGGAGGCCATCAGCGAGTGGAATCTTATGGCTCTGTTCTCCAAGATGCACTTGGAGGTGTATGACAAACAGGGACAAACATTTCTCTATTCTGTGGTTGTTACCTCTACATTACTTAATCTGGTGCGGATAAGGAATCTATCATATTCAGAGGGCTTAGTACTGCATGATAGAGTGTTAGGAGGAGACCATCATCCTCGATGAATATTGGGTGAGGATGATATCTTTCATTTCTTTGGATGTTTATGGGTTCCAACAGACATACGCAAGGAGCTGATGTAGGATTTTCATTCCTTAGTCTGGACAATTCATCATGGAGTCACCAAGATGTATCATGATCTACATCGCTAGTACTGGTGGCTAGGTATGAAAAGAGATGTTGCTGGTTTTGTCATGAAATTTTCGACTTGTCAGCAATTGAAAGCAGATCATCATCGACCAGTAAGGACTTTACAGTAGTTACCCATTCCGATGTGGAAGTGGAACGATGTCGCGATGGACTTCATGACCGGATTGCTGAGGTCGACTTGAGTGAACGATGATGTTTGGGTTTACATCGACATTCTTATGAATGATTCATACTTCTTACTGATCAAGAAGACCTTCAGTGTTGATGATATGGGATGACATTACATCCAAGATATTGTACGTCTGCATGGAGTTCCACACTCCATTGTTTCAGATAGGGATGCGCGCTTTACTTCTTGGTTCTGGCAGGGGCTTCACAGGGATTTGGGTACACTTGTACTTTTGAGTACATCATACCATCCCCAGACTGATCGTCAGTCCGTGCATAAGATCTAGGTGCCTGAGGATATGCTTCAAGCTTCAATTTTGGACTTTGGCAGTTCTTGGGAGAAGCATATACCTCTTGTGGAGTTTTCCCACAACAACAGTTTTTAGGAGACTATTCAGATGGCACCTTACGAGGCCTTATACGATAGACCATTGCAATCACCTTTATGCTAGCGGGAGGCATGAGAGGCAGCTTTTCTGGGACCTCGTCTTGTTCATTAGACCTCAGAGTAGATAGAGTTGATTTGGAGGAGTATGGCTATAACACATTCTCGGCAAAAGTCTTAGGCTGATTAGTGGAGACGACCTCTGCAGTTCGAGATCTAGGATAATGTTTTTTTTCGTGTTGTACTGAGGATGGGACACAAGAGGATCCATAGATAGGGTAAGCATTCACCGTGGTACGTCAAGCCAATTGAGGTGTTGGAGAGAGTTGTTCCGGTTGCCTATCAGTTGTAGTGACCTCAGAGGTAACATGTTATGCACGACGTCTTCCACGATTCCCAGCTCTGACCTTACTTTTCAGACCCATCTCATGTATTTCAACCTGAGGATGTTGATATTAAAGAGGATGTTTTGTTTGAGGTTCATCCTATCTGGATTATCGATCACAGCACGAAAGTTCTTCGTGGCTAGTCTGTTCCTCTAGTACGGGTGCTATGGCAGCACAGGCGAGTGCAGGACGAGACATGGGAGCGGGAGGCCGATGTACGGTCGCAGTGGTCAGAGCTGTTTAGGGTTTCTTCTTCTTCGCCTCGCTAGGGAAATTCAGGGACAAATTTCATTATAGGGGTATGTTTTTAAGAACCCAGATCTTCGTTTATTGTATGTTTTTCCTTTTCTGGTCGTTTTTGTGAAAAAATGGTTTTCTAGAAATTTTTTATGTACACACTAGGTACATTCAGAGTACACGCCGCCTACTGCCTTATCGCGCCAAGCCATGTGCTGGCCGTGTCCGGGCTACACAAACAGTGTTTAGGGGTGAGGTGGGGGCCTCTTAATGCGGAGTAAGGAAAAATGGTGTACACTCTATGTACTCAAGAAGTACAGGCCGTGTATTTTTTTTCATTAAACACACTGGGGTCGCGCCTAATCGCCAGAATGACCTTCTTCCAGGTTTCGTTCAGCCGAGAGCTCCCGTATGGCTATGTTTCTTCTCCGAATTCCCGAGCCTCCGTCTGATCTCTGTTTCAGCCGCCGGTGATTGCGTTGGGGCCACATCGGTGAGTTCTTTCATATCACAGACCTTTGTTTTCCTTTTCCTCCTTGTTTTCAAGTTAACGTTGGTTGAGAATTTTGGACGTTTCCTCAGATCTTCGATGTTCTAAGGAGAACCAATCATCATGGTTCACTTATATCGATCTCCTAGAATCGAGGTGGGAGTTCTGTTTCCCTACATTTAATGACATTGAGTTTTGGTTGCAAAAGTTCTAGATAACCATGTATCGGGTATCCCGGGTTGGTTATTTTGATCCTATTGTTTAATTGCCTTATATTTCTTGTTAGATAATGATTAATTTATACTAATTTATGATTGGTTGCATGTTTGAGGATCACCACATGGGTGTCTTTCCCTGTTTGGCTGTTTATCACCTTTTGGCACCGTTTTCCTATGAGGAAAACCCTATTGCAATTGCTAGTTTACTTGTTATAACTGATTGGATGTTTTTCATGTTGTTTAATTGTTTTTGATGCATTTTTTCTATTATCCAAGTAGTTTTTGAACATACTTAAGGATGCCGATTGTAGATTACACCCGACTAGACTGCTCAGGGATGTGAGAAACCGGTGCGGGAGGTCAAAGAGGGAATAGATGATTAAGTGCTTCCCTAGAGGGTCTGTTGGTTTTATTTTCATTCGCAGGACCTACAAAAATAGGTCTTTGTTCTTCCCAAGAGTTTTCTTATTTTACCCATTTATCGAGAACACAGGTGGAATTAGACATAAGTGCTTTCACAGAGAGTCACTTTCTATCTTTGGAAGACCATGGGGGAATTGACGTGAGATCTTCCCAGAGTGTTTGTGCCTTGTTTGATTACTAAACTATAGGGGTCTTCTTGTTTGATCCACCCAGAGAGTCAGTGTGAATTTTGTTTGGTTGGTAGTGATGAGTCCACCTATCCGAAAAACAAGATTGGGTTTGTACTGCTTATGGGTTAGGTTGTCTTTTAAGTTACCTGTTGGGTTACATGCTTTACCTTGGAATAGAGAGCTTTGATACTGTACTTGGTTGTTTAATTAAATGAATGTGAATGGTAATTTTTAGTATTTCAACTAGTTTACTCCTAATTCATTACTTTATTTATTTCGTTTACTTTGATATATTTCTCATTGATAGTATGGAACAAATCGTGAGGTGGTTGCCTGCTGGGATTAGTCTCACACACTATTTGGGTACTGTTTTTTCGGACCATTCAGATTATATGGTAGCAGGTGTGGATAGGTATTGTGGCCCTTCCACCTCAGATACATGATTTCTTGTTGGTTCTAGAGAGCATGGGACCGGGATTTGGCTCGTGATGCTACCAGAGTTGATATTTACTTTTAGTATTTGGTTTTAGTTGTATTTCAGCACATTGATTTGTTTACTTTTTTTCATAGACACATGTACCATACAACATCATTTTTATATCAGACATTGTTTCTACTTTTAGTTTCAGTTGTCGTATAGTGTTACTGCTTCCTCTATTGTGTATGTTTGTTCTTCCACTGTATACTTTACCCAATTAGGGCATAGTTTCCCCACTGACTCACAAAGGCCCTCGCTTCTAGTTGGCAGCCTATGGCATTTGGGGAAATGTGCTTGAGGTCATGTGGCGAATAGAGTACATATCACTAGTTATGAGTCTCTGGATTCGGGTCATTACACAGGGGGTCAACCAGTATAGCTGGCCATGCGATGGGTGAGGAAATGGGAGGCCCTACCTAAGGTATTCTAAAAACCTAAAATGGGAAAATGTATAATATTAATAATAATAATAATCATCATCATCATTAAAATTAATATTATTTTTATCTTCATTATGGATTTCTTTATTATTTCTTATCATCCAATAAATCTAATTTATCAAAAATTATTTTTAAAATTAAACTCAATTAATTTAAAATTAATTAAAAGGACACATTTCTTTGTTCCATCTATTCCAATAAAGATTTGATGTTCGGTTATAATTTAAGAACATAAAATTATTTCAAAATATTCTAAATCTCTTATAATAATCTCATATTCCAAATCCTAACATTCTACAACCTTTCGATCTTAAAACTACTCATCCTAGTGAAGTCTATAGGTACTTCAAAAACATCACCCAATCTATAAATTTCATTAAGTTTATTTTGAATGATTTTATTGAATTTCCAAATTCCAAATGCACCCTTAACCATTTAACAATTCCAAGGTATATAAGAAATCAAAACCTAATCCAATGCCAAAAATCCAGCCCAATCATCACAGCAGAAAGTAACCAAACCCATGAAACTATATACATGATCACATCAATATATATTTAACCATATTCCTATTGGATAATTCTACCAAGGTAATATCTATTAATATAAAATTCCACAAAATAGTTATTTCAGGGTTGGAATATATAATGATGGAATAAAAAAATAGTAACACTTCGCATATGACTTATTTAAGTACAGAACCAGATTGCATATGAGACCATATCCTGGCCTCAATAATAGAAACCGTGAATCTCAATCGGCCAACTTTAACTGGCCCCACATTCTATCATCAAAGGATATCATTGACTCTTAAACCATAATATCTCATAAATCACTGTCATTCCATTGAATCAATTCAATCCCAAAAATCATACCATAATAAATAATAGGAAACAAAAAATTACATTTCAGGAAAACAATTCTTGAAGATTATCATATTATATGGCCGAAAATTCCCAAACTGAACCACAAAGACTTCCTCCCCATGGAATTCAACAGCTACTACATGATCATACATTAATTTCCATAACATACATCCATTTAACATCCCAAAATAATCCATAACATGGATATTTTAAAATTATTATGCCTCATCACAAAAAATGTGTCAACCCAACTAACAATGTATCCAACATTAAACCAATATAACCACCACCTATCAAGTCCAATGACTTTTAAAAACATGATTGTGTCATATGAATGACACTATCATAGTGAATATATAATGAGGTCATGTTAGGGTAAATAATCATGTCATGCATGAATGTACACTATGAGTACACCAATGACATTAAGAAGTTTTTTCGAATCACTACTAGTTGAAACTATAAAACGATTGTCTTCACCTGTTGACGAAACATCTATTGAACCGTAATGCATATACATCCTAGGGAATTTGGGTTCAATAAAAAATTACCAACCAAACTCTCCCAACATTAATAGAGATTCAAGATAGTTGTCCACACCACCAAACTGATTGAATACATTCTGCCATGAAATAACCGACACATACACCATAACTGATGTGATGCTACCCACCATTAGAGTGTCCATGTCATCGAATGAAAATATATTCATCTCTAAATTGTGATATCTTATAAAAACCATAAATGAATATGTTAAGTTAAAAAAAGCACAATAACCACGTTAAAACATCTGTCATAGAATATGAAATTTGAACTGACTGGAGGGTAAAACCACCCATGTCCTGAAAAGTCATCCTAATCATTGGGATAAACTTACCCTAATGCCTCAGTCAATATATTAATATGTTTTCCTGATAATTTCCTCAAAATTACAAGATCAATGAACTCAGAAAACACAACCTCTTACTTAAATCACAAAACACTCAATTGTTTCAATGTATGTTAACACACACAACCCTGATTTTAAAAATTAAATCAACATATCTTCCCATAAAAACATTAACCCAGATTATGATGTATAACTTCATCCATCAATGAAGAAAATATATGTTCATGTGTCCTTATATGAAGCTGAACATTACTGAGGCATGCCTAAATATTTGTACCAAGCATTCCTTTATGCTTATTCCCATATCACGAGTTGAGGTACAACGAACATCCTTCCCAAAAAGGTTGTCCTTTATAAAACCAATATCATATTGAGGAAAATAGAACCCAAATGTTACCATCATCAAAATCACATTGTGTATTCAAGGCCTCTATGTATCTTTGGGTGCCTCCTATGATGGGAAATCCCTTGACAAAGCATACTCGTCAACCCCTTCACTAGGATACACTAAATAGATTTTATAAGTATGATGAGATATTTTTTTATTTAATCAATATCTAAAATAAATTGCATACACACAAGAACTCACATCTCCAATACATAGAATACAACCTGAAACATTTCAAACATCCATTTCATGAGTGTCTAATGAAAGGAAACAAATTTAGTTTCTTATTTAAAGACATTACGTTAATTAAATTCAACCATTAAACATTTGAATGATTTTTTTTGCAAAACATCAATCAATGTTTTATGAAATAAGTCACATAGTAAAAATTTATCTAAAATATAAAAGGAAGACATAAAAATTTTGTACATAAATTCTATCTAATGAAGTAAGCGACCTCCAAGGGTGTCTTTAAACCTTATTGAATTATCAAAAGTAAAATATACTTGATGTTTATTAACCATTGAAACCAGAAACACCATATTTATTTTTGTTATAAAATCATTCCCTAACAATCCTAAGTGGGTATAGTTGATAATTTTGAAATCTAACAAAATATTCAAGATCATAACATAACAACATTTTCAATTGAAATAGTTATAAAAAATTCCTTGGTTATAAAATGGCTCAGTCACATGTATGGACACCAACCAATCCATCGGCACACATAAACCTTTCAGTTGGAATTTGGATCCCATTAATAATAAACATTACATTTTAAAATTTAAAATTTTCAGCCAATTTTCATTTCAATAGTGAATAAAAACATTTATATGGTTGTCCAAATATGGTTCATGTATACGAGATACTGATTTTCAAATCATAAGGCTCACATACACCTTACAATTGAATATTCAATCCTCCAAAAACCAAAGACAATAATTTCATCACATAAAACCATTTTACATTTCAAAAGAATAATTCGATAAAAAGAAAATAAGAATTGAATATTTCATCTAACAATTTTACACCATATGTGAAGCATGAATAAAATTTTATTATCCTGACATATCATCTCAACATGTACAAAACAACCAGGGGATCATTTAAGGAGAGAAAACAAACATAGTTGGATACCTTCTAATATAGCTACATGGCATGGTATATGAATGGAATATGAGTATCTTGGTGCATAATTTGATTAATTTCATGTTACTTACTTGAAATTCTAGATAATGAAAAAATATGAAAAAAATCCTTCAATCCATCAGCCATAGAAAATACAATTTTCACATAATGTGAAATCAACTCAATTGTAACATCGAACAGTGTAAACAATAATTACCCACCATAAAATATTGGCCATATTCTGTATGGGGGGTTATCAGTCCCATGTGTGATTATCTACAATGTTACAACACATTAATAATCTATTTTATACCCAAACAAAATAGTACAATAAAATTAAAAATTCCACTCTGATACCACTTTGTTACATCTCTATCCCATTGACCACCAAACCCATTTTCAAAATGCGTATCACATAGACTTAAGTTCCTCCCCACACACCAGAGGCATCTGACTATGACTGAGGGTCTTGAGAGGTGATAATGGGGTGACATTTAAATAATATCATTGTTTCACAGTGGTATAATATAATATAAGAAATAGATAATATAAAAGGATTTAAATAATAATTGATAATGCAATGGAAGACAATAATTAACAAATCAATAAAAGATTCTATTTCCAGTTTATACAATATATAAATGAATGGAATGGATGTGATACATGATAGAAATTAGTATGAAATGAATCATGATTTAGAATATAATAATAAAAAGTAATCAAAATGAACCAAATCTCCAGGGGTGACCTCCACAAGAATCATAAGATCTTGCGCAATCTTTTCCTCAAAACATTCCAGGTACAAATAACACAATGTAAGATATCTAACATGGTTCGTAATCCTATGAAAAAAGGAATAATTGGGTACCCCATTGCAATGGTGGACTGAGTATGATGTGATATATAAATCTATGTTTTTTGGAACAATAATTGTCTATCCAAAACAAAGTATTGATCAATAAATAATAGGCGAACTGTTATAGAATTGTAAAAACATAATTTAATAAATAAACAATATCCATATAGGTTTCTAATAGAAAAAAAAATGATAAATGCTTCAAATTATAGAAAAAATGAGGATTTGAATAGAATATATATATATAATTCATAAATAACTACTATCACATTTTCGTTTATTTGTTATTTAATTATTTCGAAACTCCATGGTTCCCCTGGGCACCTGTACATCAATAATAACATCATAATGTACTGGATTTGGCAGTGCTCACTAGGTAATATCATAACATTATAACAACATCGACCTATGCCATGTCATGATGTATTAAAATATGATATGATATATAAAAACCTAATTAGAGTAATGTTGAAGTTCGAAATATTTTCATTTGAGGCTATAACTCAAAGTACGATGTGTCATAAGGCTCACACATATCCTTTAAAATAAATCGTACAAGTATATCATGGTTGTATAACATCATGTCTATAACGCCAATATCCACTTCTGAGCACATAGCCACTAGTGTATAAAAACATATGGTGTTCAACTCCATGTCAAACAACCAAAAATCATTCATGGACATGAAGTCACTAGTGTAGAACACCATGTATAACACAAGAATACCTAATAGATCTCTCACTGACATAGATCTTCATGTTTAGCCCTTATTCAACAATGTATGTATATCATTTGCATCCTAGAACATCTTTTATAGTACCAAAACCATCCCAAACCTAAATTAATTCACAAATTAATTAACTAATGTCTAATAATAAATTCAAAAATAAATTATTTATTCAAATTACAGTTAACAAATTTATTAATTGATTAAACATTTAATTAATTATCATTTATTTATTAAATATTCATTTAATTATTACCAATTTTCAATTATACTTCAATAATTTACAAGTCATGGAATTATCCTAAATTCACAATTCCAAATATTCAATCACAACCACATTTCCATAATTCACACCTTGATAATAAATTCGTTAATTAATTCCCAAAATCCAATAATTAATTCGCAAATTACTAATCATTTTAATTGGTTCTGATGTCCCACAATTCCAATATGATCCATCACTAATTAATTTATAAATTTACATAATTGTATTTTAAAACCCATTAGGTACACATATCAAGCACTTTAGTATTTCATAAACATAATCATGAGCAAGAACATGAAAGGGAGAAAATTGTCTGTTAACTAAGAATGCAACATTAAATTAATTTATTACATCTTCATATAACTAGGAATGTATATAAAACCATAATATCATCAACTCAAGAAAAAAAATCAATCTAGACAATATTTATTTTAGATTGATGGAATCATATATCTGATTGTGGGGTTTTATTACACAACCTGATTTTGTATACTAAAAATCCAATAACAAAATTAGGCAGTTCATTTTAGAATTTTAGGCCCATTATTTAAATGGAAATAAATAAAAAACTATTGCATATTGAAATTATATAAAAGGTTTACGATGCTACCTCGACAGATAGTTGTACCAACTCTTTCTAAAATAAGATGCCCCTAGATCGAATGGATTCACATCAATAGATATACATATATCCTAATACCACAACACATGTTCACCACACCATGAGGGAATATACACACATAATATATATATATATTGATACCTTGGAATATGATTTTTCACCTCAAAATAGATTAAAATATCCTAATAATACTTCTTGACACCAATAAACACCTTTAAACTGTCATATTAGTGGTTCAAAATAATTCTTGGTTGTAAAAACAGACACCAAGATGATGGAGGAAGAGAAAATTGACATAAAATGTTGCACTATCGGTGGTTGTTCATGGAAAACAGACCAATTTAATCTAAGAGGATCTTTTCATATAATAAAAACTAAAGAAGAGTCATAATAACGATCAATCTCTTACTTATATTATCCTTTAACAGATGTATGGATATATGGAGTCTGAAAAATAGTTGGAAATCATAAAAGGAGTGAGTAAAGAGAATTATCTTGTTAATTATAAGGACAGAGGGGATGAAAAATCTATTGATAAAAAATCAGATAAGTATCCCAATGGTGGGGCATGAAATGCAACGTTTTGTCTAGGGGGGTCACAGTCTGCCCGGGGATGGTCCAATGGGGGGTCATTCTGTAAGGTTTCCGGATGAGGGAGATCATGTGGAGGGTGGTCGCAACCATGAGGGGGGGGGGGGTTGGAGGGGATATGACATGTATATGGGTTTAACCTATAAAGGGGGTCACATGGTGGGTGGGGGAAGGAGAGGCCCTCCCATAGGTTTTCAATAAACCTAAAATCAAAAAATATAATAATAATAATCATCATTAATAATATTATTATTATAATAATTGTACATTTCATAATTATTTATTATCTTCCCCTTAATCTTATTTATTTAATTATATTTTATTTATCAATTCAATTAATTTCAATTTCATTAAAATGGCACATAATTGTATTCTGGCTCTTTCAAAAAATATCGAATTCTCGGTTTTAATTTAGTCCCAAAAAGTAATGTACAGTGATTTGAAATCCATTGAAAAAACCACCAAGTCCAAAATAGGATTTTGCACTGTTAAATAAAAATAATTTGTTGTTTTAATAATGTTGAAAATTTTATATATTGTTGAAAATTTTATTATGTTTTTTAAAAGATAATATTATTTAGGTTTTGGAATTTTTTTCATAAATAAATGTTTTCTTAATTTTTTTAAAGTTATTTTCACAAGAAATCAAGAAATAATTTATTATTTTTTTATTTAATGGTTCTTATGGATTTATTTTTCTATTTAATGAGTTCCTATGTCATTTGAGATTAATCTAAAATACAAAAATCCAAATGGAAGTATTTTATAATGTTTTATATGTTTTTTGATAATTGAAAATATGGGTCTATATAATGAAAATAAATATTTTTTGTTAGAAATATTTTAATTTAAAACATTTTCATTTTATTAGTAATATATTTAGGTTATTTTGAATTCAAATACAATAAAGGTTTTGGAAAAATTATGGTTGTTTATGGAAAGGATACATGGATAAATCATTGTGAAATTTTTATTTGATATTAATAAAAATAATATGTTGTTCTAATGATATGATGTTTCATATTATTTTAATTAATAACCCTTAAAATATTTTAATATTATGGTCTTTTCCATTTGAGAGCATATAAGAATTCCTAAATTGATTCTAAGGAGTAGAATTTATTTTTGAAATGGGTTTTAATAAAACCCTCTTTGGATAAAGAGGTAAGTTTTTTAATATTATTTAAAAAAACTTGAATATTATTTTAGAATATTTTTAGTGTTTGAAAGGATTTTTATTAAATTGAGTGTTGAGGTTCATTCATGATTTATTTTTTTCCATATGACGTTTTATTTGGGTCTATTTTTACAAACTATTTTTAATTTATGTCAATAGACTTATTTTATTGAATAATTGGTTAATGTTGTTTCGCATGGGAATATTATTCTCTCATCTCTATTATATAAATATATGAATATCCTACATTAAAATCAGTTTATTGTTTACATAATACTTCAAAAATTACACAAACAAATGCCCAAATAATGTATTATTTTAGACCCATTGGAAACATAGAAAGGCAAAAACTATTACATATGTGAGATATATAATATTAAACTATGTTCTTTAAGAATATAAATGTTCATACAAACATAATATATAATAAATAACATCATAATTTATGTAATTAAATATTTGAAATGGGTGAGCTCATATGCTTTGTAATGGTGAAAAATAGAGATATGTATGAATAATTATGACCATAAGTGTAAGAGATGATGATACTAACAATTGAATATTTGACAAATTATATCATGTGTTATAATCATGATTCATGGAAGAAATAATTGATGTTCATTAGACATGAAGTTTAAGGTAATCATGAACATAAGCTATGAAATAAAAACATAAGAATAAGGAATACAATTTTGGAAAACACATAAACAAGTAATATGATTTAAATAAGTTATGGTGAATTTACCAAACATATCATGGAACATCATGGGTACTAAACTAAGTGTACGAGACACACCATCATCCCCAATCACCATCCATTACTTCTATGGGACCATGTTTCACCATCTCCCCCTAGTTGATCAGTTTTCCTCATCATCCCGGAATAGATCAAGCCCGCTGCAAAATTTCCCATAATTATCCCATGAGATATAAATGTGAAACAAATTAATTTAAATTATATATATTTCCCACTAATTTCATAATAAAATCATACATACATATGCAACATGATCATAAATAGTCATATCCTAAACCATGAAATAATATATGTGTTATAAAAATATAATCATTCCATAACCTATTGAAAAGACTATTGGATTAATATTAATTTCATCAAATCATTACCATTTATTTGAATCATGATTAATAAGCATTGTCCCATGAAATGAACTTTTATTCATAAGCATATAAATTTAGAAAGAGAAATAAGTTTCATAAACATCATATCATCAATCAATTAAGAATTAAGTGACATGAATTTTAATGCACCACATTAAAAATATAGTTAGAGGGTAATGATTAAAAATATATTTCATGATAGATGGTAAATAAGATTGAAATAACCAATAATAACATTTCTTGAGAAAAATATACATTATTCTTTGAAAATGATTTTTTATATAGGATACATTTTTGGAAAACATACTCATTGAAATTGTATTGGAAAACATATAATGGATATATTAAAAAAGAATTTGAAAATACCTTTTCCATGAAAATGAATTCCAAATATATTGTTAGATCATTTTTATAACTTTTTGGAAAAACGTTTTTGAATAAAATAGATTACTAATCTAAATTAACGTCGATGTCATATTTTCAAAAAAAAAATTTCATAATTATATTGAGTACCAAAGAGATATAAAATGATACTAATACATGTATAAATAAATAATAATATGATTATAATAAATTTTAAATGTTTTCATGAGAGAGGTATTATGATATTTTTTATCAATAGAAGCATAATATTAAACAATATCGATAAACTATCATATTACTAAAAAAACACTTACCACTTGATAACATTGAATAACACTGCTAGTGTCATGAAATAATATAAAATGCATATTTTAATATCAATTAACTAATTATATATAATATATAACATGAAAAATAATAATATTTACTTATTGTAAATGTATATAGGTGTATAATAAAAAATCTGTCTTAAAGAATGAAACTTCATCAAAATTACTCTACCAGCTTTGTATCTTTAGAACCATAAACACCATGAAAGGGTTATCATCAAATGTATATGTTAATACCAATACATTTAAAAATAAAAATAATATAATACATTAATTTTTTGTATATTCATAAAATAAATGAAACTAGTAGTGAATATGGAAATAGTCTTGTCGAAATAAAAGAGAGATGAGAAAAACCATAGCTTATGTATTGACACTACCTTTAATCATTAAAAAATCATATATAATAGATATATTTTTATTATACATATTCAATAGAATCATTTTTTATATCAAATAACATTTTTTACTTAATATTTCCCACTTATTTACAATTCCATGTAAATGTTACACATTGGGTAATATTTTCTTTGTTTTTCATACGTTTTTCATTTATTATTCGGGATCATATTACATTTATAAATAATTACGTATTTACATAATTTAAAACATGATATAAATAAAATATATATATTCATTAAATTATTATATATAATAATCCATAAAAGGTATAAATTAAATATTTAAATATACCACGCTTTAAGATGGTAGGTTGTATTTACGCATGAATGATGTTTCAATATTATAATATTCAAAAACAATTATGTAAATGAAATATATAAATATATTATCATTATATTATAATTAATATTTCATTTATATAATATAATTTCACTGAAAATGTATGTAATACATTCCTTTTTAAATGTGAATCAATCACAGCGCTTTGAGGAGGCAGTAGAACACAATCCAGAAATGATGTTATTTTTTTATATAAAAATTAAATAATTGTGGTATGTTTTAAATAATAATTATTTAATACAATATAAATAATAAATATCATAAAAATAATATAAAAAATTTTATCCATCATTATTTCCACACATGATAGGTGGTACCAGAAGGAAGAAAAATCATTTTTACGTTGGATGGTAGTTTGCTGTACAAAGAAATTGTAATTTTATTAACCATTAGATGGATGTTTTTGTATGCTTCCATCAAAACCATATAATAAAAACATATCATAATATTTATGATACTGATGTTATTATATAATAATGTAATAATAATATGTGATGGTGTGGAAAATGAAAATAATACAAAATTGCTCATGGAAGGATGTTGCTGCTTATTTGGGTAACCCATTTCCATGTTCACAAAATGGATTACATGATAGGTTTTTTTGGAAATATAGTGGTTTATATGACAAAAAAAGGGAGGTTTGGAGGAAATTTGGGTATTTTTAGCCAATCTGGGGGGATTTGGTGGTGTGAATAATTGTTAGGGCTGAGTAAATTTTTAGAGTGTATGAGGAGTGGCATTCCTGTATGTTTTTTAAAATGGAATTCCACACATATTTTTTATGTAAATTGTATATAAGAATCATCCAAAATCCAATAAAATAAATTATATTGTCAAAATATGAACACCAAATTCTTTTTCCAAAATGTTGTAATTCATTTTGAGCCTTATGTGTAAAAAGTTGTACTATGGAAAGCAAAATTTTATTCTAACCACTATAATAAATTTTATTCACTTCATCAAAAAACTGTATAATTATTATTTTACAGTATTATACCTTAGAAATTATTTAGATACAATATATTGAATAATTTTTTTAAAATTACAATCGAATAAATGAAATAATGTAATTTAAAATTACTCCCATATATGTATCACAAAAACATGTTTTATAAGTGAAAATATTTAGTAGTTTTAAATGTTTTTAAATCAATATAAAATTATAAATTATTTCAAATGACCAAAAATGAATTAATTTATATACATTTTATATAATAACACTTTAAAACTAAATGAAATTATAATTTATCTATATAAATAGATTATATGAAATTTTTTTTAATTATAATTCAACATTTACCACTATTCAACAAAAAATATTGTTTCACAAAAAATACAAAAATTCAAACTTCTATTAAAATTAATTTATGAATTAAAAATTCAGATTATTTAATCATATTCAATTTCAAAATGTTTTTAAAATAATTTTTATTCTTCTTCATAGAAGGACATAAAAAGTTGTGTTTTTAATAAAATACAATTTTCATACATATAATGTATCTATAAGAAATTATATGTTTTATTAAAAATTATATTCATTTATATAATACAAATTTAAATAATATTCAAAAATTAGATTATATTAATCATAATAAAATGATTACAGGATATTTCTTTATCTAACTCATTTAAATAATTATCCTCATAAAATATTGATTCATGTAAACATATTGTTGCATGTAACACAATAAATGTTAGTGGTGTGTGTAGTGAATGGCTATCTTGTTGTTGTTTATATTGAAATATTATCTTGTTAAATAATGATACACAATATATCAAAAATATTATAATTTATTATTAATAAAAGAGTAATATAATCTAATCTTTTATCATCAGTCTTAGAGATAATTGTTTTTCCACTCATTACATAGTGTGAGGATTTAATTAATGGGTTTCAAAAAACGAATAATACATATATAATAGACGAATAATATTCATAGTATGTATTAACACAATTAAATAATTGTTAATATTTTTCATCCATTATGATATTAATGAATCTCTCATGGCTCTGTTTACAACCTTTTTATTTGATTGTTTCGGATGGAATAATTAAAATATTTACAAACACAATAATCCATTGAAATAATAGTTTTCAAATCATTAAATTTGGGGATTATTTAGTTTTTCATTCCTGATGTACAAAGTGTACCAACATCGATGGAATATTATGATGAAAATCATAAAGATGAAACAATATTCAATTATTCCACTTTCTTTATCATGATTCGGTTCTATCATCCCCATATTTCCATGGATTATTCTCTAATGTATTGGTGTTTTATAGAGAAATTTAAATTTATATTTCTAGTGATATGGTTATTTAAATTTTTACACCAATGGTGAATTGGTGAATTAGGATTTGTGATTTGAAGTATTATAGGTTGGATTACACAAGGCATTTTATGTTTCACTTCTCTTTACGAGTGGTGGAGTAAACTCTAATTAGGGGGAAGATAATGTTTTCTTGGTACAAAGATGTGAGTAGTGGTTATAAAATGACATATTGTTTCTTATCAGTAGTTTTATCTGTAAAAAACACTATTAAATATTAGTATAGAATGGAATGAAATAACAATTCTACTTATTATATGAAACAAATGTATATCATTTTTTGGTCGATCTGGTTAATTTTAAATGGAACTACAGAGGATATGTTTGAATAAGTGTCATTGAGATATAAAATTCTTATGAATTCCATATGGTAAAACTCATTGATCCCAATTAAGGTGTGAATACAATGCGATATTTCCTTTATATAATTCAATTCAAATATTTAACTAGTATTATTAGGAGTAGTCTTTATTGGTCAATCTAGAATATCTCTGGTAATGTTTTGGGATTTCTCATCATGTTTTGGATTCTCAATTAGTGATGTAATATTTCAATTTAAATTGATATTCATGTAAATATTATATTATTTGAATTCATAAATAATGATAAATACAGTTATAATAGTTTGAATTTGAAATAATTCATAATATGATGGAGAGAACATTGTTTTAATGTATTCAATGACAAATGGATCAATGCTTCAATTTATTTGGGCATTATTATTTATGAAACTATGATGAGATTAAACTCTCTAGATAATAAAAACCATTTGGGTGTATTTTTTATATTTTTACCTAATTCTCATTAGATTATCAAATAGGGGATGTTGTTTCAATTTTGATTTCTAATTCCATGGTTAATAGATTATTTATGTTCACATATTTTAATGTTGTAGTTATGTATTTCAATTACATGTTCTTGATTTTACATTATATAAATACAGATTTTATTGGTGAAATTAGTATACAGCTATATATAATTTTATGTTCTTCCAGATCACTAGGATCAGGTGTTCAAGAAAAAAGAAAATATATTTCCATCAATATAATAAATTAATGAATTTTATTTACATGATATGTAATAATTTCATGTGAGTAATTTTTAATTGTACTATATTGTTCTGTTATTTGACCTTGTTTAGAGGATTTTTTTTGGGGGGAAATATTTTCATGCATATTGTTTTAATTTTTTCTCTAAGGCTTACATGATGTTTTGATTTTGAGTATTACTTTAGATAATGTTGAATTTTTTAAAATATTTATTGAATTATAGAAATTCTATCATTTAATTTATAAAGATATATAATTTGGTGATTTTTTTTGTAAATTGTTAATATTCCAAAAAAAATGTTTTTTAAAATTGGATTATTCTTTAATCAATCAATCATTTAGAGATGTCACCTTATGATCATGGTTTCATTTTTGGTCATGTTTATAATATATTGTTTTCTATATTTCCGTTTTGAACATTTTTTAGTTTCATTGTTTTTGAGTTTAGTTGTTTATTATGATTGTTATTTTTATATTGGACATAAAATTTTACCTTGGTTCGTGTTTATTTATTTTCTTTTAGGGTTAATTGGGACAGAAAGCCTTATGTGGGGTGAGTGATAACATCCAATAAATAGATAATTATATGTATTTATTAATTTTTTAATATATCTACATTTCCCTCCATCTAGGTTTCTTGTTTTAGAATTATAATTTTTTTTGTTTGCTTACACTTGTAATAGTGTTTGGGGAACCCATGTATCTTCTCTCAGAAACTATACAATATGTTTTTGGGTTCCATGGAAGGGTCCAATGTAGAAGGAAATTAATTGAAATTGTGTGGAATTCTCTGGAAACCATGAATATTAGGAAAGAATAATTTCACAAAGATGGAAGATATTTAATTAAATAATGTGACTAAACTATATGTCTCTTACATTTTTCTATAACCAAGTGTTTGATTGTTATTCGATATACCAATATGTTTGTCATAACCATATGAAAACAATTAATAAATCTATAAATTCATTTTAATACCTAGAAGTCTATCATTGACATCATTATTTCTCCAATATATTATACTATAAATCCAAATTCTATCCTTGGATTATTTTGTCTTTTACATTATTTATAATGAGTATCTTAATATAGTTTAAGGGAGTTGGATAATAGAAATAAATTTTTTTGATATGTTCTTATACATTCATCTAAATTTCCTTATATCACAAATATTTTTCTTAAATGATATCCTATATAAAGTATTTTTTCTACTGATCTATTTTTTATTTTATGGAATAAAATCTTTATATTATATAGAACATTAGAAATGAAAGAGGTAATCAAAACTATTGATCATTTTTTAAACAATGTATGGCTTTCATTTATGTTTTTTTATTGACCTCCATTAATATATGGATTCTTCATGCATAAAATTTATTTTTGATTTTTCATGGGATGCTTTAAATTCCATATATAATTTCATGTTGTGTTTTTGTTGATTGAAAAGGTCATTAAAAGCGAGGAGTTAACGAGTTAGGTTTCCAATTCACCCTATATAATATTTAATATATGACTTCTTATGATTTAATCAGGATTTTCCATTGTCATATAATTTCCTATTGTAATAACTTCTAGCTATATCAATGAATTTTGTTTTTTAAGAGAATTTCAAAAATTTAGAAAAAAATATTTTGTTTTATGATTTGATATAAATTTTTTAAAATGAATATGACTTTTTTTATGAAATGGTAATTACCTGATGAATTTTAGAGATTGTTCTTGAAATATATTTTGATGTAGACTTCCAAAATGTATAAAACTATATTTTATTCTAAATATTTGTCTTTATGGAATTATTTAAGAAATTATTTGAAAAAAAATATATTAAATATTCTATATGATTAATTGTGTGTTTGGTTTTTATGACATATTTTAATGGATTTTTCTATAAATAATGACTCCAATGACCAATAGAAAAGATTAATAGTTTATCATAAAATGAACACCCATTCGACGTTCCCATTAAATTTGATGAAAATTATTGATGTTTGAATTCTTCTAATTAAGTTTACAATTAGTTTGATAATGGATATGATTATAAAGCATTTATAGTGGGTATAAACCTCTATGGGTGATTACATGTGTGTGTGGGATAAATAGTTGTTTTTTAGCATAATGATATGGTCAGATTATTAATTTGGAATACTTACCTCTATTTTCATAACAAGTGAAGTCATTATTATCTTGGTGGAATGTCTCGGAACATGTGTGAAGTAGTTTAGAATTATTGTTTCTAGTATTCCATGGTGGGACTTTGGATAAAATATGTTATTTCACACATCATTTAGTCTATAATGGTTGGGAATTAGTATTTTTATAGGGATGATTTAAGTGTAGTGGTTGATATTATACTAACATTGCATTATTTTTTTACAATTCGATGTATATTCTATATTTTTTCCATTTTTTACCAGTGGATTCCATGACGATGATATATCTATTTATTTTAATGAATGGTCACCAAGATATTTGTAAACATACAATATTTTATGCCTCAATAATTACCCTAAATCAGTTTAACAATAAATTTATACATTATTTTATTAAATTAATATAAATTGTTGTTTCATTTGTAAAAGGGAAATTTTTTAATAATATATCCTAAAATAAATTTGTTGATATTTTTTAAACCTTAGGATCTTTTATACATATTATTTCTCATTATTTTGAAACATGCATCAAATTGATTTTCATTTAATGTGTTCTTCATTGGATCAATGAGTGGTGACAATCAAGGATTTTGGATCATTAATATATATATATAGATATATAATATGTGTTCTCATAGTTTCTTGGGTAGTGTATAATCTTATATCAATGGGTTTAGGTTTTGGTGGGGTTGTTTGTGAAATTTTTTCTCATTCAAAAAGTATTTTTGTTGTATTGTTTTATATTTTTTCATAGTTGTCACGTTTATCATGCATCAGACTTATATTTTTAGTTTTATTATTCCATATTAATTATTTTATTATTACTAATATCATATTATTCCTTGTATAACTTTTAATTATGATGATTATATTTTTCTCATCATTTTGTTGGGTGTAATCATTCCAATTTCAATTTAAATTGATTCCTAGGAACATATTACAAAAAAAGTTGATCAAGCATTACCATGACATCGTTACATAACTAGAATAGGTGTTAAGATAAAGGATAACTAATTTATAATTATAAAAAAATCCAGAAAAATAAAATCTACTTTTTTGCACACTCCTAGTAAAAAAACCCATAAAAATATTGTATATGTGTTTAATGGGTTATGATGTTCAATATGTAAAATACCTCACTACAATATATTTATTATGGAACTGTTTCATATATAGTTCTTCATGAATCCCCTTCATGTTATGTTATCTTAAATGATCATTCATGAACTACTTTTGAAAACAATTATTTATAAAGAAAATCAGGATACTCCACTATGTTAAATGATTCCTGATACAAACCTATTAAAACTACATAAGAGATCATTAATTTGTGACCTACATTATAGAACAATCCTACTTGAGTGGAACTAAATCATGGATGGTATTGACTAACAATATTTTCCCCTACATAAATCATTCATCCTTCCATAATCATTTAATTAATCTTCAATATAAAAATATTTTTCATTTAATATTAATGAATAATTTTTGGCAGTATTTACGGGACCCCCTAGAAAAATAATTCATTGATTAATAACATTTTAATCATTATATAAACTAGTTCATATATGACCATCAAATAATTTAAACCATAAAAATCCCCTTTTTAATTTAGATGGGTCTTCCAACTTCTCATCTTGAATGAATTCCTTTATGGAATACATAAAGTTAAATTCCAATAATTTTAACTACAAAAAGTTTATTTTTATGAACTTTTTAACATATTCATATTTAAAATCAATATATGGTTTATAAACCACTACATACAAATATTCCAAAATTCCCAATGATGCCTGATTTTTATTCATTTATCAATCTTATTCATGAGACTAACACATTTACATATAGTTTATTTATGAACTTATTACTATGTAAATATTATGTAGTGATGTTAGGGATATAATTTTATTCTTAAATTCCAAATAATACGTGAAACATTTTTAAAGCCTAAAAGAATATAAAAAACAAATACCTATACATTAAAATAAAAATGATAATGAAAATATACTTATAACGAATATCATAATTCTAATTATATTTCCATGTTAGTATTACCCATTTATAGATTTTTTTGATACCATTTTTTGTCTTCAAACTAATTGATCATGCTAGAAAAAAATTTGAAACAGAAAAAATAGAAGCAATCAAATTAGTTCACATTGTTTCAAATAATTTTTATATAATTAATAATTAATATATATATATACCTATGTGTTTGTGTATTAGATAATAAATTTTTATTATGTGTGAACAGAGATGGTGAATATTTTTCCCTTACTAATGAAGAAACATTTTATGTCATCTTTTTCTACAAATTATTTGGTTATTTTGTACATAGACACCTGTGGTTTATTGGATTAGATCAATGTATGGAAAATCTATACACAATATTTTAATCGACAATAAATTATCATTTTTATATTTTTTTCAATTGTTCTGTAAATGATGATAAATTTTTGAACTTTTCATATAATCACGGAGGATGAATATTGACAGAAGATGTGAAAGTAAATTTCTAGTGTCTTTATTATATTGAACAATTTTATTTTATCAATATGAACAATAAACCATGAATACCTATTCAATATTTATTACATATATATTGGTATTTTTTATTATTATTATGTATTGTGTTTATATTTATTATGTAAACATGTGTTTTATATTATTTATTACTTATTTGTATAGTGGTCGATTATGTTTTATGTTAGAAGATGGTGGGTTTTTGAAGGAAAAAAATCATAAAATTTTATTAGTTACAATTATATTTGTAACTATAATAAAAAATATTGAAGGTTATATTACAGAGTATCAAAAAATGGAATGATTTTATATATAATAAAATTAATGGAAATGCATATTTTAAGGTGTTCAGAAAAAGTGATCCATTGGGAAGCTCCAATAAATATTATATCACAATATCATGAAATGGAACCGATATTACTAACAATATAAGTGTTCATTTTATATCACAATTTTATATTAAAATATATGAATCCTGATTAACCATAGTCCATGTTTCAATAATATCAATATCATGAAGGATTAGTTTCCTGTATTTCATAATGATATAGATGATGGAATAGTTGATGCAGAAAAAATTCAATCACGAATTTTTCATACATAGAAAATTAGAATTCCTCAATGGATGTGTTATGGTTTTAATGTATTTAAATTTGTTGTCTATTGGATATATGTCATCCCTCAATAAAGAGAAAATTTTCCACTATATATAAAACCCTAAATGATTGTATCCATGATCAATAATTTCCCCAAATGACAACTCTGCGCCACAAAGATCCATTTGAAAAGGATTCATTAGTAGTTAGGAAAAATAGTTTATTAGAATTTCTCCATTACACCCAGGGGTCATTCCACATAATATTCTCACCTACATGGATCATCCATAACATTAGTTGTAAAAATAGTATTAAAATATTATTTATAATTCGATCCCATCTTGAATATACAAAGTATTCATAGTCAAAAATATTGTCATTAATGAAGAAGTTATATTGTGAAAATTAAATTTATATACTTATTACAATATTTTGTTAAAACCCAAAAATATGTACAAAAAAATGTACAATCAGTACACACTTCATAAAATGAAAACTCCACACTCCCATATCATGTCGAGAGGTATTGATTCAGGGTAATAAGCAAAATAGATACTATAATAATATTACTAACATAGTTCTAAATAGAGCATTCTATTAAGATCTGAACCCTAGTAGCCTCTGTCATTTCTTACATTATTAAATTTGTAATATATATAGGGTATCATATTACAAATAAATTAATATATTATTCATATTGGAAAACCAGATATATACATGAATCATAAAATTAAATTTGAAACCAATAAATTAAAACTATTATTTTAATAGGGATCATTAGGAATTACAATATTATATCACAATTTAATATTTATATATAACATCATGTCATAATATAGATTGTAATAATAATAATATATGGATGATCAAAGATACACAAAAATTGTTAATGTACTACATAATAAAACATGATATTAATGAGGCATGAAAAATATGAAAAAAACAAATAATGATCAGATAATTCCATATAAATTATAATATGAATGTGAAAATTATAGATGTATAACAAGAATTTTAATATAATATCATTGATATTAGTAATTAATTTCATAATTATGGGATATATAATTTTAAAAAATTGAAATACACTATAGGTCCTATAACTAAAACATCAAAAAAAAAACTATCAATGCCTCATTATACGACATATATATTAATGGGCGCGTATATGGAAGAATTACTAATTAATTTTTTCTCATGATACAAACTAATTAATCATGTTTAACTTTAATTCATATACCTAACAATAACATACTAAGTTTAATTCAATCATCAAATGAATAAAAAATACATCTTAATCAACATGTCTTACAAGTCAATAACTGATCGTATTAAAATAACATGTATAAATAATGTCAATACATTCACTGGTCAAACTTTTAAAAACCATATTGTGAAATATTATGGGTAGAATAATTATATTATATCCTTAATAAATCAAAATATTCAACAACGTATGATGCCATAGATGCAAGTAACTTAAAATTATCACTGGATAATTTGTTTAGGAAAATAACCCTTCTCAATTTGAAAACAATCGTCAGAAAATATAACTAATATTTACAAAAATATCATTTATAATAAACATTTAATATTTTAATTTATGTTAAAAATAATTGATTGTTCCTGATCATTGTTAATTTAGTTTATGTAGTATAATTTATAAATTTACTCATTACACATATTTGTTAAATGTTCAAAAAGTACATAATTTAGAAAATGAAAATAATATTATTTTTATAAAATTTATAAGAACTAAAAAATTGATAAAAAAATTTAATATATTTTTGTATGATATTAGTTAAAATTACTGTAGTCATTTTAGGGAAAATATAGAGATGCTTGAAAAATATTACTAATTGAGAAAAAACAATATCAGATTTCCAAAAAAAACATTATTTTTCTATGTTGAGTACATAATGGTTGGAAAATTAAAGGAATACATTTAAACTCTAGAACATAATAGATAATTTGAAAATATACAGGGTTTATGATATAAATATTAAATTATTCCCCATGTTGATACATAATCCGAAAAATCTCAAATAATTGTGAGATTGTGAAACCGACCATATCATTAGTTCAAGATTCCTTTAAATGTGTTTTATTGTCTTCTATAATAAGTACTAATGTATTATAAATCCATTTAATATCTATACTCATATTAATAATTTCACAAATTCTTCATTTTAATCTTTAATCAACAATTTATTAGTAATTATTTGATAAAATAAATCTTGATTATGATAAATGATTCATTTTTCATATATGTTTTGTTTTATTAATTTATATAAATGTTCTATGAATATGGTTCAAAATATGAAAAAAATTAAATATGGTGAAATATTTTTAATATTATTTATAAATTTAAAAATATTTATCATAAAAAGGTTTATAGTAAAAAATTAATGACACTGTTTATTGAGATGGCCTGTCATACGTACACATGAACACTATTTCCATATTTTATTGGAGAAACTAAATAAATTTAAATAATAATCAACCATTAAAAATAATTATTATATATAATATATTATATATGTTCATTAAATATATATTTATTTTTATGAATGTATATATTAAATGAAAAATGAATCATATCGCTTCATGGAGGTGGTACCCCACATGTACATGCATGAGGGATGTTATCGTTATCCAAAAGATTTGAACATAATAATATATATATATTATAATCATTAAAAAATCATAATTTTGTAATAATTATAATATATAAACATTAAATGCAACTTTATAAACATTAATAATATATGGTGAAGAAAAATGAAATGTACGGTTAGTAGTACACCCATGGGAGAAATAATTTCATTTCAGATTTTATTTTAAATAGGATGGATAAGGATGATTTCATAAAAATAATAGTATTTCTATATATTATTGATAGTATATTTATTATCTTACGATAAAAAAATATATTAATATAGGTTAATTGAATAATTAAAATGAAACCAATCAGTTTATGTGATTAACTATTCATTGGAAGAACTCATTTAAATATCCTTTATAGGATCCCAAGTACAGACTATTTGCATAATAGATTCTATATAATTTTGATAGGTATGTTTGGAAGATAAATGCCTTGGTATTTATCAATCAATATTTCTCAATGTTATATAATTAAGAGAGGGGAGGGTGTCTTTTATAAGTAATGAGAGGGGTATTCAAGGAATTTTATTATTTGTAAAATTTATATAATATATGTTTCACGAATAAATGAACTAAATTTTTTATAATATGAATATATGGTTAGTATAATTTGAAATAATTACATTTAATAAAACTTTATCATTTTTCATCATTTTTTCACATTCATCTTTTTATTTAGACCTCCTCTTAACACTACAGAAAATCACCAATAATTTAATTTTTTACACATTAATTTTAAATAATGATACTTTAAAATATAAAATAGTCTATAAATAGATCACAGTTTTTTATTTAAATTATATCTCTGTTACTTCACTAGAGAATAAATTTTATTAATTAGGAATCATTAAATAATTTAGTGTTTATTATAAAATATCAATAATGCCAATTTAGAATTATTGTTTTAATTTGTCCGTAATGATAGTAAAAAATTTAAATTTTAATATAATCCTCTCACATATCATTAATATGTTACATTAATCTATAAAATATATTTAACTCAATAATTCTTTTAAATTATATCCCTTTTATGCATTTAAAAATCATTTACTTATCTTACAATAAATTTAATAAATACTATGTTGGTGGTGTGTAATAAATTACTTTGATTATTTCAAAACTAAAAATTAAAAATTAATTATTATGAAAAAAATTTGTATTTTAAAAAAATTTAACAAAAAAAATTATCTTATATTAATTTTTATGATTAAAATATAATTTTAATAAAATAATGGTAATAACATTTTTTAATAATTTGACATAAAATATTGTAAAACGAAAAATCATATTCAAATAAAAATTTCTCATATATTTTATTTTGATGATAAATACTGAAATATACTTAATAAAAAAATTATTCTAGAGTTAGGGTCATTTTTTTGTCTGTATCATATTTTTTTAAACATTAATTACATGATTTTCCATTTTATATGGTAACAAAAACAACTTAATGAAAAAAATAAAATAGACAAAATTGAATAATTTGTAACTCTTTATTACATAAATGGAATCTATTTTTCATGATTCAATTTCTATATATTAGAGAATTAATTTTAATATAAGTGTGAAAAATGTGATTAATGATATTGTGAGAAAAATATAGATTTTATGCATAAAGATATAAATATTCTTACCCCATGGAAAATTAAATACTAGATGAATTTTATGATTTTTTTTGAATATATAATATAAATATTTTCATTAAAATCGTTCAAAAACTGTGACCAATATAATTTATTATGAAAAAATACATTGATCACCTAATAATTTTATCTTTTTATAAATATCTATTTTACTTATGAATGACTATATTATTTTTTATTAAATTGATTTCCCAATTTTATTTTATGTATTTTTAAACCATATATTTTTCATATTTTATTTAGTCTTATTTATACACTCTAATTTTAACTACAATCACATAATGATCAATTTTAAATAATAGTTGATCACAATTCATTTAAATAGTGTTTCACGAAACACATGTTGTCAACAGAAATAAATTTTTTAATGGATATATGACATAAAATTATTGGGTCTTACACTCTAAAACTTATTATTATTTTCCCTTAAAAAATGAATCTCTATATTACAACGAAGTGATCATGTTTTTTCCTCATCACATCCTCATGTTACCACATATCATAATAAATTTAATTATTTCACAACAAATCGTTGAGCAAATGATTGGACTAGTTTTATATAAATTTAATTCAATGATCAAAAATTTCAACTAGTTGTTCCTCATATCGTAATTCTTCCCCCATTGGATTTAATTTTTAGGATAAATCATTAGAATAATATAGTGGGAACATCCTCATTAAAGATACATAGATCTCATCATAAACATGTGAGAGATTTATTTGAAGGGACATACGATAAAAAACTATAACAATATGATAATGAATGTGAAAGTGAATAATTAATATATGGACCATATTTCACTTCAATCCAAATACCATAATATTCATCCAATTTTTTATTCAGTGCAATATAAATTCATCAACTTCAAACTCTATATCTCATAGATTATTGTCAACATAACTTTTTTGTGAATGTTGAGATGCACTTATGGGTCGCTGAATCGATCTATCATTATTTATTATTTAATAATTTTGTTCAGTTCTAATATATTTCATTATTGATCATTATTCGCTTTAGTTGGAGTTCTATTATTCTTTTCCATTGTGAGAATCATAAGGATCCATATATGTTTTAGAGTGAACCCAATTAAATAATGAAAATTCTACCAAAGCAAGGTGTTGATCCCAACAACCATTGAAACTCATAGAGAAAGGTCACAACATATATTTTATAGTATTAATTATTCTACTATAATTAATATCTATTTGAGTATGATAATAAGTAATAAATAACAATTACTTATCTATAGATCAATGTAGTTTTTTCATGATCATTGAGGAAAACCTCATATCAATATAAAATAATTTATTACTACATGAAACCATTCAACATGATTATTTTTTATTTTAAAATTTTATGAAATATAGAAATTTTTATGATAAATATAAACTTCACTAACATTGTAAGACATTAAACTATAATAAAAATATAATTATAGACCATTAAATTTTTGTGGAGCCCACCAACAACAGCCATGGAGGTATTTTCCCATTCCAATACGAATATGGTTAATGGATATAACAACCCCGTAGTATTCAGTCTCGAAACATTAAAATGATTATATATAAGGAAACAATATATATACTCTTTAATATATAATTTCATATTATACGACTAGAAATAATCTTTAGGTTCACTACACTTCATCTTATATTCCTGATGAACAGATAATTATAAATAATGAGCTTCATTAAATATCTACATCATCTAATTTGATACTGATGGGACACATATACAATAACAAAACAATATAATATTATAAATATCATGGAAAAATATTTGTGAATTACTCCCCTTATTCTATATTTCATCATCTTCATTCTAAAATTTATTAACCATATCATGGACGGATAATTATAATTCATATAATGAATATGATATTTTTCCACTTTACCAAATATTTCATGGTCTTTCTTTAATAAATCAAAAAATGATGGATCTATTAAAATACTCCTCATTTATAAAAGAATCGTATATCTAGGTCAGAGTATCAACAACCATTTTTCCTTCTTAGGGGTAATATTTTTTGAAAGACTAATCTTTAATAAATTAATTTTGAGAGACAAACATATAAATAATGGAACCAATGGATTATATCAATAAAATTTGTGTAATATATAAGTAAATCACATCGTAATGGATATAATTTTTTTATTCTTAGTGAACAAGATTCATACCAAGGAAAAGAATACTGTTATTTAAACATAATATTAATTCTATCTTGGTTATAATAAATTTATCCGATCTAGAAAATCCATGTATAACATTTTAATTATACTTATTATTATTCTCAATAAAGGAAAAATATAACAGTGAGATCAAATTCTGAGTTACAGTAAAGTAAAATGAAGGAAATAATAAATCAATTATAATAATCAAATGGAATTATATATAAATCAAAACCCATGTGATTAAATAACTAAATAATGAAAAATATATATTGAAAGGAAAGAAAATAAAACACATTTCATTTAGTCAATGAACTAATAATGAAACATATCTCTATATTTGTTGACATAATTTTTCATGGATTAATAATTACATAAACAATATAATGTTAATTCGTAATTGTGGGATGTCATGTCTAAGGCACATGAAAACCAATTTAGTCAAGATGATTAAGAATATAGTTTATATTATTGGATATACACCCATTTAAATTCCAAAATTTATTTCTGTCATGATATACTATTGCTGCATCTAGGGGCTATATAATTTCCGGGCCCAACCAGTTTGAACCCATCAAAATAATTCCTGATATCAAATAATCAATCAAAATAAAATTCTTTATCAAATTTCCAAATAGAATAAAGTATACTAAATTATCAATATTTCATCAAAAAAATAAAATTATCCTTCAATGTAATCACCATTTAATAAATGGTATACTTTTTAGGAAATAATCATATCCCTGATAAATGATATTGATATTTAGAGTAAATTCAAGGTCAAATGATCACAGGTAGTTGAATATTTCAAAATCTGACTAAAAAAGGAATCAAGGAAGTGAATATTAAAATTTTTCATAGAAAAATATATCATAATCATTTTATTTAAAATAAATTGTTTAATTATTAAATGGAATCTTAAGGGATATGATGGTGTGGAAATCAATACATACCGTACGATAGAGAAAAAGAAAATTATATTTTTAAAGTATAAATGAATAATTTTTTTCCAGAAATTGTCAATTGTATTTCTTTAAAAACATTAGTAAATGACAACATGGAATTTTTTTTATTAATAAATAATTTTGGAATATTTATAAATTTTTTATTTTATTTTTTTAACAAGATTTTTTTTCTGAAAAAAAAGGTTGTCAACTAACTACAGAATGAAATATTATATACTAAAAAAAATTTAATGAACATTTTATATAAAAAACAGTTGGATGTTGGTAAAAATACATAAAAATTTTCATTAAATCCAAACGAGGGGAAAATAAATTAGATTATGTAATAATGTTCATAAAAATTCCATTGATGGAAATACAATTGAATTATCATTAAAATTATTCTTTGTGGAAAACAATCATTAATCATTCTGAAGTGCGTGATACCACTCTGAATAATTTTCAATCTTAATCCTAAAAAATGAATAATATTAAATTAAATTTAACATAACTATAGATATAAATAGATCAATGTTATGATATTTTAAAAGTATCATTATATAAACCACATAAAATAATAATGTTTTTAATAATAATTTTACCTCATATATCTAAAAAGAATGATAAAAACATCTCACCTTATGTCAGACTTGTCTTGAGTTTCGAAATATTACTAAATAAAAAAATTTCATAAAAAATAATTTCTTATAAAAATAATCATTATTAACCTATATTTTATTTCACTTATCACAATGATTTATAGAACTACTTAATCAATTACTTTTATGTTGGGTGTTTTGACCAAATTTGAATGATGTGTCAAAAGAAACTTTTGATGGTAAAATATTTTCAAAGGTGTTATAATATAACATATTCAAAATAATTATTTTTTTTATTTTTTTAATTTGAAAACTAATTATAAATTTAATACAATACATTTAATATGGATATGAAAAATTAACCATCAATAACAGAATTGAGATTCTTGGTCGTACATTTGCATGACTGACATTCCAATTTTATATTGATCGTTATGAAAAGAAGGCATCCAAAAAAATATCATTATATGTTTATAATTATATAATAAATAAAATATTATTTATTCATATCTACATTTATAAATAAATCTTATTATGTAAAAGGAATCAAATCATGTTGAGGAGTCGGTACTTCACATGTCCACGACTGACTTTATAATTTTTTTTGTGTGGGAAAAAGGTAATAAATAAGATGATATATATATCTATTTATATAAATTATTTAAAAAAATTAAATTATATCAAAAATATAATATTTATGATTATTATTTCACCATCCTTTATACATTCTAGGTATTGTGAAATCGAATTACATCGCTTTTATGAGGTTGTAGACCACACATCCACAAACAATGTAATTGTGTTCACAGAAAATGGAATGTATAAGGGTAAATCATATAAAATAATTACAAAAGAATAAAGACATCATATGTATCATATATATCATATTTAAAAATATTTTCCAACATAATTCCAATATATCAAAAGTGGTAATTGAAAAACTATCCGCATCATTTTGTGAGATTGTAATTAATTGTGCACTTTAACGGTATGTTCGAATCCAATTAGATTGATTTTTTTTGTTTTTTGGTCCAACAAATGACATAAAGTTAACATTATACATTTTGAGTAATGGTTTTACAATATAATCAAGGAATAATAAGATTTTTGGGCATGAATAAGTTGAATAAAACAATAGATAATGATGAATGATATTACCTCTTCTCTGGGTATCCCATTTTAGTTTTTAATAATGGGAACACTTGGATGGATTTTGGACCAAGGGGATGATTCAATGATTTTTGGAGCTATTTTTAGGAGAAATTATGGAAGATAATTATTAATCCAACATGGCTTCAAATTTTTTAGGAAGTGGGTGATGTGGAAGACTTTTAATAGTGGAGGTGAATTAGCCCTATTGAAAATTTTGTAAAAGGGAATTCCACCCACGTGTTTCAAATTTCAAGTGTATCCAATAATGGTCCGAATTATACCCATGTAATTATATAGTATAAATATGACCATCCAATAGATTTTGGAAAATTTTCATGTCATTTTCCTATTTGATTATGTTTATTTCCCTTATTAATCTTAATTTCAACTTAATCATTGTAAATATTTTTTATTATTATCATTAATATTTTTCGAGAAAAACTAATTCTAACATAGTAGATATTGTAAATTATTATGACTCATAATATGTAATATATATTTTAAAATTCAAATCATAATACTGGCTGAAATCAATTTAAATTTTATCATGTAAATGGGACGATAATGTAGGTTTTTAATGTAATCATGTCCTAAAAATGGATATGTTTTTATATTAAATTTGGTAGTGATTTTTACTCAAAAATCATAAATTTCAAAAATAATAAAAATGTTATTCTATTTAAACATTAAAACCAATTTAATATAATATTTTCTTATATAAATAAATTATATGAAATTGATTATTTAATTTTAAATTCAGTATTTATAAATATTAATTATAAAATTAAACTTCACAGAAATATATAAAAAACCAAACTTAATTTTTATGTTTATCTATGAATGTTAATTTTTATCTAAATATATTATATTTTTTAAATATTGAAAAATGGATTCAAAATATGTTCACAATTCAATGACAAAAAAGTTCAATGATAAAAATATATGTTTAATGTACAATGTTGTGTTTGTTCTAATCTTATGGAAATAAAATCAATTGTTTGAATTTCAAAATATTTTTTTGAATAAATTATATTTATACATTATATTAATATCACTCACTAATTTTAATTAATATAATTTAATATGATAAACCCCTTCGATAGTATAAAAATAGTTCTCTCTAAAATATATATAACATATTAAATATGATATTATATTCTATTATAATTAATTTTGAACCAATAGTTATTTGATATTAATGTTAGCCATATATTTTATTAACTTTGATAATAATATTCAAAACAACTTGTTCATATGATATAAATAAATATATTTTAATAATATATTATACTTCCATAATAATCGGTCTTGTCTATAATATAAGCCATTGAAAAATTCATTTTTGTTTTAAACATACAATAAATTGGTGTAAAATGATTTTCATGCTATAAAATATATTGAATATTTTTAAAAAGTGAAATATGGTATATTTACGCATGGTATTATACTCCCTTATATTTTTGTTGTTGTGTGTCGTTTATGTTATGGAACACAATGATCATAGATTAAATTTTTGAGATGTTAATTTCTCCCCAGCATAATTAAATTGAATCCTTATAATTTGAACATTGTATTTAAAATAGTTTTTATAAATTTTATTCAAATTATGGAAGCCCACATAATGAGAATGATTAATAATACATCATCTACAAAATAGATAACATGGTGTACCCAGGTATCAAAGAGTAACATATAATGTGGTATCTATGTACAAGAACAATATGGGAATGTAGAGATACATATATAGAGGATAATAGAAAATATTTATTGGGAGTAATTGTGGTCAGTAATAATAGACAAGTGAATTATAAATATATATTTTAGTTCTCAATGACCTAAATATTTGATGATTTAGAAGATCATCAGTTCAACAAAAATGTAGGTATTAAGAGATTTTTTTTAAATTATATAATGTTATGTAATTATATTACTACATATGATTAATAGGTAATTTATTCACATTATACATCTTAATTTCATATGAACAACTCCATATTTTAGTTGTGAAATTACCAAATTATAATTCATCTCATTCTTTAATTAATGGGTATGAAATAATTATCACAGTTCCATGAAGCACTAAAATTAACATTCAATAGATCGTTAGGACCATTAAATAGATACATGTCTAACTATTTGCCTCTTTCTATTATACTAATTCATTATGGATAAAACATTAATTTATAATTTAAAAAATGTTACACTACTAGTTCACCATTACTATATTTTCATTTACTTGATTAACAAAATGTAATGTCATTTTAACAAAGACCTTGAATAGGTTAATGGTAAGAAAAAATCTATTAATGTCCAAAACTCATTGGTTCATGACTTTGTCCCTTTCCATACATTAATGGTTGTTAGAAGACATACATTTTTTAATATTATAAAAGAATAATAATAGAATTTGGAAAATGAATATTGTAACATCATAGGTATTTATTGAACAATACATTTTCTTTTCTCATAATATTTTGGTATTTATTATTCATTTATGTTAGTGGGTACAATATGTATGATAACATACCCAACACGCAACAATGAGTTTTCTTGAAATATTATGTTGAACACGACATTGAGTTATAAAGATTAATAATAAAAAACTAATATTATTATTTTAAAAGGTAGTTAACTCCTATCCATTGTATTGGCATGAATGAACAAAATTAAATTGATTATAATATTACATATTTTTTGTTTTTTTACATTTATTCAATTAATTTTAGAGACTTAAAATATGAATGAATCCAGTTTTAAGAATAAAATAATCAAATATTTTAAATTCGTCATTTTTCTACATTTTGATGGAAAACCCTTTTAAAATTTATTTTTTGTAACTTTTATATGTTTTACAATATAATATGAAATTATTTTCAAAAATATGGATATCACAATTTAAATTGGTTGATTTTTTTATAAAATCTATATTTTTATGAATACTGAAGTACCCCATTTTAATTTAAACATATATTGTCATTTAATTTATTTATATAGATATATACTCATTTAAATTATTTTTAAAATGTAAATGGATTAATTTTTATCGTTTAACCCATTGATGGTCATTGGAAGCAATTTCACATTGAAATTGTATATAAATAAATGTTGACTGTTTTGATAATTTGTACTATTAAAAAACATGTTTCATGGTTTTGACAATGAGAATTAATTTTAAATTTATTTTTGAAAATCTATATTTTTAATAGGTAATAGATGAAAAAATATTTTGAATCATAACCGCAAAATTATGTAAATAGGTACCCACTATTTTTAGACATGATGAATTGTAACTTCATTAATTATTTTTATTTTCCTTCGTTAAAAGATAAATTAGGTAAATAAGGGTTATAAAATAATAATATAATAATATCCAACTACAATAATACATGTCCTAATCATATTTTATGATATATTTTCTACCATGATCATCTATGGGTCAAATATCAGACCCCATGGGGACACTTGGGGGTGATAATGAAATTTTAGAATATTTTATTTAATGAAAAGGAAAATATAACATAATCATGTATCTATTAAATAAAACAATATTTATCTTGTTTATATTATTAAAAACATTGAATATAAATATTAATTATAATATTAATAATATTCCCAACATCATCTTATTTTGTTAATATTTATTCATTATAAAAATTAATTTATTTATGACACAATGATGAAGTATTGATTACCATAGTAAAAAAATATTCAAATAAATGTAACACGAGATATTAAAATAAAGGTAATTTGATCATTTTCATTCCATATATGAATTCGTTTATGAAATATTCACAGAAGGAATGTTTTAATGTGGTTTTTTCAAAGTTGTTTGGTTTATAGGATTTTAAGAAAAATCAATTTTTAAATATTGTCAAAATTGAAAAAAATGATATTTTTAGAAAAATATTATTTTACTAAATGATATAATAGTCCGGAAAAAATTAGATTCATCCAAATGAAATATATAATGTTAAAAATTTAATTGATCACACTCATTTTTTCTCTTGAAAATTTATAGTAACAATATTAATCATGTATTATGATAATAAAAGAAGACACAGTTAGTGTTAATGTTTTTAACTAAAGGATAATGCTAAATGATATGGTTATTTTTTTTACCTAAAAATGTCTAAAACATATTGGATGATACTATTTTTACCAAACACAACATATCCTGGTACTTTGTCTATATGGGACATTTATAATTAGAAACTTAATTTATAATAACTTGAAATTTCAAAACATTATTGAAGTGATTATCGTCTCTCTTATTAAATGTCACCACCTCAACCAACATTGTCACTCCTATAAAGCCCCTTTTTTCATAACATATATGCTAATATAAGATACCAAGTACCCTAAATTCATCCTAGAATTCTAATCTTGGGTATAAGGCAATTCAATAAATCCTTTTGTCTATAATCAAATGGAGTTACCTAATATTTTGGTAACATGTTCTCTCAAACTCATTTACCATATTTTCCTCATCCAACCCTGAAACCTATCATTATTCAATTATTTTATAAAAACATCAGTATCATAAATATACAAGGATTATATTAGGGTTATTTACATACCTACACCTATAAGCACCTCCATTTAATTGATATGGAACATATTGGTTCTCTTTTTTGTGAACTACTATCTCAAGAAACGATGATTATTCAATTTTCTCATACCCCCCTTATGGTGGACATTATGGGAAATATGTACTTAAAATGATATATATTTTATTAATTTTGTACTTAAATTTCTATATTTTTTATTTAAAACATACATTTATGTTTTTCATAATATATAAATACGATAATTTCATTTGGGGAAGTGGGTACTACATATACCTCAAAGTTCTATAACTTGTTCATGCCATACATAAAACACATAACTGATAGAGTAAAGGAAATTATGTAACATATATAATATAGATATAATATTGTAATTATAATATACCTATTTATCTTTTATTTTTTATTCTTTTAATATGAAAACGAAATTAATATAGTGTTCCTGAATACGCACGGTCTGTCGTCTCCATGAATAGTAGATTTCATTTATTATATCTAAATGTCATGAAATATTATAAAAACATATATACTCGATATATATGATATTTAAATAATTAATAATATTACGGAGATAATGGTCATATTACCACATTGATAATTTGAATAAAAACATTTTCTTTTTTGACCCAAATCTCGAACATCGACCAAACATCTAATATAATATCAATTGGTTAAATAATAGCTATAACATCATAATAGGTGATATAAAATGAATAATAAAATTTAAAAAGGATCTAAAAATTAATAAATTAATCTAATAGTATTATTCATGAATGTAATGAATGAACAAGAAATGTCAGACTCAATCTATGGGACATCGTCTCAATATCATTTCATTGAGGAATTTTCTAATAATATGAGATTTTATTTATTTATAAGGGGTATATACTTCCACTATGAAATATACTATTCATATTTTATCTATTATAATCTCATTTCATGAATCATGGTGATTAATATTTTATTTTCAAAGTGTTATGGGAGACATTTACTGCTTAATGATATCATTATCAAATCTTCTCATTTCATGTATTAGATTATATATTTATTTATATGGGTATAAAAGGAATATACAAAAAAATTTATGTAAATATTTAATTTCATTAAATGTTTTCAAACATAATATTTTTATACGTAGTGTTTTAGTTTCTTTAAAAAGTATAAAAAGGAATATTTTTTAATGTATTCCACGACATTGAATTCTCTGCCCTTATAACCATTATTTGATATTTTGCTTCATTTATCAGCTCCAATGTCATATAAAATAAAAATAAATACTTTATTATCTTATTTTGGTATCTCAGTATTATTAATGGGTTCTTAAACAAAAATTTTATTTGTATATGGAAATGTTTTTCAGATTGAATTAGAAAATTCATTCAAAAAAATAACTTGTGAAGAACATGTTTTATTTACGAAAAGGTACATGATCATTACATGAAAAAGGTGAGCCTGATATAGATTCTATGAGGGGTTAAGCAACATTATTGCTCTCATCTGAGCCCAAAATATTTATATTAAGGGGTTTCCCCATTATAAATCATGTCTGAGAATGCCACAACTTATATAAAGTGATAAGACCATTATAAAAAAGTGGTGAGCTATATATAAATTATTCAAAGGGTGATACCCATTATAAATCACCAATTTGGAATAAAACCATATGGTTATTACAATTAGAATATGTTTGAAATTTTTTTATATATATGATTATCATAGTCACCTAATTGTGTTTTAATTTATTGGTATTTATTTTACTGTTTTTCATTTAGAAAAATGTATGAGTGTTATTCATGTTAACATGTTTTGTTTTATTTGCTCAATGATCATTGAATGGGTTATCTGGTTTTAACTAGACATGTGGTATTCTTTATTTTTATGACAATTAATTATATTTTTTTTCCTACCTTGTTTTCAAATTCAATCAAGAGATTTAAATGAAAATAAATTCCCTAGTGGAATCCTAGAAAAGTTATGATGATTAAACATTAAAATAAAATATGTCTATTTTTAAAACGTTTTCTTTTGAATTAAACTAATTCTATTGGATATTTTCAAATTTTATTTCTATGTTTTTTTAAAAGTAGTTTTTATAGACTAATTTCCTAATTCTTTATGCCATAAAATATCTAAAATGTGATTTTTTGACGTAAATCATGAATATATAGTCTATAAGGATGGTTCCTAATAGTTTGTAGAAGTAGACATTTTAAATAACATTAGATGTTAGGATGGTGTAAATTTCATTCCTTTATAGTATTTTACATTATGGTTAATTTTAAATGATGTATCATATTTATATTGCATTATTGCATCATCTAAAATATGTCTGTTTAGAAAGGTTTCCACAGAGTAAATAGGAAAACATTAATGGTGAGGCCTTGAAAGAGAAAAAATAATTCAAAACAACAGCATGAGGTTTTGAGAAATGGAACAGAACAATTTTTTTTCTGGGATGGTGTAGTTGACTCAAGATATAAATGTTAGTGGTATCTATACACGATATCATCCCGATAAACTATATAAGTGTACATAATTAGTTGAAAATTTTATGAGGAAAAACCTCCCATCATTAAATGTCTCATTTGACCATTTGGTAGCTGAAGGATGGATCAATATCCTAGATAAGATATTTGATTTCATGGTATCTTTTTAATATCAAAAATAACCTCATTACATATATCATTTTGAAAGATAAGTTGATCGATTGTGTTCATTAGTATAGAAAATGAGAGATAAAAATGATCTTGATGCCATGGAATGAGGATAATTTTATTTTATTTTCCTTTTAAAATATTTAACTATGATTCTCCTTCTTAGTATGGAAAACATATCATGGAGTTAATGTAAATTGATGATGATTTTGGTGCTGCGTATAATTAGAACTTCACAAAAATGGGTATGTATCATTTATATTTTATTCCAGATATTGTTTGTAAAATTAATAGATTTTACCCAGTATTGAATCTAGGGATATGAAAAGCATTGGAATAAAATAATTTAAATGTTATGATAAAAGAGGTTTGTTATGATGTGATTTTTGAAATAGATTTTTGTAATAATTATGTTCCAAGAGATGATAAGAGTAATAAATTGTTATTGTAGAATGAAATATAAAATAATCCGACTAAGAATTCAGGAGGTAATCCAAAAACATGTTTCAATTATGGTAAAATACATTTTTTGGAATGTGTGTCAGGATATGGTAAGTGTTACAAGGGTGGTAATTTTGGTCACAAGTATTATGACAGCAAATAAATGTGTCATGAATAGTCTAACAATCAGATAATAGGTAGCTAGTCTACAGTAATATTCTTAAGTTGAAATGAGTTTGGACATTATGAAAAAGTGTTTCTAATGTAAATTAAATAGGGATAAGACTAGAATTATTGGAAACCAAAAGATTTGGGAAAATATCTTACTGCTACTACAGTTGCTGTTGAGACATCTTCTGAAGTGATGGAATCTCTTAAGAACATCGTATATTTTCGAAGGTTATCCAAATGTTCAACGTTTTTGACACACCTTCTGATATTTTATGAGATGTGATAATATGTTATTAAAGACCTTTCTGGGAGATTAATTGTGTGGATATGTTTATGTTTGTATTTTTTATGTGGTAATATGCCATTGAGTTTTGACCATATTTTTTATATATTGATATCCTTTATGGTTTGAGTGATCTTTTAAACATAATATTATTCTTAGGGATGTACATAATATTCTTAGAATATTGTGTAGATGGAATTGTGCTTATAAAATTAAAATACATCAGGTAATTATGTTTTATTATATTATTATTTAATAATGTATAAAAATAACCCAACACTATAAATATGTCATTAAAACCAAAAATTTATTTTCATACATTTTTCAATATTCTTTGGACCCATCACAAAATTATGGGTTTTTATGGATAACCATCCAATGACTATACTCTCAATCAATCATTATGGGTACTTTTTGAGTTATTTTTATCATCCATGAAGATTTTTCCCTACATAGAACCTTATATTATAATATATTAGATGTTCTTTTAACATATCATTCATTATTTTATTATGATATTCTTATTCATGATATTATTTACGTGGGATTTCAGTGCTATTTTCGATCCCAATATTAAAATTTTTAGGATGCAAATTCCAATAGGGGAATGATGTAACATACCAGGTATTTATAGAATAAAACATTTTAATATATATTTATATTTTTTAATTTAATATTAATTTCAATTTAATGGGGGCACTATGTACGATAGCGTTCTAGACACACAATAATGTGTTTCTCTGAAATTGTACACAACACTGAGTTATACTAAAAAACAATACATCAATAATATTATAATTTTAAATGGTTTTTAACAAATATCAGTTTTATTGAATGGATTTAAAAAATAATTAAATTAATATTTTATATATTTGATTAATGATTTCAAATATTTCAAATTAATTTTAGAGGTATGAAATAATAATGAATCCAATTTTAACCCTAAAATACTCAAATATTTTTTAAAAGTTGTTTTATTGAATTTTGATGGTGACCCATTTTTAAAAATATTTTTGCCCAATTTTATATGGTCTATTTGATAAAATAAATTTTTTTAGAATATGGACATCCAAATTTATTTCTGCTTTTATTTTGGTACATTTTTCTTCCAAATCCATTTATTTATCAACTGTAAAAAATTCATCATTTTAATTCAACACTTCTCTTCATCTATTTAATTTATATTGTTGATTTTGGATTTAATTTTTTTTAGTGTAATTTGATATATTTAATATAGTTTAATATAAATATTTTCATTTTATGTAATTTCACAATTAAATTGTAGATAAACACATGCCATTTTTTGACAGTTTTTACTTTTTAACAACTCAATTTATTATTTTGTCAACTAGATTTAATTTTAAATTGACCATTTGCAATTCAATGTATTGAATTTAAGAAATTTGATTCCATATTTGGAATTTTAATGTTAAAATTATGTAATGTGGATCCCTTAATTTTTTGACATTATGAAACGTAAAATGGGTAATAATTTTTTTTACCATGGTTAAATGGTAAATAAGGTAAATAATGGAAAAAGATAATATTATAACAATATAAAACAACTATAAAAATTTTTATAATCTTATTTTATGATATATTTCCCACCATGATAATCCTTGGGTAATATTTTGGACCCCATGGAGACACATGGTTGTGATAATGACCTTTTAATATATTTAATTTAATGAAAAGGGAAGTATTACATAAAAATGGATCTTATCACTAAAACAATTTTATATTGGTCTCAATAAGTCATCAATTTTACTATAAATACTAATTAAGAAGATGAAATTATTTCCTATATCATGTTTTTTTATTTTTAATTAATAATCATTAAATAAATAAATTGATTTATGAAACAATGATGATATAGTGATTATCTTATTAATGAAAATTTCTATTTAATGACATGTAAAATACTAAAATAAATGCAATTTGAACAGTATGATACTATCCACGAAATTTTTTGATGACATTCACATGAGATGGATGATATAATTCATGTTTTTCTAAGTAAATCTATTTTTACGACCATAATGAACATCAATTTATTAATAGTGTCAGAGTACACAAAAAGGAGTTTGTAAAACAAATACTATTTTATTAAATTATATATTAATCATAAAAATAAAATCATTAGAAAACTAACTTATATAATGTTTCTAATTTCATTAATGATCCTATTTTAATTTTAGAAATTTTATAATAACTACAGAAACCATATATTAGTAAAATATAAGAAGTCATGGTAAGAGTTAATGTTTTTAACTAAGGGTAAAATCTTAAAGAAGAGGTTAATTTTGAGACCTAAACATGTATAAAACATATTATTTGGGATTATTTTGAACCATAATCATCATATTCTATATATTTATCACCTTGTAACTATTATAATTAGAAAATAAATTTTCTAATAAATTAATATTTCAAGAATTCCAATTGTTCCCCTCATTCCTTGTATAAAAGTCCACCACTTATACCCACTTACTCACTCCACTCAAGCCCAATGGCTCATCCAAAATCTGATAAAATAATATCCCAACATCCCAACAATCATTCAAGAATAATTAACATTTGTTTAATGAAAATAAAGAAATACTTTTGGCTAAAAACAATAATATTTACCAGATTTGGAGGTAACGACTTCTGTCTAATACTTTTCATTTATTTTCATCATCGTACCCCAAAACCTATATTTAATCCAATATTTTATAAAAACACCAGTAACATCAATATACTACAATGTTGTTATGACATGTTTTCAAAAAAATACATACTCACACATCCATCTAATGGATATTGAATGTTCTGTTTAGGTGTAATGTGAACTACTGCATCACAAAATGATGAATGTTCAAATTTATCATACCACATATCATGGTGTCCATTATGATAGAACTGTATTTATATATGAAATATATTATATTTATATTGAATCTATTCTACTTAATTATTTATATAAGACATACATTTATTCTTTTCAAAATGTGAAAATTTTATTTTTTTATTTTATGATTTGTCAACTACATTCCCACTCATAGTTATATAAATCGTTCATTCTATACATGGAATGCATAAAAGAAGGATTTAATGACAATATGTTATATCCTTTAAAAAAAAAGATAATTGTATCAACATGGTGTCTATCAAACTGTAAAATTTAAATATTTAGAGAAGGAAAAATTATATTTTCCACGTTCTCTTCCATAACACCTTTGAAATTTAAAACAACCTTTAAAATCAAAAACATATATAAAATAACCTCAATAGTGACATGGAAAGTGTAAAACATATCCCCATCACGCTAGATTATTCTCCTAGAATGTCACTCATCTGAGTAGAACTGAAAATGGAAGGGGTATTAAAATAAAACTTATGGTAAACAAGAATCATCAGAAAATTCATTGAATTCACAAAAAAACTATGCATTAAAAGGATCTAAAGAACTGAGAATTAAAATTATTCTAAGTATCATATATATTTGAACTAAAGTAGTTAAAAAAACCAAAACCCTACAAGAAAAGGAACATAGAGCTCCATATGAGACCATGTCTCAAATATCTATAAAGGGAATTTAGTCAACTCCACTAGCCGATGTCTATGAAATAAAACCCATTAAAAAAAATATGACAAATCAAAGAAACCTCCCATTATGAAAAACTAAACTATCACAAAAAAGTGTGTAACATAAAGAATCATAAAATCCAATGACAATGGAACTTTGTAAATGAAAGGGCTCTATCCCAAGGGTTGCATATGATATAAGATAGTTTATATATCTTACTTCATCGAATATCATCCAATGGTAATTCAAATAAAAAATATCTATTAGAATCCACAATGAAACTATATACAAAACATTACCTCATTGTTTGACAGGTTAAATTATTTTCAAAAACCAATAATTTTAGAAATTTTAGGTTGATTTTTTTGCAAAATTTATTTCCTAAGAAATTTATTATTAAAATAGTCATTGATTTTTCATACTCTAGGTTAATATTATTTAGTGAGTTGTGAGGTATAAAAATAGTTATTAAAATAAAAAAAAAATTTGCATGAGGATTGTTGTATTTATAAATAATAATAATTTTGGATTGACATATAATCTTTTTAATTATGATTCTAACCTCCATTATCATTTCATAAAATTAATTCAATTACTTCCACTACTTCATTTATTTTGATGCAATTTTTCTGACATATAGTTTCATGGAATTGTTAGTTTATTTTTTTATATTGGTATTAATTAATATTACCTTTAGATTAACTTTTTGAATAAATAAATTTCCATATAAAATATCATTCTATAGATGTTTTGATATTAAGGTTGAATTTAAAATATGTCTCCACTATATCTTGTTGGTAGATTTACCATCAATTTTATTTTTATATATCCTAATACTATAATGTATTCATCAATACCTTTCACATGACTATTTTTCATGTAAAGGGTTAATATTTAATTTTTTTTCTTATATACTGTTTTATTTATTTTATTACATTCTAGTAATTTTTGTGGATTGATGTTTATTCCATCTATTATAGGTATCTTGATCCCCAAAACAATGTTTTGATTATCACCATGTTATCTTATGTATTTTAATTTGAAAATAAATTCATTTCAATAATAAATTAATATTTTATGTCATTTTTATGGTACTATGATTATACTATAGATATTTTTAGATGTGTATCTATTTTTATCTATATATTATATTTAATAGGTATTGTATAATTGATTTTATTTTTTCTTCAGATGGATTTATGGATTGAGTTGTATTTTATTATAACACGTGACACTATTTAAATATATATTATACAAATTTAATTGTGATGTGTTTTGGGAAACATCAGTAGATTATGATATATATAGTATCTATAAAAAAAGATATGAGTATATTTTTGTACTCATAATTAATAAAAGTATCTTCATAGGTACACAATATGAGTTCTTTTCAGAAGATGTAACCACTATCTTTGATAACATTCAAATATAGTTTTAGGAATTAAATGATATTTACATATATATATCTTCTACAGAATTGGATATAACTAATAGAATTTTGAAAAATTAACAATCTCATTTTCCCTATAGTGGGAATATGTAGAGTTAACTCATTTTTAATTTCACAAATGTGTTTGACCAAGAGGCGATTTTATAATTTCATAAATTTATTTATTCTTAATTAAAGTATACATAGGTTTTTACAATCAATATAATTATAGTTATTTTTTATAGACACTATACATTTACAATTTATATTATTACAACATTTTATCACAATGTAATTATTATTCATGAAATCCTCTTTGTTAATATATATGTGAATTGTTTTAAAAATTATGAAGAATATTCAAATAAATAACCATGTGTGAGATGAAAATTGGTTGCTATAAACTGATTCTCGATAAAAACACCTTTCATTTGATCTTTAGTGAGTTTGTTACATCACATTATGTGAATAATGTACGAAAAATTTAATTACATAAAACTATTTTGATAAAATATTATTTTCATGATTTTTATGATTAAAGAATATGTTCTTTCGCATCTATGGTGATTTATTCCAAGAGGCTCGACAAGGCTGATCAAATGTTAGAACATAACCATTTTTATTTATATAATTGTTTAAAGGGGATTGTCACTATTAATGAATTGAAATTTAATTCATAATATTTCTAAAAAGTAAATTTTTTATTTCATTCGTATATAAGTTTGATTTATATTTCATATCAGGTATCAAAAACATATAGGTACATCCTAATGAAATAGTTTTACATTTTAGAAATGTTTTTCCAACGAACTGTTTAAATGAATGTTTATATAAAATCCATCATCGGGGACTTTTATTATTATTATAGGGAAAATCATTCCATAAATAATTTTTAAAACTTATGAGATATTTTATTTCCCAAAATGATCATGGATTGATATTAGGATATGTGATGATGTGGTATTAGTTTAATGAATGTCCAACCAATTTCATTACATTAGGTTTATCTTGATGGTTCACATTCCGAACCTGAGTATATTAAAATAATTGAGTGTAGTATTTTTAATAATTAATTATGTGGATAGGTGTTTAATGGTATTTAAATATTAAAAAAGGATTCATTGATGAATCATATACATATATTCAATTTAATTATAAAAGAAATTTTTAATGTTCTCAAAATTAATTTTATTGGGATATTTCAAGGATATATCCATATATTCATTTCTTTATTAATGTGTGAAATTTTAATAAAACGACTTTTATTTTGTTATTGATTAAATTATAAATTTTAATCCTTTATTTTAATCATGGATATGATATATTTCCCATGGAAAATATATTATGGTTTTTAAATAGAAAATATAGTTTTGTTGCTCATTTGGTTTGTTATTTCACTTTTGAGATCAGTAGAAGATAGTGGAGGCTTCTAAAATGCATTTGGACTATTTAATTATATTATTCATATTACAATTTCACCTATTATTTCTATAATAATTTTTTCTTTTGGATGAATAACTAAAATATGAAAGACCATTTCCATCAGATATTGTGGTTTGGGTTCCTAGGAGACTGTTAATCATTATTACTAATGTTTAATGGAGAGGACGTGCACTTATCAAATACCAGATTTAGATTATGTTATAATTAATATTAAGGTGATAATGGATTATTCATAATTATGGGGAACCTAATACTAGTAAAATATATCTAGGATAATAAATTAATCAATTTATATATGTAATTATTTAGAAAGAATTATAATTTTTATATTGTTGATTATAATGATATAAATATATATCAGGAATTATAAATTGTGTGATATTTACTAGAATTTGTTTTCATATTAAAAATAATCATTCAAATTAATTTTTTGGAATGTTTGGTTAGATTAATATATTTGGTTGGAATATTAATTTTCTGATATCTAGAGCTGTTGTGTAGGTAATATAATAACAATCATATCCTTAACTATTTATCTAGACAATAAAAAAACATGTGAATTTAAGGATTCATATATTTGTTTATCTATGTATGAAATTTTTGTATGAATAATATTGAATCGATGAATATTGAACATAAAATAATATTATATTATTCTTTATATATGGGTTCTAATGATGACTTAAATTTACAGAATATGACCACAATGGGTTAAGGATTTATAATTATATTATATATGTCTTCTAATTTCAAGTTACGTGGTCTTAAATGGTTATATTTGAGTAGTTATTTATTTTGGGAATATGTTTAATTTTTTTGTTTTGAATGATAGTTACAAATATTTGAGTATATTATTTAAAAAATAACAATAGTAAGTATTGATTTTGTTGAAATCACTAGTAATAGTAACTTAATTTATAATTTTTATTATATATTTTCAATATAATTTTTGGTATAAATACATATAATTCTATATTATTATTAATTATATATCATTTTAAATGTATCATTAATATTTAGAAATTTTTAATGTTTATTTAGAAACATTAATTCTCAATTGAATTCCATGTAATTTTTTTGTGATAGATAGAGGTTGAATTTTTTAAAATTAGATATTTGAAGGAGATGTGAATGTGATGAATATAATATTATTATATTGTTTTCATTTTATTGATGAAATGGTTTATATGTGGGAAAAATTTATTCTCATGGAAACACTAGAGAATAACTTAATATGCTAATAAAAGTTGGAATAAATTTCCATTTCCATATTTTTTATACTCCTATTTATTAAATATAATTTTCATGTAGTCTTATTAAATACAATTTGAATTTGTGAACGACAATTTATTTTTTTATGAAAAAGGGGAAAAAATAAAATTTTAACATTAAAGGCATGTTGAATTAATATATATATATATATATATATATATTATGTCAGAAATTATAATTTAATTATTATAATTTAATATTTGTTTTTTTAAATTAGAAACATTAGTAGAATTTTTGTGTATGATGTTAAATTCATAAAAAAATAACATTTCTATAAAAATGATTTTTTTAATAAATGAATATAAAAAATTTAATTTTTTATATTGGATATAATCCCAAGATGATATTGAATCATTGATGGGGAGAAACTTCTGAACAAAATCTATGTCACTCATGTTCATAAAATATTTGTACCAGGAATCTTTCTCGGATCTAACACCAAAATAATGACTTTTTGGCCATATCAAATTACATATATTTTTTCATAATAATTTACATATTGATGTTATAATATTATATAACAAATTTTAGCCTTGGATGACTTCTAAACAACTAGGTTTTCATCAGTTTAATTTGTATAATGAGGTTATTATTAGATATAGTTTTCGAAATCCAAAACATCCCACTAATATTCAATTGGAATAAAAAAATCACATTTCATGGATCATATTTTTTATTCATTATTTTAATAACATTATATAGAAATAATAATATTTATTTTACAGATATTAGTTGAAGATACAATCTAAAATGAATTAAAAATTATCTTTATTTATAATTACTATAAAAATATAAAACCATGAAAAATAAAATTATAAATGAAATATCATTTTTTATATTTAAGAAATATTTTTAAAAAAATCGTAACAAGATGATCTAAAATATGAATTCAATGTTATGAAATATAACATATTTTTTATATTAAACATTTTATCAATCAAATCTAGATCATGTTGTTTTATATATTTTTATAATTATTAAATCCTTAAGTTGGGAAAAATTTATTGACTCTAGGTTATCAACAAATATCCAAACACAACTCTATGAATCTGTCATGAAACATAATGAATAATTTAATTGGGTTCCACATTTATTAAAAAAATAATTGATATTTTTTAATTACTAAATGACAGAAATTCATATATTAAGGAATACAAATTGTTACTATAAAATTTATTTATTTGATGGGTTGGATGGAATTTTAATGAATTATTAAATATAAAATTAACCATAATTATTGGTATCGTATGAAATGATGAACCATCCACCAATATGAATTATTATTTAATGAATTGATTATAATAACTAGTAAATATTTCTGTGTGCCTGTGATGATATATGTAAACATGACACCACCCAATGTTTCTTGTATGAGGGTTTCTCATATAGACCATCTATTATATATTTTCATAAAAAATGTTAACTTATTTTATAATGAAAATAATAATAGATATACTTAATAAAATCACTTTTTTTATAAATTTTAGACATTTCTGTTGTCAATATTACTCATTTTTATACATATATTTTTATAATATTGTTTTTAAATCCATTTGCGAATGTTTATTGTTTTATTGTTGATTTTGAATAATTAGACTCTAATTCTAATGACAATATGTCCAGTACATATTCAGATAGTTCCTTTGTGAATTTTTTCTTCTGTTAACTACTAATAGTGACTTTTTTTTAATTATTTGGAATTTATAAGCTAATTAATTTCCTATAAGGAAATAATTTTGAAAAATTGTTTAAAATAAAAAACAATATTAATATATATAATTTTATATTATAATATTTTCATTAAATAGGCTCTATAAAAGGGTTTTTGTTTATTATTATATATAATGATCTTTCCATGAGGGATTGGATTGTTTAATATGTATATAATTTATTTACATAGAATATAAAAATTATTAATAAATATTTGGTTAAATTAATTAGGAGAATAAATAATGAATCATATTTGGTGGTATTGTTGATAAGTGTATCTCTGTGTGTCATTTTAAAGAATTTATATAAATAATGTGGATGAATTATTTAAATAATATGAATTATCACACACCCTATATATGATAAAAATAAAAATGGTTAATCTAAATTATTTTATATATCAAGTTATAATGTGGAATCAGCGTGTCAATTCGTGTTATTAAGAATTTTGATGATAAAAACCAAATATTTTAATGGATGTATCAACTAAAATATAATTCATTAATTAATATGAATATTGAACATGATGATGGTTTATAAATATTTTACTGATTTTTTTATCATTATGATAAAGATAATATTTTTAATAGATGACATATGATTCTTATTAATATTATGAAGAATTTATATCCAAATCATTATCTATTAATGATATGGATTTATGAAAATATACTAGTAGATAAAATTTTATTATGATGGAAGGTTGTGAGATTATACTTTAAATAACACATGATTATATTGATATAGATGCATGGCATGATTATTGATCAAAATATTGCATTTGTTCGATAAATTGAAACTTCAAATAAATAATATTGAATTTTTATAACACATTATTAAGCTATATATGAATATTCATAGAGTACGATAGAAAAATATTTTGGATGATTATATTGGAATGTACATATGAATAATAGATTTATTTTCGGTTGATTAATGTTAATGAATTTTTTTTGAACCTAATTTTTTAGTATAATGATTTTAAAGGTATTAAAGATATCAATTGTAATGACTAACTATTGTGATTTCTTTTATACTAACACATGATAAAGGTATATAATATGATAATGATATTTAAAATTAATTCAATTCTTATACACTACTTTTTGTATATTTGATAGTTAAATTTTTTTTTCTACTCATACATTCACTCATATATATAGTTTTGAGGTTATTAATGATATACATGAGTATTTGATATTATCCACCCCACACTAACATTGACTTGATATAGATAATTAATATTATATGTCATGATACTCTTTATCTAACATCGGTATTCTATTAAGTTGAATAATATTTCACTTGGTAAATATTGCATTCAGACAAACAACTTTTAGATCATGGGTGGAAAATCATAAAGATGTTTCAGAAGTATGAAACTTTCAATAGAGGATACAAACAATATTGAATGCATGTTTTATCTATGTTAATTCATTTATAAAATGATTTCAAATTTGAAGTGATATTCTAATATTATTTTACATTATGTTTTATTTGTTACACAATTATCATCCCGTTTTTGATAGATAAGATGTAACATCTTTCGAGGGAGTTATCTGGTGGTTCTAATGATTTATATAGTTTTAAAATAGGTACCCCTATATTAATAATTTATTAATATAATGGATAAAATTTGTTTTTAGATCCAATAAAGATTATAATTGAATAAAATTCAAGAGTTCCTCGCTGTTTTTTGTCCCCAAACATCCTTTTATGTCGGCAAATCAGAGTGTGTATTTTTCCCTAACATTGAGCGAGTTCATTTGTTTGTAGGAACTTGTTTAAAATGTTTGAGTTAATAATATATTGAAAAATAAATTATAAAATAAATATTAGATATAGAGGTTTTACAATGTGCATTACTATGTGCTAAATAAAAGACTATAAACCATGAATGTTTTGGGTTCACTAGAATCCAAAATTTTTATCTATTTTTGTGTATATAATTTCTTTCCATGCTCACTTCATGAAAGGATCATTGCATTTAATATTATGTTCACTGAGAGGTACACTAATACCCACAAATTATATCATGTGACTATACCTTTTCAAGATAGCGCATACATATATCTACTCTATTTATCAACATCTAGAATATTTCAATATTGTCATGAATGTATGACTATGTATTTATCTTAAATTTATAGATAATGATACACTAGTTTGTTTATCAATTCCATTAATATACTCCTATAATTGAAACATAATTTAAATGTAGATTGTATCATTACCTACAACATATTTTGATTTTGGAATAACATTCACACAATATATGTTACACAACATCTTACTGATATGATTCATTTAATTTTTCTTCAAACTATCCTAATGAAACTTCTTTTTTGTAAATTACTTCAATGTAATATACTGTTTGAATTCATACCAATACTACCCTTCTTGAACTTCTTTACATAACATAAGATTTTATGATACTTTTTCGAACTCTCATATTAAAAAGGTCCAACATGGGGATAATTTTACTTTTCATTGTAGTTTATTTTTGTCACTATTATCCTTCACACACTTATAGACACAATGAATGATTATTCCATGTATGATCCTTGGATTTATCATTGGTATCCTAATTATTTATTAATTTTTTCATACTGAAATTGTTAGAGAGGTATTCATAGGAATAACAATTATGAAAATATTTCTTCTTAAAGGATTAACATTTTACACACTATATAATTCACTATAAATACAACATATTATTATTGGTTCTTACATGTTTTTTCTTTAAATGGGTTCTTTATCCTTCTCCCTACAATTAAAAACTATCAAGTATTATGAAATGATCATTTAAATTAATTATTAAGAAGAAAAGCATTTCTCTTGAGAAAACATTCACAATATCATGTAAATATTCGTACATGATTTTCCGACTGTTGAACCCTCTCAAATTAAGTTGTTTATTGTGTTTTGATAATCCCAACAAATCTTTCATTATATCTTGATTATGATTAATACATTCTAAAAATACTTTAATATATGTTGTTACCTTCATTATGCTTAAATTAAGTATTTTTAATTATCCGATATATGTTTACTATGACTTAACTCATTCTGCCAAGTGAATGCTCAAACTGTTTTCAGGTACCGTTATAAACTAGCTACCGATACAGAGTAGATAAATTGTTTGACATTAGCTACTGTCAGAAAAAACAACTACCGTTACAAGCTAACAATCGTTACAGCTCATAGCGACCGATACAGTTAAGTCTACTAATATGTTGGAGCTACCGCTATAAGAGAGCTACCAATACAGCTACCGGTGCAGCTACCGATACCCAACTGATACCCAAAGTCCATCGCTGCATCAAAATCTACTAATAGAGCTACCGATACAATGAAGTTGACAGTTACCAATATACTGAAGTCCACCATTATGCTACCAATAAAGAGCTACCGCTACCGATACAAGGCAGAGCCACAACTACCGATAAAGAGCTACCGCTACCATTACAAGGCAGAACCACCGCTACTGTTACAAGTCCACTGCTACTTATAAATCAAGTCTACTGATAGACAAGCCTACCGTTAAAAATGTCTACCGATACTCAGACCTATAGACACCCTCTGTAACACAAGTCTACCATTATCATGAGCAACCGTTCAGAGACAGAACCCCGACATGCTTTAATTCCTTATTAATGTTTAACCTTACCAACAGTCATATTAGGTATATATTAATGCACTGACATATTTTTAATGTCTGTTTGTTGGATGTTAGGAAACCATATCTCGTACCTACAAAAAGGAAATCATATCTTTTGCCGAAGCTCGTGCTTTAAAAGAAGGATGTTGTTGTAGAGCTAAAATATACACACGGGCATATACACACGAATAGATCAGAGAGTTGAACACGTGCTGTGAATAGGTTGCAGCCGCACTGAACAAGTGAAGAACACTCAAGCTAGTGTACAAAAAGAGAGATGTATGAGCTTACAAAAAGATCACCTACAATCGTTCTAACCAGTGAAGAGCTGAGAACGAGAACATAAAACAAGAACATCATCTAATACTTCTTCTCTATCTCTAAACCTGGAAGTCAAGGAAACAGACGATACTCTGTTTTCCAGACAAAAACCAGAAGAGGACTCAGAGTGAATTCTGATCAATCAAAGGAGTCCAGAACTGCACGACAATCACTAGAGCCATTTCTAAACTCTAAATATTTTCTCTGTGATTTATCTTTTTTACATATTGAGCAGTGTGTGTTATATACTGTATTTTACACACACACTTTCTTTTGTGCCCTAACTGGAGGATTTGTAAATCCTCACTCAACTCTCTTACTTCTTTTATTTCCCACTGGGATAGTGGTAGAGGTCGTGTGGCCTGGACAGCTGGTTTCTGTTGTTTCTGTTCCCACAGATAACATTGGTAGAGGTCTTGGACCTGGACAGTTCTATACTGTTGCAATCCCCAATCCAGGGTGTGGATCATCTTTATACAAATTGTTGAGAGGACTAAGTCTCGGCTTGAGACTGAACCTCTTGGTTATATTTGCTGTGCTATATCTTTCAAAGTTATTCTTTATTCCACAGCTAATTTCATTAATACCAAAACTATTTTAAAGTCACTTTGATAATTAAATTTTCAAGTGTTTATATTAGTTGTAAATCAGTAAGTTGGTTTCAAAAGATAATAAACCTTTCTGTTTTGATTAATTGGGAAATAATCAATCCCTTGATAACCCAACCGAACCCTTACTTTTATATAAATTCACTACAGTTTAATGTAGTATTATACTTGGGGGATTTTAAGAAAATGTTTTAAAACAGAAATTTTAATTAGAACTCAATTCACCCCCCACCTCTTGAGTATCCACTCCGACCAACATTTGGTATCAGAGGTTGTTAAAATATTTTCTAATGTACTCTGTTTTTCAACTATGATTTTAGTTGTATTTTAAAGTTCTTAAACTTTCTGTTATTTCTAAATTTTTATATCTTTAAAATATTTGCTTTAATTTAGTTATCATGGACAATAGAGTTGAAGGTGTTGCTACAAATAGACCACCCTTTTTCAATGGCACCAACTATGCTCAGTGAAAATCAAGATGAAAATTCATTTAGAGAGAATGGGTTTTGATATTTGGACTTCTATAGAATCTGAATACAAAATACCAACCACTGTTAGATATAGTTGGAATGAAGCTACTAAGACAGCCTACAATAATAATTGTAATTCTATGAATGCTTTGTACTGTGCTCTAGGAGATGAGGAATTTAATAGAATATCTGCTTGTAAAACTGCATATGAAATTTGGGATACCTTAGATGATTCTCATGAAGGAACAACTAATGTTAAGGAGATGATATTGAATACCTATACTATTAAGTATGATAATTTTAAAATGAAGACTGATGAACCCATTTCTGACATGTATCTTAGGTTTAATGTAATTGTCAACACAATGGCTTCTTTGGGAAAGGATGTTCCATCAAAGGAACAAATTATGAGAATTCTGAGATGTCTACCTGAAAGATGGAGGGGAACTTCTATCTCATTTAGAGAATCATGTGACATTGGAGAACTTCCAGTCAACGAACTAATTGGAAAACTGATGATGTATGAATAGGAACTCAAGGTGAACAAAGAATAAGATGATGAACCTAGGAGGAAGTCTATTACCTTCAAAACTACAACCTCAAAGAATAAGGACAGGGAAAAGCTTCAAGCTATCATTGAAAGTTCAAGCTGTGAAGACAATGAGAGTGATTCTGACAGTGATGCTGAGATGGCTCACATTTCCAGATGGTTTAAAAAAATTTATAGGAAGAAGAAGTTTTTCAGAAAGTCAAACTACAAAGCTAAGTATGACAACAAAGGACATTGGAAAAAGGATTGGAAGAAGCCTGATAAATCAGATGAAGTTGTCTGTTATGAGTTCAAAAGGAAAGGACACATAAAAGCAGACTGTCCAAAGCTGAAATACAAGAAGAAGTATGAATACAAGGATAACAAGTATAAGAAATCCATGAAGGCTACTTGGAGTGCTTCTGAGGACAGTTCTAGTGAATTTGAAGTTTCTGAAACAGAACACAGAAACAAGGCGAACATGTGTTTTATGACAAACACTTCTGAGGTAACTTCAGAAACTCCTGCTTCTAATTCATATTATTCTGGAGATGATTCTGAATGTGATAACATGTCTAAATCCGAACTGTTTGAATATTTTGATATGTTAGAAGAAACCTTTAATGATGTGAAAGACAAATACAAAGGTTTAAAGAAACATTGTGCTTTAACTGTTAAACATAAATCTGATCTTGATATTGAAATGGAAAAGAATGCTCAATTGCTTAAAGAGAATACTGAACTAAAATTGTCTAATGAGCAAATCAAGAAAGACTTATAGAAATTTACCAATGGTAAAGATACTATTACTCAAATTCTAGGTAAGCAAATAGCACCTAAATACACTATTGGTGTAGGATACCAACCTGGACAAAGGAAAATTACCAAAACTAGATTCATTACTAAATCTGGACAGAATGTAGCTAGCTTTGGAACTTCCTATGCTTCAACTAGTTATATTCATAGTTATGGATCTAATAAGGTTTATCTTTCAAAATCTGTTGATTCTAGAAATTTTATGAGACCCATTAGACAAATATGGGTACCTAAAGTGTTATTGGCTGACCTGTCTGGGCCCAAGAAAATATGGGTACCAAAATCATTTCCTGTTTAAATCTATGTTGTAGGAATCCTACTTAAAGAGTTCCTGTAAAAATACCTGGTACTTGGAAAGAGGATGTTCAAGACATATGTAAGGAGACTTCTCATGCTTTAAAAGATTAGTCAGAGTTGATGGAGGGTTTTTCACTTTTGGTGATAACTCAAAAGGAAAAATCGTCGGCTTAGGCCAGATTGGTAACAATCACTCAGTATTAATGTCTAAAGTTTTATTTGTTGATGGACTTAAATACAATTTGTTAAGTATTTCTCAGTTATGTGATGATTGTTTTTATGTTAAATTTGAAAATGATTATTGCAATGTTTTTAATTCTAAAAATGTTTTAGTGTTTGATACGTTGAGAAATTAAAATGTTTATGCTGTTGATTTAAATTCTTTAGCTAAGCAAAATATTACTTGTTTAAATGCTTTCCATAAAGAGTCTTGGCTTTGGAACAGAAGATTAGGACACTGTAATGTTCATTCACTTAGAATACTTGCTAGGAAGAACTTAGTTAGAGACCACCCCAAACTTGAATTTACAGTAGACAAAGTTTATAATCCCTGTAAAAAAGGAAAGAAACATAAAGTTTCTATTAAATCAAAGAAAGAAGTGTCAACTTATCAACCTCTCGAGTTGGTTCACATGGATTTATTTGGACCTTCTCGAGTTTCCAGTTTAAATGGGAAGCATTATGTCTATGTTCTTGTAGATAACTGTTCTAGATATACTTGGATATATTTTTTAGCTCACAAAAGCGAAGCATGTTCTTTCTTTGTAAAATACTCCAAGTCTGTAGAAAACCTTGTTGGACTTATGATTAAAACTCTAAGATGTGATCATGGCCGTGAGTTTGAAAATCATGAGTTTGAATCTTACTGCTCACACAATGGCTATAGTCCCAATTTCCCTGCCCCTAGGACACCCCAGCAAAATGGTGTAGTAGAAAGGAGGAATAGAACCCAGCAAGAAATTGCTAGGACTATTCTTAATGAGTATGAACTACCTGTTTATTTTTGGGCTGAAGCTGTAAATATAGCTTGTTATATTATTAATGGAGTCTTGATTAGAACTGTTCTTAAGAGGACCCCTTATAGGTTGTGGAACCATAGGAAACCTAAGGTTACCTACTTAAAAGTTTTTGGCTGCGAAGTCTTTATTCTTAATACTAATGATAATCTTGACAAGTTTGAATCCAAGAGTGATGAAGGAATTTTCCTAGGTTACTCTATTTCTAGTAAAGCCTATAGAGTGTTTAATAAGAGAACCAAATGTGTGGAAGAATCTGTTCACATCAAATTTGATGAAACTGATCCACATGAACCTAAGACCTATCTTGAAAATATTGAAGATGATCTCTCGATTTTGAACCCTAATGATAAAGAAAGTGGACCTGCAGTGAAAACATCAAGTTCTGGATATTTTCCAGAACCTACTTCTGTTGAACCTCAACCTGTTTCTGAACCTAAAATCTTTAGCCCTACCTTTTCAAGACCAACTAGGATTCTAAGTAACCATCCTTTAGATGCTGTTGTAGGAAATCTTGATAGAGGTACACAGACTAGATCTTCTCTTAGAAATCCGGTTGAACATAAATCCTTCTTGTCACAACTAGAACCTAAAAATATCAATGATGCTATCAATGATGAATTCTGGGTAATGACTATGCAAGAAGAACTAAATCAATTTGAAAGAAACAAAGTCTGGAAATTAGTAGAAAGACCTAAGGAAACTATCACCATATGCACAAAATGGGTGTTTAGAAACAAAGTTGATGAATATGGAAACATCATTAGAAACAAAGTTGGGCTAGTTTCACAAGGTTACAATAAAGAAGAAGGAATTTACTATGAGGAAACCTTTGCACCTGTAGCTATATTAGAGGCTATTAGGATCTTACATGCCTATGCATCACATTTGAATTTCAAGTTATATCAAATGGATGTGAAATTTTCTTTTTTAAATGGTTTTATTGTTGAAGATGTTTTTTTAGAACAACCACCTAGTTTTTCAAATCATCATTTTCAAAATCATGTTTTTAAACTTTCTAAAGATTTATATGGTTTAAAACAAGCTCCAAGAGCTTGGTATGAAAGACTTTCATACTTTCTTATTTCAAAAGGATTTACAAAAGGAATAGCTGACCCCAATCTTTTTATAAAAAGAATTTCAAAAGATGTATTAATAGTACAAATCTATGATGATGATATTATTTTTGGATCTTCTAAAAATTCTCTATGTACTGATTTTTCAAAGGCTTTGCAGAATGAATTTGAAATGAGCTTAATGGGAGAGCTTATGTATTTTCTTGGTTTTCATATTTTTCAAACTAATGATTGAATTATCTTAAATAAAATTAAATATAATAAGGATTTATTAAAACGTTTTGGATTGTATAGTATTAAATAAAGTGATATACCTATGAGTACCACCTGTAAATTTGATGTTGATGAATCTAGGAAACCAGTTGATCAAACTAATTACAGAGGTATGGTTGGGAGTTTACTTTATCTTACTGCTAGTCAACCAGATATTATGTTAATGTTTGTATGTGTGCTAGATTTCAAGCTAATCCTAAGGAATCACATTTTCTTGATGTTAAAAGGATTTTTAAATATCTTATGTATACTGTAAATTTAGGCTTGTTTTATCCAAAAGGACAATCATTTGACTTAACAAGTTATTCAGATGCGGATTTCACTGGATGTAAGTTATATAGGAAGAGAACATCTGGAACATGTCACTTACTTGGAAAATACCTAGTATCATGATGTAGTATGAAACAGAACTCGATCGCATTGTCTACTGCTGAAGCAGAATACATCGCTGCTGGTAGTTGCTGTGCACAGATTCTGTGGATGAAACACACACTACTGGATTATGGATTTGACTTTAAACATGTTACAATCAACTGTGACAACACTAGTACGATTAATATCTCTATGAATCCTGTGTCTCACTCTAGAACTAAACATATTGATGTTAGACACCATTTTCTTTGAGATCATTATCAAAGAGGTGATATAACACATGAGTTCATAGGCACTGAACATCAATTAGCTGATATTTTCACTAAGACTTTATGATCAGAAAGATTAAGTTTCATTAAACATGAATTAGGAATGATAACTTACCCTTGAAACAGTTAGGGAGACCTCACCGTTAGGGAGACCTCACCGTTAGGGAGACCTCACCGTTAGGGAAACCTTACTGTTAGAAGACTTTACCGGTACATTTCCACACTGTATTTTTCTATAAATCCATGTCATCGAACTGTTTTATTTTATTTATGATTTATGTGATTTTTTAATCCTAAATGATATTAAAACTCGAACTAGACTCCCTCAATCTCACCGCGAACCTGTCTGCTCGAACTCTCCTAAACCTAAACCTCTCGACCTTCAGAACCCTAGCCTCAAATCTGTAATGGCCTGCGTCAAGAGACCTCAGATGACTGATTGAAATGATGCTCCAGTAGTGAAGAGACAAAAAGAAGGTAATACTGATGCTAGTGGAAGTGGTAGTGGAAGTGTAGCTCAGAGAACACCAGTAAACCCACACCTATTGAAGCGCGAGATAGTTGTTGAAAAAGAGGTGTGTGCAGAATGGCTTATAGAAAGCATGCCATTTGTTCTTAGAGTGTTAGAAGAACATGGTTGTCTAGAATTATTCGTGAACAACAACAGACCATATTATCCAGGACTGGTGAAATAGTTCTACGAATTTGTTTGTTTTGAAAAGTCTGAAGAAGAAAGCAGAATGGTTTCATATGTGAATGGCCAGGATGTGTCGTTTACATCAGGATAATGGGCTGAGAACCTGAGAGTTCCTCATGAGGGAGATTTTACTTTTTATTCCAAGTCTGTACCTTTGACCAGTGATGTGTTTCAATATGAATATGCTTTTTTGATACTCACAGGGAATGGGACTCCTAGAAAGGTGATTGCTGCAGAGATGGTAGGAGAAGATAACCTGTTATTTATATTCATTCACCATGTTGTTAGTCCGAGAAGAAGAGACTTTTACACTTTAAGATTCCAAGACATATATATGTTACATTTTATAAAGCATAGTGTGAGAATCAATCTATGTAGATTGATTATGGTTCAAGTGGAAGAGATGACTAGACTGAAGTCAAAATCAAATGCCTTGTTTTTCTCAAAGCTAATTTCTGTGATGCTGAAAGCGAAGGAGATAGCTGGACCTTAAGATGAGCTGTTAGTGGTTAAGGATAACTTCTGTATTACAAGAACTATATGTAAATACATGAAAGTCAGCTGGAATCCTTGGAAGAAATCATGGGAAAATGATGATGGACGAATTTATGACAAGTTCACTCCTATGGATCATCCATCTAGACCAAAGGATGTGAGAGATCCTGGTCTTAGACCAGATGAGCCAGAACCATTCTACAGTGATGATGAAGTTGAGGAGGAAGAGACTTCAGTTGAGGAAGGAGGAGACCCAGACTTACCCCTAGTCCTATGCATCACGTTATTTCTTATGGAGCAGCTAGACCTCCAAAAGCACTACCAAATAGAGAAACTGTCTAGAAGGACAATGATTCAGAGACTACAGAAGAAGGAGAAGAATCATGAAAATATGTTGTCAAGGACACCTCTAAGGAGGATGAGACAACCAAATCTGATCATAGAGAAAAGGAGGCTGATAATGAAGCAGATGATGAGGAAAATGTTGAGAAAGAGCTCAGTTTGAGTCCTCTCATAGTCAGTACAGTCAGGATAGTACTTGATCAGGAAGACATAGCAGCAGAACCTATTGATGAGAGAGTCATTAATGACTCAGAACAAATGGCTACTGGATTTGCTGTAATTATAGAGGAAATTGCAGAATTACCTCAGGAAGAAGAGTTGGAAGAGATACCAAAGGAAATTGTTCCATGTGAGGGAGAGAATTTTGGCTCAGTATCAGTATCATATGACATTGAAGGTTGGACATCAAATCCTAGATATATGATTCTTGGAATTTCTTATTGCTATTCTGATGAAGAAGACCAACCCCAAAAGGAGTCAATTAACTTACCTACTGTGGCAGACAATGTGGCAACCAAGGAGGATCTTAAGTCTTTAAAAGCCGAATTGATAGAATAAATAAGAGAATCAGTGGCAGATATGAAGAAAAGTATGGTTGAAGAGATGAAAAGCGTGGGGAAATCCCTTAAGTTATCCATTGTATGTAGCATGTCCAATCCTGTGAAAGAAATGGTGGATGAAATTAAAGTGTGCCACACTCAGATTGATAGTTGGAGAGGCATTGTAGTTTCTCTTAGACAATCAATTTCTTCATGGACTGCTTTGTACAATTCTCAAACCCAAGTGCACACTGAAATTCGATATATCAATGAAGTGGTCAAACAGTTTGTGGATGTTTCTGAGGCCTTTAAGAAGCTAGTTAAAGACCATATGAACAGTGAGGATGAACTTGTTCAGAAGGTGGTTAGTGGTCTGACTCACTCTTTCAAGGAGACAGTGGCATTCTCAATGAAACCTCTTCCCTCATCCTGCACAAGTGTGAACCTTGACCAAATCTGCACTATTGTTTAGGAAGAATTGGCTAAGGCCAGTCTCAGTGGTGCATCAGATACCCAGATTCTTTCTACCATTAGGGAAGTTAGTAGTTTTGTTCGTGATCACCTGCGGGTAGCTACTGCTTCTCCAGAGGCAATAAAAAATAAGGTGGATGCTTATTTTGAAAAAGTTTATACCAAGCACCAAATGAAAAACCATTTCAAGATTTTGATTGAGAATATGAAGTTACCTCCAGTTACCGAAGCCTTCAGAGAACAGGTTAGTAAGCTCAGGGAGCTTACTCCTGCTTTAGATAAGTTTATTGGGAACAGAGATGATTCTTTATCTACTATGGAGAGAGGTGGAAGCATCATCATGGATTTCAGGAATCTCTTGCTGCCTTTACTACATGGGGATGCTCAGCCAGTTATTGTACCCCCTACCCTTCCACCTTCTGCCTCTGGGAGTACTCCTCAACTGACTCCAGTTCAAGCCATCAGGAGCTTGACACCTTCGATCCCTCGGAGAGAGATAGATTACAGATCTGGTACTGTTTCAGTTGCTGATCCACCAGTTGTTCTTTCAGGAATCCCCAAGCATGCTGACTCTACCTTTTCACCCTCTGCTGATCCCAAGGGAAAGACACCTATTCAAGAGGATGATTGAGTGCTTCTAGATATTTTTATGATGGGATTCATTGTATTTTTTTTACTTTTCTTACTGTCCGAAATGTATCTTTTTCTTATCAATCCAATACTTCATTCCTCTATTCACTGTCTATTTTACTCTGTATATTTCCTTTCCTAGTCCCTCTATTTTCTCTGATACCCTCCTTTTTGTTAATCACAAATGGGGAGAAATTTTTGGAAACCTGTACCCAGAGAGTGAGAACGAGAATGTTGTCCACCTAAGGGGACAATGGGGGAGAAAATCACTACTTTGGAGGAGAATCCTGTACTTAAATTGATAGGGGGAGGAATATGAAAATGAAAGAATCTTTCTTGCATTTTCCTCTGATACTACATTATTTCTTGATATATTCCTGTTTTCACATTTTTCCTATGATATTTTTTTATTTTTATTTTTGATATCTATTCCTGAGATTTTTTTCCCTCTGATACTATACTGTTGATATAATACATTGATATATATATTCCTTTCTCTGATATTACGTTATTTTCGCATAAGTTGTGATTATCAAAAAGGGGGAGATTGTTGAATCCACTGGAATTAAGTTGCTTTATTATGTTTTGATAATCCCAAACATTATTTCTTTATATCTTTAGTATGGTTAATACATTAAAAATATACTTTAATATATGTTGTTACATTAATTATGCTTAAATTATGTCTTTTGAATTATCCGATATATGTTTATTATGACTTAACTAATTCTGCCAAGTGAATGCTCAAACAGTTTTCAGCTACCGTTACAAACTAGCTACCGATACAGAGTAGAGAAACCATTAGATAGTAGCTACCGTCAGAACAAACAGCTACCATTACAAGCTAGAAACTGTTATAGCTCACAGCTACCGATACAGTTAAGTCTACAGATATGGTGGAGCTACCGCTATAAGAGAGCTACCGATACAGCTACCAGTACAGCTACCGGTACCCAACTGATACCCAAAGGCCATCGCTGCATTAGAATCTACTGATAGAGCTACTGATACAATGACGTTGACAGTTACCGATATGCTGAAGTCCACCGTTATGCTACCAATAAAGAGCTACCGCTACCGATACAAGGCAGAGCCACATCTACTGATAAAGAGCTACCGCTACTGTTACAAGGTAGAGCCACCGCTACTGTTACAAGTCCACCACTACCAATACATCAAGTCTACTGATAGACAAGCCTACCGTTATAAATGACTACCAATACTCAGACCTACATACACCTACTGTAACTCAAGTCTACCATTATCACGAGAAACCATTCAGAGACAGAACCCCGACATGCTTTAATTCTTTATTATTGTTTAACCTAACCAATAGTCATATTAGGTATATATTAATGCACTAACATATTATTAAGGTCTGTTTGTTGGATGTTAGGAAACCGTACCTCGTACCTGCAAAAAGGAAATCATATCTTTTGCCAGAGCTCATGCTTTAAAAGAGGGATGCTGTTGTAGAGCTAAAATATACACACTCGCTTATACACACGAATAGATCAGAGAGTTGAACACGTGATGTGAATAGGTTGCAGTCGCGCTGAACATGTGAGGAACACTCGAGCTGGTGTACAAAAAGAGAGACTCTACGCTTACAAGAAGATCACCTACAATAGTGATAACCGGTGAAGAGCTGAGAACGAGAACATAAAACAAGAACTTCATCGACTACTTATTCTCTATCTCTGAACCTGGAAGTCAAGGAAACAGACGATACTCTATTTTCCAGACAAAAACCAGAAGAGGACTCAGAGCAAATTCTGATCAATCAAAGGAGTCCAGAACTGCACGACAATCACTAGAGAAATTTCTAAACTCCAAATATTTGCTCTGTGATTTATCTTTTTACATATTGAGTAGTGTGTGTTATATGCTGTATTTTACACATACACTGTCTTTTGTGCCTTAACTGGAGTATTTGTAAATCCTCACTCAAATGTCTTACTTCTTTCATTTCCCACTGGGATAGTGGTAGAGGTCGTGTGACCTGGACAGCTGGTTGCTGTTGTTTCTGTTCCCATGGATAACAGTGGTAGAGGTCTTAGACCTGGATAGTTGTATACTGTTGAAATCCCCAATCCAGGGTGTGGATCATATTTATACAAATTTTTGAGAGGACTATGTCTCGGCTTGAGATTGAACCTCTTGGTTATATCTGCTATGCTATATCTTTCAAAGATATTCTTTATTCTGCTGCTAATTTCTTTAAATCCAATACTGTTTTAAAGTCACTTTGATAATTAAATTTTCAAGTGTTTATATTAGTTGTAAATCAGTAAGTTGGTTTCAAAAGTTAATCAACCTTTCTATTTTGATTAAATAGGAAATAATCAATCCCTTGAGAACCCAACCGAACCCTTACTTTGATATAAATTCACTACATTTTAATTTAGTATTTTATTAGGGGGATTTTAAGACAAAGTTTTAAAACAGAAATTTTAATTGGAACTCAATTCACCCCCCTCTTGAGTGTCCACTCCGACCAATATAGACGGTTACCACCAATTAATAATAAAGGAAATATGGACCAAATACTTTAGTTTTCAATAACTAAATTCCTTGAATCAATCATAGACACATGATTCAATCGGAAATTATATGTGACATACTTCATAAATTATTATATAAATACTATATATATACATTTACTTTTTTCCAAATACACCTTGAAATTTAATGAGTGGACTTCTAATATTTCAATATATTTCAATGATCAATAAATATCTAAAAAATAAAAATGATTATATTTCATGAATCTTATTCTGATTACATTTAGGAATATGAATTAAAAATTTATGTCTCTCGGAAATTCTTCATTCATCTTTAAAGTATATGACTAACTTTAGAATAGATTAAAAAGAAACGAATAACAAATTGATGGATCAAAAAACATTCATTCTAATATTCATTTACATTGTAAATTATCATAATACAAAATGAAAATAAAATAAACATTCCCATTTTTTTTCTTTTTTATGAAATACATGTCTCGTCTATCACACAATGTTAATGTGAGTATTTATTTTATTAAAAATAAATGTTTAATATAGAATTACTATCCATATATCATTAGTCTTTTAAGATCCTCCACAATATTAGAGCATGATCAAAATCCATTCCTAATATGTCAATAAATCAACATAAATTCATATATTTAACAACAATTCGATGAGATCATATCCTCATCAAACCAATATTTTCTTGACATCACTTACTAGGAAATATTGTTAGTCTCAAATATTCTCAATTGAGTTTAAATTTAAGGCTAATTATTTTACACCATTTGAAGATAACCCCAAAAATAAAGAACATAACAAAAATGAGACACAACATATATGTCATGTAATGACCCGCATTAACTAAGATGATGGTCGAGACAACAAACTACTATACCCTTCTTTCCTAAAGTTGAATGAGAGACAATGAACCCCATGCACTGCCTTCAATAGGACATTGAGTGGAAATTAACACCAAGGGTATAGAATGGCACATTTTATGGAAGGAATTACTCTTTTAATTTAGCAGGATCTGGAGGTACGATGGTAAAAACCCAATCAACTGCAAAATATGAATGTAAATGTAATTCCAAAACCCATTACCATATGCATTTAAAAAAATTAACCCAAACGAGGTACAATAAAACTCCATAGGTAATGCACAAAAATATAATCAATCGCAACAAAAACTATCCCAACGTTTGAGCTATTATGTTCCTATAAGGTCCCCGATGTCCACTAGGAAACATTAAAATAACATTATATACGTAGGGTGAGTATATAGGTATTCTCAGTAGGGAAAACCAAAATATCTCTTTGAAAGGTGGATATGCACTGTAATTCCCTGTGAGAAAAGGAGATAATAGAAGCACCTAACAAAATAAAAACCACCGAAACCCCACCATGTAACACTCCCCAAATATAGAATGTCATGTAATGTAATAATAATAAAACAAAAATATCGGGGTACCCCAGACCACTTTCACACCGGTTATTGAAGACACCCAATGCATCAGACCCACCCCCAACACCATTTTTCACTACAGTACAACTACCCCCAATAGAAACCATTTATGCCTCCACATCCTCACATACCACCCGCAGACACCTAGTCTACCACAAAAACACACATACCTGCCCAATGAATCCTCAGTCATAACATCAACTATCTTGCCCAATGACACTTGGGCCTCATCCTAAAGACATTTGGGAAACAATCCTTGCCGCACACAACTATGCCATCCACCATAATGTACCATGCATAAAGATTTTTAGGCTATAATGGAACTCAGGCTATCAAAATAGTCTCTATGAGTCATGGGCTACTCGGGAGAGGGGGCATAAAATGATCTAATAACCATCAACTCGAAGGAGTGTTTGAAAAAACAACCACCCCCATGAAATAGGGTGTTCGAAACGATGTTATCAATGTGGGTGAGATGCGAATAAGAAACAGAAAAACTAATTCTATACCCATAGGTTTACAAAAACTCATCCCAACCTATGTATTCAAAAACCATCCCTTACACGAACTCCCTTATTATTATTAATTCATACAAAAGAAAAACATCCACAACTACAACATATCACATTCCATGAAAATAATTCCCCACTGAATCCATTCTTCTTATTGTATTCAAGTGATTACATTTAAATATTTATTCACTACAGGTAAATAATGTGCATAGACACTAGACAAGGATGAAAAAAACATGCTTTAATTTTAGAATTCACACCCATTTCTCTTTTAATGTTACTACAAAAAAAGGGATTTGTGAGATTCATTTAACTATTGGAAGAATACCAAGCCCCAATATATGGCCCCTTACTGTCACTAATCCCAAAACCTAAACTAAACAATATGGGATCCTATCTCGATTCACATCACCCCACAAGAATCAAGAATAACATTTGTTCTTATAAGAATAACAAAACAATGGTGTTTTTAGATTTCAACCACACCATTTATAATGTTTTGCCTATTTGTTTGTTTTACTATGGTGATCACCTAGGGATTCATATTCATAAGGAATCAATTTAATCAACCAATTTTACATGAATAACTAGTTACTATGTTTCAATAATTAAATCACAATATCATACAAAAAAAATAGGTTCATTACTATGCACTAATGGACTTTCAATGGACATAATTTTCAGTCATAATAAGCCCATTCAATTCATAAAATATTAATGAAGACAAAATATTACGTCATCATCATCACAAAAATACCCTTAATTCTTTAGAGACAATTTAATATATTTGTTAAGGATGGGTTCCCTTCACTCCGTGGGGATACATTTTTATACCCATCCGTCATGACTCACAGTAAAAGAGACGAAGGATGATCCTACCTCGATGATCAACAATCAATAATTTCTCCTCCTGCCAAGAACTTGGGATGAAAGACTTATACTTGAAGTACTCCAAGGACTCCAAGAGTGAGTAGGAATGTCTCTATCTCGGGAGAACAACTGTCCATCTTAGGATAGACTCAAAAAAAACCCAGGAAAGGAAAATAGTCCACCAATAAAGAAGAATGAAACTCAGTTTGATAAATGGTGAGATCCTAGAGTTATGGGATGTGAAATATTTAATCTTTTTAAAGGAAAGTCATGGTTTGTACCATGTAATTTGATGGTTACACATGATTTAATTAAATTTTATTTGAAATGTACATCAGAGTGGTAGTGATAATGACAGGTAGTTAAAGGGTTTCCTTTAAATAGAAAAAATCCCACGTAATAGGGGCGAGGATGGAAACATGGGACATGGTATGTTACAAAGGAAAAACCCATAACATTTTGTAAGTCAAGTGTCACCTTGATATTTGTGTATTTTAGATAACATTTATGGGCTTTAAATGGATTCTAAAGGCGTATTAAAATAATTTTACGTCAAAAGATACTGTACAGAACTGAAACTGGAAAATGTAGATACAGGAAACAAACAAAGGGTGGGACACCATTTAATGAGGCACTGTAATGCCATACTATCACATTTCCACGTTAACTCTGGCACTAGTTTTGTGTAATAATGTAATCGGTGCTGCCATTTGGGTGTGCGACCGTGATGGAGTGACCGTTACGGTGCCACTGTCATTGTTCTTCTGTGAACGATGCAACAATATCGGTGAAACCGTTTGGTGGAAGAGAGTTTTTGGAAAACTATTTAATGTGTCCTAAATTTTCCCCAAGACACACCAAACACTATAAATTTGGAAAATTAGTGGATCCGAAGGGTCTGAGCCAATACATCAGATACCTCTCAAACAATTATTAACCTTGAGAATCCAAGAGTAAGCTCGATGAAAAGAGATGGATTTGAATTACCACCTCATATGATACATACCAGGAGTAAACCACCTTGAAATATGGGAAGACCTCTCCCACACACTGATCAAAAATAGAGGCACTGCCACTCCCCTCCCATAATAAATCATGCGATAATTTAAATTCCATACATTCCAGTCACATGGATTTGTTAGTCCCTTCAGCCATTTCAAGATATTATATATATTGGGCGGCACTAACTCGACTGCTAGGGTTTAACCACATCCACTTTAACGCATCTTAATTACGGATCATGTCTTCCCCTCCCCACATGCAGGACTCTTCACACACATTCATAGAATAAGGGAATCATCCAATCTCATAGTAAACAAGGTTTATCATTACATCACAGTCTAGAATAAAAAAACACAGAAAAAATACTCAAAACTAATCTGGGTATTGGGCACACATTTCAGCCTTTAGTTACATGATACTCTCCTAGAGGCCACCAAGCCTCCATAACAAGCGTACTAAGGGAATTATTCTTCTATGCATCACCTTCTCCTAACGATCTTCGATCCTCAGTAGTTGATATACAAACGTTGCATCTTCCTCGATATCCAGTTGTGCCCAGTTGAGGTCTTCTAGATCATCATCTAGATATCGATGGAGTTGAGACACCTGGGAGATGTCTTTCTCCCTCGGAAGAAGTGGTGGTAGTTCCAGCTGATAATCCACTTTGCCGAACCGCCACAACAGTTTGAAGGGTTCAATGTACATAGGAGAGAACTTATATCCCATGTGGATCCTCTATTTCCCACACAAAGAGGATACCTTCAGGAACATGTCACCCACAACCTTGAACTCCAAAGGTCTCATCCTATTATCTTCATATGACTTATTCTAGTCATGAGCTACCTTCATACTCTCCCGTATAAGCTGAACCTTCTACATCATGCTCTACACCACCTCGGGGCCCTGAACACCTAGTTCCCTGAACTCTATCCAGCACAAGGGTGAGCGACATGGGGTCCGGTACAAGTCTTCTAAAAGGAATTTCTATTAGTATAGTGATAACTATTGATGTAGGAATAATATAATATAGTCATGTGTCGCACTCACGATCCCCCCATGTCCAAAACATCGGCCCATTCCATATCATCATATGCATGGATGGTCCACTCTCTCTCCCCTTCTTTTTAGGGGTAAAAAGTATTGCATAGGCATAGCTAGGTGCTAAAATCATGTTGCAATATTCTCTATAATAGTGATGTATACCATGTATCTTGATCGGAGACTATAGACCATGGAACCTCGTGTAACAACACCACCTCATCCACATACCTCTGTGTTTAGGAATCCACCTCACTCGACTACTTGATTTTCATGAAGGGAGTTGATTCTAAAATTTGGTTCACCATTTCCGAGATTGCATCATATCATCCTTCAAAACAAGGTAATCCCATGAGGAAATAAATTGATATTTCATCACAGTTCCACTCGGTGTCATCTAAAGGTTTTAATAGTCTTCCTAGGGAATGCTGTTCGCCCTTCACCTGCTGACACATGTGGCACATCACCACAACTCTACCACCACCCAATTCACTCCAGGCCACCAAAACAAACTCATCAAGTCCTGGTACATCTTGGATACTCATGGGTGTACCACTAGGGGTGAGTTTTGGAACTCACTAAGAACCCTCTCTCACATTTCCACTTGGAAACAACATCATTCCATGAAATAACATTCAAATTTTGTTTGTCTTCCAACTATCCTTTCTGGTTCATTTCCCGAGCTATCATGATCGTGCATCACTTCATCCACTAAATATCCCCTCTAAGACTCCTCCACATACTGTTTCCAGGAAAATTCCCCATCATTTCGAACATGATTCCCCTATCATCATCCACCCATGCATCCAGGTTCAATGTAGATAACTCCCCCATCACCTTCCATGCATCGGCTTATTCACATAGTGAAACATTATGCAAATTCCTACTCTGGGCATCACCACCGCATTCTCATTCCCAAAGTAGTAGGATATATCGAAGTCTTATTCATGATGTATCTAAATCCACCTATGATATCATAAGTCCAAGTCACACTGGGAGAAGATATACCTCCAGATCTTTTGATTCATGAAGACAACGAAATGCCCTCGATTAATGTAACTTCACCACATGTTCTTAGTGAAAACTACCACTACAAGATCTAGGACATGGGTGGAATAGTTACGTTCATGAGGAAATAACTAAAAAGAACCATAATAGATCACTCCCCACTACTACAGATGCCCACACCCTAGGCATAGGCCTTAAGAATCCTAGAACAATTCAATCGCTACCCCTTCTCCAAGAAACCTCTGCACTGTGGCACCAACACGCATCCCCTTAAGATAGCTGAAGGCTATCTGGAACTTCTCACTCAACACAAAAGCCTAGTCATTCACGTTCAAGGCAATCCTAGGTGTTTCAACTCAATAGATGTTGGGAATGAACCTCCTGTAGTAACCTGAATGACGTAAGAAACTACGAAACTCTACTACGTTCTTCGGTGTTACCCAATAAAGAACTGCTTCAACCATCGATGGGTCTACTGCTATTCCATGTTGGGACACCAATTGTCCTAGGAAGTGAACCTCTCATGTCCATAACATGAACTTGGACATCTTTCTATGGAGCTGGTGATGTCAAAGGACCTCTAAAACCGTCCTTATATACTCAGTATAATCCTCCACTGACCATTTGTAACTCAGGATGTTGTCAATAAACACGACTATGAACCGATATAGTTCCCCACTGAAAGATGAGTTCATGAGCTCCATGAACATAGTCGATGCTTTCATAATTCCAAATTGTATGACCATTAACCCCAAATTCTCATATCTTCACCAGATAGCATTCATTGAGTTGTGAACCTCCTTCACCCTCAACTAGGGACATCCCGATCATAGGTCAATTTGTGAGAACCAACCTACTCAATTCAATTGGTCAAAAAGGTCATCGATACTCAGGAAGGTGTAGCAGTTCATGACTATCACCTGATTCAGACTTTGGTAGTCTATACATATCCTGAGGCCACTATCTTCCTTCATTTCCAACAAGACTAGAGCACCTCATGGTGACACGCTTGGTCGAATAAATCCTTTCATCATCAGATCATAAATTTGTATCCATGACTCCCACAACTCAGAAGGCGCCATCCAATTGGTATCCATTTAAATTGGATAAGAACTGGGTAGCAAGTCTATCCCGGACTCAACATCACCACATGGGGGTAGAGTCAGCACCTATCTACTGTATACTTCTAAGAACTCCCTAATGTCTTCTAGGACTTCCACCATCTTTGTATATACTGACTCCATTGAAAACTAAACTAATAAAGAATAGATGGGATTCAACTTCTTGCTTCCCTCTTGGAAACCTCACTCACTGACAAAAGACACCCATTCTCTACCCATATTTGAAAACACATCCCATATTCAGAAGAAGTCGGTATGAAAAAAACAAAGAGAACAACCAATCGATGCCTAAAAATGCATCATTCAGCTGCAACTGAATAAATAGAAGGTCCACACAAGAAAGATATCACCCAAAATCCGTATGAATCCACATAAATCATAAAACAAGATAGTATGACCTCTCACAAGCGTACTCATAATTAGGGGCATGAGAAATCACTTTGTGTATAGACCGAGAGCATGGGATAGACTGGGTGCAAAAATGGATTGTGAAGCTCTATAATCCAACATGGAACAAGCAACAGTGATAAAAAAACATAAAGTAACCTCAAACGACATCTTGTCCTACCTGAACTACTATCTATCTGGCTTGCAACAGCCCTCGCCTAGCTCCTCTACCTCTCACATCTCTGCTGCCTCCTCGGCCATGCCCTGGCCAAGGTCCCTGAGGAGAGCCATGAGGTTATCCTCCTCTGCAACATATACTCTATTAGGAGTGTGAGATTGATGTCCCTGATTCTCCTTCAGAAAGGGAATGGCTGAAAGTTGCTCCTGTTGAGGTGGGCGCAAAATCTGACTGCCCCAACTATACGACACTTGGCCCATGAATTGATACCGATGGTTTGTACAGATTGCACATATAATGAATCATGGTCCTGGGACCCCAAACAATGGGCGTGGATAGGGAGATCGAAACTTGAACTACTGGGGTCTACTCCCCACTAGCTGAAACCAAGAAGGCCCTAACGCATGAGGCCTTTAATTGATGACCTTCACATTGGATGAGCCCCACTGGCTTACCTATCTTGGTACACCTCACAGTTTGTGAATCCTCACCACCACATCATCATTCTTATGGACCACCACATACGTCGGTAGTCTGAAGGGAGTAAAAACATACAAAATATTGGACTACCTCCTTTAAATGTTTCCCTCAGGACTCCTCATCCTGAAATAGGTTCATAGAAAACGGAAGGTGATCCTTGAACATGATCACCTTCTCTATCACTAAGAAACTCCCCTGCTAATGGGAGTGTATCTCCTACCTCTTCTCAGCCTTTACCAAGGAAGAGATGAATTATGCCTGGAACTCCCTCTCACTGTCAGTTCATGAAACCTTTGCCTCCCTCTTATTCACAAGGTAGAGTGTCCACCAATGATGTGCCTCTCCCCACATCTAGATAATAGCCAGAAAAACCCAGTACTCTATCGGATACTGGATTAAGCTGAAAGCTATCACAAACTACTCGAGAAAGCATTCGGTCACTATTTATTAGATGTAGCCCTCATAATTATAAAGTGTTTGCGATTGAATGAAACGAAGAATATTTTTCCACATGTTTTCATTATCATCTCGATTAGTCCTCTGTTGATCTGCCATATCATCCTCGTGGGACACAATTGACATCACTACTCATGGTCATCATCCAGTTTACATAGCTGGAAGGTAAACAAGGAATGCCTAAGAATTAGTAGTGTAGAAGATTTCATTTAATTTTTTCATAAACATCTTATTTATTTAAATTCCAAGAACACCAAGAACACACAATAACAGAAGTCATTATGATTAATGTTACTTTATTAGGGACTCTACCCTGCATTCAATATAGAATCACTTGGTTGTCCGGAAGGACTAGCGTCCTTGTTTTGGATTACGGGGTGGCCTAAAATCTGGTGTACTAGCTAGTTTTCCCAGGACAATTTCACACACCCAATTGCATAACAATGTACCGTACCATCCCATGAAATCATTCATGTGAAAAACATGGAAATCCATCCTATATATCAAGGATAAAATCGATACCATTCTGCAACGACCTTCCTTCAACAAGATTAGGGAAGGGAAAACAAACTACAAGACCCTTATTTCATCAATTAGAAGGAGAGATACAGACCCCGAAGTATCGCCTTAAATAGTACCAATAGTGGTGACAAGAACCAATGGAATATAATAATATATGATATGGAATACCCCACACTTTATATTTACTAAGATCAAAAGATACTATTGTAAAAACCCAACAACCTCCAAAAAATTGAAGGTAAAATTAAAGCAAAAACCCATTCCCATATTCATGTTCAAAGATAAACCAAAAACGTTACAAGAAAACTCAAAAGGAAAATTAACAAAATAAAAGAATCATCCAACAAAACTCTACCAACTTTCGATCAAGTACGGAGCAACATGATCCCCAAAGCCCTCATGGAAACCTGAAAACAATATTATATATGTTGGTTGAGTATAAAGCTATACTTTTTTGGGAAAACCAAAAGCACTCATGCACAAGTGGGGAGACATTCAAATTCCCTATGAGAAATGGAGATAATAATGCCTCAAATAGAGAAACTATCCACCCAAACGTTACCAAGTAACACTCCCCGAATAACGCAAGTCTTGTAATGTAATCTCGATAACATATCAATGTTGGGGTACCCCACACCACATTCCCACTGGTTATTGATGAGATCCTACGCGTCAGACCTCCCTAACCATTTTTCACTCTAGTCCCACTACCACCCAAAAAAAACCTTTTGGGCCACCACAACCACACATCCTACCTGTAGGCACCTTAGAAACAACAAAAATAATATCCCCACCCATAGAAACCTCAAACTCAACAATCGCTGACACACTCGAAGACACATGGGACTCATCCCAAAGACACTTTGGAAATAATCCTACCCACTCACACTTGGGACAAGCACCACAACATACCCTACCCTATGAATCTTGGGATATAATGGACCACATATTGTCACTACCTTCCCAAAGAGTCTTGGGATACTCAGGAGAGGGATTAGAAAACGAGCTAATAACCAGCCACTTGTAAGAGTGTTGGAAAAAACACCCTCCCCCTAGAAATTTGACTATTTGGCATGAACTGCTCAACATGGGTGGGGTGGGAATAAGAAACACAAGAAATAAATTTATACACATTGGTAAAAAAGAACATTTCCCAACCTAAAGGTTCCAAAACCAGCCTATACACAATCACCCATGTTACTATTCATTCTTACAAAAGTCCAACAACCACTACTAGAGCACCTCCCATTCCTGCAAAACAATTCCCCATTGAACACATTCTTGTTAAATAATTCATGTGATTCTATTAAAACTATTCCTCACTACCAGGAAAATAATAGGAATAGCCATAAGACAAGGAAGGAATAACATCCAATCATAAATTTAAGCATTTACACAAGGTTCTCTTGAAATGTAATAACAACAAAAGGGATTTGTGATATCGATAAAATTACTGGAACCAAACCATTCCCCAACATACGACCAAAAATACTCTTATATCCACAAACCAGTGATTGAACAACATGGGTTCCCATTCCCATTTACATGAACCCATAAAGTTCAAGAATAACATATGTGCTTATTAACATAATAAAACATAGGAGTTTTTAGATTTTAACCACACCATTTATCATTTTTTGTATTTAATTTTGGTTAACTAGGGTGATCACACAAGGATTTTTGTTAATGTTTTCATCAATTTAATCAACTGAGTTTACGAGATTAAAATATTTCTGCGTTATACCCATTCAATCCCAAGCTTATACTCAAAAATAGATTTTCATTAGTGCTCATGAATGAACCACAAACGACCACTATATTTAGTGGTCATTCCCAATAAATTTTAAAACATATGAAGAATGATATAAGATTACATAACCTTCATCAAACACCCCCCTTCAGTCTTTAGAAACCATTTATAATCTTCTTCGCTTTTTGGTTTCATCCAATCCTTGAGGAAACATTATTATACCCACCGCGAAGGATACATAATAAAGATAGACAAAGGAAGACCATAACTAGATGATCAATGATCAACGTTTTCTCCTTGTGCCAAAACTGGGGATGTAAGACTTGGAGATGATGAACAACAATGACTCCAAGAGTGAGTAGGTGTAACACCCCATGATTTCATAGTGTGTTATTTCTTCAAATTAATTCCATAACTTGCACTACACGCAACACCGAGTTCAAGCACACCATGAAATACCAAACAAGCCGTTTAAAAGAGGTTATGAATATTATTAACTAAATTTTAAACATTATATAATCATTATAATTTTATAATCCATATTATGAGTTTCATAGACATAATGTAAGAACAAATTCATTTTCAGTATTGCACTTTTACCAACTTTTAATAGTGAACCCTTTTTAAATCCAATATTTTAAAATTTTATATATTCAATTTGACTAAATAAATTTACTTTTTAGAATAGCGACATAAAAAATTTATAATAAAACAACCCAAGCTTCCACGGTATGTTTTCCTTTGAATAATAAAGTAGCGTGTGTTGTACGCGACTTCATGTTCTAACACACACCACAACCAATCAAACTAGCCGTTATGAATAGTAATACCTACTATTGTAAATTTTATAAATATTATCTCTCAAAATGGACTTCATTTTTGAATTCGGAGTATCCAATTTAGCCTAAGGTGGAATTTTGGAACTTTTCGGATAACATTTATATTTTGATGAGTAGTGAAAATTAATAAATTTTAATTAAAAACAACATTCTAAATTGAAATAATTTATACTGATAAATTATGAATTTGAGTGGATTTAAAGTATATTTAGAATATATTTTTACCATTTAATAAAACATTGGTCAATGTACATAAATTCACAACTAAACCAGACATAAATAAGTGTCAATCTTTTCATAGTTATTATCTCTTAAAAACAAGCTATTTGTTTTGATGACGAGAATTAGTTTTTAAAATAATTAATGAAAATGATATGTTTTGAATTTGGTAAAATAGACATCATTTTTGAATTCATAATATCAAATATAGTTTAGACCTAATTTTTGGTATTTTTCAGGAAACATTCATTTTTTGATGAATAGTGAAACCACTAAGTGGTTGTTAAAAAAAACTGAATTTTTCATAACACTTAATTTTAACGCTTCTGTGAGTGGAATTTGGAAAATCTAAGAGACACGGTTAATATCAAGGAGTAAAATGTTGTTCAATAAGATGAAAATAATATTTGGTGAATAGTAACTTTTTACTTTTATTTACCACGGTTAAAAGTAAATATGGTAATTAAGGGTAAAAATGATATTAATATTACCCTAACACATGTCCTAATTCTATTAGAAAAAAGTATCTCGACCAAAAACAACCTTAGGAGTAAAATATTATCATTTAGGTCCACTTTTATTATTTTAGGACATTTATTATTATTTAATTCAAAGAAGAGTTTAAAGATTTTAAATTAAAGTTTATTTACTAAAACATTTTTAATATAGGGATACACATAAGATAAATTCAATTATAAATATTCAATAGAAATATAATGATATTTCCTACATAATGGTATTTTATTTATAATTTTTAGAAATTAAATAATTTAATTTATTAATGACACAATGGTGATGAAGTAATTACCTAATTAATGAAAATTTAGAATAATTGATATTATAAATACCCAAATAAATGTAATGTGATATTTTTTTATAAATACCAATGATTTTATAGGTTAATATGAAATTTTAGTATTTATTTAATTAACTATTTATAAGTAATCAATTAGTTATGATTTTTTTAAAAATCAATTATTTAATATTGTCCAAATTGACATAAAATAGTTTTTAAAACAAATTTTATATTATTAATTGAAATTAAATTCCTAAAAATCTAAGGTTCGACCAAGAGACTTATATCATGATATTTTTATCATTAATGGACCACTTGGGGGTCTCTTGGATGTATATAGTATGTTTATTAACCATATAATATAAAAATACAAAGAGACATTGTAAAAGTGAAACAAATTAACTAAGAGTTAATACTTAATGATAAGGTTAATATAATAACCCAAACCGGTCTAAATTCTATTGGTTGAGTGGTTTGCGTCCCATACCAACCTTAAAATATAAATAATCCAGGTTGGAGCCATTAGAAACTGAATATGAATTTATTATAAAACAATATTTCTAGCTTTTCCAAAGGTGCCCCTCACCCCCCTTATAAAAGGGAACTCCCCATTCTCATTAATTCACAAATTCAAAGCCTTTTAGATCTGCCACACCCTACCCAAATACTCTTCTAAACTTCCATAAATTAATCCTACTGGCCTTCCTTTAGTCAGAAAGCCATCCTATGGGGCCCTTTTGATCATATCTAAAGGATGAACCCGAAGAAGAGGTAATGATTTCACCACCACTTTTCAAGTTCCTTTATTCCACTTCTTCTATATTTGTTATTACTATTATAAAATAATAACTCCAGTATATTATGTATACATTTATGTTATTATAAAGATGGTACAACCATATTTTGGTATTCTATCCATCCTTTTAATGACATGTCACCATACGTGCGTACGTACGACTTACCGTCTCCACGTCGTGGTGTAATTGTTATTCAAAACATTATTATTTGGATGGTTATAATAATGATGTTTAATTAATGTAAATAATAAATATAACATGATTATGATTCTTTATATATGATATACCATCCAATTAAATATTATTTTAATATCAAAATAATGATATTGTCTCTCGTGCGTACCTACAGACTACCGTCTCCACGAACGCGATGAGATTCATTATCCATCGTATCCGTTCAATTATAATTCTCATTTTAATATTAATAATAATGTTTAAGGACATAATATCATTCTGGATTTGAATAAGATACAACCTATCCATAACAAGCATGGCTAACATAACAAAACATATAAAAGAAAATGAGCGAGTTAACACCCGAAACAACGATAATTTTAATATATTATTGACAAAGTAGTGTTCAAAGATCATATATGATATCATATTAATATATATGATTCTTTTATTACATAATAACAATTGTTTCACCATTATACAGGAGGTTAACCTACACCAACCAAAGAAAAGTACAAGCTAAGGGTTAATTTCGTAATCTCTTCATTATTCGAGGTTTTTTATACGTAATAATCTACCGGGATCTCATTATCATCCACATACATGTTTCTTAAAAATGTATTTCAAAACATTCATACTATTTTACAGAATATGGGTTAACATCATTTAAAAAAAAATTTTAACTTTTAATAATAATTTTATAAAGTAATATTTCTGTCATTTTCCAAACATGGTGCTTTTTAGCCTTTTCGACTAAATTAATGTAAGAATGTTTTTATTATCTTATACGGCGGGTGCTGCTATTTTCCACAGTTATAAAATCTTCAAATATTCCATTACAAGATTATAAAGATATTTTCAATGTAAATGTTTTATTTTATAATTATGTGACTCTTATATGATTTAAAAAAGAGATATTTCTCTCAAATAGTTTTGATTTCATCTATGTCAACATCCTATGATAGATTTTAAGCTTTTTTGAAGTTAATTTATTATGATACAAAAAATCCATATTGTATTGATGGTTTTGTGATATGTTTGACTGTGGATGTCTTATTTTTTTACCATTCATGGTTTATGAAGAAATTATTGACATTTTTTATGCTAGTTTTAATACGAATGTTTTTGTTATGTTTAAACATGTTCATATGAGGAATGCATTGGACTTAATAAGTGATGGGTGGAGCCCGCTATAGCTCCTAGATGCATCGATAGGTCTCATGAGACAAATTAGTGTCTTGTAACAATGCCTTGACAAAATCTTATTTGTAGTCATGGCACGAGGCCTTGGCTATGTGGTTATGATAGTCTGGCATTATGCATTACATCATTATGAAAGTGGTTATTGATAATTCATGTGATTATTCGATTAGTAGAATATCCATGTGAATAAGTAAATGGAATTATTTCATTGTATTGTTTCCATACTATGTTGAAGTTCAAGTTTAAAAGGATTTTTTTAGTTATACACTGCCTTAAATGTTTATTCTTATTTATGAAAGTTTCCGCTATATTGTTATCCTTACTGGGCATTTGAGCTCACCCCTTTTCATTGTTTTATTTTTCCCAGGATTTGAATAAGTAATTTATGAATGACCTGAAGGGATAGTATGAGGGGATAAGAGTGTGGACTTTGGAGACTATGTTGGTGTAGTTTTCATTTTTATGATGTAATTTAAAACATTATGAATATATCTAGTGTTTCCAAGGCTAACAAACCAATCGGTCTTTCGAGATTTGATATTTATTCTAATCATGACAATGTTATGTAATATTGCAACGAATCTAGGTAACTGGGGTTGGGGCGTTACAGTTGGTATTAGAGGAAGTTTAGTACAAACTTTGGAAACTAGATTTAGATAAACTCTTATTAGAGCACATAGATCTAAGATGGACTTTGGGGATTAGTATAGAAGAACTTCCTAGAAATTTGGTATTGTATAAATTTTGTAAGTTGTCTGATAAATACGTCCTTGTCTGGATATGAGCAGGTAGAGGAGGCTCTTCCACAGATGTACCTAGGGGTAAAACCCGAAAACACCGATTTTAGCTAGACTCGAACGGGAACTGGTGCACGACAATGAGCCTTGCTGCACTCTCGGTTACGACACTCCCGGGGGATATGATTAGGATACTTCTAATTTTCTTTACAAACCATTATGAAGGGTTTATGAGTATATACTTTCTCAAAGGAGACATTTTTATGATTATGGATTATATCCATAAACTATTTAATTTATGTTATGTGTTTTACAAGTTTGGTATTAGGTATTGTTATTCATAAACTAATCTAGTGTATGCCATTGTTTAGAAATGGCACCCAGTAGAAGGAATGAGAAATCCAATAATTCATATGATCCAAAGAGATAGAAGGATCATATCTTTCATGGAATTAAGCCAGAATTTATGAGAGAAATAGTCTCCCATGTATTATCATCATATGACGAAATAATATCATGTGTTGATAAGATAAGTACAGAGTTTACTGAGTCCTATGGGTTTCAAGGGAAGCAAGAGAAGAAAAGGATAGAAGAGAGAAATATGGATAAAGGGAAGAGGGAAAAGAATAATTTTCCCATATGTGATAACTGTGGGAAGAAACACACTGAAACTTGCCTGAAAGGAATGGGATTTTTTTATAAGTGTGGAGGAAAAGGGCACAACGTACATGACTGCAAGGGTAAGAAAATGGTTTCAAATGTACAATGCTTCATTTGAAAAGAGTTTGGACACTACGCGAGCCTATGTCCCAGTCATCAGACTATGCCAAAAATGATGCTATTGGATAATATTCAAGTTAAGATACTACCACAGATGCAGAGGAATGATTAGAGTTCTTATGTTGAGTATGACATTTGAGTGTTGTATCAACAGTGTACTTGTTATAATAATTATGGAGTATAAAAGGATTGTACTACAGTACTATTTCATTAAAGACTTTAGATTGTGTGGAACAAAGAAAAGTGATTAAATAGCAGGTCTAGATTTTTGGAAAATATATGGTTGAGAGAAAGATAAACCATATTATGGTTCTGATACCGAGGTAGTGATTTTAGAATAATACATGATTGATTTGGATAAATTATATTGGATATTCTTGACTACCTTGAATCTGATTAATGATTTGTATATTCCATCATTTTTGGGGTTTACAACATTTTTGTATTAAAGGAGTATATCTATTATTCTTTAAGGAATAAGGGATCATGAATGTAATCAATAAGGTTTTATTGTAATTCAGGATGTTGTGATGTTTTAAAATAATACATGATGAAGGTGTTCACATGTTATTACACGGCAAAAAGGATCTTCATTGTGTTTACCTTCCTCATAAATTTTGGACTGAAGTATTTCGGATAGATCTAGTTTAGATTATTTTGGATTGCCATAAAAGGACAACCCAGAGTTTGGGCGGCAACCCGTCGCGTCCGGAAAGGCCGCGAGACTTGAACCCACAACCAAAAGGCGACAAGGATGTATCACCTACCACCAACTCACGTGATGTCCTGGATTGAATAATGTTGCTTTTTTAATGGTACTTCTAGATGAAATATAAATTCATTTTTAAACCCTATACAAATAGGATAAATAGAATACTATTTTTAGGTTCTATTATCTTTTAGAGTGAAAGATGAGTTTGTGGTAGAACTTAGTTGTAGGATGAGACTCTAATTTTCAAGTATATATTTTTCTTCTTCTCTTATTCAATGAAGAAATTAATTCTTATACTTTATTGAAGGGATCTTAAAACAAAAAAAAAGTGTTATCCTAATACCATATGTTTTACTGAACCGATGTTATTTTAAATCATCATATATTGATGAATTTAATGCTCTCAATTTAACACTTGTTTGTGATTGATGACCTCAATCACTGCCTATAAATATTTACGTTTTTCCTCCAATTATATGTCTTTAATTTCAACCAATGTTCTCCGAATAATATATCATAATTTGATGGTGACCCTTTCATTTCTCATTTCCTCTTATTAAGACTAAATTTTATTAAACCAATTTACTATGAGGGTTTTCCCACAAATATATTTTATATATTCAACCTTTTATTTTTTAATAACAATTTCAAATTGCGAGGATGCAATTTATTGAAGGAGGGGAGAATGTATCACCCCAAGATTTCATAGTGTGTTATTTCTTAAAATTAAATCAATAACTTGCACTACACGTAACACCGAGTTCAAGCTCACCATGACTTACCATACAAGCTGTTCAAAAGAGGTTATGAATAATATTAACTAAATTTTAGACATTATATAATCTTTAGAATTTTAGAATCCATATTATGAGTTTCTTAGACATAATGTAAGAACAAATTCATTTTCAGTATTTCACTTTTACCAATATTTAATAGTGAACCTTTTTTAAATCCAATATTTTAAACTATTATATATTAAATTTGACTAAATAAATATGCTTTTTAGATTGAGGACATCAAAAATTTACAATGTAACATCCCAAGCTTCCATGGTATGCTATCCTTTGAATAATACAGTTGTGTGTGTTGTACGCAACATCAAGTTCTAACACACACCACAACCAATCAAACTAGTTGTTATGAATAGTAATACCTACTTTATGAAATTTTATAAATATTATCCCTCAAAATGGACTTCATTTTTTAATTCGGAGTATCGAATTTAGCCTAATGTGAAATTTTCGAACTTTTCGGATAACATTTATATTTTGATGAATAGTGAAAATTACTAAATTTTAATTAAAAACAAATTTTTTAATAGAAATAATTTATGTTCATAAATTATGAATTTGAGTGGTTTCAAAGTATATTTAGAATATATTTTTAGCATTTAATATAATGTTGGTCACTGGAAATAATTTCACAATTAAACTGGACATAAACAAGTGTCAATCTTTTGATAGTTATTATCTCTTAAAAACACGCTATTTGTTTTGACGACGGGAATTAATTTTTAAATTAATTAATGCAACTGATATGTTTTGAATTTGGTAAAATAGATATCATTTTTTAATTCATAATATCATATATATCTTATGCCTAATTTTTGATATTTTTCTGGAAACTTTCATTTTTTGATGAATAGTGAAACCACTAAGTGGTAGTTAAAAAATAGTATTTTTCATAAAACATAATTTTACGACTTCTGTGAGTGAAATTTCGAAAATCTGAGAGACACGATTAATATCAAGGAGTAAAATTTTGTTCAATAAGATGAAAATAATTATTGTGAATAGTAAATTTTTACTTTTATTTACCACGGTTAAAAGTAAATAGGGTAATTAAGGTTAAAAATGATATTAATATTACCCTAACACATGTCCTAATTCTATTGGACAAATGTATATCGACCAAAAACAACCTTAGGAGTAAAATATTAACATTTAGGTCCACTTTTATTAGAGGAGGACATTTATAATTATAAAATTCAAAGAAGAGTTAAAAGAGTTAATATCAAAGTTTATTTACAAAAACATTTTTAATATAGGGTTACACATAAGATAAAATATCTTATAAATTTGAATTAGAAAGCTAAAACGGTTTCCTACATAATGGTATTTTATTTATAATTTATAGAAATTAAATAATTTAATTTATTTATGACACAATGGTGATGAAGTAATTACCGAATTAATAAAAAAATAGAATAATTGATATTATAAATATCCAAATAAATGTAATTTGAGATTTTTTTAAATAAAAATAATTTTCTAGGATAATATTACATGTTATGATTGATGTAATTAACGTTTTAGAAGTAATCATTCTATTATGATTTTAAAAAAATCAACTATTGATTAGTGTCAAAATTGACAAAAAAAAGTTTTTAAAACAAATATTAAATTATTAATTGATATTAAATTCCTAAAAATATACAGTTTGGCCAAGAGACTTATATCATGATATTTGTATCATTTATGGACCACTTTTAGGTCACTTGTATGTATATTGTAAGTTTATTAACCATATAATATAAAAATACAAAGAGACATTGTAGAAGAGAAACTAATTAACTAAAAGTTAATACTTAAAGATAAGGTTAATATAATAACCCAAACCTGTCTAAATTCTATTGGTTGAGTGGTTTTCGACCCATACCCACCTTAACCATTATATAATCCACTTTGGCGATATTAGAAACCGAATTTGAGTTTATTATAACATAATATTTCTAGCTTTTCCAAAGGTGCCCCTCACCCCTCTTATAAAAGGGAACTCCACCTTCTAATTAATTCACACCCTAAAAGCCTTTTGGTTCGGCCAAACCCTTCCCAAATACTCTATAAACCTTCTTCCCTTCATACTAGAGGCCTTTATTTAGTCATAAATCCATCTTAAGGAGAACTTTTGATCAAATCAAAAGGAATAACCCGAAGATGATGTAATGATTTCACCACCCCTTTTCAAGTTCCTTTCTTCTTGCACTTCTTCTATATTTGTAATTAACATTCTAAAATAATAACTCCAGTATATTATGAATAAAGTTATGTTATTATAATCATCATACAACAATATTTTAGTATTCTATCCATCCTTTGAATGACATGTCACCATACGTGCGTACGTACGGCTTACCATCTCCACGTCGTGGTGTAATTGTTATTCAAAACATTATTATTTGGATGGTTATAATAAGGATGTGTAATTCATGTAAATAATAAAAATTACATTATAATGATTATGTATATATGATATACCATCCAATTAAAAATTATTTTAATATCAAATGAATGATATTGTCACTCGTGCGTATGTATGGACTACCGTCTCCACAAACACGATGAGATTCATTCTCCATCGTATCCATTCAAGTATAATTCTAATTTTAATATTAATAATAATATATAAGGACTTAAAATCATTTTTGATATGAATAATATAAAACCTATCCATAACAAACTTGTCTTACATAAAAAAACATATAAAAGAAAATGAGTGAGTTAACACCTGAAATGAAGATAATTCTAAAATATTATTAAAAAATCAATGTTAAAAGATCATATATGATATCATATTAATATATATTATTCTTGTATAATTTAATAAAAATTATTTCACCATTATACAAGAGGTTAACCTACCCCATCAAAGGAAAATTACAAGGTAAGAGATTATTTCGCAATCTCTTCATTATTCGAGGTTGTTTATACGTAATAATCTACTAGGATCTCTTTATCATCCACATCCATGTTTCATAAAAATGTATTTCTAAACATTCTTACAATTTTACAGAATTTGGGTTAAATTCATTTATACCCTTGTTTGACATTTTATAATAAGTTTATAAAGTAATCTTTTTGTCATTTTCCAAACAAGGTGTTTTTTAACCTTTTCGACAAAATTAAGGTAAGAATGTTTTTTTAACTTATACGGCTGGTGCAGCTATTTTTTGCCATTATAAAATCTTCAAAGCTTCCTTTACAGGATTATTAGAATATTTTCAAAGTAAATTTTTTATTTTATAATTATGTGACTTTTAAATTATTTTTAAAAAAAGAGATATTTCTCTCAAATAGTTTTTCTTTCATCTATGTCAACATCATTTGATGGATTTTAAGCTTATTTGAAGTTTATTTATTATGATACAAAAATTCCATATTTTATTGAAGGTTTTGTGATATGTTTGACTGTGGATGTGTTATTTTGATACCATTCATGGTTTATGGAGAATGAATTGACATTTCCTATGCTAGTTTTAATATGAATGTTTATGTTATGTTTAATCGTGTTCATATGAGAAATGAGTTGGACTTAATAAGTGACGAGTGGAGCCTGCTATAGCTACTTGATGCATCGGTATATCTCATGAGACAAACTAGTGACTTGTCACAAGGCCTTGACAAAATCTTATTTTTAGTCTTGGCACAAGGCCTTGCTATGTGGTTATGATAGTCTGGAATTATGCATTCCATCATTATGAAAGTGGTTATGGATATTGCATTTGATTATTCGATTAGTAGAATATCCATGTGAATAATTAAATGGAATTATTTAATTTTATTTTTTCCATACTATGTTGAAGATCAAGTTTAAAAGGCTTCTATTTTAGTTATACATTGCCGTAAATTTTTATTCTTATTTATGAAAATTTCCAATATATTGTTATCCTTACTCGGCATTTGAGCTCACCACATTTCTATGTTTTATTTTTCCCAGGATGTGAAAAATTAATTTATGAATAACCTGTAGGGATAGTATGAGGGGATAAGATATTGGACTATGGAGACTATGTTGTTGTAGTTTTCATTTTTATGATGCAATGTAAAACTTTATGAATATATCTAGTGTTTCCAAGGATACTTAACTAAACAGTCTTTCGAGATTTGATCTTTATTGTGATCATGGAAATGTTATTTAATATTGCACCATCTCTGGGTAACTGGGGTCGGGGAGTTATAGTAGGAAAGGATCTAACATGGTCTGACAACTATCCTCAGGCATAGGGACTCCAAATGACCTATAAAAGAATTGATTTCACTAAAAATATGTTGTCATCAATATAGTCCAAAATTATAAATTATTTATAATTATATGATATCATATTTGGATTTTTATTAATAGAATTTATTTTTCAAATAAGTTTTTTCATTTGATTTTATCACCAAGTATACTATTCTTGTTGTGATTTTTTCATATGATACTGAGCCTTCCCCGTTGTTTTAACATTTTTTTGTCCTTTAAAATCAAGAATGTATTAGTTTTTTCAAAGGTAATCTAATTTTACAGTTTTAAATTCTAGATTTCAATTCAAATATCTATCTAAAAAATAATGAAACAACTATAGATATCATATAATTTTTTTTACGATTTACTAAAATCAATTTGATAGTGAAAATGATTATTTAATATGAACAACATGAATATATGAATCTAAATTAAATATTTGAAAAGCAATATTTTGAATCAAAGTTCCATATTTATAAAATAAAATTTCCAATAACCTCTTCATTCGAATAACTTTATAATGTTTTTCATCTTCAAAAGTTCCCATGTTTGATTGTTGTAAATTTTATCAAATATTTAATTCTTTGATTAAACATAATATTCCAAATAATCAATTTATTGAAATATTATTGGATATTCCATTTATATTACAGAATCATTAATTATTTTATTCATTAATGTTGTGTTTTTATCAAATCTTTATCAAATTATATTATATGAAGCATCATCTTTTCTATTGATTCTCTATAATGATACATGACTAATTTATTAAAATAACTATATATTCTTTTTTATTTTCATAATATTCATAATTTCTTAAACATTGTATTGACTGATTATTTATATCAATTACACCATGTTCTTCATATGATTAATCAGATTTTTAAATATTGTGATTATTTTCAATTTTTTCATCGATTAAATTAAAATTAATATTTTACAATTTTTATATCTTTTCATTAAAACATTTATAATCCATAAAAATCATTGTGTTTCCTAACAACACTCCATTACATGTTTCTCCAAAATTATTTCATTTTTACAATTTTTTATTGATATTTAATATGAATCTATAGTCAAGAAAATATTTTAGGTTTGGCTTACTTTCATGAATCATTTCATAGGGTGTCCAATACTGAAATGGGTTAAGGACCACAATGTTTTGATTATACAACATTGAATTGATATACTTGTTCAGGTAGTGGCATGAGAACCCGCTTTTGAGGAAACATTTAATGGCTGTATTGTTTACCATCTGATTTTATTGTTCATTTAATCTATTCTATTGTGACATTATTAATAAGGATAACTTCTTCTAAATGTAAATTTTTTAGATATTTTTCAAATTAATTATACCTATATTAGAATACATTATGACATCAAAAAAAATGTAATTTTTGTCTCAATTTAGACTCCCTTTCAATGAATATATATGGAGTTCATGGTTTATTTTAATCTATGTGGAACACCGAAAATATTTAAAACTTTAATATGTACATAGTTATATAATTTGAAAATATCAAAATCAATTTTGATTATATGTTATTTTTAAATATGTAAAGTTAAATAACAATAATTATAAATAGTATTAAATTATATATATAATAAAAATAATTTAACAATATAAATATTATTAAAATAAATAAATAAAATTATTATGATACCCATAATATGTGAATTTTCTAAATAATATGTCAATTATTTAATTGTTTCTATTAGTTTGCTCGTAAGTTATTTTGTCCATATTAAATTACCATTTTGGAAATAAGTTACTCTATTTTATAAATTGTACCTATTTAATAAATTATGAATAATATGGTAATAATGATTTGTTTAAATTATTAATTTATTATAATGTGTAATTTGATTCTTATTATTTTGGATTGATAAATTTAATAAAATTTAGGAATACAATTTATATATGAATATCGAAAACTATAAAAATTAGAAAATTAATATAATTTATTATTACATATTTGATGTTATGAATTAAGGGTAATATTATTAGTATATGAAATTATAAATATGAATATGACATTCTGAATAATATTTTAAAATATGAATATTTAATTACATATATTAAAAATACATTATAACAGGTAATTATAAAAATTATTGCTAATATGTAATGGTAACTATTAAATTTCATTTTTATGAATATTATCTCAAATATGGAAATTAAATTAGAATTATTACATGTTTATTATGAATATTTCTATATGTGATTATTGGAAAAAATTTATTTGAATAAAAATAAATATATGATATGAATTTACTATTTCGATGGGAACCTAGTCTGCATAAAAGGAGTCCATGTGTTTTTCCATTTGGAGTGAGTAGATCCATGTATTGGTTCGACCACTCGAGTAATCTATATTCTCAAGCACATAGTAGGGGTTCATCTTGAAGAGGCTCAATCAGGGAAAAGGGACCAACTGCTAGTGAGGTCCTTGATTAGTTTATGGAAATCAAGTGATTTAGAGGTCATGTGGAGATTGAGTTGAGATCAAACTCCAAAGGGCATCAATGACTATATCCAAGAACTGGTGAGGATATTGATCATGAATTTTCAACAAGCACTAATGAAATTAGGTAGGTGTTTATTTTCTTTTTTGGTGTCCATATATATTTTAGTAATATAATTTATCAGTTTTTCATCTTCCACATTTTCTTCATAAGTAAATAACCCAATCCCTTTTAGGTTTTTTCTGAAATTTATCATCACATATTGTACATACCTTTTTAAATTCAATCAGTTTTTCAAAAATTTGTTCAGATTTTATATAGTTTTGTTGAATCATTATATGGAATCTGAATTAATATGTTGTAACATAACCATCAATATATTTTTATTCAAAGGTTTTGGTGAGTTTTATATAATGAAATTTATATAAATATATAAGAGTTCTATTTCATCATTCTTGACATTTAATATTCACATCTGGTTTTATTCCCTCATCTTACGAATGAGGAAACTACATCATTAGAATATAAATGTATATTTTAAGAAAATAAAATTTTCATAAAATAGATCTATAAGAATCCCATTTTTTTAAAAATAGTCCCTTCTAATGGATTCAACAAATCTATGAAGCAGCAAGATAAATAGAGTTGGAATGGGAGAGTGACAACATGCTACCAATTTTGAGTTCTTGTACAATTATGGTAATTTAAATAATGGATAAAAAAATTTTATTCCTTGATAATAAATTCTTTTAAGGGTGAGGGATTTTAAACTTCTTATTAACAATTATATGAATGAAAAATAATGATTTTGGGAACCAATATTTTACAAAAATGATTATAAATTCTGGAAGGAAATTAATTTTTTTAATTATTCTTAAAGGATTTATTAAAATTTCAAAATTTCATATTTTCTATAATTATTTTAATTATAACTACTGTTTTTATAATAAATATTTGTTTAATAATTTCATGTTTAAATATTTTTTTAGAATCATATTCTTATAATAAATTTATTTTATTGTCTGTTTTCAATGTTATCATGTTTTCTTAAAATGGATAAAATGATATTTTAATTATGTTATGTTAAGAATTCATTAATATTTAGTAAATTTGCTTATTTTTACTAGATATAGCTATATAATGTGATTATAAATGACGTATTATGAGAAATGTTGTTCAAATTTCACAGTGATTGAATATAGATTTTTAAATTTATTTAATTCTTTTGGAATTATGGATTTCACAATATACTACATTAATAATATTATGAAAAACAAGATTCTACCAATCATTGATAAAGACAATTATTTTATTCAATGATCCAGTTTTTTAAATGGATTTTTAAACCATTTTTATAGGTTATGAATGACAAAGGAATAACCATTAAAAATGTTTTAGTCAGAATTCAACATATTATTGTCAAAGGATATGATAATGTATGGGGACTAAACCCAAAATTTGAAGGTGAAACTCTCCAAAAAATTATAATACATGTGTCTATTTGATGTTTGTTGGGTTTTACCAAGTATCGAGATGAATCAATAAAAGTTTATTATATTTTAATTTTTTTAAAGGATAATTCCATGAATTATTTTCCATTATTATATATTTTTATAAATTAAATGGGGTTTATAATAAAAATACAATTAATTTAATTTGAGATATATAAATTTATTTCATGTATTTATTTTATCATATAATTTATTTTATAAAATGTATTGAATGCGTTTTTTTGGTTTATATAAAAATGTATATGTTGAAAAGGGTTTAAAACAACTTATTGAGAAATTAATGATCATCTTTTATTTATAATTATTTTTGACAGGATTTATACAAAATCTAATTGTTCTTGTCTCATATATGGAATTAGTTTACATGATTGAATTTTCTTAATTGTATAATATTATTTCAAGACTAAAAAATTGTATTGTTTTTCCTAATTCACCAAAACCTAAAATAGAAAAGTTATTGGAATGTATAATGTACTATGTATTATTTGGATGTCTTATATTGAAATGGTACCCAATATGTTTTAGAACTGAATCTATATTGACGAATTTATTATTGGTAGGAGAGTGAATATCTTAAAAAATAGAGATTTTATTTTATCATCTATAAAAAATACAAGAGCTATATTATAGAAGCTTAATTATACTACATTTTCAAAATTTTCTAGAGGGAAAATCAGAATTTTATTAATTTTGGTGAATGAATTGAAAATTAATTAAATAATATTTATATTACATAAATTTATAAATTACATTATTCATAAAATGGATATTTATATTAAATTATTTTTAATAAAACATTTTAAACTCAATGATAAAATAATTTTCATGTAATTATTTATTAATATTATACAAATTGTAACTTACATGAAATTATAATTTTATTAATATGCGAAATATTAATGTTCATATTTTGAGGATACACATAAAATGAAAATTTATTAAATAAGATTTATATTACATAATTTGATAAATTACATTATACATAAAATAGATATTCATATTAAATAATTTTTAATAAAACATGTTAAACTCATTGATAAAATAATTTTCATGTAATAATTTATTAATATTATGCTAATTATAATATATTTGAAATTATAAATCTATTAATATGTGAAATATTAATGTTCATATTTGGAGATAATAAATTTTATAAAATATATGAATATAATTAACATATGAATTTTAATAACTACAAAAGTCACTATATAAATATATCTTATATATACATATATTAAATTAATATATAGTTGAAATTTTATAAGTATGTAAAATAGTCTTTAATAATATGTTATTCCTGAGAATACTATAAATTTTTAATTTAATAAATTATGAATACATTAAAATAATAAATTATTTCAATTATTTATAATTTTTAATATTGATTTATGAATTCAAATTTCACAAATATTACAAAAAAATATACAAATTATATTTATTTTTCTAAAATAGTAATTAAGTGTTTTCTGAAATTTATATCTTCTTTTAAATTTAATTATTAAAAAAATATAATATGATGGGAATTGTTGTAGACGTAATACGTTTCGTTAATATGTGTAAAAGGGTTTTATTTTTTGGGAGAGTTGAGTCGTGCAGTGGGTTTAATAAGATTAGGGTTCCAGAAGCTCAACTTAGTAGAGGTATTTATCATTGGGAAGATCAAGCTCAGAAAAGGGATTGAATGCAAGTGTGGTACTTGATATTTTTTTGGAAGCGGAGTGAAATAATGGTTTTGATTTGATCGAGCCAAGATCAAATACAAATAATTGTCAAAGACAATATCTGAGCACTGATGAGGCTTTTTATATAGAATATTTTTCAATGTATGATAATGGTAGATATGTGTTGGTTTCAGTCTTTATATAATTCAAAATCATTCCTACTACACTAATTGATCTATTAATTTCATTTATCATTTCATTATTCTATATATATTTCAGTCCCATTTTGGTTATTCATTTTGATTTTTCATCCCCCAACAACTATTCCTATTTTAATTTCATTCATTTTTTCAATGATTTAGTCATCTTTTATAATATTTTTTTGAATCATTTAAAATAATCTCTATTAATCTTTTATAACATAACCATCAGTTTATTTATTTTCCCTTATATTGGAAATTGATCTATAATGAAATTAATATAAATATATATGATTTATCTTATATCATTATTGATGTTGAATTTCTAATTATGGTTTCCTTTCACTCACCTTTCTGAAAATTAAACATCAATATATTTATATAAATTTATATTTATTAAATATAATATTTTTTTAAAATAGATATACTATAATAAATAAAATGTGATAATATTTTCTTCTTTGATTTGAACCCTCTATAAGAAGAGTCACGACAAAAAGTGTTTGAGGGTGAAAAATTCAACACGCTTCCAGTTATATGGTTTTTTACAATTAGAGTAAAGGAAATAAATATTGAAAATGCTTTTGTCTTCACTATTATCTTCTAAAAGAGTTCAGGAATTTGAAATTTATTTTTATAATTTTTACCAAATGACTATTAGTGAATTTGAAATCCATTATTTTAAAAATATTATCTCTAACTATGAAATGGAATTTAAATTTTAAATATTCATATTCAAGGTTTGATTAAAATATCAAATTTTTATATTTTCCAAAATTATAGTCTATGAGATGTTTCATTTGTAAAATTCAAATATATTTTTGGTTAATATGTTTGACTAAAATGTATTATGTTTTTATAACCCTTTCCATATAAGAAATTTATTTCAATTTACATTTTATAGATAAATCTATTTAATAATATGGTTAAAATTATAATATTTTTCATTTTATGTGAGGAATGTTATTTAATTTAGTAAATAAAATTTCTATTAGTAGATACATACATATTTTATGATTTTAGATGATATATTAATCATATAATTCTTTAAATATCATAGTGTTTTAATTAGTGTCATTATATTTATCTAAGTCTTGTATAATAATGTATATGTCATTTTACTATATATATAAAATTAAAAAAAATTAAAAAATCACATAATATTAATGTTATTTTGTACTATTAAAATAATTTATGAAATGATTTTTTATAATTTATAATGGGTTATGAATGATAAAGGTAAGATATCTAATAAATATTAAAAATTTAGCACACAAGTATCACATGGTATGATAAGATACAATGTGATAACCATTAATCTAGAGGGAACACTATATCATGTATGATTCCAATAGTTTCCAAATGTTTTTCATTGGGGGATTTAAATATCAAGATTAATCAATAAAATAATTTTTTTTGAAAATTTTTAAAGGTTAAATACATGATTTATTTGGGAAGAATTATTTATTTTTTGAAATAATATATTTTTTGAATAAAAAATACTATTACAATATTTTGAGATAGATATTATTTTTTCAGGTATTTATTTTCCAAAATATAAATAGAAAAAAATTCGACTAAGGAAATTATTTTTTCAAATTGTATTAAAACCCATGTATATGAAATTTATTTCTCGCTATATGATTTAATTTTTTTTCACTAGTTATTTAGAAAATCAAATTATAATTGTTTTGAATAAGGAGTTATCACACATGAAGAAATTTAGTAAATTGTATATTCTGTATAATACTCGTATAATTTTATAGGATTTGTCTAATTTCTCAAAAACCATGATATTAAATTCTTTTGGAATGTATAATGTACTTTGTTTAACTCAATTTTATTATATAAATACATACATATAATTATTTAATACAAAATATTCGTGTGATGTTTTGGGGAATATACTATTCCAGGATATATAGAAAAACAATTATTCTATATTATTAAAAAATTATGAATTTTTTTTAATATTTTCGTACAGTGTGTATATTAGAATGAAAATGTGCATGTAAACTAGATCAATGAGATTGGATACACTATTTTTATTTTATGAATACATAATCCTAACTACCATTCCTAACATAAATATATTACTTATATTTTCATGAAAGTGTTTTATAATTTCTCTATTATTTATTGATTAGTTGGTATAACATACTACTTCTACAATCTATTTTCAACTTAAATTGTTAGTATATTTGTATTTTATTTTATATCCACAATGTATAAATTTCTAGGTTTCCTAAAACCACTAATATGTGACTTCATGACCTCTTCATGGATTAAGAAGCATGTTTGATTAAATATATCCCCAAATAACCAGACACAATTTTTAATTAATGTAATATCTTTTTTCACAAACCATCTACATATACCAAAATTAACTTCTTTATCTCACAAATTCTATTTTAATAGTTTATAAAATATAATATATTTATGAACCAAACCATTCCTTCAATACACTTTTTCTCAAATTTCATCAATTTAATCATTCCAGTAATATTTAATTCAATCTAATTATTACTGATCTAGGTGTTATTGTTCATTTAATCATTATTTAATATTTTGACTAGATTTTTATTCTCTATATTATTCTTTTCCATCAATGAGATGCTCATATGACTATAAGAAGAAGATATAATAATTTATTTCACATTAAAAAAGTTAACATTATTATATTATTTTTCTACGTACAACATAGTGTATACATTTATGAATTTAATATTTCTGTGTTATTTTACATTATAGATTTTTTAATTTCCATCCTTACAATCAACAGTTCATATTTTGTAGAATTAAAATTATTTATTAATGAAATATCTCAATGAGTGAAATATCCATAGAAATAATTTCTTCTTTAGAAATAAGGTATAGTAATTTTATTTTTTCATAATTCTAGGGTGTTACCCAAAAAAATATCTTATTTTCTATTTATAATATGAATATCTTAGGACATTATGAAAAAATAATTAATTCTTTTTAAGATGAAATATATCCTTATTTATATTCTTCCTCTTATTGTAAACTATATAAAAACTACATTATTATTGAAAAAATCCCAATGATTGAAGACTTTTAAAACGTATTATTTTATTTTTTTAATCAATTTTTATTTTTTTGATCCTGTTACTTTGTAATAATGTCATAATTACTAAAAATCCACATCTATTATTCAGTTATATTTTATCAACAAATGTATTGAAATCACAATGAACATAACTTTTTTCCATGTTTCTATGGCGTTAATAAATTAACATATTCATTACACATTATGAGCGTTTCATAAATCATTCCAACATGTCCATATCCTACAACCCTAAAATATGTAGCAATATTTTTGATTCCATAGATATGTTATCTGTATCAAAAATACCTCTCAAGGAAACAACACTATATTTTAGAGTTTTAAATGACACTATCTTCCCCATTAGACTATTATTAATATCATCAATATTATTAAAACATTATTCAACAATCATGTTTTTGAATCATAATTATCACAAACATTAAATGATTAAAGGACAATAATTGAACATTGTTTAATGTTTGCTAATTATAGCATCATGGTAATCAATATATTAAATGTTTTATACCAAAGAAATTTAAATATTTGTATTCATAATTCACTAAATATCATTATATTAAATTTCTCACATTAAAACCATTTTATGTTAAATATAATCTTTGGTAGGGTAATAATATATATCTTTATGTTTCCATTATTGAATATTTCATATAATGACACAATCTATATATGATTTAAACCAGGTTTTTCTTCCACTGATAGGATTCATCATCTATTATCATAAAGTGATTAGTTTATAATATAATCATAAAAGATCTACTTAATTGGGATTAATTTTTAAATGAATACACTTTTTTATTAAATATAATTTCATATTCACATCCATCATCATATTTTCTCCTTGGAAACCATTCCAAAAGGCTTTCAACAACAATAGGGGAATGGTAGTTAAATATTCCCATTGAATACAAGATTTAATCTTTTGAACTTCTATGATATATGAGAATTAAATTCCTCGCTGAAATATTATTCCACATTTCAACCAATATTGATATGTATTTTTAAAGGGCCTTAATATCTATATCCATGTTTGGAAGAGTTTATATTATATTTAGTTTAATATTCATTCAATATTCAACCATTTTACTTTCAAAATTATTCAATGAATGTTCAACCATGTTTCCTTATTTAGGACATGATACCATTGGATTATAAATAAAATTAAATCCACACATTATATTCTTCTAAATATCAATATAATTTTTCAGTTTACATAGTCCCCAAAACTCAATAACCTAGATGATTTTGGTGAATAATGAATCTATATCTCTATTAGGGAGAATGTTATTGTCATCAAACAAATTCTGTAGAACATAATTCTTTTCGTCCTTCACTATGATGTCAAGCTTAAATATATAGTTTAGTTTATTTATTATTTAATTAGAACATGTATAGATAATCACCAATATATATAATGATTTAGATAGAGTAATATGAATTGATTTTATTAATGGAATAAAAAAAATAGTTTTTTATATTATTCTTCAATCATGTATAGTTTTGATGAATCAGTAATCAATATCTTGTGTTTTATATTATAGAATCCCATTATCCAAAAACAATTATGTTTGATATAATTTTTATCTTATAAATATAAATATTTATTCAATAAAAAAAAAATAAACCATTAAAATTAATTATATTATTCATAATAATTTTTATATAAAATATTTAACACTAATAATGTGTCGATTTGATACAACTTCATTCAATATAAGACATCCTAATAGGGATTGAATCATGGATTAAATTTTTTCTTTTATAATATTGTGTATTTCTTCAAAATTAATATAAACTCATTGAACCTATCATAATTAATCTCATATAAAAATAAAAAAATAAAAAATATATATTAGTAAAATAACTATAAAATGAATATTTTATTTTTTTCATGGATAATTGATCAACCGTGGAGAACACACATATCATTTAGTTGTTGTATTAGTGTCTAATATTCCTTATTAGATCAATGGATATAATGTTTTTACATTTTTTCATTATATTATGATCTATAATAATAATATTATGTTATCAGAATGACAAAATACATTCTTCAAATAACATCTCCTCACTCCACCTCTTCTCAATTTATAAAATTTTTCACTAGTTAATATGTTGATGTCTATCTCACTTCTTAATCATAATGAAATTTTGAATTTATTTTCATCACGAGTGTTTTTATATACCGGCCACTGATAACTCTATTATTTTAATCATTTTTTATTCTCACTTATTTTTGACTCCTACCAGGTTGTTTTTCCTGGAATTTTGAAGTGTTTTTGGTGGCAGACATTTGGAAAAAAATTATTGAAAATAGTTAACTGTCACACATAAATAGCGTATCAAATTTTTTGGTTCCCATGGGAGATAAAAATTTTGTAACCTGATTAATATAAACTATTGGTACTTCTCCAGGAATCTTGAATCTTGGGAATTAGTCATTTTTCATATATAGGGCATGTTAGTTCAAAATATGAATCCAAAAAATGTGTTTTCACTATGTTTCTATACTATTAATAGTATTGCATGATTTTTTTTAAAAAAGGTGGTTATATTGTTTAATGACAATTAATTATTAACAAATTTTTGTATTACAAGAAAAACATTTCATTGATCTCATTAATCCCCCAATGTGTTGGGATATCTATCTTATGGTTAATAGTATATGATTTTGAGGATTTTGATTCTTATAAAGAACTTCCCTAGAAGATGTATTAAAAGTGTATCATAGAAATAAATGTTATGGATCAATTCATTTCAATTATTCATCATTCATCAACATATTCACTATTTTCCATGAAGGGGATAATAAATTTGGGATTCTTCCTCATGATAAATAGTTCCTGAAATGATCTAACTAAATTTATATTAGTGTTATCCATGGGGGATATATAATAATATATTTTTTTGTGGCCCCTTGAGGTATTATAGGATATTTTTCTCTCTTCCCCTTAATTTACCTTTGGAATTGTTTTATCTCTATTTTTATTGTGTTTTTAACTATTTATTCTATTAATTCTCTTGGGTGTCACGGTCTGTGTTATAGTTTAATAACATATCCATCTTCAATACTTATTGGATCTTGTGGTAGATTTCCCATATCTCAATCTTAAATTAATTCTATTTTCTTTTGTCAGGGGTTTTTAACACCATAAAATGTTTTACACTTATATATAGTAGATAAATCAAGGAATATGATCTGTAGATATTTTGATAATGATGATAAACGGTGGTGTTGTTATATGGTAAGATTTGAAAAACGTTTTAATGGATTATTTTTTTAAATGTAATTTGAGGATGGAATAACAATAATTTCTTTAAATCTATTTTTTTGTCCGAAATTTTATAATTTTAAAATTTCCGATGTTTTGTATTGATTGGATCCATTGGTCTGTTTTTTGAAATAATTGTAAAACAATAATCTCATGATGTATTTAAGTGATCAATTTTGTAAATTTTTATCAATGTGATTTTAATTAAATTACCATTAATGAAAAATTTGAACGCCTCGTTGACAATTAAAATAGTTTATTAAAAAAAGAAAACCCATATTATGTGAAAATTTATATTTGTGGAAATGTATTTATGTTTTAATTATTGTATGTAATGTTTATTTTATTATAAATTTGAATTTGATTTTTATTATTTGAAAATTGGGATATCCATTTGTGGGTATTTAGTGATATATGTGAGTTATATGATTATTAAGATATGATGATATGGTATAATTATTACTTTTCAATATTACCTCCATTTATATGACATTTAATGAACATGTTATCTTGGTGGGATTACTATGTATAAATGTAAACATATATTTCATTTTTATTTTTCTACTGGACATAGGTGTACATATGATATCATATGGGATGTTTCTTCTCAATTTTATTTGGATGTATTTGACTAGGTGTTTGGGTTGTGGTTGAATTATATGTTGCTATTTTGTGTGTGTGTACATTTTTTATTAAAGGTTATATCATCTACGGTCTATAAAATACCCTTTATCGCCTTATATTCATTGAAAATGATATATGTATATTTTATAATGTGTGGTTACCTACTAATATGTGAAATGATATAATTTATTCCTTAAAATTTATTTCATAAAATTATTTTAACTAAATTTTATAATTCATGTTGTAAAAATAAAATAATATATTATTATTTTTCAAACATGACATGGTTATGTGATATTGGAAGTATTCAAGTAATTTTATTTTAATTTTTTTTAAAATAAAGGAATCATGAAAACATATTTTTATATACTTATATTAAAATATTTATGAAATATTTTTTAAAAGAATTTTTTATATTTGTTGGTGTTTCTCTTTTAGAATATTAATTCACACCAATATATCTTATACATTTAAATTATATAAAAGTGAAAGGAATATTCCTATATCACTATTTTTGGTTTTGGTGGAGGTGATGATGTCATTGGATAACATTCACATAGAGATTTTTGTGTTTTTTCTTATCATTTATTCATTTTTCTCAATTATATAATCCATAAACATTAATTTTTTTAAAGTTATTGTTGATTTCGTCGTTATAATATTTCAAAGAGTACTACTTGTTTATATTTTATATAAAATTATAATCATTATACAAAAATAAATGTTTGTATTAATTTCATCAACATAATTCTTTTTTATTCAATGGAACTTGTTTCCATCTTGGGGGAATAAATAATTCCATTCAATCCTTACCATGTCTACATTGAGTGTACATTTTTAAAATATACAAGGTAGTTCATTAAGACAATATTATAAATGATATGTTTTATTGTTTTTTTCAATGATTTATAGTATTTTGAAAGTAATGTTATAAAAATATAGGTTGTAAATCACGAGAGGGTTCTTGGTCACCAAGCACTCATGGTGACACTTGAGTTTCCATGGTTTATTTATATGAGTAAGTCAGGAACATGAGCTCAATTGTTAATGTTTTTTTTTATTTTCCTTTCTCATTATAGAATTGAGAATTCATTATCTATTTTTTGAAACATCATGTATTGGAGATAATTTTAGAGGAAATTCTTAAGGAAAACACTTGATTTTTATGACAATCAAATCAATTCAAAGACCATGAATTCATTTCTGGTTGACTTTATGTGAATATCAGACAATTAATTGATGTTTTTTAAAATTATTTGACCAGACAATAGATAACTGAAAATTCATTGTAATTTATCATATTTTCATTTTGTATTTGAAGACCCCCAAGCTTCTACGATACTCTTCTCTTTGAATAATGAAGTAGCAGGTGTTGTATGCAACATCGAGTTCTAACACACACCACAACCAATCAAACTAGCCATTATGAATAGTAATACCTACTTTTTAAAATTTTAGAAATTTTTCCTCTCAAAATGGTCTTCATTTTTGGATTCGGAGTATTGAATTTAGCCTAAGGTGAAATTTTGGTACTTTTCGGATAACTTTAATATTTTGATGAATAGTGAAAATTAATAAATTTTAATTAAAAACATCTTTTTTAATCGAAATAATTAATAGTGATAAATTATGAATTTTAGTGGTTTTAAAGTATATTTTTAATATATTTTTTCCATTTAATAAAATGTTGGTCATTAGACATAATTTCAAAATTAAACCGTACATTAACAAGTATCAATCTTTTGATAGTTATTATATCTTAAAAACACGCTTTTTGTTTTGACAGTGAGATTTGATTTTAAATTAATTTCATCCACTTTGGTGTTTTGAATTTTGAAAAATGGATTCCATATTTTGAATTAGGATGTCCAAATTGTGTAAATATGTAACTTTTATTTTTAGACATTTTGAATCATTACTTCGGTAAATATTTTATTTAACATGGTTAAAAGATAAATCCGGTAAATAAGGGTTTCATAATAATATTATAATAATATTAATTACACTAAAACGTGTACTAATCATATTGGTAGATACATTTCTGACCATGGTCATCTTTGGGTCGATTTTGGGACCCCATGGAGCCACTTGTAGGTGATAGGGACACTGTATTTTAATTATGTTAAAATAAATACAAAAATGACATAAGCATATATCTTTTAGAAAAACAATTTTTACATAGGGTGATATATGTTGTATTTTAGACTATAAATATTCATTATAAATCTAGAATTATTTCATAAATAATGGTATTTTATTTATAATTTTTAGACATTATATAATTTAATTTATTTATGACACAATGGTGATGTAGTAATTACCTAATTAATGAAAAATTAGAATAATTGATATTATAAATACCCAAATAAATGTAATTTGATACTTTTTATAAATAAAAAAACTTTTCTAGGATAATATGACATGTTATTATTGATTTAATTTACTTTTTTAGAAGTAATCATTCTGTTATGATTTTACAAAAATCAATTATTGAATAGTGTCAAAATTGACAAAAAAGAGTTTTTAAAACAAATATTATATTATTAATTTATATTTAATTCCAAAAAAATATAAGGTTTAGCCAAGAGACTTATATCATGATAATTGTATCATTAATGGACCACTTGGGGGTCTCTTGGAGGTATATAGGGTGTTTATTAACTATATAATATAAAAATACAAAGTGACATGGTAATAGTCAAACTAATTAACTAAGAGTTAAAACTAAAAGATATGGTTAATATAATGACACAAACCAGTCTAAATTATATTTTATGTGTGGTTTTTGAGCCATCCCCACCTTAACCTTTCAACAATACACTTTTGAGTCATTAAAAACCGAATATTAATTTATTATAACATAATATTTCTAGCTTTTCCAAAGGTGCCCCTAACCCCTCTTATAAAAGGGCACTCCACCTTCTCATTAGTTCACACGTTGAAATCATTTTGGTTCAGCCAAACCCTGCCCAAATAATCTCTAAACTTTCCTAAATTCATCCTAGAGGGCTTCCTTTTTTCAGAAAGCCAACTATAGTATCCCTTTTGATAAAATACAAAGGAAGAACCCGAAGAAGAGGTAATGATTTCCCAACCCTTTTTCAAGTTCATTTCTTCTTCCACTTCTTCTATATTTGTTATTACCATTATAAAATAATAAATCCAATATATTATATATACTTTGATGTTATTATAAACACGGTACAACCATATTTCAGTATTCTATCCATCCTTTGAATAACATGTCACCATATGTGCGTACGTACGACTTACCGTCTCCACGTCGTGGTGTAATTGTTATTCAAAACATTATTATTTGGATGGTTATAATAATGATGTTTATTTAATGTAAATACGAAATATAACATGATAATTATTATTTATATATGATATACCATCCAATTAAATATTATTTTAATATCAAAAGAATGATATTATCGCTCGTGCTTACGTACGGACTACCGTCTCCACGAACGCGATGAGATTGATTCTCCATCATATCCATTCAAGTCTAATTCTCATTTGAAGATTAATAATAATGTTTAAGGACTTAATATCATTCTGGATATGAATAAGATACAACCTATCCATAACAAACATGGCATACATAACAAAACATATAAAAGAAAATGAGTAAGTTAACAACCAAAACGACGATAATTCTAAAATATTATTAACAAAGCAATGTTAATAGATCATATATGATATCTAATTAATATAAATGATTCTTATATAATTTAATAACAATTATTTCACCATTTTACAGGTTGTTAACCTACCCCAACAAAGGAAAAGTTCAAGGTATGGGTTTATTTCACAATCTCTTCATTATCCGAGGTTGTTTATACATAATAATCTACTGGGACTTCTTTATCATCCACATCCATGTTTCTTAAAAATATATTTCGAAACATTTTTACTATTTACTAGAATATGGGTTAATGTAATTTATACACTTTTTGAATTTTATAAGTGGTTTATAAATGAATCATTATGTCATTTTCCAAACAAGGTCATTTTTAACCATTTCGACAAAATTAAGGTAAGAATGTTTTTTTAACTAATACGGCGGGTGCGGCTATTTTTCGCCATTAGAAAATCGTCAAAGCTTCAATTACAATATTATAATAATATTTTCAATGAAAATCATTTATTTTATAAATATATGACTCTTAAATGATTTCAAAATAGAAATAGATATTTCTCTAAAAAGAGTTTTGATTTCATCTATGTCAACATCCTTTGATGGATTTTACGCTTATTTGAAGTTGATTTATTATGATACAAAACATCATTATTGTATTGAAGGTTTTGGGATATGTTTCACTGTGGATGTGTAATTTTAATACCATTCACGATTTATAGATGAAGTATTTACATTTTGTATTCTAGTTTTAATATGAATGTTTATGTCATGTTTAAACCATTTCATATGGGAATGCATTGGACTTAATTTGTGATGGGTGGAGCCCGCTATAGCTCCTCGATGCATCAGTAGGTCTCATGAGACAAACTAGTGTCTTGGAATAAGGCGTTGACAAAATCTAATTTGTAGTCTTGGCACTAGGCCTTGGCTATGTGGTTATGATAGTCTAGAATTATGAATTCCATCATTATGAAAGTGGTTATTGATATTTCATGTGATTATTCAATTAATAGAATATCAATGTGAATAAGTAAATGGAATTATTTCATTTTATTTCTGCCATATTATTTTTAAGTTCAAGTTTAAAAGGATTTTTTTAGTTATTCATTGCCTTAAATGTTTATTCCTATTTATGAAAGTTTCTGCTATATTGTAATCCTTAATGGGCATTTTAGCTCACCCCTTTCTATGTTCTATTTTTCCCAGGATGTGAAGAAGTATTTTATGAATTATCTACATGGATAGTATAAGGGGATAAAAATGTGGACTATGGAGACTATATTGTTGTATTTCTTATTTTATGATGTAATGTAAACTTTATGAATGTATCTAGTTTTTACAAGGCTACTACACTAATCGGTCTTTCGAGACTTGATCTTTTTTGTGATCATGCCAATGTTATATAATAATGCACCGACTCTGGGTAACTGGGGTTGGGGAATTACAGTATGTGGTTGATTCCATTATATTTATATTTTAATTGCATTATATTTATTTTGATTATTTTATTTCAAATCTAATAGATGATTTGATTTAATAATGTTTGATATATTAAATAAAAATAATGGGATGTTCGAAGAAGGTGGAAATTTCATAGTTTTGTTATAACTTTATTTTGAGATTTAAAATAGAAATTGATATTTACTTTTACATATTTTTTTTTTGAAAATAAATGTTTTCATAAATTTTTTAAAAAATATATCCTTGAAAATCATAAAAATTATTATTTTTTATTTAATGGTATTATAGGATGAATTTTCTTATATCAAGTGTGTCTGAGCTGATCTGGGTTAAACAAAAAATTGAAATTTCAAATAGGAATAATATGAATAGATATATCTATTTTAAAAAAAATATAAATAAGGGGTATTATTTTAGAAATTTTTATGTTTCATTTATAATGTTTTTAATTAAATGTATTTTCAATTTCATTGACATTTCAAAACTATTTCCAATTTAAAACAATGATATATTTTTATAACAAAATTATCATGATTTGGAGAAAGGATATATAATAAATTGTTTTGAAAAATGTCATATAGTTAGCATAATTTATATGTTTAATATTATTATGAAATTTAGTGGGAAATTATTTAAAATCATCTATTTGAAAATATTTTTGTGTTAATCTATTTGGCCTTTTAGTGTAATAATAAAGATTAAATTATGGTTTCAATAATTGGAATTCATTTTAAAACATATTTTTATGAACACTAATTATTCAAGTAGTTTAATTTTGTTAACATATTTTAAAAAAATTATAATTTTTTATAAAACAATTAGTGTTGTATTTGAAATTTTCTTAAATTGTATGTTGAGGTAGTTTATGGGTTCATTGTTTTTCATAGGGTGGGTTTTTATTGGTTATGTAGTCATTTTTTGAGATTATTTTCCCATTTATTTTTAATGGCCTTATTAGTTGATCAATATATTCATGTGACTATTGTTCTTTTAGATCCTAGCCAAGGTATCATTAAATTTTCTCTCCTTTCCCAATGTAAGGAAATAATTATTGGGTTGTAGTAACTAATTCATCTGTAAATATATTAACAAAAAATTTCTTATAATTTTTTGGAAATCAAAAAGATAGTGCATCATTATCCTGATTCAGATTCCTAATTATATAAATATTATATTGGAATATATTTTTCCATAGGGTCTGGATTGGAAGTGGTTCATATTTATCATACAAATTTATCCACATAAGGTCCAATAATGGGAAATCGTTAATGTTATGTGAATTTATAATTCGTTCCCAAATGTAGTGAACTTATTAAAAAAAGAAATTTTATGTTGTATATAGAGGATATGAAATTGTGTTTGATTTTAAGGGTTGTTTTATCATAGTGTTGATGTATCATTCATGTCTTTCTAGAGAATGTTCTCTAAAGACGTACTATCTTGAAAGGTTCTTTTAAGTGATATTTCATTGGATATTTTTTCTCACTACATTAATTTTTTTTTTGGAATTGATGAAGAAATATATCATAGTTGAATAAGGCTTGGTATGTTCAAAATAGGCATAAGTGGTTTCTCATAATTCTTGGTGTGGTAGGGGATTCTTCAATATGGAAAAAGGATGATTTCCTTTTAGAGCATTTGACTTTTGGTATCAAGTGTCTATATTGTTTCTTATCACATGTTTTTCTATAAAAATGAATATTGTTCTCTATCGGTGCTGATATGGTGGAATGTTAAACCTAAAAGTTATATGACACCAACAATCTATCATTAATGAGGTCCTTTGTGTAATTTTTCAAATATTCAATAAAGCAGTTGATCGAAAAAACATATTACTAAATTCTACTTATTCTTAAGTCCCTCTATTTCAACTCATTGATCCCACAATAAGTGTAAAACCAATTTCATGTTCGATTACTTTAATTCATTTATAATATTTACCTATTGAATCTGGGAGCTGTTTTTATTTGGAAAACTATAATATTTAGGCCCATGTTTATAGATTTACCATTTCCTTGAGGGATTACAAAATGGTGATGGTTGATTTTAATTTCTATAGATTTTCATTTTGTCATTATCTTATAATTAATTCGAATATTTTAATTAATTTAATTAGTAATAATTGAATTTTAGTTATGATATAATATGCTAGGGAAATAGCCATAATTATATTTTCTGCGTAAATTGTAATTATGTATTAATTAACGTGTTCATTGTTTTTTGGTTTGGGATTTAGGATGATATGGAATTCTCCGAATAGTGACATACATTGTGGTTTTTTTGTTAGTTTCTTGAATTCACCCTGTTGAATCCAAAATGTTATATTTTTTGTATTTGGAATGCATATTCCCTGGTGAGTGATTTAATTCTCATCATTTAATTTGTTCGGGTTCATATTATTATCGATAACATTTGATAGATTTTAGAAACTAAAATTAGATATGTATTAGAGAAAATAGGAGCATAATCTTGTTATGAATTTATATTAATTTTGGTTGATAATGAGTTGATGTTCAAGAATAATGATACTAGATTACCATAACTTGACCAAACATTAAAGATTGTATTTTTTTGATGGAATGATCTCATGTGATGGATTTTTACACTTACACCATTATTCTGTTATGAAATATTCATATGTGTCTTCAGATGATCATGTATTATTCTATGGTCTCTTTTTATTGTTTCATTTATATGTGTTAATATGCATTGAAATTTTAAATCAAACATGAGACATTGATGGTTGTATTTATCATTGATAAATTGGTAAATGATATATCATATAATTAAATAATATAGATAAATTGGTGAATTTTCATTGGATATCTTCTTATTCATTCATCATCATGAAATTTGGTTTTCTTTAGAAATATCGTTTAACAGATCAATTCATTGCCGTTGGATGATTATATTTGTTCCATATTTAATGTAGTTTATAATTTTTTTTCTTATAAGTGGGGGGAATGTTTGGAGATACATTTCAGTTCAGGATAGGAGTGTAGTATTGATAATAATTCTAATACATGACTATTTAATATCTCATTCCTCTTGATTTACAATTATTCAAGGGACCTTTTTGGGAATTAGTGCCTTATGGTGGGGAGAATATTCACATTCCATACATGGATAACACTATTATTTTAGAAAATTTGTATTCTTTAATGTTTTCCTCTCGAGATGGGAGAATTTTCTCTTACATATAAAATTCTTTAGTTGGTTCATAGATGGAACACAATTTGGTGAAAACATGTGGTATCTCCATAAATCATTATAAAATGTTTTAGGATCCCTCGGGAGGGTTCATGGTCATCGCACTGTTAAGAAAAACCACGTGGACTTTAAAAGGAATGGTGAATATTGGAAAATAATCATTTCACAAAGAAGGAACATTGTTATTCAATCCATGATACTAAACCATGTACCTCTTAAATGTGTCTATAACGTGGTTCTTGGATAGTTTATGTCTTATTATACAAATTTTCTAAACAATTTGATGCAATTTTATTTATATAAAAATTAATTTTAAAGAAAAAATATTCATATTTATCTCATGATTCCTCCTACAACATTGGATCTAAATTATATGGTTATCTATTTATTATTTTAGATTATACAATTTTTTATGAGTTCATCTCCAACGGATCAAATGATGTTCGATCTATCAAATCCGTATTATGGATTCTTTATTCAAAATTATTATTTATTTCTCCATATCTAATATATTTTAATTAAAATGAATCATAGATCATGTATTTTATGAATATTTCTACAGTTCGTGTTTTGATCATACAATTTCCCTATTAGATTAGTTGTTGGGATATAAAGAGTTCATCAGATCATTTAATTGTACAACAACCCCTTGAGGGTTTTCATGATATGTGATCATCTTTGAACTTCAGTGACCCAAGGATTCATCACACCTCATATTTATTTGGTTTTTTCATCTTGAGATTAGAACAATTCTATAAAGTATCTTGGTATATGATAAATTTTATTCACATTAAGGTTATCAAAATCAATGAGATCTTTATGTCTGTGTCCCGTTCATCTCTATTTAAAATTGAAAATATGATTTCTTATTCATTCATCTGGTGTTGTTAATGATTTCTAATGACTTGTTCTTATATCTAGTGTCAACATAAATATTGATGTTTTATGAGATTTTTATAAATGTGATAAAAATGAGTTTTTTATATGATTTTATATGAGAATATTTTATGGAATAAGCCATCATATTAAAAATGGTAATTAAATGTTTTAATTTTGAATATTACTCTAACAAATTTTATTATTTTTGAATTCCCAAATGAAATGAAATAGTTATTTAAATTACTAGTTGTATAATCTAATTTTATTAACTTATTTGAAAAAATTTATCTCTTAATGCATTTATGTGATTAATTGTGTGTGTGTTTTTCTAAATATATTCTAGTATATTTTCCCTAAAACAATTATACCATAGACCAGTATGAGATTTTAACTATTTCTTTCACAAATTAAAACCCATTGTAAATACCCTTTTATGAAAATTACAAATGTATGAATTCTTGTAATTAACTGTCACATTAGAGGTAAGATGAACAATATTGTTATACATGAAAAATGGGGATGTTCCAATGTCAATGATAAAACGTTTGAGTGGGATAAATGGTTATTTTCTAACATGTGTATTTTTTATCACTATTAATTAGGGATGATCCCCTCTATTTAAATTTTCATGGGAAGATCGGGTTAGTTTGGTTGAAATTTTAAGTACACATGAGAACTATTTTAGAGTAATAATCTGGATAGTGGTTCTATGAGATACGTAAAAATTCACGATGGATTATTTCTATCAATTTGTCCAAGAAGTCTAGGACGAGGTGTTTCTACATGGGTAGATTGGTGATTAGTTATTGTTGGCTCACAAATGAATCATTGTTGTTTATATTGTTATCACTATTAGAGAAAATATCATCATATTACATTAGATTCCATGATGATGATATGAGAATATTCCATAAATTCTAGTTTTTTAAGAATATATAAAATGATATTCTCAATTCCTTTCAGATTTACCTTAATAGTATTTAATAATATATTTATAATTAATTTTTGTAAAATAATTTGAATTTAAGATTTTTTTTAAATGATCAATTTTTTTTAAATGAGTGTGTTTTGAAGGAAATTTTTTTTTATACATATTTAAATAATTTAATATGGGAATAATATTTTATATTTTATTTTCAATCATGAATGAAATATTTTTCTTTTAATGCGTTATTTTTGGGGTAGGAGGGTGATCAACTATTAGTATTTTAGATCTTGAAAATATATCCTACTATTTTTTGGATTCTGAAGGTAGTACATATTTATATTTATATAGTATTATGTTTTAGTGGTGGTGGATGTGTTGTTTCCTCACACCCAAATAAAGATGTTAGAGGTTTGTCTTATATTTTTTCATTTTTCTCAATTTAATCAACTGTCACAATTATTTTTAATACTTTTTTAATTTATATTGAATTAGTTGTAATCAGTTATCCCATATTATTTCTTGTTCATATTTTCACTCTTGAATATATCATTATATGTTTGATTTTATCTTCTGAAATCATTTACATTTCATTTATGTTGATTCTCGGGCACTAAAATCCAACTCCTCCATATTTGGTAATCCCTTTTGGAATTTCCATGATATTATTGGTTGTTATTTTTGTGAATAACCTTGGTTAGTTGATGAAAATATCTTGAAACACATACTCTAGTGTGTTCCACACTCCATTTAATAACCTCGAGAAAGTGTTGTGTAAGTTTTCTCCATGTTTTATGACATTAACTATCTCAAATAAAGCATTCCAAATTATACATCATGTGAGAACATCAGACAAATTTCTTCTTGAAACAATTCAATGATTTCTTAGTGAGATTATCATTCAAAAACTACTTTAGATATTTTTATCATTATGATTGATTAAAAGATACCCATTTTATTAATTTATTCTTGATATACCCCTTCATAGACCACATATAAAATTATCCAATTAAGAGCTACATGATTGAGAATTCTAATGAGGGTTCTCATTCTTCATGTATTATATTCATCCACACTCAATTATGTTTCATAAATTAATATGACCTCAATGATATTCTGATGAATCAATGATATTAGATTTTATTTTCATTGATTCTTAATGAGGTAATTAGTGTGGCATTTATTTGAAAAATACCAAAAGAAAAATAGCTTTATAAAGGTATAACATTTTAACCATCACATTAACCTATTAAAATATGTTTATCCATTCAAATCTCTCAATGGAACCTACTTCTTAATTTATATAGAGCTTTCAAATTCTCATCATTAATGAATTCCACTATGGTATGAAAATAAATAATTTCCAATATATTTAAATTTATAAAATTTAATTTTCCATTCTATTTCCTAGATTATTGTGATGTGTCCATAAATAGTTTAAAAACCACTACTACCACTCATTTGAAATTGACCCATCATTTCAAATTTATAAGCTGTAATTATAATTATTAATTGGACTAAATCATTTCAATATACTTCATTATATGAACTATTCACTATGTATGTCAAATGTATATTAAATAATTCTTCCTACATACCAAATAAATTAGAAAATTTCACTGAATACTCCAAACATAACTGAATCATATCTCATTTCCTTAACTTAAAAAACTCAGGAATGTAAGTTTTAAAAAAAACTTATTCTTCTCAATAGATTTAAATTTGTGAATTAACAACTTCTAGTGTGTCATGATACATTTATTCATCTTCCAACTACATGACCAAACATGAAGTGTAATGAAAAAAATTGGAATCCTCATCATATATCAGTTTTGATCAAATAGTTACTATATTACAAAACTACTAAACACACACATATATAATATTTTAAAATTTATTATTTGGTGAGAATAATGATGAGAATATTTTGGAATCATGATTAGAAATTGTAATAAACATTATTATTATTATTGATTTCATATTTTGATTTTAGATTTTTTAAAAATTATTTTCTAATGGTGTGCAAAGACATTAATGGTTTATATGATTGGGTCACATCATGAGATAATTATACTATGTATTCTTTATCATCCCTAAATACACAGCTGTATATATATCCCTCTTATTGTATTTATTAAAATAAATCATTGATGGTTTTTGTTAGTCATGGATGATAAAGTATGATAGAAAACAAGAGTGAAATTATTTTGATTCCTTCATTAACTTCAAAACAATGGTTTCATAAAAATTCAAATTATATTTCTCATATCTTTTCAAGATATATTACTTGAATATATAGGTTATTTTATTATTTTATATTATATATAAGATATATTTACTATATATATATTCATTATAATTTATTATTTATTTTTAAAAGTATATTGGTTGGTGATGATGTATTTTTGAAGAAGGAATGATTTCATTGAAGGTAACACCTCGTATCCTTTTATTTGATACAATAGAACAGGTCTGTATAAAATATAAATTTGTAAAGTAGATGAAGGAGTTTCACAAAACAAAAATATGTTATGAATAAAGTGATAAACGATACATATTATTTAATGGGAGTGTAATGTATTGGATCCATTGGGAATCTATTAGAACAATTACCATACAATCATAGGGAAGAGATCCAATTGTAATTTAAATTGAAGTGTTCCTTTTAGATCATAAATGGAAGCCAAATTATATGATGCTTCACTATCCCTATTAAATTTATAAATAATATCAACATCTTTATTGATGATCATATTTTATTTTATAATAGTGTAGATGACGGATCAAGGGACATAAAAAAGTTCCTTAAAAAAATTTAATGGATGTGGCAATTAAAATTCGCCAATGGAATGGTTATAGTTGTGTAGAAGTTAAAGATGGATTCCATTAATAATATATGAAGACCCAAAAATTATTGGGATAACCTCTCAATAGAAAACTCTATATTCTATTATAATTAATTCCTAGTTGTCAAAAAGGTAATCTCCTCCCCATAAGGACTCCTTATAAAAACTGTTAGTATTATTTATTATTTAAAAGTGGTTGTTACATTACACATTGTGGTGATGCCCCATACTATAAAAACCTATATGGAATAACATAAACATGGGGTGTAAATTTAGAATGCTTATGGTATGGATACTCTTACTCCACATTGACATTATAAGGTAGTTAAATATTATAATTTTGTTCATTAGGCCGGTAGTGCTGTTATGATAATATAGATGTATAGTATTATTACATTATTTTGATAAAACAAAAAAACATATGGAAAAAATAAATAATTATAGAATCATTCACATGAAGAATACTTTACTATCCCAGATCATGTATATATTTGGTTATTAAGGGAGATACGGATGTATATATACACTAAATACTATCAATAATGATATAGATGATACATGCACAACATTAAAGAGAAAAATATAATAAATTTCTCAATCATTGGGTCAGAATAGAATATAAACATTTAAGCTATCCTAATACAATTTAATTGGATGATGATTTGTATGGGTAATTACCTCTTCCAAAATTTCACCACTAAAAAATATATATGGTTAAGATGAACTTATTCCATAGAATGTTATACTATTGTTCATATATATATATATATATATATATATTAAAAATGGATAAATTTTTAGGTACTCGATGGAATGAAATGGATTGAAACTATTCATGGTAAATACACTCTAGTATGGTTTTTCAATGAGCCTAATAATAGAAATTATATTATTTTTATCATCATCAATAATATTGTTGGTGAAATTTCTGAAACATATTTCTATGAAAAATCTCAGGTATGAATATAGGAAATCATTGATGTAGAGAGATATACTATACCTATAATCATCCATGAAAATGATCTCACTCTAACATATGATCAACAATGAATAATCAATGAGGATATGAAATCTATGATACCTAAAAATTAATAAAAGGGATGTCAATATTATATTTCATCAAACCACCTCTATATCAAAATGGTCCAACGTTTGTTCCAACAAAACTACCATCTCGGTCTACCACATCCCTCGATGCACATCCCTAAACCCAATATACTGTAATCTAATTCCAATTCATTAAAGAAAATACATTGGGAAATATGTATCCCTCTAATGAAAATATAAATAAATTAAAGAAAGTATATATGTAATCAATAAATTTAAGGTAAACGTAACTCAACATTAAAACATGATATGAAAACACATAAAAGAATGATAAAATATTAGTAGATATACATAAACAATACTATAACATATCTCTTTCCAAATTCCAAAAACCCCACTATAATATAATATCCCCATTCTAGCTCTAATGTTACATCACAATACCGATGATTATAATCACACCATAAATCCACAACAAAAGATACAAAGTATCTCAATAAATTAAGAACAAACATAAACCTATAAAATATAAGGATGATCTGAAATCCAAATAAAAAAAACATCCCATCGAAACTATTTAGTATAGTTCATATTATATATTAATAATGATAAATTCAAATATAATTCAAAAAGTATTATTATATACAATTAATTGAAATATTTTTTAAAAATCATTTATTTAAATACTATTTTATTGGGTTTAAATTATATAAAAATAATCCCCTACAAAATAAGTTTTCCTCAACCAATATCACTTTTCCAAAACTATGTTTTATTATCCCAATAAAAAACAATTTCCTAAAAACCCCTTATTGAAATATACATCTCGAAAATAAATTAATTTTCAAAATATTATGTGGTTTATTTAAAGAATTTGATAACCAACCATTTACAGAAAACTAGGATTAATGACCCAAAAACAGATTTTCAAAACACATACCAACATGGAGTTTCATATAAAAATAATTCTCACATATCTCATCAGAAAAAACATTCCTTTGTTGTTATAGAAATTGATTTAAAATATAACAAATCTATACATTCTATTTTCCCCTCTTAAAAAATTAACAGTCCATTTTTTAAATATTTTTAAATAGAAACACAATTGAATGGAACAAATTACATAGTCAATAATCAAAATTCAATGTTAGAAAACATAGGGAAGTAAATTAATAAAAAACATATCATAAAAAATAACATTAAAATTGGATATAAAATATATTACAATGATATATCCACGCATTGATACAGAATAGAATCATAATTTCATGGGAATTTACATTTTAATCTACGAAATATGGCCAAAACTGGAGACAATGCTCCTATATCAATACTTATGTACTTGTCTACATCCACAGAAGTCCAATCAAACTACCCAAAGATTACATCACAACAATGACTATATACACTAGATCTACGATATTATTTTCTTGAAACACCAATTTCTATGGGATCAACAATGATAATGTACCTGGGAAACTTCACCCACATGATATTATAAAACAATATCTCTATTATATAGGTCTACCACTCTTTCTAGTCTTAATATCTTAATGTTTCCATTTAGTGCATACGATTGTAAAATTTTTTCAACCTATGGGTTTCCCACACACTTATCACATACTAACAACATACTAATACAATTAAATGTCAAAACATAGGTGATACCATTTAAAAATTAATTAATTCAAGGATAAAATAGTTGAAAATAACTCATGCTCCACTATCCACCCTCACACAATTAAAACCCTATTAATCACACTATGGAATTAAAAAATGAAAGATAAATATCCCCTCATGGTATAATAATACACCATGGGAATACACTGTATGATATGTGTTGAAGAGGGTGTCACATCCACTATGAAAACACAACTTTCAAATAAATCTATATGGTCCATCTCTTTGAAAATGCATAGAATGGTGGCTATTTTATCCTTTACAGAAGTCATCATGACTATCACATTGAACCAATTTTAAAAAATAACAATAAAAATGAAATGGTTACCTAATATTACATTATTTAAAAACCTTTTAAAACATTCACAAGAAAAACTAATATATAAGAGTGATTGATGGGTAAAACCATTATTAATCATCATGTAATTAAAGGCATGGAAAATATTGTGATTTCCATGAAAAACTTATATTTGTTCAATATTGATCTTGAAAAATGTTGTCTCCTATAAAAGATAACACATCACCATGAAAGGAAATTACCTATGTATCCACTAGAGATAAAAATATAAATGATTCATTGTAATATGAAAATTAATATATGTCAATAAGAAATTAGGGTTCATAAGAAGAATAGAAATCAAGGGAGAACAGAAGAATTGAGAATATTAAGTGTATTAGAGTGTCATACCATTAATAAAACTAATTTAATCCAATGTAATCGCCACAAAAATGATGGAATTTATAAGGGACATATATAGTGGTTCTCCCACCACATTAAAGAAATATAGGAGTGAATAGAGGGTTAGATGATTTAAAATGAATCGGGGAAATTAGAAAATAACATTTTTATAAATTTGTGGGAGATTCTTTGTTAGATTAAAATTTATCAAAACTATTCCCTAGATATTCATAACTACCTAGCCATATAATGACCCTTATAGTTTCTCCTAGGAGCCTCAGGCTATAAAAAAATTTCTATAAACATTTCAAATAAAACTACAAAATTTTACATCAGATCCACATACAATTATCATCATCTGCATAACTATTCAAATTCAATATTCTAATGAATCTAATCCCTATATTCACTTCATGGTTTCTCTTAGGGACCACATGATTTTGATGTTACCCATGGGATACCCTTGAAACCCACACTGTGTGCATTCCAAATAAACTACACATAAGGGTTTCTTGTAGAAACTTAAGGGTACACACATAGTTTTGTAGAATTCATGCATTTCAACCATCAACATGAGAGAAAACAAAACATTTATAGGTGTTCAGAAAAATAATTAATAAATTTAAAATAACACCCATACACAAATTAAAATATTAAATAAACTATATTCTGACATGTAAATTTTCTCAAATCACCCCAAAATCAACATTATTCCTCCAGAAAATCATATGTATGTGTATAAGTCAAAATTAAATCAGTTAAATAATAAAACATAAAGGAAATATAGAATCCTCATAAAATTTTGTGAGTTCCTTAAAAAAAGGTTTGATGATATGATATAATGAAATGGAGAATGAAAATAAATCTCTCTGCTATATAGGAGTTAATTAAAAATGTAAAAATATCTGGAAACCTCTTAATACCGGATATGAGAATCCTACCAAACAATAAAGTACCCAAAATATCCAATGGAAATTTTACAAACTCCCTCAATTTTTTCCTACCACATGATACATGTTCAAAAATAAAATGATCTCAATACTCCAAGAGACATCTCAAAATGTAGAAAAATCAGTCACAAAAAATATTTTATATATAAATAATAAGAACAAAACAATCATGACTCATAAATATTTTAAATGGATATAACATATGGGTCACAAATTATATATTATTGTGTTTAGATTCAACACCTTTGAATATCATCCCATTATAATTATACTGGAAACATATCCCAGTGGCATCAATGACCCATCCTGAAGTAAGAATTCTCCAACAAGTCACTCTATATGCACCCTAGTTTTTTCCCATGTCTGAACTGGAAAGCAAAACATTACCACTATCTAACACACAAATAGAAATACAAAAATCATGAATAGGAAAATCTAAATAGAAAATTTCCAGAGGAAAAACCTACTGAATTAGGTACCCAGCAATGAACTACAAAATCATTTTTCAAATTCCTCTTTAAGATAAATATTCTCTAAGATTAATTAGCATAACTAATAAATAATATTTTGTCTAAAATTGAAATAAACAAGAACAAAAATGATACACCATCAATGTAATTTCATCCATAAAACCGTTGACACATCTCTGAATAATAAAGGAATCATTTTATACAAAATATCACAGAATATTCTCCAAGAAAAAATATGCCTTTTTTTATCAAAACATCAAAAAAATAAATGATCTAAACCAATATAACTAAAAATCACTAATGTGACACTAAATATGAACAACCTCTGGTAAATACAAACAAAACACTATAAATGGATTCCATATATGTCACTCAATCCAAAGCATGGTCGTTGATTTAAAGGAGGATAAGACAATATGATAAATTTTCAAATTCCACAGTTGATCATTCTATGAGGGTTCATTAATTAATGAGAGTCACATATTCACACAAGGTCATGAACTATCAAAACATTACTTCTTTAAGATGAGGGAAGGATCAAAAAAGTGAAAATACATTCCTTCTTTATGATAAGAATGAGATAATGACCACCGAGACCCGCATTTAGTAGTTCCCAGAGTGGAAAATACCACCAAGGGTATAAAAATATCAAAAAATGGATGTAATTACCATTTTCATTGAAACAATATCATGGGATAAGATAGAAAACACCCGAAAAAACAATAACAATTTGTATAAATGAATTCAAAAACCATACCATGCATGGTTTATATGTAAAATGTGAAAAATGTAAAACTAGGGTACTAAACACGTACCCAAATAAAGAGACTATTTAGCAACAAAACAAACATCCCGATGCTCGAGCTCATACAGTCCAACACAATCCTCAATGTCTTCCTGGAAAACTATAAATAGTTTTACAAACATAGGGTGAGTATACAAGTATACCAAGTTGGAAATCTATATCTAACCATGCACACGTGTGATAACATACTATGTAAAACCCCAAGCTTCTACGGTACACTTCTCTTTGAATAATATAGTAGCGTGTGTTGTATGCAACTTCGAGTTCTAACACACACCAGGACCAATCAAAGTAGCCATTATGAATAGTAATACCCAATTTTTAAAATTTTGTGAATTTTATCTCTCAAAATGGACAACATTTTTGGATTCTGAAAATCTAAATTATCCTATGGGGAAATTTTGGTACTTATCTGATAACTCTCATATTTTTATGAATTGTACAAATTACTAAATTTAAATTAAAAACAACTTTTTTAATTGAAATAATTAATATTGATAGATTATGAATTTTAGTGGTTTTAAAGTATATTTAGAATATATTTTAACAATTTAATACAATTTTTTTCATTTGACATAATTTCACAATTAAACCGGACATAAACAAGTATCAATCTTTTGATAGTTATTATATCTTAAAGACATGATTTTTGTTTTGACAGCAGGAATTAATTTTAAATTAATTTCTGCCACTTTTGTGTTTTGAATATGAAAAAATTGATTCCATATTTGGAATCAGGATGTCCAAATTGTATAGTTATGTAACTTTTATTTTTAGACATTTTGAATAATTACTTCGGTAAATATTTTATTTACCATGGTTAAAGGGTAAATCAAGTAAATAAGGGTTGAAAATAATATTATAATAATACTAAATTACTCTAAATCATGTCCTAACATTATTGGTGGATACATTTCAGATCTTGGGTATCTTTGGGACGATTTTGGGAACCCATTGAGCCACATGTAGGTGATAGGGACATTTTATTTTAATTAAGTTAAAATAAATAAAAAAATGACATAAACATATATCTTTTAGAAAAAAAATTACATAGGGTTATATATGTTGTATTTTCAATAATAAATATTAATTATAAATATAAAAAGATTTTCGAAATAATGGTATTTTATATATAATTTTTAGACATTTAAAATGTAAAAATATATATGACACAATAATGATAAAGTATTTTCCTTATTAATGAAAGAATCAAATAATTGATATTATAAATGTTAAAATAAATATAATATAAAGGTTTTGATGACATAGACGAATTTTATTGGGTAATATGACATGTTAGGATTTCTTAAATGAATTTTGTTCTAATTAATAAATTTGTTAAGACTTTAACACAAATCAATTATTGAGTAGTGTCAAAATTGACAAAAATGAGTTTTTAAAAAAAATATTATATTATTAATTTATATTCTATTCCTAAAAATCTAATGTTAGGCCAATAGACATATATCATGATAGGTGTATCATTATGGGACCACTTTGGGGTTTCTTGGGGGTATATAGTAAGTTTATTAACTATATAATATAAAAATACAATGTGACATGGTAAGTGTCAAACTAATTAACTAATAGTTAAAACTAAAAGATAAGGTTAATATAATGACTCAAACCTGTCTAAATTCTATTTGTTGAGTGGTTTTAGACCCATACACTCCTTAAACTTTAAATAATACACTTTAGATCCATTAGAAAACGAATATGAATTTATTATAAAATAATATTTCAAGATTTTCTTAAAGAGCCCCTCCTCCCCCTTATAAAAGGACACCACTTATAACCAATTCCTCACACCTCTCAAGCCTTTTTTCTCATCCAACCTCTACCAAATTAAGCTCCATACATCCATATACTCCACTTAGAAGCCTTAAATTAGGAATAAGGCACTTGAAGATTCATTTTTTGTTCAAACGAAATGAGTTATCCAAATTAAAGGTAACGATTTCTCTTAGCTTCTTTTCTATTATTTTACTTTTACAACCGCTAAACTATTCTTATTATTTTATTTTGTAACAAAACCAGTATATTAAATATACTATGATATTTATATTCGATGTATTATAACTACACTTACACAAACATCCATCTAATGGGTGATGAACATAATGTTTTGGTGGATGGAAACCAAATGCCTCACGAAGCGATGACTGTTCAATTATCTTCTACCACCTATCATGGTGGCCATTATGATGGAAATATAATTAAATATGATATTAATGATATTTATTTTATATATAATCTTATGTAATTCCTTTTTATATCATACAATTATTCATTTTATTTTGTATATATATACGATAATTTCATTTGAGGAAGTGTGGACTACAACCCCCTCAATGTGATATGACTCGTTCATACAATATATGGAACATATATAAGATGGTGTTAATAAACATAAGTAACAAATATAAGATATTATATTATACTGGAATAATTATATTCCTTTGTATCATTTGGTTTAGATTCCTTTTAAAATGAATAAATGAAATGGAAGTAGCGTTCGTGCGTACTTACGGATTACCATCTCCACGAACGCGATGAGATTCATTCCCCATCGTGTCAATTAAAGACTAATTCTCATTTGATTATTAAAATTAATGTGTAATATCTTTATATCATTCTTCATATGAATAAGATACAACCTATCCATAACAAACATTACTTATGTTACAAAACATATAAAAGAAAATGAGTAAGTTAACACCCGAAATGACGATAATACTAAAGTATTATTAACAAAGCATTATTAGAAGAGCATATATTATATCAAAATCATGTATATGGTTCATGTATAATTTAATAACAATTTTCTAACTATTATATATTAGGTAAACATACTATCGACTATTGAAAAGTTCAAGGTAAGGGGTTTTCATCTCACTCTTTATTCATGTGTGATTCATGCCATATTGTAACTATTACCTTTTGTGTGATGTATGTACTTCCCATAATTGTACTATTTGTGTAATACACATTAATTTATTTGTATTTAAATCTTATTTTTATGATACCACTTTCAAGGGGTGTATGTTGTGTAAGTTACCAAATTGGTAAGGGTTAATCTCTCAATCTCTTTATTATTCGAGGTTGTTTTTACGTAAGTATCTACTGGGACCTCTTTATCATCCACATCCATGTGTTTTAAAAATTTCTTTCAGGTTTTTTTACTATTTAATAGAAAATGGGTTAAAGTCATTTATACCCATATTTGAATTTATATGTTTTGAAAAGAATCTTTCCTTCGTTTTCGAAACAAGTTACTCTTTAAACTGTTTGACAAAATTAAGGTTAGAATGTCTTTTTTTAACATATACGGTGGGTCTGGTTATTCTCTATAGTTAATACACCTTTGAAGATTCTCTCATAATCTTATAAATATATTTTCAAAATAAAGGATTTCTCTATAATTATGTGACTTTTAAATGATTTAAAAAAAGGATATTTCTCTCAAATAGTTTTGATTTCATCTCTGTCAACATCCTTTGATAAATTTTACAGTTGTTTCACGTTGATTTATTATGATAAAAATCATCCATATTATATTTAAGGTTTTGTGATATGTTTGGCTATAGATGAGTTATTTTTAGGCCATTAATGGTTTATGATTAATGTTTTGACATTCCATTTGTTTGTTTTAATACGAATTTTTATGTTATATTTCATCCTCTTCTTAAGATGAATGTGTTGGACTTGTATGTTCCAGGTTAGGGACCGGTAAAAGTAAGCCCTCCGGGATGGGGTCTGGTTACAGCAGACGCTCCGGGTTGGGGTCCAGTTAATAGAGGCACTTCGGGTTGGTGTCTGGTTATTAGAGGAACTCCGGGTTGGTGTCTGGTTATTAGAGGAACTCTGGGTTGGGGTCCGGTTAGTAGACAACTCCGGGATGGAGTTCAGTTATAGAGGCTCTCCGGGTTGGGTTCTGGTTACAATTATCCATTAGGTCTTGGCACATGGCATTGAAACAGAAATTATTGTTCAACATTATGTATTCCACCATTATGAAAGTGGTTAGTGATATTGAATGTGATTATTCGACTAGTAAATTATCAATGTGAATAAGTGAATGGCATTACTTCATTTTATTTTTGCCATATTATGCTTAAGTTCAAGTATAAAAGGATTTTGTTTTAGTTATAAATTTTCTTAAATGTTTATGGTTATTTATGAATGTTTCCGCTGTATTTTTATCCTTACTAAGCATCTGAGCTCACCACATTCTATGGTTTATTTTTCCTAGGATTCGAGGATGTGTATAATGATCGATATGCAGGGATAAGCCAAGGAAAAAATGGAATTATCAAAGAATGATCTATGTTGTTTTGTATGTTATGAAGTGTAATGTAACATTCATGTATGTAATATATTTTCCAATACTACTAAACCGATCAGTATTTCAGGACTTGATCTTTCTTGTGATCATGCCAATGTATTAAAATAATGCTCCGAATCTAGGTAACTAGGGTTGGGGAGTTACATTTTGTATTTGAGGAAGTTTAAAAATAACCTTGGAAACTAGATTTATATAAACTCTGATTTGAGCACATAGCCCTAAGATAGGCTTTGAGGATTAGTATAGAAGATCTTCCTTGAATTTTTGTATTGTAGAGATTTTCAGAGTTTTCTGAGAAATACATCCCTGTCTAGATACGAGCAGGTAAAGGCGGCTTTGGCATAGATATACCTAGGGGTAAAACCCGAAAACACTGCTTTGAGCTAGACTCAACGGGAACTGGTGCACGAAAAGTGGCCTTGCTACACTCATGGTTACAACACTCCCATGGGATATGATTAGGATAATTCTCATTTTCATTACAAACCATTATGAAGGCAATATGAGTATATAATTACTCAAAGAATTTTTTTTATGATTATGGATTATATCCATAAACTGTTTAATTTATGTTAAGTGTTTTACAAGTTCTGGATCAGGTATTTCTATTCATAAACTAATCTAGTGAATGTCATTGTTTGGAAATGGTGCCTTGTAGTAGGAATGAGAACTCCAAGAATACACATGATCCAAAGAGTAAGTAGGATCATATAATTCATGGTCCTAAGCCATAATTTATAACGGAAATAGTCTTCCATGTATTATCATCAGATGAAGAAATAGTATCATGTGTTGATAAGATAAGTAAATAAATCTCAGAGTCCTATGGCATTGAAGGGAAGCCAGAGAAGGAAAGGTTTGTAGAGAGAAGAACAGATAAAGGGAATAAGGTAAAGACGGATTTTCCCATATGTGATAACTGTTGAAATAATCTCCTTGGAAAAAGCTAGAATGAAATGAGATTATGTTATATGTGTAGAGAAAAAGAACACCAAGTACGTGACTACAAGGGTAAGAAGAAGGTTTCAAATGTACAATGCTTCATCTGCAAGGAGTTTGGACACTACGTGAACCAGTTTCTCAGTCATCAGACTATGTCGCAAATGATTCTATTGGATAATAATCAAGTTATGATACTACCACAAAAGAAGAGGAATGACTAGTGTTCTTATCTTATTATTTTAGAAATATTTCATTTAAGCATTGAATCAATGTGGTTCTAGAAATAAATAAGGATTTTACTACAGTACTATTTCATAGAGGATTTGAGATTTTGTAGTACTAAGAAAAGTGACTCTACAGCGAGTTAAACTTTTGAGAAATTAAATGGAAAAAAATGATCTTCATTGTGTTTAATTTCCTTATAAATTTTGGACTGCATGTTTGGAAAGTAGCATTTTGGATAATTCTATATGTTAGAATGGATTACATTTGAAAGGTTATTTTTGGATTTTTTATAAAATGACAACACACAGACCGTGTGACAACCCGTCGCATTGGACAAAGCTATGGTAATTAAACCCACAACTATAGTGCGATTGGTATTTATCGCCTACGACTGGACTACATGAATTCCCATTATTTTATAATGTAGTTTCCTTTTTTAACGGGTCTGATATGTAAATTATAAATTCATTATATTTGTAACCCTATACAATTAGGATAAATAGAGTATTTTTGAGTTGTTTTATGTTTTGTAGTGAAAGATGAGTTTGTGGTAGAAATTTATTAATGGATAATACTATATTTATAAAGTAATTATATCACCTTATGATCTTATCCAATCTCATAAATAAATTTCTCAACATTAAGAAAAGGACCTTTGAATAAAAATGTTGTCGTAGATGGTACCTTAGATAATCACAAATTTATGGCTTTGGGATTGTTGTCCTTTTCATAGCCATGTTCTCTACCACTGTATATCAGATTTCAATGCTTAGATTTCTCTTCTGTATCCATATTTTTCTACATGGAACCCTAGTATGTGTTATTTTCGGTAACCTTCAAACATACCACTCTTTATTTTCCATAGAGGCCTCATTAATCCAATTTTCTGATGTGGGATTTCAACTAAGATATTTTGAAATGTCAACCCCAACATTAAATTAATGAGTATAAATTGAGAGGATGAAATTTATTGAAGGAGGGGAGAATTTAACACCATAATATTCTTATGGTACGCTTCTCCTTGAATAATACAATAGTGTGTGTTGTATGCAACTTCGAGTTCTAACACACACCACGACCATTCAAAGTAGCCGTAATGAATAGTAATACCCACTTTTTAAAATTTCCTAAAATTTACCCCTCAAAATGGACTTCATTTATGGATTAGGAATATTGAAATTAGCCTAGGGTTAAATTTAGGTACTTTTCGGATAACTCTAATATTTTGATGAATAGTGAAAATTACTAAATTTTAGCTAAAAACAACTTTTTTAATTGAAATAATTAATAGTGATAAATTATGAATTTTAGTGGCTTTAAAGTATATTTAGAATAAATTTCTATCATTTAATAAAATTTTGGTCATTGGACATAATTTCACAATTAAACCGAACATAAACAAGTATCAATCTTTTGATAGTTATTATATCATAAAAACACGCTTTTTTGTTTTGACAGCGGAAATTTATTTTAAATTAATTTCTGCCACTTCTGTGTTTTGAATTTTGAAAAATGGATTACATATTTTTAATCTGGATTTCCAAATTTTTTAAATAGGTAATATTTATTTTTATACATTTTTAATAATTATTTCAGTAAATATTTTATTTAACATGGTTAAATGGTAAATCCGGTAAACAAGGGTTAAAAAATAATATTATAATAGTACTAAATTACCATCAAACATGTCCTAACCTTATTGGTGGATACATGTCTGACCATGTAAATATTTTCATCCATTTTGGGACCCCATGGAGCCACTTGTAGGTGATAGGGACACTATATATTAATTAAGTTAAAATAAATACAAAAATGACATAAGCATATATCTTTTAGCAAAACAATTTTTACATAAGTTTATATATGTTGGATTTTCTGTTATAAAAATTAATTATAAAGATAAAAATATTTCCTACATAATGGTATTTTATTTATAATTTTTAGACTTTGAAAAAGTAAAAATATATATGACAAAATAATGATAAAATATTTTTCTTATTAATGATCGAATCAAACAATTGATATTATAAATGTTAATATAAATATAATTTAAATTTTTTATGACATAAAAAAATTTTATTGGTTAATATGACATGTTAGGATTTATTAAATGAATTTGGTTTGAATTAATAATGTTTTTATGACTTTTACAAAAATCAATTATTGAGTAGTGTCAAAATTGACATAAATGAGTTTCTAAAACAAATATTATATATTTAGTTTATATTCTATTCCTAAAAATCTACGGTTTGGTAAAGAGACTTATATAAATATAGGTGTATCATTAATGAACTACTTGGGGGGTCTCTTGGAGGTATATAGTAAGTTTATTAACTATATAATATAAAAACTACAAAGTGACATGGTTAGTGTCAAACTAATTAACTAGGAGTTATAACTAAATGATAAGGTTAATATAATGACCCAAACCTATCTAAATTATGTTGGTTGAGTGGTTTTCGACCGATCCCCACCATAACCTTTAAATAATAAACTTTTTAGCCATTAGAAACTAAATATGAATTTAGTATAAAATAATATTTCATGATTTTCCTAAAGATCCCGTCCTCCCCCTTATAAAAGGAAACCACTTCTAACCAATTACTGACACCTATCAATCCTTTTGGCTCAGACAAACACTGCCCAATTAAGCTCCCTACATCCCTCTCCTCCTCTTATAATCCTTACCTTAGGCAGAAGGCACTTCAAGAGTCCTTTTTGGTTCAAACGAAAGGAGTTACCTAAATTAAAGGTAATGATTTCTCTTAGCTTCTTTTCTTTTATTTTACTTCTCAAATCCCTAAACAATTCTTATTATTTTATTTTGCAACAAAAAAACTATCCTAAATATACTAGTATATTTTTATTAAAAGTATTAGAACTACACTTATACACACATCCATCTAATGGGTGGAGAACCTAATGTTTCTGTGGATGGCAACCGAACGCCTCACGAAGCGATGATTGTTCAATTAGCTCCTACCACCTATCATGGTGGACATTATGATGGAAATATAATTAAATATGATATTATTGATATTTATTTTATATATAAGCTTCTGTAATTCGATTTTATATCATACCATTATTTGTTTCATGTTGTATATATATACGATAATTTCATTTGAGGAAGTGCGGACTACCGCCCCCTCAAAGTGATATGACTCATTCATACCATACATGGAATTAATAAAGGATAGTGTTAATGAAAAAAAGTAACATATATAAGATATTATAATATACTATAATAATTATATACCTATGTATCATTTGGTTTAGATTCCTTTCAAAATGAAAAATGAAATGGAATTAGCGTTCGTACATACGTACAGATTACCATCTCCACAAACGCAATGAGATTCATTCCCCATCGTATCCATTAAAGAATAATTCTCATTTTATGATTAAAAGTAATGTTTAATAACATTATATCGTTCTCGATATGAATAACATACAACCTATCCATAACAAACACGACTTACGTAACAAAACATATAAAAGAAAGTGAGTAAGTTAACATCCGCAATGATGATAATACTGAAGTATTATTAACATAGCATTATTAGAAGATCATATATGATATCATAAACATGTATATGGTTCTCGAATAATTTAATAACAATATTTTAGCCATTATACTGGAGGATAACATATCATCGACTATGGAAAAGTTCAAGGTAAGGGGTTTTCATCTCACTCTTTATTCCTGTGAGATTCATGCCATATTGCCACTATTACCTTTTGTGTGGTGTATGTACTTCCCATAATTGTATTATTTGTGTAATACACATTAATTTATGTGTAGTAACATATTCATTGTATGATACCTCTTTCAAGGGCTTTATGTTTTGTAAGTTACCAAATTGGTAAGTGTTAATTTTAGAATCTCTTTATTATACGAGGTTGTTTTTACGTAAGTATCTACTGGGACCTCTTTATCATCTACATCCATGTTTTTTTAAAATGTCTTTCCAAATTTTTTTACTATTTAATATACAATGGGTTAAATTAATTTATACGCATACTTGACTTTATATTATTTGAAATGATTCTTTCCTTCGTTTTCGAAACAAGTTACTCTTTAACCTTTTGACCAAATTAAGTTATGAATGTCTTTTTTTAACTTATACGGCAGGTGAAGTTATTCTCCGTCATTATAACACCATTGAAGCTTCCATCATAATATTATAAATATATTTACAAAATAATGGTTTTCTCTATAATTTTGTGACTTTAAAATGATTAAAAAAAGAGTTATTTCTCTAATATAGTTTTGATTTCATCTATGTCAGCATCCTTTGATAAATTTTACACTTGTTTCATGTTGATTTATTATGATACAAATCATCCATATTGTATTTAATGTTTTTTTATATGTTTGTCTATGGATGAGTTATTTTTATGCCATTAATGGTTTATGATTAATGTTTTGACATTCCATATGTTAGTTTTAATACTAATGTTTATGTTATATATCATCCTCTTCTTAAGATGAATGTGTTGGACTTGTATGATCTGGGTTGGGGATGCATAAAAGTAAGCCCTCCGTGCTGGGGTTGGGTTACAACGGACCGTCCAGGTTGGGGTCCCGTTATTAGAGGCACTCCGGGTTGATGTCCGGTTATTAGAGGAACTCCGGGTTGGTGTTTAGTTATTAGAGGCACTCCAGGATGGAGTTCGTTTACAGAGGCTCTCCGGGTTGGGTTCTGGTTACAATTATCCCTTAGGTCTTGGCAAGAGGCCTTGACACAGAAATTAAAGTTCTGCATTATGCATTCCATCATTATCAAAGTGGTTAGTGATATTTAATTTGATTATTCGACTAGTAAAATATCAATGTGAATAAGTAAATGGCATTACTACATTTTATTTTTGCCAAATTATTCTGAAGTTCAAGTATAAATGGATTTTGTTTTAGTTATACATTTCCTTAAATTTTTATGCTTATTTATGAATGTTTCCGCTTTATTTTTATCCTTACTAATCATCTTATCTCACCCCTTTCTATGTTTTATTTTTCCCAGGATTCCAAGAAGTGTATAGTGATTGACATGTAGGGTTAAGCCAAGGGAAAACCGAATTCTCAAAGAACGATCTATGTTGTTTTGTATGTTATGTAGTGTAATGTAACATTCAGGTATGTAATCTATTTTCCAAGACTGCTAAACTGATCGGTCTTTTGCGACTTGATCTTTCTTGTGATCATGCCAATGTATTAAGATATTTCACCGACTCTAGGTAACTGGGGTCAGGGCATTATAGTTGGTATTAGAGGAAGTTTAACAATAACCTTGTAAACTAGATTTAGATAAACTATGATTAAATCACATAGCCCTAAGATAATATTTGAGGATTAGTATAGAAGAACTTCCTATAATTTTGGTATTGTATAGATTTTGTGAGTTTTATGAGAAATACATCCATGTCTGGATATGACCAGTTAGAGGCGGCTCTGGCATAGATGTATCTAGGGGTAAAACCGGAAAACACCGCTTTGAGCTAGAATCGAACGGAAACTAGTGCACGAAAATGGGCCTTACTCCTCTTTTGGTTATGAACCTCCAATGGGATATGCTTAGGATAATTCTCATTTTCTTTACAAACCATTATAAAGGGATTAAGAGTATATAATTACTCATAGAAAACATTATTATGATTATGGATTATATCCATAAACTGTTTAATTTATGTTATGTTTTTTACAAGTTCGGGATCAGGTATTGCTATTCACAATCTAATCTAGTGAATTTCATTATTTAGAAATGGTGCCCAGTACAAGGAATGAGAACTCCAGCAAAACACATGATCCAAAGAGTATGTAGGATCACATCTTTCATGGTCCTAAGCCAAAATTTAGAAGGGAAATATTCTCCCTCATATTATCATCATATGAAGAAATAGTATCTTGTGTTGATAAGATATGTAATGAATTATCGGAGTCCTATGGCTTTGAAGGGAAGACAGAGAAGGAAAGGATGGTAGAGAGAAGAACAGGTAAAGGAAATAAGGTAAAGAAGGATTTTCCTATATGTGATAACTGTTGAAAGAATCACCTTGGAAAATACATTAAGGGAATTAGAGTATGTTATAAGTGTGGGAAAAAAAGACACCAAGTGCGTTACTACAAGGGTAATAAATATGTTTAAAATGTACAATGCTTCATCTGCAAGGAGTTTGGAAACTACGTGAACCAATATCCCATTCATCAGACTATGCCGCAAATGTTGCTATTGGATAATAATCACATTATGATACTACCACAAATGAATAGGAAGGACTAGTGTTATTATGTTGTTATTTTGGAATTATTTCATTTAAATGTTGTATCAATGATGTTCTAAAAAAATTAAGGATTAAACTATAGTACTATTTCATTGAGGATCAAATGTTATAGTACTAATAAAAGTGACTCTACAGCGAGTTAAACGTTTTGGAAATTACATGGCAAAAAGGATCTTCATTATGTCTAACATCCTTATAACTTTTGGAATTTGAGTTTGGATAGTATTATTTTGGATAAGTCTATAGGTTGGAATGAATTAAGTTTCAATGGTTATTTTTGGATTTTTATAAATGGAAAACACGCAGACCGTGTGACAACCCGTCACGTCGGAAAAAGCTGCGGGAATTGAACCCACAACTATAGTGCTATTGGGATTTATCACCTACCACTGCACTACGTGAATTCCCTAGATTGTATAATGTAGTTTCTTTTCTTAATGGGTCTGATATGTGAAATATACATTAATTATATTTGGAACCCTATACGATTAGGATAAATAGAGTATTTTTGAGTTGTCTTATGTTTTATAGTGAAAGGTGAGTTTGTGGTAGAAATTTATTAATGGATAAAACTATAATTATAAAGTAATTATATCTCCTTATGATCTTATCCAATCTCATAAATAAATTCCTCAATATTAAGAAAAGGAACTTTGAATAAAAATGTAGTCCTAGATGATGCCTTAGATAATCACAAATTTATGGCTTTGGGATTGTTGGCCTTTTCATAGGCATGTTATATACCACTCTATATCAGATATTAATGGTTAGATTTCACTTCTATATCTATATTTTCCTACATGGATCCCTAGTATGGGTTTTTTTCAATATCCTTCATACTTACCACTCTTTATTTTCAATAGAGGCCTCATTCATCCATTTTTTCGTTGTGGGATTTCAACTAAGATATTTTGAAATGTCAACCCCAACTTTCCAATATTGAGTATAAATTGCGAGGACGCAATTTATTGAAGGAGGGGAGAATGTAACACCCCAATCTTCTACAGTATGCTTCTCTTTGAACAACTTCGAGTTTTAACACACACCATGACCAATCAAAGTATCTGTTATGAATAGTAATACCCACATTTTGGAATTTTATAAATTTTATCACTCAAAATGGAATTAATTTTTGGATTCATAATATCGAAATTATCCTAGGGTGAAACTTTTGTACTTTTTGGATAACTCTCATATTTTGATGAATTGTGAAAATTACTAAATTTTAATTAAAAACAACATTTTTAATCGAAATAATTAATTGTGATAAATTATGAATTTGAGTGGTTTTAAACAATATTTAGAATATATTTTTACCATTTAATATAATTTTTTTCATTGGACATAATTTCACAATTAAACCGGACATAAACAATTATCAATCTTTTTATAGTTATTATATCTAAAAAACATGCTTTTTGTTTTGACAGCGGGAATTAATTTTAAATTAATTTCTTCAACTACTGTGTTTTGAATTTTGAAAAATGGATTCCATATTTGGAATCAGGATTTCCAAATTGAGTAAATAGGTAACTTTTATTTTTAGACATTTTGAATAATTATTTCGGTTAATATTTTATTTACCATGGTTAAAGGGTAAATCTGGTAAATAAGTGTTAAAAAATAATATTAAAATAATACTAAATTACACAAAAACATGTCCTAACCTTATTTTTGGAAACATGTACAACTAATAGCATCTTTGGGTCGATTTTGGGACACCATGTATCCATTTGTAGGTGATAGGGACACTTTATTTTAATTAAGTTAAAAAAATACAAAAATGACATAAGCATATATCTTTTAGCAGAACAATTTTTACATAGGGTTATGTATGTTGGATTTTTTATAATAAATATTAATTATAAATATAAACATATTTCATACTTAATGGTATTTTTTTATAATTTTTAGACATTGAAAAAGTAAAAATATATATGACACAATAATGATAATGTTTTTTCTTTATTAATGAAATAATCAAATAATTGATAATATAAATGTTAACATAAATATAATTTGAATGTTTTGATGAAATACAAGAATTTTATTGGTTAATATGACATGTTATTATTACTTAAATTAATTTTGTTTGAATTAATAAAGTTGTTAAGACTTTGACAAAAATCAATTATTGAGAAGTGTCAAAATTGGAAAAAATGAGTTTTTAAAAAAAATATTATATTATTAATTTATATTCCATTCCTAAAAATCTTAGGGTTGGCCAAGAGACTTATAACATGATATGTGTATCATTAATGGACTACTTGGGGGTCTCTTGGAGGTATATAGTAAGTTTATTAACTATATAATATAAAAATACAAAGTGACATGGTAAGTGTCAAATTAATTCTCTAAGAGTTAAAACTAAAAGATAAGGTTAATATAATTACCCAAACTTGTCTAAATTATATTTTTTGAGTGGATTTCGACCCATTACCACCTTAAAATTTAAATAATACACTTTTTAGCCATTAGAATCTGAATATTAATTTATTATAAAATAATATTTCAAGATTTTCCTAAAGAGCCCCGCCTCCCCCTTATAAAAGGACAACACTTATATCCAATTTCTCATTCCTCTCTAGCCTTTTGGCTCGTCAAAACTCTTCCAAATTAAGCTACTTAAATCCCACTCCTCCTTTTAGAAGCCTTACAATAGGCAGAAAGCACATCAAGAGTTCTTTTTGGTTCAAACCAAAGGAGTTACCCAAATTAAAGATAACGATTTCTCTTAGCTTCATTTCATTTATTTTACATCTCCAACCCCTAAACTATTCATATTTTTTTAACAAAACCAGTATCATAAATATACTAGGATATTTTTATTAGATGTACTATAACTACACTTACAAACACATCCATTAAATTGGTGAGGAACATAATGTTTCTGTGGATGGAAACCAAACGCCCCACAAAGCGATGATTGTTCAATTATCTCCTACCACCTCTCATGGTGGCCATTATGACTGAACTATAATTAAATATGATATTAATGATATTTATTTAATATATAATCTTATGTAATTCCATTTTATATCATACCATTTTTCATTTCATGTTGTATATATATATGATACTTTCATTTGAGGAAGTGCGGAGTCCCGCCCCCTCAAAGTGATTTGACTTGTTCATACCATACATGAAACATATAAAGGATGGTGTTAATGAACATAAGTAACACATATAAGATATTATATTATACTGGAATAATTATATTCCTATGTATCATTTGGTTTATATTCCTTTTAAAATGAAAAATGAATTGGAAGTCGCATTCGTGCGTACGTACGGATTACCGTCTCCACGAACGCGATGAGATTCATTCCCCATCGTATCCATTAAAGATTAATTATCATTTGATGTTTAAAATTAATGTTTAAGAACTTTATATAATTCTGGATATGAATAAGATACATCCTATCCATAAAAAACACGACTTACGTAACAAAACATATAAAAGAAAATGAGTAAGTTAACACCCGAAATGACCATAACACTAACGTATTATTAACAAAGCATTATTAAAAGATCATATATGATATCATAATCATGTATATTGTTATTATATAATTTAATAACAATTTTTTAACTATTATACAGGAGGTTAACATACAATCGACTAAGGAAAAGTTCAAGGTAAGGGGTTTTCATCTCACTCTTTATTCCTGTGAGATTCATGCCATATTGCCACTATTAACTTTTGTGTGGTTTATGTACTTCCAATAATTGTATTCTTTGTGTAATAGACATTAATTTATGTGTATTAACATAATCATTGTATGATACCAATTTCAAGGGGGGTATTTTTTGTAAGTTACCAAATTGGCATGGGTTAATTTCACAATCTCTTTATTATCCGAGGTTGTTTTTACGTAAGTATCTACTGGGACCTCTTTATCATCCACATCCATATTTTTTAAAATATATTTCAAAACATTTTTAATATTTAATATACAATGGGTTAAAGTAATTTATACCCTTATTTGACTTTATATGTTTTGAAAAGAATCTTTCCATCGTTTTCGAAACAAGTTACTCTTTAATCTTTTTTTCAAAATTAAGGTATGCATGTGTTTTTCTAATTTATATGGCGGGTGCAGTTATTCTCCATCATTATTACAACTTTGAAGCTTCTATCATAAGATTATAAATATATTTTCAAAATAAAGGTTTCCTCTATAATTATGTGACATTTAAATGATTAAATAAAAGTTATTTCTCTCAAATAGTTGTGATTTTATCTATGTCAACATCCTTTGATAAATTTTACACTTGTTTCACATTGGATTTTTATGATACAAATAATCCATATTATATTTAATGTTTTTTGATATGTTTGACTATGGATGAGTTATTTTTAAGACATTAATTGTTAATTATTAATGTTTTGACATTCTGTATGTTAGTTTTAATACGAATTTTTATGTTATATTTCAACCTCTTCTTAAGATGAATGTGTTGGACTTGTATGTTCCGGGTTGGGAACCGGTAAAAGTAAGACCTCTGGGTTGGGGTCCGGTTACAGCAGACCATCCGGGTTGGTGTCCAGTTATTAGAGGAACTCCGAGTTGGTGTCTAGTAATTAGAGGCACTCTGGGTTGGTGTCAGGTTATTAGAGGCACTCCGGGTTGGTGTCTGGTTATTAGAGGCACTCTGGGTTGGAGTCCGGTTACAGAGGCTCTCCGGGTTTGGTTCCGGTTACAGTGATCCCTTATGTCTTTGCAGGAGGCCTTGACACAAAAATTAATGTTCATCAGTATGCATTCCATCATTATAAAAGTGTTTAGTGATATTCCATGTGATTATTTTTCTAGTAAAATATCAATGTGAATAACTAAATGGCATTATTTCATTTTATTTTTTCCATATTATGAAAAAGTTCAAGTTTAAAATGATTTTGTTTTAGTTATACATTTCCTTAAATGTTTATGCTTATTTATGAATGTTTCCACTGTATTATTATCCTTACTATGCATCTGAGCTCCCCCTTTCTATGTTTTATTTTTCCCAGAATTCCAAGAAGTGTATAGTGATTGATATGCAGGGTTAAGCCAAGGGAAAAAAGGATTTCTCAAAGAACGATCTATGTTGTTTTGTATGTTATGAAGTGTAATGTAACATTCATGTATGTAATCTATTTTTCAAGACTGTTAAACTGATTGGTCTTTCGGGACTTTATCTTTCTTGTGATCATGCCAATGTATTAAAATAATGCACTGACTCTGGGTAACTGGGGTCAGGGCGTTACATACTAATTCCTATGTGAGCGAAAATTAGAACACCAAAACACCTACGATGGATGAAAAACCATCCCATTAACACTAGGTCATACTCAACAAACAACACATGTGAAATAAAGTAGAAATATAAGCACAAAGACATTTTTTTAACCAACACCAACATCCCACCAGTTAACCACTCATTTTAAATGGATAGCATCTTGATGTTAACACTCTTTCAAAACACAGTCCCACTGCCACAAACTACCCACAAACACCTAGGCCTCAAGACACACCAAAAACCAGTTTGCAAACACCTGAGACACCAAATCCATGCCTCCCACATGAAGACACATGTCCCTCTTCTCGAAGGAACTTCAGAGAACAAACTTGGACAACAAACACCTAAGCCCCATTTTCACAAAAAACCATCATGAATGATATGTGATTATGGAAAGGCTCAGTCAATTATATCCTTCCTAGATATGCTTGAGGGATAAGAACTAAAAGAGGGTTATAGGAACAATGTCAGTAACCTGTCACTATCCACCCACTGGGATGTTGGGAAATACACCCTCCCTCACGAAATGGGAATGTTTGTTACATGGTTCTCAATAAGGGTGGAGTTTATATAAATGCTATAGAAGAATACAATTTATACATATATGATAATAAACACTCATCCAAACCTATGGGTACCCAAATTAAACAACAAGACCACCAGAACTACTTTTTCTTCTACTCTTATATGAACAACCACAAAAAGATGCCTACTAAATCATAACCCAACCACTTTTTACATTAACCACAATCCATTAATTAAATAAAGGGGTTAAAATTAGTTTATTCCATCACTGCATTGGCATACTACCATTCATAACATATGCAACCATCTTAGAATGTGAATGGACTGATTAACTAAACACACTATAACTCACTAACATTATTGTTTGGTACTAGTCAACATCTTACAAGGGAAGAGGGAAACGGGTAAAGTACTTCCATATTAACACCCATTCATAAAAAAATAGATAAAACCTACCTGCAGTCCCACTACACTCCCCTTCTCCTCCTAAACACTTGTTTAACCATTTCCAACTATCACTCTTCAATGTAATATGACACAATCCTCCTCTCACATCTAGGACATGCTTCCCCGATGAACAACAACACCACACCCATCACTCCAATAATCATGTTTCCACAACACAACCCAGTCAAGCATCCCCACTACCCAATCATTTCCCAGATTCAATCCAACCACACGACATGTTTAAAACCCTACCGCACACCCCCTAACAAAATCATTTGATGTCCACAACACATGAAAAGGTAGTCACATTTCCTATAATTCCACATATTCCATAATCAATAAATTTCTAAAATTGGGATACCATCACACCCCCTATACCAACCAAACCAAAAATACCACATCAACCACCACTAAAACTAAAGCATTGCTACATTTAAATAAGCAATTATTATTCCGATTTAGGAAGATGGGTTCTTTATTTCAAATTTAAAATAATATGGGTAATCAGAAAACATGTTTAACCATGGGGAATCCATTACAATTAGCCGTGTATATATGAATAATAAGATTCCAAGTTACAACCATCTATCAGTAATCACACATAAACATGACATCACCAGTGCGCGAGTAGATACCACCAATGAAAATTATTTTTAGAAGGAATATGGCCACAAAAAACCATAAAATAATCATATAAAATAGGAGATCAACGTCAAACCACTCTAATATTATTATTTGGTTGACCCCTACTAGGTTTTGAAAATGTTACATTTTTATTTATTACTCATTTGTAGAAATTTATTCACCCATTCATCATAAGAAATCACTAGAATAAAAACCTCACAAGATTCCAAATTAATGACAGGCGGATGACATACCTAATTGAAGCAACATGCAATTAAAACTCATCTGTTTGCTAAAATATCAGATCACGTTAGAGAGAGAATCTCCATGAAAATTGAGTAGGAGGGGGATCTAGAAAAAGTCCATTCAATCTTCTAGAGAATAAGGATTTATTCATACCTAGAGGGAATGTAAAACACATTGGGAGGGGAAGATATCGAATTTGGAGAGCCATATCCTATATCCACGAACCAGGAAACAAGTTTATAGACCACTAATTTTGGACCGTGGTTATGATTTACATGGTTTACCTAATTGAATGTCTATGAGAGTGAGATGAAATTATATATACAATTAATATCTTTTTAGAAGTATTTAAACACTCAAACACACCTTTAACCTAAATTTATGTCAAATAACACATAAGTGGGGGGATAGTAGAAAACATGAATAAAATGTAAAAACATAAAATGAGTCACTAATGTGTACGTCACCAATGCTCAGCCACTAACAGGTGAGCTACTGACATGAAATAAAAATGCTCATCAATTGAAGAAATGCCTCACTAACACCCTAACACTTATCCCATGTCACTGACACCTTGACACCAATGCCCTGGTATCGACGTCCTAGAACAGACGCCCTATAATGGATTCCCTAGAATTGTTGCTATAGCTCATTAACATCGTTGTCCTCGACTAACTAACACTGATTCCCTCAAATTACTGACACTAATTCCCATAGATCACTCCTTCTGACACACATAACTCATCTATGTCGAGGCTTCAAATTATATTTTTTTATAACTCTCTAAATGAGTCACCAATAGTCCCTAGATCACCCAAAACATTGGGTTTTCAATGTTTAATGGCCCATATAAATCCATGTAATTATATTAGATACCTCAAAACCTATTATCATTCTCAAAAATTCTAAAGTAGCCCAAAATAATGAGGTTCCCAAACAACCACCCTGTATGATTCCTATGATGGATATACCAACCAATGTTATTTGAAAACAAGAGAGAAAAGAAAGAATTCGAAGGACACCACTTTGAAACCTATCTCATAGACCTATGTATGAAGACTAATGCTCTAATTACCCAAAAAACCACATAAACACCAATGGTCACACTATTCAAATAGATGGATTATAGAGCTTCATCCACCAGGTCATGATATTTACCACTTTGGACAGCACTAACTCACCCTCACTATTTTAAATGCATCCATATTAATACATATTGATTAGGGATCATGTTCTCCCCACACCACATTCAGGACTTTTCACACACATTTAGAGAACACAGAAACAACACATCTCATAATGAACAAGGAAAATCATTACATCATAAAAGGAAAAAAAGAAAAAAAATAATAAATAAAACCCAAAATATCTCTTGGAATTGGGAAAAAAATATATACATCTCATTCCAAGGAATAGTCTTTAATTCCACTCTTTGTCTATAAAAATGAAACAAATGGAATGGTCTGTGCGTGAAGAACCTTATCCTCAAGATCCATGATTCTAACTTTTTGCTCCACAAACGTCATGTGGCCCTTGATATCCAACTCTCCCCAACCAATGACATGGGATTCATCATTTTGATAAAGGCGAAGCATATAAAATTCACTCAGGTTGTGGGATTTTACAAACCATGGTTGATATGACCACTGATATGACACCTCACCTACACTTCCCAACAATTAAAATTACCCGGTAAACCTAAGAGAATGATTTCCACCAGTTTAAATACACTACTTAAAATTTTGTGGGGAAGCCATCTAGAACATGTAGTCCCCAACATCAAACTATAAGGGCACCCCCCTATGATCAACATACGACTTTTGTCGATCTGAATGTTTCTTAACCCATTCACACACAAGTGGAACCTTCTCTGTCATGCTCTACAACACCTATGGTTTTGAACAGTTGTTTCCTCAACCTACTACTAGAAAAGTGGTGGATAACCCAACCTTCCATAAAAATACTCGAATGGAGCCAGGACAATGGTATAGTGATACATATTCTTGAATGAAATCTCTACGATATGAAAATTGAATATATTTGACGTGCTATTATCTTGAACACATGCCTACAACATTTCATCCAATGTCTGGATTTTCCACTCTGTTTTTCCATCCCTCTGAGGGTGGAAAGCAGTGTTGACATGTAACTAAGTACCAAAGTCAATGTGAAATCCCCTCCAGCCTCATGAAGTAAACGGTTTATCCCAATTCGATTTAATGTATCGTGGAACTCCATGTCTCTAGATAACATCATCCACACAACTATATGCTAAGGCATCTCCTGCACTCAACTCCTTGATCACTAAGAAGTGATCCAACATCGTCAACTGATCCACTACTACCCAATTTTTATTGAATCTTAACCAATTGTTTGGAAATACAATAATGTAATATGTTTATGTGTAATCCCACTTCTATTCGGGAACCTCTAATAGATACTATAGTCCACAATGAACATAGTGCATACTCTCTACTTATAAACACACTAGGTATCTTGCCGAAAAACTCTTCCACATTTTTCTTCACCCAGGGCCACAGAAACTATACCCTCAAGCATGGTACAATTTTGAAACTCAGGGATGCACCACTTTGTGGATCTATGAAACTCATGGGGAACTCCCTCATAAAATATCAATGAAAAAAACTTCCCATTAAAAAACATCTCATTTTAACCATCCCTTAAGTAGCCTTAGGGATAATTTCCCTCATTAAAATTATCACGCATCACCATGAAAAATGGGTCTCCACACTGAGACTCCTCCACCTTCCACACCAACTTAGACAATACTTTCATATGAAATAGAGAAACTCTACCACCATCTACTCTTACATCCATACACAAGGCAGACAACACCTCCAATACCATCCAAGCATATGTATATTCCCTAACTACATCCTTCTGCATATTCTTTTTTAAGACATTAGCCATAACATAACCTTTTTTGAGGTGTAGTTGATCTTGGAGTCACAGTCCAGAAAAAACTCTATCCACCTTGGATGCTACAAGTTCTGGTCCCACTCGGGGAAGATGTATCTCAAACTATTGTGATCTATGAATACCAAAAAGTGATCCTCAATGAGGTTATGTCTCCACAACATGAGTACAAATATGACCACTTCATGATACATAACCAGGGTGTTATAGTTATGGTTGTGGGGATTTGCCTTCATCGACCCATAAGTGATCACTCCCTACTGCTTTAACCACACACACACCAAAACTAAGCTGCAGGCATCACAGAACACCTCACAATCACCTATTATTATAAAAAAATTACGCACTAGTGAATTTTCATGTTTCCACAACAAGTAGATGGAAGCTTCCAGACACTACTCATTACACACAATGGACTAGGAATTTCTATTCATGCTTTCAATGGAGAAGCAAGAGGGGATTAGAAAAAAAAAATCTTGTAATATCCTGTGAGGCATAGGAAGCTACAAACCTATGACACATTTTTGGGTGATAACAAAGAAACAATTTCTTTATCCAATGATAATTCCACTATTATCCCATGTTGAGATGCCATGTGTCCTAGTACGTGCACCTCTATCTTCCAGAAATTTCACATGGAAAAAATTCTGTAGAATTTGTGGTGTATAAAGACCTCCATGATAGTCCCCATATGCTCTACATGATACTCCTCTAGGCCATCACTAAATCTGGTTTTTGCTGACGAAGATGATGAATAATCGGTCTAGGAACATGCAAAAGGAAATGTTTTGATCCCAATGAAGATGACTGGGGAATTTGTAACACAGAAGGGCATGACAATGAACTAAATGATCCCTTACCACAACCTAAATGTATTCTTCAAGATTTCACCATCAATCACCCACATCTGGTGATATCCAAATCGCATATGTATCTTATAATACAAAAAACTACCTTTAACTAGTCAAAATGGTCATTGGTCCTAGGGAGATACTAAATGTTCTCTATCGTCCTCTGATTTAATTTACATTAGTATATTCACAATCATAGACCACTGTTTAACATATTCTCAAATAGGACTAGAGCACCCCAGGATGACAAAATCAGCTTGATAATGACAATCTTCATCAAGTCATCAATCAAAATCTGCAAATACCACAACTAAAAATGTTTTATCTTATAGGGATCCATCAAAATCTGAAAAAAAACCTGATTTCAAGTCAATTCCAAACTCAACATCATGCCGAGTGGGTGTGGTTAGAACCACCTATGGGAAGAAATCCAAGAAATACATAAGAAACCATAGAACATCCACCATATATTGGTCTTATAATCACACTAATAGCTATAATAACATTGAATATAAATGATCTTCATGCCAGTTTCCATCCTGGAAACTCCTCTCACCAAGGAAAACTACACGCTAGCCATCCCTATCAGAAAACACAACTCCTATCTGGAATCAGACGATTAAATAGTTCATATAAGACAATCAGTCGCTGCCTAAAATGAAACCATATGGGCACATATATAACATAATATTATCATTACTAGACTGATGCAACCCCAAAATTAATATAAATCCTCACCAAACATCAAATTGACCGTTATTCCTTCCATCTAACGTTCTAAACTCTAGCTGAATAAAATCTACATCTATGTCTAGTTTTACGGTATTTGATAGGCATGATGATAAAGGTGTGAGAATCTCTAGAATCAATAAAATCACACCCAAGAGTACTAAACATAATGATCATACCTTGAACAACATCCGACCTCACTGGAACTGCTTCATTCAAATTGTGAAATTGTCCACGCCCAGCTCTTCAACCGCTCTGTTTTCTACCTTCTCCTTGACCACACCCTAATCAAGGACCCAGAGGAGAACCCTGAGGTCAGCCTCCACCATCAGCATCTACCCTTGGTGGAGTGGGATATCATTTCAAATATTTCTAAAAATGTATGAATGGTATAATCTCCTACTAAGGTGGACTATAAACCTAACTACCCCCAATGTACTATGCTCAAACTATGTACAAGTTTCAAAGATTTCCACAAACCCTACAAATAATGAACCTTGGCCCCATGCCCATCAGGAAAAGGCAAGGACAATGATATTGGAATTTTAATTACTGGGTCCAACATCTAGTTTGTCGAAACCACAATGTTACAGATGCTTGAGACCTTCTTCTGACTGCACTCCCCATCGACAAAATAAGATGGCTCCATTCTTGCAGTACACCTCATTGTGATTGAATCTTCTACACTAATTATTACTTATTTTGAACATCTAATTTTATATATAGTGTAAATAGAATTATTTCAAACCCATGTGATGGTTGAAGTTCCCCATGAATACATTTCCCCCGCAACTCCTCCCACAGAAAGAGATTCGATGAAAAGTGTACGATATCCTCGAAATTGATTCCCAACACCCTCACTAACATACTCTCCATTTGTAGGGATATCAGATACGACCTCTTATCATCCTTCACCATTGGGGAAATAAACTCTACCCGAAACTGCTTCTCAATGTAATCCCATGAGACATTGTTTACATCTTATAACCAAGGTAAAGCCTTTACCACTGATGAGCTGCTCCTCGCATCTGTCCCCCTTCCAGACAAACCCAAAACACCTTTGGATCATGTATCATTGTAAAGGTTATTGTCATAACTTCATGCCTTCCCTCTATCTCTGAGCCTGGAATAATTCATTATTAATTTAACATCATCCTCTTCACAAAAAAAAAGATTATTTTTTCCACAAATTATCTTCCTCATCTCGTATGGCCCTCCTCTGATCTACTAGGTCATTGTACTGGGCCACAATTCCTCGTACTACACATGGGTAATGTATGAGTTCCATAAAAAAATTGTAAATAATGACCACCTAAGACCAGGTAGTATTGATATTGTTTATAAAAATTAACTCTTTATTTACTTTAAATTACCAAAAAACCATATAAATACAGAAATACAGTTAATCATGATTCAAAAACCTTTCAAATGGTCTCTTCAAAGTTATAAGGGAAGCTCACATGGTTGTTTAGTAGACTCAGATTACATTTTTCAGATAATTGGGGGGGGGGAATAGCTTGTGTCTTAGTCTGTCATACATGGACTATCCCACACTGTATGAATTCCTAACATTATTTCCCTCCCATCCCGCAAAATTCTCACTCTACCTATCATCAAACCCTAATCTATCTCTCAAATTACCTCTGATACCATCCATTCACGACCAAAAATCTTAAAGATGAGGGATATAATTAAAAATAACCACACCATTACATCTTCAAGATGAAAGAAATATAAGGCCCCGTGAGAACAACCATCAGTTGGCTCCATAGTGTCCACTAGACCCAACGGTGTAGAAAAAATCTCACACTAAAAGGATAAAATTTCCTATTTCAGGAAAATAGGATTGTGAGATAAGATTTTATGAACCCTAAACAACACCAAACATTCATATAATGGAATCAAAAATCCATCCCATGCATGATTTAATTGTGAACTATGTCAAAACTACAACAAAAGTACTTCTACAAGTACCAACAGAAAGAAACAAAGTAGCAGCATGTCATCTAACTCGATGCTCAATCTAATAAGGATCGACACGATCCCGAATGTACTCATAGAAAATTGAAAAAAATTATAGATTTTTGTAATAATACAAGTATACCCAATAAGGAATATAAAATCACCCATGAAAAAGTGGCAAGAGCATAATAATTCCCCTATGAGAGAATAATAAAACCTCAAAGAACCTACAATTGAGTACTAACCATCCCAGGAAAATCAAGGTATGATCACAAAATAACAAAAGTAAATTAACGTAGAAGTATAAGAACATATACATTTACGTACCCCACAACACATTCCCACTAGTTAACTACACATTATTAATGTATAATGTCTTGATGTTACCATTATGATAATATTTTCTCACAACCTTCCATCATTAAGTTGAGGAAATGAGCAGAAAAGGGACACACCCTTCTTTATTCATGTTGAAGAAGGGATTATGACACCCAAGACCTTCAATTATTAGGCCTTGGAGTGAAGACTAGCCCAAAGGGTATAAAAAATATATCCCAAAATTGAAGGAATTACCCTTTTATGAAAATTGGATAAAGAGATAAGATGGTAAACACCCCAAAAAATTCGTACATTCATATAATTGAAACCAAATTCCAACCCATTCATGGATCAAGTGTAAAAATCAATATAAGTACAAAATTTTTTCTAAATTATGTTCCAAAAGAAAGAGAGTATGTATGAACAAAACAACTATCCAGATTTCCAATCATGTAGAGTTCATCAGAGTCCATTAAGTCCTCCTGGAAACCAAAATACCATTTCAGAAATGTTGTGTGGTTATATAAGTATAACTAGTAGGAAAACTAAAACTATATGTGCACATGTGGGGGAACATCATAATTACCCTATGAGATAATAGTATAATCACAATGATACATTCAAAGAGTAAAAATCAGCACATCCTACCTAAGGATCTGTAACTAAATAACGCATGTTTTGTAATGTAGTACTATATACACATCCACATATGGGTACCCCGCACCACATTACCACTGGTAAACTTCTATCTCCTAACGGATTACATCGTCAATCTACCACTCTTCCAAAACAAATTCTCACTACCACAATTTTTATGAACACACATGGGAATCAAGCCAAACACAAAACCCACTGACAGACAGTTGGTCCAAAACAACAATGCCTCTCACCCAAAGACACATAGACCTCATCCCGGAGACACATGGTAAAATAGACCCAGAAAACAATCAACTAAGGCATTCATTCACAAAAACATGACCAATGGATCTGGTTCTATAGTAATCCTCAAGTCGTTACATCATTCATAGATACACTCGAGTTGTACGAAATGGATGTGGGTGTGATGTAGATTGTTAATAAGCAGTTATATATCCTCCAATAAAGTTGTTGGAAAAGATACCCTCCTTAGTAAAATGGAGTTGTTGATTACATGGTGCTCAAAAAGTTTGTTTTTCATAATGAAGTCACAAGGAACTATAATTTATAAAAATTAATAAACTACCCTCATCCCAACCTCTAGGTCCTGAAAATAAACAACAAGACCACCAAAACCAGTGTTTATTCTACCACTTTATAAACAACCACACAAAGAGCTAAATACCAATCACAACCCAACCATTATTTCATTTAACCACATTCTATTCATTAATTATAGGATTCACATTAGATTATTCCAGTATGACCTGGAGCCACTACAATGCAAAACATGAACTGTTTTCTCAGAAGGCGATGATCCTGATTAAATAAACAAACAACAACCAACTCACTTTGTTCTTCCATACTTCCGAAATTATTCTTAGGAAGAGGTAAATATGTAATTCATATCCATTTTAACACCCATTAATAGTAAAACATATAACAACCATCCCAAAATTTCACTACACACCATCACTCTTCATATTCAACAGTTCATCTATTCCCAACTATCATTATTCCAAGTTATATTACAAAATCCTCCACTAACAACAAGGACTGACAGCCTTACTGCACAACAATACGTCACCCATTACACCTATAAACTTGAATCCAAGACACGAACCAATCTAATATCCCTAATGGCCAAGCAATTCCCACATTCAGTCCCACATCATATCAAGTTCAGAACAACATAAGAGTCTGATATTCCAACATCGCCCCACCACCACAACATATGAAAAGGTAGTCCCACTGCCTACAAGTCCATCCATTCCAAAATGAATTTGTCTCTTAAACTAAGATACCAACAATACCCCTGTACCACCCCATTAAAAAATCCTACAATAACCACCACTATAACTGCTTCCCCACTTCACAATCATAAGACAAGAATATTCAAGTTCAGTAATATGTGTTCATTAAAACCAATTTAAAATTACCAGGGTGATCACACAATAGGTTTGATCATGGGGTTTCCATTCCCAAAATCCATGTATACATGATTAATAATACTTCTTATTACATCCATTTTTCAGGCATCATGAAAAAACAATACATGAATAGTGCATAAGAAAAGTCCACCAATGACCATGATTTTTAGATGGTATAAACCAAAACAAACCATAAATGAATCAAATACAACTAGAAATTGTCAACAACCCACCCCAAACCATTAATTTTGATTACCCCTGTTATCTTATTTTCATATTCAATTTTTATTTTTCATAAATTTTAATAAATTTATTCACTTTATCTTCATCTCAACTTATTTGTACACCCATCCTACATCATGGAAAATACAAAATAGGTGGAAGAAATACCTACATGAAACAACAAGTGAACAAAACTCTTCTTTGCCCCAAAATAAGGGATCACTTGAGTAGTATGATCTTTATGAAAATAGTGTATGAGGGGTTCTAGAAGAGAAACACAAATCGTCTATAGAAGAAGTCTCTATGTGCATCGTGATTGAAAAGTAAAATCACTGGGAGGGGATGATCATTGCATTAATGAGCTAGATCCTATATCAACCAAATGGGAAACAGTTAAAAGTGATATTAAAGGTAGATTGTGGATTAAATTTACAAAGAATGACTATTAAAAATTATGTGGTGTGTTATTATATAAAAGATATAATTAATATTCATTGAAACACCTTTAAAATTTTTAAATATTACATTATACTCACTTTATGTCATATAAAATGTTAGAGGGGTGAAACTAGAAAACTAGGAAAAATTAAAAAAACTGGATGTGAGTCACTGATGGGAGACTCACTAATGTTGAGCCACAAATGGGTGAGCTACCGACATGACATGCCAACACTGAGACACTGAAGGGTGATCTACAAACATTAACTACCATCATTGAGCCACTTATTAATAAACTCATCATCTCCAAGTCTCACTGACGACCTAACTCACTAACAATAACACCCTCAACTAATCAAAACTGTCACCATTGACTCACAGACACTAACGCCCTAACTCACTGATGCTCACACCCCTTTCATACCGATTCTGAAAATTGTAATTTTATTTTTGGATAACCATTGAAATGAATCACTCATAGTACCAAGAACACCCAAAACACTTGTTTTTTCGCAAAGGAAAGTCCCAAGGAAATACATGTCATTGTGTGAATATAAAATCACACTATGCCTTCCCAAAACACATAGGCATATAATGAAATAAAAAAATTTTTTAAATAAAAAGTATGATCCTAAATTATCATTTCATAATCAAGGAACCATTAAAAAAGGTCCCGTCTTTTATTCTAACCTAAATATAAACCATTTCAATAATCAAATCCCATGATTTCTCTGAAACAATAAATTTAAAATGCTTCAAAAAAAATTTATAAATGACAACCAATTGATTTAAAACCAAAAAATAATTTTAATTTTAATAAATAAACAAATTATTTTATTTTCATATACTTCTCAAACCACTGACCCTTTTTTTATAGTAACAATGGGTAAATACCAAAACAAGTTACAAATTTTAATTTGAAAAAAAAAATTTCCCTTAAAACATTATCTTCCCTTATTATCAAAACAAATCATTCCTATAAAATATTTCCATATAAAGAAACCAAATAATGAAACAATTACATGAATATAATATCTTGTTATAATAATTTCATATGGAATATTTAAAAAAATCAATTTTCCCATAGAATACAATTTTAACTCACATAAAAAATCAATTTCACCTTATATGAGAAAAAGAATAAAATTATACATAAGAAAATCCAGAAATAATGTAGTTCTTTAGAGTTCAAACCATTGACTAAAACCAAGATACATATAGTGGATAATAAAAAATATAATTGGAAACAACATAATCAATAATAAAATTTCGATTCAGGATACTATAAGTTCTATCATATCTTATTCATGATAATTTCTAATACACAATTATTTTAACCTTTACATCAACATATTCGAAAATATTCTTAATAAGGTTTACATATTGTCATTTCCAAAGGATGACTATTCATTTTATCTAATACAAACTATAATGTCCCAATGATTATATATATAGATATTACATCGAAATTATTGAATTTCCATTAAAAACAATAAAACTACTCCAATATTTCCTAGGAATAGTTTCTTTAGAATGTGTTATGCACTAAAAATCGGTTCATTTGTCATCTACGTTGTCCCCGATTATTCATTATTTACTAGAGATCTTTTTGAATTATCTTACATTAGAGTCTTCATCCTGACCTGAGGAAAAGAATAATCTGAAAGGGTTTGACCATATGCATAGTAATGGAAAACATTGTATAAATCGATCATATCATAATCACAATAAAGAAGAACATAACATTTGATAATTGTCTCATTCATATGAAAGATTGTGTTGTTAGGTCATGGAATAAGTCATAATTGTTCATAAAAATTAATGAAATTAATCCAAAATTTTTATAATATAAGGAATAAATTTAAATGGAATAAAAATATGAAAAGAAACTAATTTTATATTTTCCCAGACTCATTGGAAAGACCATTAAAGAAGATAATGTCCATTACTGAAATGAGTTCACTTCTTTTTTAAGCCATATATTATTTAATCCAGATGATTTCTCATCCCAAACATGTATATCTCTTGAGATATAAATCATTATGAAATTCAATTGAGGGATTTATTAGTCCCACTGATCTCATAATGAAATAATTCTTAAGCGTGAGAAAAAAATAAACCATTCATCATAGCATAACTCAATGAATAAAATGTCGTTATTTAAAAACATTCCATCCTATCATAACCCTAAAAAAGTTATTATATAACTCAAATTACATTTTAAACTTAATAAAAAACTTGAATAAAAGAGATAGTATACAAGAAACATAACCCTATAAATTAATTCAATCTTAGATACAAATGAATTTTGATAGAACACTTCAAATTTGTAATTTTGGAATTATTACTTTTTCTTCAAAAACACCATATTTAATAAATATGAGACACAATTTTCTATAAAATAAATTTCATAAAAAAATGATATATTATAAGTTATTCTTAATTGAATGCTTGTTTTATGAAAATGTAAAAAACTATCATGTATTAAAAGATAAAATAAAGCATTATTCTCATAATTTTGTTGGATAATTTCAAAAGTACCAAATGTAGAAAATAAAACCAGATATTCCTTTCATCCTTTAAATAAAAATTCACCAATGGTTAAAATAAAATTTAAAAACATATATAAGAACAAAAATATTATTACGTATTTGAGAATCATGGATGTGGATGATAAAAATAACCCAATAAATCATTGCATATAAACCGTTTCTGATAATAATGAGACTTTAAATTTATCACTTACCTTAGGTTTGATATATATTTTTTGTATATAAAGATAATCTATAATTATTTAAATAATTTCATTTACATATTCCATAATTACGATGTATATGATAATATTATCATTATATTTTTCATTATTACTCATTATTCGCATATTAATGGATTTTTTTATTCCGTATTTTGTGTCCAATAAGTTACAGTTCTCATTATTATGCAATTTTCTTATCATTTAAAGAATCATATTAACATAATATATAAAATATTTATTCATTATATAAATTTATAAAACCATTAATTAATGGAAATCCTCTGGAATGAGTCACACCAAATCATGGAGACTTTATGTTGTACGTACACATGAGTAAGGATATGGTTAGCTTAACTTAGAAATTGAATGAATTAGTTTGTATAAATATTGTTATAGAATAAATATATTGTTATAAAAATCTTATATAGTTATTTTTTCTATCATTATACCCCTATAAGTAAGGTAGTATTGAAAAATACATTACACAATAGTCTGAAAATGGTAAACCATACGTACATTGATTTGGTGATTTTGTTTTTCATAGGATGGAGAGAATGTGGAATAAGTTTGTTACATAACCATTTTAAAATATCAATGTATAAGTTATATTATATTTATTAATTAATAATGGTAAAAAATGTAGATGAAAAAGTAGAAGATATGATCTTGAGGGAGTTATAAAAAGATATTTCCTCTTCTTCTGCAAGCTCCCTTGAGATCTCCACATTAGGGAACTACTGTTTTACATGTTAGAATACAATCACCTATAAAACATGACTACAAAATTTGAGAAGGTAAATAGACCTGGTTTGGATGAACATAAATGATCAATGATTTATCAAGAAATTATCATGGAGTATCCCTTTATTTATGAGGTTTGTAGCACCTTTGAAATTTAAGATTATTTTAATTTATAAAAAATATGAACCTAATTACAAGAATCCAAAATTTATTATTTTAGAATATGATATTACAAATGGATGTTGTCTCATAACAAATATTATTTATACTAGTAATTATTCCCATTTAATCCTTTTCAATTACAATTAACACATAGTAATTATATTTAATTATAACTAAGGTAACAATTATTTCAACATTAAAATGGTGAGATATTTACATATATTAGGAAAATTAGACAATATATGAATACTTCAAAAAATTTAATTCCATTTCATAATAATTATTTAATTTTAAAATGGGTTTTATGAATTTTATATAATTTAATAATGCCTTATTTTGATACATTATCAATACAATCAATTTTGACACTATTCAATCGGTTGAATATTAAAAATATGAAGATAACAATTTAATGGTAAAAAAACATTTTATAAAATTATTTAAGAGTCATGTTCAACTAAAAAATCCATTTATTATATTCATTTTGTAACATTATATTTATTTTTATATTATTCATCACATTTATTTGGTTTCTTTGTTAATATTATAATTACAACATAAATTTTGTTTAAATGTTTAAAAAAAAATTTCATTGAAAAAAATTGGAAATAAAATATTAGGAAAATGTTAAATCTTATATATTTCAGAATGATACTTTTAGTATAATATATATTCAATAAAATATAACAAAAAAAATTGTTGAATTTTAAAAAAACATTAATGTGACATATTTTACATCAAATTAAATTAAATATTATAAGGGTCACAATCTATTCTATATGGCTCCAAATGGACTACAACTCACTACATGGATGATTATGGTCAAGATATACTCGACCAATAATATCTGGTATAGTGCTTTATTTCTTATGGGATATTATAATTTCGATAAAAATTATTTTATTGATACTCATCGATTAAATAATTTTTTTCGTCATAAATATAGATGACATTATTATAATGATTTATTTCATATAAATTTCAAATAAATTACATTGAAAACATAGTAATTTTACATTTCAAGAGATTGTTTATAATAGAATTTATCTTATGTATAACATTATATTATAATGAAAATATTTATTAAAAATTGAGTAAGTGATATTTATGTTTTATTAAATAAAATAAATTATATGTCTTAATCTCATACAAGTGGCATCAAAATTATTCCATTTCAACCCTAGGATTATTTATGTAAAAACACCAATCGAATGATATTATGGAAATATTTAGGGTAATTTAATAACATTAGTTTTACCTTTAATTACATTATTTACCCTTATAACATATTAATAAAAATTACCAAATGTAGTGTTCATAATGCCCAAAAATAAATGATAACAATTTACATCATTTGGAGATAATAATTAAAAAACATAAATACATTTTTCAAAATTCAAAACATAGAATATAGTGTAATTAATTTAAAATTAATCTTGTTTTCTAAGTGAAAAAATTGGTATTTAAACTTTAAAACACTACAAAATAATTAATTCTATTTAAAACAGAATTCAATATAATTTTACTAACAATGAATTAAATTAAAATAAATAAAAAATATAATATACTTATACTTTAAAACAATTAAATAATATAATTTAGGAATATTTATTATTTTTATAGGAAAAATATTTTCCAATTAATAATATTTATATTTTTACTATTAATCAAAATATTAAAGTCATCCGGATTATATAAAAAATTATTAAAATTTATATTGTGATATCCTACATCAAAATTGTATATTTATATTGAAATTTAAAAATTATGAATGTCTCAAAATTATAATATAATATGTGTTCTCTATTAAAAGTGGTAAAATTACCCTATTGAGAATACATGTTTTTATATATAAAATATGGTTTATTCATATGATATGATTAAAATATCTATTTGATAAATATCAATAATACTAAAAAAATATATAATATATTTATTCATAAATTTAATTTACTATTTTTAATTATCATAAATTTATAATATGAAAATAATTATTTTATATTTAATGGTATTATATTTTTTATAATTAAATGGTAGCCGAAGAATTCAACATACAACTCAATAAGTTAGTTATAATTATTCCCTCAAACAAAATAGCTAGTATATAATAAAAATTTTATTCAAATTTAATCTCATGGTTCGTTTAAACTCATGACTGCATGCAACACATAATGTTGGAGGAATAAATTTTTTTGATGAAAATTTTTCATAAAGTTACCGAAGTGATATTCAGAAAAAATAATGATGTGCTGCATGAAATGAATCTAAATATTTTTTCTTTGATAAAACATTAGTAATAATAAATGTTGTGTTAAAATCGAAAAATAAGAAAAATACATAATTTATTTGAGATTTCAATTTTATATAATTTTTGGATGTCACATTGTACCTCCTAAAAAAATTAATTTATCTCTCAAAATTAACCTGGCTTATAAATGGATTAATTCATGAATAATACTTTCATTAAAAACCCATTTAAATTGATATTAGAACATTCGTTAAAATGGGAATGTTAAAAATAAAACAGTTACCCAAATTAACTCATAAATATGATTCCACATAAGAGAACATAGGTGGAAAGTGGAAAAATGCGCATGGAAGATATGTATAATAATCTGGTATTTTTGAAGAGTGATGTAGAATGTCATTGTGGAAATATTTCCGATAAAAAAATCTAAAAGAGGCTTGATAATGGTAATTGATATCATAAAAAATGACGACAATATAAGATAATTTTACTTCATGAACTATTTTCTTATTATTTAACAATTTTCTGAGAATTCAAAATTCATGATATTTAAAAAACCTCTCCCTTTTTTCAATTGGACAATTTCCACATCATTATATATTCTATGAAATGATGAATAATTTTTTTCATTCTAAAATTATTATTAGTTCATGAGTTTTATAAATAGAATTAGAGTTAATTCCATATGTTTGTATGATAACAACATGGATAACACTTGTTATCCAATATGTATTAAACATGTTGTTCTAGGATAATAAATTATTCTTTTAAACCTCATTATAATCTGTCACAAAATCCAATCCAAAATATGTTGCACTGATAATGTTTCCAAAATACAATTAACAGTTTATTCATTATATAATATAACATATATATAGAAACCATTTACATTGTAAACATGTGTTAATCCTTATACTGATAGAAAAAAATGTGATTCAATATTTATATAGTCCATGAAGAGGGAGGTAATAAAAAAAATTAATAAAATGATAAATGATAATATTATGAAAATTATTATACATTAAAAACATATCATTTCCCAATATAGAAGGGAAGGATAAGGGTTCCCTAATTATCATGATTCACTTCATCTATTGTGATTTCTTAAGATTTAAATTTATCCAATGAATGATGATATTAATGATTTCTCTCATCATCATTATACATTAGTTTTAAAAACATCATAGCCTATTTACCAAACTCTATTCATTTGAATCATGGAGTTTTGTTATGTTTTTTCATTGGATATTTTTCATTATTCACATATCTTAATCACTCAACCAATCAACAAAGTTTCTTTACACTCATAAAACATTTATCAATTCCCCTATGGTAGTTTCTTATATGTTCCCTTCAAATCATTGTGAATAAAGTAGTTATAATACTCTTATCTCTATATTTTTTTAGTTCCTGTGAATTTTATCTTTATATAATATCATAACCCTGAGAATGGTGGGAAACTTCAATCTCTAGTTTTCTATTGTGAATACGTTGGAGGTATATTCTAGAAAATATGTTCATGAACTTTTCTTTTACATAGATAATATTTTATCATGTTGCGTCATATTCATGAAAAATTTATTCCATGTATTGGCTTCACCTTATAATTGATATGTTCACAATATAACATTTTCTTGTTATGATGAAAAATGAAAAACAATATATTTTCAATGGAACAGATCAATTTATCATCAACTATTTAATTGAGCAATAAACATAAATAAAGAGTAATTTCCTTTTTAATTTCCCAATAAAACATTGTTCCCTCCATTCAATATTTGAAAACCCATCATGATTCATATATATATAATACTAAATGGTCTAACAAACAATGTTTTCAACTCGATCAAAAATTATATTCGTCTTCTATTGTGGTACATCACTGCATTTTCATTTATATTAAACATTATAATAGTCTCTTCGGGTTACATCCATTAACTAAATTCATTATTAATTTCATTATAAAGTCATATCTTAGTGTGAAGAAACATAATACTGAAAAAAAACTTATAGGATGCTTACATCATAAAATCAAATTTGTATTCATTAAAACCTTATTTATATCCATGATATCTCAAATCCATTATTTTTATAAATCCTTCAAGATGGTTTGAAAATATTGTTTGAGTTCCCAAGGAACATCAACTCAAATTGTGGAACAAAATTTGATGTAGGTCCCATTATCATTTTCATGTTTCCAATCGATTATAGAAAAATATGTTGTTTTTGGTGTAGATAACCCTATCTAAATCTATACTTAAGCCATATTGAATTTTTGTATCTATATAGGGATGTATTTCTATAAAAACATTCAATATATAATTCAAAAAAATTCAATGATATTTTTCGATACATAAACTCAATCTAAATCATATCCTTAGAGACTTCCCTAGATAAATCATTAGGAATATCCATAAAATATCATTAAATCATTATCATTGTAGTTTCAAAAGGATGAAAATTCATTTCCGTTAAAACAAACTATAATTACCCATTCGTAACATACATGTATATTAAATCAATTTGTAATAATGTTAAGCATATTACAATACAACATTACCAATGCCCGTAATAGTATATTGTATTTAGATTCCTAAAAAAATAATATACCAACTTATTGACAAATCGTTAAGACCCACTTAATGAGCATTCCATTTTGTACTCTCATATAAAACAATTCATTGTAGTCAATGAAAATGAAACATAAAAAAGGGGTTATCCTAGAGAATTATAAAGGATAAATAATGGAGATGAATATAAATAACATGATTATAAGGTTTTGATAACATGATATAATATTAAAAGATCTAACACAGTATTTCAAATATCATAATAAAGATTTGTTTCATAAATATATGACTCACATATGATATGAATCATAGGGAAATCAAGGTAATAATATATGAAATCATATTATATTATTATGGTATATAATTTGAGGTAGAATAATAAATATAAAAAAATTACCTATGACAATGCTCATTGCGTAAAAAATTGGGAACATCATGGGGACTAAACCAACATGGTGAGACACAACACCATCTCCAGTCATGGTAATTTACTTATAATAGATTGTTTTCCCTTATTCTCATTGTGTACCAAACCGTTCAACTTGATCCCATTATAATCATAGGAGATATAAAACATTTCCAAATCATTGGAGGGGCATATTAGTCCAACATATCATATAAACTATAATCAGATCACCTAGAGCTATCTAGGCCATCCCATCATATAAACTACAATGGATATACCCTTTTCTATCCAGGTCACCACATCATATATGATTTAATGAGAATACTCTCTACAAACTATGTTATCCCTTATTATAATCTATTATGGGATTACTCGGAACTCTCTGGTCTTCCCCTTTGATGTGTTGTAATTAGATTACCTGATGATATATTGGATACCCCACCATATAATCTATGATGGTATTACGTAGTTCTATATAGACAAACATATCTAATATTATATAATAGGATTACCCAACACTATATGTGAAACTACATCGTATAATCCATTCCATTAAACTAAAACACAAATAAATCCAAAATATCTTTTATATCATCATGAAATCACCTTTAAAAAATTATTATTTTATTACTCAATTAACATATAGAAAATAAATGGGTTTCATATTCATATATTTAAAACATGAATATCCATTGGAAATAAATGGGTAACATGAGAATCTCATTGAAACATGTTTTACCCATGGAAAATAAAGAGGTTCTATAATCATTATCCAATCAAAACTGAAATCATTCATAGAAATAATTTGGATTTGATACAAGGATCATATTCCTATATAAGAATAATCTATTTCAAATTTTTTAGTATTATATAGAAAAGGATTTTGAAATATCAAACAGAATATAACTTTTCTTCAATAATAACCTTGAAAACATATAAAGGAACTATTAAAAATAATTTATATCATTTATTTGGGAAAATATAATTTCATTATTTAAAAGTTATTTAATAACATAAAATATTTTCATTTTAATATAACCTTGTAATGTTATAAATGAATATTCAGTGAAATGATGGTCATGATGAGGGGGGAATCTGCATTTGATGAACAATATTTATGCGCTATAAAATGTCTAAAAATTTTAATTCATTATAAAATGACAAGGAGATTCATTATAAATCCAATATTCACCAATTTTGAAGAATATTGGTTTTAGTGTATTTCAAAAATAATCTGACCATATTTTTTAATTTTTTATGAAAACTTGTTTTGAAATTACGATCATTTCTGATAAAAAATATGACGTTATATATATTTTTTTAAAAAAATTATTAATTATTATAATTAATAATGAATTGAAAAAGGAATAATTACATGAATTAATCACGAATAAAAAAAAGAAAAGATTATTAATGGGTGTTATGGAGTTATGGATCATAATTTTTCTTCAATCTTATCATAATCATAAACAATCATCATAAATGATGAGATTGTAGCAATAAGCTCTCACTATTTTTTAAATATTGATTCATAATTATCTATAAATAATAATATTATATGAAGAAGAAAAATTAATTAAAATAATAATATTAATGATAGACCATGTCAAAAGGATTTATATACAATGATTAGATTAATATTGGTGCATAACATAGAATGTATCTAAAATAATGTTAATTTAACAAAATTAAATTGCAGATTTGGTAGCATTTGAACCAATAATCCCATGAAAGAAAGATAATAAAAATGATATTTATAAACCCATAAATTTTTTATATTAGTAAATTATTAAATTCTTTGGATTTATACACCCGAAAAAATTAATTTGGTGGTGAATAAGTCATAAGCCTCATAAAAATAAAATTGAGAAGTGAAATCCATTACCTCATCTCTCGAATATAATCGTACATGTTCATAATTACTAAATAATATATATGTATTTTATATGTATAATAAATGAATATATTATAATATATAATAAAATAAGTGATTTTGTTATGACATTATATTACCCAATTATTATGAACTACATATTAATGTTTAATTTTTAGTAATATTTGATTTTTTTAAATATATCCTAAACTATTTGTCTCTATCCCCATACATAGATTATGATTTAATTACATCCAGAATCTAAAAAATGATATTAATGTGATATATATTTTCATTATATAAATAATTATAATAATAAGTAAAATATATAACTATAAAATTGAATAAACTATTCATATAGATGGTAGAACATACATATTCTTTAATGATGTTGCATTTCAATTGTCATTTTGAACGAAATTTTGTAATTGAAATATATGAGTACATATATTAACATTATATTAGAGTTAATTTGTCATAAATATTATAAATATTTTCTGAAAAACCATAAATTATTTCCATACTATGTGTCAATTAATCCCATTCTTTTATGTAGGCAGTAATGCCCACATACATAAACGATGATACATTATTTACACAAAATTGAAAGAATGAATGTATAATTTAATAAATACATAATGAATCAAAAATACATCATAAATATTATTTATATCATATTATAATAGCATTAAAATCGTAATTCGCAACCATTAGAGGAGGAAAATGAAATTAAATTATATCATTTCTTGAGGAGATAGTCCACCGTAAAGAAAATGGTATATTGGTAACCAATATGATGAATGTTTTCATATGTGTAGGTAGAACATTTTTTAAAAAAAATTATGAAAATATTTAGTATAATTGTTCAATTATATAATCATTTAATTAGAATATATTCATGGGTTTATATTGAAATAAAATAGAAATTCATATTGAATAATGTGACCTCTTGTTTTCGGGTATCTTCTTTTGGCTTTCACCAAAGGGCTTCATTGGTTGCATTTATGAAAAAGTGAGTATTTTTTGTAGATATTGGTGATTTGGGAAGCGTATTTGGGATGTTTTATGATGATCTAATATGGTTTGAGAGGCATCAAGATGTGAGGGTGGTGAGTTCATTTTTATAACTGATTGGGAGTAACATTCTTATATGTATAAAAAGGTAAACAGTTCTAAGAGGTCTCCCAATAATCATGTGTTTCCAATAATTTAAAAAGATTTATAAAATGAAAGATATGATTTAAATATTTCAATAAAAATGATTTTATACATGTTTATATGTAATTTAGAATCTTAATTTAATGATTACCAACTAAGTAAACACGTTTTTACAATTATCATTATAATTAATATTAATTAATTTCACACATATATTTCGCAGAAAATCTATTCTACAATTTTAGAAATTATAAATTATTCTGATTCTGTATATTTGATACATTTTTCTAAATTCCAATCTTATCATTCATATAATTTAATTTACTACTATTCATGTTGTAATGACTGGAAAATTGATTTCTAAGGTAAATGTTCAAATGATTGAAATGTTTTTAAATCCAATTTCAATATGAAATTGGTTAAAATAACCTATAATGGATAAATTAATGAATAATTTTTCTATATATCATTCAAAAGAAAACTAATATTTAATTTTATTATTTAGTTAAATTAAATAAAAAATATGTTTTGAATTAAAATTTACTATTTTCACTATTCATAATTATATTAAACTTCTCAGAAAAATATAAAAAACTAACAATTTTAATATTTATTTTAGGAGTAAAATGATTTTTAAATTTTTTATGTCAAATTGTTAATTTTTTCAAAATATATAATGAATAGTTGGACTCCATTAAATGGGGGTAAAATTAATTATTATAAAAATACCTCCATCTATTTATATAGTTGGAATTATTATAATCTTATGGCTATATAATCTATCGATAAGTATAAATAATATTGATTGAATATATAATATAAAAAATTTGTTGAGAAAATTCATCAAAATCAGTATGTATAATTTAGTGAGATAAATTTATGATTGTACATAATAAAATAGTTTTTCTTTCAAAGTTATTTGAGTATATTGAAATAGTTCATACAGTTAATTATAAAAAATTGATTACTAAAGGGATAATATTATATTATTTTTTAAATTATATTTTCACAATTACATTAATATTATTCATCTGTTCCATTGTAATGTATAGGTAGTAACTACATTTACATTTTAATAACTATATTAACAGTATGTTTTTGTTTAGTAAAACTTGTCGTTGTGTGTAATGTATGCTATCTAAGAATCTTGTAATTATTTGAAACACAAGACAAAAATTATGTTTCATGTACCAAATTCTAATATAACTCTTCATTGTAGTGAAATAATAAAATTGAGTTGTGTAAAATGTGATAAATACTTACAGATTTCATATAACATAATCTATATTATGGGTTGTATGAAATGAAAAATATCAAAACGAATAAATTAATTTGATTTTTTGAAAAAATATTTTGAGTAACAATATTCACATGAATGATACTTATTAATTCAATTAAATTATTGGCATTAAATTCACCTTCAATGAATGGATTCTCCTGGTGATCCCTTCTTACAATGTTGATATTTCTATTTCTCACCAATAGTCCAAGGGGAATTCATTAATAATGATATTTTATAACAGATGAATTCTCTGGAAATCCAGATAACCTAAATAATAGTCAATTTAAAAAAATTAGTTAAGTTGAAAGGAGTGTGATCTTACCTATGAATGAATGAAAATTATGCATTTTGTTGGTGAAAAGTCATGATATTTTATCCATTATACCATTAAAATTATGATTATTAATACAACCAATTTTTAGAGAATCTAATATGTATGTATTCGTAAATAACTCTTTTGAAAAAAATTATGATTATTCATTAACAATGTTCAATTTAATAAGAATGTAGTTGAAAAACAAACAGAGTTTTCACTTGAGTTCGGTTGTTTCTAAGTCAACATTTCATAATATTTCCTTATATGTTTACATTATTTGATGAATTAGTGTCATAAATTTAGAAAGAATTACATATCATCAAAATAAAATGTGACACATGTAATGGTGTATCTATCTTTTTTGGGATCCATCTCAAAATATAAAATAGATTTTCTCCTACTAATAACATCATGGGCCTTGAAAATAATTTTACGAGACATAGAGGATTTCTTTAGTAGATGATTCGAGTTGGATTGAAAAAGCTAAATTTCATATGTATCAGGGAGATCAGGAAACAATGGGAATAATATAAATGGATGATGAGGTAAAAACACAGTAATGTAAGACAAATTTCCACATTTTTTTCAAAATTATTTTTAAATTATTGGATATCATATTCATTATCTATATAAATTATTACCATCTTATTAATAAAATTTGTTTTATGGTCATAGTATACAAATATACCTTGTTCCGATCTACTATAATCATTTATCATTCTTCCCAACACACATATATGATGTTATATTAAGACTATATTATGAGGTATATGAGAGAGTTCATCATTCAGAATCAAGGAATGGACATTGTAAGAGATACCACATATACAAGATTTTACTAGTTAGTGGAACTTGGAGTCTGATCCTTGAATAATAATAAGATCGGTCACAATAGTGGAGCTACAAAGTGACCCCCATTAAAGGAACTCTAATAAGGAATCAGTGGATATTTATTTTATGATCTACTATGGAAAAATAGAAAATCACAAAATATTTTTTTTTCTTTCAAAGTTGGTATTTATATTGAGATTATTGATAACAAATTTTTCTAGTTCCTAAATTTGAATGTATTTAATCAGTTGATTTTGATTGTTATCAATAAAAATTGGAATATTTATTTAATTATTCATAAAATAATTAATTTTATCGTAAATATCCTTCCATAATTATTTCACTATAGATTTTATCATTAATTATCTTTAACCTAGTTGCCTGGAGTCAGCGCCATAATTTTTTTGATTTACATAGATATAATCGACTGAATCCCAAATGAAAGATCAGTTATTTAGTTTTTGAGATCCATATTGTTACATGATGTCCATTTTATATTGCAGATATAAATGAAAACATAATACTGAAAAATTGAAAATGAACTAAATTCATTATATCTCATTTAATGCTGTTATATTCATATCCTAGTGAAAGGAAACAAAAATATTGTGATCCCAAATGCAACATAATGTTTATGTACAATTGAATCATTCCTAAGTCAATATGAATAATAAATATTTATTGATAAATAAATGAATAGAAATTCCATTTAGATAACCTGACTGTATGAATAGATAAGGCATAATTTATTTGGAAATGTAATTAACTGAAGACTCATTGCATTTAAATTATAAATTGTGAGATAAATCAATCAAAAGATAGTACTTTTGTTAAAATTATTCCTATAATAATAACTAACCATTAATGAAGGAAATCATTAATTATTGGATTTCTTGACCTGGGTATATGATATTAAAACTATTATTTCTTTTAATAATATATTTTAAACAATATCTTAAACCTATTAAATTTGGCCAAATAATTAATATCAATAGATATACTGATGAATCATAGTGATATATAATTTTGGTATCAACTTGTCACCATAGGTCCAAAGAAATCATCATATATTTACGGATTTATTTTTTCCTAAATGTTTTTCCTTTTATCCAAATATCAATATCGAGTAAAGGATATAGATTTTAAAAAATTTCCCTTTTTAATAAATTTACATTCAATGTAAAATCTATATATGAAATTGGAATACAGTTTTATGGAAATAATCATTTCCATTATATATTAATATGTATATTTAAGGGAATTCTATTTTTAATATAACATTTATTAAGGAAAATGATTTTTTCAATTGAGTATTTTCAATCATAAAAAAGTGTTATTCTAAAATGACTTTTACTATTTCGAAATTTTAATGTCAAATCCCACATGATAAAATAATTTGATGATAAACTAATGAATAAAATTAAGAAATAAGGATTCATGTTATTACATGTCAGAGGGGAAGTATTTATGCCCAAAATAATGAATTGATTCAAAATAACTGATAAGTATCAATGGAACATAAATTGATACATAATTATTATTTCTTGCTTACTGTTGGTTGAGCATGATTTATCCCCTGCTATAATGGATTTAGTCATGTCATTTAAATACATGATATCAATATAAAAAATATATTATGATATATGATCATTTTATAATATTATATCTCAAATTTTTTAACAGTATTTTATTGTTTCTATTGTTTTGGGTTTTAGTTGTCTGGTTGAAATAATTTTTTTTATTAAAAAAATTTTTATTGCCTATATTATCGAGTTTAATCATTTATAGAATAATAATAATGAAATAATTATTATATTTATGCATCAATTATGCTTTTATTAATTATCAATAGTGATGGTTATTAAAAATGTTGTACAATATGATCATTGTGATGGTAGATTGTTCCAATGAATTTGAAACAGTACAATTTCTTTAATTATCGTTATTTAAATAATGTAAAATTATATTAAATTTATAGAATGATAATACGATCACAAATATCATGTTATATAGATATATATATATATAATCCATATGTGGTGGTGATGAAAAAAAAGTCACATCGATTCATGAAGGAGGTAGTCCATAGGATCACAATTGATGATATAAACTATATCTGATTGAAAATGAAAGAAAAAAGGGATATATATTATATTTAAATAATTATAAAAATATTATGAATATAAAAATTATGTCATTTATATCACATATAATAATGAATAGTATTTTTTATAACCATCAATGTAATGAGATAGTGAATGAATAAACAAATCCCTTCACGATGTTGTAGTTAATTGTATATAAGAGCAATGTTGTTATGTCTCCAACAAAATGAAAAATAATAGAACAAATATGATATAAATACTCCATATGAATATTAATTTTTTATACATCATATATAAATATACACCTTAATTGCAACAACATTCACAACCAAATGAGAGATTGGTACATAATGTTTACAATGTCAAAGTTATGGAAGGGCATACACCAAAATGGATTTCCCTAGGATCTCAGACATTAGGAATAAAATTCGTCGTAATTATTTGTTTTAGGTATTACATACTGAGACATCAATTGTGAGTGATATGATCATTGTAACTGTATAATTATCCATAATCTATACTATGACTTGGAAACATGGGACGAAAATGAATAGTATCACTACTTGTAGAAGTGGGATTTTTGTTATTGGACTTCTCATAGGTGGTTTATTATGGGGATGTATCCATAAGAAGGAATCCTATGTATCCTGATTGTAGAAGAAATTAGAGTATTCATAGTTCATTTTTTCATTCCATTTTTTGATGGGTAAAGTTCATCATCCCATGGGAGATATTGAGTCTGAATGGTTGGAATGATGAAGACATGATATTATTTATAGTGAAGTTGATTCACATATAAACATAGGCCATAGTAGGGAATCCTCTGTATCCTAGTAATGGAATGAATAAGAGACCTAATTGTTCGTTGGTCTGGGGAATACACACATAGTAATACCCTTAGTGATGATGGACAAGGTAATCATTTATTCAGATTCCTTCATGGAATAGTATTTTTTTCTGACTGAAATATGTTGACGATATCCATGACATTCCTCGATTTTTTTCTTGAATTATCATAAGATTTCCTATTTACCATTCCAATGAAAATTGAATGGTATAGTTTTTTTGTGGTATATCACCTAATCATGAAGGAATGTCATAATGTATTAAAATAAAAAAGGTTGTCTTCTCTAGAATACATCTCAAGGCTTCGTTAGTTGATCCTATAATCAATCATATGTTCTCGGATGACATGGATTTCTGGAGATTAGTTTACTAGCTAAAATTAGTTTGTGTCATTTTGATGCATGGATGATACACTTGGAGGGTGTACCGAGATTTATTTTGACATTTCTTGATGGTTGAACATTTTTTGGTAGACTTGTTTAGGTGTTAGTGAAAAATATGCATGGCATTTTGATAGGATGTCACAAGATCTAGATGGCTTGTCTAGAGGACATCTTGAGATCAAGTCAATGTATTATGATTCCATCAAAAGGATTATATGATGTTTACTAGTTTTCCATTATGATTTAGGTGACATTTATATAAAACATACCATGTTCTAGATGGTGATCTTGGAGGCTTTCACGAGACATGGGAATTATACATGGGGTATCCATCTTACATGACTTGACATTTTCATAGGACTTTACATTATCCAAATAATATTCTAAAGGGTCATCTCTTGATATGGTATAATTGTTCGGGGGACAATTAAATGAACAATGAAGTTCATGTGAACCTCACGAGGGTTAGTGAATGTGTTCTTCCTCAAAGTGTCACATCGTCCTTCAGATATTCCCGTATTTTTATTTCAAAATCTATCGATTTAATAAATGTTGTATTTTTTATATCTTGAACAACATATCATGTATAATTAAATAGGATTAAACCTTACATAATTTAAAGCTAAATTTGGAATTGAAATTAAAGATATTTTTAGGTTTAGATCTTTAGATAATTTGTCTATAACTATTAAATTACATATAAACGATTAAAATGTAGATACTACTACTGAATCCAATTTATTTACAATAATAAAACACCATTAATAAAATAAGAATTATTTTCATGATATAAATCTTCATGAATTATTCCATCCACTAACCCTTCCTTATAACCTATTAAAACAAATAAAAATCATGGGTTGAGCATAAAAATATCACCAAGGGATATAAAATAAAGAAATAAAACATTAATCCAAGAATATATATAAATCAATGAAATCATACTTTCTACTCATAAAACCTGAGCTGTTTTACATATGTCATGGAATCATAAGATTTACAAATAACTCATAGAAATCATAAATCAAAAATATAACTTGTGAAATCCATAATATTATTACATTATAGATTTCACAACAACATATGGGGTAAAATTCATAGTGATAATTGGAATACCCATCATAGTATATTCATTAAATGTTTTAGAAAAACTATTAATGTTTTTCTTTGTCACGTTACCCTATGCATTGGAGATATATCAAGGGCTAGCCCACCATTAGTTTATCATGGAACCACCCATATATGTAATCAAATCCCACTAACCATAACATTATCATAATACAAAAAACAATCATAAATAAAAGACATCATTTACACATTGAAATCAAAATATACCATTTCAATATATTTACATAATCAAGGCTATCTCAAAAAAATTTTCATTAAAAAAATATGTAAAAAGGGTATATGGTATTTATTTTACATTTAAAACATTATGGATTATTATATAATCCAAATATCAAATTATTCCCATAGTGTTTAAATGGTCATCAACACCGCCTATATTAACAAGAATCATTTGTATAGTTGTTTAGTAAAAATGTTCATACAAAAAGATTCTGTTTGAGAACCATTGAATTGAATTTAATTAAAAATGTTATAATTATACAATGATAAAAATTATTTATTTTATAAAATCTAAATATTCCTTTATTAAAGGATATGGAGATTAGGTCCCTTACCTAGAGTCTGACATGTCTTGTTCGGTCTTTCTCTCCTTCTAAATCGGTTAACATATTTTTATTTGAGGAAAAAGGCTTTCTCTAATTTCCTTTTTACTAATTTTAGAATTATATAATGAACAAATAGATTTTGGGATCATATTTTGGTAGACCATGGATGAGCCAAGGGGATTGAGAGGTGTCGATTATATGGGTAGAGATCGTCGCATTTTATAAGAGCACAGAGAGGCACTTTATAAATGTCTAGAAATATTAATTTATTTTAAATTAAATTTCTATTTCAAATGGTCCAATTATCTTTTAATTTGATGTTATAATGATGTTTGTCTATATAACAGTCATACAATAATTTTTATACATGGTTTGAATATTTTTTATTCCTTATGTGTTTGGTTTAACACATATTTTACCTTTTTAATCGTACAGGGATATAATGTAATTTACAAATTGTGCGTTAATGTAATTACAGTATCCAGTCAAAAAACCAACAAAAATTTCATCGATGACATATTTGGCTCTTTATTAACCATTTGGAAGAATAATATATTTTTAAGAATATAATATCATTTAATAAAATATTTTATGTTTTATGTTATCATTTATGACAATTTTGGACACTATTGAATCATGAATTTTATAAAAAATCTGATGAAATTTATTACTTAAAAAACATGGCATTAACTCAAATATAATATTCCAATATAATCCATAAAATTCCCTGATTTCATCAAAATAATAAAATTAATTTTACTATAATATTTATAATATCATTTATATAGATTCTTTATTAAGAATAAATCTCTTCAACATCATTGTGTAATGATTAATTTTATACAAGTAATATCAAAAAATAATTAATAAATTACCATGTTGTATGAACTATTTTTTCATACTAATTATAATTTATATTCAATGATATCTATTATATAAACCCGCATTAAATTTTCATTAGTAAAATTTTTTGGTATATGTTAAATTTCTCTTTACAAGAAATTATTTATAATAAAATGTCATTTTCAAAACCATGTGGCTCCATGGGGTCCTAAAATCGACCCAAGGATGCCCAGAGACTATCAATTCTCATCCAATTTTATTAAGAGAATATTTGGTGTAGATTAATATTATAATATAGTATATTTTTCCCTTATTAACCAAATTTACCCTTTAACAAAGGTAAATAAAATAATTACTAATGTTATAGTTCATAATAACCAAAATTAAAAGGTACAAACTCAAACAATTTAGACATTATGATTCCATATATGGAATAAATTTTTCTAATTTCAAATAAATGATCTTTTTTTAATTAATTAAAATAAAAATGCATCATCAAAATAAAAAAGTATGTTTTTAAGATTTAATAACAATCAAAAGATTGACATGCGTTTATGTCCAATTTATATTTGAAATTACATAAACTGACCAATGTTATATAAAATGAAAAAAAACATAATCAAATTTCACATTAAATAAATAAAAGGACAATATAACTATATTCATACATTATATGAAAAGATTGTTTTGAATTAAAGTTCTATATTTTACGCATTTCATTAAAAAATGAACATTATAAAAAAATTACTGAAAATTTTACAAATGTAAATTATGGTGTCTCTATTGTATATGAGAATTATTTTTTTTTCATGTTTTAAATATAAAAGTGATAAAATATAAATTTACAAAAGGCTTACCATCAAAAGGTGTTAAAGCATCATTTTTAGAAAAAATTCTTCTCTTATCTGAAAAATTTAATTTTTTCATAAATCATATCTAGAAGAAATATAAGATGAATTTAAAAAATTTCATTGAATATAAATCATATATTTTAATTAAATTTTAATACATAAATAATGATATTTTTTTATAAACACAATTATACTTTTTATAAATTGGTTCTCATAATTTCCTGTCATTTATATTCAAATGGTTTTTATTTTCATTTATACAAAATTTGGTAACCAATGAATCAATATTTAAAGATGTGTAAACTGAATTTTCATAATTCAATTGATAAAATTAATTTCCTATATCCCATTGGCTAGGCATTAAGTAATATTTAAAATAATAATATTATTACTATATGTTTTTGGTATAACATAATGTTGTGTGCAACAGAAGATTTCAGAGAAACTATTTGTTGTGTGTTGAGTGTGCAATCAAAAAAGTTCCCCCATTAATATAAAAATAATATATTACACCAAAAGATAATATAAAATAACTTATTATTCTATAAATACCTATTTCATTACATCATTCACCATTTTGTAAATTTCATCCTCTCAATTCTAAAATTGGGCTTAGAAACATCAAGGAAAATCCTACATCGGAAATAATGTCAATGAAAATATAAATTTTAATAAAATAAAGTGAAGTACAAAGGTCATGAAATATTACCCATATGATGATTAAATTTAGGAACACATGGATATGGAACATAAATAATCCATCCAGTTATGATGGATATTGAAAAAAACATGATCAGGATAAAGTTAACTACCTGCAAACCATAAACTTGTAATGGGTTAAATGGAATTTGACCCCCCATAGAAAATGTAATTGATTTTTTTATGTTACAATCATAAATATTAAGGAATTTATTTATGATATTGACTGATAACATAAGTTAATATACTTATATTTTATGTGCAGCTATAATCCTTTAAAAAATCTCTACCACAAACTCATGTTTTCCCCAAACGATGAGTTTTCAAGATAACTTGATGACTCATAAAGAGATTGAATAAACTTCTAGAGAATCACATTATTCAATAAAATGAACAATATATTTCCCATATATTTAGACATTAACCAAAAAATTGGATTGTAAAATATCATATAGTCCCCTAAAATTATAATCCTTTATAAAAATGAATACTACTCTTAATCTCAGAAATTAAATACACAATACCCAAAAGTCCAATAATCCAATTAAATTAACAATTATCATAAAAATTCATCAAAATAATAATACTAAACCCCAAAATGTTGATTTATTTGATCACAGATTCTTCCATGAAAAATCAAAAAAATTATCTCCAAATAACATTGACAACTCTTAACGTCTCATACTAAAATGTAATTAACCTCATCACATATTTCCTATGTTAGGTTAATCATCTCTATAAATAACCCAAATCTTCATAAATTCATAATACAAACATATATTCTTCTATATTTATATTTTAACCATTACTCCACAAATGAAATCCCATAGTAATCTATTTTCCACAATAATATAGTGTTCCAAAAAGAGATAATACCTTCCAAAACAACATTTACAACTTATTCAAAAAATCATTTTCCTATACGAATGATATTCCTTTTGAAAAAATATAAGTTCCCTAAATGAACATATTTTTGATCTACAAAATCATTTATCTAAAAGGAATAAGTCATACTAATCAGGGAAATTATGTAGTGTAGTGGTAGGAAATGCACCCTTGTCGCCTTTAGGTATTGGGTTAGATTCCCCTTGCCTTTTATGGATGCTACAGGCTATCACCCATCTTGTGGTTTTTCCTATTTCTAATGCCATATATTTCATATAAAATTATAAAAATATGATAATTTCCACAAAAATAACAATAACAACATTCATCTAAAGATGTTATCTAATTCCTTTCATTTTGAATCCCAAAATTTAATAACAATTAATCACATCAGAAACAAAATATCATATGAACCACTAAGGTTATCTATTATGTCCATCAAGAAAATGATAATTCTTCCATGAAAAACATTTTCACATATCAAACATCAGAGTTATACTTACTAGAATTTGTCTTCCAAAGTAATCCCATCATCAACATAAAATTAATATATTTAAACATTTCATCATCCTACGATCATTCATAAGTCTTGAATCCTTTATAGGTAGACTTATTAATCATTTAGAATTCATGATAATCCATTAAATATGAATTTGAACCTTATTTCTTAAAAAACCATTCCAACAAATCTAATATCCTCACAATATATAAATATCAATCAAAAGATGATTCAATCTTTATGGATAAGATAATAAATCATACCTTGAATCTAGATATAATGATATTCAGGATGTTCTTGCTCCCTTTTGGAATCTTGTCCTACTTTCAAAAAGTAAATGTTCACTCAACTTCTATAAATTCACATTATGATATAGTTCAAAATTATTTAGATCATGAAATCATATGAAAAAGACACCAAGACCTATAATTTTTTTTAGAAATTAGTAGGTGTTGGATAACATAAAAAATTTATTACAGGTGATTTTTATAATCATGAAGCTATGAAAATAATTCTATTATTCTTTTTCTATAATAGTGATGATAAAATAGTTAGGGAAAGATAATAAGGTTGTGTAAGAACTAATTCCTTCCACCTTAAATATTGATCTTTAATATAATAAAATTAATCAACACAGAGACAAGAAATAAATTTCCATTATTAAAAAAATACACTATAGGGTAATTAGTGAAGTTCCCGGGCGCATCGGATGCTTGTTGGTGGATGTTCCCACTTGGATTTTTTTATTTGAAATGATCAATCCGAGATCAATACGATGATAAACCCCAGTCTCCATAGATTGAATCACAGAAATAGACAGTGAAGAAGAAAATTGACGGAACCATATTGGAAGGATGATCACAGGTTGATAATAATTAATTTAAATAATTGATAATAAGTTCCTTTTTATGAATTCTTTCTTTGTTGATGTTTCAGATCATGTTTCATTGAGATTCATTGTCGCGTCGCAAGAAGTAAAGTGTAGACTTCCTATAGTAGTGATCCACATGTGCACCACGTATCTATGGACGTCAACAATGTAATCTTCAGATGCTAGCATGGAGAAGATTCTGCTTACATTATCTTCCTTAGATCGCTTTGATCCGTTGGAGGTGGATCTCTCTCGGTCTTTAGAGCGTTCATGGAGGACGGAGTTCATTCGATCTTGAGAGAATTATCCAAAATCGTAGTGCACAATGATTCATAGGAAATGAGTTCGGGTTGTGAGTTTATAGAGTTATAACAATAAATAAATGTGTCACGCTATTTATTTATTTCATTAACACTTTTGATAACCCCATGTACAATCATTAATTCCTTGACATGTGCCCACACTGAATATAATAAATACAATTTAATAAAATGATATTTCTTCAAAATACCGACACGATAATCCACAAGAGTGTAATCATAAATACAAGATGTGTAATTATTTTTCTTTAAAAACTACCTGGAATGTAATTTAAATGTACACAACATGTATATCTTGTTATCATTTTTTAATTTCCTTTCCAAAATGAAAACTACACGGCGTGTAATCATTAATAAATGGCGTGTACTTGTTTTCAAAATAAAAACTACTCGGTGTGTAATTATTAATACACGACATGTACTTGTTTTCATTTTATTATTCCTCTAACATTAAAACGATTTCATCTTCCTGGAATAGTTATTAGACCATGTATTGGAATAATCTTTATTCTACATGAGATAATTAAATACACTTAGTGTGTGACCCTCTAGGAATCCTTCTCATTGGCATTTGGTGGCCTTTCTTGCAGTCCAATATTACTATCTAGAAATGGGTCAAGGAACCCAAGAGAAATAATTTGATGGCGCATTGATGTATCACCACATACGAATGCTTACCATATAATTTAATCCCATTGTCTCAATATCTCATCAAACAGGTTTCATGGCAGTGTCATAAACCTACATGCTTAATCTTCCATCCATTGTCTTCCAAAAATCAACCCGTCGTTACACTATGGCCATGGAATTTGTGCGATAGTTCTAATTCAATAAAATTTCCTGAGATATTTACTTATATTAACATGAAAGGGACAAATCCTTCCTCGATATATCCATTAACAACATGCCATTGGTGACACACCCAACGTACCCTAATTCCCACCAACTATCTTCATGATATTTTTTGTCATCAAATATTATTGTGCGAGTCATAACATGAGTTAATGATAATATTCTAGTCTAAGGACCATTATACAATATCGCAGATAGCGATGACTGATGACACCAAAACAATCGGAATTACTACAGGAGGGTTAGTTCTCACAATCTCTCATCTTTGAGATTACCAAGTGCGAACTCCATGAGAGAGAGTATTGTATTCTAATGAGTACCTTGACATGATGTTCTGTATACTATATTTCCTATAATAGAATGTCATCAAACTATAGAACATTATCTATGAATCATGTAATAACATTTCATAGTTCTAATCTTCGAGGGGATCTAACATGACCTTATCAATGCATCAAATATTCCTGGACATTATTATATTATAGTCATGCAGAACAATGAACAACATATAGTAAGTGTACATTCATGTAACTAAAGTACAAATAGTTTGTTTTGAGGACATAAACCATAAAAAACTCCCACTTGGACTAGATCCAACTACCTACGAATTTCAGTCCGCTAGAACTCACATGATGATCATGTTTCTACTGAGTCAAGGACATAGTCAAGGGATATTCAACATTGTCTTCTGTGGAAATATTGATCACTGCAGCTTCACCTATCTGAGAAAAATACATCAAGAGATGATACATTTGATGTATGTGTGTTTCCACTGATTTGACCTTAGTTCTTTTTCGAGTGCCACCGCTGTAGTATTATCACAATAGAGTGTGATAGGATCCTTACTGCTAGGTACTGCCTCCATCTATTGGACGAAGCTTTGCATGCATAGTTCTTATATAGCTACCTCAGAAGCTACAATAAACTCAGAGTCTACTGTAGAATCTATGACCACACCTTGATTTGAGTTCTTCCAGCCCACTACACCTCCATTCAAATGAATGATGTATCTAGTCTACGACTTCATGTCATCTTGATCAGTCTGGAAACTAGCATATACATGTCCTCTGATGACTAGTTTCTCAACTCTTCCATAAACTAGGAATATATCCTTAGTACTCCTGAAACACTTAAGGATAGTATTTATTGCCATCCAATGGAGGTCTCCTGGATCACCTTGATATCTGCCTAACACACATAATTCGTAAGAAACATATAAACTTCTAAATAGAAAAGCATACATGAATTACCCATTTTTATATGTGTAATGCATCCATTCCATTTTCATTCATTCCACATGTTTCTGAGGACACATTTTCTTGGAAAGATGAATATCGTGTTAGACTGGCAAAAATCCCCTCTTAGACTGTTCCAAATTGAATCTCTACAATATATTGTCATTGTATGTACATTGGCTTGGGATCATCATTCTCTTATATCTATCATGATGGATCATGATCCCATGAGTACATGCTTGCTCGAACAAATATTTTATAGAGAAGCATCTTCCTAACCATACCTTAACTGGATATAATATAGGTACATTGTTTTTAATTAGTAATATTTCATTAACATATACTATTAGAAAAAAACTACACTTCCACTAAAAATCTGTAGACACAGGTCTCACTTTCATTCTTAAAAAATCCAAATTTCATTACAGCATCATCAAAACAAATGTTCCATGACCTTGATTCTTGCTTTAATACTAAATGGATTTCAGCAACATGAAAACCTTGTTGACATCCTTTGGAGTCCCAAACCCTTCTGGTTGTGTCATGTAGAAATATTCATGGTGGTACCCATTATGGAATTCTATTTTGATAGCCTTTTCCCAAATTTCATAGTCATGGTATGTGGCACTGGCAAATACGATTCTAATGGATTTCAGCATCACAACTAGTGAATAGGTTTCATCACAGCCAGTTCCATGAAGCTGTCTAAAACATTTTGAAACCAGTCGTGCCTTATAGGTGCCGAATTTCCCCTCCGTGTCCAATTTCTTCAGGAATAACCATTTATTACCAATAGTCGTTACATAAACTGCATGATCTACCAAAATCTAGAAATTGTTTTTTCACATGGAATCTATTTTAGAAATCATGGTTTCTTTCCACTTGGCAATATATGTTATTTAAAAATCTTTCTTGTAGGTAAGAGGATAATCATTGTCAACCAATAATGAGTCACCATCCTTGGTGACAATAAAAATATATCATTCTGGTTCACATACCTCCCTCGGGCTACTAAGCAGTTCTTGTGTCTCTGGAAAATATTATTCTTCCACGGGGCATTGTGGAATCTATTCTAGTACAAACTCTTGTTTATCTTGAGTCTTGACTTCATCGAATTTTATCCCCCTCCCACTCTCTCTTTTAAGATGTGCTCCCTCCCAAGGAATATGGTGTGTCATGCCACAATTACCTTTTTATCTGAGGGGTTGTATAGGTATTATACCCTTGATTACATGGGATATCCTATAAAGGTACACTTTTTTCCATGGGGTGAAAGTATGATACATTAAGAGGCATTAATAATTGCTTAGAAACCCCATATATGTAAATTTGACAACATGGATTTGCGTCCACGCCATTATTCATATGGAATACGGTTTATCAATTTATATGTTAGTTAGTTTAGTATGCGTGCTGCAGTTTGTAATGCATATCCCCCAAAGGACAATGGACGACTTGCAGGACTTATCATTGATCTCACCATGTCCAACGAGGTGTGCTTCCTCCATTCACTTACGTCATTCCACGAAAGCATTTAAGGAGGAGTGAGTTGAGATATAATCCCAAACTACTGTAGGAAATCAATAAAGTATGATTAAGATATTATCCCCCTCTATCTGAGTGGTGTTTCTTAATCTTCTTACTAAGATGGTTCTTAACATAATTCTTCCATACTTTGAACCGATCAAAATTATCTGACTTATACCTCATTATGTAAATATATCCATATCTACTAAAATCATCTGTAAAAGTTATGAAATACAAGAACCCACCTCTTGATTTGATTGGAAATGGTCCATATAAATCATTGTGAACTAATAATAGAAGCTATTTAGCCATTTCACCTTTCCCACAAAATGGGGATTTGGTCATTTTTTCATTGTTGACATGCATGACATACATCATGTGGTTTTATTTATAAAGAATATAAATACCCATCTTGATCTAATTTTGTCAAACGTATCTCATTGAGGTGACCTAGCCAGTGATGCCAAAGTTGGGTGTGGTATGATTCATGTGAATTAACATTGTCATCGATTTCCATTACTTGGTTTGTGTAGTCTAACACATAAAGGTTGTCAAATAAATGTTCTCTACCAAAACAAATTCAATCATTATAAAAGTAGCAACATTCATTTCCAAACATGAAGATGAATCCATCAATATCTAATCTGGATACTGAAATAATGTTTTTATTTACAGAATAAATATAATATTAACCCTTTAACAAAAAGATCATTCTAGTTGGCAATGTGAGGTTTTAGTCCCCGATAGCTACAGAATCATGTATGGATCTGTTGGTTTCTTGTATATCTACCTCCCCTCAATCAATATTCTTAAATCTACATGGTTCATATATTTGGATACATATGTGAATACCACAAGCTATATCTAATACCCAATTTGTAGAAATAGATAGATTGCATTCGATAACAATCACACCTAAAGCTTCCTATTACATCCTTGGCTGGATTTAGTTGTTCTTCTAGTGGCCCTTCTTGCCACATGTGAAACAAAGAACCTCCTATTCTCTTTCCTCCACTTTGATCAACTTTTTCATGGAAGACATGGAAGGAGATTTTGGCTTAAAGCTTCTCTCCATCCCTTTCCTTTTATTCAATATAAGGACACAATGATTTTCTTGCTTCATATCATTGTCTACTTAGATAATGAGGATAAGAAGATCAGATAGATACTTATCAATGTTGTTCATGCTGTAATTTAAAACAAAGTTAGAGAAGCTCTGGGGGAGTGATGCAAGAATGAGATAGGTACCCGGTTCTACGGAGAAGTTTAATCCTTGGAACCTCCAAGCGCTCAATGTATCCAATGAGCTTGACTACATGAGGCCCAGCAGGGGAACCCTCTCCATGCTAGATATGAAATAGATCCTTGGAGATCTCATATCTTTCATGTCTTTCTTTTTCCTTGTATAAATGACAGAGGTGCTCGAGCATGTTGTAGGCATCCATGTCTTCATTTGACTTCATGAGCTCACATGACATTGATGATAACATCAAACATTGAATGTCGAGCGCATCATTAAAATGTTTATCATAGACTAGTAAATCTTCATCACATTCCCCTTGTGCAGGAGAATCAGGATGTGAGGACTCCAGCACATAATACTTTTGTTCATGGCCTAGGATAACCCAAAGGCGCCAAATCCATTCCTGAATGTTAGTGTCAGTGTGCATATTGTCTTAATCCTGAATAGGTCATAGAGAAAAGTTGGTCGACATGTTTTTCATATTGACTCTACAAATTAAAAGAGCATATTTATCAGTACATTATTGATTACATTTTATGAGAAATAATAAATTTTATTATGTCTACCACTATTTTATCAAGTTCCAATGGCCCTCACCATTGAACTTGGAATGTCCAATTATTTGAAATTCTAGTGGCAACTATCTATATACCCCTTCGTATAACCCCAAAAAGGGTTGGGTATGATATTTGAAGGTATTTAGGTAGGAAGGTCTTTCCCAAATGAGATATTACAGTTCCTTGATATGTTGAGTTTACTCACCAATTCTGAAATCCTGACTAGGATTTCCTCAACACTTGCCTCCATTTTACAACAAGTATATCAAGGGATACTCCTCTTGATGTAAAAAGATTAATTCAACCCAAAAATTTCACAAGATATTCCTTTATTAAAGTTAGTGTCCCAAGAAGGGTTGGTCAAACACATAGAATAATTGATTCTTTCCCTTAATCAAGTAATGGTAGGCTTGGTCTGAAATAATATGGTACTTGAGGGATTTTATTCTTTATGAATAGTTTTTTATTATCACATGTTTTTTAATATTAAGTGATTCTTTCATAAGTTATTATCCATGTCATTATAATGTTTACGCATAGTCCAATTTTTATATTATTCCATCTTTTCATGTTGGTTTATTTCATAAATTATGGGAATATGACAACACATACTTAATAAATAAACAATGAAATCAGATAGAAATAAAATAAGATGGCATGATCATCAACTTCTTTTGGATAGTTTATCTAGTGGTATTGATAAGCTATCCTTGACCTATGGAAAAAACCATGAACCGTATGGTTCGTGTTTGGCATCTCCCATCTGTCATCCTTTGTATCTTCTTGGGGTTTTTTCGCCTCAACATTAGATTTTTGAACCATCTCCACTAGCTTGGGAGATCTTCCATTAAATGGGGTTTATATAAAAGAATCCTTGGGCATGCATGCCCTACATTTTTTTGTATGATGGCTCACATGCCAATGAATGTAAATTAAACCAATTTAATTGAAACTATACACACACGAAAATTGTCATTGATCTAGATCATTATCATCTAAAGCATGAAACAACATTTACGCATATTTAGAATTCAAACTCTTTTAATCATTCTATTATTCATGATATTCCGCCCATGAATTCAATTAATTATAATCGTATATTTAATCAATTCTTTATCTTAAATTCCTTTCTTAATTTCCCCGAGATTATTTTCATCCATACACTACTGGAAAATGTACCTATCCCCACGGTTTTCACCAAAACCGTGGGGATAGACTCCCCTCCCCCTATACCCACGGTTTTCCAAAACCATGGGTATAGGTGACTTTTCATGACCTATACCCACGGTTAGCCAAAACCATGGGTATAGGGGGGTCTATCCCCACGGTTTTGGCAAACCGTGGGGATAGGTCCTGAATAGTCACCTATACCCACAGTTTCCCAAAACCGTGGGTATAGGGGGGGGGGGGGGGGTCTATCCCCATGGTTTTCCACAAAACCGTGGGGATAGGTCAGGGATAAAATACCTATACCCACAGTTATGAAAAACCGTGGGTATAGGTCAATTTTGTGTGCGCGGGAAATTTTTTTTTTCTGCAGGAAGGAATTTTTTTTGGCGGGAACCCTATACCCACAGTTCTTCCCTCTAAACCCACAGTTTTTATAACTATATTTAACTATATATATATATATATATACATATATGTGAAGTTAGGGTAGTGGTTAGACGCGGTGTTTGCAGCGAAGAGGTTGCGGGATCGATACTCGGCGGATGCATTATTTTAGGACCTATACCCACGGTTTTGAAACCGTGGGTAAAAGCCGTTGACACCGTGGAAATTGTCTATGTTTCAGTGACACGGTGGCTGGACACCTATACCCACGGTTTTCCAAAACCATGGGTATAGGTTGGGGACCTATACCGACGGCGTTCCATCCCACGGTTCCCAAAACCGTGGGTATAGGCTATCCCCACAGTTTTGGGGGCTATACCCACGGTTTTGAACCATGGGTATAGGCTATTTTTCCAGTAGTGATATTCTTTATACGTGCATTTGTAGTTTTGGAGGAAACCTGGTGAAATTCCATTTCTAGAATGTACACAGCATGTAGGCTATATTACGTGGTGTGTATTTTTTACCCTTTATCCAAAGTACACGTCGGGGGATTTGGCTTGTTTCTCTATACATTGGAAATTTTGGATTACACACTGTTTAGATTAATCTAACATGGCGTGTACTTCATGGTTAGATGGTTACTGGCCTGGTAATCTAATGTACGTGGAACACGACTTCTCCTTGTACACAGTTTAACTTGGTTCATATCAGAATACACGGCGTGTTGATTCAACATACACGCCGTGTATTCCAGTTCCCACACACCGTTAATTTCTTGTCAACACAGTGTAATAAATTCATAGGTATACTCAATTCGCATGGCGTGGTTTTGCAGACCAGTACCGGTTCGTTGAACCTAAGTACACGACATGTACATTTCACTACACGCCGTGAATTCCTGTGTTGTATAGACAGAAAGTGTGGATCCTCCAGATGAGTTCCTCATTTTTAATTTTATCAATATTAAAATTAAAAGTACGTTTCTATGATGTGAATCAAGAAACTAAGGAGGAAGAACAAATCACATTAATTCGGTGTTATAGAATGATTTATATTGAATTGAATCAAATATAAATGCATAAATTATCAGCAAAAACTAAATAACTATAATGAATGTTGTGACATCCTCTGATACCACTTGAAGGTCCCGGGTGCAGCGGTAGCTCATGGGTGGATGTGGCCAGTTGGATTTTTTTCATTTGCAGTGATCAATCCAAGATTAATATGATGATAAACCCTATTATCCATGGATTGAATCACAGAAATAGTCAATGAAGAAGAAATTTCGTGGAACCATAAAGGATTGATCTTTACAGGTTGATTATAATTAATTTAATTAATTGAAATGAGATACATTTTATGGATTTATTTCTTCATTGATATTTCTGATCACATTCTGATGTGATTCATCATTGCGTCGCAGAAGCCATGTGTAGAATTCATCTAGTGGTGATCCTCATGTGCAACATGTATCTTTGGACATCACCAAAGGAATATCTGGGTGCGAGCGTGGAGAAGTCTTTGCTTTCATTTTCACCTTAGATCGCCTTAATCCTATGGAGGTGGATCCATCTCAGTATTGAGAGCATTATTGGAGGATAAATTTCATTCATTATTGAGACAATTTTCCAGAATTGTTGTGCACAACGATTCATATGAAAAGAGTTGGGGTTGTGAGGATACTTATAATCGGTTTTGAGGTTATAGAGTTATGACAATAAATAAACTCATTCCGAGTTTTATTTATTTCATTAAATCTTTTGAAAACCCCCTGTCAAATCATTAATTATTTGAAATGATCCCACAGTGATTATAATAAATATAATTAAATTATACGATATTTCCTCAAGATCCCGACTATAAGAAATATCGGTGTGTAAACTTAAATACACGACGTGTACATGTTTTTCATTGAAAACTAAACGGCATGTACATTCAATGTACACTATGTTTATATCTTGTTTTAATTTTTAAATTTCCATTCCAAAATGAAAACTCCATGGTGTGTAATCATTAATACGGGGTGTGTACTTGTTTTCAAAATAAAAACTACACAGTGTGTAATCATTAATATACAGTGTGTACTTGTTTTAATTTAATTCTTCCCCCAACATTAAAAACAATATAGTCTTCATTGAACAATTATTACACCATTTATGGGAATAATCATTATTTTACTTGAGATGCTTGAATAAACATAGTTTGTGACACTCTAGGCCTCTTTCTCATTCGCATTATGTGGGCCTGCCTAATGTCTAAGATTACTATCTAGCAACTGGTCAAGGAACCCAAGAGAAATAAGTTGACGCTGCATTGATGTGTCACCTAAAATAAACACATAACATGCAATTTATTATATTTGTCTCAATATCTCATAAAGATGGTTTCATGGAAGTGTCATAAACATATATACCTGATCTATCTTTCTTTGACTTCCAGAAATAAACACATCATTAAACCGTGGCCAATGAATTTTTGCGACAGATATATTTCAATCAAAGGGCCCATGATATTTACTTTCATAGTCATCTAAGGTAAAAATCATTCCTCTACTTATCTATTACAAACATGTCATTCATGACACACCCAACGTACCCTACTTCCTACTAGCTATCATCGTGACAGTTTTCATCAGCAAATCTAAGTGTGAGAGTCCTAACATGAGTTAATGACAATCCACCAGTCTAAGGACCATGACACATGCTCATAGATTGAAATGTATGATGACACCAAAACATGTGGAATTACTACTGGTGGGTCTGTTCTTATAATATCTCATCTTGGAGATTACCGTGTGGGAACTCCATGAGAGAGAGTCTCGACTTCTTACGAGTACTCATACTTGACAGTCTATATACTATATGTCCTATACTAGTTTTTCATCCAACCGTATAATATTATTTAAGAATATTGTTATAGAATTTCAAGGTTCTCATCATAGTGGGGATCTGGCATGAACTTATCAATACAACAAATATTCCAATACATTATTATATTATAGTCATGGAGAACAATGAACAATATATAATTTGTGTACATTCATGTAATCAAAATACAAACAGTTGGTTCTCAGGACACCAACCCTAAAAATGAGATAATAATAAATTATATTACTCAAATAAATTAACCCCTTATATCTCTATTATTCATGTTATTATCCAAACAACCTATTTGACAATAATCCTCCATAAGATTACATATGATATTAAACCTCTTGGTTATATGGGATCCTTTACCTTCAACCAAATATCACTCTAACCACTGAAGAAATCTTAACAAAAAATGATAACAACTTACATAATCCTGAGTAATATCATGAATTAAAATTGATGATCTTTTCAGTTTTATTGTTTTAGAGAATTTTCCCTTAACTATTAAATTAAATCTAAAAATTACAATGTAGACACATCTACTCTATCCAATATTTTACAATAATAAATCTCCTTAAAAATAATGATTTAATTTCTTGATAAAAATCCTAGATTATTTTTCCTTCCTCTTACACTTACTTATACCAAGTGAAAAATCATTTCAAAAACATTATATGAGAAAAAAAATCTATGCGGGGGTTATAAAATAAAGAATGAAAACATTAATACATGAATACATACAAATCAATGAAATTATATTTTTTTCACATAAAACATAAGCTCTTTATCATACCTCAAGAAATAATTAGATTAATGAATAACTCAAAAAAATATTAAATAATAAAGGTATAATGTGGCATCCATAACATACATACATTTTATCTTTCACAACTATATAAAGAGTAACCTTCATATTCATGTTTGAAATTATCATCACAATATATTTCCAAAATCCCATAGGAAAAACCTTAATGATTACCACTATTAAATAAATCAATGCATTAGAGAGCTATCTCAGGCTCACCCTCCTTCAGTTTATCATAGAACCACCCCAATACTTATTAAATGACAGTGTACCTTAAAATAATTATATCACAAAAAAAATCATAACGTAGAGTTAAAATTTCAACATTGCAAAAAAAATATATAAATTTTAGATATTAAAAAAATCAATCTTTTCTAAAAACCATTTTCAATACCAATAAATATAAAAGGGGTATATGGTATTTATTTTTCGTTTAAAAAAATTATGGCATGTTATAGAATCCAAATAAATAATAATTCTTACGGTGGTGGAAAGGACATTGTTGTCAAGTACGTTAAAAATAATCATTCCTTTTGTTATTTAGTAAAACACTTCGTAAAAAAATATTCATTTTGAAAAATAATGATTCAATTAAATAAAAAACAATATAAGTATACAATGTTTAACATAAGGTGGTGTATATGATAAAAATATTCCTTAACGAAAGGATATTGAGATGAAGTCCCTTACCCTGAGTCTTACTTGACTTATTAATTCTGTATCTCCTTCTAAATCATATAACTTCATTTGATTTAATCGAAAATTCCTTCATATATATTATTGTTCCCATGTTAAGGGTTTTAGTTGGACGAGAGGGATGTTGAGAGAATATTTGGGCCAAATTTGGATGTGGAAATGGGCTTTAGTGGTGTGTGTTTTGTGGGTAGAGGTTTTGGCCTTTTGTAAGAGGGAGGAGAGGCTGTTTTGGAATTTTTAGAAATATTAATTTATAATAAAATATATTTCAATTAAAAATAATCCAAAACTCATTTAATGTGAAGATAATTTATTTTTGGTTCGAATACCCATCATCAGAAAAATTTTAGATGTGTTTTTAATATTAATATATCCTTGTATTTTTGGATTAACTATTATGTTTCTGCTTTTAGTATTACAATGTGATAATGTTATTTACAAATTGTGCATTAATTTAATTACTATATCAATTAAAAATATTGAGATAATTTAATTTAGGACATATTTGGACTTTTCTGAGACATTTTTCTGAATATTAGATATTTAGGAATTTAAACGTTTTCAATAATATATATTATAATTTTGGCTATGAATTATGTCTATTTTGGACATTATCTATACATGACATGTTTACAAATTCATTACAACCTACATACAACAAAAAAAAATAATTAAATATAACATAATATTTTAATAAAATCAAATAAAATTTGTTGATGGAATCAAAATAATCAAATTAAAATGAAATTAATATTTATAATATCATTTATTTGAATACTTTTTTAATGACTCAATCAATGCATCATCATTGTGTCATAATTAAATTTATTTTTTTAAGGAAAATAAATTTTAAATAAAATACCATTATGTATTAAATAATATTATATTTCCAATTAATATTTATAGTAAAATATATTAGTTATATATCCTCATATTAATTTTTTTTTGTAAAATATACATGCTTATCTTATATTTTCTCTTTACATTAATTTTTTTTAAATGTCACTTTCACAACCAATAGGATCCATGGAGTCCCAAAATAGACCCATGGTTTCCCACGGTAATATGTATCTACTACAATTGAAATGTGACATGTTTCAGGGTAGTTTAATATTATTATAATATTACGTTTTCTGTTTTTACCAGATTTACCTTTTAACCAGCTTAAATTAAATAAATATTGATGTTACTATTCATAATGTCTAAAAATAGAAGACACCTATTCAAAAAATAAAAATCATAGGATTCCAAAAATGGAATCCATTTTTGCAAATTCCAATCATAGAAGTTAAAATAATTAATATAAAATTAATTACCGTTTTAAAAACCAAAGCGGGTTTTTATGGATTAAAAACTATCAAAATATTGACATGTGTTAATGTAAAATTTCATATGGAAATTACTTCCAATGACCAAAATTGTATTAAATGATAATAATTTAATCCATTTAATAATTATATTCAATTAAAAATAAAATCTACCTATCTAAATAAATTTTATTAAAAGACAGTTTTGAAATTAAAATGCAGCATTTTCTATATTCATTGCAAATGAACATTATCACAAAATAAAAAAAAATATATAACCAAAGTAAATTTTTTTACCCCAATTCTTTATAATCTGTTTATTTTGCAAAATATAACATATAAAATAGACAATATCTAAATCTAAACAGGGTTCTCTATCAAAAGGCTGTAAAACAGCTTTTTTAGAAAAATACATCATTTATCTGAAAAATTGAATGTGTTCTTATATAATCTCTAGAAAACATATAAGATGAATCTAAAACAATTAATTTAATATAAAACATGTCATTTTTAATAAATAAAAACTAATAAAGGGTGATATTGTTTTATAAAAAAAATAATTATCTTTTTAAAGTATTTTTCTTAAAAACACATCCTTTATATTAAAATGAATTTTATTTAAATTAATAAAAAATTGGTAACCAAAGAATAAATAATTAATCATTTTTAAACCATATTTTCATAATTCATTTGATACTATTAATTCCCACCATCCCAATGGCTTGGTGTTAACCATTATATAAAATAAGAATGTTAATATTGTATTAAATTTTGTTATAACCTAATGTTGTGTATAGTGTAAGATTTCCAAAAAAATGTTATTACGTGTCAAGTATTCTATTAGAAAAAGTACCTACATTAACATAAAATTTTTATCTTTTTCATAAATATTAATCGAAAAAAATTATTCTTCCATATATACCTAGGTCATTACATTAGTAAAGAAGGATTCCCTTCTGATAAACCATAAAGATTCCATTGTGTGATCTATATGTAACAATGAAATCTTCCAATGAGTTTCAAATTTTCCTTTTAGGTAGTTCAATGGATTTTACCAAACTGAAAAGCATTTCAATCCTGATATCATAAATTATAAGAAATCCTCTCCCTTTCCTGGTATTTTCAATGTGTGAATGAAATGATGCATTTTATGACATTGGGGTGTGAGATATATCGGCTTCACCACGCAGATTATTATAATACTATCAAGGAAAGTAACACAAAAATCTAGTCTAGGGTTGGTTAATGGGTTTGTTTTCACATTTATTCATGATTTATTTAGACAAATATATTTTTTGGAATCATAATATTTTAAGACATAAAAACCATCCCATATAAGCTAAATTTAGTGGATTAAATACCATTAATGGGGTATTTCCAAATCATAAGAAACATTTCGAGGGACATCTATATTGTTAGGAAGACATGTATGCAGATTTTAGGGAGATCAGTATTCATACTAAAAGGATTTTACAGGATATTTGGTTCTATATTAATGATTAGACAGAAGATGAAAATAGATCACCCATAAGATTAAATGAGATCATTTCTTCATATAGAGGGGGAGTTCATGTGATCAATGGTGTTTAACATATCCTCCCCTATTATTAAAATCCCACCATTTCCCTTTTTATTTCATTTTTTATTCTATAATGGTTGGGGATCACTGGAGGTTGTGTGCATATTTTTGAAAACAATCACACTCCCACCAAAAATCTATCAAATTACATGTAAAGCGTCATATGGTGATGTGAAAAAATTTATAGGGTACCCCTTCTATTTTTTTATGTAGTCAAAGATGGAGAACAATACTAGTTGGACATGTTTTGAATCCCATCAACTGGAGAAGGTGACATGACTGTAGGTTCTCGTGTGCTAGGGCGTACATAATTCAAAAGTTGTGTGGTGTCTCTTGAACCCTCTGGGGTGTTCCCAATGTTTTATATGATCCCAAAAGGTTCCTGTCTTTCCACATTTTAATTTCCATGATTATTTTACAAGGTCTTTGGGTTTTTTATGTTTTCATAAGTTTTGTGGTTTAAAAATAATTCTTCCCAATAACTATTCACCATGTAACCAAAAATGGTCTTATGGTGACACATGAACATTAAAATGTAAAATTCTATATTATTGTTTTTTAGAGCTATGGGGGTGGTGCAAGACGATATGGATATTTATGAATCCCTTTAAGTGATGGGGGTGACATGAAATTTTGACCTTGTGCCACCAGGGAAAACTGCCAGTGAGGCTTTTTCATTGTATCCTTAGTTTCATTAGTGTGTCAGGAATGTTTTAGGACCACAATAGGCTCTCTATTTTGTGTATTTCAAAAAATGTTTACAATTATTTTCGGATGTCTTGTCATGTGCCTACTACATGAAAATTGGAATGAACTGGTGGTACTTTTCTGGAATCTTCTACATGATCACCAATTGTCTCATATGACTTTCCAAAATTATAAGGACATATAAATGGGTAACAATGGGCTCTAACAGAGTTTATGCACTAAATAAGGCTCCTTCATGTGTCCTTCTCAAGGACTATCATTAAAATTCCTTTGTGGAGGCTGATGGAATCCATGAGATATATGAACCATTTCATCATTAATTCCCTAGACAATAATACACATTATCATGCTATTTTTCAACTGTAAATTTTTATATTATTATTTTGAAAGTTTCAATAATGTATTTAAGATGTCATCACATATATCCCATTGGTTAAACACTCTATACATTTTATATTTCACCTTGCCAAATTTTTTACAATGTTAAAATCTTCTTTGTAGATAGAACAATTTTCTTAGTTTGATCATTATTTACTATTGAATAAAAATATTAAATAGAATTAAAAAACCCCTATGTGTGTTTATAATAAATTTTAAAACTAAACATGTAACATGAAAAAGTTGGATTTTACCATAATCGTGATAATTAAATTTCAATGTTGTTACTATCAATTATAAATAGAAATTAAGATAACCTTATTATCTTTTATTATTTAGTACGATTCTATTTTTTGAAAACATTTAACTAAATTCAATTTAGAGAAGTGGATTATACTAATATAAAATATATCCCATAAATGTGAAAAAAGTTTTATTTCATTATAAATGAATTCATATGTATGTAATAATTTTGTAACAAATATAAACATAAATGTTGTTAAAGTGACCTATACTATATTAATAATTATATAATTTAAATAATTTTACTTTTAAAATAATTTTTAAAAAATGATAATTTGTAAATTCTTTGAATGGAAATTTTTTTAATAAAAATTCCTCATTTTCAACTAATCAAAAAAATATTATATTCATAAAATTGATATAATATTCCCTCATGTATAATTTTAAATTTTTATTTCAATAAAAATTTTCATTTATTCAAAAATATATAATATTATTGGTAATAAATTAATTATATAATTTTCTCAAAATATTATTTAAAAATAATTTTAATATAAATATATCATTTCTAATAATATAAAATCATTATGATATATATATATATATATTCACTATCTAAAACTTATTTAAAATGTCTTATTCCCAAATGTGGTTTTTTTGTTAGATATGTTTGTGTAAAATATTATTTTCTATATAAATTAATTTTAGATTTGTAAAATTATATTTCTAATTTAGAATCAATGGGTTCAATTTATATATTAAGGCATATATTTTAATTATTTTTCAATAGGGATATATTACATTGTAAGAGATTATTTATCTCGTTAAAAACTAATTAGGTAAAAGTGGTTAGTCATAGTAGTAATGGGTTTATATGTTTCTTTTTAAAAACTTTTGCTAATTTATAGACCAAATCGTCCCTCGAATACATAATTTGAAAAATATTCGAGACCATACCTTGAATGTGACTTTCAATTTTAGAATAGTTTTTTATATTTATAATAATATCCATCCTTCTATCATATAAAATGAAACATGCTTTCTATTTTATTAATGGAATTAAAGTCTTTATTTTTTGGTTAATAAATATCCAAATACATTATATATTTCCCATACCACAACATAGATTCAATTTATTGATTATAAAGAAATCCTTCAATATTTTTGGGTTACAAATTAAATAGGTTGTCTAAAGAAAAGTTATCATTCTAAATCTAGTGTTTTTATTTTATTTCATCGTCCAACTATTTTAAACCTTATTTAATGTTGACGGTATAAAAAATCACTATTTCCAATTTACAATGATGTTATTAGGAAAATTTAATAACCTATATAAATATCCCCTTCCATTAAATGGGAAATGAAAGTATCGATCATGTGTGTGGTGGACTACCGCCTCGCTAACCAATATAATTCATTTATTATGAACACCTCAAAAAATATTAAGAATGATCTAATAAATTGGTATATATTATATATATTATATAATTATACATCTATATTTATAATATCGCAAATAACTTCATACATTCACTGTCTTTAGAAAATAAAAATGTCACTCTGGTATAATTGGAGATTGTCTCCTCTAAAAATTGATGTTAATAACATTTCATTAATATTACAAATGTATATTAATAATGATATATTTTATGGATATATATGATTTATATGATATGTAAATTATTATTGACAGGTGAATTATTTTTTCCATTATCTTTTTATCCTTTAGAAAAACAAAACAACATTTAAGAGTACATAAAACCTACAATATTCATAAACTGCGTAATAATGATGTCTAATTTTAACTTATATGGGTGAGTTTTAATATTTAGATAATGAATAAAAATTATATATATATCACAATTAAAAATTTGGAGGTGATTGAACCATGAAAAATGTAGAACATCCAATTATATTGACCCATACAAGATATAAATATTAAATCATTTATGACAACAGATAGTGATTTGATAAATAATTATTAATAATCATTTGAAAAAAGTTAAAAGTATATAATATATGGATTTTTAAATATTATCATATTATTTTAATATATTTACTATAATTATAAATTTGTTAAATATTATGTTAAAAAACATTTGATTTAATTAAGAAATTTTCTAACAGATTCATTTAAAATTTCATTGTTTATATGGGTGTTTTATTTACTTTTCACATAAAGAACATTATAAATATACCTCAAAATAATATAATGAATTACATTATCGTTTTTTTATTTTATGAAGATATATTTTTTCCTTCAATTTTATAATTTTTATGTACACCAGAATCAAAAAGATTATTTTTAATAAGAACTAACATCATTTCTCTCATTGGATGAAAATGCATTTTCCATTATGTCAATGAATTCTAAAAATTTCATAATAATTTTTACAAATTATAAAATGTTTTTTAATTTATTTTTAACAATTTTTTACTTTCTAAATAACTATTTAATGATATATTATTTGACTTTTATGAATTAGGACGTTATTTATTTTTACCACAAATGTTATTGTAATATTTTGAAGACATAAATGGAATGAAAAATGATTCCCACATTCAAGAAAAATAAATTTCTTCAGAAATCCATTATTTTATTTAATAATTAATTTCACATAAAATTATTTCAATTATAATTGGAAAAGAGTAAGAATTTTAAAATATTTTTTCAAAATAAAAACTATATTTTCCTAAAAATAATTCTATGTAATCGTTCAATGTTATTTTTCATCTATTATGAAATCATTGATGTTAATTATATTTTATATAGTATATTATACAATGATACAATTCTCATTCCTACTATGGATGATTTAATATTTTGTTGAAAATATTATTATGAAACTCATTCTTTTTAATATGATATTTTATGATGAGTTTTTGAAATATTTATTGAAAAATTTCATATCAATGGGTTATAGAATGATGAAATGTATATGGACCTATGTATTTTAATCTTATTATTACATGAGTTTAAGAATAACTAACAATAACATTATAATTAAATGATCATAATGTCTAGTGTATTTGGATGATTAGGAAAATAACAATGAAAGCATTGAATTAAAATAAAATATATTTATTTTAATCATTGATAATGACCACATTTCTTCTATTAATATCCTAAATATTTATTGGATAAACTAGGTAATAAAGAACATAATGGGTGAGACAGAAATCCTAGTAAGTGTATAAAAATAGAAATCAAGAAAATTACATGGGCTAGAAGGAATAACCTGATGACATAAAAAATAATAAAAAATTTATTAATATAAGGAGGTATAAAATTAAGATAATGAGGAAATATAATCATGGAATAATATTAATTTTGAAAAAACACATATCATTACCTATTAATGATTCAAAGATAACTGCCAATACTAGTGCACAAGGTAGAAACTGTCCCTATAGGGAATTATTTTGAGTATTCTTTCAAACATGATGTCCCTTGAGAATACATAACTAATTTGAGTTCTATCTTGGTTCACCCACAATAAAATTTTTGTTCTTTTTTTTCAACATGAGTAATCATTTAAATATAATCAAACATAATCATAATGGATACCCATGGAAAGAAATGGGTATCATAACCACGTCATAAGACATAAAAAATGGGTGTATCGTAATTGTGTCTATAGATGATTGGATTTTAATAAAAAATTGATATCATATAGAGAATTATTCCTAAACATTTATAAGTTATTTAAAAATAGTGTAAAAACATGTAAATAGAGTGTTTAAGAATCATTATAAATGATCCAGTATAGTGGTGTTTAAGAGAATATTATAATGATTATTTTAAAACTGTAATAGAATAATTAGTTTTATAAAAACATAAATTATCCAAGACTGTTGATAATGATAAAATTTGTGATTTTATAAAAATATTTTATTCATAAATCTGATTATTTAGTGAACTTAAAAAAGTGTGATAAATAAATAAGTTCCCATTATTCAAACATTCTTGTTGAGGGCAAATGAGAAGTTTTCCTTATTAAAAATGAATTTTAACATATAATATGGATTCATTGATCTATATACCATTATACTAAAGATATATAAGTATTATATAAAATTGATCAATAGATACATTGGGGTAATGAGAGAGAAATCTTAAGCCGTAGGATAATAGGATGGTTCAAAAAAATAAGCTTATCTTTTGTTCGAAAGTGATTATAACCAGATTTTAATAGCCTGGATAAAAAATCTATAATATTTACATAATTAATTTAGAACGTTATATAGTTGAATGTAATTTATAGTAATTTCATTATGTTATGTTATAACCTTATTTCATTTATAAAATTCAATTTACCCATTCGAGATTATTTTTTTCCTTCGTTTTCATAATTAGTTCACTAGTATAATTATATAATATATCATGTGAAATGATTATATATTTCAATAATTGATATTATATGTTATTAATGAATATAATGAATATTATATGGAAATATAGAATATTTTTTTAGATGTGAAGATGGTTCATTAAACAAAAGTTTAATGATAACCATTTTTATTATCTTAACGTCTGTTCGATCAGCACAAACTACTAATGTTTCTTTATTTATTAATATATATTAAATTAAGTTTCATAAGTTAAATAGCGTATTAAAATGAATTATACGATATTTACATAATATTTTAATAGTTTTTGTTCATCCTTTGTGTCAATAAAGTAAAATTAAATCTTTTCATCCTTGCATGTGATAAATCAACACTTCAAGGATAATATATTAATTTTTATTACAAAAAGTATGAGGATAAGAGACATGATGAATTTTTTTTGAATAGGATAAAAATACTAATATATATGAGATATATATTTATCCATAATTTAATAAATGATTTGGCGTAGAGAGTATACAAAAATAATGGAGAAGTTAAACGAAAATAAATAAGTGAAAAGGATTTTACTAAATGAGTTCTTATATTTGAGATCCTCAATAGGGAGATAGGTTTTGGACATTTTTGTTAACCAGAACATCATGGACATAGGGAATAAATGTGTTAAATATATTGGGTTGAAATTTGGAAAAATTTCATGTCTTTAGAGGTGTGATGAGAAGAGGTTGTGCGAGGCTGTAATTATAGTAGATGAGAGGGTTTTTTATTACTATACACAATATTTTATTATTTTTTCTCAATACAATAACTAATATTGAATCATGGGGCTAAATATATTTAATAGGTAATGTGATTTTGATCCAATGGTTCATGCATTTTAAAAAAATCATCCATATCTAAATAATTATTGAATTTTTTGATATTGTATATTTTAAAATGAACTACATTTTATGATTATAATTTTCTAAATATATGAAATTCAATTTTTAATTAAAATAAATTTTTATTTGGGAAATAAAATTTTAGTATTATAATTGATGTTATAAAAAAAATTAAAAAATTAAATAATGTATCTTTAAATTATCTTAAATTTATACGAATAAAATATTAATTTTTGAAACTATGTTATAATTTTTTTTAAAATAATATAAGTAATAGTAAAAAATGTAAATAATCATTTCTGTTCCACTAAAAATAAAACCCTTATTTAAAATTTCAAAAAAAAAAAATTTATTTGTAAAATGATTTAATTATGTCGTATTTTCAATTTTTAGAATCAAAATTTTTATTTATACGTTCATTGGAGATTATACTATTCTACTAGTCATCTTACTATTCAAATTGGTCATATTACTATTCAAGATTGATGTTAAAATTCCATTAGTATAGGTTCCTCAATATTAAAGAAGCCTATTATATCATAAATATTTCATTTATAATATTTTTTTCGTTCATTATGCGTTTTTTATTGATTTAAATTATGTGACATATATATAATTAGGGATACATCATTAATAGAGTTCACGATAAATACATTCTTCCCGAATTATCAAATTTCACCCTCATAATTTAGTTTTACTACCAATTGTGAATACAGGTGAGCGTACATGTATTTCATTTTTTATCTTGTACCCATGTTTCCATTACATATGTGTGGTTCCACCATAGCACTTTGACAATGCCAGAAGTATTTTGGCATAGAACGTTATCTCTACAGTCCAAAATTTTAACCGGATGCTTCACATAAGCGAGATAAATTTCCAATCATTCCACCTATAAATTTATTAAATATTAGGGCTATGGTATTAAAATCATTAAGAGGTATACATGGAATAAATAATGTATTTGAGTCATGGTTTGTGTAAGTGACAATTGATAGGGTGTAGCTATAAAATGATCAAGAATCTTAAAGGATACTATATACCAAGAACATAAGAATCCCTTCATCATTAATCTCATGAACCTCTTCATTTGAGTTATGAGGAGGAATACCATGTCTCAAAACATTATCGGAATGTCTCATCGATGATTATCATCATAACACTTCTATAGAATTTGGGATTATTTGATGTGTTGATGAATGGTTTCCAGCATTTCAACCATTAAATTTACTATTTCAGGCCTTATAATCATACATTCACTGACATCATCCTGACAACCTAGAGTTCTAAATCATTTACCGTAAAAGGGTTCATATGTAGCCATTTATATGCTTGATATTAGAATATTAATGAATTTGAACTAATCTATATATAGATATTGGTCCTATTATCATATAATGTCCATAGAATATGCTCTCAACATGTATTCTAGTGTATCAATTGTCCTCTTAGATTGGGCAATTTTTATGATGAAAGGTCATAGTGAAGTTCAAATAACTATTCATTGCATTCTGGGGACTATTCTTGAAAATTTAGGTGATTATTGAATCCTTATTACACACAATCTAAATTAGTACTCCATGCAACCTTACAACTTCTTGGATGTGTATCATTGAATGTTTATCCACTAAGAAGTACTCTCAAATTTTGATAAAATGTTTTGTGTTTTTAAGACAATATATAACCTCCCATTTATAATTGTTTCATATATATGTATTCAAATGTATGTTGAAAAATTCTTTGGTGATGTTTCCCCATTTAAATATTGGTAAGTGTAATCATTGAATCTTCCCCCTTTTAATATTCCATTCAACATCGACTTGTTCAAATACCGGCAACTTTTATGTGCATGTAGATATCTCAATTTTTCATATTGTCCCTAAAATATTTCTATTGATGATATTTGTTCATCATTTTGATCCTTTGTTGAATAGGGAATGTTAATCTTTTTTTTTCACTCATATGCTATTTCTTAATCTCTAGATTGGATGGAAATAATTATCATTACCAAAATATTATAAATCATTTATCATTCATGCGTGAACTCTAATGATTTCCACATTACAATAGATTAAATGATTGATTGTGTTACTTCAAAAAGGATTCCCATGTCTATAATTTAAAAGTCTATGAAGATTCAATTCTATTAAATTCACATCATGGATACTTTTTAAGATCCTTTAAACATAGAACATCGTTATCATTATTTTCACATACATGTTGATTGTAGATTGAACAGTCATAATCATTGATGATATCAAACCATATTATTTAGAAAAAATAAATATCATTATATGTGAATATATTTTTGAGGATCTTATGATCAATATATATTTCACACTTCTTCCAATAGTCATAATGGTGCAAGATTATCATCCCAAAGTTCACATCGGCCTGATCTAGATCATTTGTGGGACAGTTGTTGTCCGGAATTCATAATATCCATAACATCTAGGATATAATTTTTTATTTTTTCATTAGTAAAAAACTGAATTAGTTCTTTGATTCATTTTTTTACAGCACAAATTATTCCCCAATTTTAGATAGTATGAGAACATGTTCAATGATTAGAATATATTTCAACTCTTATGAAGTTTTCATCTAATACAGTTGTCCAAATAAACATCACGAACATACAATTAATCATAGTTACTGGGTAATACAATCACGATATTATCTACACAAATTGTCGATAATACCCAATTACCAATGGAAGATAATGACACCTATTGTAGATGTATCCATGGGCCACTATTCGATTGTCATTGTCTTAAAATGTTCAATAAATAGTTGTTTTTATAGTGCTGACATTCCCCAATAATGGTACATAATCTATCTAGAACACATATTTACTGCACATTGAATAATGTTTCTCACTTTATAAATTATTCATCACTGTATTCAAATACTGCTCATCCACATCCTTACCCTAAAAGTATATCATAATATCATCGACCAAGACAACCACAAATTTTTTGAGGTAATATTTAATGTCATTATTCAATAAATCCAATAAAATTGCTAAATCACTAATGATTCCAAATGGAGTCACTCTGAACTCATAGTTCCCATAACAATCTTGAAGCATAATCATGTAAAATCATTCTTCCTCACATATATTATATAATATCCTGACTGATGGTACACCTAAGTGAAATACATGGCCTCTCATAGATGACTAAAAAATTATTCAATATATAGAATTTGATTATTGTTCTTATTCATAATTTTATTGAGTTCATGATAATCAATATAGAGGCACACAGATCCATCCATATTTTGAATGAAGAGGGCCATTACAAGCCAATATGAAACACATAGGCAAATAAAACAGTTGTCCAAATTCTATTGTAACTACATCTTTAGTTCATCTACAACAACAATAGACATTATATATTCTATCTTGGATATATTAAATGATGTATCAATTTGTTCAATTGAAAATTAATCCTCTCAGTTATGAGGATGAACAATTTATTATTAAAGGAACACATCAGTATAGTCTAACAAAATGGGTATGTATTCACAAATGTTCCTCTCTATTATCTCAATCATTTGAGAAATATATTCTTTCTCATATGTAAATAATATCCAAAATTTAGACCATTATTCTGAAAGTGATTCATGTTCCTCCTAACACTTTCATAGTTTTTGAGTGTACCATCAGATGTGAATAGTGATCACTCATTAATGAATTTTGATTTAAGATTTGTAAAAATATATACATACCATGTTGAATATAGAATCATACTACACCAATTGATTTAAGACAGGATTAAAAAATAGTTTTTGTTCATACTCAATAGCTAGGGAGGAGTTATATACAATGGATGAAATAATTACCCATTTATCCTTCTCACAGATTAATACACCTCCATATTTTGGTGTGGTATTTGAATATGTCCAATACAATTTCAATATATGAATGAATTTTTAGATCGAGAATCCAAAACTACATTTTCTATTCTTAAATAAAAAACTATTGTACCTATCACCATTTCATTGTCGGGTTACACATCAGAAATAGTGACATTATTTTCCCTTCATTGTTTACTTGGGTGTTTATATGGTAGGTTTCATCCGAAAACCATTGTATTGGGGTAATGGCTTGCATAATTACCATGTTAATTTCAGTTGAAACGCAAAAGTACATGTTGAGTGTTTATATGAACCTTCCTTTCCTCTACCACATTAGTGTTATTTTTGATATCCATTTACTAGTTATTATCCATGTTCCCCTATTCTGCACATTTGAAGTATATCTTGGATTCCATTTTTCATATCACTAGTATCATTTTGCGACACTTTTAACATGGGGGTATTGGGTATTCATTCCATTGTTTCATTAAACTATTTATTCCTCCAAATTAATCTCAATTTTCTTGTTATTAATTCTACGTGCACAATACCACCTAGAGTATACAATATCAATTTGAAAAATTAGGTAACAACAATCAATAAATTCATAGCTATCAATGACTATAATCTCCATAGATTTTCAATGAATACACTTTAATCCACTAAAGTAGTGATCCACATTATATTCTGTGTTTATAAAAAATATGGATGGATATATTGAAATTTTTTAGGTTTTCATGGTATTAACTGATTTAATCAGCATGATTCTACTTTATTAATTGGAATTACCTTTCCATAATGGGATATTTTTCAAGGAAAATATTTATTTTTAAATATTTTCTCGATTCCTCTCTATTAATGGAATAAATTTCTAATTTGTAAATTGGGATCTTGTTCAGTGTCCACCATTGATCAGATTTTCCATCAAAACTATAGACATTCATCCCAACATTATCATTTTATGTTATTTGGAGAACCGAGGATATATTCTATATAGAGTTAATCTATTGTTCCACAGTGATGCCATCCAAATATCAACTACATATGGGAGGAAATGTCACATAGAAGATTATACAAAAACATGATATTTATATGGATTTCGGGGTGTTACCACTGATTCAAGTTATTATTCATAGAATGATCGACTCCTGAATGCACATTCATAATGTTTGGAGGGCACATTCCTATCATATATGGAATTTCTCTATGTAAATCTTCACATTGCTTATGACATTGATAGTTTGCATGGGTTATTCAATGTTAGATATTAAATATCAAAAATTAAGTACAAATATGGGGCTTGAATACTTATATAATAATAATATATAATCGAAAACATTGGACAATGTATGATAAACAATTAAACAAAATGTATATCATAAGTTTTGATGACCTATGTTATAATCTAGGTTATCCATAGTGATGGAATTATATAGAGGTTTATTATAAATTTAAATTTTCCTAATCTCAAATAATACCTAGACCTTTCAATGATACCAATAAAAGATAACCGATCAATTTACACGAATTATTACATGATTTTATGAATAATTTACCATCACATTATGAGGAAAGGATTTTAATGTATAGTGTTGTTTTATAATTATGTATATAATGATGAAACATGAAATTTGAATAAAAATAATTATTCTAGTCATTCATAATGATCTATAAATAGATTCTGAGCTCAAATATCTTCATTGGATTACTTGGGAATACTTGGTCAAAAGGGGTGAGCTGAAAATCCCAGTAAGGTTGAAAATATAATATTAAAGCAATTTACATGGAGTAGAAGGCATAAAATGTTGAAATTAAAAAATAGAATAAGAATAAAAGGTATATAATGGGGACATCTAATCATGGAATCATTAACTCATGGAATCGACCATAAAATTTAAATATGTTCGATATGATGCTAACTTCCATGTTGATTACATAAGGTAGAATAATAAACATAATAAAATTTGGTTCACTTCCTGTGCCAACATGACGTATCATGATATGAATCATTTACAAATGAATTTGAGTTTGTTATTAGTGCACCCATCATAAGATTTTCATGAATATCTATTCCACATGATGAATCATTCAAATGGAATCAATCATAAACATAAGGGTTTCCCATGGAATGAAATTGGTATCATAACCATGTCATAAGTCATAAAATGATTATATATAAAAGGTGTCCCTAAAAGAATGGATTTATATTATAAAAGGTGAATAATAAAAATTTCACGCCTAAAACATGACAAGTGATGTCAAAATAGTGAAAACAAGTAAATGAATGATTAAAAAACATTAGAAATGAGCCACTTTGGGGATGTTTAAGGGATACTATTAACGATTATTTTAAAATAGGAAAGGAATATTCATTTTTAGAAAACCCAATATTTTCCATCATAATATTTAATAAAAATCATTTATTTTGGAATTGTATCGACAGATTAATACATATGAAAGAGTCCACCTGAAAATGGTTGAGAAATCATGTAGTTACCATTATTTCGGCTTGTTTAATAGGATGAGTTGACAAGGGAACCTTATCAAAAATGTATTTCCCCATAAAGGTTGTATTTACTAATCTAAAATCATGATTTGGTACATATAAATTGAATTTATAAAATATATGTAAAAAAATATGAGTTACATTTAGTTAATGACAATGAGAGTGTAACCTAATGGAAAAAATTGAATGTTCCGAAAAAATTCCTTAACTTATTTTTGAAAATTTTCAGCAAATGATTTAAATGTGTTGAAAAATAACATTCAATCCATTAAATATAAAATAAATCACTTTTAATTAGATAACCTTATTTATTATTAATTTATTAATCTCATTTATAACAATTTGGTGAGTGATATGATTCAATTTCATTTGTTTCAGAGAGTTTGTTTCCTTGGTTTCCATGATCAGTTCATTTATATACATATATTGAAGATCATGTGAATTGAGAACCTTTTTCAAGAATAGAAATTAAATATCAATGAAATTAAATATTATTTAATTTCATTACACATTATTGGAATTCTTGATTTTTTGATGATTATTTATAAAAAAACATTAATGATAACTATTTAGAATATTTTATTGTTATCTGGATCGACAAAAACTTGTTTTTTTTCAATTTTCTATTATTGAATATAAAATTTATTTTCATTACATAATTAGTGTTATATAATTGATTTTAATATTCATAACAATAATAATTATTTTTTCACTTCCAAACTTGATGTCTATAAAGGAAAATTAAAACATGACATCATCAATGGTGGTAAATCAACAAATCACAGATGATATTATATTTTTTAGAATGAAAAGATATGGATAAGAAATATGATGGTAGATTTTTATTAACATGATAATATTCATTTATATATTTGTTATTATATTTATAAAACAAGTTTTATTCTAAATAATAGGTTTGTAATAAAAGTTAAATTAAAAATATGAATGAAAAAATTTTATTTTACCTCTTAAATTCAACTCCCTACGACCCTCCATAAGTAAATTGGTTATGATCTATTATTGAGAACAACAAATAATGGACGTGTTGAATCAACATGGGGAAATTATTGGGTAGAAATTGGAAAAGCATCATGACTTACGTCGTTTAAGGATATGAGTTGTTGAGTGATATTATATATAGAGGAGGATAGAGGTGTATTTTGATTAATCTATTCATTATTTTATTATTTTGGAACAAGATAAGATGTATTATTTATTCTTAATATTAAAAATATTGTCGAGATCTTTTTTATTCTATCCAATGGTGCTTAAATCTTCGACACATCATCAATGAATATATTATTCTTTAATATATATTATATCGCAAATTCTTATATTTCACTAATAACCAATAATCCACATTTTAGAAAAATACAAATATTTTGGCATTAACTTTTGTCAATTTTTAAAACTAAATGATTATCTCAATTTTGTCAATATAATATTATAACTCTATGAAATTTAATTTTTAATTTAAATCGATATTTATTTAAAAAATCATCATTGTTAAATTACAAATATTTTTAAAAAACTATGTGAAAACAAATAATGTCTCATAATATTATTATATAATCATTATACAATAGAATATTAATTTATAAATATATTTTTAATTAAAATTTTCATTCAAATCATTATATTAATTAAAATATTGTAAAAAAAATTATTATTTAAAAAAATGCGAAAATTTATTTAATGATTAACAAACCATTATATTAATTATACTATGATATAATTATATTATATTTTCATTTATCGGATAAATAAATTTTATATACACATTAAATGGTGAGATTACAATTTTATTGGCATATTTAGTATTCATAACTATCATATTACAATTTCATATGTCTAGTTACAATTAAATTTGTTTATGATAGTTAATTTTGTAAAAATCATATTATTTCAATAATTAGTAATTTTTAAAGTAGTTTTGGTGTTTTTTAAGTCATTTATTGTTATTTATACTATGTTACATAAATATAACAAGGGAATCATCATGGATAAAATTCTGTGACATTACAAAATGTTTAAAAACCAGATTTTTTATCATAGGTCATTATCTGATTATTGCTTTATGTTCTTGTGGAACACATGTGTATGATATTCATTACGTGATGCATTAGACCATTATTATATATCACTACACATAATTGTTTATGGTTGGATATCTCATATATAAGCAAGACTGTTATGGGGGTGGGGGTAAACCCTATTCGGTAAGCTAGTTTATCCTATATGATAGTGTTTGGAGTTGTTCAGGGTCACATAAATGGTTTGGGGGAGTCAACATAATATACTTTGATAGTATTGGAAATGAAAAATTACTAAAATAATATAATTTTATAATTTTTTTATATTCCACAAATTTATATCTTACTCCAATAATATGCTCTCATGGGTTATGTTATTGGTCCACATTATGATTCCATACTTATAAAATGATAATATATATTCCATTACAAAAAATATGATATATGATATTTAAATTATCGTTTTAGGATGTTATGGTCATGTTTATATACCCTTATTCACATATTATGTTTAATTTATTATTGATATATCCCTAATATAATCACATAAAAAATCAATGGTAACCATTTTTATTGAGTCCATTACCATGTAGTGAAGAAATTTTTAATTTACAATATATATAGTGGGGTTATATTTGTGAATATGTTTCTATGTTTTGATGTAGATAACATATATATCATTTGTTTATGTATCCATGTTTCCAAAAAAATACATTTATGTGTCACATGTGTGTTATTGTAAAATGAGTTACATATTTATATGATAATAAAAAAATATTTTTATGAATTGTATGGGTCAATAAAAAAAATTATTATATTACACTAAACACTAAACATGTAATATATTATATTTTCTCACGATATCTAATAAAATTGGATGTACCCATTGTCCCATTATCATTTCATCATTTATTGTTCATTGAACAAACTGGACAGAATAAACGTGTTTTACAATGGCCATGAATTTATGTAAGGTAATAACATCTTGATTAACTAGGAAAAATATATCACATCATTTCAAATGAATCAAATTCTATCATGAATATTTATTCAATCCAAAACCACATATGATACACCATACCCATTCTAGCTCACTATAACCAACATGTCATAGTTTTATTCATACAACAATGTGTGTAATAAAATTGAATAAAAAATTATATCATGTTATGATACTATTAAAAATCGTTTTAGATATAAAATACCATTGAATTTGGAAATTTGGTTTATTTTTATTGTAGGGTCACCCCAAATGATCTCATTAATTGAATATAAATATGTAAAAACATAATGATAATAATTCTTGATTGTTATTAATCTTAAAACTAGATAGTCATAAGATATCTGTGTCATTCCACAATTGTATATATGAACTATATGACATATATTGGTGATTAATTTTATGGATTATCTAGCTTCCCATTTCATTCAAGGTACTATAACAACAGGTTTATATGACACATAATCTGTGGAAATTAATATAAAGATAGTGAAAACATTTATCAATATTATTATTGTTGGATAAATTAATGTATATATCATAATTATAAATGTAATTGTAATAAATGTATATAAAATATTTTAGACTATGTTACCTTTCCAAAACACTCCTATGTGAAATATATCTATGTTATACCAATCCTCAAAATTATAGGTCACATAGGAGAATAATTCATAGCATAGATATTGATTTTTTCTGGGGTATTCCATGTTATCCTTTAAGTATAAACTTGTAGTTGATTGATCACCTATCTGGGTAAAATAACATATGAGATGAAACACATGAAGTATATGCTTTTACCAATGTTGAGGCATATAATCAATATAAAGAACCAGTAGTAATATTTTATCCCAAAAAATATTAAAAGGTTATGTACTTATTGGAACAAAAAAATATCAAAATAAAAATCATATCCGGTCAAAATCCTTATATTATTCAAATGTTCTTATAAACTAATGTTAATATTTAATATTATTGACCATGTGGTTTATTAATATTTTCTATCTCACAATACATCTATTTAGGATAAATATATATCCATTAAGAAATGTCACATCATCATGATCTGTTTGGAAACTAGTAGCAGTGTATACACTCACATCTCCATCCACATCTCCACTGTACATGGGGATTATATCATTTAATGTATCATGTACATGAAGTATGTTTTTATAGTTTCCCAATGTATTTAAAATTGATTAGTTGGATATCATTCAAAAATGGTTAAATAATAAAAATAAAAAATAGTATATAACATGATATACAGTATATATCCCACTACTGATGCATATGTAATAATAGTCATTATTTTTAATATATTAACTTGTTTTTGGAAACATTATTTTTCAGACACTTATACAATGTGCAATTGGTGAAAAACATCTCTTGGATTATTCTAAATTGTTATTTATCAATACCATTTGAAAATATGTATTTTGTTAAATCATGAGTAGAAAATGGGATTAATCACGATGAATCTTAATCTGTAGGATGTAGAATACTTCACCTAAGCCTTTCATGGAGTATAAATCATTAAAAAAATATCAAATTTCTACAATCTTATCACAATGTATACTAAATATAAAATTCCATTCTCATTTAATACAATGGAAAAAATATTATTCCAAATAATCTTATTATAAACTCATGGTTCAATTAAATTTATCATGAGAACATTTTTTCTAATGGCCTCATAAAAATGAACGTTCCATGAAAATGACACAAAATTCAACCCATAAATGATTATTTATAGATATTATTCCTTATAATCACTCCTTGAGATAAATAACCCATTGGTTTGAGACATATATAATTATTCAACATACCTAAAATTTCATAATACAAATTTAACAACAATTTTTGTAATATAATTATAATAGGAGCATGTTACTAAAAATACAATTTTTATTGATTCTAAAATCAAAATTGTGATCATATTAAATGATATTTTATAAAACACTTCACTAAAATTCATGTCCAATAGGTATTTACCTTACCATCCATATAATTTTATTTCGTGGATACCCATTTATTCCTAATGGGTTTTGCATCATATAGATGGTCTACCAAAATCTAATCATGTTTTTGATGTGTAGTCTGTACTCATATTACTTTAAGTCTTTCCATTTGGTAGAATAATTTCCTTCTACTTGTACATCATAAGCAAAAGTTTTATAATTCATGTAACTTCCAAAATTAGGTACCATTAAAACAGATTCTATCAATACAAGATTTCAAAATTCATTCCTTGGAATCTTCCTTATAGTTATTCGAGTAATGTATAGTTAGCCCTAAGATTTGATGAGTATCCCATTATTGTGATATACTGTTATCCTAGAAATTTTTATTTCTCATCAAATATTGTATTGTTTATATGGATTAATGATTTTCAGATTGAATTATTGATACATGACGTTAGTGGTATGACATCTTACTTAGTTCCATTACACAAGATGTCTTGGTGTTCTTGATTAGTGACCAACATATCTACTACCATTGGTGTAATTCATCATAAAAAGAATGGAAAAATTTATGACACACACAGAATGACATATATATATATATATATATATTCATGTTTGTGTTCATCAATTTTATACATGTAAAAAAGCTAATTTTATTTGAATTAAAATTTTGAATTTTTTTATCATGGCAATATGATCTCAAGTCTATGTGTGGTTTTCTACAAAGGCACTGAGAAATGAGATATTCTCATATTTATGGAAAATTAATTTTTTTTCTTGGATTATAAATTTATTGGAAATGTATGATTCTAATTTAATGTATACTGTAACACAAAAGAAGTAAATTGGCCAGGGATTTACAATTTTCATCACTTGAATTATGTAACAATATTTTATATTATGAAATGAATCCCAGAAAAGGTTGAGAACCACACAAGACATTTATTTATGCACAACTAATGAATTGAAAAATTATCTCATTAAAATTTAGTGCATGTTCAACAAACTCTCATCACCGGTGACCATTTCTCAATGAATTGATATGAGATCCCTCTAGATCATCCACACATTTATTGAATTCTATAGGAACTCTGATTGTTGAAATCCTAATGCTAGAGTGGATATCTATGTCAGCCTTTAATATATCGATGATCAACAATATATCATCCCATTAATCCATGAATTAGATATAATATTGAATGATTCAAAGTGGAATTTATATCTCTAGATGGTTGTAAGGTGGATAGATGCGATTACAAATTCATTTCGATGAATAGTAACATTAAAAATAGCTCCGTATTGATTATATTGGTCAAACTAATTATCAGAAAAAGTTCTCGACAACCCGTATATGTAATAAAACTTAAATATCCAATAAGGTTCATTTCATGACTTACCAACCATGTAATAAATATTATATATATTTATATCAAATATAAACATCATAAATATATTAAAATATAAAAATTATAGATTAACTCAACTATATGCTCCCATAAATATTTATCATTCCTTAGATAATAATAAAATATTCCTTCACAAATTATTTTTCCATATATTCACTTAAATCAATGTGTAATATTTTAATAAATTATATCATTAATAATTATTATAAACCTAAATAATATGAGTTTTAATATTTTTTGGAAATCAAAAACACTAAAACATATTTTAGACCTCATGGTCTGTCCACCATGTCCTATACTATTATTCATCATATTTATATAGAATTTAGAACATTCTATGAATATGACCCTCTAGGATGATACCTCAAACATTTAATTTTATTAAGGGAATACGATTGCATACTAGTAACCCATTATAGTCCGTAAATAAATATTGAATTTTTATGTCAATGAATACCTTTACTACAAACACTGGAATTGTAATATAATATATTATATCTTTATATATCATAAAGAAGGACACACACTTTTTCTCGTCAACATTTTATTCTTTATTATTCATTCACCTAATTAGAGAAAATGTACTTTTACTGACATGTCCTTCTATTTATTGAATGTAAGTCAAATCATATTAACAAGTCCCAAAATATCACTCCATTTTATAATTGGAACAATATATCTTTATAATTCAGTAAATCCATACCACTAATGATGAACCCAATGTGTGGTATAAAGCTATAAAATAAAATTTATAGTTTTCATATCTCAGAAAATTATTTAAACATATAGTATTTTCAAATAAGAATTTTATATCAACTGAACATTGTATGTGTTCATAGGTTAAATTTAAGGATTACACATGAATCATCTGGTGTTCTTATTGAAAGGTTAGTCTATATGATACCAAATATTCGAGATCAAAATGTGTGACCATCATGAGAACAAATATCCATACAAATATTCCCCTAGAACACAATATTCACAAAACATATGTATAACGACCTTGTAATTTCATACATGAATATTACTACAAATTTGGTAACTATTCAATTAATTTCAAATATACATTCTCGAGGATAGAAAAATTTTATTGTACTTAGTGACTATATACACAATCATAAAATTTAATTAATGATATTATAAAATAACCAAAAATTTCAGATCATATAGCAGAATTCATAGACATAGCCTACATAAAACCACTATTCATAATCATATGAATTTTAAAATATAAAATGGATAGAACAGATTGTTAATAACAATAAACACATAGGATATCTACAAAATAGGAACATAAGGTTATTAGAACATGAGAATAATGTTTTTAAACTATACCTTGCATATCATAGGATGAAAAAATGATTCAACGAATAAATCATGGAATTTAATAAGAAATTAATCATAAATGAATCAATGAATGTAATCAATGAGATAATAAAAACTGAATTTGTATAGATACCTTATCATTTTAAACATATAATTTCATGAATTTAATAATAATTAATAAACAAATAAAAAACAATGATCGTAATGTAAACTATAATTTGATGATTAGGAACATAATTACAGGTAATAAAACCAATATAAATATAACATTAATTTATCTTCAATAATTTCCTCCTGATATCCATTTAGTTCTTACATAATCCTTGCATAACATGGGTAATACATGAATTAAATTTAGGAGTTGAGAAGCCATGTAATAGAAATGAAATAAGAATATTTATGAGGACATGAGTTAGATAGAATATAATGATTACATAAAAAGGCATGCACAAGAGTTATCATATGGAGAATAAATTATATATCATGGTATCATGTAATCACACCTTTATAAAATTGAGTATGTAATATATAACATAACATAAACATGATTCATGGATAAAATCCAAGACTATATCACATGGTTAACAAATTACCATAATGGAATTTAGTTTATTCCCCATCCCATTTGGATGTATCATGAGACTAAACATTAATGAACATTTGGTGAACTATCTGGTCAAAACCATCATAACATAATCAGTCATATGTTTTCAATATAAACAATCCAACCTAATGAATAAACATAATGATTACCCATGAAATGGAATGTGTTTTGTAATCATATCACAAGAAATAAAATATTCACATTTCAGAATGATGAACAAGAAATAACTAATTTAAATAATATATGGTAATTAATAATGGAATATTTGTAACCGATAATGATAAATTATTTCTAACTAATGTAAAAACATATGAAATAATGTTTTAATATTTTTTACAAATGATCCTCTATAGTGCGAATTAATGGTGAATATAAAAGTGTGTTTAATGGACAAAAATAAATAATTGATTTCCTTAAACAAGAAATGAACTAAGATATTTTTCACAATAAAAAAATTGATTTTATAAGAAAAACTATCTTCGTAAAATAAATTTCATTATGCACACGATAATGTGTAATTAATTGAGATGTATTCTTTAATCTGACAATATTATTAATAAGAATTAAAAGGGACCCTTAAAAATATGTATTTCCCAGAAAATAACGAAATCCTGATCTGGTAAATTTATTGGCAAAAAAAAATAGAAATTTTCAAGTGTAAATATGAAAATAAATCAATTAAATTTGGGTAATGACCTAGAGGGTGTAAGCTGAAGGAAAAAATCGATGTCTACAGAGAATCCCATAACTTAAGATGGAAAGTGTTCCTAATGATTACTTAATGTAATAGATAATGAAAATATATTCACTAATAATTTAATTATGAACCTATTAAACATTTATTTTATTTGTTATTATTTTATTAGGTTTATTTATGTCTATTTTATTTGGTTATGATTTTTAATTATTCTATTCTAGGTGTGTTCGTTTCATGATTTTATGATCAATATTGTTGAGATTAATTAGGGGATATCTTGTTAAAAAAATAAAAACTATAGAAGTAAAAATATATTATATTGACTCAAATCATAATTTTAAAAGTTCAAATATCTCATTTTTTCCTTTATGTTATGAGGATGATTGATTTGATATTTTTCTAATGATAAACATTTTGTTTTTTTCTGTAGTTTTTATATCATCTCGAACATGCATTATTTTATTATTTAATAATGTGTATATATATTAGTTTTAGGTAATTAAAGTAGATAAAATATAAATTTTGAAATCCTTATTAACCATTCTAATGATTTTTTGACCATCTAGGATGGAGGTAATGGGAATTGAAAACTCCTAGTCTACAATGGTGGTGAATCGACATAAAACCAAGGATGTATTAATTTTTAGAATAAAAGAAGATTAAAAGAGGATTTATGATTGATTAAAAATGAGAAAAAATAAAATTATAGTATGTTTACGACACTAGGGATATTATTTAACTTAAGATATTGGATGTGAGTGTAGGATATTAAATAAAAGAAAAGAAAATAAAAGATTAAGAATGAGTATTTTAACTCTCTGATATTATCTATTTAACAGCCTTTTTAAAGGAACTGGAATAATTATTTTGGTTAGACAAGATAAAAGATAACATGGGAAATACAATTATAATTATAATTGTGAATAATTAAGATATATTCAGGGATGTGGAGGTGTGAGGATAAGAGGTGTTCATAGGTGGTATTTATAGGTGGATGTGGGTTTTTTATTTTGTTGGATTGTTTATTTTTTGGATCAAGATTCTATATAGTGTTGATTCCTTGGACTATATATAGTGGAAATTGGGTTTTAGTTTGAGATAATTGGAAAATTCATCATCTATGACCCAACAACTGTAGAGACCAAAAACATGACGTACATGGACATTACATTACTTTTGTAAAATACTTAATACATAACAAAAACCAATACTCATGGACCGCAATAGGTTAGTGTCATTGGAAAATTGGAACATAATCTTCTAATCAGGGTGAAAGATCTTCAATGTCTCCCATAAAAATCATGCCCATTTATTTTCTTAATTAAATTAAGTCTTTAAATCCTAGGGAAAAGAAAACATATAAAGGGTGACCTCAAATGCTCAGTATGGTTAGGCATGAAGAAAATAAAACAAACCATATACATTTGGGCTTAAAAACATGAACATAATGTTTAAACATCAAAATCTTGAGTAATGACATAGAACCTGGAAGTATTTAAGGAATATATCATAATAGAACCTCAATCATCATAAAATATCCTAGAAATAAATCTTGTAATTTTGGAAAACCATTAATCACATGATATGATTTTCATAGTAGCCAAGGCATTGCTGCCAAGACCATCTTAGTGGGCAAAGTCCCTTTCTGAATTTAGTTGACTCCTCGTTCCAGTCCTGTAACACTGAACTTGATTAAATAACTGTTCCAGCCATGTATATCTCATGAGATATAATTCTATACCCAATGCATTTGAGGGAGATATAGGTCCCAACCATCTCATAATGAAATAATTCTTACTTGTTCCACAACATAAACATAAATCATTCATCATTCCCCAAAGTATAAAATGGGTTTCATAAACATCATCTCATCATTAGATAATCCATGTAAAACAAATAAATATCATTTAATCATAATAAAAGTGATACCATGTAAATCATTGATACATTATACATGAAACATACACATATGAAATATTGTCATCTTATATGGAAAATGGTTTTGGTAAAACACTTGAAATTAATTCTTGAGGAAAATATACTTTTTCTTCAAAATCATTTTTTTACAAAATGCCAGTAAATTCTAAAAGAAAATTATTTTGTTGAAAATAGTCCTGAAATCTTGTAGATTATGATTTATGAAAATATGGAATTAAAAAACCATAAAAATCCATTCATGTAATATAAGTTTAAATAAAAATTCTCCTCGTACTTTTAACGAAAAATTCAAAAATTACCATGTATGACAAACAAATGAAATATCCATTCCATAATAAATGTAAAATTCAAATAGGGGTAAACATGAATTTAAAAATACACGGAATAATATTAAACAGTTTATAAAATACATTTTTATAGACATGGATGAAAAATATAACCCCAGTAAACACTTATGTATAAACAATCTCAAATAAAAACAAGATTGAAAAGTTATCCCTTACATTATGTCCAATATGCTTCATATGTTTCAGAACATCCTATATAATGATTTAAATAATTTCATTGACTTATTAAAGAATCATATTAATTGTAATTATATCATATATCGTTCACTTATGACTTTATAATACCCTTTCATTTGTAAATTCAATGTTAAAGCATCCTTTTGGGTAAAATCAATTCATTTATCATACGTTTATCAATTAGTTGTTCATGATATTATTACTCATATCATTATTTACTTAATTCCAGAATTTAAAACAAGATTTATATATAATATATATTCAGTATATGATCGATCGATAAATGGATTGAAATACACCGTTCATGGAGACGGTAGGCCGTACATACGTATGAACGTTGTTTTCATTTCCTTATTGAATTGAATGTAATTATGTAAATGAAACATATATGTACATAAATAAAATATCATTATTATGTAATATATTTGATTATTATTAATTATATATATAATTAATAATCATACTTGAGTGGTTAATCAGGGAAAATGAATCTCATCACGTTCGTGGAGACGGTAGTCCATACGTACACACGAGCGATGATATCATTCCCATAATTATTAAATAGAATTGGAGTGGATGATATAATATCTCAGAATTAGTATGATGTTATAATAACCATGTATATTTATTATTTACACCATTACACCCATCCATGTTAGGTGGTGGTGGAAAAACAAATTACACCATGAACTGGAGACAGTATTCCGTACGTACGCACGCACGGTGATTTCGTTTTCTATAGGATAGATAGAAGGTGAAATAGAGTTGTTTCATATATATAATAACATATCGGTATATGATTGATACTACTGTTATTATTTTATAATGAAACATATATATAAGAGGAAGTAGAAGAATAATGAAACTTGAAAGAATCGGTAGAAGAGATTACCTCTTCCTCGACGTGCCTATTTTAAACTTCCTGTTAGGGTTCTAGAGTTGGTCTTTTGAGATGACCAGAACCTCTATGATATAATTTTATATGTTGATAAGATAAATGGAAAGGGGTTGTCCGAGCATCATGAATCAAATTGGTGTGAAGAGTAGAGGGAAGAGGTTCCCTTTTTATAAGGGAGGAGAGCGACACCTTTGGTATCATAAGAAATATTAATTGATAATAAATTCAACCTCACTTAAAAACATCCAAAAATGAGTCAAATCCTAATTTTAGAAGATATTTGGTTGTAATATTATCAACCAATAAAATTTAGACATGTTGGGAATTTATTGTAAACATTATCTACTTGATTTATCCTTATTTAATCTATTTAATTTTATTTGTTGTAATAAGATTATAATTTTTGAATTGTTCTAAATTATTACTTATGTGTTGTTAATTTTCCATAAATGGATAATTTATGACATTTTAGACCATATAAATTTCAATTTTTAATTTTTAATTCTTTTTTGATTTTTAATCAATTTTATAATATTTTATTTTTATAAAATAAAAATAGTTTCAATGTTGACATTATTCATTTATATCAATTTAAATAAAATACACATAAGGGATATATTCTAACCAAAATATTTAATATATTACTAACATTTGAAATTTGTCTATAAAATTCGTTGATTACACTAAAAAGTTCATATAATATTTATTATAATATTTTTAAACCCATTTATTTGGTATATATCTTAATAAAATAATTAGTTCAACATTGTTTTATAATTATTTAATATAATTATTTGTTGCATAAAAATTAAAAATAAAACCCTATAATGAAGATAAATCTAATATATTTTATAATCATACTTTTAATCGAATTTATCATCTTAAAATCAAAACATGTTAATAGTTTTATATATTAAATTATGAAGGTGACAACTTTGGAATCATTTAAAATTAAATAATATAAGTGTCATAATATTCTTTATAAAGATCCAAATGGTCACCAATTCGGCCATTGGATGATTTGGGTGTATATATACACTACCAAAAAGTTGAGTTCATGATTTTGGGCCTTTTTATGTGTAATATTATTTCAATAAAACTATATATTTGATTTTTAAATAAATATATAATTTATGCATCATTAATGTATAGGCTAATAAGGTAAATAAATAATTCATAAAAATTAAAATTAAATTACCATGATAAATTAAAAAATTTAAGATTTCCAATGAGTATTTATAAGAGAATTTATATTCTGTATAACCTTATATTAAAAATATTTTAATTATTAATGTTTGAGTTGGACATATTTCACTTTCTTTTAAATAAAATAAATTAAGGGTCTTAATCACATCCAAGTGGGTTCCAATGGATTCCATTTTGACCAAAATATGCCATAGGAAGAAATATTATCATCTAATTATATTAAGACAAGTTTTATAGTTATTTTATAATATTTTATTTACCCTCAATTACATGATTTACCTTTAACTATGGTAATTAAAATTTACCATAGTTACTATTCCTAGGGCCCAAAAATAAAAATTTACCTTTTAACATAATTTGGATCTAATGATTCCAAATATGGAATCCATTTTTCAAAATTCAAAACAAAGAAGTTGTAGTAATTAATTTAAAATTAATCATGTTGTTAAAAAAAGGGGTTTTAAATGTTAAAATATTGCCACAGATTGAAATGATTTTTCCTATGAATTCAATGTAAAATAAATGCTAATGACATAAGTTATATTAAATGGTAAAACAATATTGTATTTATACTTTAAAACAATTAAATATTATAAGTTAACAATATAAATTATTATGATGAAATTTTTTTGTTTTTAATTAAAATATAGCGTGTTTTACAATTCATTAAAATATGAAAGTTATCAGAATAATATGAAAAATTTATCCAAAGTAAAATTTTTAATCCTTATTCCAAAGAAAAATTTTATTTTGTCTAATTAGACTTATAAACTTGTCAGAAAATAGATTTAATGTGGTTGTGTCACTAAAAAAGGAGGCAACACAACATTTTTTGAAAAATACTTATTTTACCCAAAAAAAATTATTTTGTCCTCATTCCATGTTCTAGAAAATGTGAAAGATGAATAATGATGTTATAAAATTTAAAATTTAGTTAATACTGTTCATAACATCTAGTTCATAATAATTTTATAACTATATATCATTGTTTAGAGAAACTTGGTATTGCGTACAACACGCGCTATTGAGGAAGGCCGTGATTGTGTGTAATGCAAGTAATGTCAGTGTTGTGTGTAGTGAAAGAATACTTTGTTGTTGCCTATAGAACAAGCTAATATCACTATATTATAAAATAGAAGATATGAATTAAATTAAAAAGAATAAATCTTATAAAATCTAGAGGTGTTACATTCTACCCCCTTAAAATGAATTTCTCCCACAAAATTCGCTGGTGTTATAAATGATTCATTTCTTAAGTGTTTATTTCATAGAAACCTACACCGTAAAAAGGAATACTAAATCTTTATTTTAAAAAGGAATTTTAGAATCATAAAAGTCACCCAAAGTAACTCAGTACCGGGTTTCCACATAGGACAACATAGGTGAAAATATGGATTCAGAAGATAAATATAACCATCATGTTTAGATGAAGATTGGTAGAGAACATGGCTATGAAAAATCCAAAAATCATAAATCAATAAATTTGTGATGATCTACGGTATCATCTGATTCATCAGATATAAGTGCAATAGGATAACATTTTTGGTTTTCAATATCATTTCCATAAAGTTGAAAATTTTGATTTTGAAGAAATACATAATTTATTTTGGTACAATTACTCTGTTGTTTGTTCCATGAATGATTTCCACTAAATTTCTTAATGAAATGAAGTTGAATTTGTCTTCCGTGAAGTGTTAGTAGATCATGCGATACAATGATAGGTCATTACATCTTTCTTAAGAATAAGGTAAGCAAAAGTTATATACATATGTCCATCTATGGTGAGAGTAATCGTATATGGTTCCTAAAATTGACTTATACTCCATCTATTAGTCTGCTTAATTAAATAAAACTAGTTTCCACTAACCAGGGACTTCCTGTAGGCTAATGGTAAGCGATAATGGCAAATTTCACTACAATTATGGGTTCGATTCCCGCAACCTTGTCTGACACGATGGGTTGTCGCCCGTTCTGCAGGTTGTCTCTTATCATAATCTACAATATTAAAACATTCTATCAATAATATCGAAAAAATTTCTAGCCATAAACAATACTAACTTAGGTTCAACATAATCCATTCCAATCTTTAGGCTTATCCAAAATACTTCTGTCCATGCACATATTATACTAGAAATGTCATCTATCGAGCTTGTGAATACCATCATTTACCCCCCATATATCATACGATATATCATGTTGGTCATATTCCAAAAATATGAATACCTTAATCATGTATTCTCTTGAAATATAAATTTCCATAGAACCTCATTGAAAACATGAATGCTGTAAAATGTTAACTCTTTTGACATACCAAAATCCCAAAATTTCTATATAATCAATCCATGATATAACATTATCCTTATATTAGTCATGAGCTCATGAATACTATCATACATATTATTTTCTCCTTATACCTTCATTATGCATATTTCAAATGCTTTCCAAAAATATTTCAATAACTTTTCAAGGTTACTAGTACCATAAATATTTTAAAAACCACAATGATCAATTACATTGATATTCCAATATTCCACAATACTTTAAATGAGATTCCACAACATTATCTCGGAATCCCGTTATGTAAAAACATATTCCTTCCACCACCTCGTTGTCATACTCAACATCACAAATAGTGATCTCATGTGAATTCCCTTTATCCTTTTCCTTTAGTGGTTGCTCGTGTCGATTATCATTAACCCCTGGATTAATGAATTGATTAGCATAATGCCCCATTTCCTTGCACTAGAGGCACTGAAGTGTTAGTGGATAATTCTCTGTAGTCTTTTTTCTATTCACATCATTAGCTACCTTTTTTCCATTACTTCAATACTCAATAACTCGACGACCTTGTTTTCCACACTTAAAACATTTTCTAGTACCTTTTAGTAAATCTCCACCATGCATCATTCCATACATTGAGCATAAAGAAACATTCATCTTCTATTCACAATTGTTCTGAGATTTTTCCTTGAAATCCTTCATTCATTTATTGTCAGAACCATGATATGGATATGTAACACCAACATTCATTTCTTCAATGATAGCACAACACAAAATTTCTTCATAGTTACGGAAGCCTCTTATATCTAATTCCCTTCGAAGATTTGGTTTTAAGCCACTGAAGAGTTGATCAACATTACATTCATGATGGATGATAATGCTAGATGAATACCTTGAATGCCTGGTAAAATCCTCTTCGTATATACCAACAGATTTATCATCATTTTCTTAAGCTCAATGAACTCCTTTTCCATCTTTGTTTGAAGAATATGACGTATGTTCTTATTGAAAAACAAGTTCTTGAACTTGTCCCATTCCATTGATTAAATTTCATCTTGGGGACTTGTATTCTTAATTAATGTCCACCATTGGTCTGCTTCACCATCTAAATGTTAAAAAGCCAGAACGACTTTTTCATGCTCGGAACAGAAAAGTATGGAAATTATCTTTTCAATGGTACTGATCCATTTTTCATAAACAAGTGGATTAGAAGTCCCACTGAAAGAAGGTGGACTTTGCCTCATGAAGGACCCAATAGAATATTGTTCCCTTCTCTTCTCATTTGGAAGTCCAAAATTATTCATAGTTTGTGTAAGTATAATAATAATATTTTTCACTCTATCTCCCATAATATTGGTTTGTTCAGAAGGAAAATCATTGCATTGTCCATTACATTGATCAACACAGTTCCTTCGGTTTCCAGCCATCGTCTAAAACCCAAAAAGAATAGTGTGAGAGGAAAAAATCTTTCTATATAAAACAACATAATAATGGTGGAGTACCTTCAATTTCTATCATCTTATGTTTAATTCTATAATCGTTACCGTAATCCTAGGACTATAACTTATAGTAATACTTAACCATAGGGACATCCCCAGACATACCATAGAAATATATATAGTGATATCACTAAACTTTTCGCATCCTAGTTTCCAAAGGTTGTCTAAACCTTTCATCTGATACCAAATGTAGAGACCCCAAACTTGACGTACTTGGAAATTACATTACATTTTCGGAATACATAATACATAACAAAAAAAACACTCAAGGACTGTAATAGTTTAGTTTCTTTGGAAACTCATAACATAATCTTCTAATAACAGTGATATATCTTCAACATCTCCCATAAAGATCGTCCCATTTGGTTTTCTTACCTAAAACATATCTTTAAATCCTGGAAAAAAAACATATAAAGGGTGATCTCAAATGCTCAGTAAAGGCAAGAATGGAGAAAATAAAACAAACTGTAACACCCCGCCCCTAACTCGTTGGCTTGAGGAGTTGGTGAGGGTTACTTTTCCTTGAAAGAATTTCCCAAGGTGCCAAAGGCTGGAAATAAATGCAGAGGGCTTCTAGAGAAACGTGGGGAACAATTTTCCATCAAGAGGATAAGCCAACCAACCAACAACCAACAACTATAAATTCATGCATTTCAACATAACTAACCATGCCATAACAACAAAAGGTTCATACAACTAAACATTACCAAAACATTAGAGTACAATGGAAACTAAAAAGAACAGCCACGACAATCCGTGACACCTCCACAGCTCCACTCCAGCTCCAAACTCCATGCTCCACCAATCATCACAAAGCATCACTAAAGGAAGGTGATGCCTTACCTTTGCCCATGTCCCAATATACTACATATACAAAGACACCAAAGTGCAAAGCAGGGGGTGAGTACAACTACTGAATAGGATTACCCCAAATGACTTCCCTACACACGCCACTAGGATAAAACGTTTACACATTTATATAAAACAATTTATATAAAACAATCCTGTTTTCAAACTTATTACAAAATCCAAACATTCCATTCAAGGGAAATCCACAAAAATCAATCCACATGCTGGTTACCATGATCACACTTCACTCACAAGCCCCATCTACAAACATCACATAGTCAATCAATCAAACACCAATGTGGGTACTTTCTCGGCCAACCCATTCACAACCCGAAAAGTGGTACTTTCTCGTCCACTTTCCTAGATGGTGGACCTTCCGTCCATTATCCATCCATTTCCCTAATTATAGTGGCACTTTTCAGCCCCTCTACAATATCACAACATTTTTTATACAATATCACATCCATATCCACAGAGGCACGAGACACAAAACAATCTAACATTATCGCAGACACCATCAAATTCCATTTTCTTTCTCCAGTTCATTATAATTTTAAAATCAACATTTTTAAATCATCCAACTGAATCCATTTCCAAAAAACCCATTTTTACCCAAAAATCCCAATTTGATGCCAAAAACCCCAAATTTCATCACCAATAAATTTTCTAACAAATTTTACACTTGATTTACCAATTAAATTTCAAGAAAAAAATTTAATTGTAAATGCCCCAAAATATTACACCATTTAGAGTCGATAGAGAATCCACCTACCTTTAGTGTTCCCATGAAATCGATCCACACACAACCACACCTCCAAAACAGGAGAACACACCACAGAAACCTCTGTAGATCCTATTCCCTAACACCCAAAAACCATAAAAACATCATCTAATGACACCACAACCCTAGATCTACACATAAAAAGTGTAGATCGAGAAAAAAAAGGAGGAAGAGCAGATCTAGAGGAAAACACAATGAAACCATGGGAGATGACTTACCTTGGAGGAATCGGATTCAAACCCTCTTGAATCCTCTTCAAAACCATTCCAAAATGTGTGGGAGATCCCTTATAGATCCTGAGAACCAAAAATCTCGAGTGAGCCTTGAGTGGGAGGAAGATAAGAGTGTTTTAGGTCAAGACCGAGGGAGCCCAAACTTAAAAACCCTAAATTTAAGTGGCCGCATGGTTAACCCACACGGTTTGGAAAACCGTGCGCTGACCATGCACACACCACTGACTCGAGAGGAGGTGCCCGCACGGTTTCCTCGCACATTTTGCAAACCATGTGCAAGCCATGCGTATCCTACTGCATCCCCCTACACGGTTTCCGGGAGCATCCTCACGGTTTACACTAACCGTGCTCAATCTATGTGCCCCCTTAAAAGCCTCCCAACTCATCCAAAAACATTCCATACTCTCCCTACCATTCCCCAAATCATCACATGCCCGTGAACTCATAAAAAACATAATCAAAGGCTACATACCTCAAAACAGTGGTACTAAATTCTCCCCACCATTGGAATCTCCATCTTCGGAAAATAATGACCGCACCCTTTGGTGAAAGAGCTCAGGCCACTACTCGAACATTTCTCTCTCCTGTTCCCATGTTTCTTCATGGATCTGGCCATGATGCCACAAATCCTGAACTAGACCGATGCTTTAATAGGAAATACTTTCTCTTTCCTATCCACAATCCACACTGGAACATGCACTAACAGAACATCCAGCTCAAGCTGAACATGATCCCATCGAATAACATGGCTCGGATCCAGCTGATAATTTTTCAACTACGATACATGAAACACATTGTGTACCACATTGAACCTGGGTGGCAAAGAAAACCGATAATCCACCTCACCAATACACTCAGCAATATCAAAAGGTCCAATGTACCTCGGAGATAACTTTCCTTGTTTCTCAAACCGGAGATGTCCCAATAGAGGAGAAATACTCAAGAAAACATGATCGCTCACCTCGAACGACAACGGTCATTGACGATGATCTGCATAATATTTCTAACAACTATGAGATATCCCCATCCTCTTCATAGTTAGATTAATCTTTTTTGGAGTCTCATGGACAAGACTCATTCCAACTATCGAAGACTCACCCGTTTCCACCCAACATAGTGGAGAATGACACAACCACTCATAAAATGCTTCAAACGGAGCCATCTGTATGGATTCATGATAACTGTTATTATATGAAAATTCAACCAAGGACAGGCGATCCTCCCACGAGCCACCAAAATACATCACACACGCCCGAAACAAATCATCCATGGTTTTTATTGTCCTCTCGGATTGACCATACGTCTGAGTGTGATATGTCTTACACATGGTGAACATTGTTCCAAGGGCTTTCTATAATGATTTCCAGAAACATGATGTAAACATCGGATCTCAATATGATACGATCGTAACTAGAACACCATGCCTATTTTCCACCACCTGGACATAGATGTTGGAAAAATCTTCCAACATATGAGATTCACGAATTGGAATGAAATGGGCCAACTTCATTAGCCGATCCACTATCACCCAATTTGCAACATGTTTTCTGACCATTCATGGAAGTCATGTGGCAAAATCCATCACCATCTACTCCCACTTCCAAATATGGATAGGTAAAGACTACAACATTCTTGCTAGACTCTAGTGCACTGCCTTGACCTACTAAAAAGGCAAGCATCGTGAAACAAACACAGCCACTCTTCTTTTCTTTCTAGCACCTAGAACTACGCTTTCAATGCCTTATACATCTTTTAAATTCAAGGGTGACCAACCCACCTGGAATGATGGTACGCCATGAGAAGATCCTCTTGAAAAGACATCAGTACAACTATCTGTTTCTGGAAACACAAAATTGATTCACTATTCACCTGCCAACCCTCAATGGTCTCCCCACCATTGAGGTTCAACCTCATGGTCTCACACTCCGTATCAGACATCTGCGCCTCTTTAACCAGGTTGGCCAAGTCAGGAATCAATGAAACTGGAAAGAAGACCACTTTATCGCCTTAGTCCTCACCTTCTAGCAGCATGTATGCAATCATTGACATAAACTCCCACTGGTCTGATTCCGGCTTCACTACCTGAGCATATGATTTCCTACTTAATGCATCCACCACTGAACATCCCTTACCTGGTGTGTACATTTAGTCAAAATCAAACATCTGGAGATATTACATCCATCTCCTTTGCCTCGGGTTTAGATCCCTTTGTGAAAAAATGTGCTTCAAACTCTTATGATCTGTGTAGACCAAGAATTTCTCACTGAAGAGATAATAGAGCCACGTTTTCAAAGCATGGACCACTGCCTCCAACTCCAAATCATGAGTTGGGTAGTTCATCTCATTCAACCTCAACTGTTGTGACCCATATGCAACCACATGATCCCCTAGCATGAGGATGAACCCCAAAACTGATCCCGATGCATCGCAATACACCACGTACCGTTTCCCCAGCTTTGGAAAAAACAAAATTGGTGCTGATGTAGGGTGACCCTTTACCTCATCGAAATACTATTGACACTGTTAATTCCACTGGAACGGAAAAAAATTTTCTTGTCAAAGCTGTCATTGGTGAAACCAATCGTTAAAAGTCACGAACAAAATGCCGATAATACCCACCTAGAACAAGTAAACTCCATATCTCAAACACGTTATTTGGTGGTTGCCATGAGATAATGTCCTATACCTTTTCGGATCTACTCAAACACTCTTTTCTGAAATCACATGGCCATGAAAACAAACTTCTTGTATCAAATGTCACATTTTCATAATTTTGCATACAACTGAAGATCTCTCAAGAACCCTAGCACTATCACCAAGTGTTGTACATGATACTCCCTTGTCATTGAATGCACGATAATATCATTCACAAACACCACCACGAATGAATCCAGATATCTGTGAAATGTCTGATTCATCCATTCCATAAACACTGCTAATGCAATCGTTAGACGAAAGGGCATAACAACGTACTCATAAGGTCCATATCGACTTCTAAATGCTGTATTAGTAATATCCTTCTTCTTTACATGCAATTGATGATATCCCGATCGTAGGTCAATCATGGAGAACCATTGGGCTCCACTCAATAGGTCAAAAAGGTAATCAATTCATGGAAGTGGATATCTGTTCTTTATCATCATTTGGTTAAGTCGATGATAATCAACGCAATGTCTTAAAGTTTCATTGGTCTTTTTCACAAACAATATCGGCGCTGCCCATGGAGTTGTGCTAGTTTAGATAAAGCCTTTATTTTCGAAGTCCTCAAACTGGACTTTCAACTCACTAAATTCTACAGGTGCCATCCCGTAAGATGGAAGTGAGATAGGACTGGTCCTTTGAAGGAGATCAATCATAAAATCCCCTTATCTTACAGCAGGAAACCCGGATAATTCATTGGGAAAACGTACATGAACAGATCAACCACTGCTTGAAAAACACTATTCTTGACACCCTATATCGATTCCAACGATAATATCACCAACTGATACGATAACATGCCAACTTCCCGTGCCAAGAAGACTTCTGCAACATTCTTCTCATGCCTCTCTCCTCTAAATAGATGTCTAATAAAATCATGTGTCGTAAAACCCATTGTTTGTGCATCACAATCGATGTGGGCCTTAAACGCTATTAGCCAATCCATGACCATGATTGCATCATAGACATCCATATCAAGTACTTAAAAATACCACAATATCTCAATCTCTCCAACAACAATACTGCATGCTCTACACAAGAAGGATCAACACTCTTTTCTACAAAGAGGGGTTTGATGTTTCAATACTGAAGGCATCATATCTACCTTTAAACCCAACAACTCAACAGCGTGTTCTGCAAAAAAAGAGTGTGAAGAACCCATACCAAACAACACTTTCAAGCAGGTAGAATTTAAAACAATAGTACCTCGTACTCTGGATGGTCCAGACTGATCATCCAACACAATCTGGTCAGCTCCGAATAACATCTTAGTTGCTGCACCCTGGTCTTCACTCAATTGTTGAGGTGGAATGGTGTTCCGAGAATCACCATGACTAACCTAACCTTGCTGACGAGGGGTGTGTTGTGGCCCCCGTCCCGTCGAAGCGTTGGACGCCTGCGATCCTTGGAGAGTTTCATGCACACTCATCCTCGAAGCATTCCTACATTAGCACTGGAGATGACCCATCTGCCTATAACTATAACTTGGTCTAGGATGGGCCATGAAATCCTGCTTGATATGTGTCAAGGAGCCACACTGAAAAGAGCCCAATTTACTCTGGGGCTTCGAAGGAAGGATCACTGATCCCGTCGTCGCATTTTGTTCCATGCTCCCACTCTGGGAATATGTGTCCCTCTTCCTCTTGAACCCAACATTAGAGTTCCAATTAGTCCCTGTGGGTTTTACCATGCTTCCTCCTCCCGGAGTTCCCAGCAGATCTCGTTCAGCTACCGAGGTTCGATTTACCATTTCTGTGTTGTCCTAAAACACATCACCACTATTTTAGAACAGATTTCTTGCCTCATGCCCGCCTCAAAAATCCTTTCTTTCAGCGACGTGTTACCCACCACCTCGGGTGCCAACCACACTAAGCTCATAAACATTGCTGCATATTCCATTTCAGACATTTGTTCTTGATTCAAACTGAAAATGTCAGTTGTATGCTGAATCTTTAACGTATGAGGGTAGAATTGTTTGTTAAACTATTCCTCAAAGGATTCCCACTTCATACCCTAGTCCATCCTCGCTTGGACTACCAGCCCCCACCATTGAAGGGCAATATCATCTAGGCTATATGTTTCTAGCTGGACCTTCTGCTCAGCCGGGGTTCCCAAGAATTCAAAAATTCTATTTTTTCGGGACAGCCATGCCTCTGCCCTTTCTGGGTCTGTATCACCCTAAAAACGGGTGGGTTCTGCTTCTGAAACCGAGCCACATAGTCAACATGCTTGGCCTCTTCCACGCTATTTATAATTCCCACTGCATGGAATGCTTGGACTATAATTTTCACTAGCTGCTGGTTCATCTGGGGATCAGGTGCAACCACATTCTCGTCAGCCACTTCGGGATGGTCTCTACGACACCTACCCGGTGCCATTTATATAAACATAAAACAAACAAGCATGAGTCTCACTTCCGTAGACATCATGAATCAACCACGTCAAGTACCATTTCATAAAAATGAATCACAATCGGGATTTCCATTCATGCACATTTCCCCTGTTTCACCATTTTTTAAAATCAACCATTTTCAAAATACCATGTTTATTCACTTTTCAAGTTCACACATTTGAAAACCCATTTTTCAGTTCAACCCATAAATCATTAAACCAAATAAAATATGCATCATAGAGGGAAGTAATTTCTATCATATATGTCATTCTCATCTCATTTGCTACACCCACGACAATGATATTTTCAATGCCTATAAGTGTCTCCAAAACACTTATGTACCCAACTCCCTGGTAACATGAAGTTCATCGTAAAAGGGTTAGCTACATACTTTTATGCTATTCATTCCATGTTCAGACAGTCCTACACCTTTCTGCCATACTTACTCAAGGAATAACCAAGAACGAATGTCAACTCCAAATCCGAGAATCAGCTCCAATGGATCGAACAAGCTAATACCACATGTAAAACCCATAACCTACCAATCGGAGGATCGAAACCTCCCTCTAATACCACTTGTAACACCCCACCCCTACCTCATTGGCATGAGGAGGTGGTGAGGGTGACATGGACTTAAGCGACATTCCCAAGGCACCAAAGGCTGGAAATGAATATCGAGGGCTTCAAGAGAAAAGTGGGGACCGATTTTCCCTCAAGAGGATAACCCAACCAACCAACAACCATCAAGTATAAATGCATGCATTCCAACTTAACCAACCATGCCATAACCACCTAAGGTTCATACAACTGAACATTACCAAAACATTAGAGTACAACAGAAACTAAAAACAACAACCACGACAATCCGTGACACCTCTACAGCTACACTCTAGCTCCAAACTCCAGGCTTCACCAAGAATCTTGAAGCACTGCTAAAGGAAGGTGATGCCTTAACTTTTCCCATGTCCTGGGATACTACATCTGCCACGACACCAAAGTGCCAAAGAAGAAGGTGAGTACAAATACTATGTAGGTTTTCTAAAATGACTTCCCTACAAACGCCACTAGGATAAACCATTTGCAAAATTATATAAAACATTTTATATAAAAAACCACATTTTCAAACTTATTATAATACCCAAACATTCCACACTCAGTAAAGACACAAAAATCAAGCCACTTGTTGGTTTCCATGTTCACATTTCACTCACAATCCCCATCTACAGACATCACATAGTCAAGAAATCAACCAACAACTAGGGTAATTTCTCAGCCGACTCGTTCACAACCCGATAAGTGGTAATTTCTCAACCATTTCCTAGATGGTGTCCCTTCTATCCATTATCCATACATTTCCTTGATTATAGTGGCACTTTCTCGACCACTCTACAATATCACAACACATTCTAATACAAAATCCCATCCATATCCACACATGCACGAGCCACACAAAAATCTAGCATTATTGCAAACACCATCACATGCCATTTTCATGCTTCAGTTCATTATAATTTTAAAATAAACATTTTAAAATCATCCAATTGATTCCATTTCCATCAAAATCCATTTTCACACAAAAATCCCAATTTCATGCAAAATACCCCCAATTTCATCACTGCTAAATTTTCCATCAAATTTTCCACATGGTTTACCAATTGAATTTCAAGAACATAATTTAATTGTAAATTCACCAAAAAATTCTACCATGTGTAGTTGAGAGAGAAGCCACGTACCAATAGGGTGACCGAGAAATCGATACATAAGCAACCGCACCTCTGAAACCGGCGAACACACCACCCAAACGCCTCTATATACTCTTCCCTAACACCCAAAATCCATAGAAACATCATACAAGGCCACCACAACCATATATCTACAGACAAAAAGTGTAGATCTTGAAAACCAAGAAGGAGGGAAGAGCACATCTAGAGGAAAACACAATCAAACCATGGGAGAAGACTTACACGGGAGGAATCGTTTCAAACCCTCTTGAATCCTCTTCATATCCCATTCGAAATGAGTGGTAGAGCCCTTCTAGTCTCTGAGAACTGAAAATTCTGAGTGAGGCTCAATTGGGATGAAGATAGGAGTGTATTAGGTAAAGCCCGGGGGCGCCTGGACTTAAAAACACCAACTTTAAGTGGCCGCACAGTTAACCAACACATTTTGGAAAACCATGATCTAATTGTGTGCACACCACTACCTCAACAGTTGGTTACCACATGGTTTCCTCACATGGTTTGGCAAACCTTGTGTAGGCCATGTGTAGTCTACTGCATCCCCCTACACGGTTTCCTTGAGCATCCGCACGGTTTCCACTAACCATTCTCATACCATGCGCCCCCTTAAAAGCCTCCAAACTCGTCCAATAACATTCCAAACACACCTAAACTTTTCCCTACTCGTAACATTCCCATAAACTCATAAAAAATTAAACAAATGTTACATACCTCAAACTGGGGGTACTACACAAACCATATACATTTGGACATAAAAACATGAACATAATGTTTAACCATCACAATCTTGAGCAATGGCATAAAACATGGTAGTACGTAAGGAATAGATCATAATGGAACATAAATCATCATAAAATAGCATGGGAAAAAGTCAAGAAATTCTGGAAAACTATTAAGAGAAGATATGATTTCCATAGTAGCCAAGGCGTTGCTTCCTTGACCATCTTAGTGGACAAAGTCCCTCTCTGAATCGAGTTCACTCCTCGTTCTAGTCCTGTAACACTAAATCAGATTAAATTACCGTTCCATCCATGTATATCTAATGAGATATAAATCAATACCCAATGCATTGGAGGGAGTTTTATGTCCCACCCATCTCATAATGAAATCATTATTAATTGTGCCACAACATAAACCTAAATCATTCATCATAACCCAAAAAATAAAATGGGTTTCATTAACATTATCTCATCATAACATAATCCATATAAAACAAATGGATATCATTTGATCATAAGAAAATTTAAACCATGTAAATCATATAGAAATTATACTTGAAATATACACATATGAAATAATGTCATCTTTGATGGAAAATGGTTTTGATAAAACACATGAAATTAATTCTTGAAGAAAATATCCTTTCTTCTTCAAAATCATTTTCATTTCACAAACTGCAATGAAATTTTAAATGAAAAGGATGTTGTTAAAAATAGTAATGAATTCTTATAGATTATTCTTTATGAAAATATGGTGTTATGAAACATTAAAAATCCGTTCATTCCGTATAAGTAAAAAAAATTCTCTTCGTACTTTTAACGGAAAAGTCAAAAAGTAGCACGTATGATAAAAAAAATAAAGATCCCTTCCACAATACAAAGTAAATGTCAAAGAGGAATAAATATGACTTTAAACATACATGGAATAATATTAAAAACTTTTTAGAAAACATTTTTATAGACATGGATGAAAAATATAACCCCTGTAAACACTTATATAGAAACAATCTCGGATAAAAATGAGATTGAAAATTTATCCCTTACCTTATGTCCAATATGATTTGTATGTATCCGAACCTCCTATATAATGATTTAAATAATGTCATTGAATTATTACAGAATAAAATTCATTATTATGATATCATATATGGTTCACTTATGACTTTAAATTACTCGTTCTTTTGTAAATTCCTTGTTAATGCAGCGTTTTGGGTAAAATCGTTTCGTTTATCATACATGTTTTAATTTGTTGTTCATGATATTATTACTCATATATTGTTTTCATTGATTTCATAATTTAAAACATTATTAATATATTATATATATCCATTATATTATATATCAACAAATTGAATGAAATACAGCGTTCCTGGATAGGATAGGTCGTACATACGCTTGAACGATGTTTTCGTTTCCTTGATGAATTGAATAGAATGAAGTAAATTTAACATATATTTACATAAATCCAATATCATTATTATGTAATATATTTAATGATTATTTATTGTATATATACTTAATATATATACGTGAATAGTTAATCATAGAAAATTAATCTCATCGCCTTCGTGGAGTCGGTAGTCCGTACGTACGCACGAGCGAAGATATCATTCCAATAATTATTGAATAGATTTTGAGTGGATAATATAATATCTCAGAATCAGTATGATGTAATAAAAACCATGTATAGTTATTCATTACACCATTATACCCATCCAAGTAAGGTGGTGGTGGAAAAACAGATTACACCACGGCGTGGGGATGGTATTTCGTAGGTACGCACGTGCATTGATTTCGTTTTCCCTAGGATGGATAGAAGGTGAAATAGGGGTTTTCATATTTATAATAACATATCGGTATATTATTGATACTGATGTTATTACTTTATAATGAACCAAATAAATATGAGGAAGTAGAAGAAGAAATAAACTTGAAAGAATCCATAGAAGAGTTTACCTCTACCTCAATGTGCCTCTTTTAAACGTCCTCTTAGGGGAAAAGAGATGGACTTTTGAGAAGAAAATAACCTCTATGATATTAATAAAGATGTTGAAAAGATAAATGTACAGGGCTTGTCCGAGCTTCATGGCTCAATAGGGTGTGAAGAGAAGAGGGAAGGGGTGCCCTTTTTATAAGGGAGGAGAGGGGCACCTTTGGTAACATAAGAAATATTAATTTATAATAAATTCAAACTCACTTAATAACCTACGAAAATGACTAAAATCCATATATTAGATGAGATAGGGTTGTTATCACATCAAAAAATAAAATTTATGCATGTTGGGAATTTATTGAAAACATTATCAACTGTATTTATCCTTATTTTATCTATAGTTTTATTTGTGGTAATAAGATTTTAATTTTTTAATTGCTATAAATAATTACTTATGTGTTGTGAATTGTCCATAATTGGATAATTTATAAAATTTTAGACTATATAAATTTAAATTTATATTTGTTAAATCATTTTGTGATTTTTAAACAATTTTATATTATGTTATTTTTATAAAATAACAATAGTGTCAATTTTGACCTTTTCATTTATTTTAAATTAAATAAAATCCACATAGTGGATATATTCTAACAAAAATATTTTATAGATTCCTAACTTGTCAAATTTGTCTTGAAAATTCTTGTATTGCATTAAATAGTTCATATAAAGTTTTTTTAATATTTTTAAAACCATTTATTTGGTATATCTCTTAATAAAATAATTAGCACCACATTTTTGTATAATTTTTTAATATACTTATTTTTTGCCTAAAAATTAAAATTTAAATCTTTTAATGAAGATAAATATCATATATTTTTTAATAATACATTTAATTGAATTTTTTATTCTAAAATCAGAACATGTAAATAGTTATATTTATTAAATTATGAAGGTGACAACATTGGAATCATTTAAGATAAAATAATCTAAGTGCCATATTCTTCTTTCTACGGATCCAAATGGCCACCAATTAAGCAATTGTATGCTTAGGTTTTATATATACACTAACAATAAGTCATTTTCTTGTTTTTGGGTCTTTTTATGTTTATTATTATTTCAATAAAAACTAAATTAGTGATTTTTCACTAAATAAATAATTTATGCATCATTAATGTATAAGATAATAAGGTAAATAAATAATTATTAAAAATTAAAAAAATTTACCAGGATAAAGAAAAACATTTTATCATCTAAATGAGTATTTATAACTGAATATATATTCTATATAACCTTATCTTAAAAATAGTTTACTTATTAAAGTTTGAGTTAGACATATTTCACTTTAATTTAAATAAAATAAATTAATGGCTTTAATCACACCGAAGTGGGTTCCAATGGATTCCATTTCGACCAAAATATTTCATAGGACGAAATATAATCATACAGTTATATTATGACATGGTTTAGTGTAATTTTTTTTAATATTATATTTACCCATAATTACCCAATTATCCTTTAACTATGGTATTTAAAATTTATCGTAGTTACTATTCATAGTGCCCAAAAATAAAAAGTAGCCTATTAACATAATTTGGACCTACTGATTCCAAATATGGAATAAATGTTTCATAATTAAAAATATAGAAGTTGCAGTAATTAATTTAAAATTAATCCCGTTGTTATGAAGAAGGGTTTTAAAAGTTAAAACATTGCCAAATATTGAAATGGTTTTACCTATAAATTCAATGTAAAATTAATGCTAATGACATACGTTATATTAAATTGTAAAAAAAGATTATATTTATACTTTAAATCCATTAAATATTCTAATTTAACCCTATAAATTATTATGATGAAAATAATTTGTTTTTAATTAAAATATAGCGTGTTTTTACTATTCATTAAAATATGAATGTTATCTGAATAATATGAAAAATTTATCCAAAGTAAATTTTTATATCCTGATTCAAAAGAAGAATTTTATTTTTTCAAATTGAAGTTATAAACCAGTCAAATCTAGATTTTATGTGGTTGATCCATCAAAAGGCGGCAGAACTCCATTTTTTGAAAAATACATATTTTACCAAAAAAAATATTTTGTTCTCATACAATGTTCTAGAAAATGTGTAAGATGAATATTAATATAATAAAATTTATAATTTAGTTTATAATATTCATAATGGGTAGTACATAATAATATTATATCCATATATCGTTGTCTAGTGAATCCCGGTATTGTGTACAACACATGATATCGAGGAATGTCGTGATTGCATGTAGTGAAAGACAAGTCAATGTTGTGTGTAGTGAAAGACTCCTTTGTTGTTTCATATAGAACAACCTGATTTTTGTGTAGTGTACAACAGAAGATATGAATGTAATTAAAAATGATATATCTTATAAAATCTCGGGGTGTTACAACCATGAAAAAAAATCCATTTATTTACCTATAATAATAAATACCATAAATTATTGAATTTCTAAATTCGCAAAAAATTAATGTATTATATAAAAAACACTAAAATTAACCATATCCATTTTTTTATTTGTATATTTCCAAATTGTATTAAATTTTATGAAAATAAATATTTACATATTCAATATTTTATTTTTTTCTTAAATAAACCATTTATTTGAAAAATACTTATTTTAATAATATAACTGAATTTATAAAACGTTATAAAATTAAATAAAATCTCATAAATTTATAATTTTATTATGATAGAATAAAATATTAGTTTATGAATCTATATTATGAAATTAAATTTACTTTTAAATGATTATATTGATTATAACATTGAAAATATACATCTGTGTTCTCAAAAAATATGGAAACATCAATTTTCATTTTAAAAATATTTATTTAAATATACCATGTTTTAAATTTATTATATTTTTGTTTATCGGACATCTAAATTTTATTTTATAATTTCAATAGTGAAGTTATTATTCTATTGGACGGATTATTATTTCAAATTGACACATAACCATTATGACGTCCATATAATTATTTGCTTGGAATAAGTTCCTTAATTTAAACATATTTTGATACTCAATTATGAGAATAATGTATTTAAATGGTGTTGTATGGGATGAATGAGATTTATTATATATGAAATAAAAAAAGGCGTGGAATTTAAATTCATATATTTACAGTTCATTACATTATTATCCCCTAAGGAAGTTTTTCCATTGATTTTTAATTCGAAATTCTAAGGTGAAAATAGGTGGGGTACTTCTCCTTAATCGCATATTCTAATTCAAATTTTTCATATTTTTAATTATGGTTATTCTATAGTACATTGGCCACATTTTTAGTTTTGTTTCATCAAACATAATTTCCATGGTACAAGAACTTCACTTGATGCTTCAAATAAGAGATATATTTTTTCAACAGTTCAACATATGAATATAGTACAAGTGAGATAATTTGTATATATTTCCTTGAGAGGAATAAGTGTTATAATTCATGTAAATGTGACATTATTTTCAAATGTTCTTTTAGATATTCCAAAACGTCAATATCATTAAGAATCACGATGTGGTCAATGTATCTAGGACATATCACTCATTTATTTCCAAATCTCATGATCATCTACTATGGAAATATATATAAGAATATTGTGCCTCTAACATTAAACACCATGTCTCGTACTCCCTTGAACGGATGACGACGTTGGTCTCATACTCCCTTGAAGTCCATCGATGATGTTTTCAACATATCTTCCAGGGTTTGACTTGTCGAGTTAGATTGACCATTATTTTTTGAATTATAAGATGTGGTAAATTTCTTCTCAGTGTTTAATTTATGATCAAGTCTATTGAAAATTTTTTTGGAAAATTTCAGATGGATATAAAATATATTTGATTTTAGAAGACCATGTAGATTCAAAATTTCATTAATGTATATCCGGGATAGTTGATGAAGATATAAATCATATATATTTGAAATAAGGAGATATGCCTTTGTAAGAAAATTTTCAATAACCCGTATATAATTACATCATCGTGATGTCTTTGGATGTCTTGTGAAAAACATCATAGAGTTGTTTCCCTAATTACATATTGGTATCGGTAATTGTATCATAATCACCTTATACTTTTTCATTTAAGTATTAACTTAATAACATAATAGGAACAATGATGTATATTCAAAAATCACCTTCATCTTATTTTCCCACCAGTAATATTGTAATAGATCATGATGAATAAATACAATCCTTGAGTGAATTGAAAATGCTGATAATTGTATGCCACTAATAATGTAATTATTTATCTATAGATTGTCGCATGTTTATTTCTTCATAACTAGACTCTTCTTTGACCTATCTTATAGAATAAAGTTTTCCTAAAATAGGGAAAAACATATGAATGGGTGAGTTCAAATTTTCAGAATTAGTAAAAAATAAAAATATTATTCATATCAAATTCACAGGAACATAAAATTTGAATATCATATCCTTCATATAAAAAATAAAAATGTCATGTCTTGTGATAAATCATTAAAGTAAAATTTAATCATGATTGTCAAAAAATAAGACTTAAAATTTCATTTAATACACACATAATCATATAATATAATATCATATTAGTGAAGGATCATTTATGAGGCCAATATAGTAGACAAAGTCCATTACTGAACTGAATTCACTTCTTATTACAACCTTGTACTATTGAACTAGATTTACTTGTCGTTATCATTATGTCTATATCATGAGATATAAATCATTACCCAATTCATTGGAGTGAGATATAGGTTCTACTATTCTCGAAATGATACCATTATTACATATTCCACAATAACATAATCAAATTTACCATTTAATAACATATAAAATAAAATGGGATTCTTAAACATCATTAAATATTAATTTATATAAAAAATATGGATTTCCATAAAAATATTCCATCATAAATTTATGATCCCGTGTTATTAAACCCGGTTATAGTAACGAATGTTTAGGAAATTATTTTTTTGTTTATAAATGGGTAGTTATTTTTAAACTAATCTCTGTAATTTTATTCCGAGTGTTGGAACACATAAAGATGTCATTTTTCAAAATTTGATAGATTTTTTGAGGTAAAGGGAAAGTCGCACAGGTGGCGCACGGTTTATCTAACCGTGCGGCCAAACCATGCGATGTTGAGTTTTGAGGCAGTTACTCCCACATGGTTGTTGCATGGTTAGGAGAGACAGTGCGATGAGGCCGTGCGAGAAGGGTGGCCGAGGAAATAGCTAATGCACAGTTAGCACGCAGTTTGTCAAACTATGTGAACTAAACTTGTGGGTACTTAAACGAGATCCTTAAATTGTGGATCTCCCTTGTTTTTGCCATTAGATGGCTCGTTTATTCTCATAAATGGCCATAACAGGGGATTTCGATTCTCCTTAGCTCAGAGAGGTTCTCCCATCATTTTGGTGTGATCTAAAGGCTTCTCTTGGCGAATTGAAGTTGGATTCTTGAGGTAGGTAGATGTTCTTCTACATTCTTGTTTTCTTTTTTAGATCTGCATAGATCTACATATCCTATTCAAACAATTTCTTAGGTATACACATGTTATAGGAAAATCTATGTATGTGGATTCCATGTATGATGAGTTTTGGTCTTGGTCTAGGTAGGAGAAGTGATCTAAGGTGGTTTCTTGAACAACCATCCCGTCTCACTTGAGGGTCCATCGTTCATTGTGGTTTCCAACAAAACATGAGGTATGGTCCCAAATATTTAACACATTATATGATAATTTGATCTCCTTTTGATAAATTTAGAATGTGATTTTCCTTGATTATGATATGTCGATGCATGGAATTTTTGATGTTATTAAATAAGGCCACCCACATGAGATAAATAAGGACTTCAACATGTTCCTATTTTAAGAATGGGTTACTATTTTAGTTAAATTGAAATGATTATACAATTTAATGATTTGAATTGGAAGAATGAGTAACACGATAATTAAATGTAGAATGAATTATCAAGTCATGAGTCAGAATGAGTTTGTTTCCTTTACTGATTATTCGGAATATTGAATATTTGACATTTTCTGGTGATAATTTTGAAACTGACAATAATTAATGGAGGGATTAGTTTTTTACATGTTAAATGGTAGATGTTTTACTAATTGATGATTTATTAAAGATATTAGGTTTGATTAATTAATAGTTTAATTAAATAATTTTCTTGCATTAAATTAAGATTGTTAGTTGATTGTTTGTTACGATTGTTGGACAAGGGTACCTTTTTATGTGTGTTATCTTTCAATGACATATGTTGTCTTGGATGGAGTTATTTAGATATTTGATATGTTTTTTGAGATGGTCACTAAATTATCTTGGCCTTGTTCAGCATGTTTTGAGATGATTATGGTTAGCTTATAGATTATTAATGTCCTGAATGAACCATTGTTTGAATGGACGGTTTTACACTGGTTAAAGATTTTGGATAATTAATTGCTAAGATAATTATTCAGTTGGCTTCCTAAGAATTATTATTATTTAATTAATTATTAATTAATGATATGTTGAATGGTTAATAAAGTGTTGACTTATTTGATGAGCTATTTGTGTTGTTAATTAATTGTTTTATTAATTAACAATTTGGTTTTGTGGTGTTAGACATGGTATTCTACACCAATGATAAATATATATGTTTGATTGATGAATAGGTTTTGAGAAAAGAACTGAGGATCCAAATAGTCACAGGGTGATAGACATGGAATTCTAAACAAATGATAGATGTATATTTATGATTGATAGATGGGTTGTGAGATAGGGACATATGCTCCAATTACTCACAGGGTGCTAGACATGGTGTTCAACACCCAGCTTGCAAGAAAATATTCATTTCTGCTACATGGACTGATGATCCAAATACCCATGGGTTGTGAGACATGGACTGATGCTCTGAATACTCACGAGGGTGATAGACATGTTTTTCTACACACATTAATTATCATTGGACTATGGGTCCAATTATTCATGCATGAAATGAGTTAATATTTAATGAAGGCTGGAGTGACATGAAGATTTGTGAATTGATTATGAGGAAGGGTTTATAATTATTAATGAATTGGGTGAACCACTGTTAGTGGACGAACCCAGGAGAGAATCACTATTTTAGTGGATTCCTTAGACATAATATATGAAATAATTAATTGAATAACTTATGATGCATTATTCAATCCAAAGAAGAAGCTTGGTTTTGGTCATTACTTTTATTACTTAGATGGTCTTCAAAGACACCTTTGGAGAGTGACTTATACTGGGGATGTTGGGTGTAGTTCGAATCTCAAGTCTTTCGTAATAAGATTTGAGTAATTGATAAATTAAAATGATTGTGAAATGATTTTTGACCATGCATGACAAAATAATACAGCAGGTTCAGACACCAGCTGAGGGTTGAAGCTGGTACATGAGTATATAATTACTTTGTACTGTTTAATTTATTTTATACATGACATCATGGGTTTTAAATAATTTATTAAATTCCTATATTTGGGGTAAACATAAGTGGTACCGTCCTACTGATAATTATATCTCACACCCTACATGGCCAACCATTGGAATGGGTACTCGAGTAGATTTTATATTGTTGCAGGACTATGTTGTTAACATTTACATGGGAGTTAGATTCAGAGGACCGAGCGGAGGTTCGAGATGCTCGATGAGATCGTCCTTGGGACATTAATTCATTACTTCTTTATTTCTATATTGGAATTGAATGCATACTATTTGGTTCACTAGTTTCAACTTTTGTATCATTACATGTCATGCATGCATCTGCTGTATAATTTAGCGTTGGCCAGATATAAAATGAGAATTATTTTTCTTCTGCTATTTGTAATTTGTGAGTATCTTCTTTCACAATTTTTTTTATCTACACTGATATACTGATGTGAAACTCTAATAAGTGTGTATAGTATCCCCATTGATTATCCTTAGACCCTTGCTACTAGTCAGTAGCCTATGGCGTACGGAGAGATGCACTTGAGGTCATGTTGTGACCGGTCTAGCCACCTATTCTAGGGTGAGCCAGGTTGGGGCATTATAATGTTGTTTCATAGTTTTATGTTTCTTTCTTTTCCATTGTCTTACTGTTTGGGGGTTGGTAGACATGATACTAGGAATATGCCAGTGCTTTGGTGAATAGTCGTGTTTGGGACTGATCACCTCATGTACGAGAAATGACCAAGTGACCACGGATGGAAATTAATGTTTTTACTATTATAGGTTATAGTTGATATGATTTCACCATGACTGACTGGTGTATTTTTTGATATTTATTGATTTTCGAGAATTTTGAAAAGAATAATTTTCTTGTCCTGATATGGAAAGGAAGTTTCATACGTGTATTATCTTAGTCGCTTTTAGATTAACATGTCATGAATATAACATGCCATGTAGTTGCATTAGTAGGATGCATGCTATCTTTTATTGTGTTCCATGGGTGCAATGTCATGCTTGATTTGTTTTAGCATGCATATCTAGATAGAATGATATGGTGATATATTTAACATGAATGGGTGATTATATGTCATACTGCCTTAGTTGTCAGCATGTTTTGTTGTTTTGACATGCTTCCATGTTATAACATGTTGTTGTGTTAATGCTTATGCTAACATGTTAGAGATCTTTCTATATATTAATGGGCTTCTAGAGTTAAAATGTTAAATGAAGGTTGATTTTGTTAAATGGGAGGAAAAATCTAGCGAGAATGTGTATGGGCACATTATCGATTGGTAGTAAGGCACCCCTATAATTCGGACCGTTAGGTTGATTATTTTAATTTCTGAATTGAAATTTGTATTGACCAATGAGAGAAAATTTTCAATCCATGAAGTTTATGGGTGCTTCATGAATTATGAAATGACAAATCATATTAAATGTGATGACACGATTCCTTGTGAAATGCTTATAAATGTGAAAGACGATTGATGTTGAACTTAAATAAAATGGATAGTATCCAAAATGCAATTGGACCCATGTAGGTTAGTTGGGGATTGTTTTTATGGGATAACTCATTTGGGTGTTTAAAATTTTAATACCTGTGCATTTTCTATTGGGTTATTTTATAGAGAACCCAGGTTTGTTCTAATGAAATTCTCTTAGGATACACTATCTTCTTAAAATAAATCTATTTTATAAGTTTCCTGAAAATGATGAGATGTCAAGTAACGTAAATTTTAAAAAAAAAAATAGTTTTATGAATCTTTCATGTTCTACCATGGTGAATTTTGAAAATGGAACTTTGAAATATTCAATAAATCTTTTGAAGATTAAAGACTAAAAGTGATTAAATATATGAGGATTGGAAATGGAACCTATTACGGTGTCCACTGTTTAAATCCCTCATGTATAAGTTAGTTCTGACTTCTTTTGAGTTTCCTTGAAATGGATGAGTGAGTACTTTCCATTGGCATTTCTTTCCGTAGCCATGGCATTATGTTTGGATTTTGAGCCTAATGACTTGTTTGATGTGACCCAGTTTAGGGTTGACACTTTTTCTTCGTAAGGGGATATCATGTGGTCGGTAGCACCATCATAAATTAAATTCCTTGAAAGCGCTATGGATTTTCAAACTCTTTTGGAGTTGTTGGGTGCTGTTTTCAGAGGTAGGACTTCTAGTTTCCATTAACACCCTTCCTTGAATGGGTGGTGATGTGTTTCTTGAACTTGTTGTGGGATTCAGCATCAAGTAATGCAATTTGTTAGCTGGTTAGACGTGCCTGGGGCATTGTCGACTGCTTTTTTGGTCATTTAACCCTTTCCTCTTAGCAATGGATGAATGGTTATGGCATCGTCTAGGAAAATTGTCATATGAGGCAATATAACTGTAACACCCCGAATTTTGGGTATCACATAATGATGATACTATCTATTTACTTTTGTTAAAGTCCTTCTAACCAAAAAAAAATTCATAGGACAAACATAAGGCTCTATATTTAAATAAGAACATCGTAGTGTCTACAATACAGTGATATCAAATTCTTAATCAAAATATACCTATTAAAACCCTATCATAACTAATGGAAGACCCCCAATCACCACAATGTGGCCCGGTAAGTAAAGGAGATCCTTCATGTCAACTAAAGAAAAAACAAAACACTGATGTGATCATAAAAACCACGTTGAGCCTCACTGGAATGGGAAGAACCATCTTCTTACTTTTGAGTTTTATGCCACCAAAATATTAGGTTTTATAGGAAACTTTTTTGACCATTACTCTAGTGACTGTTAGAATATAACCATTATAATTATAGTTGTTGGACCTTGTTAGGATAATTGAACTTATATAAATATTAATTAGTTTCCAAATTATTGAGTAATGATTAATGCTATAATTAAACCATCATTTAGGAACTCTAAAATGATGTGGTTTAAAACTTCGTTTCAACCTTAAGCGATTTCGAAAAGTATTAATGAATTAGAAACACATTGTGAATATTTAAAATAAAATGTATCAAATTTCATTACATAAATAATGTTATAAACTATTTTTAAATTTCTTCAAATTAAATTATGTTTTTATTAAATTAATTTTTATATTATACCCGCACAAAAGCTATCATATATTTTTATTAAAATATTTTTAAAAATTCTTCCTATAAAAATTTTAAATGTTTGTAATTATAGAAATAATTTTATCTATGACATTGTTTGGTCTATATTCATTAATTTTTAGAATATAAATTCTCTATAGTTTTAAAAAATGGATTGCTTCCTCTTCTTTAAAACTGTTTTTAGTGTAGTTTTTACAAAAAATTGGCCTGCTAGGGAAAAACCTTTTTGGCTATGGCCGAGGGAGGTAGATCTCAAGAAGTGGCTGAACCTGACCCTCATCCCTAAGCCATGGTCAGACAGAGCTCGATCAGAGGTTCCTCGAAGGGCACTTCGGAGTGAGCAGGAGTGCATAGGTTCACTAGTGCGAGCGTGAGGCCGCAGAGGTGTCTAGGTAGGTCGAGGGATGTGGGCGGGAGCCCGTGTATAGGGCCCCCTTCGTGGGTGCTGTTTTTTTCTGAGCACTCGTTGGGAGGCCCGAGGTTATAAGGGAGGAAAAATCCTCTCTTAGATTCGATGTGGGAATCTTTATTATCGAGAGAAAATTTATCTAGACAGTTGGATCACATCTTGCACGATCTGGATAGACGATCATGATCTCGTTTCAACCTTCATCAACTACGACTTCCCATCACGTTTTTATACGTCGTTCAATATACAAAGAATTTAATTGCCGTCATTGTTGAGATTTAAATTTCCATGTCAAACATAAACCGTCTGATGGCACTTAGATCTAATCCAAGCCGCTCAATTCATTTAAAATAGCAGACGCATCTCATCCCTTGGATCAACGTTTTGATCGATCTGGACCATCCATTTTCCCCATAATTTCCCTTAGCCGCATCATCTATCCCCTCCGTGTATGGGTTGCACCAGTAACCCTACCCTACGGAACAACCCTAGTTTTCTTCACCTCTGACCATTCGGGACCCCCATGTCTCCTCTTTTTCTTCAATCATGACACCCCCATTGTATGAAATGAATGTTGGTACGTTTTTGTATGGAAGGTGGTGTGTGGGACTTTGTATATAAATAACTGAGAGCTCTCAGTTCTTCTCTCCCATTCAAGTCTCCAGCAAGCCCATCCAACCCCCCCTAAATTCCTCCTTTCCCCGGATCATTAATGTAAGGGTTTTTAGTTTTTCCTTGTTTTTCTTCTTTGAGAATATATACAATTATATATATCCATAAAAATATATAATAATTTATAACCTTATTGTTCGGTCCAAACATTCTTCAATGTAGAACCTAGGCCTTTGGGTTCTCTTGCATTCATATCGCCTAATGAATGTGAGGATTATACATGTCCGCGTTTGGATGTTTTGAAAATACATATATACGTCTGGTCATATGTATATACGTCAGTTATATGCTAGAATGTGCATGACCTTTCTACTTCGGTTTTATGTATGATGTTTCTGTTTAATTGTTCTTGCACTGCACATATTCCCATCCACTTAATCTCATATTTAAATAAATAATAAATATGGAAGATGTTACATATATATTTTTAGGTTTTTTTATAAAATTATTTTTTAGTAGGATTTCATAGACAAATGATTTTGACTAAAGGAATGACCTACCCTACTCAAAAAGTTGTTGAACTAATACTTACATGTGATTAACACACGTGGGTGTACCAATCTTTCAGTTTGAGTTTGTGTACGTACATATATTTTATATGGTTCATGAACCATTATTTTAGTTGTTATGGTCCTTAGAAATTAGGTCTTGAGTTTAGGTGGAGTTTTAAAAATACATAAGAAATAGGATGTTTAACAAAGCCTATATCAACATTTAAGAATAACTTATTAGTTTTTCCTATGTTTTAAATGATGTTGTTTATGGTGAAGAATCATGATTTCTATCATGGACATTAGTCAGTATTATTCAAAGGCATAACAATATTGAATGTTTTAGTATGTGCAATCTCAAAACCCTACATTATATTTTTGGTTCAACTTTTTAATTAATTGGATGACAATGTTTTAGAATTTCAAGAACAAACATACATGTGATAAATTCTAGTTTTATTATCATTCAGTACCTTAGATGTCAATGTTTGTACCATAATATGCTTTTCTTCTTTCCTTTTAATAACGGTCATATAATTGTTAGCTTGGTTTTTAATCATCTAGATGCATGTCTCACTAATAAGATAGGTAAATTCAACTACTATGAACAACTAATAATGAATTATTCAAGCCATAATGAGATATCTTGAACATAAAACCCCGTTTAAGTAAAGTATTGATTTATGAGGCTCCCATGAAATTAAATGCATATTAAGGGTGCACCCTCATAGCGCACCAATGCATTGGGTAATGAATTAATCTCTAGATATGACAAGTTTCATGATACCATGGTGAATAACATTGGTAATTTTTATGACACCTTGGGGATGGACCTTAGTGATATATTCATGAATGTCTAAATGAAATGTTGATGCCACATATTCATTTCAGGATATAGGTTATTTTCAAGAGTATATACTTATTCTTTCACTGCTCTCATCCTTATGTTTTTTTTTCAAGTTCATATTGATGTCACAAGTAAATGATTGGGGCATGATTCATGTAAAATAATAACCAACATATAAAATTGAATCTATTTCATCCATGCCAAACACTAATTAAGTTTTACACTTTAATGTTTTATTTGTGCTTAAAAATTCATATGTCATACTGGTTCAAGATATCTTTTGTTACCCCCTTTTGAAAATGTCCTAATTGATTCAAATATTCCTAGAAAAAAATAGTTGAGCACTTTTATGTTATGTTACATGTGTTATTGTTTTCTATAAATGTTATATGGAAATGTTTTTAAATAATTCATTCAAAAGTTTCATTGGTTTCTTTTAAAATGCTAAATGAGAATTCTTATGCTCACCCTACGTTTTGTATTAAAAATTTTAAGGTAACATGTTTTATGAGATGAAACATTTCTAAAGTTACCAGTTTCCCAGAGCGAGAACCGAACTTGATCCTCTGTATGGGACATGATGCGTGATTATCAGTGCATGTTTCTTTTTTAAAACGACACATCATGTTCAGAAGGCCCTGACTCATGGTTTTCTGGGGCCGGGTCTTCATAATGACTCCGTAATATGTCTTTTTGTACTGTTGAGTATGTTATTAGGTCTACTCCATGTAGAGTGACATGAGAGTTAATGAATTATTTACATTTCAATTCATGTAATTTTTTTCAAATGACCAGGGTGTTTTGACATGTTGATCTTGTTGTTAATCTAGCGCACTAGTGAGTGGATGATATTTTTATGATATGTCATGGGAAATTCGAAGCTTTGTATTGCCACTTAGTTCTCGATGAACGTGTTGGAAGGTGTTGACAAGTTTTTAGAATAAATTTTTCCAGTAGTTGTAAGACTGATCTTCTTTATGACTGTGGGTTTCTATTAGTGCACTCTTCTGGACATGCTGAGCACGTACCCTATCTTGACATCGTCATGGTGAAACTGAGAGAGGACCGGTCTTATGCTGCACTACAGTTTAAATTTTGTTGAACTGGATGAGTAGTGTTATCTGGGTAGTACAAGGGATGCATTGATTCATTGGGCTATTTCTTTTTTCTTGTTTGGGAATGGTTGTTTTTAAAATACCCTTGTGATGGATTGACTTGGAAAAACTACCAGAAGATGTTTAAGTAATTCGTTATGCTAGCATATGGTTTTGGATTAGTTTTAAAGAAACGTCATCAGATAAATGTCGAAATGGGGTTTTTGTTTTACAATATCTACCTAGGGAAGCATGTAAAAAATCATCCATTGTTTGATCGAGGTTTAACCTTTTACATTTACAAGGTCCTTATAATGAACATAGAAGATATGTTTCGATTTATAAACATTATTATAATATTTGGATCTAGTTGAAAGTTATTATCTATCAGGTTTGAGAGGGGTTAAAGGGTTGTTTGGTGTTGGGAATGAAACACGTCACGTATAACAAGATTAAATAACCTCGGTAGGTCAGTTGTTTTTGTAGTGGTTCCCGATGGATTTTCAGGGATGAGATGTTTTTTAGGAGGGTATAATGTAAGATCTCGTGTTTTCAAACCGGGTTATAGTTACGAATGTTTCTGAAATTCCTTTTCGGTTTATCAACGGGTCATTCTTTTTTAACTGAGCTTTGGAATTTTATTATGAGTGTTGGAACAACTAATGATGTCATTTTTAGAACATTGATTGATGGTTTATGGTAAAGGGGAAGTAAAAATGGTGGCACATAGTTTATCTAACCGTGTGTCCAAACCGTGCATAGTTGAGTTTTGAGGCAGTAACTCCCAGATGGTTGGCACTATCAACTTACAGTCTGTCAAACCGTGCAAAATAATAGGGTGGGAATATAAAGGAGATCCTAAAATAGAGTATCTCACTTGTTTTTTACATTATATGTCTCTTTTTTCCGCTTAAGCAGCCATAACACGAGATTTTTCTTCTTCTTCTTCATTCTTGTTTAGTTTCATTGATCTGGTTAGATCTACATCTCCACTTCTCTTGGTTTCATAGATCTACACCTCTAATGGGTAACTATAAGTGTTTTGATGACATGTATGATGGGTGTGGTGTTGTTCTTGCTAGTAGAAATGATCTAAGGCAGGTTCCTGAAGAATCAACATGTTTCTCCTTAGGGTTCTTTATTCGTTGTGGTTTCCGTCAAAACTCAAGGTAGGGTCCCAATTCGTTAACATGTTATATGTGAATTTGAGATCCTTTTTATAAATTGGGAATGTGTGTTTCATTTATTATTATATGTCGATGCATGGAACTTTTGATGTTATTAAATAATTCCACACACATGAGATAAATGAGGACTTGAACATGTGTTGATTTTAAGCACGTGTAACTATTTTAGTTAAAGTGATTTGATTAAACAATTGAATGATTTGAATTTGATGAATGAATCATATTATAATTAATTGTAGAATTAATTGTCAAGTCATTAGCTAGAATGAGATTATGGCCTTTACTGATTATTGGGAATATTGAATATTTGACATTTTCAGGAGACAATTTTGAAATAGGTCATAATTAATGGAGGGATTATTATTACATGTTAAATGATAAATTGTTAACTAATTGATGATTGGTTAAAGTGATAAGGTTTTATTTATTAATTTTTGAATTAATTAATTTAATTGCATTAAATTACAATTCTGAATTGATTGTTTGTTACGATTGTTGGCCAAGGGTACCTTTTTATGTGTGTTAACATTACATGAATTATGTTGTCTTGGATGGAGTTATTTAGATAATTGATATGTTCTGTGAGATGGTCTCTAAATTATCTTGGCTTTTTTCTGCATGTTTTTAGATGATTATGGTGATCTTGTAGATTGTTAATTTCTTGGATGAACAATTGTTTGAATGGACAAGTTCAAACTTGTTAATGAATTTGGATAATTAAGTGTTGAGTTAATTGTTCAGTTAGTTTGCTCTGAATAATTAATTATTAAATATTTATTAATTAATGAGATGATGAATGGTTAATTATGTGTTGACTTATTTGATGAGATAATTCTGTTGTTAATTAATTTTTGAATTAATTAACAGTTTGGTTTTGTTGTGTTAGACAAGTTATTCTACACCAACGATAAATATTTATGTTTTATTGATGAATGGGTTGCATGAATAGGACTGAGGCTCCAAATTCTAACAAGGTGTTAGAAATGGAGTTCTACATCAATGATAGATGTAAATTTATGACTGATAGATGGGTTGTGAGATAGGGACTAATGCTCCAAATACTCATTGGGTGCTAGACATGGAATTCTACACCCATCTTAGAAGAAAATATTATATTATGGGTGTTTCGGTGCGGATGTGCGTCGGGTTACGCTGTTCCGCCAGGACGCGTTTGCGCGTGCACCCGTCAACCCGAGGGGATGGGCGCGCGGCTTGTGGTCCCGCAGTCCCGCTTTCCAAGGGCGGGCGGCATTCGTCCCTTATTCAGGGGCGTCTGCTCCTTGATCGAAACCGGGATGATGGGATGTCGGCTCCTCCTTCCTTGGACGTCTCCTCGGAACTCGTCGCCTAATCCGGGTCTCCCTCATAGACTTAAGAATGTTCGTGAATCTCTTTCCCGGCGCCATATCTTCATGGACACCGGTTAATTACGCTGCTTCCGCCCGGACGTTCCAAGGAGTCTGGTCAGGGCAGCAACCTGCGGTGAGGAGGCCGAGTGGCTCTGGGTGCTGGGGGCGTGTCGTAACACTGCGGCTCTGCACGTCTGTCTTCCGTCCCTAATAGGGCTTCTCGAAGGCATGATGGCCTGAGGCATCCCGTACTGGGTGCGGGGAACTGTGTCACCTGAGGTTTTCCTCAGCTTCCCATGTTTAACACGGGGTATGCCGCGAGTTTAACGTCCAGCGGGGACGGCATCGGACCGATCAACACGAAAAGTGGATCAGATGACAGAACCCCTTGCGGGGAACCTCCGACGCTGGGGCCAGCACATGGGCGGCTTCCCAAGTAACGTGGAGTGGAGTGAAGTGGCATGACCCCACCGGGATGTGGCGGCCCGGGTAAGGATCAGGATGGATGATGGAGTGAAGAGCTTGGACCCCGTAGGGGCTTCCTACGTACCGCGCGTTAGCACGGATCAAAGTCAACGTAGTTCGGGTATACAGTTTAACGTCGTGCTGGACGTCGGCAAGCCGACTCACGAAGAGGTCGAGGCCGCCGGGCGGAGGATTGAACCGAACCACCTCGCACAGAGGGGGATGGAACGGCCGGGTGGATCACAGTTTCACATCATGTTGGACGATAAAAGGAGAAATGGAAGAAGGGGCTGTGGGGAGCCACAGTGGAGATACACACGGGCAGTCTCCCACATGGGCGGATTCATAGGTGAATCGACGCAAGCGTGAACCCTGGAGGGGTCCACTGATGGACGAACCGACGTAAATACGACCGGGACGACCAGGTGGTGGGCTTGGACCTCAGGGAGGCTTCCTACGTACCCTGTTTAGAAGACAGGGATCAAAGTCCACGTAGTTCATTCTGTCAGGACTTACGCACTTGAGGCAGCCCGGATGCGGCAAAACTCAGTTGGAAGGGACTTGGACCGAAAGTAGGAGACACCTCGATCCCATTCACACCCACTACTGGTTTCGGCAGTGGGGAGGCGCAATGGAGATACACATGTGCAGCCTCCCACGAGAAACTAGGGGTTTGTAATACCCTGCCCCCGTAGGGAAAAGCCACTCCCATTAAATCGTCCCAAAAGCGGGACAATCCCGACATCCCTACAGAGACGAGCGGGTGGGGGCCACATCCAAACCGGGGGAGACCCTTCGTGCAGAGCACGGGATCAGATGATGCGGACGGTTTAGCGTCTTTCCAGACGAAGTACAGTTTAACGTCGTGTGTTGAGGACGAAGCGGACGGTTTAACGTCTTGCCGGACGAATCACAGTTTAACGTCGTGTGTTGAGGACGAAACACTTGGCAGTTTAACATCTTGCAGCGCGGACGATGGGGGCTAGGCAGTTTAGCGTCGTGCAGCTTGGACGGGTGTGCAGTTTAACGTCATGCTGGACGTATGGGCAGTTTAACGTTATGCGGGACGAATGCGCAGTTTAACGTCATGCTGGACATATATGCAGTTTAACGTCATGCTGGACATATATGCAGTTTAACGTCATGCTGGACATTGTGCAGTTTAACGTCATGCAGGACGAATATGCAGTTTAACGTCATGCTGGACGAATGATTGCCGCCGATGGGTCCGTGTCACTTCGCACGAGCCTGGAAGGCTGCACGGGAAGACAGCGCACGGTTCGGGCACCCAGGATGAGGATCATCGGGCGCCACGCAGGCGGGTACCCTCAAGGGGTCAAGGGAGGCGACCCTGGCGGATTGCGCGCAAAAGAGGAGCTTTGCGCGCAAAACCGCGGGTCGGCGCGCAAAATGGCGGGCTGGCGCGCAATTGGGCCAGCGCTTCGCGCGCGGGTGATTGGGATTGCGTGCACCAGGCTTCGGGTAGCGCGCGGGGGCAACGGCTCATTCTCTAACGAATGGCCACTTTGAAAATGGGGGGTGCGCGCAATCGGGCTGGATTGCGCGCACCCGGGGGGCAATTGCGCGCAAGAGGCTTCTTTTGCGCGCAAAGACCTTCGGGTTGAAATTTATTCAAAGGAAATGAGCCAAGGGGATTGCGCGCGAAGGCGGACCCCAAGGCTCTATTGCGCGAAAGAAAGGAGGTTACCTGAAGATCGGCATTGCGCGCGGAAGGGGTTGGATTGCGCGAACGAGCGACGCTTCGGATTCCGGCAACCTTCGAAACGTCGGGGGTCGCCTTATATTTATAGGCAACCCCGGGCGCTGAATCCGGTCTCGGGCGCGCAATTCGCTTCGCGGGCGCGGAATCAGGACCCGGCGCGCAAAGGAGCCGGGCAGGCCACGGCGCGCAAAATAGCGCGCCGGCCCGGCACATTGCGCGCATCCCGGGAGGATTGCGCGCCACGACTCAACTTTGCGCGCGGACCTCTGAAATTTCGCGCAAGTCCTCCGGGCCCTCCGGAACGAGCCTCTGACTCCAAATATCACTTCGCTTTCCGCATCCGGAGCTTCGTTTGGGAACAACGGACTTTTCCGGCGTCTACAAAAGCCCCCCCTCGGAATCTGATCGGCGAGAGGTCGCAACGATCGGGTTCCGAGGGAGACGCCGGAATGCCGAAGTCCTGGGCGGCGCGGGACTTAGGCGCGCAAAAAGGGGCGTCGGGCGCAAAATTCGCTGCTGCGGTCGCGCAAAGCGCTTTCCGCGCAGCGCGGTCCCCGGCCTCGTCTATAAATAGGGGTTCGGGGTTCCGCGTTCCGTACACAGGCCTTCCGCGCGATAAGCTCCAATGCTCTCGTGCGCGAAATTGCCTTTTCCGGCGCGAAATTCGCCCGATCGGCGCGCAAAACCATCCGGATTTCGCCTGTCTTTGCGCGAAAACCCGGAACTTTGCACGACATTCTTCCCAATTGCGCGCCGTCCGCTTGAATTGCGCGCCAACCTTCAAACTTCTCTACCAGCCTCATCCGATCCCGCACGCTTCATCCCTTTACCCGCACGACTCCCGAAACTTCTGAGATGGCCGCGCACAGAGGAAATGAGGGGGATGCCGCCACCCGCAGAGCTGAGATGGCGACGAACGAGGAGGTTTACGGAGCCAAGGAGATTGTTTCCAACAATCAACCCCTGTTCGACTTGCTGACGCCGGCCCAGAAGACATATCCGCTGTCGGACAACCTTCCGCTCTGGAACTTCGGCATCCTAGATGAGGTTCCGGTGCCAGGGTTCGAGATTGATGCGCTGCGGACCTGGGTGACCCGGGAGGACGAGCTTCTCCGCTATAACATCACCAACAATGGGCATCCTGCCAGGGAGACCAGACACTTGGATGTCTATGTCCTGAACCCGAGGACGCGAACCATTGACGGGGGTGAGCCTACTGCGGAGAATTCTCCAGCCCTCTACTCGAGCATATATCGCCAGAGCGTCACGGACGACACCAAGGGCTGGCTGAAGGACTGGGACTTGCGGTCTGGGGGCAATTTCACCAGCGAGTGGGCCTGGGCGTTCTGGGTACGCCACACTTGCGATCACTTCGCAGAGGAGCTGCGGTACATCGGCCTGTTCGAGGCGGTGTGGACGTCGCAGTTCCATTTCTACCAGCAGTCCGAGCTCGGGCCGGAGCTGTTCACCCGCTGGTCTCCGGATACCAACACCTTCCATCTTCACCATGGGGAGGTTGGCATCGGTCTCTGGGACATCCACTGCATCGGAGGTATCCCGCTGGAGGGCTACCAATACGATGAGTTCCTGCCACCGAAGAACACCTGGGAGGACAGGTCACGGACTCCCATCCTGACCTGGCATCTGCTTGACCTGGCTACGCAGCGGCTCGAGATCAAAGACTTCCAGAAGGACATAGCCTACAAGGAGTGGTTCGGCCAGTTCTTGGAGCATGACCCAGCGGTCAAGATGCCAGGTAGGGGGAAGCGGTGCCCGACCGCAGCTCAGAGGAGCCGGAACGGGTCGTACTGGCGGGTCCTGGAGACGGGCGACTACCGCTCATGGGGGTACCGCGTCATCGAGGCCCAGGACCCAAATGTCCGGTACGCAGCGTTCTTGGCTGCCTTTCTGAGTGGGTGGCTCCTGCCAGTGCGGGACGCGAGAATGGGCGTTCGCCCGGCGACACTGGCGATGGCGGGCGCTATGGCCGCCAACAAGAGATACAACCTCGGGGTCCCAGTGTTGGTGAGGCTGTATGCCATCCTGGGACGCATCTCACGAGGGGGGTCGCCACGAAGGATCTGTGGGCCCTTTCAGTTCTTCCACGGCTGGGTGGCTGCTCACCTCGGTGGGTACACGTTTCCGAACGCCATCATTCCTCCGGGCAACGGCCTGCGACCCTCCCTGCTGAACATTGCGGGGGTCGCTCCGATGACCCTAAGTGAGGAGGGCGTGAGGATTCGGATTGGCAATCATGCCAACTTCAACATCAGTCTGTTCCCCACTCCCGTCGGCCAGATGATCGACAATGGGCAGGGTCCGCTGGAGTAGCATGAATACTTCCTGAACATGCGGGGCAGGGTGCTCGTGGCTCGGATCGACGGGAAGGTGATCTGCGAGCCTTACGTGCCGACCCGGTTCGCCAGGCAGTTCGGGTGCCTTCAACGGATGCCGAAGAGGGTATTCACTGCTGTCCGGGAGGAGACGAACCCTGGCGTCCTTCGCCAGATGTGGCTGATGTTTGCCGCTTTTGGCTCTGGCGACGTCATCACTCTCCCTCCTACCGGAGTTGACGCAGGCTTGGCAACCGAGTACGCCGAACACTGGGCCATCGCGTACCCCGAGGGGATTTTGCGGAAGCTAGTTCGGCGGCTCGAGGTTACCCGTGCGGAGACCGGGCGTCAAGGAAGGAGGCGAGGCGCCGCCACACGGGGGAGAATGGAGGCACGCCAAACAGCGGAGCCGGCGCGGGCAGGGACTTCGGCGGCGGGCACATCGCGAGCTGCCGCCACGACCTCAGCGCCCAGAGAGGGGGCACGTGCGGTGGTCGACGAGCGGCCCGGGAAGCAGGTGAGACGTCTGCTCGAACCTTCCCATGATGCGGTCTTCCCGGCGCTGTGGTCGGCCTGGATGACTCTGCGGAAGTCACTGGGGACCGACGCCATCTGGCGAAAGATAATCAGAGAAGGAATCTATCTGCCAGAGGTCGGGCGCCTCCAGATTGCCGACAGAGTGGACTTCAACCGGCAGTATGCGTATCTGACGGCCATGGACGAGTACGCGCGCCAACGTGGTCAGCACGCGGAGCCATCCCTTCTGGTGAAGGTGATGCTCGGTCTCGAGCCCGCTCCGGAACAGATGCCGCCAGAAGAAGATGACAGTAGCAGCGACTCCGAAGAAGAGGAGGAAATGGGGGAGGATGAAGGCTCCGAGGGAAAATCCCATCAGGGGAGCCCACGGGAGAGCGGCGAGGTGGCCGGCTCTGACAACATTGATGTCACTGAGCTCCTCGAGGTCCGCTTCTATCCCTACTCAATCTGCTTCATCCACTCTCTTATGCAGCTTCTAACCCATTTCTCCATCTTTCTCAGGAGCACACGGATGTCGGTCAGGCGTCCTCAGCGGGAGTAGGAGAGGCGCCAGCAGGACAAGGCGGGGGCCAGGCACCCATTATCGAACTGACAAGCGCTAAGGGGTCCCCTGCTGCAACTGTTCCTGCGGCGACCGGGATAACGGAAGATGACGCTCCAAACTCCCGTAAGTCTCCCTACTTTACTTCTGGTGCTTGCCGTTGACGATCCGTGACTAACCATGGCATGCCCTGCGCAGTGATCTCAACACTGGAGGCTCATCGGGTTGCCGAACCCGGGCCATCCACGAGTGGACCGGTGGCAGACATGCCGCCTGCTCCGGAACAGTCTTCCCAAACCGAGCCGGCCCCACCAACTGCTGATCAAGGGGCTGCGGACGTCGGCGGTGCTGCCATCGGAGAGAGGTTGGGGGCTGACGAGGGTGTCAGCGCCGCTGGGGAGAGAGAAGAAGGTCGCCCGGATGTTGGGGAACCTATCCCTCGTGAGGACCTCCCAGGGGCGGACCCTGCAGCAGACCTGCTGGCTGTCTTCCCTGCCTACCGGCCTGCCGATCCCGAGGAGATGGACGACTCAGACACGGAGGCGGTCGAGGAGAGCCGGATAACGCGCCGTAGGGGGTGGAAGTGCATCCAGCGCTTCCTCAAGCGAGACCCGTCGGAGTGGCTGGGGCGCATGGGATCACTTCAAACCTGGCTGCGCTTTCTGTGTGCCGGGGGAGATGATGCTCAACGCCTCCATCTAACGGTCCGTGATTTTATGGCCGAAAAGATGCGCGAGAGCTGCCGGCGTGCCGACGTCACACAAAGTCGGGACATGTCGGAGAGCACGCGGGCGCTCCTCGTGGCGGAGCAGGAAGTCCGGCGCCTCGAAGGGCAGGCGGCAGAGAAGGATGCCTTCGTCGCAACGTGTACCGAGCTTGTGGAGCAACTAGCAGCCCAGCTGGTTGACGCCCAGGTACAGTTGACGGAGGCGGGCCAAAAAATGGTCACAATTCAAGTCGAGCGGGAGCGTGCACAGGCCAGAATCGACGAACTGCGTGCTGCGACCGCCGACGAGGAGAGGGCACGCAGAGAGCGAGAAGCAGCTCTGGAGGCCGCCAGCCAAAGGGTAGCGGCATTAGAAAGGCTTATCCAGCACGCTAATCCTTAGGGGCTTTGTTTTGCCGTTCCCAAAACATTTGCTTCCGCTACTTTGATCCATTTGTATGAATCAATATATTTATCTGCATCTTTTGGCTTAACATGCTCAACCACAATTCGTTGTCTTGCGGGAGTGTTAACCAAGCATCAGGCATCCATAATTGGGCCTGGATTTCTGGAGAAAAGAGGGAGGTCATTCCTAGGAAAGGAGACCTCAGACCTAATCAATGTATCATCCCCCCAACTTGTTCCAACACACGAGCGGGACAACGCTAGGGGCGTTGAGATTTTATCCGAACATAGGGAAATGAGAAAGGGTGAATCGCGTGTCCCGAATCCAGACATCCACAATGGTCGGCCTTCCAGGAAATGCCCAAGACGGTAGGCGGACAGTGGATCGACCATAACAACTGCAATAGATGGACCGAAAAAGGCCATCATTCATATTGCAGGAGGCGGACCACATGTCATCATGAATACCGCTTTGGGGTTCCTTCAGACACAAGGGTGGAAATCCCGATCAACAGGGCATGCGAAGCGTGGGGCGAAGTGACGATTTGTTCGGATAGAATCCAACGCTCTCAAAATTGCGCCACCGTGGGGAAAGCGTATTAGGCGGATGCACTAATCCGGTCGTGAGTCACCCCAATTCTTAGACAGCACCTCTCTAACGAGGAAACTGTCGCTTCCCATCCTTGCGATGGGGCATCCCGAGCTGAATCGGGGAGAATATCACAACTGCACCACTCTACCCGAAGTCAGGCCAGACGGCCGGCGACGAGGAGGGGCGGGACATAACGATCCCTGAGGCTGGACCCGAGTCGGAATGCCCGGGCGTTCCTACGTACTCCATCAGGCTGGAGATCAAGCCACACGTAGTTCTGAGAGTGCAGTTTAACGTCATGCAGGATGTAGGACCCCATTTGGGGAGATCTTAGTTTAGGGTCATAGAGCTCGGACCATAGGGGTAGATCTTAGTTTAAGGTCTTAGAGCTCGGACCATAAGGGCTAGATCATAGTTTATGGTCTTAGAGCTCGGACCATAAGGGCTAGATCTTAGTTTAAGGTCTTAGAGCTCGGACCATAAGGAGAGATCTTAGTTTAAGGTCTTAGAGCTCGGACCATAAGGAGAGATCTTAGTTTAAGGTCTTAGAGCTCGGACCATAAGGAGAGATCTTAGTTTAAGGTCTTAGAGCTCGGACCATAAAGAGAGATCTTAGTTTAAGGTCTTAGAGCTCGGACCATAAGGAGAGATCTTAGTTTAAGATCTTAGAGCTCGGACCATAAGGAGAGATCTTAGTTTATGGTCTTAGAGCTCGGACCATAAGAACCTCAAAGTACGCCGCATCGTGGTCCTATCCCCTGGATATGCGAAGACGCACTGAGGGATAGCGTCAAGAGTGTCGAGGTTTCGCCTGGTCAGAATGGGAGGTGGAAACTGTGAATCATGCGGCCATTCACTCAAGGACTGGGGGCACCCGAGTAACGATATGGGAGTACCGCCGACCGTGGCGGAAAAGCAGCATCAATATCGCACTAACCGTTGGTGGAATGAGGCAGCAAACGAGCATCGACCGCTCAATCGCAGGATTCATATCGATTTGCTGCCCGAGGCCATTGGGGGTACCGGCCCGAGTCGGTGGGAGAGCACTGAGGCATTGTGTCCGAACCGTTCACGGGGGCTCCACCCAGGGCGTAGACGATGGGTCCGAATGAAAGGGAGCACGAAGCCTGAACAGTGGAAGTAACCTGACCAAGCTGAACCTGACACTCCTGGCAATAAACCAGAGTACTCTTGACACCGGTGGACCACGGCAAGGGGTCGGGTTACATGCCTTGAGGGTGACCTGAAGGCGGCGGATTCCCCAGAGAAGGGGGAATCTCTAAGAGGTGGGGGGCTGGACCCGAAGTTTCAAACATCCGGGCGTTCCTACGTATCCCATAAGGATGGGAATCAAGCCACACGTAGTTCTTGAAGCGCGGCGCAACACAATCAGGCACCAGCGCGAGGAAGAGTGCGGGTCTGACCCTCGCACACAGAAGGAGCAGCATTTGATATTTCTTGTTTGTCCTTAAAGATGAATGGTTTTTTCTTCGTGCAGCGACATGGCTGTGATGAAAGAATCACTGGCGTCGCCGCAATAATCAAGCCGTGAAAGGCATTGATGAATGGCGTGGTTATTAACCAGAGCCCAACGTGAGTGTCCCCTGAGGAGAACATCACGATGCAGTGTCGTTTCTCGTCGGGCGGCCAAGACGATCACAGTTTACGGTCGTGTGGTAGGACCATGGAGGAATCCGCTTATCGCGGTACGGCAGACACGGTGGAGGTGGGAACATACCCGGCCCTGTGGTCACGCACGATTCCAGGAGAAGAGTCTTGGGATAGGGGTCTGCGTATGTCCATCACCCGAGGGGAAGAGATGCTAGCCTCCAGATATACTGGGCCCAGAACGCGATTGTTCGAGCGACTCCTTCCTCCTTTTGGGGACGAGGGTCCAGCTACGCATGGCCCTTAGGGAGGATATCCGCATATATCCTTGGTGCTCAGATCATGGGAGCCTCGAACGACATCATTACCCTGGTTGGTCTGCCGAACGTGTAGAGGTGTACTGAAGGTTAGTATGAAGAGAGTGTCGAGATTCCACTACAACGCACAAAGGCGGAGTGTGATGAGGACTGCGCAACCAATGTTCAGAGCCTGAAAGAGCTGACATGGCGATCAAGGATGTTGCTGACGCATTCGCAACACAACATCCGATCGCGTCAGCCTAAGACGGGGCAAGCAAACGAGCATCAACCGCTCAATCGCAGGATTCATATCGATTTGCGGCCCAAGACCCGCCGGTAAATCGACTCAGAGCGGTGGGAGAGCACTGAGGCATCGTACCCAAACCGCTAACGAGGATCCCTTTGAGTGAAGGCTCGAACAAGAGGGAGCGCGAGGCCTGACAATCAACACAGGACTTGTCGGGATTGAATCTGACACTACGAGTCATAGACCGGAGTACCCAAAACATGTTAACAGACCACCGGAAAGGGTCGGAGGACTCACCCTGAGAGCAACCAAAAGAGGGCAGATCCCCGTGATCAACCAAGAGACAGGGCTGGACCTGAGACACAAGCGTCCAGGCGGTCCTACGTATCCCATAAGGATGGGAATCAAGTCATACGTAGTTCTTGAAGTGCAGTTTAACGTCATGCAGGACGATGAGGGGTGCGAGGTAGTCTCACACACGGGGGGAGGCGTACGGCGCGGCCAGTAGACCAACGTGAATGAGGACATAATCCCCCGCTCACGCTACACGCCTCACACAAAAAGGAGGGGAACTGGGGCCGGAGGCCCAACGCGGGATAGAGATTCCCGAGAAATGGGGCTGGGCCTGAAACATGAATGTCCAGGCGGTCCTACGTATCCCATAAGGATGGGAATCAAGCCGCACGTAGTTCTTGAAGTGCAGTTTAACGTCATGCAGGACGAATGCTGAACAGTTTAACGTCTTGTAGCTCGGACGTAGTGCAGTTTAGCGTCATGCAGGACGAAGCACTTGGCAGTTTAACGTCATGCAGCGCGGACGAATGCTGAACAGTTTAACGTCTTGTAGCCTGGACGAATGCAGTTTAACGTCGTGCAGGACGTGGGCACACTCAGACAAAGTACTGCTTGAGGAACCAAGCGTTGGTGGGAGGAGTGACAAGCTCACCATCCATAGTCGCTAGGGAGTACGCGCCATTGGGATAGACCTTGTGGACAACAAAAGGTCCCTCCCACTTGGGCTCCAACTTGGGCGGCTTCCTGCCGGGGATCATCGGCGCTCTTAGGGCTAGCACTAGATCACCCTGCAGGAAGGAGCGGAGGCGAACCTTCTTATTGAAAGCTCGATCCATTCTGCTTTGATGCCTCTCCAAGTTGTGCAAAGCGCGAAGTCTATTCTCATCCAGTGCTTCCAACTCGACTAGACGGGCTTCAGTAACTCTGTCTGGCGCTTGCTGGTCGTAGACCGCAGTGCGCAAGGACGGCAACTGGATCTCGATGGGCAGGACAGCCTCAGCTCCATACACCAGGGAATAAGGGGTCATCTGGGTGGAATTGCAAGTCGTCGTCCGATAAGCCCAGAGGGCGTTGGGGAGCTTGTCCGGCCAACTCTTATTGTTCTGACCAACCATCTTTTGCAGAATGTTATAGAGGGTTTTGTTGAACGCCTCGATCTGTCCATTCGCCTGCGCATGATAGCGAGATGTATGGTTCGAGCGAATGTTATACATGGCGTACAACTTCTTCAACTCGGCTGCTCGGAAATTGGTTCCGTTATCCGTGAGGATAGCGTGAGGCACTCCAAATCGATAGATGATGTTGGAGGTCACGAAGTCAGCGATCGAACAGGATTTGACCTCTCTGAGCGGAATCGCCTCTGCCCATTTGGAGAAGAAGTCCGTGGCGGTCAGAATGAACCGGCACTGGCGAGCTATCGCCGGTGGGTATGGTCCCACAACGTCCAGACCCCAGACTGCGAAGGGCCAGGAATACCTAGTGGTGTGGAGAGGCTCCGGCGGCCGATGCACAAAGTTCTCATGAACCTGGCACGCATGGCACCTCCTGGCATACTCGATGCAGTCATGGATCATGGAGGGCCAGAAGTATCCCAACCTCCGAATCTGGTGGGACAGCTTCGGCCCAGTCTGGTGGGCGCCACACGAACCAGCATGAACCTCTTGCATGACTCGTGGGATCTCAACTCCCTGAAGGCAACGGAGGAGAACACCATCAAACCCGCGTTTGTAGAGGATCTGCTCCAGGCCGGGACTACTATGGAGGACAAACTGCGATGCGCGGCGTCGAACTCGCTCGCGCTCGGCCCGATCCGATGGAAGAATGCCATGTTGGAGGTACTCAACCAAAGGCGTCCTCCAATCAGGGGCTGATCCGACTGTCATATCTGGGGTACTCGGGGCTCCGGGCCTAGGGGCAACCGTGGTAAGATTACTTACCAACGGGCCGCGATATTCTTCCGGGATAACGGGAGCGATGAGCCTGCGGCGCGTCACGCGGACGATCAGGTTGTCCTGTTCAGGTTCCGCAAGTGACGCAGCAAGGCTAGCCAAAGCATCTGCTTGACCGTTCTGCGACCGGGGAATATGGACAATTTCCGGCCGAGAAGGGAACCGGGCCATCAGAAGGAGGGTGCACTCCAACAATGGCACAAGTTCCGGCTTCCTGACAACGTAGTCGCCATTGATCTGCTTAATGACCAGCTCGGAGTCCCCTTTCACACACAGACGGGGCACGTCGATCTCGAGAGCCAACTCGAGGCCGGTGATGAGGGCATGGTATTCCGCCTCATTGTTGGTACAACCCTCTGACAACAGGAACGAGTATGGTAGCACGGCTCGCTCCGGGGTAATGAAGACGATGCCCAAGCCCACTCTGTTGAGCTTAGGATTATCGAGTCTTCTACCGGTGGGGCTCCGGGAGGCACCGTCAAAGTGCATCTGCCAGCATGGATCGGCTCGATCAACCGAGAGAATGGTCTCATCAGGAAAGCCTAGATCCAGCGGCTGATCCGCGGAGGTCGGGTGAGCGGCCAGAAAGTCTGCCAATGCTTGCCCTTTGATGGCCTTCTGAGACACATACCTGATGTCGAACTGCTGGAGAATCACAGCCCACCGCGCTAGACGGCCAGTCAACATAGGCCGGCTCAGGATATATTTCAACGGGTCTACCCGAGAAACCAACTGTACCTCATGGTGCTGCAAGTAGTGCCGTAATTTCTGTACGGAAAATACGAGCGCCAGGCAGCTCTTCTCGATGGGGGAATACCTGACTTCCGCGTCGAGGAGCATGCGACTGAGGTAATAGAGGCTATTCTCCGTTCCCTCGTTGTTCTTCTGGGCGAGAAGGGCACCCAGGGACCGTTCCAGGGCGGTCACATAGAGGACCAGCGGCTTTCCGGATACAGGCGGCATCAGGACCGGAGGTTGAAGCAGGTACTGCTTGATTTCCTCGAAAGCGGTCTGACACTCTTTATCCCATACATAGGTGGCACCTTTCTTCATGAGCCGAGAAAAGGGCTTACACTTGCCGGCCAGATTCGCGATGAATCGGCGTATATAGGCTAAGTGGCCTTGGAACCCTTGCAGTTCCCGGACGGTACCTGGGGGAGGCATCTGGCTAATCGCCCTGATTTTCTCTGGGTCGATCTCAATACCCCAGTATCTCACCACAAATCCAAGGAACTTTCCGGAGGTGACCCCAAAGGCACACTTCAACGGGTTCATCTTCAGGCAGCGAGACCGGAGGAAGCCGAACACTTTCTCAAGATCATTGCGATGGTCCTGACGCTGGCGCGATTTGACAACCAAGTCGTCGACGTAGCATTCCACCAGTGTGCCGAGGATTGGCTTGAATATGCGGTGCATCGCCCGTTGATAGGTGGCACCTGCATTCTTCAGGCCGAAGGGCATGACCCGGTAGCAAAAGGTACCTTGGGGGGCCCTGAAGGCAGTGAACTCCTCATCCTCAGGGGCCATCCGAATTTGGTTGTATCTGGAGTATCCATCCATGAAGGAGAGGGCTTGGAACCCTGCCGTGGCATCAATCAACAGCTCTGTCACTGGAAGGGGAAAATCATCCTTCGGACAGTGGTGGTTGAGATCGCGGAAGTCGATGCAGACTCTAATCTGCCCGTTCTTCTTCCTGACCGGCACAATGTTGGCCAGCCATTTGGGGTACTGAACTTCCCTCACGAAGTTGGCTTTGATAAGCTTGTCAACTTCGGCCTCAACCATGGCACCGTGGGATGGGTGCATCTTCCTGGGAGGCTGCTTGAACCCGCGATGGTTCGTCGGGAGACCAAGGCGGTGGACGGCTACCTGAGGATCTAGCCCCGGCATCTCGTCATAGCCCCAAGCGAACACATCACGGTGCTGCCTGAGAAAGTCCACGTACTGCTGCCGCTCCTCAGAGGGCATGGCGGCACTAACCAATGTGGGTCTTGGATTGGCCTCGGTTCCAAGGTTCACCTGTATTAACTCATCGTCCGTGGCGGGGACGCCCTCCTCAAAGGCTGGGGGGTGCGTCTTCCATATCCTCTCCGCTCGGGGAGGGATCGTCCACGGGAGAGACTGCGTTGGAAACTGCATTGGGGCTACCAGATCCTGCTGGGCCACTGGTGCTGGCGCGGGCGGTCGCGGCCATCTCATCAGGAGACTCGCGGGCCGTCGAAACCATGGCGACGTCCAACCGATGAATCGAGAGGACGTAAGCGTCATCCAGACTTGCCCAGGGATCACTTGCAACAGCGACAGGCTCAACCTCACCTGCCAGGATCTGCTTATCCTTGCTGTTGTAATAGTCCGCATCCAGATAGTGGGCTTCACACGAGGCAAAAGGAGAGGCATCTCCTTGAAGCACGCCTACTCGACCATTAAGGGAGTATTTGAGACATTGGTGTTATGATGAGGGAACCGCCGCATGAAGGTGGAGCCATGGCCTGCCCATCAATGCGTTATACGCAGTGTCCTGAGAGACTACCATGAATTCGGTGTTGGCAACCATGTCACCGAACTGGGTCTTCAAACGTATCTTGCCGACCGGAGTTTGCTCGGTGCGGTCGTACCCCTGGATCCTGAGGTCGGAGGGAATCAAGTCATCCTCAGACAACCCCAATCTCCGGAGCGTCCGAGTTGGAATCAGGTTAATCCCGGACCCCGTGTCGACAAGACAGCGCCAGACTTCAAGGCCATTGAACTGGCCAGTGACATACAGCGGACGGATATGTCCCTGTATAGGAGGGTCTTCATCCTTACCAGAGAACGAGATAACTGCCTGACATTCGGCGTCCTCGATCGTTTCGGCGTGAAAGGCCTCTGCAGCCGCAACCTCTGTCTCAAACTGGAGGGGGCTTTTCAGGGAATCAGCGAGTGCCTCGCACATCTCAGATGACATGCGCAGGGCCTCAAGGATGGAGAGACTTGCTGGGATGTCATCCAAGTGCTTCAGGACATCATACTTTTTGGCCAAGCGCGAGCCCCTGGTTGCAGGAGGTTGCTCTGCGGTTGGTGGCATAACGGGCCTTGCCGGTTGGATCGGCGGCCGACTGGTACATGGCGCATCTCGCTGTTCACTGGTCGCAGTCCGGGAAATGGTCACCGTACTGGAGTCAGGAGGCCGGGATGGACTCGTGGCAGGGCGGAGCTGGTCGCGACGCGGCTGAGGCGGTTCTGCCTGGTCCCACACCACAAACAGTGGCGGAGGCGAATCCGTCATCCCCGGATGGGGGGGCTGTGCGCGCTGAGCTCGGTTTTGAGCCTGCTGCCTAGTCTCAGTGGCGTGCACGGCCTGGATGGAGGTACCAACGGCTGTGCCCCGGCGACTCCTGTTGCTGCGGTTCTTCCGACGGTAGCGACGACCGGGGACACTAGGGAGGTCCACCTGGTGTTCTTCAACGTCGGGAACCGAAAAAGGATTTACCAGCTCGACGGTATTAACCGAAGCATACCCAATACTGTCATCGGATGAATCATTCACCACGGGGTGGATCCGAGGAGGGATCCCCATCTCCGGGGGCATGAAATCGCCGAGAGTGCGGGATAGTGGCGGAACTGGTGGGGCGTGCTCTTCCTTCTTGCGCTGCCGCCGTTTGCTCCTTTTGGAAGAGGCAGGCTGGGACGACGATGCCGAAGCAGCACCCGCAGATTCTGGGGGCTCAGGCTGATTCAAGCGCGCACAGATGATTCCATGGGCGCGAATGATCGTCTTGCGGGCCATCCAGTTTTTATACTTCTGGGACCCGCGGTCGGAGACCAGCTGCCATTCGTCCTCATCGCCGCTATCGTCATCTGATCCCACGAACACGCCCGCCACTTGTGCTGGAGCTGGGCCCAACCTGATTACATTGTTGTTAATCTGGTCTTGGAGCCAATCCTTAAACACATAGCACCGCTGGATGGTGTGCCCCAGGGCCCGATGGTAGGGGCAGTAGCGGGAGTTATTCGTAAGATGTGCCTCCTCTGGCTTCCAACACTCAGGCAGTCGCACAATCCTCTGCTCCAGGGCGCTCCGGAAATAACCGGGGACTTGATCCTCATGAAATGAGTAAGTCAGGTGTCGCGGGCCCCTGGGAGCGTGGTCTTGACGAGGGTCTAGAGGGGCCGGCCGAGGAGGTGGACCCTGATTATCTCGCCTGGGTTGTGGCGGTACATTACGCGGAGGGGCCGGCCGGTTCTGAGGCTGCCGCTGCTGGGCCGGGAACTGAGCCCGTGGAGGCGGATTCCTGTGAGGCTGTGGAGCTGGTCTCGCCGGCAGCAGCTCCAACGGCCTGGGAGCCTCTATCTGGGCCACAGCAGCGGGCTCAGCCCTGTTGGCTCTCCTTGCAGGAATCATAGGAGGCAGCGGGTGTGCCTGGCTGGCCTGTTGCAGGGCTTCCTCAAGACGTTGAGCTTTGTCTGAGAAGTCCCTGAACCCTCCGGGGTAATTTTGAGTGATCAGGGAAGGGACCAGCTCGGTCTTGACGTTCCCGATGCACATTGTCAGCAACTGCTCCTGAGTCAATGGCATGTCAAGGGAATACGTGAGACCCTTCCATCGGGCGACGAAGTCCGCGACTCGCTCATCAGGCCTCTGCTTGCACTTGAAGAGGTCTGCGATACTTGTCTTCTGGGTCGTGGAACTGAACTGGTAGAGGAACTGTCTACGGAGGTCCTCCCAGCTGGTTACCGACCCGACGGGGAGCTGGCTATACCAGACAAATGCTGGCCCTTCCAGTGTCTGAACAAAGCAGCGAAGCTTAGCGGCCTCTTGCTGCGCCGGAGTCCCCAACATAGGCCCGCACCTCGAGTTGAAGTGGGCTAAATGCTGTGGTGGATCTCCAGTCCCGTTGAAGGGGGCAAAAGTGGGATTCCCGAATCCCGGAGGCACCGGCATGTCATCCACCCATGCTGGGTAGGGCTTGCCGTCCGGTGGGATCGCCACCTGCCGAGTCTCCAAGGCTTCCAAGCGGGCAATGAGTGCCGCCATCGGATTGTCCGGACATGGGTTCCAGTCCTGGCGAGGATCTCTAACCACGAGCGCATTGCATGGCCCTTCAATCGGTTCGTCGACCGGGTCGTCGAACTCGGCAGCTCGTGGGATGGCGGGCGGAGCGGCCCTTGGGGCAGCGGGAGGAATCCGAGCGGGGTCTCTCAGGTAGTCACGCCGCTCGGGAGGGTGTGGCGAAACATACCGCGCCCTCTTGCCGTAGGAAATGGCCTCTCTCCTGTCGGCGAACACGGCGTAATCACGGTTGCCCGGCAGAGTCTCATCGAGGAGCGGTTGTTCCGGTCCCTGCTGTCCTGGCCTGGGATCACCGTAGTCAGGCCGCCGTTCTGCAGCGCGCTCGGCGAGGAGCTGATCAACTAGCTTCTTCTGTTTGGCGAGCTGCTGACGTAGCGTAGCCTTCTCGGGATCCTCCTCTTCCCTCTGCATGGAGGCAGATGGGTCGGCGGGCTTTATAGCCTCGCTGTGCTCTTTTCCTTTGCTGACGTTTCGGCTCAACGTCAGTGCTTCAGTGGGTGCGGGGAGCCCCAGGAGGTTTCTCTGATGACGAGTAACTCTCACTGATGGATCTGACGACGGCTTGTCTTCGGGGGGGAAGCCCCCGTCGAGAAGTTCCAAGTCGTTCCCCTCTCCCGACAGGTCAGCCATATTGACCGTTCCTGTCCCTCGGGATATACCCTCAGGGCCACCCAGCGAATCGGGCTGTCGGCGGATCACACTGAAGCGTAGGCAGCATACTGCCCCCATCCACAGATATACACGCGGGGAGTGGCTTCCTCGATAACTTTGCGGAGTACTTGAAAACACTCGACGCATCGTTGTTGGAGGGCCTCGTGGTGCCCAAATGACCCGGGGTGCCGAGCCGCGGGGAGCATGGCCAAGTCAATTTGACGGCACTGCTCACCAATATCCTCCAGGTGCACTTGACTCCCGGGGTATGGCATTTGTAGGCGGTGAAGACAGGAGCGAGTCTCCCGGAGAGTTCGGCGGAAGCATTCGAACTCATCCGGGGTGAGCGATTCGGGTGCATCAAAGCCCGGTCCTGCGACTGGCCAAAACTTCTCAGGGAAGTGGACCTCTGCAAGGACGGTCCAGAAGTTCCACGACTCAAACTCGGGACCCAGATCTCCTTGGTCCTCTTCTATGGCTGGGAACGGACGGGGAACCGGCAGTGGTGCCGAGGCGGGCCGCCGGGCTGACGGGCTGGCCGGCGGTGAATACGGCGAACAGGCCGATTGGCCTCCATATCCCGGGCCGCCCTCTGAGGGTGGCGGTGCCCTGGCTACCACATCACGATAGGACGGGCCGGCGAGAGAACATCCTGCCGTAGCATCGGTGCTCTCCGAGGGTGCACCAAATCGTGGTTCGACCGTCGGTCCCCAGAAAAAGTCTCCGGCTTCTCCGATCGAGACGGAAGGCACTTCCGGAGGGGCCGGTACCAACCGCAAGCTTGATCCTTGGGGGTCTACCAGGCCCTCGTTACCCCGGATATACCTTCGGAGAGAAGCGGGGATCACATCGATCTCGCTCTCGGGGAGCACGAGGCTGACGTGCCGCATTCCTACCCCTGCCCTTGACTGGCGGGATTGAGGAAAGGGCTCTGTCGCCGAATCGTACTCCGCCTCTGAATCAGAGAAGCGAACCAGTCGGACCTCTGTCCGGAATTCCGTAACTTTCTTCCCTCGGCGTCGACGCCTTGCCTTCCTGCCCCTGGGTGGTTCTCCGGGGCAGGGCTGACCTCTGTCCTGGCGTCCTCCGGCCGCACTGGTACTGGGGCCGAGAGGACTGGGAACCAAGGTGCGAGGAGCACCGGGACAGATATCAAAGGGGACGCGGGGAGAGATGATTCCGGGCAGGCCTCCGGGCCGGGATCGGAAGGTGGGATGACCCATGCCTCCTGGATCGGCCACACGGAGTAGATCCTGCCGGTGAATAGCGCTACCGCGAGGTGGTCCGCGGCGGCTACTGCCTGCACCAGCAACCGGGAGTGTCGACCCAACCTGCCTTTGGGGCGGTCGGGGCCTCGATCCAGGTCGGGCATAGGAGTTCCCCTGCTCAGGATGCGCAGAGGCCTGGCGACTCGAGCCAGCAGTGGCTTGGGCCAATGCCGCCGCTGTTGCTAGAGCCCCAAGGTGGGCATCCTCTTCCGCTCATCCCCGACGTTGGCGTCGGGACAGGCGAGTCGGAATGAGCGGCGCGGGCAGGTGGAGAGCCCGCTCTTCGACTGGAGAGGCCTGGCGGCGGTGTCGCCGTGGCCTGGCGGGAGTCCTTACCGTAGATCCCTGGAGCGAATCCCGGATAGGGTGATCCCGGGCATCTTCCACCTCATCCGCATAGGGAAGGGAACTGTCAGAGCGCTCCGGGGATAAGCTCCCGAAGCGATTGGACGTTGAGGTAGGCAGCGGTGCCTCCCTGCGCGGCCCTCGGGGGCGGCAGTGGTGGCGAGGTGCATCCTCCTCAAGGTCTAGGCGAGCCATTTCCCTAGTGGGGATGACTCCCTCTTCCTCATATCTCCGCACCAGGGTGTTGATCACCCTTCACTGGATGACCTCCGAGGGGGAGAGAGGGCGTGGTCGTCCCGCAATTGCGGCTGCTGGGACGACTGTGGAACGGGCGGGGCCGCGCGAAGTAGCCGCGTCGGTGTTTCCCCTATCCCTGCGCCAGTGGGCGGGTGGCGATCGGGCATTGGATCGGGCGACCTGATTTCTGAAAGCAGGGAGAAGAACCCATTAACACTGACAGGAAAAAGGAATCGTCAACCAACCATTAGCGCCACGACGCCTTCCGTGGGGGGAACCCATGCCCTCGACGTTGCGAGACGGAGTGCCTGATGTCCCTTCCCCAGCCCCTGGCGGGTAAGACTGAATGCTTGGCCGGGAAACATGCCGGTCTTCCAACACCTCTGAAAGCCATCGGTCTTCGTATCGAGGAGAAGAGATTCACGTCGGGTTCACCATTTTTCTGTTTCGGTGCGGATGTGCGTCGGGTTACGTTGTTCCGCCAGGACGCGTTCGCGCGTGCACCCGTCAACCCGAGGGGATGGGCGCGCGGCTTGTGGTCCCGCAGTCCCGCTTTCCAAGGGCGGGCGGCATTCGTCCCTTATTCAGGGGCGTCTGCTCCTTGATCGAAACCGGGATGATGGGATGTCGACTCCTCCTTCCTTGGACGTCTCCTCGGAACTCGTCGCCTAATCCGGGTCTCCCTCATAGACTTAAGAATGTTCGTGAATCTCGTTCTCGGCGCCATATCTTCATGGACACCGGTTAATTACGCTGCTTCCGCCCGGACGTTCCAAGGAGTCTGGTCGGGGCAGCAACCTGCGGTGAGGAGGCCGAGTGGCTCTGGGTGCTGGGGGCGTGTCGTAACACTGCGGCTCTGCACGTCTGTCTTCCGCCCCTAATAGGGCTTCTCGAAGGCATGATGGCCTGAGGCATCCCGTACTGGGTGCGGGGAACTGTGTCACCTGAGGTTTTCCTCAGCTTCCCATGTTTAACACGAGGTATGCCGCGAGTTTAACGTCCAGCGGGGACGGCATCGGACCGATCAACACGAAAAGTGGATCAGATGACAGAACCCCTTGCGGGGAACCTCCGACGCTGGGGCCAGCACATGGGCGGCTTCCCAAGTAACGTGGAGTGGAGTGAAGTGGCATGACCCCACCGGGATGTGGCGGCCCGGGTAAGGATCAGGATGGATGATGGAGTGAAGAGCTTGGACCCCGTAGGGGCTTCCTACGTACCGCGCGTTAGCACGGATCAAAGTCAACGTAGTTCGGGTGTACAGTTTAACGTCGTGCTGGACGTCGGCAAGCCGACTCACGAAGAGGTCGAGGCCGCCGGGCGGAGGATTGAACCGAACCACCTCGCACAGAGGGGGATGGAACGGCCGGGTGGGTCACAGTTTCACGTCATGCTGGACGATAAAAGGAGAAATGGAAGAAGGGGCTGTGGGGAGGCACAGTGGAGATACACACAGGCAGTCTCCCACAGGGGCGGATTCATAGGTGAATCGACGCAAGCGTGAACCCTGGAGGGGTCCACTGATGGACGAACCGACGTAAATACGACCGGGACGACCAGGTGGTTGTCTTGGACCTCAGGGAGGCTTCCTACGTACCCTGTTTAGAAGACAGGGATCAAAGTCCACGTAGTTCATTCTGTCAGGACTTACGCACTTGAGGCAGCCCGGATGCGGCAAAACTCAGTTGGAAGGGACTTGGACCGAAAGTAGGAGACACCTCGATCCCAGTCACACCCTCTACTGGTTTCGGCAGTGCGGAGGCGCAATGGAGATACACATGTGCAGCCTCCCACGAGAAACTAGGGGTTTGTAATAGCCTGCCCCCGTAGGGAAAAGCCACTCCCATTAAATCGTCCCAAAAGCGGGACAATCCCGACATCCCTGCAGAGACGAGCGGGTGGGGGCCACATCCAAATCGGGGGAGACCCTTCGTGCAGAGCACGGGATCGGATGATGCGGACGGTTTAGCGTCTTGCCAGACGAAGTACAGTTTAACGTCGTGTGTTGAGGACGAAGCGGACGGTTTAACGTCTTGCCGGACGAAGCACAGTTTAACGTCGTGTGTTGAGGATGAAACACTTGGCAGTTTAACGTCTTGCAGCGCGGACGATGGGGGCTAGGGAGTTTAGCGTCGTGCAGCTTGGACGGGTGTGCAGTTTAACGTCATGCTGGACGTATGGGCAGTTTAACGTCATGCGGGACGAATGCGCAGTTTAACGTCATGCTGGACATATATGCAGTTTAACGTCATGCTGGACAAATATGCAGTTTAACGTCATGCTGGACATTGTGCAGTTTAACGTCATGCAGGACGAATATGCAGTTTAACGTCATGCTGGACGAATGATTGCCGCCGATGGGTCCGTGTCACTTCGCACGAGCCTGGAAGGCTGCACGGGAAGACATCGCACGGTTTGGGCACCCAAGATGAGGATCATCGGGCGCCACGCAGGCGGGTACCCTCAAGGGGTCAAGGGAGGCGACCCTGGCGGATTGCTCGCAAAAGAGGAGCTTTGCGCGCAAAACCGCGGGTCGGCGCGCAAAATGGCGGGCTGGCGCGCAATTGGGCCAGCGCTTCACGCGCGGATGATTGGGATTGCGCGCACCGGGCTTCGGGTAGCGCGCGGGGGCAACGGCTCATTCTCTAACGAATGGCCACTTTGAAAATGGGGGGTGCGCGCAATCGGGCTGGATTGCGCGCACCCGGGGGGCAATTGCGCTCAAGAGGCTTCTTTTGCGCGCAAAGACCTTGGGGTTGAAATTTATTCAAAGGAAATGAGCCAAGGGGATTGCGCGCGAAGGCGGACCCCAAGGCTCTATTGCGCGAAAGAAAGGAGGTTACCTGAAGATCGGCATTGCGCGCGGAAGGGGTTGGATTGCGCGAACGAGCGACGCTTCGGATTCCGGCAACCTTCGAAACGTCGGTGGTCGCCTTATATTTATAGGCAACCCCGGGCGCGGAATCCGGTCTCGGGCGCGCAATTCGCTTCGCGGGCGCGGAATCAGGACCCGGCGCGCAAAGGAGCCGGGCAGGCCACGACGCGCAAAATAGCGCGCCGGCCCGGCACATTGCGCGCATCCCAGGAGGATTACGCGCCGCGACTCAACTTTGCGCGCGGACCTCTGAAATTTCGCGCAAGTCCTCCGGGCCCTCCGGAACGTGCCTCTGACTCCAAATATCACTTCGCTTTCCGCATCCAGAGCTTCGTTTGGGAACAACGGACTTTTCCGGCGTCTACAATGGGACATGGACTAATGCTCCAAATAACCATGGGTTGTGAGGCATGAAATGATGCTCTGAATACCCACGAGGGTGCTATACATGATGTTATACACCCATTAATTAACATTGGTCTGTGGGTCTAATTGTTCGTGCAGGAAATGAGTGAATGGTTATTGAAGGCTGTTGTGACATAAAGATTTGTGAATTGATTATGAGAATGGTTTTAGAATTATTAATGAATTTTTTGAACAACTATTAGTGGATGGACCCAGGAGAGAATCACAATTTTAGTGGATGAGAATAGACATAATATATGAAAATTTTAATTTAATAACTTCTAATGTGTTATCCAAGCCAATGTTCAAGCTTGGATTCAGTATTTACTTTGACTACTTAGATGGTCTTCAGAGACACCTTTGGTGAGTGACTTATATGGGGGATTTCGGTATTTGGCGTAATCTCAATACTTTTATAATATGATTTGAGTAATTGATAAATGAAAATCATTGTGTAATGATTGTTGAGTATGCATGAAAAATGAATACTGCATGTTCATACACTAGGTGAGGGCTGAAGCATGTACTTGTGTATATAGTTACATGGTACTGCTTACATTATTTTATGCATGCCTTCATGTGTTTTAAATTATTTATTAAATGACTGGATTTGGGGTAGACATCGGTGGTCCCAACCTACAAAGAATTATATCACACACCGTACTCAGTTCGCCGTTGCACTGTGTACCCCAGTAGATTTTATTTGGTTGCATGAATATGCTATATATATATATACTTGGGAGTTAGGGGCAGAGGACTGAGTGGAGGCTCGGGATGCTTGAAGAGATCTCCCTTGAGGATTTGATTCATTATTTTTTTATTTTTTTATTGGAATGTAAAGAATGTTGTTTGGTTCACTGTTTTTACATTTGTATCATTAGCATGTCATGCAAGCATCTGCTGTATAACTCGGGGTTGGCCACTTATAAAACAACTATTATTTGGCTTCCGCTGTTTTCCATTTATGAGTTACTGCTTCCACTATTGACTGTTATTGACACTGATATACCACTTTACAACTCTAATATGTGGGTATAGATTCTCCACTGACTATCCTTAGACTCTCACTGCTAGTCGGCAGCCTCTGGCGTACGGCGAGACGCACTTGAGGTCATGTGGAGACCAGTCTAGCCCTTGGTTCGGGGGTGAGCCAGGTCAGGACGTTTTATTAAACACAATAATATAATATTAATGACTAGGATATAAATATAACTCTATTTAAATAGTGATATCTCAAATACATTTTTTTTTGAGAAAACACATGAAATTAATTTCTAAAGAAAATATCCATTCCTCCCAAAAAATGTTTTCCATCATCAAAATGCCACACAATTTTAGAAGAAATAATATTGTGTGAATATTAATAGTATGTTGTTAGGATAATCTTTTGTAAAATAATGAATTATGAAATTGTAAATTTTATTCATGTTGTACATCATTTAAAAAAAATTCTTCTCATACTTTTTCCTGAAATATCAAAATGTACCTCATATAAAAAAATCACAAAAAATATCTCTCATATAATTTTATAAAAATATAAAAATGGGTAAAATTGAATTTATAAAATTTTACTAGAATCCTTTTACATATTTAGGAAACATGTAAAATAATGATAAATAAAACCTAGTAAATACTTATAAATAAATAATTTTAGATAATAATGAGATTACAAAATTTTCCATTACCTTTTGTCTGGTATGCTTTATATATATCAAAACATCATTTATAATGATTTAAATAATGTTATAGATTTATTACATAATTATAATTGTTTTTATGATATTATTTTTGATCATATTTTAATCCATTTTTAGTAACATTTCGTTGTTACTCGTTAGTTTTTATTAACTACTTTGTGTTATTAGGAATGTTTTGTCATCTATGTTATGATTGCTCTTTTAAGTATATAATTATATAATTTACATAATGATATTAATATAATATATTTCATATTTATTCATTAAATTCATTTATATAATCATGTTTTAATTATAATTGTGTAGAATGAATAATATCACATTGTGGAAACAGTAAGCCATACGTACGTACAAGCCATGATATCACTCCAAAATTGTTGAATGATATTAAAGGGGATGGTGTATAAAATTTAAGAATCATTATAATGTTATAATAATCATATATTGTTATTATTTTCATTAATATACCTATCCATTTAAGGTGGTGGTAGAAAACATATTACTGCACAACGTGGAGATGGTAAGCCTTACATATGCACGTGTGGTGATTTGATTTTTTTATAGGGTGGATAGAAGTTAAAAAATGGTTGTTTAATATTTATAATAACATATATGTATATGAGTGATAATGATGTTATTACATTATAATAAAAAAACTAATGAAGCAGATATATAATATGAATGATATTTAAATGGATCTATATAAGAAATTACCTATACCTCGATGTACATACTCTAAATATAATTTTAGAGCACTAGAGTTGGTCATTAAAGATGATAAGAACCTATAAAATGAAAATCATTAATTTTATATAGAAAATGATAAGGGGGTGTCTGTGGTTAGAAGCTCAAAATGAAGTGTAGTGGTGAGGGAGGAGGTGCCCTTTTATAATTGTGGTGGGGAAATTTTTAGAAGCATCATAAATAATAAATAATAATAAAATCAAACCCAACTCAAAAACCACCAAAGTGTCTTATTGACTACATATTTTTTCAATTTAAACCATATCTTTTTAGTTGACACATAGTTACTATATTTTATTTTAATTTTTGTAATTACATACTAAATATAAATGGGTTATAAATATTAATCTATATGTCGTTAATTGACCATAAATGGATACTTTTAGAAAATATTGATTGTATAATAATAACATTGTTGTTTTAATTAATGAAATGTTTTTTAAATAATGTTATAAAATTTATTTTTTATATAATATCAATAGTGTCAATTTTTACACTACATTTACTTGACATAAAATAAAAGTGACACAGGAAATAAATTCCCATGAAAAAATAATACACTCCAAACAATTCTTATGAAAATATAAAATTCTTCTAAATAATTAGTTTTTTAATATAAAATATATTTTCATATTTTTCAAACAATTTAATTTATATTTCTATTAATAAAAAAATGTTCACATCACTATTATATCGTCATTGAAGGTAATTATATAATCACTAAAAAATATAAATAAATTTTTACGATGTAGGTATTTATTTTATATTCATAGAGACACTCTATTGTCAAAATTCCCTTCTAGTTATTCATATATAAAAATTAATATACATATATGAAATAAGATCGTGACATTTAGTCACATTCATTGGTTTTTGTTATATTTATTTCATATTTAAAGGTAATTGGTCATTATGTGATTACATTCATAAAATTAGATGATAAGGGTTTATTAAGTCATCCAATAGGATTTTTATAGTTGATAAATTAATTTTATAATATTATTTTTACCCTTAATTACATGACATACCATTAACCATGGTAATAAAAATAATTATCAAATACACTATTCATAATACCCAAAAATAAAAGATTCCAATAATGATAATTTTAACCTAATGATTTGATATTTGGTTTCCTTTTTTCAAAATTCAAAACATAGATGCTGTAGTAAATAATTAAAAATTAATCTCGTTATTGAAATGAGGAATAAAGTTTTAAAAGTTAAAACATTGCAAAAGATTGGAATGTTTCTATCTTTGAAATCATTGTTAAATTAATTCATTTTTAATAAATTATATTGAATGAGATAAATAAATTTTTTTATAATTAAAATAAATACCATATTATAATTCTACAATATAAATTATCTCGATGATAAAAGTTATTTTATTTAAAATTTATCATATTTTAACTATATATCAATTCTTGAATCTTATCAGAAAAATATCAGAAATTCAACCAAAGTATATTTTTATATACTGATTCAAAATAACGTAATTATGTTTTCATGTAAAAATTATTATTGTCTCAAATTCATAATATAAATGGGTCACTCTCTTTATTGTAGTAAAAGTAATTTTTTATTAAAACATATAGGTTTGGTACTTTGAATATATATATTTATTCATACCCTACAACTAAATGATGAATATCAAAAATATTTTATTTCATTTCATAAAGTAATGCCCTACAAAATAAAAATATCTAATTTATTTATATTATTTATCTATTATTTGTTTCAAAATAATTCACAATGCATTTTAATTAGTTTTCTTATAATTATTCTCAAAAACTGAACATCATTTCTACAACGATAATTTAATAATTATTGAATCATGACGTTCTTTTAAACTCATGATTTCATTCAAATAATGAACCTAAATATTAAAAATTATTTAATGAAAATATTTCAGAAAACAATATGGGTGTTATATTGTACACCCATTAAACTATATGTTACCCTAGAAATTATCCACTTTGAAATAAATAGATGTGGATACCTCTCCCACATCATATCCTCAAATTACCATGTATATTTTTCAAATTTTTGGTTCCTCATTAAAACATTATCCAAGTTAGTGGTCTTGTTTTGTTGAATTTTTTCTATATAATATAGAATCTCTATCAGTTGTACTTTACAAGAAGTTTCCTGCTCCAGTTGTACAAAATCTAAGCATAGTACATGAGAATGAGCATGTATGTACATTATAAAAAAAGATTCATGGAACCCATAATGAACATGAGAAAGATTTGGTGGAAGGGGCGATCATCAAGATACCATCCAAACATGATCCAAAATATCAAATGGACTGATACACCTAGGCCCCATCATTCCCTTCATTCCAAATATCATTACTATCTTCTAGGGAGAAATTATTAAGAACACTTTATGACCAACTTCATAATCTATGTCTTTTCCTCATTTCTCAGTAATAAATTTCTTCAAATCTAAGCTACTCCATTTTTTTGATAAATATATATTACCATTTATACGATTACATCAACAATATCATGTCTTAATAGGTTTTATTCAAAAAAAATTTCCCAGTCAGTTGTAGTTTTACACTTAATTATATAGTGGGATTCATAAGGATCTATTTGAATACTGGAGTGAAAGATATTACTGTAAGACAAATCAACCAAATATAGTTTTTTTCCAAACTCCTTTGATATACAAAGAGAAATATTGCAACATGTCTTCAAGAGATGGAATTGTTCTCATAGAATGACCATCTATCTGAGGATGGTATGTAGTGTTGAAACATAACACTATATCCATAGCATGCTGAAGACTTCTCCAGAAAATTATTGTAAACCTCATATCCTTATCAGATATAATTGATTTTAGGACATCTTGACATGTTACCAATTCCTTTACACATATCATGTCAAAATGATCAAGGGAGAAATCATCTCTAATGTCAATGATGTGTTTCGAAATAGCAAGGTGATCAATTATAACCGATATATCATTATTTCAATTGGGTGATTTGGGATTTCCGATGAGAACATCCATAATGATGTTTTCCCATTTCTATAATTGATTTTATAATGGCTCTAACATCCCCTTATACTTTTGTCTAACAACCTAAACACACTGACAACCCATGAATTGAGATTCATATTTAGAATCTCTTATTTTTATTGCATCCTAGTAGAATTACACTTCTTGGTCCCTGTAAATACTTGTGCTTCTAGGGTGAAAAGAGAATGAAGAAATTTGAGACACATCTAATAGATCCATTATTAATATTGGTATGGGTTGAATAGAAACCCTATTCTTGAACCATATTATTTCACCACAATCCAAGTAGAATTTAGGAACATTTCACACATTCAATTGTTGCTATACATCTACATTCTACACCTCCTTAATCATCACTTTTATAGATTGTTGAACATTCATTTGAGAAAGAAAAGATTCATCCCCTTATAATAAATTCTCAATGCTCCTCCCTTTGAAAATCCATAAATATTGGATCTTTCATGATCTGCATCATTAATAATCAATCATGGTATTTTTGACTCAATGCATCTTCCACCATGTTCACAATCCTATGGAGATAATGCATTTAGAATTAATAATATTTAATCTAATCCAACGATCATCTATATCACATATTCAGATCATTTTATGTGAAAATATACTTTAAACAATTATAAATAGCATAAATATGACAACATTAACTGTAAATGTAATTCTACCATATCATTAATGCAAGGATTACCACATCTATCTCCGAATCATGATTTTGGTAATTTATATCATAAATTTTCAAATTTCATGAGGAATAAGTAGTCTCCATAGTACTTTCCTTTATAACACATCCTAGCCCATTCATGGATGCATAATTAGAGTTAAAAAACCTTTATCTACTAAATAATAGTGTGAGTACATGTGCACTGTCTAAGATTCTTTTTCACATTATTTAAATCACTTCACATTCCTCCATCCATTCAAATTTAACTCATTTCTGAGTCAACATGGTCATTGGACTTTATAATAGTGAAAAAAAATTCACAGAACATTGATAATATGCAACCAAATGTAGAACACATCAGGCATTAGTTATATTTTTTGGTCTTTACGATCATTCAATAACCCATGTTTATGCTAGATCTACAAATATCCCCTCTCATTAGTTAATGTGACCCAACAATGTAACATCATAAATCTGAAATTTACACTTAGTAAATTTGGCCTAATTCATTTTCTTTATTAGGTTATACTACAGAATTCTAATGTTATATTCATTTTAATACTTTCTCTTTTAATAGACAAGAATAATTTATATCAAGACTACCATGGACTGATCATGATAGTCTTTAAAGACTCTATCAATTAAGTCGATGCTGATAAAGGGGGAATTGTAAGACCAAAATGAATCAGTATAATGTCATAGTGTCCATACCTTATATGGAATTTTTTATTTGGTATATCCAACATGGTGGCCATTTGTTAATGATATATTGAATGATGATCAATTTTATAAAGGTATTGAGATCCGCGTATTTGGTCATATAAGTCTTAAATATGAAGAAGATGATATTTTTTAATGACAATGAACTTATTATGATTCCGATAATCAACACAATGTATCATTTATCAATCATTCTTCTTAGAAAAATGAATAGGTTATCTATAAGATGATACAATAGAGATAATTAATCTCTTATCAATATTATATTGGAGTTACTTCACCAATTCCCGCAAATCAATTTGGCCTAATTTACAAGGTGATTTTGGAATAGGAAAATCACCTGGTATGAGTTATATTGAAAAATCATCCTCACTATTTGGTTAGAGAACTTGTAATTACATTACAATTTCATCATAAAACACCCATACAATGGGCTTATTCATAATTGTGAATTTATTTACAACCATCTGAGAAACTTACATTCATTTATTGGAATCAAGACACCTAATATAGAAAATAATCTACTTGAAAGTTATATTCATCCAGGGAGCGATACATGATCATAGATTGATATGGAATATGAATGGTGACTTATATTCCTTTAATATTGATATCATCTCTATATTGGGAAATAAATCACATTAAAATAATCACATAAAATTCCACTTCATGAAGGATCACATGATTTGAATGAATTAATTTCCCATAAACATTTACCATATAATAGTTATAAACATTTTATGTCAATGTTATTCCATTAGTAGATGTCATAGAATATTGAACATCTAATATTTTATGTAATATATTGATACCCATATAAACATAATTAGAAATAAAAGAGTGGATGGATCTAGAATCTAATAAAACATTTGATAATTTAGAGTGGATGATATGTTTACCATTCACCAATTAATTATCGTACTCCACATTTCCAACAGTGATTGAACCTGAGATTCCTTTGGATTTGGCCTTAAGAGTTTTTATATGTAGATAATCATCAATAAACCTTGTATTAGGTCATTTACTAGAATAATACCCAATTTCTAAGCACTTGTATCAATGATATGTAGGGTATGCATTCTGTGAATCCTTTTAATTGTTTACATCGTTAGAAAACTATCTCTATTCACATTGACATTCAACTGCCTGATGAACGTCTATTCAACACAAAACAAATTAATAGTTTTTTTCTGGAAAATACATCTATTTTCAGTCCAAACTTTGAGAATAATGTAAAACTCATATTCCTTTCACTTTTTTCTTTAGATTTTTCCTTGATTTAAATTTTTATATTCTTATCAAACCCACATGAATGATGGGTCACTCCAATCTCCCTATCAACCAGTGGAGCTTATAGAAAAAATTCCACATAGGTATTCAAGTAATTAATGGATAATTCCATATGGATACATGGTTTTAATCCACTAATGAAACAATCAATTTTACTACTGGATTCGATAATAATTCTAGAAACTTACCTTATTATACTGTAAATTTTTTTTGTAGGTACTAAAAGAATCATTATCCTACTGCATATGTACAAGGACTCCCATTCCATTTTTGATTGACAAATTTGAGTAATGTGCTTCTTGGAAAATAAGGTCTTGAACATTACCCATTCCATGGACACCACATCAACTATATTCATCATATTCTAGACATGATTACACAATTGATCAGTTTCACCTTCCCAATGATATAGTAATAATATGACACTATCATGTTATGAAAGTTATAGAACTGAAAATATCATTTCAGTTGTATTGATACAATGTTCATCCAATAATGGATCATAATACCCACAGAATGAATGTAGACACTGTCTCAGAAATGACTCAAAATAATGTTGTTCCCTCTTCTCGATAGGATGTCCTACATGATTCATAACTTGAGAAGGTTGTGTGAGCATTGATACAAGTTTTTTCATTCCAAATATCATAAAATTTGGTATATCAAGGAGAAATCATTTTATTACCAACACATTTTGCTTTAATTTGGTCATTCAAGATCAATTTTTTGACCAAAACCAATAAGAATAGTGTGATAAATAGTAAAAATAACTAAAATACAACATTATCTAATAAAAATTTCGATTTAGGACAATTTAGTTTTTATTATCGATTATTAATGAACATATATAAAACATTATGATAGGATTGTAACCTATACTTAGACCTAACCATAGGGTTCATACTATGGTCTCTCATCCTTGATTCCAATGTTTAACAATACCTTTTATCTAATACCTACTATAACATCCCATAACTTACACATATATATTCCATTCATCATTGAATAATACTTATTACATATAATAACAAAACCAAACCGAGACTGTATTGTTTTAGGTTCTCTAGAAACTGTGAAACCTAAACAATTGGTTCATAAAACATTCACATTTTCCCTCTTATTTCTTCATTACTATACTCATTATTTAAATATTACACTTAATACCATCCACCATGACCCGAGAAAAAGGAACATATGAATCGTCGATATAAAATCATTAGTAATGGTAAATAGGACATATACCAATCATATCATAATCTTAGGAACATAACATTTGAAAATCATATCCTGCATATAAAAGATCATAATATCATGTCATGGGGTTAATCCCAAAAAATGTATCGTAATACCTATAGTAAATTAATATGACATTATATTTCATGTCATATGCGCATAAGCATAGAAAATCATTTTATTTTAGTTAAGGAACATTGGTGTGACCATCATTATGGACAATGTCCATTACTGAACCAAGTTCAATCCTTGTTAAAGACCTATATTACGGAACCATATTTACTTTCTGTTCCATTCATGTTTATTTCATGAGATATTAATCATTACCCATTAAGTTGGAGGTATTTATAGGTCACAAAAAACTCATTATATAACCATTCTTATATGTTCCACAAAATTATAAATACATTTACCAAAGCATAACACATGAAATTAAATGGGTTTCTTAACCATCATTCTATCATAATTGATTTTAATTAAAATAAATTCCTAAATAACCATCCATCATAAACACAATAAAATCATAATAATTACATGGATTGAAATATGAAATTATTTAATTATTTTAAACTTATATGGAAAAATAATTTTGGGAAAACATTTGAAATTCATTCTTGTTGAAAATACCATTTCTTTTCAAAAAAAGATTTACTTACAAAAAATTCCACAAAATTTAACAAGAAATCATTTTACGTTATGATAACATTGTATGGTTTTTGAGGAATCTTCAATTAAATAAGGAATTATGAAAATGTAAAAATCAGGTCATTCCATACAAGTTTAAAAATCATTTTTCTCATACTTTTACTGGAAAAGTCAAAAAGTACCTCATATTGAAAAATAAAAAATATTCCATTCATTCCATTGAAAAATTTTTCTCAAAAGGGTAAAATTTAAATTATTAATTTTTATAAGAATATTAATAATTTTACATTTTTATTAAACATGTATGGGATTGATAAATATTCCATAGTAAATACTTTCAAAAAACAATATCGCATAATAGTAAGATTGAAAAAATTCCCATGACTATTGGCCTGATATGCTTCGTATATATCTAAAACACCAATAAAATGTTTTAGAAAATGATGAATATTTATTATAGAATCAAAATTATTTTTATGATAACGTTTATTATTATATTTTCATCTGGTTTTCAATAATAGTTCATTATTAATCGTTATTTGGAAATTAACTACTGTATGATCTTATACATGTTCTGTAGGATAAGATCTTAATAATCATTCAAGATATAGTTATATCATTAAAATAATGATATTATTATAATATATATATATATATCATATTTATTCATTCAATTAATTTATATAATCATGTTTTAATGAAAATCATGTAGAATGAATCATTTCACATTATATAGACGGTAGGTCATACTTACGCTTGAGTGCTTTTTTTATTCCAAAATTTGATGAATGGTTTTCAAGTGGATGGTGTATAATATATAATTATTTGTATAATGGTATAATATTAATAATATATATTTATTGTTTTAATCATTTTAACCATCCATGCATGGTGGTGATGAAAAACAGATTACACCACAATATAGAGATGGTAAGTTATACATACGCACCGGTGGTTAATAAAATTTTCACTGGGTGGATAGAATGTGAAATATCATTATTTAATATTTGTAAAAACATTATATTATTGATACATATGTTATTAATTTATAATGAAAAACCTGATTATGAGGATGTGGAAGAATAATGATGTTTGAATGGCTTGGTAGAAAAAATTTCCTCTTCCTTAACGTGTTTCCTCAAAATCTATTCTTACATCACTTGAGTTGGTCATTGAGGATGACCAGAACCTATAAAATGATAATAGTGTAGTTAAGAAAGAAAACATTTTAAGGTGGTTTTTGAGATTTAAGGATCAAAATGAAGTGATTATCAGAGGGAAGAGGCACCATTTTATAATTGAGGTGAGTGAAACTTTTGAAAACAACATAAATAATATTTTATAATAAAATCAAACCCTACAAAAAAATCCCAAATGTCACAGTTTGAAAGATGAGATGATATATGGTTGTAATATAATAATCCAATATATTCTAGACAACTTATTTTTTCAATCTAATCAATATCATTTTAATAGAGACATGGTTATTCTATTTTATATTAATCGTGGTAATAACGTTCTAAATATTTAATTGTAATAATTATTTACTTATAAGGTATAAATTGACTATAATTGGATATATTAAGTCACATTCATCATTATAAATATAATTTTTTATTTTTCAAAAAATTTTATAATTTTTAAATAATTTAATAAAATTTCATTATTATAAAATATCAATACTATCAATTTTGAAACACTTAATTTATTTTACTTTAAATAAAACCCACAAATAATATAAATTCCAAAATAAATATTCGATAAAATCATAACATGTAATATTATACTTTAGAAACCGTTTAGTATATTTATTAGTTCATATTATATTTATTTTAAAATTTTAAAAACCATTTATTTTATATTTCTATTAATAAAATAATATTTACATCAAAATTTGGTCATCATTAATTGTAATTATTTAATATTTAAATACTATATATATATATATATATTCAAAATGAAATTAATTCTGCTAGATTTGAAAATACTATCTATAGTGGATATTAATTTTTAATTAACCATATATTATAATTAGTATAATTATATATAATGGGATTGTGGCATTTTGTCACATTAATTAGATTTTATTACATTCATGTCATATTCATAAATAAGTGGTTATTAAGTGATATCAATTAGAACAATTGATGATAAAGGTAGTTTATAGTAATGAAATTGGATTTTTGTAGGTGTTAAGGTAATTTTAGGGTAATATTTTTACCCATAATTACCTGATTTACCCTTAACCATGGAAATAAAAATAATTACAAAAGATACTATTTATAATACCAATAAATAAAATTTTCTTATAAACATAATTTCTACATAATGATTCCAAATATAGAATCCATTTCAAATAATTAATAACACATTAATTTCATTAATTAATTTTAAAAAAATTATTGTTGAAATGAGAAACTAGTTTTAAAAGACAAAACATTGCAAAAAATTGAAACATTTTTACTTATGAATTTAATGTAAAATTAAATCAAATTAAAAACATTATAGTGAATGATTAAAACTTATTATCATTAAACATTAAATGTTTTAAATATTATAATTTTATCCTATAAATTTTCTCAATGATGGTATTTATTGTAAATTAAAATTTAGGGTATTTTTATTATCCATCAAAACATGAAAGTTATAAAAAAATATCAGAAATTCATTCAAAAATTTTCATATCCCTCATCAAAATAACATGTTTTATGTGTACATATTAAAATTAACAATGTGTCAATTTATTAATTTAAAAGTGGTTATCAATTCCACGGTGTAAAACTAAACATTAAAAAAAGGTTTTTAGACATCAAATAAGGTATTTTTCATACTATATGTTTATAAGGAGAATATGAAAATATTTTATTCCATTAAATAAATTAATTTACTCAAAAATATAAATATCTAATTAATTTTTATTTTTCATAATTTACTGATAGATAAATAATTCACAATGCATTTTCATATGTTAGTTATAATTATTCTTTCTAACAAAATCATAAGGATATAACATTAATTAAATAATTAGGATGTCTCAAGGTTGGATTAAATTAAAGATTGCATGCAATGAAAGATACTGAATAATAGTTTTTTTGATGAAAATATTTCATAAAAAAATTTGGGTGTTACATTTTTTATAGATAATCCACCACGTTATTTTCATTACAATGATGGTTGTGGATTGAGAATTCATAATCCTTGGTGATCTCAAAATATCATCACTAGTGCATATTAATACCCTTTTTGTGAATTTATATATATGAGGATCTTGTGATGGGTATATATGTCAATTCTAGCCTAATAGAGATAAATATTCCATAATATAAATCTAATGATCACAACCACAAACTACACATCATGTGTGGTATAGTATATCTAATTAGTTTTCAACTATCTTAAGGCATAGGCATTGACATTATAATTTTTCATATGTAATCTGCATAATACCTTCAATGATTTATAATCACATACCATACATTGTTTGCCAATTGTGGGTAGGGTGAGTAGTTGTGCAGTGATATTCCTAAATTTCAACTCTTTGATGCTTTCATCAAATTCAATGTCCTTGAAAAACAGTAATCAATTCTGAATTTCATTGTTAGTATCTTTCAAGATCATGAAACATTGTTCAAAATTTGAAAGAAATGCCCATCTAAACCTAGGAAACATTTCATTTTGTATATAGAAGCTATAATAATACCCTAATTTATTGATGTTTTCATATACGGGACCACAAATATTTTATTTCCAATGATACAATGCCCCAAGAATGATACTTACCTCATCAAAAATCTTATTTTCTAAATTTTTAATATTGTTTCTACCTTTTAAATGACATTAGCATCATATTAATATACTTCTCAATGTCCTCCATTCATTTAGGATACATGAGAATATCATCGATAATGTTTGCCATAAATTTATTGAGGTGATATGAAAATACAATATTGATTATGACTATGAAAATTGATAGAGAATTAGTGAGTCATAGTGGAATATATAAGAACTCATAGTGTACATAACCTATTTAAAACACAGTCTTGGAATATTTTCTTTCCTCTCCATTAGTTGCTGATATCCAAAGGAATGTTCCATATTAGATAAATACATTTCCCAATATTGATAATTAAAAAAATTATCTATCCATGGAAGTGGTTAGTTGTACTTTATAATGATTTTATAATGCTCATGACAATTAATGAATATACTGTATGATCCATCATTATTTTTGATGAAGAGAACCAACGAGCCCCACAGTGAAGCACGTGGGTGTATAAAACCCTCTTCCATATTCTATTGTAATAAATTTATTTGTTCATTCAACTCAATAGAGGCCATTCAATATTGATTCATTGATATAAGAAGAGATCCATGGATATCTTCCATTAAAAAATCAACCTCTTATTAAAAAGGGAGATGGGTCCATTCATTGGGGAACACATTAGTGTACTCCCTCACAATTTTCAAGTCGTTGATCATGATCCCCTATTTGTCTCATTAATTTAAGCTAAATATGATTGATCATAAGGAAATTATATTCATATTTGAGGTGATGATTTTTATGTATATTTTTTCTCTTCTATAAAGTTGTACTGAATTAGGGGATGCCTTAGGATATGAATGATGATCTCTATTTATCGATTTATGATGTTGGATTTATATAACAATGCCCTATTGAAATCAATATAACATCAAATTCTCGAAATGGATGTATGGAAAAATTATCTATGAGGTTCACTGCACAAACATTAAATATGGAGGATTTATATACATATTATGAAATACTTTTCCAATTTCTATTTCCCTTGGATTATAACACCATTATATTTTGAGGGCATATTTGAATAGTTCAAAAGAACATCTATGATATGATTGAATTTGTAGATATAGAATCTAATGACAACTTTTTCCATTCTGTAATGAATAAATTGCATACTTGTCATCACATTGTTTTTAGTATCCACTTCAGTATTAGAGATATATTATTCCCTTTAATGTTTTAGTGTAGGTTTTCTTTTATATCCATTTACAACCTTTATATTATGGACTTGGTTCAAATAATTTAAATTATCCTTGTTTTTGAAACAATGCACTATACTATAACTGTTTGTATGACCCTTCATTAGTTCTTCCAGAATATTTTTTCTTATTTAAACCCCTTTGGTGAAAATTAGCTTGATTACCGACTATTCCATATTTTAAGCATCCCTAGTTTCTTCGTAGGTTGTTTTACCATAAGTCTGTTCCAACACTTTTTAATTGTGGGATTATGGGTTTGATTTCAATCATGGAATTTATTTATAGATCCCAACATATATAACTCTCTTTTTTACTTTTTATCAATGCACCCATGGGACTACTGATAGTATCTGCTATCTATTTCCAAAATAAGGTCACAACAAAAAATCTTCATATAGCATTCAATGTTTTGAATATCATATAATTTTAATAGGCATTCCTTTACTCCACAAACAAATATATGCGTAATTATTATTTTTTGTTCATAAAGAATGTCATTTTATTTTTTAAAATCCTTATAAACTTCACTGATTACTCACCAATGGACCAATATTCATTTATTTAATATGTCAGAGGTACTCACAATCCATATTATGTTGCTGTTTTTGAGGAAACAATTTACTAGAAAAATGATTTTTGATTGATGTCCATTCCATGGATTCAATTTCATCTTTCAAATTTCTTTCTTTAACTATTTCATCAATTTCTTATCTTCTGAAAAAGAAAATATAACTACAACACCACATTATCTTTTTTTGATCCATATTAGACATAGAATATGTTACTAATGGAGTTAATCCATTGTTCTATGATGAGGGGATTAGAAGAACCACATAATATAGTGGTCCGTTTTCATAGATTGTATTATACTAAAACATTTTTTTTCATAGTAAAAGGAGGAACTTCCACATGATTATTGTTAATATTTATAACTAGAGAGAGTAAATTAGGTAATATCATGATATTTAGAGCTCTCGTTCCTATCAATTTATAACTTCATTTGTGAAACAATATCATTTCATATCATTATTATTATTGGCACCTGTTATCCTTTTTCCAACCATTAATAATGAAAAAATAAAATACAATTATGTTGATTAAATTCATTGTTAATAAGCATAAAAATATATAAATTTGAAAATATTATGATAGATATGTAAATGATAATTATATACTATCATTTAATTCTATATGATTCAATCTCGGTTATCAGTGGTGACATAATAATCCCTGGGGTTACTAGGCTGGTTTTATAGACATAGTATCAAAAAATTACCTGAACGTACTCTGATACAAATTATTATGACCCTATACTTTTACAAATATTATGACACAAAATTATACATAATTAATCATTAGAAATAAACAAGATATAATAAAATATAGTGTCTTTTTATAATTAAAAACATAGTTAGAGGGCATGAATCCATAATAAAGATGTCATTTATTAAAAATCTATAATTATCTCTTAATCTACCTAGATATATTACAAATAAATATTATAACTGCGTTAATACATGAACAGTGGGATGAGCTATAAATACATGTAAGGGAATAAATGTTGGAATAAAAATAGAACATGGGATAGAAGGTATAACATGATGAATAAAAAATCGTAGAACAATAATAATCAAATGGAAGATTATCATATAGAAAATGTGTTCATGTAATAATTGATTCATAGGAATTATGATGCACTATATAATAGAAAATATTAGTAGTTAAGGATAACACCCATGACAATATCACATGGTCGATAACATGCCATAAAAGAATTAGGATTAGTACTTAACCCCAAATGATGACTCTTGAGACTAATATTTTCCCAATGAATTATAGATATATATAGTTGATCCGATGGTAACATTTTTATGCCTATGTGTTCCATATGTAGAATAAAAAATAAAGATCAAACATATGATATTGGCATGGAATGATATGGTACAGTAATCAGGTCATAAGCGAAACGAATGAGGATATCTTAATGATGTACAATTAATAATAGATTTAAATCATAGAAGAAATTTCATAAGATAAATAATTTACATATATAATGATAAATTCTTTCTAAATAAAATGAAAACATATAAAAGATTGGTTTATGTATGTTTTAGAAATGATCCACTTCCGTACAGTTTAGTGGATAATACAAACCAGTTTTTAATCAAAAAAATTACACTAATGTATTCACAAAACAAAAAAATGAACTAAGACAGTTTTTTATAATAGAAAATTTATCTTATAAAAATATTTGTGTCATAAAATTTACTACGAAGTGTAAATTAAAATGAGTATGAAATTTTGAATCCCACTTTAACCGAAAAATCATATCGGGATGAAATGAATAAAGAACCTAACATAATATTTATTTTCAAATAAAAGATAGAAGAATTTTCCCTGGTAAATATTATTATAAAATACAAAATAAAATAAAAAGTATTATATAAGTATGAATAATAATTACATATATGTATAGAGAGAAAAAAATATACCCCAAAAAAATGTTTATTCATATATAATATCATACCTTATGTACAGAAGTTTTATGAACATGTATATAATACCTTGGATAATCAAATTAGAGTAATCAATAATTTAATTAATAACCTATTAAAAATTTATTTGATTTATTAAAATTTTATGAAGATCATTTATGACTATTTTGATGGGTTATATATTTTAATTTCAAAATTCATGGTGTGTACATTTCATGATTTTAGGATTGGTCCCCCATAGTATAAGTATGGGAGTTTTTGTAAAGTTGATGGAAAACTAAAAAATTGGAATTATAGGTTATTGATTCCCCACATTAATTATAAACGGTCCTATATATCATTTGGTTCGTTCATTTGTGAGTTTGAGTCATTAGATATATTGTTTATGATAACAGTTTGGTTTTATTAAGTAGTTTTTCAATCATCATGAACTTGATTTGTTATATAGTTTAATATTATGAATATTTTATTTCCAAAACATTGACAAATTTATAATATAAATATGAAAAAGTAACCATTATATTTGTTTTATGACCATCCATGAAGGAGGAAATTTTCACGACCTGTCCCCTGGTGGCTGTATCAAGACTACCGTAAGACTGCCTTCCATAGGCCAAAATAGTATGCAAAACTATATACAAAGGAAGCACTGGAAAGTAAAAGGGGCCGGAAATACAAGACCAACAAGAAATTACATGTACAACTGTAAGAATGTGCAATATAAGAAGAGTAAAAATGCTTCTGGGTCATCCTCCAGGGCTCCTACCTGAAGGGTAGGTACATATGGCCTCCTCAGCACTCCATGTTTGTTCATCTGCTCAATGCACCGTCACACCATGTGGTCCAACTCAGGGTATCGTCCAGTCCTGCTACTCTCTTACTCAGTCAGTGTTGTCTGTCACCTGTAACCAACACAATGAGGTGAGGTGATAGCCCGTGTAAGGGTGAGTATAAATATACTTAGTATGGACTCCAAGACCCTCATGGTCTCAAAATATCAGACAAGGAGAAACCAGAAAGTATGGATTCAACAAATAACCATTACTTAAGTATATGACCATACATATACCTAAGTTATGTAGTCACCCATCTCTATCATGATGAAAACACAAATGTCATTGACTCAGCTCAAAACTAGGATTTTATTCTAGGGGTGGTAACATGTAACACTCCTAGTAAAACTGTCGAAACCTTGGTTGCTAGTGTACTCTTCCTCTATAGAGTACTTTGGGCTAGTCGTGTCACATAGAGTCGATTCCCACTATGCTGGACTGATATGGTAATCCTCTTATCAAGTATCATGGGTCTTCTGAGTTACACAAAGGCGGTCCCCGCTATGGGTCTACCGCGTCGCACATAGGTGCTGCCCCTCGTACCCTATAGAGGTACTTCTCCTATCATGTATCGTGGGTCTTCCGCATCACACAGAGGTGCTTCCCACTGTGTTTTCCCGCATCACATAGAGGTTCTTCCCACTGGGCTTGTTGAAACACTCTGAGTCTAAAGGTAAGTAGTCATTATGTCTTAGCAAGCAATAAGGTATCTATACACTTCTTGCACATCTCCAGGTGGATCCGATCCACGAGCCATAGGTCGACACTCCAACTATCACGGAGACCATAGTATAAGTATCCCAATGGTCTGCCTCATCATAGTGGGCTCATTCCATTATACGGCGCGTTAATGGGACGCCCGGTCTGTGAGTTATTGTCATTTCCTTCTCAAGGGCTTAGTAGGATTTAAAGTTTAAACCAACCCAATCTCACCTCAACTGTGTCCAAACATCAAGTGGTGTATGCCCAAAGAAATGTCTCACTCCAGGATTTCTGTCACCATAGATGGTTCATCAATCTATGACCCGTAGCCCAAGATATGAATGAAAAAGTGAATTGGGTAAAACCTCAATCTGGGACCGGTCCAGCCCAATCAGACTGTCCCTGCCCGACCCGGTATGGGTGACCCGATCCGGTCAATAGGTCCGACCCAGGCCGCCTAAACTGGCACGGCCCACCGAAGTCGGCCCTACCCGCCCTGGGCTCCCCAGCTCGTGGTGGGCGGCCCGAACCGCGTGGCTGTGAAGCGATCCGGTAATCAGAGCTAGCTGGTGGTAGCTCCCTGCGGGGCCCACCCTGGCCATGTGAAGGGGAGGGGTCAATGCCCCACAACCCCCCCCCCCCCCCGCCATGTCCCTGCAGTGGAACCGGCGCATGGCGCCTGTTATTTCACCGCAAGACACCCCAGGTACCGCCTGGTGCACTCCCCACCGACGGCCGGCACAGCCGGCTGTCCTTGTCCGTCCGCCACGGCATTCCTGGCCGCGATGTTCCTTTAGCGCAGAGCGACAACACCGCGCCCCACCATCCGACTGCTATATCCCACATGGTTGTGGCACTTCTAGCCGCAGGGCGTGACGACTCTGTGCCCCTCCAGTGTCCGTCAGGCCTCCTTGCTCCACCACAACCCGGTTCTCCACATGACTCGACAACGCCACACCCCTCCGGCACCCTGACAGCCCTTGCTCCACTGGTTCTTTTCACGGTCGGCCCATCTCAGGCCTCCATTGCTCCACCACAGCCTGTCATCCATAGCCCGTTCCTCTAGCGACACCGTTGCACCACCCCTATCATCAACAGTGCGATGAAAGACAGAGGGGGGGGGGGGGGGGGGCGGTCGGTCCGTGTCTATTCCAATCGTGCCCTCCGTGTTATGGTGGAATCAATTGGACTCAATGAGAACAACTAATGACGAAGAACGGAGGATTAGACTCAATCATATTAACAAACCCTACCTCAGGTACAATCGTTAAAGGATTCACGGAAAGTGAATGTTGTTCAGCTAACATCAGAAAGAAGATGCAAAAGTTGAGGTTTACATCGTGGGAATTCTTCAAGGATGGAGGTCCATCCTTTGTCCTGATTGAATATTGTTCTTCATTGTAGTGTTCTTTCCTCCATGGTGTTCTAACTCCAAGAGCTCCTCCTCTCCCCAATTCTCCCATTCAACAAAATGAAATACCCCCCCCCCCCAAAATGAAATAGTAGATTGTCTTATTATTTTTATTGTTGGCTGAATTCAAATGGGGAATTAATTAATGGTGGTTTCACATAATTAATTCTTGTGCATGGGAGCAAATTAATTAAATGATTTCATGAGGTTTCATGGGTGGTGGCCCCAAAAATGGAGAGTCCTAGTGTTTTATACTCGGGTGGTCCCCACTACTTTAACAAGAAAAGGTGTTAGACCTCATGTGGGTCCCACCTATATGAACTCTCAAGAGACTTTAAAGTGTGGTGGACTCCACCTCTATCTTCTTCTTGGATGTTTTAACCGCCAAATAAATAAAAATAAGCTAACACATTTATCTTATTTAATTTAATTAAAAACCCAAAATCTGACTTCCATTCTCAAACAAATACCATTGTCATTAAAGTAATTTTAAGAGAATACTGGCACTACGAGTTCAATGGTGCCCTTAGATTTAAGTTCAGAGCACTGGTTGAATAGTTATAAAATCCTGCTCGTACATTTAATTAATGTACCTGAAAAAAAATTAGAAATTGATTTCGGGCACACCAGGCCTTTAAATCAAGCACCATAAATTTTTGCGGACTCATAAAAATCCCATGTATTTAAAACAAATTCCACGAAATTTTTGGGTCCTTTGATTTTCGCCTCCCCAGGGATTTACATCCCTGTAAGCTACAACTCGATCTAAGGGAACAAATGGGGGTACTGAGCACGCATCTGAGCCTCCTGATCCCATGTGCTCTCCTAGAGGTTCTCGTGCATCTAGAGAACGTGCACCAGAGGTACCAACCATCCACGTAGGACCCCCTCCTGTCAATCCTCAATATATACTGGAACCTCTGTAAATGTCTCCACATCATCGATGTCTATATCTCTATGGTTGATGATGTTGGGAGGGTCGTGAACGTATCATTTTAGTATAGATACGTAGAAGACATCATGTACCCGTTGCAATTGAGGTGGAAGAGACCGGAGGTAAGCCACCTTGCCTACATTGATGTGGACCTGGAAAGGCCCAATAAATCACGGAGACAACTTTTACACCTCAACCAAATCTACATAGGCCTCATCGAGGTGATATGCATAGGAAGGCGTAGTCACCATCCTTGAACTCCAGAGGCCTCTGTCTCTTGTCAACATATGACTTCTGTCTACTCTGGGCACTCTTCATCGTCTCCTAGATGATCTGCACCATCTCTGTGGTTTCCCATACCATCTCTACTACCGCTAGTGTTGAGTCCCCTTGGTCTGTCAAGCACATTGGCGATCTGCAAGGTCAAGCATACACGGCCTCAAAATGAGGCATACCGATGGTGGAGTGATAGTTGTTGTTATATGAAAAATACACCAAAGGAAAAAGATCCTCACATCTGCAACAGAAGTTGAGGACACATGCACAGAGCATGTTCTCGAGGGTCTGAATGGACCACTCAGTCTTGCCATCTGTCTAAGTATGGAAGGTGGTGCTCAGACATAGATGTGTTCTTAAATCCTCCTATAACCCCTTCCATAGTCGGGATTTAACAGTGTGTCACAGTCAGAGTCAATAGAAGAAGTTACTCCATGAAAACGCACAATAGCATGTACATAGAGGTGTCCCATGTTCCCTATTTATCTGTAATCCCTGATCGGTAAGATGTGGGCCAACATTGTGAGTCGGTCAACGAACACCCATATCAAATTGTGACTCATGGATGTACATGGAAGACCCATCAATAAGTCCATGTGTATCTCATCCAACTTCCACTCTGGGACCTCTAAGAGATGAACCAATCCGACTTGTACTTGGTGATCCGCCTTCACTTGATTACAAGTGAGGCACTGCGAAACAAACTCTGCCACTACATTCTACATACCCGGCCACTAGTGATGTCTTCTGAGGTCCTAATAAATCTATAACACTCCAGGATGTACCGCTACCAGGGATGTGTGGAACTCCCTCAACACTTCCTCTTGAAGTGATACTGGTACCGTAGTATGTCCTCTGAAGAGAATGACATGCTCCCCACCATCAGTGAATCCATCAAGTTCCTGCCCTATGGATATATAAGCATGTCATGTCTCACAATTAGTGTCCCCAAGTTGTGCCTCCCTGACTTGAATAAGAAGTGGAGGAGTGACAGTAAGATAATGTAGGAATGTTGATCCTTTTCTATCCAAAAAGGATATCTATAAAGCAGCCAAATGCTCTGTTGCCTCTCCTAGAATCTTTATACCAGTTCTACTACTGAGCGTATCTACAAAAAAGTTCCCCATACCAGGATTATAGACTATATAAAAGTCATGGTATTGGAGGAAATAAATCTATCACTAATGTATCAGGTTCTGTTCCTACTGATAGATGATATAACTGAGACTCTGGTGATCAGAGAACACGGTAAAACGTTCACCCATCAGATAGTGCCACAACATCTTCAAGGTGAAGACCAATGCTGCAAACTCCAAGTCATGGGTAGGATAGTTCTACTCATGTTGTCTCAGCTGCTGAGAACCATATGTGATCATTACTCGCTCCTACATCAGGACACACTCGAGTTCAGTCCCTGATGCATCGCAGTAGACTATGTACCCTACACCTTCCTCTGGAAGCCTCGAGATGGGGGCACTAGTTAGCCTCCACCTCAACTCCTGAAATCCCCTATGCCATCTCTCCGACCACACGAAGGATTTTCCCTTCTTCATCATGGCTGATAGTGGTGCTGAAACTCTAATGAAATATGGAACGAATATCTGGTAGTATCCAGCCATGTCCATTAAACTCCGTACCTCCGTCCAAGTCCTAGGTGGCTCCCAAGAAAATACCACCTCAATCGTCACTGGATCTACTACAACTCCAGCCTCCAAGATGACATGTCACGTGAAGTGAACCTCTCGAATCCAAAAATGGAACATTGAGATCTTACCATAAAGCTGGTTCTCTCACAGTGTGTCCATAATTACCCACAAATAGTAGGACTACTGCTCCTCAGAATTCAAGTAGATCCGAACGTAATCGATTAAGACCACACCAAAGTGATCGAGATAGGGATGGATGATTGTGTTCATCAGACTCATGAACACTACCGGAGCATTGGTTACACTGAAGTGCATAACCAAGAACTCGCAGTGGCTGTACAACACCTGATGGTCGTCTTTTACACATCCTCATCTCAAACTCTGAGATGGTGATAGCTTGATTTGAAATATATCATCGAGAACCACCATGCTATTTTTAGCTAGTCAATAAGGTCATCCGTCCTCCGGAGTGGGTATTATTTTTTATTGTCACCTGGTTCATACAACGATAGTCGACACAAAGCCTCAATCTCCCATCTGCCTTCTTGGTGAAGAGAATAGAGGCTTCCCAAAGAGAAACACTGGGATGAATTAATCTCTTCCCCTACACGTCCTCCATCTATACCCACAGCTCACGATACACAACGGAAGCCATCCCACATGATGGAGTATATATCGGTGTCGTCCCAAGGTACAAGTCAATTTATTAGTCCACCACTATGTGAGGAGGTAGTCCTAGAACATCGTCAGGGAAAAAATATGCATATTATTCCAACACTACCGGATAATTCGGACTCTCCACATCAACTGATATAAGGGTAAGGCATGCCAACTGATGAGCAATCAGGTGCACCCTCCTCCGAGTAAGTCTGTCCTATGCTATAATGGTTCCTTTCTCTCCGATGACGGTAAACTAGTTTTCAACTGTGCATATAGACCACACTTTTCACCTAATAAGGTCAATCTGAGCATGGATGGTAGATAACTAGTCTATACCCAAGATGACGTCATAAGGCCTCGAAGCCTCTACGAGGATATCCCAGCCGAATCTATAGACACATTGAGTAAGCTCACACTATCGTCACTCATGTGTAATCATTGAGTCTTCTCCCATAAGAGTCTCTAACCATAAGTATCGATCCAACGACTCCATGGGAATCTTAGAGCTCCAAATGAGGGTAGTGGCTATGAATGAATGGCTGGAACCTATGTCTATAAGAACTGTATTTAAGGTGGAGTAGAAACAGATTGTACCTCAAATCATTTCTGGAGTGCAACTGCCTGATGTTGATCTCTTCCCTGTCCACATGCTCCATGCGGTCAGGGTGGTCCTCCTGGTGGGGTTGGTAAGACCTCTTAACGTCATCCTGCGCCAGCTTCTCGACCAGATCCTCTTCCACGTCTGCATGTGCCTTGAACACCACCTTGATCGAACAACTGCATCTTCCTTGGAGGTCCCTTAACTGTCTTCTAATCATCTGAACGACGGGTTGGACAGTCAAAAGGCATGTGACCCTGCTCGCCATATGAGTAACACTGCCTGCTCCTTGAAGGTAAGTCGCTACACTGAGTGCCCCAAACAACAGATCCTTAGTCCTGCTGTCTCCCACCCATGGGTCTGGTCCTCTTGGACCTCTGCATCATGTATCAACTGCTAGCTGTAGAAGACTCCAATGCATATCGACTGGCTGTGGTTCTCAGTGCTGGGGACTGCTCAGTAAGGAAACTCTCCACTAGGAGGGCTCTCTCTAACACCCCTGTCTATGTCATGATGCTGAGGGAGATCATTGATGCCATGATCTCTCAACTAAGACCCTAATTGAAGGTATGGTCCCTGAAGAATGGGTCAAGTACCATATCTGGGGAGTAGTGAAAGAGTTCCTTGAACCTCACTGAGTACTATGCTATTGTCATGATGCCCTGTTGTAGATGAAGTATCCCCTATGTCTATACTGCTCCTAGGGTTGCTGGATCAAACTCTGCCCAGAACAGGCTCTCAAAGACTATCAAGAGTAGTGTCAACTCGTCGTGCACCTGGAGCATCAGGCTCCACCATCTGCTTGTTGCTGCCTAAATGAGGCTGGTAGAATGAATCACCATGAGGTCTGCTGGTGTCCCTATTAGCTTGAAGACCCTCACCACAGCATCCAGACAATCCTCTTCTGCATGTGGGTTTTTCTCTCCCCAGAACCTGGGTGACCTCTAGTGTTAGAAGTCATGCAACACACTCAATTGACGTGCATCGTCTGCTACTGGTGCTGGGGAAATCAGTGCCCCAACGGAAAGTGGTAACACTGGTGCCTTCGCTGGTAAATGGACTTCCACCACAGCCACGTTGCTTGGTGGGCTGTCAGAGCATACTACTCTCGGGGATCTGTGGGGTGGCATCCTAAAAGAAATGGATGAGACACGTTCAAAAGATTTATTCCTGGTGAGCTGACCCATTTGAGTTGATATAGAGAAAATCTTATAAAGACACACACACGCAATCCGTGTTTTTCGCGTACTATGTCAGAAATCATTAGACAGGGTCCTTGTGTATGGATATGTCGGCCGCCCGCACAAAAACATGTCTCCCTGAACTGAAAACCACACATAGTACCCATAACACTATTACTTCAAAGAATGGAATGATCATAGTCATATGTTCTACGGTAGAACCGACACCTTTGATACCTATTTTTCACGATTCGTCCCATAGGTCCCGTATCGTGACTACCCCAAGCCCGCCATCAATAGGCCAGTGGCTGGCGACTAGCACCAAAGGCATAAATCCCTGAAATGGTAAGGAATTTCTTTTATAACTGTAACCAAACTAATCAGAGTATAGAAGTGAAAAAAAATTAAAAATGTATAAAAAGGAAGTGATGGAAAGTAAAAGGGTCCATAAATACAATCCCAATAGTAAATTACAAGTAAAACTGGAAGCAAGTACAACATAAGAAAAGAAAAGAAACTTCTAGGTCGTCCTTTGGGGCTTCATACTTGAAAGATAGGTACCAGATGGCCTCTTCAGATCTCCACATCCGTCTGTCTACTCTGTGCCCCATCACACCATGTGGTCCACCTCTGGGTACCGTACAGTCCTACTAATCTCTGTCTCAGTTAGCACTATCGGTCATCTTCATCTAACACAACAGAGTGAGGGTATAGCCCATGCAGGGGTGAGTATAATGATACTCAGTAGGGATCCTGAGACCCTCAAGGTCTCACAAAATCCAACAAGGATAAACCACCATGTATGGATTCAACATATAACCATTAATTATGTATATGCTCATAAACATACCTATGTTATATAGTACACCATATCAATCATGAGGAAAACACAAAAGTCATTAACTAAGCTCAAAACCAGGATTTTATTATAGGGGTGGTAACATGTAACACTCTCAGTCAAACTGTCCATAACCCGGCTGCTGGCATACTCTTCCTCTATATAGTATTGTGGTCCATCCGCGACACACATTTGAGCTTACCACTATCATAGACTGATTTGGTACTCCTCCTATCGAGTACCGTGGGTCTGCTGCATAACACAGAGGCACTCAACACAGTGGGTATGCAACGTCACACATAGGCGCTCCATACTGTGGATCTTTATGTCACATAGAAGCGGTTCCACTGGGCTAGTCGAAACACTCTAGGTCGAAATGTCAGTAGTCGTTAGGTCTCAGCCAGCTACTAGGTCTCCATACTCTGCTCGCTCGTCACATAGAGGATCTGTTCCATGATCTACTGGCCGATACACCATCTATCATGAAGTCCCAAGTAGAAGTATCAAAATGTTCTACGCTCATCGATAGGGGTCCTCAATGAAATAGATGATGCGTCAATTGGACACCCGGTCTGTGAGTTATTTACTATTTCCGTCCTGATGGCCCGGTATGACTTTAGGTTCAAACCACCCAACCATACCCCAAATGTGTCCAAACCTAAAGTGGGGTATTCCAAAATAACCGTCTCACTCCATGATTTTTTGTCTCCAATGACGGTTTGTCGATCGATCACCTGTAGCCCATCATATAGGAGAAAAAGTGAATTGGGTTAAACCTAGGTCCGGGTCCAGGCTGGCCTCAGCGGACCGAACCGGTCTGGGAAAACCGACCCAGTTCAGATCATCCTGACCCGGTCCGCGGGTACGACCCGACTCGCACATGGCGGCCCGGCCCATGGGAGGCACGGCCCGAGTGGGCCCGCGCCGGTGGCCCGGCCTGCATGGATGGGATGCGATCTGCCAGCCAGAGCCAACGGATGGTAGTGCCAAGTGGGGCTCCTCCCTATCCGTATTAAGGGGAGGGGTCAGACCCCCCCATGTATCCCTAAAACAGAACTGGATCATGGTGGAGGTTAATTCGTCGTGGGACCCCTATTGTCTCGCCTGGTGCACTCCCCACCGAAGACCTGCACAGTCGTCCATCCCAGTCTGTCTGGCATGCCCCACAGTCCATCCAATGTGGACCTCATGGTCGTCTACCCTTTCCACCCATGTGTCGCAACTCGGCTTCACGCCCCACCGGCATCCTTCAGTCCACCTTGCTCCACCATGGATTGGTTCTTCGTGTTCTGTGATCGGCCCTGTACCCCTCCTGCGACCCGGTGTCCCCTTGCATTGCAAGATCCCTTCGTGGTCGGCCCGTCGCCAGGGTGATGTTGCTCCACCATGGCCTATTACCCCTGTGTCACTATTGGACTGCCTCTATCGTAACAAAGTGAAGAAAACCAGATGGGGGGGGGTCGGGTTGTGCTTTCTTCAGCCCGCGCCCTCCGTGTTAGGGTGGACACAATCAGGCTCAAATAGCACAACTAATGACAGAAAATGGAGGTTAAAACTCAATCATAAAAATAACACCTAACTTGGGTTTGATTGTTGACAGAGTCACGAGAAGCAAATGATGTTCTGTTGACATCAAAAATATGTAAATTTAGTCGACGACAATGTCATCGACAATTTTCAAGGATATAGATCCCTCCATTGTCCCGGTTGAAGATTGTTCTTCGTTGGAGTTTTCTTTCCTCCTTGGTATTCTAACTCCAAGGGAACATTCACTACCCAATTATCCCTTTAAACAAATTTAAAGATCCCAACCCCCAAAACAAAATAATATATTGCCTTATTATTTTAATTGTTGGCATGAATTAAAATGGGGAATTAATTAAGGGGTCTCCACTTAATTAATTCTTGTGTGTATGAACAATTTAATTAAGGTAGTTCAAGAGGATTCATGAGTGGTGGTGCCATTAATGGATAGTCCAAGGGTGTCATCGTCATGTGGTCCCCCGCTCTTTAACAAGAAGAGGATTTAGACCTCCGGTGGGTCCCACCTCCATAACCTCTCAAGATAGGTAAAAGTGTGGTGGCCACCACCTCTAACCTCCTCTGGGAGGTTTTTACCACCAAATAAATAAAAATAATCTAACACTTTATTTTTATTTAATATTATTAGAACCCCAATATCTAACATCCATTCTTGAATAACTACCATCGAGGTTAAAGTCTTTTTAAGAAAATACCAGCGCAGTGAGTTCAATGGTTCCCTCAGATTTCAGTTCTGAGCACTGGTTCAAATGTTATAAAATCATGTTCATACGTTTACTGAACGTACCCGAACAAAACTTCAGAAATTGATTCTTGGAACACCGGGCCTCAGAATCATGCATCGTAAATATTCCCGGACTCATAAAAATCCTATGTATTTAAAAAACAATTTCAATTGAATTTTAGGTTCTTTATAGTAATGGAAAATGATATGTCATTGTACTTGGAGGGGTTGAATCGACACATCACATATGTTGTTTTTTTAGAATAATAGGAGTAAATAAGAGTCTTAATGCAGGATATTACATTAAAAATAATATTTGAGTATATTTATGGTATTTGAGTTATCATATTACTTTTTAGGATATTTTAGTGAAATATATAAAAATAATGGAAAATAAATTTAAAGAGAAGAAGATTTTATTTACAACACGGATGTTGTATTTTTTAGAACCTCTTTATTGTATATGGAAGATGTATTTTGGAGACACCCGTAAGACCAATACAAGGGGAAGAGTATTGAGATATGAATTTTAAATAATTTTTTAAATATTTATTGAATTTATGGCATGTGGAGCAGAGGTTCTGAGTTTTCATATTTATATTGGTAGAGACTGTTGTTTTCTGTGTATTTTATTCACTTGTTTACTATTTATTCTCATGATTATCTATATTGTTGAATCATGGGACTATGTAAAATAAATATCTAATATGAGTTATAGATTATGGGAACATAAATCATCTATGAATCAACAATGTAATTTTAATTATAATGTTAAATACCATAAATTATTCTATTTCAATATTCACCAAAAATAAAAGTATTTTAGTGAAAACCTTAAAATTCTCCATAATCATTTTTACACGAATATTTCAAATATGACTGCAATTTTATAAAATAAATTTTTTATATATGTGAAATTTAATTTTTAATTAAAACCATAATATATATGATTTAAAATATTTTAATATTATATCTTATTTTATGATAATTTGGAAAATTATTTATGGTATCATAAAATAAATATGTCAATAAATTAAAACAATATTAATTTACAAATTTATATTATGAAAATAAATATTATTTTAATTAATTATATTAATTATATAACAATAAATAAGCATTTACGTTTAAAAAAAACTACCACACATAATTTAACATTTTTGGAATAATTATATAATTATTATATAATATTAATATATCATACAATAAATTTTAAAATATTTAAATTTTATTTATAATTTTATAGGTGTGATAATATTACATTATATTGACTACACTTCATAATGGGAACATTACTATTTTGAAGGTCATGTTATAATTATATTTGGAATAGTTTCCTTAATTACCAATTATTTATACACATTTTTATGAATAATTATTTTATTGGGGTTTCTAGGTGATGTAATAGAATTATGGTATATGAAATAATTATATGATGTGATTTCCCATTACTAATATTTTGATAAATTACATATTCTTAAATTATTGACAACATACATGTAAGTATGGAAAATTATTTTCATAAAAGTGGATGATAATTTAAGATGATATCATAGTGGAATATGTTCAAGACACAGACCATAGTTGTAGTAAAGGTTCAGTCCTAATATTATCATAGTGAATAGAGTACCTTTCCATTCTATATTAACGACACATTTTAGTACTATTTTCTTATGGGATACCAATCATTTTTTAATGAATTGTATAGAGATATAGGTCTTACAATCCATGTAATTAAAATCAATAAAATGTGTGCCACTATATTATAAAATATACATCCACAAAATTATTTAATTAAATGAAATTCATACGTATTTCAATATATTACAACACATATAAAGGAAATGTAATTAACAATCATTCAAAAATTAATCAATTCATTACACATGGAACCTCAATGATCTTTATAATAAAGTACTAAATTTATTGTAGCATACACCGCGGAAGAGGAAGATGTATCACTAATATATGTTCATAAAAATCATATTACATCAAGAGAAATAATAATGATTTAATAATCCGATAACATTCCCATTAAACATTTTGTATTTATAAATAATTTTATCGTTGAGGGGAAATAATTTTCAAACATCACATGGAACTTTTCTTTAGGAAAATACGCTAACCATTATTAAATGAATTCAATAAAATAAATAAAATATTCATATATTGATGAAATAGTTATATTTATTAAATAAATAAAATATTTTAGTAAAAATTTTCAATTACTTTGTTTCAATGGGTTTGGAAAATTCATTTCATTATGTACACCTTAAAATGAAGATTCCATTTATTTTATTAAATTTGAATAGTAAATAATTTGGAAAATCATTATTATATTTCTTATAAACCATTCTGTATGATTATTAATAAGATTAAAAATAAATTTAAAAAATAAAAATATAAAATTAAAACATTTCATTAAAACACATGTAGATAAAAAATATGGATTTGTCACCAAAATACGTTCTAAAAAATAATGATGTAATGATCTTTTTCCATCTAACCCTTTCTATATAATTATCTTTTCAGTCAGAAGACCAATAAAATAGAATAAATTATTTAAATATATATATATATATATAATATAACAATCATCATAAGAATAATAAAAGATAATATGGGAAATATACACTCCACAAAAGCGGAAATAAGTGGTGTAAAAATCATTTTTCAAATAGAAACAAAAGTGCTATGAAGATCCCTTACTTGTTTAGAATATTTTCTTCCAGAAGAAGTATTAAATATTAAAATTAAAATAAAATTTTATTAAACATAAAAATAATAGATTCATTAAATGAAATATAAATTTTGTAGTATATTCTCCACACAAAATAAATTTTCGGTGAATATGATATATGTGTCTTGGAAATAAAAGACAGATTGTAAATCCCATACCACATTTCTCAAATTTCAATGAAAACATTAAAAACATCTACATAATAAATATAGGTCCATATTAAATATATTTAATATTAATTCAAATATATACCAATCCATATATTAATTAATTGATATTTTTTTAACTGTTTATTAAAAATTAGATAATAGAATCATGTTTTTGGTAGTAATTACTTCGTTTTCATATATGTTTTGGTTTCCAATTTTTGGTCCTTTAAAAATAATTATATTTTTCTAATATATATATATATTAATATAAATAATAAATATAATATATATATATATTGGTTATATATATATTTATATTAATCCATTAATCATAGAGATTAAAAATAAATAACATTATTCATAGAGATAATATGCCCAACATATGCACGAACGATGATTCCATTTTATCAACTGATGAGATGATATAATGATAAATTTTAATTCACCATTATATAGTTATTTAGATTTTATATTTAATTTATATTCATTTATTATATCCTCACTACCAACCATTCCAAAATTAAATGTAAAACATATCACACCACATCATAGAGGCAGTAGTCCACACGTTGACATGAGAAATGATATCATTTTCTGAAAGATAGGAATGATATAATTTAGATGTGATATTATAATTAATTTTTAATAAATAATTAATAAATTTCATGTACTAACATTAAACTCCTCATTATAGCCATCAATTAGTGGTGGTTTAGTAAAATGTAATACATCTGTTGGCATGTGGTAGTCTGTCGTACAGATGATCGACGATTTTGATTCCATTCTGATGGGGGAGGAGAAAGATGTTTATTATTACCCTACTAAAATGAAATTTAAATTAAATAGAATAATGAAATATCATAAATTGGTATAATTTTTTTTGTTATATAATCATAGTTAATACATTCTTGATGGTGCGAGAAAAGAAATAAATAAAAAAACGACCAATTAAGAATTATGAATCTTCTTCAAGAGACATCCTTAGGATAACACAGAAATATTTCTTTATGAAGTTCAGAGTCAATATAATTCATCGACTAAATTTTTTGGTAACTAGTAAACATATTTACATAGTAATGGATAACATTTTATGATTTGTAAGAGTGATGTTGAGAGAAATGTAAGATCTATTTTTGAGTGGGATGAGAAGAATCACAATAAATTTTTGAAATGAAAATGTTTTAATAACAGTTCAATAATACCACATGGATAAAACTGTGTCTTAATAGATTATTAGGTGATATAGTATATATATATTACCATTAAATAAGAATTGGAAAATTTTTTAGATCAATTCAACCCATATAATTTTAGTTTATACAATGGAAAACACAATGAAAGATAAATTTTTATTACAACACATTTATGGGAAATTATTGAAACCATCATGTTCACCCATGATCGTAAAACTATAAAAGATGAAAGAATTATTAAAAACAAACATAATACTATCAGATGAATCAACCATAAATAATTCTCATGAATTTCTTGTAACCTGTTTATCAGGGTCTTATTTGATGACATCTAAAAATTGATAGTTCAATTTGTCCCACGCTTGCAATAACTCTTCAATTGTAATATTATTATAATTCTATATGTTTAGGATTAAATGTTTTTTAACGATCCAATCACCCTGCAACTTGTTCCTTTTTACTAGGATCAGTCTCTCATTCATCTATTCTGCATGATCCTTTGCTACAAGAATGATATGAACTCCCCTTGGTATCTCTTTTTCTGAGTGCATATGATGGTCCCATGATTTTACCCTACTCTATGTATATATAACTTACAAAATTTCTATCATGTTATCCAATGACACTTCCCCAAAACAAGCCTCTTTTACAGACATCACATGATGATTATTTTTAGTTTCCTAACAATCCACCACAACTTCGTGTGTTTGAGACCATTCTACAACATCATTATGCAATGCTTGATCATTGGATAAACAACCTTGAATTACTCCACATCCACTCACAAGACTAAATATTTCATCCTTCACCTACTATATTTTATATTACACACCTTCTATAACCTTTTCCTTCTATTTTTAGCTGATCTTGTCTTCGTTGGTCTTGGAATGTACGAGTAGTCCTTGTGGCCTTTGGATATCCTTCTATTTCCAACAATGTAGCCACCGAGGTTAGTATTTTCTTTCTTCCCATTCTTTCTCCTTGGGATTTAAAGACATCTACTAGATCTTCCCTTTTGACTATCTTCTTAAATTTTCCCACTACTCTCCTCACCACCTGAATCATCCCTTGAGAGACACCACTAACCAATTGGATCTTCATCAGGTGTATCACATTTGAAGACATCGTATCAATTAAAAATGTTAATCGAGGATATGATCAATCTATAGTACAATCTCCACCATACATTCACAGACTTCCCCAATTCATAGTGTAATTACTAAATCTTAGATTTTTGACTCTTGTTGTCCTCTACCTAAAGTGAGTTTCCATTTTGAGAAACATATGAAAAAGAATGAATCATAGAAGTAACATTTTAGGGATGATCCCTTGACCCTGGATAGCCTTGCATAGGTAGATAATTCCTAGTCTAGTCATTTAATAGCCTATTGAATATATCCACCACCTTTAGAATAAGATTTATCTGTTATTCTGCCTTCAGGATGTGAGTTTCACTGGAATCCATGTTATTTAATTGGTCCACCAAGGGGTCTCTAGATCTAATCCATCATTCAGCCCTTATTTACCCAATGATAGGAGCAGATAGAATTCCCCAATAGATTACATAACAAGAAAAACATAGTCCGTTATTCAATATGTAATGACCCAATATTTTTGAGTAGTATATTAACTTAGTCTTATTGATTTAATATGATGTTAATGGTTAATGCAGAAAGAGGAGTCGATGGCTTCATCCAGTAGAATCGAACCTTATGAAGCCCACTTATCAGAGCTTGGGAAGGAGGTAACATCTGTGGGCTTCGCTATGGAACAATCCAAAGACGAACTCCAGCGTGTCAACCTTGAACGGAAACGTCTGCGGGAGAAGTTCAAGTTAGTACAGATTACTACTAGGTCAATGTTATCTGAGCCTCCCTCAGATTCTCTCACCATAGCACACCTTACACTTAGGTCTTATGCCGGTGTTATAAGGGGATATGTGACGAGACCCTAGCTTCCTTGTGTAATCCTTTCCGGTGAATGAATTGAGATTTCTTCCTTTAGTGATGTTTGTGAAATTTCAACTGTCCAGATAATTTTAGAATCTATTTTATTGATGAATTTTGAAAAAAATGATATTTTAAAATATTTATGAAAACCCTAAATAACTAATGATGTGTAATGATTTTCAAAAAATGGTCTTATAGAAAAGTGTTTAGTAAGGACTTTGGAGTCTAATAAGATCAACTTAATTTTTGATGAATATTAAATTATGAATAGTGATTTTACGCTTAGGATTAGTAATGTGACCAAATGGATTAGTAATTTCACTCAAGGAAAGTTTTAATATAATTTAGACACTTAGATTAAGTAATGTGATTTAATAAAATGGGTAAATAACGGTTTCATAAATGATTAATCAAGTATTAGTTTTTTCCAGGTGAATAGTGTTTTTTAATTAAAAATTTAATTAAAAATGATTAGAAAATTATTTTTATAAAAATGACTTTATCTTTGAACTCAGAGCATCGATATTGTGGTATGGTAATTTTTGGGGATTTTTCTGAAAAAAATGAATTTTCGATGAATAGTGCCTTTATTTAAAAATTAAATTTAAAATATTTAGAAAATTGTTTTTATAAAATGTAGTTCATAAATGTACTTAGAGCATCGATAATTGGTTAAGGTGAAATTTTGGTATTTTTCTGAGAAAGTTGAATTTTCAGTGAATAGTAAAAATACAGTTTTAGGGTTTCTGTATGTTTAATGACATCATAACTATGTCATGATGATTTCATGAGTTTTTTTAAGGTTTTTCCGGCCAAGGGTGATGAATTATTGTTTTGGGGGCCCCATGTGGCCTAACATTATGGAAAATATCATGAGAGAGCACATGGGTTTGAGAAAAGCACTTGTGAGTTGTCCCTTGGCCATTAATGCCTTGTCCCCTCACTTTCCATATAAATACCCACCCTTTCCTCCTTTAGTTTTCACCCCCAACTCTCCCCCAATGAAGTTATGGTCTCCTTAACTCCCAAGGAGTCCTTTCAAGGTTCCCCCAAGCCCTCAAGGTCCAAACCATTGAGTTTCAAGAGTCACGTTTTAAGGTAAGGGATCTGACCTCTCTCTTTCTTTTCATGTAATCTATTTTATGTCATTCCTTTTATGATCCATGTTCTTATGTGAGAGGATGTTATTTTGTATTCCTCTTACTGAACTTTTTATTTTTTATATTATGAGAGATCCCCTATTACTCTCATCATTTCATTTTATGAAAGTTTAAGTGACGCCGTTAGGCTTCCGAATTTGTAAGAGATTCTTTCACCCTTCTCATTTTTTTCAAGTTCGATTTTCATGTCAAGTCTTTCAAGTTCCTTTTTATTATGTTGGGGTATGATCTCTATATCTATCAAACTTATCTCTTATGATCATATGATGAGAGACCATATTTTATCTTTTCAATTCATTTTTATTGAAGTTTATGTGACGCCGTTAGGCTGCAGAATTTTCATAAGAGAAATCTAATTTTTTTCTTCCTTCCATGTTTTTCATTTCAAATGGTATGCCCTTCAAACTTCATTACCATGTCTATATATCCTTCTTATTCTGTCCCCCTACTGTTTTATGGATCAATTGTGAGTGGGTGACCCATGTCCCTTCTCTTTTCAATGTTTTCTAAAACCCCGAAACATAGCCGTTATACTGCAGAATTTTCGTCTCAAAATGCCTCTCTCTTTTCTCAAAATTATTTTATTTTATAAAATTTATACTCAAAGATATTATTTCTACAAGGGTATTCAAATATATATCAAAATATTCTATTTTAAATTCTGGGTTTTATATACATGAGACCCGCTTTCCCTTTCTGTGGGTTTAAAGTGACATTAAGATCATGTCTTTAAAGAAGTTTTTAAAACGTTATGATGATGAAATGAAACCCATTTCTTTTATGCTATATGGGTTGTTTATGAAATGTTTGATGATGATATATGTGGCTGACATGATAATAAAGGAAAATTTAAGGGTGCACCCTGATAGCGCTCCAATGCATTGGGTAATGATGTAACCACTAGAGATTACAATTTTCACGATACCTTGGTAAATAACCTTGGTAATTTTCAAATGACAGCTTGGGGATGGACCTTGGTGATATGTTCATGATTTTCTATGTTAAATGATGTAGCCACATCTTCAAGTTATGAAAAATGTTATTTTTATTATGAAATGCCTCATGATTTCTTTCTCATGCCTTAAAGTTCTTTTCATGTTCTTATTGAAGTATATCAAGTTCACATGTAAAATGTTCCTCTTGTTTCCCTTACTGGGTCTCCTGCTCACACTTTCTATTGATGTATTTCCCCAGGTTATGAGATGTAGTAATGAACCTAGGATGAACTTATGGAGAAGCCTTTCAAGTGTTTAATAATAATTCTTTATGTTGTTTTAATGTATTATGTTCCTGGTTTCCAAGACACTAAACTTTAAAGATCCTCAGTTTTGTGTAATGTAATGAAATTTTATGTTATAAGAAGACGAGATTATTAGTTGGTATCAAAGGATGGTTTAGTTATTTGTGGAAATTAGGATATAAAAACTTTAGGAAGAAACCTATAGAAAAGTTTAAATATAGGAAAACTTCCTGGTATTTTGGTAAGTATTGAGTAAGTGGTTTATCAAACAAATACATCCCTGTCTGGATACGAGCAGGTAGAGGCGGATCTGGCACAGATGTACATAGGGGTAATACCCAAAAATACTGCTTTGAGCTAGACTCGAACGGGAACTGGTGCACGATAATGGGCCTTGCTGCACTCTTGGTTACGACACTCCCGGGGGATATGTTTGGTTAATCACAAGATTTTTATGAATAATTATGAAGGAATTATAGAGACGTATAATTTTCTAAGCATGAAGTCTTAGTTAAAAGATTCATAAATGATATAAGTTTCTCACTAAGGTTTTATTATTTTAGAAAATGGTGGGAAATAGGAGGAACCGTGCAGATGGTGACCGCAATGCACCATGTGCTGACGGCCCTCCGATGGAATTAAGAATGGAAACATTCATGCGAATGATGAACCAACTGACTCAAGTTATGAGTAATAACTTGAATCAAGCTGAGAGGACGATTTCACCACGAAGGGAGCAACTTTCTGTTGAGTCCTTTATGCGTCAACGACCACCAACATTCAATGGATCTACTGACCCATTGGTTGCGGAACAATGGATAAGCTCCATGGAAAAGATCTTTTCTGTACTTCATTGTTCAGAACAAGAAAAAGTCACCCTTGATGTTTACCGCCTATAGGGAGAAGCTGATCAGTGGTGGTAACTGATCAAAAACACGACGCCACGAGGAGAGATAGAAGCTATGGAGTGGGAATAATTTCGGGGAATTTTCTTTAACAAGTATTTCCCTCGTTCCATGAGAACGAGAATGGGGAAAGAGTTTCTCGAGCTGAAGCAGAAGGAGAACGAATCTGTCGGAAGCTATGAGATGAACTTCAAAGGGCTTTCCCGTTATACCTCAATCTTTGTCATGGACCCTAATGGGAAGGTTGATAGATTCTTTGGTGGACTACGACCTCATCTGCGGAAGAATCTAGCCAACAGGGACTACGATAGCTATGAAGAAATAGTTCGAAGTGCTATGAAAGTTGAACTAGAGTTTGGGGAGACAAAATGGTCTCACAAATCTAATGAAAATAAGAGAACTCTAGAACCAAGCCTGGGAAGAAGTTTTGATCAGGAAAGAGGTGGAAAGCATATGCAACATTCCACATGCAATAAGTGTGGGAAGAAGCATTCGGGGAACTGCTTGATCGGAAGTGGTAAGTGCTACAGGTGTGGAAGAGAAGGCCATATTTCTCGGAATTGTAGTAGTGATGTGAAGACTCAAATTCCCAACACTAACGATAGAGGAAAGATGATTCCTGCCCTACCCAAAATCACATGATTCAAGTGTGGACAACTTGGGCTCTTTGCTAATCAATGTCCAAATCCGAGGGCGGTGGAGGGGAATCACCATCAACCTCACCAGAGGCCAAGGGAGCAAGGTCGTGCTTTCGCTATCACAACAACTGAAGTTGAAGTTCCAAACGATGTGGTAGCAGGTACTCTTGTTGTACTCTCAAAAATAGCAATTAATTTATTTGATTCTGGTTCTACACATTCCTTTATTTCCTCCAAGTTTGCAAGTAATATAGAATCAATCCCCGAACTGCGAGAGGTAGAGTTATCAGTCAAGACTCCAAGTGGGATTATCCTTGCATCAACAGTATTTAGAGACTCTAGTGTTTACTTTGGTGAGCAAAATATTATAAAAAATATAGTAGTCATTCCCATTATGGAATTTGACATTATACTAGGGATGGACTAGCTCTCAATGTATAAAGCTAAGATCAAATGCAGAAGTAAGGAAATATCAGTAGCCATGAATGAATGACCTACAGTTATCTTCCAAGGAGTGATATCCCGAACTGATCCCTATATAGAAGCACCTCCTAAAGCTTTCTTTATGGAGTTAATCGGTGATGATGAAGAAGGAAAAGGGATCATACAAATAGATGATGTTCCGATTGTTCAGGAATACATGGATGTATTTCCTGAGGAGTTACCTGGACCTCCCCCAGGAAAAGAGGTAGAGTTCTCCATTGAACTCGTACCTGGGTATCAACCAATATCAAAGACTCCATATAGAATGGAAAATGTGGAGCTAGAAGGGTTAAAGAAACAACTCCAAGAATTGTTGGAGAAGGGGTTTATCCGACCAAGTGTGTCTCCTTGGGGAGCACCAGTTCTCTTTGTGAAGAAGAAGGATGGATCAATGCGGCTATGCATTGATTATAGAGAACTGAACGAGATCACAGTGAAGAACAGGTATCCTCTTCCAAGAATTGATGATTTATTTGACCAACTTCGCAGGTCTAAATTCTTCACTAAGATTGACCTTCGATCTGGTTATCACCGACTGAGGGTGAAGAAGGAATATATTCCAAAGACTGCCTTTCGATCAAGATATGGGCATTATGATTTTACTGTTATACCCTTCGGCTTGACTAATGCTCATGCTATTTTCATGGATTTGATGAATAGAGTCTTTAAGGACTACCTTGAGAACTTTGTGGTAGTTTTTATTGATGATATTTTTATATATTCAAAAAGTCATGAGGAGAATGAAGATCATCTAAGGGTTATATTGAAAACTCTGCAGAAGGAGAGGCTCTTTGGGAAGTTCAGCAAGTGTGATTTTTGGTTACAACAGTTGGCTTTCTTGGGGCACATCGTAACCAATGAAGGAATCTCAGTTGACCCTGCAAAGACAATGGTAGTGGAGGAGTGGTCTCAACCCACAACAGTAACTGAGATTCGTAGTTTCCTTGGTTTAGCGGGATATTATAGGAGGTTTGTGAAAAAAATTTCACGGCTTACTAATCCACTAACCAAGATGACTCGAAAAGGGGTTAAGTTCATCTGGACAAAAGGAATGCGAGGAAAGTTTCCAAGAGCTGAAGAAGAGATTGGTTACTGCACCTATGTTAACAATACCCTCTATCAGAGAAGGATTCGTTATTTTTAGCGATGCATCTCTGAAAGGGCTTGGGTGCGTCCTCAGGAAAAATGACAAGGTAATTGGCCATGCATCTCGACAGTTGAAGATTTATGAGAAGAATTATCCTATGCATGATCTAGAGCTGGAGGCAGTTGTTTTTGCTCTAAAGATATGGATGCACTGTCTTTATGGGGAGAAATGTGATATATACACCGACCTCCAAAGTTTAAATTATATTTTCACTCAGAAAGAATTGAACATGAGACAAAGGAGATGGTTGGAGATTATTAAAGACTATGATTGTTCAATTACTTATCACCCTGGAAGAGCAAACAAAGTCGCGGATGCATTACGTAGGAAAGATCCTGTTGTTCTGGCAACAATGAGGATCTTAAGAGATCCCTTGATTAATGATATAGTAAAACTGGACATGGGAATTATAAGGAAAGGGACATCATAAACCTTAACCCAAATGATTTCTCATCCTTCATTACTAGAGAAGATCAAGAAGGCTCAAAATGAAGATCATTTTCTGTAGGAGAAGTTTGAGGCTGTAAAGGATGGGAAGTTCCCTGATTTCAATATTGATCAAGAAGGTGTATTGAAATTTAGTACAAGACTATGTGTTCCATCTATTCCAGAGATAAATAAAGAACTGATGGATGAATCTCATAGCTCTACTTTCTCTATACATCCGGGAAGCACTAATATGTATACAGACCTTCGTGATCGTTATTGGTGGGATAAAATGAAGAGGGAGATTGCTGATTACACTACAAGGTTCCTGGTGTGTCAGCAAGTAATGGCAGAACGACAACTTCCTAAGTGGGTATTACAACCACTACCCATACCAGTATGGAAGTGGGATAATATCACTATGGACTTTGTAACTGGTCTCCTGAAAACATCCAAAGGAAACAATGTGATATGGGTTATTGTGGACCGTCTCACCAAGACAGCCCATTTTATCTCTATTCGGAAAGATTTCTCTCTGAATCAGCTCGTCAAGATATACGTGAAGGAAGTGGTAAGGATGCATGGGGTACCACTATCCATCGTATATGATCGTGACCCAAAATTCACATCAAAATTCTGGAGAAGTCTTCAACATGGACTGAATACTGAATTGAATTTTAGTATGGCCTATCATCCTCAAACTTATGGCCAATCTGAAAGGACTATTCAGACACTCGAAGACATGTTGAGATTATGCTCAATGGAATTTAAAGGTGGATGGGATCAACACCTCCCATTAGTGGAGTTCTCCAATAACAATAACTTCCATGCGAGTATTCAGATGGCACCCTATGAAGCTCTGTATGGAAAGCGGTGTAGAACTCCTACTTGTTGGGATGAAACTGGTGAGAGAAAGCTTCTTGGGCCTGATCTTGTGCAAGAGATGACAGAACATGTTCATGCCATCCAACAACACATAAAGGCTGCTCAGAGTCGGCAGAAGAGCTATGCTGACAATCGTCGAAGGGACGTGGAGATTGGTGTTGGCGAAAAAGTCTTCCTTCGAATTTATCCATGGAAGAGAGTCATGCAGTTTGGGAGGAAAGGGAAGCTCAGCCCTAGGTACATTGGCCCCTATGAAATCTTTGATCGCATAGGAGCAGTGGACTATCGTCTAGCACTTCCACCGAATCTAGCTCAAGTTCACGATGTCTTCCATGTATCTCTCTTGAGGAAGTACATACCCGACCCATCGCATGTACTGAACCCAGAGGTGGTACAACTGGAACATGACCTCTCTTATGAGGAGCAGCCAGTGGAGATCATGGACTGTAGAGACAAGGTTCTACGAAACAAGACTACCCACCTTGTGAAAGTGTTGTGGAGGAATCATAAATATGAAGAAGTGACTTGGGAGCCTGAGGAAACGATGAAGCAAAAGTACCCTCACCTTTTCGACTAGGCCTCAAGTATAAATTTCAGGGACAAAATTTCTTAAGGGGGAAAGAATATAATGACCCAATCTTTTTGAGTAGTATATTAACTTACTCATATTGATTTAATAAGATGTTAATGGTTAATGCAGAAAGAGGATTCGATGGCTTCATCCAGTATACTCGATCCTTATGAATCCCACTTATCATAGCTTGGGAAGGAGGTAGCATCTGTGGGCTTCACTTTGGACCAAGCCCAAGCCGAACTCCAGCGTGTCAAGCTTGAACGGAAACGCCTGTGGGAGAAGTTCAAGTTTGTAGAGATTACTACTAGGGCAATGTTATCTGAGCCTTCCTCAGATTTTCTCACCATAGCACACCTTACACTTAGGTCTTATGCCGGTGTTATAAGGGGCTATGTGATGAGACCCTAGCTTCCTTGTGTAATTCTTTCGGGTGAATGAATTGAGATTTCTTCCTTTGGTGATGTTTGTGAAATTTCACCTGTCCAGATAATTTTAGAATGTATTTTATTGATGAATTTTGAAAAAAATGATATTTTAAAATATTTATGAAAACCCTAAATAACTAATGATGTGTAATGATTTTCAAAAAATGGTCTTCTACAAAAGTGTTCAGTAAGGAATTTGGAGTCTAATAAGATCAACTTAATTTTTGATGAATAATAAATTATGAATAGTGATTTTACGCTTAGGATTAGTAATGTGACCAAATGAATTAGTAATTTCACTCAAAGAAAATTTTAATATAATTTAGACACCTAGATTAAGTAACGTGATTCAATAAAATGGGTAAATAACGGTTTCATAAATGATTAATCAAGTATTTGTTTTTTCAGGTGAATAGTGTTTTTTAATTAAAAATTTAATTAAAAATGATTAGAAAATTATTTTTATAAAAATGACATTATTTTTGACCTTAGAGCATCGATATTGTGGTATGGAAATTTTTGGGGATTTTTCTGAAAAAAATGAATTTTCGATGAATAGTGCTTTTATTTAAAAATTAAATAGAAAATATTTAGAAAATTATTTTTATAAAATGCAGTCCATAAATGTACTTAGAACATCGATAATTGGTTAACTTGAAATTTTGGTATTTTTCTGAGAATGTTGAATTTTCAGTGAATAGTAAAAATACAGTTTTAGGGTTTCGATATGTTTAATGACATCATAACTGTGTCATGATGATTTCATGAGTTTTTTTAAGGGTTGGCCGGCCACGGGTGATGAATTATTGTTTTGGGGGCACCATGTGGCCTAACTTTATGGAAAATATCATGAGAGAGCACATGGGTTTGAGAAAAGAACTTGTGAGGTGTCCCTTGGCCATTAATGCCTTTTCCCCTCAATTTACCTATAAATACCCACCCTTTCCTCCTTTAGTTTTCACTCCCAACTCTCCCCCAACGAAGTTATGGTCTCCTTACCTCTCAAGGACTCCTCCCAAGGTGCCCCCAATCCCTCAAGGTCCAAACCTTTGAGTTTCAAGAGTCACGTTTTAAGGTAAGGGATCTGACCTCTCTCTTTCTTTTCATGTAATCTCTTTTATGTCATTCCTTTTATGATCCATGTTCTTATGTGAGAGGATGTTATTTTATATTCCTCTTACTGCCCTTTTCATTTTTATATGATTAGAGATCCCCTATTACTCTCATCATTTCATTTTATGAAATTTTTAGTGACGCCGTTAGGCTGCCGAATTTTTAAGGGATTCTTTCACCCTTCTCATTTTTTTCAAGTTCGATTTTCATGTCAAGTATTTCAAGTTCCTTTTTATTATGTTGGGGTATGATCTCTATATCTATCATACTGATCTCTTATGATCATATGATGAGAGACCCTATTTGATATTGTCAATTCATTTTTATTGAAGTTTAAGTGACGTCGTTAGGCTGTCGAATTTTATAAGAGAAATCTAATTTTTGTCTTCCTTCCATGTTTTTCATTTCAAATGGTATGTCCTTAAAAATTCATTACCAAGTCCATATATCCTTCTTATTCTGTCCACCTACTGTTTTATGGATCAATTGTGAGTGGGTGACCCATGTCCCCTCTCTTTTAAATGTTTTCTAAAACCCTGAAACATAGCCGTTATGCTGCAGAATTTTCGTCTCAAAATGCCTCTCTCTTTTCTCAAAATTATTTTATGTTATAAAGTGAATACTCAAAGATCTTATTTCTACAAGGTTATTCACATATATATCAAAATGTTCTATTTTAAATTCTGGGATTTAAATACATGAGACCCGCTTTCCCTTTCTGTGGGTTTAAAGTGACATTAAGATCATGTCTTTAAAGCAGTTTTTAAAACGTTATGATGATGAAATGAAACCCATTTCTTTTATGATATATGGGTTGTTTATGAAATGTTTGATGATGATATATGTGGCTCACATGATAATAAAGGAAAATTTAACGGTGCGCCCTGATAGCGCTCCAATGCATTGGGTAATGAAGTAACCACTAGAGATTACAATTTTCACGATACCTTGGTGAATAAACTTGGTAATTTTCAAATGACACCTTGGGGATGGACCTTGGTGATATGTTCATGATTGTCTATGTTAAATGATGTAGCCACATCTTCAAGTTATGAAAAATGTTATTTTTATTATGAAATTCCTCATGATTTCTTTCTGATGCCTTAAAGTTCTTTTCATGTTCTTATTGAAGTATATCAAGTTCACATGTAAAATGTTCCTCTTGTTTCCCTTACTAGGCCTCCTGCTCACACATTCTTTTGATGTTTGTCCCCAGGTTATGAGATGTAGTAATGAACCTAAGATGAACGTAAGGAGAAGCCTTTCAAGTGTTTAAGAATAATTCTTTATGTTGTTTTCATGTATTATGTTCATGGTTTCCAAGACACTAAACCTTAAAGATCCTCAGTTTTGTGTAATGTAATGAAATATTATGTTATAAGAAGACGGGATGTTATACAATCCAATCCTATTTTTTTTATATCTTACTCCTTTTTTAGTAGTGATCCAGATCCAAACAACATGTGCTCTAGACAGATCATCTTCAACCCAATGTTGTAGTGAAATTGGGTGACATATATCCTTGATCCTAAAATCAAAATAAAAATATCTTCTTAACATATTCCCTATCATGCCTATAATAGAGGTATGAAGAATTGGTGTTGGGATATTTTGAAGTCATACCCCCAACGACATCCAATGGAAAACTTATAATAAATGTAACTATCTTAATTATATTTTACTATAATTACTTTTTATTGTGAAAAAATGGATTTTAACATATTATAAAAAATTAATCATAATTATTAATAATATAGAATCCATTTGACCAAATTCAATACATATATTTGGAATAATATATTTTTAAACTAATCCAGTAGATGGGATGAGAAGGCTATTTTCCAAATAAAATGATTTCTTATGAATTCTGTGATTTAATATAAAATTATATTTGAAAATGATTAAAACACATATATTGGAAGCATAAATATATTATTGAACTAATTTAACTATTTATTAAATTTCAAAATAATATGGTTTATTTTAATTCTATAAAATAAAAGGAAATTTTTATTAAAAAACACTATTCTATTACGATTCTTTAAAATTTAATCGATGAAAGAAATAATCAACAAATACAATCAATAATACTTTTTTTATATGGATTTACAAAATAAAATTATATTTGATGAAATTAATTTCATTAATATTGGAAGAAGTAATATAATTTTTCTTTCATTAATAGAAATAAATTTATTTTTTTAAAAGAAATGTATTTTCATACTATATGTAGCTTACAAGAAATTAAAAAATTATTTACCAATATATTTTTTATCCAATACCATAATATATTATATCCAAAAACATTATTCCTTGTTATGTTTAAATGTTTGAGGGATATGTTATAATGTTCATGTTTAAATGATAATATCTATTGTTTATCAACATTCATTAAATCCCAATGTGCATGTAACAACATGATATTGAATAAAGTAAAATTATTTGAAAACAAAATTCATTATATCATGGTGGGTAACATTTTACAAATCATAGAAGTATTTTAACACTAAAAACTATATCACTTTAATATAAACAACTGAGGATACATCTTCCCAGTTAAATGTATTGGTTCCTACATTTCCTCATAGAGTTTTTTGTTTCACTACAATTTTTTTTCTAGACGACGAATATTGTTTTTTAATACATTTTATCTATTATCTATAATCTTCATAAGATGTTCATTATTAGATATATATTGTTATATCATCAAAATATCTTTGTTTATTATATGTGAATGATCATGTATAAACTTCATTTTGGATATTAATGAAATACATTAATGACATATGAGTGGTTTTGGGGAATTAATATGATATATGAAAATTTAAATAATATATAAAAAATAATGGAAGGAACAATATACATAGTATTTAAATTTATTTTATTTTCTATTATCATAACCTCACTCCATGGATAATTTTTTACAAAAACCAACTCACCAACTTAATGCCCATGATTTCCTTGATAGATATCAGCATAACTCTTTACAGATTATAACATTCCCATATGTGTTATTGAATACTTCTAAACTCAAATTACATTTCTTTATCTCGATATAATGAATATAGATTTCATTATCTTCAATCATGACAACATATTGTATTTCTAATTTTTTTTCCAAATTAGTATTCTTCAGGTGAAATTTATATTATTAAGTGATAGATATTATTGGATGAAATTTTGAATAAAGGAAGGTGTCTATCGCAATAACCATTCAAATCCATTGAGTAAGATATTATCATACCCAAATGGGGTTCAAAATTTTCAACTATACTGACTAATATTCATATGATGATACACGTTTCTAATACTCATCTCTATATTAAGACCATAGGTATTCTTCACTCAAAATTCCATGTATTACATGGATCCCACATAAATATAATTGAATATGGAACTAAATTATTCCTTTATTGTTAATATATATTTTGGAATGTATATTCATAGAGAAGTCTTGTCTAATATAAATTAAATTCTCTAGATTTAAAAGGTGTTTGAGAATATCTTATATACAATTATTCCCTTGAGATGTTTTTGGATAGTTAGACAACAAACCCTATAGTGATTTTTCCCATTAATATTATGGTATAGGTAACAATTGTAACATAAAGATAAACAATTTAATCTCTTATTCTCATCATAATAACATAAAAATAACTGAGACACATATTCTAAAAAGTTATTCATTATAACAATATACAAAAATTCACTTTCTGGTATGTATACATCATTACTTATTATATGAATAAAGAATTGTTAAAAAATTTACTTCCATTATTATCTATTTTTTAAAATATGTCATAAACATAACACATGAGAACATACTAAACAATAACATTCACACATAATCAAGGTTAAATGGAAATTTATAACATTCTTATACACATCTACATCATTCATGTATTCTATTATAATAATCAAATGGATATATGGTCGAATATTTATCTGGGAAGGATAACATTTTCCCACCAACATAATGGTTAAAAATATTATACTTTGAAAACATATAAATATTGGATATTTCATGGTCACCATCACATATACGATAACATAATCATTTCAACATGACCACCTTTTTCACATTACAAGGGTGGTATTGTACTGAGGAATCATAATATTTTATTAGCTCCAAAAATATTCCATTGTTCATGTTCAACAATTAAAATGTGAATATACCCTTTAAAACCTTATTCTAAATATATTTATCACGCCACTCTCTAAATATATAATTAATCCATTTCTTTTATGCAGAATAATACCAAAGCTCTCCCAAAATTAGTTATTGGTTAATTTTTCTCATGAACATTTAATTATCATGATGGATAATATATCACTATATAATTCATCATGAGAGGTGATCCAAACCAATTCTTTAGGTCATCATTATATATTACAGTCCATTTTCCTTACATTTTAATGTTCGAACTTCTGATATTACTAATATTCTCTTCAATTGAATGAAATTTACATCACATTTATCTATCCAAGGTAACTTCTCTCCGATTTGTGTTTACCTAGTGAGTGTATTGAAAAAATGTGTGAATTTTTAAACCAGTCGTTGGTGATATCCAGAAAAACCCTGAAAACTATGGATCTAAATAATAATAGGTAGTATGGGCCAATAATCAATAACTTTTTTCTTTGATAGATCACTATATTTTCCCTCTATTCGAAATATTATAAATGAAAATGAAACCTTTTTATCAAAAAGTTAAAATTTATATAGTTTTAATATATTTTAACAATCAATAATTTATTTAGAACAATTATTTGGTGATCTTCATGCTCATAATTTATATGTGAATATAAAATAATATTATGATTAATGAGTTCCACATGCAGATCAAGGCAATATCAAAATACACTATTGATTAAATCCATGATGGTGGAGTTTAGTAAGATCGAATGACATCACTATATAGTTTAAATGTCAAATTCTTGTACATAATATTGCTTTTAATATTGTGGGATTTTCTCCCTAAATTGATGATGTGTAAATTGAAAGTCATTCATGGGAAACTATTCATATCCTAATAGATGATCAATAATTTCATCAATAGGGGTAGAGGATACTTGATCATTGTTGTGATCATGTTCATATATTGATAATTAATGCTATGTCAAATCAATCCACATTTCATTACAACTAAATGAAATGTTTTATGCGAAGGTGACATATTTTCCTGGATGAATACCTTTTCATTATTCTAATAGAGTATTTTATTTAATTCTTATCACTCCATAGGTTAACATTATATAGATAGTCTTTGAAATAGTTGTGTAATATCTTCTTCATTATATTGATAAATTAATATCACATTTTGGTGGATAACTAGAAAAATTTACTATTAAATTATAAAAAACTCCCAAACATTTGTAACATCATTAATTTTTAGTTTCATGCAAACATTAAGATTTGAACACCCCTTTTGTGTGGGAATAACGATATATAAAATTTAGCTTGTTGCCATGTTTTTTTAAATTTATTTTCACACAATGGATGATCATATATTGATTTGGATTATCAAATGTTAATTCAATACCTAATAAATTAAATTGATATTTATGTAGATATATCCATTCGATGCTAAGATAACCAAAAATTCAACCAATGTAAGAATAAATATATTATAAGAATTCACATTCCCCTAAACATCAATATAACATGTATCATAGATTAGATATGTGATTGTTTTCACATTAGGGTTTTCCACTAGTAATTCAATTCATAATATTTGAGTGGGAAATTTGATACCTTAATAAAAAATTTCATATATAATTGAGTGGCTAGATCCATAGTCAACTAATATCTTTAAATTTCTAGAGTGGACTTTATATGTACTTTTTAGTAGGCCATTATCACACAACTAATCTATTATAGTGACCCAATGAAATTTCCATTATTCTCTTGACATAAGAGATTTCTGATATTTTTCATCATTATTAACATTCAAATTTGGGTAGTATATATCATAATGAACACAGTCCATGCATTTTTAAATATAGAGTGTTGGGGTTTGTTTCTATGAAACATTCTATATATTTGAATTATTAGGAATCTTTTTCCAACCAAATCATAATTATATTTCCCAATGACCTTCCTTTTCATACATAAAACATTTACCAACCCCCTTTAGATAATCACTACTATGATCCCATTAATAAAGTGAGAATAATAGAAGTCTCATCATCTTCAGTCCATGTTTATTATTATTTTCATTGAATTCCATGATTCTTTTTATATCTAATACAATGATATTAACGGTTAACAACAATATAAATATCCAAATCGATAAAATATTAAATTATTTATTCAATTATACTAAATCCCCCTATGTAAAACTCTCTAGAAAAAATTGTTTTATGAAAAAATAGAGTTGATAAACCCTCATATCATATTAGATGATAATACCAAATGGAAACCTCACATGTCTGGTAAAAGTAACCTCATATGTACTAATGAATTCATTATATTTTGTTACATCAACTAATGAAACTCCTTATACATTTTAATTCAAATAATACCAATATTTTACAGATTATAAAACATGTTCTTAAATATATTATCATTAAATAAAAATAAATAAATTTTTTTGAATCGTATTCCTAATCTTATTCTTCAATTTTCCAACTTCTTTTTCCTTTCGATAGATAGAGATAATATTTTTTTCAATTTTATGAGAGAATATAATGGATGATATCATCTCAATTGTACAAATACATTTTATATAAACAATTGGATCACCAAAACAGCATAAATATGGGCATTTTCTTAGTAAGTATTGAATATAATTTTGTTTTATCATTTTCCATTTTAAAATTTCATATTGATTCATTATCATAGAATGTTTTGTGAGAATATAAACAAGATGATTCATTACATATATAATAACATTTGGTTATGTTGGTGGAAAATAATTATATTTTCTATCACTTTCACTATTGACTTGATTACTTAGTGTTCCATCCAGTGGATAAAAAAAATTATTACTATGAGAAAAAATAATCTTATTGGGAAATCAAATAAAGAAGAAAATTTATTTACAGGATTTCTAAATGGAAACTCTTTATTTACAGTCTATTACACCCTATAGTTAATAAAGGACTTTCATGTTCATTATTTAAATACATTATGATAGTTCATTATGTGTGTTTAAATTTACAAGTCATATCTCTTGAATGTTTCGTACCACATTTGGAGCTTGGCCTATTATTATTCACAGGCTGAAGATAGATTCAATCTCAATGAACCACTTCTTGTGAAATTATTATTAGGTAAAACTATACTAGATCCATATCTACTTGTAGTAACCATATCAATATGCAATTTCATCGAAACCACCCACTCAATCTATAAACAAAATTATTGGATTTTTTTCTTATTTCTTGACTTATCCTTACTATTACACGTATAATTATCCCTATATATATCTCTAAATTATTCAAATTCCTATTTCCATTGGATAACTAAATAATTTCACAGATACCAACTATAATGAAAAATTTATCCCATATATAAATAATATAACATTTTAGATGAATAATATATACATTTTACAAATACAAAGTCGGTGACTATAATGGTTTAGAATCATTGGAGAATAGATATAGAATATAATTATTTCGTGAAACTTATTAATCATATCCCATGTATAATATAGAAAATATTAAACACTATATAAAAATAATACCAAAACTGATTCATCAATACCTGTGAAGTGGAAATTTTTGAAATAGTGACAACATATTCTCAGTAAGGGTAATCATAGTTAACATCAACATAACCAGTGCACCAGTTTATGATAAAACATGAATAATTTTTTGAAAATATTATCCATAATTTCATATATTAAAAAATATTAAATTTTTTTGGTATTTCATGTTACATTAATCATAAAAGAATCAATGAACATAGCCTTGATAGTATTACATGTTAATAAATAATATATTAGTGGGATATACAGAAAAATAGAAAATAATTTACATAGTTTTCAATATTAATTTCAAAAAAATAATAATAGTATGGGTTCACTCCAAAAACAATCATAGTAGTCTAGGTTGACACCCAAGAAAATAATTCTGTAAAAAGTAACTTACTGAATTACTTATACACTATATTCCAATAATATTTATCTCATGAGATATCGACCTTTACACAATTTATTTTAGAGAGATACATTTCCAATCTTTCACATAATAAAAATCATAAATATGTTTTCCAAAAGATCATAAAACAAAAATCATATCCTAATCTAGGATGAATTGTTTTTCCTAAACATTTCATTATAGTATAACAAAAGGAACTCAAATTGATTTCATTATAATTTCATATGGTCATAAACTAATACCCCATAATGATTTAATGCATTTCATTTTTATTTAATTATTTCTTTTTTGAAAACCCTATAGAAAATTAATGGGTTTCATAAATATCTTTTTATAGCAATTATAAACAAGAGAATTAATTAATTATTATATTATAATTAGAGTGTAACCCTAGAATAAATTAATTAATATCAAATTATATAATAATATTTGGAATATAATTTTGAAATATATTATTGATCCATTCTTGTGGATAATATATTCCCATTTTAAAATCACTTATTTTAAATAAACTAAATTATTAGATATTCAAGAATCATATCAATTTACAAACGAATTTAAGAACTTCTTATAGAAAAATTAATTCAAATAGTTTTCATGATGGTTGAAAAATGGTTCATGTTTTATATGTTATAATGAATATTCCTTTCACATTTTCAATGAAAAGAAATTATTTTATATTTTAGAAAAAAAGTTAAGATTACTTACACTAAATTATCTAAAAATTAAGACTATTGTGATTTTTTTGAATCACTGGATAATATTAAAAACAATATATAAAATAATTTTAGAAACATTATATGGTTATAGAATAAAAATATTATTCGATCAAAGAGGGAAACAAATATGGTTTTCCTTAAAAACATTTTTTTGAGTCTTTAGTTATCAGAGGTAAATAAATGAAATTTATAATTTATAATTTTCAATAATAATTGGAGGATATTATAATTCATGAGTTTCACGATATATATATATCTTAATAATTTATTATATAAAGAATTATCATATTCAATATTTATAAATATTGATATTAAGACCTAAAACCCTTATTAATTTTATTTAATTTTAGTTGAAATTCCCATGAAATAGAGAACCATATATCGATATTTATAACCCAAAATTATCATTATATGAATCATTAATGACATTAATATTAAATTAATACACCAAAAACTGTAAAAAGATGATGTTTATGGCATATAATCAAATTAAATAAAATTTTATGGATGATCCATTACCAATTTAATATCATTGGAGTCATAATCCCAATAAAATAATAACAAAAATTGAAACATTAAATACAATTAAATGATGTGTATTAACTATATAACATGGAATATGGGTATTATATAATGAAAACAAAATAATTTAGTGATGAAAAATGAATATGTATCCCACATATTCAAAAGAGACATGAAATTTGTTACCTCAAGTATCAACTTTCATCGTAAATGTTTTAACCTACTACTTATTAAATAATGGTTTCCTTAAAAAAATTTTAAATAACTATACTAATATATATCATACAATATATGATTTACATGTTATCTTTTATTACCCAGTTATTAATAATAATTAAAATCATTATTTTACTAATAATTGTTACATATTGAGGTATGTTTTTATTGTTATTTTTTGTAATATATCATTGATCATGTTACATAATATCCATAATTTTAAAATTTATAAAATTATCATATATATATATATTCATTAAATATATTTTACAGTTATCCCCAAATGGTAGAGATATAAAATTAATAAAGTAGTTGTGGAGATGGTAGGACTTGCATATGCATGAATGATGTATCCATTTTTCAAAAGATGGAACATATGAAAGGAAAATATTATTTCAAATTCTAAGAATTATTGTTATATAATATATATTATACATAATAATTAAATGTAACATTATTACCATCTCTTTAATAATTAAATGAAAAAATATCACATCACTTGGTGGAAGCGGTAGTTAACATGTGCACCCAAGAGATTTTTCATTTTAGGAATATTAGATTATAAGAAGGTAACTGTTATATTATAATTATAATAGTATACCTGTTTATTAATTATAATATATAAACCATAAATATATCATTATTTTCATCATGTGTATGAGGTGGAGGAAAATGAATTACATTGGTTAGCGAGGCGGTAGTTTGTCTTGCAGATGATAAACGATTTCATTTCCCATTTAAAAGAGGATGTGATGGACGTTTCTCATTGCACTAAAATAATAAAATATAAATAAATGAAATAAAATTATGTTATTTTATATTAAAAGTTTTGTAAATATTTATTAATGTGGACTAAAAAAATATACAACTTCTTTATTAATCCCAATAAATCTTCTTCGAAAAACCTCCTTATGTTCAAAAAAACTTATTATAAAGGTTTTAAAATCCAAATAATGCCAAAACGTGGTATAGATAGATTCAAGGTACAAATTTTTATATTACATATTTTTTCCAAAATGAATTTCATTTTTGAAAAGGGGAGGATATGGGGTTCAAATTTAAATGTATTATAGTTGACACAAATTATTTATTTCAATGAAATATATGTTCCCATATTTTAAACATTCCAAAAATAAATTTGTATAATAATTATAAATAATTCTATGACATAATATTTAAAAATGTGCATACAATATGAATTGGATATGTTTTCAAGTCATTTTATCTCATATATTTATTCCCCTAATAAACCAATTTTAACCATCTCCATGGTTATTAATTTTTTCATTATTTACAATTGTTTCTAATTAAAAATTAATATGAAATTGTTATGTAGTATTAATATTTCTCATTCTAATTATTTGATCCATTTTAATATATTTTTTTTCAAATTAGATGCAAAATTAAATTCAATATTAAACCAAAAGATGGACAAGATTGAAATTTTCCTTAGAAAAAGTTCTATTATGTATACAATTTTTTCAAATCCAAATTCAATTTGAAAATGATTCTGAAGACCTATATTGTGTAAATAAATATATAATTAAAATAATATTATTTTTAAATAAATATAAATTGAAAATTACTTATCTAAATTAATTAATTAAAATTTTATGTTTTTAAATTATTATTATCATTATTATTATTATTATTATTCATAGATAAATTAATAGTTTCATAAAAATCTCATAAATTCGCTAAATGATATTTAATTAATTTTGATATTAGAAATGAATATTATTTTACATTAAATTTTATAATATAGAAAAAACTTATTATTTTATATTTTCACAAAAATAAATGAATATTATTTTTTACAAATAATTTTTTTTGAAGTCTGTAAGAACTTTATGAGAAAATATGGACATATTTATCATTCTATTTGTGTTTTATAAATATATTATAAATTATTATAAAAATGTGTTTTTTCTTATTTATATATCTATGTTCAGTCACACAGTTATAACAGTATTATTTAAATCATAATATTTATATTCTATCGTAGTATGATAAAACGTTCTGTTGTGTATAACCCAAGTTACCAAAAAATAAATTTATTTAAAAAATATCATAAAATATAATGTTGAAATGATCTGTTTCATATAATCATAAATTATCTTCACTATATGTAAATTATTTATGATTATTATCATAGTATCTCTATGTACCAATTATATCATGGAAATTTCTTTTACATTATTATATCACATGTAATCTATCGAGATTACTATATAAATAGTGAATGAAATCATATCATGCCATTTATTTTATGATAAACATGTATATATATATATATATTATTGTTACAGAAATGAATGTACACAAAGTAGTTTGTTATATGGAACCAACTCACAAAAATTTATTCCACTGAAGCATTCATGAAGTTAAATTAAGAACACATAAAATTAAAATAACCAAATATTATCAATGAAAGAAATCATTGAATTATAAAATGAAAATTATAAAATATATAAATAATATTATTATATTATTTATTACAAGTATACTATGATAATGAAAATGAAAATTACATATACTATCTACAAATCATTTTTTTCCATTGTAAAAAGTCGTCTTAGGGGTGTCTGGTTCCCAACATACAACGCCAAAGAAAATAAAAACAAGAAGAAACCCCTATCAACACAGATTTATACATCATAACAGCCGTAGTCATCACCACACCCCAAACTGGAATCCTCTTCTCCAGTAGCATATTCCAACTCTAGGGTTCTCCAAAAACGCACACATTGAATATCAATTCCTAAGATGGTCTAGAGCACCCATATCTGGTGATGTCTTCTAAAACCCACTACGCTTCTTGACTGAAAAAACCACCTAGTTATTCCTTTTTGAATTGGACCTGGTCCGCATTGGTCTTGGGAGATCTGAATTGTCCTTCCTTGGTCTCCTTGTTGAAGTTGCAGCCAATAGTCCTTCACCTGCAGCATCTTTCTGATTCACATTTTTAACAATATCACTGAATGAATGACCAACTGGGGTACTCAAGATCTTCTTTCTTCCCCAGAGTTCTTTGTTCCCTCCTGGGGCTGTTCAACATTTCTTCCCCACCATTGATCATTCGTGTTATTTTCCCTCAAAGGAAGACGCTCATCCTCCATAGAAATATTTTCCACAACTGTGGTATGTGCCTCCATCCCTAAAACTCAAGCTTTGAAATCTCTTGGTCTCTGATCCGTACCTTCTACCGAAGTCTAGCTCCCAACCATATTGGGTTTTCCTTCTATATTTAGGAAAACTAGATCATTCCCCATTCCTTCATTAGGTTGAACCTCCACAATCTACCTTCCATTCGTAGACTCTTCAATCCACATGTCTTCAGCCTACTAATTTTCCCTGACCACCAACTCACCCCTCCCTGCAATATCCTCCACCTCCATTCCTTTATCCAAAATTTACTAAAACAGTTCTTCCAACCTATTACTCAAATAAATAAAAGGTACAACTAATGCATCCATACCTATAGCATTCTTATCACCGGTTTTGATAACCACCTCTTCTATGTTTGAAACCCTTTCTATCCCAGCATGTTCTGAACTCATACCTACAATTAAACTAGATTATTTTCCAACATACTGAAATGAAGCCTTACTATAAGCTATTGTTTTACTCTCCATAACAAAACCAGACACACATGAGACCCTCCCTCTATCAACAGGTCCTGCAAAATTCGACTCCATACCCATCTCCATGCCAGAACCCAATGCTTTTCTTCTATCATTATCACCAGTGATCACATTAACACATTTCCCCTTAATGCGATCCTCCCTCAACCGTGCTGGATGTCCACATCAGTATACCACAACTGAGGGTCTATGTCTCTTGCATGAACAACAGAACTCGGTCCAATTCTCATCGATTACCCTCTGCTTACAACGGTATTGTTATCCAATCATGATCCAAATGAAATAAAATGGGATGCGAGATGCATCAACATCACCACATACCTGAGGGTTCACCAGATGGAAAAATTCCTCAGTGTGGCTATCAGAAAAAAGAAATCAACCCACCAGATTCCCCAACTTGTGGGTAATTTAAGGATTTTGAAACATCAATTAAAGCATTGGAAAACATACCCAATCCTCTGTGGAAGGCGAGTCACAATTCATATGGAGGTCAAAGTACCACCGAAGAAGTAGCAAGAGAGATCCATTGAAGACGTGCAGAGCCCTCAACCATGCTTGAATAAGACTTGCCTCCATCTCAAACCAAATCATAATTTGTTTTCTATAGAGTAATCCAACCACCACTTGTTCCTACAGATCACAAGACCCGAAGACAAAACGGTCGAAGACATCAACTGAATGCCTCTTTTGTTTGAATCGGGCCACCAGGGTAAGATCCAACAAGCCTGAAGCTTTAGAAAACATAGAAGGGGAAAGATGAAGATTTTGAAACTTTGATAGTAACCCCACAATGGAATACTTATGTAACCATCAATAATATCAAGATGACTTCTTTGATAGTAACCCCACCATGAAGCTCTTCAGGGCTATTAGGAATGGAACATGAAATTACAGACTATGGAATTTGATTTATCCATAACCATGACAAAAATATAATCATAGATAGTTACATTCCTTAGGGGGTTTCATTATATGCCTATTTTTGTTATTATAGTAATATTTTTGGCATACATTAATGTCTATATTTTATTTTGATCACATGTGTGTGTAGTCTATGACACCTGTCTATGATACTTGATTCCATGAGTATATTTATTGCTTATTTGAACATGTATTAGGACGATGATATGCATATATATATTATATAATTTTCATTATGGAATCCTTATATTGTATACTATAAATTACTATGTATGTTACCTTTTCATTGTTATGTATAGTTTATTGTTCTTATAATAGCTGGTCCATCGTGACCTGATTTTCCAATAGAGGGGTTCTCCATTTATTTAAATCATCAAAAAAAATGAACTAACAAAATGTGGAGATATGATGATTCTAAGGAACACATTTTTTTTAATTCCCTGTATTCCATGTAGAATCAATGCATCTTGTTTCTTTATTCATATTGATTTTCAAGTGCCCACATTAATGCCATTTGATTTCGGAGAACTTTCTTGTACTTGTGTCTAGGAGAAGATGATTCTATTATACACACAATGGAAAGTTGCTATTAAGAAATATATTCAGTGGACCCATGGATATTTTCAGTATCTTTTAATATCTTCTCATTATCATTCTAGAATTCAGAAGAAGTAGTCTCACCTAAGAGTCTTTGGTAGTGTTCTTAGCACTTGATCACACCGTAAGTGATTTGGATATTTTTTATGGATATTACTTTATTATATTCAATTAATAAACCACTTCTATATAAATAAAATTATTATTAATTCTTTGGTGGTTTCTTATATATTCATTTATTGACACCCAACTTGGAAATTTTAGTCAGCTTATAGTTACAATGACCATGTTTCTAGTAAGGGGGTACGTGATAGTGTTGCTATGAAAAAAAAATGGAGCACGGAGTGGGTAGAAGAATTTTATTTCCTCTAAGAGACTGCACAATTAATTTTTAAATTTTTTTTGTACATTATAAATTGGATTCTCTTTTAACTTTTGGATCTTTTTTGTTACCTCTATGACATGGATATATTGATTATTTACTGTCGACATGAAACATTAATATTTATTTCATTTACTATTGTCATATAGCTTGAAAATAATGTTATATCTTCACCACAAATGGACGTAGTTCCTTGATTCCAGTGTGCAACCTCTTGAATAAGGGGAGGAATGGATTAAGCCATGTGACTAGGGTATTGTATTTTGCATTTTCCATTGCATCACATCTATAATATACCGATGAGATACAACTGATTTTGTTACCATTAGAGGTTGATGACATCTTGGGTGAATTCATGGATCATATTTTAGTGTGTAGGTTCAAAATCCATATATAAAACTATAATTGTGAAATTAAGTAGTTCTATAATTAAATGAATTTAAATTTTTATTCTATTTTGTATATAAACTTTTTTCTATGATATAACTGTTTTTTAACCTTTTATGATTCAGAAATATTGGAATTATTTAGTTGAACATTTAATGATGTTATTTTTTAATGTATATATGAATTTTACTAGAGTCAAGGTATATTCATTGTTTTCTACTAGAAGGCATTTAACTAGGGTTATGGGATTATCATAGGAGAAGCTTATGTGATATCAGATATTTTTAGGAAATATTTATGTTTATAATGATAAATTACATTACTATGATATCACCTCATAACCATTTTAAGGGGCCTCCAATTGATATGGATAGTGAATCAGATAATGTTCGTCCATATGATTTGGCTTTTCATGTAACAAAAGGCTTTATAAGAAGTCATTCCACCATGATCCATGGTTAATTACACCCTGCATTTCTAGGTCCAAGATATTCTAGAATTTTAGGCCACTTATAGACTATAGTATGCTAAGAATTGGGTTCCATCATCAAATTTATCTACAAATTCATCGAGATACTTGTAGTCATAATGGTTATACTAGTAGAGTTCATTATATTTGGACCCCACATGGATTGTTGGGGAGACAATGTATAGGTTGGTTGATGTGAGGGGCACAATTGTGATTAATTTTAAAAAAATATTATATGCTGAGTTATTTCACAATACTATTAATTTAAACCATGCATTTTTGATCATGGTGTTATTGGAGGAATCTATGATAAATTCAACATTCTAAGCTCATTTTATTAATTTTATTCAGATTTTCCCAGATCTAGTTGGAAGTGAGGGTCAAAATGTTATGATGTTTGAGATCAATATTGTTTAGACCATCATACATCATGTTAATAACTTGAAATCTTAATCATAGAAGATGATCCAAGGGATTCCATGATCATCGAGAAGATCATACACGATGGTGGTGTGGATAATATTATTTTACCATTCAATACACATATAAGGGTTCCTCCTACTATTTTATTGAATAACACTTCTTATGGTAGAAAAATGAATTTTACATATGTGTAGAAGAGAAAAGAATGCGGATAGATCATCATTGGATGTTCATCTCCACCTGGTTGTGATCCAATATGTTAATACAATATAAAGCATTAAAAGTATATCAGGTTATCCACGTCACTCTCGAGATAATGTCAATAATTTGGAGTGTTATGATATCATTAGTAATTTTCCCTAAAGAAACACGAGTATTTGTTTAATGATGTTATTATTTTCTCAATCATGCACCCCAATATATATTGATTGTCTCCAATTATATTTCTAGACAGTGAGGACTCTGTAGATTCACTAATAATGTTGATGAAATAATGTAAGACAACTGATTAAAATAGATCTGAATCTAGTGGATGGTAATATGGAACCATTTTCTATAGGAGAATTTTTTTGATCATGTAAACATTATCTAATAAAATATTAGAAACTACTATTAACAATTTTTTATTATCATCACATGTAGTTATGGAAATGACATACTATTCAATTAATAATATGAGTTAATCTCTATTAATTAACAATTGTTATTGAAATAATGAAATATTTAATGATTCCTCTAGTGTTATATATTTTTCACTAGAAATGGAAATCCAAGAGAGTTTCTAATACTAATGATGAAATAATTCAATTATATTGTTGGTGTGGAATGGATAGATTGCTTCTTACAAAACAATAATCACTATCACAAAAATATCTCATTTACACATTGAATGTAGAGATATATATGATTACTTGTTATAGTTAATTTGAAGTAGGAAGAGTTTGACAAGATTTGATTCAACTCGATAAAAAAATGATATAGATGGTGGGACAAACACTATCTGATGGATTAATGGTAGTAGCTATAATTATCCCATGTCTTTATTATATAACATTTCCACTTTCTAGAAGATTTTTTGAGACAAACTATTTTTATATAAATCATATATGAGATATATATCATTAAAAATGCACAAATTATTTTAATACCATGTAATCTTATAGTGAATGAATTGTGGATGGATCCCAAGGTGTAGCATGAAAAATTATAAAAGAATGGTTTTATCATGATGAATAATTCATTATGGAGGTACCTATGTAGATAAAAAATTAGGGAGGTGAAATTATTACATCTCTGTATATTAATTTAATTTAAAATATGTAATGGATAATAATACTAATCCATTAAATAGGATAAATTGTAATTTTAATTATTTATGCGGGGCTTAGTGGTTCTTGGTGTTTAATATTTGATCCATATGAAATTTACTAATGGTTTGAGAGGAAGAAAATCAGATGTTAGTGTTTCTAAGAATGTATGGGTAGTATGATTATCTGGTGATGTAGTTTGTTTTAACTAATGAACTAGAAGTGTTCATTTCTTTCATGAACAACATCATTTATTTGTAAATAGATTATTTAGTGAAGCTCGTCATTAATAACATCATCACACACTCTCGAACAATAGGGAATCATGCCAAACATTTTGAGATAGTGTTGATTTCACATTGAAAACATTGGGTGTCTAGAAATTAATTTCATAATTATAGATTCCATTTGGGGATTTTGATAGGTAAAGTGGTGAATAATATAGGTATATCCACATAGAAAGAGAATGTGTAGGCAATATTATCCGAGGCATGCCCCTTTATTGTTTTTGGGACTAAGATATTTGTGGTCATTAGCTTGAATGAATAACAATATATCCATTAATTATCCTGACTAACAACACATTTTACATAGATGATGATGATTGAATTGAGGATAAATTGGATGTACTAGTGAAAAAAAATTATAAGCTGCAGAGAAGGCTAACTATAGATCATGTACTCACAATCCCTAATCCTTGTACCAGAAATAAAATTTACAATGATACATGGAGAAATTATTTAGGGTTTATACTCATGTATATGGATCATGTTGTATCTTATGTGTCACATCATCTATAACTCAATGATAAAAACTATCCAACACTCGAATTTGAGTTAGAATAGATGGTCCATGTTTTAATGTTTTCTCAACACTATATATTTGATTAGAGGTATAATGACTATATTGAACATAATATCCTATATAATATATTTACCTATCAATACTTGATACTATGGTAGTGGGGATGGATATATTCTCTGTGTACATTTTACTTCGGTGTGGTTTGATCAAATGGTAACAACAACGTTATAGTATATTGTCTCTTTCATACAACACAACTAGCTTATTAGTTATGTAAGCATCCATAATAGGAGTACTTGTGAATGATGATATTATTTTCTAACTAGATGACATATAACATTGATGATAATATATTGATGACTTGATCTCCCATGGTATTGTTGTATTCTTAGGGATATCAAATACATGAATGACATGATTCAGAACCAATGTTAGTAGTGATGTGGGAATAACTAGTTATATATAACTAGATAAACATATGTCTATTTGTAGGTGAAAATGTTACCATTATGATTGGGATATTATTTTTCCCTATTTTCATTTTAAGGGAACAAATTACGGACTTTCATGACATTAATAGGATTTAATATCCTGGTGGGACAAATATTTATCATCAAATTAGGTGACCATTATATTGGCCAGGGATGAAGAGGGTCGTCATATGATTTTTTTATCATCTATATCCATACCTATGATAATGGATTTTAATAATCTTTCTAATGGGTTTATCTAATAATTTCCATTTCTCATGTGATGGGTGGAGGACGTCACAATGGATTTTGTTAGGGGGTTACCTAGGGCAACGAGCTCTCGTGAAGCTATCGGTGTGATTATTGATCATCTAACAAAGTATTCTACCTTTATACTGATTTGAGAGACCCACATAATAGAAAATATGTATATTATTTATTCCCATGTGTTCATACAAATTCATGGAGTTACATTGATAACATTATTGGATAGATATTAATATACACATTGTGCTTTTGAAGGGCTTGTTGGATGCCTTGGGGACTCAGCTAAGATTGAGCACAATGTACCATACTCAAAATAGACAAATAGATATATCATATTATTTACATACAAGATGAAATTCTACATTATTTTATTCTAGACCATGATAGATATTTGGAAGGGAACAAAACCTTGGTGGAATTCAATTAAAAAAATAGTTTCTAGTCTTATATTTAGATGAAACCATTCAAGAATCTCTATAGATGTTAAATACACTCACTAATATGATGGTATGGGGAATGTGTGGTATAATTTTAAGGGCCTAGCCCAGTGGAAGTGAACTCATAGATGGTGTAGAAGATTAGGATGTTGTTGGTGACCACATAATGAAGGTTTAATTTATAAACAGACAAGATAATACAAACATTGGAGTTCATTGTTGGTGAAAATGTTTTATTGTGAGTGTCACCTCACATGGGGAATATATATTTATTGAAGAATGGGAAACTATAAAAATGGTTTCATAGAACCTTTTTGATAACAGAATGATTTTTTGAAGTGGTTTGGATGTTCCATATCATGATTGAGCTATTCCTGAGGTTATCTTATATGTCAACTAAAATTGTATGTTTTTAATCATGTATATGTCATTGGTTTATGTGATGTTATAGAGGATATTGAAAACCCATATAGGGATAATATTATGTATATTATACATAGATGTGTGATTTTCATATAAGGTAAATCTACACCACTTGTCTGGATTTTTTGGATATATGAACAAATAAAAGATGATATATAAGATCAAGAGTTTGATAATTAATCTCAGTGCATTCAGTTCATAAAAAACCAATTCTAGAAATATTTATCAGTGCATAATAACTGAATAAATGATGATAATTGTAATAATAAAAATTTATAATTGATTCATAATCCCACTTTTGTACGAAATTTATATGCTTTTTTTAATATAATTTTAAAATAAAAACAACACTTTCCATAGTTTCATTTTATTTTATAGGGGTAAATTATGGGGTTTACAACTATTTATAATGGTATAGGAAATTTATCTCGAGTTTCTTATAGGTAAATCCTTTTTTCCATTGGATTAATGAGAGTAACACCATTTTTATAAGAATTAATTAATGGTGGAGTCCCTTTTCTATATCCAGAAAGAGGGTAATAAAAAATTAAATTATGTTGTGTATGGGTTCAAATGGTAAGTGTGTGGTTCCCTTGAAATTGTCCTCAATTCATTAGTGTATTCATGCACTACATATTGATATCATCATTATATGTAAAGATAGCCAATTGATTATGTAGATGTATCGAATCAATTAGGGTGATTTGTATGTGTACAAATGGAGTTTCATAATAGGAGTACATAAATTCATATGGGTTACTAATAGAAATCATAAATGGTACCAAATTTGCATGATGAAATGTTACTTCTTATAAAAGGTAATCAGATCAATTTTGATTAATGTGTAAGGGTATTGTTTTATTGTGTATAGGAAACTAATGGGGTTGATAAAGGAAACCTCAGTTCCTCAAAGGCCACATAATGTTAATTTATAATTTCATAATTTCACTTTTAATAAATCATATGGATAGAATGAACCTACCAAAACATAGATACCATTCAGGGGAAATTATTTTTTAGAGACCATGGAATAATTCGTTTGTCCCATCTCACATTATAAATCCATGGCATAATTCTTGGGTGACCATTATGTTTCATATTCCACTTTATAAAATTATGTTTTAGTATTCATTTTTAGGATGTGGGTTTCGATTAAAGAATCTTTCATGTAGTAAACCATTTATAACCCCCGACATATTTTCGAGGGAGAAATTCATTTTAAGGGAGGTAGAATGTAACACCCCGAGATTTTATGAGAAAAATTATTTTTTTAATTTAATTGTTGTCTTTTTTTTGTATGATACACCACGATTATCTTTTACTATACTCAACATTGTTTTAGCATGATTTATACACAACACTATTCTTGGTTTTCACTACGCGCAATTGTGACCTTCCTCGATAACGTGTGTAGTATGCAATACCGGGTTTCACTAAACAACGAAATATGGTTATAATATTGTTATTAACTAGACTTTATGAAAATTATTAACTAAATTTTCAATTTTATAACATTATTACTCATCATACACATTTTCAAAAACATTTTATGTTAAAAAAAATAATTTTATTTTGGTTAAAATAAGTATTTATTTTAAAATGCAGTTTGGCCGCCTTTTGATGGAACACAAACATTAAATCTAGTTTTTGACATGTTTATAAGTTAAATTTGGAAAAATATAATTATTCATTGATATCAGGATATAGAAATTTCTTTTGTATAAATTTTTCATATTATTCTGATAACTTCCATATTTTAATGAATAGAAAAACACGATATATTTTAATTAAATACTACTTTTTTCATTGCAATAATTTATATGGTCAAATTATAATATTTAAGGGTTTTATAGTATAAATAGAATATATTTTTACCAAATAATATAATTTATCTCATTAACATTAATTTTACATTGAATTCATAGGTGAAAACAATTCAATCTTTGGCAATGCTTTAACTTTTAAAACTCATTTCCATAACAACGAGATTAATTTTAAGTTAATTAATGCTAGTTTGGTGTTTTGAATTTTAAAAAATGGATTCCATATTTGGATGAAGGGGGTACTAACTATATTAATTGGTTACTTTTATGTTTTCCTTTATTTTATGAACAGTAACTACGATAATTTGTATTTACTGTAGTTGAAGCTAAATCGGGTAATTAAGGGTACAAATACGATTATAAAATTACCCTAACACCTGAAAAAATTCTATTAGGTGACTAAAAGTAGACCTTTATCACCTAAGAGTCGGAATAAATTCATTATATAGACTTTTGACTATTAAAATAATTTAACTATTATTAAAACCAAAGAAACTTACACTATGTCACTCTCTTAAATCATATGAGTATAATAATTTCAATTTAGTGATAAAATTCATTAAACTGCGAGCATGAATAGTCTCCAGAAATATAATAAAATTATATCAATCATGTGAATTTATTTATAGTTTTTAGGAATAAAATAATTATCATTAATTATTACACAATACTGATGTTGAAATTATTTTATTGATTCAATTATCAAATAAATTTTTTTAAAAGTATTAAAATAAAAATTATATGAACTATTTAATGGGCTCCACTAATTTTATAGATAAATATGACATGTTATTAATCTATTAAATCTTTTATTTTGAACATATCTTCTATTTATATTTTATTCAAATTCAAATAAATGAATAGTATCAAAATTGACACTATTGTTATTTTATAAAAAATACATATTATAAAAATGTTTAAAAATAACAATAAAATTTAAAAATTATAAATTAAAATTTATATGGTCTAAAATGTAGTAAATAATAAAATAATGATAAATTCAAAACATATAATTAATTATTTATAATGATTTAATTTTTAGAATATTATTACCACAAAACAATTAAATAGATTATATAAGCATAAATCAAGTTGGTAATGTTTAAAATAAATTACCAACTTGTCTAAATTGTATTAGTTGATGAGATTACAACCCTATCTCATCTAATATTATAATTTGATTCATTTTTGGACGTTTTATATGGTGTTTGAATTTATTATAAATTAATATTTCTTATAATTCCAAAGGTTCCCCTCTTCTCCCTTATAAAAGGGCACCTCCTCCCTCTTCTCTTCACTACACCTTGAGCCTTCAATCACGGAAAAACCCTACCAATTTCACTTATACACTTCCATTGAAACATTTTGGAGGTTCTGGTCTTCTCAAAATTCCAACTCTAGTCCCTTAAGAGGAAGCATAAAGGAGGCGCATCGAAGAAGAGGTAATGTCTTCTATCAATTCTTTCGAGTTTCTTTCTTCTTCAATTTCATCTTATTTAGTTGTTTAATTATAAATTAATAACATAAGTTTCACTAATATACTGATATGTCATTATAAATATGATACAACCTCATTTCACATTCTATCTGTCCTACAGAAAACGAAGTCACCACACGTGCGTACATAAGGAATACAGTCTCCACACCATGTTGTAATCTATTTTTCCCACCACCAGCTTACATGGATGGGTATAATGGTGTAAATAATAACAATATATGGTTATTATAACATCAAACTGATTCTGAGATATTATATCATCCACTCCAATTCCATTCAATAATTATGGCAGTGATACCATTGCTTGGGCGTACAGACGGATTACCATTTCCACGATGCGATGAGATTCATTTTCCTTGTTAACCATTAAATAATGATTATAAAGTATATATATTGAATAATAATGATATATATGACATAATAATGATACTTTATTTATGTACATATTTGTTTTATTTACTTAACTGCATTCAATTCAATAAGGAAATGTAGACAACGTTCATGCGTATGTACGACCTACCATCTCCACGAACGGTGTCTTTCATTCCATTTATCGATATATCATATATATTTATATTAAGAATAGATATGATATATATATATATAATGTTCTATATTATAGAATTATGTAAATCAGTATATAAGTAATAATATCAAGAACAAAAAGTCGAAACACGTATGATAAATGAAACGATTTTACCCAAAACGCTTCTTGAACATGGAATTTACAAAATAATGGGTAATATAAAGTCATAAGTGAACCATATATGATATCAAAACAGTGAATAAGATTCTATAATAAGTCTATGAAATTATTTAAATCATTATACAGGATGTTTGGATACATACAAAGCATATCATATATAATGTAAGGGATAACATTTCCAATCTATTTTTTATCCGAGATTGTTTATTCGTAAGTATTTACGGGGGCTATATTTATCATCCATGTCCCTATTTTCAAAAAATGGTTTCTTGAATGTTTAAATTCCTTTATACCCATTTTTTACTTTTACTACATGGTATGTAAGGAATCGTTATTTTGTTTACCATACGAGGTACTTTTTGACTTTTCTGAAAAAAGGACGAGAAATTTTTTTTAACTTATACGACATGAACATATTTTTACGGTTTCATAACTACTATGTTTCATAAAGATTCATCTACAATATTTCATTATTATTTTCAAAAAAATCCATTTCTTTTAAAATTTCATTGGATTTTGTAAAAATAATATGATTTTTAATAAGAAATGATATTTTCCCCAGGAATTCATTTCAAGTGTTTTGTCAAATATATTTTCCATCTAAGATGACATTATTCAATATGATTATTATTCAAGTATAATTTCTCTATTATTTACATGGTTTGAATCTTCGTATGGTGAAATGATATCAATTTGTTTTATATGGATTATGTTATGATGGGATGATGTTTATGAAACCCATTTTATTCTTTGGGTTATGATGAATGATTTATGTTTATTTTTTGGCACAAGTATGAACGATTTCATTATGATATGGGTGGGACCTATATATCCCTACAATGCATTGGGTAAAGATTTATATCCCATTAGATAGATATGTATGGAATGTCAAGTTAATCCAGTTCAGTGATATAGGACTGGAATGAGGAGTGAACTCAGTTCAGTAAGGGACATTGTCCACTAAGATGGTCTTGGCAGCAATGCCATGGCTTCTATGGAACTCATATCAAGTGATTAATGTTTTTCCACAATTACATGTTTTATTACCATGCTATTTTATCATGATTGATGTTCTATTATGATCTATGACTTACGTACTGCCATGTTTTATTTCATTGTTCATGATTTTGAAGTTTAAACATTATGTTCATGTTTTCATTTTCAAATGTATATGGTTGGATTTACTTTCTCAATGGATACTCTTACATAGCATTTGAGATCACCCTTTATATGTTTTCTTTTCACCAGGAAATAAAGAAAGGTTTTACTTAGGAAATAAAAAGGGGATGATCATTATGGGATATGTTGAATATCTTTCACCATGATTAGATAATTATGTTACGAGTTTCCAAAGAAACTAAAATATTACAGTCATTGAGTGTTGATTTTTGTTATATATTAAGTATTCCACCAAAGTAATGTAATGTACATGTACGTCAAGATTTGTGTCTCTACATGCATCCACTGCCATCCCGATCAAAGTCGTGGTGCCGAGAAAGCATCGACACATAACAAAACCTTCAAGCCTCAAATGCATTCAATCAAACCTGACCATTCCCAAATGGTCCTCATTAACGTGTTACTTATACCAGGAAGAACACACTAACCTGTCACAACAACATGCATCTATTAATGCATCCTATATGGAATGTCATAATTCCTGGTATGATATTTATTACAAGGTGACTATATGATGCATGAGATGGAATACCCTCGTCTCATCGATATTCCACAGAAATGGACCCCACAATTGCATCTACAGTATCAATAGAAACCATGTGTGTCACCCAATGGTGAAATAAAATTAAACATAATAATAATAATCATTAAAATAACAATTTCATTATAGGAAATTTGGCTTTTCCCTGTACACGTGTTAGCTACTCCCAAGAACAACTTATTAACACATTCCATCTCTTTCTTATCCTTATCTATTGTCACTAAATAGTAAAAAAAACCAGAAAAAAGAAACTCATATGATACCACTTTATAACGTCTCGGCACGGTGTACCAACAAACCGATGGCCGGACTGGTGGGTCACATGGCCTCAAGCCTATCTTCCCCGTATGCCAGAGGCTGCCGACTAGTAGTGAGGCTCTCAGGAGAAGATAGTGGGGAGACTATAACCTCAAATTAGAGTAACATAGTGGTATAGTCAAAATAAATATCTTTCAGTAGTGGAAACAGAATGAAATTGAAAGACAACCATGAAAGGAATAATAATATCCACTTTATAAAAGGTGGAAAATCCCAGTTTTCAATGCATGTTTGTGAAAATGATGATACCTTTATGAAAGTAGGAAAAAATACAAAATTCTTTACAAACAATATTAAAAGTAATGACAGTGAAGCCCAACGACGTTCTCGTCAGCAACCCAAGCATCTGATTGGTCCTCTTCTCCTAACTCATCTGGTACAAACAACACAACATACGACCTTGGTCCTTCAAGAATGAAGGTCTTGTTGGATCGAATAGTAGATATATATGTCTATTAGATGGAACAATACAATAGGGGGGGTGAATTATAGGTTTAAAAACCTTTGAGTTTTATCAACAAAGAGATTAGTTTAAATGATCTTAAACTAATAAAAATACAAACACCCACAATTGTATTGAATATAAAAGGTATGAATTATTGTAATACTAATGTAATGTAAAACAATTGTATTCAAGGTGAACACAATGATCAGAGTAATATAAAGATGAATGATTCTACCTTAAAGAATATAGAATCAATCAATACAAAATGTAATAGAATGATTGTAATTGAAACAATTACAATTGAATATGTGAAGAAGAAAGGAAACAATACAAATCCCTTTCTAATACAAATAATAGCGGAAATGTAAAAGTATTACAATTATTTTAACCCAAAGAGAAGGGTTATCCTTTCACCTAGGATAAAAGGTATGTCTCACCAACACCTTGGTGAGCCCTCGATATGATGATCGACACGTCTGTCTGCCTATCCCCAGCAGCCCTCGATACGATGATCGGCACGTCTGTCTGCCTATCCCCGGCAGCCCTCGATACGATGATCGGCACGTCTGTCTGCCTATCCCAGGCAACCCTCGATTTTGTAGATAATCGGCACCTCTGTCTTTCAATTACTTGAAATCCCTCGATACGATGATCGGATGCACAAGGAAGATGGGAGAAGTCACAATGTCTCTCTCTAGAATCCTGGTAGTTCACAGAGTCACTTCATTCGTTCTCTTTGTTCATCATTTTTCTCTCAGCTTCAAATGACCTCCTATTTATAGGTCTCGAGTTCCAACGGTCACATTGAAACAGAAAGCACGACATCGTTTTGATTAGTTTGTAACTAACTCAACGACATCGTTTTGTTAAGACAAGAGATATATAGAAAAGTAAAACATGAGTATGATTCATATGCAATGAGTGTTTTTTGACTAAGTACCAAAACAAATAATGAATATCTGAATAGCAGAGTCAGTACAATACCATTGACAGAGTCAATATGGTACGATTGACAGAGTCAGTATGATATGATTGACAGAGTCAGTACGATACGAATGACAGAGTTAGTACGATACGATTGACAAAGTCAGTACGATACGATTGACAGAGTCAGTACGAAAGATTCAGTACGATCAGTATTGTACGATACGATAAACATGATAGAAGACAAATGTAATTTCTAAAATATGATAGAATGCATTTGTGATTTCCAAAACATGATATAGAATTCAAAAGAAGACTTTTGACTTAACAATCTCCCCCTTTTTGGAAATTACAACACACAAAGTAAATGTAACAAGAAATACTTATCTCCCCCTGAGTTATTGAAAACTCTTCTGAATAAGAAATTGAATACAACTAACTCCCCCTTAGGTATGGACTTTCCTAAGGATTGTATTCGTAGTTTTTCCTTAAGATCATTGTAATGCATTCTCCCACTTTATAAAACATTCTCCCCTTTTATAAAACATTCTCCCCTTTGTAAATATTCTCCCCCATTGTGATTTACACAAAGAAAGGAGTAATCTTGAATTGTCTGAAATAGTTAGTAAAGCAATACAAGACAATGGATAAAAGAAAATGATCATAAGAGTCATTAAAAAACAAAGACAAGTTCCAAAAGAAAAAAAATACAACAATAATTTGTTTTCTCATTCCTTCTCCTTCTTTATAAGCTCATGTAGAACAACTTTCATCTTCTTGATCTCCTTCTTGTCTTCAGAAATTGATTCACCCTGAGTTTTGAGAATCTGTTGTTGGTCCGCAAAAATCTGATCTTGATTTCTAATAGTCTTCTCCTGGACTCTGATTACTTCTTCAAGTGTATCAATTCTGTTTTGCAAATTCTTGTTATCTTTGGATAACACAAAATTTTGATTCTTCAGCAAAACCATTTCATCTTTTAAGGATGAAACCTTCGAGAATTTTGATTGAAAAACATTTATTCTCTCTTGAAAATCTTTCACTGAAGGAACATCGACTCTTTGAGAAGACAAAAGATTCAACCTTTCAACCGTTTCTCTATCAAGCTTGATGAAAGAAATTGCAAGATCATTTGATAACCTTCTTATATCTTCAATTTCTATCTGATGATCATCGATTGAGCTCTCTGTTTTGTACGACCACTTGGTCATCTTATTGCAAGCCTTCTTTTGAGCAACTGAGATTTCTGAAAGAACTTTCAAATCGGCTTCTACTAACAAAACTTTCTTCCTCAATCCTTTTACAGAGCCAAACTTCTTCTTTTGATTGTCAGTAATAAAATCAATCTTTCCTTCCAGCCTCGGGAAATAAGGGATAGTCTTCTCAACCCTTCTTAAAACATGAACAATGTAATCACTCTTCTTGAGAGAGATTTTATGATCTGAATCAGTATCTTCATCGTACGATGCTAGTTCATATGATCTGCTTGAATCAACAACTGGTTGTTTCCCTTTTTCTTTTTCATTCTGCTTTCTTTCTTCTTCCACTTTGCCACTAATGACAACAACTTTATCATAATGAGAAGATTGAGCACCTTTCTTTTCTTGAGATGACATTCTGTCCGGAGATCGTACTTTATCGGCATGAGGAGTTTGTTGAATGCCTTCACTCAGCTTTTGAAACGATTCTTCTCTACTCTTATTTGAACTTTGATGAAATTATAGAAGAAAGTCTCCTTCTTCTTCTTCTTCTTCTATCTCTTCCATCACTTGTTTTTGTTTTCCTTCCTCAGGGAGACTCTGTATGATGGGCTCTTGGTGCACTTCTTCTGTTAATTGGGCACTGGCATCCTCAACCGCTTTCAAGATTTTAGAGACATTAATGTCCTGAGCCTTTCTTTTTAAAAGAAGTTTCTTCTTCTTTTCAGCCTGAAGGGTTTCTTCTACCATTACTCTTTCTACAAAAGCCTCAGTAGGGTCAAGACCAAACTTCGGATCACCTTCCTTTCTCTGTTCCTTATCCTTTATCCATTTTTCTACAACCTCCTTACTGTACCTTGGATTCTTCTTCAGCTTTTAACTGGTTTGCAGATCAGACTTTTGAGTAACACCGGTAGATTGAATGTCTTTGGCTGGCATAGGTGCCGATTGATTCTGAGCCAATTCAGCTTCTACATCTCTGACAAAAAGTTTTGAATTCTGATCAAAAAAACATTCAGCCTTTTCATCGTACTCTTACTAATCCATGATGGCCTCAAATCCATGGGTTTTCCTTTCAATGGAATGTTACAAAACTTCATACTCTAAAGAATGAATTTCGTAAGGATAGCTGGTTACATAATCATCTGGGACTTAATCCCTCCTGTCTTGACATTCTTAATTGTTTCAAAAACATATCCCATGAGATTTACTTTTCTCATATTCACATGATAGTCAAGCATAAAGATATCAGAAACTTTCAGAGTTTCTCTATCCCCTTTCCTTGGGATAAGAAAACCTTGCATCCATAAAGTTACGAAACGATTGTCCGGAGAAAGATGATACACTTTTCACTTTTCTTTATTAATAACAAACAAAGTTATTTCAGCACTTTCTCCATTAAACGTACCGACTTCCTTTGGTAGTTTGTGTGATGGACAGAAAGAATCCCCTTCTATAGCAATAGTCAGAAAATGTATCGCTTGTTTCACAGACATAGACAATTTTCTATTGTACACAGCAAAGTTTATAGTCATGTCTTTGTCAAAAGAAACGGTTTTATAAAACTGACAAACTTCATCAAAAAGAACCGGATCTTGAGAATCGGGCTTTTCAACACACAGATGTTCCCATCCTTGAAACAAAATGATCCTCCTGATTGTAGAATCGTACGTATCGAAAAAGTACCGAGATACTAACCTTTCTCTGTTAAAGTATTTCTATGTAAAAGTCTTTGAAGACATTTCGGCGGGAGTATTAGCAGAGGATTGAGACATAATGGTTTTGCCGATGGGAAGATCGTACGATGATTTATAGCTGGTGGAGCAGAGCTTCACCTCAAATCCTGAAAAACCAATGTGGGTTTGGGGAGGGGAGGGGGGTTATTTATAGGCGATAAAGAGGTGACCGTTGATCTTCTACGGTCGAAAAAGGGTGACCATTGATCTTCTACGGTCAGGATTAGAGAAAACCAGATCAATGTTTAGGATTAAAACAAAGAAAAAAAATTTAAAAAAAATGGAAAAAAAACCTATCGGAGAACATAAGGTAATTGTTGGTTTTTATAGAAATCAAAACAAAATACAATCGTAAGGAAAAAAAACATCATCATGCCGATGGAAAACAAAGTCATTACTATGAACTGGCCGTACGATAGAATACAATCTTGTTATCATGAACTGACAATACGATGGAAAAAAATCTCGTTACCATGAACTGACAGTACGATGGAAAACAATCTCAATACTATCATCGGTTGATTCAATCGCATGATTGATTGATACGATGGAAAAGAATTTCAATACCATCATCGGTCGATACAATACTATTGATTCATTGGTACGATGGAAAAGAATTTCAATACCATCATCGGTCGATTCAATACTATTGATTGATTGGTACGATGGAAAAGAATTTCAATACCATCATCTGTCGATTCAATACTATTGATTGATTGGTACGATGGAAAAGAATTTCAATACCATCATCGGTCGATTCAGTAATATTGATTGATTGATACGATGGAAAAGAATTTCAATACCATCATCGGTCAATTCAATACTAAGATTGATTAATACGATGGAAAAGAATTTGATTACCATCATTGGTCGATAGTAAATGATACTATAAAACTGTCAATACGATAAACAGGAAAAAATGAATGAGAGGACAAAACTGTCAATACGATAAACAGAAGGGAAAAAAGAATGATACGATAAAAACTATCAATATGATAAACAGGAAAAAAAACACAATCCAAAGAGTAAATAGTTATAGAACATAAGATAAATAGAAACATAAAGACAGAAAGAAATGTCCTCCCCCTTTCTACGAGGAGTTTCTTACTATTAGGAGAGATGTAAAACAGGAAGTAGATATGAATGATTACTTTAATGTAATCATTCCTAGCTTCTGTTTTGTATATTCAAATCTATCGGAAGGTAAAGGTTTTGTAAAAATGTCAGCAAGTTGTTCTTGCGTTCCGATGAATTGTAAAATAATATCTCCTTTTTGTGTGTGATCCCAAGAAAGTGATGCCTAACATTTATGTGTTTTGCACGTGAGTGATGTGCTGGGTTTTCACTAAGATCTATGGAACTTGTATTATCAAAAAGAATTTGAGTTTTGGAGAAACTCAAACCATAGTCAGTGAGTGTGTGATGCATCCACAATACTTGAGCACAACAACTTCCAGCTGCTACATATTCTTCTTCAGCAGTGGAGAGTTCTACTGTGTGTTGTTTCTTGCACGACAAGGAAACCAATGAATCTCCTAAGAAATGACTTGTTCCAGATGTACTTTTTCTATCCATTCTACATCCACCAAAGTCAGCATCTGAAAAACTTTTTAAAACAAAATCATTTACAGAAGAGTAGAAAAGACCTAAATCTACAGTGTCTTTTAAATACCGATAGATTCTCTTTACGTCTTTTAAGTGAGACTCTTTTGAATTAGATTGATATCTTGCACATAAGAATACAGAAAACATCAAGTCGGGTCGACTAGCTGTCAAGTATAGCAAACTCACTATCATACCTCTAAAATTTTTTGATCTACTGGTTTCCCAGTTTCATCAAGATCAAGAGTATTTGAGGTACCAATTGGGGTGCTAATACTTTTAGTTTTGTCAAATCCATACTTTTTGAGTAAGTCTTTAATATACTTATGTTGAGATATATAAGTTCTTTCTGGTTTTTGAGAAATTTGAAAACCTAGAAATAATGTTAACTCACCCATCATACTCATTTCAAACTCAGATTTCATTAATTTTGCAAAAAAAATTAGTTAAAGATTTCTGAGTTGATCCAAATATGATGACATCAACATAGATTTGGACAATCAAAACATTTTTGTTATCCATTTTGATAAAAAGAGTTGGATCTGCTGTACCTTTTGTATAATTTTTTTGTAAATGAAATCATGTAAGTCTATCATACCATGCTCTAGGGGCTTGTTTAAGACCATATAGAGCCTTGGTAAGTTTAAAAACATGATCAGGATGTTTTGGGTCTTGAAAACCAAGAGGTTGTTCTAAAAAAACTTCTTCTTGGACAAAACCATTTAGAAAAGCACATTTGACATCCATTTGAAATAGTTTGAAATTGAAATATGCTGCGAAGGCTATTAGAATACGAATAGATTCATGTATAGCTACAGGAGTATATGTTACTTCATAGTCTATTCCCTCTTGTTCATTATAGCCTTTATCAACAAGTCTTGCTTTATTTCTTACAATGATTCCATTTTCATCACACTTGTTTCTAAAAACCCATTTTACACCAATCACAGTTGTTTCTTTAGGTCTTTCAACTAAAGTGCAGACTTGATTCCTTTCAAATTCATTTAGTTCATCTTGCATTGCTTTGATCCAATCATCATCACCTAAGGCCTCACTTGGACTTTTAGGTTCAAATTGGGAAAGAGAAGCAAGATGTTCTATTTCATTTCTTAAGGAATTTCTGGTCCTTACAGGTTGATTTATATCACCAATGATGTTATCACTGGGATGATTCCTATGAAACAATTGATTTGGGTTTTGTAAAACTTGTTCATCAACATATGGTATAAAATCTTCTGTGGTAAATGTTTCATGAATACTTTCTTTAACATTTTCCTTATCAGAATTCTATTCTAATAAAGGTTGATAGACATTTTTAGAAAACACATCCGAGAATGTAGGATTGGGTTGGTTGAAAACAAAAGGATCAGTTTCATCGAATTTTACATGTACTTTTTCCTCAATAGTACAAGTGTTTTTATTGAAAACTCTATAAGCCTTAGAGGTTGCAGAATAGTATAGAAATATTCCTTCATTAGATTTTGGTGAAAATTTATGGAGATTATCTTTTGTATTCAGAATGAATACTTTTCATCCAAAAACTTTGAAGTATGAAACTTTAGGTTTTCGGCCAGTCCATAACTCATAAGGGGTTTTATTAAGAAATGGTCTAGTTAAAACACGATTTATAGTATAATAGGCAGTACTAACAACTTCAGCCCAAAAGTGCTTAGCAATTGAGTATTCACACAACATGGATCAAGTCATTTCATGAAGAATACAATTTCTTCTTTCAACAACACCATTTTGCTGAGGAGTTCTTGGAGCTGAGAAATTGTGAGTAATGCCTTTATTATTACAAAAATATTCAAAATCTTAGTTTTGAAATTCACCACCATGATCTCTATGAATAGTTATCAATGGTAGGTTTTTCTCATTTTTAGCTTGGGCTCTAAAAGTTTTGAAATAGGAAAAGGATTCAGATTTCTTTGTGTGAAAATAGACACATGTAAATCTAGTAAAGTGATCAACTAGAACAAATACATATTATTTGCCTCGAATGCTTCCAGATTGTGAAGGACCAAACAGATCCATATACACAAGCTGTAATGCATTAGAAGTTGAAACTTCATTAATTGGTTTAAAGCTAGTTTTATGTTGCTTGCCAAATTGACAAGGATCACAGACTTTTGGAGAATCATATCTAAGGTCCGGTAGCCCTTTTACAAATCCTTTCTTTGAGAGTTTTCTTAGGATTCTCATATTACAGTGTCCTAGTCTCCTATGCCACTTCCACGATTGATCTTCCATTACACATAAGCAAGGTAAGTTTTGGTTCCTAAGGTCTTCTAAGTTAATAGTGTAAACATTCTCTTGCCTATGGGCAGATAGAAAGAACTCATCCTTGGAATTGTGGACAAGACACTTATCATTTCTAAAATTCACAAGGTAACCTTCATCACATAATTGACTTATGCTGATGAGATTGTGCCTAATATATTTAACAAACAAAACATTTGAAATAAGAACTTTTCCAAGAAAAACAATATTACCTATACCAACAATCATTCCTTGAGAATTATCTCCGAAGGTAACTTTTCCACCTTTTGTTTTGATAACCTTTTTAAAAAGCTTTTTGTTTCCAGTCATATGTCGAGAACAACCACTATCCATGTACCAAATGTTCTTATTGGTACACTTCTCGTTTTCCTGAAAAAGAAGCAATTAGATTTTCGGAATCCAAACTTGTTTGGATCTACAAGGATTAGATAAAAGAATTTTAGGAATCCACATTTGTTTTGAAAAATGAGCTTTATGAAATCCTAAAGATTTAGTTTTGTTAAGATAACAATCTCTTCTCCAGTGTCCACCACATTGACACTAAGAACAGAAAATGTTTTTTTGAGGAACAAAATAGTTATTGCTAAAAACAGGTTTGGAATAAGTATAACCAAGACCAGAACGATTTCTCAAAGGTCTAATTTGAGAATACATCCTGTCAATGTTTTCTTTTCCATGAGTAAAGTTTGATAAACATTTCCTCAAAGATAAAATCTCTAACTTTAGTTTTAAAACCAAATTCTTGTTTTCTAAAACATTTGAATTTGAACTAGAGTTAGAGTCTAAAATATTTTTCTTTGAAATTACAGTTTCAAGATCCTTAGAAAGTTTATCCTTATCAGATTTAACATTCTCAAGGGTTTTTAAAATACTTTCAAAATTAGAAGTTTTCACATCAAGATCTTTAGAAAGATCTGATACTTCTTTAGTCAAGATTGAAATTCTAGAATTTGCTTTTTCAAATCTCTTTTTGAGTTTAGAATTTTCATTTTCAAGTAACTTAGAAAATCTAGAGACCTCTTCAAAAGAAGGTAATGTATCATCCTCTGATGATGAGGATTCATCATTTGAAGATTCATAATATCTATTATCAATATAATTTGCATTTAAAGAGACATTTGTAATAGCTTCAGCATTATGTACCTTGGCCATGAGACAATGATCTTCAATTGGTAATCTGGCTAGAAGTCCAATATTTCATTGTCCTGATGTCTCATATTCTGAAGAATCATCTGAGGAATCACTACCACTTGCACTCCACGTATCATTTGCTTTCAAGAATTTCTTTGTATTATAAAACCTTTTCATGTTTCTTTCAGAGTGCTTCTCTTTTCTATCATTCCCCTTCAGTAAAGGACAATCAGGCCTTATATGTCCGGATTTCTTGCATTCATAACAAGTTACCTCTGAATCTTTCCTATATTTCCTGTCTTTCTTTTTGAATCTATATTGAAAATCTTTCATTCCCACAATCTTGTTCATTCTTCGAGCAAGATTGGATAACTCATTATCTGAAAGATTACAATCACTTGAATCAGATATAACAACTTTCTTGGATTTAGACCTTGTAAGCCTTTCATGTGTTTTAGCTTTAGATGCAAAAGCTACACTTCCATTCCCATTCTTCTTCTTATTGAAATCATCATCTCTCTTCATTCTTGTCTCATGCTGTAGAAGAGTTCCAAAGAGTTCATCAAGAGTAATCTAGGAGACTTTTCTATTTTCATCAATAGCTGTCCTTTTTGACTCCCATTCATTTGGCATAATATCTATAATCTTATCAATAAGATCTTCATCATCTAGAACTTTTTCTCCCATAGATTGTAAGCTATTTACAATCGTCATAAACCTTTGTTGAACTTTACATACTGGCTCTCCATAAGGAAAAACAAATCCATGATACTCTTCTCGAAGCATTGCTCTCCTGGTTTCTATAACCTTGGATGTACCAAAATGAGTAACTTCTAATTTCCTCCAAATACAGTTGGCTGCTTCACATGAAGATATCTGACTATATATATTCCTGGTCATAGAGCATAATAAAGTATTGCGTACCTTGTAATTCAGTTGATATTTTTGCTTCTCTTGGTTGGTGAAAGTGCTAACTTCTTTGTCAGGAATTTTGTAACCCCCAGTAAGCATAATAAAATTGTCTACACCAGTATTGATAACGAAAGTCTTCATACGATCTCTCCAACACTCATAATCATTCCCATCAAAGATCGGTGGTCTAGAAGGATTCAGATTATCTATTGACCCGATATTCATTCCTTCCATCTAATACAACAAAAACAACTTTTCCACTTCACACGTTAGTGTAGTAAGTATTCAAGATAGTAATAAGAAATAAAGCTAGTAATACAAATCAGTGTAAAACCTCCATTGATACCAATTGTTGGATAGAATAGTAGATATATATGTATATTAGATGGAACAATAAAAGAGGGGGGGTGAATTGTAGGTTTCAAAACCTTTGAGTTTTAGCAACAAATAGATTAGTTTAAATGATCTTAAACTAATACAAATACAAACATCCACAATTGTATTGAATATAAAAGGTATGAAGTATTGTAATACTAATGTAATGTAAAACAATTGTATTCAAGGTGAACACAATGATCAGAGTAATATAAATATGAATGATTCTACCTTAAAGCGTATAGAATCAATCAATACAACATGTAATAGAATGATTGAAGTTGAAACAATTACAATTGAATATGTGAAGAAGAAAGGAAACAATACAAATCCCTTTCTAATACAAATAACTGCGGAAATGTAAAAGTATTACAATTCTTTTAACCCAAAGAGAAGGGTTATCCTTTCACCTAGGATAAAAGGTCGGTCTCACCAAAACCTTGGTGAGCCCTCGATACGATGATCGGCATGTCTTTCTGCCTATCCCTGGAAGCCCTCGATACGATGATCGGCACGTCTGTCTGCCTATCCCCGGCAGCCCTCGATACGATGATCGGCACGTCTGTCTGCCTATCCCCGGCAGCCCTCGATTTTGTAGGTAATCGGCACCTCTGTCTTTCAATTACTTGAAAGCCCTCGATACGATGATCGGACGCACAAGGAAGATGAGAGAAGTCACAGTGTCTCTCTCTAGAATCTTGGTAGTTCACAGAGTCTCTTCATTCGTTGTCTTCGTTCATAGTTTTTCTCTCAGCTTCAAATGACCTCCTATTTATAGGCCTCGAGTTCCAACGGTCATATTGTCTCCAACAGTCATATTGAAACAGAAAGCATGACATCGTTTTGATTAGTTTGTAACTAACTCAACGACATCGTTTTGTTAAGACAAGAGATATATTGAAAAGTAAAACATGAGTATGATTCATATGCAATGAGTGTTTTTTGACTAAGTACCAAAACAAATAATGAATATCTGAATAGCAGAGTCAGTACGATACGATTGACAGAGTCAATATGGTATGATTGACAGAGTCAGTATGATACGATTGACAGAGTCAGTACGATACGATTGACAGAGTCAGTATGATACGATTGACAGAGTCAGTACGATACGATTGACAGAGTCAGTACGAAAGAGTCAGTACGATCAGTATTGTACGATACGATAAACATGATAGAAGACAAATGTAATTTCTAAAATATGATAGAATGTATTTGTGATTTCCAAAACATGATATAGAAGTCAAAAGAAGACTTTTGACTTAACAGGTCTACTTGGGCACCCCAGTGCAATGGCGTCCCGAGTAGGGTGTGAGATAGTAATCTCAGTAGGTTAGCACCACCGGTGTCAAACCCTATCCAGAAAATGTGTATTAAAATATACAGTAAGGAGTCAAAGAAGTATTTAAAAAGTAGGTCAACATAAAATAACAACACCCATCCACATTTCCCAAAGGAAACATGATAGCTTTACCAACTTCAGCAGGTTTCCGGGATATCAGTCTGATCATTCCACTACAGTTACCCATGTAAAATATTTATTAAAGATGGTGTGGGGTAAGCATGCCTCTCACCCATTAGCTGAAGATAGAGGGCATGAGGTTAGAATTCCTATCATCCCTATAATATAATGAAAATGAGGTAAAAATGATTCTCTTTCATAAAAGATACTTGAAAGGGGTAAGAATTCCACACTTCCATTACTTTCCTTTAATCGACATAGGGTATAAATCCCTCCAATCCGTCGCATTCATAATACTGGCATGGCGTTTAAATGATTCCCATCCAAACACGTTCATAAAATATCTAGAAGTCAACTGGAAAGGGGTAAGAATTCCTCCCTTGAAAACATGTAATGTCACACTGGCATGGGGTATAACTGCCTCCCATCCCACCATGTATTTGTAACAAGGTGGCCTCAACATGCACTCATCCTTATTATCATCATTATGTGGCATCAGCATGTGCACACTCACATCACATACATTTTTATATTATAGTACTCATGGAATTACCTCATAATCATTCAAAAGAGTCATACCAGACACACAATCAAACAAGTATCACATATCCATATAAATGTTTATAATCACATTCATACAAAAATACTTAAGGAAAACCAGATCAAGTATCATCATCACATCATTTATCATATACATCACATTTATACTTATGAAAAATCCTCTTACGTATCCATATAATGACATTAAAATATTTATCACTTTATATAAGTTTCATGAGGCTACCCACTCATGTGCGGTATTGGCTAGCCCCCAATTCATTCTCAAATCCTTTTATATCATTTCAAAGACATATGGGGATTTATAAAGCATAAATAGGTGCTATGGACTACCCCTCCTAGTTAAGTCCCATTCACTAGATCCATTCCATTAACATAAGCAATGATTATTCCATTATCCTATGGCATGGTCTTACTACCCTAATATATTCCATTAAAGTTTAACCATTTGATCTCAAGATCGCAATAATCATGCTTTAACCATTTGGTACAATTTAGAGGAAACATGAAATCATCAATTAACACCAAATCATAACATGAATTTAGTAGGGAAGCTTAAGGTTATAATTCCTAATTTTATCTTGAAGATAGGGAACCTCTGATTGGGGGGTTTGATTATTAGATCGTCAGTTTAGTGACCAAGCAACCACATTAATATTTTACTTGCAATTCACACTCTTTTCCTAGAAGCATTTAATTTAAACTAAACTTGTATAATTAACATACTAAATCAGTGCAGAAATAACTCATTAATACTTCACTTTAAATTACAGGCATGGAGAGGGACCCTACCTCAAGGTTGATCCATCCACCCAGTCCGGCTCTTGGCGCTTTCTATCAAAAGTTGTAGCCTAAGCATTGGCAACCTGAAACATGACCAAAACTCGAAAACACTAAACCAAAACACACCAGGAACCCTTTAGAACTACTATAAAACTTATTTTGCATCTAGGAAACCAATCCACGAGTACAACCCTTACCTTGGAAACAAAATAGAAGATCGAAATCACCACAATTTGCCTCACCTTAGGCTGCAGATGTCATACGCACACCAACAAGGTTCAGAGGGACCATCCTCATAACCATGGAATAAGTGGAACAAGAATGAAACTGAAATCAGAAAAACCATAAAACTAGGGGTGCTTGGACGAATGAAATTAGGGCAAGGAGGATCCCTAAAATCGGCCAAGAGGAGAGGAGGATGGATGGAGGAGAATTACCACGAAGATTCGAAAAAAGAATGGTCAAGAACAAAGGAGAAATTAATGCAGAAGGAGGTGTCGCTGAAGGGTCTTGCACGCGATGCTGGCGGCTCCATGGTGGAGGGGTTCGTGCAGGTTCTATGAGGAAGACGTGAGAGTTTATTAGTTTAGGGTTTTATTTTAAATTTACTTTAAATATTTTAAAAACCCAAACATGGCATGGTGCAATTCCCGGGCCACACGGTTCGGAAAACCGTACGCCAACCGTGCATCCCCCATTGGACACTAACGACACCCTGTATGGGTTGGACGCACGGTTTGGGTAAACCGTGCGCAGGCCGTGTAGACTCCTCTTCCTTAGCAATTTAATCTGCACAGCTTGGGCTGCACGGTTTGGGAAATGTTGTGCCACCCGTGCGCCTTCAACTATTCATTAAAAACTAGCCGTCATCAGGTATAATACTCCTAGAACCCATCAAGACCCTCGTAAAACTTAACGGGATTTCATCCATGCCAAAAAAAATTAAAAAAAAGATCCAAACCTTCAGAATATCATTCTGAAGCCCGATCTTAAGTTTGATATGTTCAGAAATTGAAAAGTTCAAATTCCTTCTCTTGCTAACCTGGTTCAAAACGCGGGTGATTAAATTGGCCATTTCTAGAAAAATCACTGATAATCATTTCCCTTTATCATCTTTAAAATTAAATAATTGATAAATTAACCCTTTTTCAATCTATTTGGTATCACAAATAATTGAAACGTTTTTAGTGATTTTCCCAAGTCCATATAAATGATTTATATGAATATACCCAACATTATTGTATCAACAAAAACACAAAATCTCTCCTAACACCCCCACACCCCAATTGGAGCATGTCAAGATCAAAGAGTTTGTGGTTGGGGCCTTGGGATGATTCGAGATATGGGGGGTCTTACTAGGATTCACATGAGGCGATCTGATGTAGGATATGTTTTTGTTCTAATATTACTTCAGTTTTAGTATAAATATGTGATACTCATTTCATAGTATAATTATTCAAATTGTGGTAGTTTTAGATCCAATTAAAACATTACCCTCATAGTTTTGAAATAAGGTTGTTATAATATGATATTCTTCCATATAATTTTTTAGTCTATAGTGTGAAATTTTTTGTGGTGGACTGAGTTTCATGTGAATCCTCTCTAACATTAAAATTAGACTTTATGATTTCATATTGGGAGATGAATTATTTCCCATAGTTCTACCATATATTTTATATCACCATATATGTTATATATTTATACTAAGATTTGTGATAAGATTCTTATTTATTAGTGATAGTGATATCATGGTGGAATGATTAACTAGTGAATATAAGGTTTATCACGTCCAGTTTTAAGGATTTTCATGTCGGTTTGTTGGGGAGTTGGTTATAGGGGATATTGTAACTAATGATTTTCACATTGATTACTTAAAAATGAGGTTATAAATAATTTATACCTGGTTATTCAAAATTTATATCTAATAACAAGCATGAAAAACCAATTATGAGCACAATAGAAAGTCATCTATTTTAAATAACTCTCTTGATAAATGGATTTTCGTGTTAGTAATTAAAGAAGCAGTGTGAAAACCATTTTTAATTCATTTTTTCATGTATGTTATCCCATAACCAACATGAAATACTTATGAACCATTTCTCAAATCACTAATTTTAAATAAACAACTTGACACATAGTGATTATGTATGTTTCACATGGGTTATCAAATAACTAATGTGAAAAATGTGTTTTTTTAAAAAAATTACAACGAATTACCTTATCCACCAACAATAGCTAGAAAACAGAAGACACTGGACAACACAAATTGGTTATAGAAAGAAAAATAAGAGAACAAAAAAATCAAGAAAAATAAAAAAAATGTACATTAATTGAACTCATCCACCAACAACACCATGAAATCAGCATTAGATTAAATAGAAAAGGCATCCTAAAATACATCACAATACCCAAGACATTGAACATTATAATAAATTTAATAACAATAAAATCTATAAATTGAATTTCCTATTAAATTTTTTAAATGCCTAAACTCATCTACTATATATTACCATTAATCATAGAATAGAAAAAAATAATAAATATATCATTTTTTAAAATATTTAAATTTATCATATTAAATATTACAGAATGATTTAACAAGAATTATGACCTCATGAAACGTTGTAACTGTCCCAGTTGTAATTATTTCATACGTGAATATCAAATCCTTATATCCAATTTCTGTTCCACCTTATTGTTTATGAAACTGTTCTAATTATATTTTAATTCAAAATAATATTTTTACTTAATAAATATAAAATTTTCTAATTGTAAATAAATAATCACCAAAGCATTATCAAATTTTATTTTGGCCCTATTGTTTCTCTACTTTATAGTCATTTCTCTAATAAATTATCATCCCCTTTTAAAAATAATATAAATAAAATAAATTTTATTAATAATTATATAAATTAGAAAACATGTGTGTTCAATAGATTGATGAAATTTTCATTAAGTTCACCATGGATATAGTATAAAAAATACAATGTCTTCCATTATAGACATAAAACATTGAACATACAATGAAAACTGATTTAAATGAAAATTTCATATGACTGTTTTATATCTTATGTGATATATATCATTTTTCAAATAAAAATTCAAACCTTTCATGAAATGGAATAATCCAAAACTGAAAGATGACATTATTCTGAAATCATTCAGCTATATAATCCTTTCTTTCAGTATATACCATTTTTAAAGAATAGAATATATAAACTATGCAACCAAAAATCCTTATATATCTGTCTTTTCATTATTATTATAGATATAATATAGATACCTAATATATAGAATACGTACGATGTACTTTTCAATAAATTATATGAATGATTTTTATAATAGACATACATGAAAGAAACTTGCATTATTTTAATTCCCATTTGATATCCAGTAATAATCTTCATGATATCATTTATCAAATGTTTTAAATCCATTGTAGTCCCACAAATAGAAATATGAAATGGAGTTTCATATACTCCCAATATCAATTTTTAGTCTGTTGAAAATTGATCAACACTAATAGAATTTTTATCTGATGTCATAGAACCTTTAATTTTTTGTAATATATAATGTAGTTATTAATTATAAAATTATTGCTAAAATTAATAGGTAAATATAAAAATATAAAAATAATAACACAAATTTATTAGAAAAGTTTAATTAAATAGAAAATATATACATTCCTCTATGGTTGTATCTCAATGTATTCTATATTGAAAAACCAAAAAATTATCGATACTTCATCCAACTGTACAGACATCACCTCTAAGACATTGTATTCTAACATTTATATAATATCATGTATATGGACACTATAATTATCTATCTAAATATGAAAAGGAATACTATTATAACTTATATAATATATCATCCAGGATGAAATTATATGATATGGATCATTAATAAATAACTCATAATAACTATTTAGCTGTGGGGGAGGGTGTTTTGGGGTAGGATAAGAATGAGAGGGGTCTATAAACACCTCTATGTGAGTAGGATTAGATAAGTGGGTTCTACTAGTGGACGTGGAGGAGTCAGATCAGCAGGAAGTAACATTACTTGTATGTCTAAAAATATTGCATCTATAGAATCTCGGATCATTTAAATCATCATCACATTAATAACCAAAACATTGAATTCTAGTGTTTCTATTGATTAAAAAATGATCCATTAAATAAGATTCTAAATATGGAAACACTTTTCATATTGACAAACCAAAAACGCAACCTCATACACAACATGGGTGTTTTGTAATTCCCAATTCTACATTTAAAATATCATATCTACCCTCTACAATATTGACCCCCAATGTTTTATAATTCTCAAGACAAATCTATGTTGAATATTTCAAAAAAAATTGAATTAATCAAAATATATATTATGTGTATTTAAAATTAATAAATAAATAATCATATTGCAATTTTATCACCAAAACCACATGACTTGCCTATAAGATGTTTCCCTTTTTCCCAAATGATCCATCTTCCATCATTCATGTGTTGTCCTGGAGTAGGGGCATTTTCTCCAGGTCCAGATGACTCAGCTCTCATCTATTGATGATTTTCATCTATCGCGTGCTCATCTAATTATTTATACCCTCCCTGAGATAACATATGAGGTTATACATTTCTAGCATGAATCTTCTTATGTAATCTCATCGATTTATTTCGTTAATTTTTTTTGAATAAATATATTATTACCATGATCATTAATATAAAAATTTATCTAATATGGTAACAATCTAATTAGAAAAAGGTATTCTCGTTGTAAACAATCAATAAATTGGTTCGATATATAATAATCTATCAATTAAAATATATCAAATAGATTTTCAGTTTATATATTATCCAAAATGATCTTTGATGTGAGGGATGATTCAAAATACCAACATCATCTACATTCCAATGCTTATCATTGACCCTTGACTCCTCTAGTGAAACATTTGTCATATGTCATCTAATAGGAAGGGTAAACATATATTACTATAAAAATTTCTTGAAAGGTAATTTTATAAAATAACAAGCTAAACAAAATGGTCTCTAACAATAATGATAATGTCACATCATCACCATATCAAAAATTATCAAATAAAATACTAGAAATTCATTTAGATGATACAGATTCAAAAGTGTTGATCTATTTTTCATTTTACCTTTTAAAATTTCGTTATCATCAACGGTTGTTGGTCACATCAATTCAAAGCTATTGGTAACTGAAAATTTTGGTAAAAGTGTGGCTCCACATTTACCAATCCTCAATATCTTTTTCCACCATGTAAGTATATGTCTCAAGTATATATGAATGAGGTGGCTCATCAGTAGGGGGAATGCGTAAGTTCATCCTCATATGAACGAGTATGATCATATATAGAAATATGTGGTTGATTGGAGGATTGATATGTAATTATCCAAAAAATAAAATCAACATCAATAAGTATAAAATTATAAAAAACCAAAAATTATAAAAAAAATAAATAGTAAATTAATAATTATAAAAAAGAAATTAAACTAAATGTAACACATTTTTAATATTTTTTTATAATGAAATATAATTATAACAATATAAATGAGGTATGTGAAAAAAATTGAATGAAAACTACAATATTTTCTTTTGATATAACATTATATAGTAAAAATTCACCAACCTGATAAATCAATTTTACAACAAAGAAGAATTAATTTATAATATACTAATATACAATGTATGTCATTTTTTTAAATTATATATTTAAAATAATTGGATATAAAAAAATAAATTAATAGATATGTTACTTAATGGTAAATACAGAAAACTAGACAATATAAATATAATATAAAAAACAATTTATTTTAAAATATATGTTTTAATAATGAAAATAAAATTGTTATATAAACAATATGAAAATTTTTAATGTAAAATTTATTTAATGATATATTAATTATAATATTATGAAATTAGTAAATACTTGTTTCCCAATTTCATTCATCATAGTCTTTTCATATGGCACATACTGTGTCTTCTATGTGTATATAAATATTATTTTTTAATCGTTCCATGGATATAGGGATCTCACATAAATTACAATCATCATCAACTTTATCATCACCAATATATAATCCTTTTCCTTATATAATAATAACCCACTGCCTATCAGATTGATCAAGAACATGGAAAATTTATTTATCATGTGTTTCCATGATTGCAAGATAATTTTTTAATCCAATTTGTCCATATTAACAACTATCATTCCAAATTCATCTTTTTAGAAATTATTGTTACAGTTAATCCAATTACACTTAAACTCTGAAACTTGAAATTTAATGTAATAAACCTCCCATATTTCATCAATGACTCTATCATATGTTTTTGAAGAAAATATAGGGTTTTTGTCTTTGGAATCTGAAAAATGATTTACTTCTATTAACACTAATATACTATTATTCTAAACATAACTTTTTTTGTCCTGATCTATCATTTGAAAAGTGTAGCAATTAACATAATACCAGGACCATGTTATTGAATTTAAAATTATACCTCCCACTAACCATCTCAATATTTCTAAAGAATATAGTTTCATGGTCTCTTAAAACCATGGGAATGAAATTATATTATGATTATTCAAAATCCTCTTATGGTTTTTCTTTTGATAACTTTGTATCATCTCATTAATATGAAATGTTATGTATGGTTGAACATAATCATTTTTATTCCTTGTGTATAATTTTACCTTAATTAATTTTTAACTTGTCAATGATTTGACATTCATGAAAAAAATCACATTTCCCCAAACATAACTCTTTCATGGATAGATATAGGCAAACTGATGTTATCCATGTCCGATAAATTGCTTTCCAATAACTCTACAGCCTCCTCAGAAAAGTACTTCTCGATAATGGATGATTTTGTTCTATATAGAATCATAACATACACCTTCAATTTAATCATATACCAGTCAAAATGATAAAACCAACATATTTATAATGGTTTACAATGCTTTATTTATCACCCAAAATGAACCATTAAATAAACTAGGATATAATGAAATGATGGAGGAAAATACATATCCAATTGAAAATATATAGAAACCAATTCATTCCCTAAAATTTTAAATTAATAAAAATAAATTAGATTATTAAAAATTGAATTATAAAAATAACACACCATCAACATAGTTATTCTGACAATGGTGGGAATTAATCCATTCAAGTCAACTGAGTGGATTTGTTTCATCATGATGTTGGATTCATGAGATTACGTACCTATCTACTTCAAATCCTTCAAAGTCACAAATTTTTTTACAATTTAATAATTAACTTGTAGAACATTTATATCATGAAGACATTGAAAAATTATAGTTTTATACCAATTAGAAATGGTTTGGCATGTTATGGGGTTTGAATGTTCTCCTTCAATGAAGAGTGGGAGACAACTCCCAATGTATTCCCATTGAGATTAAATCCATTCTTTCATCCAACCCATATTTCATCATTCCTATAAAATCATACAATGTTTCAAGAAATCATTCAAATATATTCTTCTCCATGTTCATTAAATCAATGTTATGTTTCACCTCATGATATCTCCAATATGGTAGCTCATAAAATATTTAGTATTTTTTTTCCAAATATGTCTATCTCTAAGAAGTTTATGTGTCATTTTGAATGTCACATCAATGTTTTTCATCCTAAAAAACACTGATATGTGGATAATGGATTTTGAGAAATATATAATTTTTTATCCATTAATAGAATTTTTTAATCTTCTATAAGTGTTACCCATCGAAAAAAAATTTGATGAACCATGTATATTATTTTTCTCTCCTGATGTAGTTGAAAATATGATTTCTCTTATTCAGAAATTGGACAAACATAATTCCTCTTAACACTATATTTAGAAAAAATTCCATATATTGGGATGTCAATTATAGTGGACATAATAATTTCACGTAGTTAAAAATATTCATTATTATAAAAATCATACACCCTAACACCTTAATGCCATAACAGTTTCAAATCATCAATTAATGGTGACAAGAAAATGCCAAAATCATTTTCAGCTATTTTATTTCAATGTTCATTAAACTCAACATGATAAATTATCGCTTCATACAAATTTCATGATATAACATAAAAATATCCAATAAAATAGGACATGATTTATATATTCTTCAATGGATTTGATATGTATTCATTACGTTTTTTCACAATCAAAGATTGAGATTTCTAATATCATTTCCCAATGGCAGAAACTAGTTTTCAATGTTCGTCCACTGGGGAATGTTAGCTAAATAACGTATTTTTCTATCACATAACATCTTATCAACATACCATCATAAATTTTTTTCATCATGTGGATTAAAAAATTAACATCTCAAATGTTGAATTAACAGAAATATTTGAATCAACATATTATTTTTCATTCATCTGATCTCATGATTTCCTACATTTAGGAAACTCTAATAGAAATTCATATTCATTTCTATATTTCACACATTAATTTGGATAGGAATGCTTTTTCTTGTTCCCCAATCCAATTTTTCATAATTTATTATTGGACATAGAATGTGAATCTAGATGATCTATTTCTTTAAGAATAATGTATTTCTGCAATTGTTGCATCTTTGTCAAACTCTTATCACAAATAACATGTTTCTTCTTCATGTTTATCATTCTTAACACTATTAATAAAAACTTATATTCCGTATAACCCAGATTCATTTGTTTTTTGGCATAACCATATAAGAAAACAATTTTTTATTGTTACTCAATTTCCTCTACTTCTATGTCACAAATAATTTCATCATGTTTATTAGATTTATTATCATGCAACGCACAATCATCTATAGATCTATAATTATACCCGGTTTCACCATGCCAAATACCAGGGATATAGCATTAATTAAATCCATGAAAAATTAAATTATAATTGATATATCTTTGTTTGAACTTCTTCAAATGTAAACATTTTAGACATTGATAGAAATACAAGTCATTTTTTTGATCATTGTGTTTCTAAAATTCCAACAAGTCATTAACAACCTCATAATATCCATCACCTATATGTGGTGAACTAATCCATCATCGATTAATTAAATCTAATAAATATAAAATATATATATGGAAAAAATGGGTAAACACTGAATTTTGAAATGACATAAAAAACTATTATAAACTTGAATGGAATGATTAGATGGAACATAAAAATATTAGATGAGAAACTTCATTCATCTGGAAGAAAATAAAAAATAGATTCCTTTAAAATAATTTCACAAGTGAAAAATGAATATAACCTTCTAAAATTAATAAAAATATTTAAAATGATATCCAAAAAAATATCTATAAGAAAGTATATTGAAAGATTATAACTAATTCATAGTTGATTATTTACAAAAATAATAAAAAAAATAAACATTATTATTAACTATATAATCTCCTCATAATCTGAGTCTTAGTTTAATAAATTGTCACAATAAATAATATAAGAAACTAATTAACACATTATAAAATCATATGTACAATATATATTCTTAATAATGCGAGTCATGAACTGATAAATTGACTTTAACTTGTTACAACAAGCTACAAACCTAAAAAATAGGTACCACAATTTATTTTTTTATTATGTTAATTTCATATAATGTTACATTCATATAACTAAAAAATAAAATTGGAAAACATAAATATTAATTATAATTTAAAATTTAATTTCTATTTCAATATAAATAATTTTGAGGATACATGATTATACTAAAATATTGAATCCATCGTAAATATAAATATTTGACTTGAAACCCAGATTGGAATTTTTCACCTATATGTATTAAAAATGCATTATCATGTTCAATTAACAAAATAAAAGTGTAAAAAGGTTGAAAATACCTTTTTAATCAATAAAATTGATGATAAAATAACCAAATTAATATTTTAAATCAATGTTCAACCATTATTTGGAAACACTGACTATATATACCTATAAAATTAGATACACTCCCTCAAAATTAAGAACATTATTTTTTAAAACCATATGTTATACTACTAAAAACAATACCATTTTACAAAATCCACTCTAAATAAAATAATGATTGGTTGTGATCACAAAAAAACTACATTCAATAAAAATAAATCATATTTCAATATAATATCATCCACTCCTCATGAATCCCATCTTTGATTCACCTCAATGAAGGATAAACGTAATTTGGATCAATTTGAGAGTAAAATTAGGATAATAAACAAACACAACAGGGCTGAATAACAATGTATGTATTGGACACATAGTTTGATGGATAATGCTGATTCACATTATAACATATAAAATATTTTTAGAATTTTTTTTATAGTATCTATATGGTCTATCTAACCATGTAATCTAACAATCACCTAAAATTCTTCCTCTATTTTCCAACAAAAAATCGTTAGAACTCAAATGTTTTTTATATAAATGAATATGAATTAAACACTATAAATTCAAATAAAAACTCCTAAAAACACTGAAATATGAATATCAAATTCAAAATTAAAACACTCCTGGGAACTTTTTAGTTATGATAAGATCTATAATCGAGCGTGAAATGATGAAGACGAAAAAAGCTGAATGTATGATGATTTTAATAAGATAATGAATTTCTCATCACTAAACAATAGTCAGATATAGATTCGAATCCAATGAATTACCTTAAAGAGATAATCTAAAATATATGAGGATTACTTTAGATGTGTAACCCAAGGACAATAGAATGCTATAGAACAAATTAGATCACAAAGGGAGATTTAGAAAACAATATTGATGAAACCAAATTTTTTGGGCTTTGGATAGAGTGAAATGATAGCTCATTCGCAAAACATCCAGAACATGTAATAAAACACCCAATCAATACATACATTTTTAAATATTTTTTACATTGGTAATATTATAACACATGTGATAAATTAATTCATGGGATTTTATGTTTTTTAAAATTATATATTCAATAAAAACTCACTATTTCGCATAGATTATGTTAATCCTTATAATGATAAAGTGTTAACTGAATAAATGATATGAATCTTTTCAATATGGTGAACCTTCCATTTCAAGATCCAACCTGAATATAAATGAAAAATCAACTGGTCTTGGCTTGAAATAGTGTTCATGATAGGTAACCTTCTGGTATGTTTCCCAAGTGTGTGTGAGTGAGGACAAAGCAAATAGGAAAGGATATGTGTTGGAATGTGTGGATAGTCCTTAGTCAGATGACTTGGTCGGGCAGGTTGGTGGGCCACAACATGGGGACCACATGTCTGGGGGGAAACTGGTGGTACCTGGCATGACAAGACCCGATGACAATGTTATGGTGGGGGTGTTTGTGATATTGGTGGGACCTAGTTGTTACAATTGGTATTGGAGGGGGAACCCTTCCCTAAGTTCAATTCAATTCTTGGGATTATATGTAGGAAACACAATGATGATTTTTTTCTCTTAAGGTGGGGGGGGGGGGGTGAATGTAACACTCATGAATGATAATCGGTTAATAAAAAAAAAACTCAGGTTAACATGGTTCATCTTAATTTTCATGAGCATACCTAATTATTATTCCACAGTTAAGTGTTCTTTGCATGGCGTAGAGTTCAGGATTAGAATCCTTCAAGGATGATTCCCAGGATGTGTGTGAGTGAAAAAAAGAACACTAGAATGGAAATGTATTGGCCTATGGAAATAGTCATTTTTCATGTCACCTAATCTGGCACGTGGGCGGGCCCATGTATGGGGCCACATGTCTGCGGGGCAACTAGTGGTATGTGATTGGCAAGGACCCGATGACCATGTAAAGGTGGGTTGTGTGTGTGGGTGGAGGGGCCCATTTGTTATAGATTATATTATAAAACCGATGTGAAATTTTGGAGAATATGTACTATTTCTTGTTGGTTTTATAAAAAACTATGTTAAAAACTAATATTCTTAAATTTTAACGTCGTTTAAAAATAACTGATGGGAAAATTGTGGGAATTTTTTTTTTCAACTAGTGATAGCATCTTTTTGCTAGAAAAATAACACCAATCATTTATCAGTTGGAGAGTGTATCCCATTCCAGAGTAGGCTTCTTATGTAACTAGATTCTTTCTGTTGTGGAATAGAATTTTTACACCTTCCCCTAATGATCTTTTAGAACCACCTCAATAGAGAGAGATAGACATTTGTATCTACTCGCACCCTAGGACCATACCTATATATTCCTGTTAGATATTAGATGTACCTTGTAATGATTTTTTAGATAATGGTTTAGTTTTATGAATGTTATTAGAAATAATTTATTAGACCCATTATGTCTCCTAGTGTATATGTAGTTTGGTTCATGAAAAAGGAGGACAATATCATAATGAAATGTGGAGATTATTATCACTTGAACATGGTAATGATAATGGAAAGGATTCCCTTGTAATGTAATTGTGTCATATTTTATTATTTTTGATGTATGTACTGATTTTAAGATATTTATTTTAGGTATACATACCACCATTTAAAGATACATGAGGTTGATATTCTAAAAACAACATTCTGATGTTGCTTAAGAAACTATGAGTTCAAGGTGATTACATTATATGTGTTGAATTCCCCTATTGTGTTTATGAATTTGATGAACATGAAAATTCAACAATATTTTGATTGGTTTATGTTTTTCCATCATAGATAACACTATCATTTTCTCTATATAAGTGGATTTGAATTCATAGAACATTATGATCACCCTCGACTTACCTTGGGAGAACCTTTTTTATGTTCATCTATTTGAAGGGAAGAATTTTGATCAGTAATTTTAAATATCTTTAGAATTTTATATCGAATAACAAATTAACTTGGAATTTTATAATTTTTAATTTTAGTATTTCATGGTAGAACCCTATGAAAATGTTATAGGTGTTGGGATTTTATTGTTTGATGTGGTATTATAGGTTATTCCAATATATCTTCTCAAGAGAAGCACCCCATTTGACTACCCGAATGTGGAAAGGGTTGTCATTTAACCTAGACAATTAGTAATATGGTGATTTGATATATTTTTGGATGAGTTTTACTAATGTACCTATGTTGAGACTATTATCAGATTACATATAGGATTAAGTGTTTAGATATTAATCTGGAGAATTGATTGATTTCATGTCGACTAAGAGGTAGTATGTGATATCATATGGGTTAGGGTAGTTTTGACCCCATGTGATATACTATGAAACTAACAACCTATATTTGATAGATAATCTTCAATCCAAAAAATAGGGATTCACTATATTCTTCTGGAGTATTTTTCCCTTTACATAAACTAAAAATTTCTCATATATATATTCATGAAGAGATATATTAATCTTAGTTAGAAAAAATAGGTTCAATCCTAAATTACTATCAATAAACTATAGTTTATAATCATACGAATGGAAACATATTATTTTATTCCCTTTATAGGAAGTATCAATAATTAATGGGGGTGGAGGTGTCTATGATATTGTATTCATTTTAGATAACCATGCTGTATGATAGTATTATATAATTCTCCCAGTCAATGGTGGTGATTCATCTATACATTTATAATGTTATAGAGGCTCGGTTGGTAGACATAAATTTTGAGGTTATTCAAAACCTAATATAATAAGGGGTAACATCAAAATTATTTTAAGAAGGATGGAACTACATAGTATGTTTCCATGTACTATTAATTTTCCTCATTATGATGTGAGATTAGGCGATGACAGAGTTTCACATACCAACATTAGATGTACCTCTCATTATAATAAATATATAAAAGGACCATTAATATTAATTACAGTGTGATGTATTGTTTTATAGAATAGAATCATTAATCTCTCAGTGTCTCTTATGTCAACAGGTGAATGTTGACCCCACGGTTTTGAATGGATTAACATTTCCTCTTGAGATCCAATAGTAGAAATATGATACCATAACCATTTACAATATTATTTTCCTTCTGCATATTGTGATAGGACATGATTTTACATGGATTATAGTACCCTAACATAACATGTAAGTGTACATACTTGTTACCAAAGATGATAGTTTGGTTGGGAGTTTGGGGTAGTTTAATTATTGGTATATTATATGATTTTAATGGGTATTCTAAATGATTTTATTTATCCATGATGAGATATTTACACCAAGGTTTTGTATAAGAATTTTTAGGAATTCATTACCCATTTGAGAATGTGAAATTTGTTTCATATATATGAGAATGTTAGTATTCAGAAAACAATACATATTTCGGTGTATATGTTGAGGGATTTAATATTAAACATTCACTAGAGTTGGGATGCTCATTCTTAATTTGTGTAGTATACCTATAATAATAGATAACACTTAACTATCATTATGAAACCATTTGAGGTCCATTTCTTGAAACTATGAAGGTCACCATTTTTCTAGTCTGGGATTTGTGATAAATCTCTTATTGGGAAAGAGATGATGTAGGTGATAATGGTGAAGAATAATTTGATCCATAAGTAATTGAGGATAGCCAAGATCTAATAGAAATTTTACATAGATCAACACCATAGTCATTTAAAATTTGAGAAGAGGTTTTAGGTATTCCTAAGAGTATCCCTATAATGAATATTTTGTATGGTTTATCAGGTTGGTAAATAAACATTGAGGTTCATGAGTCTTTTTGAAATCATATGTTTGGTTAGAGAGGTTTATTATCTCATAGAAATTCCCCTACATATGGAGTTAGTGAAATACATCATTCATGATTCATTAATGAGGAGGTATGTTCATGATCATATACAAGAGAACTGTTTTGGGGAGTTGTAAAAGGATGATGGATCCACATCCACAGAGGATATAATGGAAATCAGGGATCAGGAGAGGATGATCCAGTGAAGATGGACCATTAAAATAGTATACATCTTGTCGAATCAAGAAATGCTGAAGGATAAATATTGTGAGTGAGAGAGCATTATACAAGTTTAGTATCCCCCAAAAAAATTTCATTTTATATTATGGTTGAAAATCATTGTTGGGGGGAATTTATTGAACATTATTTCACATTATAATATAGTGAAATATATTATAGAATATTTTCAGTTCTATCAACTTTGAATGTTATAAATTTTGAGGACCAGTGGTCCGGAAAATGATATTATAAAAACATTTACTATATTGTTATCACCAATATGATGTTTTCAGAATAGCGGAATAACACCCAAACATAGCCTCATGTCTAATATATAATACCACATTAGACAATAGAATGCCAGATTTACCCTTGGAGTGACCTATGTTTGGTTGATGTTTGATGCTAAAATGTCATAGGAATTTGTGGCTATGCAATGTATATTAATTATTTAAATTTTATAATTAATTCATTGAATTCAAAAAAATATATTTTACATCAATATACTATTTTGGAAATTCATCCAGGTTAGTCACATAACCCTATGATATTTGAGAGTTTCCTATAAAAATCACAATTGGTGGATCAATATCGAATTATTAACAATGAATGATCGAGGTTGATCGAGTGGCAGTGATGGTAGCAAGACCTCAACATTGCTATAGAACATAATCCCAATCTATGGTATATAAATAATCTATGTAGCGATGATCAATTGGTTATTTATACCTTTTGATTCATATATTGATATTGGATATTTTATCTTCTCATAAATACGTTATGGAATGTTTTTCATATTACACCTATAGAAAAATAATTTTTTAAATTCAATTTACCCTTAATTAAGTCATTTTATTACACATCATTCCTGTATTTATGATCATTAGGTAATAATTGTTGTTCAAATTTTATCTAAACGTTATAATTTTTTCTTTCCCTTCATTCATTCTTTATGTTAATTATCCTTTTCCAAAGGGGTTGTGGGTAGACATTTTTAGGAAATGTTCAAGTGTAATATGACACCTAAACAAATTGTAGTTTAGAGAATGTTGAATGAAAAAGCAATTCACTGATGGATAATGATGTATTTTAGGTGATATATCATTGATTTGGGATCCATTAATATTGATTAGTGATGGGATTCTCCAGGGAGAAATGTTGGACCTTGGTCAAATCCCTAGATTCTATTTTATGGTCCTCCCAAGCCCGTAAAATGATGGTCATGGAATTTTCACATTAGATTCAGGTGGTCAATAGTTAGGATCCATGGTAGTGAGTCTTAATCAATAATAAACATGAAGATTCAGTTTATTCTATGGATATATTGGCTTCAAAACATGTATCATGTTGGAACTTGTGATGTGTTGTCCACTAGAAACAATGATTGGATTTCAGGGAGATGATAACGGTCACATGTCATGTGTCAAGGCCCACAAGTCGTGTGACCCACCCCATGTCTATGAGATGTATTCTAGTAGTTGAATCCTTTAGAACCTATTAAATAGGATACATCGGGTGACCTAGGAGTACAGAGGTATGGGTTAGTAACATAGAATGACTTGTTACATGACCATGTACACATGCATGGATCGAGGTAAATGGTAATTAGAAGCAATACATGGTTTGGTCCCAAGAGGATGATTAATGAAATGTTCTACATTTAAATTCCTTGTATGTTGAAATAAATTATATTAAATGTAAATATGATTTAACAACCAGAAAATAATTTGTGGTTACAGGCCATGTTGACACCCATACACACCACTTACTTCTCCTAGATAATTCTTCCTTTCATATCTTTTGTTCTAAGACAAGGATTTTATCCATTGAGTAATCTATCCTGAGTATTTATTCACATTAAACACCATTTCTTACTCCATTTTTAAGAGGTATCTTTATTGTCCTTCATAGAATGAAACATCATTATAAAATTCATGTTAATTATAGCAATCTGGGTATGATCATATAGATATGTTTGGGTCAATACACCACTATCGAACATGGGTGATGGTTCCCCATATTCATAACATAAAGATAGTTCGAAATCCCACAAACTAAAAATAATACCAATGCTCAATCTTCATGAATGGAACTTTCCAATATTCATTCTATAACAACATGAGGTTCCTCCACAATAGTTGTGCCTATCTCAATTATAGTGAACAATATCATGGAGTGAGCACCACCACATATATTCTATTTAGGTTTTGATTGATATTAGGTATCAATGACTGAATTTGTGGAGCTTTTGGTTTACTAATTAACTTTTTTTCTGTTTTGAGATAGAGATCCCATTTTTTGTTTGGTTTAATTTTTATTATATATCAAAATCCGGTTATTGCCTCATTCTTTGGTTAGAGATGACTTCCATTTTACTGTATTTTTATCACCTCTTTTGGTTTATGGGGGTTTAGAATTGAAATCTATATACTATCCCATTTTTAGTATATGGCCACACATTTTATATCATATGAAAAATATATATAGACCAATATTTAATTTTTTGGTTAATAGTGGTATTTTTTCGCAATGACCGCATATGATGGATTAGTTTTGAGATCAGGATCTAGCCCCTCTTAGAATTTTTTATTTCTAGTTGTTGTCATTATTGTCCTTAAATTCTCGTTGGATGTGTATTTTTCCAATTACACATTGGTTTTATCTGATTGTACTGTAATGTATCTCCTAGAGGTTATTTCATCCACAAAGTACTCTATATGTGTTTTCATTTATTTTTTCCCTCTAAATTATTTCATGGGAGAGTATGTGTGCATGTATAATATTACAATATGAAATTACCTCCCATTTTATATTGTTCCTTCTTGAAACATTTTACCTGACCTTCGCCTATTGGAGGCATACTAGGGGTTGTAGTGTCTTCTCCATCAACTGTATAAGAGGTGCATTGTTGTTTTGGTTGTCACATATGGAATAGAGTGGAAACCAATTGATGAAAAATATAATAAAAATATTCTATATTATAAGAAATGTTTACAAAATTCAGGACCTATATTATAAATTAAATTAGTTATTATGATAATGAAGTGTATGGTCATTACTTTATTTCACCCCTAATGTGTTTTTATTTATTTAACAAATGAATTTGGACAAATTTATATAATATAAGGGTATTTCATGTTGTTAAATATGTAGAATTGCAATGATATGGTTTATATTTTCAAATAATTTTAAAAAACATTGATTGATGATGTGAACTAAAAATATAAAGATATATATAATATAATTTGATCACCTATTAGAGGGTTTTCATAATTTTATTTTCCCATTTGTTATATTTATGAAAAAATATATCAATAAAAATAATGGCAACCGACAAGTATCTATTTCATTAAAATTAAAGACCCATGAATGATATATACACCATACAGGTTTTTCATTTATAGTCATTTCTCCTCTAACTAGTGGTGAAATCATTCATCCATACACTATTTCTCTTACTAATTATCTTAATTGAACATACAATATACCTCATTTTTTAATATGGTTCATTTAGAAACTCTCCCAACATTGAACTAGTATATAGAGGTATAGAGGTTCCTAATCCCTCTAAGGGGCATTAGCTACTCCAGCCATTCCATATTTCAATGTGGATATCATGAATGGATTAAATGTTCTATAAATTGATTAATAAACACCCTTCACTCACAATAATCATTAATTTATGGATCCAATTATCATTTATGTAATTAAAAATTTCACTATATTGTTGGAAGCATGTTATTTGGACTCTAGGTTCTAGAATTGGATCATGGTAAATAAATTTTAATGATAAGATAAATTTATTCTTGAACCATACAACTAGATATTAAAATTATAAATAATTTCACCTCGATATAGTGTATATGAACATCAATAATGATAATTAATATTAATATTCAATATTTTATAGTCATATTCATGGCCATACACTATTATCCCATAACCCAAAATTTATAAAAGGTGTTTGTATATCCATTAGAAATTATTATTATGTTGTTCCGAATATATTTATGTTGAAATGTATGATTTTTGAAAAAAATTATATGGAAATGTATTCCATTTTTCCCTTCCCTTGATGTGTTTTTCTATATCATGACTTCTATTTGTAATTATGTTTCCAAATATATTCTAAAAAAAATTGGAATCTTCCATTATTAACATCTGTATGTTCACACGATTTATATCATTAAAATGCTTAATTGTACCAATTACCAATTTCATTTGGATCACAGATTATATTTCATGAACAATTTCAATAATAATACACTCAGGCCACTCAAACATAAAATAACTCAATAGAGATGCAGTTGAGATCCATATATATCTATAAGTACAAGCTCATGTCTCAAATCCTTTATAATATATTGAACATTCCATCTATTGATATCTATATTACCTCACCATCATCCCTTCAACATCTAATTGATATATTCTTTAGAAGTTTCAAATTCTTGCTTACAAAATTCACTAGTAGATCCTTATTTACTTTTAAATATTCATCAATAGAGAAATTACCAAGAATTACATTCAAATATGACTTATTAGAACCATGAAATAGGATACATTTACAAATTGTTCATGGGAACTTGAATGTTCTTTTCAACTGTACCCCTATAATTATTATGTTAATTTTCTACTCATGGTCTCATTATATATAAAAATTGGAATTTAATTAACTCTTCAATTTAGATTTGGATCCTCCCAATGTCCACATGCCAGTTTTGGTGGATTGTTTTCCTCACAAAACAGACCTGATGGACTATATTTTACATTAATTTTGAAGTCCATGATCTACTCCCATATTTTATCTAGAAAACATGAGGGTGGGGGACTATGAGGTTTTCCTCCAGGGATCCTGTTACTCATTAATCATTTAATATAAATTAATTTTTTCACTAATGGTATTTGATGTGGAAACCTCATTATTATAAAAAATAATTTAAAAACAAAAATAGAAGATCAACATCATAACCGAGGAATTTTTAGATTTTTATAGTTGAAAAAATACCAAATCCAATGATTAGAGAAACTAAATTCTATATGAGTACTATATGTTAATGAATAAATAACAATAAAATCTTAATTAATGTTTTGGATTTTTATTTGAAATACATGATGATTAGGATCAATGGATAATTTTGAATTTTACTTCTATGAAATAAATTAATGCACATTTCACATACAGTATCATTTTTAAAAAATCCACATCTGAATTCCATTAAAAAGTTTATTATTAAAATATATTTATGTCATATTCTACAAAAAACCCAAACCAATTACCACATAAATATTTTATATAAAGAATATGTCAAGGTGTCCCTTATCAAGTAACCCTCTCAACATTTTTTTGGTATTGATATCTCCTTCAAACCATGTTTATCTATTTTCTATGAAATTTTATTTGAATGTTAAAGATAATAACACAACAATACCATTTTCTCCTTCCACACAATCCCACATGAAATATATATAAGATGGAACATTGACATTATTATTGATTAGACTATTAATAACAGTTGTAAAATCAACACTAGTAATGTTAAGAAATAATTTTCTATATTATGTATATTAAAACCTATTTCATGTATAATATTATTCTGGTCCATTCCATTATATAACAATAATTGAGTAACATTGGGATTATTATTGATTTTAAATATTTTTCCTTATTAATAAAGTTGTATTTATTTACAGAAATCATCAGTGAACCCCACTGTGTAATATATTATTATACAACCCTCTATTCAATCTCATAATTACTAATTTATAAAACACCCCATATTTTTACTCTTTCTCCAATATGTTGATTAGGATTGAATACTTCTAAAATGTAGTTCAGACCTCCTTCTATAACCCCACTAATTTAATTCCATGGGATTTTATATATTGTAAAAATAATTTATTAATATATTTCCTTTAAGAATAATATTGTTTTTGTAAATACCTAGAAATTCCATAAATTTTGTTTTTCAAAAAATCATGGATTTTTAGGAGTCTGTGAAAATTTATGGTGCTCGATTCTGAGTCCCAGTGTTCCCAAAATCAATTTCTGACGTTTTTTTAGGTACATTCATTAAATTTGCGAGCATGATTTTATATGTTTTGAACCGGTGCTCAGAATAGAAATCTAAGGGCACTGTTGAACTCACAACACCGATATTATCTAATGATGACTTTCACCATGAAGGCAGTTGGTCGAGAATGGATTTTAGTTTTTGGGGTTTATAAATAAATTAAATATTAATAAGGTGATAAATTATTTTTATTTTGTTGTGTTTAATCAATCCCAGAAAAGATTATATGTTGGGCCCACCAAACCATAACCTCCCATGAGAGGTTATGGTGGTAGGGCCAACCCACAAATAACCTCCCTTAGGAGGATATACTATATGGGTCCCACATATAATTTTAACCCCATTTAACCCCGTCATTTATGTGGGATGAAACTCTTAACCTACCCCACTAATTAATTTTTCCAACCCTCTCAATTAATTAATTGAATTTATTCACTTAATACATTTACAACCTATTTGAATTCTTTTGAATTATTTTTCTGTCAAATTAAATAATGGGTTAACATAATCCATTATTTTTGGTTTGTAATACTTTTGGTGGAGCATGAGAGAGGGGTTGGATGTTCATAGAGAACCCATAGAGAGATATATCTCAATGAAGAATGCGACAAATGCCTCTTCATCGTCCACCGAAGAAAGATGAACTCTTTCTTCTATCATTGACTAAGAAAAAATAAATGGATTTGACTGTGAAGAATGCCGACTACGCTTCTTCCTTAGTCTCCTACCCAGGGCGCTTCCTGACATCAACGAAACGAGGTCCTCCATTCCTCTCCTTCCACCTTCAACGATCGACAAGTGAGGTAGGGGTTGTTCTATGTATGAGTTATACCCTCCGTTCATCATCGTTCAATTTATGGATTGATAATAGCCGATTAATATCAACATAACGTGGAGGTATAGGACCACATGAACATGTCCCTACCCTCTCCCTTTGATTGTTCTCATTTGTTGACGACGGAGGCTGAGCAATGGTGAACAGTGTTGGGATGGCCATAAAGAAACCAGTGGTGCTATGCCACTGGTTCACCGGAATGGTGCCGAGCCATTGCACCACGCATAAGAGGAGATCTACTGCCAGGTAGGGTTATGGCGGTGGGGCATGGGGAAGTCACGCCCCACGGAGGAGTCGGGGGCTACAGCCAGGTCAGGTCGTGGTGGAGGGGGAGCAGTGCAATCGAGATTTGTGAAGGATATGGGCATCGCGGCCAGGGCGGGACACGACCGAGGAGCTGGAGCAGCTGGCTGCTCGACCATCTTAGAGGAACGGGGCGCAAAAGGTCCCACATGACCTTGAACGGTGCCAAATTGTGCGGGTTTTGGATCACAGCCGAACAGATCAGCTGTTCAGGAGCCATGGGCACGTGTTTTTCTCCCTAGACATGGCCAGGTGGACCCACGTGCTTCTGGGCCATCGAGCCTCTAGGCATCTGGGCCTTCGGGCATCCAGGCTCGACCCATCGCATGCCTCAAGGCTGCCATCGTGCTGGGCCGCCCATGGTCCAGGCCGCCCCCTAGGATTGGGCCGCCCCTTGGGTCGGGCCGCCCCCTTAGGCTGGGCCTCCCCCTCAGACCAGGTCGCCACTTGGGTCGGGCCACCCCCTTCAGTTGGGCCGCCCCCTCGGGCGGAGTCAGACCCACATACTAGGACAGACCCAGGTTCAGACAAGGATCAGGCCAGGTCAATCTTACTTAGTCGGACAAGACCTGAACCAGATTAGGTATGTTTACACATTTTCACCCATATCATGGGCTACGGGTGTCCGATCGACGAACCGTCTGTGTCGATAGAAATATATGGATCGAGATGGTTCTTTTGGCATAACCCACTTGAGGATTCGATACAGATGGATTATGTTAAGGTTGGATTGATCCTAAAAACCAACCATGCCCCTGGGACAGAAATGCGAATAACTCACAAACCGAGCATCTGAATGATGTGTCGTCTATTGCATTGAGACCCCTATGACACGACGGACCTTTGATATTCTTCTACCTGGGACTTCATAAGAGTTGGAATATCTACCAGTAGCTCGTGGAGCAGATCCTCTTAGATATGAGCGAGCAGAGTAGGGAGACCTAGTAGCTAGCTAAGACCTGACGAATGCGGACATATTGACTCAGAGTGTTTCGACTAAACTAGTGGGAAGCACCTCTATCTTACACGGTAGAACCACATTGGGGATTGCCTCTGTGTGACGTGGATGACCCATGGTACTCAATGGGAGGAGTACCTCAGCATGCTACATGGGGGAGCACCTCTGTGTGACATGGCAGAGCAACATCGGGGAGCGCCTATGTGTGATGTAGCAGACCCACAGTTCATGATAGGAGGAGTACCACAATAGTCAAGGATAGTGGGAAGTGACTCTCTATGATGTGGAAGGTCCACAATACAGTATAGAGGATGAGTACACCAAAAAATGATTTTTCTACAGTTTGACTTGGAGTGTTACATGTTACAACAACAAGAACAAAATCCTGGATTTGTGTTGAGTCAATGAAGATAGTGTTTTTCTCATGATTGATTTGGGTTACTTGATAACTTATGTATATGTATGGGAATATATATATGTAATTGTTTTTTATTGAATTCATAATTGTGGTTTATCCTTGTTGGATATTGTGAGACCATGAGGGTCTCGGGATCCCTACTGAGTATCGTTATACTCACCCCTGCACGGGCTATGACTGCACCTCGCTGTGTTCGTTGTAGACAACGGACATCACTGAATGAGGCAGAGACTAGTAGGACTGGATGGTACATAGAGGTGGACAACTCAGCGTGATGGTGCTCAGAGTGAAAGGACGAACATGCAGTGCCGAGGAGGCCATCTGTACCTACCTTTCAGGTAGAAACCCCGGGGGACGACCCAGTGGCTGCATTAATTTTATTATTTCAGTTGTACTTTTATATTTCCCTGTACTTTACTATTGGTCTTGTATTTCCATCCCACCATTACATTCAACACATTTTTTTATACATTTTTAGATAGTGTTTTACTTCCAATTGTGTACTCTGATTGTGTGTGTTTACTTTTTATAACAAAAATGCCTTCCCAGTTTATATATTTATGCCTTTGGAGATAGTCTCCAGCCTATGACATATGGAAGGCGGGTATGGGGTAGTTATGATACTGGACCTGGGTGATGGGTCATAAAAAATTGGTATCATAGGATTCAGTTCTACCGTAGAACATAGGACTCTGATCATTTTTTTTTGTGAACCAATAGTGATAAGGGTTCTAAGTGAGGTTTTCAGTTCAAGGTGTCCAGTATCAGTGTGGGCGGCCGATGTATCCTCACACCAGGATCCTGACTATTGATTTCTAACTTAGTGCATGAAAAAAATGATTGCATGTGTCCTTTACTATGATTTCTTATGTCAGCTCAACCAGGTCACCTCAGCAGGTATAATCTGTTGACCGTGTGGCAACTGTTTCTTTCAGGATGCCTCCCAGCATATCCCCAAGAGTCGTACGCTCTAACAACTCACCGAGTGACAATGCCTCGGTTTATATCCCTTTACCAGCAGAGGCACTAGTGGTACCACTTTCCGTTGGACCACCGATGCCAGCAGCCCCCGCCGGAGACGATGCACGCCGCTTCTACACATTGCATGAGTCTCAACACCAGAGGTAATCTAGGTTTAGAGGAGAGGGGGACCCACAAGCGGTTGAGGATTTGCTAGAGGTTGTTGTGAGAGTCTTCAAGCTAGTAGGGACATCGGTAGACCTTATGGTTATCCTTTCTGTGAGTCTCCATTAGGAAGAAGCAGGCAGATGGTGGAGCCTAATGTTTCAGGTCCATGACGAGGCAACATTACTCTATATAGACTTCAAGTGCCTGTTACAGGTAGATTTTTGACAACCACACTTCTTGCGGTGCATATATAAGAGCTACTTCATCTATAGTAGGGCATCATGACAAAAGCACAATACCTAGCGAGGTTCACCGACCTCTCCCACTACTCCAATGATATAGTGCGGTACCCATTCATCATGCCCCTGACCATCATGTAGGGGCCTAGGAAACAGATCAAGGAAACATTGATATCCCTCATCATTCTGATGCAGGTGATGGTGTTAGAGAGATCCCTCCAACTGGACAGTTTCATTTATGAATAGTCACCAGTAGCGAGACACACCAATTTTTGACTTACAGCGGAATATTTTTTCCGCTGGTAGTAGACAAATGATAAAAAGGTCCAAGAGGACCAGACCCACGGTTGGACGACTGCATGAATCATGATCAGTTTTTTGGGGCACCCGATGCAGTGACTTATATTCCAAGAGAATAAAATGCTACTCAAGTAGTGGGCAGGGTCACATGGCTCGTGACTATCCAACCCACCATTTAGATTATCCGTAGATAGTTGAGGGACCTCTCAGGAAGAGGGAGAGGTTTTATCGAAGAGGTGGGAAGGGAGTAGGTTTGTGTGGAATAGGAGATGGTCGTGCGTTAGGGGGTGGATGATGTTATGAGGAGTTACCACCACCACCACTGGGAGGTCCACCCTGACCGCATGGAGCTGGTGGACAAGGGAGAGCTTAGCTTTAGGATGCTGATGCATTTGACCACAACGCTCCAGATATGATTCAAGTTACTATCTATTTATACTCTACCTTATCTGTAGTTTTTATAAACACAGGTTCTAGTCATTTTTTTATTTCAACTACCCTCATTCGGAGCTCGTAGATTTCGACGGAGCCGTTGTATCCTCCCTTACATTAAGATACTATTACTGGAGTAGAATCGACGATTAAGAACTGGTGCTGGCAGTATGAGCTTTCTCTAGGAGGCGATAGATTTGGCTGGCATCTCCTCATAGCGGCATCGAGGCCTTATGATGTTGTCTTGGGGATGGAGTGGTTATCTATATTCCATGCATTGATTGAATGTATTAGGTGAAATGTTTGGTGTGTCCACAAGGATGTGACCATGTATGCCTTCACCGGGGCGAAGGGAACCTTTGTATCACATGACGAACTAACTCAGAGGAGAGTGTAGCCGATCACTCACCAGTTGGCTTTCCTTACCCTCAGAGTAGTTGATGTGGAGGATCCGACTTATCATGTATTGGTGGACTAGTATGTGGTTGTTTTCCCTGAGCATCATGAGCTGAGGGTACAACAAGAGGACATGCCGGGAAAGGGAATCATCTAGCCCAGTGATTCCCCATGGGCAGCCCTGATTCTATTCCACAAGAATGCAGATGGGAGGTTGCAGCATTGTATTGAATACCATCATCTAAACCAAATGACCATGAAGAACACGTACGCACATCTGAGGATTGACGACCTCTTTGATCAGATCAAGGGAGCATGATTGTTCATGAAGATAGAACTCAGATTAGACTACCACCAGCTTTGATTTGAAGACAAGGATGTGAAAAAGTCATCCTTAAGATGTCGGTACGACCACTATGAGTTTGTAGTTAAGCCCTTCGGCTTAACCAACACTCCCGCAGTGTTCATGTGTCTCATGAACTGGATCTTCTAACCATACCTCAATCACATTGTCATGGTCTTCATCGAGGACATTATGATCTACTCTACCACTAAGGAGGAGCATTCCTACCATTTGCAGGTAGTACCAGACACACTCTGAGAGCACCAGTTTTGTGGTAAGATCTCGAAGTTCCAGTTTTGGGTTTAAGAGGTTCACTTCTTGGGACATGTCATCTCGGAGGATGGAGTTGTAGTTGACCTTGGGAATATTGAGGCGGTACTTCCTTGGGAGCCACTCAAGACTGTGGCAGAGGTATGAAGTTTCCTTGGATTTGTTGTATACTACTGGAGGTTCATTCCATACATCTATAGAATTTCCACCCCAATATCAGCCTTGATGAAGAATGGGAAACCCTTCATGTGGTCGGAGTGATGCCAGTAGAGCATTCAAGAGCTGAGGTAGTGGCTGACTAGTACCCCCATCATGATGCCTCAGAGGAGGTCATAAGGTACGCAGTTTACTGCGATTCTTTAGGGACCAGATTTGGGTGTGTCCTGATAAGGGAGTGACCGTTGATCACATATGGTTAACGAATGCTGACACAGAACTAGCAGAACTATGCTACCCATTACCTAGAGTTAGCTACAATGGTCTTCTCCTTGAAAATCTGGGGATAATATGTGATGGGAGAGTGTTTCATATTCTACTCTAATAACAAGAGTCTCAAGTATATCTTCTCTCAGAAGGACCTAAACTTGAGATAGTGGAGATGGCATGAGGTCCTCCCGGACTATGACTTCAAGATAGTCTATTCTCCTTTGAAGGATAACGTTGTTGCAGATGTGCTCTGCAGGATATCTGGTATACAAATAATAGGAGATGCATCAGTGTAGCTAGCTACCTTGCAGATATCCTTTGAGGATAGGGATGGGGAAGCCTATCTACAGTCTCTTATAATCACACCTCCACTTTTCCTACGAGACAAGGATGCACAACATGGAGATGCTGACTGCGAGACATGACGTGTTCTGTTATTCACAGGATAGGAACCTGATGGATTTTTCGAAGATGGGGAGCTTGTCGTGCTCTTCAGAGAACGTACCATGGTACCAGTAGCACTTCTAGAAGAACTGTTGAGGGAGTTCCACACATCCCCTCTAGTGGTACATATAGGGGTGGCAATGATGTTACAGGACCTTCGATGACATCACTGGTGGCCAGGTGAGATGAAGGCAGTAGCGTAGATTACCTCTCGATGCCTCACTTGTCAACAATTGATTATAGATCACCATATACCAGTAGTCTTGGTTCAAGCCTTAGAGGTCGCAGAGTGGATGTGGGATGGGAAGTACATGGACTTCGTGAAGGGTTATCCACATACATCCAAGAGTCATGATTCAATAAGGGTGATCGTTGACCGACTCACCACGTCGTCTCAATTCCTACAGATTAGATAGAAGGGCCTAGTATAGAGGTTTGGATTCCTCTATGCGCCTGATATTGTGAATTTTCATGTATTACCTTCTACTATTGTCTCCGACCATGATGTACGGTTTACATCACATCTATGGAAGGTGTTGTTGGAGGCTTTCGGGACACAACTATGTCTGAGCACCGCCTTCTATCATGAGTCAGATGGCCAGACTGAGCTGAGCATTTCGACCCTCGAGGGCATGCTCCATGCATGTTTACTAGACATCAGTCATAGGTGGGATGATCATTTACATTTGGTGGAGTTTTCATACAACTACAACTATCACTCCACCATCAGTATGATACCTTATGAGGCCATGTATGGCCGACCATGCAGATCGCCCCTGTGATAGAAAGACCTAGGGGAGTCAGCACTAGTGGTACTAGAGATGGTACGTGCTACGACAGAGAAGGTGAAGATCATCCAGGAGAGGATTAAGATTATATAGAGCAGGAAAAAGTCTTATGATGATAGGAGACGGAGACCTCTTGAGTTCGAGGATGGAGACCATGGCTTTCTACGTGTCTCACCTTGATGTAGTCTACAGAGATTTGGTAGAGGTGGAACATTATCTCTCCAATTTATTGGACCATTCCAATTCCTTAGTAGAGTAAGAGAGGTGGATTACCACTTAGCTCTTCCACTTCAGTTGGACTGGGTGCACGACTTCATCCACATATCCCATCTGAGGAGATACGTGATGACCCATCCAACATCATTGACCATGTAGAGCTGGACATCGATGACGGGGCGACTTTCACATAGGTCCAAGTAGAGATTGAGTATTGAAAGGAGTGTTTCATATATTGATAGTCGACAGCTATGGTGCACATTCTCTTGAAGCAAGTGAACCTATAGGAGAACGCATTGGAGCGGGAGGCCCAGATGCCTTCTCAGAACCCCCATTTGATCCCTTAGTTCGAGTTGTAGATTACATGGATGCAAATCCCTGAAATGGGGAGTATATAAATACCCAAAAATTCCATGGAATTTATTTTCTTAATTTCATGGGATTTTTATGTGTCTGTGAAAATTTACAGTGCTTGATTCCGAGGCTTGGTGTGCCTGAAATCAATTTCTAATGTTTTGTTCAAGTATGTTCAGAAAATGTGTGATTTGGATTTTATAACATTTGAACCAGTGCTCTGAATTGAAATATGAGGGCATAGTTGAACTCGCAATGCTGATATTTACATATGAAGAATTCTACCTCAATGATAGTTGGTTGGGAATGTAAGTTAGTTTTGGGGTAATTAAATAAATTAAATAAAAATAAGGTGATACCTTATTTTTATTTTGTGGGGGTTAAAATCTCCTTAGGGAGGATATCCTTGGGGGGCCCACACAAACATTTAACCCCCTTTAACCCCACATTTTTGTGGGATGAAACTGTCCTCCTACCCCACTAGTTAATTTTTACAACCCTCTCAATAAATTAATTGAATATATTCACATTATTAATTATCAACCCATATTAATTATTTAGAAATAAATGGATAACAAATAATATAATGGGTTAACATAACCCATTATTTTTGGTTGGTAATACTTTTGGTGGAGCTTGAGAGAGGGGTTGGATGTTCTTGGAGAACCCTTTGAGAAATATATCTCAACGAAGAACGTGAAAAACTACTCATCATCATCCATCAAAGAATGAAAAACTCATTCTTCAATATTCAACTGATCCAAAAGAGAAAGAGTTGACTGTGAAGAACGTTGACGATGCTTCTTACTTGGTCTACAACCCTGAAAGCTTCCCGATGTCAATGAATCGACATCCTCCATTCCTCTCATTCCACCGTCAATGATTGACAAGCGAGGTATGGGTTGTTCTATGTATGAGTTTTACAATTCGTTCATCGTCATTCAATTTATGGATTGAGAATAGATGATGGATATCAACATATGGTTGAGTTCTCGGACCACACGAACACAGCCAGACCCTCCCTCTTTGATTGTTATCATTGTTTTAGGATGGAGGTGAAGCAATGGTGACTGGCGTCGGGATAGTAGTAATGAAACTGGCGGCGCAAGGCCGCTAGGTCTAAGGTAGGGCACGAAACTGTGGTGCCGCGCAGATGAGAAGGGGGTCATGGCCAGACCAGGCCATTACGGAAGGGTGCAGTGCCGTCACGACGTGAGGAAGAGGAGAACTGCGGCATGTTCGGGCCACTGTGGTGGGGCACGGAGTCGTCGCCCCACACAGAGGAGCAGGGGGCCGCGACCAGGCCAGGCCACGACGGAGGTGGCATGGCACCGTTCGAAGGAGCAGGGCGCCACGGCTAGGGTGGGCCGCGGCAGAGGAGCTGGATCGGCTTGCTAAATGGCTAGCCGCGAGGGGCTGGACCCAGCTGGTCCCACATGACCTAGACCGGCACCAGGTGGCACCGGTTTTGGATCCCATCTCAATGGATCTACCGTCCAGGAGCCAAGGGCGCACAACATTCCCCCTGTATGTGGCATGGAAGACCCGTGAGTCACCGGGCCGTCGGGCCGGACCAAGGGTGGGCCGCCGGGCCGCCCTCGAGCTAGGCCGCCCCCTCGGATCAGGTTTCCCCCTCGGGCTGGGCCACCCCACCAGTCTGGCCAGCCCCTCAGGATATGTCGGTCCCGCAAACCGGGTCGGACCCGCGGACCAAGTCGGACCAACTGAGTCGGACCGGACCCGGACCCGCTTTGGCTTGTTTACACCTTTTCGACCCATATCATGGGATATAGGTGTCTGATCGACGAACTGTCTGTGGCCACGTAAATCTTTGAGTGAGAAAATATTTTTCGAATATCTTACTTGAGGATTGGAAATTGTTGTAGTATGGTAACGTTGTTTTGAACCTAAAAACCTACGAGGCCCCTGGACAGAAATGCTAGTAACTCACAGACCGGGCATCCGAATGATGCGCCGTCTATTGTATTGATACCCCTATGATGTGGAAAACCATTGAGATACTTCTTCTTGGGACTTTGTGACAATTAGATAATTGATGATTAGCTCATGGGGTGGATCCTCCTAGATACGAGCGAGCGGAGGACAAAGATCTAGTAGCAGGATGATACCTGAGGACTGCTGACCTTTTGACTAGGAGTAATTCGACTAGCACAGTGGGTAACGCCTCAGTGTGACACAGCAGACCCATAGTGGGGAGTTCCTATTTGTGACGGGGTAGACCCACGGTACTCGACAGGGGGAGTACGTCAACAATATATGAGGGGGAGTGCCTCTATGTGATTTGGCAGACCCACAGAGGGGAGTGCCTCTGTGTAACGCAGCAAACCCACAGTGCTCGATTGAAGAAGTATCACAGTAGTCTAGGATAGTGTGAAGCGCCTCTGTGTGACGTGGCAAGCCCACATTACTCTATAGAGGAGTACACCATCATCTGTGGGCTCGACAGTTGAACTAGGAGTGTTACATGTTACCACCCATAGAACAAAATCATGGCTTTGAGTTGAGTCAATGACTATAGTGTTTTGTTCATGATTGAGTTGGGTCACTAGATAATATAGGTATATGTATGGGAATATACCAATGTAATGGTTATCTATTGAATTCATAGTTTTTGTTTATCCTTGTTTTATATTGTGAGACCTTGAGGGTCTCTAGTTCCCTACTGAGTATCGTTATACTCACCTTTGAATGGGCTATTCCCGCACCTCATTGTGTAGGTTGTATACTACGTACAATGCTGACTGAGGAATAGAGTAGCAAGACTGGAAGGTACCTGGAGGTGGACCACTCTTCGTGACGGTGCTCGGAATGAATGGAAAGATGTGGATTGAAGAGGAGGCCATTTGTACCTACCCTTCACGTAGGAAACCTAGAGGATGACCCAATGGCATAATTACCTTACATCTTTCAGTTTTACTTTTCCTTTTCCATGTACATTACAGTTGGGCATGTATTTCTGGACTGAATTACATTCAACTCTCTCTTTTGTATATAGTTTTACATTGTTTTTTACTTCCTGTTGTGTACTCTAATTGTGTGTGTTTACTTTTTATAAATCCAATACCTTCCCAGCTTAGGGAATTATGCCTTTGGTGCTAGTCGACAGCCCCATGCATATGGAAGGTTGTCTTGGGTTAGTCAAGATAGAGGCCACGGGGGACGGGTCGTGATAGTTTTAGACCATTTATTTCTCTATTATTGAGGATTTGGAAAATTAAACGTCATTATATTTGAAGGATTACTAATGATTTGGGAGATTATCATAGTTTTGACTAACTCATATCTAAATATAAATAATTTATATATATACTAGATGATGTGAAAACATTGACTAGATAGAGGTTCAAGAATTAATGGACTAAGGAAGGAAATTTTACTGGTATTATTATCCTCATATTGGAATGTGGTTCATACACGAGTATTGTTAATATTCAACTTTCTTTAGTATTTGATCAACTATATAAAATCGTACCAGGGTTTCATCCAGAAAACATTATAATTGGATACTCAAATATGTATTTGTATGCAATTTTCTTTATTACAAATCAATGTTCCATTGATATCCATATCAATTCCCATATTGAGTACATTCCTAGTGAAATGGATATCAGGATATATGTCAGATATCTAAAACATGTCATTTAACTTTGCTAAAAAATCTTACATTGTTTATTTGAAATAATAAAAAATGATATCATTATACTATGGCTTTTTATGGCTATTTACGATTAATTTATAAGAGGATGTATCTCTAGAATAATTTTGGCTACCAACCATATTTCATCCTGAAATTGAAATACCTTGAACCTTTTATCAAAATTCTGCCCATTAGAATGTTATGGGTATCTTAGTAAGTTATTTCTATGATAAATATTGAAAACTATCCACCCTCCCTCCACTATTAGTTTCAGATGAACAACATGGATTTTTAAAAAACTATCTTTTTTGGGGTGAAATCAAAATTATAGAAGAGATGAAAAATGAAATTAATATAATGCTTCCAAGATTAATTATTATAGTGATAAATAAAAGGGATACATATTATGATATTTTCAAATACATTTTCATTGATAAAACTATTTCACAATGCCTATTTAATGAATCTTATTTGATATTTTCATTTATTAGTATTCTTCACATTATTTTTATATCAACTAGATAATATGGAATATAAGATACACAACATATTAAAAGGTTATTTTTCATGGTGATCTTATATATACAAATATGTTTTAAATAATAAACATTATAATATTATTATCATACATTGATAAATGAGTTCATCATATTACTCCTTTTAATGATATGTATAGCTCGTTATGAATCCCATATATGTTCTTTGTAAATAAGGATATTTTTTAATGAGTGTGATATAAATCGACTTTGGGATTGAAATATTTAATCACCAATAATATTTAGTATATTTATCATCATGTTAGCTTCATAAAGGGAATGGTTTAGATTTATAATTGTTTTTTCCATTAGAAGGTCTATTTAAATTGTGGGTGAGTTATCTTCTCTCGATGTGTCTTCCATAAAGAGTAACATATATATATATATGTTATCAATATAGAGGATTCACATTCACCATTAAAATTTATTAATAAATTTTATAATTTTTTCAAATTATCAACATTAAAATAAATCTTATCTATTTTAGATGTAGAATAAATATCAGTTATATTTTATCCCTTAAATTACATTGAATGTTTTTTTAGTGATCAATTAATCTAACTCCATCATCTTATGCATGTAAACCGTATATATAACTGTTATTTAAGAATCATTTTTTATGTAATGCATCAGTTTTCCTGTTATAGGATCTTATTAAATCCATTTAATGTTGTTATAAATATTCTACGAATCCTATTCAATGATATGAAAACATTTATTGAGTTTATAATTATATTTATGAAAATAAATTTTCTTTTTGAATCATTTTCTTGCAAAAAATATGGAAATTATTATAATTCCATATATTTCATTCATTGTTATTATTAATCACTATATTAGATACTTCAAAACCACTTACCATAACATATTATAATTCATAATTTATTATCGATAGGAGTAATGTTCCCTTATGAGAAGGATTGTTGGATATAGATACCTTTTTTTAATATTTACCTATTACCAACCTTGATATAGGATGAAGTACTCCTCACACTCTACAACCACATATTTATGTATGAATGGATAAAATTATATAGTAATATTCATTGGGCTTATGAAATAGAATTGTTTTGTATATTCATGATAGCATTGGTCAATTCAACATTAATGATTAGTGAAAATTTTGATATACATGGCATGTTGATATCATATTAGGGGAGTTTCATATGATTCTTCTATTATATTAAATTATATAATTCTTGTTTGGAATTCTAATCATATTATATATCAAAAATAAAATGTTATCCAATATATTCTGATTTACTTCATATCACTATTTATTTTTTACAATCATCATCAAAATAAACTAGAGGATAAAATATTAATAGATGTTAATGTTATTTTTTTGATTTAGATCCACCTTTGAGAACACACAATCATTTTCCTAAATGTGATATATTTTTACCCATTAATAGATTATTAGTTCCATAATGTGAACACTGATTCAAATACACAAAAGTTCTGTATGGTGGCTCTTCTAGCAGGGGTATATTTTAAAAATATATAATTGATAAATCCACAAGGATTACCAAAATAGATTGAAATATATGATTATCATGTTACCTTTTGATATTTCAAATAATAAATATCCCTATAGAGTTTTTACTTGATCAGATTTTTTTTATTTGTCCAAACATTTTTTATACACAAGGGTCATTGAGGTAATATGCATTGGGTGAAATGAATCAGAAATCCCTAGAGGTACAATATTATCTATATTAGATTTTATTTTCAATGTATCATTGGTATCAGTGATATCATTATGAATATACATTTTTTATTATTCTATACCAAATTTCCTTCTATGGTTATTCAAATCCATTGAAATTGATCCCTGAACTATTATCATTATATTTTGTCTTTAATTGATTTGAAATCTCATATCAGTAGAATATGATGTGGACTTTACACTGATCAAAAAATATTTTAATACAATCTTATCCCCACCCCAATATTATATTATTTAGCTCATATATGAATATATCTGATTGATTAACTATAATGTTATAAATCACCGTACATTGAAGGATGTGAAAAATAATATTGAATTATTATATTATAAATGGATTGAATCATCCCTTATTATATTATATTCTTATTTTGTCTCATTATATCATAGTTTAAAAGATGTTATAAATGATGATGATATTATTCCGTAAAACATTAGAGTATCATTGATCCTTTTTCTTATTAGGATCTATTTTAAAACAAAATTCAACTTCCATTGAAGGTTTTGTTTTTCTTCATGTTTTATATAAATAATAAAATCATGTATTTTATACACATCATAATAGTTATTAAGAATCATGTCCATTTTCTTTTTAATAGTATTATATTCATACATAGTATTTCATACAGACAAGTAATATCTATTAGTGGAAAATTAAAATAATCTATTTAGATATGATTTTTTTATTATATTTAAATGATAAATTTTTAAACTACAAAAAAGGGGAATGAGAGATGACTTAAGTATATATTATTAATTTAAGGAACATTGTTGAAGTAATTTAATTTGAAAATAATATCATAATATTAATTCACTTATTCACATTATTTTATTTAAAACTATCAATATCAATGAGATTTTCAATAAATATAGAAAATCATTCCATGAGTAATATCTGATTTCAATAATAAAACACAAATATATTTTTAATAAATAATGTAAATTACTATACCTACACTTGTTCGTGTATAATTAGAAATGTAATCTTATCTTTAAATGATTTATTGTATAAAACATTTAACAAAATTGGGATCCAGTTTTAAAATTATTAATGAATAATTTCTGATATCCTTTTTCTTCAACATTATAAACCTTCTTTGGAATTTATCAAATTATATTACCAACCCTATAATCCATGTAAATTTACACGATAAATGTGTAATACCATCCACCACCCCACTATTGAGTATTTTACATAATTATATCTACTTTTTTTGGTGGAGTATAATATTGTGTGTGGAATTACTAACATTTTGATAAGTGTATGGAATTATTCATCAATCCAGAGGGATCAAAAAATTAAAAATTCAATTTTAAGGGCATATCCATTTATATAGATTTTATATTTGTGTATGTAAAAAAAATAAAATGAAAATATTGGGATAAATGGATAACTCATTCACTGTAGTTAATGATATGTGGAACTATAAAAATAAGAATGGTTGGATTGGATTTTTGATTTATATGTAAGGGGAATAAGTTAGATATATATATGGATTTAATTATTATTCATGGATATTTATTAAATTATGTCAATAACATCTTTAAACGCAGATTTTATTCAATAATAACAAAAAAATCTTAAGGAATAAAATACCTTAGTATTGTCACTAATACTGAAAAAACCACTAGATAAAATATATGTTGAATCAATACTAATAACTCTCATATAGTAATAATTATTTTATTTTAGGGGAGAATAACATTGAAAAATAAAACTATAAATTATTAAGGAATTAATTCTATGAATGTTGGTATAGATTTGAATATGATGGATTCATAAGTAAAAATAATATTTTTGTAATTGAAAATAAAATTAGTGAATCAAGATCATTTGAAAATATTGATAAGTGTCAGTTATGTTAATGTTATAAATTCATGTTACACTACATTTTTATAATTTAACCTAAAAAAGAGTATATCATATATACAAGAACTCATTATGTAATTTAATCAAATTAGAAAGTGTAAGTGTTGTTAATCTCAAATTAAATCAATTTTCATGTAGAAAACATTGATAAAAATACGAATACATTCAATATTTATGATCATTTACTACAAAATTAGTATTTTGATAAATTTCAATTATTTTATAATTCATAAAATATTATTATTTTCATATTATGTTTAAAATAAAATTTAAACTAAATTTTTAAAGGGTTTATACTAATGGGTTATTGGTTACTGGATGTAAAAATCTTATATAATAATATGGGAATTTTATGGGCATTAATGTCAAATCTTGCCCAGTGCTGTAAAAATAATTAAACCATTTTCCCATTAGAAACCACATTTCTATTTAGACTAACTATTCTAAAATATATAACCATATATACATTAAATTTACTTCTAACAAACCATCATCATCGCTACCCAGTAAGATAAACTAAAAATGAATTTTATTCAAACTATGTATGATTGTTAGAGGAGCTGATCATTATGTTCATCAAAAACGAGCCATGAACCATAGTTCTTGGTATATCGATTTATAAATTGATATTATCAAAACAAGTTAATTTTATTTAATTTTTTTTATAATTTTAGTCACTAATGAGATTATGATGTTTTATATCATACATACATGCACTCGACTTAAAACTATAAACCCAATATTACATTTGTAACAATATTTTTAAAAGTATAAATGGATATTGAAATTGGAATTTAATCCCTGACATATAATAATAATCTATTTAAGGAGAATATATTTAAATGATTACAGAATAATAATATAAAAATAGTATTTAGAAGCTTCACTTGTCGGCGTGGACAGTTTTCATGAGTATTTGTTCGAACATGGAGGCATTTTTGTTACTTGAGAGAGATTTAGTGATTAAAAATACGAATGGTCTCTTAATTTTATTATATTTTGTAACTCATGAACACATATCCAGTTTTAAATTATCTATAATTTTATATAATAATGTTTATTGTGCTCTTACTATATATATAAATATAATTATGGACTCTTACCCAATAGAGGGTAATTCATGTGATGAACCATACATTATTGGTGAAAATTATTTCAATAATAAATTTATGATATATTATATAGTATTATAATAATGTAAAACATATAAAATTCAAAAAAAATTATTTCTTTAATATATATTCCTAAATTAGCCAACAACAAAATACATGAAAATACCAAATATTATATGGGGAAAATAGAAAATATAAAAATTAAAATGAGAAAACATGGCAGATTACAATATTTTAGAATCATTACCCCCATGAAAAACAAAATAGAAAATTTTATACATATTATTAAAAAACATTTACAGTTTATAAACTGAATATGATGAAATATGAGTGGAATTAAGGTGTATGATGAATTACAAAATGATGAGGTGGTTTTAGGATGTAATATGCCAGTTGGAAGTAGTAACATTACTATTAGAAAAGAAATATGATTTCAAAAAAATAAAATGTAATAAATATAATATTTATCATTAGTAGTTTTTGAAAATATAAATATTATAATTCCATAAAATTAATATCATGATTAAGAACATAATGAAAATATAATCATGAAATTATTAAACTATATTTTAATATATATTTTTAAAAATAATAAATTTTTATATTAAAAGTAAAATTGACCTATATTAGATAATTATTCTGGTAAAAATTATTTTGTATTTATATTCATCATTTAATAATTTAAAAACTATGTTTTTTTAATTTTATGAAATAAATAAATTCTTAGAAGAATAAAAAAGATATAGTTTTTATAACCACTATATTTTAATTTATATAATTTATGATTTCAGAATTACATAATCAATTTTAGAATTTTATTCATGACTAAAAAATGATTTCAAGGTTATGTAATCATTTAAATTCATACTTTGAAACAAAAATGTGTTTTTCAAATTATGAAAGACTAATGTATCTTATTAAATTATGATATTTTTTAATTTTTCATATTTAAAAATAATTACTATTATATAAACTCATTATAATGTGATTAAAAGTAATGAAATCAAGCTATTTTAATAAAATACATTTCATAATGCCAAAAATTACATTAATTAAATATTTAACATGGGAGTTATAATTTATTCAAAAATTTATTTTTAAAATTCCCCACTCTTGTAGTATAAATAATTCCTCATCCCTCCCTCAGAATGCCACTCCTAACTCTATTAAAAATGACAATTACTAGCTTCAATCCCCATTCAAAGTCCATTTTGAATCTGTAGGGGGGTTATTGAGTAATAAATTCTATGAATTCAAGGTATCTGAAGTAGTAGAAAGGAAGAAACCCAAATAAATTTGTATGATTGTATCATACTTATTCTCATTTTACTTTTATATTCCAGTTTTTGTCTATTCATTTCAATCCCAAATAAAGTCAATATTAATTAAATTTTATATTAAAATTGTATTAATGATTTTAACCCACTGTAATGGTTATGATTACCATATATTTTTATTTCCTAAATATAATCCCCCTTATTATAATGCCACGTCTACGGTTAATAACCACCCCTAAAGAACATTATCTACTATATAATTATAACTTCCATTATAGAGGATCATAATAAATTATATAAAATATAAAAATTTATAAATATACATATTTTTATGATTTTGGAGTAAATATTAATAAAGTACAAAAGTATTAAAGAATGATCACTAAATTGAATGGATATGACAAATTTTAAATATATTTTTATATCAAAATATGTCACTATTAAAAATTTAATTATGATATAGAATGTAATTCATATTTTTGATTAATAAGTAAATGAAAGAACCAAATTATCTTTCATTTCCATATATTAATGATCCTGGTTTTATTATTCCTGAGTCTGAAATTTGATGAAATAAAGCGGGATAAAATGTAATAGGGATTCTAAAACTGAAACCCCTCTCTTTTAGCCTATATAATAGTTATTATAATTCTTGTTATGCATATTCTTATAATATCAATAACATATCATTTAAATTTTCCATTAATTTTATTTATAGTGATATAGATGTTATTTACTAAATGAAATTATTTCCATGGAAAATATCCCAACAAATAAAAAATACATTACTTTTCCAAAACACATAATTGACTCCTCTTGGGTTGTTTCTATGTAAAAGAACATTGATATTTCACTCCAATGTTTTCTATTTCTTATTCAATTTGGAATCAAAATTTTTATTCAATGATGTATTCTATGCAAAATCTTTTATGAACCCCATTAAAATCCATGGTTTTTTAATGACACTAATCGGTACATATTGTATTTCATTATGGAATATATGAATATATGCATCAAATGATGTTATAGGTGAGCCCATAATTGGATGTCCGTCCAATGAATTACATAATGTGGTATATCTCATGATATCATGTATATTGTTCCGGAACATGATGGTAGGTTTTTTTGGAAATTAAGGGGTTATTTTTAATTCACATATGTTATGTGTGGCTAATATGGTATAGTAATTCACATCTATCTGTTTTATTTTACAAATATAATATGATGTTTAATTCTTTTTCATATGCCAAATTGGATGGATTATTTATGTGTTTTCGTTATTTTTGTGATGATGGAAAAATTTTTATTTTATAATGAAGATGAGTTTTCAAATCCATTTACAACTGATTCATGTCTCTTATTCCTTCTCTATAATCTCTCCCTTAAAAGGATTCCTACCCTCCCATTACATTAATGTATTTCCTTTTGCGATGACATAAACTAAGGTGTGTATAAGATCGTTTATGATAACTAATTATAACATAGGAAATCATTTTTAAATTTTATTATTTACAAGTTATATAAGATACTAATCAACTTATGATACAAAATCATTCAATCCTTGAATGTATTTATAATATGTTATTAATCAATAAATTATCACATGTTCATTTAAGATAATTTTGGATCACTATAGTTCGTTATAGAGGTTTGTTTAGTTAAATTTTGGAATTAATATTGTTACACCTGAGACATTTATGTTATATAAGTCATCAAAGGAATATTTTTCTACACACAACACTTTATTGGCTTGCTTTACAAGAAATCGCGACCTTCCTCGATAGCTTGCGTCATACGCAATACAGATTTTCACTAAACAATGATATACTATTAAAATATTATTAAAACTAGCCGTTATGAATAGTGATAACCACTTTATAAAATTTTATAAATTTTATTTTTCAAAATGGACTTCATTTTTGGATTCGGATTATCAAAATTAGCCTAGGGTGAAATTTTGGTATTTTTCTGAAAACATTCAATTTTTCATGAATAGTGAAACCACTAAGTGGTAGTTAAAAAACTGAATTTTTCATAAAACATAATTTTACCACTTCTGTGAGTGGAATTTCAAAAATCCGAGACACACGGTTGATGCTAGTAAGTAAAATGTGGTTCAATGAGATGAAAATAATTTTTGGTGAATAGTAACAATTTATTTTTATTTACCACGGTTAAAATTAAATAGGGTAATTAAGGGTAAAAATGATATTATTATTACCCTAACACATTTCCTACTTCTATTAGATAATGTAATTCGACCGAAAACAACCTTAGGAATAAAATATGACCGTTTAGGCACACTTGTATTAGATTAGGACATTTATTATTAATTTATTTAATGAAGGGTTATAATAGTTAAAAGCAAAGTTTAATAAAAAAATAATTTTTAATATAGGGTTATACATAAGATAAATTCGACTATAAATATTCATCAGAATTCGAAAAAGATTTACTACATAATGATATTTTATTTGTAATTTTTAGACTTTAAATATGTTAATTTATTTATGACACAATGATGATGCAATAATTATCGTATTAATGAAATATTGACATAATTGATGTTATAAATACCCATATAAATGTAATTTGAGATTTTAATGAATTACACTACTTTTCTAGGTTAATATTACATGTTATTATTGATTTAATTAACTTTTTTCGAACTAATCATTCTTTTATGATTTTCACAAAAATCAATTACTAAATAGTGTCAAAATTGACATAAAATAGTTTTTAAAACAAATATTATATTATTAATATACATTTTATTCCTAAAAATCTATGGTTCGGCCAAATGTCTTAGATAAGGTTATATATATTAATAATAAACAACTTGGGGTTCGTTTTCCTTCTTATAGTGAGTTTATAAACCTTATTGTATAAGAATACAAGAAGACGCGGTAAAAGTAAAATTATTTAACTTAATGATAAATCTAAATGATAAGGTTAAAATAGGAACCTAAACTTGCCTAAATTATATTGTATGAGATGATTTTTACCCATCCCCACCTTATCTTTGAAATAAATCAATATGGAGCTATATAAAACCGAACTTCAGTTTATAATGAAATAATCTTTTTAGTTTTTCCAAAGGAGCCCCTATCCTCCTTTATAAAAGGGAAACTCCTTTCCCTCTTCATCACACCACTTTGAGCCTTCAAGATCGTCCAAACCCTGCCAATATCTCTTCTCCACTTCACTAGAGACATTATAGAGGTCCTGGACTTCTTCAAAGACAATGTTTAGTGACCTAAAATGAGGTCTCAAAGAGGCGTTTCAATGAAGAGGTAATGTTCGTTACCAATTCATTCAACTTTATTTCTTATTCCGATTATTCTTATTTAGTTGTTTCATTATGAAGTAATAACATCATTATCACTCATATACTGATATGTTATTATAATTATGAAACAACCATATTTCACCGTCTATCCATCCTACGGAAAACAAAATCACCACGCGTGCGTACGAACGGAATATCGTCTCCACACCGTGGTGTAATCTATTTTCCACCACCACCTTACTTAGATGGGTATAATGGTGTAAATAATGACTATATATGAATATTGTAATGTGATATTGATTCTTAAATAGTATGCATACACTCCAAAACAATTACACGATCATGAGAATGATATCATCGCTCGTCCGTACGTACAGAATACCATCTCCACAATGTGATGCGACTCGTTTTACATGATCTTCATTGCATAATGATTATATAAATGAATTGAATGAATAAATATGATATATAGTACACTAATACCATTCTGGAAATGTGGTATCTATAACCTAAAAAGAAGGATAAGAATTTATTCGACAAAACACGCATAAGAACAAAAAGTAATAAACACCCGAATAAACATGTAGTAATGAAATATTACTAATAAGGAGATAATAATATGACCATATATGATATCATAAAAATAAGTATGATTTTGGAATAAGTCAATAACATTATTTAAATCATTATACAGGAGGTTCGGCCAAGTACAAAGCATATCGGACCCAAGGTAAGAAAAATATCACTATCTCATTTTTATCCGAGATTGTTTATACTTCGGTATTTACTATGGTGTATTTTATCATCCACATCCATGTCTCCTCAATATGTAATATTATTTATATCCACCTAAAATTTTTTAAATCCTATTTTACCCTTCAGTGAGTTTTTAGTAAAAGATATGAAAGGAATCTTTTGTCGTTTTTCGTACGAGGTACTTTTTGACTTTTACGACAAAAGTACGAGAAGAATGTTTTTTAACTTATACGGCATGAAAGGATTTTAAAAACAAAATTCTCAAGAATATTCCTTTACATGTTTTCAAGTTTATTTTTAATCAACTTCTTTTAGTTTAAAATTGTATGACATGTTAAGAAAGGAAAAAAGTTTTTGAAGTAGAAAGGATATTTTCCTCAAGAATGGAGTTCAAGTGTTTTATCAAAATTATTTTCCATCAAAGATAATAAAGGGTTTTGTTTATATTCCTATTATTACATGGATTTGATTATGTTGTGATGTTAATATTTTTTTATGAATTCTTTTATCTTATATGAATTGTTTTATGATGTCACGATGTTTAAAGATTCCCATTTTTATTAAATGGGTTATGCTATGATGTATGGTTTATGATTTTGAGGAACACATAAGAATGGTATAATTATGAGATTGGTGGGACCAATATCTCCCTCCAATTCATTGGGTAATGATTTTATATCTCATGAGATAGACATGGCTGGAACGGCAGGTTAAACCGGTTCAGAGAAACAGGACTGAAACGAGGAGTGAACTCGGTTCAGAAATGGACTTTGTCCACTAAGATAGTCTTGGAAATGAGTCTTGACTAATAATAAAAGAATCTCTATGATTATTTGTGTATTCCACGAATTTCCATGATTTATTTTATGATTATTGGGATTACATTTCACTTTTATGATTTATCCAATGGAATGAAATTATGATTTCTTTTACAGGTTAAGATTTCCAAAATGTTATGTTCACGATTTGATTGATTTTTCTTCTTTTACCCTTACTGAGAATTTGATCTCACCCATTTGTATATTTTATTTTCCCAGGTTTGGAAGAAGTTTATTAAGTAGGATATGCCAAAAGGGACTCTAGATATGCTGAAATAAGTGGGAGGCAATGTAGATGCATTATGAACCAGTTTTTTATGTTTCCCAGTTTCTAAAGTCTCTATACCTATACGGTCCTTTCCAGGTTTAGTTATATGTTGTAATAAGTGTGCTTCAATTCTGAAGTAATAAAAATGTATATAATGTATGGGTTGTTATAGTTGGTATAATAGGAAAGGTATAGTCAACCTTTGGAAACTAGGATGTGAAAGCCTTAGTAAGAACCATAAGGATAAGTCTATGCATATAACACAATCTTAGTGTTTTAGAAATGGACATGAATAACCTAGGATAAGACCTTAAGTGTGAAATTTTATTCTTGATTATGTGGGTTTCCTCTTATAATTAGTGTTTCTCACACTATTCTTCTTGGTTTTAGTCAATGGCTAGAACCCGAAGGAACCGTGTTAATGCGGAATGCGATGGGCAATGAAATGATTCTCCCCCTGAGAAAACAAACATTATAGGAGCTGGAAAGAAAAATCTTGTAGCCATGATCACAGAACATTCTCAAGCTAGGAATCATGCTGGACTTCCAAACAAGAAAAGGAAGGAGCAACATTCTGTTGAATCCTTCATGAGGCAGCATCCACCTTCATTCCGTGGGTCTACTGATCCTTTAGTTGCCGAAAAATGGATTAGTACTACTGAAAAGATATTTTCAGTTCTTCAATGTTCTGAATATGATAATGTCATCTTAGCAGTGTATCGTTTGGAAGGTTATGCTGATCAATTGTGGAATCTTATCAAAAATATGAGGCAAAGAGATGAAATTGAGTCCATTGAATGGGACAAGTTCAACAACATATTTTTCAATAAGTACTTCCCTCGTATTCTCCAAAAAAATATGGAGAAGGAGTTTCTTGATCTAAAGAAAAAGGATGATGAATCTGTTGGTACCTATGAAGAAAATTTTACAAGACTTGCAAGGTACACTTCTGGTATTATTATCCAACCTGAGAGTAAGATCAATCGATTCTTTAGGGGCTTAAAACCATGTCTTCAAAGGTCATTAGCCATAAGGGGCTTCAATAGCTACGAGGAAATCGTTTGATGTGCTCTCAAAGTCGAGATGTAGATTGGAGTATCCCTTCAGTAATATGGGTTTGATAAAAAGAGGAAAATGGATTTGAAAGGAAAATATAAAGAACACACTGAAAAGAAGATGAGTTTTCCCTTATGCTCAAAGTGTGGAATGAAACATGGAGGGATTTTTATTAAAGGGGAATGTAAATGTTTCAAATGTGGAAAGGAAGGTCATTGGGCATTTGAATGCCACAATGATGGGAAGAAGATGTATAATGATGCAAACAAAGGATGGGATAAATAGAATGAACCTAATACACTTCAATGTTTCAATTGCAATGAGATGGGGCATTATTCCAATAAATAACCAAATCCAAGGTTTGATGATGATGGTCGACGTCAACAAACTCTTAAGGGTAAAGACAAAGGAAAGACACATGCAATTTCTATCAACAATGTGGAGTACGATAACGATGTGGTGAAAGATACACTTACCATCCACTCTAAAGTAGAAAATGTTTTATTTGATTCTGGATCCACCCACTCATTTATTTATGAAGAATTATCTAAGGATATCACTGTATGAACTCAACAATTAGACGTTGAGTTAGTTGTGACAACCCCTAATGGAACAACAGTCGCATCAAACGTTTATAATTCTTCTCCGATTGAAGTTTGTGGGGAAGTGATTCCTGCAAATCTTGTGATCCTTTTTATAGTGGAATTTGATGTGATTCGTGGAATGGATTGTCTTTCTATTCATGGAGCTCATACCAATTTCCAAAGAACAGATGTCACATTTCATATTCCAGAACAATCATTGATCGTCTATCGATGCAAGGATGAACATAACCTTCCAGGGGAAATTTCCTCCATTTTATGGGTATTGATTCTACTAAATGAAGGTTATTTTTCTCAAATGGTTGGTTAGAAACACACGATTAAGAATATGCCCATTGTACGGGAGTTTGATGATGTCTTTCCATAGGAATTACCGGGTCTTCCACCAAATCATGAAGTTGAGTTTTCAATAGAACTCGTACCAGGAGCTTTGCCTATTTCAAAGACACCTTATAGAATGACCCCAATCGAATTGCAGGAATTGAAGAAGAAACTCCAAGAGAATATTGATAAGGGGTTCATACGACCTAGTGCGTCACCTTGGGGGGCACCTGTTCTGTTTGTTAAGAAGAAAGATGGATCAATGAGACTCTGCATTGATTATCGAGAACTTAACAAGATCACTATCAAGAACAAATATCCTCTCCCACGCAATGATGACTTATTTGACCAACTACACGGAGCTCAATACTTTTCCAAGATTGATCTTCATTCAGGGTATCATCAATTAAGGGTGAAAAGGGAGGATATACCAAAGATGACTTTCCGTACAAGGTATGGACACTATGAATTTATAGTGATTCCATTTGGTCTTACTAATACCCCTGCTATCTTCATGGATCTGATGAATAGAGTTTTAGAGACCATCTTGATCAGTTTGTGGTTGTCTTTATAGACGATATTATTTTCTATTCAAAGAGCAAGTAAGAACATGAAGATCACATGAGAATTATATTGAAGACCCTGAGAAAAGATAATCATTATGCCAAATTTACGAAGATTGAATTTTGGCTTCAAAATGTTTCATTTTTTGGTCACATAATCTCAAAAGAGGGGATATCTATGGATCCAGCAAAAATAGAGGTTATCGAATGATGGTCGAGACCAACAACAGTGACTGAGATCCGAAGATTTCTTGGTCTGGTTGGATATTATCGACATTTTGTGAATGATTTTTCATGATTATCTAATCCACTCACCAAGTTGACTTGGAAAGGAGTTAGGTTTTTATGGATGGAGGAATGTGAAGGGAATTTCAAGGATTTGAAATGAAGGTTATCCAGTGCACCTGTTCTCACACTGCCTTGTAGTGGAGAAAGGTTTGTGATCTACAGTGATGCATCAAAGAAGGGTTTGGGGTGTGTTCTGATGCACAATGATATGGTGATAGCTTATGACTCACGATAGTTGAAAATACAGTAGCAAAATTACCGAACTCATGATTTGGAGTTAGCTATGGTAATCATTGAATTAAAGTTTTGGAGGCATTATCTTTATGGAGAAAGGTGTGACATTTATAATGATCATAAAAGTTTAAAGTATATTTTCACACAAAAGTCGCAGAATATGCGCTAAAGAAGATGGTTGGAGGTGATTATGGATTATGACTGCTCAATCCATTACCACCCTGGGAATGCAAACAAGGTGGCAGAAGCATTAAGTCGACATGACCATGCCAGTTTATCCACGATTAGGATCACAAAAGATCCAATATTTATGGATTTACAAAGGATGGATTATGGAATTATAATGAAAGGGGAAAATCGTATCTTTCTTAAATGAATGTTCAACCATCTATACGTGTGAAGAATAAAGAGGCACAGAAAGAAGATGTAGAGTTAAAAAATAAGTTGAGAAATGTTCCTAAATTCAACCTTGATTGTGATGGGATAATAAAGTTCAGGAATCGGGTTTGTCTTCCTACCATCCCCAAATTAAAGAAGGAGCTGCTGGATGAGGCTCCTAGTTCTTCATTCTCTATTCATCCTGGAAGCACGAAGATGTATATAGACCTGAAAGAGTACTTCTGGTGGGATGGAATGAAAATAGATGTTTCTGAATATGTCTCTCGATGCTTGGTTTGTCAGCAAGTTCAAGCTGAGAGACAGAAGTCTAAGAGGATGTTACAACCTTTACCCATACCTGAATGGAAATGGGAAAACATCACTATGGACTTTGTCACCGGACATCCTAAAACATCCAAAGGCAATAATGCTATCTGGGTCATAGTTGATCATCTCACAATGTCTACACACTTCATCGCTATTAGAGAGGATTTCTCTCTGGATCAGCTTGCCAAAATATATGTAAAGGAAGTGGTAAGATTTCATGGAGTACCACTTTCTATTATATCTGATCGGGATCCGTGGTTTATCTCAATGTTCTGGAGAATTCTTCAGCATACTCTGGATATAGAGTTATGTTTCAGCACTGCTTATCATCCTCAGACAGACGGTCAGTCTGAGGGAACAATTCAAACTCTAGAAGATATGTTGAGAGCTTGCTCTATAAATTTCAAAGGTGGTTGGGATCAACACCTACCGTTGGTGGAATTTTCTTATAATAATATCTTTCACTCTAGTATTCAGATGGCTCCTTCTGAAGCTCTCTATGGAAAGAAATGCAGGACTCCAACTTGCTGGGATGAAGTTGGGGAATGAAAGCTATTAGGAACTGATCTCATTGATGAAATGGTAGAAAAGGTTAGATCTATTCAACAACACATAAGAGCAGCTCAAAGTCGAAAAAAAATTATGCCGACAACCGAAGAAAAGACCTAGAGTTTGAAGTGGTATATAAAGTGTTCTTACGAATATCTCCCAGGAAGAGGGTCATGAGATTTGGAAAGAAGGGGAAGTTGAGCCCCAAATATATCAGTCCTTTCAAAATATTGGATCGTGTTGGGAAGGTAGCTTCCCGATTGGCGCTTCCACCGAATCTCTCTCAAGTTCACGATGTGTTCCATATATCTCTCCTGAGAATGTACATACCTGATCCTTCACATGTACTCAGCTCAGATGTTGTACCGCTGGAGCAAGATCTTTCTTATGAAGAACAGCCGACAGGGATTCTGGATCATAGCGAAAAAGTCTTACGAAACAAGACCACTCGATTGGTGAAAGTTTAATGGAGGAACCACCAATTAGAAAAAGCTATATTGGAGCTTTAGGATATGATGAGGGAGAGGTATCCTCATTTGTTTGTTACAAAGTGACGAATTTCGAGGGTGAAATTCATTTTAAGGGGGGTAGAATGTAACACCTGAGACTTTTATGTTATATAAATCATCAAAGAATTCTTTTTCTACACACAACACTTTCTTGTCTTGCATTACACGAAAACACGACCTTCCTCGATAGCTTCCGTCGTACGCAATACCGAGTTTCACTAAACAACGATATACTATTAAACTATTATTAAAACTAGCCGTTATAAATAGTAATAACCAATTTTTGATATTTTATAAATTTTATTTTTCAAAATGGACTTCATTTTTGGATTCGGAATATCGAAATTAGCATAGGGTAAAATTTTGATATTTTTATAAAAACATTCAATTTTTGATGAATAGTGAAACCACTAAGTGGTAGTTAAAAAACTGAATTTTTCATAAAACATAATTTTACCACTTCTGTGAGTGGAATTTCAAAAATCCGAGAGACACTGTTTATGACTGTAAGTAAAATGTGGTTCAATGATATGAAAATAATTTCTGGTGAATAGTACCTTTTTACTTTTATTTACCACGGTTAAAAGTAAATAGGGTAATTAAGGGTAAAAATGATACTATTATTACCCTAACACATGTCCTAATTCTATTGGATAAGTGTAATTCGACCAAAAACAACCTAAGGAATAAAATATGACCATTTAGGCCCACTTGGATTATATTAGGACATTTATTATTAATTTATTTAAAGAAGGGTTAAAATAGATAAAATAAAAGTTTAATAAGAAAATCATTTTTAATATAGGTTTATACAAAAGATAAATTCGAATATAAATATTAATTATAAATATAAAAAGATTTCTTACATAAAGATATTTTATTTTTATTTTTTAGATTTTAAATAAGTTATTTTATTTATGACACAAAGATGGTGCATTAATTATCTTATTAACAAAATATTTACATAATTGATGTTATAAATACCCAAATAAATGTAATTTGATACTTTTTATGAATTACACTAACTTTCAAGGTTAATATGACATGTTATTATTGATTTAATTAACGTTTTTTGAACTAATAATTCTGTTATGATTTTCACAAAAATCATTTACTAAATAGTGTCAAAATTGACATAAAATAGTTTTTAAAACAAATATTATATTATTAATTGTTATTTTATTCCTAAAAATCTAAGGATAGGCCAAATGACTTATATAAGGTTATATATATTAATAATAAACAACTTGGGGTTCGTTTGGATTGTTATAGTGAGTTTGTTAACCTTATATTATAAGAACACAAGAAGACATGGTAAAAGTAAAATTATATAACTTAATGATAAATCTAAATGATAAGATTAAAATAGGAACCTAAATTTTCTAAATTCTATTGGATGAGAATATTTCGACCCATCCCCACCTTAGCTTCGAAATAAATCAATTTTAAGCTATTTAAAACCAACCATGACTTTATAATAAAATAATTTTTTTATTTTTTCCAAAGGAGCCCCTCTCCTCCCTTATAAAAGGGCACCTCCTATCCCTCTTCCTCACACCACTTTGCGCCTTCATTCTCGGAAAAACCCTGCCAAATTATCCTCTCCACTTCCCTAGAGACATCTTAGTGGTCCTGGAATTGTTCAAAGACCAATTTTAGTGCCCTAAAAGGAGGTCTCAAAGAGGCGTTTCAAAGAAGAGGATAATGTCTGTTACCAATTCTTTCAACTATATTTCTTTATCAACTTCTTCTTCTTCAGTTGTTTCATTATGAAGTAACAACATCAGTATCACTCATATACTGATATGTTACTATAAGTATGAAACAAACCTACTTCACCATATTTCCATCCTACGGAAAACGAAAGCACCGCGCGAGCGTACGTATGGAATACCGTCTTCATGTCGTGGTGTAATCTATTTTCCACCACCACCTTAATTGGATGGGTATAATGGTGTAAATAATGACTATATATGACTATTGTAAAGTGATATTGTTTCTGAAATAGTATAAATACACTCCAATACAATTACACGATCATGGGAACGATATGATCGTTTGTGCGTACGTACGGAATACCATCTCCACAATGTGATGCGACTCGTTCTACATGATCTTCATCGAATAATGATTATATAAATGAATTGAATGAATAAATATTATATATAGTACACTAATAACATTCTGGAATTTAGGTGTCTATAACCTAAAAAGAAGGATAAGAATTTAATCAACAAAACACGCATAAGAACAAAAAGTAATAAACACCCGAATAAACAAGTAGTAATGAAATATTACTAATAAGAAGCTAAGAATATGACCGTATATGATATCATAAAAATAATAATGATTCTGGAATAAGTCAATAACATTATTTAAATCATTATACAGGAGGTTCGAACACGTACAAAGCATATCAGACCTAAGGTAAGGGAAATATCAAAATCTCATTTTTATCCGAGATTGTTTATACTTCGGTATTTACTGGGGTGTATTTTACCATCCACATCCATGTTTCCTCAATATGTAATTTTATTTACATCCACCAACAATTTTTTAAATCCAATTTTACCCTTCGGTGAGTTTTTAGTAAAAGATATGAAAGGAATCTTTTGTCATTTTTCGTACGAGGTATTTTTTGACTTTTCCGACAAAATTAAGAGAAGAATGTTTTTTTAACTTATACGACATAAATGGATTTTTAAAACAAAATTTCGAAGAATCATACATTACATGTTTTCAAGTTTATTTTTAATCAACTTCTTTTAGTTTAAAATTGTATGACATGTTAATAAAGGAAAAATGTTTCTGAAGTAGAAAGGATATTTTCTTCAAGAATGCAGTTCAAGTGTTTTATCAAAATTATTTTCCATCTAAGATAATAAATGATTCTTTTTCTATCCCTATTATTACATGGATTTGATTATGTTGTGATGGAAATATTTTAATAAGAATTCTTTTATCTTATATAAATTGTTGTATGATGTCATGATGTTTAAAGATTCCCATTTTTATTACATGGGTTATGCTATGATGTATGGTTTATGATTTTGTGGCACACATAAGAATGGTATCATTATGAGATGGGTGGGACATATATCTCTCTACAATGAATTGGGTAAAGATTTTATATCTCATGAGATAGACATCGCTGGAACGGCAGGTTAAACCGGTTCAGTGAAACAGGACTGAAACAAGGAGTGAACTCGGTTCATAAATGGACTTTGTCGACTAAGATAGTCTTGGAAATGAGTCTTGACTAATAAGAAATGATTATCTATGATTATGTGTGTATTCCAAAAAGATCCATGTTTTATGTTTTGATTATTGGGATTACATTTCACTTCTATGATTTATCCGATGGTATGAAATTATGATTTCTTTTGCAGGTGAAGATTTCCAAAATGTTATGTTCATGATGTGATTGAATTTTCTTTTATTTACCCTTACTGAGCATTTGATCTCACCATTTTGTATGTTTTATTACCCCAGGTTAGGAAGAAGGTTATTAAGTAGGATATTCCAAAAAGGGACACTAGATATTATGAAATAAGTGGAAGGTAAATTCGATGCTTTATGAACCAATTGTTTATGTTTCCCAATTTTTAAAGACACAATACCTATACGGTCCTTTTCTGGTTTTGTTATATGTTGTAAGAAGTGTGCTTCAATTCTGAAGTAATAACAATGTATGTAAAGTTTGGGTCATTATAAATATTATAAATAATTAATGAACACCATAAGCATTTGTAAAAGTATTAAAAAATATATCAATTTTCTTATTATATAATAGAATATGGTTTCTGAGAAAGGTAATGAAAATCTAGATACTATGAGTGGATGGTTTTCTATAACTGATGTACTTAGCTGTAAAACCCCTTTAATGTGTGGATTTGGTATTAAAATAATCATCCCTTGACAGATAATAAAACAGAATTAATACATACCACGTTTGTGACTTGTATGGAATATTATTATCTTATTATCAAAATCAATACAAACTATTATTAATTATATATATAGAAAATGTAATTATACTTTTACTGCTAAACATTAATTGAAGTACAATGTCCTAGAATCTTAATTTAAAGAAAAAATATAAACTTGGAGAACCCAACTGAAATTTATTTACAAATCATTTATTCATAGGAAGAAATTATTTAGTCATTCATTTTTTCCTATGTATTGATCAAATTGTTTATATTTTAGAACATGGTGGGAATAAAGAGAAACCATAACAACAAACAATATGAGGAACAATGAAATGATTTTTTGAAAAAATATTAAAATTAAATTGGTGGAGGAGTTCAAAAAATCATATATATTATTAAGAATCTATCTAAGTTTTTGAAATATGACATGAACGATGAGTAATGTCATCCGTCACAAAAAAAGAAAAAAATATCCATCAATTATATTATGTGGAATGAACCAATAAAATTTAGTGGATAATATTACCCACATGTGGTAGAATTGAGGGTTAATATAATATAGAAGTTTTTTAATATGGTTCATTATCTGGATAAGGATTATGATATCCTTCTATTCTATAAAATTAGATATAGATTTTTTACCATGACTGGTGTTGAAAAAGCATATAATTCCAAAATATGAAATTGATGAAATTTAGTGGGAAGACATTAATACTTTATTTCATAAACATTAATTCCCTTGAAATATTTTAAAAAACATTGGGAGGTCATTTATTAAGGTAAATAAATATAAAGGCAAATTAGACATGAAATTCATGTTATATTTCACACTGCTTGATGTATATGCCTTTGGTTTTTTCCCAATAATGATTGAAAGTAAGTAAGATTATTTAGTGGTTTAGAATTTCACATTTGAATGGATATACCTATATGAGATATTGGGAGTTAAGAAGAAGTATATTGATGTACTTTCATTAAGGAGATAGTATTCCAAGAATTGTCTAATGTGAGTAGAGATAACAAGTAAATTATTGATTTTTCAAATGACAGATCAATTTTAAAATGATTAAATAATTTTGGACAAAAAATATGTTCAAAATAGTGGAACAAGTATAATGGTAATTTAAATTAAGGTTATACTTTAATGATTAAATATAATAAGATAAGTCTAATTGTATCATAAATTTTGAAATTTCAGGATGAATCAAACCAATGTGGTAGTCGAAAGGATGGAACCTTCCATTTCACCAACCATGGTTAAATGATTGATTTGTACTAAGATCAGGTATTATAAATACAATTTCACTAATACATGTCTCACAAAGTAAAATCAACATAAAAAACCACCAAATATTAAGGATTATTTGAAATATTATTTCCTCAAAACTATAGATATATTAAATGAAAACATGTAGTAATAATGTTCACTTATAATTACTTCAACAATTGAATTTTGAAATTTAATTCCAGTTTTTTGATTTTGTTAATACCTTATATGTTTTAAAAAAGTACTGAATAAAAATTTTAATACCATAATGTAGATAAATACTTAATCACACAATGTTATTTGATCAATAAAACCCATGTTTTTGGGGAATTTTATGATTTAGTGGGGATGGATTGTATCTCAACATATATATCTCACATAAAATATAGAGAAATGGAATTCTATTTCAAGATAATGAACTATCTCATTCCCTATGTAAATTCCTTTATGGTCGTGAACTTACATTATATATTCATTCAATAGTGTTGGTATTGATACCTTGTAAATATGCATAGGATTACCAAATTTTTGAGTTAAAGGATTTAATAATCTAAAATAAATTTACATTGTAATGAATTAAATGGATTTATTTCACCAATTATTTCCAAACCCTATATCATGTGGTAGTTTTTTTAATAATGTGTATTCATGTAGTGACTCATATCTCTCAATTCCCATATTGAATGGACATTCTTGAACATGAGGCATTAAAAAAGTAGATAAAATTTTATTAGAAAAAATGGTTTATATGCCTTTATTCTCCACCTTGGGTTGTATTGGAGTCGATTGGTAAGAGAAATGGTTGATAAATGTGGTAGTTTATAGATTACTTAAAGCTCAACAAGATCCCCATAAATAATAAATACCCAATACCAATGATTAATTAATTTTATGAACAACTACATAGTGAACAATAAATCTAAATGGTGGATCCTAACTCTAGATGTCATAACGTGATGGTAAATATAGATGATATATTGAATACATACTTTTCGAAAATCTATAGACAATATGAATTCTAGTTGATGCTATTTATAACAAATAATTACTCTTAAATAATCTATGATATGATAAATAGATATTACAGAGTGTCACATGAAATATCATATTTATTATTTATTTAGGGTATTCTCAGTTACTCATTGAGTAATGAGGAATATGAAGAAAATATAAGTATTTTGCTAGAAATATTAATAAAGGATAAAATGTATGATATGTTTAGAAGTGTTGTTTATTGATGCATCATGTTGCATTCATATTGTATATGATTATAAGTGAGGTAATTTTAGTATACACATTATAGAAAACCATCATTGAGGAGTGCAAAATACTATTAACTATATTAATAATCAAATGATTTAATGGATTAACTAGGTACTAAGATATTTTAATACTAATTACTCCGTATTATCTACCTTTATAACTAATTTATCATAGAAATTGATAAAATATATCTATATTGAAGAGTTTGAGTAATTCAATACAGATCATAATTATATGATAAAAATTGGGCATGAACATGCATTACCATCTGGTGTAGAACTATTTGGGATATATAGTGATACATCAAAAACAATCATGAGTTGTTAACTCATGAAAAATAACAATATGATAGACTATTACACACAATTATATATGATCCTTGAATAGAACTACATGATGAGGGATGTAGAGTTAACAGTTGTTATCATCATCTTGATGATTTTATGGCGGGACCACTCTTGTGATAATTAATATGTATTTATATATATATTTGTGTGTATAAGAAAAGATTCTAATGTATATATTCAATAATAAATAGATAAACGTTCTTCATCAAGGATGGTTATATCTACTCAAGGACAATGATTCTTCTATATATAATAAACATGATTGTCGAAAAAAGTTACTGATTTTCATAGATGAAAAATACATATAATATATCCACGATGTGGATATGTAAATTCCCTATGTTTATATTTATGAAAACGATAGAAATATAATTTTTAAAATAAGGGAATATGTGTTCTCTTTCCAAAATGATTTCCCAAACATCTATATAAAATCATTTTATAGAGGGAAATAGGTATGTTATTGAGTATTAGAAAAAGGATAATGTAGTAATGGGTGACAAGATTTATGAATTTCACATTGATGGAGATTTTTTTATTTGGATTGGAAATATCCAATGTGTGATTATATCTATAGATATAAAGAAATAGATATTGGATAATTCACATAGAAAATATTTCCCCATAAATTCTAAAAGTATAAGGATATTCCATGATCTTTGGGAGCACTTATTGTGGGAATACATGAAGAATGTTATTGTTGAGCACCCCAAAATGTATTCAGTAAGTTCAAATGTCAATGAAAGTGACAGAATCCTATGGGGATAATTAAAATATTTCAATATTCATTTGAAAATGAAAAAAACACTGTATACTTTTCCCATAGTGTCATGATGAAAACCCAAAGATGAAATTTTTTATGGGTTGTGGTGGATTCAATCACCATGTCTTCCCACATAATTTCAATTTTTTAATATTTCATACTTTAATAACAATATATGATACATATAATTTAGTTGGTTAGGATTCCTTGTGAACCACTTTTCATAATCCCCAATCGTGATACAAGGTTCAAATATTAATTCCACAGAATAATTAAATATAATCATAATAATTTATTAAATTATAGAACTTATCATCCTTCAACATACCAAAAACTAAGGGAAAATATTAAAGGAACATTCTTAAACTCAAATACGTAATAATAGAGAAATCAATGATATTTAAATATGGACAGGATAAAAATATCTCATTTGTATTGTTATCATACAACAATATCTTACACTAGAGTATTTAAATTGTCCTATATGAATATGTTTGGGTAAAATATGTATACCTCATTCAAATTTGAATTTTTTGGGTGAGTGAATGATACTTTGAGGAAATATAATGCAGGGGATGATAGAAATTGTTTGAGACACTTAATAGTATAAAAAAGGCACTCAGATTCGATAGAAAATATATAAAAACAATCACCAAATAGGCTTGCTGTTTGAAGTGTAACACAACTTTTTTCCATCATATGTATATTTTCCTGGAAGTGATTCATATGGTTTATGATGGAATGGAATGCATATCTATATGTACAATGGACACATTGAGACCCCAAATAACAATGGAGAAGTGGATTACCATCTATCAATTCCACCAAACACTTTTAAAATTAATAATGTGTTTGATATATCTATCTTGAGAATTTTAAAAAATAATCCCTCCAAAACCTATAATCCCTAGATTGTAAAATCAGAGAATAAATATTTTTTGAGGATGTGATGAAATTATGTGAACGTTGAGATAATGTTTTCCCCCAAATTCAATTCCACATTAAAAATTGTTATGTTATATCCAAAAAAATATATAGGAGACATGATGTCCGTAATAAGAAATAAGGTATATGTTTTTTTATCTATAATGACCTAATAGAAAGTGTTAAAATTTTAGGGATGAAATTTTAAATGTCTACACACAGAATAAAAAATCATATACATTACTAGTGCAATTTCTTTCATAAATAATGGTGTACTATATTAAATAATGTTATACACATACGAAACATTGAGACGTATAAAAACATTATATCATTAAAAAAATCATTACATTATTATGCCAATAAACCAAGAATATTACAAACATTACAAGGGTAGAAATAATATAAAGAACTAAAAATAATTTAGGAAATTTATCATCACCCCAAAATGTTTTAATCATCTCCCCCGTGGAGTAATTTTTTTTAAAGGAAACTATATATAAGGGAACCGATAAAAATTTTAGAAACTGGAAACGTATAACCATGAGAGGAAAAGAGGTGAATGATGAATGAATGGGTGAATAGAATTTATAAGAGGTAATTTTATAGTTGGAAATAATAACATTTATTTATAATAGTATTTATACATCAAAATAGAAAAATTTAATATAAATAATTTTTACCATGTGTAATTTTAGCGAATAATAATATTAAAAAATCATATAATAAATACCATGATAAAAAAATTCCATGAGAAAATAAGCACATTTTTAGTAGTATATATTTTAATGTATTCTATAAAAAATATAATTTATTATGTAATGATTTAAAACTAAATATATAAGAAAATTATTTTGATAAAATTTACGCTGTACTTATAAATATATCATCAAAATTGTTTACTAGTTACTTTTTGTTAATTTTGTGAAATACCTCATTTTTAGTTTAAGATTAAAAGTATAGTTTTTTCATAACTTATATATTCTAATGTACACCATTCCGAATGGAATAATGTCTTAATCAATTATATAATTTTATGAAATTCCAAAAAATAGTTTGATAATTTAAATAATAAATTTTATTAATAATACAAACCAATAATTAATTTTAATATGATTAATTGTCTAAAGAGTAGGATTATATTTTTTCATTTTTACCCATTCTATATATATATGAGAAAAAAATTTATTATAATCCAATTAAAATACATAAAATGAGTATTTTTTTTCAAATATATTTCTTAATGAAATAAATAATTTTTTTGAATTTTTTTCATTGGATATAATAACATATATTATATTTTACCATTAAAATATATATACCCCCTGAAAAAATAAACCCTTACAAATCCAATAAAAAATAAACCATTATCACATAAAAATGTAAAATCCAAAAAATATTTCCACCCTCATAACACATAGAATAATTAATGAATTTTTCGGTGAACAAATAATGAATTCTTGGAGTCTAGTGTCCTATGAACAATGAAACACTGAGACGAGTGTATATTTTCATAAACATGTCTTCTCATTTTACAATTATCTAATACAATCACTTTATTCTATTCAATCACAAATAATTCATGATTAATTTATTACTATAGTAATAGTATATTTAAAATATAATCATTCTATAATGGTAATATTTGAAAATTATTTATATTTTTTACTACTCTATCATTCTCTTTTTACGATTCCTATTCTTTGGTTTGTTAACTGACCTCATGGATGATTCCAAACATTAAATTATAAAAACCTTTATGGATGCTCATAATAAATTATGTATAATATATAAATGTTTAAATCTATTAATTACTATAAATTTTGATTTAGTTTTAATAATTTTTTTGTTGAAATTAAGAAAGATCCTTAAATCCCAACACATCGAGATATTTTATTGAAAAATTTATATCAAATTAATTAACATTTAACAAATGAAATTATATAATATAATCAAATTATTATAATTTATCAATAGTAAGAACTGAAGATAATTAACTTATGAATCCATGTTTTAGTAAACATATGTATATAATTCAAGAGATGAAAAAGTGATGAAATACATCAAGATAAATGGTAACGGTATTCTGAAACCCAACTCACTCTCTTTTGAGTAATCAAATCTTTAACATAATATTTTACAGATAAATATTTGTACTATATAATTATTTTAATTTCATTATTTATTACCTTTTATTTTTGGGGATATTCACGTTCTTACACAGATAAAATTATTTTAAATCTAGATATAATGATTTATAGAAAATAATTCATTTTTGAAAAACATATCATTTACTTCAATTGAGTTGTTTCTTATTCAAAAAAATGGTATGTTTTTCTTATTTATGATCTCCCTTATTCATTTTGGAACCTGGATGGTTATTCCATGAATTCTAATATGTTAAATCCTTTATAAATCTTATTACATTTCATGGTTTTATTTAATGACAATTTTTTGTTATGTTATATTCTCATGACGCATGGTTGATATTGATAATCATATTATGTGAATGGTGGGAATCAAATTATATTGTAATCTTATTTATTTTTTATTTTAAATTTTATCATGATATCATGTTTATTATTCATTAACATGATTCTAGCATTGATCAAAATTAGTATGTAATGACTTATTCATGCAAATTATTTGTGAAAATGATGTTATATTTATTCGCAACTATGTTTAAGTATTTGACTATTATGTTATGAAATTTCATTATTATAAATATTCCTCTTCCATGACATTATTAGAATATTCCTCATTCTTATGACTATTACAAAATTCTTATGATATGATGACGGTTATGATGTTCACTCATGCATAAATTTTAATGTATCTTATCCCTTCAATTTTTTCCCTCCACATAAGGGTATCATATCAAACACATTTTATTGAGGTAAATCCTCATGTGATTATATATAAAAAAGTTATCCTTATAGATTTTAGGATGACCAATTAGAAGTATTTAAATAAATTTAATGATTTATAATCTATAATTGATTTATAATTCTAATTTTCAAATGGTATTAAAAATTTTGTTCCATGAAATTATAACTATTATGTTTTTTAAACTATTTTTTTTAATATTGACATAATAATAATTAAGGACACTATAATTCATTATATATGGATCATTAGGGTGATCATTTTTTCATTAGTTTGTAATGTCTAAATTATATAATATTATTTATTTTTATTATATACATTTAGTTTGTATTAAACATTTTGAAGCATAAAGTGAGATTGTATCATCATTATATTTCCCACATATATAGATGAATTTATTCCCATAATTTTTTTATCATCCTCTTTAATAAATTATTATATATAATACGATTGAGTTTGGTGTTTATAGAGTGTGGTTCATAGTTTTTTCATATATACTGTTGGTTGTGTATTTTGAAAATTTAAAAGAGTATGGATTGTATAGAAGATAATTCAAATTATATGATGATAAATCAAATCATATTATGTAAGAGGACACAATTATTTCATCAATCCAAATTATACTATTTATAAACCATAACAGTCAGACACTAGATGATGATAGAATGTGATATGGTATCCATATAGTTGGTTTTATTTCAAAATAAAATCTGCATAAAATGATGATTGGAATTATAAATTCAATATTCTAAAGTTAATCCATTATTAATACTAACAAATATTTAATAATAAATTTTAATTTTTTTGATACAATCATAGATCCCATAATTTAATTACTTTTATAACAAAATAAACATAACATATGATGAAAAAATTAGTAAGAAACTGAAATACCTCTACATGAAACAACATGGCGTTTACACTAACCATATTTTCCTTTGGGATAATATAAATATTTTTTAAAAAAACTAATGTAAATAATCTATTAAATTTTTTGGAATTTCCATTTAGTCTATTCTCTTTAAATGTTGTTTGAAAATTTTTTTAATGTATTTTCAACTATTTATGATATTCTATATTTATTTTTATTTTTTAACATTTTTATTGAAAACACATCAATTCATTCTAAAATATTCCATTAGTATATATTAAAAAACCTTTTAGATATAATATTATAATATCTACAACATAAATATAATTCATATTAAAATAAAATAAAAAAATTCTACGATTCATGTAGAAAAATACGTTCTTAATAAACTATTTGAAAATATAACATGAAATATTTATTGTATTATACAAAATGAGGTACTAAAAATATTTTATCTCTCAAAATTATTTTTGATAACATATTTAGTAGATAAAATAATTCAGTGACTCAAAAATCCTAGAAAAATTAAACATGATATCGAAACATAACATGTGAGTAAAAGGATTAACATTATATTAAAAAGGGAAAAATCATAACTAATCACATGGGAGAATAAATTAATTTATATGGTATAATAATTTCAATATATCATAGGGTATGTGAAAAAAAACATGACATATGTATACATCAAGGCTAACTGTCTAGGAAATATCACATGCGGATAGAGTCACATAGTATATTAGGTTTTCTCTTTTGTTCTTGTTCTAGATGTATTATGAGAAAAATAACTTCACCCAAAAAATTAGAGGGATATATGGGTGCACACATCATATAATTTACATTATTATTTGTTCCAAAAACTGAAATCAATATTAATACATAATCATAATAATTACCCATTGAATGAAATGTGTTTTATAATATTACCTCATATCATTCTCAATGGATATTTTATGAAAAATAAATTTGAGAAAAAGAAATTTGAGAAAAAGAAATAAAGAATTCATTAAAATTTTAATTGGAGAAATAATAAGATAGGTATATATCTAGGTGACATATGTGTGTAATTTGAATCATTAATTTGAATTAACATGAGAGATAAATCATGTCGGTGAGGGAAGGGTCATAACCCAAAGAAAACAGTGTTATAGATCAGTCACATACCCTATTAATTACTCGTAAAATTAATTATGCTTTATATAGAATAATAAAATATTTTTAATTATTTACAATAATAAAAAAAGTTCTAATTTTTTTTCATTCTATGTATTTGTTTTCTTACTCATTTATATAAAATTACTTTTTATAATGTCAGATGTTTTGACAATATTTTACTATTATGTCTCAATTAACATTGTTGGATTGAATACAGTTAATAAGATCATCAATAAATCATCAAATAATACTATCAATGATATAATTATATTCTTATAAAATAAATTATAATAATAGAATATTCTATGAATGTTGGAAATGAAAAATTTACAACGATACAGTAATGAAGATTGGAGACCACATATACACATGAGTAATGATTCCATTTTGAAATGATCATTTATGAAATCAGGTAAGAGTCATTTATTATTTGTATAATTACAATTATAGGATAAATATATTATTATTTATTTTAATATAGTTTTATATTAATATTTTTAGACGTGATCATGAATAAAAAAATCACATCTCTTTGTGGAGGTGTTAATACCATCTTTCTCACGATTTATGTTACAATTATTAAAAGAAAGGAATGGTAATAAATTAAAAGATATGTTATGTTTTTAGAAATTTATATATGTCACTAAAATCATTTATATGCATTTAATCTATCAATATAACCTGCATTGAGAAATTTTTATAGAAAATAAATTATATTAGTTTGCAATGCAGTAGTCCTTTGCACACATGAATAAATGATTTTTTTCTCATATGATTAAAAATGAGATGGATATAAGTTATGAAATTTACCAACTAACATCCCATAATATTTAATATACTAATGTAATTATGATTGTTTAATTGCTGATGATTTAATGTATATAAAAAAATAACCAAAACTAATTCATCCAGTTAAATGATTCACATCATCCTTTAAAAACATCGTTTTCGAATCACCTTAATCATTATAATAATATAATAACGAAAAAATAATACCTCAATAATGTGATTAGGGATTCTAGTAATGGATTTGGATATGTCTTGACTGAAATTATGTTCTATTAAAGATTGACAAAAAGAGGAGATAATATTCACTTTTATAAGTGTGGTGATGGGAACTGTTAGATTTAATTAAAATGTTAAATTAACATAAATTTATTTTGATGAAAAAATATAATGGAACTGATATAATTATAATATATGATTATTACAGGTCAAAATACAATCATACAACAAAATTAGGACAAGTTGGAATTATTTTTCTACCCTTGTCTATTTTTTAACCTGCATTAACATTTTTTCCATTATCTTGATAATGATGTTTTTATACTTTAGGGGTAGGTACTCGAACTAGAAAATTAACAATTGTCCATAAATGTACCATATTGTATATTTATAATCATATAAAAACAAATCGGTAGAAAATATTATTTTTATTAATATTAATTCAATTCACAAGATAATATTTATTATAAAATATTATTAATTATAAATTTAGATGCATTAAATTATCTTATCATAAATATATAAAGAAAAAAGTTATATTTCGAATATAATATTTCAGTAAAAACAAAATCTGATATATCAATCAATAAAATTTATGTATCATAAATATTCATTCAAATTATTTGACATTTAAAATATCAAAATCATTTATATTATTTTTCTATAAATTTAATAATTATGCAGTATGTGTTTTAAAATTTTTTATGTGATTATTTCAACCTTATGTGTAATAAATAAATATTCATGATTAGAAAATTATATTTCAATAATATAGTTATATTTTAACTTATCCATTTTTAATCCATTTGTGAAATATTTATATTTAATAATGTAAAAAGAATAACATTTCTGTCTTTTCTGTTTATAATTTTAGAATGATAATTATAATAATAAAATATATAAAAGGTCACATATTTTTAGATTCTATTTTTATGGAAAAAATATACACATGTAATAAAATCATGGAATGTGATTAGAATATATTTTATTCTTTATAAAAATATCTTTAATGACAATTATCAATTTTTTACATTAACGTGGAAGAGAATTATTATGATTACAATTCATAATGAATAAATATATAAGGAAAATATTTATGAAAATTCAATAACATATTTCCAAATTTTGAATCCATTTTTAAATATACAATTTATATAATTTCATGAATTTAATTTAAATATTATCCCTCTGCACACAATGAAAAACAGTTTTTCATGAAAATAAATTTTGTTTATATGTATATTTTTAAACAAAATTCAATTATAAAAATAAATAAAAGAGAAAGATATTGGAATATTATTTAAAATAAATTATTTACATTTTATAAATAAGACGATATATAATATAAATTTTTAAGTACATATAATGAAAATATAGTTCATAATATAAAACATTATTTTTCAATATTTAATGGGAATAATAATCACATCTGAAAAAATATTGGATTGTTGAATAATGAATATGTTTTATAGAAAAAATATATTGATGATAAAAACCTTACATTAATTCATTAATTTCGTCATCCGTGTTCACATCTTCAGTATAATATATATAATTTTATAATAAAACTACCAATAAATTATAGTATTATATCTACTATAATATATTATTTAGTATGAATTTATATTATTGATTAAATATGTTTAATTATGACTATTATGTTCTTTTAGGTTTTGGAAATCTCAAAAAAAACATTCTTAAGGAAGATTCTCTTCCTCTAGGAAAATTTTTTGTTTGGATAATTTTCTCACCAATATATTTTTCCTGAATTTACCTATGACGTCCAATTACATACCTAATGTTTCATAACAAAATTTGAAAATATTTTAATTAATATAAAAAATAGAACCTAATTTATAAATAATAACCTTACAGTTCACGTGATTATGATTTCCCAAGAAATAATAATATGATTTATCTAAAATTCAGATTAGAATATCTATATAATTGAGATTCAAATTTCTCTAGATTTTATAATCATATTTTTATATAATTATGTAATGGCCCGGACCTCTCTGGCACTTTTTTTTGTTAAAAAGAAGGTCAAGAAGTGCTCTGGAGAGTAAAATAGACTTTTCCCACACTTTCCAGAATTTTGAAACTACACGCCGTGTAGTTTGATTACACCTAGTGTACCCCCTTTCTGGGTATACCTTGTGTTGCAGGCTGTGTCCTCTCCATGTGAAGTAAATGAGTACACACCGTGTAGTGTAACTACACGCCGTGTAACACCTTGCCAGGTATACACCGTGTTGAAGGTCATGTCCTTGCTGTGTGAAATAATGGGTGCACGTCGTGTGTCCAGTACTACATGTCATGTAGTCCTTCCCCACGCAGGTGTTACCAGTCAACGGTCATGTTCCATGTTAGAGCTGTGTCCTTTCCATGTGAAATAAATGGGTACACGCTCTGTGTCCAAACTAGAGGCCGTGTAGTCCCTCCCCACATATGTGTTACCCTCTAACTGTGTGTTGACCAGTCAACGCCGCGAAGCCGTGTTGGAAGCCGCGTGGAGACCGTATGAAATAACCGAGTACACGCCATATACGATAACGTACACACCGTGTACTTTTTATTTTCTCACCTATAAGAGGAGGGGTCCCCTCCTCCTTTTCAACTCACACCTCTCCTCCCATTTCCTCTGAGCAGAGTTCTCCCAAGAGACTCGAAGGCTCTTTCTTCCATAACTTCTTTTTCCAAGCTCCAATTTACGATCCGTCAGCGGCCACGAGATCTTAATGATGAGGTGGAACAACCGAGCTTGGATTTGTTGTCTTTCCTTCAGCCATTCCTTTTCCTACTTCCATCTGAGGAGATTTTACCGGGACCTGACTAAAGTGACGGACACCAAAGGACGTCTTCTAATGTTGATCCGGGGGAGCATTGTGATTAGAACCTGTTGAGGTAGGTATCATACCTTCGTCTCTAAAAATTGTGCATCATGATGCATGGTTATACACCTGTTTTTAGGAAAAATAGTTGAACCATTAAATAATGATAATATCTGGTTAAAGAACAGTGATGGGAAATTTGTTATGTTTATATTCGTTTATCCTATTGATATGTTGTGAATTGAATAGGCTTATGCCTACTAAAAATCACAGTCGTTGGGGGCCTTTTCATGTGAAATTAAATGTTTCCATATTTTTCTAGACCGTGTTTGCGGATGTAACATTGTGGAATGTAGAAATTGGTTAATCACGTAAAGTTGGTTGTTTAAAATCTGGAACCCTTGTGTGATAACCCCGGTTAAAAAAATAGAATAATGAACATGTGGATGTTGTCTTGGATACATGTCATGTGATCGGGGTGTTTTTTGGGTTTTTGTGGATAGGGTGAGCAGCAGGGTTGTGGTTGGCTTGGTTGTGGGTTGGTGTAAATGCTCTGTTAGTGATGGGAAGTGGGGCTACGATAAATGGTATTAAAAAGATAATGATGTACTGGTTCGATGTGATTGTGGTTATGCTGGTTGGCAGCGGGGCTGCAGGGATGGGTTTGAATTTGTACAGACTATGGGTTGTGAATAATAAAATTTAATGAATTGTGGGGCTTGGTAAAAGAATGTAAATAATAATCAGTCGACTATTTGGCTAATAAGAAGGACTTGGTTGTGTTACTTTTTTCCCTAACTTGATTTGGGGATGGCAGGGCTATGTTTTACGAACCTTCGATGTGGTTGGTTGTGGATTGTTTTCCAGTAGTTAAAAAACTAAATAAACTAATTCTGCTAAAACATGAAAAACTTAATGGGGTTGGGGTTTTTTGTTGTATGCATGCTTCGTAGTAGCAGTGTCAAGACACGTGATCAGTTTCTCTTTTTAGAAGCCATAGGATGGGTTGTGTGTTTTGTATACATATATATATATCTGTATCTTTTTTGTTTTATCGTACCCCACCCATATTGAGAACTTAGTGCCGAACACTCCCATTTCATGGGAGAGGGTGTTTTTCCCTTAGTTACTAGCTCATTCCTACTCCTTCTCCCCTAGGCTATGATAGATTGAGGCAACCTTACTCCTAAGACTCTTCGAGTAGGTTTCGATTGGGGTGGTTTTAGCCCAAGACTCTTCGGGCATGTTCTACTTTTTCCCAATAATCTTCGGAATGAGGCCTAGGTGTGTGCTGGCGGGATACGTGGTTGTGAGGCCCAGGTGTGCGCGGGCGGGATACGTGGCTGTGAGGCCCAGGTGTGTGCGGGCGGGATACGTGGTTGTGAGGCCCATGTGTGTGCGGCCGGGATACATGGTTGTGAGTCCCAGGTGTGTAAGGGCGGGATAAGTTGTTGTGAGGACCAGGTGTTTGTGGGCGGGATACGTGGTTGTGAGGCCCAGGTTTGTGTAGGCATGGAGAGTGTGGTAGCTTCAGGACGTTTGCCGTTAGGAGGAGCATCTAACTAAAGAGAAATGGTGCGGGGTACCCAATACTCTTGTTTCATATATACTACTACCTGTTGTTATTGTGTTTTTGGTGAGTGTAGATGGTGAGGCTGGGTGGATGGAATTCCTTGATAGGTTTCCTCTGTTGTTCTCACGGGACATTATGTTGTCTCCCCACTTGTGCATGAGATCTTTAGGTTTCTCTACTGATTATAATTGTATGCTCACCCTACGTTTTCTTTCAGGTTTCTTGGGGGACTACCAGGGCCATGCGAGACCCTACTAGTTAGACAGTTGGAGTTGTTACAGTTTATGTACTCTTATTTTCTTTTGGTATGGTACTTTTATCTTTCTTGTGCTTGTACCTTGTTTTAAAATTGTTTAAACATGCATGTGGGATTTGTTTGCATTTATTTCTACACAATTTTTCTTTTCCTTTGTGGGTGGTTGGGTTGTCCTATTTCCCGATCCTGAATAATAAAAAGGGTAATGCCTCCCATATTTGTAAAAACTCATACCCTTGGTGCTAGTCGCCACCCCGGGGCCTACTGGAGGTGGGACTTGGGGTTCATTATCTCCCTTTCACCATTTCCAGCTCAGGAGGGGCATCTTTGGTGGAAGGTGGTCATGAAAAAATGGTATCAGAGGTGATGGATGAGAGATAGGATGGATTATGGAGTTAGGCACAGTGAGGATTGCATTTGATAGTAGGGAAACAATGTTAGTTAATCTTGGCGCCTGACATAGGCCTGGGAAGACCGGCTAGGACACGGGATTTTAGGGCCCCCGTGATCTGATGCAAGGACTCTGAGCCTACTAAACGACCAAGTGAGACTACATTGATTGCAGGGTAGAGACACTAGAAAAGGTATATGCATCATCATGATTGTGTTTTAATTGATTTGGGTGTTCTGGGAAAGAAATTGAAATAAAATGATAAAATAATACCTTGAGAAATTTCCTGACTACATGGGCTTAGGAGAACTTTGTTTACCGTATATATATGGCGCCTGGACGTCGTCCCCGGGTGGCTTAGACGGCCGAGGCCCAGTAGACTCAGGCGGTCGATCAGTTGAGGATTGACCGAGAGGAGGAAGATATCCAGTGGTAGAAGACTTTTCGTTCATTCCAGCGGCAGACCCTCAAGATGTACTAGGGTAGTACTTTAGATACAAAGATAGAGGGGTGGCCTGAGAAGCTAGGAATCACTTTTACCTTGATCCATGATCCGAGGGAGTACTGGGTTCCCCTAGCAGTCAGTCAGCTGAGAGGTGGAGCGCATTAGTGGTGGGCGCTCTACCTCAGAGAGAGGATAGAGGCATAAGTTCCTTGGGCTGACTTTGAGAAGGAATTATGAGAGGAATTCCTTTCTTCCATGATCAAGGTGGAGAAGCGGTGGGAGTTACTCTCCCTTCAGTAGGGGAGTATGTCAATACGAGAGATGGGGATCATGTTCAAGGATCTAATGTGATTTTCTCTAGATCTCTTTCCGGATGAGGAGTATCGAGTGAGATGTTTGGAGGAGGCACTTCGTCCTTTGCTCTAGTGTGTTGTCACCCCCTTCACCCTTCCGACGTACATGGTTGTACATAAGAAGGCAGATGGTGGTCTCAGGCTATGCATAGACTACTGAAGGTTGAACGAGGTAACATTCAAGAACCTCTACCCCCTACCATGTATAGATGATCTCTTCGACCAACTGAGGGGAGCATGTTGGTTTTCCAAGATTGATCTACGATCTGGATATCATCAGCTGCGTGTAAAGGACAGTGACATCCCGAAGATGGCTTTCAGGTGCATGTATGGGCACTTCCAGTTTGTAGTGATTCCGTTTGGAGTTACGAATGAACCGGCTTTGTTCACGGGACTTACGAACTTCGTCTTCTAAGAGTTTCTGGACCGGTTCATCATTGTGTTTATCGATGACATCCTGATCTACTCAAGATCAGAGGAGGAGCACTTTGAGCATCTCAGGGTAGTCTTGGATGTCCTTCGACACCACCAGATTTACAAGAAATTGTCGAAGTGTAAGTTCTTGACACAAGAAGTACACTTCCTTGGGCACGTGGTGTCTCATCATGGAGTGTCAGTGGAACCGTCGAAGGTGGAGGCAGTTGTTCCTTGGGAAACACCCAAGAGCATGAATGAAGTTCGTAGTTTCCTGGGGTTAGAAGGTTACTATCGGAGGTTCTTTTTGGACTTCTCTTGAGTTGCTCCACCATTAACAGCTTTGAATAGGAAGAACCAGGTCTTCCTATGGAGCGAGAAATGCAAGAAGGATTTCGACTACCTGAAGGATAGGTTGGTTAGTGCTCTCGTACTCAGGTTTCCAGAGGAAGGGTTGTTGTATGATGTGTTTTGATATGCTTCTGGCCTTATTCTGTGGTGCGTGTAGATGCAGAAGAAGGGAGTGATCTATTATGGGTCTAGGAAGTTACGCTATCACAAGAGTAACTATGCCACCCGTGACCTAGATCTTGCAGAAGTAGTGTTTGAACTGAAGTTGTAGAGACATTACCTCTTTGGGGAGCGCTTTGTGGTCTTCTCAGATCACAAGATCCAGCGTTATATCTTCTCCCAGCGTGACCTGAACCTGTGGCAGCGGAGATGGGTCGAGTTTCTCGAAGACTATGACTTCGAGATCTCTTACACTAAAGGTAAGGGAAACGTTGTGGCTAATTCCCTGAGTAGGAAGTCACATCAGGAAGTATTTTGGAAATCCAAAAATGCTTGGAAGGCTACGGGAGAGTTGGATTCCTTTCACTTGGGTGCCAGGGTAGAAGGTGTTAGAGGTTGTCTGTTTCAGATGACGGTGCAGTCCTTTTTGTTGAAGATGGTGGAAGAGTCTCTGTGGGGGGACTCTGTGGCGGATGTGATGCGGGATAATGTCAATCTGGGGAACGCTCCATAAGGATGGTCAGAGGACATCCGACATCGAATTCTTTTCCATGAAAAGGTTGTTTTTCCTGGAGATAATGCGCGAGGGAGTTCTCCGTGAGTTCCATAACTCATCCTTGGCGGTACATCCAGGAGTTTCAAAAATGTATCAAGGCCTGAGGGAACAGTTTTGGTGGCTCGGGGTGAAACAGACAGTGGAAGAGTTTGTGGATAAATGTCTAGTGTGTCAGCAAGTGAAAGATGAACATCATGTTCCCAGTGGTTTTTTGGATCCTTTAGATTTCTCTGAGTGGAAGTGGGATGAAATATCAATGGACTTCATCACATGACTACCCAGAGATCAGGGTGGTTATGATGCTATCTGGGTAGTGGTGGATTGACTGACAAAATCAGCTCACTTCTTAGCAATTAAGGAGTCAGGCCCGGTGAGTACCTTAGCACAGAGGTACGTAGACGAGTTTGTGTGGTTGCATGGAGTCCCAAAGACTATCATCTCAGATCGAGATACGTTGTTTACCTCACGAGTCAGGAGGGGGTTACAGCATGATTTTGGCACCTAGCTACGCCTTATCATAGCTTTCCACCCCCATACTGATGGGCAGACAGAGAAGACTATCCAGACATTGGAGGACATGTTGCGAGCATGTGTTCTAGATTTCGGAGGATCATGGGTACGACACTTGCCTTTAGTAGAGTTTTCATACAACCGCAGCTTCCACTCTACTATTGGCATGGCATAGTTTGAGGATATATATAGAAGGCCATGTCTTTCACCCATTTACTTGGCAGAGGTTGGTGAGAAAGGTGCTCTTGGTCCAGAGGTAGTGCAGAGCACAACGGAGAAAGTCCATCTTGTACGTGAGAGGATGAAAGTGGCTCAGGACCGATAGAAGTATTATGCTGATCGTCGGAGGAGGCCCTTAGAGTTCCAGTTGGGAGATCATGTGTTCTTGAAGGTTTCGCCTCGTCGGGGGTAGCAGATGATTGGGAAAGGGAGTAAGCTCTCCCCTAGGTTCATCAGACCTTTTGAGGTGCTGAGGCGAGTCAGCAAGGTGGAATATCACCTGTCCCTTCGACCTCAGTTGGAGAAGGTTCATGACGTCTTCCACGTCTCCCAGATTTTTTGGTACCTACACGATGACTCCCATGTTATCGATGGGGAAGAGTTAGATATGGGAGATGAAGCGACCATCAAGGAATGACCAATCAAGATCGAGGATCGTAAAGAGATGGTGCTCCATGGATGAACCATTCCATTGGTTCGTGTGTTGTAGAGGCATGGCGGCCTCGAGGAGAGCACGTGGGAGTGAGAGATAGAGATGCACACTCAGTACCCAGAGTTGTTTTGACTTGTGTTTTCCCTTATTCTTCTGAGAAATGTGTTAATGTTGTACTTTGTACCTTTGATATATGGAATTCTTGGATAGTCAGTCGTGAAACCTTTTGTTTCCCTATTCCCTGGTAATGTGTGACATGTACGGATGTGAGCGGAAAGGGAAAAAGATGAACCTTAATCGAGACGCATTAATGCCGATGCGATTGAACCCATGAAGGCGAGTCAGTGCCGCCTAAATTAGATAATATCTCTACAGAGGAGAAGGAATTTTTGAAAACCACGTGTTTGGGCAGTGTGTTGGTTGTGTGGTCTTAGGGGTAGTACGAGTTGAAAAATTCTATTGTATGAAAGTGGGAAGACCCAAATCTTAATCGAGATGCATTAATGAGGATGTTATTGAACCCATACAGGCGAGTCAGTTCCACCTAAAGCGGATAATATATTGACATAGGAGAAGGACTTCCTAACACATATGATTAGGGTGGTTGGTTGGGTTCCTATTATAACGAGAACCCTAAGAGGTATCTTGTTGGGTTTCTTATGGGTTGGTTTTTGAATTCTCAGGGAAAAGAATGTTTTAAGAGGTATCTGATGTAATGGCCTGGACCTCTCCGGCCCATTCCATTGTCAATAAGAAGGTCATGAAGTGTTTTGGAGGGTAAAATGGACTTTTCCTACACTTTCTAGAATTTTGAAACTACACGCCGTGTAGTTTGAGTACATGTCATGTACCCCCTTTTCGTGTATACCCCATCTTGCAGGTCGTGTCCTCGCCGTGTGAAGTAAATGAGTACATGCCGTGTAGTGTGACTACATGTCATGTACCACCTTAACAGGTATACCCCGTGTTGAAGGTCGTACCCTTTCTGTGTGAAATAATGGGTTCACGCCATGTGTCCATTACTACACGCCGTGTAGTCCTTCCCCTCTTACGCGTTACTAGTCAACGGCTATGTGACATGTTGGAACCATTTCCTTTCCATGTGCAATAAATGGGTACATGACATGTGTCCAAACTAAACTCTGTGTAGTCCCTCCCTGCGTATGCGTTACCCTCAAACTGTGTGTTGACTAGTCAACGGTCGTGGAGCCGTGTTGGAAGCCACATGGAGACTGTGTGAAATAACCAAGTACAAGCCATGTACCATAAAGTACACGCTGTGTACTTTTTATTTTCTTGACTATAAAATGAGGGATCCCCTCCTCCATTTCAAGACACTCCTCTCCTCACCATTCCTTTGAGCAGAGTTCTCCCAAGAGACTCGAAGAATATTTCTTCCATAACTTCTTCGTCCGAGCTCGGATTTACGATCTGTCAGCGGCCAAGATATCGTAACGATGAGGCAGAACTTCCGAGCTTGGATTTGTTGTCTTTCCTTCAGCCTTTCCATTCCGACTTCCATCCGATGAGGTTTTTCTAGGACCCGACATAATTGATGGACACCGATAGACATCTTCTAAGGTTGATTCGGGGGAGCGTTGTGATCCGAACCTGTAGAGGTAGGGATCTTACCTTCGTCTCTCTAAACTATTCATCCTGCGGGGTGGGTATCCCCTTGTTTTCATGAGAAAAAGATGAACCATTAAATGAATATAATAAATAGTTAATGTACGGGGATGTGAAAGTTGTTATGTTCATCTTCATTTATCCTATTGATATGTTTTGAATTGAATATGATTATCCCCACTAAAAATCACAGTCGTTGGGGGCCATTGCTTGCACAATTAAATATTTCCATATCTTTGTAGACCGTTTTTGTGGATGGAACTTTGTGGAATGTGAAAATTGGATAATCATGTAATGTTGGATGTTTAAAATCTAAAACCCTTGTGTGATCACCCTGGTTGAAAAAAAACGGAGAAAATGAACATGTGGGTGTTGTCTTGGATACGTGGAATGTGATGGGGGTGTTTTGTGGGTTTTTTTGGATTGGGTGAGTAGGGGGATGCGGTTGTCTTGGTTTTGGGTTGGTGTAAATGCTATGTTAGTGATGGGCAGTGGGGCTGTGAGAAATGGTATTAAAGGGACAATGATGTACGTGTTCGGTGTGATAGTGGTTATGGTGGTTTGCAGCGGGGCTGCAGGGATGGGTTAGAATGTGTACGGACTATGGGTTGTGAATAATATAATTTAATGGATGGTGGGGCTTGGTAACGGAACGAAAATAATAATCCTGGGGCTGTTTGGCTAATAAGAAGGACTTGGTTGTGTTTCTTGTGTTTTCCTAACATGATTTGTGGATGGCAGTGATATGTTTTACGAATGATCGATGTAGTTGGTTGTGGATAGTTTCCCAGTGGTTATGGAACTAAATAAACTAATTCTGCTAAAACGTGAAAACCTAAATGGGGTTTGTATTTTTTGTTGTATGCATGCCTCATAGTAGTAGTGCTGAGGCACGTGCTCAGATTCTCTGTTTAGAAGCCATAGGTTGGGTTGTGTGTTTGGTATACATATATATATCTGTATCTTTTGTCTTTTATCTCACCCCACACATGTTGAGCACTTAGTGCAGAACACTCCCATTTCATGGGAGAGGGTGTTTTTCCCTTAGTTACTAGATCCTTAATGTTCCTTCTCCCCTAGGATGTGATAGCATGAGGCGACCTTACACCTAAGACTCTCCGGGTTGGTTTTGATTGGGGTATATTTATCCCACGACTCTTCGATAATGTTCTACTTTTTCCGAAGAATCTTCGAGATGAGGCCCTAGTTTGTGCGGGCGGGATATGTGGTTGTGAGGCCCAGGTGAGTGCGGGTGGGATACGTCTTTGTAAGGCCCAAGTGTGTGCGGGTGGGGAGAGTGTGGCAGCGTTAGGACGTTCGCCGTTAGGAAGAGCAGCTAACTTATGGAAAATGGTGTGGGGTACACAATACTCTTGTTTCTTATATACAATTACCTGTTGTGATTGTGTTTTTGGTGAGTGTGGCAGGTGAGGTTGGGTGGATATAATTCTTTGCTAGGATTCTTCTGTTGTTCTCATGGGACATTTGGATGTCTCCCCACTTGTGCACAAGATCATTTGGTTTCCCTACTGAGTATACTTGTATGCTCGCCCTACATTTACTTTCAGGTTTCCATGAGGACTACCAGGGCCATGTAGGAACCTACTAGTCGGACAATTGGAGTTTTTGTAGTTGTTGTACTCTTATTTTCTTTTGGTATTGTACTTTGAGATTTCCTGATCTTGTACATTGTTATAAAATTGTTTAAACATGCACGTGGGATTGGTTTGGGTTTATTTATATACACTTGTTCTTTTCTTTTTTGGGTGGTTGACTTGTCCTATTTCCCAATCCTAAATAATAAAAACGGTAATTCCTCCCACATTTGTGAAAACTCATACCCTTGGTGATAGAAGCCACCCCGGGGCCTACTGGAGGTGGGACACGGGGGTCATTATCTCCCTTTCACCATTTCCAGCTTAGGAGGGGCATCTTTTGTGGGAGGGGTTCGTGACAAATTAAGAATAAATTTTATCTTATATTGAGAATTGGATTTCCATATAAATCAAAATCTGATTTATCTAGATTTCTGAATCCGATTTCATTAGAAATCAGAATCAAATTCACTTATAAATCATTATTTGATTCTCCCAGAAATCGGATTCCCATTATCACAGAAATCATGATCCAATTATCATAGGAAAAAAAATTAATTCTCTCTGAAATCAGACTATATTTTCCATATAAATATGACTCCATTATTTAAAAAATTTATATTACAATTATTACTTTTCCTAGAATATAATTGACAATATTTTTTAAATCCCACATTACACTATCATAAGAATCAGATTAAATAATTTTTTATTGTTAACATATCTCCATAATGTACAGTTTCATTTTATTGGATCATAAATGAGATAATGATTCAAAAGTATGATAATGTTTCTCATAGTAATTTATATTAAACGGTGATGTCAACCCTGTTACAAATTAACTATTTCATGAATACCACATATATATGACTTTCATAAATACCAATGAAATGTGAAAATTGATAATGGATTTAATCCATTGTGAATTTCCCAATAATTTACTTGATATTTTTAGTCATTTAATATATTAGTGTTTTTTTACAGTTTCCATTCCTGAATTTTATTCTTGAATCTCTATGTTGATGTTATTCAGTGAAAAATCTCTTCTCAACATTCCTTGTGAAAATTATGTGGACAAAATGTTCCAGTTGTGAAAATATTTTTCAACCTGTGTAGTGTGAATCCGATGGATACTATTAAAAATATTGGGTTTTGGGGGATAAGAAGATATAGTGGCTAATTACCTGCTTAATCGAGGGCATGTGGGTATAGTAAGACATATATTGATTTTCATATTAAGGCCTTACCCATGTGGGGGTAAGATAGAGATTATTGGAAGTATATATCAAGGGTCCTTCATCTATGGTTGGTGGATAACCATCTCATTAGGTTAAATAAATCCTTTTTTACTTGTTAGTTTTTATATGATTTTTTTTAATCATCCGAATTTATTTTAAAATAGAATAATTTTCTTTATTAAAATTTCTTATTCTTGTATGAATATTGTTTTGAATTCTATACGCTTTATGATAGAATCATTACTTATGAAAAAAAAATTTATGATGCTTTACCAGGTTCATATTATTTTATCCTATGCGATTTAGTTTCTTTTTAAGAATTACAAAGTGATAATGAATTCATCTCAATATACATATTTTAAGATAAATTTTCTTAAGGATAAATACAAAATAATTTAAACCTATAATTCACCCCTCTTGTAATTCATCAAAATAAGTATTCTTTTATTTAACTCTTAAATTAATATTTATTAATAATTCAATGTTAATGTAACATTTTAAGTAATAGAATATATTTTTTATTATATACATTGATTTTTTATTCTTGAACCTATTAAATTGATCTTAATTTAATAATTACAATAATGGAAAATGTATATAAATAAAAATTTTATTATTAATATAAATATTTATAGTAATGTATAAAATATAAAAATATGAAATATAATACACTGTTCTTGGATATTAATATTCGTAAGTCTTCGTTAATGATGTTTGTGCTTTCATGTTTCATTGAAAATAAATAATGTATTTGACTTATATATATATATTTATTCATCCCATTGCCATTAATGTTGCACATATTTTATTTAAATATATTTAACCCATCTTAATTAAATTCCTAATAATGTTTTAAATAATCAAATCACTTTGTGGGGATGGCAGTCCACACGTCCACAATCAATGTTATCGTGTTTCCAAAGAATGATAATCATTGAGGTATGTTTCATACTTTAATTAATGAAGAAAAAATAAATAAAAAATATATTATTTTATAATATGAAAATAAATTTCAACATTTATTAGAACATTGAAATGTGGAAATGCAATAATGAACATCATCGGTTCATGAGGCTATAGTCCTTCGGACTCACGGACGATGCTTGTGCATGCCATTTGATGGATGTGTGATGGATTTTATTTATAACCCCTAAAACAAAAACATATCACAATGATTAATATATTTATATTTTATATAATTATATATTAATAATAATTGATGTGTTGATAAGGAAAGATGCATAACATCTCATTGAAGGATATTACATATTAGTTGGTTTTTTTGGTTTTCCCGAATAAAATTAAATGGATTTATTGGTGCCCAAACTAATCCTTATATGATTAGAGGAAAGCATTTGGGAGATATATGGGATTTAGTTGGATGATCCATATTTCTTTAGAGGCTTTAAAATATTAAGGTAGTAGGTGAATTTTTATAGTGGAGGATGAGTTTATTCTTGTAATTATAAAAAGGTAACCACAATTGAGTGGTCTACCATAAATCACATGTCTCTAATAATGCTTCATTTTCTATACCATAGAGTATTTACTGTAAATATGTCAAAAATTGATTTTAGACACCTGTCTAGGTTATTTCTCCAATTATGTAAATGTTTAACCACTGCAATATCCTTTCATTACCTTATTCGTTTTTATTATTTTAATTTTTATACAAGAATTATTGTAGTGAAATTTTTTTCCCATATCAGAAATAATAATTTTTTATTACTATATATATGGAATTTGTTTTTTAATAAAAATCAAATAAACTACATAAATTATTTTAATATTATTCTCATAGACATGATATAAAAACGGGTCTTTAATCCAAAAAATACAAATCATTGAAATTTTATATATCCTGTTTCAATTTAATATATGTTTTAATGGCCTTAATCGGATTAATTGATGTTTACCAAATCTATATATTCTATGAATCTAATAAAAAAAATTAACTACATATATAAAATTGATTAAAAATAAATTTTAAGTTAAAACTAACTATTTCATACCATTTATCAAAATATGAAATTTCTAACAAAAATAAAAACAATTAAACCATATAAAATTATTAAATTGTTATTTCAAAAATTAATTTTATTTTTTGAAAAAAAATATAAATGTTTTAATGATTATTTTTAAAATTGGTTCTCCATTATAATGATGAAAAATCGCCTTCTTGAAAAAAATTCCTATTATTGAAATTTGATTTAATATTATTGTATGATTTTAAAATATATTGTATGAATGAAATAATTTATTTAGTTCATAATATATTAAATATATGAAAAATTATTAAAAGGGTTTTTTAATTTATTTTTATAAAGTGGTGTCTGTATATAATGAGATTACATTCTTAGAAAATATAATTCATTATTTTCAAATAGTTCGTAATTTTTTGTTGTAATTAATTGATATCTAAATGATTAATTTTCAATAAATTTGTAAATAATATTTCAATACATTTGTGAATGTTATATGGAATATCCATTACTACGTCATTTTTTTAAGTATAATAATATTTTAATATTGATATTAATAGTATATTTTAGTACAGTAAAATTGTTCATTGGGTATAACACATGTTATCGAATCAATGTTGAATTTTTTTTAAAAAATATTAAAAAATAGTGTTTTAGAAAGTTAATTCTAAAAAAATATTTCATTAAGTTAATGAATAATATTTTCATTCATGAAATATAATTAAAATATAATTATTCAATATAAAAAATCTATATTCTGTGTTGCGTGAATGTAAATTATAAAAATGATTTAATTAATTTGAAAAAAAAATCACAAAATATAATGGTGTTACATTCCAACCCACTAAAAACAAATCTCTCCCTCTTAATTTATTTTAATTATAAAATGATTAATACTTGAAACTCCCTTTAATCGAAACCCACATCATAAAAATGAGTACTAAATCATCATTATTTATAATCAATGGTTTGAAAAAAATGTTACCAATAGTTACACATAATAATGTTTCCACAAGGAAGAAAATAAGTGGAAAGTGAAAACATGGACATTGAAGTGAAATAATTCAATCCAATTTTGATGGAGAGTGATATAGAACATAGTTTGGTAAATGTTATTGATTATAATGAAATAACTTAATCACGGTTGAAAAAAGTTCATTGATATCATAACAAATGATGATAAAAGAAATATATTATATTTTAATAAATGTTTTCTTAATGATACATAATTATTAGGAAAGCATATGAATATATGATTTCATAAAAACCTGAACATTTTTTATTTTAAGATCAATTTATACATTTTCTTTTATTAAATGAAATTAGGGTGAATTTTTCAATCCTGAGCATTAATACATCATTATATCCATAAATAAAATGATGGGTAATTCTATATATCTTTTTCATAACTAAATGGATAGTAAAACTTATCAATGTACTATAAATGCCCAAATAGAGAGAAGAAAATTTAATCTCTTCACCCTAATATAAAGTTTAACATAAAACCTTAAATAAATTCTTACCCTTGTTAAGCATTTAACGATAAAATTTAAAAAAATAGATAAAAGGTCAATAAATTTCTCAAAAACATCTTAACATTGAACCCCCAATTTATCATAATGTATATCTTATTTGAAACATACAAACATGGGAATATATTCATCATTAATTTCAATGAAACATGGTAATAATATAAATGTACAGTAATCCATATTAAAAACATTCATGTTTTCTTATTCAAATATTTATTGGATATATTCCATAAATATAAAAATGTCTCGTAATATAACTATGATAACATACTATTATTTTCTAACAATTCCTTATTTACCTCAAATCATTTTTATACTACCCAATTCATTTAGTCGTATCGTATATAGCATTATTCAAAAATCACTACCTCATCATTAGGAATAAATTTGGATTTATCTTCACTTAATCAAAATATAAAATTTCCATTAAATCGCTTTTATAGGCCACCCGAACCATTCAAAATATAAATAAGAATCCATAATAAAAATATTATTATGAAAATATATTAATATATCATGAATAATATAACACAATCATTCAATTTGAAAACGTATAAAAATCATTAATCTAACATTATTCTAACACCATTACTCAAGCTTCGTCGACTTATCCATTAGTACTCCTTTCCTAGAATATGAAATATGAATCATGTATTAAGGTTCCTCATTCACAATGTAATTATTATTCTTACATTTAATCTAATTAAAATCTATTATAACATCCCATACATTTTATATTTCATTTTTGGAACTATTATCATTAGATATATAACCAATAACCATTCCACCTTCTTGAATCTCTTTATGATATTTTCAATTAGAATATCGATTTTCATAAATCACATAATTTGTACATATAAATACTTAAATGTTATTAATGAACCTTTTACTTCCTTCCATTTACTAAAATACGAAATCACAGTGGGTGAAACCCTTGACATTGAATAAACCATTTAACCTAAAAAATTAATTATAAGATGACAAAATAATAAGACATACTTCAAAATCTACTACACCTTAGTATTATCTTAGAGATATACATAGGCATAGCCTTTTAAATATCCTTAGAGATATCACTAATATTTTCTCATCCTAGTTCTGAAGGTTGGATCAACCATTCCATTATGATACCAATTATAGTGAACCTATAATAACATACACTAATACTACATTATTTTAGATTAATATTCAGAACATTATGAAATTAAATTCTGAAGAACTTTAATTGTTTTGTATCTTTTGAAACATAGATCATTTTCTTATAATTAGGAGAAATAATATTAAAATATTCCATATATATTTTCCACATTAATACTCATATATAAAATTTATTCTTAAAAACTAGGAGAAAGGAAACATACTAAAGGGGTGAACATAGATGATTGATAACGTACCATAAATGATATTCATAAGAATATGAAGAGTATAAGTGTAAATTTAATGAAAATAAAATTTTAATGTCATATACCAAATATCAAAGTCAATAAACATGAGTATTAAAATAACGATTATATGTTTATAATACAAAGATAATAAGGGTGATAAATAATCATAACTCCATCATCAACCATAAGATCATATCATATAAGTGTTTAACCATAACAAGTATATAATACCATTTCATGTGTTATGATAACTACAAATACCATGAATAAATTAGAATTGGAAAAACATATTTTCTATAGGGTATCAGGATATACATATTTCACATTGTCGATAAAAACACAACAATTTCCAATTTTGGATTAGTAAACACTAATTTTCTATTGTGGACCATGAGAAATCTATTTCCAATTGTGGATCATCACACAATTGTTTACCAATGTGGATCAAGACACATATTTTTATCATTGTTCGATCAGGATACACCTCTTTCCCATTACAGATCAATCATGTTGACTTTTTTCCCATAACTATATAATGAGATACAAATCATTACCCAACTGTTTATAGGGATATATATTTATCTCATTTCAAATAATGAAATAATATATATTTTCTCCATCACATTATAAACATTCACTATATTATTACCCATGAAATGAAAGTTGTGTTATAAATAATATTCAACATATGATGTCTTAATAAATAAAATCATTCATAATCAGTTGAAAATATCGTAACCCATGAAAACAAGATGGATTGATAATCATTTTAACATATAATACCTATTTAAGGGAAACTGATTTCATAAATTACAATAAATCCTAAAAATAATCAATTTAGAGAAAAATATTATAATGGTTTCCGTAGATTATATCCCCATTAAATAAAAAACTATATCAACAAATGTCATCATAGATGGAGAAATATTATTAAGGGCCATTTTGGATATTTTATTTTTAAAAAAGAAGATATAAAAATACATTTTTATTATAATATGAAATTTTTTTACTTTATATGTAACCTTGTAAACATTTAATGTAGGTATCAAGGAGTATATGGTCATGATGATGGTTAAATCTGGACATACAGAGCATTTCTTTTCCACTAATATATGTTTAGAAAAATGCCTTGATCGAAAAAAGGGAAAGAGATTTCATATAAAATAAATACTAACTAAAACATAAATAATGTTCAAGAAATTTTAATTTAATAATCATAGTAAAAAAAATTTGGAATCATTTTTAGAAAATATGGTTTTGTGAGAACAAAAATTTTGGAATAAAAAGATAAATAATGTGTAATGTTAAAGAATACATTTTATTAATTGTTATAAGTGAAAATAATGTAAAATTTTGGATCATTAAATGAATATATCATTAATATCATGATAATATGTATATTCATGATATTTATTGAGAGATGGATCATAATATTTCATTGATGATTGCTTGATCAAAAAAATCTTGTTAAACTAGGAGATTGTTTCAATAACTTGTTACTACTTTTGAAATTTTGAAGCATAAGCCCTCGTAAATATTAATATTACATGAATATTAAAATACCTTGAATGTATATAGATTCAATTTATAACATTTAAATATTAATTATATACACCACTTATAAAAATATAGGTATAGATCCTAACATTCATATCAAATAAGGAAAATTGAGGAAAATACATTATTGATTATGTAACTTTTTAACCATAAACCTAATGAAATAAATATCATGAAATGAATATGTATTTTTTGAAAAACAGAATTATAATAATAATAGAAAAAAATCATGGGTAATTAAGAAACCACTCAAAATAAATAAGTTTTTAATAAGGCACATGTCTCGCACAAATAAAAGTGAGATGAGAAAACCCTAACCTTAGGTATTGAATTTATTCATATAAATTGATAAATAATGTATAATAAATATATATTAATTATAAATATACTATATAATACTATTATTTTATTTTATACAAAATATGATTTGATTATTTAATTATAAAACCATTCATTAACAATTCGTTGTTAATTTTTATTATTAGTAACATGCATTTGGGTTTTCATATATGTTTTGACTTCTTATTCTTGATACTTTTATAAATATCATCATTTTATTATTTAATGAATATAAGAAATTATAGGAATATCATCAATATTAATTATATGAATATATATAACAAGATATAAAATTAATAAATATTTGATGTAATACACCATAAAGGGAGATTGTTGGTCTTACGTAGATAAGAAAGTTGTTGATGTTTTCATATAATATTGAATGAAATAATGTAAGTGGAATATATTTTTATATATATTATCATTACATTATAATTTTTATTTCTAACATATCATTCAATTTTACTAAACCCACCATTAATACATTCCCTGTAAATTTTGAATGAATCACATCGTTTTGAGGAGATGGTAGTCAATACATCACCAAATGAAGTTATCTTATCAAAAAATATTTAAATATTGAAATGTGTTGTCATATAATAATTTATTAATAAATAATATTACATAAATATCTTAAATTTAATATGAAAATACAAATTAAATCATTATTTACAACCATCAATGGTGGAAATTTACTAACGATCAACACTAAATCGCTTGGTGGCAGTCCGCAATACAAACAAATGATGATTTTTTATCCCATTTGAGGGATGTGTGTGTGTGTAAGTAGAACTATTTAAGAATACTATCATATTATTTAATATAATGAGGTTGTTATATTATCATTTAAAAATAGTAATTCACAAGGTGGATAAGGAAAACAATACAAAAAGTCTTATTGACGGATGTTGCCACTTATTTGGGTTCTTACTTTGGGATTGCTACAAAGGGATAACTTGGTTTTATATCACATAAATATGAGTTTTATATTATTAAAGGTAGGTTGTTATAAAAATAATTTTTTCCCTTTGGATGGAAGTAACGGTCTTGAGAGGTCTGATTAACTATTGGGTCTGAGATCACTTCTATTGTATATGAGTTGCATTCATGAAAATATAAAAATATAACAACTATTGTGAAATATCACTCATATAATGTGTCTCCAATAACCACCCATGATTGATAAAATGGAGGATATGGTCCAACTATGTCCATAAGAAGAATTTTGGACATTTTTAAATCGTTTTGGCCTTATCAAGTATGGCTTAACCATGAAGAAAACTCGTTTTTAACTTAATCTTTATAATTAATTTTAAATACAATCACTAATATTTTCTTAAAAGAACTAGGTCAAAATTACTAAAAAATTATAAATTTTTATTATTTAATATACTATATCCAATTTTACAAATTAAAATTACACATGTGGAGAAAAATAATTTCAAAAATAATTCTTCATATATGATATGAATATGGGGTTTTGGACTAAGAGGGTTCAAAATTTGAAATGTTTTTATATTCAACAACAATGTGAAACTTTCTTTGATGACCAAAATTTTATTACATTGTTAATAATATATCAAAATATCATTTATAATTAATTTATTATTTTATTTATCAATATAAATAAACTACATGAAAAATAAATTTTAAATTAAAATTCATTGTTTTTTGCTTGTTCATCAATATATGAAACAACGCTGATATATTAAAAAATTTATCAGAAAATAAATTTATATTTTACTATTTCAAAAATAACATAATTTTTTCACACTAAAAATTATTGATTTTTCAAAAATCTTATTTAATATTGGATCACCATTAAAAAATGATAAAATTTCCATTTAGAAAAATCTATCTTTATATTTATTTATCTTGATTTATTCTTATCGTATGCCTATCAAATATATTGTATGGGTGTAAAAAATATTATTTAATTAATAATAAATAAATATTATTAAAAACATTGATCAAATTTGTTTTTCATTTACTAAGATAAAATTATATTTGTACAGATAGAAATATATTTCCTAGAATTGGAATTTAATTATTTGAAAATAGTTCTTACGAAAATTTAAATTTAATTAATAACCAATAGAATCATTTTTTATATATGTTTAAATAATATTTTCACACATTAGTTAATCTTATTTGTAACTCTCATTCCAAAAACAGTCCGATTACTATTATAATATTTTAATACCAATATTAATATTATATTCTATTTTGGTGAAACTCATCCTTGCATATAATCAAAAATATAAATGTGTTTTTAGACAGTGTGTAAAAAATCGAAACATAGTTTTTCTTGTACCATAATATATTCTATGATTTGTGTGAAATTCATAAAATGATCAGTGCATTCCTATGACACAAGCTGTAATCTGTGTTGTGTGGAGGCAAAAATATCAAAAAGATTAACTTCATTACAAATTTTGTTTTCCAAAATATTAGAGTATTACAATAATGATTTATAATAACTGTAATAACTAGAAAATTTTGGGGAAAAACACACATAAAAACATTGAAGTTAAGACCTAAAACATTAAACATCTCATTTGATGATTATGCCATTGTAAGATTAAGTTTGTAATTACATCTGATTATTTTATGTTTTATTAATGAAATATTTATGTCTATTTACATTATATATAGACAATAAATTCATTTAATAATTATCACTTTACCATTGTGATCATTTTATCTTTTTTCACAATCTCATTCTTATTGAGATTGTATATTCTTGAATACCAATTGATATAAATTACATGATAATTTATAATAGACACTTTCCTTTTTTGTCCACTTTTTATTTATCATATAATAATGTAGTATTGGTTATTTCCCATTCCTTAATACATAAAATGTTTTTGAAATAGGTTTAAAAAATAAACACTATTTCTCTCTATCTGCAATTTTTTTCCTCCCAAAACTATTTTTTCTAAAAAAAATTCAAATTTAATTAGCAAATTAAAGAATTTATATTAAATGAATTTTCCAGATTTTTTAATCATAAAGAAATATTTTGAATGTAATAATTATGTTTGTTTAAAATTAGTTCCCACTTATTATTTACAAAATTAGACAAAGAATGTTTTGTTTTATTTTTTATGGTATGAAATGAATTTATAGCATTAATGACCACTAAAATGTTTCTAGGAATCATTTATATGATAAAAATGTTGTTTTATAGAATATTTTTATAAAAATATTTAATGAAATTTTAGTTTTCCAATGTGGAATTCAAATATAGTGAATTTAAAAATATTCTTCAAAATGAACATGATATTTTTGTCATGAATATTATTAATGATCTATTTATAATATTCTTCTTCATTAAGGATAATTAAACTTTATCTTACTCTAGAGGGAATATATTTTATTCATTCCATCCTATAACTACATATATATATTGTTTATGATAATTTTGACCAAATAAATTATTTACTTTCACTTCCTTGATTCATGTTTATATTGATTAACCTTCCCATGAATTATTCAAATTCAATTAAATGTAAATGTTATTTATATAGTATAAATTTATTTATTGAAACATATATCATATCAATATATAGAGAAATACATTGAATGTTATTTGATATGTGGGCAAATATGGAAAATAAAAATTCTGTAGTTTATAAATATACATTATTATACAAAAAATTGATTATGTATTAAGTAATTTATTTAATATATAAGGAATTTATTAAACATGTATAACATAGTTTTGTTGACCATTTAATTTAAAAAAAATTATTCACTGATAGTACCATGCAATGAAATCAATAACAAAACAACACATTGTGTTTTTATCAAAGCATGATCTAAACAATATTGTGAAGAACATAGAATGTAGTGTGTTTTAAAACAATATTGAGATAATCTTTGAAGGTAAAACTATCACGTAATTTTAAAATGGTATATAATAATTAATTATCCCATTTATTCAAAATGATTGTATTATTATTTTCCATGAGATATTCATTGTGATAAAATATATAGATGCATTTAATTTTAATGTTATTAATTAAATACCATTTTTTCTCAAATATTTAACTTTTCATATTGATTATTACTTATCTTATCATAGATGTCATGTTATTAAAATGGGTTGTGGGTTTATTTATTTACCCTTCCATATTTATTAATCAGATTTATTCATGACTACATCGACTACAGTTAACCCTTACTGAGAATTTGAGATCACTTTTATCTAGTTTCCATTCACTGTGATTCCTTTAAATTTACTAGGACTAGTATGAATGTATATAATAGATGGAATAGATTTATTATCATAAAAACAAATTCAGTAATTTTTGGGATAAAATTTTATGTAAGAATCATGCACATATGTAATTTAAATAGAATAGTATACTATTTAGTCCTTTAGGATGTGATTCCTTATATCCTATGTTTATGTTATGTAGTAAGACACTATCTATGTGTTATTGGGGTTTATGCCTCTAATGTTTTATCAAATTATTTTTTTATAATCCATGAAAACTATATTTATGAATACAAAGATTCATAAATATAACCATATGATTGAAATTGTTGATTAGATTAGATGGAAAAATGTAATAAATCCAGATTATGATTTGGGGATTACCCATACAATTTTTATTTTCAATTTAAGTGATGTATTAAAAAATTTATGTGATTTAATTTTTTTTATAATAATATGATCTAATCTAGTTTATTTCACCATTTTGAAATGGGTTCATACAGATTGAATTTGATCATATCCAATGCACGTGATCCTAAGAATATTAATGATTTGGCATTTATGCATTTTATTAAATATTTTAAATGTAAATAGTATCCCAATAGTTCTCATCGTATGAGGACATAGTTTAATTTGATGTAATGTTATAAAAAACATATATATGTTTTATGGCATCATAGGGAAGTAAAAGAATAACATGGCTGTTGGGAATAAGATATATAACAGGATGAAGGGAAATTAATATTTTCAAATATGGGATAATTATGGAATGAATAAACGTAAAACATGGATAAATGGAATTTTTGTTTTCTAATGATATTTAGGGAATATCCATCATGACTCTGATTAAAATTTAATTAAATATGTTTTTAAGGAACAATGATTTAACTAAAGAGTTATGGGGAACTATAGAAATAAATACCCTAAGAATCAAAGGAATATAACCAAGAATAACTAATGTATCAAGGTTAGGGTTATGTTATTGATACATCCAAAAAGTAAGGATTAATTTCATTATGTTTGGATCCAGAAAATAATGTCATTTGAGTATTCTATCAATGTTATAATCATTATAATAAAATTGAAATTTATAAGGATTTTAGTGAATTACTTTTTCACTAAGTATTATTTAGCATACGTTGTATGGAATTTATATGGAAGAGAAATTATTTTGTGGAAATTTTAACTTCTTATAAAAAACATGATTATAAAAAATAATAACAAAAAATATGTTCACGATGATGAGATAATTATATTGCGATAAAAATATGATTGATATGGATAAATAATGTTTGATAATATTGACTTCCATGAAATGGATTAATGATTTTTTGATAATGTTTTTATTCTATCAATGATTGAGACGATGATATTTGTTATTAAATAAATATATAAAATAATATGTTATTAAATTATATAACATGGAAGAATTTCCTATATCAATATTGTTTTTCGGTAATTAATATTATTTTTATTTTTCAAAAGAATACAACACTAAGGTTTTCAAATTTTATCAATTTAACATCTTAGAGCATCATTAAATTTTTTCAAGGGAATATAATTTATATCTAGTAACCATCTTTCTTTATTTGTAAGACATAGTTTTGGGAAGAATTAAGGGATAACTATTTAAGTAAGGGATTAAGTTTAACTTCAAGAGTTATTGGATAACATTTTCTGGCCTATTGGTCTTTAGTAAGGAATAGTGGTATATCAAGTTACACATTGATAGATCATATGATCATTTAATAGATAATTATAGTGAATAAATAGTAAATGGTTATTTTTTATATCCATTTATTTTAGTAATAATTGTATTTGGAATTTAAATATAAACCAAAATTGAGGATGCCATCTAAAAAAGCATTCAACAAATGTGATGCAGTTAGGTATCTAAGGGTCAGAGTCAATTCCATAAAGGACACAACCCAAAATCATTTAATATACTTGATTATTATTTCCATACGGAGGTGGATATGAATATTAAAAATGAATTTAAGTCTTCATACCTGAATTAAAGATTGGTATCTTCTCTCTATTATGCCTATTTCAATGGGTTTTTTCAAAAAAAGGAAAGAGAGTTCATATAATTGAAATTCATGATGAATTCATAAAGAAATATGAGATGTTTCATCATTCAATTGATGGAAAATTAGTGCTTGTGAGGGATCAAAAACCATTGATGTTATATTAATAGGTATAAAATTTATCCTCAATATAGGGATCCCAAACTGAATGTGCATTCCAATAGGGAATATATTTTTTCAATTCTTATTTCCAAATTCAAATAAAATGATGAGGGATTGGATCATTGAGACATTTTAATTGTTTTAGGTTCCCTATATATACATTAATGGAGTACATACTTCCATAAAATTATGGTTAGTAATTTTATTAGGTTTGGGTTAAACCCATTGTATTAAAATAGATATATTGGCATCAAAAGATCTTGTTTGATATCTCCTTGGACATATGGGTTCAAATTAAAGTAGATTAGTGAAATTAGAAGTCCATTTTTGTATTCTTTTATATAATTATCATTGGATTATATTTATGATCAATAATTACTAGGATGGTAGTTTTATCAACTAATTATTGTTATTCGACCATTCGTTGTGAATATGAGAAGCCGAGATAATTTTTTGATGTTTGTAATATTATTGGGAATGATTGGAATTCCTATATTAAATTGATCATTCACAAAGTCTTCTTAATTAGAATACATTATTATGCTTTGGGTATAATATAAATGAAGAGGCCGGTGATGTGTGTCGATAATTTTGACCATTGCAGATAAAATAGAGATGATTCTTAGAAACGTTATTGTGAAAATAGTGATGGGATGGTGTGTGTAAAAAATATTATTTTATTTACAATACTTGTACTCATTAAGTTTATTTCAATATGTTGAAAGGTTATGATGTTCTTAGAAATGTTGATTCTACTAATGGGGAATATAGTACCTCAGTGTGAAGATCTATATCTTTTGATCTTATTAAATGCATATGTATATTTCAGAATGTGGATAATGAGCAACTCAACCAAGGAAACATAATTTCTAAATTTTTTTCTTCAAAATTCAAGTTCTCTAAAAGGTTTTTGGGAATATATGGGGATGCCCAGGGTATTATCTATTTTCCACAGATTACAATATAGAATTACTCATCATGGTTTAATAAATATGGTAGATAATGTTGCTTTTCACCTATCGATTTCATAATTCTCCTGTCTAAGTGATGGAGTTAATTCTTTGGCTGGGGACCACACTATTCATGATCCTAATAGCACTTCCTTGCATAAAACCTTTCAGTCTAGGATGGAGAATTCAATCAATATGATGCTCAAAATTATGTAAATTTCCATGAGGAGATCCAAAATTAATTTAATAAATATATAAAATTTAATAAATGGGGAAATGAAACTAATGATAATAGTTATTATTGATAGTCCTCTCAAAAGGGTTCAAAAATTTCTACAATGATTCATTTATGTATGTTATTTTATATCGAAAGTAAAAGATGGCCAATATTAGGGGATGCACTCATACTCCATCAAATTAAAGGCCACTTAATGAATTTTACAATATTCCAAGGACTATGTCGAGTAGATATTATTAGAAGGTTTCAAAAAAACCCAATTTAGAGATCCTTCAAAAAATAAATCAATGTAATTCAATATCTAAATGTGACACATTATATTATTTTGATTATGAACATGTCTGTTCAAATTATGATCATTCACTTTGTTTTATAGGAGAGAGAAGAAACCTATTTATGACAAAATATGCTTTCTTGTTTAATTGTTATTTTATTAAATAAACGACCATATTTTATTTCGTGTGACTAGACTAGTTTGAATATAAATAGAAATAAATACCAATTGCATATAAATGAATAATTTATATTCAAAAAGTATTATATCTGTATAATGGAATTTTATATAAATAAATTAAATTCATTACAATTAGTGAAAGATCCTAATAAAATTTCTATATAATATATATAATAATATTATATGACAATAAAATAATATATTTGATAAGAATAATATTAAAAAAGTCAATTTTGTTGTATAAAATGATGTATTTCTTTAAAAATATTTGTTTTCCACATCTTAATGGTGATTTTGTTTTAAAAATTTGTTTTCCAAAGATTATAAATTTTATATGATATAATAATTCTATTTTTTTATATTAAATTAAATCTTATCCAATGGTGAATTTATTTTATTTTAAATTTATTTTTAATTTGATTATGAATAATTCATAATCCAAGATTTTAGTTGAGAACATACTTTTTATATAAATAATTTCTAAAGGTAATTATATTGTCAATTAGTTTTGAAGAAAAAACAATCAAATTACTTATATAATAATTCAAATTATTTCATTATAATGAACATTATATTGACTCCTGATATAAAACTATTTTGAAAACCTGAACGTTTTCACTTTAGAACAAAAAAGTTTCATTGCGTTAAGGGTTTTAATTTAATTTAAATTTATCCACTTAAATGATTTTAATTTGAAAATATTGATTCCATTTTTTCAATCAGAATGTTATTTAATATATAATGTCGGTAACATAATTTTTAACAACACTAAATAATGAAAATGGTTAAAATTAATTCTATGGAACAAGATAAAAACGAGTTCACTTAGTTGGTAAACATAAAATATATGTTGTAAAAATGACCCACATCAGGTCCAAAACCCATTTCATTGACATATATTGTCCTCTTAACATAACTTATCTAGTTATCTAAATTAAATTGACCTCATATTTGGAAAATATGTGGTCACACTTAACACTATTCAATAATTACAAGTGTGCCACTCAAAAAATATATAAATGGACATCATTATCCTCTCCACAACACTAATTCAAAACATTTAGGATTTCACAATACCCACCAAATAGATTCAAAACTCCAATATTCTATCCCACCTACTATACCTTGGGTATAAATCTATCCTTTTAAAGATTTTGTAAAAACTAAAGAAATATACTTGATAGAGATGTAATGTTCTTCGACAACAATCTTAATTTTATTTCATTAACCAACTCAATTGATATATATTACAACATTATCATATAACATAAATAAATATATTAAATATTATAATAGGAATTTAAATTTATGAAAAAACTACAACTGATTTCACTTATATAAAATATGTTAAGAAATAATTTTTTTTTCTGTGATGGACTACCCCCTTTGGAACTGATGTCGTTCATTTTTCCATCTACACATCTCATGTATGATTATTATGAATAATAAAATAAATATAAATATTATATTTGTGATATTTTTATTATATTTAGTCATTTTATCATATATAAATTTTACATTTCTATTCAATATGAGATATGGTATCGTCGCTCATGTGTATGGAATTCTACCGTGTTGTGAGGCGATGTAAGCATATTTCATTAAATCATTACATGAAAATTCATAAGAAATAATTTTGATAATTATATATTATATAAATTATATAATTAAAATATTCATGAAATTTAATTATTATTAAAATATAATATATCATTTTATTTATTTATTTTTTCACTCAATGAAATATGATAATATAATTCTTGTCTGTCTGGAATGACACCTTAATGATGTTATGTGACTATAATTTCATTACTACGTGTCCCTAATGATATATGTTATTATATAACATGGTATTAATGATATTATTAACATTATTTAATGTTAAAATATTGTTTAACACCATTTCAAAAATGATCATTGAAATATGGAAAATGTTACCCATTGATACGTTTGGCCTACCATCTCAAAGATTCTAACATTATTCATTTTTTGTAACGATCATTCATGATTGATTTTAAAAGTATAATTAATGTATAAATATGATTATTAATTAAGAATTTTTTTAGTAGACAGTATAATTATATAATATTATCATTTATTGGATTTTCATGATAAAAGATGAATGGAAATACAATGTTGTTGGAAAAAGAAAAACATAAAATAATTAATGATTATAAATAATGGATGATAAGATGTAAAAAAGGTACCATATATGATTTTATTATTAACATCATTATTATTTATTTAAATGACATGTTTAAAACCATAATAACTATATTTAATGAATGGTCGACCAAAATGAATCATTATATAGGTGATTTCTTATCAAAATGTACACACATTGGTTTAAACGATTAATTAATTTGTTTCAATGTGATAAAATAATTTTTTCATGAAATTCAATATATTATTTCTATATATAATTTTTATATATGTATTTATAGTGAATAGTGAATGTCTATTCAATTATTAGTTCTCACTAAATTTTTTTATCTTTTTAAAAGTTTATTTTGTTATATAATTCTAATCGATATTATTTACACAGGAATATATTTTAAGGTAAACTGCACCATTGTTATTTAATAATACGATCACTATTATTATACATATGTTATTAATATAATTTAAAATTAATATTACCATCTTAAACTCCATAGTTCAAAAAATGTTACAAAAAATTTCATTATAAATATCCATCTTCATTTTTCAATTTGGTCAGAAATATTATTTCTTGCAAAAAAAAATTCTAAAAATGTTGTATCCTTTTAATAATTATTTATTTAATAAATTTAAACAAATTTTTAATATTAAAAAATTGTTAAAATATTATTATTTAGTTATTTTTCAAAAAAAAAATTGTTAGTATTTTATCAAAAAGGAGAAATGATAACATTATTTTATTGTGTATGGAACTAAACAAATTTATAGTTTTCTTCAACAATGTAATGTTATAATGATGATAAATAAGTTAAATTTCTTATTTTAAAATGAAATTATTTTCTAAATGTTTCCAAAAATTTATTTTTTAAAATTGAATATAATATAATAAAATTTTCATAATAATTTTTAAGATAAAAAAATATTTTCGCAAGAATGTTTGTAAAATTTGTTTTATGATATATATATTCATTAATGACGAAAACAAATTAAATTTAGTCCAATTGTAATATATTATATTCATACCATAATATTTATTCTTCTAGATAGTTTTTAATCCTTTTAACCAAGGAATACATTTTTGTACATTTTATATATTAATTATTATAGTCATTAACTTTACCCTAAAATATTAAAATTATATTAAATGCGAGTATTATTTATATTGGATATTTTTTTATTGAAACATGTATCATTTATATATATAGTGTTATGCATTGTATTTTATTTAATATTTGTGGAATGATTAATAAATTTATATCATTTACCTAATATGGATACATTATGATAATGCACATTATTTATGAGTTTAATATATTATTACATACATATCATGTGATTTATAATATCATAAGATGGGTTGGTTACTATTTAATATATGCACATCATTACATTAATAGTCTCAAGTAATGGAATTAGATAATTTTTTTTTTCTTTTAGCCTATAATTTTGTGAACTATCTTATGAAACGTTGTTACAATAATATGTTTTCAAACCATCCAATGAATGGTGTTTATGATGAAGGTTTCATGTACCTGGGAATCATTGAATCAAATAAATACGATTTATGTTCAATCAGACTGCATTTATTAGTATTATACATGATATTTTAACTATTATAAATATATAGATTCATTTTGTTCGCATAATTTTTATTACATAGAATGTGTGGCAAATTTTTTATCATTCCATAATGAAATATTACTTATCTTATCATGATATTCATGTTATTTAAATTTCACTTCTCTTCATTTATTTATAATATCATATTGATAATGATTTTTTATTCTAGAGTTTTTCTACTTTACATATCCATTTATAAGTGTTTGAGCTCAACCATATCATGTTTCATTTCACATGGATTAAGTGAAGTTTACTATTAATGATATTCCAAGATATAAAAGAAAAAATGGGGTTATTCATGATAACAAATATGTAGTAATTTTTGTATTCAAATGTGACGTTAGGCTCAATTATATATCATTTTACTAATACTATGAAACTATTATATTATTGAAGATTAAATCCCATACAACCTATAGTGGTGTAATGTACTATGACATTATCCTCGTGCTACAAGGGACAGGGTGGCTATATTTTTTATTGGGAATATATTTTTTCACCATCAATTGGTGATTTACCAATCAAATGTCCACCATTTTGAAATATTGCGCTCCATGTAATTGATCAAACAAGTGATCTATCCCTGGAAGGGGATACTTTTTCATTATCAAGAATTTCTTTATCTTAGAATACTCACTAGAGAGGCACATTAATCCATCCTCCATCTTTATGAAGAGAACCCGGACACCCCCTAAAATGATGCACATAAAAATATAAACCCATTTTCTATATTCTATTTTAACCAATTATTCGTTTCTACAATATTATTATATAAAGATTCATGGATATAAGAAAAGATCCATGTATGAGTTCTATTGAGAAATCCACATCTATTTATGGAGGAATATAGTGTAATTTATCCGACAAAAAATCCATAAAATGGCCCCTAATTAGAAAGTTATCGATAATGATTCAATCATAAATATAAATCATTTGACATAGATATTATTGGTCATGTGAATATAACTTAAACAATAATATAAAATATTCTGATGTTGATTCATTCTACTACGTAAAATTAAAAAAAATAGTATTTCTCACGATGTAAATAGTGATATCCCATTTTCAAACCTTGACGTTTGGTTACTATAAGGATAGCCAATATATGCCTAATTATTCATCAAACTACACTAATGTATATAATAAAATCTGTTCAAATAGGTTAGTACATAAAATTGATATGACATTTAATATATACATTTGATGTAATAACTGATCTATTTTTTATTCCCACATGATGCTAAACCCCCATGATTAGAGTAATAATTGGAATTTTTATACTAAACATATATTATATGAATTAATGTGTAAAAATATAATAATACAGTATTTTAACTATTCAAGAATCAATATCTAGTGTACAAATCACAACATTATTATAATGATCCCTCATAATGATTTTGAATACATATTACCTTACTTGTTTCCATAGAGGTTTTTTTGTTGATTGACTATGAAAAACATTGTCATTGTGCATTTACATGAATAAAATGTATTTTACTTGTTGTTATTATACTACACATCAGGAATTTTTTTTATCCATTCCTTCTATTATTATTCCACATTAGTGGGATTCTACATTTATGTTCGACATTGATTATCCTAATTCCCCTCTAATCCTCATATGTATCATTATCTGGTTCCCTTGATTTAGAATCTAGGATTTTTATTTCTAATCTTCTGACATATATAATGGTTAGTTTCCATTCCACTATGATATTTATCCATGTTTCCTCTAGATGAATACACTACTATATGATTTTTGTTTCATGGACTGGAGGCCATGAAGAGTCTCCAATATCAATATATTTTGTTAGAAAAAAAGTAAATATATTTTTAGCTATAACTATTTAAAATCACCAATGAATTTCATATATATTTCCTTAATATATTAATTAAAATATATATATAATTTTTAGTATTGTTGACTTATTAATACAAAAAAAATTCAATCCTTGGATATTTTTCATCATACATCTTTAAATACTCATATTTCAATTTGTTCATTTTGAGGAACACCAATTATATTTCGAGATGAATATTTTAGTGAAAACTTTATTATAAATTGTTTTCAATAATACATACATTTCCATTGGAAGAATATTTGATTTGAAAATCATGATCTTGATCAGTTTCATCCCATGATCTGGTTACCATACAAGGTGATCATCAAGAATCAAGGATCTCTCTTGTTGAAAGCATTGAAGGGAAAATATATAATCTCAATTGTATTAATCCATCGATATATTTTCAAAGGATTAAAAGATTCGATAATGATTGGATACATCAATAAAAAAATACATGACCATTAAATTCATATTATTGTTAGAAAGAGTTAATTCCAAATGATTCAAATTTTAAGTCATGTCATGAGTTGGCTTGGAAGAAACATCAACGAAGTTCTCTGCTCTCACTAACTTAAAAAAATTATTCTAATAATAGATTTTCATTACATTTCAAATAAACTTTAACTGTATAATAATTTATCTTCTTTAGTTCTAAAAATATGATTTATTTAAATATAATCAGGTATGGGGATACATAAATTAATAAGAATAAAAATATTTAAACAATTAAAATATAATGAATAACATATAAATCAATATATAATAAAAACTTAAGAACATTTATATTTCAATAAATGTTACCATTTTAATTATTATTATTATTATTCGTTTTCACCCAAGAATATATTCAAGTCCAACATAATGGTGCATATTATGTTGTTAAATTTTCAAAAGTATATACCTCTTGAGAGGAAACCTAGACGTGAAATTAGGTCTATTTGGCATGCCAAGTGTTATGGTATGTCATAATCATAATATGTTATTATCAAAGTTATTACTCCATCGTATAACTATTATAATGATTCTACAGTTGTAAAATCTATGTAGGAATGTAAATTCAAAGAAATCACATGCTCTATACACCACAAAAATTCATGGATATTCTATAATACAGGGAATTATCCCCAGAATTATCAATTATTTTCTGAATAATGTGTTGTATTTTTTATCACCAAAAATTAATATACTAATCATTGATACTATGAATTATATCCCAAAACATTTTACAAATGTTTCAAATACACTTTATAACCAGGAGGATAATAGAAACAAAGTGGTTATCTAATACCCCAATTATACAAATAAATATGATAAGGTTTAACTAAAATTGATTCAATGTTAGAAATTGATGTTATAAAATAATGGAATCATGATAATTTAAATGGGAGCATAGAGTACTATAACGGATTAGGTTTAATTCCTAATCACATTAATAATTTATCATGAAAAAAATAATAACCAATTCATTAAATCACATTCTTGGTAGGAAAACCATAAGAAGATAATAAATATTTTCCCCCAAAATTTTTTTTTATCTTACTATATTATCGTAATAATTACCCATTGAATGATATTGTATGTATAATAATTCCTCATATAATAATCAATGTAAATTTCAAAAAAATGATTTTGAGAAATGTTCATAAGAAATGTATTTACCTTTAAATGGAATGGATACTATGAATGGTATATATGGGGGAATAATATATATTTATGATTTATAATCGAAAAAAACATTAATGAGATTGAGAGAGTGATATATAATTTCAGTTAAATAGAGAACAATCATAACACAATGAAAAATGTATGTTCAAAGTGATTCTTACCTTGAGTTTGTCTTTTAGTATACATTATTTATCCTCATAAATTAATAAGATAAATTAAATTATTAACTTTATCAGAACAATTATTAATTTAATTATTTATTTTTTGTAATTTTATACCATGTTATAAATAATTACATCACATCTCTTTGGGTGTTTGATAACATTCGACTCATATGTCTCAAATAACATCAGTGGGTTAAATATTGACAATGAGATCCTTAAAAATTGATATCCCAAATTAAAATAATTAAATTATAATAATTTTTATTAAAAAAATGTAATTCTAAAACATTGAATTAAATATTATATGGAATAATGAAATATATTACACAAATGGGGATCGTAGATCGTATATTCAAATGTGGAGCATTTCTATTTTTCAATTATCATCATGAAAGGATGGTATGTATTATTTTATCAATATATAAATATAAATATATCATAAATACTTTTTCCCTTTAAATAAACTCATATATCTAAATCTTGTGATGTGGTAATCAAAAATGAATCTTATCACGTCATGGAGGTGGTAACCCACACATACACACGAACAATGTGACCGATATTCAATGATTGAAAAGGTATGAAATCAAATGATATATTATATATAGGTAATGATGATAATGTAATTAACATATTATCTATGTACTAAATATATCAATACTACCAGCTATGATAATTGGTTTTGGAAAGAAATTATTCGTTCTTTTGCAGTATTCTTCCATATAAATGAATGATTGTTTAATTCCCCCTTTGGTAGAAGAGAAGATGAATATAGGTCATTACGTTAAAATAATATCATCATAGTATATGAAATATAATTATATTTTTATATACTACTATTTTGTGATGTTTTTATGGTGTAAAAAGAAGGAATACAACTGAATAATTTGGTTAAAATGTATACCTCTTATTTTTATAACCTCATTTTTTTCACCTTAAGAAATATTTAATTGTTATTCATCCAAATAAAATGACTATATGAATAGAGGATGAATTTTATGAATTTATTTTTCTAGGTTTTTTTCTGTACTAAAAGGATATTGAATTATTAAGATAGGATAATTGATTGTTCCCTTTTATAAGTGAGGGGAGGGGCAGTCATCAAATTACCCAAAATAATAAATTAATATAAATTAATTTTCTTGGGAAAAGGATTCAGGATAATATAATTCGACTATTTGAAAATAATTGGTTGAAATTAATTCATTTAACATGTTTTGGTCATTTTTATAATAATTATTTACACATATATCATTGTCTCGACCCACATAAATTTGTTTTTAACCATTACCACAATAATGGTGTTTTTACAGTTATGGGAAAATATAGATACTATTAAATTAAAATTAATGAATAAATAAAATATATATTACATATATAAATCAATTACTCAATGATACTACTTTTTGGAATTTTAAATCATTTATTTAAATATTTTTGCTCATAAATATTATTAATATAAATCGTGGAATTATTAATTTATTTTAGTGTTAAAGAAATAAATAGATAGATTTAATAAAAATATAATCTTTTAGCATAAAAGATATATGATATATTATTATTTAATTTAATTCTACAATAATATTTATTTCAAATTATAATATATCTATATTTTTTAAAAAATTTATTTTACATTCTTGTTAATTGAATAAATACTATGTAGGCATATCATATGAATTTATTATAATTATTTCATTACAAATAAAATGATATAAACAAATAAGAGAAAATTTTATTTATATCTCATGAAACTATTTAAAGCTATTTGTATCCTTTATTATCCTTATGTCAAAAAATATGAGATAATATTTAAAAGAGAATTTAATTTTTGATATTTCTTTACATTGAATATTTTAAAGGAAAACATCATGGTAAAATAGAAAACATTTCCTATATTCAATGTTCAATGGATTATATAAAAAATATAAATATGAAATAAAATTAAGGAATGTTTTTTGATTACTTTTTAGCCAATATTATATTATTTTTTCCCTATAATTAACCCATTTTACCTTAATTCAGTTATATAAATTTACTACATAGGCTATTCCTAATGAAAGTTGGAATTATTTTATTAATATGTTAATATTGATTTTTATAATCAAATAAATTATGTGGAATAATTTAGTTGAAAATTATAACTATAATAAATAATGAAAAACATTGTTTTTAGAAAAAAATTTACTTTTATGTATAACACTATTTTATAACAAATTCAAGTATAAAATTAATTAAAATAAACTTAAATGAATTTTTTTTACTATAAATTAATTAATAAAATTTTATAAATAAATGAAAGAATAATTTAACTTTTATTTAATATGAAAAAATAATGTTTTCAATAAAAATATTTATTTTTTACAACTCAGTGAAAAATTTCTACCTTCCAAAAGATACAATATTTTCAACCCAAGATAATTTTTATATTTTGACCTCAATTTATTTCCATTATGTAAACTTTAAATTCAATGATTTCCATAAATTTATTATACTATTGTTTCCCAAAAAATTATTTTCTAATGAAATATTATTTTTGACGAATAATATGATTTACTATAAACTGAATAATCGATTTCTATGAATATATGAATTTTTCATATTGTTTATATAATTATATTTAATTGATTAGTAAATTCTATTTATAGAAGTAAAATTATTTGTTAGTTTATAATTATAAAATATTAATATTAATATATCACAGTGCATTTTAGAATGATGTTTCATTTCATATTTTCAATTGAACAATATATTTATTTTGAAATCATAAGGTGTTATAATATGATCCGAAATCAATATGAACATAAAATTTGGGAGAATAATAATTTTTTGGTTGAATATATTTTTTCATAATACAAAATTTAATATCCATGCTTATGGTAGTAGGAAAAATATACATAAATAGGTGTGTAGTATTGAGAGAAATAATATCCAAAAAACATCATTTCATCCATTATGGAAGTGAATAACATTATAATTCATAATAATAATAAATAATTTAACCCATTTATAATGAATTTTAAATATATTATTATGTTAACTGTAATATCCATTTTCATTATTTCGTGTACTTCATCTGCATTGTATTGGTCATACATTGTTTGGGGAAACTCTTGTGTTTTTATACGTAAAATTTTGAAATTTTATTGATCTTTTTTTTCTTTTATTTTTTAAATTGTTAAGGGAAACTAGATAGTTCTTCCTTATAAATATTTTGGAATATATTGTGGATATGGGAGGGGAAGATGATTTTTACAACCCAGTGGCTTATCCCTAAAAATTTATTTATAAAAAGTGGGTATTTTCATTGTTAAATCTTTATTAAAGTAACAATGTGGTCAAAATGTGATCCACAAACAGAAGGTTTATAGTTTGAATTTCATGAGAACATGGTGTCTACTACATATGTGGGACATACATCAAATCATTCACATAGTTGTTAGTTCCACCAATTATTTTACTAAAAAAATTTAACCCAATTATAAACCTTAATCAAAATCACATGAACCTAATATGTAAATTAGTCATTGAATTCTCTCAAAATGTTATTTTGAATTTTCTACATTCTTTTATTTTTTATTCAATGCACCAGTGGTCACGTTGGATCATATTCATATAAATGAATAACATATAATGTTGTTTCTTATGGTCTACTATACTATCCACCATAGTGTTTAATATATCATTATGTTATTGATTTTTCTAATCTATGTATTGATGTATCACAATTCAAGGTTTCATCTCTTTACCTAAATCTCTCATGTTCTCATTACAATTCCAATTGTGAATGTTTTTTTGATCATGTGATTAATGGTAGTGGGTTATATAACTCTTTTTATGTATATTTAAATCATATGTTTTATAATTGATTGGAATTGAGATTTTCTTTTTTAAAAAAATTATTGATTTTATATAATTTGATTTTTGATTTAAAAGGGGCATAAATATTTTAAATACCAAAAAAATTATTGATTTGAAGTTGTTTTTGGGGATTTCAGAAAGATTTTGGGTTTATTTTAATTGTATTTGATGAGATGATTTTATTTTATTTTTCAGAATCTTTTCATAAAATGAAATATTATTTGTGAATGTATTAATTGATAAAAACCTATGATTTGTTATTAATATTTAAAATTCAGATCAAAAATTGACTTTGGCCTTTTGAATTATAGTTGATGAACAATATTAAAATGATTTCTTTTACACTGATTTATTGATTAATATTTCTTACTACATATGATAATTGGTATTTAGTTTTTATTATGATACACATGTTAGGACTGTGACTCCTGAGAAATTTATTAATGATTAAAACACTATCAAAAACATCTTTATCATTCTTTTTTGAGATTCTTCCCTTAATGGGTTGTATATTTATTTCCAACAATTTGTCTCTATATGGTATTTTCATGAGTGTTTTAATATGTATCATGAGTTTTAATGATAAATGTGAACTATTATGGTCTAATAGTTCGAAAATAATACACCTTAGGTCATCATAGCATGGTATTGTGTTGTGTTTTTTTAATTATATATTCCTTTTATTATAGAACAATTTTATTCAATTTATGTATTTTGTATTGAAATTTTATAAAAATTATCATTTAGAAATGTTTTATATATTTTCAATCCTTTGATTTGAAATAAATATTTATTGAATTTATTTTAATAACATAACATTCCAAGTATTATTTTAAATTAAAAGGATAATTTAATTAAATTTTATTGAATTGAATATGTAAAACATGTTCAATCTATAATGGTATATTTAAATCACACCCTAACATATCCTATGGGTACTTATAGATCATCTTGGACATGTTTATGTGATGGGAAAAAACCTCATGGATAAGGTGGATGTACTTGATTTGAGGTGCCTAGAGTGATGTAGTTGAGAAGTGGGGAAGTGATCCACTTGTTATAAGGGTTTTTTCTTTCTTTCTTTCTTTTCATATGATGGATCATCCGATAATTTTATGTTTTTTGTATTTTTTATAGATTTATTCTTTTATATACTCCTTAGAGTCTGTTGGAAAAAATTGTATCTTTTATCATCCATTTTTTTTGGAAAACCCATTCAATTTTGATCTACATATGAATATAGTTGTTATTCCCCAACCAAATATATCATGAATACCCTTTGATATATATCCTAACTATCACAAGAATCTGGGTTCTAGGGTATTGAAGATATATTGTGATAAAGTATAATCAAAGAGAGGTTTCTAACTTTTCCTTAACAAAGATATATAATATAGGATTTTCATGAAGGTAGAATGATGTATATTTAGGACAAAGGACATAGTTATGTGTAATTATCTCACTATAAATCCATTTAATGATCATTTCAGCTCCATTTTTGTTATAAAAATGCTTCGTTAATGATTTATTTGATATTAATTTACCCGTATCCCTATATATTGTTTTTATTATTTTTGAAATCCTTATCATTCACTATTCATGAAGGAATTTTTATTCACTTATCTATTATTTGATTTAATGATCTATGTATCATGGTAGATGCTTTCAATCTTATTTTTAGATATTGTTTATCATCATTCATCCATGTAAATATTTTAGATGGAAAAAAGAGGATGTTTCTGGGGAACCAATAAATGGGAATCCTCTGGGAGACTATAATCATTTTTAGATAGTGGTCCATGTAATCAATAATATGGGATAAGTATATTCACTATTTTCTATTCAGGATCCAGTTGTGACACCATAATGGAATGATCTATATATTATACTCTATAGTTTCATTAGAATATATCTCTAGTTTTTCTACATTAATGTGATCCTTAATAGCCTGAGTGTTGGTAAAAAATATATATAGAATTTTTGAGTTCATCAAAACAACAAATTAAATTATGGTGGAATTTTTACCATTTAATATTGATGGGAATATCATGAGATAGTGTGAATATATTGATACTTTTAGCAAAGATAATTTTTCCTATTCAAAATACATTACATATATATTCATTGAGAAGATATATCAATAATACAAGATTTTGAAAAATTATATTCTGTTTATATGCATCATGAAAGATAATTAAACAATGACAGAAGAAGGTAAACATTTTTCAAGGCATGTTTAGTTTTCATATGAGGTAGTGGGGAATGAGAAACAATTGAGATAAATGTTTGATATAATCTGACATGATGAAATACAGTCACAATTATTCAATTTGAAGATAAAATATTATATTGAAATTCTACATAGAGAATTGATGGATGACCTTTCCCTTCCTGGTAAGTGAAATTATATGAGAGTTATTTGTCCTCCAAGTGTAAGTTCTATGAGATCCATTAAACTAAATAGAGAGATCAAATAATATCATTATTCATCCAAATAGTAGTCATCATCATGTTCTCAATCACTTATTGGTAGAGGACCTATTAATTTCTTTCAGTTTTGTAAGGATGATAATTGAGTATGATTTTCACTATGTCACCCAAGATCCATTTTCCGTTAACATTCTGTTGTGGCATGAAAATTTTAAATTAAATATTTCATCTCTATGAAGTGGAATATTCTAGTCAGTTTTTAGTAGTATTACTGTGAAATTGGATTCTTTAAGAACAATGGTTTTAAAGAAACATGAATCCAATTTTTTTATTCAAGTAGTTTAAAAGGAACTAAAAAAGATGTCGTGTCCAATGATAGTTTGAGTTACTATTATTATAGATCATCTTTTGAGAATTATTTGTTTGGAAAATGTTCATCTAAAAAATTTATATCAACTTGTGTGGTTAACCGTCTAAAAATAACAAAAAATATTTTATCTTTTCTAATTGATATTATTGTTCCCGTTTGAGTAAAGAGATATAATATCATCAAAATGATACTTCTATTTTATATTTATGAAATTATGGTATTTAATATAATTTTTCATCTTTAAAGTTGAATGATGTCCAAATAATTTTCAATATGGATTAGTAGATTTCACATAACTTCAAAATTGGTTTTTACATTCACCATGAGTCCTTTACGGTTTTATATAGGGTGTGTTTTTATTTTCATGGAGATTCAATCCTTACGTAGAGTATAGGTGAAGATCATTTTATAGTGTTGGGTATGGCAATGCTATTTTTTTCTTATGACATGGAGATATATTCATTGAATGATGATATGACTAAGTATTCATTTAGTTATTAGAGGTTTTTTATTCTCATTTATATGTATTTCCACTGGAAAGGTTAGTGTAGTTTTTGATTTATTTTATAAAAGGTACTCATCCCATTTATACTCACTCTAACCTCATTCCACCCACTTATTTGAATGAGATGAATATATAAATTCTTGATTTTTATAAATTGGAATTATATGTATCAGTGTGTGACCTTAGCAGTGCCATTTTATTCTCAATGAAACATAACTAGACACATCACCTATATGGTGATTAATGAATACACAATCATATTACAGTAATGAATATATATCTGACATAATGGATTATGGAATTATTTGACAATTTTAAATGGAAAAAATGGTTCATTAAGAGTTATATTTATTCTAGTTATCACTAGTTGAGGATAAATATGTATCACCTTTATATGTATTTCATTAGGAATATTTAAATTAATTACGATATCTTAATATGCCTTTCTTGTTGAATAATTCGTTTATAGTTTTTGTGGCTATTACGAATATGATATTCTGGGAATAGTATATAACACTTATTGTGGTTTCAGTATATGATAGCTCAGTTGAATCAGAAACTAAGGAAAATCATGTGCTTAATTTGAGGGATGTTCATTAAATTTTATGAGATCATATAATTGACATAAATATTTCTAATTCTTATTTCTAGATTTAGGATGTGAGATACATGGGAAACCAGGTCATAAGAAATGATATTTTACATCATCATGAGATGGTGTGAAACACCTTGATATTTTGTAAAATATTTATTTTTTATTATTGAAATTAATTTAAATTCATGATGAATTTAATTTAAATATGTAGAAAATTACATTCACATGGAATATATATGGCTTGCGCTACATGAAACACCTATATTATGTGCATTATATGAAACAAAATGTTTCAAAAAAACATATTTCGATTTTTATATTTATTCAAAAGTGAAAAATATAACCTAGACATTAAGAATAGTAATATAAAAATTAATAATTAACATTCATATATTATTTATAATGTTTTCAAATAAATAAAATATATTTATAATGAAATGCATAATTTTTTTAAAGCCATTATATGTCTTCTGTGAATATTTTCTTAAAGAAACGTTAATTTAGGTCCTTTTATAAACAATGGTAAAATATAATTTAGACACTAATAAATATTTAATTTGATAAAATGAAAATAATTTTTTATAATGAAATATATAATTTTGTTTTCCCTAAATAGTCTCTAAGCTTAAATAATTTTATTATAAAAGACTCAATTTTTATAATAAATCCTTCCATATATTGTTTTTGGTGAAAAACAAAATGATTTACTTGATAAACAGTTAACACCCTACCTCAAACATCGTTCATTTATTTTATTATCCACTCCCAAAAATAATTTAATTGCAATATTTTATTTCATAAAATAGTTATCTTAAATATTTTATTATGTTTGTATTCAATAGTTTTGATCTAAATGTACACACACCTCCACCTAATGTCAAACGAATATAGTGTTTATGTGTTAGGTGAACTATCGCCCCACAGGCCTAGGATTTATTAGATTTATTATAACACCTATAATGGTTGAAATAATGATTGAAACCATATTTAAATATTTTTTATATTACATTAATTTTAACTTTAAACATATTTAATAAATTTAAAACACATATCTTTATTCTTTTTATTTTATGAAATGCATTAATTTCATTTTACAATGTGTGGTCTACCGCCCCCTCAAAGCGATATGATTTTTTCCCACACTATGTGAGAAGTAATAAGGATCAGTTTAGATAAAATATATGCTATATATTATATAAAATTTAATCTATAATAATGATTTATATATGTATATATTAATTTATTTCATTTACTCTATCTTTTTCAAACCATAATTTAACAGAATCAATGTTCTTGCGTACATAAAACCTACCATAACCTTGAATTTTGTATTCCATTTCACAGTTATATATTATAAAGATTATTATAACAAAAATTTAATGAATATAAATTATTTTTATATAATGGTTTACATTCTAAAAATCTTTATATATTTATAAGCACCGATGATGTAACAAATTATGTCACTGGCGATGAACAAACAAAATGTTACCCAACGTGAAACCTTAAAAAAATATTGTTAAAATTAGGTTAATATAAAATCATATATGGAATTAAAAATAATAGTATGACTCTTGAAAATAGGTATAAAAAACTAAATTTATTAAACTAGAATTATTTTTAGTTCAATAATAGTTCAGACATGAGGTGATGGGATTTTATCTAACTTCTTATTTATGTGAGCTACACGCCTTATTAGCGACACTTTCATTTTGTGTGGTGTATATAAATCCCATGTATTTATTTTAGAAATTTTAATACTAAAATTTTGGGTTTTTACATATCAATATTATGATAATTTTCACTTTAGAATATGTTTCATAATTTATTAAACCGGAAAAATAGTTTTGTATTAATTTTCCTTCATTGAGGATCATGTTTTGTTAAGAAAATAAATAATATTTTGAGATGTATATACCTAAATTTTACATCTTATATAATTAATATCATTATTATAATGCTATTTTTGGATTAATTTAATTTCCTTTTCCTAAATTGACAGTATGATCCCATGTTACTAAGTGATATGATTTTATAAAAACTATATCATCGCTTTTTGAGATTGTTAATTATTATGATTATTTGAATAAATATTATGAACAAAAAATAAAAAAGCACATGAATTTATTTATACTATTGTTATTAAATATATAAAATTTTATTAATTTCATTTTCCCACACCATTATAATTAATATAATTTATAAAATAATTCTAGGAATATCTTGATATATTTATCTCTTCGGTAGGAAATCTATTTAATTAAAAAAAATGTTTAAAAAATGTTTTAATGTGATCCATGATGAAAATTTTCCTGGAAAAAGAAATTTAGTAATGTTTTATTTATTTGTAATATTTCATTACATGTTATCAAAGCCATTTTAAAATAAATAATTTTTTAAAATGTTTTAATGTTTCTTATATAGGTTTTGAAAGATAATGATTCGAAATTGTTTTCTATATTAAATTATAAGTGTTAATTGAAAACATTTTTAAAAATTAATTAAATATTGTTTTATATGTTTTCAAGGAAATAGTTTTTCAAAAAAAAAAGTCAATAATTCATTAAAATATTTAATGTTATTTTAAAAAGAACATTTTTTAAATGATTTTTTGTTTTAATGAGAAATTTTAAATGAATAATGAATATTTTACTCAAGATATATTTTAAAAATATATGTAAATTTTATTTTACCTATAAGGTTTCATCAGTGGATGTTATACATTACGTTCTATGAAATAATCCGAAGGATTAATTCTTATTCGTTCATGAATCGTTTAGGTTATATTACAGTGGTGTTAATAAAACACATATCTCATGGATTGATTATATTATTTTAAACCCTTCTTATAAATAATGTTTTTTCTTATGATTAAATTATTTTGAATCATGTGTAATTTTCTATATATTTTGGAAAGATAACGTGTTTATGATACTTATTTCATTCCATGGATTACAATATGATTATTTATGTGTTTGTTTAACAAGTGTGTATGATTTTATTGGGAGATGGTTGGAACCTATATCTCTATATAATGAATTGGGTTTACATTTAAACCTGGTTCAGTAATAAAGGGCTTGAATGGGGTGTGAACCGATTTCAGTAAATGAATTTTTCCACAATGATGGCGTTTGAATAAATTCATGAAATAATAATTAAATAATTATATATGATTATATTTCATCCAAAATTTCTTATCTTATTCCAATGATATAATTTCATGGATTATATTCATTATTTACATATGATTTATGTCTTATTAACTCAATGATTTATTCCATGTTTCATGTTTATGATCTTTGGTATGTATGGTATAGTATCCTATTTTCATGACCATGTTCTCATACTCTTAAGATAATTTTTATTCTTATATGTCTCCATTGTTTAACCGTACTGAGCAACTAAGATCATCCCTTATTATATTTCCTTTCCTAGTTTATGATGATATATTTCTTGATTGATATATATAAGATGGGTGATAGGCTTAGATATCCGAGTGGAAGATAAATTTTCTTCTATCATGTAACAGTGATTAAATTTCGATATTTCGAATCATATTAAACAAAAATATACTTTATGCATTTTTTGTATAATTATTTACTATTCATCAAAAATTATTTGATATTAATATATGAAAATAGGGGGTTGTTATTTTTGGAATCAAAGCAATGGTTCAGTCAATCTTTATAAACAAGAATGAAAAAAATATTGAGATATATATGTATTTTTATAATGAAATGTCTATGTATATGTCAAACGGAAAGTATAAGGATGAGTTAAATATTATGAAAATGTCCTTGAATTTTTGTAAAGGATTATGTGAGTGGTGTTCATTAAATACATCCATGTATTAATAATACAAATGGTTGTGTCTCTAGTATAGATGTACCTATGGGTAAGAACTCTAACATGATGTACCATGCCAGACATAGGGTATTCTTGTACATGATAACAAGCCTTGTTGCAAACCAGGTTTAACACTTTAATGAGATATTCTTTGGGAAATTATAATCACTTTATGAACTATAATGTAGTATTAAAATGGGCGATAACAATTAATAACCCAAGAAAATCCTACCATTTCATTTATTAATGATCTATGAGACATGATTTATGAACCCAATAAGTATTTTTTCTGGATTACATATTATCCAAATAAGATAAATGTTTCTCACACTATGATTTGTTATTTTATAAATTCAAGTAAACTAGAGGGAACATAATTATCATTTATTTTTTTATATGTGGATTGTATGGGAAGTATGACAATAGATTTCCCATGTTTAAATCTCATAAATATAATCTATATTGTGTTACAATTATGGGTTATACTCTTGATGATATTGAGACCACAAAAAACATATGAAATGTATGTGATTTTTTTCCAGTATTATTTTCATTAATAAAAATATGAAATATTAGTTTGAGGATGAGGATCCTTAGGACAGGAATCCTAATTCTTATTCTTGTATAGTTGTGTTAATGTTTATTTTGATGACTCTTGAGTAAGGGATTAATAATTATTTTTGATGAATGAAGTATTTATTTTTTGGAATTCAGAGCTTATGTTATATTAATCCTGAAATATATATATTTTTAAAATATAAGTACTCATTAAGGATTTAAAATTTAATGTAGAATGGTAATGATGAAAAAGATAATATATTTTGTGGAAAGATTAAATTTTCATTAAGAATGCATGTCTTCCTACATTACTTATGGAAATAACTGGAATATATAATGAGAATATTCACTTAATTGAAATGATAGAAGCATGTTATTCTTTGTGATATAAGGGGATCATTGATATGATGATTTCATGAATTTCATTATGATGATAGAAGATCTCTTATAGTATAATGTTTATAAGGTTATCAATTTATCGAATGTTTATGTTAAAAATTAGTTGAATTTTATTAAAAAAAGTGTTATCCCTCTATATGATGATTTATCCAAATTGGATAGCCTATTCAGACTACATTTTTTTGAAGATAACTTATAGGATGGAATATTATGGGTTTAATGATCAATTATTACTTCAAAAATCAAAAATCCATAGTACTTTTTAGATATATAGGGGAATTGTATCAAGGAACAACAATGGGATTTGTTTTCAAAACACATACAAGTATATATTATCATGCCAATTATTCAACATTTTGAAAAATGACATTGAAACAAAAAATGTTGTCAAGTACCATCATTTTGATGAATCAAAAAGTCCCATACGTCATCACATATGAAATACCATTTTTTTTTACATTTTCATTACTATGTTCTCTACCATTCTCCATCAGAACATTAATGTATGATTTACCATCCATGTCCTTGTTTTCCCTTCTCACATATGTTCTCCTATTTCCGAGTCTTATTATAGGTCACTTTGGGTAACCATTGTCTTTTAAAAATTCACTTTTTATGGGACCGATTACTATTCATTTTTTATTCGGTTTTCTATGAATTAAAATTAAAATTATTAAATTTAGGATAACCCACATGAATTTTGAGGAAAAGTTATTGTTATGTAGTGCAGAATGTAATACCCCATGATTTTGTGATATATTTTTTCCTTTTTAAAATGAATTAATTTTCATTGATTTATTTCATTTTAATAATTGAAATATTCATTTTTCATGATAAAAAGAATCTTGAAATACATTCAACAAATAATTTTTGTGTGTTATACTCATCACTGAGTTACTATAAACATAGTATTAATAATATAATAATTTTAATGGTATTATTATTACCTTGACGTTGAACATATTTATATTAATAATAAAAACTAAAATTTTAAATATATTTAAAACATTTTAACATAAATATCAAATTAACAATGAAATTTTTTTCTGATGTATTTATATATTATAAAATAATATTTTATTGAAGAAACAAATTTTTTTGTCCTTTTTTTTACAATAGAACATATAAATGTTTGGAATAATTAAAATTGAATTTCATAAAATGAAAATAATTTTTGAATTCAAAATGATGAAAATAGATTTTGGAGAATTTTTGGGATTTTTATGAGAAACATCATATTTGGGGGAAGAGTGAAAAGAACTTCAATTTAGTTAAAAAACTGTCTCATTAAAATAATTATTAGTGTAAATATATATTTTAAAATTTTTAAAGTCACCATAGTCCAATAATGAATATATTAGCCCAAATTAGGTTATTGGAATCATTTTTATTATTGAAATTTTATTTTAAAAGTTATTCAAATATTGAATATTTTTATTTTAAAATCTCGTTTTCTTGCCATCTCAGCAGGATTATTGTTAAATATAATTTTCCTACATCTGTGATGTGATTTTTAAAAAACCTAATATAAAATTTGTAATTAGTATGAAATTTCTATTTTAATTTGAGAAACAAAATTTTTTAACAAAAAAATTTGTGAAAGTGATGAAAATTAATCAAAATGATTAAGGTATGATTAAGATTAATTAAGGACTAAAGAGTAATACTAATGACCAAAATGACATGGAAACTTGTCCAATATCCATTATATTAAAATTATTCGATGGTGTCCCCACTTTTTTCATATTTTATGGGATTTTGGAATATTTTCAAATGGTATTTCAAAATATAAGAAGTTATGTAAGAAAAAATTCAAACAATTAACTTCACTAACATCTATTATTTATATACATAAACAAATGTAAAAACATCATATTTCCATTCTAGATGTCCTCGTTCACGATAGATGAATTATTTTTGTCTTAAAAAATTATCAATAATTTTATTATAGGATTTCGTTACTAAAATGATTACGAAAACCCAATGTAGTGATCATTTAATATATAATTATCTAAAATAAATATAACTATAAATTATAAAAAGTGAAGTGAATTGATTGAATTATTGTGTCAAATAATATCTGACAATTAATATTTCAATTTAAAATTATGCAAACATAATTTATTTTAATTCCATTATTACTGTATATTTTTTTATAATAAAATATTAAGTGTCAAATTTTACATTATTTTAATTTTACAATAAATGATATTCAATTAATTGGTTAAAAATTATTAAAAACAATAAATTCACCCATGTTAATTTTAAAGGGTTATAAAATATCAAATATATTCTATTAAATAAACAATTTATCTTTTATAATTAATATATTTAAATACACATTATAATTTTTTTTATCATTGTCTGTTTTTATGTGTTGTTTTTCAATTCACATACGCATTAAAAAAAATTCCCATGAAACCTAGGATATTTATTTTTTAAATCATGTATCTTATTTATAAATCATAGAATCTATTTTATATTAGAAATACCACTATATATTATTACTATAGAGAAAATTACATAATTTATAAAAGTAGATGCTTAAATAAAAACTAAAATAACAATATTGAGGAATCATTGTAGTTAATGAACCAAATTATTAAAATAATCATATTTTGTTTTTGTATAGATTATTCTGGACCATAAATTTACACCAATCCTTTATTTATCAATTTTTTATGAACATTAGGTAATGAAGTCCTCCAATTACTGAATACCATTTGGAATTTACAAGAGTGCCACTCCACCTCCTCTACAAAAATGAAAAAAAATTTCCCTTACTCACACCTATCAGGACACAATGTCACATAAAAACTCTTCCCATTAGTCTGTAAATATCCCATTAATACTCCCAATATCCTCCAGTTTTCATAAACCCTTTCATGGAATCCCTTTCGCTGCAATCTAGAAGGAATTACCCGATTAAGATGTAATACCCTCCCTGACTATGTTCATTTAATTATTTATCCATTCCGTAAAATATTCATATTACATGATAATTTAAAAATAGTTTATTATATATATAATATGATGTTTTATTGTATGAATTAGACATTAAATTACAAATACTTTCATCTAATGGGTAGCCTACATGTTGTTTACATATATGGTGAACTACCACACCATGAAATGATAATTGTTCATTTTTCTTGTAACAATTATCTTGGTGGAAATTATGATGGTAAATATATTTGTATATTTTATATATAATATTTATTATGTTTTCACTATTATTTAATCCATTTAAACCCCATATATTCACACTTTACATTTATTGAGAATAAGATAATTTTGTTTTAGGATGTGTGGACTACCACCCACTCAAAGCGATGTGATTCGTTGAAAAGCTACTTGGTATGTAATAAGGATGGGTTTAGGAACAAATATGATACATATGACATAATAATTTTACTGGAATAATTATTTATATATGTATATATGAAGTTTCATAATTTACTCTCTTACTTTTAATAGAACAATAAAACAGAAACAACATTCATGCGTATGTATGGAATACCATGTGCATGATTGGTGTATTCCATTTCATATTTCTATATTTTTTATATAATAATAATAATGTAATGTATAATAATTATGTTTACATAATGCTTTAAAATATGGAAATCATGATATATTTACAATGATATGGGATATTCCAAATTATAACACAAATAAAAAAAGAAAATATTACCCGAAGTGAAACAATATCATAAACATGTCAAAAAGAGTCTAATATAAATTCATATATAGTATCGTATATAATAATATGAATCAATTTATTATTTATAATCAACATAATTGTATTTTAATGGATGAATTTTTGAGTACTAGATATTCAATAATGATGATAAAAGGATTTCATCTCACCTTGTATTTCTATGAGAAACATTCCATGTTCATCACTCCTTCATTTTCTGTGGTGTATACACAGACAATAAATTTATTATATGAATATTATTCTATAATTTATGGTTATTTAAATACCCATTTTAAAATATTTATATCATAGTGTATGTGATTCAAATGTTATAAAATCGATAATGTAGTTTTGTCTCACATTTCCTTCTTTCAGACTCATGTTTTATATGCAGCAACCTTATTTTTAGGGGTGTATATACTTATGGATTACATTTTATATCATAAATATTCTTATTTTAATTATATTATATTCTTAATTTTGTTTTATTTTATAACATAGAGAATATTATCCAATGTCACCAAGTGATAACACTTTATTGAAACAATCGCATTTCATTTTGGTATTGTTAATGATTATGCTTATTTGGTGAAATCAAATGAACCATCTTTAAAAAACTAAATATTTTCCATATCCAACTTATATTAAAGATATACCCATTTATTATTTCCATTTTTCTACAATTTTGTACTTATAAAAATTAGTAGTTTTTTTTAAATGAAAACATATTTTTCGCTTTGGTCAGAAACCATTTTTATTAAAAAATCCACATTTTCAAAACAGATTCCAAAAATATTTAAAAATGATTATTTTAGATTACATTCAAGGAAAATTTATTTAAATTTTAATTTATTTTTTTAATGTTTTTTTATAAATTTTTAAAAATATTCAATCAAAAGGGGTTTTAAAATTATTTAATGCTTCTTTTAAATGTTTTGAGGATATTGTTTTTCAAAAAGTTTTCAATATTATTTATTATGATTTCTAGAAAAATATATTTCAATGTATTTTCAATATTACCAATTAAATTTTCATAGAAAAGGAGTTTCCAAAATATTAAATCAAATTATGTTCCATCTATGATAAAATACATTTATGTTACTCATTCCCTTCATGGAAATAATCCAATATTCCCCTTCATATTTTTTATTAAATGGTTTATGCATATATGGAATAATTATTTGATAAGCTTTTATCTTTCTAAGGATATATGCTTTTGAAACACAATTATTCTCATGTGTAATTCTTATGATGAAATTATTATGAAACATGTATCTTTTCAATAGGATATAAGACGATTACATGTTTATGATTCCCATTTCATTTCACTGACTATGATATGAATGTTTATGATTTTTTGGAATATTTATGTTTCAATTCATTATGATATGGGTGGGGACTATATCTCCTTCCAATGCATTGGGTAATTATTTATCTCTCTCGAGATAGACATGGTTATAATGATAAATGAACTCATTTTAGTATTACATGGATGGAATTAGAGTCTAAATATGTTCAATATTACAAGGATGGAATGAGGTGTGAATTTTTCAAATTAATATATGGATGGAATAGGGTGTGATCATAGTTTATTAATAGTAATTTTCAAAAAAATTTACATGAATGTAATGGAATGACACTATAGAAGTCAATGAATATTTTTATGTGTCTTCTGAAATACCATGTTTCTTACAATGTTATTATTTTTTGGATCGTGATCATTACTTTATTATGATTCATTTCTTCTTTCATTCAATTCATTATGTAATAACCTTCAAATTCTCCATAATTTTTTTTGTTTAATACATTGGAATTTTACGAGCCCGCAAAAATTGGCAGCGAATGATTCTTAGGCCTGGTATGCCAGGAATCAATTTCTGATGTATTGTTCAGGTACGTTCAGCAAAAGTATGAGCATGTTTTTATAAATTTTGAACTAGTGATGGGAATTGAAATCAAAGGACACCATTGAACTCGTAGCGCTGGTATTCGGTTAAGGAGACTTCGCCTTTGACAGTAGTGGGTCAAGAATAAAAGTATGTTTTTGGGTTTTCTAGAAAATAATAAAATAACATGGGATTCACTTTATTTTTCTTTGAGAAGCCATGTGGGTGTTTGGAGGTGGGTCCCACTTGATCTATAACATCTTTGTGGAAGTTGGATGTGGGGAAAATCAGGCCATAACCTCCCATGGGAGGTTATGGTGGTGGGTACCACCATGCCTCAACCTCCCATGTGGTGTTAATGTGGTGGGGACTATGAGAGACCACATATCCTCCCAATATGACTATTATGTATGGGGACTACCCGACCCCTATTAATGAGAGGAGATAAAATCTCTCAACTCCCCTCATTAATGAGGGGTTTCCCCTTGAACTCCTCTAACATATATGGTTCCACCACCTCCCCTTTAATTATTTGAGCCAACACAAAATTTATTATTCCAAATCCTACCCATTAATTAATTGAGCCATCTCTTTTAATTAAACATTACAATTTGAATTTTAAACCCAAGAATCTAAAATAATAGACAACCTATTATTTGGAGGGGATATCAATTAACTTTTGGAATTTGGGTGTAATAGTGGGGAGAGAAGATCTTGGGAGAATTAGAATTCTCCAACGAAGAACCCCATCACACAATGGAGAACGAAGAAAGCGTTCTTCCAACAAAGTACGCCGGCAAGAAGCATCTCTGACTTCTTCCTCAGAGGAAACCGATATGGGACGTCTTCAATGACCTAAATCCTTTCTCATCGTCTTCAATGAACAGACACATGATCATGGGATTGAAAGTGTGCAGTGGATGTGATGAACGACGATATCCTCCGTCTTCCTCCCTAAGACTCCGTAGATGACCGATGATTAAGGTAGGGGTTAATTTGAGTAATATTCACTTCCTTTTTCTCTTCATCGGTTGGAAATAAATAATTTCGAAGGTTGTTAAACAATTTAGGTTTATCTTTCTTTCTTCTTGATGAGAAAAATGTTAACACCCATAACGTAGAGGGTGCGGGCCAAACCAATATGGCCTTACCCCTCCGCCGTTCTTGTTTGTGATGATCTTCGGCATGGGGACATAACAATGAAGTGGTGATGAATGTGGAGAAGGTGATAGATGAAGGATGCACTTCCCATGGCCTCTGCATGCTACAACTCGCCCTAGACATGCTGCACTCTATGCAAAACAGCGGCCCTCCGGCCGTGCCACCCTGGCCCCGCTGTTGACCGGCCGAACCGGTTGGGCCACCATGGCCTGCACTACCGTCAGCATCCATGAATGCCCGTCGACCCACCTCCCGGCTCGACCGCGCCCCGCCGGCCTGCCCAACAACCTCCCAGCATGTGCGGCCAACTCTTGTGTGCCCAACCGAAATACTCGTGCCTGCATGCCACACACACTCCACACGCCCCGTGCCTTCCAAGCCACGCCCCTCGAGGCACTCTCGCTGAACCAACCCCATGATTTGGTCAAACCACCCAAATGGCGAGCTGGGCTGGGGCCAGTAGGCTAGGCCGAACCTAACAGGTTGGCCCGCCCAATGGGTCGGGCAATACCCAACATGTCTGAACGGGTAGACCCGGACTGGATCCGCCCCAAGCGGTTCGGACTGGGTCAGCCCGACCCTGTCGGATTGGAATCAGGCCCACCATTGCCCTTTACTTTTTTTTCCATATCTTTGGCACCGAACGACCGTCTAACGAACCATTAGCGACGCTGGGAATCTTTGTGCGCAACAGTCCCTTTGAGTATACCCCACTAGAGTTCCAGATATAGTTTCGATACAGTCATGTTGGATCATGCACGAATCCAACCAGGCCCTAGTGACTAAAAGGCTAATAACTCACAGACCGGGCATTTGATTAATGCATCGTATATTGCGTTGAGACCTCTATGACGTGGGAGACCGTTGAGATACATCTAAATGGGACTTTTTGATAGTTGGAGTATCAAACTATAGCTCGTGGAGTGGATCCTCCTGGAGGCAAGTGAACATAGTGTGGAACCCAAGTAGATGGCTGAGACCTGACGAATGATGACCAATTTGAATCAGAGTGATTCGACTAGCCCAGTGGGAAGTGCCTTGGAATCACGAAAGGCCCATGGTGGGGTGCGCCTTGGTGTCGCGGCAGACCCATTATACTCGATAGGAGGAGTACCTCAACAGGCTATGAGAGGGAGCACCATGGTGACGCAACAGATCCACAGTAGGGAGCGCCTTGGTGACGACATAGTCCCACGGTACTAGACATGAGAGGTACCTCAGTAGTCCAATGTTGGTGTAAATTGCATTGAAGACACGACATGCCCACTGTACTCGATAGAGGAGGATTTCTCCAAAAGCCGAGGTTTCGATAGTGTGTCTGGTGATGTTACATGATACTATCCCTAGAATAAAATCATTGTTTGAGCTATGCCAGTAACTTTTGTGTTTACCTCATGATTGATATGGATTATGTGATAACTTATTTATATGTATGGGCATATACCTATGTAGGGTAATCTATTGATTTCAAAATGTATGGTTTAACCTTGTTGGATTTGTGATCTCTTGAGGGTCTCATGGTCCTTATAGAGTATCTTCATACTCACCCCTTCATGGGTTATTCCCACACCTCATTGTGTTTTATTCAAACGATGGACATAGATGACTAAGGCTGAGTGTACCAAGAATCGATAGAACTCGATGGTGGACCACACGGTGTGATGGTATACAGAGGAGATGGACGGACGTGGAGTGCTGTGGAGGCTATATGTATATACCCTTTAGGTATGATTTCTAGGTGGAATAAACAAGAGTAGTATTCCATTTTTCTAGTACTTCAACATTCTGTTTTCCTTGTACTTTATAGTTGGGCTTGTATTTGTTGCCCCTTTTAACTTTTCAGTACTCCTTTTGTATATAGTTTTATTTAGTGTTTTGTTTACAGCTCGTACCCTGTTGTTTGCGTTTTCAGGTAATAAAGGAAATTCCATCCCAAGTTTGGGATTTACGCCTTTGATGCTAATATCTAGCCCCTGGGCTATGGAAGGTGTGATTGGGGGTAGTCACGGCATGAGCCCCAATGGATGGTTCGTGAATATTTAGGCAATGATCCGTGTGTATGACAATTGATATATATGGTATGATCTCCTATTTTCTTGAACATGTTCTTATTAAATTATTGTCATTATTATTCTTACATGTCTCCCTTTTTAATCATAATAAGAATCTGGTCACACACCTTTTTATGTTTACTATCCAATATTATGAAGATGTACTTCATTTATAATATGTCTACGAGGGGTTCTAGTCTTCAAGAACCTATTCAGCGATAATGTAGCGATATCATGTTATAGTAATTATTATTCCATATTTACAAATGTAGTAAATTAACATGGTATATGGTCATTTTTTTTATAATGTGTTAATTAGTCCATATATGTGACTTAATGTTATTGTATAAAAGGAGAGGGCAGCAACAAGGTGATGGTTTTTATGACATTGACGAACCATCATAAATAATTCACAATTATGTGATTCAGGTTTTTGATGGGTTATTACATTATGTTTGTTAAATTTTTCATGATGCTAAATTCTTTTATTAAAGATCAAAATAATAAGGTTTAAAATTATTACGTTATGTGAAAAGATATAGTTATTTTGATGATATAAAATTAATTTTGATTTATGTTCTAGTTTTGACTCTTATATGGAAATGGGGAATGTCTATTTGGTGTTTCGTAACACATTATTTTTAAGTTTTAGTTTGTCTTATTATGCAGGGTAATCACATGGTATCCTATTAACCTATAAAACAGAGGACCGACATAATGAATTACAAAACTCATGATCTAGAATATACAGTTCGGTTTCAGGTTCATAAGAGTTGGTGGTGTTAATTTTTTTTTAATTTGTACATTTTATTCTGAACTCAATATCATGAGTTATATCTTTTCTTGAAAGAGATATTTACATTGGTATAGGTGGCTATTGGTGTGCCCAATGTAATATTATTTTATCATTACCCACACCACAAGTCTTGGGAATTTCGTTGATGATGCTTTTATAAAGAATCTTCAAACCTTGGTTGTCAAAGTGATATATGAAAGGTGTAATCACATAGTTATTTTTTATCAGTATTATTTGGGAGTTCAGGAAAATGAGTCCATTAAAATTTTGGAAGGTTTTCAACATAAATCCATACTATGAAGAAGAATATGTAGGTTAATTAGTTTGATGATGAGTTCTATTGAATCAGTGGCTCTCGTTATTGGGCGAAGACCATAAATGAGTGTTTTTTCCCTTAAAATGGTACCCTATTGTTTCATAAATGGTTTGTCATGAATTTGAATGGGATATATAATTTAATGGAGAATTTACATTATTTGTAGTTGGTGGTACACCCTTTTACAACAAAAAGAAGATCGATGATATGTTTTGATGATTCTTTTGGACATGTATGATATAGGACATCTCTAACTTCTTTTCATATAATTATATTACTCATTAATAGAATCCCGAAAACAAGTGGCATTAGGGTTTTCTTCCTTCAAATCCAGTGTAGACTAATAAGTGGGACAAGATCTCATTGGGATTTTTTGTTAGTCTGTCAGGTACTACATGTTGGGAGTGTATGATATTTTAAGTGATTATTCATTTAACCAAATCCACTCACTTTATAATTATATTATATAAACAAATTTTTAGGTTTTGTAAAACTCTCTGTGAATGTTATTTTATAGTTTCATGAAGATCCTTCTTCTATAGTCATTTATATAGATCCTCATTTTACATATCCCTTTTGGTTAGTAATCTATATGTCACAATGATCCTTCGTATACTTGATAATGATATAAGATACATATTAAAATGTCTATATATAATAAAAGATATTTTTTAAAAAATATTATTTTTTATTATGTTATTAATATTAACGAATCATGGTATGTAGATGTTATGGTAGTTATGTTTTCTAAAAAAATGATATTAGTTCACTATTGGAATAGACCCAGTAAGGAAATGTATATAGTCCATGTACAATCTATTATGTTGATTAGATTTTTTGATTCCATGGATGGGATTATTTGTTTCAGAACGATGAAGAAAATGATTCAGTTGATTGGTCAGGGAATGGTGATGGCACAGATCAAATTTAAATCATATGTAGATCTTCAACAATGATAATCAAGGTTTTATTTTTTGAGAAGGTGTTCCTTAGATTGGTATCTCGATTTTGTATATAATTCTTTGAAACTAGAGAAACATAATGTTGTTTGTTTTGGGACCTATGGATAATGTGGATTTGGTAGGGAATGTGGCATACCTTTTGGAACATCGACTAGATTTGACATAAATATAAAATTTTCTTCATATATAATATCTCTAGATTTATATTTTTAATCCTTGTCATTTCCTATTATTTGGAGATCAGGTGGTTGATCATGAATTATCTATGACTAAGCATCTAGTTATGATTATTTATTAATATAAAATGGATCCTTACGCTAAAATTATACGTTTGGTCAGTTTATTATGAAAAATTGGATTTGATTTACATGATATGTGGGAGTATGAGGAAAGGAAGAGACATAAGATTCCTTCTCTCTCATATTTTTAATTTTTATTATAATATTTATAAGGAAAGATTCCATTCACAGTGGATAAGTTATAAAATCCCATTACCTTTACTCTTTTTCTTCTTTATTCCTTTTTATTATAGTTCTTTGTATGTGGATCGTCTAATGTTTAATTAGTGGTGAATTTGATAATTTATTTACCTTTATTAGGATATTCCTGGTTGTTTCATGGTTAGGGAATATAATTGGGTTCTCCCTAGGAAATAGTGCATCTAAGGTTGAGCCACTAGAATAGAGAACATAGTTTATCCAAACAATTCAGCCTCTTCCTAAAACAATGTTGAATCAATCGATGGGTTTTTCATGTTAGGAAAAAATTTATAGAAACAATTTATCAAAAAAAAAATCCCATAATTGAATCCTATTAATGGGAAATGATTACAACTAATTGTACAACCCGTACAATAAAATTTGGAAATTGTTTTTAATTCCCTCTAAATTTCAATAAAATTTCACAATAACCCATGTATTTGATCTAATAAACCAATCTAAAGCATATATAATTTCTGTGTTATTTTGAGTACCACAAGCGGTGATTTTAAATACTTTAAAATCTTCTCCATATAAATCCAATAACTAATTATCATATAGGATCTCCTTCTAGTAACTAATTCATATATCACGTGGATTCTTTCAATATTTATTTCTCTCATCCATAGAGAGAGATAGATCATCATGTTAGTTATGGATCAATCCTCCATGTTTCTGAATCATGATTCTATGGATGATATCTTAATATATGTCACCACCATTCACATTGTCGTTCATATTGTCAGGGTTGTTTTGATTGTGTTATTAATGGTTTATGGTTGCATAATGATTTAGACTGCAACAGAAACCCTTTATTAATATATTGATATTAAATCTGGTTATAAATAATTTAAAACACATATTTGTGTTGATATTATGGGTGATATAAAAATGGTGTGGAATTATAAAAAAACCAATTTCAATGTAATTGAAATTGTTGTGTGGATTTGAGAATATTTTGGCTGGATTTGAATGTTTACTTGGTGAAATAATTTTATGATATTAATTAGAAATTTTTTTATAAAAATAAATGTGATCTATGATGTCATTAATTGATGACAACCTATGATAATTTTTGATATTTAATATGAATGTTGAAAACTTATTTGAGTCATTAGAACTATGATTGATGAAAAATTTTGAAGTGAAAAGTTTTCACATGATTGAATGATTTACTAATATAAGAACATGTAATCCTTGATATTCAGTTGTTATTTTCTCTAGCATGATATGAATCTAACTACCAAAATATTGATTAATGATGACAATACTAATTAATCCATGTTTTTCATTAATTCCATTAATGTGTCCCCTATAGGGTTGTATATTGATTTACCGTAATGTGTCCCATAATGGGGTGTTTATTGGAGTGTTTCTACATTTCTTGAGATATAATTAGAATTGATATGTGCGAGGATCTTTTATCTAGACACTAAATTTCCTCAGATATTTAGATTATTAAGGCTTTTTATGTTTTTTATGACACAATCCATTGATTATATTAAATTTTTAATCATGATATGTCTTTTATATAATATATCTATTTAAAATGCTTCTTTTCTGTATATTTTTTATCATACATCATTTTATTGGAAATCATATTTTTTAAAAATTAATAACTTCTATACCCTTTATTATATATTTAGATAACAAGAATAATATTTTCATTTTTCATTGGATTTATTATGTGACACTTGATAAGACCCAAATGGGTTTTTTATACCACAACCTACCTTTACCTTAAAAATTTTTATATTATCTTATAACATGTAAATATATTGATAAAGGGACTCTTTTAGGAGGAATATTTTGTAACACACCATGATTTCATAGTACGTTATTTCCTCAAAGTAATCAAATAACTTGCACTACACACAACACCGAGTTGAAGCACACCACGACTTACTAAAGTATCCGTTCAAAAGGATTTATGAACTGTATTAACTGAATTTTGAACATTATATTATCCTTATAATTTTAGAATCCATATATTGAGTTTCTTTTACATAATGTAAGAACAAATTCATTTTTTCCAATAAAAGAAGTATTTTTTAAAAAATGTAATTTTACCGCCTTTTAATGGATACTCCTTTTTAAATGAAATATTCGAATCATATATATAATTAATTTTACTAAATAAATTTATTCTTTAGAATGGGTACATAAAAATTTACTTTAATTAAATTTTTGGAATTTTTACGATAACGTTCATTTTTCATAAATAGTGAAAATATTGTATTTTAATTCAAAAGTGCTTTCTAATATAATTTATTTATATTGTTATATTATATTTTTAATTTTATTAAAAGTTTAATTAGAATATATATTTTTACCATTTAATCCAATGTTGTTTATTGGAATTAATTTGACTTTGAAATTGGACATAAACAACTATCAATCTTTTGATAGTTATTGTTTCTTAAAAATATGCTAATTGTTTTAACAACGAGAATTAATTTTAAATTAATTAATTCCACTTCTATGTTTTGAATTTGGTAAAATTGACTTCATTTTTTGTATTCGGAATAAATAAATTAGCTTAGGGAGAATTTTTTATATTTGTCTGAAAACCATCAATTTTTGAGGAATAGTGAAAAACACAGAGTTATTGTTTAAAACTGAATTCATATTTAAGTAATTATTTATATTATTTAAATTTATATTAGGTAAGAATATATACCTAATACCTATATATTTTTAATGTAATACATTGGAGTCATTTCTTAATAATACTAGAGATATAAAATTTTATTGAACTATTCACCGTCTTTACCCACCTCCTAGGAAAATTTGCAAATTCACATAAAACATAATTTTACCACATCTATGAGTTGAATTTTCAAAATCCGAGAGACATAGGTAATATCAAAGAGTAAAATTTTGTTCAATAAGATTAAAATAATTTTTGGTGAATAGTAACTTATTACTTTAATTTACCGCGGTTAAAGGTAAATAGTGTAATTCAAGGTAAAAAGCGTATTGTAATAATTCAAAATTACCTTAACACATGACATAACATTATTTTATGAGTTATTTTTGACAATGGGAATCTTTGGGTCGATTTTGGGACCCCATGTATCCACTTATGAATGATAATGACAATATAGATTAATTAATTTAATGTAAAAGAAAAATTTACATAAACAAAAACCTTTTAGTAATTAATTTTTATATGGTGTTTAATAAGTAATCGTTTTGACTATAAATATTAATTGGAAATATAAAAATGTTTCCAACATCATGGTATTTGTTTTATAATCTTTAGACATTGAATAAATTAAATTATTTTTGACACAATAATGATGCAGTATTTACCTCGTTAACAAATGATTTAAATAAATTAGATTATAAATATTTAAATAATATCCAAAACATGAACAATTCATAATGGATGATTTAACTTCTACCATGAGTCATCGTATCTTCATCTCTAATGATTTTGGGACCTTTAGAATCTGAATTTTATTATATAATAACATAATATTTTTACACATTCCTAGAGAGCCCCACCTACCCCTTATAAAAGAAGGCCACTTCTAACCAATTTCTCACACCTCTCAAGACTTTAGGCTCATACAAACTATGCCAAATTATGCTCCTAAAATCCCTATCCTCCTCATATAAGCCTTACCTTAGGCATAAGGCACATCCATGAGTCCTTTTGGTTCAAACCAAAGGAAGTTGACCAAATTAATAGTAACAATTTCTCATACCTTGTTTTCTTTTATATTACTTCTCCAAACCCAAAAATATTTCTATTCCTTTATTTTATAAAAACACCAATATCTTCAATATACTTGGATGTTTTTATGAGAAGGATTCTAATTACACTTACACATACCTCCATCTAATAGGTGAAGAATATAATGTTTCTGTGGATAAAATACTAACGCCTCTCGAAAAGATGATTTTTCAATTAACTCCAACCACCTCTCATGGTGGCCATTATAATGGAAATGTATTTATATATGATATATATTATTTTTATGTTTTCTTCATGCTTCATTATTTTTCTTATATAGCATAACTTAATGGTTTCAATTATGTTTAAATGCGATAATTTCATTTGAGGAAGTGCAGACTACCAACCCCTCAAAGTGATATGGCTCTTTAATACTATATGTGGGACTTATAAATTATGGAGTTAATGATATTATATATGATATTATACATTAATTCTAATATATCTATGTATCATTATGTTTTAAGTCCATTATAATAATAAATAGAAATGAATGTAGCATTCATGCATATGTATGGCTTACCGTCTTCATGAACATTGCATTTCATTCTTACCCCAAAACGATATGTACAGTTATAAATACATGCATATACTAGAAATACATGATATATATCTTATCTAAATCATGAATATCATTCTGGATATATTGATCTTTTTACCATGTGAACAACTTGTAAGTATAAGTTGTTCATTTTTGGACTCAAGTGCCAAATATCGACAAAACAAACATTATTGACATAATATATTACATAGTCTTTATAACAAGGTAATAAGTGATATAAAAGGAATAATAAATTTTAAAAATGTTCTTAATAAAGTAGAAATTAAATTTAGGTTATTATTTAGGATATTAAATAATGAACGGGTCATGTCATACATGAGGTAATGAGTTTCATATCTAACATTTAATTCCATGAGATTTACATTGTTCACCACTTATTGCATGTGGTGTATTGTGTACTGAAATTTGAAATATATTATCATGATTATATTTATATTATTTATATTCCGTGATTCATTTTGTGATTATTGACTTCTTTTCATATGACTCAATTGATTACAACGAGGTAAGGGTTAATTCTACAATATCTTCATTATCCGAGGCTTTTTATACGTAATTATCTATTGGGACCTCTTTATCATCCACATCCATGTTACATAAAAATGTATTTAAAACATTATAACTATTTTATAGACTATGGGTTAATATCATGTATACCCTTATTGATATTTTTTATGATGTTTATAAAGTAATCTTTTCATCATATTCAAACAAGGTCCTTTTTAACCTTTTCGAAAAAATTAAGGTAAGAATATTTTTTAACTAATACGGTGGGAGAGGCTATTTTCTACAGTTATAAAATTTTCAAAGCTTAACATATAATATTATAAGAATATTTTCAAAGAAAATCTATTATTTTATAATTATGTGACTTTTAAATGATATCAAAATAGAAAGAGATATTTCTGTAAATGGGGTTTTGATATTATCTATGTTAACATCCTTTGATGGATTTTTAGTTTATTTGAAGTTGATTTATTATGATACGAAACGTCCATATTATATTGAAGGTTTTGTGATATTTTTGACTGTGGATGTGCTATTTTTATACCATTAATGGTTTATGGTTAATGTATTGACATTTCGTATGGTAGTATTTATACGAATGTTTATGATATGATTTAAAATTTTCATATGAGGAATGTATTGGACTCAGTAATTGATGGGTGGAGCCCACTATATCTCTTCGATGAATTAGTTGGTTTCATGAGACAACAAGATGTGGAATTGGTCGAGGTAATTTTCCAATTTCAGTTATGGTTTTGGTTGAGGCATTAATCATTTTTAAACGTCTTGGCCGAGGCCTTGACAAAATGTTTCAGAATGTCCATCATTATACATATCCTTATTATGGAAATAATATTTATGGTTCATGTGGTAATTCGACTAGTAGAATATCCATGATTATTTTTTATTATGGAATTATTTACTCAACTCATATTCCTACAATAAAAGAATTCATGTTTATAATTGGTAAAGGCATGTGGTTTCAATTATTCACAATCCTTAATATATATGTTATCTACCACTGTATTGCATACCCTTACCGAGCGTATGATCTCACCCCTTTCATTGTATTATTTTTCCCATGATTCCAATAAGTGTATTGTGATTGATATGCAAGGATAAGATAAGGGAATAATGGCGTTCATAATAGATTATTTATTTTGAGTGGTTTTTTATAAAGTGTAATTTAATATTCATGTATGTAATCCTTGTAATAAGGACAATGTTATGTAATAATTCACTAACTATGGGTAACTAGGGTCAGTGCGTTACAGTTGGTATAAGAGGATGTTTATAAGTAACCGTGGAAACTAGATTTACATAAACTCTGATTAGAGGACATTCTCCTAATATAGAATTTTATGATTAGTATAGAATAACATTTTATAATTTTGGTACTGAAAATATTTTGTGATTTTTCCATGCAATACATCCATTTTTGAAAATGAGCAGGTAGTGGTGGCTCTGGCACAGATGTAAATAGTGGTAAAACACAAAAACATCACTTTGAGATAGACTCAAATGGGGACTGGTGCACGACAATGGGTCTTGCTACACTCTTGGTTATGACATACCCATGGGATATGCTTAGGATAATTTTCGTTTTCTTTAAAAACCACTATAAAGGGTTTATGAGTATATATATACTCAAAGAAATCATTTTTTTGTGATTGTGGATTATATCAATAAATTGTTCAATTTACATTAGGTATCTTATATGTTTGAAATTATGAATTGTGATACTTAAACTGACCTAGTGTATGCCATTTTTTATAAATGGAACCCGATAAATAGAATGAGAACTCCAGCAATACATATGATCCATAGAGTAAGAATTGTCATATCATTTATGGTATTAAGACATAATTTATAATGGAAATAGTCTCCCATGTATTCTCAACATATGATGAAATAATAGCATGTGTTATTAATATATGTAAAGAATTCATTGAGTCCTATGGCTTTGAAGGGAAGCAAGAGAAGAAAATGATTGTAGAGAGAAAGATGGATAAAGGGAATAGGGGAATGAAGGATTTTCCCCCATGTGATAAATATAGAAATAATATCTTTGGTAAATTCTTGAAGGAAATGAGAGTTTTTTATAAGTGTGGAGAAAAAGGATAGAAAGTATGTGATTGTAAGGGTAAGAAAAATATTTCAAATTTAAAATGATTCATCTACAAAGTGTTGAGACACTTCACGAATAAATGTCATAGTCTTAAAATTATACCGAAAATGTTGTTTTTGAATAATAATAAAGTTATGATACTAACTTAGATGAAGATTAATTACTAGTGTTTTTATGTTGTTATTATAGAATTATTTCATTTACATTTTGTATCTACACTATACTGGTTATATGAATTATGGAGATAAATAAGGATTGTAATGCAGTACCATTTTATTGAGGATTTGAGATTACAGGGTTCTAAGAAGAGTGACTAAATAGTAAGATACACTTTTTGGAAAAATACATGGTAGATGGAAATTTAATCCTTAATATGGTCCTGATAATGAGGTAGTAATTTTGGAATAAGAGATTGTTGATTTGGACAAATTATATTGGATATTCTCAACTACTTTGAAAGTGATTAATGATTTGTATATTCCATAAATGTTGGAGTTTACAACATTTTTGGATATAAGGAGTATATCCATTGTTTTATAAGGAATAAGGGAGAATTAATGTAATCAATAAGGTTGTATGGTAATTCAGGATTTTGTAGTGTTTTAAAAGAATACATGATGAAGGTGTTCACAAGTTTTTACGTGGAAAAAAGGATCTTCATTGTGTTTAACGTTTTTATAAATTTTGGATTATGAGTTTGGATAGAAGTATTTTGGATAATTTAAAAGGTTTATATGGGTTAAGTTTGAAATTGGATACTATTGTTAAGGTTATTTTTTGGATTTTTATAAAAAGGACAACACACAGACCGTTTGAAAACCCGTCGTGTCGGACAAAGCTGTGGGAATCAAACCCACAACCATAGTGCGATTGGGATTTATCATCTACCACTGGACTACGTGTGGTCCATGGATTGTATAATGTATTTTTTTTAAAGGGTCTAATATGTGAATTATAAAATCATTTTTTTGGAACCCTATGCGAATAGGATAAATATAATATATTTGTTATTTCTATTATCATTTAAAGTGAAAGATGAGTTTGTGGTAGAAATTAGTTAAAGGATGGAACTCTACATGACAAGTATATATATATATATATATTATTTTCTTCTTATCTTATTATATGAAAAAATTAATTCATAAACATTAGGTAAGGGATATTAAAACTAAAAATGTCTAATCCTAACACCTTATGTTTTGTTGAACCGATGATATTTTAAATCATCATAGATTGATGGATTTGCGATCCTCAATTGTACAATTGTTTGTGACTGATGACCACAATCACTACATATAAATATTTACATTTTTCACCAATTATGTGTCTCTAATTTCTACCAATGTTCTCCTAATTGAGATCATAATTTGTTGGTGACTATTCTATTCCCCTTTTCCTCTTATTAAGACTAAATCTTATTAACCCAATCTCCGATATGGGTTTTACCACAAAGGTATTTTCTATTTTCAACATTTTATTTCCAAGAAAACAATTTCAAATGGTGAGGACTCAATTTATTGAAGTAGGGAAGAATGTAACACTCCAATATTTCATAGTACGTTATTTCTTCAAAGAAATTCAATAACTTGCACTACACGCAACACCGAGTTCAAGCACACCACGACTTACTAAACTAGATGTTCAAAAATGGTTATGAATAGTATTAAATGAATTTTTATCTTCATATAATCCTTATAATTTTAGAATCCATATTATGGGGTTTTTATAGCTAATGTAAGAACAAATTCATTTTTTCGGATAAAAGACAATTTTTTAAAAAAATTATTCAATTTTACCGCCTTTAATGGAGAACACTTTTTTAAATACAAAATTTGAAACTTATATATATTAAATTTAACTAAATAAATTTATTCATTATAATGGGGTAATCAAAATTTACTATGTGTAAATATTTGGAATTTTTACGATAAAGGTCAAATTTTTAATGAATAGTGAAAATATTTTATTTTAATGGAAACATGCCTTTTAATCTAATTTATTTATATGATTCCATTATATTTTTATTTTTTTAAAGTATAATTATAATATATTTTTACCATTTAATCCAATTTTGTTTATTGGAATTAATTTCACTTTGAAATTGGACATAAACAAGTATCAATCTTTTTAGAGTTATTGTTTCCTAAAAACACGCTATTTGTTTTAACAACAGGAATTAATTTTAAATTAATGAATTCCACTTCTATGTATTTAATTTGGTAAAATATACTTAATTTTTGAATTCATAATATCAAAATTATCTTAGGGTGAATTTTTGATATTTTTCTGAAAATATTCAATTTTTGATGAATAGTGAAAAACACTGAGTTATTGTATAAAAACGTCTTTTTATTTAAATAATTATATATTTTATTTAAATTTATTTTTGGTCCGAATAGATACATAATACCTATATATGTTCAATGTAATTCATTGGAGTCATTTTGTAATAATATTAGATATGTAAAATTTTCTTGAACTGTTCACTATCTTCTACCCACCTCTTAAGTGAATTTGGAAATTCACAGAAAACATAATTTTACCGCTTCTATGAGTTGAATTAAAAAAATCATAGAGCCATAGATAATATAAAGGAGTAAAATTTTGTTTAATAAGATTAACATAATTTTTGGTGAATAGTAACTTTTTACTTTTATTTAACACAGTTAAAGGTAAATAGGGAAAATCAAGGTAAAAAGCATATAGTAAGAATTCAAAAATTATCTTAACACATGTCCTAACCTTATTGTATAAGTAATGGCCGACCATGGGAATATTTGGGTCGATTTAGGGTCCCCATGGAGCCACTTATGAATGATAATGGCCACCTATCATGGTGTCCATTATGATGGAACTGTATTTATATATGATATATATTATGTTTATGTTTTCATCATTCCTCTTTATTTTTCTTTTATATCATACCATAGTAGTTTCCATTATTGGTAAACACGATAATTTCATTTGAGGATGTGCGGACTACCACCCACTCAAAGTGATATGATTCATTAACACTATTTGTGGGACTTATAAAGGATTGATGTAATGATATTATATGTGCTATTACACTAGAATTATAATATATCTATGTATAATTATGTTTTAAGTCCATTAAAATTATAAATAAAAATGAAAGTAGCGTTCATGCATACGTACGACTTACCGTCTCCATGAACAGTGCATTTCATTCAAACCCCATGTATATACTGGATATATATGATATATATGATATCTATATCATGAATATCATTCTGTATATAATGATATTTTGACCTTGTGAACAACTTGTAACTATAAGGTGTTCAATTTTTAATCATGTGCCGAATATAGAAAAAACAAACGTTATTAACATAAATGATTGCATAATGTTTATAACATCGTAATAAGTGTTATTAAAGGAATAATAAACTCCAAAATGGTTCCTATGAAAGAAGAAATTAAATTTAGTTTATTATTCAGGATATTAAAGTATGAATGGGTCAATTCGGACACGAGGTAAGGGGTTTCTAATCTCACATTTAATTCCGTTAGATTTCCATTGTTCACCACTTATTGCATGGGGTGTATTGTGTACTTCCATTTGATATATATTATCATGATTCTTTTTATATTCATGATATTCTGTGATACATTTTGAGATTATTGACTATTTTTAAAATGATTCGATTGATTACATCGAGGTAGGGATAATTCTACATTCTCTTCATTATCTTAGGATGTTTATACGTAATTATCTACTGGGACCGCTTTATCATCCACATCCATGTTTCATAAAAATGTATTTAAAAAAATTCTTACTATTTTATAGACTATGGGTTAAATTCATTTATACCCTTGTTGACATTTTATATGATGTTTAATAAGGAATCTTTCCGTTTTTTTCGAAACATGGTCCTTTTTAACCGTTTTCAAAAAATTAAGGTAAGAATGTCTTTTTAAACATACACGGCGGGTGCGGCTATTTTATACCATTAAAAACTCATCAAATATTCCCTTACAAGCTTATAAGATTATTTTCTAAGTAAATTTATTATTTTATAATTATGTTACTCTTCTATTATTTTAAAATGGAATGATATATTTCCATAAAAAGGGTTTTGATTTCATCTATGACTATATCTTTTGATGGATTTTATGTTTATTTGATGTTGATTTTTTATGATACAAAACTTCTATATTGTATTTTAGGTTTTGTGATATGTTTTACTGTGGATGTAGTATTTTTATACCATTCATTGTTTATTGTTAATGTATTGACATTTCGTATGCTAGTTTTAATATGACTGATTATGATATGTTTAAACCTTTTCATATGAGGAATGTATTGGACTTAGTATGTGATGGGTGGAGCTCTCTATATATCTTTGATGCATCGGTAGGTCTCATGAGACAACTAGACATTGAATTGGCAGAGTATCTTTCAAAATTTGTGTTATGGGTTTGGCTGAGGCCTTAATCATTTTTAGACATCTTGTCTGAGGCCTTGAAAAAATGTTTCAGAATGTCCAGCATTATACATTCCCAAATTTTGGAAATAATATTGATGGTTCATGTGGTCATTCGACTAGTAGAATACCCATGATTCTGTTTTATTATGGCATTATTTACTCATCTCTTATTCCTGCCATAAAATTATTCATGTTTATTATTGGTAAAGGCATGTGGTCTCAATTATTCACCATCCTTAATATTTATGTTATATTACATTGTATTGCTTACCCTTACTGAGCATTTGAGCTCACCCCTTTCTATGCTTTATTTTTCCAAGGATTCCACGACGTGTATTGTGATTTATATGCTAGGTTAGGCAAAAGAAATAATGGAATTCATAAAAGATTAATTATTTTTTGTTGTTTGTTATAAAGTGTAATGTAATATTCATGTATGTAATCTATTTTACAAGATTGCTAAACTGATTGGTCCTTCGGGACTTGATTCATTGTAATCATGGAAATTTTATGTAATAATGCACCAATTCTGGGTAACTGGGGTCGGGGAGTTACATATTTACTTGATTCGTGGTAGATATTGCTATGAAGGTGTCCAGTGCATATTTCAACCACCTATTTCAATGATTTTTTGATATTATATCGCATATGATACTATGTTGGATGATAATGTAATAATTTTTTATTATTTTTCCTAAATGATTCTGGAAAATTCTCCTTATAGAGTTTATTTATATCAATTTTTATTGTTTATATTCTAAATTCCAATTGATTTATATCAATGATACAAACTGTGATTTCAATGTTTCTTTCCTCTTCCATCTATTCTTTAAATAAACATTCCTAGAATGTAATAAAATAATTCTCAAAATTTCTTATCTTTAATAGCTCTGATAAAAATCGATAGGCAACATAATTGGTAGACATGACATTAAATAAAACAATTCATGTACCTACCAACATAAAAAACTTCTAAATGGTAGATATTAATGAAAATTAGGACTTATTGAGTTGTTTGTCCACAAAAATTAGGCAGGATATATAGTATTTATTCTTTACTAATTATGAAATCTTGGACTAGAACCCCAACTACAGTGTAAATTTCTCCTCCATGATATTATACATTTTCATGTATGATTGCTCCATCCACACTCCACTATGGCTAAATGATTCCAAAAATCATTTCATTTCTCCTACATGCTACATACTTATGTGTAGGTCATGAATGTTCTGAATTCCTATTCAACGTCTCCTCTAGAATAAATGGATACAACAAAGTATTTTCTTCTACCTTATTATGTAGGACAATGAAACCATTCAACTAGTTCTATTAACAAATAATTTCTATAAGAGAATCATAAAAAACTGGCATATTTTGTTTAGTCTCTATATTTCTATAGATAGCCTGAATTGCATCATGACCTCCATTACTACTACTGAGAATATTGACCATATTCATTCCCTTCATCTCACATCTATGGATTTGTAAAGACCTGGAAATTTCAAGGAAATTTTTTTCTTAATTTTCTTTGGAATTTTACAAGAACTCAGATTCTGACGGTGCCAGATTCTGAGGCCCGGTGTGCCCAGAATCATTTTCTGAAGTTTGGCTCAGGTATGACCAGTGAACAGACGAGCGGGTTTTTCTAACTTCTGAGCCGGTGCTCGGAATCGAATTCCGACGGCACCGATGGAACCGTAGCGCAGGTAATTTCTTAGGAACGCCATTTCCAGAGTTTCGTTTTCACGAGAGAAGATGATAAAAATTGTGGAAGTTTAATTTATAAATTAACTAAAATTTTTATTTTCTTTTACTGGTTTACGTCTTTGGGTGGAATTTGGGTAACTACCCAACTTCCCAAGAGAGGTTATGAGGGTGGTGGGGCCCACACGAACCTCACCCCTTCATATTCTTCAACCCCCCTCAACTCACCATTAACTCTTGATAACTTAAACATTAATAACTTATGTTATTAAATAAGTCAGTTGAGAGTGGCTTTTTAAATTTCAAACTCTTGAAATTCAAAAGTTATATTATGTTAATAAAATAAGAGGTGAGCTTATTTTATATTGGGTTAGTTTCTTGCGGTGGAGTCTTGGGGAGAAAAAGGCTAAGGATTGAAGAGTTTCTTCATCACCTTCGTCGAAGAACAAGAAGAATGCGAAGAACGTGAAGAACGTTGGATTCCTCGGAGGTCGACATCTCCTTCCGCGACCCCGACGACGTCTTCTTTCGCGACGTCTCTTTCCGTGAAGAATCCTCGTTCGACGAACCTCCGTTCATGCAGCATTGAGGTAGGGAATTGTTTTTGAATATTAATGAACCCCATGTTACTTTCTTCTAAATCAAAGAATGTGGATCAACTAAACATCAAGTTGATCTGCGAAGAATATGTTGCGGGATGGGAATTCTTGTTTGCGGGAAAACTATAGGGGTTATTTAATTATTTCGTTCATGAATTCTACTTTTTCGTCCTTCGTGAATTTACGACAAGTTGCTATAAATTAAGGAGAGGGGGCCAGACCGCACAAACACAGCCGACCCTCCTCCAATTTGAATGTTGTTTCTAATTTGGTTGGGATGGAATGGCGTGGTGCCTTCACACCACGCGAGATCGTACGACAAGTAATGCGCGGCGCCGTCGCGCCGTGCCGTGATGTTGAACAAGGACGCGACGCTGTCGCGCCGTGTCGAAGATAACTGAAGACACCGCGGCCGGAGCGGGGCCATGGCGGAGGGACGCGGTGCCGTCGCACCGCGGCAGAGCAGGGTGACTAGCGGCCGGTTCCAGGCCACCGGTGTTGGCGGAGGAGGAAGGATGGGTCGTCGCCAGTCCTTGTTGGCAAAACCGGCTGGCCAGTGCGGGCCGGCCGGACAAAGGTAAAACTGGGGGAATTAATTCCCCCGTCCATCCAAGCATGCGGCCCCATTAATGGGGCCGCAGTTACAGGGAAACCCCCCCCCCCCCCCCCCCCCCCGCGAGCCGGAACGGCTCGGCGAAGCCAGCTGGCGCCAGCACACTGGGTCGACCCGCACCCGGGTCGGGTCGACCCGGTTCGGGCCGACCTAGGGGGTCTCGGGCCGGGTCGGTCCGGGCCTGAAACCCCCGTTTTCCGACCCCTCACGGTCTTTCACCCATATCATGAGATGTAAACCTCCGATCGACACACCGTCAGCAGCGATGCAATCCTTGGACCGTGACAGTTGTTTCGGTATATCACACTCAATGTTTCGGAATACTTTGGGTTCAGCCAGGTTGGTTCAGATACGAAATCAACTGGGCCCTCAGAGCGGAAACTCTTATATCTTGAGCTCCGGATAACCGATTGACGTGCCGTCGAATTTGATGGATTCCTCTAAGTGAGACGGATATTTTGTCTTACTTCAGTTGAGGTTTTTATACCATCTGAGTGCAGTCGGGTTGGTTCGCTCACAAATCCAACCGGGCTCCTGAACGAAAAATCCAATAACTCACAGACCGGGTGTCCGATTGACGCGCCGTCTGTCTCTTTGAATTACTCTTTTTGAGATGGAACTTTTGGAATAATTCACCTGAGTTTTGGTTGCTATTGGATAGTGGCCGTGTTGGATTGTTCCCGAAATCCAACCGGGCCCTTGGAACGGAAAAGCTGTTATCTTTCAGACCAGACGTCCGTTTGACGAACCTTCAATGGCGTTGGTGATCTCGTTGAGAAATGGTCCCTATGAATATACCCTATGAGAGTTCGGGGTATAGTTGAGATACATCCGGGTTGGTTCGCTCACGAAACCAACCGGGCCCCTGGGATGAAAATTCTAATAACTCACAGACCGGGCGTCTGATGGACATGTCATCTTTTGCGTCGAGACCCCTATGACGAGGTGGTCCTTTGAGATACTTCTTCGTGGGACATTGAGATAATTGGTGTATTGACCTGTAGCTCGTGGATCGGACCCTCCTGGAGACGAGCGTACAGAGTATGGAGACCGTGTAGTTAGCTGAGACTTGACTACTACTTGACCGACTCGACTTGGAGTGAGTCGACTAGCCCAGTGGACAGAGAGCCCGATATTTGGCGACTGACCCACGACGGAGGGAGCGCCCATTATTTGGCCGCAGACCCATGGTACTCGACAGGAGGAGTACCTCTGTAGGCTATTAGGGGGAGCGCCCGGTATTTGGAGACTGAACCACAGTGGACGGAATGTCCAGTAGTTGGCCGCAGACCTACGGTACTCGATAGGAGGAGTACCTCAGTAGTTTTAGGTTAGTGAGCAGTACCTCAGAGTTGTGACATTACCATTGTACACTCCAGAGACGGAGATCTTTAGTAGTTACAGTTTCGATAATGAAAATCCTTGTTTTAGCTAAGTCTATGACCTTTGTGTTTACCTCATGATTGAGATGGGTCACTTGATAAATTAGGTATATGTATGGGCATATACCTGGGTAGTGGTTATCCGTTGATTTAATAACCCTTGTGTTTTCTCATAATTGAGATAGGTTACTTGATAACTTAGGTATATGTATGGTCATATACCTAAGTAGAGGTTATCAGTTGAGATCTTTTTTGTGGTTATCCTTGTTGGTTTTAGTGAGACCTTGAGGGTCTCGGGGTCCCTACTAAGTATCGTTATACTCACCCATGCACGGGCAATGTCCGCACCTCGTTTTGTTGGTTGCAGATGATGGGCAGTGCTGATGGAGGCCGAGTGTTCGAGGACTGGACGGCACCCGGAGGTGGACTACACGACGAGTCAGTAGCCGAAGGTGGACTACACGATGAGTCAGTATCCAAGGGTGGACTTCACGGTGAGACGACACTCAGAAGAGGTTAACGGGAGAGAGCGTTGTGGTGGCTATCTGTAACTACCCTTCAGGTGGAATCCGTTGTGGATGATCTATGAGCCGTGCCATCTGTACCTACCCTTCAGGTAGGATCCGAGGAGGACGATTCAGGAGCTGCTTCCACCCTTCCAGCTATTGTATTTTTCTGTTATACTTTGTTCAGTTGTAGTTGTACTTTTTTTGGGGTTTTTATTCTAGCCCATTTACCTTTCATCACTTCTCTTTGTACTTTGTTTTTTTTACTTCTGCTAGTACTCTATGGTGTTTTGTTTACTTTTATAAAGGAAATTCCTTCCTAGTTATCAGGATTTACGCCTTTTGTGCTAGTCGCCAGCCCCTGGCCTATGGAAGGAGGGCTTGGGGTAGTCACGACACGGGCCCCGTGGACGGGTCGTGACAAATTGTTATCAGAGGAGTCGGTTCTACCACAGAACATATAACACTGATATTTTCATTCTGTGAAGCAATAGTGTTAAGGGTACCGAGTGTGGTCTTCAGTTTGGGGAGTGCAGTGTTGGTGCGGGTGGCCGACATTTCCATACACCAGGACCCTGACAACTGAATTCCAACTTTGTGCATGAAAACACTGATTATGTGTGTGTTTCTAGAAGTTTTATTTAAATATAATCTCAAACCAGGTTAGCTCACCGGGTATAATCGTTTGACCGTGTCACATTGTTTCTTTAAGATGTCTTTTCTTGGAAGACCAGCTATAGTCCATAGGGATGTGCGTAAAGATAGCCTGCCGAGCGACGAGGCTTCGGTACAGGGCCCTCTTACAGTAGATGCACCAGCGGAGGCACCAGCGGTACTACCATATGTTGGGACACTGATGCCACCATCCCCAGCAGTATGCGATGAACGCCACTTAAGTGCGCTGCACGAGTACCAGTGCCAGAGGCCATCCTGGTTCTGGGGAGAGACGGACCCACAGACAACTGAGGTTTGGCTGGAGGATGTGGTGAGAGTCTTCAGGCTAGTGGGGACGCCTGCAGACTTCATGGTGATCTTTGTTGCCAGCCTTCTTCAGGCAGCAACATGCAAGTGGTGGAGCCACTTTTTCCAGTTTTGCGACGGGATGGCCTTCATATGGGAAGAATTTGAGACCTTCTCCAGGGTGGAGTTTGTGCCAGTAGCTCTACACCCCTAGCATGTACAGAAGCTTCTGCCTTTGCCACAGGGTTTTCGATCAGTAGTCGAGTCATCTATGGGCAGTAGACAGATGATGTAGAGGTCCAAGAGGACCAGGACAACAGTTGGGCGATCTCAGGTTTTAGAATCGGTGGTGCGGGGCACCCGGGGTGGGGAAAGAGCTAGGCATACCAGAAACAGACAATGTTACTCATGCGGCGGAAAGTGTCACCTGGCACGTGATTGTCCGACTCCTCGTACAGTTGATTCACAGGCTTTGGAGGATCCCCCGAGGCAGAAGCAGCGGCGGGTGCTTGAGCAACGACCGAGCAGTGGACAAGGCAGTAGAGCTCTGAAAGCAGGTAGACAGGAGCGAAACTAGTGGATACGTCCCTTGTACTTCTAGTTCCATGATGCTGTTGTATTCATGTTTTTGTACTATGAGCTACAATAATAAAAAGAAACTTATCATTGTGATATTTTCATTCCTGTCCCTTTGTTTGGTTGATACTGAGAGGTCCCGGTTTAAACTATTGACTTGACCCTCACTTTCGAGATTTCTACTATAGGAGACCCAGTGACCACACTCTGATGCTGACAGTGTGACTCAACCCATGGAGGCGAGAGTGATAGTTGGATCTCTTAGTAGTTACATCAAGTCCTAACGATGTCATCAATGGCATGAATTCGTCATTCATGTCAGGATTGACTATATTAGGCAATGGGCGTGGTTCATCCAGGGGATGAGACCATATTTCTATTTTCGGAAAAGGATAAATTTTAGCATCTTTTCCAGATCATATGCAAAGAAGGTGCAGATAATCCAGGACCAGATGAAGACTGCACAGTGCAGTAAGAAACAGGAAACCGGTGCCAGTCTTAGAGACTCGAGCGTGTAAAATGTTTCAAGAAGAGGAATCTTTAAGGAGAGATGAGTCTGCGGAGCAGCAGACATGGAGGCAAAGCTAGGAGAGTAGCATGAGGTGTTGTACATCTTAACATGAAACAACCACCCACCTTTGTTATCCCCGCCAGGCTTAGGGAGCTGGAGGGCGGAGGAAGAGTGGGGCTGCATGCGGTCAAGGAGTGTGACCCAATGGCTCTAAAAATTATTCAAGGGACATTCAGTGTCCACTACTAGCTGCTGTAGTAACAAACGTCGATAATAATCATTCCTTCCTTCCACAAATCTTGTCCCAGACCTAGAGTTTTCGACAAGCCGTAGACTTGACCCTCACGCCTGGAGATACCTTGGGAGGAGACTCGATAATCACACTTACACCGACGGTGTGGTTAGACCCTCGAGGCGAGACTTTCGGTTGGAATCTCTTGGTGGCAGCGTTGAGGCCTTACGATGTTGGTTTGAGTATGGACTGGGAAATCAAAGTTCATACACAAGTTGACTGTATTAGGCAATAAGGTTGTGGTTTGACTATGACATCGGGATGGGTTTTCCTTGGTCGGCGAAAAGGAATCCCCAGGAATCACAGGATAAAATCTTTCAAAGGAGGGTGAGACCGATCACTCTTGAGTAATTCAACCATACCCTCATGGCAGCAGTCTTTAGAGTTTCAGTTCTAACAGGTATTGGAGACCTCTGGAGTTCGAGGATGATGATCACCTCCTTATACGGGTCTCACCTCGACAAGGTTTACAAAGATGTGTCCAGGGAGGCAAGTTATCTCCGAGGTTCAACAGACCTTTATATGTACTCATATGGGTAGGCGAGGTGGTTTACCACTTGACCCATCCACCTCAGTTGCACCAGGTGCCCAACTTTTTCCAGGTATCTCAACTGAGGAGATACGCGCTCGACCCTTTGCATATCATCGACCATGAAGAGCAGGATGATGGCAATGTGGTTACTTCCACGGAGGTTCCAATAGGGATCGAGGATCGACATGAGCGGATCATACGAGGACGGTCGATTCATTGGGTGCGCTTTCTTTGGAAATAGGGAATCTCCAGGTAAGCACATGAGAGCAAGAGGATCAGATGCGTGCTCAGTACCGCTTTTGTATCCCTAGTTTGTGTTTATGCTTTACAAGGACGTATATCCCTGTGGTGCGAGTAATGTAAAGACCCAGAAATTTCAATGAAATTTTTTTATTAATTTTCTTTGGAATTTTACAAGAATGCAGTTTCTGACGGCGCCTGATTCCGAGGCCCAGTGTGCCTGGAATCATTTTACGAAGTTTGGCTCGGGTATGTTCAGTGAACGGACGAGCGGGTTTTTCTAGCTTTTGAACCGGTGCTCGGAATCAAATTCCGTGGGAACCGATGGAACCGTAGCACCGGCAATATCTTCGGAACTCCATTTCCGGAGTTGTTTTTTCATGAGAGAAGATGATAAAAATTGTGGATGTTTAATTTATAAATTAACTACAATTTTTATTTTCTTTTACTGGTTTAAGGATTTGGGTGGAAGTTGGGTAACTACCTAACTTCCCAAGAGAGGTTATGAGGGTGGTGGGGCCCACACGAACCTCACCCCTTCATATTCTTCAACCCCCCTCAACTCACCATTAACTCTTGATAACTTAAACATTAATAACTTATGTTATTAATTAAATGTGTTAAGTGTGGCTTTTTAAATTTCAAACTCTTGAAATTCAAAAGTTATGTTATGTTAAAAAAATAAGAGGTGAGATTATTTTATTTTGGGTTAGTTTCTTGTGGTGGAGTCTTGGGGAGAAAAAGGCTATGTGGTGAAGAGTTTCTTCATCTCCATCATCGAAGAACATGAAGAACGCGAAGAACGTGAAGAATGCCAGATTCCTCGGAGGTCGACGTCTCCTTCCGCGATGCCGACGACGTCTTCTTTCACGACGTCTCTTTCGGCGATGAATCCTCATTCAACGAACCTCCGGTCAAGAAACGTCGAGGTAGGGAATGGTTTGTGAATATTAATGAACCCCATGTTACTTTTTTCTAAATCAATGAACGTGGATCAACTAAACATCAAGTTGATCCGTGAAGAATATGTTGCGGGTTGGGAATTCTGGTTTGCGGGAAAACTATAGGGGTTATTTAATTATTTCGTTCGTGAATTCTACTTTGTCGTCCTTCGTGAATTTACGAACAATTGCTATCAATTAACGAGAGGGGGATGGACCGCACAAACACGGCTGACCCTCCTCCAATTTGAATGTTGTTTCTAATTTGGTTGGGACGGAATGGCGTGGTACCGTCACACCACGCGAGATCGTACGACAAGTAATGTGTGGCACTGTCGCGCCGCGTCGTGAAGTTAAAGAAGGACGCGACACCATCGCGCCGCGTCGAAGAAAACCGAAGACAGCACGGCCAGAGCGGGGCCGCGGCAGAGGGGCGCGGTGCCGTCGCACCGCGCCCGATGAACCAAGCCGCGGCGGAGCATGGTGACCGGCGGCCAGTTCCGGGCCGCCGGTGTCGGCGAAGGAGGAAGGATCGGTCATCGCCAGTCCTTGTTAGCAGAACCGACAGCCCGATGTTGGCTGGTCGGACAAAGGAAAAACCGGGGGAATTAATTCCTTCGGTCGACCAATCATGCGGTCCCATTAATGGGGTCACTGTTACAGGGAAACCCGGGGGCAGCGCCCCCCCCCCCCCCCCCTGTGAGCCGGAATGGCTCGGCCGCTTGCCCGAGCCAGTGAGCGCCAGCGCGCCAGGTCGCCGGCGGGGCCGGGCCGCGCCCATCCGGGCCGAGCCGATCCGCACCCGGGTCTGGTCGACCTGGTTTGGGCCGACCCAGGGGGTCTCGGGCCGGGTCGGTCCGGCCCCGAAACCCCCGTTTTCGGACCCCTCATGGTATTTCACCCATATCATGAGCTGTAGACCTCTGATCGATGCACCGTCAGTGGCGATGTGATCCTTGGACCGTGACAGTCGTTTCGGTATATCGCACTCAATGTTTCGGAATAGTTTGGGTTCGGCTGGGTTGGTTCGGATACAAAAAAAATCGGGCCCTCGGAGCGGAAACGCTTATATCTTGAGCTCCGGACGACTGATTGACGTGTCGTCGACATTGATGGATTCCTCTAAGTGAGATGGATCTTTTGGCTTACTCCACTCGGGGTTTGGATGACGTCGGAGTACGGTCGGGTTGGTTCACTCACGAAACCAACCGGGCTCCTAGAACAAAAATGCCAATAACTCACAAACCGAGCATCTGATTGACGCATCGTCTGTCTCGTTGAATTCCTCTTGTTGAGACGGAACTTTTGGAATAATTCGCCCGATTTTTGGTTGCTGTTGGATAGTGGCCATGTTGGATTGTACCCGAAATCCAACCGGGCCCTTGGAACGGAAAATCTGTTATCTTTCAGACCGGACGTCTGTTTGACGAACCGTCAGCGGCGTTGGTAATCTCATTTAGAAACGGTCCCTATGAGTATACCCTACGAGAGTTCATGGTACAGTTGAGATACGACCGGGTTGGTTCACTCACGAAACCAACTGGGCCCCTGGGACGAAAAAGCTAATAACTCACAGACCGGGCGTCTGATTGACGCGCCGTCTGTTGTGTTGAAACCCCTATGACGAGGTGATCGTTTGAGATACTTCATTGTGGGACATTGATATACCTGGAGTATTGAACTTTAGCTCATGGAACGGACCATCCCGGAGACGAGCGTACGGAGTACGGAGACCGTGTAGCCGGATGAGACCTGACGACTGCTTGACCGACTCGACTTGGAGTGAGTCGACTAGCCCAGTGGACGGAGCGCCCGATATTTGGAGACGGACCCACAGTGGACGGAGCACCCGGTAGTTGGCCGCAGACCCGCGGTACTCGACAGCAGGAGTACCTCTGTAGGCTATTAGGGAGACTACCCAGTATTTGGTGACAGTCCCACAGTGGACGGAGCGCCCGGTAGTTGGCTACAGACCCGCGGTACTTGACAGGAGGAGTACCTCAGTAGTATTAGGTTAGTGAGCAATACCTCGGAGTCGTGACATGTCCACTGTACACTCCAGATACGGAGCTATTCAGCAGTTACGGATACGATAATGAAAATCCTTGTTTGAGCTGAGTTTATGACCGTTGTGTTTACCTCATGATTGAGATGGGTCACTTGATAACTTTGGTATATGTATGGGAATATACCTGGGTAGTGGTTATCCGTTGATTACAAAACCCTTGTGTTTCCTCATAATTGAGATGGGTTACTTGATAACATAGTTATATGTATGGGCATATACCTAAGTAGAGGTTATCTATTGAGATCTTCTTTATGGTTATCCTTGTTTGTTTTAGTGAGACCTTGTGGGTCTCGGGGTCCCTACTGAGTATCGTTATACTCACCCCTGCATGGGAAATACCTGCACCTTGTTGTGTTGGTTGCAAATGAGGGGAAGTGATGACGGAGGCCGAGTGTTCAAGGACTGGACTGTACCCGGAGGTGGACTACACGACGAGTCAGTACCTGGAGGTGGACTACATGATGAGTCAATATCCGGAGGTGGACTTCACGGCGAGACGACACTCAGAGTAGGTTGACGGGTGAGAGCGTTGTGGTGTCTATCTGTACCTACCCTTCAGGTGGGATCCGTGGTGGACGATCCAGGAGTTGTGCCATCTGTACCTACCCTTCAGTTAGGATCTGAGGAGGATGACCCAGGAGCCGCTTTCGTCCTTCCAGCTGTTTTCTTTTTCTGTTTTACATTGTTCAGTTGTAGTTTAACTTTATTTTGGGTTTGTATTCTGGCCCATTTACCTTTCAACAATTCTCTTTATACTTATTGTTTTACTTCCTCATGTACTCTGTGGTGTTTTTTTACTTTAATAAATGAAAAGCCTTCCCAGTTATCGGGATTTACTCTTATGGTGCTAGTCGCCAGCCCCTGTCCTATGGAAGGCGGGCATGGGGTAGTCACGGCAAGGGCCCCGAGGACGGGTCATGACATATTTTTCCATTACCTTACTTGGGATGAAATGAAAAAACATTTCCTTGAGAATCACATGCCATCTTTGAAGGATTATCTGAATGTTTTATATATGTAGGTCATTGAAGCCATAAAAATTCAATAATATTCCCTTAAAACAATCTATATGAAGATATTATTCACAAAACACTTTGTGTTCCTATTACAGTTAGGAATCCTATGATGTAGAAATCAATTAGATAGATTCCAGCCATCTCCTCATGGATAAAACTGGGTGTGGATTGAGTGGCCTTCGGTGCACTATGAACTTCGGGATGTTAGGGTATCTCCTGTACCCTTCAGGGTTTTGTTAATGGTTTTTTATATAACTATATTTCCATTGGATTCAGAACTTATATTGAGAAATGGTTAATGATTAAAAAAATAAACTATGCTCTCTAATATGTATAGTGACACATTTTTTAAGAATCTGAATATAAAACAATAGTAAACATTATAAAGATGATGTAAGGAAATGTACCATGGAAAATGCTTCCATGATGGAAGGAATGTCATAAAACTATTGATTTTATTCAGCTTTTTGTGACTCATAATTATTGGTAGCTAATCTCGGTAGATGACACGTAATCAAAGAGAGAACTCAGTGAGGATTCATTGAGATAGTTCTTTGTTACTCTGAAATAATTTTAACATCATATAGATGTTGATGTGTGTAGTTTGATTCACTCTCACATTTATAAACCCAATTATTCTTCCTTCATTTCTATTTTCTATTAATTTTATATCTAATATCTATCCATAGATCTAGAACCTATTTGTTTTTTTGAAATACCATTCTTTATTGATTTATAAATGATGTATGGTTTTGGTTCAAAAACTATATGGATTTGGAATTCCCTCCCTGCTATGTTAGGACTAGACTGGGTATCATTGTACATGGTTATTCAGGAAGGTTTGTGTCATTAATCCTTTGATTACAGGAATATGGTATTTGATGGAGTGACACTCACAATTTATATACATCTTCTAAGAGAAGATAAAACAAATATATAATATTAACAGGTGGAGTACCAACAACATATATCATTGATCCATAAAATTTACATGTATGATGAAACACTGAAGAAATGTGAAACACTATTTGATTAAAAAAATCATTTCTTGTTTTTTTGATGAAATTTTCATTAAATTATGAAAATTAGAAGGAAATTTACATGGCTTTATACTCAATATTTTTTTATTATTCCAAAAGTGATTTTTCATCTGAATTCCTTTATTTTGAGATATAAAATTTTGATGATCTTATTATATCCCACGGTGGAATAAAAATTTCATAAAATAAGTGTTAAAATGTTAGAAGATGATATAATATCTCATGGTACTTTCAAATATGATTTAAGATGGTGCTTGAATATAGATTGTTCTATTTGAAGAATGGTATGTTTGAGTAAAATGTTATTAAAAAACCGTTCTATGAACATAAAGAGAATTTTGGTTGAAAATTTTATTTCACATTCTAATTAATTTGAGGGATCATACATTTTTTCACACCAATTGAATTCCTTAAATTTCATAGAAGGGAATGTCAACATAATATTTTAAATTATAGTTGAACACCATAATTTGAAATTTCTGATGAGATACTAAATCATGATTAGTTATCGAATCTTATAAATGAAAATAATTCCCCATTTTGACTATGGATGATAATTGAAAAAATGTATCCATAGAAAGTAGAAATAACAAAATATTTAGTGGGAGACAATGTATTATTTCCCCTTTATTACTAATATTTGGTTTCATTTCAAGTAAATTATTTAGTAACATTTATTATATTTTTATTACAGTATTATTTCAAAGAGGATTAATTTTAAAAACATCTTATTAATAATAAATCATGTTATATCACTCCTAATAATTGTTTAATTCACTACCACATATAAGTTCATTAATTTTATAAATAGGCCTAAACATTCGTACTGACTATTTTAATTTAAATGTGGCATATTTTTCATAATAACATATAGTATTCTATGTTGTTTTATGTAAATAATATTAATAAATTATAAATAAATGAGTCTTATAAAAACAATAGTCTATTTGATTCATTTTTTTGAACTATGTGGGGAATTTTGATTTGAATTTCCGAAACATACATGAATGCATTTTATTTTCCTAATCGTATATTTAAAATTTTCATTATTAATGTTTATTGAAATAATCATAGATCTAATTCTTCGAGTATTTCATATTGTGAAACTCACCATACTTATAGGATTCTAATATTTTTTAGAAAAATATCCTTATATTTGAGAGTCTTATGAAATACCACATCATGTGAAATTTATTATTTTATATTTCAAAACATGTTTATAATTTATTTTAGTAGTTTGAGTGCTTGAGGATTCATTTTTGGAATCTCTTTACTAAAACACTCTTATTTACTAGATAAGTTGGGGGAAAGCCCCTTTATAATAAAAGAAACGAGAAAGAAAACTATAAATCTCTTATTAGTTTATTTGCATGTATTTCATTATAGTTAACCACTTATTGTAATTCACTACATATCAGGGTTCAATGATAGAAGATAAATACCTTCACCAACTAATCTATATTGTATTATTCATTTTTTTAATTTAATAAATTGTTAACAATGATTTACTAAGTGTGTAGGAATAAATACTTATAATGATATATGTGTTATTTTATTCATTTGATGTGAGTGGTCACCAAAATTTCTTATTAAAATAAAAATAATCTGAAAAATTCCAATATATGTAATATTAAAAATTAAAAAAAATAAAATGTAGAAATTTCAGAAGTAAGAAACAAAAAAACAATTACTTATGATCTTATATAATTAAATGTGACTAATATGATGGTTAATTCATAGGTAATGTCAATACGATGGATCATTTTTTAAGGATTCATTTATTATTCATGCATTATGATTTATGATCTTTATAACTGTATTATTAATTAATATCAACCAAAAAATACATAAGGAACTACCATAGTACTTTTTTTTATTATTTATATAAACTCATGTTCATTTAAGTGGATATATATGAATGAAAAAAATATTATGGTGGGGCATCCATCCCCCTGAGAGAGGAATAAATTTTTATAATACTTTATGGGTGAATAGGTAGACAATTAAACAATTGATGAAATATTTGTGTATGTGCTCATGTTAGAATATGGGAATTTTTTTTGGATTTTAAAAATATATTTAGGTAATTGAGATTATAAAAATGAAAATTAGACATGGAAAAAATTAATTATAAAATGTATTATCAATCTTATATGGAGTAATTAAACATTATTTGAGTACATAATTTTTATTTTAATTCATTATGTAATTTAACAATATTGTATTATTAATGCATTTTGTATTGATTAAAACACCATGACATCCAATTTTGAAAGATATTTATTAGTTATAATCTCTTTATTTTGAAAATTAATTAGACCTTATTACATATGTAGTATATTGGAATATTTTAGTGTAAAATTATGATTCATTGATTTTAATAGTATTTTAATATTAAATTCCATGTGAAAAAATTGAAATATTGGTACGGATTATGTGCGAGGGATTAGATGTCAATCATATCCAAGATACATTGAAAATGTTTTTTACTTGTTGAATTTTAGTCAATTTTTCTATAGATGGATATAATGATAAAATAAACCTACAAAAAATTAAGTTAAATTCAGTATATAGAAAACTAGATGTGGTTTTTAGTGTTAAATGATCATGAATCTATATTCCTAGTTTGATGAACAAAATATATTAATCTATTCCCATTATAAATACTTTGGAATATGTAGTAACCCCTTGTGAATCCCAGGTAGCATACATCTATTTTTTCAAAAGATTCATACTTATACCAAGTGTATAAAAATAAATATATGGGATCAATGACCCTAATGAATAATTGAAATAATGAAAATATACAATAATAAACTCAAATATAAAAGTTTAAATTAAATGCAATATCCTTTTATATAAGTAATGAAATATATAAATTTAATAATTGTGAAAATAAAAAAGAACATATTATGATACTGACACAAACTCTAGAAACACCGATTTATGAAATTCTAATTTACTCACACAACACCCTAATAGATAATCGATGTATGAGTACCATAGGACATATAAAATAAATGTTTAATGATAATGTAACCCTATGCGAAGGAGAGTTATATTGTGTTTCATGAAAAGTTACTCTGAGAGTGCATCTTTCTTACAAGATGGTCTCTAGGAATGTTTCTATATATCATGAAAAAGACTTTTTGAAATGAATATATATCTCTCAAATAATATTCGACGTTTCCACATTATCTTTTGAATTCAATTTGAAATGTCGATTCTATTTTGTAAAATTACAATCACAAGAAATGTGTAAAAAATATAGATATGGTAAATTATTCTCACCATTTCAATTTATCATGAAACTCAAAGATGATGCCTTGGATGGCACATAATAGGTTTACATGAAGAAAATTATCCTCCACTAAATCAGGTTCATATATATGTACATACACAATATAAAAAGAGAAAGAGAAACAAGGGTGAGGCCAACAAACAACCCCAAGCACAAAAAACCATAGAGGGGTTAAAATATGTGAGATAATAATTCAGTTTGTATAATTAATTGAAACTGTTAGTGTCTTCTACCAGGTAACCCTTGAGATTGATTTTAGTGATTATGAATCTTGTTTGAACGCTTGACCTGATCCCCCTATTTATAACATGAAGTACTACATATGTGAAAAATTTACCATGAAAAATACTTTCCTTGTACTTAATTATGTGCTAGAATTTTGAGCATTAAATGAAATATCATGGCCATTAAAAAGATCAAATAAATGTTATCCAAGTCACACTAAATCATCCAGATTGGTCACTTAATAAATATGAAAACTCTCTGTATTTTGATCCATACTCATGAAACACACTTGTAAATGTATTCATTTGACACACAATGGAACCCCAAATAAGTTGTCCCTCATTACGCGACCCCCATTGACTTTTCATTATTGATCAGGTGATGGAACCCTATAAATTTCATGAGATCATGAAGCATCCCTATGAAATTTTAGAAATGGGCCATGAAGGTTCCTTATACATATTATCCATGATCAGGTGACACCCTGGGATGTTTATGTAATGATCATGGGAAGGTTATCTAAAAATATCATTCAAATGAAGTTCTAATCCTCTGACATTTAATCCAATATATCTTGAATGATTTGTAAATTTATTCATAAATCATGAAAAGTATCTATAAGTATGTCATTAATGATCCTACGACACCCTATGATGTGTCTATGTCTATCAAGAGAAGGCTCCCAAAACATGTCTTCCGTATGATTTGTCATTCCTCCGATACGAAATCTCAGATCATAAAAAATCCAAGGATGTGTTTAAATAAATCATGCAATGTATCCCATGAATATTTAGTCGAATTATGTGGAATCCATCTGACATGTCTTCTTCAATCATGTGAATGACCTTAGGCATCTCATCCAGGTCTTGTGGTGGCCCCTGGACAAGTATGAGTAATTATAAAATCCCAAAAAATTATAGAATCAGTCGTTATCATATCTATTAATATATATGATTTATATTAAAAATAAAAGGTACTCTATGTTTGATATCATACTTGACACACATTAATGAGTTTCTCGAAAATCATATATTGCACACAAGGCTGAGTAATACTGAGAAATAATATATTATTAATTTAATTTTTCTATGTTGTAGTTTTCACAAAACCAATAAAATGAAGAGAATGAACGATATTAACTAAATTATGAAAATTGGGTTAATAAATTTTTATATATTAATTCAATGATTATAATATTAATTATAAATTAAAAGAAAAACTAATTGAATATAAAGGATGTATTATTCTGAAAAAAAAACTATTTAACAGAAAATAAGTGACTTCATAAAATAATAAAATAATTATTTATGAATTTTATTAAGGAAATATATATATTTAATTCATTTAATTTAAAATTTAGAATTCAACTTTTATTTTTTTTCTAGACATTATATATTAACTAATATAATATTTTGGATTAAAGAAATAATTTTAAAAAAAAATTAAGAGTTTGTAATGTTTTTAATGGATAACCCCTTTTAAATATTATATTTTCAACTTTTATATTTTCACTTAGACAAAATAAACATATAATTTTAATTCATGACCTCATTATTTACATTGAATTATTTTTTTGTATTTATCTATTTTAATTCGTATTTTAATGAATAATAACAAATATTGAATTTTAAATTCAATGTTACATTTAATATAATTTATTTATATTGTTAGATAATAATTTTAAATGGATTTTAGGTACCAATATATTTTTTATTTATCAGTTAATCATACATGTTCATTATAATTTATTTCAATTTTAAATTAAATAGAAAAAGTAGGTCATCTTTTTAATGTGTTACTTTGATACCCCATTTTATCATTCCATCTATGAGATTAATTATTACATAATTTATTTCAATTATGTGATTTAAACTTTTAATAATGGTTCAATATTAGTAATTAAATGTCCAAAAAAATGTAAATAGGTTCTTTCCATTTTTTTAACTATAAATAGTTACTTTAGTAACTATTTTTATATTAACACTATTAAAGGTAAATAGAATAACTAATGGGAAAATAATATTATAATAATATAAAACTAAACAAACATTTGTCCTAATTTAATTAGATAACTATATTCCAGCCATTTTGAATCATTGGTCTATTTTAGGATAACTTATGATTACTTGGATATCATTAATGCATTTATAATATTATATTCAATGAATAGTCATTTTTTAAATATTTTGTTGTTTAAAAAGTAATTTTTTTAATATGATGTAATAAAGGTGATGTCATCGAATAAAATTAGATTATAGTAAGATAAAATTATTACCTAAAACATATTAATTTATTTATAATTATTAGGAATTAAATAATTAAAATAAATTTTAACACAAAGATGATGTAGTAGAAGATTTAATAAAGAATGAATCATATATATGATTTTAATAATATTATAATAAATATAATTTTATATATTTGATTCTATACATTAATATTTTTTATGACTATGAAATTTTAGAATTGAGGTAATGTAGTTTTTTTTAAGGAATCAAGATTTAATTTTTTTTAAAGGAAAAGAAATGAGTTGGGTCAAAATTGAGATAACTCGTAACAAAAAATATAAAATATCTAATTATGTGGTTTTAAATTTTTATAAACATTTAAGATCCCATAATTTTTATATTATTATGATAATACCACTATTTAATCATTCTTTGGTGTCATGGAATGATTTGATAATTATTTTAACTCTTAATACTAATATTACATGATAAAACCATAAGCGTTTCAACGGTTAAAACAAAATTACAATGATAAAGAATAATCAAAACATGTCTAATTTTAATTTTATGATACATATTATTCACAATATCATCCTATATTAAAAATACATCATTTTTGTACCATTTTGAATCAAAATTTTATTTAAATCATTTTAATACACTTAATAATTCACAGGTTGTCCCTCCCATGTCCTATAAAAATGTGCTCATTTTTCTCTATTAAAAACACTTCCAAAACCATTTTATTCAGCAAATATCTTCCCAAAGACTGTATTATTTTATCTCCCTATATTATTAATATATATTTTATGCCAAACACACTGCATTAAGGTGTTATTGTGCTAAGATGTTTGATCATCCCATAGAAAGGTAATGTTTTTATTTTAGTGTTTCTATTTTAGATAATCTACCAGTTCCATAAAAATATCCATATTCCATGAGGATATAATAATTCAAGTATCCATAGTATAAAAATCTGTTATTATTTTAATATCATCACCCATATACATCCCTAATTTCATCAAATTTGAATTGAATATCTCATTCGTGTGTATGTTGGAATTCTATCTTACAAACCAAAATAGATCATTTTTTCAATACTATATCACAATAATGATCATAATGGTGGAAATAATATTTTTATATGATTTTATGAAATAATTATATTTATAAGTGAATAAAATATCAAATATGTTAATATGTCTCGTGCACATAAAAATCATAATGTCGTTCGTGCATACACGTGAACTATCATCTCTATGAAGCAATGAAAATCATTTTTATACACCACATCACTCATATGATATATATTTATATGTGTGTATTTAAATTATAATTATGTTATTAATGATGTTATTTTTATAGTAAATATATAATGATACATAACCGTTTTCTATAAATATCAATGAGAAATGGAAATCATTACTCATGTGTACGTACGACTTATCATCTCAATGATTGTATCATTGCTCATTTTTAATATCCATTGATAAATAATTTATTTAAATTGATAATTGATAAAAAAAATTATTTTTATGATAAAAATATTATTCATGAGGTGATTGACTATAAATTACAAGGACTTTTGACATCCTAACATGTTCATTTTGGACATGACTAACAGATGTCCTCAAAACACCTGATGTGAACATAAGTAGTTATGTTATTGTTATGGAATGATAATAAAAAAATAAAAGGGTAATAAAATTTAAAAAATTTATAATGAAATTAAATTAATAACTTATTTTTATTATCTTATATATAAATATTCTACACGAGGATTCAGACTTAAAGTTAGGGATTTCACCTCAATATATATTCATTAGTGAATTTATAGATAATATGAAGATTTATTCATTTATTAGGTTTATATTAAACAAAAATGACATTTCAAATAAATAAATAATATATAATAATGTTAAATAATTATTTTTAAAATCTATTAACTAATGTAGATTAAAAATTATCTTCTCAATGTGGTATGGGAAACCTTGAATGATTGGAGGTTTAATTAGTAGATCTTTTCTTCATGATAAGAAATATATTATTTAATTATATGGATATAAAAGGACTACACAATATATTTAATATCTATCTCATAAATGTTTTGTACTGTAATATTTTATCACATATAATTTAAATTTTATTACATAATGAAAAATGTAATGTTTTTTAAGATACGTGTTGACAATGAGTTCTCCTTCACCATAACCATTATTTGATTTTTGTATTACAGTATAAGAATTTATGTTTTAGAAATAAAATAAATACCTTATTCCATTATTGAATGTGATGGTATTGATAATGGGTTGGAAATATAATTGACTATTTCAATTTCATTAAATTGTTTTTTGTGAATGAAAATTAAATTTTATGACTAAAATTTTGATAATTACATTATCTAATGTTATATGACTATATAATGGTACATGGAAATTGGGCAGGTGGAAATGTGATAACATAAATACATGTCGTTACATGATAAAAAAATATGTGGGTGGTTAGATTATAAAAAATATATTTTAGTTCCATGATATAATATGGACGAGTGGTTACCTTAAAACCTCTAATATATTTCGTATACAAGTAATTTCTATCGCTATTCAATTTATTGATATGTGTGTAAGTAGACCATATTGTTAGTCCATTTATATATAATTATCTCTCAAGTTATGTTTTTATGTTGTATGAAATTCATATGGGTTCTTTCGAAATATTTTTCTTTAAAAATTATTATCAATTTAGATTATATTTAGTTAAGATTATTTACAACTTATTAAAGGTGAATTTATTACTTTATGATAAAGTATTCATGGCTTAAATGTTTTCTAAAGGCTAAGAGTTTTCATTGTTTTTTGTATTCCATTCTAAGCATTTTATTCCAATCTAATGTTTTCAACTATTTTTCATCGGATTAAAATAATAATAGATTTGTGGATGTGATGAAGTAAAAATTATGATGTAAAATCATTAAATGAACCCATGTTTTTTAATTTTGATTATTTTATGAAAAAATTGATAGGAAATATAAGTTTCTATATTTTAATTAATGAGTTGTTATGTTTCAGTTACAGATAATTCTCTAAATATCATAAACTGAAAATATCTTTGATGTGATTTATAGTGAAATTATTTACATAACCCAATGTTTATAAAATATTATGGTTGGGGCCTTATAATTGGTATTAGTGGATGTTTTAGAAATATGTAGTGTTTAGGGAAATATTTTTGAATAAGATAAAATTTATAGAAAACTACAATGGTTAGAATTATTTTAAGAGTCATATTTATTTTTAGATAAATTGAATGATATTGAGTTAACATTAATAAGTATATCTTAATATTTATCTTCCACAAAATATTGTATAAAATTATTTTATAAAAAAACTCACTCTAAAATATTTGGTTTTATTAAATGGCTACATCCAGTAGCCACCAATGTTACAATGGATATGATGGAAAATGTGGTGGCTCTTTGAATAAGAACCCAATTGAAAATGGGACTTTAATAAGAAATCTAATTGTTATTATAAACCAACTATCAACAGTTTGGATTAAACACTTGAACCAATGTGATATTTCTAATGCATTATAGATGAGAGAAACAAATCCATATGGAAGTTCTGGTAAACAACATAGAGGAATGTATAATGAATGACATATGTGTTAAAGATGTGGAATGAAACACCTAATAATTTTTTTAATGGGATGATATTATGATATCGATGTGGTATTAAAGGTAATAAAGAAAAAACATTCCATGGAAAAAAGGAAGCATTATATTACTCAAGAATGGGAAAAAGTACTTTCTGAGCAATAAACATAATGTTTTAATTGTGGGGTGTAATTTCATTATACAAATAAATATCTAATGAATAATTTTCATGAATGGGGTCAGTAAGACCATATAAATATATGTTAATCCATACCTAGTTCCATTCCAAAATAATATGATAAAATTAAAAATGAATTATGATAGGAAATAAGTATTAAGGAATAAAATAAAGGATAATGGTTAAAAGGATAAATAAGAATGTAAATTATTAAAAAAATATACATACAAAGTATTATATAGTTATCATATACTGTTGGATGGGTAAATGTTTACAATTATTAATTTTCTTTTGATGATGGGATGACATTGGAAGATATTTGTCTAGTATGTGTAACCCTAAAGTCTTTTATGAAAAAATTTTATTTGATGAAGAATTATATTTTAATTTTTCGACATAATTATAATTGTATGGATATCCTTGGGGGTTTATATTCCCTTTGATAATAATACTTCTAGGGTTTTTTTACATTTTGGGTTTCAATATAATTGGTATGAGATAAACATTATGGATAAAACATATTAATTTTTTTTGAGGATATTATCTCATTTTTTGAAGGTTAAAAAATTATGGAATTATTTAAAAATTACATCCTAATGGAAGGGTGAAAACCAATCATGTTAGATAAGTATGATAGAACTCAAAACAGAAGTGAAACATGGCTTTATCTCCTACCATTGTTCTACATGATGTCCCCAGTTAGTATGATTTTTAGTTAAAGTAGTTGAGGGATTAATAATATTTTTTTGGGAATATATGTTTTATCAAATTGAAATACGCGGTATTATAAATTTAATTTTAAATTAGGTGATAAATTGTATTTCCAAATACATACATTTTTCTGAAACATTACATTATTTTGGAAATAAATATTATGGGAATTTATTTGAAGTGTAATGGTATAATTTTATTTTGTGTGATCTCAGATTTAATTCTAGATTTATAGTGATTTAAGTTATATATAAAAATGATTTAAAAATATTGTAGAATATTATATTTTTGTAAATTACCATTTTTAATTAGACTTCTAGAGTGATGGATTTTATTTTGAGAAAAAATTATATGGGATCTAATCAATCTGAATTTTGGGATTCAAGAGTAGTTTGGATTTTTTGGAGGGGTTTTAAGAAGAGTTATTTTTTGAATAGTCAATGATGACATTATACTTTTATAGTAGAATTATGGATATTCAAATTAGATTTATAATTTTAATGAATATTATAATTGGAAAATTATATTATTTTTTCCTAATGATATTGATTTTGGTTATTGATTTAAGACATTTTAAATAAATAGTTAATCAGTTGTGGATTATATCATTCTCTAGAAGTTGATTCTATTTCATCAATCATGAAAATTTTTCATAAATAATCATAATATGGATAATAATATTTTTATGGTAAAAATTGATATGAGCATGAATCTCTACAACTCATGTAATTATATTTACTTTTGTTATCATTAGATGTAGTAAAAGAATTCAGAATCATTAAAAAATGGAACATAAAACAAAAAACTTTTTTTGTTTACATTTCCAACTATGAAATCATTAACCATTTAACCCATCACATTTTTTTGTTATCTAATTGTTAAAATTCTATCTATCATATATGATCACTCTCCATTAGAATATAATTATAATTCTTTCTTCCATATCCATGTTTTTTTCATGGATGACTAATATGAGTTATCTAGGGTTAAGATTTTAGATCACATTAATTCTATTAAAGTGGATGTTTTATTGAATATATTTCAAATGTGTCATTTCAATAAATTTCTTATTAAAAAAATCCTTAGATACAATTTCAAAATTTAAATTCTCAAGTATGAAATTTTCAAAAGTTGGTAGGATGAAATAACCAAGATAATTGTTGAATAAGATTTATAAATATTTATTAGTAATTATTAATAATATTTTACCTTAAAGGGACTCTATATAAGAAAGTATACCAGACACAGAACAATGGGTTTCTCATAAATTATACATTGAATACACGACTTAGTTATACCACTAATAATATATTATTAATATAATTATTTTAAGTTGTAGTTATCATATAACTATTAGAATGGGGGGAATTAAAAATATTAACTAAATTATTAAAATAGATGTAACAAAATTTTATATATTGATTTATTTTTTATAAAATTAAATATAAATTAAATTAAAAAACTATTGAATATAAAGGATTAGATTTTGTAATAAATATATTTAAAAGATAATAATTGAGTTCATATATTAAAAAAAATAAATCATGATGGATTTTGTTAATGGAATTTATATGTGATATGTTATATATATTGTTTAAAATTAACCATGTATTTTTTTATACATGATATAAGAAAAAATTCAATTTCTTAGAAGAAAGAAGTATTAAAAAAAAGTTTTTTAACAACTTTTAATAGTGGTCTTTTTAAACATATATTTTTGTCAAATTTATATGTTATATTTTTGGATAATACTAAATATTGTAAAACAGGACACCAAAATTCATTGTTGTTTAATTTTTTGTATTTTTATAAATAAATCTATATTTTAATAAATAGTTGAAAATAGTTAATTTTTTATCCAAACTACTTTTCCATCTCATTTATATATATTTTTCTATTATCATTTCACATGGTATAAATTAATAATTAGAATAATTTTTATCAGTTATTCACATTTAGTTTAATGGATTCTTTTCAAAATTTCAATTAAATAGAAAACAATTGCGAACATTTGAATGTTTTACCATAAAAACATGCTTCCTCATTCCGTCAACCGGATAAATTTTTAATTAAATTCATCTAATTTTGTGTTTTTATTTTGGAAAATTTTATTACACATTTGGAATTAGATGTTTAAAATTATGTAAATAGTTCCCTTTTATTTTTGTACATTATGAAGAGTTTCTTTAGTAAATATTATCTTAATTACCATGGTTAAAAGAGAATTAGGTAATTAAAGAAATAAAATTATAATATTTTAAATCAACCCTAGAACATATCCTAATTTAATTGGATTTGTGTATTTTGACAATTTAATCCTTTGGGTCGATTTTAGGACCACTTGGTGCCACTTGGATGACTTTAATGCATTTATAATATTATATTCAATGAATAGTAATTTTTGTAAGCATTTTGTTTTTAAAAAGTAATTAATTTCAAATTGATCATATATATGTGTTCTCTTAAAATATAAATTATATTTGAAATGATTACATTATTACCAACACGATGGATATTTATTTATAAATTAATGGAAATTAAATAATTAATTTAAATTATGAAATAGAGATGGTTCAATAATATTTTTTTATAAGAAGTAATCAAATAAATCATATAATTAATAGTAAATTAAATATAATTATATATATATGATTCTATTAAAAAATATTATGGATTTAAATAATTAATAAATTATTTATATATATTATTTAAGATACCTTACAACACAACAAGAAAAATGAAATATAGGGACTATGGATGTCTAAAGTGAAGGATAACTATAGAATCCCCTCTGACCAGGTTCTCCCACTCTGAAAACAGGAATAAAATATTCGTAGAAAAAATGGTGTTCTTCCAATGAGTTTAAACCTAAGTAATAAATTTTGTGACCTTTTTCCCTCACACCACTTATAATGTAAATCTATATTGGAATACATCAGAATAAGGAAATTCTTTATGATGTATGATACAGACAATGGAGTGGGGCACTTACCTGACAGAGAGATATAGATAATGATGGAGTCAGCTTCCACTGAAATAAGAGTAATGTTCCACTTCTTGGATTGTTCAATACCAGAGATTGTCACCTGGTCTCCACCTTGAAATGAGTGACCCATTCCATAATGGGTAAAAAAAGTATCCATAACTACACCCTTCTTTACCAGAATCACAGCATCCCCACTCATGATGTCTATAGTTAACAGACCATCAGGGTTCAGTTTGGGTCCCAAGGGATTTAGTTTCCCTCCAAACTACTCCCCCACCCCTTTCCCTCTCCCATAGAGTTCTCTAATTGATTATGGTTTACAATTTCTCTCATGGTGGGGTAATTGCACCATCATTTGTGTACCTTAACCAGATCCAGCATCAACCACATAAACATTGTATCCACTACATCCAGGGAACATGTGTCCCCCTAAAAAATATCCTTATTCTATGTAGTACAAATGCACTAGTAGCCTACCACAATGACCATGTCAGGAGAATTCAACTCTGACCCTTAACTATATTCACCATAAAACCATTTATAAAGAAGATAAGACATTATTTACCCAATTTATTCTCATCCTATAATGACTCTAAAAGATGACCTTACTACATTGGTCCAGTCTCCCATAAAGAATAGTCGATCAGTGGTTTTCTTCATATTTTCCCTAAAATAGGAGAAACATGACGCCATATTAATTCTAATCCATTGACATTATCATTATTTTATATTTCATGTTTCCTAATCCCCCTAAATAAGAAATTATAATTTTCTAGGATTTCATTGAGTGTGAGAGTCCCCCAATGCATCACTTTGGTCCAATTATGCCAACGTCCTTTGGAAGTCCAGCCTTAAAAAAACATCAGAACATGAAGTAGTGAAGAAACCATTATTCTGATCATAATTCATGTTGATGTGGTTGAAAACATCATGATGGATTCTATTCTGAACTATCATAACAATTTTGGGATACATTCTAGCTTGGTGGAAGGATATTTTGGTATCAGGAAATCCTGGGAATACAAGACACCAGATGGACCAATTTTTTAGCCAAAAAGATATCTCCCCTCTCCTGACAATCCATATGATGTGTGGTTGTGGGTACACGATCTATTGGGAAACCATGGGAAAAATAGAATAGGTGTGTCCTACCAAATGTCCCTCACCCTATTTATACATTGATTCTATAATCCAAACCCATAGGGAGTGGGCCTCAATAATTTCACATGCGAGCATACCATGCTTGTCATGAAGTGTAAACATGACTCTCCTTATGATCATAACTACCTCCTCTAGGGGCGTAGAGAGTCTCCACAATGATTCCCAATGATGTTTCACATCCAAATGTCTATTATAGATAATTGATACTACGATCCTTTCAATTCTAGTAAGCACACCCTTCAAAACCATAATAGTAAGAAGAACATGGACAATGATATAGGTGAGGATTCTATTTACTGCATCGATATTACCACTGCTCAATATTAAATTTCACTTCCATTTAGTCAAACGACCAGAACTGAGAACAACAATACGATCAAAAAATCCGAATCACATCCATCTAGGGGAAATAGAGGAACATATGTACCTCATTAAGAATGATCCTTGATCCATGTTCATATGGTCACTTAGGGGGGAGTTTTGAGAAATCATCATCAGTTCATAATTTAGAACATGCTCTTGGTTCGATTAATGCATTGGCCACTATAAAAACTATAGTACTCCATTATCCTTATTTATTCACTAATGGAATGGTGGTTTTCATTGATAAAGATGAGTGTATCATCATCAAACATAATGTGAGAAATGTAGCTCTTCTTCTACCAACACTGGTATGGAGAAATAGATCTTTTTTCAATGCTCGTGTTGATATATCGGTAGAGGAAATATCAGGACATTATGAAGATGCTCAGTAAAAGGTGGTCCCCCTTTCAAAGATGATTACTAATCCTAAAAAAAAAATATTTCATTCTCATGATTCAAACATGGATCTATACACAACTAATGCAACTAATAATTAAATCAATAATCCATGAAGACAATCCAAATCTAACAAGGAATTTTATAATAAAACTCAATTTCATGCAGTCTTACTCCCTTTCAATGTAAATATTAAATGAAATATTTGATTCCTGAGCCTTTATGTTTTGATTTCCAATAACATCCCAATCTAATGCGATTTCCCCCAGAATAGATCTTCCCTAGATGAAGCCTTGCTTTTCATTTGAGATCAGGTTGTGATGGTGGACTTCAAGTCTCATGTTGATGATTGTTGCAATAATTTTGTAAGGAATATTACACATACTCATGGCCCTATAGTGGTTGATCTATCAGGTATCAGATATCTTTAGAATCAACACAAGGATAGTGGTACATCCAATGTGAGGTATAAACCTACACAGAAATATGCCCCAAACTGCCACAGTCGAGTCACCCTTATTCAAGTCCCATAATTCCCTCTAGAAAGCCCCTAAAAATCCATCTATTTGCTGGTAACCCTCCATATTAATTCTCAAAATCACCTCATGAATATCATTCATTACAGACACTACAATAATTGAGACATAGATTCATCCAAAAAATCCTTTCTATTTCTTTGATGCACACAATGAAATAACACAGTTGCAATATCACCCATGAAGCCACATTATCTCTGATCATGAGCCACCCATTCATTTTTTAATACCATTTCTTCCAGAGTGTCCGTGCAAGAGAGTTCCAAAAATAGTACCTCATGATAATCCTAATCCAATCAGATTTCAATTGATTGAATCTCTTTTGAATGTGAATTCATGACACTTTATCGGGGGGTAGGGGATGTCTACTCTACTAGGCTTAGAGACTTCATTTCAGTCTTCATGGCTTATTGAACAAAGACGTCCAGCCAAAGTACATGGACCAGGCCTTAAAACATTACATAATCATCAATTAAATTAATAATTCACATTGAGGATCTTTTCAGGTTTAGAATTTTAGAGAATAAGGACATAACTACTACATCTCAATAATTTCAAAGTAGACACACCTACTTTATTTCTATTTCTTTCACAAAATACAAACTCTTGAACAAAAAATACATATCTAGTTCCATGTTTTAGATAGCATGACATTTCTGTGATCCCATCCTTGACCCTATTCCACTTTATGTTTGGTGAAAAAAATTTCAAAAACACAGGACGAGCATAAAAATCTCAGTAAGGGATACACAAAGAATGAAAACAGTAGATAATAAATATATACATAACATAAGATTTTTAATATACCTCATGAAACCATATGATATATGAAAAACTCTTAGAAATAATAAGACATAAAGGTAACATGAGGCATTCATAACATTCGTACGTAGGGAGTGACCCTCATGGTTACATTTGGAATACCCATCATAGTATATTCCCTAAATCACTTCATAGAAACCTTATAGTTTAACTCTTTCATGTTACCCAATTCATTGGAGAGATATCTCATGTTCACAAGCCCTTTTTTTATCATGGATCCAATCGAATTCATAAACAATGACCAAGAACCATAACATAATTGTATCACATAAAACATGCATAAAAGAAACATAACATTTCTATATTTCAATCACAAGATATAAGTAAAAAAATTGATATAATCAAAACATTATCAAAACCATTTCCAATACCAAAATAAAATTAAAGTAAAACAGGGTATTTATTTTTCTTTTAAAAAAATGTTATGGATTGTAGAATAAGCCCAAACTCAAATAATAGTAATCGCGGTGGAGAAGTCATGGCTACAACATAAGTAAGACAAAAAAATTCCTTTTTTCGTTTAGTAAAAAGTAGTATGTAAAAAAATTCCTTTTAATGAAATGAAACTCAAAAGGGTTTTATACACCATATAAAATAATGTTGTGTAGAAATCAAAAGATTCCTACTAAATGAATATTGAGACGAAGTCCTGTTCAAATTTAGTATCTTTAGATTAAGGATAAATAAATTACATAATTATGTGTGACAAATATAAATACACCCAATATATGTGTATATTATGTTTAAAACAATCAGAGGTCATCCTGTCATATTCATAGTATGACATAATCAAGAAGATACAGTTTAACCCAAAGAATTGAAATTGTGTTAAGATGTTCCCTTATAAAAATTCGACAGCCTAACCGCGTAACATTAAAATTCAGAAAATGAGTGGATGAGAGAAAAAAGGGTATCTCATCACATGGAAATCAATTTTATAGTAATAAGGATATATAATAACATATCTCAACATAAGAAGATGAAAATTAAAAGACCTAACAAAATAAGTCTTTTAAAAAGAAGAGTGTGAAATGTCCCCTTACCGATTTTGTAACCTACGAAACATACACTCCATGAAATATGAACCATAAAATGTTAATTTAAATACCCATAAATGGATGTATATTACACAAATATTATAATTATTGGTAGTACATACAACACTCAAAGGAGATAGTGGAAAACATAGCATGAATCTCATGGGAATAAAAAATGTGATAAAAACCCCTTACCTCATTGTAAACAATCAAGTCGTATCACCAAAAGATAATATGAACCAAATGAATCATATAATACCATCAATATAAATGGAATAATGATAATATATATCAAATTTTTGTACACAATACCCCACATGATATTAATAATTTTCGAAAAATGGAAACCTCATGGAATTAAAAGTGAGATAAGAAATCCCCTTACCTCAAGTCGGGCTTGTCTTGTTTATTTCTTTATATTACTAAATAATGAACCATAGTCCATTTATAAGTGATTAAGGAAATATTTTAGAGTATAATATACAATACATATAACATATTATCATCTTATAATAATTAGTTAATTATGTGAGTTCATATCATACGTTTTGTCGATTTTCTGTACATGAGTTCAAAGTTGACTTCTTATATTTACAAGTTTTTCATTCAGTAATAAATCCATTATATATAGAATTATATTAATGATTTTGCTGTAATATATATCTTATATATCACATATATATATTTATTCATAGAAATACATAACATTTGAAGGTATGAAATGAATTGCACCGTTCATGGAGACGGTAAGCCGTACGTACGCATGAACGCTACTTTCATTTTTATTTCTCATTTAATGGAATGAAAACATTATTATATAAAGGTAAATTATAATTTCAGTATAATATCATATATAATATCATTAAATACATCCTTTATACATCCCACATATAGCATTAACTATTCAAATTACTTTGAGGGGGCGGTAGTCTGCACTTCCTAAAATGAAATTATCACGTTTACCCATTATGGAAACCAATAAAGTATTGCATAAATGAAAAATACTGATTCATAAGGAAAATATAAACATAATATATATCATATATAAATACAATTACAAATTAATGGCCACCATTATAGGTTTTAGGAGATAATTGAACAATCATCATTTCGTGAGGCAGTAATTCGTCGTCCACAAAAACAGTATGTTATTCAACAATTTGATGGAGGAGTGTGTAATTTTTGATCTAATACTTATCATAAAAACATACTAGTATATTTATGATAAATTATTTTTTTCCAAATTAAGGAATAAAAATATAATAAGGGGTTGGAGAAGAAAAATAAAATAAAAGAATATAAGAGAAGACATTACCTCTATATCGGGTAACTCTTTTTGATTTGAGCCAAAGGCTTCCATGAAAATAATTCATCCCAAAGTGAGGCTTCTAGTAGTAAGAGATGGATTTTTAGAGATAATATGAGCAGATTTTAGATGATCCAAGGGCTTGAGAGGTGTGGGTACGGGGGTAGAGGTGGGGGCCTTTTATAAGAGGGAGGAGGGTCACTTTTGGAATGTCTCGAAATGTTATTTTATAATAAAATGATTTTAGGATTTTAAAGTTCCCACAATGAAATATTTAGAGGATATGGTGATAAGGGTTTGAAATACACCCATACAATAGGTTTTTGACAAGTTTAAGACCTTTATTTTACCTTATATTTTCATTTTTTTAAATCGTTCATTGATGAGGTAATCACTGCATCATCATTGTGTCATAAATAAATAAATTTATTTAATGTATAAATATTATAAAAAAATACCATGATGTAGTAAACATTTTTATCTTTCCAATTACTATTTATAGTCTATGAGATCATTTATGTGAACAAAATTAAAATAGTATTATTTAGGATATACAATCCTTTGTTATATTTCACTTCTTTTTTAAAAAAATAATGTCATAAAAGTCATTACCACACCCATGTGACTCCATGGGACATAAAGTTAGGTAAAATGATTCCCATAGTCGACCATGACTGAAAAAAGAGTACATGGACACATTTTGGGGTCATTTTGTATTATTATGATATTATTTTATTACCCTTAACTACCCAATTACTAATTAATCACGATAATTAATGATAATTATTGTCGTTACTATGCATAATGTTAAAAAACAAAAGATTATTAATTACATAATTTGGACCATCTGATTCGAAATATGGAATACATTTTAGGATATTCCAAACACATAAATTTCATTAATTAATAAAAAAATACTTCCCATTGTCACAACCAAAGACATGTTTTTTTGACGTAAAATTTATCAAATGATTGACTTGTATTTAAATACAAATGAAAAGTGAAATTACTCTAAATGAATAAAATTGTATAAAGTGATAAAAATATAATTCAATTACACATTTGAAATGGTTAATAGGACAATATATATACATATTTAAATTAGATGAAAAGCAATTTTGAAGAAAAATGCTGTATTTTTTACTATTCATTAAAAATGAACATTTGTTAGAAAAATTCCAAAAATTTATCCAAAGTAAATTTGATATTCCAAATTAAAAAATTATTTTAATTTTAACAAAGTAAAAATATATAAGTTTAATTAATTAATTTTATAATTAATTCACGTTGTCAAAACAAATAGCGTGTTTTTATGAAATAATATCTATCAAAATATTGACACTTGTTTATATCCAATTTCAATGTGAAATTAATTCCAATGACCACCATTGGATTAAATGGTAAAAATATATTTTAGATAAAATTTAAACCTATTTATAAAGATAATATATCCATATAAATAAATTATATTAAAAGGAGGTTTTGAATTAAAATACAGCTTTTAAAAATGAACTTTATCAGAAAAATAACATAAATTTTCAAAAAGTAAATTACGATATACCGATTCTAAATAAGGATGTTATTTTGATATATATAGCATATAAAATTTAAAAAATGTATATATAAAAAGGGATATCTATTAAAAGTCTGTTAATCGACCTTTTAAAGAATATTAAAATATTTATGCATAAAATTGGATTCATTCTCATTTTAAGGCTCTATCACTTATTGGGTAATTGTTAAAATAATTAACATATATAATCATTTTGTATATTTTTTATGTTCATTAATACCATTACAACATCTAGGATTTAGCTACCATTAAAAATAATATTATTATATTATTAGTGTGCAACGTAAGATTTCAATGAAACTCATTGTTTCGTATTGGATACGCCAACGAACATAACATCAACATTAAAGTAATATTCATATTTTATTAACAAATATTACTATATATTAAAATTTCATATTCATTATTTATATGAGATGTTACATCCTTCCCCCCTTTGGGAATTGTTTCCTCGCAATTTTAAAATTTTTCTTGAAAACTTTATTGAAAGCCCCACATCGGAAATTTAGTAAATAAAATTATAACTTTATGAGAACGAAAAAAAGTACTACAGTCACATAAAATAACCCATACTAGAATTCCATGAAAACATGGATATGTAGGAGAAAAAAACATCATGTTCTGATGGAGAGTGATAGAAAAAATTATTTAGGGAAAGTTAACCTCTAGAAAATAACACACATGTGATGGGTTAAATAGTATTTGATTCTCCAGTAGGAAAAGATAACAGACAATGTTATTTTTTGAAGATAATTTTCATTATGGAATTTATTTATGAGATTTACTAAAACATAAGGAAACATAATCACTTGTCATGTATACTTTCATCTTTTACTATATTTTTTATAGAAACTATTATTTTATCCAAACAATTACTATTCAAGATGACTTGTTCGCATTAAGAGTACTAAAATCAATATCGAGAGAATCAAATAATCCATAGAATATAAACTATATATTTCACATTTTTTCGACCAAAACCAAAACCTAAATGGTTTGTATAAGATTAGATATTCCAAAAAATGAATAATCTTTCACAAAAAGAAAAACTACTCTTAATCTCCAAAATTTGTACAAAAAACCCATAAGATCATCAATGACCATTCAATAAACAGATATCAATAAAATTCTTCAAAGTAATCCAAACTATTATTTAAACCCAAATATCAGAAGGATATAATCAAATGGTCTTACAAGATAAATCTTAACATTTATCTCCAAATAACATCAGTTACTCTTAAATTCTCATATTGAAAAGTAATTAAACAAATCACATATCCTACATGATAGGTTATTAATTTCCATTGATAACCCAAAATCAACTTATTAGTGATTCATAAAATCATCTAACTAAAAAGAATAAGTCATACTAACCAAGGACTTCATGTAGCCCAGTGGTAGGCGATATATACCAGTCACACATTGGTTGTGGGATCGATTATCGTAGATTCATTCGACCTGATGGGTTATCACACGGTCTGCGTGTTGTCCCTTTAAATTTTTTTTACAAAATTCCACAAAAAGAGATTAATTCATAAAAAATATCCATAACATATTTAAACAACAACAATTTTCTAATATCATTCGTTTTGCATCCGAAAATGTGTTAACCGGTAATTGGCTAAAATTCAAGGATCATATAAACCCAAATGGTTATTTTTAACTATATCCACAAAAGAAAAGATAATTATTCCTTGAGTAAAATTATCATATATCAAACATCAGGGTTACACGTACTATAAAAATTTTTCTAATGTAATCTAATCATCAAAAGTGATTTAATACTTTTAAGCATTTCACCATCCTAAAATTTACCATAACTCTTGAATCCCTTATATGTTGACTTCTTACTCATTCAACATTCTTCATGATCCATTAACCATTCATTTCAAAAATATTCTGAAATAAATCTTTCCTACAAAAAAATCATTAATCATATCCTAATATTCAATAATAGGAAAACATAAGTTAAGAAATAATCCATACCTTTAATTGGTCATTGTAACTTTCTTCATCCTCAATCAGAATGAAATTAGTTATTGGTAAAAAAAATATTTGTACGATCCTAGTAATCCCATTCTCGAAGCTTCTTCGTAAGACATGTGTTTGCATAATGATCATACAAACCACATTTAAAAAATTCAATTGATCCTTAAGAAAGAGAATATTTCCTTTTCTTAAAGTCAACTAGATGCTTCCTTTTTCCATGGATGGTTCTTGCTTTTTGAACATTATTTCCACATCTATAGGATCTTTCTGTCCCTTTGATTCATTTTCATTTGTGTTTCTTTCCAGATCTTTGACAAATATGTTTTTGAACACACTAACCTTTATGATTGTTAACCGAACATCCGTACGAATTTATATCATGCATATATGATGCATTATAAATATCACTATGGTTCAGGAGGTCAATCATGACTCTAGATAGTCGGTTGAGAATAATCACAAGTGTTCTCATTGCATCTCTCATATCATTCAGTTTCTCATTCGGAAAATCGTCACTGTTTTTTTCACATCCACTATTACTTTGGTGCCTGCTAGATCCAACCATTTACATATACCAAAAAGGCCAGTGTGAGTAATCAGTAAAATAATAATATAATACTAAGATATAAATATTCATTTTATCTTATACTCATTCACTTTATCTAAAAAACAATGACTCTTTTTAAAATCCTACCCACTTTGGTAATGTCACTTAAGCTTAAAGAATACCCTAACATATAAAGTTATGTAGAATGACCTTTTATACCAACTATAAGGACCCATCCTTAAAAAATTACATAATCATGAATTTAATGAATATTTAACACTGATGATCTTTTCTTGTTTAAAGATTTAGATAATTAAGACATAACTATTACATCTTAATGATTACAAAGTAGACACATCTACTCAGTTTCCATTTTTTCACAAAATAATATCTCTTGAACAAAAGAGTCATGTCTAGTTCAATGTTTTAGAGGACATGACATTTCCATGATCCCATCCTTCACCATATTCCACTTTATGTCATGTGAATAACATTTCAAAAACATGGGATGAGAATAACAAGCTCAGTAAGGGATACACAAAGAATGAAAACATTAAATCATCAATATATGCATAAAATAATTTTTTTAAAATATCTCATGAAATCATAGGATTTATTAATATATCATATAAATAAAAGACATAATGTTAACATGAGGCGTTCATAACATTCTTATGTAGGGAGTAACAGTCATTGTTACATTTGGAATACCCTTCACAACATATTGCCTAATTCTATTCAGAGAAACCTTAGTGTTTAACTCCTTCATGTTAACCAATACAATGGAGATGTATATCAGGATAAATTTCCATTATTTTATCACGGAATCACTTGACATCATATGAAATTCTGAAGAACCATAACATAATCGCATCACATAATACATGCCTAAATCAAACATAACATTTCCACATTTCAATCACAGGATATAAATACAACAAATTGACATAATAAAAAAATTTGAAAAACATTTTCAATACCAAAATAAACAAAAATTAAAACATGTTATCTATTTTTCTTTAAAAAAAAGATATGGCTTGTAGAGGAAGCCAACACTCAAATAATGATCATGACGGCAGAGAAGTTTTTGTCCCCACATACGTAAGAAAAAAACATTCTTTTGGTTAGTTAGTAAATAAAATCAAGTAAAAATATTCCTTTTGAATGAAATTAAAATTCAAAAGGGTTTTATATGCCATATAATATATAGTCGTGTAGAAATCAAAAGATGCCTTAATGAAAGGATATTGAGATGTAGTTCCGTACAAAGACGATATCCTTAGATTAAGGATACACCAATTACATAATTATGTGTGACAAATTTAAATACACCCAACATAAGTTGATATTATGTGTAAAACAATCAGAGGACATCCACACATATTCATACTATAACATAATCAAGAAGTAGATGTTTAACTCAATGAATTGAAATTGAATTTATAAGTTCCCTTACAGAAATTCGACAGCCTAACTGCGTCACATTAAAATTCAAAAAATGAGTTGATGAGATATAAAAAGGATATCTCATCACATGGACATAAAATTTATAGAAATAAACATATATAAGAACATATTCCAACATCATAATATGTAAATTAAAAGTCCTAACAAAAAAGAAGTTTTTAAAAATAGAAGAGGGTGAATGGTTTCCTTACCGATTTGGTAACCTACAAAACATACAACCCATGAAAGAAGGACAATAAAATGTTGACGTAAATACCCATAAATGGATGTATATTACTCAATGAGTAGAATAATGGGCAGTACATACACCACTGAAATGAGATAGTGGCAAATATAGCATTAATCTCACGGGAATAAAAAGCGAGAAAAAAACCCCTTACCTCATTGTAATCAATCAAGTCGTATGACCAAAAGAAAATAAGAACCAAATTAATCGAAGAATACCATGATTATAAATAGATTCAAGATAATATATATCAAATGTAAGTACACAATTCACCACATGCAATAAATAATTGGCGAACAATGGATATCTCACGGAATTAAAAGTGAGACAAGAATTCCCCTTACCTCAAGTCCCACATGTCATGTTCGTTTCTTTATATTAATGAATAATAAACCATGGTATATTTATAATTTCGTAAGGAATTAAATTAATGTTTATTATTGAGTTCATATCACATATTATCCTGTTATAATAATTAGTTAATTATTTGATTTCATATCATGAGTTTTGTCGATATTCGGCACTTTAGTCAAAAGTGAACTTCTTGTATTTACATGTTTTTCATGTACTAAAATATAAAATATATATATAATGATATTCATGATTTAGATATCAGATCTATATCATATATATCTAGTATATATATTTATTTATTCTAGTATATACCATTTGAAGGTAAGAAATAAAATTCACAGTTCATAGAGACGGTAAGCCGTACATACGGATGAACGCTACATTCATTTCAATTTAGCATTTAATGGAATGAAATTATTATTATACAAAGTTATATTATAATTCCTATATAATTTCATATATAATATCATTAACTAAATCCTTTATACATCCCAGATATGGCATTAACGATTCAAAACACTTTGAGGGGGCAGTAGTCCGCATTTCCTAAAATGAAATTATCATGTTCACCCATAATGGAAGACACAAAGGTATTGTATAAATGAAAAATACATAATAATAAGGAAAACATAAACATAATATATATCATATATAAATACATTAAAATTTTAATGGCCACCATGAGAGGCTGTAGGAGATAATTGAACAATCATCATTTCGTGATGCGGTAGTTCACCGTCCACAAAAATAATATGTTTTCCAGCCATTAGATAGAGTTGTATGTAAGTATAGCCTTAATAGTTATCATAAAAACATCCTTTTATATTTAATATATTGTTTTTGTAACAAAATAATTAAATGAAAATAGTTTAAAGGGTTTAAGAAGCAAAATGAAATAGAAGAACATAATAGAAGACATTACCTCAAAATCAGTAACAGTTTTTGATTTAAGCCAAAGGCTTCCTTGGAATTCCTTTTGCCCAATGTGAGGCATCTAGGAGTAATAGAGGGATTTATAGAGATAATATTATAATGTTTTAGACGATCCAAGGTCTTTAGATGTGTGGTATGGGGGTAGAGGTGGTGGACTTTTATAAGAGGGTGGATGATCACTTTTGGAATGTCTTGAAATGTTACTTTATTATATATTTTTTCGGATTTTAATGATCCCCCAATGATATATTTCTATAATAAGGTGATAATGGTTAGAAATAATCAAATCCAATTTGTTTTATATTATTTTATGTCTTAGAGTTTACCTTATATTTTCATTTTATTTAAATAATTCATTAATGAGGTAATCACTACATCATCATGGGGTCATAAATAATTTTATTTATTTAATGTCTAAAATTACAATAATAATAACATGATATAGGAAATATTTTTAACTTTCCACTGATTATTTATAATATAAGATATCACTTATGAAAACAAATCTAAAATTGTTTTAAATAGGATATAAAATACTTTTTTTTATATTTCACTTATTTTTTTTAACAAAAGTTATAAATGTCACTATCACACCCATGTGAATCCATGTACCCTCAGGATTGGTAAATATCATCTCATGGTAGGTCATGACTCAAAAAATAGGATATGGAAACATGTTAAGGATATTTTATATTATTATGATATTATTTTATTACCCTTAACTAACTGATTACTAATTATTCATGATAACTAAAAATGATTACTGTCATTACTATTCAAAATGTTAAAAAGTGTCTTAATTACATAATTTGTACTTTATGATTCCAAATATGGAATCCATTTTACCGAAATTCCAAAAAAAGAAATTTCAGTAATTAATTTAAAAATAATTCTTGGTGTCACAAAAAAAGACGAGTTTTTAAGAAGTAAATTTATCAAAAGATTAACTTGTTTTTAAATCCAATTTAGAAGTGAAATTACATACAATGAATAAAAGTTTATTAAGTGATAAAATTATAATTCAATAACACATTAAAAATAATTAAAAGGAAAATCTAACTATATAATTTAATTTGATGAAAAATTAGTTTTGAAGGAAAATGAAGTATTTTTCACTATTCATTAAAAATGAACATTTGCCAGAAAAATACAAAACATTTATCCAAAGTAAATTTGATATTAAAAATTAAAAAATTATTTCCATTTTACAAAATTCGAAACATAGAAGTTTCATTAATTAATTTTATAATAAATTCCTGATGTTAAGACAAATAGTGTGTTTTTAAGAAATAATATCTATCAAATGATTTACAATTGTTTATGTACAATTTCTATGTAAAATTAATTCCAATTACCACCATTGGATTAAATGGTAAAAATATATTTTATCGACACATTAAACCTAATTTAAAAGATAATATAAAAATATAAATAAATTAGATTTAAAGGAGGTTTTTACGTAAAATACAACATTTAAAAAATGAACTTTATTGGAAAAATAAAGAAAATTTACACAAAGTGAATTTTGATGTCCAGATTCTAAAGAAGGTTTGTGATTTGAAAATTACTAAATTTAAAATTTAAAAAAAAGTATATTTAAAAATGGTTCTCCTTCAAAAAGGTGGTTAATTGACCTTTTAATGACTATTAGAATTTTTATGCTTAAAATTTGATTTATTTTCATTTTATGCCTCTATCATTAAGTTGGTAATAGGTTAAATATTTAAAATATATAATCATTTTTTAGTTAGTTCTTTTCATTTATTCCATTACAATGGCTTGGCATTAACTACCATTTAAAATAATATTATTATATTATTTGTGTGGAACTTAAGAATTAAAAGAAACTCATTATTGCGTATTGCGTACGCCATTGAACATTGCATCCCCTTTAAATTAATATTAATATTTTATTCAAAACTATTAATATATATGAACATTTCATATTCATTATTTACCCTGGATGATTCACATATCCTGGTATAGAATAGTTTCATGGGTCGCTAACATCATGGTGATTGCCCAGAAGGATGGGCCATGTGTGAGAAAAGTCACATTGTTCGTTATATTCTTATCACGAGCACATGTACACCCGAATGGGGGAGTGATTAGATATTTTATGAACATGGTTTTAGACATTGGAATAAGGGATCGTTGAACCCTCCTATACCTTAGCAAGATAATAATCAAGTCATCACTAGGTGTTCTAGAATCATTTTTAATTAAAACACCATATATACATGTATCCATTGAAGCACATTTCAATGAGAACCTTGCAGGCCAGGAGATGAAAAAAAATCATCAATGGATTTCAGGGGGATTACGTTGCGCCCATTTATTTCATTTGGATCAACATTGATATTAATATCACCTCAAACTAGCCACATATTGTCCCACATGTCAAAGGCTTTGATATCCTTCAATAGTGATTCTATTTTCATAGAATCACAGTTACCATACACCATGGTTATAAGGAAATGAGAAGGCCCAACAATGATTTTAATGGTAATACTCTGATCCAAGGCTTGAATCATGTTAATAAAGGGAGACGAGTTGTAGAAGATCCATATATGTTTTTTGGTTGGGGATTCATGCATGCAGAACCTATGTTTAATACTCCTTGCAAACTATCTAATTTTGGAGGATGAATACATCGGCTCCAAAAAATTCTTCAATAGATGTGTTATGGGAGTGGGCTTCAATGGCCATAAAATCTATTTTTCCCTAGGTCCCATGCCATGGAAATTATAGATGATTATAGGTATCATTGATAATGGGAAACCCTGGAATTGTCCCTAGGCATCATGGATCCAGTGTTATGTAAAGAATTATGAGGTCCCTTTTGTTTGGAATAATACATGATATGGTTCTCAATTTGTTGTTGATATGCTTTCCCACAAGAGGGGTAGTGGGGTCTAGAGGAGAATAAAAGCTTAGGAAACCAAAAGCTCTGATGGGGAACCTTGATAGGGGGAAACTATATTACTTGAGGAGAGGCACTAAATGAAAATGAATAAAAATACTATTGTTATCCAGAATAGGCTGAAGAAACCATCAGTTCCATGTATGGTGGATCCTTAATTGAGGACAACAGGGCCTGAGGGGAGGATGATCTGGTGTTTGGAATTTGGATAACATGATTAGAAGGATCATGATGCCTAAAAAGGACTCTAGAGATGAACTCTATATGAATAGAATAACCCGAAAGATACGGTAAACAAGGAACAAAATGATAAGGACCTCCATTCCTTAGTGATACCTCAGAAAGGTTTGAAAAGATGGCTCTGTGAAGGGAACTAAGGATAGGTAGAAAGAGGCGGGATCATAAAGAGATGTTGGGTTAGTACGGTGTGGATTGGGTATATGAACATTCCCGGGGGTAGGAGGGTTATGGGAGGTGACAAGGTCTCATAGAGAGAGGACATAGAAGTGAAAAGAGTAAAAAATTCTTGCTACAATGAGATGGGGATGGCTGGGGGACAAGGGGGACTGATTCACCTAAGCACCACATTTATTCCTATATATGGGAAGCGAATGTACATGATTGTAACAGTGGGAGAAAAACCTGGGGGGATAAGGGATATAGAATCAACTAGGACATTATGAAAGCATCCTACACTCTCAGAGAGATTCTTTCAGAATGAGGCACTGGGATATCCATGTCAACATTGATCCTTGCAAGAGATGAGTCATCTAGAATAATGGTTACATCATCTATATAGAGAAATCGACAAAGGGTGTTTCCAATAGATCACATGGAATACCAATTTAGAAATGAAGGGGAAGCCCTATGAGATGAACCCAAAACACTGCTCTTGATGAATCTTTCCCATGGTGGACATTTATAGACTGACATGATAGAACAAAAAACAACCATCCCATAGACCCAAGTACCTTTCACAATTCCAGGACGATGTATGCTGTCAAAGAATGGACCAAAAAAATGATCTAAGGTTGGGATATGATACATGAGTTGAGGCATCCAAACCTCATGAATCCAAGAAACCTTGATAGGCGGATATCGAGGTTTTTTTCACATTGAATCGAGCTATCGGTGTCCAATCAATGACTCATTAATTGGTTTTGGGCATGATTAGGTAGATATTTTAACTCATAAATTGAACATTAATTGATTAAAAGGCATGGGTTTAATAGGATATAAGAAAAAGATACGTATTGTTAAATATTCAAAATTGTATAATTTTATTTATATGATGATTATTAGACACAAAATCATCATATATTAAAAATAAATCACTTTGGGAGAATTTTCAATCAAAAATATATTTGTATTTGTTTAATAATATTAAAAATTCCACGGGTTCCCTCCCCTCTTCTATAAAAAGGAATCCATTCTTCTATATTACTCAGACATACAACACATTATGGTACAGTTAATATAATCCCAAACCAATTTGAATCAATATCAAAATTATTGAGCCTTATTTTAGGAATACCTACCTCCTAATTGGTGTTATTATGCTATAAAGCGTGATCATCCAAAGGAAAGGTCGTGTTTTATCTATGTGTATCTATTTTACTTCATATTCTATTTCATTTAAATAGTACTAATACATTTGGAAAAAAATTCTATTATCCTAAATATACTGTGATGTTTACATGTTAATATAATCATCCAATTCCATCTCAAATTTTTTCAAATGCAAAATGAACTTCTCATTCATCTGTACAATGGACTTTCGCCTCACCAACTGATATAGTTCATGTTCCTTTTTCGTCAATCACGACTGGTCATAATGATGGAAATAAATTTTTTATTTCTTTAGTGACAAATGTTTCATTATAATAGATAAATATATAAAATACCTTTTTTACATTCCATACATATTAAAATGATAATGTCATTTGTGGATACAAGTGAACTATCACAACCACAAAGTGATTTGAATTTTGTTTAGTCCTCACATCGTATATATGATATATAAACGAATATTTAAATTATTTTAATGATATTAATGATGTTATGATCAATTTTTAAAAATAAAATAATAATTACACTCTTTCCAAAATGATCAATGTAAAATTGAAATTATAACCCATACATATTTACAACATACAGTCTCTGTGATTGTAACATTACATAGTTTTCATATCAATATTTACATAATATATTTTAATCTAAAATTAACCTAAAATTTGATTATTATGTCATGAATATTATTTTAAAATTGATTTAATTATGACATCATGACATTTAACAACCTACAAAGTTAATTTTTGACTTGAGTACCGAATATCGACAAAATACCCGATGTGAGCATAAATAATTATGTAATTGGTTATGACATCACTATAGTCATATTAAAATATTAATTTTTTAAGGGATATTAATAAAGTATATAATTAACCGAATACTATTATTCATGATGATAAATATTTTTTGTGACGAGTCAGACATATGTTAAGTGATTTGGTCTCAATATCCTTTAATAGAGGTATTTCTTGATAATATCCACCGTTATTCATTTATTAGATGCAAATATAGCTACTATAACATTTCATATAAATATTTTATCTATTATAAGGTAATTTATCTTTTAGGAAAATTTATTTATTCTAGGATATTTAGATCTATGTATTCAATTTTGTATAGGACTCCTTGATCTTTTATTTGTTTAATTATCAAATATGTTCTTCATGATATTAATTCGTATATTAATTTATATGGATATTAAATGATTTTAAATTATATTTTACTTATTTATTTTATATATTTTAAAAAGGAATTTTGTATGAATAATTTTACAATAATTATCAAATGAAAAAAACTGTTTTTAACGTATGCGGAGACAACGACTTCTTTTTCACCATAACTGTTATTTTATATGTGCCTTCTTCTATAAACCATGATGTTATTAAAAGGAAAAGAAAATTTTTATTCCCATTTTTGGGTTTTATTGATATCGAAAAAGGATTTGAATGCAGATGATCTATTTCACTATCTTGAATTGATTTAAGGTGATTACAAATTATATTTTATGAATGTAATGTTGAAAGTTGTGATATTTTTTCTGTTATGATTATATAATGGTACCAAGAAATTTGGTGGTTGGTGTAATTCCCTGACCATTTTATGTGTAATAATAATAATTTTATGTTTTAATTATCATATTAACTATTGTGGTTGTCAATGTAATTATTATCACACCCTGCCATATGAATATAAAAAATTACTATTATTGTCAAATATCATTTATTCTTATCGAATAATTATTTAATAGAATATTTTAAATAATAACTGTAATAATATAACTAATTGTTTTGTTTTACAATATGTGAAATATATATATATATATATATATATATTGGATTTCAATGAGAATACTATTATACATGGTCATACATGACATTATTTTTTCCCTATTAAAATTTTGCGAACAATTATTGAATTATTATATGAGTTCTAAAATAAGTTATATACACATGTATGTATATATATAATGTAATAATTTTTTGATTATAAATTAACACCTTGAATTTTGAATAAAAAAATTATATATATGTATATATATAATGATTAAAATGGTACATAGGAACTTTTAATAAAACCATGGTTAATTTGAATCATAACATATTTACATAGGTTTAAAAAAAATTTCAAATCAAATATATATGGTAAATTTTTTGATAATTATTATTGAAATATAATTTCATTTATCTATTTATAATGTTTTTGTTTTAAGTATATATATATTTTTTAACATAAAAATTAAATGGTTTAAATTTATGATATTATGTACTAACATGTATTAATATAAAAATGAATTGAGGTTCATATAATTAAATGAGAAAATCATGATGGTTAAAACAAATGGAAATACAATTGATAAAAGTAAACAAAAAAGAAGTCATAATGATGAAAAAAGTTAATGATTAGATAATTTTAATAGATTATTTGGTTTAAACTTTTGACATTTCTTCAATGTTTTTAGAATATAATATATTATAATGATTTATTAATGATATGATAAATTAATAATTAAAAAATATAACAATAACAAAAATAATGGAGAAATAGGAGAATGAAAATTTAAAAAAAAGAAGAGTATCCTATAATAGGATTTGAGGGTCGATTTTTAGGGCAGTGTCACGACGTGAAGTGGGATATAAGGATGTTCATACATTGGGGTGAGACGCGATTTGGCTGTATGCCATGAGTTTGCGAGGTCACATCAGGGCCACTGTCGAGTAGGATCTTCTGCGTTGGGTCGAGGCCACGTCTAGAGTTTTAGTATGGTGGAGTCACACGCCAGGCATGCAGTCTGGTTGTCCAGCAGCTTTCGATTTCATGGGATGAGCCAGGTCGAAGTCCCCATGTCGCGTTGCTGGGGTTCTTCCTTTAAGACCAAATGAATCAAGGATATGGTTTCAAATTTCCCAAACCTAAATCGAGGTATGATTCTCTTCCTAGGGTGGGATGATGACCAAAACATGTTTTTAGATTTTTTTTTCAATATCCATGTCATATTGTTTATCGGGGTGATGTTATGAATTGTTGTACTTTTGACTATAGAACAATTCAAAAATCCTAATGGTACACATGATGTTTCACTATCAACATGTATGATTTTGTTTTGGAGACGGGTTTTCTACAAATTGTTGTTGATTTTCATGCAAGAGAATTGATTGTTTTTTCTTTTGATAAAAAATTTTGTATATTCTTTTTTGGTCATGTTATTATTCCATTTGATTAATCTACCATAGCATACTAATTTGGCTTTCCATTGTTTTTGATCTGGTTATTTCATGAGATGATACCATTATAGCAAGATTATGTTATTTATGTCAAATTTTCATTGTTGATTTCTTATCCAGATGATCATATGTCTGTAACATAAAATATATTTTCTATCAGTACTATCCGCCTCATTATTGACAGCTTGCACAAAAATCTCTATCAATTGTGAAGATATTTAAATGGTAGTCTCTTTACACATCTCCACCACAATACATATTTGAGATCATCCCAACATTCTACACACCTTTGCACTCATGTTCTAAACCTGCGTTGTTTCCTGATTACTGTTTTTGCGCTTTTACGTTAGAGGTTGCATAGTTGGTTTGATTTTGAGGTAGGGGATAGTCTTATTTTATCTGCAAAATTTATCAATATCAAAATTTATTGGTATGAAATAGATAATTTATTTCAAAATCATGATTTTCATTTTTGGGTTACACCCAAGTGATTTATTTTCATTTCAAACATATATCAAGCTCTATGTTAATTTTATTTTCGGGTTTTTATTATTCATTATACTAAATTATGAAAATTTGAAAATGATATTTTAACATTATGGTTTTAATATTTTTTTCAAATTATTTTATTTTGTAAGGTTACACATGCATATATATATATGTGTGTGTATATAATCATATGTATATATATACATGTTTCCTTATCTAACTATTTTTTTAAAAATATTTATGTAAGGGTTTTATATTTGCCATTTTTTGTTTCATTGAAAATATATATACGTGTATATATATATATATTCTCATGAATAGACAACCTTATGGTTTAGTTTAAAAATTATTCTGTGTTTGAATATGGGCCTTCGGGTTTTGGGTTCGGATAATATGAATGATGCAATGGTTTAATATATTTTGTCTTTCCATTGAAAACATGAATATATACTAGTATATATATCATATATACATTTATATAGTTTTATTTCACTTGGTTCAAAATCTTTTATGTGATGATTAGCAATGATGTTTTAGAATGTGTTGGGTGGAGATTATTTTCAATTATGGTTTTTGGTATTCAAATTGGGAATGAGGAAGGAATTATCAAATTTGTCTGATTTATTTTAATTATACAAGTCATACGTAATTTAAGGTGGTGTAAGGGTTATGTTTTAATATTATTCATAAAATGTTTCTTTATAAGGGTTTAAGTAAGTTGGTCAACTTTTTCTTCTATTTACAAAGGTATACACATATATACTTTTGTATAAATGTTTATATGAACCAAAATAACATTTTATTTTCTGAACTGGGTTTTGATTTTATAGTCTATGTGTAATTATTTTTCTAAAACCACATTGTTATAAAATATTATATGTGTATATATATACACACACACGTTTATAACTTATTATTTTATGTGTACATAAGTAAAGGATCATTTTTACTTTCTTCACATTCAGACATTTGCACATAATTCAATCTATTTCTATTTTATGTTATTAGTGTTTTTATTTCAATAATTCAATAGAGACTTAGAGGAAAATTATGTTTTTGGTTTAAACGGATTAGAATATTTATTACACATACACCCATAGAGTTTTAATCCACCTAGTTAATTTTCAAATACTGTATGATAAATTTATTTATATATATTTATACTCTCTAATTTTCTAGTCATAGCAAAGGAGTTAATTTGATTAAAATATTAATTACTTTTATCATGTTAAGGTTTTAATTATTAAACAAGTTACATTTATTTTATGGTGATAATATACATACACATATATACATATTTATATCTATATGTATGTTATTATATGTAATTTCTAGTTTTCAGAAATTATAAATTAAGGGTGTGACCTGTATATATTTTATGTATATATATATATAGAGTTATGTGTATTACCTTAATGTTTTAATCATAATCTGAATTAACATGGCCTAAATAAACTTCTGTGGTTAAATATTATTTTTTATATGTTTAATTTAATATGTGCACTACATAAAACAAATGATGTGCTGCAAATCAATTGGCCTTATATGTTATGTAACATAAGGCATGACCATTTAATAAGACATTGAATATTTATCAGTGCATGATCTGTGTACAAATGACATCCGTCTTATATGAAAAAAATTAATTTAAAACTACAAATATTTATTTCCCCAAATAAAGTATTTTGAAAATTAACGAACTATAATTTTATGTGGTAGCCACATGAAATGATTACTTACATATTTTGAATCAATATCACATGTAAAAATAATGTTTACTATATACTTCATGTTGTTTAGAAATTTATTTCCTAAATAATAACTGACACATTATAATTTAGTCCAATGTCATTTCTATTTATCAGCACATGAATTGAGTATGAATAATAAGCATGTATGATATTTCATTTAAAGTTTTTTACTATGGAAGAGTTGTAATGTTATTATTTTTTGTGATAATCAAACAATTTTTTTACAATTTATGAGATATGCATTTAATTATTCAAGGTTGTATGGGAAACTTTGAATAATGTGAATTAAGAAAAAATGTAATATGTGTACAGGGAATGATAATTATTTCAATAAGTCAATGTCTTATGTGCACATTGATATAGAGTTATGATGAATGAATTGGACCCAACATGCTTCGAGGTTGGGACCTGTAAAAGAAAGACCTCCATGTTGGGATCTGGTTACACTAGAACCTCCGGGTTGGTGTTCGGTTACAGAGGCACTTCAGGTTGGTGTCTGGTTATTAGAGGCACTCCAAGATGGATTCCGGTTATAGAAGCTCTCCGGGTTGGGGTCTGGTAACAGCTATCCCCTAGGTCTTGGCAAGAGGCCTTGTCACAGTCAGACATATGCACTTCCCTCATCATGACTATGCAATTTAATTAACTATAAAAATATTCGATTAGTAGAATATTTTGTTAATGAGCTTATGGATTTTTAGTTGAGGACCTAAATCATTAGACATCTGTGCCATGGCCTAGGCAAAATATTTCAGAATGTTTGGCATTATACATCATGTGTGTGTTAATTAATTAACCAAATAGATATTCGACTAGTAAAATATCCATGGATAAGAGCCATTACATATGAGTATTAGAAAGCTAAAATATTAGGACATGACATTTGTATAACACTCCATGATTTTAGTATTTGATGTGTGAAATTGATGTGATTACCGTTATGCACAACTCTGAATATTCATTACACATAGCTGTTTATTTGTGCTGACATATTCTTATGTCATACATGTTTAGAGTGTCTTTTATTTAGTAGGCCTATATTCGAATCGTGTATCATTGTGATTCTATTATCATGTGTTAAATTGAGTGAATTTATGATGTTTACATGTGTTATAGCCTTTATTTACGAAGATTGATTTATAAAATGGTTTATAGAATGTTTTCAAAAAGTTGTGTTGGTTTATTTTAAAACCCCTTAATGGGCATTCTTATGCTCACCCTATTATTTTGATTAAAAATTTTCATGTATGGGATTTTTCTAATGATTTTTTTCCAAAAGTAGTTGGTTTCTCAGAGCCTGAACCGAATTCGATCCTCTATATGGCACTGACTCCGGGTACTCGGGAGCTGGGGCACATTAGTTGGTATCAGAGGATTTAGTTTAGTTAAATCTAGAAAACCAGAACTGAATGAAAGAAAATTTATTTAATCATTAATAAATACGATAAATGTCTTATGTGTGTTTGGAGACATCCGGTAAAATACAACAATACTAAAAACTTGGTTATGTGTTATTAAATGATAGTTTCCTGAATTTTTTAGATGACTGATGCATCACGCCTTCTGTCTCTCCCACTAATGACATTCGAAACTATACTAGTAAAGTCATGTTTAGTGGACTACGAGAGTTTTGAAAACCTTAGGATGTCCTGTAAATAAATACATTGTGTGTCGAACAACCCAAACATTCTCCATCATTACCAAAGAAGCAATCGTGTCTTTTAATGCATAACAATTGCACAATTTTTGGCATATAGGAAAATATGGTAGTTCCCTGAAGCTCTTTTTTTATGTTTCATATTGGCTAATAACTACCGAGCTATATTTAAATTTTAAGAAGATGCTTTGGATGGTGACCATCGAGCTACGTACCTTTTCTAGATCATGTGTTATAGTATGTATGAGGAACTCTACGACATCAATATTTTCATGAATTACGTGATGTGGGGGACTAATAGGGACATAGTTCACTATGAACATTCCAACCTCAACACTTCTTGTGCCACTCTATGGAAGTCTGAGTGATTTAGGCACATGTACGACCCCAACATCTCACACTGTGTTTGGGCCAAAAAGATCGAGTAGCTGAATACTACCTTGGGAATCCACCTCAGGTCGTCAGCACCCAACCATCAGTGGTGTTCCCAGTAATGGAACATCAGGAGTGACATGTGTCTGGTTTTTCTGTGGTTCATGTATGAGAATTTTTGAATTGCAACTACACAATTCTTTTATGGGGGAAATAATATAACGCCACAACCTTTTTATTTATAATAATAATAATTTTATGTTTTAATTATCCTATTAACTAGTGCGGTTGTAAAAGAAAATAATATCGCACCACGTTTAAAGAATAGAAAAAAATTAACTATTATTGTAAAACATCACTTATTATTATCGAATAATTATATAATAGAATATTTTAAATAATAACTTTAATAAAATAAATAATTTTTTTTTCAAATTTTTTTAATATATATGTATATATATATATATTGGATTTGAATGAAAATACTATTATAGGGGTTATACAAGACATTATTTTTTTGCGATATTTTAAGTATGCATACAATTATTGATCTATTATATGAGTTTGAAAATATGTTATATACCCATGTATATATATATATAATGTAATAATTCAACTATTATATATTAACACATTGAATTTTTCTTAATATATATATATATATAATGATTAAAATCGTACATATGAACTTTCAATAAAATTATGCTTAATTAGAATCATAAAATATTAACATTGTTTGTAAAAATGTTTCAAATTACAAATATATGGTACAAATTTGGATAATTATTATGTTAATATAATTTAAATTATCATTTTATAAAAAATTTTAAGTATGTAAATAATTTTTACCATAAAAAATAAATGGTTTATATTTATGATATTATGTAATAAAATGTTATAATATAAAAATGAAATGAGATTCATATAATGAAATGAGAAAATCGTGATTTGTAATACAAATGTAAAACATAATTGAAAAAAGTAAATTGAAAATATATCTTAATGACGAAAAAAGTGATTGATTAAATAATTTTAATAGTTTATTAAGTTTAAACCTTTGAATTTTCTTAAAAAATTTTACAATATAATATAGGATAATGATTGATTATTGATATGATAAAATAAGAATATCAAAAATATAATAATAGCAATAATAGAGGAAAAATAAAAAAATGGAAATAAAAAAAGTGGAGAATCCCACAATGGGATTTGGGGGCCAATTTTCAGGGGAGTGTTGCAACATGAAAAGGGAGAGAAGGGGGTTTAGACTCAGGGGTGAAACGCGCTTTAGCTGCAGGTTGCTGGTCTGTGAGGTCGTGTTAGGGATGGAGTTGAGTAGGATTTTCTGCGTTGGGTCGAGGCCGCCTCTAGAGTTTCTGCAGGGTGGAGTCGCGCGCGAGGCATGTAGTCTGGTTGTCCAACTGCTTTCGATTTCAAGGGATGAGCCGGGTCGAATTCCCCACATCACACGTCCAGGGTTCTTTGTTTCAGAAAAGATGAACCGGGGATAGGGTTTTGAATTTCCCAAACCTAAATCAAGGTATGATTTTCTTCCTGGGGTAGGATGTTGACCAAAACGTGTTTTTAGATTTTTTTTTCAATTTCTATGTAATAGTATTTATCCCCATGATGTTATGAACAATTATACATTTGAAAACTGAGCCATTCCAAACTTCTGTTGGTCTTTGTGATGTTTCTCTATCATCATGTATGATTTTGTTTTTTAGACCATTTTTCTATGAACTTTTATTGATTATAAAACTTGAGAATCAATTGTTTTTTCCTTTTCTAAACAATATTGACCATTCTACTTTGTTAAAGTAATTACTCCATTAGATTGATCTACCTTTGAATATTAATTTGGATGTCAATTGTGTTTGTTATTTATATTTCATTGGTTGATACCATTATAGAAATCCTCTATTATTTATGTCAAATTTTTTGTGTGGATTTCTTATCTTGATGGTCCTATGTCAGGAATATAAAATATATTTTCTATCAGTACTATTCCCCTCATTATTGAAAGCTTTCACAAAAATATCTATCAATTGTGAAGATATATAAATGGTATTCATCTTACACTTCCCCAACACAATACATATTTGAGCTCTGCCCTACATTCTACAGACCTATACCCCAGTGTTCTAACCCTGCATTGTTTCTTGATCATTGTTCATACACTTTTACGTTGGAGGTTGCGTAGTTGGTTTGATTTTGAGTTATGGGATAGACTTATTTTATCATAAAAATTTATCAACCTCAAAATTTATTTCTATGAAAAATATAATTTATTTTAAAATCATGATTTTCAGTTTCGGGTTATGCTCAAGTGATTTATTTTCTTTTCAAACATATACCAAGCTATATGTTAATTATATTCTCTAGTTTTGGTTATTAATTCTACTAAATTATTAAAAGGTTAACATGTTATTTTAACATTATGGTTTTACTCTTTTTGTTCAAATAATTTTTTTACATGGTTACACATGTGTGTATATATATATATATGAATATATATTCATTTATATATATATATACCTATTTCATTATCTAACTAAATTTTTTTGAAAATTTTTATGTAAAGGTTTTATAATTGCCTTATTTTGTTTCATTGAGAATATATACGTGTGTATATATATACATATTCTCTTGAAAGGATAACCTTGTGGTTTAGTTTAAAAATTCATCTGCGTTTAAATATGGGCCCTCAGGTTTTGGGTTCAGATAATATGAAGGATGTAAGGGTTTAAAATATATTGTCATTCCTTTGAAAACATGAATATACACTAGTATATATATCATATATACATTTATATAGATTTATTTTACCCGGTTATAATTCGGATAAGTGATGATTTAAAATTTTGTTTTAGAATGTGATGGGTCGAGATTAATTTCAATAATGGGTTTTGGTATTCAAATTGCGAATGAGGGGAGAATTATAAAATTTATCTTATTTATTTTATGTATTCAAGTCATAATTCAAATAAGGTGGTGTAAGGGTTATGTTTTCTTTTTCTTCATTAAATGATTATTTATAATGGTCTAGTTAATTTGACCAACTTTTTCATCTATTTACAAATGTATACACATATATACTTGTGTATAAATTTTTATATGAACCTAAATAACATATTATTTTCCGAACTGGGTTATAATTTTTAAATCTACGTTTTAATTGTTTTTCTCACAATAAGTTGTTATAAAATGTTATATGTGTGTATATATAAACACACATATATAACTTATTATTTTATGTTTACATAAGTTAAGGGTCATTTTTTTCTTGCACATTCAGACATGTACACATAATTCAATCTATTTCTATTTTATGTTATTAATAATTTTATTACAATATCAGAATAGAGACATAGATGAGAATTATTTTTTGGGTTCAAATGGATTGGCATATTTATTACACATAAACCCGTAGAGTTTTAATCCACCAGATTAATTTTCAAATGATGTAAGGTAAATTTATTTCTTTATATTTATACTCTCTAATTTTCTAGTTCTCGTAAATGAGTTCATTTTATTAAAATATGAATTACGTTAATGAGATTATGTTTTTAATTATTAATCAAATTACATTTCTTGTAAGGTGTTAATATACACACACGCACACACACGCACACACACACACACATATATATATATATATATGTAATTTATTGATTTTCAAAACTATAAAGTAAGGGTGGGACATGTTTATATTGTATGTACATATATATATAGAGTTATATGTATGCACCTATAAGTATTAATCATAATCCGAATTAACATGGCCTAAATAAACTTCGGTGGTTAATGTATGTTTTTGAAATGTTTAATTTAATATATGAACTATATAAAACAAATAATGTGATACAAATAAATTTTCCTTATATGTTATCTATCATAAGGCATGGCCATTTAATAAGACATGACTATTTATAAGCGCATGCATTGTGTACAAATGAAATCCGTCATATTTCAAAATTAGTCATTTAAAACTATATATATTTATTTCCATTAATCAAGGATTTTAAAAATAATGTAACTATCATTTAATGTGGTAACCCCATTAAATAATTACATACGTATTTTGAATCAATATCACATGTGAAAATAATGTTTACTATATACTACATGTCAGTGATAAATTTATTACATAAATAATAACCGACACCATATAATTTAGTCCAACGTTATTTCCCTTTATCAGCACATGAATTGAGTATGAATAATAAGCATGTATGTTATTGCATTAAAAGTTTATTACTATGTAAGAATTGTAATGTTATTATTTTATGTGATAATCAAACAATTTTTTAACAATTTATGAGATATGAATTTTATTATTAAAAGTGGTATGATACACATTAAACAATGTGAAATAAGAAACCAAGAAATATGTGTACTGGGAATGATAAGTATTTTAATAAAACAAAGTGTTATGTGCACTTTTATTTAGAGATATTAGGAATGCATTTGAACTAGTATATTTCAGGGTGGGGACTGGTAAAAGTAAGCCCTCCATGTAGGGGTCCAGTTATAGAAGACCATATGGGTTTGTGTTTGGTTACAGAGGCACTCCGGGTTGGTGTCCAGTTATTAGAGGCACTCTCGGTTGGAGTCCAGTTACAGAGGCACTCTGGGATGGGGTCCGGTTATAGTTATCCCCTAGGTCTTGGAACGAGGCCTTGACACGGTCCAACATATGCACTTACCTCATCATGAATGTGTAATTTAATTATCTAGAAAAATATTTCAGAATTTTATAGCATTATACATCATGTGAATGTTATTTAATTAACCAAATGGATATTAGACAAGTATAATATCCATGGATAAGATCCATTACATATGAGTACTAGAAAAATAAAATCACATTTCATGACATATGTATAACACTCAGTGATTATAGTATTTGATGTATCAAATTGAAGTGATTGCCATTATGCACAACTATGCATGTTCATTACACTTAAATGTTTTATTTGTTCATACATATTCTTATGTCATATATGTTTAGAGTTTCTTTAATTCAGCATGCAAAAATTCGAATCATGTGTACTTGTGATTTTTTTAGCATGTTTTAAATTCTGTAACTTTATGATGTGTATATTTGTTACAGATTTTATTTAAGAAGATTGTTTTATGAAATGGTTTTAACAATGTTTTCAAAAAGTTATATTGGTTTATTTTAAAACCCCTTACTGTGCATTCTTATTCTCACCCTACGTTATTGGTTAAAAAAAATTTGGTATGGGATTTTTATAATGGAGTTTATCAGAAATAGCTATTTTCTCAGAGCCTGAACCGAATTCGATCCACTATATGGAATCGGCATCGGGTACTCGGGAGTTAGGTTGATTCAGTTGGTTACAATATAAAACAAATCTATGTGGTCACATTATTAAAAAAAGATATTTGGTTACATGGTAAACCAAAGTTAGGTGGTTCCATGATAAAATAAGGATGTGTGGTTTTTTCATAATCTCTAATTAATTGGTTTTGTATGTTTTTCGTATTGCTATTCCATGTAGTGATATGTGGGAACGTTAAATGTATATTTATTCAATTTAATAAAATTTATTTCCTAAATTAATTTTATATGTTATATGAAATTTCTGTGTGTTTTCTTGTAATATTTTGATTAAAACAACGTTACAAAAGGGGCTTATATTCAATGAAGTGTATTTACTACTTCATTAATGTAAAAAGTATTACTTTATGATAATGTAATCATGGATTACATGTTTTCACATGTCTGATTGTTTTATTGTTTTTGAATCATTTACTGAGGTTTTTCTTCTTATCACATGTCATTAATAGCCTTCTTCAAGATGAGGGAATGGATGAAAAACTACCAAACCCTCCAATATTAATGATGAAGGATAGATAATGACAATCGAGTCATGCCTTAAATAGGTCTTGATGTGGTGACTGGCACCATGGGTATATACTCTTACACATATGGAGGACATTAATAATTTTATTTATAAGATAATGAGATAAGATAATAAATCCCATTGAACTCTAAATACTAAAAAATAAAAGCCAATATTAATTCTCAAATTCATGCTCAAATGTAAATATGATACAAGGTATAAAAAAACACCTAAATAATTTACCAAATGAAAATAAACTAAGTAGAAATAGCATATATCCTGAGGTCTAAGCTCGTAAAGCCTAGCACGGTCCTCAATGTCCTCCAGGAAACCTAGAAAATGTTTTTTATATGTAGTGTGAGTATACATGTATAATCACTAGGGAAACTAATTCAACATTTTCATAAGAGAGGGAACATACAAATGTTCGAAAGATAAAATAGAAGATCCTAAAGAACATTCCAAGGAATACTAACCAGTTGATCCTCCACAAGACACACTCACTAATGTCACACAAATAAAGTAATGTAATAATATAAGAACATCGACATTTGTGTACCCCACACCACATTCACAATTTTTAACATCTCATTCTTAATGATCTAAAGTATTGACGTTGTCACTCATCCCACACGCAGTCCCACTGCAGCAACCTTCCCAATCACACATGAGCCTAAAACCAAACCGATCCATGCCCGAAGACACCTAGGCCACAAAAACCACCACCATGCCTGGAGACATATTGTCTGCAAAAACCACCCACTATGCTCGAAGACACCTAGTCCACTTCCTGATGATACATTGAAAAACATAAATGGCCTACAAATAGCTAATCCCCTCATCCAAAAACAAACTGTTTCCTGATGAATCTGGGACTATGGTAAGACACAAATCATTTTAGCCTACCCAGTTATGCTCAAGAAGAAGGATCTGAAAAGACTGAGTGAGGATGAAAGACAATAATCATTCCTTCATCATCCCACTAGGATGTTGGTAAAGACACCATTCACATACGATGGTGGTGTTCGACACATGGTTCTCAATAATGGTGGGCTACATATAGAAATCACAATAAACTATAATATATATATATATATGTTTGTTTCTGTAATCAATCACTCAGTCACATCCCATGAGTTTAATAAGAATACAAAATAGGCCCACACCAACACCTCTCTTTCTACTACACTTATATGTACAACCATAAAACCACCACTGATAAGAATAAAACCAACCACATTTTTTCAAATTCAATTAATTAAAATATAAGGATTCCCTATAAATTATTCGAACACTACTGGGTAAATAACAATTGTAACCATTGAAATAAATGAACCAAACCATACAACAGTCCCACTATAGAACACCAAAAAACTAGGCTTGTCGCCCCATAGTACATCCACGTTCAACTACTTCCAAGTATCATTATTTATTTTGATTCCACTAATTCATTCTATCACAACCGAGCCTTATAGTCTTGCTACAGAAACAAATCCTAGATACAACCCGACTGCATTACATGTTCACAACCAGCCTAAAGCCCCACTACCAAATGCTTTCATGTGGTCAAAACACACCAATTATAGTTCTATTACCTTAAATTCCATACATTCCACAATAAACCAATCTCTAAAATTGAGACACCAACATAACAAAGAACTGTCCCAATGTCTAGAAGTTCATCCATTCTACAAAGAACCAGTCTCCAAAACTGAGACACCATCCTCCCCCCTAGACACACTTGTACCACCCCAAATCCAAGACCATAAAATCCAGACCAGAACACACAACACATAATCTCAATGATCAATCCAAGTTTTTTTAAATTTTTAGCTGATATGTTTTCTTTGAATTCCACATTAATATTACTGGGGATATCACAGAACAAGTTTGATCCTGGGGAATCCCTTTATTTAACTGACTATAAGTGATTAATCAAATTTCATGTTTCATGTGTACATAAAAACATTACAAAGAATAGTACTCCACAAGTGAACAAGTAATTCCATAAAAAAACATTGATTTTCATAAGTTATCCTACCACAAATGCCATAAAAGAGTCAAAGATTACAAAATAAAATAGGTGACCAACATCAAACCACATCCATGAAATTATTTAATGTATTCATGTTATCTTTTAATCATACTAAATACTTTTTTTAATTATTATTTCAAGAATATTAACCTTATATACCATTAAAGGAACAATTAATATACCCACCATGTATGGTTCACAATTAAAAGGAAGAAAAATAATATCCCAACATGTTGATCAAGGAAAAAAAGTTCCTTCTTCTGCCAAGAACAAGGGATGACATTACCCTCTGGATGAACTGAGATGGTGCCATCCTATACGGAGCCATCATAATTGGACATGAATGGGTTTTAATTCAATCCTAAACTCAACATCACATCAAGGGGGTATATTCACAACATCTTTTTGGAATATTTCTAGGTACTCACTAACAATCCTTGAAATTTACACCACCGATGAGTCCGCTAATTCCACTAACATCTCTTCTAACAAAGGGAGAAGGGGATCCACACACCAGATACCCTCCTGGAAAATCTACTAGCCAAAAAAAGATACATATTGGCCTCCCATATCACAGATCATGATCATTATCTAGAAGATATCAATAACATCAATTATAGAAAATACCAGTTCATGCGCAGGATGACATATTATGGTGGTATTTGTAGAAGAAGAAGATCCCAACTAGACTAATTCAACCCAATTATTAGTTTACATCCTCAAAATACAACAAATAGGTTGGTCTAACCTCTAACTACAATACTCTATCCCATTTCCATTGAATGTCACTTTATGTATAGACCCAAGGAATGGTTTAGACTGGGTGAAACAAATGGAGTGTGAATCTCTTTAATAAAACAAGGAACATGCATGATTACTAAAGAGTATGACCATATCTTGAACAAGCTCTAGAACTACATAATCTACTGCCTCTTCGGCGTGAAACTAAACATAATTAACCCCTCTACCCCTCAGCTGTCGACCACCTCGCTGACCATGCCCTGGTTGAGGTCTATGAGGAGCGCCCTGAGTTCAGCCACCACCCACACCACCCAACCTTGGTGGAGTGGGAGCTCACTTCCCCTCCTTCTGGAATGTCATAGAAGGAAACGGTTGCAGTTGAGGAGGGTGTTGAACCTGCCCACCCCAGTTGTACTATACTCGAATAGGGAACTATTTCTGAAAATTCACTTACTACCACAAACAAAGAACCTTTGTCCTATAGCCATGGGGAAAGGGAGAAGACCGTATGATTAGAACTGAAACTGCTGAGGCCTACACCCCATTGTCCAAAGCCTGGAAGGCCATGATGCTGGAGAAAAAATATCGTCGTCATTACCCTTCAATGAACTCAGTTGGGTCCCCTCTCGTTGCACACCTTCTTGAGAGTGCATTTTTTCTACTACCTCATCATTATTCTTAACGTCTAGGTAAGTCGTAAGAGTGAAGGGAGTGGAGATATAATGAATGGAAGGTCATAGTGCCTCCTCCAAGATTTATTCCTTTGACTCCTCATTTGGATAGAGATCTGGAACAAAATTATTTGGATCGTTGATCTTGATCCCCAGTTCTCATACCAATATACACCCTTTACCATGGGAGAGTATCTCCTTCCACTTCTCATCCTTCATTGGGGAGGAAAGGAATTTTACCTTGAACTCATTCTCAAATTCATCCCCTAATACAAAAATCCCTATAATATCCTCAATGTAATTTTCCCCCACTATCACACCACTACTTGCATCTAGATCACTATCTAAGGAACTTGGTACTCTATCAGAGCCCAGATCATGCAGAATGCAATCACTATCTCCTTGTGCCAGCTATATATCACTATGTCTAAGACGCTACCCCCATCTGTTAACAGTGTGTACCAATGGAAGGAAAGATGTGTCTTATACTAATAATAATCATCCTCCTCTTGATAGGTGTTGAATGGATCAAACAAATCATCTTGATGTGACTCGATTTTTTTTCCACTCTTGGACGTCCTCCGGGTTCCATAGCTGAAAAGAAAAACTATAAACTCCAAATATTTTGTACTTTGGAAATCCTCTATTTTTTTAATTATAAATAATTAAATATAAAAAATTCCTAAAACAAAATATAAAACAATTCATTTGGATGAATATATCAGTCTTTGGATCTCAACACTACAATCACTGTATCCTTAGCAAGTCGTTCAGTAGATCCAGATTCATGGCATCAGATCATGGGGCCCCGAAAATCTCATGGCCTAGCCAGTCTGTCAGGGCCTTCTTCACGTATCAAAATATCCAATCATGTGTTTCCTATAATCCCATGAAATACACAGTATTCATAACCCCAAACATCATCATAGCTATCAAGCTTCTTCCAATACCATTATGTGGCAACTTGCCTTCTTTAAGATGAGTCATGGGATGATAAAATGCAATGCCCACCCTATTTCAAGATGAATTATAGATAAGGAACCCCAAGTCCCTCATTAAATAGGCCAATTTGTTGACACTTTCACCAAGGTTATAGAATCCCACCCATATGAAATTTGTTACACATTATATTGAACAGATCAAGATATAAGATGGAAAATCGAAAACAACACTGAAAACTGAAAAACAATGAAAATACCTTTTCCATTCCCACATGTATGTTCATAATTAATGATGATACAAGGTACAATAAAATATAAAATAATGTTCCATTAAAAAAGAGAAAAATTAACAACAACAACAATAATCCTAACAGAAAATATATTAATGTTCATCATGGTCTTCAAAATCCTCTTGGAAACCAAAAAATAATTTTATATACGGATGGTGATCAAATAAGATTACTATATAAGAAACCAAATCTACACATGCAAAAGAGTGGGACCATACTAATGTCCCTTTGAGAAAATAATATAACCCCACAATCCTACCATGGAATACTAACAATCCTAACCTCACCAAGTCATTCTCACTGAATAATGCATGTAAAATAATGTAATTATACAATAACATCAACAACTTGGTACCCTGCTCCACATTCTAACTAGTTAACTACGCATTCCTAATGATCGACCATATTGATGATGCCACTCTTCACACAAACAGTCCCAAGGTCTCAACCTGCCCACACACACATGGGCCTCAAACAACACCAAACCACTCCCACAGACACTTGGGCCACAACATCCACTACCACACCAGAAGACACATGTGACTCAACAACAACTCACCACACCCGAAGATAAATAGGCCTCATTTTAAAGATATTAGTTAAAACATACCTATCCTGAAAACACCTGATCTTTTTATCCAAAACAAACCTTTTCCCAATGAATCTAGAAAAATGTTAAGAATCAAGTTATTTCAGGCTACTCGGGTATGTCCACGAAGCATGATCCTAGAAGAGGGTGTTAGGAATAAAGTCAGTAACAAGCAATCTGTCCTCCCACCAATATGTTATGAAATACACCCTCTCCCATGTGAGGGGGTGTTCAAAAACTTGTGGTAAACAAGGGTGTGATTTGTGTAGAATTCACATAGAACTAAAATATATATTTAATAGTAATCAAAAACTCTTCCACAACCTACGGTTTTCACACAAATAGTCTACAAGCCCACACCATCACTACTTTTTCAGGTACCCATGTTTGAACAACCCAACAACAACCACAACTAGGAATAGTCCCCACTATATTTTTTCAAATTCCTTTTATTTATTTTAGGTTATTCACATAAAATTATTCAAAATCAACTGAGAAACTAAAAATAGTAATCATACCAAGAAATGATCCAAACCAAACTGTATTCCCACTAAACAACATCACAAAAATAGGTTTGCATCCCCAGTGCACATTTTCATTCAACTACTGTCAACTATCAATTATCATGGTGATAGCTGCCATTATTTAATTTAAAATGATTCCATGTAGTCTTGCGGCCCAAATGAATCCCAGATACAGCCCCACTATACATCAATTTCATAACCATCATGTATTCCCACTTCCAAACATCACTACATGGTCACTACTCAACAAAATAAGTTCTACTTCCTATATGTCCATCTATTCCGTAATCAATCTGTCTCTCATTCTGAGACACTAGCACAACAAATGAAATTCCCTCCATCTTCATGTTTATCCATTTTGAAAATAATAAGTCTCTCAAAATGAGACACCAAAACCCCCGATGTACCACCCCACATACCAATCCTACATTTTCCAGACCAAATCATAGATCACCTAACAACAACAATCAAACCAATTCTATTTAAAAATTTAAGTATCATAGGTTATTTAGTTTATACATTAATATAACCAAGTTGATCATAGTATAGGTTATATCATAGGGAATTTTATTATTTTATGAGTGTACGTGATTAATTAGATTCCATTTTACATATGTACATCAAAATATCACAACAAAACAGAACACCATCAATGAAAAATCAAATTCCACATATGGAATTGATTTTAAGAAGGAATATATCATCAAAAACTATAAAATAATCAATGATAACAAAATAAAATTGGTGAACAACATCAAACCACACCATTCCAATTGAAATATTTGGGTGTTTTGTCTTTTGAAAATAGAAAATTCTTTTTTAATTATGGTATCAAGAAGATTATCATGTCATTACTTACAAGGAAACATTAATATGAAAAACCAAATGATTCACAATTTAAGAGAAGAAAATAAATTTCTCCCTTGTTGGTCAAGGGATCAATTATTCTTCTTGCACTAGGAACATGGGACAGTGTGACTTCCAGGAAGACCTCCACGAAGGCTGAGTAGAAGGGATCTATAACGGGTCCACGACTAATCTATAGGGAAATTATCTAGGTGCACTGAGAGTAATAAAATGGATTAAGGAAGAGAGGATCTCGGCATATAATGATTCCATTACCTAAATATAGGGAGACCATTTTGATGTACATGAAAGTTGGATTGTTATTTGAACATGAGGCTTGGTGGTTTCAAATGATGAAATTACATGTTATTTAATAATTGACATAGAAATGGTCGATATAGACCAACATATGGATGTTATTTGATAGATTAACTTTAAATGGAGAAAAACAAATAACATGGGAGAAGCAATGAAAATTAGGAGCACTGTAAATGAGTAAATGATGGGTTATTCACCGACACCAATCCACCAATGGGTGAGATAAAAATTATTTTCTACTGATTCCATAGCTACCGATGCAATTTCCTACTGACTCCCTGACCTCTCGATGCCCTGACCAACAGACATTATGTCCTACTGACGCCCTGTCCTTAAAATTCCCTGATCTACCCACGTCGGGTCCTACTAATGCTGAGACATTTGACTCACCAACATGAAAGCCCTTGATCTACCAATATCGGATCCCCTTGAATCACTGATGCTGACACACCTTCACTCTCTGACACAATGACATGGAAATGCGGAGAATTTCCATTGCACTGACATGCCGATGGAAAAAAATTTAAATAGGAAAACTCTGGATTTGAGACACTGATAGCTCATATAACACATAAACACTGGATCATCACAATTTATGGTCCTGAGAAAGAATCCAGTTTATTACATCCCATGATTGAAATTTTTTTATATCAATTAATGAAAAGTAGAGTCAATGATGAGATCAAGGAAATTTTATGATGTATAAACATGTAACGAAACCTTGTTTCTTTTAATCGTTTTTTGTTTAATGCAAAAAAATATATTGTAAGTTGAAGATAACACATTTTCATTTTTAGGTTGTTCTATATGCGTTAAGGAAAAATTCAATAATTTTCAATACCTAAAAATATAATAGGGTTTAATGAAACTAAAATTATTAAAATAACTAAAATAATATGCAATGTTTATGGACTAGATCTTATAGGGATCAAATGAATGAAACCATAGTAATGTGTACCAAACTTCCTCATACATATTTTGGGGGATTTTACAATAACATGCCCAGCCAATGCCAGAAATTTCTTGATGTCAACTACAAAACATAGTCATATATACTATGATGATAACTATAACATGTCCATTAAATCCTAGATATGTGTGGAATAATACTTTAAAATTCTTAATTGACATCACCAACTTGTCAGACTTGATTAGAATTTACCATCTGATATGTCAAGCTGTCCTGGTAGAAAACATGGGAACAATAACCATTTCATGAATAGACACTCATACATACCCTATTTTTAAATTTGTGGACTTGGATTCTTATACAAATAGGATATGTGGGATTCCTTCCTAAGGTGTGATATCAAATTGGTTATAAACCTAGTTGTATTTATGCACATATCTTAGAGACTCTAACCCATGGGACCCAAACTCACTTGTGAGTTTATTTTTATTCTTGATCCATCAGTATATTTATAATCAAAATGAACTATAATAACCGTAATTCCTATTATATAAAGGATATATTGGATGCCTTCCTATGGAACGAGACATATATTATATTTAATATTGTGGCACTCCTTTTCATAAGTCTTATATCTGTATATTCTATGTCTAAAATCATTTGATCCCTTATTTATAAGTTTGATCATGTCTCACATGGGCGTAGTAATTTTCAATGATCATATGAGTAACATCATGAAATTACCCATTAAAAGGAAACCTAGGTGTGCATGCCCCATTTAGTGGAAAGATATGACTTCCCCTATATAATGGAATCCCCAATGTGTATGTCTTGATGTAATTTTCATTTTTGTAATCCCTAAGGAAATAGTAATCCTTGGATTTAATTGTTTGTATCATCCTGTTATCATGTTGGGGAAATATTAAAATATGATGAAAATAATAATTTTTATATTTATTAAATGCATCACACCATCCTAAGGATCTATATCTATCTATTGTCTCTAAGTGACCTCATATATGTCCTTTATATACGATATTAAACTGCATTACTTGGACTGGAACATACTAAATGGGTTTCAATATATGTTTTAAATGATATAAATAGGAACCCTCATGAAGGTTCAATATCATACCAGAATCACTAATTTGCTCAAAATAAATAGTGAACTTCAGAGTGTCTTTTTATGTAGCTTTAAAATATAAACATCTCAACATTTCTATGAAATAATTTGAAATTTATAGTGAAAATTGAATACATATATGAGAAATCGTTAATTAAACCCCCTCTAAATGTGTATTGATTGAACACCTGATCATTTTATTTGGGTAAATGGTCCCAAATTGGGATTTGTAGGAGATTAATGAACTTATCAAAAATCTAAAAGTGTATACTGGAATAGAAAACAATCCCATGTAAAAGGGTATGACGAGCCTAACCAATAATAATCTCGACCAATGTGTGTTCTAATATTATATTGTGTATTAAACTAAAAATGTCCACCTAACATTGGAATAATGTTATCTATCATGTAATTGATGTAAGATCCATTAGGAGTGTTCATAATAGATGAAACTTATTAACACGACCTTAATTACTACAGAAACATAATTGAACCCCCCTCCCCTCATAATTAATTTATATACCAATTTATTAAAAGGTCTTCAAAAAAGGAGAAACCATTTTGAAAGCATTTATTAAAAGAAAATAATGGAATCATTATTGGCATGAGGCATATTTACTCCCATAGCTGGGCACCAGCCTTCTCTAGGGAGAAAAAATTGTGAACATGAATTTAATCTGTTAAATAATAAATAAATTGAAACTTGACCAATAATTGGAAATTTTTTCATTCCCTATAAAAAATGGTATGACCAATGTAAAATCCTTCAATAATAAATGATAATCAATGTTATAAAGATATTGTAAATTATCACAACTTGAATTCATTACATGAAATTGGGTCAACAATGATAAAATAAAGGGAATAGTGTTACATAAGAATTGATGAATGAGAATGTTTCAACCTTCTGGTGATGCACTAATTGGTGGTATTTTTCATTGTGGTAGTTTTTAATTTAGAATATGTTATCATAAATATATTTACTCAATATTATATCCTAAAAATGATAATTTTCTATGAACTTCTTTATGATAGTAACCTATATTGGTCACAAAACAACCTCACCCACATGAAAAAACCATCTTTATTTGGAAAAGTGATGGTTTTGTTATACAACTGAAATGGTTTGATCATGGTCCTCAAGTATACATGTAGAGGTATCTAAATATAGAATCTAAATATCCAACCTCATTCTCAGAATCAAGAAATGAAACCATCCACACATATCACCACTAAAAATTGAATTTAGAAACTTATCCAAATACCAAAGAAATTAAAACATTCTATATCCTCGGATGTGGGGTCCTATTGTACAGTACAACTCCAACCCATGTCTATTGTAGTCACTAGCATCAACCATGAAGTACAACTCAATATCCTTATGAGGAAACATACCGTCAAATTTACAACCTTGAAATTCATGAATAGGTACAATGTAGGCCTTTATGGTAGTGGAATATTTTAGATAAATAAGAGTGGGATCATATACCCACCTCCAATGAAGAATCCCATCATCCCATTCCAGGGATATCTAATGAGTATAATCATACCCCCACTCACTTATATCAAACCATCCTTTGTATTTTTTCCTAATTCATGAAGGAGCAACATATCCCTTCCCCTGTTAATGCATCCCATCAATATATTCTTATGGAATAAGGAGGGAAAGAGTGGGATTATATCACAAAATCAATGGAAGTCATCTTCTAGTATATCATAGAGAATGAGAATTTGGAGGCTTACATTTTAGAACACAATTTTCTAATGATTCAAAAGATTCCAGTAACAGAATAACATCTACATAAACATATCTAGGAACCAGTATAGATGTAGGGAAATAAAAATATTCTAATACCCAATGAAAGGGAAACATATCACCATGAGAAGAATAGATTGGTGGGAACTCTTAAAAAACAAGCATTCTTCCCCTTTTCCAAAAGGATAATCTGTGTATTCCAGTAAAGGATGAGGAACAGGACATGGATCACATCTCCTATCATACTAGGTATCACCATCATATCATGGGGAAATGTATTTCATACAGTCACATATATGTCAAAAAAATTCCAATGTAATAATTCAAAGGAATATGATTTAGATAGTATCCTCTTTGAAATCTAGGATTGTCAGTACATTATAGAAATCACCTCATAGAGTACTTATATGTCTACCATTGAATCATCTATGAAAATTATGCTTTTAATGGAATTCATTAACATATCCCTTCATCAACTGATGAATAACTACAAAATCATACTTCATATTCAATATAAGAAGATTCTCATCTCCCATCTCCCAATATATTGTTTTTTTGGAATATTCAGACAGAGAATACATATTTGAACTAGTAGAATGGCCCCTATTTAACTAGGATTGACTACTATATTCTAGAAATCAACTAACGGAAGCCAAAAATCCCTATAAATAATATCATACTCATTGATATACACTGAAGAAACATCTCTACAGGGAGATCATATCCTAAAAGAACAAGATGATTAGCAAAATATTCCATTAAACAATATGAACCAATATCATATCCTACCTCAACCCCAAAATAATGATTAACATATTCTAAAAATGATAATGAGCGTGGATCATATATCTGATATACTCTATAATAGTTTTCTAATTATTGTTTGATGCATATCTTCAACCCCGCATAGGTTATTTGACAATTAAACATATGGATAATTTGATCATAAAATTTATATTCCTTGTCAGAATATAGTATAGATAGATTATAGGGTATCTTCCCCTAAAAATATTCACAGTAAGCTTCCCCATTGTGATATGTCTCTTAGATAAGGAAATCCCCCAATTTTACCCACAGTTATGTTTATAGAGGATATTAAAACTCCAAGAAAATTTTATAGAGAGGTTCTTAAAACACTTGTGTTATCCATATATAACGGTGCATCAATAATTAGAAACACTTCATCATGGTCAGTATGCAACGTAGAGAAAAAAACAACATGGTCATACAAACAGAAGTAATATAATACTAATGAAAAAAAAGATGACATGTTTATATGGATAGATTTAACCAAAAACAACCTCCCAACCTAATATTGGCCCAACAAAACCTCTGAATATGAGATCCCATATAGTCTATATAAGGATTTAATGGCATATATATGCCAAATCATTTGTTCAACTCGTCATCATATAATGGTTAGAGATCTTCCATATCGTGGGTATGTGGGACCCCCATATTCCACACCAATTTATGTTTTTTTAAATATAACTCACTTCTATATATATTACTGAGAAAAAACATCATAATAAAATAGATAAAATCTAAAATACGCTAGGCATTATTAAACCAATACTCATTAACAATTGAATCATAAGGCCTCATCATATATACATATTGATGATGAGGAATTTAGGGAGTGTTTCACATCAATGTATCCCTAGAGTAGTAGAACACCATATATTAGGACACCAGTAAAGTCATTACAATAAGAAAATTTAGGTGAATGAGAAATGAATGACATTATAGGGCTATAAAACGAGACGCCAAACCATTAATGTTGGAAACACATTCAAAATTGAGGGATATGGCATCCAAAAGTCTCCTATAATGGACCCTTAAAAATGGGACTTCATTTAATACATTGAAGATTATGGTGTGGACTACTCGAAATATCGATATAGAATATGACTCCCATCATAGGTATCCAGTTATCCCAAATCATATAAATTTATAGTTGAGAAAAACCAAATATACCATGATATCATCCACTACTAATTCCTTATAGGATTGAACATGATCCAGAGAAATTAGATAAATTTTAAAACTTCAGCCATCACTTAGGTCATAAAATAGAAGATGATCTAGTATATATATATTAGGAAACTGTAAATTCCCCTCAAACCTCACGGATGGATTTTTTTTCTCAATCGCCACCAACAGGTTCTGTAAACCAAATGTTGGTCTTGTATAAATAAAATATACTTCTAGATCAACCCTATCCCATAAGTATAGAGGAATTAGAACCTCAATTTTCATCATACTATCCATCAGATCGTCGATTAGAATCATAAATTCCTTAACAATAGTGTTAGAATGTGATAAAGATCCCCAAATTGGATTTAACTCTAAGGGTTGAGAGATTTTTATGATTTCCCTCACCCTATAATGAATAATTCTTCATCAAGGTGGGACGTAAATATGGATTGATTACATGCCATCTGTTACTATTACCGCAAGACATACCCATATCATTTGAAAGCTGTTTAGAATGCATAACATGAAAAAACATAAGGTCACTATTCACATACCATGATAAAAGTAATGTATAATAATATCAATCAAATGTTGTAATGATTTTATAAAAAATTGGTCAAATATTTCCATGGGTTAGTGATGTTAACTTAATTAATCCTTCAAATAATGAGATGATGGTGCAGAACCACCATAATTCATTTATATTAACTTGAAAAATACCATTTCACAATACACCAAAATGAAAATTTTCCCCAAAAACAAAATTGATGATGTTAAAAAATATGTATAAATTGAGTGATGAAATACATAACCTATCCATTTAGTGGTGGGTGATCAATGTTCACCAATATAGGTTGTATGTACACTGGAGCATAGAAGGATATAGATGCTGACACTATTGAATGATAATTTATCCCCACTACAGTGGAACCCAACCAAGGATAAAAGGAAAGGATTGGATCCATCACTCTAACCAACCCTAGGATATTAAATTTCAACTACATAGGAAGGATAGATTATTTTGATAATAGGACTTATAATCATTGAAAACATAACAAATACCATTGTAGGGGAAATATTCTCACTGGGTTTCATCTTCAAAATTATGATAATAAACCACACCCCATAATCTATGAAAGAATGAAATAACAAATAATTGTGGATTTGGACCATCATTCAATCATTGGATTAATTGAAACATTCATTATAAATTAATATGATGATAAAGGTCATGAAATTCACCTATTATAGTGATATCCTCTCCACCACAAGGATAAGTATTCAGTCCTATCATGGATCTAGAATCAATAAGAAATAACTATGTGGCGACATATTCAAGCCATACCCACAACATGTAGATAGTAGGCGGTCAAGATAGTAGATCCTCTAGAAATCCTCAACACCATTGAATCACTAGGTTCTCGAAAAGATCCTTAGAAGGGAAGAGTGCACCCCTGTATCTCGAAAAGATGTCATATCCTTAATTGGTGGATGACACTCCCCCATTTCTAATTTCCAAAATAATTACCTCACAACCATTGATGATGTAGGTGATTCATAAAATCATATCACAAAATTCTGTCTTAATTCATCCCTATTATGTGCCCTCATGATCAGAAGTAGTTGACCACGATGAGAAATTTTGTATGAAATATCATTGGCCTAACTTAATTTTTTATATAATCCTTATATAAGGATCCCTTGTTGGATTGAAATTCATTATTCATCGTATTATTAACTTATTTAGATATATGTTAAGGAAAATGATTTTTTTGATCCCATAAACAATAACCAAAGAAAAAATTATATGGTTTTGGTAGAAGTTCTAGATGGAATGAATTATCTTATTCACTATACATCTGTTACTTATAATATTAACGACTAGAACTCTGTGTAAAAAATATTATGGATGAACTAGAAGTACATATGATCCCAATAATGTATCTATGTGGATTCAATGGGATTGTATAAATTACATAATGCCTAGAATATTTCATTCAGTAGACTCGATCAAAATCTAATTCCACAACATTGACATAGGGGAAATATAATTATTTGGAAAAGACATATATTTTTATCCATATAGTCATACAGGTTCCTATTCAAGAACTTATGAAGGCCAAGAATCAAATGATGTTTCCAATCGACTGGAAACATGAACAAAATTACACTCAACTAGAAGTTAAAATTGATGACTATATCCTGTGATTTGAGGAGTGGTTGAAGAAATCATATTGTCTCATAAATGAGTATCTCCCTTGTTATTTCCTTATATACATAGAAAATATCATACCCATGAAACCAGATCTCATGAATCCAAATTAGTTCAACATCAATGATCATACTCGCTATATCCAATTCTATAAGAAATCATCTCACACAATCCATTGATAAATTTTCTTCAATGAAGTAATATGTCACATAGTAGATGATGGATTAGTGATAATGACTAATTACATATAACAAGTTATATATGTAACTATCACCCATCCAAAATGCAAGGTTGACTATAAATATGTTATATCCACACAATGATAGAAATTTATTAACATGATGTCTAAACAGATAGTTGACCAAATTCAACCCACCCAGAAATAAATGATACGGGAACAAACAATAATATGGCTACCTAGGGAGGCTATGTAAATACACATTATATAGGTTTAAATAATAATTATACATATTATTGATCAAATTATAACGACAAAACTCCATCTATGACAGATGATTTGACACTTTCAGACTTATTTATTTCAAAAGATAGAAAAAGGATCTATTAGTCCAAATGGAACAATAATAAGATAAAGAAAACATTTATTGTTTTGTTAACCAATTTCACAATACATAATCCCTATCTAATGAAGAATATGTCTCCAAGTATGAGTTCCCTATACTCCATTTGAGAGTTGGGGGGATAAAGTCAATGGAGCTAAAGATACAAGGGATGTTGTTAGACAAACATAACCCAATGTTCTAATCACATACCCTTAGAGGAAAAACATTTAGAAGATAACAATGTAAGAGAACTCCCTAAATCAAAAACAAATCATGGAGATGCTTTAGAGACCTCAAATTGTCTTATAAGGCTAGTCATCTTAAACGAACAAGAAATTGTGGTACAATTGATTGATCAAACTTGAAAAAGTGGAAGGCTAGAGTGACCCACCCAACAGGAATCAGATACTCCCTCGTACCCCACTCACCCACTAGGCTCATCCACATCAATATCTAAAACTACTAAGGTTGATACCAAGGGGGAAACTACCCCTAAATGTGTATACCCCTCTCAAAAAAAATATAATGGTTTGATGTATATGATAGTTGTTATATAAAATTAGTCAATCATATATTCTCTCCCTCTTTCCAATGATATCAATGAGGCTCTAATTGATTCCTTCAACATAACATAGGATATTGAGAATGAAGTTTCTATAGTACAAGGTTATTGGTTGGATACACATCCCCCATATTTTCATATCACCATCACACTCCGCAAAATGGACTATGATGAAATTATATAGTGACCTATCAAACATATATGTGATTCAAAAAAACTCATTAAGTTTAACCTATGATAGGATCATGTAAAGAATGGTTTTGGAGTCATCCTCATTATGATATGTAATTTCAAATGTTTTTAAATAGAAATGGGGCTTATCTCTCACAAAGATAACAATTCTATGTTATGATAAAATATCATTAACTGGACTCACATTTTGTTCAAAATCGATGATAAATTTAGGAATCTCACATGTAACACGGAGTTCATTACTATCCTAAAAGGATCATTAAATAAATTTCTTCTTGGATGTACATGGATTCATATACATGTACCATTACATTGAAAATTTAAATAATGATTGAAAATCACAATGATCGGATGATCAATATAAGACATGGTGACAACACCCTCTCAGATTCATGGATATCCATATATGTTGATGTATGTTTCTACATGATAGAAGTCAATCACTAATGATAGATGACTATTTGCAGTTTTCATCGTCTAATGGAATGGGGACATTCCCTATAAATCCCTATAGTATACTAAACATTGACTATGTGCTACCCATAAAATTTATTTATATAGTAGGCTTAGTCCCCGTAAGATATTGTGGGCCATAAATATCATTGTTCCATGTCCTTGTGGTAGAATTCATGTCAAATTACATAGATTCATAAATAGGGAATCAACATATATTTCTATTTGGATGAGATAATTCCATCACACCATTAGAAAAATTAATGATTCACCAAAAAAATCGATGTAACTCCAGATGAAAAGGACCATACCTCCCCCGATTTCAGCATAACAAAAAACATGAATCTTTAAAATATATCTCTAATGACATTAGTAGTTCTGGATGGAAATGCCTCTTTACAAGGCTTTTCCGACCATGATATTGACAATGATTCCAATAAATTACCCACATTTTCTAAAACTAAATCTATAGTCTCAATGATGGATGAAGAACATGATGACCCCTAAAAATCTCATCCAACGTTGGAGAAAGGTTTCTCCACCACCATCAATGATCAATAGTAGGTGAATATGGTATCAATAGAAGACAAATGACCTATGTTGATTAGTACCTCCAAGTATCTATTAAGGAATGCGATTTATTTTTTATTTTTAGAGAAACAATGTTAAATGATCACATAAAATTTTAGACAAATTACCGAGATAATCCTCAATTTTTTTATATATCACCATGTAATAACCAACATTCATTGAGGATTCATGTAGGTATCTAGAGTGATTCACCCCTATAAATCTATTAATATGGACTATATATTTCAAAAAATGATCAAATCCAAAATTTGTTGAAATATAGTCCACAAAATGGGATGAAGACATCATCCTTATTAGAAAAGAAATGAAGTATCCAAGATTGTATCTATTTTATAGACCATGATATTATATTTCATAGGGGAGATTAACCATTTTTAATCACAAAAAAATTGATTGATATAAGTAGTAACCTCTAATACTATTTATTAATGGATGGGTATATAATGTATAATAAAATAATTATGTCCCCTAAAGAGAAGGAATCCACTGACATCACAAAACCACCATGGATTATTTATTATAAATTAATTCCAATTAGATTAAATTAAACTAACAATGCATACCAACATTCAATTAATACTATCATTTAGACATTATTAGGATTAATAAAAGAGTTTTATATTGAATACCTGGTTGTCAAATATGCAATTTGATGTAATCACCTAAAGGATAATAACAAAATCATCATGTTTCATTAACAAAGAATGATGATAATTCTTCTAATGTGTTTATTCATTGTTATGGTATGGAAATTCATTGGATTTTTTGTAGACCACAATGTCATTGATGATTACCAATATACACTAGTTCAATACAAGAAATGTCATGAAGTTAAAATCCAAAATAACTGAGTGCCTTCCAAGGGAACCGTTCATACATTCATCATGGAATTCCTAACCGGACTAGAGATTATCCATGCATCAAAAGTTAATTAATATGGGTTTCATCTAAAAAGGTGAGGGTTAATTGCATGAATCCTCTAATAATCTCATGTAGCACATAGTTCACCAACCACTATTGATTATATTTCCATATGCAAAGATAAATCTCTTATATGTAGCCACTAGGTGACGTTCACTTGTTGATCTTATCACATAATAAATGTGTTGGGAAATGAATAAAAACACCGCAATATTAATTTAATGGAGAAATTTATTGATAACAGATATTTTAACAGTCATATGAAATATGTCACAATCCTTAGTATTTTGAAAATGATGATTAATTATTTTCTACATCCTGAAGACCACATGGTTTCTCATATTGACACACACAAATACATCCATAGTATCACTATGTTAATATTGTGTTTGTAATGATTTGTGTTTATTCTGCAACAATATGAAATCTAGATCCTGTTTTAAAAGAGAGTAAAGAGATATGTACTTGTTTATTTTCTCATGCAACATCCCACACATGAAAGCACCCTTGTGGACACCAAAAAACCAACTGAAGTTGTTTTATGTTCCCATAAAACATTATAAATATGGAATATATATTTTGAATGTGAAATATGAAGTAATTTTAAAAAGAGGATATAAATCCTAATACTCAACCAGTTTGGTCTATGAATCATGTCTTTTTCCTCGAATAATGGATCTTTCTATAATATTTATCATTATTCAATTGTTTTATTAATAATGAGGTAAAATATCAAACCCTAATTTAACTCTTTAATGTAGACCTATAACTACATATGTAAAGACCCATAAATTTAATGTGAAATTTTTTTCCTAATTTTCGTTGGGATTTTGCGAGTTCGCAGTTTCTGACGGCACCTGATTCAGAGGCCCGTTCTGACCGAAACTATTTTCCGAAATTTACCCCGGGTATGTTAAGTGAACGAATGAGCGGGTTTTCTCAAATTTTGAACCAGTTCTCGGAATCAAAATCAGAGGGCACCTATGGAACCGTAGTGCTGGTAATTTCGTAGGAATACTTTTCCTGGTGTTGTGTTTGCTCGGGAGGTGATGTTAAAAATGTGAGGAATAAAAATAAAATTGTTTTACAATTTATTTTTATTTCCTTACAGATGGTTAAGAGTTGTGGAAAAGGAAGAAACAAGGAAGTTTGGGTGGGGCCCCCACGAGCCCCACCCTTTTCAATTTCCTCAACCTCCCATTATGTTTGAAAACCCTCCATTATTTTTGTAACTCACCCGCACCCATTTTAAATGACAAGTCCACTCTCGCAATAAATTGGACTATTAAAGGATCTTCAATTAATTTAATTAATTGAATGAGATCTTTTTGAATTTAAAATTAATGTTGACTTGTGTGTGTGTGAATAAAATAATACAATGTCTTATTTTATTGGGGGGGGGGGGGTTGTCTTGTTGTGAGAAAAGAGGATGAGAGAACTATAGGGCTCTTAAGAACATCATTTTCCTCATCGAAGAATGCGAAGAACGCCTAGTTTATGATGAAAAACACCGTCACCGCAAGGCGAGATCACTGTATCGTCTTCTTCCCTAACCGCAACCGGTGAGAGAAAACTTCTTCGAAGAATGACGATGCGCTGCATCCTTCATCGGGCGAACGCCGACAGTGCTTATAGAGCCTAAATCAGTGACCCCGTCTTTAGCGACACTATTTTCCGCGATGTCCTTTTTCCCCAATGATCCTCATTCTACGACTTCATCGAGGTAGGGGTTTATGTTGAATTTGTGGATTAAATTTGTGCTCGCTTTGATGAAATTATTTTATTTTGGGCCGCCTGTTAATGTTATAACGAGAGGAGGTCATACCGCACGAATAGGGCCGACCCTCCTCCCCCTTTGTTGTTAAATTATTTTCGGCTCGAACAAAGGCGGCGCGGTGCAACAGAACCACAAGGAATCAAGGAGGAACACATCGAATAAGTGTGGCGCTGTCGCACCATGCTGTTGAGTCCAAACTAAGCAGAATCCGTAGTCGGGCCATGGCGAAGTGGGGCAGCGTTGTCGTACTACAAAGGAGAACCATGAAGAGACCAAGGCCGGAGCAGGGCCACGGCAGAGGGGCGTGACGCCGTCGCCACGCTCCGGTCAGACCAAGGCCGTGGCAGGGCAAGGGAGGGTGGCCGGAGACGCCGACTGCCGATGCGCTGGAGGGCGGGACCTACCAGTCCTGCAGGTGAGCTGGTCGGCCATTACTGCCAGCCAAATTCCAGGAAAACTAGGGGTTTGACCCCCGGTCAACGCGGTAGGGCGGACCCCGGCGGGTCCGTCGTTCAGTCTGAAGGGGTGGTGGTTCCCCCCTTCCGCGCTCATGTGGCACGTGGCACTGTCGCCGGGCTGGGCCACACCCTAATAGTCCGGACCAGGACCCAGGTCAGTTTGACACGGTTCAGGTCGACCCAGGCAGTCTTGGGCCGGGTCGGTTCGAGCCCAAAACCCCATAAAACCGGACAGGTTCGTTTAAATGTCTGTAACTTGGGATACAGAACTCTAATCGATGCACTGTCAGTTGTGATGCAATAATTGAATCGAGATAGTCATTTTGGTAAAATACACTGTACTTTTCTGATAACTTTGGGTATGGCCAGGTTGGTTCGAACACGATACCAAACGGGCCCTCGGAGCGGAAACACTTATAACTTGAGCTCCGGACGTCCGATTGATTCGTCGTCGACTTTGTTGGATTCCTCTTAGTGAGAATGACCTTTTGGATTACTCCAATCGAGGTTTGGATTCAGTTAATGTGCGGTAGGGTTGGTTTTAACTTAATAACCAATAGGGCCCCCAGGACAAAAAAGCCAATAACTCTCCAACCGGGCGTCCGATTGGCGCGACGTCTGTCGCGTTGTGTTCCTATTAACGTGAAGGAACTTTGCGATACATCAACTCTGGTCTAAATTACATTTTATGTGCCGACTACATGGCTCGTGGAGCATACCCTCTCAGAACGAGCGTTCTGTGTGCATAAAACTTAGAGATGGCTGAGACTTGACGACTGATGTTCGATCGACTTGGTGTGTTTTGATAGCCCATTGGTGAGTGATTGGTTGTAGCGGCAGACCCATAGAGGAGGAGTGCTTGGTTGAAGTGGCAGACCTGCAGTACTAAACAGAAGGAGTATCCTTGTAGGCTATGAGGGGGAGTGCTTGGTTGTAGAGGCAGTGGGTTCGAAGGTGAATACTATCGTACTGGAATCCTCCGTGGGTTCGATGACGACGAAAACCATACAAGAATCCTCCGTTGGTTCGGATGTGAGGACTATAGTACTTGAATCCTATGTGGGTCCTAGCTAGATGAATCAGTAAATACATCTGATCCTCTCCTTTTTCATTAAAAATGATGTATACATGTGTAAGGTTAGTCTTGACTTTCAATCATGATATTCGATGTGATTGAATTTCATTCCTATGTGGATTGAGTTGGGCTTTCCTGTGTGGATTGGGTTGTACTATACTGTCTGGATGTGATCGAACTTGGGCTCAGATTTTTGAGCCGAACATGAATTGATGTCTTAGGTATATGTATGGGCATATACCTATGTTGTGTTGGATGTTACTTCATGATTGTATCTTTCCTTTGTGGTTTATCCTTTGTGGATTCTGGGAGACCTTTAGGGGTCCCGGGGTCCCTACTGATTAGAGTATACTCATCCCTGCACGGGCTACGCCCGCACTACGTTGTGTTGGATGAAGACGACAGACAACACTGATCATGGTTGAGGATTGTGGAGTAAGTCGGTACCTGGAGGTGGACCACGGGGCGGGACATACATGGAGCAGATGGCTGGGCCCAAGGAGCTGAGGAGGCTATCTGTACCCACCCTTCAGGTGGGACTTCCACTAGACAGCTCGATGTTGCTGTTTACATTTGAGTTGTTTTACTATCTTTCCAGTTGTACTTTTCTTTCATTTTGGGATTGTATCCTGGCCCATTTACTTTCTGCACATACTATTGTACTCAGTTTACTTAGTGTTTTCATCTGCTGGCTTACTGTGTGGTGTTTTTTTACTTTATAAAGGCAATGCCTTCCCCTTTTTTGTCGGGATTTACACCTTGGTGCTAGTTGCCAGCCCCTGGCCTATGGAAGGCAGGCTTGGGGTAGTCACAGAACGGGTCCTATGGACGGGTCGTGACAACATATATCCCACACGAACATTATATATGACTCATAGTTAATTCATATCATATCATCAATGAGTATTTCATCAAGAAGAAAAAATTAAAAGGAATCATTAGTTACTTATTAGTACTGATGGAATAATTCACTTTTAAAAGAACATTTCAATATATCTCGTGATCATAAAATTCTGATTACAACAAACTATGCAAGAAAACCACTACCTTTTCCAACAATTATTAACATGAAGGTTTTGTTTCCTCATGCTGCATTGTATGGCCTCATATGTCATATTATGTAACATGGAGAAGTTAATTATCTATACACTTCTCTAGAGTTTGGTGAACCAATATCCACCGCTAGATTAACATATCCCATATTAGATTACCTCCATAAAGGAAGACCCCAATTAGACAATCCTATAAAAAATAGGCTCAACCTCCAATAGAAAACCATACACTTGTAAATTCACTAAAAAAATAAAAAAAATAACTCTAAAATAGGGTTTTTATAGAATCATCCTCAGATTTGTAGAAGAAGTATAATTTCAATCTATAATAGAATAAGTCCATGAATAATCTTTCAATACTCATTACTATAAAACCAAAATCTCCAACCAAATAAGCGGGCTTAGTAACATCTAGTAAATGACGTAACATATCTATGTAGTATTTCCCATGAAATTTTATGCATGATAGATTCATGGAAACACCATTTATCATCCTCTAGATATTATAAATATTGAAAAATATACCATTCCATTTTTCATATAGGAAATAGACCTTGTGGGGTATATGTCAACAAGATACAACTAGGATCTTTTAGTCCATCATTGCTGCTACCGAATAGATATCCCAACGTGATGTGAAAATACCCCTAAAAGATGCCATGAAATTTTTTACCATTTACTTAATAAAATAAAATATCATCACACAATTTTGTGTTCCTCACCCAATATTGATGGAAAATGACACCAAATTCAGTTTTACTAAATTAATGAACTTTTACTAAGAGTATAACATTAAATCCAACCATTAATCTAGTTATCATGAAGGAAAAATGAAAAATAGAGTCCTTGAGTAATATTATATGTAATATATACACTCGAAAATAGTGGATAGGGATAAGATGTTCTATTCAGATAAGCACCTTTATACTTTATGGGCCTACTATAACACACAAACACATCTACAAAATGTAATATTTTGTTTTTTACTGGAAAGAAACATTGTTTATCATTGAAGTTCAGTTCTCATCAGTCCAAATAAAAATATTTTGACAACTATAGGATGATGGAAAATTGAATATGGGGCTAGATGAGTTGTAATATCTCAATTAGAAAAGGATATGTAGACTAAAAAACAGTATGTTCATTAGATTATAATCACGTGTTCCATTAATAAAAAGGTTATCCTCCCCTAGTTCCTTCAATGATAACAATTATTGGATTCCAAAACAATAATTATTTTATAGAAGAACTCCCAATCCTAGTACCTTTTTGGGAAATTCTTTATATCATACATAATATCTATTCCAATGAAGATTAGTCATTTTCCATAATGTATATGAAACATATTACACACCATTAATGATATTTTTCTCAAAATGTTCATATAATAGAGGCAATCAACATCTTATGTCCAATAAGATTTAATTTATACATAACCTATTATTTCATCCTCATATCATGAGGTTATATTTTATAAAAGACATACTAACCACATGACAACAAATTCAAGGAATAGATTCTTATTTAAAGACTTTAAATAGCACAAAGAACGTTACATCGTGAAATATTCACTATACGTCAGCTAGATCTGGGAAAATTAAATAGGAGTCACTCCTATAATTCACTTTGAGTTTGATTAATGTATGGAATCATACAATTAATGAAATAAATGTTTAATGATTCCTCCCATTATATAACGTATAGAGAAACCCAAATCTCAAATCCTAGGTCTATGAATAGTGAAATTGAAAAAAAAATAACACATCATAATATTGTTCCGACTTGCATTGAGATTAATCGATTTAATATTAAGGAGTTATTCTACTCCTACCATCATTGGTTATGTAGTGACTCTCATATCTCTTATCTGGGTCAATATATAATATAAATGGTAAAAATTACCCTAATTAATATGGATTAAACCTATTTAAATAGTTATATAATATAAAATACGTTTTTCATGATTTTAGATAATAGGGAATATGTAGTTTACTTTTTTTTCTAATATCGATGGACCACATAAAATATAAACAAATAATGACCTCATATATGTATGGATATGTCCCACATATAGTGTTCTCCATCCATGAAAAATGTTTCATTATTATATCAGTCATTAGATACATTGATCTTATATCATTGGATGACCATCAATATATACTAAAAACATACCTCTCCCTGTCTATGTCCTAGATCTATGTAGGGAACCCACAAAGAACTACATAAGACTTGGTACCTACCAACATAGGATAAATTATGATGTGAATATATTCTATTCCAATCGATGTTATGAGTTATCATAAATCACAATCATGTCCCTCCATGAGAGTTATATATGTGTAGAGGTCATAACACAAATTAAACGTAGAACACCCTCAGGTATTCCACATCACATTCTCGCTTGAGGATTTTTCAAATGACCCATTATAGATTGTTTCTCCTACTAATAATGGATCATGTGATCATATGGAACCTGTCCGGATACACATTCCAATGAGAAGAGGACATGTACTATATAGGGAACCATTTACTTGTCACATGAAATAAATCCAGAAGAAAACATACTAGTCACATGATGTCAAAATATATATTAGAGGACTTCAATCCAAATATATCAACCCTCAGATGACTATGTATTCATGAATTGCATGGCTTATCTATTCCCCATAAATTTGATCAATATATTTTAGATAGATTATAGGGTTATCAAACACTTATAATAATATGTTATCAATGAAACAACATCATATGATTTATTTATAATTAAATAATAACCAATAAAATTATTGGATATGCTTATCATGGTATACCATGAAAATTGGGCTCCCTACCCCATGTTCATCCATGTAAAAAACTAGTAATGGGGACTAATGGATTATTATAGGATTTTTTATATAATTTACACAGTTCCAAATAACTTGTTCCAAGACTATGTTCAGAACCAGTGAAGACTCTCCCCATCAAACTATGGGTTATTTTTCTAGATGTATGGATATGGACTGCCTCCATTATCAATGGTTGATATGTACCCACTTGTTTCATCCTACAGTTTACTCTGATGTTATTTCATTAGGTTTTATCTACCCTCTATCCAAAATATTTCTAAGGATTCGTATACCCTCAATTTTACTCATCATTACATTGTACCCATAGTCCATTTTCCTCTTGTATGATTTCATTTCAGTGTATGTTTCCCTCATAATGATCAAGATTCCTTAAACATTGAATTCCATTTTAATAGGCCCATTTCAATTATCATTCATTGTATATATATTATCCATTTTCACCAATCATGAGAGGGATCATGAAAAAATCAATAGTATATGTTTCCATATTCCACGTCATTGTGGATGGACTTTAAACTATATGGAATTAATGTTTGAACTAGGTGATTATTGATTATTGTATCCAATGTAAATGTACTAACATCCAAATGATAAATCATGTGTAAATTCATGGTGATAAATACAAAAAATACCATTTGGTTTTGCATTTGATAGACATACTAAATGTATTATCTAAAATGAGAACTATGTGTGCCTTGATTCCCATTCTATGAAATATATAGTGATTACAATATCCCCCATTTTGAAACCATCAATGAAGAATCTTAATAAAATGATGTTAAAAAAACACACTCCATATTGAATGACATTAAACAACACCTAAAGAAGTAATCAAATTAAATACATCACTCCAACTGATTATTCTGTACTCAATAATCGCATCTTTTATCACCTCGCCATGATATGTGTTAAATATATGCTATCACATACTTAAGGATGCTAATTTTTTTTATTAAAGTTTATTTATTCATGATATAACTTCATCTCTGCGATATATGAGTTGATAATAAACTATTCCTTAAGTTGATATTTTTCAATTAGATGTCATAGAGCATGAGCTCCTGTAATTATGATATATACCTTTATAAAACTGGTATCAGTGACTAGTTAATTCAAATGAACCTCACGAGGCATAAATAGATAATTTATACAATTCTAAAGTGCATTTTCATAGTGGTCAATTGGCTAAAAAAGTGATTACCCCATAAATATACAAGTCATTGTCCAAATGCATGGAATATGGTCATGTACAATATACATGGATGGTATATATACACTATTGCTGCATCTATGTAACTAATATTTAACTAAGTTTTTGATTTTCATTTTCCATAACCCAACTATTCAAATGCATTTGGATACTCTTTATGTTACTAAACTATGCATTGAACAAATTTTCAAGGAATATTTACAAAATTATAATATTGTACACTTCTATTTTAGGTATTCATATTCTATGAATACATAATTGCCAGGAGTTGGTTATTCTTCTCACTCCTATGTACTATTATTATAATTTTATACTTTATTGAAAAATCATGATTTTATGAAATTAAACCGCATGACAGATGGTCCATCATAGAAGATTTTAAATTGCATAGACTAGGCCAAAATATCCTTGATCTTGTTTTTGTGGTAAATCAATCACATGCTTACCCGATTCAATCACGGATGTGACCAATATCATAATATTAGCGAATGTTATGAAGATGAATCCTAATACAACCATGATATTTATCTTCCTTAAGGTTATAACATATAATAACCATCTCTCCAATATATTATTATTTCTATGTAGAGGGATTCATTAATGGAGATAATTATGTCATGATTCCTTCTCTTTAAAGATTCATAGGTATTTCTATGGAAACATTGCATGATAGTTTCATATTTATGTAAATAGATCCATGTAATTAAGACTCACTCTACCTATGTACGAGTCATATCCACATACATATTTCATATGAATGTGATAATATTTCCTAATAAGAGTTCCTTCATATGGATATACAAATAATAGTAGATGTAGATAAAATTTGTTTCCAGCAACTAAAATCATCCATACATTACAATGTATCCCAATGAAAATCATCTACAAATTCATTGAGATTATTACATTATTATAGAATTAAATTAATCTTCATGGAAATTTTAATTTTTCAGGAATTTAAAATGGAGGAGATATGTGTCCCCAGTACACACCGTTAAATTATAATGAACTTATCCATTTATCACTCATTATCAATGTTTAAAATACAAAAAACCTAGTAAACCAGAGTACAATGTTCTTGAATCATCCATTGGGAACCTCAATCCTTATATCACACATCGTATCCTAAGAATCATGGGATTTTGTAATCCATTTTTTGTTCTTATACAGAATAAATGGTCTCTCTGTTTGACCATAGAAGAGGTTGCTTTTCATAATGGAATTATACCAATCAAATAGAGTCATCATGGTCATACATGAATTTCCTACTAAATCATTTTGGGGCATGACATAATTTTTGTAATGGTCATCACCGTAATGTGAATCAAGATTATATTTTTTATGATTTTTCTAAATATTTTTGCATGACTTGAACACATTATTCCATGATTTAAAACACTCTCATCTTCATCACAGAAGGATATTGGAGTAATATATTCCTTGATAATCCTAATTAAGAAATTGTGTCACACACCCCTCATACAATGACTATGCACATAATGACCTTAAATTACTTGAACATGAGTAAAAATTTGGAGAAAAAAATATTTAGCCTTTCATTTTCAAAACCGCTAGACCATAAAAATTTATTTACAGATATATTAACCTAACTGTTCTGGAAATATAAAAAAGGAATTATTAGAAAAAAACATTTATCTTATCAATAAAATATTCATCCATAGATTTTATTAAAATGTTAGATTTTATATATAAAATACATATTACTCATAAGGCCCGCCTTCTTTCAATATTAATAGAAAATCTATGGTCACTAGACCCCCTATTCCAATAAAATGTTAAAAAATGGTTAACCACATATCATCACCATGATAATGATATCACTAGGTGGGGATAAATTTTTTTGAATGTTAATCTGTGATCATTTGGTTTAAAATAGGTTATATATTTTATATATCAATTGTGTTGGAAGATAAAATATACTTATAAATATCGTAAACGTTATTCATAGGGTTATGTATTATAATATATGTTTTCTTAAATATTTTTTCCATGGGTTTTAAAAATCATTCAATGATACCAATTGTTAATCCCCAAACACAGAAGCCGAAATTCAGTGTATTGTTGTGTTGAATTTTAATTATGATAAGGAATAACTTCTTAATGGACCGTACAATTTAGCTATTTTAGAAAACCATATAACATATATGAGTATTCTATTATAAATTAATACTGTAATTACAACATAATTATATTTATTTTAACATTATTCCAAATTATCATATCCATAAATTTCATTTTTTGTGGAATTACTTGTTTCTTAAGGAAAATATACAAAATATGGTTGACCTAATGATCTATTTAAGGGTTAGTGTAATGTGGAATCAATGAGTAAATATGGAATAAATAATATGTGAAGGCAAATAACTGAAACACATGCAATTTAAATTAGTACATGATCTAAAAAACTTAGCCATGGATATTATACTTTTAAAATAATAACTTTTAATATCATTAAATATGCTCATAATGATGAAATGGATAATGTTTTAAATCTAAAACATATCATTATGTCCTCCTCCAAGACATCTGAAAATTAAATATTTCTGTCGTTTTCCAAAGTCATATCAAATAATTAATAGTCAAGACCACAACCATATCCATATATTGTTGATTGCATGAGTAGATCTACATATATAAGGGGATATAGAGGTCTTTCCTATAACCTGCTTTTTTCAATTCATTACTCATCTAAAAAGGGTAAAACATAAAAGACATAAGCATTCGTATTAAAAAACAAGCATACGAAAGATGAATAATTTATCCATAACCCATGAATGGTATCAAAATACTACATACACACACAAAATGATCATAAAATCTAAAATAACATATTATAGATGGTATCATATGAGATTATACAGAATGATGTGGAATATTCAACATCATATGTTTTCATAAATGTACATTCCTTTAAATGATATCGTTGAAAAATTCATGCGGAAAATAATATCTTAATATTCCAAAGTGTATCATACAATATAAAAAAATTAAAACCATACTACCTATGAAGTAATAACATTAAATAAATTTTATAATGTCACTATAATATATTATATTTCAGAATGCCCATATATATTCGACACATGAGGAATAAGTTGTGAATAAATCATATATCCCAAAAAAGAAGAAGTGATATGAGAAGACCCATATATTATGCTTCATTTAGTAAAATATGATTTAACCTTATGTATAATGGTTTTATTAATATTATAAAACAACACCAGAATTGTATCCATATTTGTGATATCATGTATTATCTTTTTATGTAATTTAATCACCCATTTGTGGTAATATTTTGTTATTTCCATTGTTTCGAGTGTTAAATGCTTCATTTTCTTATGCCTATTCTATTATGAATGACTCAGTTCTATGGAATATGATATAGGTGCATAATATCAATTATAATATTAATTTCAAAGATATCATATTTATACATTGTATAAAATTTTTATAATCATTCATGAATGGTGAACAAAGAAAATGAATCTCATCGTGACAGGGATATAGTAACTCATACATATGCACGAGCGATGATATAATTCTATTAATTGTGAAATATTAAATAATTGTTTGGAATATTAATATTTACGTTATAAATATAATTTCATAATTAACATATATATCTACTATTTATATCATTATAACAATCAACGTAATGCGATGATGAAAAACATAATACACTATAACATGTATATAATATACCATATACAATCATGTGTGGTTCATTAATTTTTTATCAGATGGATTAATTGAGGAATTTGGATTTACCATATTTATAATTAAATATAGAAATATAGATGGTAATTGGGTTATTAATTTATCATGAAAAATTATGAATTTGATGTGGAATAACAATCTAACTTCGAATAGTGGATAAAGAAGGCTACCTCTTCTTCGGTATACTTCATTTAATCAATTCTTAATTAATCCAGGGTTTGATTTTTTGATGTACCATAAACTCTGTAACATAACTAATGTATTTGAGAAGATAACTAGCTAGGTTTTGGTACTTCTTAATGGGTTAGATTTGATTAAGGATGTGAGGGATGTTATACCCATTTATTATTAAGGCGAGGGTCACATTAAGAAATCTTCAAAATATTATAATATAAAAATGAAATTCTATTGAAAAATACATAAAGATAATATAGAATAGATTAATGGATGAAATTATACACCATATTTTATTCCCACTGGGATTAATTAATATTTTGTATTTTTAAATAATGTAAAAAAATCTAACTCAATATAATATAATTATTCTCAATTATGATTTTATGTATTTAGTTAGTCATCCAATAAATTAATAAAATGTTGTAATTTTAATATAATTATTTAAAAAATATTAAATATATATCCATAAGATCTTGAAAGTTAATTATAAAAACTAATTAATCAAAAATATATAAAATTTAATACATATAAAATGAATTATTTAATTTTTATATTATATAGAATAATATAGCATTATTATTAAACATGAATTGAATGTAATTATATAATTTCAAGAAATTAAGATAAATCTGTAATGATAATAATTTCATTTGGATATAAATAAATGGGAATTTTCAATCATATCTTTGTTTTGTCACTGTGTGAAAGAATAAATTACATTAAATTCAAAGAGGGTGACATTTTGTAACAATATTTATTTTAAATATTATATTTGTTTTTTCATTAATTAGTTTTCATTAAACAACTACAATTATATATTAATATTCAATGGCTCAAAGTACCTAAATTCAATTATTTTTATTCATGCATTGGTCTCATTCAAATCATTATCTTTTTGTTTTATCCCATGTTTAAACCTTTTAACTCTTACAATAATGAAATGCTTTTCTACTATTTGATAGTTAATATTTTTATTATATATTCCCAAAATAACAATACTTAGTCATTAATGGAATTTGAAACCTTATCCCAATAATTTGGTTGAATTTTAAATTTTAATTAATTTTATTTCATTTAATAAAATATTTTTTCTTTAAAAATGTCGTTAATATTAATTTTCACACTATTCTTAACCTGAATTTTTATAAATATCATAAAAAATTAATATTGTTGACCAAAATATTTTAAATAACCTCTATAATTTTAAATTCATATAACAAAATCGTGGTTGAAATTAATTATTTCTAATATATTTATTTTAATATTTCTAATTAATATTATTTGATTATTCCACCAGTTAATCAATTATTGCATCTTTATTATATCGGTACTTATGGAAATTATTTTGTTTATAAAAATTATAAATAATTACACATGATATAAATTAAGATAGTATATTTTTAAATAATATTTATATTCAAACATTTCCTTTATATTACACCATATTTTAAATATTTTTTTTAAAATAAATGTATGATAAAATTAGCATCCCTGTAAATATAATATTATTAATGTTTATTGTTAATAAAAAATTCCATAAATGTACTCATAAAATATCATTTAAATCATAGGGATGGATTATAATTATCAAATAAAATTCTTAATTGTGTTAGTGTAATTTTTTTATACATAAAATATTAGGTTTCCCTTAAATAGAAAATTTACTTTTGACATTGTTGTTAGAAAAATTTACTAAAAATACCATTCATAATATCCACATATAAAATAATAGTATTCAGGTATTTTAGATAAACTGATTAAAATTATTGAATAAAAATGATAAAACTAAAAACACTATATTATAATTATTTAATTTAAAATTAATCTCCTTGAAGGAATGAGAAAATGAATTTAAAATGTAAATGTATTCACCATATTGAAATGATTTTATGTACAAAATGAATGAGAAATTGATTCTAATGAACATAATTGAATTATATGATAAAATATTGATCTAATTATACTTTAAAACTAATATAAAATAAAATCAAAAAATATAAATAAATCATAGAAAATAATTTTCAATTAAATTGTAGTATTGTATCACTGTTCATTATAATGTGAATATTATGGAAAAAATACAATAAATTTAACATTATTAAATTTGGGAACTCTATATTCAAATTAATTACATCATATTGTCAATTTTAATTTATAAAATTGTTAAAAACTATATTTTAAAATATTTCGCCCTAAAAAAATCGTGAAAATAACTATTTATAAATATATATCTTTTATTGTGTAAAATTGGATTTGTTATTATATCAGGTATATAAAACCCATAGGATGTATGTTAAACATTATAAATATATATATCATTAATATGTTCAAAAAAGTGTGATTTTTTCTTCATTTCTATAAATTGACTTTTACACCATCAAGTGGATTATTATAAAAACATTCTATTTATATTAAATTTTAATTTTATCTAATTCTAATTAATTGATAACCAATGAATTAAATTATATATTATAAATATATTTCTAATCTATTTCTTAAAAACCAACCAAATGACTACTGTTGAAATAACTATTTTTTATTAAATATCACGGTTCATATAAAATCGGTGTTGCGTGCAATGTAAACTATCAAATAGATTGAATTTAAAAGTAGATATATAGTAAAATCATTGGTTGTTACACTAATGATTCGATGAACCCTACATGGATAGGTGACTATATAGGGGATCACTATCATATTTATAATGTTCCCGATGATACCATAAACCATCCCAAGAGAAGGTGTTATGATGGAGGATCTCAACTAGGACACTTGGATGAATAAAATAAATCAATCTAGGATCATCCTATAAAGGGGATTATAGATGTCTATTGAGGATGTAATTCCACACTATACAGTAGTCTAGATAAACTATATAAATCCACTCCATAGAAACTATTTTATATGTCGATATTAAGTGACCCACTACATGCCCAAAATGTTTCATCTCATGCAAGAAAACCATGCACACTATCATATATGTCATTGAAAAATACTCCTAGTATGATACTCCAAGGGCTCCATCTGAGATTATATAATAGAGATGTGTGAGGGGAAGTATCAAAGGGGATTACATTGGGTGTACCCACTATACAAAATGTGTGTCTAGAAATTTTCTCCTATTAGTGTCCCCTATCAGTATTTGGATTAATGGAATACATAGTGTTCACCCTATTTTACATGGTCTGTAACCGCATCCATACCTCTATGAGTGTCCTCTCACATATACAAATTACATTCCATGATTTTCCAAACAATGTGATACATCAATAAACAACATGTCTTTGATACTCAACTACTTGTTCATGTCCCCGTCCCATGTACATGTTTGACACCACATGTCCATGTAAAAGGCCACATACTTCCACATGGAGATTCTCATTTACATGGTGTTCATGCCATCTATCTCGCCATATCGCATGGGGCAACTATATGACGTGTACCCTTAGTACACATCTTGTACCACCAAATACCATCTACCCAAAATGGGGAGTATATACAACATGTGCTCTAATACTGCATGCCATAGGATTTGTAATCCCAAATAAGAAATCTACGTAAGACACTATAAACTACCAATTTTACATTTAAAATCACTAAATCAAATCCCCAGGAATAAATTTAAATCATCAAACATTTCAAAAAAAATTAAACTATTCATAAAAGGTGGATCAAGATTTAAATCGATTAATTTATCCTACCTCGTCACGAAATATAAAAAGATTCATGTGTAAATCTATGATTTCAATTAACTACACCAAAATCTATGAACAATCTCTATCAATATCAGTGATGGGTGACTCAAACCCACATTTGGTCCAACATGGTACATGAATCACATTGGGGGGATCCTCATATTTCATTAATGAGATCCCACGGGGGAGGGGGATGGTTTAATAATTTACATTTATTAATTTAACAAACATATATTTAATTAAAAAAACAGAATCCTCCAACGAATCACCTGATTTCAACCCCAGTTAAGTATCCTCTAAGGTAAATTAAATGATTTATATTAAACAACTCTATCATATTACTAATTCAAGACAGTAATATGGATTTATTCCACTATTACTGATAAAATGGTTGTGCATGAGAAAATATGATTATTAGTTTTAATATCACATCATTGATTCTATTTTGGATCTAGCATACCACGTGGACTTAGAAGATGGATTCAAAAACATTCCTATAAATATTCCTACATCTAAAATGATAATACTCTATTCATTAGAGTAATCCCCTTTACTAGAATGAATGAAAATACCCTTTTAAAGGGAATAAACAATGGTATATGTCAATAAGGATCTCACATATTGGTATACAAGTTGTAATAACACTCACATACATAAATTATCTATCACTAACCTTCAAAAGGATGAATCCAAATAAAACTAAAATGATTCCAATTCTTCTTAAAATAATTATAAAAAGGACAATTCATAATGCTAAATCTCTATATGAGATGCCTATTTGACATCATACAAATTCTTCTTCAACTGGATATAAATTTCATAGATTATAATAAAACTAACTGCAGATGTTTTGATTCATATAATAAAAAATATAAGTAGGACACCCCATGAATGTTTAATCACATCCATTAAACAGAAATTGCCTCCTTGGATGTTATAAAACATCAGAGTTCCTAGTATAAAAATTCAAAATATAAATAGATCTCCATTTTTAGAATTAATTAGAAATGGATAAAGATACACTAATAAATACAAGTTGTCTCCTTAATAGAGCCCCCAAAAATGTTTAAAGATTAAACACATGATGATTTGATTAGTGCAATTATTCCCAAATCCGGAATTGAATAACATTCACTAACATATCTTCATTCAATAAGAGATTCCAAAATTAGGTAATAATCCCCCATCGGTGTAATGATTAAGACCTCTAAAAATATCAACATATTTTAATTCGAAATTTCCATTTGGTCTAAAAATCCAAATGACCACATTCCATTAGAAATCATATTTATATCACATTATTGAGGTGGGAGCCATTGGATGTTTCTTTAAGACATAAAAATGGTAAAAATATTGTGAAAGGTTTTGAACCAAAACACAAACCCCACCACAATCGATCGCCATCACCAATCATCATATCGAAAAAATGGTTCACCCATTGTGAAATAATTTATTGACAGAATAATTGAATCATTATTGGAATTTGAAATTTTATTCTCCCAACCCTGATCTACTATAAAATCTACGATTGATTAAATTTTCCATGTTCATTATTTTTCAATTTTAAATTTCATATTGAAAATTTAATTATTTAAATTACTTCAAGTACATTTGAATTATTCTTCAAATTAATCCAATAATATTTCTATTTTTTTGGTATGTCTATGTCATCCAGACATCACTCTTATTGTCCAACTACTTCTCTGATTACATTATGAAAATATTCATCATTTTGAAACACTTATATTCATTTTTTATTTTGTTAAATAATCAAGATGTGGTAATATTACTAAAAATGTGACCCTTATTTTTAATCATATTGTATACTGATTTCTCATAGTGTTATTCTATAAATTACTGAATATTTTTTGCATTTTAGTATTCAATAATTATAAATAATCATTTCATTTATAAAATTTTATATAATTGGGGTTGTGAAGAGACCCCTATAACATAAATATCCTTAAAAATTCGTGGTTGTTCTATTAAAACCATTACTAAAATTTTATTTTTTTATGATTCTATAATAACCACCTCTAAAATATAACTTATTTGACTTAAAAACTTTATCTTTGAGGGGGTAAATACCTATTATAAGATAAATAATAGTTATTCAACTAATCTTTTTAATAATGTGCATTTAAAAACCCTCATAATGAAAAAATATCCCTTCTAGGTGATTTATGTATTATAGTGATTTTCAAAATTAATATTTAACATTGGAAATAATTACCCCAAAACACAGTGGTATCCTTTGATATCAAAACATATTAGTTATGATTGGGAAATTTTAGAATCAATATAATCAATAAATAACCAATAAATATAATTTAAAATTATATAATGAATCTAATAAATTGACCACCATATTCAATAAATAACACATACATACTTTGATATTGAATTTTATGTATTGTGTGAATATTTATATTATTTATCAATTGTATAATATCAAGTCATGGTGAAATTTTTTAGTCAATAAATTATGTTTTTTATCTTATTAGTGAATTTTATATATTTTGTGGATTTTTTAAAATCAAATACTTTGGGTAAACATATAATATTATATTATATTTCAAAACGTCCAATTTTCTACTCTGTGGGACCCATATGAAAAATTGGATGACTGACATATTGGCATAATATCTTCCAAATATTCTCTTTATGACATTTATTTATCATCCATATGACAATTACATATTATAAATTTATCTGTTTTCTTATTCAAATTTCATATGGCCAGAATTACTCTTACGTGTTGATCAAATAGATAGTTATGAATTTGAGACATTTTCAAATATCATACCCTAATATACATGACCTCCAAATCTTATACACATATTCTTGACTATAATAATACTCTTTTAAACAACATAAAATATGTTAAAAACGTTCAGCAAAAATATTTTTTTTATTGGTTATTCTTATCATTATTTATGTATTGTATTTAGATTACCAATATCTACTTCATCATCTAAAAAATTTGTTATATATTATATCTAATAAAATTATTAATTCATGGAAAAAATATTAACCTAAATTTTTTATATATAAAAAATAAAATCTAATTTTATCTCATCATAAATAGAAATGAATCAATATTCTATAATTATAGACCTTAGGGATTATTCAATATTGAAGAGATAATAAATATTAATGAAAAATTAATGTTGTCTATTAATGTGACATAAATTAATTTCAATGTAGATACTAAAAAAACTCTTATTAGTCTCATCACTGGAAAAAATAACCCCTTGGGAATATCTATTCCATGAACCTATGATATATACGTTCTTACAGTAATTCGTTCCAAATGAATTGGATTATTTAAGAACACTAAAATTCTTCTTGACACACAACATGAATTCTTTTAAAAACACTCTCAAAATATATTACTCCTAATATAATATATATATATCTACCAATTGGATTAATAAATATAATTATATTTTCAAAAAATATATTTCACACTTTATAAATATGTTAATGAAAGAATATATAAGTATTTATGTTTTATTTCTCACCTAGTGATAAGAAATATAAATTTTAAAAATGATAGACTGGATGAAATTACCACAAAATTCCATTGAAAGGAATGTTTTTGAAATCCAATAAAAATTTGTGATCTATGAAATGATTGATTTGTTAATTTATTAGTAATAATATCAAATATTTTATTTATTAACAAATTAAATCCAATGTCAACCCATTATTATCTAAAATATCCTCGATTTTGTATGATTTTATATTAACAAACTTTATATTTATTAATATATAATATTTATCTCAATAATTTGTCTGATTAATGATTATCATACCACATGAGTAGTTGAAAATTCACATTGACCTTGAGATATTCCAATTAAATTTTCATCCACTTTAATTGGATTTCCTCATGAATTTCTATAATCTACTCCATATCAATTGTACAAAAGGTCATTATTCTTTTTTTTGTGTTCCAAAATTTACACATTTTTTTTGAAAATGAGCTTGACTATATGATTATATTTTATAATCAATTTTCATAACCCTCTAATAGCCAAGGTAGTTATAAAATAATTTGATTTGTTTCATGATTTAAATAATTTTTTTCATTAATAAATTTTAATGATATCATTGATATTTATTGAAAAATAACATATACATATTGAATAGTAACATGACCATAAGAATAGTAATAGGACCGTTACAAATGATAACTTATTTAATATAATAGTAAACCCACCTAAAAGAGTATAAATTAAAAATTAGTATTGTAAAATTTTTAGCATGATATATTTATATAATGGAAAATTAAATAAGTGTTTTGGAATTTATAAATTATGTGTTGGTATATTTTAAGTCTTAAATAGTATATTATATTATTATAAAATATGAAATGATTCAAAAGAAGAATTATTTTCATAAAATATATAAATAAAATATTATTTCATTTTCTTTTTATAATATGATGATTTTATAAGACATTAAATAATTTTTCAATTTGTTAGAGAATTAGTTATAATTTTAAAATGAATATTTTTAGTATAAATTATGGTTTTAATAAAATATTAAATATATAATATATTGATAATTATTTTCAAATGATGGTGTTTATTTCTAAATTTTATACCTCAAAATATGGATGGGCTAATTTTTTGGGAATTATCTAACGTACTTGAATGTTTGGATAATGTTAAAATATTGTTATTTATGTTATATATATAGTATAAAAAAAATAGACTATTACCTATTTATTTAATGATGTGAGAACCATAATCCATAAAATATATTTCTATATTTTAATATAAATTATGATAATTCTAATACTACTCATATTCATGAGCCAAAATAATAAACTAATGAATATAATAATAAGAAAACACCCCTCTACTACAATATAAATACTACCTTTCACAACCTATTCTTATCACACATCAAATCCTTGGAGAATTATTATTTACTATTCGATTACATTAAAATGATTGTTCCCCATATATTAGTAATTTAGGAATGTCTAAATGACCAAAACCGTGGGCCTTAAGAAGGTTCTTAAATTGGAGGGATTAAGAGGTAAAAATCCCCATTCATTTACTTTTATTCAATTCTTTTTCTCTTCATATACTCTCTCAACATCCCTTTATCGAACAATCGTTAAAATTATAGTACAATATATATAATATAAATTTTCCATGTTTAGGGAAAAATTAATCATCATACTTCATCTTCACTCTCTTTTATTTGAAAAATAATACTATCATCTATGATATGTTGATTTTCCGACATCATGGAAGATGTGTTTTCAATTTCCATCACCAACATTATGGATGATTGTAAAACCGTTTTTATGTTTGAAATATATTTTTAATTTTACGATATAACATCTATTATGTTTTTTAATTAACATATTTATATAGTACACTATTGAATAATAAAAATATTTTTTGATTATATATTAACCATAGAAATGTGCAAACCGAATATCATTAATGTTGTATCTAATGATTCTGCATCATATCAAAAAAATGTTTTATGTAATAATTTAATATTTTAGAAACATATTAATATAATTTCCTTCCACTTCAAGAGTTTCCATTTCATTGGAAAAAAGTCATTATGAATAGACTATGGATACCTTGAAGTAAACCCACACAATGAATTGAAATAACTATATATTAATAATAAATTGGAGGAATGAAGTTATTAAATGATAAAAAAGATTCTTATCAAAATAATTTCTTTTCTATAAAATACTAATAACTCTCTTATAATAGTTTTATTAGAGGTTTTAATGCGTTTTATATAAGACCAACAGAAGGTAATGGAACTCAAAACCGATTTCCATTCATAGGATTAAAATTATAATTTGACGATTTTCCATGATAATATTATTTGTGAAATGAAATTCAACAACATTATGGTGTATTATGTTTATAGAAATTTATTAAACCTATTATTTTAATTTTTTGAATTATCACTATAATGATATCGTATTTGTAAGGCACTCTTTTTTAACAATTATCTTTCAAATTTCTATTTTTCCATAATTAAACATAATTTTTTTTCATGAAGGAATTCAAATTTAATGAATATGTTATAGTTCATAGGAATTATTTATGTTTAAGGGTGGTACTTATATCTCCCCTAATGTATTAGTTTTTTTATGTTGTAGGTCGATAGCATGGTAAAATAACATGTATCTACGATGGTTACAACATAATATGGATGTGATTCTTACACATTAATGTAGTCGTGAGGGTTACAACTAATAAGGTATCTATGAGGATTATAATATTTAGAATATAATTCTATAGGATACCTTTTGGTTTAATTTTTTTTCTATGTTATATGGAAATCTCATGTTTCCAAAAAGAACTATATGATATATTTTGGGTAATAAGTTTTTATTTATGATAATTATTTCATATTATAAAATTTATTTATATAAAAACATTTTATATACTTTTTATATACCTTACTGAAATTTTTTTTCTCATACCATGTTTTATATATTTTTCACAGGCATTATGGATGGGTTAAAGAAATGGATAATCTAATATGAATATTGTGAAGTGTTTTTATTAAATGATTTCATGTTTTTATTTTCAATTTCTATTATGAAAAAATAGATATGGTTTAATTTTTTAACCATAATGTATTGTTATGTGTTGTAATTTATGTATTATGTCCTAAATTTTTAGAACTATAAACTAAAACGATCATTGGTTTTGTAAACTAGTGATTTCTATTGGAATAAACTAGAATAATTATTGTTTAATTCCATTACATTAGAATTAGAATAAAAGAATGATTTATATAACATTATGGTTTATAATGTTGCTAATAGAATACCATAATTTATTTTTTTCTTATGTTTATGTAATTTTAATATTACTGTGTTGCTTTATCAATGATATGTCTGTTCAGAATGGATTACCACTACATAAACATCATAGCTAATGTTAGAAGAAATTGACAGGCTGATATCTTATAGAATTTCAATCCGATAATGACGGTGATATAAACCAATTAGTTTTTATTGTATTGGATCAGTCTATGTGGGAAATAAATGGCATAATAATCCATGAAAGAGAACAAAAAAATCTACAATAATGTAACACAATAATACTGTAACATTTTATGTGTCCAAACTCTCCTACTTTCAGTGGATCTGTTGACCTATGGGTTGATAGCAAATTGATTAAATCCCTTGAAAAGATATTTGACATAATGGGGTGTTCTAATAAAAAAAATTTAGTTACTCAATTTATCTTTTTGAAGTAGAATCTGACTAGTGGTGGTCATTGGACAATAATACTAGTGATATCCATGAGATTAATTCCTTGAAATGGGTTGAAATAAAAAGTGTTTTACTTAAAAAATATGTTTTTAATGGTTTTTGACATTGGATGAAAAGGAAAAAAAATTAATTGAATAAAAAATTTGGGGACTCAATGGCCATTTTTTAAGCAAACATGGCTTGATTGAAAAGGTATGTTACAAATTTAATGAGGATCATGATAGAAAATCCAATCAGTTTACTAAAGATTAAAGCCACAATATCAAACGGAACCAGAACCCTATGAATTCTATGTTTATGATAAAATCAGCTGATGTGTTGAGTGGGTAGAAATAGAATTAGTTAATGATCATGAGTATTTTGACGACATGAAAAACAAGAGGTCAAAATTCCAAGTGATGCATAAATATCAATCAACAAATTATGAATTTATGATTGTTCAGTTTCTAGTTTGGAATATGTGTGGAATAAAGAACCCATGAAAATGCCTTAAAAATATAGGAAATGATTTAGATGTGGTATGTTTGGATATATGTACTTACATTTAAATGAAAATCATCTTAAGATTAATTTACATAAGAAAATTGTTATGTGTTTCAAATTTCATCAGATTGGACATTATGAAAATACATGAACAATGAATGATATGAATGATGTAATGTAGTATAATTATAAAATGAAAGGTGCACTGCAATCCATAGAGAGTATTCCAATATATATTTTTCTATACAGTGAATTTGTATCATGTACTCTTTTTGTATCATATTTTTTTTCTGATTTATGGTCTACACATTCCTTTGTTTCTGATAAATTTATATGTAAATTTGAAATTTCACCTCAAGAAATTACACGGAAAATTATTATTAAAACACAAGGGGTAATATTATAAAAAATCATTATTATAATATTCATGTTGTTATATATGTAAATTCATTATCAAAATAACCTTTTTACCCTTAAAAGAGTATGATGTCGTTCTATTTATGGATTGTATTTGTAATTATCATGCTAAAATTGATTATAGAAATAAATAAGTTTTCTTGAGAAATAGATTCTATTTAAATACCAGAATGATCTCATACAATATATAAAAATCCATGAAGTCGATAAAATATTAAAACATGGAAATGAATGTAATCATGATATTATTATTGAAATCAAATGGACTATTTAGATTAATGTTCTTCGAGCAGAAAATGAGTACATATAAATTTGTTCTGATCATTTTCCAAGGTTTATACCATATCTGTAAGATGAATTTACTATTTACTTGGTTCATGAAAATAAGAAAATTTCAATACCCCCTTATCAAATTATTCTATTATAACTACCATAATAAAAAAATAGTTGTATAAGTTTCTTGATAAATAATTTGTTCATTCGAGCACTTTACCATGGGGTGATCTTGTTTTTTTCATTAAAAAGAAATGACCTCCCTATGAGAATATTACTTTATTAGTGATATTTTAAAAAAATTAAATTAATAATAACTATCAATTTCCTCATATTGATGACTTGTTTGATCAGCAAGAGGGAGATTAGTAATTTTCTTAAATTATCATCAAATTCATGTACCATAATATCATGGTAAAGGAAGATGAAATCACAAAAACAACATTTCATATTAGTTATAGGGTTTCATATTTTTTTCATTCCCTTTAGTTTGAAAAATTATTCTATTGTATTCATGATTCTTAAGAATATAATATTCATTGTATATTTGGATAAGACTCTAGTTTTTTTATTATATTTTTGTATTCTCTAAATGTTATGAGGATCGTGGCAATCATTTATGGATTATATTGAAAACTGTAAAATAGAATAAATCCTATGAAAAATCTAACGATTTTGATTTTTGGTTGAAACAAATTTATTTTCATGGGAACATAGTAATTAAGGATTAAATGATAGTTGATCTTATAAAAAATTTCTTTATTAATGGCCAAGATCAGAAGATGTTACTTATATTTATTGTTTTCATATATTAACAAGTTATTTAAAATTGGATGTTAAAAAAATAATTTTTATCTAGCTCCCTAACTAAGATACATGAAAAGTTGATAATTATTTAATGATGAAAATATGATTTTTATTTTCATTAATATAAGAAGAAACTGGTGAATTTTCTAGTTTTGGTCGTCCATTCTAGAGATATTGACTTTTTCATCTAAGGTGACTCTCCATTAAATGGACTGGGTAGTATTTCTGATACATACATATTAGGTAGTTTCTGTTTCATAATGAAAAAGAAAACCTCATTAGTTTTATTATCTCACACATCATTTTCAGTTAGGAGATGTGGTTTTTTATTGAATATTTTGAGGCACCATTTATACAGAACCAAAATGGAAATAAACAACGACCATAAATATTTGATATATATATTAACAAATAATGAATTATAAATGTGGGACAGATGATTGATTAAACTAATAAAGGAATATTATATGACAAAATATTAGAATCATGTAAGAGAAAACAAACTAGAAGATGTGATGAGACTAGAAAATCATATTACATTAAACCTGTTACCATTGAAAAATGATCCATTGATTAACGATTTGATGAATTTTTCCTTAGATGTTATTTGTGTAGATAATCCATCAGATTTTTTTCAGGTGTAAGTGATGTCGTATGTATTAGAAAGAATTAAAAAAATCACAAAAGGATGATGGTGATTTATAGAAAAAGGTAGAATCATTAAAAAAAGAAAACATAGGGGAATTTTATTTTCAATAATATTTTGTTTGGATAATTGAGAAAATAATATGTGTTACTTGTGATTCTCATCATATGAAATAATATTTTAGTAAAAATCATTCTTCTCTATATGTAGTCCATACTCAAAGTACTATGATGTACAAAGACCTTCAGGAGTATTACTGGTGGGATGGAATTAAGAAAGATATTTCATATTTTACAATAAAATGATAGACATATCAATATGTTAAATAATAGAGAAAATTTCTCACTAGTATGCTTTTACATTTTCTAGTTCTATATTAAAAATGGAAAAATATATTTTTGGTCTTCATGTTCTGACTACCAAATACTTCTCGAGGTAAAAATGTGATTTGTTCAATAGTTGACTGGTCGACTAAATCCTCACATTTCTTTCATATTCGTGAAATTATGTCGTTGGATGATATTTTTATACTATACCTGAAAGAGATTTTGAGATAACATGGAGTTATTTTTTCTATTTTATACAAAAATGTTCCCAGGGTCACATATATAGGATTTATTATAATAACATTATTCATTCAATTATAAAAAATGGAAATTTTGTGGCATTATATGAAATGTAGTTTCAAAAACATATTTTTTTGAGATGAATTCATGGAAAGGAGGTTGATGGGATAATAATTAGTATATGAAGAGGCTGGGAAAGTAAATATGATCTAGTAACACGTGAGGACAGATGAGAGCATATTGAAATGATATGAAAATAATATTATAAATGATTTTTCCTTGGAGTTTTATTATCATTTATTTCATAAAATATCTCATTAGAAAGGTGTTATGTGTTTTGGTAATAAATGATATCAATGTATATTGTTCCTTAAACTATAGGGAATCAAATAGAATGTTTTACCTTTCACCTATCAACTTTCTAATACTAAAAGTTTATCTCTAATTAACAATATATTTGATGTTCAATTGTAGAGAATATTTGTGTCAGTTTCATCTCAATTTTCATCCTATAAGTAGTTCATCTAAAAAGAACAATCTATATAAAGATAAAATTATTCAAATTTCTGATCATAGACTACATGTACTGTGGAATAAATTAATCTTCTAGGTTATGGTTTTGTTGTGAAATCCCACAGTTGAATAAGCAACATGGGAATCTGAAAATTCTATAATAGAAACATATTATCACTTGCATAATAAGTGTATAATAATTTTGGGGAAGTAACTTCAAATTGAGTGAGAGAATGTAACATCCCGATAGATAATAAAATAATATTTCACCATTCTTCAATTAAATATTTAATTTCATAATAAAATTTTATCTAAATAATTGATATTTATAGAAATTATGGAATTTATACTAAAAAATCGTAAATTCAACTTATAAATAATTACATGACCATTATTAATATAATTTTTACCAATATAAATGTAACCACACCTATGAGAGTATAATTACTTTTTTATCATATTAGTGTAATCATGATATACTTATATCATTGAATAATTAAATAAATCTATTTGGAATTGATTAATTTAGTAGTGGTATTAATTTAATTCAAAAATATTTTACTACAATTTCATTATTATTATAATTATTTAAAAGAAAATTTATATGAATAAAATAGACTAATTAATTATTATTTAGTTTTCTTATAAATATGTGATATTTTTATATTACTTTTATTAAATTTTTACAGTGTAATAAAATTTATTATAATAATAGAATTTTTATTTTTCAAATAAATTGTGATTTAAATGAAATATTAATTATATTATATATATATATAATAAAATTCAAAAAATGAGTTCATTTTTGGATTATACACATCTAAATATAATTTGGGTGAACTTTTCTGATATTTTTGAAAATCATTAATTTTTAGTGAATAATATAATACACTAATTTACCGTACAAATACATTATATGAAAAATACATAATTTTTTCAGTCATGAATGAAGTAAGAAACATAATAAAAAATATAACTTCATTGTTTTAATATATATTATGATTATTCTTCATCTATTCATACCCATGATTTAAATTAATAAATTAATGAATGTAGTAATGGGATAACACAATCCCCACCTATATAAATACCACCCCTCACCACCTCTTCACCTAACAACTCAAAGGATTTTATCTAAGATTAATTTCTATTAAGTTAATTTAAATAAACTCTTACCATCATCCATGACCTACTAGTCTCACAATGTTCCCAAATTCAAGGGCATGAAAGAGGTTCTCAAGGAGGAGGAATCAAGATTTAAAAAACTTCTTTCACTGTCTTTTATTTTGTATTCAATTATTTTTATTCTCTTATACACTCATTACCTACCCTTATCAAATAGGAATGGAATCTATATAATATTGTTTATATTGTAATAGTATCATGTTTAGGGAATAAATTTATATTATAATGCTTTTCTACACCAATTTAGTCAAAAAATAATAACATCGATCGTGATGTGTCGATTTACCAATATTTTGAACAATCTGTTTTCAATTTCCATCACCACCTTAATGGATGATCATAGGAAAATTTTAATGGTTGAAAAAAGATTAAATTTTTATGATATGGAATTTTTTGTGGTATTTAATTAATAAATATACATATTATTATGTTATAAAACAAAACTAATTTTTGATTATTGGAGAACCGCCAAAATGATCTATATGGATGTCATTAATGATTTATCTAATGATTAATCATTATATTTGAATAAAACATTAATTTTATCATTATTATTTTGGAAATATATAAATATAATTTCATTCTACTTCTTGTTTTTTCATTCCATTCGACATCAAAATCCATTATGAACTGATGATTGAAACCATTTAACGAACCCACCCGGAATAATTGAAATAATGTAACATATTTAATAAATGTGTTGAATGATGTATTAAAATGAACACATAATGTGTTACAAAAATAAATATGTTTATTTAAAATATTAATATGAATCTTCTAAAAACTATAAATTATCATTATAAATAACTTATGTAAGATTAACCCAATGTAAGGTAATTTATAACCCATCTTGCATTAGTTGGGCTAACCTTTTAATTCATTGATTTTTTCGTGCACAAATTATTTATAAAATGAAATTTGATAATATTAAGATTTATGTTGTGTATAATCTTTTAATATAGATATTAAATTCACTTTATCAATTATTACCTCAATGATATGGTATTTTTAAGGGGATCTTCTAGAAATTTCTTCTTTAAAATTTATATTTATACAAAATAAAAAAGTAATGTTTTTATGAAATTATTCTTGTTTTATGATTATGTTATGGTTATTAGGAATTTTTTATATTGAAGGGTGGGACCATATCTACCTCCAATGCATTGGTTATGTTGATTTTGGTTCATAGTTATATGGTTACTTTATGTGTAACATTGATGGTTACAACATAATGTTGCTGTGAGGGTTACATTGTACGGTAGTAGTGAGGGTAACAAGTCATAAGGTAGTTGCAAGGGTTAAAATATTATATTTGTAATACCCAAAGTTACCAATTTATTTTATTTTTGTTTTTATATATTTTATGTAAATATCATTTTTTCACAATGATATATTTGATACTAATTGGGTGTGAAGTATGTCTTTGTGAGAAGAATTTCATATATTTGTATATATTCAGGTACTATCTACTTATCTATATTTTTTTACATATCTTAATAATATTGTTATGCTCATCTAATGTATTAAATATCTTTTCAAATGGTTTTTTGATGTTTAAGTGATAAGAACAATCATATATGTATTTTGTGAATACATTTTATTAATAGAGATAATTTTGTTATTATAAAAATTAATATTTGGAAATATGTGGATATTCTTTTATATTTTACCCAATGTGTATTATTTGGGGTTAATGTGTATGATTTTTTTAACAAATTTTAAAAACTCTAAAATTAAAAGATCTATAGTAATGTAAAGTTGTTAATTTTAATTAAATTTACTAGATTATTTATGGTTTAATGCCATGCCCTTATAAGCCCTATCATCATCAGTATATCTGAATATATAAATCAATATAATGAAGTTGTATTTCCATTAGTAATCAAGAATTCATTTTATAAAAATAAGGAATCATCTATTTATTTTATTTATTCATTTGGTGAACTATAAATCATTGCATATGATGTAATAAAAACTATATAATTTTTTATTTCATTTAATTAACACACTCTCCAAATGATATTCTAATAATTATCTATAATAATGTTACATATTTTCAACAATTTAAATAGTTTTCAACATTGATATTGGTTTATAAATTATTCTTTGTAAACTATTTTAAACCAAAATTTGCATTATTGATCAATCATATACTCATATGAAAAAACATGGTTTTCCACATGAGAAATATAAAACACCAAATGTTCGTGTTACTAAAAATGGAAATAAAAACATACTTTTCATCTCTAAATAACTCTTTGCATAAAATTTATTTTTATATAGTAAATATAATATTGATATAGTAGACAATAATAATATGTCATATAACTATTACATATTTAATTTCAAGGTTTATGTTAACACTTCTATTTGTAAACATTAGAATCATAATGAAATAATTTTTTTGAGTAACATTTCCTAGAGGATTTCTATATCTCAAATTGTGAATTATTAATCATGAAATTTTATCCATAGTATTCTCCATGAATGAAAACACTATATTGGTAAATGTTCATTATTTCATCCCAATACTAATTAAAAAATTCAAATTGATATTAATATGAATGATCATGTAATTATTTTATTCTATAACAATATAAAATATCTTACTGGTCTCAAGAACCACAACTGGTGATAATTTCACATCATCATCATAATTTTTTCACAATTAAATGAATCACCATTACATATCTAGGTATTCTTCAAGTAGTAACTAGATTAAATCTCAACATGTTTTATAAAATTAATGACCAAATTAAAAACCATTATACTAGGAATTACAAACATAAATAATTTTATATAAGTATATTCAATTATAAAGAAAATAAAACAAACATCTATATTGGTATACTTCTACTATGTGGCCACAAATATCTAAATGAATGATTTATATAGAGTTAGATTTTTTAAAATCTACTATTTGTTTTATTAATTAAATATCATTTACCTTTTTTATGTAAAAAACATATAATTTCTGTATATCACCTTATAATAGGCATGTCATGAACATTATCTCTTCTTGTTAAATTTCTCTTGTTCTTTTTTAAATGGTGATCATTACATCAATCGCATAACTAGTTTTCTTCCCATAAGATTTGGTAACATTATTTTCTTTAATCAGTAACATAATCGACGATTTTATCTATTATATTTACAATTCATAATACACAACCATATTTTGACCTCTAGTTCAAGAACTCATATTCCCAAAACAGCGATTCATTATTCATTATCATAGAGTATAGATAACCTCCATAAATGTTTTTTCAACCCATCAATATATTGTTTGTAATTTCCATTAAATTGTCTTTTCTAATAACTATAATTAAAAAATCATGTTTTTTTGTGACCCATTATTTCAAATGGACAATGGCATATTCACTTACATTTCAATATCATTAAATAGATAATAATATCATGTCATGTGTTGAAGGAAACCACTATAAAAAAACATTGGCATTCTTTTTTGTGATAAATTCAGTGAAACATCATCAAATATTACATTCTACTTGATTTTATTTTTGTTATATAAAACAATTAAAAATAAAAACATTTATGTAACTATTTTATTGGAGTATGATTTCCATATAAAAATTCTCTAATTTAATATATAAACAATCATTTAATATCATATAGTATTAGAACCATAAAAAAATATCTATAATAATTCATCGAAATTTTATCATAATCAACCAACTCTAATCCCATTTCTAAACATACAAAATATAATTCAAATATTAAAATATTAGCTAATGAGAATAAAATAAATGGTTGAGATAAAATTCATAGTAAATGAAAAGGACAAAAATATCAACATTGCAATGAGTTTTACATCATAATAATATATTATAATATTTACTTGGATGAAATAACATATCAACATGGGTTATAATATGATGACATAAATGAGTATCAAATGATGTAACATAAGACCAAAAATTTATAAGAGCTGAGTATGAAAGAAAAAAATATATTACATGGCTTATAGAAAATTTTCATATTTAATTAATATATAGTTCATGGGATAAACAATTATGACATATTTCAAATATGGAATATTTATTAGTAAATGGAACATTCCACATAATATCCACTCAATTTGTTCCGACCTTTCTGAGAAAACTAAATTTTAATCATGCATAATTTTCTCTATAGAACTATAATTTCAACCATTATTTTAGTAGAAAATATAGGGCCCCAACCATCATCATCAATAAATTTGAGTTCATTATGAATGTGATTCAATTATCAAAACATAAAAACCCATGTATTTGAAACTGTTTTCATAAAATGGATAATTAATATATACACACTATCTAAAAATAATATATGGAAAACATTTTTTACGTATAACATAAAATATAAATCCATTCCTCTTTTATTGTATAAATATCCCATGAAAATTAAAATGGGAATCATAGAATTAAAAAAATGTTATAAAATAATACCATGAAGTTAATCAATTGACACATAATATATGATAATCTAAAAAGAATAAAAAAAATAAACAATGGTGGCTGAAACACAAAATATTAATCCACTATAGATATTATTTTTAATAATATATTGAAAATTTAAATCAATATCTTAAAAATAGATATATTGAAAAAAAATTGAGATCTTTGATTTAAAAGTCTGTGTTAAAAGACTATATTCTAAATGTGTTCTTTTCTCCAAGAAAATTGAAATAATAACCTATATGGATGTTTATTTTAGATAAAAAATCACTTTCCTTATATATATATATATCATAAATAATCATTTAATATTTAAAATAAATGTATGTAGTGAACATAAGATAATGAATATAAAGAGAATATTTTTTAACCCAAAGGAAGGTGTTTGAGTAACCTATTTTCTTACAATTACTCTTTATTTATATGGAAGTTATTTAAATTCTTGTATCATCGAGTTGAAAATTTTAATGACCTATTTTAGAACTATATAAATATTTTTAACTTTTTATTAACATATATTATTATAATACTCAAACATTATAATGGTAAGATTTCATCCATTTTCATTATGACATGTTGGTAATTTTGAATTTTTAAACCGGTTTTGTAATCTCGATTTTGTGTTTCATTCTTATCTAAAATATCATAAATCCTAGAATAATAAATATAATTTTATTTTAGTATTTTATTGTTATTTTGGTGTCATAATTTCACTATATGTGAGTTTTTGAAATAGTTATTAATGTTGAAATACATAATGAACATGTATAATTTATTTATAATGAATGGAAATTGGTATCATAATTAATGAGGTCAATAATTAACTTAAATCACAATAAAAAATAATTATGTCATAAAATTACTTATATCAAATATTTAAATAAATCATATTTTTTCGTGATATTATTTCACAGCACTATTTATATTGGTTGTTAGACTAAACCAAACACATAAATACCATAACTAATGCACAGTTATTATTATGATTTTAATTTGAAATTAGTTTGTTAATTATTGAATAATAATGATATAGTTTAAATAATGTAAATCATTTTAATCATATTATAATGGGGATAAAAAATGGGTTGAAGAAACCAGATATTTTAATTTTTCGTGGAGATACTCCACACTACACACCATAAACGATTTAATTTATCAAATAATAAGGGGGAATGAATAAGATTATAATTTTAATTTAAATTATCAGGAAGATATTATATATTATATATTTTTTATTCAATTTCAATCTTATAATAATAAAATGATATGTACTTATTAAATTTAAGTAATCGGTTCCATGTTGAGGTAGTCCCCACACAACACAAGTGAAATTATTTATTAATAAAAAATAAAAAAGGAGGTTATTAGTTCATTACATTGAATAATAAAATCTATTATAAAAAATTAAAAAAATTGTAATTTTAATATTATGTATGACAAGTAACAATTATATGAGAATATGTTTTTGAAAAATGTGCAGGCATTAACGACATGGGCATTTTATTAGAAGAATTATTATAAATATAATATTTTGGAAAAAATATAATGAAAATTAGTTCAAGGAAAATAAATATGAATAAAAATTTAGTAAATTGGTTTTTTAAATGATTGAATCAAAATTATTTGATTGGCCATTAAGGGGTTTTGAGAGGTCGATTTAACATGTTGTGAGAATGACATTTCTAAAATTGTATCATGTAATACAAGGGAATAATTATTTAAAATTATTATGTGGATCAAAAAGGGGATAATTATTGATTAAGGGTGATATAATTTTAACAATCCATAAAAAAAATACTCTTTAAATTTGTTTTAAAACAAAATTTATGCCATTGTATTTAGAATTATCACTATTACAATAATTATTATTTTTCAATGTAACAAATATTTACGTAATTATTTTACATATAATGAAAAAAATATTATGTCTTGTGGTATATAATTTTGACATAATTATTATATATATTATGTTATATTTATTAAATAAATATATAAGTTTATGAAAATTCAATTTTAAAATAATCATATGTAACACATAAAACCCTTTTATTAGAAAAATATTATTTTCAGGATTAATTTTTTCTATAGGGTACAAGTATCTATGTATTTCATTTTATGGATATAAATTTCCACATAATAAACTATAGAATTTTATCATGTATTTCAAATTAATATCAAATTTTTTTATGAAAATAATTTTTTTAATTAAATGTGGAAGAAAACATAGGAAATTTTTTATTATGACCCCAAAATGTTAATAACATGATTTATAAATTGAAAATAATATTTCACAAATTTTATTTATAAATCAGAAATTAAATATTTTTCAAAATAAGATGTTTTATAATGTTATATGACCTACTTATAATTTCATATAACATAATCTTTTAGAAAAAATAATTTCTCATTATTAAGGTAAAAACATTATTTTATAAATTACCTAAACAATTTATCATGTGTTAATATTGTATTTTATGTCCAAAATAGAATATAATTTTTCATTTTAAAATATTTTAGTTCATAAATTTTTTATTTTAAACAAAATCATAATGTATAGTGATAAAATTTATCATATATAATATATTATTTTTTTTTATATTCTTCTAAAAGTAGTGATATACTTTTATTTATACAAAAAAAATAACATATATGAAAAATATCCACTTCGGAAAATAAATATTAATGATTAAATAATATTTTAATGTTTTTATAATTACTATATTAAACCTTATTGGAAAGATATATTTATTTCATAATCTAAATACAACTTTTTATACAATCATATTTTAGAGAACTTTTAAAATGGTAAATGTCTATTTTATTAAAATGCGATGTCGTCCTATGAGGTTTAGTGTTATGTAGGGATGTTATAATCTAACTAATATTTATCAAAATATTAATTTTTTACTAATTTCATTTGTCTTTAAATTATTCTCCTATTAAAAATAATTTTTTTTGTAATTAAATTTTATTTCTCAGATGGAAATAAGTGAATGTAAATTTGTCTCAATACATCATCAATTTTCCATGATGCTTCCACAATCATTTCATTCCACATTAGAAATTTTAAAACAATAGTGGACTTTTTCTTAAACACCATATCTATTTTGTCTTGAATTGAAAATCATTTATACCTATATGATAAATCACATTCATGTTTCCATAATTTCAAATTTAGAATATCTGATTGGTCATGAATGTAATTCATCAAAAATTATAATTGAAGCACAACATAAAGATAGGAGATATTTATATTCAGTGTTCTGAAATAATCCAATAATAATAAAAAATTATGAACCTAAAAGTTATTGATGTACATAGGGGTTATCTTTTCCTTTTTCCCAAATCTCATAACCCACTTTTTTATAATCATATCGAAGAAGATATTATCAGAAACATTTGACTCAAAATCACATTGATGATTTTTTATATAACTTTTCTATAATCACCATGTTCCTATTTCGCTAAATATTTTCAACAATCATTATAATTTTGTAGGAAATATCAATGAATACTAGCTTTCACTCTCCAACATCATCAGATAATATATTTGAATTACCTATCTTCTAATAAATATCCCCTCATGGTTCCATTTGAATGCTAAAATAGAAATTGATTTATATAAAAACACAACTAATTATAGTTGATGATGCCAAAATCAATAGAATTAAATTAAACAATATATCAACATATCCTCCATTATTTTCATATTCAAAAAATATTATGAATCTATATGAGTGTGATATTATGTATCATAACTCGAAACATTATCCAATTATTTTGTAATACTTATACATAACCATGAGGTAAAACTTATATCATGATCATATAAAATCGTGAAATTGTACTCCATATTTCCTTACCACATCCATTATATATATCTTAGTGGGTGAGTCAAGAGGGGCATATTTTTTATGTAAACAAAACATTCTACCATTGTAAGGTGGTTAGATAAATCGAAAATATAAGTATTCCACCTATACGACTTGGTGATTTCTATGATGAAATCAATGGAAATGTATTCCCTTTCCAGTATTGGTATGGCTAATTGTTGCAACATAACTTCTGATCATATCTTTTGAACTTAAAATTCAGTCATACCGAGCATAGAGATGCATATTTTATGATCTTATTGATTTTTGTAATCCCATAATACGCTTTTCTCCAATCCTAAAAACATTATCATGTTTCCTAGATAAATAAAAAATGATAATTTCTATACAACTTCTAAATGATTTCACATCAAATATAGAATAATAATTAAATCTCGATATTTTTTAACTCAATATTTTTTAATGTTTAAATTTTGAATAATCAATCAGTTTTGTTGTTGTGAATCACATTTCTATGATTATAGGATATTCACGGGGTGGTATGGTTGAGTAATAATTTGGGTGGTATAATATTTTAGTTATTTCATTATTATTTCATGATATATGTATTTTAACTCAATGAGTACTGATTCTTTTAAAATAATTAATATATAATAGAAATAATAATTTTAGAACTCAATGATTTATCCCCCTTGATTCTCTTCCATGGTCGATAATGTATTAATAATGCATATAATTTTATCACCCATAACAACATCCTTTAATGAACTATTGCATCTATCCATATAATCTATATTTTTACCAATTATGATCCTTTTATATATCAATCCAAACATTGTAATGATATTCCTACTAACTCTACAATATAAATATCACCACTATGGAATATAGATTATTTTTATGGTAATTTTTCTCATATGACTTCATTTGAAAAAATTCATAAGATGACAACATATCATTGTACATCAGGGTGAATCTAAAGCCAGTTTATAAAGCATTTATAGAAATTAAATTCCATTACCTACTACAGGTAATGTATGTTTTGGAGTAGTAACCAATCTCCAAATTTGTTCCCTCAATCCTTTTTCTCATTCCATTTTCTAAAAGGATGTCACAACCTTTTATGTTACTAAGGGTTTTTGGATATTTATCTGTTAGAAATTAATCCCAAATAAACTATTCTACCCCAAAACCTAATATAAATATGAATCTTGTTTAAAAATCCCTATTTATGCCATTTACTGATAACAAAAGTAATTTAATATCTATATATATGCTATTTTTTGTGTTGACATGCCCAATTGATGACATATATTATATAATGAACCCAATTTTTTTTTTTAAAAATGGAATATATTTTTTCATTTCTTACGAGTCATGACACAATATATAATTTAACTTTATTCTATTACATTATACAATAATAATTGATAATATAAACTATATAGACTATTAATTTATTCAAAATTATTTCTAAAAAACTATGTTCCCCAAATCTATAAATATAGAAGTATATTTTGAGAGTACAAATTGTTTTACAAAAAAATTGTAGTTTCAATATCATTCATAGTAATAAGATATTGATATATCCACTCATTTATATAATCTACATCACCAGTATCCTAGATCCATTGTGTGTGTTATAACATTGTAATAATAAAATGTAGAACTCATCCTAATGTATTGATAATTTTTTGTAGACCAGAATATATATGCACATACCAGATTCCCAAATTAAATAAAAAATTTCAAATTAATTGTATAAGAAACATTACACCATCCTCAATATATTTCATAATATCATTAATCATGACATGGGAATTATAAAATTAAAGGTTGAGCTATGAATCATACTAAGGTTTATATATAATGGAATTATTCATGAGTAAAAATGCATTCCAAATTTTCAATGGTAAATAACTAAAAACATAATAAATTTATTCAGTTATATAGAAATGAAATAAATCCTTGAATAATAACATCGCAATAATTTATTGGGAAATAATATCAAAACTCTCAATGAATGAAATGATTATTGTTTGATAATAAGATATCAGAAAATATGATGTCATTACTATAAATAAATTTCTTCATGTCAATTTAATATATGGGTATGTATGGTGTAAAATCATTTTAATATGTCTAGAAACTAGTTTTTCTTATATGATAAATCAATTCAAAATGGGTAAATATATTTTTGGTCCTGACCCATCACTACACATATAATGCAATCCTCAAATACTAATTCATTAATTAAATTGACCAAAAAAATTATATATCAACAATTATATAAGTTTTATAAATAAATAATTAATTTCATGATTTTAAATAGTCAATAAAATATCATTCATAGTAAGAAAATAATATGTTGAAATAGTAAATGGTTTTGGAAATATGAATATAAAAAATATTGGTTTTATATGTATTTAAATATCTTACAAAAAATGTTTACTAGGAAGTGAATTTTTAATTAAAATGTTATTGACCAAAAAATTATTTAATAGGTGATCGATGACCATAAATTTATCAAAAAAATATTTTTTAGTAAAATAAATTACTATAAATGGTAGAATAAATTTGAAGTAAAACAATTTATAATACGTATTTAGGGAAAATAGTATTATCTATAATAAAATTGAATTCATTAAAAATATGATAAATAGTGTAAAACAGTTAGGGTGTCTTAAATTACCCTTAATGTTATATAGGTTATATAGTAACATCCTAATTTGGTTTTTTATTAAAATGAAGAAAATTAAAAATTTAATAGTAATGTAAAAATATTCAATTAGAAGAGGTAAAAATTAAAGTGTAATATGAGGTACCCTTAGTGAATAATTTTGGTAACCAAAAATTTATTTTTTAGATAAATTTAAAATATATAGATATGGATGGAGAATATAACAAAGTAGATAAACATTAGGATCGAATTCTCATATAAAAATTTAATTTCCTAATTCAAGATCAAAAGAGATGAAACTATGTTTCATGTTATGGAAAATCCATAAATATCTAGACTATAAGAAAACAATCATATTTTATTAATGATATATTATAATATTCCTTCATCAATTTCAATAGATATCCCAAAATAATGTGAATGAAAAATTATTTCATTCTAAAATTATATATTTTAAATTCTATCCCCCTAATAGAGTGAAATTTTAGGAAAAATTAAATCACCTTGAATAAATATAGAATAATTTTAAGATCATCTTAGTAAAATTATATACACTATATAAAATTAATCATTGCATAATGCTAAATATATATCTATGGAATGGAATCTAAGACGAAATCCATAAAATGATCATCTCATTAATGTGATAATTAATAAATAATTTTCCTATATTTCACAAATTTATATAAAATAAAAGTGTAATTTGAACATAATACATTCGAATGTAATTTCACATTAAATAATTACAGAACATTGTTAATTACATAAGATGTATAATATAAAGAATGAAAATTGAGTTATGGAACCCCATACCATATGTTTAACATTATTTAAAAATAATATTAATCCTTTTATAATATATTTAATGTAAATATAATTCCATACCAATGTAATTTAATAACATAGAATATCACATAATACCCATTTATTACATTTCATTCCCAATTTATTAACAATTCCTAATAAAACACATCAATTTGGACTGCAAATTTTTTAGTTTTTCATTATAATTTCATTTCATTAGTTCTTATACTCTTACACTAATTATGGTTCTATAAAATCAAGAATTATTATAACAATATAAATATCATATATTATTATACATTAATTTCTAGGCATCTATAAGAGTTATAGATAGAAAAAATAATTATGTTATTTATTTCGATAGTAGGCCTATGTACAGATGAAGGGTGTTTTTAATCTATAATTGATGGAATGATGTAATGTTAAATTTTAATTAACATATAAAAAATCATCATTATATTATATAAATATTATATATTAATTAAACATCCCCTCATTAGAACCCATGTTAATCATAAACAAAAAATGGTTCATTGTTTTCATTGATGTGGTATCCCACATGTACAGAAGCATATAATTATAATTTTCCATAAAATTAAATTTTATAAAGGTAGTTATGATTTTATAAATCTATAGAAAATAATTTTTTAATAAATATCATATATATTCATTATAACCATATTAATAACTACCAAGTTAAAATATCTATGAAAATAGAATTTAACTGTTATGGGGAGACGGAAATATGTTTCTACGCACAAGGTATGTCTTTTTTATTTTTTATATGACTAAAAAGGTATGAAAATTGGTTTTAACCTAATCATAATAACATTTAATTAAAATTTTCATGTTTTATTTATTATTTTGTGATTGATAAAATATATTTATAGGAAGTACTATATGGAAGATATATTATTTAGTTAGAAAAGAGGATTACACCTTATTCTATTGACATCTTTTAGATACCTTCATAAGGACTATTGAAATTGGATATTATGAATACCATAATCATTATTTCAGGAATAGTTTCTATTATAAGTGAATTTTAACTAGATTGGTCAAAATAGGTTCCTCGTGATTTTGTAAATATGAGAGGTAAGGGGTGTACATTTATAACTGAGGGTAGGGAAACCATTAAAATTCATAAAATATTATAATATAATATTTTTCTAAATCATGATTAGGGGTTCTATGGTGACATGGATTATAATATAATTACATTACAGAATTAATCTGAATTTAAAAAGATATTATGTTTGTTTAGATATGATTTAAATTCTTATCCAATGGATTATCCCCTTGTTTATCCAATTTTCACCATAACAGTGGTAATGAATTTTAAAAAATTAATGGGTAGTAATTTTATATATATGGTCAAAATTGGATAATAAAGGAAAACTGTATGAATTTTTCACAAAACATTATCCACGATGTCCTGTTTAATTATAGATATGATTTCTAAATAATTTAATACAATATCATAATGTCATTTTGGATGTTATTTTTTAATTTAATTTTTAATGTATTAAAATAATCATTATATATGAATATAATAATTTAAAACACCACTAATATGTTACATTTATAAATATATTATGTTAATTATATAATTAATCTAAATTTTGTTACGTTCAATATTAGTTTAAATTATATATTTTATATTTCTATTACTAAAAAATATTGTTCCATATTTTTGTAAATATGAAAACATCACCTATGATTTTGTTTGTTCCTAGTATATCATTGCCTACAATGTCACAATGTATATTTTTTGGTTCCTGATACGTTATAATGTTATAGAGAATATAATATGGTCAATGGGGATGTTACAAAAATTACCTAAAATAAAATTAAAATGAAAAAAAGTCACCCTAGAGTTTTCCATTACACTCCCAAAAAATCAAACAATCGTAATGTGGTTTGTTTTGATATAAATCACAATAAAAAACACATGTCCCTACTAACTATGAATATTTATCACATGGTTAGTATTCTATAAAATACATTAACAATGTGGAAAGGATACTAGATGTACTACATTTTAGTTCAACTAAAATGAATATGATGATTACCTTGACGTTTTGGTGATGTGTTTGGTAGGTTTTGGATAAAGAGATGACATTATAAACATATTATTATCCTTATATGGATGGTCAGTTTGATAGGAATATAAATACTCTATAGGTCATTTTGTAATATTAATCTATGTATTTCAATGGATGATGTGACCAACACCTAGCATTGTTATAATTTTCGTGTAACAATAGCTTTCACTTGAGAATTTAAATGGATACTTACCAATCTCTTTATAGAATACTATATATAAGTCAAATGTGGTGAAATGAGATTATATAAATAATAATATATAGATTAGATATAACAAGGAAAATTGAATACAAGTTTTGATATATAGATTAATTTAAATGGGAATATTATATTCGATAAAAAATCATGTTGATAATCATTTAAGTGATCAAGAGTTTGATTTTGGATAAAAAAATTCCTAAAAATATCTCCACATAAAGGGGTTATCATATTTAGAACAAAATGGGATCTGATCCATAGATGAATCAATCCACTTAATATTCTTGAATGTATAGTTTTCTTATAATATCACTTAATGCTTCCCCAAATCTCTCTCATGATCACAATGATTTCTATGTTCTTAGTCCTAAGGAAGAACATATATGATATTTCAAATTTACTATGATTATAAATCATACCACATTGGATAGATATATCATATTAGGAATAAATACCAGATATTGAGGATCATAAAGTAAAATTCCTATAAAATAAGACCACTCACATGGTCAATGGAATCTATTACATAGAAATTACATATGTGGGTATAAATAGAAATATATAGAATATAAAAATAACATGATATATAATTAAATAAAATGAATTCAATAGATATCAAAATATTTTAAATAAAAATAAATATAATTTTAATGTTAAATATATATTTTTTAAATATGCTTATGCATGAAAAGAATTTTTATAATAATAAATTAAAATTTTCATTATCGTTAATGGTTTAAAAAAAAATTCATAGTATATATTCTATAAAATGTACTAAAATACTTGTAACATTTCTTTTCGAGGCATGGTATAATAATAAATAATATTTTATTATTAAAAATGATATTTTATTATTGAAATATGATTTTCATCATGCATTTCATACTTCTTTTATTAATAAATTTAAACAAATATTTAAATTGAATATTGAAATATTTTTTCAATATTGGGACATAGAATGATAAGGTTATTTAAATTGGATCATGGTATTTTCATTCAACTTTAACAGAAACTATAGACACTTTTTTTCACCTCATAATGTCTAAGACATGTATAATTTTGTTAAAAATTTAGTATAGGACATTAATTTTTTTTACACCATCCATTATACTATTCTATTACTAGAGTTATAAAATTTACCTCAATTTCGTTAAAATATGTCCACATTAAGCCATTATTATTTGACATTTCTTATTTTATTTTTTAAAAATAAAAAAAAATGTAACACTCATTACCATAAATATATATTTAATTTTTAATGATGTATACAAATTATTTTCTTACTACAATTAAAGTTTATATAGAAAATAAAAAAAATTAATTTATTTTAATTATAATTTTTATTGATTATATAATTACTATAAAAACAACCAAAACACTGAGATAATGTTAATTTACATTATTAAAAACCAATATAAATGATTAATAAAATAATAAAATATATATTCTATACTGATTTGTGTGGCTCCCATTCCTTGGATTGCTTTATTTGTATCCATCTCACCGTACAATTCATATGTTCCCCACTACCCAGCTCGGTTTCCCATTGGTCCCCCAGCGACCTCGCCCCTATCCATCTCTCTGTTTTTATCCTCCATTTACTCTCCTGTTTCCCCTCTCCCCTCTACCCCAATTCCTCATCTCCCATCCTCAACCTCCTTTACTACTTTCCCTACCCCCACTACCCAAATACTCATTCTTGTGCTCTCCATTCATGACCCAAATCCCTATGTAATTCTTCACATCCCACTGTATATCATTTTTTTTCTTTCAGTCTTTCTGACTCCACCATCATCCTACCCATCTATGCCTCTATCTCTGCCTTTGACTTATTCTCATACCTCACCGTCTGACTACACATCAATCTCTCTTTATTATTCCCATATTCTAGGAGCTCAGTCAGTGCCCTATAAATCAAAACATATAATTCAATTTTCTTAGGCTTTATTTGGATGAAATGTTTTCTATTTAGTCAAATATTTTTTTGATTTCTATTGTAGTTTTTTTATTTAACATGAATTTTCTAAAGTATGCATGATTTTGAATGTGTTTTCATGCATTTAAGTAGTAATATGTTTTTATAGCAATAAAAAATTAATTTTTTAACATAAAAATTATGTTGTATTTAAAATTTACCTTTTTTCCTCATTTCATATTCCTAAAAAAAGATAAAATTGTTAAAATAGTGTTTTTAGGAAGTCCAAGAAAAAATTGAATAATTCAAAAAATATTATCTTCTTAAGGTAATTTATTTTTTTATTATTGTATTTAATTTTCCATTCATATTTACTTATTCATGTTATACTATTTTTTCATTTTGGATTTATAATTTTTATATGTCACATATTGATCATTTGGGTAGTAATTTATTTTTTCCATTTTTATTTTAATTTAATGAACATATTTGCAGTGGTAGGATAATCATGTGGTCATGAATTTTTTTCCATTTTAATGAATGATAGATTATATTTAAATACAAGTTAATGGTTTATAGTTTCAATTTAATTTAACATATTAAGCTTCAATGTAATTATAATTACTAGAATGGATTTCATGAGCAACTGAAGGCAATTTATTTTTGTCTGTTAATTTATATCGGCTACAAAAATCATGTCATATTTATCATAATTTAGAGTATTATTGTTTTATATTTTATGTTTGGAAAACTTTTAGGGCCTAATGGTGATTTATTTATGAAATCTACAATATATATAGTTTAAAAACATAATTATAATTTTTTACACACACAATGTGTAACATAATGTTAATTTATCACTATAAAAAGAATCCATGATATTTTTATAATCTATCTCTCTTATATAAAAAATATTGATAACAACTATTTTAATTCAAAATGTTTTCGTATTTAATAACGGTATATATTTTTGTCATTTTTTCACTTAAAAAAATACATATTTGTAAAACAGTTGTTTTTCTAGAAAATATAGTTTTAGAAAATATGGCATGATGAATTATATGTGATCATCAAGAAATGACTATTTTAATTATTATTATTAATATTATTTATTAATATTGTTTTTCTGTAAATAAATTTTATCGATTTTTCCCATATTAAGAATGTCATAATTTCTAACATTTAGAACAGATGTTTTCTCTATTTGTAGTGAAATATGTGTAGTAATTTTTTATGTTTTTTCATTTTGGAATTTAATTTACTTCAGTTATTATGCATGTTATAAATTTTCCATTTTTAAAACCAGGTTTCTAGAATGTTTACAGTTGTATATAAATCACGTTGGTGGGATTTTATTGATGAATTATAATAAAGGATGGATGATGTGTGTTTGTAAGGTAATCATATAGTTTTATAATTTACATTATCAAATTAGTAATTCTTATACTTTTATATTTTTAAAATGTATTGAATATGTTCCTCGAGGAAAGTGTTTTTGTGTGTTAATTTATATTAAATTCCTAAAAAATATGTTATATTATCATCATAGTCTAAATAATAGTTTTTTCACTATATGGTTGATGATATTTTTGGGAACAATGCTAATGGATTTATCAAATCGAATTCGTAGAAATAATTTTTAAAAATATTAAAATTTTATTTTTATACACAAATTATATAATATATGGACAATTCATATTTGTAAAAAAATGAATTCTTTTTTGTAAAATTTCACATAAAAAATTTTCCTAAAAACATATTACATTGTTTAAATGATATATTTATAATTATCCACGTTTTTTAAAAAACCACCTCACATTATTAAATAAAAAATATCATATGAATCTCTCTAGGATTACATTACAAAATATTTACAGTAATATAGATTTTTTAATGCATTGATGAAATATGATATTAACATTGTGATCTCACATTTCAAAAAAATGATTTATTTTATGATTAATGTGATGATGTAAATGGAAGTTGTTATTACACGTAAAATGAATGAGTGGTTTGTACTGGGGTTTTCATTGAATATAATAATGTTTATATCCATATAGAATATTGAATGTATTTTTTTTAACTATTTGGAGTTTTTACATTTCTTATGAAATTATCTTTAAGAATAATATTTTTATATGTATTTTTATTAGTTAAGGCACATATAATATGTATTGTTGTAATTATTTTTTAATTAATTATCTTGGTAGTGATTATTTTCGTAATGGGATATATCTTTATATATATATATATATATCAAATATTAAATGTATAGTGTGTTTTGATTTAATTGTATATGTCTATTCAATCGCCTAAACAACAATTGATTATAGAATATGATGAATTCTACATAATAATATAAAATTAAATTCGGTAAACATTATTATGTATGATTTTTAATACTTTTATAGTATCTCTAAATACTAAATTTTGATAAAATTGAATTTTATTAATTATTTTTATTTTTTAGTTTAATAACAAAAATATGCATTTTGATTAGATTGATTTATGTTCTGTTCACTGTATCCTTACTTCATTTGAAATATAAATAATAAGTCTGTATTGTACTAATCTATACATTTTATTTTCTATATTCTTTGAGTGTTTACAAAAACACAATGAATCTTTGGATGAATGTTATGTTTTGTTTACTTATTTTGTTATTAAATTCATTACCGATTTAATATGTTGCTAGATTTTTTAAAACAATATACACCTAAAAATATTAATAATTTCAATTCTATTACGCCAAAAATGATATTAAATTTTCATTATTCTCTTGATCTAGACATACTTTTTTTTGTTGATGGTGCCAAAATTGCCTAATTTTTTGTAATTTAGTTATTAACTCAATTTTCTTGTGTTTCTTCAATAATAAAACAATATAACATTTTTTATTTCATGATTACTATTTATTATTTTAATTTTATATTTTTTAATGAACACATGTTTGTAATGTAAAAATACACATCAAATATCATGAAATCACATGAGGGTAAATACTAATAATTAAAATTTTGATTAATTATTATGATCTATGACTTTCGTTTATTAATATATCATATTAGGAATGTGTGGAATGATTATATTCTAATTCAATATTTTTCTTAATTTCATTAAATTTAAATTTAATTAGTACTATAAAAAATTTAAATAATGACATTTAATGAAATTACTATTTCATTAAACTATTTAAAAAATAATCAATTAAAAAAATAGGCAAGTGAGATAATATATCGTAAATAATGACATCTCGATGACATTTATGAGACAATATTTACCTCTTATGTAAACATAAATCCCTTTTTGGTTATTTTTTTATTATGATTAATATTGACTAACTAAGGGAAAATACAAAAATATATTGTTCAAAATTTCATAATATGAATATATTTTTACCTTATCCAGATTTTCTATTAATATTTGGCCCTTTGAAATTGTTTTTCATCATGATAAATTTTTTATATTTTATTAAATTTATAAATTAAATATTTTTCTTTTCCTTATTTTATAAAATGATGGAATATAAATATTTTATTTACACTATGATTTTCAAACTATTTAAAGAAATCCATGAAAAAAATTCCTTCTCAACACCTTAATTTATATTCTGGATGTTTGATTCTTACCATAAGACCAACCTTAGTATCCCAAAGAAATGATGTAAATGAGGATTCCTAATGAAAAGGTAATCGTCTTTCCCGATCTCAATAAATTTATTTACTATTTTACTATAACATATAAATTATTTATCCTAAAATTAAAACATTAGTGTCATAATGTATTGAAATGTTTTTGTTATTATGAAACCAGTATGGTACAAAAAAAGTTCATGAAATGGGATTTTAATGTATATCTCATTCATACGTATATAATAATGTGTATAGGTAGAAATACCATTAATTTTTCTTCAATTTTTTTTTATTATTTATTGGTTAATGAATATCTATACTTATTCATGCATTCTCATTTCAAAACAATAATTTCATTCATGCGTATTTATGGACTACCACCTCTATGATGCAATTAATTAATTTTCCATTTCAATTTAAAACATATTTTAATAAATATGTATTTATTACATAAATTATATATATATATATATATTAATATTTCTATAATGTATAAATACTATTTAGCTTTCTTCATCGCATCCATCAAAAATTGGAAACAATATTAAAGCGTACGTACAACCTATCATCCCCACGAATGGTGTAATTCATTTATATATTTATATTATTTTTGGAAGACTATATATATATATATATTTAATAAGTAGGATATTCATATATTGAATATCATTCCAGATATAATGGATCCTTGATTAATGTACAAATATCAAAAAAACTACACTAAATCATTCATGAATAATGAATTAGTTATTATATAAAAATATGAATTTAACAAAAAAAACTTCCAATAAAAGTGTGATCAAATAACATATCTAGTTAATATAGGTTATGACATATTTTATTATTAATCATGAAAATATTTATTATAAATTAATATTTATTATAACATAGTTCTTTCACATATTAAGGATGTACGAATAGAGGTAAATATTTATTTCCCAATCTCATCCTGATTTTGGATTGTTTCTATTTAAGTCTCTGATTAGGGAATTAGTTGAAATTATATACTGAAGATAATATATTTTAATTATCCAAGAGTATTTAATGAAAATACTTGGTTTATATGTTAAATATCATCTCTTATAACACTTAATATATTGATATATTGTTTTTATGGAAATATGATATTGTTTTTCTACTCTACTGGGTATATACTTCAATCATGTCCATATATTCCATATATTTTTCAAAATAATTATTTTATTAATCTCAAATGATTATTTAATATATTTTTTTTATATTTTTAGATTTTTTAATTATTGGTATTAAACTATTTTTTTCTGAATGAGATACTTATTGTCTTTTTTCAATGGAATGGATATAATGTTTTTTCAAATTAATAAGAGATGGAAATAATCTCCCACAACCATAACAAATAAATAATTTGGATATTACATTGAATATTTACAACGTGGTTTTAATGGAAAATATTTCCTTAATATTATATTTATTTTTATTTAGGTGATTTCAATGTAAAAATAGTATTTTCATCATGAAGGTTTCTAGTTATTCTTTTATGGGACATTCATCTATGTCAATCACTTCACTATAATCACATTATTTAGTAAATATATAATCTAATTATATCATAAAAAATATTTATTTTGATGGGTTTTTATCATTTTCTAGGGAGAATTCGTTGAAATTTCATCTCATAAGGATGTTTTTATTATTAAAAAATGTTTATTATATTGTAAATTTCATTCATATGAATAATTAATTGGAATTATTGACTGATAGATTCATCCAATAATAGCATATACAATTGATGAATCAGTTGTTCTAATGACCAAAAAGATATTTGGTAATTTTCCAAGGCCTTAACAATCAATATACTTGTCTTCGGATGATACATTAATTTAATTTTTATATATATTAAAAAAATTCCTTTAATGGTAGGATTCATATGGAAATAATAAATCATTACATAATTATAAAATTAGACATTAATATCCATGTGATTATTTTTATACTTATGATATCCATCGATAACATTTAATTTCATGTCATTTTTTATATGGCATTATTTAATCATTGTTTATTCCCACTCTTTTATTTATTCCGTATTTATTCTATATTAACTTTAATTGTATGTATGAATTTGTGATGTGATCACTTGTATCTAATAATTATTTAGTAATGTAACAATTTGATATTGGATACTAGGGATGAGGTCTTTACAACAATCAATCATTATTTCTTTCTTATCCATAACAAAAATAATAATTTGTATAATGTAATCAATATTCCAGAAAAATACACTGATTCTGAAAGCACTATTCATGTTTTCCACTTTGGAATTCAGATCCATTATCTAAATGGATCCTCTTCCAAAAATAATCTAATTTATTATATCATCCTTTCTTAAATATATTAAACATACTAAATGATTCTTAATATTAATTCATTGTAATAATGATTGTGATTTAAGTATTATCATTAACAAATAATACAAATAATTTAACAAAATTAATTGATTTCTTATTTATTGGATGTAAAATATCATAATCAATATATTCCATGTCAATGTTTATCTCTACCAATTTTTTTAATTATTTATAATATTTTACTTTTACACTTTCTGGATTTATTATTTATTCTCTCTCTAAAAAATTCACACATTATAAACATTTTCACCCTTAGTAAAATTATTTCATCATATTTAACGAATATAATCAATTCATTAAGGCCATAATTTATTTCATAAATTTCACACACAATCAAAAAAAGTTCTATTATATTATAATTAAAATAAATTGATTTTTTAACCATTCCATGTGTAATGAAGAATCCATCCATCAATAAATTCACCACTTATTTAAATTTAAAAAATAAATATTCATCTAGTTCACCACATAGTAATGAAAATTATTAATATATGTCATTAAATCAATAAAAATAATAATACACATGGATATAATCATATCTTGAGAATCGTACATTGAGAATGAAAAATTATTTTAAGTTCACTATCACTATTTATTGCTAAAAATATATAAAATTATAAAATAAGTTAAAAAATATTATTAATTATTATATTTTTTGAAAAATTATATTATTATAAATTTATAATTATTTTCAAATTAATTCAATGAAACTTCTACCATAATATATTTATATTCTACTATCTGTTTTCACATCAAAAATATTGGTTCATTTTTCTTTATAAATTTTATTAAATAACTTTTTAGAATCAACTGATATATGTCGAATATATTATTAATTATTATATATAAAGAAATAAAATCATTATCAAATTATTTTATTGAGATGATAATGTTTTAAAATCATTGAATGTTTTCATATTATTGTTTTGGTTTGACTCTTCCATCATTTTCTCATTGATTAATATATGTATTTTTCTATCTATCTTCCATTAAATTAAAAATAATATCAAATTGAAAATTTACCAAAAATAGTTCATAGTACCTAATGACTGAAAATATTTTTGTAAAAATAATTTTCTTTAACTGTGAAACATCTGTTCCATTAAAATTTATACCGTTGATTTTGGTTCCTTTTAAAAAACAGGTATTTTATAGTGATTTTAACTCATCATGTTTGATGTAATTTAATATTTAATTATGTATATTGATGATATATAATGTTTTATTGATATATGAGAGTTTCTATATTGTTTTTTTATTTTTCAAATCATTCTGGAAGGTGCACAATTTGAACATGGATAATAGAAATTTGACAAGTTTTCAAATTATTTTTGTGTTATAAAGAGGTGATTTAGGAGGGAAAACATGGTTTTCACATAGTTTTTTCACTCGTTAGTTATGAATTTTTTTTTATTGTGTAATTTTTCATAATTTACTTCTTCATGAAGGCCAGTAATATGTCCACGGGTATTCTCTACTAATAACCACAAGGATGGGACATTTGTACATGACTATTCCTCAAAACTATATTTTGTTTTTAAATAGATATATTAATTTTTTTTATATACCAATGCATTCAAAGATATCCTCATTGTCCCTCAATAGAATAATGATCCTTACCAAAGGATTCCTTTAGGTGTATTTGGTGTTATATATCCTTGTATAGTAATTTTTGAATGATTTGTTTGGTGAATTGGTTCATCTGAAGAAAAGGTAATATTAATCATTCCTTTTATCCCCTTGACCTTATTATACTCCACTAATTGGATGAATGTATTTGGGATTCCCTTCCTAGATCAATTTTTCATGATGTGACTATTGGAAATTCATAATGATCTACTAAAGGGAATGTAATGGATTCTTCAATATATTAGATCATGGTGTGACTCCTCAATCCAATCATGTATGAGGAAGATGGATTTTCTAAACTTAAACATTAACAAGGATCAAAAAGGATTTAAATTTTATATATAAATTTATCTTATTTTTAACTATAAAATTCAATGTAAAACTCTTTAAAAATCACATATTGTGTTTTTCTTTTCAATAATGTTTTTTGTGATTCCAACAACATGCTCGATATAATGGTTTAACTAAATTTAAAACAATGAATGATTTTCCTCCATTTAATTGTAATTCACATTATATTTGTATATTAATATCCATATTGGAATGGCTCAAATATTAGAGCTAGCAATGGTGCCTTTTTTGTGGAAATCTAGATCGTACAACCAGGTGATAACTTGGATATAGATGAATGTTTTTACCTCATAATTGGTTATTTACTATTATCCCCTTTGATATGAAATTCATTATATTTATATATTGAAAGGGTTTTTCTGTTTATTAATTTAGATTTATTTGTTTTGTGTTATTTCGATACATTATATTTTTAGTTATCATTATAATTTTTTCCATACATTCTACATGTCTAAATTATAAATTTGTGCTAACATGTTAATTGTTTAGTGTAATTCATTGGAGGATTCATGTTTTCATTATTAGATTGTTTACTTAACCCATTAATATACAGTTTGGTACACATGTAGTCATGATTTATCATGATATATGCAATATAACAATCCATACATCACCAACATTGAAATAAAATGATGATATCGTTGATGAAGGGAGTTTGAACTTGGTCAATGTTCAATAATTGGTGTATGGAGTGGTCCCACATTTATTAAAATGTTCCTTGAATGTCATGCGATTTTAGTTTTTTTTGTTTTTTTTGTTTTATTCAAATACTGTAATTATCACCATGATTTTTTTGTAATTTTTTTAGTTCAACATCATGCATCTTAATTGATTATCACTCATTTTATTTTAATTTTACGTTTCAAATCTTTAAATGGAATATTGTTCCCCAACGATGTTGATAAAACAAAGTTATTTATATATATCCTCTGATGTCTAGGGAATGTCATCAATTTTTATTGTAATTTTGATATTACATAAGCTTATGGGTAAAAATCATACTGTCGTAGTTTTTCTAATATAATCCAAATCATTTTGGGATTCATTCTCATGTTTTCCACCTTTATATTGTAAAAGAAATTATAGTTCAGTCCATATATGTAATTTTTTATAAAAAATTAGGAATTAACCATTATGTCTAATTTTTACCTCACATTTATATTTAACCTAACTTCATCAAACATCACCCAAAAATAATTATTTTCTAAATCCAATCGGTGATAAATTTTTATGGTTTTAATGTTCATTATCTCTCTACATGGTTTCCATAGTATTCAAATTACCCTTTAAAAACTCACAAACATCATGGAATAATTTTGAAAACAAAAAAATATCTTAATTAATTAATTAATATCTTTATGAACCATTATTGATAGTAAATATTAACTATTAATTTTTATTTTAAAAAATCTATCTATTCTAACATTTAACATCTACTTTGCAACCCTTGGGACTTTCAACTTTTTCACGCCTTTCAATAACTATTAGTGCCTTGGTTCATGGGTTTCATCATCCATATTTGGAAGAAGATATAAATTTCCTTGATTTGTGTTTTTTTAGATATTATAAACTTTTATAAGAAATAATGTAAATAATTTTCGTGAAATACGTATACATAAATTAATCATCATTTCCATTAGATAAATATTCACTACACAATATATCGATTGGTAACATTATGCCATAATCACATAGTGATGAATCATGCTCAAATTTAATTTAATTACAATGTTTTTACGAAATAATGAATAAATATTATTCCATTATAAATTTATAAATAGTCTATTCAATCCTCTAATAATGTTGAATTTTTTTACTAATTTTAGAAGACTTCATTCTAATTTGCATCCTCAATTATGCATCTTTTTTATACTATCTTATCTATTCAAATTTAGGAATATTACAACAAAATACCAAATCTTCCTTTTTTGAAACATTTCAATGGAATTTTATCTTAGAATATATCATTCAATTTTAGGTTTTCTCTTGATATAGGTTACATGAAAATAACCAAAATAACATTAATATATTTATTCAAATATATTTCTTTACTACTTTTATTGACCTACAATGATTTAATTTCATTATCTAGTTGGTTGAAGTATAATTAATTATAAAATTTACTTCTCCTCATGAAATAATTACATTTCCTCATTCATATTACACTACCACATTGTCTAAACCATCTATTAGAAATGTAATTAAATCAATAAGAATTATTTTATGAATCATTATGTCACGACCCCCTCCCACCAAAGATGCCTCTCCTAAGCTGGAAATGGTGAAAGAGAGATAATAACCCCCAATTCTTGCCTCCAGTAGGCCCCGGGGTGGCGACTAGAACCAAGGGTATGAGTTTTTCACAAATATGGGAGGCATTACCCTTTTTATTTTTAAATATCGGGAAATAGGAAAAATAAACCACCAAAAGGAAAAAGAGAATGTGTATAGAAATAAACCAAAACCATTCCCACATGCATGTTTAAACAATTTTATAACACGGTACAAGTACAAGAAAGCTCAAAGTACAATACCAAGAGAAAACAATGGTACAAAAACTGCAACAACTCCAACTGTCCGACTAGTAGGGTCCCACACGGCCCTGGTAGTGCTCTTGGAAACCTGAATGTAATCGTAGGGTGAGCAGAGAGTTATCCTCTGTAGGGAATCCTAAAGCTCTCGTGAACTAGTGGGGAGACATCCACATGTACCGTGAGAAAAATAGAAGAAACCTAGCAAGGAATTCTATCCACCCAACCTCACCAGCCACACTCACCAAAACACAATCACAATAGGTAGTAGTAGTATATAAGAATCAGAGTATTGGGTACCCCGCACCATTTCCCTTTAGTTAGCTGCTCTTCCTAACGACGAACGTCCTCACGATGCCACACTCTCCCCGCCCGCACACACCTGTGCCTCACAACCACGTATCCTGCCCCCACACACCTGGGCCTCACAACTATGTATCCCACCCGCACACACCTCGGCCTCACAACCATGTATCCCGCCCGCACACACCTGGGCATCATCCCAATGATTTTTGGGAAACAATAGAACCTACCCGAAGAGTCTTGGGCTAAAACCACCTCAATCAAAACCTACCCGATGATTCTTAGGTGTAAGGTCGCCTCAAGACATCATAGCCTAGGGGAGAAGGAGCGGGAAGGAGCTTGTAACTATGGGAAAACACCCTCTCCCATAAAATGGGAGTGTTCGGCACTATGTGATCAACATGGTTGGGATGCGATAAAACACAAAAGATAAAGATATATATATTTATACACCAAACACACAACCCAACCTATGGCTTCTAAAAAAATAGAAACTAATCATGTGCCTCGGCATTGCTACTACGAATCATGCATCCAACAACAAACCCCAACCCCATTTAGGATTTCAAGTTTTCTGTAGAAATAGTGTATTAGTTCCTTAACTACTGAGAAACTATCCACAATCAACCACATTGATCGTTTGTAAACATATCCCTTCTATCTACAAATCAAGTTAGGAAAAACATAAGCAGCACAACAAAGTCATTCTTATTAACCATTCAAACCCATTGATTATTACTTCTATTCCGTTACCACGCCCCAACATTAATTAAATATTCCACTTTTATTTATTATTCACAACCCACTATTGGTTCACAATATAACCCATCCCTACAGCCACGCTGCCAACCACCATAACCACAAACACACTATACATCATTATACCTTTAATACAATTATTGTAGCCATGTTGCCCGTTACCAACAAAACATTCACACCAACCCACAACCGAGTCAACCGCAGCCCCACTTATCACCTGATCCACAAAAACCCACAAAAACACCCCCATCACATTCCACTTAACCAATTTAACACCCACATGTTCATTATTACATTTTGTTTAACCGGGGTGATCACACAAGGGTTCCGGATTTAAAACAGCCAACATTATGTGATTATCCAATTCCACAATCCACAAGGTTTCCACCAATAAGAAAATACAGAAGTAGAGGGAAACATTTAATTGCGTATGGAAAGGCCCCCAATGACTGTGATTTTCAGTAGGTAGAAGCTCATTCAAAACACAACATAATATCACAGGATATAAAGTAACAGCAATCACAACTCCCCATCCCCATTATATAAGACATTTATTATCTTTATTAAAATGGTTCAAAAGTGTTTCATGTAAACAATAGAACACCCACCCCTCATGATGCACAAATTAGATGGATGAAGGTAAGATCCCATCCTCAACAGTTTCTTGATCACAACGCTCCCTTGGATCAACCATAGAAGACGTCCGTCGGCGTCTGTCACTTCTGTCAGGTCCCGGGAAAACCTCCTCGAATGGAATTCTGAAGGTTGAAAGAAAGAAAATGGATCCAATCTTTGATTCTCCACCTCATTGTTACGATCCCGTGGCCACTGACAGATTGTGAATCGCAGCTCGGACGAAGAAGTTATGGAAGGAAGAGTATTTGAGTCTCTTGAGAGATCTCTGCTGAGAGGAGAGAAGAGGAGAGGGGTGAATTGAAAAGAGGAGGGGCCCCCTCCTTTTATAGGTGTGAAAAGAAAAAGTACACAGTGTGTACATTATGGTACACAGCATGTACTCAGTTCTTTCACATGGTCTCCCACGCGGCTTCCAACACGGCTCTACGGCCGTTGACTGGTCAACACACGGTTTGAGGGTAACACATATGCGGGGAAGGACTACATGGTGTGTAGTTTAGACACACGACATGTACTCATTTATTGCACACGTCAAGGAAACTTCTCCAACATGGTACATGACCATTGACTGGTGACGCGTACATGGGAAAGGACTACACGACGTGTAGAACAGGTCACACAACGTGCACCCATTTATTGAACATGGCAAGGATACAGCTTCAACATGGGGTATACCCGGAAAGGGGGTACACGACGTGTACTCAAACTAAATGGCATGTAGTTTCAAAATTCTGGAAAGTGTAGGAAAATTACATTTTACCCTACAAAACCCTTCTTGAACATCTTTTGGACAATGAAATGGGCTGGAGAGGTCCGAGCCATTACATCAGATACCTCTTAAAACATTCTCATCCCCAATAATTCAAAAACCAACCCAGAGGAAACTAACAAGATACCTCTGAGGGTTCTTGTAATAACAGGAACCCAACCAATAACCCTATTCATATGTGTGAGGAATTCCTTCCCCAATGTCGAGATATTATCTTCTTTAAGTGACACTGACTCACCTTCATGGGTTTAATCACATCCTCATTAATGCGTCTCGATTAAGAATTATGTCTTCCCATAATCATACATTAGGCTTTTTCAACTCACACTAACCCCAACACCACACAACCAACACACAACCCGAAAACGTCGGTTTGGGAAATTCCTTCACCAATGTCGAGATATTATCCATTTTAGGAGGCACAGAATCACCCACATAGGTACAATCGCATCCGCATTAATGCGTCTCGATTAAGGGTCAGGTTTTTTCCCCTTTCCCACACATCCAGACATGTTACACATTACCAGGGAACATAGAAACAAAAGGTCTCAAAACTGACAAGCCAAGCATTCCACATATAAAAGTTACAGAGTACAACATCAACACAAAGCTCAAAAGAAAAAGTGGAAAAAACACAAGTCAAAACAACTCCGGGTACTGAGCGTGCATCCGGGTCTCCTGCTCCCATGTGCTCTCCCCGAGGCCGCCATGCCTCCACAACACACGAACCAAGGGAATGGTTCATCCACGAAGAACCTTCTCTTTACGATCTTCGATTTTGACTGGTCGTTCATCGAAGGCTACGTCGTCTCCCATGTCTAACTCTCCGCAGTCGATAACATGGGAGTTGTCGCGTATGTACCAACAAAGCTTGGAGATGTGGAAGATGTCATGAAATTTCTCCAACTGAGGTGGTAGGGCAAGTTGATATGCCACCTCGCCGACTCGCCTCAGAACCTCAAAAGGTCCGATGAACCTAGGTGAGAGCTTGAACCTTTTCCCAAACCTCTGTTGCCTCGTTGAGGGAACACCTTCACGAACAGATGATACCCCACCTCGAACTCCAAGGGCCTCCTCCGACGATCAGCATAAAACTTTTGTCGGTCCTGAGCTTCTTTTATCCTCTCACGTACAAGCTGGACTTTCTCTGTGGTTCTCTGCACTACCTCTTGCCCAAGAACACCTGTCTCTCCAACCTCTACCAAGAAAATGGGTGAACGACATGGCCTTCCATACAATGCCTCATACAGCGCCACACCAATAGTAGAGTGGAAGTTGTTGTTGTAGGCAAACTTTATTAAAGGCAAGTGTCATACCCATGATCCTCTGAAATCCATAACGCATGCTCGCAGCATATCCTCCAATGTCTGGATAGTCTGCTCTGTCTGCCCATCGGTCTGGGGGTGGAAGGCAGTGCTAAGGCATAGCTGGGGGCTAAAAGCATGATGTAACCCCCTCCAGACTTGTGAGGTAAAATGAGTATCCCGATCAGAGATGATAGTCCTCAGAACTCCATGAAAACGCACCACCTCGTCTATGTACCTCTGTGCTATGGTACTCACCGGGCCCGACTCCTTGATTGCTATGAAGTGAGATAATTTCGTCAGATGATCCACCGCTACCCAAATAGCATCATAACCACCCTGAGCACTGGTTAGTCCAATGACGAAGTCCGTCAAGATGTAATCCCACTTCCACTCGGGGACATCTAAAGGTTGCAACAAACCACATGGAACACGGTGTTCAGCCTTCACTTTCTGACACACAAGGAATCTAGACACAAACTCTGTCACTACCCATTTCACCCTGGGCCACCAAAACTGTTCCCTCAGGCCTCGGTACATTTTCGAAACTCCAGGATGTACGGCTATGGATGAGCTATGGAACTCACAGAGAACTCCCTAACACATTGCCTCCGGAACAAAAAACCTTTCATGGAAGAGCATCCTATGTCAGATGTCTTCTTACCATCTTTCTGGAGAGTTTCCCTGATCGACACAATCCCGCATCATTTCTGCCTCGGAGTCCCCCTCACTGAGACTCTTCCACCTATTGCATCAAGGAGGACTACACCATCATCTGAAATAAACAACCTCTAACACCTTCTTCCCTTGCATCCAAGTGCAAGGTAGCCAACTCTCCCATCGCATTCCAAGCATCAGTAGATTCCCGAACCACTTCTTGATGCGACTTCCTACATAGGGCACCAGCCACAATGTTGCCCTTACCTTCACTGTAAGAGATCTCAATGTCATTGTCTTGGAGAAACTTGACCCATCTCCGATGCCGTATGTTCAGGTCACGCTGGGAGAAGATATAATAAAGGCTCTTGTGATATGAGAAGACCACAAAGCACTCGCCGTAGAGGTAATGTCTCCACAACATTAGTGCAAACACTACTGCTGCAACATCGAGGTCATGGGTGGCATAGTAATGCTCGTGAGGGCGCAACTTCCAAGACCCATAACAAATCACTCCCTTCTTCTATATCAGCACGCACCCCAGACCAAGTCCAGAAGAATCACAAGACACCTCATATAACACCCCTTCCTCTGGAAATCTGAGTACGGGAGCACTGACCAACTTCTCCTTCAGGTAGTCGAAATCCCTCTGGCACTACTCCCTCAATAGGAAGACCTGGTTCTTCCTAGTCAAATCTATCAACGGAGCAGCAACTCAAGAGAAGTCTGAAATGAACCTGCGATAATAACCAGGCAACCCCAAGAAACTGTGAACTTCTTCCACACTCTTGGGTGCCGCCCACGAAACAACTGCCTCTACCTTCGATGGGTCCACCGATACTCCATGCTGAGACACCACATTTCCACGGAAGTGTACTTCTTGTGTCAAGAACATACACTTTGACAATTTCCCATAAAGCTGTTGGTGTCGAAGGTCTCCCAAGACTGCCCTGAGATGCTCAACGTGCTCCTCCTATAATCTTGATTAGATCAAGATGTCATCAATAAAAACAATGACGAACCGGTCTAGAAACTCTCGGAATACAAAGTTCATAAGTCCCATAAACACAGCCGGTGCATTCGTAACTCCAAACTACATCACTACAAACTCAAAGTGCCCAAACCTGCACCTGAAATCCATATTCGAGGTGTCACTATCCTTTAACCTTAGCTGATGATATCCTGATCGTAGATCAATCTGGAAAAACCGACCTTCTCCCCTCAGGTGGTCGAAGAGATCATCTATCCCTGGTAGGGGGTAATGGTTCTTGACCGTAACTTGGATCAACCTTTGGTAGTCTACGCATAACCTGAGACCACCATCTACCTTCTTCACGAAAAAAACTGGAACACCCCATGGAGACATGCTGGGTCGAACAGAACCCTTCTACATCAGATTGTCAATCTGAATCCGCAACTCCCGCAACTCTGATGGTGTCATCCGATAAGTGGCCATCGAAATCGGACGGGAAGCAGACTATAAGTCTATCCCGAACTCAATGTCACGTTGGGGGGGGGGGGTAGAGTCACAAAATCATCAAGAAAAAACGTTTAGTAACTCCCAAACAACATCTGGGACATCCATCATCTATATATCAGTTGGAACCACTGATAACCAACCCAACAAGGAAAGGAGAGTCTCCACACGCCAGCTTCCCACTAGATAGCTCCTCTCACTGACAAAATATATGTGCTGCCCATCTACGTCAGAGAACATGACTCTTCTCCAGAAGTATCCAATAACAGCACTAACAAAAAACAAGCAGTCGATGCCTAATATGACATCGTATGACTGCATTTGTAATAGAAGAAGTTCCCCACTAGATCAATGTGGTCCAAATGTCAGCCCACATCCCTGGAAAACACATGATATGCTGGTCTGGCCCCCAACTGGTGTACTCAGTACAAGTTTTACAGAAAGTCACTATATGTCTAGTCTCAATGCATGGGCTAGACTAGGTGCAATAAAGGAGTGTGAGGCCCTCGAATCGAACAAAGAAGAAACAAGATTGTTGAACAAACAAGTCATACCTCGTACCACCTCTGGTCCCGCTGGAGCTGCCAACTCTACTGCGTGAAACTGTCCATGCCCAGCTCCTCTACCTCTCTGATGTCGTCCACCTCCTTGACCATGACCTGGTCGAGGTCCTTAAGGAGTGCCCTGAGGTCAGATTCCTTCTGCAAGGTCTGCCCTCAGAGGGGCATGGTCCTGCTACTGCTAGAAGTCCCTCGCTGGCAACTGGTGCTGCTTAGGTGGGCGCTGAACCTTCCCACCTCCACCGTACTGATCTCGGGTCGGGCACCAACTCTGAACATGCCCAAATCCTCCACAAGAAAAACACCTTGGCCCTGGGGTCACAGAAAAGGGGAGAGGACCTGAAGATCTGAACTGGAACTGTTGGGGCATGCTCACCACTGGCCTGAACCTGGAAGGTCCCGTCGCAGGAGACCTGCTGCTGACCGCCTTCCCCTTCGATGAACATGGCTGGATCCCCTCTCAGGGTGAACCTCACAGCGAGTGCATCCTAGCTACAACCTATGCCTTCATCTGTACTGCCAAGTACGTCGGAAGGGTGAAGGGGGTGATAGCATAATGGAGCGAAGGACGAAGCGCCTCCACCAAATGTCTTGCCCGACTCTCCTCATCTGGAATGAGATCCGGCGCAAAGCGCAGGAGATATTTGAACTCGATCCCCAGCTCTCGTACCGTCATACTCCCCTACTGAAGGGAGCGTAACTCCTGCCACTTCTCCACCTTGATCATGGAAGAATGGAATTCCTCTCGGAAGTCCTTCTCAATGTCAGCCCATGGAACCTCTGCCTCTGTCCTCTCTCCGAGGTAAAGCGTCCACCACTGTCGTGCCGCACCTCTCAGATGACTGATTTCTAGGGGAACCCAGTACTCCCTCGAAGCACGGATCAAGGTAAAACCGATCCCTAGCTCCTCAAGCCACCCCTCCGTCTTCGTATCTGAAGTACTACCCTCGTACTTCTTAAGGGTCTTCCGCTGGAAAGAACGGAGAGTCTTCTGCCACTAGATATCTTCCTCCTCTCGATCAATCCTCAACTGATCGACCGCCTGAATATGATGGGCCTCGGCCGTCTGAGCCACCCGGGGACGACGTCCAGGTGCCATAATTGTACGGTAAAGAAGGATCACTTAAGCCCATGTTGTTAGGAAAAACTCAAGGTTTCATTTTATCATTTTAATTCAATTTCTTTCCCAGAACACCCAAATCAAGTAAAACACAATCATAATGATGCATGTACCTTCCTTAGGGTCTCTACCCTGCAATCAATGTAGTCTCACTTGGTCACTCGGTAGGCTCAGAGTCCTTGCATCAGATCACGGGGGGCCCTAAAATCTCGTGTCCTAGCCAGTCTTCCCTGGCCTATGTCACACACCAAGATTAACTTACACTATTGCCCTACCATCCCATGCAATCCTCCATGTGCCTAACTCCAGACTACATCTTATCTCTCATCCTTCACCTCTGATACCATACAGTAATGACCCCCTCCCACCAATGATGCCCCACCTGAGCTGGAAATGGCGAAAGGGAGATAATGACCCTCGAGTCCCGCCTCCAGTAGGACCCGGGGTGGTGAATAGCACCAAGGGTATGAGTTTTTCACAAATATGGGAGGCATTACCATTTTTATTTTTATAGATCGGGAAATAGGACAAGTCAAACACCAAAATGAAAAAGAGAATGTGTATAGAAATAAACTGAATCCATTCCCACATGCATGTTTAAACAATTTTATAACAGGGTACAAGTACAAGAAAGCTCAAAGTACAATACCAAAAGAATACAAAGGTACAACAATAGCAACAACTCCAACTGCCCGACTAGTAGGGTCCCGCACGACCCTGGTAGTCCTCCTAGAAACCTAAAAGTAAACGTAGGGTGAGCATACAAGTATACTCAGAAGGGAATCCTAAAGCTCTCGTGTACAAGTGTGGAGACATCCTAATGTCCTGTGACAACAACAGAAGAAACCTAGCAAGGAATTCTATCCACCCAACCTCACCATCCACACTCACCAAAACACAATCACAACAGGTAGTAGTAGTATATAAGAACAAGAGTATTATGTACCCCACACCATTTCCCTTTAGTTAGCTTCTCTTCCTAACGAAGAACGTCCTGACGCTGCCACACTCTCCCTGTCCGGACACACCTGGGCCTCACAACCACGTATCCCACCCGCACACTCCTAGGCCTCACAACCACGTATCCCACCCGCACACACCTGGGCCTCACAACCACATATCCCGCCCGCACACACCTGGGCCTCACAACCACGTATCCCGCCCTCACACACCTGGGCCTCACAACCATGTTTCCTGCCCGCACACACCTGGGCCTCATCCCGAAGATTCTTGGGAAAAAGTTGAACCTACCTGAACAGTCTTGGGCTAAAACCACATCAATCGAAACCTACACGAAGATTCTAAGGTGTAAGGTCGCCTCAATCCATCACTGCCTAGGGGAGAAGGAGTAGGAAAGAGCTAGTAACTAAGGAAGAACACCCACTCCCATAAAATGGGAGTGTTCGGCACTATGTGCTCAACATGGGTGGGGTATGATAAGACAAAAAAGATACAAATATATATATATACCAACCACACAGCCCAACCTATGGATTCTGAAAAAAGAGAAACTGAACACTTTCCTCGGCACTGCTACTACGAAGCATGCATACAACAACCAACCCCAACCCCATTTAGGTTTTCACGTTTCAGCAGAAATAGTTTATTAGATCCCTATCTACTGGGAAAATATCCACAATCAACCACATCGATCGTTCGTAAACATATCCCTGCAATCCACAAATCAAGTTTGAAAAAACATAAGCAGCACAACAAAGTCTTTCTTATTAACCATCCAACCCAATTGATTATTAATTCCATTCCATTACCACGCCCCAACATTTGTTAACTCTTACACTTTTATTTATTATTCACAACCCACATTTGGTTCACAAGAAAACCCACCCTTACAGCCCCGCTGCCAACCACCATAACCACAACCACACCGTACATCATTATCCCTTTAATACCATTATTGCAACCCTATTACCCGTTACAAACACAACAATCACACCAACCCACAACCAAGTCAATCTCATCCCCACTGCTCACATGATCAACAACAACCCACAAAAACACCCCCAACACATGCCACGTAACCCAGCCAACACCCACATGTTCATTATTCTGTTTTGTTTAACTGGGGTGATCACACAAGGGTTCCAGATTTTAAATAGCCAACTTTATGTGATTAACCAATTCCACAATCCACAAGGTTTTCAACCATAAGAAAATCCAGCAGGAGAAGGGAACATTTAATTGCGTAAGCAAAGTCGCCCAACGACCTTGATTTTTAGTTGGTTGAAGATCATACAAAACACAACATAAAATCACAGGATATAAAGTAATATCAATCACAACTCCCCATCCCAGTCATATAAGCCACTTATTATCTTTATTAAACCGGTTCAAAAGTGTTTCACGTAAACAATAAAACACACACCCTGCATGATGGAAAATTAGAGAGACGAAGGTATGATACCTACCTCAATAGTTTCTTGATCGCAATGCTCCCCTGGATCAACCTTAGAAGATGTTCGTCGACGTCTGTCACTTCTGTCGGGTCCCGGCAAAACCACCTCAGGTGGATGTTGTAAGGTTGAAGGAAAGACAATGGATCCAAGCTTGGAATCTCCTCCTCATTGTTACGATCCTATGGCCACTGACAGATCATGAATCAGATCTCGGATGAAGAAGTTATGGAAGGAAGAGCCTTCGAGTATCTTGAGTGAGCTCTGCTCAGAGGAGAGGAGAGAGAGGGGTGAATTGAAAGGAGGAGGGGACCCCTCCTTTTATAGGCATGAAAAGAAAAATTACACGGCATGTACATTATGGTACATGATGTGTAATAGGTTCTTTCACATGGTCTCCACGCGGCTTCCAACACGGCTCTGCGGTTATTGACTGGTCAACACACGATTTTAGGGTAACGCATACGTGGGGATGGACTACACGGCGTGTAGTTTAGACACACAGCGAGTACTCGTTTATTGCACATGGCAAGGACATGGATCCAACACGGTACACAACCATTGCATGGTAACGCGTATGCGGGGAAGGACTACATGGCGTGTAGAACTGGTAACACGGCGTGCACCCATTTATTGCACATGGTAAGGATACAGCTCCAACACGGGGTATACCCGGAAAGGGGGTACACGGCGTGTACTAAAAATACACGGCGTGTAGTTTCAAATTTTTGGAAAGTGTGGGAAAAGTGTATTTTACCCTCTATAACCCTTCTTGACCCTCTTTTTGACAAAGTAATAGGTCGGAGGGGTCCGAGACATTACACATTAGTATCAATAATAATATGTTAATATAAGAAAAGATTTTTATCTATTAACATATTAGATAATGTTTCTCAAATCCACTATCTATTATTATAATATCATAAACATAAAATTAATAATTAATTCACTAACCCATAATGAATCATATGAATATATTAAAATTGTGGATGCTATATTTCATGTTTACAAATCTTCTACCCATAATTTCCATCATAAAAATTTCATAGATTTATATTGATTTATATAGCATTATAAATACCAATAATTTTTATGAAATATCTATTCGATTGTGTGGAATAAATAGAATTTCTTTCTGATAAATATGTCATAATTTTATTTTTTATTATCCATATATATTACACAACCTTTACTGACAAGATTATAAACATCACATGTAATATCTAGCATCATCTTACTATAAAAAAAGGTATGGCGTCAATAGATTTTTAAAATATTTTATTTTTTCGTTAAAATAAAGAAATAAATTTTATATTCATTTATTATATGTGTTACATGTTGGAAACCAGTACTCATAAATGATAAATATAAATTTACCATATCATTAAACAATAGAAAATATTAATTTTAGAAGGGATAATGATGAAGTGACACCGACTGTAGAGGAAACTATACTGAATTTCGTTTTTTAGCATAGATGGTATTATATAAGAAGGTATGAATCGGTGAAAAATAATATCTTATAATTATTTAATCTACCAAAACAATAACACCTTAAAATTAAATATTAATAACCTTATATTTGATAGTGTGGATTACACAGGACGCCAACAATGTAAAATGATATTATTTCAGGAAAAAATATAATATTTTTTATATCTTATATAGATTAAAAATATATTATATTTTCTTATTCAAACAATACTATTTTATTTTTCATTAAACTCAAGATCGACCTTATTTAATGGGTTCTGTTACAAGTAGGACCGAGTTTCACTAAATAACAATGTATTATTAAAATATTTTCATTTAATAAAATAGGATATAACCAAGTTATTATGTTATCAGTTGTAAATATTAATTAATATCATATAAAACAATATAATTTATATAAAAATAAAATGAAATCACTGGTTAGAAATTAATAAAAAGTGAAAATAAGAACTAAATAGATTTAAAATGAAATATTATTATTTATATGATTCCCAAAGTGTTTTCTTTTATTTAATATAAGTACATATAATTATTAATGATTTTAATGATATATATATATTTTATATATTCAATAAAAAAATTATATTCATCCATTATGTTTGATATTCATATAATAAGAACAAACCATATTTTACCAAAAAAACAATACTATTTTAAAGACAATTTTAATGCCATTTATTGGAAAAACTATTTTAATTTAAACATATTATGAATTAATTTATTCAATAATTAAAAATAAAATTCCTATTTTAGATAGAAAAATAATAAAAAAGTTAGTGTTAATTTTTTATTTTTTAGGAAATAATACATATTTTAATAAATTGATAAATCTGTTGAATTTTAGTTCAAACTGCTTTTTCAACTATTTTTTTTATATAGATATACTAAAATGTTAATTTGATTTAATGTTTAATTAGATTATATTTTTATAAATTAATATAATTTATGTGATTAGGATGAATTTTGTGTTGAAATTGATTGGAAAAACGTATCTATATTTCAGGCTTTTTATGTTTAAAAACATGCATTGTTGTACGACATGTGGGAATAGTATTAATTACTTTTTGACACTTATGTGATTGGAATTTTTAAAAATTGATTAAATATTTGGAATTATGATAATTAATAATTTCTTATAAGTTCAAAATATATTTTTTTTCAAAACAATTTTTAAACTAATTAAAATTAATTACAATTATTATAGAATAATTAAGCATAATAAAAGAGTTAATCCATTATCTAATATGCCCAAATAACCGAAACACTTGTCCAAAAACCAATTTTCTTGAAAAATATCATGCATAAATCTTATATTGTTATTTTTATTTTTCTATGACTTTTTCTTGTAATAACATGGTTACACCTAACATGTTTCCAAACATTCCAAGCGAGTCCTTCTCCTTCCCTATAAAATGGAACCACTTATACCACATTAAACATCTAAAACCTTGGAATTACTTCATTTATATAACAATAATACATACAAACATACATCCCATTGACCTTAAAACTCACTTTTTGGGGAAATCCTTCCATGGATGCCTTTTGGTTTAATCCAAAAGAATTACCAGATTAAGAAGTAAGGTATTCTCTCATATTTTTTAGATTAATTTCAATTCTCCAGTCCCTACGCTTGTCTTATTATACAAATAAATAACCCCACCTATTTTGTAAATATACTAGGATTCTTATAAGTTTTGTGTTGGACCGAAAATTACACACACATCTATCTAATGGGTAACATATATATTGATCCTGTGTATGGGGAACGACTACGTCACGAAACAATGATTATTCATTTTTCCCTTACCACTTATCATAGTGAACATTATGATTATAAATATGTTCAAATGTGATATATATAATATATATAATAAATATATTAATCTTTAATTTTTACATAGAACATTCCTTTATGCATTCCATCTTCTATAAATATGATAATTTCATTTCATGAATTGTTGACTATAGCCACCTCAAAGATATATGAGTCCTCCATGGCATACATTGAACATATAAATGATGTAATTAATAATAATATGTAACATTTATAATATAGATTTTATTATTTTATTTTATTATAAAAATTTATCAGTGATTTTTCATTATTATTATACGAAAAACAAATTAATGTAGCATTCTTACATACGTACGACCTACAATCTCAATTAACTGTACACATCCTTTATAATTTACACATACTATAAACTAATATAAATAAATATATACATAATATATATTATAATAAATTCATTTCTTACACTCTTCATATCTGGAAATCATGAAATGATTATTTGGAACTACATGTCACAAATCTAAACAATCCTAAGAAAACTACGAAATTAACACTCGAAAAAGTCAAAATAATGATTGATTGTTAACAAACAAGTAAATATATATTATAAAAAGTTATTATATTTAACTATAAAAATGATTATATCTATTTTATTAGTTAGTAACATATTTCTATCCACTATACAGGATGATAAAAAAATTAAACATTGAAAAGGAAGGATATGGATTGGATTTTCTTCTCAATTTACATTCCATTGATACAAATTTTTTATTATGAGTCAATTCAAATTTATTTTAGATATATTCTATATTTTTTTGTAATATTTTGTATCCTAGTATACCCATGATATTATAGGGTTCATTTAAAATTATACCTTTCAAGAGATTATTTTTCAAATTATTCAATGAGGTAAGTTACACTTTCGAATTGTTAATAATTATTCTACTTAAGAAATTTCTTAATGATTATCAGGACAATCTCAGTGTCATTTTGGAAATTCTTTCATATCATTAAAAAATAACTTTTATGTAATCATTTTTCAATGTAAAATTACTTGAATATCTATATTCTCATATAATAGATATTATTATTTCCTAAAACATTTATAATTTTCAATATTATTTTCAGTTCGATAGTTTTTAATCAATTGTGGAATTATTGAAAAAATTGTAAAATTATTTATTATGGGTATTTAATTTTGAATTTTTGTTATATTATTACAGGATATGTGTAATTATTTGTAATGTTAATAGTGGGAGAGTCCATACATTATATATCACCTCGATGCATTAACATGTTCTCAAAAGATAGACAAGTTTTCCAAATTAAATGTGGTTTTATCCATAGTTTTAACCATCAAGTGAATCATCAAGAAGGTATATGTTTTCATGTGACATATATATGAATTCCATTAATAATTCATTTCAATGATTTATCATCAGTTATTATTTAACCATATGATTTTTCATCTATGTATCTGAAGATACATTTTAATTTAGTACATTGATTAAATGGAAGGGGATTTAGTTTCATTCCATTCCACATTGATTTTTCCTTATCTAGTTATTTTAATGTTTTTTATTAATTTATTTACCATTAAATATTATTTTATTCTTAATATTAAATTATTTCCACTACATTTCATAAAATTACATAGCATTTTCCCTCACCCTAATTATGCTTCATTTCTTCAGTCCATGAAGATGTTTTCTTTGAAAATAGATATCAAGGAAGTAGATTATTTTAGTTTATTAAATATCACATTTATATTTATTATATACTAATGTATTATTATTATCATTTTTTAATATGTTTTTCTATAACATCTAAATTTAATTGTACTTTTTGATTCTTTCCATGTAATCATTCAATTGGGATAAAATAATTCACCAGCTTCAGGATTCAGGGGTCAAGTCTATAATGATTGTAAAATAATTAGGTTTCAAATAACATTAGAAAATAGATTTATAAAACAAATATAATAGAACATAACAATATGATATAATTTGAGAATTATTATAGAATAAAATATTTATTTTTTGAAATGATGGTATTATGTGTGTAATCATTGAAATACATCCCTACCAGGATAATATAGGAAATATGGTTCTGGAAATGATATAACTATGAGTAATAATTCTAACAAGGTGTTCTAGGCTCTACTGGTTGTAACCTAGTACATGAAAATGGGCCTTACTGAATACATGGTTTGATACTTCGATGAGATATTCTCAGGATAATTCACAGTTAAGTTACCTACCATTATGAAGGATTTTAAAGTAATGATTCCCCGAAAGTAGCCAAAATTTATAATTCTTGGTATCATGATGCATAAGTAATTATTATGTGTTATAGAATATTTATAGTAATACATGGTTTATAATTTTATGATCTAATCTAGTATGATCCATTGTTTAAAAAAATTTCCTTAAAGGACGAATGATATCAATTATTTTGGCCAATTTAGTGGTTTTGTTGTTGATAAGTTGAATAAATCATGTATTATAACTGATCATGTTATTGATACATTTTTATATATTTAAATAATAATTAATTATAACCTTTCCCAAATAGAGAAACATATTCCATAAAGACAAAATCAAATTCTATATCACATTATCTAGAATAATTACAAATTATTAGTAGAGCTACTAATCCAATTATTTGAATAGAAATAAATGAAGTCATTAGAGAAGATATTTACAGCTCTATATTTTAGTGAATATGAATATTTTACACATGAAGAATATTTTATCAATGGTGATTTTGATCAGTGGTTGAATCAGATCTAGATTATATTGAAGGAAGAAAAAATTTATTTTATGTAAACGTGAAATATTATAAAGATATTTCGTTTTTAACACTTCCCATGTGGGAAATAAATTAATATAATGAGGATTCCAATTTTTTATTAAAAATGAAAGAATAATGTTCTTTGGAATATGAATAATCCCTTTTGAAGGTTTCCGGGTATTTTATAGATTCCATACACAACATAAAATGTAATATTGATCATTTAATTAATGTACATAATCCAATTCATTTAGGGAAACTCGATTCTACTAAAATTTATTAATATGATGTAACATATTGAAGTGCTATCAGTAATAAGATATAATTTAATATGCCCCCTGGAATCAAGGTAAACTAAAAGAAGAAGAATTCCTTTATACACAATGAAAAATGGAATTACTCAATGAATATGACAGAAAATATATATTTTCAACCATGTGATAAATATGGATAGAATTAACCTGATAAATGATTGAAACTATTGTGATTTTTTATAAGTGCAATGAAAAGGGTCACCAAGAAAAATAATGAAATGTTAAGAAGGAAAATTTGAATATTCAACCCTACAATTCTAAACATATGTGACACTATGAAAAAAAATCCCAAACATCAAGGGAATATACATCTGAAAAATACAATAAACGAAGGTCAAGCATATTTTATTGACACAAATGAGGATGAATGACTAATGTAATTCTTTATTTTTATCACCAAAAGATATTTGTAAAATATTTTTTATGATTTTTTTATCATATAATTTTTCAAATATGTAAGGATTGTACTTCAATACTACATCATTAAGGATTTGAGATCATATTCTAAATGCTACAATGAAATTGTTTTTAAGGTAATATTTACCATTCTAGAAAAAACAATATTGAGGGAATGAAAACAATTAATTTTTAAGTGTTGTTGACATATTGAGGATGAAATGATTAATTTGGATAAGTGGGGAATACCTTGAAACTGATGAAGGGATTTTCAGGAAGTGTTCTATAATATCATTTATATTTTTTACTTCACTTTTGGATATAAGGGATATATCAAATAAAATGTGTCTTAGAAAAGGAATAAGTAATAATTCATGTTTCTAATAAAGATTTAAGGTGATTATATTTATTACCATATTTCAAGAGGAAACATGAAAAAGTTATTTACATGTTTTGCATCAATTTTTTTTGATACACTTCATTTTTATTAAAGGAAAATGAATATTCATTTCGTAAATTCAGTGTCACTCTTTCAGAAGTGATTTGATCATAATCATCTGGAAAAGATTTAAATTTATAAAATATATTAATAAGTCAATTGGACCTGGTTTTAGACGTTAATATATTAATTTTCCATGTGATGCATAATGTTCAAAGAGATAAAGTTGAAAAAGTCCATGGAGTGATAAAATAAAAATATTATGTTCATAGAAATATATATTCTTATATAGTTGTATAATTACTCATCTATAGAAAAAAGTGGTTTTGAGACAAGTTTTTTCCCCAATTATCACAATTTTTAAGATATAAATAACTTATATTGACAAATATGGTTTATAGTTTTGTGGTCAAGAAAATTAATCTGATCATGTTCTCTATAACTCTCCATGGTAACATAATTTTTAGACCTTTTCTTCCATATCCATGTTTCCATATTTCAAATATGTTGTCCTAGGGAACCTAGTTCCATGAAAGTTATACATTTCAATATCTCTTATTATGAATACATGATATTACACATTATTGTATTTCGGTATTTCAAAAAATGTTTATTTTCAATCCCTCTATCAAGGAGATCATTTTTAAATTTTTAATATTCAATTTAGTAAATTTTGGGAGAATTTTACACCCTGAAATTTTAATTTAATTACCTTATATTCGATATCATGGACGGAACACAACATAATGATAGGAAAGTGATATAATACCCTGATATATTAAAATTGGTTTTCTATTTTAAATTTTTTTTATATTTTGAAGTCAAAAACAATGTATTTTAAAATTATTATTTTTTAATATATTATTATATAACATTTACATTATGTTTTAGGTTTTGATTAATATTAACCATCCTAAAAAAATTTATTATTTATATAATTACAATATTAATACATAGTATACCAACTAATGAAAAACATGAATATGAACCATTTCATTTTAAAAAGAAATATTATTATCTATATTTTTTCAAAGGAGTTTTGTATTAATTAACTTAATTAATTACAATTTATGAATTATATTAATTTAATATATTTTTACATATTCAATCCCATATTTTTAATATTTATGCATTATGTGTGTCATGCATAAGTATATAAAATCACTATTTTACATAAAAATCTTATATTATTATAATGGAAATTTTGGTTCTTGCTTTGGGAGAAAAACAATTAAATTTGAATTTTTAATATTAAAATGATTTAGTATTTAAATATATACATAATATTTTAATGTCGACATAATAACTAGGTTAGGATGAATTTTTGACTTTTTTTTTGGAAAATATTGCTTTTAAAGAATTTTTAAAAATAATAAATATTTCTTCAAATATATTTTTTCATATAATTTATATATATAGAAAAATTATAATATTTATTTTATTTCAATTTTACTTATATATTATATTTTAAAAATTACAATGATTCAGATTATTTGGATAGATTTTACCTTGAAATAGAATGTAAAACCATATCAAACTTTTTAGCATTTTTACTTTAAAAACTCACATTGTCTTCCCGCAGGAGGGGTGAAGTTTATATAAAATTCTATCACTTTTGTGATTGAAATTTTGGAAATGTATTGCATATATTTATTAATAATAATTTATAATTTCTAATATAGACATAATATTTTTTGGGAACAATTATTATTGAATGTAAAAAATTAGTTTACACTTTTTAAAGAAAATTTAACCTTAATAATGGACTAAAACATTAACTTAGGGCATAAATGACATAAATAATTCTCCAAAACATATTTTATGGTCATATATACTTAATAAAAATTAATTTATTTAATATGGTAGAATTTTAATGACTTTTTTTGGAATTAACATTTGTACAATTAACTACATTCTAAAAACATCACATGAGTCATTTTCCATCCCAATAAAAGTCCACCACCTCTCCCACATATTCAAAAATCTCAAAAAACATAGTTTTGGAAAATATATACCCAAATATATTTTCAAAATAAACCCCAATGTCCATTAATCATCGATTTTGGAATCAATATTTCAATGTAATCATTTTTTATAATCCCAAAGAAGTTACATTATTAATATTTAATATATTCTATCATGTTTTTTAGTTTCATTTTCATAATACACATTAAATACAATTTTTATTCAATTTGTACAAAATGAAACTAGTAAAATCATTGTACTATAATTTGGAAATGGAAATATTTTATCCCACTCTTACGGACACCTCCATCTAATGCGTAATGGACATATCATTTATAATTGGAGAACTATTTTCTCATGAAACAAGGATTGTTTATTTTTTCCATAACACATATCATAGTGGCCATCATGATTGAAAATATATTTATATATGATAAATAATATATTTATAATGTCATAGTATTCATTAATTTTTATTTATAACAATATTTTATTCTTTACATCTTGTGTAAATTCGATAATTTTGTTTGAGTAAATGTGGACTACCTCCCACAAAAAGCGATATGACACGTTCATCACATACACGGAACATATAAAATTTGTTATTTAATAAACCTATGTATCATATATATCATATATATTATTATTTTAATTAATTATAAATATTTTTATTTTTAATTATTCTTTTAATACAAAAAATAAACGAATGCAACATTCATTGGTATGTATGACCTACTGTATCCATGAATGGTGCACTTCATTTATAATTTCGAAATATTATCCACTACTAAAAATATATATGTAATGAATATATATGATAATACTGTAACAGTTTAAATTATTCATATGAAGATATAATTAACTAATTAATCAGAAATACAAATCAAAAGTCAAAGAAACATTTGAAAACTATATAATAAATACACGAAATAGTCAAAATACAGAATGATTATTAATAAATGGGTAATAAGATATTATTAGAAGATAATATATAGAATTATAAACATGATAATGGTTATGATATTAGTTAGAAACATATTTCACACCACTATAATAGAGTCAAAAAAGACTACACAATGAAAATGAAGGATATGATAATGGAATTTCTTCTCAATTTACATTATGCTGACAGTTGATTGTAATTTTGAACCAATTAAGATTCATCTCATTTATATAATTTCATTTTCATTTTATAACATGAATCAAATTTTTCTCATAATATTTTATATTTCATTGAAAATCACACCTTTATGGATATTAGGATTCGAATGTTTGAAATTGTCAAAGGCCATATTGGAGTTGTTAAATATTATTCACCTAAGATTTTTTAAAATTATTTTATTTTCCATATAACATCATATATTTATTGTTACCCTTCAATTGAAACAGAAAATATTTTATTCATTTTTCATTGAAAATCTAATTTAACATATATATTCTCATATAATGGATATTTTTATTCCCTAAACCATATAACATTTTTGAAACAACAAAAAAATTTATTATTATTAAATCGCTTTGATCTAATTAAATGTATTATTATCAAAAATTGTTATATAAAATATGAACTTCCTTTGTTTTATGTTTTTAGATTTTGATATACTTTTATGAATTATGACCATTAATAATATAGTCGTTAAATAGTTATCACATGATTAGTATAAATATATGGATTTAAAAAATTCAATTTTCTAAGACAAAGGATGTGATGTCCTCATCCAGTATAATTGCTCTATACGAAGCCCATCTGTTGGAGCTCAAAAATTGAGGAGGCGTTATTTTGCTTCACTTTTGACCATGCACAAGCTGAGCTACAATGCGTTATGCTCGAACATAACCTCCTATGTGAGGAGTCGATGTTAATAGAGATTACTAAAAGATCAATGTTATCCGAGCCACCCCAAGAGTTGTCACCATGACACAACTTACCCGTTGGTCTTATGCAGTTTTTATAAGGGGTTATGTATCATTACCATATCATTATGATTATGTTCATTATTTTCATATATAATGAACAACAGACATTTATTTTATTTATTTTTACTTTTCAAAAAATTTATAAAGAAAAAATAGTATTTTTAGTAAATATCTAATTTAGAAATATATTCTTCCGAATTAACTGATTTTCAAAATAATTAATTTCATAATTAAATATTATTAAATTGTATTTATTAAATACAAATGAACTTATATTTTTTATTATTACAAAAGTTATTTCTATTAAGGTATGAAAGCCATTATTTTCAAAACCCATTAATTTTTGATAAATGTCATTTTTTATTTAAAAAAATTCAAATTTTATAAAATTTTCTAGATAAAATGAATATTATTTTTGGAATCAGTGTGTCTATGTTATTAAATGGTGAATTTTTCATAATTTTCAAAGATAATCAATTTTTTGGGTGAATATTAAATACCTTTTAACTATATAATTTGATTTATGGGATCATAATGACCCAATACTGATTTAAATTTATAATATAAACATTATGATGGGCCCATTTATGTTATAAAATTAATATAATGTAATTTTAGTTTATTTTTATTTTTTTTACAAATCCTTAGTGGACCCTCCAATAATTATAAAACATTTTACCTTTTGAAAATGATTTCCTTGAGAGTATGAATCAACTCCACATAATCTCGAGTAATATTTTAAGAAGTATGACCATTGTCCTTATAAAATAATTTTTCCACTCCCCATTTTTCAAAAACCATGGGCCATTTTGTGGATTTTATTATTTTAATGTGTGGATACCAAAACCGAAATAATGAATAATTCCATATGCTTTCCTAAATAAAACCACCCAAGACCCCACTTCCTCTTCACTAAAATCCTTTGGAGTTTGTCCACCCTCTACCCTCCTCCCTCTATAATCCCCCAAAGGTTCCCCAAACGCCGATTAAGCCACTCTCAAGCCCCTCCCATGTCATTGGGATCACATTTCCAATTATGGGATTCCTTCATTTCCTATTTTATCCACATTTCTTTATATTATAATTCCCTATTATTTTCAATTGTAAAAGTTTGGGTATGGTATCACACCTCTACCATACTTCCCTCTTTATTTTTGAATGATGAAGGACCCCTTTCTATCTCATCAATACCTCCCTTTTACATATGTTACCAAGCCAAAATTCCATAATGAATTTCCCTCTTCTCCTACATCAATGTCCCAAATGCCTTTATTTTTTATGAGATTTTGATAATCCACCTTTATATGGGTGAGTTGGAAACCATAAAAGGCCCACATGATTAAGTATTATGTTTCGCATAGGACATATATGGATTCATTGATTGTAGGATTCCAACATTACATACAACCGAGACTAAATACATTGAACATCTCTTTCCCCAGCATCTTCATCATGATATTACCTCTCTACCTTTGCATGGTTATTTAACTTGGCATTCCCATGCCTACACAGGGTTGTCCCGATGGTAGGTGACAGACCCTATCATTATTTCAATTCATTTATGTTCTGCTATTGTGTAGGCTCTTTTCTCATCCACCATCTGGATCCTATTCATTAAGGTTTGTACGAATTTCATATACACTTAACGTGGCCCAATGCTATGAGGTGTCACAAATGACTTACTTTGATGAAGGCATTGGTGACTCGAAGACCATAAATGACTCTGGGACTATATTATTGGCTTGATGACCCAAATGAGGGAATGTTCTCGACGGCTATAATGTCGAGAAATACCTGCTACATTTCCCACTACAGTTCCATTTTATATACAATTTATGAGACTCCATTTTCCCTCTCATGAACTTTTTTGAGGATGTCTAATGTCATACAATTATGCTACCGAAATTGCACCGTCATTTTCTAAGACAAAATCATTGTGTACTGAAAACCATGCCAATTTCTCTGGCATGGGTATTCACCATTATGAAAATTTACATATTTATTGATGAGTTTAATGATTGAAGAAAAAATTCACATTCTGTGGAATAAATTTTTATGTTTAATGAATCTATATTGTACGATCTTTTGGAACACTTACACTTGAAATGAACTATTTAAGAAGGGTGTGACCTGATTATGATACAATGCATTGGGAAAATATTAGTATCGGGATATTCCAAGTGAAACGAGGGTTTACTCATACTAATTAAAGTGAAATAAGGGTTTACTCATGCTCCTTGTGAAATTATCCTTAGATAATACTAATACCATGTTAAGTGTTATCACCTCATTTTAATGTTTTAATAATCATGATATGTCATGTCTTAATTTCCATGTTTCTCTTATGATTTTTTCATATCCATATTTCTTAACATGTACTATATTCTTCATTTTGTTTCTTGTTTGATCCCTTACTGAGATTTATAGATAACCCTTTTCATAATAATTTCCTCATGTTATCACATGCTATGATATGTACAAAAGTATTTTGTGGTCATGTAATAGATGTTTTCAATAAAGATATTATATTTCATATTTTAAGTCAGAATATAATTTTCTCGATCCCCAAAGACCCTAGACCTCTCAATATTCTATGTTATATCATGTGATGATTTTATTTAATAAATCATGTTTTTTTGTGTAATAAATAGAAGGGTTGTTATTGTTGTTATAATAGTAAATGTTTTGTTATATTTTGGATTAGGATTAGAAAACCCCAGTGAGGTCATTAGGGACAAGACTAAGTATAATAAAAAAATATCTTAGATTTTTTGAGTATTGTGTAAGTGGTTTATCATGAAAATACATCAATGATTGGATACATGAAGGTAGAGGTAGCTCTCGAATAGATGTACCTAGGAGTAAAAACTCTAACATGGAGATTTGGACAAGACCTGGTGAATCCTCGTACACGAAAATGGGCCTTTCTAAACTCATGGTTACGACTCTCCCGAGGAATAAGCTTTGGAAAATTCATAGCATAGTATGAACCATGATTAATGGGAATAATGAAATTCCCCTATGAATAAATTATGGTATGTTGATCGTGGATTACATAGATTGAAGCCTATATGTTTATAAGTTATGGAAATAAAAGTAATTTATAAGTCATCTATTTTTTACTTTGGATTACACAATATGTGTTACCCCTAAATTTCCTTATATTCCATCCAATGGAAGGTAATATGAAGAATATTTCTAAAAACTGATGTGAATGGAAACATTAGGGGTATCCCAGCACGATTCCCAATCAAATGGGATCTCAAGTATGATATATCATGATTATGCCAATCTAGTTATAAATGGTCACGAATAACAATTGGTAAATTTTTAAATGCCCAAGGGCATCAATGAATCTGTATATGATATCTCATAAAGGTCAATCTGACAAGTGTTATATGCTAATGAAGACCCAATTTCTTTCGTGCAATAATTGTGGAAATAGGAACCATGTGAAATGTCACAAAGGAACTAGGAGATGTTTTAAGTGTGGAATAAATATCACAATGTATCAAATTTCTATCAAAGAATGGATAATTTCAAGTATGGAAACAATTATCCATCTAAGGAATCTTACATAGTTCTATTCCATAAATGTGGAGATGTCATGCATTATCTCAGATGATGTACTATTTCTAGTGTTGAGAACCATAATGGGATAAAATAATCGACTTTATCAACGGAGCACAAGAAGTCCTATGCTAAGAAGGAAAATGATGAATTAATTACATCGAAACACTATTTCAATATAATGTATTTCAAAATTTATTTTAATTCATGTCTTATTAGTATATCTTTTATGTTTCCTAGGAACATTTATTACCCACTAGAAATAATATTAAAACAATTGGTAATAAATATATAAGTGTTTTATCACATGTTGATGTTTCTAGTAATGTGCTTCATGAATATTTTATAAGTCTCTCTTTGAAATAATTTTATACCAGAAGGACAAAGTCATTGCCTTTTACTTAGGGTAGTCCAACACATGATCTCAAGTTTTATGTATTAATCTTCACTTTGATGATTTGGCAGTATAACCTTTTTGGGGGGTAGTGTGAAATATATACATGCCAAAAATGACACTCATATATATTCACATGGAAATAGTTGAACATGTTCCAATGAAGATGTTTATAGCTGATCAATGATTAGGACTACTCAATACATTACAACTTTGTAAAGAGAACAAGGTGGCAGATGATCTATGTAAAAAGGACCTGGCGATTCTATCATTGATGATAATTGAAAAGGATCCAATCTTCATATATTTGATTAAGATGGACATGTGAATCATAAATAAGAGAACATAATCAATCCATTCACAATATATATCTCAAACATATTTTTTTAAAGGATAAAGGATTATCAAAAGGATGATGTGGGAATTTAGAAGAATGTGGAATCTATCAGAAAAGTGATACTCTTGGAATTCGATGTCATTGAAGAAGGAATTCTGACATCTGTGTCAAGACTATGTTTTCAATCAAATATGGAGTTGAAGAATGATATTTTTGATGATCCTCATATATTGAATTTCTCCATTCATATAGGAAACACAAATATGTATTGAGAACTCTTAGAGCATTATAGAGGGGATATCATGAAGAAGGAGATCATAGAGTATACCTAAATGTTCCTGGTATGTCAGAAAGTAAAAGCTGATAGGAAGAAGTCAAAAAGAATGATACAACCATTAACCATTCCATAAATTTAATGGGAGAACATCACCATAGACTATTTCACTAGACACCTGAGTCTATTCAAATGAAACAATTATATATGGGCTGTTGTGGATTGCCTTACAATGATTGCACACTTCATTGCAATTCATGAGTATTTATCATAGGATCAACTAGAATGGATATACCTCAGTGAAGTGATAATGAAGTATGGAGTACCACAATAAATTGTATCAAATAGATATCCATGATTAACATCTATTTTTGGGATGAGTCTTCAACAAGTTCAGGATATTGAGCTGAACTTCAGTAAGGATTATCATCCTCAAAATGATGCCCAATATGAGTGTACTATCTATAAACATGAGTAAATGATGAGATATTTCTCAATGGACATCAAAAGTAGATTATATCAACATATATCTTAAGTTAAGTTTTCTTACAACAAAAGTTTCTAATCAAACACCAAAATTGATCATTAAGAATCCATGTTAGGGAGGTGGTGTAGAAAACTAACAATTTGGGATGATGTTGGGGAACGAAAAATCCTAGGGCCAGAAATGGTTAAAGAAATGGTGGAGAAGGGTAAGACTATAAATCATCTCATTAATGATTTGTAGATTCGATTAAAGATCTATGTTTATAATCATCAACGAGACCAAGAGTTTTATATAAGAGACATGGTATTCCTCTGCAAATCATTTTGGAGGAGGTTTACTAGATTTGTTAAGAAGAGAAAGCTTAGTCCAAGTAACATGGGCTCTTTTGATATCCTTGATTGCAATGGATTTGTGACATATTGACTAGAAATCCCATCGATCATATCTCTAGTACATGATGTATTCCATGTATCACTCTTGAGGAAGTACATACCTGACACATCGCATGATCTCAATCAAGAGGTGGCACCAAATGAGAATAACCTCTCCTACTAAGAGAATCCTTTGTTTATCATAGATTGTAAAGAAAAAGTACTCAAAAAAATATAATGCCCCTCAGTAAGGTGTTTTGGAGAAACCACATGTTTTAGGAAGCAATATGGGAATCAGAGGAATTAGTGAAGCAAAGTTAGCATCATCTGTTTTATTGAGGGAGAAGAACATTTTGAGGGCTATGTTTCTAAAGGGAGGATGATTGTAATGACCCAAAATTTTTCTAGTGATAATATATCATTATCTAATTAATTTTTTTATGTAAAATTGTTATATAAAATATGAACTAACATGGTTTAATTTTTTGGATCTTAAATTACAGTTAGGAAATTTTGATCCTTGCTTATATAGCGGTTAAAAAGTGATCACATGAAATTTATAAATATAGGCCTTTAACAAATCAAATATACTCATACAAAGGAAGTGATGACCTAATCCAATAGAATTGATCTATACAAAGACCATTTGTCAAAGCATGGAAAGGAGGTGGTGTCATTGGGCTTCACTCTTGACCATGCCCATGCTGAGCTTCATCACGTTAAGCTCAAACAGAACCTCATAAGGGAGAAGTGAATGTTAAAAGATATTACCACCAGAGAAAAGTTATCCAATCCACCGAAAGAGTATGTCACCATCGCACTCCTTAACCTTCTGAATTATGGATCTATTATAAGCGATTATGTAACAATACCTCAGTACGTTGATTCTATGCATTATTTTTGTATAAAATGAATAATAAAAAATCATTTTATTATTGCTACTTTCTAAATAATTTTTAAAGAAAAAATAGTATTTTTAGTTATTATTCAATTATGAAATCTATTTTGATGAATTAATCAATTTTTTAAATAAATAATATTTAAATAAAATATTAATATTATATTTTTATTAAATAAATAAAAGTGATCGATTAATTTTTATGAATACAATTGATATTTTTATTATCTTTTGAAATCGGTTTTCAAAAAAACCTAAGAATTTCCGATAAATGTTATTTAATATTATTAAGGTAAATATTCACATATTTAGTTATATATTTCGATAAAATGAATATTATATTTGAAATCTATAAGTTGAAATTATCCAATGGTAAATTTTTCCTAATTTTTTCACAACATCAATTTTTTGGGTAAAAATTAAATAATGTTTAAATATATAATTTGTTTTATTACATCATAATCACAAAATAGTGGGTTAATAAAATACTATAAACATAATTTTCTTCCAATATATGATTTATATTTATAATAATTTCATTTTAAGTTTATTTGATTTATTTTAAAAAGCCTTAGTGGACACTCCAAGTCTTATAAAATATTTTACCTTTTTAAAATGATTTCTTTGAGAGTGTGACTAATCTCCATATTATAAAGTCTAAAATTTTAAGAAGATAGGTAATTGGTCTTTTAAAATATTTTTTTCCTCTCCCATTGGTAAAAACCCATTGGAAAAACCATGGTCTTGTTTGTGGTTTTGATTAGTTTAATGTGAGGTTCCCAAAACTAAAATAATAATTAATTTAATATCCTTTCCAATAAAAACCCACCCAAGAACCCAATTCCACTTCAGTAAAAATTTTGATTTCATAAAACGTCTCATATCCTCTCTTAATAGTCCTCCCAAGGCTCTCCAAGCTAAAATTATGCCTCTCTCAAGACACTTCAAAACCTTTCGAGTCACACTTCCAAGTAAGAGATTCCTTGCTTTTTCATTTTATCCATGTTTCATAATATTGTAATGCCATTTTATTTTCAATTTCTAATGTTGGGGTATGTTTAATAACCTCTATAATACTTCCCTATTGATTTTTTAATGATTATAGACCACTTTCTATATCATTAATGGCTCTCATGTACACAAGTTACCATGCCTAAATTCTATATGTAATTTGTCTCTTCTCATTTACAGTCCTGAAATTCTTTTGTATTATGAATCCCAATTACATTAATTATGTTGGTACATGTAATTATATGTCCCCCATACTATATATTTTATGTAAATATGATGAGACACACTTTTCTCTTTCTTTAAACTTTTTCATGAGGTATTTTTTCTCGCCGTTATGCTGCCGAAATATCACTACCATTTTCCAAGCCAAAATATTGGTGTAGAGAATACTATGCCCATTTCTCTGTTAAGGGTATTCACCTTTATGCACATTACCTTATTGATGGATGATTTTAATGTATTAATTCTACATTCCATTAATATTGAATAAATTATGATGTTTAATGAATATATGTTGTATGATCTTCTGGAACACTTAGGCAAAAATGAAATTGTTAAGAATAGATCTCCCTGATAGCACTCAAATGCATTCAATAAAGATTAGTATCATGATACATCAAATTAAATGATTTTTTACTCATCCTTATTTAAGTGAAATGAGGGTTTACTCATTCTCCAATTATAGTGATCATTGGATCATGCTAATACCATGTTAAGTGTAGTCTCCAAATTTCCATGTTATGATAATCATGATATATCATGTCTTTATGTTCATGTTTTTCTTAAAATCCTTTGATATGCATATTTCCGAACATGTCCTCAGGTTATCCAATGAAATTCTATGTATGTGGGAATGTTGAGGTCTTGTAACGGATGATTTCAATAAAGATGTTGTGTTTATGTTTTATGTCCTTATATAATGTTCGTAATCCCTAAAGACACTAGACTTACAGATATTATATGTTATATCAAGTGATGGTTTTATGTAAGAAATAATGTTTATGTGACTAATAATGATGATGGTTGATATAATTTTACATATAGAGATCACATTGACAGTAATTTGATTAACCGAGATGTTATTGATAAAATTGTAGTCTTTATTCAATAATGACATTCAATAAGGAAACTTATTATTTTATTGATGAATATAAGGAATTATTTGTACTGGTTTTGAAAAATGGATCCTTGATTTTATAAATTTATTCAATGCATCTACATGTTCTAATGATATAAAGAAGCTAAAAAAATAAACGGGTTTTTATCTGTAGTTTTTTCCATGTTACGATAGGTCTGAATAATATAGGTTTTCATATTCTTTAAACATGAATTTCCTTAATAAATAACTGACAATATTTAGTTTTCATTAATATAAATCCATTATATTTTTCATAGAAATTTATATGGTTACATTTTTTACAGTTCATTAATTAAATAGTAACTTTTTTAGTTTCTTACCATCCCCCATTGATTTTTCCTTATCCAGTTCATTGAATGACATCTTTAACAATTATATTCCTATTAATGTTTATTTATTAACATTTTTTAATTATTTAATCTTCTTTACAAACCATTATAGATCATTTTATCTCAAAATTATCATGTTTTGTTTTTGAATGAGATAATGAATAAATCATGTAATAAACATTCAAGGATGCAGTTTATTTCACAATATTATGTATAATTATTTTATTTACTATTTTCCATTTAATTATTGGTATCATGTATGTAATATATCATTCTAATAATATAAAATTGATTTAATATTTATGATTTATTCTATGTAATCAAGTATATGAAATAATATAATGCAGCAGCTACATTATTATATGGTAGGGGAATTAGAGAAATATTTTCCATGGCTAAAATGATAGGAAATATCATTTTAATTTTTTTTATACCTCAAAACTCATTTTATCAAATATAATTTAGTGTTGTAATTTCATGTTTATATCTAATCAAAATATAATACTTATCACACATATTTACATTATCTACTAATCATGTTTGATTCATACATCCTTCATATGACACATTATCATCTATTGTCCTACTCTCCATCTGAATCCCCAATTATATTTAAAACATTCATTTTTTATCCTTGAATCCTTTGTGAGTGTAAATATCAACAAAAATATATTAATTCCCCCACAAACTAATATAAAACACATTAATAAATATCTATATATATATTTTATACCTAAAACAATAGTTTGATCTATTATAAAAAATTATGATCTCATAATTTTAACTATGATCCAAAACAATTATTAATTTCAAATATTAAATTATTTCATCTAAACCACCGAAATATACTTAATTCATATACTAATTTATTGTAATTTATATATTATCTCTTCATAAAAATTAACTATTATGGAATTATTAAAACACTCTACACAACTAAAAAATTACATATCTACTTCTAAAAGGTTTTGATCATCGTCATTAGACGATTACTCATTAAAGGGATATAATAATTAGTTGAAATTAATGTTATTTTGTGTATAAACTTATAATTTCTCTCTCCTCCTCATTCATTACTTCTTCTTATTAAATAAGGAGAATATTTCTCTTCTCCCGTTTTGATAATAGAAACACACATCAACTATTAATTTTTACACATTTCATTAATACATGAATAAACAGCTTATCCTCTAACATATCCAAATTAAATATGAGCTATTTAAAACAAAAAAAAACTATAAAAACATTAAATTGTTTATATTTTATGTATATTTTAGTTTTATAATCCCATATTCCTCCATTTTAAAATATTATTATATCAAATGAAATTAGTTTTTTTCACATATGAAAGAGTAACAAGGTACAATGAGGAGGGACGAGTGAAAATTTAAAGTTGATTAAATCTAACCTATCAAAATAAATGTGGATTACAGTGAAAAATATTATATTTTGAAATGATCTCCAAAACATTAAAAACTCAGATGAACATTCTTAAATCAAGTCATTATATTTGGGGAATTATTTTGGAATCCTTGGGATATATAGCCTTCCTTATTTTGAAAACAAATATATACATAAATTATCTTCAATGACAATATTGGAGCATAGTGACATGGAATCATCACACTGTGACATGAGTTATGGTTTTATAGTGATATTGAATAAATAAAAATTAAATATCCATCCCAAATAAAAAATATGTTGAAAATATAATTTCTAATCAAATATTAGGAGACCAGCTCATTGCATGAATAAATATTCATTCGTTTTAGAAAAAACCCTAATATAACTCAAATTAATAAATTCCCATGAACAAAAAAGCATTATTTTATTTTTAGATTGCATAAATTATAAAATTATTTATTAATAATACTCAACACTTCCAAAAATATTCTTCAAACATGACACCCTTGTAGAAATATCATAACTATTATATTGCTTCATAATTCTATGATATTTAAAGGCAAGAAAAGATGGTATTAGATGATCAGTGTGTATAAACATTAGTTATAACAATATAATATCTTTCAACAGAATACAATTTTTTACCATATGAGAACATGGTCATATATAAAAATATACCCAATAATTAATAGACTATAAATCAAAATGAATGGATTAAGGATTTTTCATAATAAGATACATGGTACATATGAATGTTGAATCATCATTAGATAATCAAAAACCACATGATCATCTCATAATAATAATAAATATATTTTTACCATACATATAAGTAGAGGAAATTATTTATGAAATAACTTTTACTACAATTATACTTCTTTAAGACTAAAATTAAAATTAAAATTAAAAAATTAAAATCTAAAATTTAAAAAAGTGAATCAATTCTAATAGATTAAATTTATAAATTATTTTGAATTATTTCTAATTTTTATACACAAAAATAAGTAAAAACTATTTTTCAAAACATTTATTTTTAAGCATACAAATGAATTTATTGTAATTTCATTCATAGTGAAATCCATTACTAAATTGTTAATTTATTTTATCAATTTTATTTAATATTTTTTAAAATATAGTAATTCCATAATATAGATTGACTTTATTGATTATTATAAAATATATTAAATACCTAAAAAATTTAATTTGATCAATATATCTTATGAACATCAAATGAATTTTAATTATTTAAAACCTTTGGGTAGTAAATTTATAGGTACTAGAAAATTTTATTTACATTTAGAAGGAATATTTTCCATATATGATTATAATTATAAAATAATGAAATAACCTTTTAAAGTTAATATATATAATAAGAAATTATTTTAATCCAAACATTTTCATTTATCTAATAATTATTATAGTACTTATAATAATCCTTAATTAACCTTTTCATGGATATACTAAATTGATTTTATAAATTTAAAATTAAATATAATAAATTAATATTATTTATATCAATCCTTGTATGTATTAAATTTAATAAAAATTCCATATTCATGAAAACATTCTAAAATATACTCATTAGAATCAATTATATAATCAAATTTTAATTTCACCCAATTTTTTAGAATATAAGGTAGTTATCAATCCCATTAAATTACCAATTAAATTATTTATTTTTAGAAAATTTGTACTCTCTTCTGTTTGTTGTTTTGGGGATCAGAATTTATACAATGATCCAAGTTAATTTTTAAGAAATATGTGAAAACATATAATGGAATTAAATTATATAAGATTAATTATATTTATCCAGAAAATTATTTTCTTTCAATGGATATATTTGAGGACTTGTATACCTCATTACATTCATTAGTTAAAATTTATCATTATCCATTTTTTAGTTTCAAAATAAAATTTTGGTACGGAATTTTATCTTCTCTTAAAGAACATAGATTCATCAATCAAGAATATTTGTTGTTTTTTTATATAAGATATGTAAAAATAAATATTTATAAACAATAATTTCATTAAAAATATAGAATAATATATTTAATTCATTAATAGTCATACATAGAACACATCAATGACCTGGAAAATGCTATCTGGAATCCATAAGTTATAAGTAAAATTCTTATTATGATCAATATTATCATTGTAAATTATATATTTATATAGATAAAATTACCCTTATTTAATAATATCATTATTTTCTTATATGAATATATCTATAGAAGAAGTCATCAGTGAACATAAACTTGTAATCTCTTTATAAATCATTATCATTACTTTAATATTGATTTATGGATGTTTTGATGTGATCTTAAGTAGCACTAAGCTTATCTTACATTTAACTATATAACTCATGTAAAAATACAAATTACTACACACCTTAATAACAATATTTTGTTGTTCTAAAAATATATCCATAGAGAACCTAATATGGATCCACCTAAATCACCTAGTAAAATTTATTGTTATAATAAAACATTACTATAGTATGGTGTAGATCTAAACAACCTTTCACGTCAATTGAAAATTATCATATCACACCCTCATGTTTCTAGATAATTCATTCATATTGGTCAAATTTTTTGGGGTAATAGGAAATACTTAAATTGAATAATTAATTAAGACCAAATTGATTATTTTTCTGTAACACTAAGGTAAACATCAAATATCATCCAATTACAACTGGGATTAGTACTCCATGAATTCTCACAAATTAATTATTGAATATCCTAGAATGTTTTAAATTTTATAAATCCTCTATGATTGAAAAAAATCACTATCATTATTGGGATGTCTTGCATAAAACAAATTATGTAACTTAATTTTGATTTCATATAGTCTATTATATTAAAATCATGGGAAATGTTTTCCAATTTACATATAGTTTTGGATAATGATTCATCATACTATTAATCATATACTATAATATATTAACTTGTTTTCTATAACATGAAATAATAAATATAATTTATAATACAACTCTCCATATATTCCCACCAGATATACTCCTTGATATATATACATTAATTTTTTCATTCAGAATAGAATGATAATAAAATTATTTGTTCCTTATCCCATAGATAATTCATTATTTATTTTATTTTTTTGAGAGATATGCAGTTCTTGAATATTATCAACCCATAATAGTCATAATTGAATCATATAACAATATATTTATTCTTTTACAGAACCAAAATCTCCTTCTATGGTTCTTTAATGATCACACAGATGTATGTTTGAATATTAATTTGTGTAAGAGAGTATCTCTCCCATTCCATCATTGTTTTGAGATATATCCTCTATAAATAAAATAACTATTGACTCTTGATAAATCCTTATCATACAGAAACTAAAATTGTTTTTTTACCCATATCATTGGCCACCATGTTTGGATACCTATTGTGGTTGTATACTGTGATATAATACTTTTTTATCAACTCCAACTATATCATATAGTCCATATAAACTCTATATGAATTTATACTTCATTATTTTTTGGATCTATATAAATATATCAAAATATTTACAGCAAAGATAATGTTTTAATTTTTTTATTGAATGTATTAAAATTTTTACTTCCATATCATGTGTTATGTGAATTTTCAAAATAATCATAAATTATAATGAGGAATATTCTACTAGCATGTGATTTTGTATGAGAAAACATAAAATTAAAATCATTAATTATCCACTATATAAAAAAATTCTTTACTTAAGTGTAGTTTTATAACATACTGACCTTCTATTTAGCTACTATAAATATTCATTTAATTATTCTATAAAAAGTAATATCACCCCATTATATCAAATCATTGTTATTGAACTTGGTAATAGTCAAAAATTTATAAAAGTGATAAAAATCAGATATTTTATATAATCAAATTAATTATATTTGTTACTGAGGATCGTCAGTACATTGTTAAATAATATCATCATTTTAGTGATATACATATATAAAAATTCTTATAATAATATAACCAATTAATTATACATTATGTATCTAGAGTTATCACTTTTTTATTCTAGAAATATGAATTCTCCATCCTCATGCTCATCAAAATGTCATCAAATTGTCATTATTATCTTTCTTTCCCTTGTATTAAATGAGATTATAATATATAGAGATGACCAAAAACTAGTCATGGTAATTTTAAATGACTATATTTATTAGATCCATAATGATATAGGGTAAAATTGTTTTTCCAAATTGAATTTCTAAAAATTCGAAGTTATGTTAATTTTACAAAAATGTATATTTGGTATATTAATGTTTTTACCCATACATTATGATATCTAGGTAACAGACCAATCATAGAAAATTATTTTGTTCCATATATCTTATCAATTAAGCCATCAATATGTGGAAGACTATAGTTTTTCACAATTTAGGGGAACACTAGGATATTAATCCAGGAATACCATAATATATCCCAAAAAAAATGCATATAATCAATATATATATTCTTTCTAAACATTTTAAATATACTCCCCTCTTGAAGAGTTTTCTTATAAATATAATGGAAGACATTTCAATTATAGATTCATGTTCGTTTTAGATACCCATGCTCTAGTTATCATAAATAGTATAATAATCTCACAATCTACATAATACATCACACAACTAGTTTCATATCCTATGGAATAATATGATTAGTGTCTTTGATATTAGGTCCACAATCATATTATTTTACTAATCTGATGAATGTTTTCCCATTTCAATTATCCTTCATAAAATATCATACATATATCCTATAAGATGATCGTCAAAATAAAATAGGAATAGGAAATATAAGAAAGGGTTAAGATAAGATGCATAGTAAGGGTAAAGCATAACATAAAATGATAGAATGTTGGAAGAAGAAATAAATATCATAATAGATCAAAATACATTATATGATAATAATAAAATACTATATAGTAACATAATATCATAGAATGGTTATTATGGAAGAAAAAAATGTGACATGGCACAAAACACATACCAATATTCATATAAAATTATACCTTTGAATAAAAGTAAAAAAATATTTTAAAATTTACACATAATAATGATAAACTAATATTTCATGAACATGAAATGCCTCATGATAATTTATCATAAACAGATGAAATATTTTTAAATTTTCCATAAAATCTGAAAGGGAAAATTGTGAGAGGGATCATGTTATTCCAATATTTATGTGAAAAGTACATATTTCATAAATTCCAAATAATGTGTGGAAAACCATCATTCCCATGCTAATGTGACGAAATTCATTATATCCATTCTTAACTATATTATGAGATATAATAAGATCCCATTGAATTTATGTGATATATTTTACCCCCACCAATAATCATACACACATATGTGTCCCACTATAAATCAATCATAATATGATAAATAACCCATAGAAAAAGATTGTTTTTCTTATATATTACAAATACATCAGATAACTTTTAAATAAAATATCATAGAATATCAAAAATATCATTTATTTAATCCTTTTATATCATAAAATCTTATAAAGGGTGAGGAAAACATTACTTAATGAATGAAAATCCATGGTGGATAAATAAAAAGTTACAATAAAAAATCACTAAACCATTTATAACAAAAATGTAAAAATAAATTTCAAAACATGACTTGTGAAGTTATAGATAATTATTTTGAATACATTAATATAAATTTATTTAAATATTCAATCCGTGATAATAAATAATTGATAGAAAATGTGAGATGTATTTTGTTCAAAATATTTACTTTTATAAAAAATAATTAATAATTTATACATGGATAAGATGTAAAGTCAACAAAAATGTCAGTAAAAATAAATTTCAAACATGTTAAATTGAATTACTTGTTAATAATGTAATATATAAATGGTCATAATGCTTCCAAATTAATATTGAAAATAATTTCAAAAATTTAAATTTAAAAAAAATAATCATTAATAGTGTAATAATTAAAATTAAAATGTTGTTCTAAAATTAAAACAAGGAATGGGTGATTATATTTTTATTTTGAATGTATTTAGAAAGCATGTGATCCTTTTTAAAACACATATCATTAAATATCTTTTAATAAAAATGATTATTTAAAATGAGATATGTTGAATATATAAAACATTGGAGATAAAAATAAATTGAGTTCACATTAGGTATAAAATAACAATTTTGGGTCCTAAAAATATATACATTGATGAAAAATAAATTAAAAGTAATGTGAATTATTAATAATTAAAATCATTTGTAACTAAATATTAAAATAATTGAAGAAGGTGAGTTTTCTGTGAAACATGATTTCAACAATAATTAAGGTTTCAAATAATTCAAGAATGTTAATTAATTAAAATAGATAAATCATGATATATAATAGGAAAATATGAGTTATTATAACATAAGTATGATATTGGGGTATTGAAAATATATTACGACAATCATTACTTTGGAATCAACTGTATTTGGAAGCCATAAAATCATATTTTCAATAAATAAAATGGGTTAAAATAATATTTTTTTCCAAAATACATTTATATGAAGTATATACACAATATAAATTATAATTATGTTAAAAACATTAAATTTTGTATTGTAGAAGATTAATGGGGATGATAAACCATTGCTACCTTCCAATATTATCAATAATGCCAATAAGGGAGAGTGGAAATGGCATAATCATTGTAAATAATGATAAATAATTATATCATGATACAAAATGAAAATAGGGAATAATTTACTCCATATTTAATTAAAAACTGAGTATAATATAAACACATCCTTGTGGATTTTAATTTGAGGCAAAGAAACCCTTATATCGTTTCCCTACATTGTAGAATATACCCTCATATCGTTTAAAAACACAAAATTGTATAATATACTATTTGATAATGATATTCATGCAAGAATTATTTATAATTTTCATTTTTAATTATTATAATTATGTTTATTGGAATCATTTTTCATTGTTTCCCATATCATGTATTTATAGTTTTAAACATTTGTTATAGTATTGTAGGATTAGTTTCTGGTATAATTCATCTTCAGTATTTCAAAATATAAGGTAAAATAAAGTTATTTCATTGTATGAATTATAATGAATTCTATTTTTAAAATTAACATCCATTAGTATATTAATCATTATAATAGGAGATGAAATTGATAAACAACATTCATTGGATGTTTTCAATATATCAATATTGTTTTCCGAATTAATTATTTCAATATTATTTTATCCATTTTATAAACGATAATAAATTCTACACATATTTATATCGTAATTTAAATTATTTTTTTCATAATTAAAAATGACATAATTTTATTGAATTATTCCTGTAGGTGGTAAAAAAGAAACAAACACGAACACATTTTTACTCAGTTTGTGATTATGGTAAAACATGTGTATCAATTAAAATTATATCATTATATTTGTATAATATTGATATTAATATTATAATTCATTATTTTTAAAAATGCTATATTTTTTATGGATAAATAATAAAAGACTATGGAGAAATGAAAAAAGTTTCTTCATGGATGTGATAGTCGACACAACATACAATTATTGTTATCGTTACTCAATGAATATGATTGGTTAATATTGAATTTAAGTGATAATTTAGTAATAATTAATAAATATTATAAATATTATTTATTCTTCTACTCTATCGTGAAGAACATCCATAATACGTGTAGATGAAAAACTAAAAGAATCATTTCCTGAATCAGATAATATTTACACACACACTAATGTGGATTGTCATTTATCATAGTAGATGAAATAAAATTTATAATTATTGTGATATTATTTTTATAATTTATAAAAACAGTAATTATTATTATTTTTTAATACATAATTATTATTTTTAGTTTATAAATAAAATAATAATAATATAAGCAATAAGAATGATGTGATTTCTATGTTAAGATACAAAATTTCCACTTAATAAAGAAATAATATTTGAGGGAGGTTGGATAATTTTATGTTAATAGGTGAATTATCATTTTTAAATTACATTAATGCAATGATATATTTGCAGTTGATCAAGGATTTTTAAAATATTATGTTTTTATTGAATTTGTTTAATGACCCAACTTTTTTAAGTTGTAAAGATGGACTTTTACTTAGAAAAGAATAGTATGTATGGGGTATGAATAGAAATGAATTAATTATAGGTGATTTAGGTGAGGTGTGGTTGATAAGTAATATCTGAAATTATTTATAACTAAAAAGTGTATAATATAAGTTTTGAGGATCATGTTAATTTAGAAAAACTCGATCAATCATAGATTAATAAATTAAACACATATAACTAATAATTAATGAAACATATGATCATTTATTTTATTACTCAAAATTCTATTATGCCCATTTTACAAAATATATTCATAATTAATCATAGTGTGAGCACTCTTTATCATGAATAAATTTCTAAATAGTATATAGTTATATTTTAATTAAAAACATATAATGTGTAGAATTAGTTTTCATTAAATATTGGAATTTATCATTACTTTTTAATTTAATTATTTTTGATCATTTAAAAGTTAACTGTTTTTTAATTAATTACTATATATTTTTAAATAAAATATTTTATTGTTTATTAAATATTAATTAATTAAATTTAAAACAAAATATAATTATTAAATTATATTCTTTGAAAAATAATCATTTTGTTATAATAAATAATATTTAACAAAGGTTACATTATAATTTTTCATAAAATAAATCTACCATATGATAAATAATTTGAACAAAAAATTTTACTTTTTAAATCGATTTCATTTGATTCAATTAATAAAATATAGTTTCAAAATACTTATGTATATTATATTTAAATTAAGATTTTAAAAATTATTTCTTTTGATATAAAATATGAAAATAATTCAAATATAATAATTTAAATTAGATAGTGATACATAAAATAAATATACATATCCAATATAAAGGATTGCTAATATTTTGGTTATTATTAAATCAATGTATACTATAAAATTAATTGAATTTTAAAAATAGTATTTCTTAGTATTTATATAAAAATTAATTACTTTATTAATATTATAAAAAATCATATTAATATAATATGACATTGGAAATTTAAAAAAAATTAATATTTTCAAAATAACAATCTGAAATTGATAAATTTAAATTAAAAAATAAATTTTAGAAATATCTGAAATTTTTTTATAGAGAATATGGTTTTTTTGTATTTGAACAATTCTTCTAAAATTATTCTTAATATTAAAAATATTAAAATTGAAAAAAAATATATCTAATTCATATTATTTATAAATATATATTTATTTAGCATGTTAGTTATTATAATTGAGTTTAATATTTAAGGACAATTTTTTTATCATAAATATATATCTATATAATCATGTAATGAAATTTCATAAATATAATATCATCTTTTATAAGTTCTAATTATGTAGATCCATTATAATGGTTTATATTGTATTTTTTTGGTGTTGTGTCTGTAGAAAACCATAAAACACAATATTTATTTACGTTGGAAAACATGGTTAATTATATTCTACCATACATAAATAATCTATATACACAAAATTCATAAACAATTATTTGATGGAATAGCTAAAGTATGAAAACATAGTGACTTGAATCCATATAAGATCTCCAATATCAGAGAAAAAACAAGAAAAAATATTCATTTACTATACATTTCTTGTTAATGTATCTCATAGCTAGGTATTGCTGCCCTTGTGAAGGATCATTTTGTATTCATAGATTTATCATAGTGTGAATTTCACTATTATATTGTCTGATTTTTTATAATGTTTTCCCCCTTATATAAATTAATTTATATAAAAAAATAATATTATCTAAGATATTATAAAAATAGGGTATTTTTTGGAGCATATTATGATATGAAAAAAAATATTTTCATAAATATAAATATAAATTAAGAAAAAATTTTCATTAAAATATATATCAATAATAGTAGTGAGATGATGTTGTTTGAAAACATAATAGAAATAACCAGGTTGATATAACTATATTACATCCACTAATTTTTTATCAAGGGTTTTTGAAACCTAATTACCATTTTCCACTTCATTGTTAGTTATTTAAATGGTTATATCTTTAAACCAATACCAAAGATGATGTGGATTCCAAATATCCAAATAAATACAATTACAAGGTTATTATTCTGGATATTTCGTTAGTTCGTTACATATGAGATATTTAATAATTTATGGATCCTTATCATTATTTTTATCTTCTTTCCTGGTGTTAACTGATGAGTTAATTTTCCCTCAACAGATTGATTCATGATGTCTTATTTAACACAATTTAATAAAATTTTATTCCCCTCAATGTAATTCCCATTTTATTCTTCCAAAATTATTGGCATATCAAAATGTTAAAAAATATACATCATCCTCATAACATAATGATTCATATGAATCCATTTTTTTCTTCAAATATTGTTTTGGAATGTTGGTTGTGTTCTCATTTTAAATCATATTATTAGGTAGAATGATTGTAAAAAACATAAGGTTTCTCACTCCACCTCCCATAATGAATGTTTTTTCATTTAGGGAGTCTCGTCATTATCCCTTTCACCCATGGATCCATCTCGATCTATCCATTTAAAAATTCAAAATTCATGAATTGAATTATAATGCATTACCTGGATGGGGATATTATCATAATCATAAATGGAATTCAACCATAAAAGGTAATATTCATTGAAAGTTCCATTTTTTCATGTGTTTTCATTAGTACTACCTATATCTATTTTAGATTTACCTATATTAATTTAATTTGGGTTATCTTACATTTCATAACATACTATATCAAACTATGTTTGAAATCAATCCTTTGAAGTGGTTTATTTTTATCACATGATCAATTAAATTATTTTCACTGAGAGTGTTGATCATAGTGTTATATAATAGGTCCACTCATTCATTATCTTGGTGATGATCGTTTCATTGTCCAACCAATGAGTTTTTCGATTATTACCCTTATATTCATATATAATATATCATTATCAACATGTTGTGTCATGATTTATATATATTTCAATGGAAAACTATGCCCTCAATTCCTAACCAATATCGTATGTTATCATCCTATACTTAGATATAGTTCTTAGAATTTAACTCATGTTCTCTAAAATAATCAACAAAATTTATAAACAAATATATGAAAATAAATAATAAATCATATGAAAATAAATATACTGATTGATGATATGAATACAAAAATATTATAATAATATTATGATCAAAATAATGCATAACTAAAAGAATTTCATAACCCAAGTGTCAAATATATTATTATAATAGGTAATAACTATACAATCATCTTAATTTTATAAAGAGAAAAATATTTCCCCATAAAATTTCCCTTATTTTTGATATTTTTTTCTTTCTCAATTAAGGTAATCATCTTCATAACCCATAGATTTGAATTTAATGAATATGGTGTTCATAAAAACATAGTAAAGGTAAAACATATCAAAACATTAATGAATAATAGATAAAAGAATAATTATCACAAAAGATCAGTGTTCATTTGACTATAACCATATAACATTACAGACTAATATAAGAACCTAAAAATATCATTTTGGAAGCAAAAAATTTGCGAAATGGATTAAACCATGTATGATTATCCAAATAACATGAGCGTGTGATATAAAAGTGCATAATACATTTAGAATATATGAATATTATTCAAAACATGGCATTTCATGTACAATAAATCCATCATGAAAATTAATAACGACATGAAGAAAAAATTCGTAATATGGCACAAAAACAAGAATAAGAAAACAGGTGTGAGTAAACATGGTATTCCAATGCTTATGTGAAATATATCATCATTTTCATGATTGATAATTTTTTGGAAACCCAAAATTCCCACATCTATTTAAACAATATTGTTATATCCATGGTAGAGAATCTCATGATATATAATCCAAAACCAATGCATTTTTGCGAGACGTTGGACATTATCTTCCATCCATATATATTTTTACCCCTTAAAATCAATCAAAATCATATCATAAATAATTCATTAAAAATAATTAGATTATTAATCCTTTAAAAAAACATCATAAAACTGAATCATAATAGACAATATGATATATAAAGTAAAATTTAATATATGGAATCATATCATAAAATCATATGGTGGTGATAAAAAACTACATCATAAAATAAAAAAAATGGAATAGAAAAAATAACTATAAAATAAAAAATTTCTCCAAAAACATTTATAAAATTGATGTAAAATTATAATAATAAACATTTTTTAAACGGAATGACACACCGTTAAAAGTCATTAACATATATAGATCTAAATAAATCATCTTTGAAATGAAATAAATATCATAAGAAATTATAATTGAAAATAAATGCAATACCAACACTTTTAAAATAATATTTAATATTAGATTGCAATAAAGGACAAAATCTGATCAAAAAGGGAAGTGAAAATACATTTAAATCTTTTTCTATAAAAAAATTTATTATTTGGGAATTGAAAATAACATAATTTTCTTAAATAGGGATGTGAATAAATAGTATAACATTTTTTTAAAAAAATTAATCATTAATATTTGAAACATTGAAAAATATATATTAGTCATCAAAATAAAAATATTAGTGGCAGATAAAACCTTTTATTTTCAAAGATTCAAAAACCATTTTAACCCTTTCCAAACCTACATCCTTAAATATGATAAAGAAATAAATTATATACAATTAAAAAATGTGACTAAAAATATCAATAAAGATAAAAACATTTAATCTTATGCTTGAAAAATTCAAACATTGGTTTGTGTGAAAATATAGACATAGAAAAAAATCCATTAAAAAAATGTTAGTTATTTTTAAAAGTTTCATCTTAACAAATCATTAACATAATTGAGGATGGTTTATTTTGTGTAAAACATTATTTCATTATAAAATATGTATTTAATACAATATAAAATCCACAAATCTTTGTATATATTGACATATATATAAAAATTAAACATAATGATGAGTGATTATGACCCAAGGAAGGCAATTTTGTCATGAAAACCTTAATGATATTATTAATTTTTTAATAAAAATAAAATAAATGGCTTAATGTTATGTGTTTATATAATCCAATTGTAAATAATCATTTATTCAATCAAAATGAATTCTTGTGATATTTATACTTCACTGGATTAGGATATTGGGGAAAAAAATTAATTCTTATCTAAATAAAGTGAAGATGAGATGAAAAACACATACAACCTCAGTATTGTTTAAATCAAAACACCAAGAGATGATGAATATGGGAAAATTTAAATGGTTAAATTTTATTAAATATTGATAGAAAAATAAAATTTTGACATATTTACACCAAAAAAATGAATCATGATGTATTACATATGTTTGTCTAAATGAATTCTAATTTTAGAAAAAGAAACCCTTGGATTTTTTAAATCATTGTTAAATGCACTCTATTTTAATATAAAAAACAAAAATATATTAATTGAATATTTTAATAAGTTCATTATTCCTAAAAATTAATATAATTTTAATTTATAATCTTTATATATAAGTAGATTAGTTAAATTTATCTCATTTTCTCACATTGAGTTTTTATAGTTTTCTCTGTTTGTAGTAATATTTTAGGATCATTGATTGTGTCACTAATTCTAGAAATTTCATTATTTTAATTTCATTTATGACAAAATAATTTATTTCATATAATTATTTCTTTAGTTTAATTTTATTTACAGGATATTTGTAATCTTAATTATATAATATCAAATTAACAATGAACGTTATTTAGGGATTTTCAACCTACAGAGGGTGTTTTAATAATTAATAAGTATAATATATCTTTTTCCATTAAAAAATTATTTTAAAATATTTATTTAATACTACTCCAATAATTATGTATCTATAATCTTCCATTACATAATTTCATTCCATTATTGTAATAGTTTTTAAAAATGACCTAAAAATTAATTTGTATTTACTATATTAGTGAGTATAGATAAATAGAAGTTTGTGTGATCATAATCCAATTATAATAAAAGTGTAATGATAATAAACATATTCACTTCAAAATTTGTATATAATATATATATATATATATGTATTTATAATAAAAAGTAATAAAAAACAATTCTTCCTGATGACCTTAGTCCATAAAACACATTATTATCATTTACATTACTCAAAGAACGATAAAACATGATTTGTGTATTAGGTAGTCATTTGTTAATCATTAATAAATTATATAAATTGAATTTATTCACTAAGTCTATCATTATGACTATCTGTGAGAGGTGATGAAGAAATAATGAATATGTTGCAGTATGAGATGGTGATCCATGCACAAACAATAATAAATAATAGTGTTGTTATAGTTGATGGAAGATAAAAAATAAAAGTTCAAAAAGTAATAAAATAATATCACAACACACTAATGATTCTGAGGATTTTTATAAAATTGTTATGGCTAGTTTGAATGTAGAATAATGAAAAATATTTTATAAGAATGAAGTTATATATATATATGGACCATAATGTTACTCTTGATGATGAAGTAATATTTTAGAGGAATATGATAATTTGTGATTATAATGGGATTTATATATTTTCACATACTTTATAGATATGATATTCAGTAACATGTTCTTGTAAATTTATAAATAGGAGTTGAGTATCGAAATAGAGAATTTGATCCACCATTTATAAGTGGAAATAACTGACATTTCCATTGAAATGAATGGTAAATATGCGGTAAGAATTCAAAGTGGTGATTTTATGGTGAGTTAGGTATGGTAATATTAGTGATACATGTATTTAAGAATTTAAAACAAAAAATTTGTTTTCAGATGGTATAAAGGATATGTTACATTATGAATATTCATCCCACCATTGATTCATTATTTAAACACTTACTACACTTAATTAAATATTAATCGTGTACCGTAATATATATATATATATAACCTATTACAGTTTTGAAATATATTTCTTGTATTATAAAAAAAATTGAATTCATTGGACACCAATTTAATTTATTTTATTAAATATTAAATCAACACTAAAAATTTTATAACTAGAGTTAAACAATCACATACAATACTAATTATCACTATTCAAATAATTAGAATGTAAAATTAATTAAAATTTGAAAAATTTATATTTATTTCATTAAATTATTATATAAATTTTTTTATTAATTAAATATATGTGATAGATGATGCCAACCAATGTTCATTAATAACAATAATAATGATATATTCACATAGAAACATAAAACCAAATAAAAATTTTTCAAGAGACACAGCTGAATTATAGTGTCCAATGATAATAATAACAAATATATTAAAATAATCTAATAATCTAAATAATAAATCAAAAAACTAGTTTCACATTCTGAAGATGAAAATGTTTAGTATCATAGATATTCTCTACGTAAACATACTAACTTACTACAATTATGATAAATTAACTACCTTAAACATCTATTATACCCTTTATTAAATTTATCACACTATAAAATCAACAATATAACATGGGGATAGGAAGAATACAATAGTGGAGAGCTCATATATAATGCCACAACCTTAGAAATTACATAATCTTGAGTTAATTCCCGAATTCAAATTGAGGTTTTTCTTAGGTTTAGAGTATTAATGTATTAGGCTATAACTATTACATTACATTTCAAAAATTAAAATCTAGACACTTTACTTAGTATACATTTTTTTAAGAAATAAAATCTCTTTGAAAATGTAACATGTCTAGTTCAATGTTTTAGACAACATGTCTTTTCCCTGATCCCATCCTTGACCATATTCATCTTTATGATGTGTGAAAAACATTTCAAAGCATGGTATGAGCTTAAATATCTCACTATGGGCTACAAAATAATGATTGAAAACATCATCTCATCAATATATTAAAATCAATGAAATCATATTTTTCAATCATAACATTCCTTATGAAATCATAAGATTTATAAATAACACATAGAAATCATAACTTATAATGGTAACTTGGGGAATACATAACATGAATACATTGTATCTATTAGAGCTACATAGGGAGTTACGTTGGAATACCCATCACATTATATTAAATAAATATTTGGGGAAACATTAACTTTTACTTCCATAATGTTACCCAATGAATTTGAAAGATTTCTTGTTCTCACTCACCTTAGGATTATCACAGAAACAACCACATACATAATCAATTTCCAAGAAACATAATGTATTCATAACACAGAAAACATACCTAAAGGAAAGATATCATTTCCACATTTCAATAAAAATCTATCATTTAAATTTATTTACATAACCAATCCATTATCAAAACATTTTTCAATACAAAAATATTTTAAAATGGTATAGGTTATTTATTTTTTTCTTAAAAACGTTATGGTTTATTATAGAAGACATAGATAAAATAATACTCATGGTCGTGGGAAATTTCATTGTCACCACTGAAGTAAAAAAGGAAACATTTTTTCTGTCTTTAAATAAAACGCCTCTTAGAAACATAATCCCATTGTATGAAATTAAAATTAAAATTATTTTATACATTGTATAAAAGAATGTCATGTATAAAACACAATATGCCTCAATGTAATGATATTGTGACGAATTCACATACAAAGATCTTATCATTATATTAAAGATAAATCAATGAGTTAATTATGTGTGAAAAATAAGAATAAACACAATATAAGTATAAATTAATTGTAAAACAATCATAGTACATTCACTCATATTCATAGGACAATAAAATAAATATGTTTAATTTTTATCCAGAGAACTGAAATTGGTTTATGTAGTTCCCTTATTGAAATTCGATAGCTTAACAATGTCACTTTAAAATTTAGAAAATTAATTGATGAAAGAGGAAAGGTTTTGTCTTCATTTGGACATAAAATAACTTATACAAAAATACATGATTTGAAATTTAATGATATAACATGAAATAAGTCTTTGACTAGAAGAGTACAGTGAAAGGTTCACTTACCGATTTGGTAATATATGAAACAAACACCCAAGAAGGAAGGATCATACAATTAAGATTTAAATAACCCTAAATTAATGTATATTACCAAAATAATAGAATCATGGGAAATACATACACTACACAAAACAGAAATAGTATAAAATATAGAATGAATCTCATTGGAATAAAAATTGAGATGAAAACCCCATACCACATGTCCGACATGACTAATTTATTCCTTAATCTTCGTGAATAATATACTTATGTCAGTTTCTACTTGAATAAGATATTTTAAACATTTATTATTCTATTTCTGTCAATTATTACCATTCTATTATTATTATTAATTAATTGAGTTCATATCGTATATTTGGTCAATGTTCGTAATTTGAGTTTAAAAAAATAATTTGTTAAAAATTATTATTTTTACATGTTGTAAAAATTACATTATCTCCATATTGATATTCATTATATAGATATCTTATATATCATATATATTTAGTATATATGTATCTATATCAGTCTATGACATTTTTACAAAAGAAATAAAATTCACCGTTCATGGAGACGGTAAGTCGTGCGTACACATGATCTCTACATTCAGTTCATTTTTTAATTTTTAATGAAATTAGAACATAATGATACATAAGTAGATTATAATTCTTGTATAATAAAATATTTATTTAGGTTACATAATTTCATTAACACCATATTTTATACATTCCATGTATGGTATGAATGAGTCATATCACATTCAGGGGGCGGTAGTCCACACTTCGTAAAATGAAATTATCATGTATATACAACATGGAAAGAATAATGGTATGATATAAAAAAGGATTACATAAGCATTATAGATAAAATAAATTATAATATATATCAAAAGGACTTATATGAATACTAGAGTAAAATCAGTTAATATAAGAAAACTTAACTAATGATATTTGATGATATTAACATCCAAATTATTCTATTGAACAAACTCTAAGAATATCCTCCAATGTATGAATTTTTCGCTCTCTCTATCTATAATATTTAATATGGATTTCTATGTTAAAATTTAATTCTCTATCCAAAATTTTTTGAATGCCTCTCCAAAAGATATAGGTGAACCAATAATCATTGTTACAAATAATGGAAACACAAAATCCATGTAACCTAATAATATATCTGAGTTACTGTACGGATATCTGATCCAAATACATAGTATATAGAATTGGAATGAAATCTGTGGATTTATGAAACTGATCAATAATAAACCAAATCAAATATTACCAAGATAAGTCATTTATAGTCCAACCACGAGGTCAATAGTTATATTTTACCATTTCTAATCTAGAACTTGAGAATGATGAAGAATCCCCTTTCGTAGTTTTAACTCATATTTAACAAGTTTACATGTCAAAAAATTATTATTATGGTATGAAATATCTATATTCATTACACCCACTAATAATAAACTAAAAGTACTCAGTACATCTTAGTACTCCAAGGATGAACTAAAAGTGGATAACGTTGAGGTTTACACAATAGTTCATTCATTACGTGGGAATCACATGGTTCACAAAATATATTTTAAAATATAAAAATAAATTCATTACCAACATAAAATTGTGGATACATATATTTTTCAAAAATTCAACATTGTGTGGTAACCTCCGTCTTTCTTCTTTGTTTGTTTAATTCAATGTTATTAAGATAATTGCACTTGAACTTGTAACAAAATATTGGAATATCCTTCAGTGACAACTTACATTCCAAAATTCATCTAATCAATACTCAAAGGTTCATGTTCAAAACTTAACATGATTAATGTATCATAATGTATTCATCTAAAGGTAACACCCACATTAATTTATTTATTTGGCGTGTAAATTGATCGTGTAATCCTAATCCTCTATTTTTCAGGCCATATTCCTTGTTTAATGTCTAATTCCTTATTAGTTAATATATACATCAAACATTTATGATCAGTATATATTTCACATTTGTCTTCTTATAAATGATTCCTCTAAATTTTCAATGAAAACCCCATAGATTCAAATTATATATCATATGTGGGAAAATTTAACTCATGAGGACTCTGTATTCTTGATTCATGAGAGCATACATGACCCTTCATTAGAACACAACCACATCCCTACAATGTAGAATCATTGATAATGAAAAAAATCACCATTTCTATAATGTGTGGTCAAAACTAAAGAATTCACAAATCTCTTATCTAGTTCATGAAAACAAAAAATCACATTATTTTAACTAAATAAACTGAAACCCTTTTGTGTTATCTTTTTATGTGGGATGCATAACCATTCATAGTGTTTAATAAACTGTTCAAAAAAACATTTTACTCCAAGGAAACTACGAATCTTGGTACCATTTAACGAATTTTACATTCATCGATATTTATTATTTTGGAAGGATAAACTATTTTAACATCCTTATTTTTAACTAAAAAAACATTAAAATCTCATGGTTATGTGATAGGATGAATGAATCCTTTATCATGATACTATTGGAAATAATTTATCAATTCAAGAAGTTCTACATGATTCATTAGATAAAATGTTTTTCAAATTTGAATTCCATCAGGAACTAAGTCAATATTAAATTAAACATCCTAATCAGGTATAACACTAGGTAACTAACCAAGAAAAACATGAAAGTATTCATTTACAAATGTAAATTAATTAATCTAAGATGTTCCACTATATTGAACAACATCAGAAATATAATGTTCATTTCCATATTTTAATATTATATTAGCTTCCTAATATGTTTTCAATTGTATATATAATTTTTTAAAAACTGAAGCTCTTTCCAAAAAACTAAATATTCAAATTTATAATATGTCTTTGCAAGATAAACAAAAATAATATCCATTACTAGAATGACATGAAACTCTACTCAGGGTAAAAAATTGTTTTAAATGTTATTTTATTTCAAAATGTCAATATGAATATTATTATAATGTTGTTTTATAAAATTTCCTCCATGAAATTTTAACTAAATGTTCTAGTATCATTTATTGAGGTGAAATTTCAAATAAAATAGATAATTTATAAAAAATAATGAATTTTTTGTCACTGTATAAAACAATACATTTGAAAAATATGATTAAAAATTAATATACCTAATATCACATATTTGGATGTCACAAAATCTACTGTCGTAATGAAAAAGGATCTCACTACACCTTTCAACATATAATTTGTCTTCATTCACTATCTCAACAATTTATTTGGGTATGAAATTGGTTAAGGTGGCATTTCACCACATATAAAATATTATAAATTTTGAATAAAATAATTAATTTTAAGATCATTTTCATTGAAATCTCAATCCATTTGTCCAACAATAACAAATCAAAAACATGTACATGTTTTTTATGGGATTATCAATGGTTATATTTCAAACACATATAATAAACTAGAGATTTTACTTTCATACCATAATTTTTCATTGAATGACATTTACCAATTGATTTCCATATTGAAAACTTGTTATATTTGTTTTAAATGTACACATGATCATTATTAAATTTAATTTCTATCCTCTCCTCGCATCATATGAGTTTTCTCAAAATTTCAAATTCATGGGAGGACAATTCCATTCAGTATCATGGATTCTATCCATATGAAAATCGATTTATGTTTCAATCTAGATCCTGAATATGTTATCAAGCATTACTTATTAATAGGGTGATTTTTTCTTCATACATGAACACTTAATGCTCATCATTTTGTTTCAATTCAAGGAATTTATTTTCCATCATTGGTCGAACAAGCTAAGTAAAATTTTATTCAAGGTAATTATTTCTAATTTCATCACATTTGATGTTATAGATCTCACTGATATCAATGATATTTTTAACCATTTACCAACAACAGTAATCTTTACCATCAAAAATAATATTTTCAACACTAGCAATTATAATATCTTTTGATTCCAGTACATCAGTTATATTTTCATGGTATTTAATATATCCTTTGGCCACAACTAGGTCACAAGATCTACTAAAATCAAGAGGGAGATTCCTTACAAAATGTTCTACTACCATCATATTTAATTGTTGTAGTTATATTAGTTTGCTTATTTTTTTCTCACCACTAATTATTTCTTATGTCAACTAATACGCTACTATCATAAACCCATTTGTTCCAATCCCTAACATTAAATTAATTAAATTTGAAATGATATCTTCCTCTTGGCTCCAACCAACATCAACTTAACTGTTTCATCCCCAGAGTCCTATTCTGGACAGATATATAATAGATTAAGCATCATCGTAATCACTTATTTCTACATACAAAAGTTATAAATAATATATTGTATTTTGGTAAAATCATACAAACCCAAAAATATATCAAATTCATGCTCTAATAACAACTATAAGGACCCATATTTAAATATTATATAATGTATTAAATTCCATTAGAATTAAATTCACTACATTCATAAAGAATGTTTTTCTTTAGATTTTTTGAAAATTTGGATGTAAATCATACATATCATCCCATCAGTATGAAAATTTGGATACATCATTAAACAATATCCTTTTACTTATAATACAGTGGTTTATAATCAAAACATTAAATATTTTCGTAAAAATTTTTCTCAACAATTATTTTGGATTCTCCATTTTTATTACACATAATTAATCTCATTGAATTATAATTTAAAAATTCTCATGAGTAAAAAAAACCTCAGTAGGGGATATATAAAGAAATATGCAAATCATTAGTATATTAAAACTAATAAAAATATGAAATCATTGTCACAAATACATACTTCTTTCATAATATGTATCATATTGTTCATTTGGAAAACATGATATTTCAATAAAACATAGAAAAACATAAATAAAGTATATTTATCTTGGGGAATTATTTACATAACAATGTAACTCTCACAACTACCTTATGATCTGTATCCCTCGTGGCTACCTTAAAATGTAACCGCTGTGGCCTCTTTATAGTGTTTCCATCATAGTTACACTTATTGTAACTATATGACCAACCTCAATTATAAACAGACAAACGCATTGGATGTAGATATAGATCTAAACCGTTATCATGAACTGTTCACATGAACTATAACATAATCATAAAATATAATTATTTTCAAAAAAAACAATACCTCAAAATGATTTTAATTATATAAATTTAAAAGTGAATTATTTAAGTGAAGTCCCTTAATAATAACACATCATTGAAGTGAAAATAGAAAAAATTAATTAAATATGTATATTCAATTTAAATAAAAACAATACGAAATAATATAATCAATTTTCATTTAACAAACAATATTATCATGTCAAAATCATTGAAGTACAAGGTTTACCCACAGAATGTAAATTTGGTTTGGAATTACCATACCTTGGGTTCTTCTAATTGAAAATGTGTTTAATCCTCATGTAAAAGAGTTAAAATATTGTTAATAATAACATTGAAAAAATAATTATTTTTATAACAATATATATGATCATTTTTTAACACCATTTTTTCCATTTGTTAAAAATATTGTTTATTTCAATAGTTTCATGTGCATTTTTTATGTGGTTTCCATTGTCAGTTCGTAATGTATATTCTTGTGAAATATAATTGAAACTATTGAATTGGAATGAAATGATATTAATATGTTTCCATAATATTTAATTATAACATTATTAATTTTTTCATATATGATGATGAATCATTATATAAAACATTAATGATATTACTTTACATCATTTGGGTGGTTCTTCGATAATCACAAACTAGTTTTGATATATAACTTAATATAATTTATATATTGTAATTACATAACATAAAAGAGGTTGTATAATACATATAAAAATATTTTTCAACAATAAAAATGGATTTAGGAAAATCTATAATGGAGGTGATGGACATTTAAAACACATCATCCCTAATGTTGGTTAATCGTCATATCACAAACAATAATTTTATACTTAGAATAAAAGTTATAGGAGAATAAATAATTATGATTAATATTTCAATAAACATAATAAAATTATTTTATATATAATATATTATAGTTTTAATTCCACTTAGATAAGATAATTTCAAGAGAGTATAAATTAATTGAAATAAATAATAAGAAAATTAATGAAAATGAAATGGAATTTTTACCTCTTGTATCATCCTACGTGAGAACCTCCTTAAATACCATTGTTTATGACTTTTGGTGATACCATAAGGACTTTTTTGAGTGGTAAATTCTTGATAATGTAATTACATAGATATTAATCATGTTACAAGGCCTTGTGATGTTAAGAGAAGAGGTGGTAAAGGGTGGTATATATTAGTGGGTAGGACTATTTTTTCACTGTTATATTGAATTGTTTATAAATTTACATCAAGACATTGAATATTTAAATAAATATAAAAAATATTTTAAACTAATTAAGGGAATTTTTATATTATATTTCATACAACATTCATGATTCATGGAACACTGTATTTATCTTATAATGTCTTAACACCACAAATTACAATATTTCCTTATTTATCTAAAATTCATGTTTTTCAGAAACATCCAAAAAACATCCCCCACCCCTACAATATTTTTACTTGTATAATCCAATAATGAACCCCATTTTAATAAATTAATTCTATAAATATGATAAATTTAATTTTGAATTCAAATATAAATTTATGCCAAAAATAAAAATTTTAAAATTATAACTAAATTTGCAACACTATTAAAACATAATTAAAGTGTCATATAATTGTATTATAAAATTAATATAAATAAAAAAAATTATAAATAAATTTTATTGAAAATGAATTTTTATTTAAATCATTAAAATAATTAAATTTTTTAATTTAATATTTTTAAAATGAATCCCACAGATGTGTTGCATTAGATGACTACTTTAATCCTGCAGATGTGTTCGTCATACCTTTGAAGATCATAGATGTGATCTCTGGATCGAAGTCGATTCCGGATGATTCAGGTGATCTTTCTTGAACAAACGTGTTACATGTTAGGGGCACTGATCGATTCTTTACGGGTTCTCGATATGGTGACTCCGTCGTTATAAACCGGATCTCACGAAATGGTGCACGACCAATTTTCGAAGCAAATTCGTTATTTTTTCAAGAGCGTATTGAATCTTGTAAACATTCTATGATTTCTTATCTGAGTTCATATATGAATGTCTCGTGGAAGCATGAGGATATTCGGAAAATCATTAAGGTGATTTGGGGATTTAATAAATGGATAGTGGTATAACTTTGTATCATTTTTTATCAGTTCATTTTCTATTTTAATGATATAATGATGAAGGCCAAGAGTCAAGAGTCTATCAATCTTTAGTTGGGGATCCTCAGGTTTCAGAACTAAGATCCCTTTTTTGACCCATTTTGGGACAAAAATACAATAGCTCATTCCTAGATTTGCACCAAGGGATTGAATTGGGTATTCTGGCAGCAAAGAATCCCTTGGGACATTGAACTAGTAGTGGGAACTCATATTAGGATTGAAAAATAAAATTTTATTGTTCATTATGGACATTTTTCTTGAATTCTTGTTTAGTTTGATATGTCATTGGCACTGGTTGAGATAGTTTAGTTGATTTCTGGGGATTTTAAAATTGAAATTCAGATTGAATTCGAGCATGTTCCAATTTTCTGTTTAAATTTCTTAACTATTGGACTTGTTCAAGTTAACCAAAATAGGGTTTTACGCTGCTCCAATTATAAACACTATGGGCATCTTGCTGAATTTTGTAAATTGAAATTAGCTCGTGTGCCATCAATTCCTATGAGGAGAGGTATCCCATATGGTGGAAAGGTTAAATTATCTAGCTATGGTGGTGGGAATGTTCCAACTTCTATCGTGAGGAAAGATTGTGAGCAAGTTAATGGGAAGGGGGTACCTTTCTATTGCTGATATTGTTGCAGGTAAGAAAAAAGGCCTCTTGATTGTAATATGGGTGGAGGTATGCTGCATGATGGTGATGGTGCACCTCCACCTTCCATTTATGAACATGGTGATCCCTCTAAGTGGGGTGATGTATTGTATGGTGATAGTGATGAAGATTATTCTATTATTTTGGTAGAGCATTTTAATTCTAAGGGGAAATTGAGTGGCAATTCCATGCCGGTTTGCTCTGATGGGCGTGGTCCATCTAATCCTGCTAAACAGAATCGTGTTCAATCTTCTACACCTACTGCTATGTGTAAAACAGGTGATCCTTTTAGTCTAGATACTCCTACTGCACAAAAATGTGTGCAGAATTCTGCTTCTGCTACTGTGTGCATAGCTGGCGATTCTGCTAATGTGCAACTGGTTGATACTTCTCTAGTTTCAGCTGGGAAGGTTACTCCTGGGAATGCTGCAACCCTGGTGGTAGCCCCTTTTGGGGACTTCACCATGAACACCTATGGTCTTTCTTCCATGTCTAATGATGGCTTGATCCTGCCAATTGCTCCTCAGGTGATAGTGGATGATCATGTTTCTATAGTATCATTGTGTCCTACCAATTCTATTGTGAAATTTGACTTCTTTACGATGCTTGAATAAATCAAATCTACGAATTTTGAACTATTATATATGGAGAATTGTGAAAGGACTAACTCTCATTTGAAAAATCCTATTCATGCTTTTTTTTCATTCTTAGTTGTACTGGCTGCCAATGACCAGGATGGATATCTTCATGGTGTGGAACAGTTGGATGATGGAGTTCAATGAATGGAGGACAAGGATCATCCATTCACTCATGGTGGATCAGGGTCCAATGATGATGGTGAAGTGGGAAATATTATAGGAGGCATGGTGGTGACTGTGGAAGGGGTACCGGTGGCTGATCAAAATTTAGGAGAATAATGATAATACAATTGATGATCCAGTGGAGATTGTTGATGCGGGTGGTGCTTACAAGACCCCTAAACTGTGGGAAAGGGGAAGACATCCATGAGGTAGAGGTGGACCTCATGGACGGCGCCGTGGAAGGAAATGTAAACTTATCTATATTTATTTTGAGTTAGTGGGGTACAGTCCCTTCTACCCTTAACATTGTGTACTGTTTATTCACTTTTATAATAATTTTTTGTGACATGGTTTATCCATGGCCTGCTGTTTTCTTATATCATTATTACACTAATACAATTAAAAAAATTATTTATAGTTTCTTAGATAACTATATTGTTATATTGGACACATTACTATTCTAAATATCCATGTCACTATTTCTAATGACTAGTTACTATTCCATTGTTAAAAATTCATTAATTTTAATAAATATAAATTGTTTCAATATAATGTTATAATGAATTGATATATTCAATTACGAAATGAAAAAATTATATTATAATTACTTCGGTTGTTTCATTTTATATTAGGTTAACTACTTGTGTATAAATATGATGACCGACTCAATGTACAACAATGAATTTTTGGGGTGATTACGAATATGATAATATTAGATATTTAAACATCATAATATATTATCAATGTCGGTATAGATGATGTGGAAAACTATAAAATACATATATTAAGAAAAATTAAAGATAAAATTCTATAAATATACTTATATGTAGGGTTTTCAAAAACATTCTATAAACTAATACCCAAAATAATTAAAATTATCTCAAAATATAGTTAATTTTTAATATGATAATAACTATAGTGACCAATGTAAAGAATACCATAATTTTTCCAAAAATCTCATTTTCTAAAAATTATATAACCCAAATAGATGAATAATCCATGGAATGAATGGTTATGTGTATTGGGGATTACCTGTGTAAACATCATTATTTATTACACATGATCATATTTCAACCGAATCAATCTAATAAAGACCAATTCCTACGAAACTTTCATAATATAATCATTTTCAAAACCAGATGATTTGTGACATAATAAATGGGTGGGATTAGATGCTCAGTAAGTGTAAAATATATCCTAATAAGAATCAAGACATGTTGATTGAATAAATATAATAAAATTTTACAATACATTTGTTGGTAGTCATAAAATATTATGAATTAACATATAAAAAAATAATGTAGGAGAATAAAATATTTTATGTGTATAAAACATATCTAAGTAGTCATATAACATGAGATCATTACATTAATGTGTATATGACTTTAAAAATTATGGCATAATCATGAAAAATGATATTTCATAGTAATTTAATTCATCATTAATATTTAAAATTACATGATATAAATTTATCATTGTCGAATACCCATTTGAATAAGTAAATATTTGTGGGTAAACACAATATTCCCATGATTATATGGAAAATCAGAATGGGAAATCTCAAAAATGTGAGAAAACCCATCATGAACATCCATATCTGAAATGACACACTATGGCTGCACCTAAATATCTCATGTGATTTTATTTAAATGAAATTAATTTTATGGTGATATATGACCCCAACTATCATAATATATACATATGTTTTCCACTTCAAATAAATCATTATTATATCATAAATAACCCATTTAAAAATAATGACTTTCCTAAACATTTTAAAAAATCCCATAACATATAAATAAAATATCATAAGATTTAAAAATTCAAATTTTATAAAATAAATCATATAATAACCTCATGGGGAGGGTAATAAAGACATTATTTCATAATATAAAACAAATATTGTAAAAGGTATGTTAAAATAATGATGATTTCACAAAATAATTTATTATATTAATGTTGAAATTGTACTAAAATACATTTCATTTAAAGGAAATAAATGAATTTTAAAAACCTAAATATAAATAGTTATGTATAATGAATACATGAAAATTAATAACAATAATATAAATTAATAATTTATATTATATTTAAAACTATAAATTTTAAAAGAGTAATTATCAAACGGGGCTTGTAAATTTGAAAATGTCTTTAAAAAGGACGGGAAATACATTTAAAAGTATTTCATCAAAAATATCATTTAATTTTGGGGAATCATAAACTAAATATTATTTTATCAATTGGAAGTGAAAAAATTTTAATGCATTTAATTTTTAAATACAATAACTAGTAATGGACCATTACAATATTAAATGATGATATTATAAGAAACCATTTAGTGGACGATAAAACTTTTTGTTTTGAATGAATGAATAACCCATTTAATCATTTTAAAACACCACAATTTTAAAAATGGTAATTATAATATTATTTAAATTAAAATAAGGGGATTAAAAATCGTTTGATATTAAAATATTGGATTTTTCACTATATACTGGATGAAATAGGTGAAAAATGAAAATATATGAATTAAAATATATTCTATTAAAAATAATAGAATTTATTTCAAAAAAAACAATTGAACAAAAAACTATCATCATCGATGATGAATAATTTTTTAAAACCATTATTTCTATAGGAAAGAAGAATATATTATATTCTATAATTAAAATTCTATAGTATATATTATTTTTTTGTTATAATAGACAATGATGAGTTACTATGAACCAAAAAAAGAATTGTGTCATGAAAATGATTATAGATTAATTAATTTTGGAATCATTATTAATTGGAATCATGAAAATAATATGGTTATATAAATTACATGGATTAAATCATGTATTATTAGAAAATAAATTCTTATTAAGTATTTAAAATGTTTTAATAAAAAAACTCTTAAAAAAATAAATCATATATTAATATATATATGCTTAGATGAGAACCCCATACAAACTGTTTATCTTCTAATACAAAAACCCAGAAGAAAATAAAAATCAAAAAATTATAATTTACTTAATATAATGAAGTATATATACCAAATAACAATTTTATCATACATCCACCATAAAAAATAAATATGTTGAATAGAAAAAAAATTCTCAATGGTTTCAAATTTAATAAAAATAAATATTTTTCATATTTCCACTCATTGAATAAGGTCATCTAGGAACTTGTAAAAAAGAAAAATATATTAATATAATATGATAAAATTAAATTAATACCTAATAGTATTTATAATTTTCATTTATAATCAATGAATATATATATATATATACATTATTTATTATTTCTATTTTCCCACTTCGAGTGTTTATGTTTTTGACCATTTATAGTAGTTTCAAAGGAGATTTATTAGTGTAAATGTTTCTATAAATTTCAAAATAAATTTTTTAATAATTTTACAATTATTTTTCTCTTAAAATTATATATTTCATTTAAATTTCATTAAATGATTACTTTAATCACAATCCACAAATATGATAGTGATAGTGAACATTATTTAGTGATTTTCAACCTATGAATAGTGGATTCCTAATTAATATATAAAATATTATTGTACCATTTCCCCAACCAAAAAAATATATTTAATTAAAAAATATTTCAAAAAATATTTTATAATTAGTTTTTCATGTTCATCAATGATTAAATTCCACATCATTGTTTGCATAGGTGGTCGAGATGATTCAAAAATTGACATTCTTTAACATGATTGGTGAGTATTATAGAAGATTTTGTTACATTGTCATCATATCATTATAAAATAATAATAATGGAAATTTTTTAATTTTCATTTATTTTAAAAAAAATATACATATATATTTCTATTAGTAATGACAAATTTAATTAAAAAATAATTTTCTAGAATATGATAGCGCTAAAAACACATTATTATAATTATAATTATTGAGAAAATTAAAATAGAGGATGATGATATTACGTTTTAATTTTATAATTTTAAATAACGTAAATAAATTATATTTATTCACCAATACCATCATTTAGACTATTCATAAGAGGAGGTAATGAAATTATAAAAGTATTGTTGCATAGAAATGGTAATTCATGAACACACGCTAATAATGATATCTGTTTTTATAGTAGTTAAAAGATAATAAATAATTTCACTACCATTTATATAATAAAAAATAAACCCACCAATGATTATAATAGTTTTTTAATAATATGGTTCTGGTTGGTTTGGATGGAAATAACCGGAAAAAATCGTTAGCAAATATGTGATACCAAATATTAATACCCTTACCATTATCATGATTATAACATAATATTTTAGGTAAATAGGATAATTTTTTCAAACTAGTGGAATTATTGAATATAATTGATTGTGGGGAGAGTATATTTAGGTTATTTTTCATGTAATTCAATAAAAATAAATGAATTATTTAACAGGTTGATGACATATTTCTTTAATTAACGATAATTATTGGCTTATCAATGGAAAAGACTAGTATGTAATGTGTAAGAATAGAAATGTATGAAATTTAGGAGAGTTTAGTGATTTAATGTTAGATATACAATTATTTAGAACTTCAAAACATAATTTTTTTTCTATAAGATATAAATTACATATAACATTAGGATGTTTTGTTCATCCATAGATATATCATTTGAATAATAATTACACTTAATAAACTATTAATAATGTATATTATTTTGTTAATAAAAATATAGTTAGTCCCTTTTTACAAAATTTTCTATGACTAATATGAATTTTTTATTAATTTATTATAATAAAATTTGAAAATTATATAACAGTATGTTTCAAATAAATAAATATAATGTGTTGGGAAGTGTTTTTATATAATAATTTACTTTTAATCATTAAATTTACATAATATAATATAAAATTTATTACACACTAAATGAGTGGTAATTATTTATATATATATTTTAGGATCATAATATAGTTTTTATTTGTAATTTATTAATTTTATTTAAAAAATACACAATATTTATATAAAAGTCTATATTTTAATTTAATCATTTTTCTATGGAAACTAATCATTACCCAAGGAAACATTATAATAATTTCTAAAATTTTAGTGGACTAACATAGATAATTTGGACCCAATTTATATAAATTTAATGTTTATTTTATTTTATACTAGTGGTAAAACAAATTTTAAAATAATAACCTATAATGTATTTAAAATAAAATCTATATATGAATTTTATGTACTTTAAAATATCGAATAATTTAATTTAATTAAAAAATTATATATTAAAATATTTAATTTTACCTAAAAAGTAAATAATTTCTCGTGATATTTTTTAAGGTGATTTTTGTTGTGAATATGTACTTATTATTGTACCAAATCCTTAATATATTAAATAATGTTATTTAAAAGATTCTCCAATCATTTCACAATTTTAGAGAAATTCCAAAAAAATATTCTTAAGAAAAATTGAACATTAAAAATTTTAAAATTATTTTATATTTTTTAAATTAAGATCCTAAAATTGATAAATATTAATTTTAATATTTTCATAAATTATCAAAAAAAGGATGTTTTATATGAAATTATATTAACGAGTTATTAACTATTCTTATAAACATATTGCAAATAATAAATATATCAACCCCTTAATAAATATATAAACCCCCTTATGAGTTACTAACTATTCTTGATGTCCTCCCATATCATAATTACAGAATCGTCCAGTCCACATGATGTAATTACATTGATTATACATCCCACATTTATGAAATAAAAGTAATTAAACATTTTTTCTATCATCATCATATTAGGTGATCATTCATAAGAATCCATATTTAACATCAATTTTGTTTTTTGGAAATCCCTTATGTTCACATTATTTATCATATTTTAATGATATCATATTTTGAATTTTCATTAGGTTTCTCACGCCAATTTAAAATTTAATGTTTTGATCCTTGATCTAGTCATTTAACTCTCATTAATCTCTATATTTACTTCTATTTCAATTAATTATTAAAACCAAAAGGCTATATATTTGTGATGAAACATTAATAATTTCAAGAAATTATCATAATAATATACGGTGTATGATATTAAATATTATTATTATTTTACATTATCACATAGGTATATAGTTTCTTATTATTTAATTATATAAATTTAGATTATCTGAAATAACATTTTGTTATGTTATCTTGTGATTGTTAAATTATTCCATAAAACAATATAAGAAATCAAGCATTTGTAGCAACTTATAATGAGTACATGATGATCCAAATAATATCCCATAGATAATCAAACTACCTGTGGATTCTTATGCCCACTAATTGTGCATACGTGTGATGAATGAGTCCACACTCAACCAACTATTTTTGAGGTGTTAAATGTAGGTGATTATTTTCCACAAACAATTCTTTATTTATTCTTTATAGAAGGTTTCATATCTTGGGAAATCAATATTCAAAATACATAACCAATAATTATTTATTTCAAAGTATTCATAGTATCATCCATGGTGGATTCACTATGTATCCCTAAACTAATCCCCCAAATTAATCAACAAATCACTTAAAATAATTAAACCCTATTTAATACCAGCTATTAAAACCCATTATAAAAATAACATTAATAGTATAACAAGACCATGTTCAAAAAATATGTCGCAAAAATAGTCACAAGACCCAATGAATTTATGTTCTATTGTAATATTCATTACATACGTAAATATTTTAGTTTATTAAAATTATGAAAACAGATCTATAATCATGCTTTCATAGACACTTTCTTATATATTTGACATATTCATAACATGGGGATTTGAATCATAATAAAAGGGTTGTCTTAGAAACTCACTATGTTTAAAACATAAAATTACATGAAATAAAACTACAAGAAGAAATAAATATCATATACAATAAAAATACCTGACATGATTGTTATAAAACATTATAAAAAACCTAATATCATAAATATATCCTTAAAAATCGTAAAATATTTTAACAGGGTCAAAACACACAATAATTGTATTATAACATGTGATTGTGACATAAAAGTGTGGAATATAATTGAAATTAAGTCCTAGTCATAGAAAGATGTTATTTACAAAATAATATAAATACATATTGAACAATTGACATTATTTTATGAATATTATTAAATGTCTCACATCCATAATAATTGGAAATATTTTGTGAAAAATCATATATTCCAATGCTCCTGTGAAAAAATTCATTATAACCATCCCAAAAAATATGAAAAAATACATATTTCCCACTTATATGATTAAAATCATTATTTCAATGCACAACTATTTAATGGAATATAAGATTAACCCAATTCATTAGAGTTTGATATTGGACCAAATAATAATTATCCATAAAAATGTGTATTGCTTTAAATAAATCATCATCATATCGTAAAGAACCAATTTGAAAAATACGGGTTTGTTAAACCATCAGAACAAATCACTAATTATAAACAAACAAGATCAAACTATATCAAAAATATTATTTCCTAAAATTTATTATATCATAAAAACATATTTATAGTGAAACGTAATGAACATCATTAATAAAATTCTTATGATGGTAAATGAAATTTAAAATAAAAAAGCTTTCTCAAAACCATTTATAAAATCGTTATACAAATTAATTATAAAAAAAATTTGTAAATGTAAATAAAAGTCTTTTAAAAACCTTAATATGATTAGTTATAAATAAACAATCCTAAAATTTTATAAAAATTTCATTCAAAAATACGATATTATTTTTCATAAAATAATATTTAATAATGGTGACATTTGTAGATATATATTATTAAAAAATAAAGGGAAATAATTTTTTAAAAACAATCTTTAATAATATATATATCAAAAATAAATAATGTTTTATAAAATGGAATTGAAAATAATGAGAAACTTTTTAATTTTAAAATAATAATAAATAATTAGGGATCTTAAAATTTTATAACTAATTTATCAAAATAAAATGAGGGCTATATTATGATATGAATTATTATTAAATGATAGAATATGTTTATAAATTAAGAAAAATAATGTAGTCAAAAAGGATAAATAAAACTTATCATTAAAATAATATATGGGGAATAATAGAATAATTATATATATAAATTGTTTAATTTGAAAGAATGAAATGAATATTATTAGTGGGAAGTAAAAAATATTGATGTGGAGACTAAATATATATAATCTAATGTGAATTATTCTTATCAAAATTAAATTTTAAGGAAATTTTCTAATCATCAATGAAGAATAATTTTTTTTAAAAATGATTTCCAAATAAAATAATGTGGTTATACAATCTAAAATCTTCCTACGATACAATTGATAAACCAGAATGATAATTTTAAAATATAAGTGATTATGACCCATGTAATATAATTGAGTCCAAAAAAACCCATTAAAAATATAAATATTTTTTATTCTAAATTAAGGTTAATCTTGATAATCATATAGTTCTATTACTACTACAGATAAATTTCTTTTTTATTTACAAATACATTATTTTTTAGTAAATAAACCATATAAATATGAAATTTTTGGGGAAAACATTATAATATATCTCAGCAAGGACAATTTGAGATGAAACTCCATTATTGCCTTTGAATATTTCATATCAAAAGCACAATAGATAATGATAATGGAACTAAAAACTGTAAATAATTAAATATAATTAAATAAATATATAAATATATAATGGGATATTATATACATCATAGAAAATTAAACATTGTGTATATCAAAAGTATGTGTCAAGGGATTTAATTTCAAGACAAATAAACCCTTACACTGTTTCTCGTCTTAATCAAATATACACTACAAACATAAAAAATAGACATAATATTTTATTATAATATTTATGAACCATATTCTATCAGGAAAAATTATAAATTTAATTTATAATAATTATCTTTATTTGGAATAGTTAGTAATTTTCTTTCTCACACACTAAGTGTTATCATATTTGACTATTTTTTTGTTTTATGGTAGAAGTGTTTCTGTTTGGTGTTAATCCAATTTTAATAATTATCATTTTAATAATATTTAAATAATGGATTATTAATAATTATTTAAATTAATTATATTTCCATCCTTGATAACATTATTTATTATCATAAAACATGAAATCGACAATAAATTGTCTTGATTGATTTTCATCTAATCTGGAATTTTTTATTATTTAATGAGTTAAATATTTGTTTATCCCCTAATGAAATAATAAAAAATAATTATTTACATTTCAATAAAATATTAAATTTTTAATTATGTTTTTATAATAAATCATGATTTAATTTCATAGTGTTGTTCAAGTAGGTGGTCAAATGACCTAAACATGATCAAACATTGATTTTGTTGGTTATTATGGTTAAAGTAGAGTTTATTGTTTTACAATATTTTTATAAAACAAAATTGATGGTGTTATTTTTACTTGTTTTATGTCGAACCAAATATATGATTTATGGGTAAATAATGGAAAACTACAATAAAAATAGAAAAGATGAATCGTGTTGGACACGGTAGTCCGTGAAACACAAAACAAGAATTTCACTTACTCAAAAAAAAGTGAGAGTTGAATGGGGATAGTTAATTATCCTTTATAAATATTAATTATAATATAAATATAATATTTATTCATAAATTCTATAATTAGTACTATCCATGAGTTGTTTTGATCAAAAAATTATCGTGTCCATACATATAAGTTGTAATTGGTTAACATATAGTAATGTCATTTCTTGTTTTCCATATTAGATTAAAGATAATATAAAATGAAATTAAAATTATTATAATAACATATAAAACTATTAATTAATTTGATGTATTTTTTATACTATGATTGTGATTTTTTTATAAATTAATTATTAATAATGAATCATTTAGATTGATATGATACCTAGGTTGAGTCTATGAACATCCTCTTAATAATGACAATATATTTTTTAATTTATAAAATATATAGTTACCAATTGAGATAAGAAATTTAATTGAATTCAATGATATTATTTTTGGAATTGTTTCAATAATATTTTGATACATCTGTTCTTGATCAAATAGATGGATGTGATCCCACTTTTATAGGATAGGAAGAGGGAAATTACCATTTGAAAAAAATGGTATGTAAGGAGTGACAAAGGATATGATTGAATTTTTGGTCATTTAAGTGTGGGATGGTTTTTTATTCATGTTGGTAATAAATTAAACCTGGAAATTTTTTTCATGAATGACTAAATTTTATATAAATTGATTATAATTCTAGGGACATTAAATTTTTCGTTTAAAACATGTTACTCTTAGTATAATGTTAATGGTGACAATTCTTCTATTAATAAATATAAATGTAGAATATTTTTAACAATATTTTAAATTTTGAATCCAAATTTTGTATGCATTAATCCTAAATAATTTTTTAAGAAGACAAAAATAATTTTTAAACAAAAATTAATATAGTTTTTGAAAATAAATTCATGAAAAATATTGATTTAACTAGTAAGTGTTCATAATCATATCAAATAGTGATTGAAAATTACATGGATAATAAAAACATTTACATATTATTTAAAATAATAATATTTTTTAAATTTTTAAATTTAATTTTTAAATATTTAAAATAACCAATATTTTGAAATTTATTATTATTTGAAAAAATAATTTTCTTTAGAGGGTAAATAATTTTTATCCAATGTAACTTAATTAATATTCCAAAAAATTATGTGAACTATTGAAGAAAATATAGTCCCAATATTGAAAATTTTAAATTAAATTTCAATTTATTCAATTGATATGCATTAAATATTAGTCACAAATATATGTGGTATCTAAAACACTCTTAAGGAAATTATTTCATATGTTTTAATATAACAATATATGTTTTTAGTTAATACATGGTATCAGAAAATATAAAATATTTATGGAAATAACTATATTTTGTTATGATTAATTTTTCCCAAGTCCTAGGCTATGCTTATATACTACTGATATAATAAAATCTAAAGTATTATAAAGAATGTTATAATTAACCATATAACAAATTGTATATTTTTTATGAAAAATTATAATAAACTAAATGTAACGTAATTTGATCCAAGAAAATCAAAAAATGGTATTAATTTTTACATATTTTCAACCTAAAACTGATATTTAAAATTTAATTGGCATCATAAAATATCATCAAAATAATTTTTTAGGGGTTCTTTTTAGGTACATTATTTATTCATTTATAATTTTATCTAATCAATAACATAAAAAATTGAAACAATTATCCATTTAATAACATATATTTCAACCATAAAATTTTATTGTATTAATTTATTTTATTTACTCATTTTTTTATGTTTACGAAGAATATTAATTTTTCTTATATATATATATATACATTTCATAATTCTAATACAATTTTTTATATAAATATTAATATTAATACATTATGGTGGACTATATTTATGTGTTTTATGGTTCTATTTGTGGGGAAATCATTTGTAATCATTATTTATTTATGGAGAAAAACGAGTATGGTTACATTCTTCCGTGTAGCAATAGAAAATAAAAATTATATTACAAATATGAAAGATGACTTCCATTCCATAGAAATTAATACACTCTCTATATTAATATATTAAATCAAATCGAAATCTAATATAAAATCTTAATATATATGATATAATAAGATATTCTAAAAAACATATTCATAAAAAATTATAATTTATGATATATATATACAGGAAATTAAATGTTATTAAAATTTGGATATTTCCTTGATAATTATTTGGCATACATTTCAGGTCATTTGGTGATAACAATATCAAATATATTTAATATAAAAGAGTGGTTAAAACATAAATAAAATTATATATTTGTATTTATTTACTAGATGATAAGGGTACCTTTATCCTCTTCATTATCATTACCCTCTTGAGTAGTTCTGATTTTATAAGAAACAATATTTTTTATAGTGGAATAATTATTTTCTATGACCAACTATCTCCACTATCAGATAAATTGATCTAAGTATTTGTATCATGTAAATACCAATGAAATTGTATAATTTATGTGTGGTATTTTCATATTATTTGTTTTTTTAACTCACTTCTTGGAATATTTAAAAAAATGTAATATTTAAATGCAATAAAGAATTATTTTATTCACAATTTTTTTACCAATCACATTAATGAAATTTCTCCATATAAATTTACCACAATTTTGGCACGAATAATGATTAATTTTAATTCCTCTATTTTTTTATTATTTGAAACTCTTTAGAAGAAAATCATTTTATTATCCAATTAACTAGGATAATTTTAAGTTTACCTATATTCATCTCTACCTAATGAACACATTAATAAATTTCTTTAGATATTAAGGTCTCTTATAACAATTGTTTTTCATAAACATTGTTTTAATATAATAATGAATATATAAATTTCATTATTATCTTCATGGATTAAAAAATAAGTGTAAAAAATAAGTATGGATAAATTTTTCCAATATGTAATAATTGATTCATTATCCTTGAAAATTTATTTCAACGAATTTTAGATTTATTTAAGTGAGAAATGATGACATAAAATTTATATTTAAAGAAACATTTTTAATTTGTACAATTTAATTATTACATGTTATTCATATTAGCATAAATTAATGATAAGGGTTGAAAATTGTTCAACATCAACATCTTAATGATACAATACAAAAACAACCTAATCTTGTTCCAAAGAATAGATAATGGAAAATATCCTTTCTAAAACGTTAATCTATAGATTAAACATTTTTTGATCATAGAGAAAACCAATGGAAGGTGAATGATTCCACATTAGAGACTTAATAGTGAGTTAATTAATCCTTTTTTTCTATGTATGTTCAATGTGATTCGTGTTACTATCTATAGAAAAAGAGTGTTTGGGGAGAAAATCCTTAATATGGTTCATTCTATACACTATTTGAGTAGGTTTCTCATGAGGATATTCATATTTCAATTCATCCGATTTATTTTTAATACTATATTTCTTGGTTTGAGTAATTGACGAAATCCAAAAAACATAGTGTGAGTATGAAACATAAAAAAATAAATGTATACAATAAAATGATAATTAAACTAAATCATAATAATTCCTAAATATTTAGAACATATGTTCATTCTCCAAAAAATAATATTCATATTGTATTAAAAAATTTGTAGTATTTTATATGTAATAATTCCTCAAAACATAATTTACAAAAATAATTAAATACTTAATTTATGTAAATTGAGGAGACCCAAAAATAACTTTAATATATGTTAGTTAGTTTGGCACAAAAACATAGTAAATATCCCAAAAATACATTAGCAATTACCAAAATGCTTTATCTTTTTTTGGATACATGATAGATAGAATAGTTTTTCATGAATAATATTCAACATATATCACAATGTTTTTTACACATAAAACCCTTATCGACATAAAATAATTAATACCATATTTTATGGAAATATAAAAATAAAAAAGGGAGGGTACATATTTAGAGTAAGTTTAAACATGGTAGATAACAATTAATGATAATAAGTGAGCATAAGGTAGTCATAATGTTATTAAAAAATTAAATTAACTACAAATACATACCAAATAGTCCATAGAATATAAATTATGAGTCCTCAAAAATGAATTTTCATTGCCAAAGAATAGATTCACAATAGTTCAAATTCATCAATAATATATCACGATACATGAATTAATATAATAAAAATGATGAATTTTGGAAATAATTGCATAAAAATTCATTTAAATAGTCGATATTAATACCCATGGACATTATAAAATATTTAAATGTTTCCTATAATTGATATTTTTGATACACCTAATCCATAAAAAAATCAATGGAGCCTCACAGTGTATAGGGTTCAGTCCCCCTTATATTTAATTGTATTGAATGACGTGTCATGCTTTAATCAATTAATTATATCAATAAATTTTTTTAAATCATAACATAGTAAAATCTACACATTTTTGTTCTATTATATTATAAAAACATTCAAGATTTTTTCATGTCTTACGTAATCGGTGGGAAAGAATAGTATTTTAATAAATATAAACAAATTATCTTTAAAATAAATATATAGAAATAAGAAGATGATATAAATTTATAATAACCTTGTTGAATAATATAATTCATTATAATATGTGGACATGGAAAAAAATAGCATTATGAATGATTTAGAAGTTCATTTTGAAGAAAAATAAGAAAAAATAATTTTATTTTTTTAACATTTAAAAACTCTAAATCCCACAACCAATTGAAAATTTAATTTTTTTGGGAAAATATGGATAATATAAAAAAATATTGTTAATGAATAATTTAAATTATACTGGGAATATATTATCCTATCATAATCATTTAAAAAAATATTTCACACCTTTGTAAAGAATGTAAAAAATGTATTTCTTGGAAAACAAATTGAATTAATTAATAAAAATATTTGTATGTTTGTAATTGATAATATTGATTTAACAATATAAATGGTAAATAATATGTTCTAAAATGGTATAATTTTTTTAATAAACACATATTGGGAGGAAAAATATTTCTAACTGAAAAGTTAAAATAATATCGATTACTTTTAAAATTATCTCATTAATTTGTTTGAGACCATAATATGGAGAAATGGAAAGAATATATGAATCACCCAACAATAAATAAATGTTAAATAATATGTTTTATGAGATAAATAACATGAAATTTCATGTAATATAAATTGAGACATAAACAATCCTGATAAAAATAAACAATGTAACATAAAAACTTACTTAATTCCGCAACATACATCATATGTGATCTAACCTCGTGATTAGAAAATATAAATTTATGATAAAAATAACATTCCTATAATCAAAAATATCTTAAATTATCCCAAACATTTTATTAATTACCCATTAATTAATTATTATTCATTAAAATAATTATTCTATTTTCAACTCTTTGGTTGTGCACAAAAATATAAATTCTTTGATTTAGGTCCTTGTGTAGTTTTCATGGTTTTATAAACCCTTATATATAAATCCTATCAAAAATATCATATACAAATAATATATACATATTTAGACCTATCAATGTACTTTTTTCATGAAAAATATAATACATCACACAGTGGAGGAGGTTGTTTTCATGTAAACATGGAGGCAATTTTATGCTTTAATTTATGAAAATAAAGTATTGTAATTAAGAATTTATCATTAACAAATAATATTTTTTCAATATGAAATATATTCATATAATTCATTTATATAACCATCAAAGAGTGTTAGTTATGAAATATTAAACGCATCACTCTAAAGAGATGGTAGTACACACGTACACATGAGTAATGTTTGACTTTTTCATTAAATTGAGAGGTTATATAAAATTATAATAAAAAACATAATAATATTTAAATAAAATAATTTTAATTAGTTATTATATTTTAGGTTGATATTATATATTTTTACCAGGTTAAATGATAATTAAAATTAATTAAACCCTCTCTAGTCGTTTCTACTTTCCTTGGGTATCAATTTTGAATCACTTCAAATGACTTCCGGTATCCTTTATTTGAGATAACTAGAAATATAGAACATGGGAAAGTTATTGATCAAGATATGTTTTCTAAATTTGTTTATATGGTATTATTAATGGTTCATATTTATATATTAATGATGTAAAAACATTTCAAATACCAATTATCTTGATTTAAATAAATTTTAGTTGGAATGTTTCACTAAAAATACCAATTTAGGTGACATGATTTGTGGATTTCTAAATATTCTCAACAATGAAATAAAAATATTTTTTTTCTGGTTTTTCAATTCATATACATCTTTTTAATCAAATTTAAACGTTTTAAACATTACAAATATTTATTAACATTATGCATGGTAACTATTCATTATGACTAAAAATAAAATTGTATAAATAAAAATATAATAATATAATTAAAAAAATGAAATCAATTTTATCTGAATAAATTTATATATTTTTAAATAATTAATACAATTATCCCCAAAAAATGGTGGAAACCCATTTTCTAAAAGAATGAATTATTTTTATTAAAAATGATTTTATTCTCAGTCTATTTCTATTTAAAACCATTATATGATTATAAATAGATTTAATTGAATATATTATTTCTATTATTTATTTAAACGATTTATAAATAGCTATAAATTTATTTTATATGAGGAAAAAAATTTTACAAGTAAAATATATTTCTTAAAAAATGTAAATTATTATATTAAAATGATTTTATCTTCTTTTATAACCATTTGATAACCATTTTACAAATAACCAATATTTTTTAAATTTAACATGTATAGTTTTAAAATAATTTTATTATTCTAACGAATTAAAATTTACATAAAAATCATATATTCCGATTTTCTTTTGGTAAAAATGTATTTTCATTTAACGATGAATTATTAGAATAATATATCTTATCATTACATAATCATTTCAGGTATTTAAAAAGTTTATTATATGGAATATTATTTTAATTTTACCAATATATATTATTTGTATCATTCCTAATATATATTTAATTTTACAACATTTCAAAAATTATTTTTTTAAATGAACTGTTTAAAATAAAGTGTATTATTATAAGTAAATTTAGACCCATTTTAATGATAGTATAAATTATATATCAATGTTATTTTAATATCTAGTAATATATTAAATTTATGACATGAATAATTTTTTATTCACTTATTGTTTATGTTTCATGAACAAAAAGCTAATGACCTCATTGATATTACTAAAGGAAAATATATTCTAAAATAACATTGTCTTACAACTTAATTGATAAAATTTTTTCATGATAGAACATATAAAAATCATCATATTTATTTATCCACACATGGTGTGATTATTATAAATATAGACATTTTGGGATATACAATTGAAAACATTAATCCAAAAATTTAGCATCTTTGAGAAATTTTTTCCATTATAACATGATGTATTTTGGTTTTTCCTTTATCAACTCTAGACTTATATATTATGATAAAAAAACACATGCATGAAAAAAATTCTAATTGTATACAAATAATATAAATAAATTAAATAAATATATTGTCCAAATGTTTCTTATATTTAAAATTGTATTGAATGGATAATAATAAAAACATATAGAAATAACTCACATCACATCCACTACTCTTTAAAAAAAAATAAAAATATCCACCACAAATAAAAATACCTCGAAGGGCCCATACCACATAAAAAAATATCAACCATAAAATTAAAAAACCAAAGGGACACTAATAACAATCATGGAAAATGTTATGTCTATTTTCTATCAGTATTCAACCCCCATGACATCTAGAAAACCAATTCTCCCATGTATAAACAATGAACATCCATGTCAATGTAATAGATCACCATAAATAAGATTCACAAAATAATCATCATTATTTTATATATTGAAAATATTATTTATTACATTAATAATGAATTTCCAGATTAACTTACAACTCTACATATAAACATAAATATTAATACACTATTAAATTTATATCAATTTATTTTCTATTTTCTAACAACAATTTAATTATTAAATTACTAATTAAAACAACTTATTTATTCACAATTTATAAATTATTTACCATTTAATTATTTAATTTAGGGGATAATATTTAATAATAACCCATACAAAGTATACATATTCAACAAGTTCTTTTTAAAGGCCTTTTAATATAATTTTTAATTGTCATTTCCTATCACAAATTTTCATTTGGATAATTTACAATAACATTTATTATTCCATGGAAGTAGGGACATAGCCCAAATAAACCCTTATATATCATTGCATCATCAACAACATTTTCACATGAAAAAAGCATAATTTTAATATAAAAATTTACAACATTTATTTTCTAAATCCCACATTTTATACACTAATATACCAACATAAAAATTACATTGTCCTCTCTTAAAAAACCATTGTAATAAAAAAACATATACAATCATCTAACCATAGTAATAAATCCTTTAAGTAATATTAAAAAAAATTACCCTTCTTATGCATGATTTATAACATATTAAAATATTTATTATTAAAAAATATTAAATATTAAATCTAAATTTCCAAAAAAAAAAATTATGTTACCTTATTTAGGTCACTTTCCTTATTTTGAGTACAATATATAATTTCAACAATAATATCTATAATGTATCATATTGTCAAGCTCATCAAATAAGAAAATGTAATAATATATGATAAATAATTGATAAACCATTTAAATCCCATTTTATACATTATAATGTTAAATTTAATTATTTTTTTCAACATAATCATTAAGATGAGAAATTATCATAACTTAATGATAAAATTATATGAATAATTTTTTATTTTACGTAGCAATAATAAGTGATATTTTGAATTAGTACCCTTCACAAATTCCTAAGAAATTCATTATTGAATAATGAAATGAAAATTATGATCAGAACACCATAGATCCAAAAACAAACCCTTAATTTCCTATATAATATCAACCTCTTAGGAAATTTCTTAAAAACAAACAAAACTAAATTACACACTTTTACAATATCTAAAGAAAAACTAAAAAAATATATTAAAAAATAGTTTAAAAAAATAATAGATGATAAGGGAAGAAATATCTCGTTAGGCGAAGAATAAATTATTTATTTTATGTATGACTCATAACATACAATTATCATTTTAAGGACCATCAAAACAAATACCAAAGGCTCAATAGTATTTTAGGGAAAAAAAGTTGAGTTAAAGAATGTGGGGGTTCAATTTAAAATAATATTAACATGCATATTTTGTAGTGCGTTGAAGGCTTCGCTATAGTGTAATGAAGTCTGGATAATTGGGATACAATGTCATTGGAAATTAGAATAAGCCAAATCCCTTAAATTTATACTACTATGTCACGAAAGAGTATTACTTGACCACCACCCCAATGTACTATAATATATGATTTTGTAACATCATCATCCCCCTACATCAATCCAAACACCCCTATGGAATATTCCATACATACCTAATTTTTTAAAATAAATATCTAAGTAAAAATTTGGAAAATAATTCTAACTGTAAAATATAATTATTTTAGGAAACATAAAAAAATCATTTATGTATCCCCATGGATAAAAGGGACTCCACAGAAGCACCACACCTACCAAAACAGTCTCTACCATGACATTTTGAACAACCAATGTATTTGATAATCCAAAATTATTACTTCAAATTGAATCATTATAAGCCAAGAATAAAAATAAACTTTTACATACCTAAAACACACCATCCTCTAAAACTATATTGATTCCATCCATCCAATATTAGATTTCAAAATATGTATTTATCACTTTTTGAACTCTTTGAATATCCAAGGTATGATCCAATAGATCTAAAATCCCCAAAAACAAAATTTGTATGAGAATAAAAATATATGGATAAATATTATATAATTTTATAATTATAATCATAATCAAGAATAAAAAATAAAGGAATAAAAATTACCATACATATATCAAAACACCTGATGTGATACCTCTCAAATTATAATATATCCATCATAGAATTTAGAATTCTTGCTCAAAGAATAAATTAATATCTATGAATTCATCATAATAGAAAATTCAATATCTATAAAATAGTTGTGATATCCTTAAAATAGTATATATAATATTTATATCTTACTCATGATCTCATGATCACTACTAGAAGACATCATTCATTAGCAAGACAATATTTTAATGAATGAAAAACTATCATTCCAACTTCTATTAATGATAATTAATCTCAATAAATTTATATAGTTATTTTAAACACTTTTTTCTATTAATATTTATACAATAAATTACGTTATTTTTGTAATTATGATAATTATTAATCAATTACAATAAAAATATTCATTATTTTTATTAATCTATGGTGGATGATCAATAAAATAGTCAACGTTAAAAATAGAATCCAGTAACTCAGTACAACTAATAAATTGATTATGAATATTATTACCTTATCCAAACCAACACATTACATTGTTAGGATAAAATTAGAATTCTTACTGATTTATACTCTAAACTGTTTATATATGTTATAAAAACTGTAAGTAAAAGGATCATATTAAACAAAATTGTGGGGTGCAGAGTTTGAGAAACTATTTCAATAGAGATATGTATAATCAGGAACAAAATATTTTCTGAATAATTTTTTTATTTATTATATGGGGTTTCAATGTATGTTTTGTTACACATTGGACAGTTTGGATCTAGAATGATGTTAATATTTATTTCATTGATTTAGATATGTGAATGTGTTTAAATATGGAATGATGGGGTTTTGTTATTATATCATGGAATCTAATATTAAAAAAATAATGTAATTGTTTGTAATAGTGGACCCATGGAAATGAAATGTTATTTTCATTATAATTACATGAAATTTTCCCTAGTTTTTCTTTTTTATACCATGGATTTTTTTCGTGTTCATCAGGATTTAGGTAGAGACATGAGATATATGTAATAATTAATTGGGATTCATGGGATTTATTAGTGTATTATATACACTCCCATGGATTTATATATATATATAGATTGAGTTAAATTTTTTAAACACAATTATAGTAGGGATGATTTGGGTAATGAGTCTCCGATTAGACAATAATAGTTTTTTTCGGTTCACTAGGTCGAATACATTTAGTGCGGGGTGAATTATGTCATGACGGATTAGACCATCCTCTCATTTAGATCTTGATTCGCTATTAGACCAAACATGATTCTCTCTTCCTCTCGTAGATATCTACAAATAGATATGAAATCATGCATAGGAAACATCGATTTTACTTAGTTCACCCTCACAGGGTTACGTCCCTGTAACATACAACGATAATTTTCTCATCTACCAAATTTACTAAGGCTCACATCCAATAAAGAGTACACTGTTCGAGATATATATTTTATGCCCAAGCTCACTTCCTTTATAGGGTTATTCATATTTCAATGAATTCCCAATAGTCACTCAATATACCTCATTTATTGGCTCATTTACAGTGGAAACGGTAATTGTCTTCCTTTTTCATCGCTCACTCTTCTTGGAATGGAATCCAATCATAGTTTATGGACGTATTGGTCAATAATAGTTTAGGTACATTTAAGTCCATTTATTTTCATGATTTCATGCATCATTAAATATATGTTGTTTCTCTATTGATCATCCTTTTTCACCAATAGATGACATCCACCTTCTGGGGTACTATTAGGTACCAAAAACTTCTTTAACAAACTGATATGATGTTTTTACATACACACTTGTGAAAATCGTGAACCACATTGTCCATTGTGTACTATGTAAAGGGTTTGGTACTTGGAACAGTAATTTCACATACCTCTTCCACCGTTTAGAGCCACCAAATTCCTACAGTCTATCTCCACATTCGCAATCACATACCGCTACCACATACCGACTCCACAAACCTCATATATGAAATCTATATTTCTTAAAATAGTTCTCATTATACGAACAATCTTCGCTTCCACGTAATAAATATCTCCCTCCGTGTAGTACTTGCGTAACTCTCCCTCTCATGTATCAGAGATTCCTCCTCCACGTATAGAGAAAACTTTTTCTGCATACTAAACATCCCTCTCCTCGTACCGGACATCCATTGTGGGTTAATAATCCTCGAAAACACCTTCAGCACAATCCAATTTTGGATGTTTCCAAACTCTCAAAGAAAAATATCAATCTTAATGATTTTCAATCTCCATAACAATTGGTGGGATTAGAATTTCTTATATAGGCAACAATTCCCTCTTAATTCGGTAAATCTAGATTTACCAAATCCTCAAACCTGCCTCTACAACATACTAATTCTTCTTCTGCATTGAACCGTAGGCCCATAGTGAACCATTTTTCCTTTTCCCCCATGTATTTAATTTTTTCCTATGTGGTCGATATATTTCACCAATCAAAAATCCATCTGCGTACAACATTGCTATCCGCAGCGAACCACTTTAGCGACTATTTCTAGTTTGGGGTCCCATTCTGGACACTCCACATACCGTTCCTGGAACATGGTATGCAACCCATGAATTATGTTATGCGGTTCTCATCCTTTTCCACTATTCTTCAAAATTCATCATACCATTCACTATAATGAAGAAATCATCATTTTTTTAAAATAAAATACTAGTCATTATCATATTCTATAATATATATTTGTCAAAAAAACACAACCATACCAAAAACATATTAATATGATGCTTTGAGATATTTTTTGCCAACAATCTCCTCCTTCGGGCTTGTTGAAAATTCTTCGGAAAATATTCTTTAACACTTTGATACCCCATTAAAATATATTATATATTCAAACACAATTATCTTTACTTGATTAAGATATAGATCAAGGATGTACTAAACAAATATTATAATACCCTCAGAGAAATGCTCAGTGTGAGAAATATGAGTGATTGAAATGTCCATCAATGAGTCACTTAATTCAAAAAACCAATTGTTGATACCAAACTGATAGCAGTTATTGAGGGATGGAATCCTTCTGAAAAAAAATCCAACACCACTCTTTTTATATTAAAATTATTCTAATCTATTGTGATATCTAATCTTTGATCGATCACTTCTAACATCGTCAATTTTAATACTCCAACTATGTTACAACTCCTCCAATAGATTCAGCTCAGCGTTAACTCCCCCAATATCACTCCCCCACATAACAGCATATCCCGTATGAATAGTGACACTTTCTCCCTCTTTGTCAATGAACCCTGTAGACACATCATGTTTGTCTTAAACATGGTAAAGAACCCATATATGAGCATTAGAGAAAGGAATATCATACCATGGGGATAGTGGGACCCAAATACATACTTTTTCAACTATGGGGAATTTACTGGACTCCTAGAACTAGTCGATGCCTTTCAAATGCTTCTTTGGGTAAGGCCATCATATGAATATCTGCAACTTGTTGTTCTATAGACAAATATTATATCTTCACAAGACTTTTCTCCACCTTTTAATTGATAAAATTATTTTTTACACCATCTTTCATTGTCCATGAGTGATGGACTGAATTTTTTCTATGATTTATAGCACTTGAATTATCATAATATATTTTGATCTAATATATCACTTCAATTACCATATCATCAAGTTTCTTCTTCATCCACAATTGTTTTGTGCATGGTAGAAAAACTATATTGTATTCAGCTGTTGTGGTTCTCAATAAAATGCAATCTTTTTACTAGTATACCCATGATATACACAATCCTCTAAGATAAAATGCACCTTTGGAGGATGATTTACTATTATCTGCTGAACAGGACCAATTTGCATTGTATATCCCAATAACATTGGATGAGATTTTTTATTGTACATTAGGCCAAAATCCATTATTCCCTTGATATACAGAACAATTATTTTTACCACTTTCTATTGGATCTCATGATATTTATTTGATACGTTGCTTCTTGTCATGAAGAATATACAATATCATTCCTTATTGCGGTCAAATACAATATAAATCTAATGATCTGATAATATTATGTGATATTAACTAGCTTACATTCATTATATCGAGATAGATTAACCCGGGTGGCTACCAGTTTAATGATCTCTTTGAAATTATCCATTTTAAACCTTCTCAAAACCTACATAGACTATTTATATTGGGGAATAAAATTTCCATTATTTATAGGAATCACATGTAATCTAATTAAATACGTAATCTCCTTATTCGTCGACATTTCGAACATGATTTTCATGAATTCATAAAACTATCAACATTGTGATTCATCTAATCCACCAATGATTATGTCATTAACATAAACTAGAACCATCACTCTTCGACTTCTCCCAATATTCAAATACATGTTGTTATCAACTACACCATGTTGGAAACTGATATTCATTATTAAATGATCATTCCTTTAATAACATAATCATAAGGCTTTCATCAAGCCATGTAAAACCTTCTTTAGCTTAAAAACTCTATTCTCATCTTCATGAATGAGAAAACCAAAATATTATCATTTTTTGAGTTCTTATTCTAAAACATCATGTTGAAATTTTCACATGAAATCCATCTGGAAAAATTTAAACATTCATTGCACAGCTATGGCTAAAAATAATCTACTTTTTTCTTGTGTTGTAATGGGTGAACTCTTCTCATCAACCTCAATTCCCTCTATTTGGGAGTACAATTTTCACCACTGAAATTATTTGTTTTGAATCACAACACCATCATTATTCCTTGTGTTGCGAAATTCCAATTTTTTATTTATGAAATTCTTTTCTTTTGGTATAGAAACAACATCCCACGTTTGATTCATCTCAATTTTGTCATGTTCTTTTTTAATTTCCTAAACCGAATTCTCATCTCTAGATTCTTCATCAGAGCATTTAGGATACAGTTGTGATACGTATGATTATTTTGTATATACTTCATCCTTCATGTCTTCACTTGTTCTATCCGATCACCAATTATGTTCTGCCTAATAATTTGGCTCATCTTGCTAGTCTATGATAAGATACTAATTTATTCTCATCATCTGAGTCTTCTTCTAAATAAATTTATGTTGATATTCATCTTCATACCTTCTCATCTCTTCATCGCTATCCTCGTGAGTCTGATCCCTATTTACAGATTATTCAGTTCATTCTCAACTATAGTCACATCATGACTTTCAATGATCTTTCTGAGTCTCTTGTTGTAGATTTTATATTATATTATCTACTTTGACTATCCAAGAAATACTACTTAATCTCCACTATATTAAAGCATCATATGTTTCTACTTATTAAAAATGAATCACATACTTAAAATCATTAGATTGGTTTTCCATGATTGATTCCTTCAATACCACAACTCATATAGATAATTATATTTTTTTTGAAAAAATAAGTATATATTTGATGTGTAGACTGATTCCATCACTACCACATTCTAAATAATCTCTGGAAGATCTTTCTTGATGAGCATTTTTTAATCCACGTTGTTCACAATTAGAATTATTCTCTAGATTAATCAATACTATGGTGGAGCTCTTACTGATGAAACTAGTTTCCTTATCCCATGATTGTTGAGATAATCCACCACTTGGATGTTTTTTAATTATATTCCATTATCTATTTGAATAATCTGGATTTTTTGACCAATCATCTTTTCACATTTTTGTTTATATCTTGTAATGCCACAAAACACTTCAAATTTGTGGGTGATTATTGAAACCAAATCCATTTTAATATATTCATCAATGTAGAGACCATAATATCTCTTCCCATCAATATATCTTTGGGAGATTGGTCCACAAAAATCAATATTCTCCGATTCAAGCAATCTTGATGACTTTTCCCCTGTTATGTATACATATTTTGAATTATCTTCCCTTTTTTAGGCATCACACTTATGAGTGAGGACACATGATAATCAAGGGGGGTTTTGATCTGCATGATATTTCACAATATCTTCAGAAGAATCAGGGCTTATATGGACAAGACGTATATTCCATAAATTTTTTTCTTCATCCTTGGAAATAAAGAGCATAACTTCTTCTACACTATTGAGGTATATATTCCATTTTGTACCCATTCCAAGAAACACAACAACACCATCCCATTATATGATGATACAAAATTTCTTGGATAATCTTATGGCATTTCTTGAGTCATAGAATTGACTAACACTAAGAATGTTGTGAAAAATACCTTCAACAACCATGTCATCTACTTTTCACATGTATTTTCCTCCAAAATTGGCTTTCTATAAACTAATAATATTCATTCCTTCATAATTAAAATCTCACACAATACCTTCTTTATTGTACATGATTCCATTCACTATATCCTTATGTCCTTCCAAGTGATAAGTGCATCCACTCTCAAGGATCCATATACCAGTGTGATCTTATGACATGGTTGTAATTTCTTCAAACATAACTTGCTCATACATATTCTTTTTCACTAAATCCTTTATCATTATACTCATCATGGAATTATAATCGTGATCTTCATTAGAATATGATGAACCGACATCCAATTGCAGGGATGCAAATTTATTTTGAATTTACAGCTCTCTTGATGATATATTTGGCTGCTTCTTATTAACAAATATGGTCTACCTCAGCACATTCCACTTCATTGTTGATGTGAAATATCATTTCATATTCCTAATTCTATTACACATAAAACTATGGCCATCAAATGATGACCTTGAATTTTGAGCACTATATAACCACCTCTATTGGTCTGGTTCACATTGGTACCTCTTAGCTACAGAACATACATATTTAGAATTTATTATTTTAACACAACAATATCATCTTTTGTGAGGTGCATTATTATGTGGAAACGATGCACCACTATGTGTACCATGGGTTATATTAATCTTCTAATTCCTCTTCGTACAAAAATCAATATTTACTATGGGAGTAGGATTCTATGGTCTGAATTGAACCGAAACAGATTTTTGTTTTAGATCAAGCCCCATACTAGCCATATTATACATGACTGGTTGTTTCATCTATTTTGATGGACCATTCTGCTCAAATATCATATTATCAATTTCTTGTAAGATCATATTTCCTGATTTCGAACAGAGAGATATAATTTTCTCTTGATAATCAATTTTTTATCATAGATTGACGTCTTCCACTTATAATTCATCAATATATTAGATGTGATCTTTTCTAGTTTCTATCAAACTATAAATTTCTACTTTCGGTTTTTCAATTTTTATTTTTTACTCAACCACCTTTTATGAGTATTCTGGAATTGAGGTCCTCTACAATTCAATTTCAACATTCACCTCCAAATTCTGTTCTTTTTGCTTCTGCATAAAGACTTCGGCAACAAGAAAAACCTTGTTATATTTCCTTGTATTAGCTCTTAGAATATAATATTCTTCAAGTTTATCGTTTAATTACTCCTGATGATCAACAATTCCTTCAATTCCTCCTTTTTAATCGTCACTTTCCACTCTAGTTAATTAATTTCAGTTATCTTACATCATAGAATCAAATTTATGATCAACAAATTTGTCCAACACTTCTACCTCCGATTCTTATGATCATTAATCCTCTTTTGAAAGGAGATTTTTATTTATGATGAAATTTCTATGGGTGCTTCTTCTCCATTTATTATTTGATGAATACTTCTTTTGGTGAATTTCATCATTATCTTCATTTTCATCATTTATCTTCCTAGGAAACATTTCTAAAAAATTTACTATCATTCTGCACTGGATGTAAGAAAATGAAAGTTTACCTTTGAACATACATTTTCCCCCCTTTGGTTTGGATGATTGAAGTGACATGGCATCATCCATATTGTCCCCCTTAGGACTACCATCAACAGGGAGATTCATTATGGACATTAATTCCACTTGCTTTGAAATCCCCATTTCCACTACTTCGTTATCATCATTTCTCATTTCATATGCTATAAGAGTTCTGTGTAGGATATCTATTTCCACCCCTTTTGGGTCATTGTATTCCATCATTGAAAAATTCGGATTGAACCACAGTGAATGATTTCTCATAATATGTTTCAAAGTCATTATATCGTCAATAACTTCTCCATGACCTAACATGTCTTCCACTGTAATTTTTATCTGGATGATGAATACATCAATTGTCTCATTGGGATTTATTCTGATATCCTCATACATCTTCTAAAAGATCTAAAACTTTTATTCCCAGACTTTTTTGTCGCCCTCATAAATATTCAGTAAATTTTTCCCACGATCCATGTTATGTTTTATAAAAAATCCATTTAATATAAATATAAATTGATAGGGCTACCCATACAGTATTCATTCATTTATCTTTGAAATGCAATTCTCTTATTTCAACTTCTATGAAAGCACCACAATTAATGATAGCTGATATTCATTGCATAGTTGCTTTGAAGACATCCATCCCTACTGATCAGATGTAGTGATGAATTTGATTCTTCAATAGATAAATATTATTTTCATCCAAGATCATATTTTTTTTATTATGGACCACCTAAATATATTCATCTTGGGAGAGAACCACAATCTTTAATACTTTCAATATGATACCAATTTTTAGGTCCTCTAGGTCAAATACCCTAAGAGGGGAGGCGAATCAATGATGATAGATTAAAACATTCTCTTGTTCATATCTTGTCTTATTTTTAGAAAAAACTAGATTCTCACTTACACGGATTAAATTATATAAATAGATATGAAATCATTCATATGACACATCTATATTTACTTGGATCACCCTCAATGGACTTTGTCCAAGGAACATACAATGCCAATTTTATGATGTGCCAAATTCCCTAACTCACACTACCAATAAGGAAGACAATGTTCAGTCTAGATCATATATGCCAAGGATCACTGCCTTTATAAGGATTAGGGTCTGGTAACTTCATTACCAAGATTCACACCCTATTACTATTTCTCTGGAACACTACTGGTGGAAAGAGTCACAATCTTCTTCTTCCTTTTCTCACTGCTCTTGGAAAGGAAGCCACTCATTGTTTATAGATGTGTTGGTCGAACATAGTTTATGGAAAACTAGGTCCTATCAATTTCATAAATTTATGCATCCTCAAATATAGTTAGATTCTCTATTGATGTTCATTTTTCACCAGTAGATGATGTACATCTTATCGGGTACTTCTAAGAACTGAAAAATTCATTTGGGAACTGATTTGATTATTTTGCAAGATAACTTGTGAAAATCACAAACCACCAGGTCAACCACATACTGTATAGAAGGTTTGGTACATTGAACACCTCCTTTGGGTACCACTTCCACTACTACGAACCACCCATTGTCCACGGTCTGTCCCCACCTTCGTGACCACGTACCGCTACCGCATACCGACTCTACAAACCTCTTCATCGTAATCCCTCCTTTTCGTGAATTGTTCTCTATTCACATACAGTCTTGACTTTCCCATACTGATTTTATCCATTTTCATAACACATGCAGCTATCTCCCTCTTATGTAACATAGATTTATCCTCCATGTACCGAGACAACTCCTTCTGTGTAACTAGTATCCATCTCTACGTACCCGACTTCTTTAATGGGTTAATAATCCCTCAAACAACATCACCACGAACCACATTCCGACATTCCAGAATTCATGTAGAAAAATATATTTTCTAATAACATTATGTCTCTACAGTAATCAATGGGATTATGTTTTCATATATAAGAAAAGATACCCACTTTATCTTCTTGATCGAGATTTACCAATTCTTCAATCCAGTCTCCAATGCGTACTGATTCTTCTACCATTGTGAACCGTTGGCCATCTGCGAACCATTTTCCCCTTCCATCGTCATACTTCATTTTTTCCTTCATAGCCGATCTATTTTTCCAACCAACATTCCAAATGTGTACCACATTTCCTTCCTCCGCAAACTGTTGTCATGAATATTTCTAATTTTGTGAACCATTCTGGCCGCTTCACGCATCCCACCCAAAGAATGTTATGGGGCCCATGAAATATGGTACACAATTCTCATCCTTTGAAACTTTTCTTCAAAATTCTTCATTCTATTCACTCTTATGAGAAAATCCTCCCTTTTCCAGCATAAAACACACTATTTTGCGGCCTAAAAATTTGGAAAACAAAGTGAAATTGCGTCTACTTAAAAAACTGACTTCGGAAAACACCATCCATTCTTATTCAAGATCATCTAGCTTTATCAACAAACACCACATCACCTATAACATACCGATAGGATTACTCAATGGATATTTTCACATCATGTTCTATAACGACTTCCATTAAACTAAGAAATTTTATTCCTAGAAAATTATTTTATATTTGATTCTTTATGAATAATATTTTTAAATACTCAATCATTTTTTGGAATCATTGAATTTTTAGTTTTTTCATTACTGATCCTTATTCCTCGTTCTGTGTATCATTATCCATTTCATGTTAGATAAAATTTCATGTTAAACTAGGTGTTTTCCATGTGAATTTATTTCATCAAATACTATGTAATCCGTTGTCAAAAAATTATATGGTGGTAGTGTTTTAGATTTGGTTGTGATTGGTCAATATATTTATCTAGGTTGATAAAGCATAGGTTTCAAAGGATTTTATTTGGGATTTCATTTGATAATTGTTGTATTTTTTAACTTATTATTGAAATATAATGGATAAATCTCTAGTTGATGTAGAAAATTAAAATATTTTTAGATGTATTTATTATGTATCATTATAATTAAACTAATTTATTTATATTTTTGTAAATTTTTAATATTTTCCAAATGACTATGATGAGAAATATATAAATAATTCATAGGAGTAGTTTTATTGACCATGATTTTCTTATTTATAATTATTAATTACATAATGAGAGATAAAATTATGTTGACATTTATGTGTTGAATGATTGTCAAAAATGGATAAAAAATAATATTTTAATAAAAGAAAATCCTGAAAAAAAAATTTATAAATATTATTATACTATATTTTTACTGAGTTTATATTTTTATATAATGTGTAATTTTCGGTAATTTTATATGGACATAATTAATGTAGTTGTTATAGTAGTCACTATGTGAGTTTTGATTGATGTGATGAAGTAGCTTGATATTGTTATAATATTTTAATTTTTTAGTCATATATAGATGTTAATTTGGACATGTTTTTAAGGATCATGGAGTAATGAAAATTTCATCCTATTTAAGAGTCGAAATAGTACGTTATTCTATGAATTAGTGCATATAAAGTAAAAAATAATTTATATTTGATGTATGAAATGGTAAATAACAAATATAGAAATGTCTAAATAAAATATTTTTGAATAATTAACGAGATTTTGGAAATAAATACAGAATAAAAAATTTGTTGTATCATTAAATTGATATATTTAAATAAATAATCGATTGTGAGTATGATGGTTTTGTGTTTTAATTTTCATAGTTTTGGGTCTTGTAAATCTGTAGATTAGAAATGGTGGATATTATCAATTTTAGTTGACAATAATGATATGATATTCATTTATCATAGTAATAAATTTGTTTCATCTGAGTATTGACACATAAGATGGGTATATGTGCTATTATATATTTACATTACATATTAATATTTATTAAAGACCACCCTGGAATGTGGGAAACCTAATTTATTCTTATATGATAATCTGAGTTCCTAATTGATGCCCAATATCAAGGATATAGGATATACAGATTAAAAACTACCCCATTTTAACTCTCTCATATTGATGTTGTGTAATCAATTATGGATTGAGGATATTGTTATAAATTAGTTTGTAATGATGTAATAAGCGTGAGGTAGTGATGTGGTTTGTTGGCTATGATGTATATGGGAATGATTCAATATAGATGATTCCCTTCGTGGTTAAATTTATTGTCACAATATGAAATGTGGTAGATGGTTTTGGTAAAAAATAAAAAAAATTATATGTATCTATGATTATTTTATGGTATATGAATGTGATGATTATGTATCATGAGTCTGTGTAAATAATTATATGGTTGTTATTTGGATATGTCATATGTGTTTATATAAATAGTAATGGGGAATGATCTATAAAATAAGGTCATTAGAGATCAATGGAAATTAGTTCAGTGGAAAATAATGTGAATGTTTTCTTCCAAAATATGTTTTATTGTAATTTTATCAATATATTTAGGTAAGGATTTGATGATCATTCTATATATTTTATTTTTTTAGATGAACTTGTTAAGGTATTGTGTTTTTTTCTAGTTTATTCATTGTGGATTTAGTATGTTTCATTAAAATTTTATTGGATAATATTGGTCGGATCATACTATGTTTAATTATTTTCTCAAACATTTTAAAAATATATTTTATTTTAGAGATTTAAATGATGTAATTTATAATGAAATGGTATGTTATTTACTATTGATGTTCATGATCCACATTGGAGTCATTCCCATAAGAGTTTCATTTTGTAATTATAATTAATAAATATTGTTAATGTATGATAATAAACACATTATTGGGTTGTTTTTAGTTATATTATATAGTGCTGACTCTTTGATCTATTTAATAATAGTTGGATTTATATGGATAATTTTTCCAATATAAATTATTTATACAATTATTAGTAGTCTAAAACCCATGGAATATCATTGGAAGACATTAGGCGTTAGAATTGTCTACACGTCTTGCATAGAATAGGCCATATAGGATTGATATAAATTTATTAATGTAATTTTATAGGATATCATTCAAATATCCATTAGTTTACACGTCGATTTGTGACTGAAAATTTTTTTCTATATATTTCATTTACAGTAGGATAGAGAGGGTATATGTTATTCATGAGCTTATTAATTCTACATAAGGTAATTATAATTCATATAATGACTAGTGATTGATATATCTAGAGTACGAGGTTTTAATCATACTCTCCAAAAAATTTATCCAATTCAAGGGAAAAAAGGTTTTACCAATGTATTAAATTATATAATATGTTCACTAGACTATATTATGTTTCATAACATGTTGGTGATGTGGCATATCAGTTATCTCATTATGTATTTATGGATCAGAATCATGAGGTTTTACATGTGTAAAAAATTCACTTGTATCATGGAAATGAAACATATAATATTCATAAGAAATATTATAATATTAAGTAGGATGTGATATTTTAGATAGTTCTATTTAGATTTAGGATCATTAGGAGATTGTATTGTATAGTCATATTGTTCATTTAATTAATGCATAATATATAAATGGTGTCTCATTTTTTTTATTTGGGTATTAATTATTTGATGCGTGCTCAATATCCTTAATTATTATATACATTTTTTATTACGATGTTGATAAATTGTTTATATAGAAATGAGTGAATATTTATCAATTGTGTAAGGTGTTGTGCTTATAATTTATATATATTTAGATTCTTATTTGAGATGTATCATTTAGTGTGTTTTGTTCCATGGATATTTTTCCAGTTTTTTTGGAATTAATAATTGAAGTGCCCAGATCAGTGTGAATCACTGAGAGGGGGAGGGGGTGGATCAGTGATCCTTTAAAACATTTTACTAATTGATTCTTAATCAATTAATCCTCTATGGCTTGTTAAGGCCTCGATCCACTCTTCTTATGTCTCTCAACCTTTCCCGGATAATTCAGTAATGAAAAGGCACAGGACACAAGGATTTACAAGGTTCGGCACCAAAGGCCTACATCCTTGCCATGCTCTCCCAGAATGGATTCTCCCATTATAATCTGTTAGTATTACAATGGTCGATACAGCTTCCCACCGTATCTCTCCAGAGTCCCACAGGAGGGTCTTTATACTACGTCCCACAGTGTTACCAGAGTCCCACTGGCCTGCTCCAGAATCCCACTGAAGACTTCTTCTCCCTGAGTCCCACAGGGTCTTCTCCTGGCTCCTCGAGTCACACGAGTAGCTCTTCTTCACTTTAAGCTTCTTCAAGTATCTTCAGCAGTCTGGGATAAAGACTGCTGGCCTTGCTCTTCTTCTGATCACTTGTGGTGAACAGGTCTTCTCGTCTTGCTCAGGATTTATCTCCTTCTTCTAAGTATGACCTGGCTTCTCTCTTCAAGAATCTTCAACAACCTCTGATAAGGTCTGTTGGTCTTGCTCACAACTTCTGATCACTTCTGTTGATCAGGGTCTTCTCAATTACTGAAAAACTCAGACAAACAATATCATTCACTTCAGTCTGGCTGAGTCTCACATCAGATCAACTTCATGCACTGAATGCATGGCATCACAATATCTTCAAGATCTCCTGGTCTTGGACAACTCAGATGCACACAAGCAGATTTGAACTTTGTTCACGTGTGCATGTGCATGCATGCATGCATGCACTTCCCCTTTCCTCTTCTTGGTGCAGTATTCCCACAAAGGGTGTAACACTTTAAGCACACACCAAATTCTCAAACTTCACACACTTTATTAAATTTGTCTACACACTTAGATTGTGTGTTCTACAATAGTGTTAGTGTCCTCTTCTCTTTCATCTTAGTGTGTACAATTTAGTTTGCACACACACTATGGTTCGGCCTTTTAGTTCTTTTTCACACACAAATGCCTATGGACTTCTTCCCTTCTTTTACTCTTCCACTTTGCACACACACTTTGTTTTTCTCTTTTAATCTTCAAGTGTGCACAACCACAAGGCTACGGGCTCCATTTGTTCAATTTGCACACAAAGGCACTAAGCCTTGGGTTCTCCCTCTTTGCACAAGCTACTGCCTGTAGGGCCTTCTCCTCACATGGCACACACACAAAGTGTTCTTTTAGTTTGTTCTTCAAAGTGTGCACAAACAAGGCTACTGCCTTTTGTTGCTTTGCACATAAACCACCCGTAGGGTGTCTTCACATGGCACACACACAAGATATGGCCTCGGGTTCTCCTTGCACACACAATATCGTAGGGTCTTCACTTTGCACACAAGGCATGCAAGTCTCGGCTTTCAATTCTTCACTTCACACACACAAGAGGTGTGGAATCCTCTTCACTTGAGCTCCTTCCAATATGAAGGCACACAAGGTGCAATCAAGGGCGCGCAGGTGAAAGTGCACAAGGGCCGCGCAAGGCCTCGGGTGTGCAAGGTGCAACACCTCGGGCGCGTAGGGTGTCAAGCACCTCGACCACGCAAGTGCGCAAGCACATTAGCCGCGGGGTGTGCAAGTATGTGCTTGACCCCGTGCTCTTCCTTCCGTGCAAATAGAAGTCACGCAGGGAACACCTTCGAAGCCTCGGGTGGCTCCGGAACAAACTTCCGCGCAAGTGGGTTGCACGGGGCTTCGGCTTCGCGAGGCACAAAGTGCTCCGCGGGACTTCAGATTTTCAACAAAGTTTCAGCAAGCAAAAACTATGCCTCGGGCTCTCCTTTTATAGGCAGAGGCGGTTCAAAATCTTCCGCGGGATATAAATTCAAACTCCCGAAATTTTCGGGTTTTCAAGATTCTTCAAATCTTGATTTGCTCCTCTGTTTCACGCGGGTTCTTTCTCTTTTTATTTTTCTCTACGTGCATGCGACTTAGAACGCATGCACGACCTCTTCTCTTCCAATCATTGCAAATGTATAAACCCTTCACGGCCTCGGCAGTGTTGCTTGCCTCTTCCGAACTTCGAAATCCTCATTTGTTGCATGCATGCTCATTTTATAGCATTGATCTATTCAGTAGGTCCAGACGAGATCAATGGAGCCTTCGGCTTCGGAAATGGTGGACGGGATCTCAAAATCCATGCTCGGATGGCACCTGGTTCGTCGGAGGCTCGCGGGTGGCTTCGGGCGACCTCGAGGAAGGAGACGAGCCGGGAGCCATCGGATCAAGCGTTTGAGATACATCGGACGGCCTGATTAAATCGCGGCGCACGGCAGATGAGATGAGCGGCTGCGATCCAGAACGCGATGAGACGGACGGCTCAGATCTGTCCCGGGTGAAATTTCCGCGTCCCACATCGAATCGGCGCGCTGTTTTTCCGCGCTTTATCACCCTAGCGCCTCCTCCACCCCTCAGTTGAACTTTTCCCTCCACGGTGCCGCCTCGCACCGTGTTCTCCCTGCGGGCGCGCTCTGCGCCCACTCTCTGCTCCCTGCGGGTGCGCTACTGGCGCCCACTATGCTTCCTCAGGTGTGCGGGCTTCACCACCGCGTGCCCTCGGGGGCTTATACACGGCCCATGCCGCGCTCCTCCAGGCATGCCCCAGGCGCCCATGCGGTGTCCTATGGGTGCGCCCCTGCCTCAAGGATGCTGCCCTGGCCTTTGAGGGTTCCCCATGGGCGTGGTGACCTTGAGTCCCACAAGTGCCTTGGGTGATGACCCTCGGCTGGCCTCCTTGGTGGCCTTATTTTTTGCTAAGTATAGGAATAAAGACTTTGTATAAAAACAAAGTATCCCCATATGCCAAATTCCACTTGAAGCCTTCTTCCTCATTTTTTCTCATCTTCTTCTTCATTTGAATTCCTCACTCCTTCTCAACAAATATTCATTACTTATGAGGGAAATTCTTGAAGGTTCTTTCTTCATCAACCGAGCTCTTAATCACATAAATTCTTCAATGAACTTCATTGATCTAATCAGAGATCAAGTTGGATCATCTTCATGTTCACATGCACTTAGTGATAGTGCATGGACTTCATTAATCCACTTCATCCACTCAGTGATTGTGGATGGATCTCCTTTCATCTCCTCATGTATTGTCAATACAATGCATGGTCTTCTATCATTGTTGTGACTTTGTATCATCAGGATACAAGTTCTATGAACTTAATGATCAGCTCAACAATCATCAGATGTGCATAGAGAATGTTTCAACCACAACATCCTATGTCACTTAGTGAATCTCCTATGTGACATGCATCTTTATGTTCCATGGCCATTCTCCATTTATCACCAACACCATCACATCCTTTGTCATTCACATCTTGACATTCCTTGACATCCATTCATTCCAAGACAACTTCATGCCTCATTGACAACAAATTCAACACAATGCACTTCAATAATGAATATTTAGAATGGAAATAATTTTAGGAGTATGTAATGTTTTTTTTCAGATATTTCATGGTTCACAATTATTTGGATTGGAGTTGTTGAAGGTATCATGAAAAAGTATGGAAATATTAGTATTTAATGAGTTTTTTCAGTTAATTTTTATAAAATGGAATAAATATTTTTTTGGAAAAAAATATTTTATAGTGATATCATGGATGTAAGAGTGTCGTTTTCTATTTACTGAGATAAATTATGATCCATGAGCTGTTTATGTAAGGGGATGCATTATGATGTGAAGAATGATACATGAAAGATTATTCTTCCTTAAACTAAATGAGGTTTGGTATTTGGGGTATAAAATCATATATTTGAGAATTAATCCATTTGTAGAGATATGAAGTCATTGTACATGAATTAATTGTTTTATCTATTCAGGAGAATTTCCTCCTTTTGGTCGATCTCTCATTTTAAATTTAGTTTCATAATCATTATTTTTCATGGTGAAATATATGTTTTTTGTTTTTATTTTCATGTATTCAACAATTTTGGTGTAGTAGATGAATTTATATTTTGAACTTGTTTTTTAAATCCTTTATTATGGATTTAACAAATATAGATTTGTAGAATGTCTCACAATGTTACTTGAATTGTACCATCATTACACTATGATGACCACCATAAAAATGTGATTTTATATTCTAATATTTATAAAGTATATTCTTGCGAAAAAAAATTCATTTCATTTCATCATAAATTCATGGAACCCCAAGTACTAATGGATATCTCATTGGTGATCCCCAATCATCTTTTGGTGGATATTAATCCTTTAATAGTGAGCTTTAATTCCATATAGAATAATGTGTGCACCCTATCATGTTTCTTTAATTTATTCTTTTCTCCTATCTAGATATTTTTTGGTATGGTTGGTGGTTTTTTTGTATGATGTTTAGTTGATTCCTTGAATTTGTATGATGTTACATAGGTTGTTACTGATTTCCCATGTATTTCTATGTGATGTAAGTTGTGTTTTACATCCCTTTTTACACAATAATTTTAAAATATCTAGTTGAGGTATGTGATTACAATTTTCTACTATTTATTTACATTGGGATATTATAATTGTCCTTATATTGATTTCATTGGATAAAGGGTTAATGTTTATTTAATTAATATAAAAATTAATTCATATATTAACGATTGGAATAGTGATATCCATCTTTCTTTACCTATTCCACATCAATATTTATAATTTTAAAATATTATTTCTAGTTAAATAATATGTTGAATTATAGTGTTAATTATGTTTGAATTTATGTGTTCATACATGGATTAAATTTTTTAATGTACACAATATTATAATGTAATTATTGATCAAGTATAATAAAAAATATATTAGTGATATTTTTTATGTGTGATTAAATTTTGATACTATATTGGTAATTTATTGATAATGTGGTTGTAATTATGGATGAAATTAGTTTAATAATAATTATTATATTCATATCTGGTAAGATTGATATGATAATAGTGGTTGAGATGATTTATTTGCTATGATGTGGTGGTGATGTAGTGATGTTTATATGGTTGGGTTGTCTAGTTTCCTAGAATGTTGAATATTTTTTATCAATAAAAAATAAATAGGGGAATGGGATTTGACGATATAAATAAGAGATATAGAATTAATAAATTAATTGATGGGTAATTAATAAAAATATACATAACTATTATATAATTTAATATAATAACATTTGTTGTATTAGTGGGAAATAGATGCAATTGAAATTCATATTATGATTTGAACTTAAATGTAATCAGATATATGTGAAACTGAAATAAATAGTGAGTACGTGGTTATGTGGTTTATGCGTTCCTATTAGGTTGTAAATGTGGGGTCAATATGTATTTTGGTTAGAAATATAAATTCACACTGATGTGCGATTACAAGGATGAGATGACCATTCCATATTGTATTACAAATGTAATATATCATTATATTACATTTTCAATTATTATTTATGCTATTATTTAATATTATTTGAAATTATTTATTATAATCCATTATTTTTATATGGTTTCATTTTACATATGAAATTTACTTTTTTTTAAATTTTTAAACATACTTCTCATTTCCATGATGACCAACATACTCTTTAGATAAAAGGAGAGGTAGTGCAGTATTCCAAAATTTCACTTAGTTAATGTCACTATGCTTCTACATTTCATATAATGAGACCCCACAGAAATGGAATGTGCATAGTTAATGCATGTTCAAAAGAAACAATTAAGATTCATTAGTCATATCCAAAAAATAATTTTGGCTTTAAAATTGGTTCTAGGACTATATGAATAGTTAAAACATGTTTCACCAATATTTTTTTCCAAACCAGGAAGATATCCTAAAATTTAATATATATTAAACTACATGACATCCCTTAATTAAATTTTACCCTCTAAAATCATTATTCCTACCCATTAGAACTCTTATGGTCCTTTAGGCATTGTCCCATTACTCAAATACATACACTCCAAAAAATAAGGGTCTCATCATGATCTACAAAAATTTACAATTACATTTTCTTTTATCATTCAAACTATCTACACAATTTTCACACGGATTCCTCCATTCCCCTTTGATATTTTTTCCTTGGGTTCAATGATAATTATGTTTAATGATGAATTTTTGGGCTTTTAATAATGTGTTTATATTTCCTCATCCACTATTTTAAATTTTTACTTCATCCACCTTTGGTTTTATGAACATAATGTACGTGGTTAAATGATATTCTATTTCTTGAAGAACCATATGTGAGTAATTTTATAAAATTATACTTTAAATTTCCTTATATTTATCTACACACTATTTGGGGAATGATTTAATATAATTTCATAATCTCTAACAGTCTAATATTAATTTAGATAAAGTAATTTAATCTGAAATATTATTTTAATATATTATTAGATGACCATGACCATTTTTTTTCTAAAATGCCTCACCCAATTCTCTATAGACTATTTATTAACAAATATATGTTTTAAAAAAACATTAACTAGTTATGGAAATGATTATTTGAAAAAACACCTCTTTATGTAAACGATTACCAATAGAGATTTCAACTCATTATCAATTATAATGTGTTATTATTATTGGGTCCATATGTTGCGAATATATGATAAATACATTAAAATGAACTGATGTCACTTTTCAATATAATATCGACATTATATATCTATTAAAGGATTTTGATCTTGATAGTGAATATTTTCTCTAGTTTATAATTCCATATTTTCTTGTAAAAACTAATCTATTACATAAAATTTATTTTGATATTGATTATTATTATCATTGTTATGATCAATTACTTTAGTTAAAATCTGTATTATTGCATGATGATTGTTGGCAGATTATTTAATTGTTTTGTATTATTGAATAAGAATTATTAATGGTTTATTCCTTCAATTTTTTTAATGTTTTACCTCTATTATAACCTTCATATTTATTAATGATTACATTCACATAATTATTTTTGAAACCATAATTTCTAGATTTTCTATAAAATATTTCTCATAAAACAAATTATTGGATCATGTTATGACAATTATTATCACAACCAACATTTACACTTCTGTTGTATATTTTATTGACCGAATATATTTCTTCCAAGCCTCCTCTTAGAGGTGGTGGTTTTTATGTTCTCATGAATAATTATAAAACCACTAAAACATTGAGAGATGATCCCAATCAGCTTTGAATATGGGTATCACCGACTATAATTCCATATAAATTTTGGTTTCATAGTAAATGAAACAATTATGTATCACAATTTTTTTCTATATCACATAATCCTTATTATTTATTTTTGGATTATCATTTTGTGTAGATGCAATTTTTTCATTATATATCAATGTATTCATTTTGTACTCTCTTAATTTTCTTGTTATGCGATGTATTATCTTTATTCTTATCCCTTGTTGATTATTGAGATTATTTTTCCATAAGTATTTCATGAGTTAATTTTTGGTTTCCTGTGGTAAACCACACTATGATTTTTAAATACTTGTTAAAAAAATCATCCCATGGTGTGTTAAAAATTCCAATGATCTAGTTTAAGAAACATTAGGATCTCATATTTTCTCTTGTCTATCTCGTGGGTGATATATAGGGATATGTATAGAGTGGAATATATTTGTACATGAAAAGGTAATATTTATATATTTTTTTCACATAATTTAGGGAAGTTATAATAGTTATGTAATAGTATTATCGATACATATGGTGCTAGTTTGATGTGAGTTTCTTGACCACAAAGATTATTAAAATACTTAGGACAACAGGAGTTTTTGAAAAATATCGTTCAAAATGTATTTTAATTAATTTTTAATATTAAGGATTTTTTTAATAAATTAATTGAGGATTGAAGGGACTTATTTGGGAACATTGATATGGTACATGAGAATTATGCCATTCACTGACCGTGAAACATATTCTAGAAGATCTCTAGCATGCCTTAGTTGATATGTTAACAATTTATGAAACACTATAGTAAAATCAAAACCGTTTAGTTATATTTTTATGACTAGTACCTGATCTAATAAACCACATAATTTATCATTTTACATTGGGAAATTAATTGAGTTCTATGATTTATATATTTTATATATTGTTTTTCAAGAATTTTTTAGCTCTCTATTAGATTTTAATTGAAATAATTTGTTTTATTTTATTTTTTAGTGGTTTTTCATATAATATATTCATTTCAATTATATAATACAATAATGAATTGATATAATGAATTTTATTGAGGTATTGGTGTATAAATTTCAAAAATATAATCATCTAATAGATAATAATTTTATTGAAACCATTCTGTTATTTTTTTCTTCTATGAACAAAGGAGAGGGACATAATAATTATTAAGCTAATGAAGTTGGAACTATTTTTTAATAAAAACAACCATCTTGAATAATGTTTTCCCTAGAATCCCCCATCATTATGTGGATGAAACAATCCTTATAAGAGGTAGATTATATGTTCAAATAGATCAGTATAATCATTGTATTTCATGTAACCTGTGAGATTATTAAATGTTAATATATCATTTATTCATTTAATTATCTAAAAAATTATTATGGGATACCTTTTAGAGTCCATGATCCATGTGAATATTTAATAGAATTACATTGAAATAATGATAACACAGATGTAATATGATGAAACTATGGTTTTGTAGAGTTCATGAGAGATGTGTTTTCTCTAAAAAAGCAATCAAATGGTCATAATATATAATGAAAATAAAATAAATATATTCATTTTACACCCAACATGTTTTCATATAAAGTGTTTATAAACTGAAATTTTTCAATAATCTTGTGATGTTTCATATGATCATAGAAATTCCAATTAAAACTCAAAACCTATTCAAATATGATTTATTTACCCTTGATGATAAAATAGATAATGTGAGGATGTTATGGTTTACCAAACAGACTCATATACCATTATGGAGTGATGGTTTAATTCCAAAAAATAAGTTGTAATGAATTAATTTTAGATGAGGTAGTGGTGGTGGTTCTTGGAATCTGTCACAACCGGATTCATCCACCTTAATAAGAATAACTTATATTCTATAAAATTAATTTGTTAGTGTTTGTCATTTGATACCATGTTGTTTAGCAAACCCAATACTTGTCATTGTTGTATGTTAATGGGAAATATTTAATACATTTTTATAAGACACCATTTATATGAAGCATTAAAGGTTATTTATCCTCCATATGGTGCCTTGGGTAACCACATTTTTTCAATGCTATTAGGTATCAATGGTAATGACCAAAAAAATTATAAATTAAATTATTCCTTATAAATAAAAATCATTATTATGTAATGATTTTATAAAAATACACAAGAACTGCATTGGCCATTTTGAATAGTTATACGACCATTGAAATATAAAAGATTATAATGCATCATAATCATTTATTATTTTGACATTGTATTTTGAAAATTATCAATAGTTTGTTTAGGGTTATGATAAATACCAATTAATATATTGGATAAAAGTGATGACCTCACTAGTTGAACCATATCCAATGAATCAAATTTACCAGATCCTCAAAGAGTGATTGAATAAATGGGTTTTACACTTTATTAATTTTAATATGTAATTCAACAACTAAAAAAAATTAAACCATTTACGGACGAAGATAAAGCACATCTAGATCTTGGACCAATCTATATACTATGAACCACCCTCAATAACATATCACTATCAAACACATTAATCTTATGAAATACAATGTCGTAATAATTATATATGTATCTAGACCACACTATTATTATTTTTAATTTAATAAAAAATAATTACATTTACCCATGTTGAATATTACTTTTAAAATGATTCGATAATGATAAAATAAAAAATTAGATTTATATGTGATGATGAAAAAAAATTAATTTATAGAGATGATTATTTTTAATCAACACAGTACATTTCAATAAATTTAATAATTTTTTTAAATTAAATATATTTTATTAATATATTACTATATTATAATTTTAATTAAATATATATATATAAAAATATTTTCACAATGACAAAATTAATTTTTTAATGTTCAGAAAACTCTTCCAGTAAAAAATAGTATTTTTAAATAAATTTGTATTTCTGATATAATAGAATAAATAAGAATATATATATATATATATAATTATTTTGGTAAAATAATTAATTGTTTTTCAAATTTAACACTACTAAATTATCCAAGGTTGTTTGTTCATACTTTTCATTTACTATTGATATTTTGGTCGAAAAAAAACCCGTATAAATATACAATGTTTACCTAGACATCATAATGAATCAGATGTGATATAATATGTTTCATAAAAAGTAACAACAGACAAATATATTAGATACTGTGTTTTTTATTTTATTTTTTATTTTTATAATACCTTAATGAATCTATGAAAAACAATATTAAATTTTAAGGTTTTGAAATGAATTTTCTATAAACATAAAAAACATTCACATCACTAAGTGTATTATTAATTTAGATTTTCATTTAAATGTGTAAACTGTAGAAAATAATTCACTTTGGTACAAACCATTATAAAAATAATTGGAGGTTTTGTGGTTTTAATTACATTATCATATAGATATTAAAACATTGATTTGGAAATTAATAACAAATTAACCAATTTTATGAGGTATAAACCCACCCAAACTCCTATTTATATTCACTAAGAACCCATGGAAATGAAATTAATCTTTAATGACCTATATAGATCCCCTCCATAGTTCCCCAACATCTTATGAAGCTCTAACAAATCATTAATAGTAACCCTATGAAGGTAAGGGGTCCTCTCCTATTCAAATATATTCATGAAATTCCATCATATTATGCACATAGTTCTAAGTTTTTAGGTTTGTATTTTTTTAAAAGATCCTAATAAATACACTTATTATTTAAAATCAATTATTTGATCCTTTCACTCATATTATTCCATCCATTAACCCATAAGTCAACCCTGTTATGATTCATCAATTATCTTATGAATTCTCTATGCGAGTCTCTATATATGAATACCCATTATATCCCTAATAGTCCCAAATGATTTATATTTTTTTATTTTTTTATTGTCCCCCTTTTATTATATTAATTGGAACCCTTAATTGAGCCATATGAAAAAGGATCATTGTCCATGCATGACCCAATACACGACCTTAAAGACCCATGACCTGTCACAAACAGGAATAAAACCCCTCCTCAACATCTATATCTTGAAGGTAGCTAACTATCCACCTCACATGGCTGATTGGATAGATTTTCCAATTGAACATATCCATGGGGCTTGGTCTTTATGGTAGTTGAAATACCCTCTTATTCTTCTAATCTGGTTAGCTTTGCACTGGTTGTTGATATTTTTACTATGAATCCTCATTTGGGCCTTCACATGTGTGGTCTTCCTGAGTTTATTTTTTGTATTTTCTATGTCCCTAAATCAATCTAGACCAAAGTCCATTGGTGGAATGAAGGTCCTACCATCCTGATGTCCATATGACCAGATTGCCTTTGGTGGCCCAAATTACCTAGGACACATAGGAAAAATTTGGATTCCACAAGGCCCAAATTACATGAATAGTGAGGGTTCTTATAGTACCGCACATAACCTGTTACATTAACAACTACGGAACTTCTATAATAACCGTTAATTTCAACCCCACCTTGATTTGGAGATGGGCCTCTTAGATTCCATGTATAATCATCTACCACTAATGTATATTCTCATTTTAATTGTTAATATCCATTTTTAATTCCACTAAATATTAATCATCAAAATTTAAATATAATTAATTTATTGGGGAATATCATCTGTATAAACACAGTACATTATAAAGGGATTAAAATTCATGAAAGTAATAATTATTTTTTATGAATCATGTGTCACACATATGTATGTACAAGATATTAAAATATTAGTTTCTACCTGACTGTGATGTAATTCATTGGATACTATTACATTCTCCTGATAAATCGTGTATTTGAATAGGGAGTAAAAAATCCATTATTTATTTTTTCCACCATGTAATTATGCGTTGTTGGATATCAATAACCTATATTTGTGAGGTCATTTTTGGCATTTTACCACATTACCATGTATCCATTATTCTATTATGTTTTATTTGGATTTATTATTCAATATTATGATTATCACCCTGATTATGTTACCAATATATTCCTCTTGTATCACATGTTCTTATATAACACATTCTATGATTTGAAAACCGAATTTCAAGGATTTATAACCAACCTATTTCGTATGATTTTTCCCAATTTATCTTGTTCAGTTTTCGAAGAGAAAATGAGTGTTAAAATAATTTTAAGTGAATTTTCAATAAGGTTTCATTATTAATATGTCATTTTGATGTTCAATATACCTAATTTTCAAATACCAAACGATTCTTGATGTTTTTGGATTATATAAAATTTATGTCTATGTAATAAATAATGAAAAACTATTTACTAATGAAATGGATTTTCATATATTATATATGTGAAATATCATGTTAATATTGGTGTTTGTATTAAAAAACACAAATAAATGTTTGAGAGAAAATTCAGAATAAGGGAAAACCTCCAAATATTTTGTTAAAGTACAGAGTATATAGATTCCAAAAATATATATCTATGTTTGGATACTACATGAGGATGTAAAATTGTAATAGATATATATATATATTATTTATAAAAATGAATAGGGATTATTGAGATGGACTCAATCATTACCAGGTGTTCAAAAATGGTCATTACTATACACTTTTTTGAGACTCATAGGGGATATTCATGGGTAATTTCACTTTCATATTACAACCAATTATAATGGGAAAAAATTATCAAAATATTTTATGTCTGGAAATTCATCATGGAAAACATTGATTTACTCCATGATGATCATAGATTAAAAAACATATATCATTCATGTTCTATCCTTTAAATTTTCATGCATTCCAATTTAGAGTATATTTTTAAAAAAATAATCAACCATATTTTTCAATGTTTCATGTTAAATTAATAGATAATAGTGAAACTGAGTCAACAACTAATGTTAAGAGAAATTAATTGACATTCCAAATGATAAGACCCACCCAATAGGATTAGGATTTGTGAAAATCCTAAAAATACATTTTCAATTAAATAATGATTTGAATCTAACCACGAATCAAGTGGAACACTCAAATCCCATTAAAATAAAATTATTCAATTATGAACATTATTTGACATTGGCAACCAATATTTAGTGGATATTGTTATAACAAAATTTCATATCCATGGATAAAATCTATTTAAATTATATTTTCCATATTGAAATGATTTTAGAAAGATAATATCACATTATATGTTTATCTTATGGTAGGAGAATCTGATAAATGGTGGACATTGGTAAAAAAATGCAGTGACTGAAGAGGAGACCGACAACATGGAGTGGAGGGAATTATAGAAAACGTTTTTTTATAAATATTATATAGTGAATCATTCATTTTACATAGATTATTTCAAGATTTTTAATGTAAATATCCATTACATAAACCACATTTATCATAAGGCCTGGTGTCTAGAAAAAAACAATCATAATAAATACTTTGAGACTAAAACATGGGATCCTTATTTTTTCCTACAATAAAAAATTTTATAATTCACTAGATCCCTAAAAGATACATAGAATAACATGAGTAATACATTAACAAAAAGGGTGATATAAAAATTATAGAAATGGAATAAACATGATAAGGAATCACAACATGTGAATGAATCAAAAAAAAATGATATCATAAATGATATTAAACATGACTAATAAAATAAGGGAATAACATAAAGATAAATGAATAAAATCATCTTGAAAAACATTGATAAGTGGGAATGACATAATTCATGGGGTAAAAATAAATCAACGATGAATATTAATATAACATCACATGGGGAATAGAGTCCAATAATGTACTAGTTTCAATACATAATAACATGCATAATGAGTAATGAGACTAGAACATTACCCTATGATTTGGAGGATATATAATTCAAGACCAACCAATCATATTTATTTAATTTTTTTGAAAATTTATTATACATAATTAAATAAATCATAATTAATAATCCTATTAATCACTCATGGAAAATAATTTGTTACAAATTCTTACTTCATATCATAACCAAAGAAAATTTCATAATGAATGTATTTGAGAAATGATGATATGTAATTTATTACACCATCAATTTAATGGTTAATAAATTATTTATATATGTAATGGGATATATATACATACATTATAATCATTCCATGCAATTATTGGTTGTTTTAATTGATTAAAAGAAAAACCGTTAAAAATATTATAAACATTTTTTAAGAAACTCTCATATCAACTTTGAGAATTAGTTTTCAAAATAACTCACAAAATATTATTGAAATAATTTTATATTATGTTATCATTTTAATACTAAAATGAAACATTCATTAGAAATAATGGTCATGATAGTGGAAAAAATTGTCCATACTCAACATACAAAAACAACTCTTTTCTTAACATATTATGTAAAAGACACAAGGTACCGTATTCCGAAAAAATTGAATATTATATTTAAATTATTTATTAAAAACATTAAATTTTGGTAGTAATGAATCTTCCCATCCATATGAATAAAATAATTTCTTTTCTTTGAAAAATTGTAGAAAACATATATATGGAAGAAAAAATATCTCGACCAAACAATGAAATGATCTCACATTTTACTAAAAACACTTTCAAAATCATTTTACGTACCAAAAATAGAAAAATGGTACAATAAAAAATTGTTGAATAAAAATAGGATAATAAAATTAAATATTTATACTAAAAGTGATAAAATAGATTCCAAAAAATCAAATTCATGCATTGGCAATCCCGGTTAAAATGATATAGAACTATAAACCCTTATCGATTTGGTATCATTTGAATTATAACTGAAAATGGTGAATTAGAATTAAATTTCAATTAAAATACAATTAATTATAAATTATTCAATATATAATATTTAAATGGGATGTATATTCTCCATAAAATGAATGTCTGTTCATTAAATAAATGTTGTCTCAATGAAGGATGATTTTGACGTAACCCTAACTGTGAGTCAGAATCCAATCATGAATTTCCTATAATCATGAATAATAAATTTATGCTAATTATTTACTTGATCGATAAAATATTTCATGTTTATCACATGAATAAATTTTTTAGCATTTCATATTAATTTATTTAGCTAATGTTTTTCACATCGAATGTTTTAATGATAAGTGGATCATATGACCCAAATCAAATTTATAAATTCAATCAGGCCATGAAATTATTATTTAATCATATAAATAATGGTATTAATTATATAATAATTTTTTTATATTATAATTTAACACCATACATGATATTCATTTAGGATAAATGAACTATGTTTCTATCATGGAAATAGTAGGTTGTATGTTCGGAAGAGTAAAGTTTCCATTTATCAAGGTCATGACGATAAAAAACTATGTGTTATTTAATCATCACGTGATTGAAATTAAATCATTAATATAATTATATTCCTTCAAATACTCATACACATTCCATCCTTGTGATCGAGAAATTAAAACAAATCGCTTCTCTTTCTAAGGAGATCTTCCACCATACTCAGGAATGACATTATAATTTATTCAATGGATGGTAGTGTAATAAAATATAATATATATTACTATAAATAATGATTAATATTTAATTTTTACAAAATCTAAACATTAAATTGATCCCTATTTGAAAACATGAAAATCATATGTTAAAAACCAATCACATCGCTTCATGAGACAGAAGTCCACCGTATGTATGAATAATGATTTCATATTCCAATGTAATAGAATGAATGAAGTTTAATATAGTATTATAATTATATAATTATAAATATAATTCATAAATATATTTTATAAACATTATATACATCATTATGTAAATTCTTCATAATAACTGAGATAAATATAATTATGTTAGTTCATGAGGCGGTAGTACACCACACACACGATCAAAGGATTCATTTCCCATTTTTGGGAGGAATAAATCGTTATAATGAATTAAAATAACATATATATATTTATATATATTTAATATTTTGAATTTATTATATAATCATCCATTAATATGATATTAATGTGGTTGATGAAGAAATAATAAAAACTGTTTGGTTTAGGATTTAACATCTTCATAGGAAAATATATTTATATTTTCACCTAAATCCACCCTATATCATCATTATGATAAAGAAATGTATTCTTGGACGGTTTCTAAGAATTTAGGATGTTTTTAGATTAGTTATTTTCCAAACTAATTGATTATGGATTTGTGAAGTGTAGAAGAGAGGGGTGGCCTTTTAATAGTGTGAGAGAGGGCACATATGGTTATTTTTGCAATGAATGAATTAAAACCTTTTGTATATCATGAAAAATTTATCAAAATTGAACATTTATTGACCCATATAACATATAATGTCTACATATGACAATTAACTTGGAATTAATAATGTTTTGGGTTATTTTAATCCCTATCAAAATAGTTTAACCCCCATTAAACCTATATTTTACTTATCCATAATAAATAATTTGTACATTTTCACTATTAATTATAAATAATAATTATGTTGAAAATATTAAATAACATAAATTATTCTGATTGTATTTATATAATTTATTTCTTAAAATTTATCTTACATAAGAGGAAAAATTAAAATTATACATATATAAATGTTGAAAAAATGGGGTTTTTCACGAAATTATTATTTTATGAAAAATATGATATCGTGTTGATTATTTAAGAAGTAATAATAATTAATTGAATTTAAATTAATATATATATAATCTATATATTTCATTTATAGAATTCCTCTTTCGAGTTAATTTTAATTTATACTAATAGAGAAAAATTACTCAAATCAAATAACAAAAAAGATTTCAAAGTATTTCTAATCCTAAGAATCAATATATATATAAATGTAGTATAAAAATTATTTAAATGTAATTATTTTTATTTAATACAATATAAATAATATTTTAATGTTAAAACATATTAATATTATAATGTGACATAATATATTATTAATAAATGACCATTTTTTAAAAATCATTATTCTTAAATATTCACTGAAGAAGTTACTTTTTTTGAAAAATAATAAAATCTAACCATAATTTAATAACAATATTTTGATTTCAAAAATTATTTAAATATTATAAAATTAAATTAAAAAATTTATAGAAAAATTATTTCACTTATTTAATCCTTGAATGAAGTATAAATAATTTTTTGATGAGAACATAATTTTGATAAATAATGTAACATTTCATAAAATAGAGTGATCTGTTAATCAGATTATATATATATTTATATTTGGTAAGAATATTATAGAATGTTTATAATATATTTAATCCTATTCATATGATATAATTCAATTTATAGGATATATAATTCTTCACTAAATAACAATCATAATTGTATATTATGGTTCGTTTAAACTAAGTGTTGCATGTTGGACATGCAATATAGAAATTGAATTTATTTCAAAAAAATATCCTAAAATCTATTTTTTTCCATTTTAATATATGAATTTTTTTGTCACATATACATTTTAATATAATTACATTCTTTCAAAATGGTGTGGCATTACACATTTTCTTCGCACTCTCCATCTGTAAATGGAGTTGGATTCTCACATCTCCTATAAATGGATGATGAAACCAAAAAAGGATATGATTAAATATTATAAAGTCTCACAATATACATAATAATAATATTTATTATCTTATAATTTAAAATTTACCACTTTATTGGTGGGATAATTTAGAGTCTACGAAAATGTTTAGCCATTCAGGACATGGAATGTAAGGAAAAAATCACCTATTGATCCCTCGTAGTTGAAATAGAGATTATACAATCTAAATGTTTTTATAGGGAGGTAGTTAGGAAAATTTAATTTCATTTTGGTTTATATATGGAGTTCTCTACTATAGTAAATAAATCCCAAAATCAAGCGTTAAAGATGTCTGGAACGAATTGACTGGGAAAATTGATAAGGGGGAGAGTAAATATCATTATATGTGTGAATGAATGGAAAAAAACTAATATATTTTATGTGGAACCCCCTCCAATATAATCTAATAATGTTATTTTTCATTCTACACAAATTATAAAGTACTATGTTAAAACTTCAATGAACATGTTAATTACTAAATATAATTCCCTATGAAATGTTTTTCATATTCACTAAATGCTATTATCCTCCCTAGAAACCAGGATGATCTTTTTCCATTACAACCATTATGGAAGATCCTAAAAATTATATGGTGATATGTATAATATTTATTAATTTCTTATAGTTAATATTATTTTTATTCCATTTATACATTATTTTTTATCTTTCTATTTTAATGGAAGTTTTGAAATAGATCTACAAACCATGGAATTAGAGATTTTAGTAAAATAAATAAATTGTAAAAATAAGCCAATTAATATAACTCATACCCTATCAATCATTTGTGTATGGAACATCCTAGTAAAAATGGGATCCTTCTTATAGTGATATCCAATTCTATTATGATAATTTTTTGGATTACCTTATATGATCCCAATACTTTTTTGTAAACTAATCAAATCACAATCCATATCACTAATCTCCCTAATATTAAATATATGATGAAGGATGATGATGAATCATCATTGGTATCAACATATCAAGCATGGATATTATTACTTAGGGAGAGAGTTTATCATTCTAAAATTTTTGAAACACCTGAAAAGATAACATTGATGTAATTCATATTATAAATAAATTCACTAATGTGTTTCAAAAATATCCTCATTTTCAACCTCATAGTGAAGAGGTTGATTTTTCAATCAATAATATACCAATATATTTACCAATATCCATGTCTCTCTATATAATTGATATTTTTTAACCAGAGTTCATTTAGTAGCAAATATAGTGGAATTTTTATAAAGTGTGCATATTGTCAAGTGCTTCACCATGGGGGGAACCAATCCACTTTTTTATCCAGAATGATGTGTTAATTCACCTATGTATTGATAATCAGGAGAAAAACATTATCATGATATATAAAATGTAACCTATTAGACATATTGATGAATAGTTTGATAAGTAATTTGGATCCAAATACCTCTATATGGTGGATCTTCTATCAGGATATAACCATGTAAATTCGATAAAGTACGATATCCACAATTATTATTTTCATACATGGTACATGAACTATATTGTAAGGACCAGTAAATTTCAAGGATATTTTTTTTCTTAATTCTTTGAAATTTTACGAGTCCACAGTTTCTGACGGCGCCTGATTCTGTGGCCCGGTGTTCCTGGAATCAATTTCTGATGTTTTTTTAGGTACGTTCAGTAAACGGAAATGAAAGTTTATGTATCTTTTGAATAGGTGCTTGGAATTAAAATCAGAGTGCACAGATGATCTCACACCGCTGATATTTTCTTAAGGGGACCATTATTGCAGATGCATTTTGTCGTATGTGGTAGTTATAATTTGTGCATTCAATAAGAATAAAATATAATTGTTGTGAAACAATTTTATTTAAGTGGATGTTATTTCCTCCAAAAGGAAGTTAGAGGTATGGCCCACACCCCACCTAACTTCCCATGGGAGAAAATAACTAAGGGTGGTGGGGGCCACATGAGCCCAAACTTATCACCTCCCATCAACACCCTTTAAACCGCCCCATTTAACTCCACTAATATTTAATTTGACATCTCCCCCTTAATTCCTAAACTCTCCTCCTCACACCCATGAATGTGCCACCACACACTAATATAATGAGCAATTAATTGAATCAATTTTTTAATTTTTGAAATGTATGTATGGGAATAAAATAATATCCAAACTATTATTTTGAGAGTTGGTTCATTTTTTCTTGGTGGAAAGCTAATGAGAAGAAGGAGAAGAGGGAGAGACCTCTTCCAATGAAGAACGACAATGTCCATGAAGAACATCATCATCGTCTTTTTCCTCTGACGAACAACGCTCGAGCTAGGATCGAAGGCAATTTTCGGGGGTGACGAATGACAACAATTGTGGACACCATCATCTCCTACCTTTTGATTACATAAACGAACTATCGTCTTCCTTTTCATGATATCGTCAAAGAATGATTAACCATTAGTTAAGTGGATTTTGTATTTTTTTTTGTGATTTATACCCTCGATCATGGGTGTTTAATTGGTTGGATTATTATTTGAACCACTAACGCGGTGGGTACGGACTAACGAACAACTCTGTACCCATCGTCGTATCGTTCTTGATGTGCAAATTATTTGGCGGTGAAAAAACGGGACTGCAATGGAGATTTAGAGATTTCACATTGGAGTTCATGTCCTGAGATTACCAACGGAGCAGAAGGGAGCTAAAACGGACACCCAAAATGGCTCCGGTGGCTCGACAAAATTTTTTGAAGGTGCAGGTCGCCGGCACCATCGCGCCGGTGACATGAGGCGGGGGTTCCCTAGAGTGTCCCTTGTGGAAGTCTGTCACGACAACGACAACGGTGGAGGTGGAGCGGATCCCACGACTGCGTGGGATATGGGATGGCGGGGCGGCGCCAGCTGGGGCCGCAGGATGCAATTAACCCCCCCCCAGGCTGGGCCAGGGAGGGCCATGTGGGAATGGCCGCGCCAGCTGGGAAAGGTCATGACATCTAGACTGGGCTACTCCCAAACAGGCCGGACCTAGACCCTGGATGGGTCGCCCGGTTCGGGACGACCCAGAGTGGGTTGGGCCGGATCGTACTGGGCCCATACACCCTACTTCGGACCATTTCCAGTCATTCACCAATAACATGATGTATGAACCTCCAATCGATTAACCATCAGTTGCGTAGGAATTCTTGGATTGAGACGGTAGTTTTGGTATACTACACTCATGGTTTTGGTGATGTTTTGGTATGGCGGGGGTGGTTCGATCCTAAAACCAACCGGGCCCTCAGAGCGAAAACGATTATAACATAAGTACTGGACGTCTGATGGATGTGCCGTCAAATACGTTGGATTAATTCTTATGAGACATTTCTTTTAGAATACTCCACTTGAGGTTTGGATGAAGTTGGAGTATGGTCATATTGTTTTAGATAAGAAACCAACTGGTCCCCTGGAACGAAAAAGCCAATAACTCTCAGACCGGACATCCGTTTGACAAACTGTCTGTGGCATTGGTAATCTCACTGGGAAACAGTTCCTTTCAGTATACCTCGTGGGAGTTTGGGCTATCGTTTAGATATGGTCGGGTTGGTTCGTACATGAAACCAATCGGGCCCCCGGGACAAAAAGGATAATAACTCAAAGACCGAGAGTCTGATTGACACGTTGTACGTTACATTGAGACCCCTATGATGAGTCGATCCTTTGTGATAGTTCTACGTGAGACATCGTGACACATAGAGTATCGACCAGTACCTTGTGGAGCGGATCCTCCAGGAGTTCAGCAGACAGAGTGTGTATACTTAGTAGCTATAGACCTGATGATTGCAAGACTGATTCGACTCTGAGTGATTCGATTAGCCTAGTGGATGGAGCGCCCAGTTTGTTGGCAGACCCACAGCAGACAAAGTACCAGGTTTTGCAGCAGACATGTAGTACTCGACAGGAGGAGTACATCTGACGACAATAAGGGGGAGCGCTCGGTTGGGCAGCAGACCAAAAATGGAGGAGAACCCAGTTTGGCAGCAGACCAGTGGTACTCAAGAGGAGGAGTACCTCAATAGTGGTTAGTGAGTAGTGCCTCACAGACATGAGATGGCCACTTTACTCGACAGAGGATGAGTTTTCTAGCAGTTGTGGTTTTGATAATTAAAATCCTGGTTTGAGCTGAGTCAATGACCTTTGCTTTTTTCTTGATGATTGAGATGAGTTACTTGATAACTTTGGTATATGTATGGTCATATACCTATGTAAAGGTTATCTATTGAGATATTTCTTTGTGGTTTATCCTTGTTGGATTTTGTGAGACCTTGAGGGTCTCGGGGTCCCTACTATGTATCGTTATACTCACCCCTTCATGGGCTATGACCACACCTCATTTTGTAGGATACACACGATATATTGCGCTGACTGAGGCAGAGTGTACGAGGACTGGACGGTACCTGCAGGGGGACACATGGCGTGATGGAACACGGAGCGGACCAATAGACGTTGAGTGTTGAGTAGGACATATGTACCTACCCATAAGGTAGCAACCCATAGGATGATTCATGAGTTGCTTCCATCTTCCAAATGCTTGTCTTTTTTGTTGTACTTTCATTCAGTTGTAGCTTTACCTCTCTGTTGGGCTTGAATTTCCAGCCACATTGTATATTCAATACACTTTTTATACTGCTTTACGTAGTGTTTTCTTCTATTTGTTCTTGGGATGTGTGTGTGTTTACATTTTATAATTTCAATGCCTTCCTAGTTGTAGGGAAATACGCCTTTCGTGCTAGTCGGCAGCCCCTGGCCTATGAATGGAGGGTTTGGGGTAGTAACGTTACGTGCACGGGGGATGGGTCGTGACAAATTGGTATCAGAGGAAATACCCATCCAGAAGTTCTTAGGCACTTCCTGGGGTTGAGGCTTAGGGTCCACAATGAGGGTGTTGGGCTTTAATGGAGTGGATAATGTTACACCCCTGATATAGTGAGACTTAAAAGGATAAATGATACTAACCATGTTGAAAAGGTGCACCTTTAATTTCAGGAGCCTGTCTGATTAGAACTCCATAGTTAGGCATGCTTGTAATTGATTAGTAATCAGGATGGGTGACCTTATGTGAAGTTTCCCAGGGTGTGTGTGAGTGAGGACGAAACACACTGAAAGAATATGTGTTGGCCTGTGGGGAAAGTCATTATTCTGAGAAGCAACCCTAGTGAGTAATAGTCTATGGTGTGCTGGGAGGGCAACCAAGGTATTACCGGAGGCCCATAGGGAAAGATTGTATGGTTCATGAATCGGGGAGGCGGATCGACCACCGGCTATATAGCCAGCTCCTCGGCCTCGGTCTGGTATGTTCCTCTATGAAGGAGACCCAGTGACCACACACTGATTCCGACTGTGTGACTCAACCCTTAGAGGCGAGAGTAATAGTTGGATCTCTTAGTAGTAGCGTCGAGGCCTTACGACATCATCCATGACATGAATTTAACTGTTCATGTCAGGATTGACTATATTAGGAAAAGGACGTGGTTCATACAGGTGATGAGACCAGATTTATATTTTCGGAAAAGGGGAAATCGTAGCCACTCTTGTAGGACCAGAGATGGTGCAGGATACAATGGATAAGGTGTAGATCATCCAGGAGCGGATGAAGACTACACAGAGAAGAAAAAAGTCCTTTACTGAAAAGGACGGAGACCACATGAGTTCGAGGACGACAACCATGTTTTCCTACGTGTCTCATCTTGATGAGGTCTATAGAGATTTGGCTAGGGCGGCAAGTTATCTTTGTGTTTCATCAGACCATTCCAGGCCATCAGCAGAGTGGGAGAGGTGGATTACAGAAAGGACCTTCCGCCATAGTTGCACCACGTGCATGGTGTCTTCCACGTATCTCAGCTACGAAGATACGTGCATGATAGGATCCACATCATCGACCACGGGTAGCTGTACATCGATGACGGGGCGACATTCACGAAGGTCATGGTGGAGATCGAGAATCGACATGAGCGAGTCCTACGTGGATGGTCGATTCCTCTGGTGCGCATTCGATGGCAGTATGGGAACCTCTAGGGGAGCACATGGGAGCAAGAGGCTCAGATGTGTGCTATGTACTCCTTTAGTTTCCCAAGAGTGTGTTGTAGCTTTACGAGTAATTAAAGCTCTTAGGTTGGAGTATTTTAATTACCTATAAATTTCAAGGAATTTTTTTTATTAATTCATTGGAATTTTACCGGTCTGTAGTTTCTCACAGCGCCTGATTCCAAGGCCCGATGTGCCCGGAATCAATTTCTGAAGTTTTTGTAGAGACCCAAATCATGACGTACATTTAAATTACATTACTTTTGTGGAATACTTAATACATAACAAAAATATACACCAAAGGACCGTAATAGTTTAGTATCTTTGGAAACATGGAATATAAACTTCTAATCATGTTGAATGATCTTCAACATCTCCCATTAAGATCTTCCCCTTTTTGTTTCCTTACCTAAAACATTTCATTATTTCCTAGGGAAAATAAAACACAAAAAGTCTGAGCTCAAATTCTTAGTACGTTCAAACATAGCGCACATAAAACAATCCATAATAATTTGAAAGCAAAAACATGAACATGAAATTTGAACATCAAAATCTTGAGCAAAGACATAAATCGTGGAAGTATGTAAGGCATATATCATAATGGAACATCACCCGTGATAAAATATAATTGGAATAAAACATTTAATTGTGGAAATCATTCAGCACATGTTATGATTTCCATAGTATCCAAGGCATTGCTACCAAGACCATCTAAGTGTACAAAGTCCCTTTCTGAATCGAGTTCACTCCTCGTTTCAGTCCTGTAACACTAAACCGGATTAACATACCATTCTAGCCATGTCTATCTCATGAGATATAAATCATTAACCAATAAATTGGAGGGAGATATAGGTCCCACCCATCTCATAAAGAAATTATATTTTCTTGTTCCACAAAATAAACATAATACATTCATCATAACCCAATGAATAAAATGGGTTTCATAAAAATCATCCAATCATAATATAATCCATATAAAACAAATGGATATAATTTCATCATAAGAGAAGTTAAAGCATGTAAATCATAGAGAAATTATACTTGAAACATAAACATATGAAATATTGTCATCTTAGATGGAAAATGGTTTTGATAAAACACTTTTAATGATTTCATGAGGAAAATATCATTTCTTCTTCAAAATCATTGTCTTTTAACAAAATGCCATGAACTTTTAAAAGAAAAGGGTTTTGTTGAAAATAAAAATGCAATATTGTAGAGGAAGAATTATGAAAATGACGCATTATGAAACCATAAAAATCCATTCATTCCATTTAAGTTAAAACTATCATTCTTCTCATACTTTTTTTTAGAAAAGCCAAAAAGTACCTCATATGGTAAACAAAAGAAATATTCCTTCCAAACATTGTTGTAAAATTCAAAAAGGGTAAAAATGACATTATACATTCATGGAAGAAAAATAATAATTTATGAAAAAAAATTAGAAATCATGGACACGGATGATAAACATAACCCCAGTAAATACTCACAAATAAACAATCTCGGATAAGAATGATATTGGAATAATAATCCCTTACCTTATGTCTGATATGCTTCGTATATATCCAAACCTCTTGTATAATGATTTAAATAATGTTATTGACTTATTACAGAATCATATTCATTGTTATTATTTCATATATGGTTCACTTAGGTATTTATATCACCCCTTCATTTTTCAATTCCATGAAAGAAGTAGTGTTTTGGATAAAATTGTTTCACTTATCGTACGTGTTCAGACTTGTTGTTATTGATAGTATTATTACTTATATCATGATATAATTACATTTGGAATTTAAATCATGGTTTATATATCATATATATTCATTATATATATATAATAGAAAGATAAATGAAATGAATCACACAGTTCATGGAGATGGTAGGCCGTACGTACGCATGAACACCGTTTTCCATTCATTATTGACTTGAATGGAAGTAAGTAGATAACATATATATATATATACATAAATCAAGTAGCTTCATTATTCTATTTATTTCATTATTATGAATTATATATAATCTATAATCAATCATGAATGGTTAACATGCAGAATGAATCTTATCGCGTCGTGGAGACGGTAGTCCGTACGTATGCACGAGCGATGATATCATTTACCTGATCGTTAAAGTGTATTGAAGTGTATATATAATATTTAAGAATCAATATCACTTTAAAATAATATTATATAGTTATTTATATACCCCATTATTTCCATCCAATTAAGGTGGTGGTCGAAAATATATTACACCACGGCGTGGATACGGTATTCCGTACGTACGCACACGCGGTGATTTCATTTTCAGTAGGACGGATAAAAGGTAAAACAAGGTTGTTTCGTATTTATTATAACATATAAGTATATAAATAATACTACGGTTAGTAATTTATAATGATACAGGTAAATAAGAAGTAGAATAAGTAAAAACTTGAGAGAATCTGAAGAAGAGATTACCTCTTCTTCGACGCACCTCTTTTAAGCCGTCTCTTAAGAAAGTAGAGTAGGTCTTTTGAGAAGACCAGAACTTCCAAAATGTTTCTAGGGAAGTGTAAAAGAGTAATGGTCAGGGGTTGTCCGAGATTCAAGGCTCAAAAGGGTGCGAAGAGAAGTGGGAAGGGGTTCCCATTTTAAATGGGAGGAGAGGGTCACTTTTGGGAATCTCAAAAATATTAACTTATAATAAATTTAAACCCACTTAAAAACCTCCAAAAATCACTCATATTCAAATATTATATGATATAAGGTTGTAATCACATCATAAAATAAAAGTATACATGTAGGTAATTTATTTTAAACATTATCAACTTGATTTATACTTATTTAATCTATTAAATTTTGTTTGTGGTAATAAGAATCTAAATTTTAAATTGTTATAAATAATTACTCATGTGCTATTAATTATCCATAATTAGATAATTTATGACATTTTTTACTATATAAATTTCATTTTATAATTTATAAATATTTTTGTTATTTTTAAACAATGAAATAATATGCTATTTTTATAAATTAACAATAGTGTCAATTTTCATACTATTCATTTATTTGACTATAAATTAAATCCACACAAAGGATATATTCAAACTAGAATATTTAATAGGTTCCTAACATGTCATAGTAATCTAATAAATTATTGGATCACATTAAATAGTTCATATAATATTTACTATTTTTAAACCTTTTTTTTTGATATTTCTCTGAAAAAAATAATTACTACAACAATTTTTTTAGAATTATTCAATATAATCATTTGTTGCAAAAAAATTAAAAATAAATTACTAGGATGAAGATAAATCTTATCTCGTTCATATTAATACATTTAGTTGGATTTATCTTCTAAAACACCCAAATTTTAAAATGTTATATTTGTTAAATTATGAAGGTGACAACTTGAACATCATATAAAATAAAATAATACAAGTGTCGTAATCACTTTTATATAACTCAAAACAGTCATATATTTGGTCATTAAATTATTATGGTGTATATATACACTACCATTAAGTTTTGGTCTGGTTTGGGAGCCCTTTAATATGTATTACTATTTCAATAAAAATGATATTTTTGATATTTTTACTAAATAAATAATTTCGGCATCATTAATGTAAAAACTAATAAGGTAATTAAATAATTCTAAAAAATAACAAATAAATAACCATGATAAAGAAAAACATTTTATATTCCATATGAGTATAAATAACCGAATTTATATTCTATATAACCTTATATTTAAAATACATTAATTATTAAAGTTTGATTGAGTCATATTTCACTTTCCTTTAAATAAAATAAACTAAAGGTAGTAATCAGCTCCATGTGGGTTATAATGGATTCAATTTCGACCCAAATATGACTTATTAAGAAATATAATCATATAATTGTATTAAGACAAGTGTTATGGTAATTTTATAATATTATATTTACCTTTAATTACTCGATTTACCTTTTACTATGGTAAATAAAATTTACCGTAGTTACCATTCAAAATGCCCAAAAATAAAAAGTAGCCTATTAAAATAATTTGGACCCACGGATTCCAAATATAGAATCAATTATTCAAAATTAAATACAAATAATTTGCAAAAATTAAATTAAAATTAATCATGTTGTCGAAAGAAAATAGGTTTTTGTTTAAAACATTTCAAAAGATTGAAATGATTTTTCCGATGAATTAAATTTAAAATAAATAGTAATGACATACATTATATTAAACTGTAAAAATATATTCTATTTATACTTTAAATCCATTCAAAATTATAATTTAACTATATAAATTATTATGATGAAAAAATTTGTTTCTAATTATAATATAGCGTGTTTTTACTATTCATTAAAATATGAAAGTTATCAGAATAATATGAGAATTTTATCCAAAGAAAATTTTTATATCTTAATAAAAAATATGAATTTTATTTTTTCAAATTAAACTTATAAACATGTCAAAAACTAGATTTAAGGTGGGTGCACCATCAAAAGTCGGCAAAACTGCATTTTTTTAAAAATACTTACTTTACCTGAAAAATTTATGTTGTTCACATAACATGTTTTAGAAAATGTGTAAGATGAATAATAATGTTATAAAATTCAAAATGTAGCTAATACTATCCATAAAGTCTAGTCCATAAAAAATATTATAACAATGTATCATTGTTTAGTGAAACCTGGTACTGCGTATAACACACGCTATCGAGGAAGGTCGTGATATCATGTAATGCAAGCCTGGTCAGGGTTGCATGTAGTGAAATCTCACTTTGGTGTTGCGTATAAAATAATTTATAACTTATTTCATTTATAAATTAAACAAAATCTATAATTAATTTTGCGTAGAGTAATTTCTACAAAACGAACTTGAAATTGTGTGTACACGAGCCAAGAATAGTGTTGCGTATACTACAAGTGATTACTGTGTTTCATATAGTGCAAGATAATCCTGGTGTAGCATAAAATAGAAGATATTAAAGAGATTAAAAAGAATATATCTCATAAAATCTTGGGGTGTTACATTCTACCACCCTTAAAATTAATTTCTCCCTCGAAATTCATCGGAGATATAAATGGTTTACTACTCGAAAGTTTTAATTGAAACCCACATCGTAAAAAGGAATACAAAAACATCATTTTAAAAAGTGAAGTATTAAACATATTTTTTACCCAAATTGACTCATCATTGGGTTTCCACATAGGAGAAAATTTATGAAAATATGTATATGTATGAGAAATATAACCATCATGTTCTGATGGATATTCGTAGAGGACATGGCTATGATAAAGCCAACAGTCACTAATCCATAAATTTGTGATGATCTAAGATAGCTTCTGATTCATCAGATATAAGGGCATTAAGACAAAATTTTTGTTTATTCATGATCATTTCCCTAAAGTTGAATAATTGTTGACAAAGAAATACTTACATGATTTTGGTACAATATCACTGTTGCTCGTTCCTTGGACAATTTACACATCATCTCTTAACGAAATGAAGTTGAATTTGTCATTTGTGAAGTGTTAGTAGATCATGTGATTGAATGATAGGTCATTCAATCTGTCTCAAACTAAAGGTTATCAAAAGTTATCAAATATACATAAGTACATCTATAGTGATATTAATCATATATGGACTTATACATCATATATAATACTTTTTAATATAATAAAACTAGTTTCTACTAACCAGGGACTTCCTGTAGTCCAGTGGTAGGTGATAAAGACTTGTTGCACTTACCTTGTGGGTTCTATTCCCACATCCTTGTCTGACGCGATGGGTTGTCGCATGTCTTGCAAGATGTCCCTTTTTCTAAAACTACATTATAATATCATTCCAGTAAAAATATCAAAAAAACATTCCTATCCTTAAACAATACTATCTGATATCTGACATAACACTTTAAAATCATTATACTTATCCAAAATACCTCTGTCCAATCTCATAGTATATAGAAAATGATTAATGGAAAGGCCACATAACAATAATGTGAATAACATGATTTTATCATACGATATATCTTGTTGGTCACATTCCAAACATGTGAATTCCTTAATCATGTGTTCTCTTGAAACAGGAATAATCATAGAACCTTAGTGAAAACATGAATGCTTTCAAAAGGTAACTCTTTCCATATACCAAAATCCACTAATTTCAAAATTCTCAAACCATGATATATCTTTTTCCTTTTATCATTCATGAGCTCATTTCATTTTCTCTTTATCCCTTCATTATGCTCTTATCATCAGCTTTCCAAAAATATTTCAATCACTTTTCAGGGTTACCGGTACCATATTCTTATAGAAAACCACAATGGACCAATACATAAATATTCCAATATTCCACGAGACTATATAAAACATTATTTTAGAATCCCATTACATAAACACTTATTCATTCTACTACATCATTGTCACATTCAACATCGCCATTAGTGATTTCATGTGACTTCCCTTTGTCATTTCCCTTAAGTGGTAGCTCATATCAATCATCACTAAACCTTGGATAAGGGAATTTAAAAGCATAATACCCCCATTTCCTTACACATGAAGTATTGAAGTGTTGGGGGAGAGTTCTCTGTAGTCTTTTCTCTATTCACATCGTTAGCAACCTTTTTCCCATTACTTCGATAATCAACTGATTGATGACTTTCTTTTCTACACATAAAACATATTCTAGTACCTTTTAAGCAATCTCCACCATGCTTCTTTCCACACATTGAGCATAACGAAACATTCATATTCTTTTCACCATTGTCATGAGATTTCTCCTTGAACTCCATCTTTCGTTTCATGTCAAAACCATGAGATGGATATGTAACACTAACATCCAGTCCTACCTTGATAGCACAATGAAAACTTTCTTCATAGATACTGAATAATCTTATAGCTAATTCCCTTAGAAGACTTGTTTTTAAGCCACTAAATAATTGATCAGCATTACTTTCAGGTTGGATGATCAATCCAGATGCATACCCTGCAAGCCTTGTAAAATGCGGCTCGTATATACCAACATAATCATCATCCATTTTCTTAAGCTCAAGGAAATCATTTCCCATCTTTGTTTGAAGAATACGATGTATGTACTTATTGAAAAATATGTTCTTGAACTCATACTATTCCATGGATTAAATTTCATCTCGGGGCATTGTATTATTAATTATAGTCCACCATTGGTCTGCTTCACCTTCTAAACGGTAAACAGCCAAAATGACGTTTCCATGCTCTGAACAGCGAAGTATGGAAAATATATTTTCAATGGTATTGATCAATTTCTCAGAAACAAGTGGATCAGAAGACCCACAGAAAGAAGGTGGACGTTTCCTCATGAAGTAATCACTAGAATATTGTTCCCTTCTCTGCTCATATGGAAGTCTAGAATGATTCATAACTTTTGTAAGTATAGAAATAAGATTTCTTAATCCATCTCCCATCACATTTGGTTATTCAGGAGGACAATCATTTCATTTTCCATTACATTGATCAACACGGTTCCATCGGATTCCCGCCATCATCTAAAACACAAAAAGAATAGCGTGACAGGAAAAAATCTTGCTACGGAAAACAACATAACAAAGGGGGAGTACCTGAAATATCTAACATGTTAGGTTTGATTTTAAGATCGTTACCATAATTCAATGATTATAACCTATACATATACTTAACCTTAGGGATATCCCTAGACATACCTTATAAATATCTCTAGGGATCTCACTAAAGTTTTCGCATCCTAGTTTCCAAAGGTTATCTAAACCCTTCCTCTGATACCAACTATAGTGACCCAAAGCATGACGTACATGGACATTACATTACTTTTTTAGAATACTTAATACATAACAAAAATAGACACCAAAGGACTGGAATAGTTTAGTATCTTTGGAAACATGGAATATAAAATTCTAATCATGTTGAAAGATCTTCAACATCTCCTATAATGATCTTACCCTTTTTGTTTCCTTACCTAAATCCTTTATTTTTTTCCAGGGGAATATAAAACATAAAAAGGGTGAGATCAAATGATCAGTAAGGGAAAACATCGAGTACATAAAACAATCCATAAACATTTGAAAGCAAAAACATGAACATGAAATTTGAACATCAAAATCATGAGAAAGACATAAATCGCGGTAGTATGTAAGGAATATATCATATTGGAACATCAACCATGATAAAACATAATGGGAATAAATCATGTAATTGTGGAAACCATTCAGCACATGTTATGATTTCAATAGAATCCACGACATTGCTACCAAGACCATCTTAGTGGACAAAGTCCCTTTCTGATTCAAGTTCACTCCTAGTTTCATTCCTGTAACACTGAACTGGATACACATATCATTACAGACATCTCGATCTCATGAGATATAAATCATTACCCAATTCATTGTAGGGATATATAGGTCCCACCCATATCATAATGAAATTATTCTTTCTTGTGCCACAAATAAACTTAAAACATTCATCATAACCCAACGAATAAAATGGGTTTCATAAACATCATCCCTTCATAATATAATCCATATAAAACAGATGGATATAATTTCATCATAAGAGAAGTGAAACCACGTACATCATAAAGAAATTATACTTGAAACATAAACATATGAAATAATTTCATCTTAAATGGAAAATGGTTTTGATAAAACACTTGATATGAATTATTGAGAAAAATATCTTTTCTTCTTCAAAATCATTTTCTTTTCACAAAATGCCCTGAACTTTTAGAACAAAAGGGTTTTGTTGAAAATAATCAACCAATCATGTAGAGGAAGCTTTATAAAAATGAGGCGTTATGAAACCGTAAAAATCCATTCACGCCGTATATGTTAAAAATAAAATTCTTCTCGTACTTTTTCTAGAAAAGTAAAAAAGTACCTCATATGGTGAACAAAAGAAATATTCCTTCCAAACCTTGTGGTAAAAGTAAAAAAAATTAAAATGACTTAATAAATATATTGAAGATTAATAACATTTTATGAAAACATTTTTTGAAAACATGGACATGGATGATAAACATAACTCCAGTAAATACTTACGAATAAACAATCTCGGATAAGAATGAGATTGGAATAATAATCCCTTACCTTATGTCTGCTATGCTTCGTATATATCCGGACCTCCTCTATAATTATTTGAATAATATCATTGACTTATTACAGAATCATATTCATTGTTATTATATCATATATGGTTCACATACGTACTTATATTACAAATTCATTTGTCAATTCCATGTTAAAGTAGCGTTTTGGGTAAAATTGTTTCACTTATCATACGTGTTTGGACTTGTTGTTCTTGATATTATTATTACTTATATCATGATTTAAATACTTCCATAATTTAGAAAATGATTTATATATCATATATATTCAGTATATATATATATATATAATATTTAGATAAATGAAATGAAACACATCGTGCATAGAGACAGTAGGCCGTACGTACACATGAACGCTATTTCCCTTTCTTTATTGACATGAATAGAAGTAAGTAGATAACATATATATATACATAAATACAGTAGCATAATTATGTCATATATTTCATTATTATTCATTATATATACTTTATAATCATTCATTCATGGTTAACACGGAGAATGAATCGTATCGCGTCGTGGAGATGGTAGTCCGTACGTACGCATGAGGGATGATATCATTCTCATGATCGTGGAATTGTATTAAAAAGTATATATAATATTTCAGACACAATATCACTTTAAATGAATCATATAATGTTATTTATTTACCCCATTGTACCCATCCAAGTAAGGTGGTGGTTGAAAATAGATTACACCACGGCGTGGAGACAGTATTTCGTACATATGCATGCGTAGTGATTTCATTTTCCGTAGGATGGATTGAAGGTGAAATAATGTTTTTTCATATTTATAATAACATATAAGTATATAAATAATACTAATATTATTACTTTATAATTATACAACTAAATAAGAAGATGTAGAATAAGGAAGAAAGTTGAGAGAATCAGAAGAATAGATTACCTCTTCTTCGACGCACCTCCTTTAAACCTTCTCTTAAGGAAGTAGAATTGGACTTTTGAGAAGACTAGAACCTCCATAATGATTACAGGGAAGTGGAGAAGAGTGATGGGCAGGGTTTGGAAGAGCTTAAAGGCTCAAAAGGGTGTGAATAGAAGTGGGAAGGGGTTCTCTTTTTATAAGGGAGGAGAAGTGCACTTTTGGAAATCATAAAAATATTAATTTTTAATAAATCTAACCCCACTTAAAAAACTCCAAAAATGACTCATATTCAAATATTAGATGAGATAAGGTTGTAATCTCATCAACCAATCAAATTTATACTATTAGGGAATTTATTTTAAACATTATCAACTTGATTTATTTGTATTTAATCTATTAATTTTTTTGTGGTAATAAGATTCTAAATTTTAAATGGTTATAAATAATTATTTATGTGATGTGAATTATACATAATTAAGTAATTTATGAAATTTTCCACTATATAAATTTGAATTTATAATTTTTAAATATTTTTGTGATTTTTAAACAATTTAATAATATGTTATTTTTATAAAATAACAATAGTGTCAATTTTGAAACTATTAATTTATTTGAATTTAAATTTAATCCACACAAAGGATATATTCAAACTAAATTATTTAATAGGTTCCTAACATGTCATAGTAATATAGAAAATTTGTGGATCACATTAAATAGTTTATATAATATTTTCTATTTTAAAACAATTTATTTGATATTTCTCTTAATAAAATAATTACTACACCATTTTTGTATAAATATCATATATACTTATTTGTTTCATAAAAATTAAAAATAAAATACTATTATGAAGGAAAATATTATCAATTTCATAATAATACATTTAGTCGGATTTATCTGCTAAAACACCCATATTCTAAAATGATATATTTATTAAATTATGAAGGTGATAACTTAGACATTATATAAAATAATATAATATAATTGTGATAATCACTTTTACATGAATCCAAATGGTCATATATTCGGTAATTGAATGATTATGGTGTATATATACACTACCAATAAGTTTTGGTCAGGTTTGGGAGCCCTTTAATATGTTTTACTATTTCAATAAAAACAATATTATTGATTTTTTTACTAAATAAATAATTTCTGCATCATTAATGTATAAACTAATAATGTAATTAAATAACTTATAAAAATTACAAATAAATTACCATGATAAATAAAAACATTTTAAGTTCCAAATGAGTATTTATAACTGAATTTATATTCTGTATAACCTTATATTAAAAATACATTAATTATTAATGTTTGAGTGAGACATATTTCACATTCCTTTAAATAAAATAAACTAAAGGACTTAATCTCCTCCTAGTGGGTTCTAATGGATTCTATTTAGACCCAAATATGACTTAGGAATAAATATAATCATCAAATTGTTTTAAGCCATGTGTTAGTGTAATTTTATTATATTATATTTACCCTTAAATACCTGATTTACATTTTACTATGGTAATTAAATTTACAATAGTTGCTATTCATAATGCCAAAAAATAAAAATTAGTCTATTAATATAATTTTGACCAACTGATACCAAATATGGAATAAATCTTTCCAAATTCAATACACATATTTTTCATAAATTAAATTAAAATTAAACTCGTTGTCGAATGAAAATGGGTTTTTGTTTAAAACATTGCAAAAGATTGAAATGACTTTACCTATGAATTCAATGTAAAATCAATGCTAATTACATAAATTATATTAAATGGTAAAAATAAATTCAATTTATACTTTAAAACCATTAAATATTATAATTTAACCATATAAATTATTACGATGAAAAATGTTTTTTTAATTAAAATATAGCATTTTTTACTATTCATTAAAATATTAATGTTTTCAGAATAATATGATAATTTTATCCAAAGTAAATTTTTATATCTTAATCACAAAGAAGAATTTAATTTTCTCAAAATAAACTTATAAACATGTCAAAAACTATATTTAATGTAGGAGGGCAATCAAATGGCGGCAAAATTGCATTTTTTGAATAATAATTATTTTACCCGAAAAATTTATTTTGTTCAAATAACATGTTTTAGAAAATTTGTTAGATGCATAATAATGTGATGAAATTCAAAATGTAGATAATACTATTCATAACGGCTATTCCATAATATATTATAACAATATATCATTGTTTAGTGAAACCCGGTATTGCGTACAACACACGCTATCGAGGAAGGTCGTGATTGCGTGTAATTCAAGCCAGGTAATGGTTGCGTGTAGTGAAATAACCCTTTGGTGTTGTGTATAACATAATTCAAAACTTATTTCATTTATTCAAAAAAAATATACACATAATGTTGCGTATTATAATTTCTACAAAACGAATTTGAAATTGTGTGTAACACGAGCCAAGAATAGTGTTGTGTATACTGCAAGCTAATACGGTGTCGCGTATAGGTAAAGATAATTTTGGTGTAGCGTACAGTAGAAGATATTGAAGATATTAAAAAGTATATATCATATAAAATCTCGGGATGTTATAGTTCTGTTCAGGTACGTTCAGTAAACGTACGTCCGGGATTTTCTATCTTTTAAATAGGTGCTCGGAATTGAAATCTGAGAGAACCAATAAACTCGTAGCGCCAATATTCGCATATGGGGTCCTTTACCGCAGTTGCGTTATGTCGTATGTGGTAGTTAAAATTTGGGGATTCAATAATATTTAAATATAATTGTTGTGAAATAATTTTATTTATGTGCATGTTATTTCCTCCAAAAGGACATTGTTGGTGGGGCCCACACCCTACCTAAATTCCCATGGGAGAAAACAACTAAGGGTGGTGGGGCCCACATGATCCCCAACATAACACCTCCCCCCAATTCCCTTGAAACCCCTCCATTTAACTCCCATTGTAATTAATTTGACAACTCCCCCTTAACTCCTAAACTCTCCTCCTCCCACCCATGAATGTGCCACCACACACTAAAATAATGAGCAATTAATTGAACAACTCTTCTAATTTTTGAAGTGTATGTTTGGGAATAAAATAATAGTCAAGCTATTATTTTGGGATTTGGTTCATTGTGTCTTAGTGGAATGCTAAGGAGTAGGAGGAGAAGAGGGTGTGTCTTCTTCCAAGGAAGAACGACAATGTCCGTGAAGAACATCGCCATCGAGTTTTTCCTCCGACAAACGACGCTCGAGCTGGGATCAAAGTCAAATTGTGGGAACGACGAATGCCAATGATCATCAACACCATAATATACTTCCTTATGATGATGTCAATGAACCAATGTCCTCTTTTTCGTGATATCGTCAACGAATGGTGAACCTTGTGGTATGGGGATTTTGTATTTTTTTTATATTTTATTTATACCCTCGATCATGGGCGTTTAATTTTTTGGACAATTATTTGAACCAGTAATGATGTGGGTAAGGACTAACGAACAAGTCTGAAGCCATCAAAATTTTGTTTTTGATGCATGGAATGTTTGGCGACGACAAAAAGGGACCGCAATAGTGATTTGGAGCTTTCGCAGTGGAGTTCGAGTCCTGAGATGACTGCTGGTGGAAACAGATGCTAAAACGGACCATTGGAATAACTTCGGTGGCCCGAAAAATCATGTGATGATATTTTATATCATATATAATGTCATATGAAACAATAAAAATAACTTGGAGAATATTTTATGTATGAACTACATGTTTGGGAAACATACATGGTAAAGGGAATTAGTGATAAAATATTAGTACCCTCAAATATTTTACTATATGAATTTAAACATTTCTAGAGATACTTTATAAAGGGGAAATAACTAAATTAAAATAACTTTTATAAATTAAATTTTCACTTTTCTAAAATAGTAATTAATTATTAAGTATTGAACTTATAGAAAAAATTTTAAATAATATGGCTAATTTGAAAATGTTATGGGGTATTTAAAATTTAAAAGAGCCTTATAAATCATTAATAATTTTAAAATTTCTATTTTATAATGAAAATGATTATTATTTTTTAAAGGTTATGATAAATTCCAATTGATACATATTGAATAAGTTATCACCTTGACTAGAAATATCATTCCCTATAAATTTCTTTTTTTGAGATTATAGGTCATATGATATCACAAGAGTTTTACATTGATAAATCCCACGTATTTATTCAATAATTTTTTCATGAAAACTACCATTTATTGGAGAACATCATGCTCTCTGAGATCACATTATAAACCATGTGTGACAAACCACCCCAATAAAATCTCACAATGAAACAACTTATCCATAGAAAATTATCTAGTGAAATAAATATATATTTTTCTAGACAATAAAAATATGATTTTTTATATTTTAATTTTATTAAAATAAATAATTTACTTATCCCTTATAAATATTAGATAATAAATGGCTATATAATGTTTTCATTCACAAGTTGAGTATGATGTGAAGATTAAGAAATTTATTTTTGTGAAATATATAGTTTCGAGAAATGAAATCTATTTTAATGAAGTCAATGAAAATAAAATAAATTATATTTTTATAAAATGTTTTTACAAAATGTTTTATATAAAAACTAAATAAAAGAATAATTTTTTGAAGACAACAATAATCCTATAAGGGTAATAAATAAGTTAATTTTAAAAAAATTATTTTTCAATAATTTATTTGATTTTCAAATATTAATAATTATTTGAATAAAATATTTTTTTTAAATATTCATATCTAATTTATATACTGTTGGTTTTATCATAATTTATAGGGAATGTAGAATTTTTGGGTCAAAATTAAATATGGTATACATGTATATTGTGTATTATGACATAATAATGTTGCAGAATGTATAAAATATATTATGTAAAGTGGTACGACAACCATATTTGTATTTCCCCTCAAATAATGATTTGTTTATTTAGGTTATTTGATTATTTTTATAAACCCTTTACAAATCCTCAAAAACTATAATGTATTTTCTAGTTATAATGACAATTTTTTGAAATCATTACTAAAATAAACACCACCATGTGTATTAATATAAATTTATCATTTCAAAATAATGTAATAGAATGAAATGAAACCTCAGTATTATCAAAAACATGGGAAACCCCATTGTAAGGTTCATGTTTTTGATTAACTTATCATATAGAGTCCAAAAAACAAGGTTCCAAAGTTAATAAATAATTACCCACTAATTGTCGATAAAATCCACGAAAACCCTCATTCCTCAAAACTCAAAACTGGAGGAGTAGTAATATAATTTATAATTAACTCCATTTATTCCACAAATGGTACCACCATGCTCCTAGGATCCCCCTCTCAATATTTTATATGAACCCTATCATTGTAAGGGATCTTCCCCTTCTCTTATTTATTTATGATCATATTTTATATTACCAATACTTCATAATTTTCATGTTTTTGTAAGATTTATAACATCCCTATTAAAAAAGGGTGATGTTAATGTTATTATATACCCCTATAAATCTCATTAATCTATGAAATGAACTTTTACGTACCCTAATTTTGGGGTCAAAATATTCCTTTAGCTTTTAAAAGCAAAACTATAATATTGTGAATAAACATATTTATTTATAATCAACAGTATTAACCATTTTGTAACTAACCATACATGATTGGATACATCCATTTAAATTACAAATAATAATTTTTAGTAGGATTAACATTGATGAAAGTAATCATTATTTTGATTGAATCATGTGGAACATATATCCATGAACTCGATAAAAAAATGAAAGTTACACCCAAATAGAACCCCAATGATTTTTGTAATGTTCTAGATTCATGAGATTTAATTTATGTGATTAGAAATTAATCCTAATCCATTATGGTAGTTTTTTTAAAAAAATATTAGGATGTCATGGTAGTTTAGCATGAAATATTTTTATGATTTTCTGTTCATGATGGCGCAGCCTTCCCAATTTGAAATTTTTTCTATAATGTTATATCATGACTTTTACATTACCGTTATATATATATTGGATAAAATGTAACAATTTAAATTATTTAATGATTTATTTCCCCTATTAAGTATTATATCTCATCCATTTAATTTATATTTCCACAAGTTATCACACATATTTTTTATATTGAAATAGAAATTAAGGTTGATTTTAAAAAAATGTAAACAATTTTGTTATCTACATATCAAGGAGATGTGTTTTTTAATAATGTATGAGATATCGTGGGCTTAACATCATTATTTGATGGTATAATGTGTATGTTGAAGTATTATATCATTAATTAAAGTAAAAAATATATATGGGTAGAAATATAAGCCTTATGTGTGAGGAGTTATAAATAGTTTATAATATGCATAATATTTATTGACTGTAACATCTCATTATAATTAGAATCTTTATACTTACATGGAAGCAAGGAAGTCCTATGATATAAACTATGTTCTATGAAAATTATATGTAAGATAAAAAAACACTATGAGGAACCATCCCTATTAAATTATCTATGGATAATAATTTACATGTTATGAATTACTCTCAATTATTTTTATCTACCCAATTAATGGATATATTATATATATTATCAAAAATTATTCCATGCATGAGTGATATTACTACACAAATTAGGAAGAATTAAAATATAAATTTTGTTGTTCTTCAAATATAATTTCAATATTATAAGCTTAGTTGAAATGGGATTTTTTTATTCTCAAGATAAACACATTGATATTATTCTCAAAATGGATGATATGATCCCATTTAAATACATAATTTATTTTTTTCATTTGAGGAGAGGATATTGTAACATATTGAAAATTTAGTATATGGCTTTCAACTGAATAAATTATTATTAACTAAAATGTTTTATAACTAAAAATAATCAATGATATTATTTAGAGGGATTTATTTTTTAGGACATGAAATTATTTTTTTCTATAAACACTATAAAATGTTGAATAAATTAATTTTTAATTTTCATTTTAAGTTGTTATTACATTATCTATATATTATTTTCTATTGAAATAATAATTAGAATTATGTTTCATGTATTTAAATATTTACTTAATATGTTCATATTTCAAAATTTGTACTTGAAATTATTTTATTTTGATATATTCTATTGTATAATTTGTTAGAAAAATAAACTAATGTTTGAAAAATATTATTTAACATATCTTGATAAATAAAAAATATAATTTTTAATAGTAATATAAAATTTATTGAGATATATAAATATCATGGTTCATTAAATATCTGTTTTAAATGAATATTTATAATTATATGTAAATTAAAAATCAATATATTTGATGGTAATTATTGAATTTTAATATATATATTAAATTTATTATGGAATGAAAATAATAATTCCCAAAAATTATGTATATGGTTTTCATAATTGTGGGTGAATCATGTTAATTTATAATAAATATTTATAATGATAATAATATAAGTTAATAGTTTAATAAAATTTTCTATGTCATGTAAAATATTTACATATAAAAAATTTAAATTATATTTGGGAAATAAAAAAATATTATGATGTATAAATTATCAGATTGAAATTTATTTATGTAAGTTAGTTATAATATTATTGTTTTGCAAATGAAATGATATATATAATGATAATCAAAACTTATAGTAGTAATATAATTTTTTTAAATGAATTCCAATATAATAGTATGTAAATGATAATTTAAAATGCATAGATATGATAATTATAATAAACTAAATTATATATATATTGAATATATTTAATAATTGAATAATTAGAATATATGTAGTTTAATATTAATGAATATAAACTGTCTAAAAATAATAATTCTTTAATAATGGTATGAATTAATTGCGGTCTATTAATTATCACCTATTTTTATTTTATATGTGATCAAATATTTAAATTTTAAAAGATATATTCGAAAATTTAAAAGATATCCAAATAATTATTTTTTATAAAATCTTTTTTTTATTAATTTTATTTGTATATTATATAGTACAAATATAGGGTCATTAATCCTAGACATAGGTAGATGAAGCAAGCCACCTCTGTGGGAATCTATGTTGCGACCATAGAGAAGGGCCAAATTTATGGTTTAGATCTATCACATGCATCTATTAATTATGAAGCACATGGATTGGGGTATTGGGAGAAGAAGATTCTCATAAACCACAAATTCTAGTTAACATGGGGGTACATCATTGAGAACCGAAATAAAACATTCATCATTGACATGTCATATCACATACTAATATATTAGGATGTTTAATATGTAATGAATCATCGATGTGGGACTTAGTTTAAATGGAATATTCCACTATTCTAATATAATGAATTTGATTTCAAATAAAACTTATCATCATTTTTCATATTCTATCCCCATCACATTAACATATTCATATAAATAGGATATACATATACACACACATATATATAATGTTACATCCCTCATGGGATCGACCTGACATGTGGTTAGTCAATCGATGCAGTTATCTTGGCCATGATAGAAAACAAAGTCACAGTTTTCATCCCAAATACACCACTAAATAAAAATTGACTAGTATGTTTTATATATTATTATTATATACTAGGTAAATGTTCAGGATATTATTGAATAAAAAAAATTATTTATTATTATAATAGTAATAAATCATTTTCTGGATGCCTAATAATTGTGAAACATTATTCATTGGTAATCATTAAATATACCTTTAATAATCATTCATAAATAAAAAATATGTGTCTTCCCTAGTTTATAGATGTATATATATGTATTGAGATATGATGAATGAGATTAAGGATTTATCTAAAGTGGGGTGCCCTATAAATGAGAGTCTTTGAGAAAGGGGACTAGGTTTAATATCATATGTTTTACAAAAATGTTATTAATTATGAAAAATATAATTCTTCTTTAATTTAAAACATTCAATTTTTTCATTTATATAACACATATTTCATAGAAGTGAACATATCTATATCTTATTATTCCTCAATTAATTACATATATTTTTTAAAACATGTTTACATCAGGATTACACAAAAAAAATTATTTGAATTAGATCTAAAAGAATATTTAGTTTCATCATATGAACACCTAAATATTAAATTATCTGTTTACTTATCAAAGAAGAATCCCTTGTTGAGCATCCAATGACTAAATGTGTATTTATTACTATGCCAATCATTTTTATGAACCTATTTTTTGTATAAACTTTTTCAGATTATAATAATAAATACATAATGTTTTTTTGTAAAAAAATATATCTTCTACATGATATTAATTTTCAGTATTTTGGAACAATGAATTATAATAAGGGATGTTTATTAAACCCCAACACTCAAGGTGCAATTTCCAAAATGTTCTTATTTCTACCTATATAGACATCTATTACCTTGGTTTCGTCATCGGTATTTTTAACATTCATTTCAATATTGTTACTAAAAAAATTGGGTTTATTTTTAGATGGAAATATTCTGATATTTTAAAATGTAAAAGATTGTATTTAAAAGAATAATATTTATTTTATTTTCGGTTTCCCTTAATTAAAAATGTCATTACTGTTTTTTGTTTTATCTATGGATGATTTTTAAATTACCCTTTCACCTTATGATTTTTTATCCTTCATAAAATATCTACTGATAATTAATATGTAAATTTTATAATATATATTAATAATATATTAGTATTTAATTTTAATTAAAACACAGTAAACTTATTTTTAGTAATTTTAAAATCTAAATGAGGTTTTTCATAATTTTAAGCCCCCTTACTGATCTTTTTTACAATAAATTATTAGTTACTTTTCACAGGTCTTATCGATGAGTATGATATTTTATTGAGTCATGTATTTTGTTTTGAAATTTAGATTGAATTAATTTGGAATAATATTAAGTGATTTAATATTAATGGGGAGATGCACCTATAAAAGTATTGGATCTTTCTTGATATGTAATAGAGTTCTTAATTCTCTAATTTTATAGACCAAAAATGATCAATGGTATATAGATAAAAAAATTATTCACCAAATATGTAGTTTATATTTTATATATTGGGATTCATTTATTGGTAGTAGATAAAATGTGAAAAGAGTTATGTCTTTTTAGCATTGGGGATTAGAGTGTGTGTCTGTGGCATTAAACATTCATTACCCTAGATGGATGAATTCATAAATTTTAAGGAGAATTGGACTTGATATAAATCTTGTTTATATAATCTCTTAATGAATAGATATTTAATAATAATGGTATTATCACTTATTACGGTGGCCGATGAAGTGGAATAAATAGATGTTTTTCCTTTTATAGATATGGAATTATTAATGAATTTTTCAATACATATCAATGCTACCTCTTGAGTGGCATGTTAAAATTTCCATTTTTCTAGTTCTCAGCTTCATAATATTTCATTGACCTATAATTTTATATATCAATCTAATTGAAAAGTGGTAAAGGGTCATTTTTTTTAATAGGAAAAAGGATTTATTCATTTAATTTAATCATTATTGGTCATTCCTATAATTTTTTCTATGTTGGTGGATCTAACTATACACATCTCTATTGGGTATTGGATGATGAATCATGTGAATATCTAGAATAAATACCCCTCTACATTCCACGATGAACTCATTGATAAATATAATGATGTACGGTAGTTTTTAAGGATTTTTCTCTGGAAATGGTTATATCCACTCTAATTGAAGGAGTCGGTCAATCCAAACAATCCATTTAGAATCCATTAAAGCGATGTCCAATAAGAAATTATTTCCATTTTTCAAGGATAATACTCCCAATATTTTCATAGAGCTTAGAAAAAATATATTTCATGAAAGTATTATAATCTTCATTGTCCTATTTTTTGATGAGATTTTCTCTTATTCCAAAACATTGGAATATTCTTCTCTCACTTGATGATGGACTGTAGAACTCTATGTTATCTTCCGTTTTATGTAAATATTTTTATATATAGTTTTCTGAATTTTTAATTCACATTATTTGTCAATTTTTTATTGTAATGATATATTTATTCACTATAGACAATTTGTAGGTTTTTATATCTAATTATGAGAGAATGAATATCATTGAGATATATTGATTTTATGGTTTAGTGGTTTAATATAAAATATTAGTTAATGATGATTCTAATATTACATCTTTTTATATGTAATTTACATTTAATGGGTTGAATTGTTTATAATAACCTAAACACCATATAACATTTGAAGAGTTCTGTAAGAACCCAGATCTTCTTTTCGGATATAGATCTTGTTTTAGGGTTTTTTTGAGGAAAAAAATGAAATGATGACTATATATGTACCTGATGTGTATTGTTTAGAACGCAGTGTGTACCTAGATTTCCACATACAACCATAATTTGATCACGTGACAACCGAGTACAAGGTTGTGTGGTGACCTATGAGACCCTCTTATGTCGAGGGCCAATTGAGGCTACTACATAGGGTGTAGTGTTAATGAAAACGTCTTGTACCTTTTCTTTTTAACTGATATGTTGTATAATTTCCAGATTTCATTTCAAAAAACTCTTTGTTCTATCAGTGCATCGTAGATGATCTGTCCATAATAAAGACCAAATGTTTGATCTCATGATTCTCCATCTAGTATCCTATTGAGAAATCATCTGGTGCGTTGGAATCCCACAGATGAGTTCTCAAACCCTCTTGATCCATTCATCCTAATTTATCCTCTATTTTGAGTGATTTCAGGTTAAGATTTATTCAATTCTTTTGTATATCGATTCTTTTTTATGATGATTCAACGGATGACGTTCAAATTTATTTATTATATGACATTTAGGAAGGTGTTTTATTCCTTTAATTCTTTTTCTTTGGATAATATATGCGGAAAGTACCACATTTCCATGGCTTAGGTATTTCTTTCACTATAATTCAACCCTTTTATTACCATCTATTGTTATTTTATTGATAAAGTAATGTCTCTTATGTGTATGGTTAGAAACATTGTCTAAGAGACACGACATGGGCGTGTTTTGACTTGTTTTATTATTTATGGAAGTTTGGTCTAGGTTTCATTTGAGGCATTCCGTGTATTACATACATTTTTTATTAGGATGTATTTTGATTGATTATATGAAATTTCTATGATAATTATTTCTAATTTTTATCCATGTAGCACTTATAGATAACATGAGTTGCTTTAAAATGATATGAGTGCTATTTTAGCAATAAACTATTTGAGCATTGGACCAAGAAGACTGAGTGTACATCAAGACTGTTTCCACAAGACTGCGTGAGCCATTGATGAGGAAGACTAATATAACTTCCATATTATTTACATAGGACCACGAGATCATCATGAAGAACATTGACCAAAGTGGTTAGACTATGAGGTCATTCCAAGAGGGTTGTTATTTTTTTAATTGATGATATGGGGGACCAAGGGGTATACTGTGGGAGATTACCTAGAGGACCATTTATGAATAGTTGTGTGATTTTGATGCATCTATAATGAAAAATCACAATTTTGTATTCAGTTTTACGTGGATTTTAAATGGTTTTTTGAGACATCTATTTTTTAAATTACACAAGGGATACCGATCATAGGATACATCCTGGGGTTAATAGATTCAAAAAATGAATAATAAACATAAAATGAATGTATTTAAATATTTAGGATTGTATTCTTTTGAGTACATCCTATTTTAATGCTTCATTTTTCCATATTATCTTATATATATATATAATGATAGATAGGAATAATTCATTTGATAGGTTTCCTAGTGGGATTCTCCTCACACCTTGTTTTCTTCATTCTTTAGGAGCTATATATATTATATGAATGCAGGTTTAAATAATATAAAGACTCCTTCTTCATCAAGTACATAATTTTTGTTGGATCTGGAGATAATGGGACAATGCTAAGGCTTAAGAGGCTGTTGGAGTTTACATTATTTTAATTTGTATTGGATAATATTGTATATATAGCATTGGGGCATATTTTGGCAGCATTCCTAGACCAATATAATATGCATTGTATATATATATAGTCTAGTTGTTTCATTACTGTCATTATTCCACTATTTTCTTCTGTTGCATTGTATTGCTACTTCTTTTATTGTTTATAATTAATTATGTTGTGTATACCTAGCCGATGAGGGAATAGTTTCTCCATTATCAGGCCTTGGACCTCACTACTATTCGGCAGCCTATGGCATTTGGGGAAATGTTCATGAGGTCATGCGACCAACTACCTATCGGGAACCCTTAAGTTGCACCCAAATCTACGATGATACAAAGTGGAATGATAAGAGTTTTCATTTATGGTTTGCCATAATATTTTGAATTATTATATTGGAAAATGAATAAAATTGATTTTGGTAATTATATATGCCTGGGAGTAGATACCCCTTGTAAATTAGAATGCCAAATTAACTCAAATTGAATTGTAATTTTGCTATTTTGAACAATTACAGTTGATTTGATTTCCCCATTTGGTGACTCGCTTGTTTTTTCATTTAGTATTGATTTCCTTGTGGGTCTATTTTCATCTAACCTGATGGGATGAGGGAATTCCATCTCGTGCATCATATTGTAAAAGGATAAAAATCACATTCCTTGCATTCTTTCCATGCCTTTTGAAGGTCATTACAAATTCAATCTTCCTTTGTTAGATGTTGTACTATATTTCTATGTTTCTATGATAGATGTCGTTATATAAATACCTGATATGTTAATAGGAAATTGATATATGTAATGATTCATTTTTATAGACACCATGAAAATGTCCCTCAGATATTATGGCACCTCTTAGGTTAGAATTTCGTCTATCATGTTTTAACATGAATTCAATTCTATTATATTATGATATTAATAAGGATTCCCAAATTTAATTAGCATGGGTTATGGTCTCTCAAAAATTAGCCGATGGAATTCCTTGGCCAAATTTTATGATTTTGGGGGTCCTAGAGAATTTTCAAAGGATTATATTCCAGAAAACCTTGAAAACACAGTGTGTTATGTTTTAAACACTCTCCATTTGTTTTTATATTCTATAAGAATTTACTTTTATTATATATATGTCGTGTATTGTATGTACATGTCTTGTGGTTATTTTTAAAATTTCTAACTATATGATCATTGACATAGGGATGGTAAATTTTTTTGAGAACAAGTATTTTACTAGGAGTACCCACCATGCAGTATTTGACCATGTATCCTTCTGTGTGTCTAATGACATTGGTGGATGAAACTTTTATTACACATCATATCAAGAGTGTTCACGCCTTTGTTGTGTTACACCAATTGAACTGTATAGTTCTAGACATGTAGAACTACCTGGATAAGAATGAATATTCACTTACATTCTATATATCAGGAGGAAAATGTCGTGCTTATTCGGTGTTAAACAACCAAGTTGGGACAGGACCATGCCAATGTTATTTTTTAAGGGAACATGTTGTGTAGTGTTTCCACACATCATGTAACACAATTTTGAAAACAATAATGTTTTCCTTCACCTTTTTCATTCTTAATCATCTATGTTAACATTCAATTATTTATATTCTGATGATTGTGATTGACCTTGAATTTTCATGCCACTATGACGTCCTCCGGTTGTATTCCATGTACAAAGAGATGATCAGACACCCGATATGCTAGATTAGGGACTACCGGCAGATTTTTCTTCATGCAAGTCCCGGAACATTCTATTATACTGGATGCAGGTGATGATGCACAGTTCTGTAAGGGATTTATAAGGATGATGTAGACCATTCTAGGAGCAAAAAATCCATCCACTACTATGAAAGAGTTGACACAGGTATTCCTGCAGTAGAATCCTTTCACTTTTTCCGGGGTTGGAGGACCACAAGTCGTAGATTCATGGTTGGAGGCAATGGATTCTATATTGGATCATATAGAAACCCCTCTTTATAGAAGGATGAAGCTCACAACATACATGTTATGTAGATATTCTAAGTGATAGTGGGATGTTGTTTTAGAGGTCGGATATCATCAGGATGTGGTTGGGGATGAATTTCAGAGGCCCTTCTATTATTACTGATACCCTCAGACATTTTGGGCCAATATAGATTGGCTATTCATGAATTTAGGGAAGGGTATTATATCATTTATAGATTAATCTTATCTCTTTACAGTGCTTCAGTGCTTCACACCTATTCAGCAGGTGATGAATTATTGTTTTTGAGGTGATTCTAGGATGTTCATAGGTAAGCCATCAAATTGTAGGTGAATATATGCTGGTTGACAACGATGATTGTAATATTCAACCATGTGCTTATTACTAAGAACAATATGAGGGAGTTTTGAGTGGTCTGTCAGGGTTGTGCTGTATCAAGGGATAATACTCCTTTCAATAATAGTTAGAAGTGCAATAGGTATCATTCTAGCTGTGATTCTAGTAGTAGGGATGTATCTTCATATTTCATCGTGTGGTTCTACCAGTGTTGGAAGAGTGGGAACACGAGACCACAATTCCCAGGAGACCAAATTGAGTGCTGATGATAGGAAATATGAGTTATCAAAAGTATATTTGTAGGATGTTCTCTCTTCTGTCAAGTGTGAGGGGATCTATTATGACTCCATGTATAGGATCATGGCCACCAGTTATTCATCAATCATGGAACTGGAGTTCTGTTAGGCATTTCGGGTTAACGTGGTGGTTGTGGTAGAGGTAGGCATATGACATGTTTTCATCAATAGGAGGGTGGATCAGATAATGGTAGTGATGAATGGTCTCATGACCACAGAACATGTATTTCCTATATAATGGAGTATACCCAACAAATCAAGGAACCCAGACCCGCTACAGTTAGATGTATAATTCTATTTTCCTCGATTTTAGATTCTAGTATTTTTGATACAGGGGTTTCTTATAGTTTTTAATCTGTTGCCATTGTAGAGAGCATTGGGCACTGTATATTTAATTCAAAATAAGTTATGATGTTATACACTCCATTGGAGATTAGGATTCATTATGTATATCAATTCAAGTAGTTCCCTCTTGATGTTAGTGGGTGTCTATTATTATGGGACCTCTATATCCTAGATATGAAACACATTGTTGTAATTCAATGAGTGGACTAGTTTGTGTTCATTCATGACATCGTATATATATATCTTCTTTGGGTGGTTTTCAGATCACTAGATGATGAATGTTTGTACACAAGATAAAATTAGATTTCTAGGCATGCATATCTGGACCCGAGCATCATGGGTTGGGAGGAATAACATCCTCGATGTCGAATTTATATCTGGATGACCAGTGTACAGCATAGATGGACATTCCTTTAGTGGTGGATGATTAAAAATGTTTCATTCTAGATGAATTTTCATGTTAGTGATAGGGGGAATTATCTATTGATCTTGTTCAAGGAGAGGCATTGATGCCCATTCCACCACATAGGATAGCTAACTAGAATTACTAGATCTCAAGAAGTAGTTAAAGGAATTCTAGGAAAAGGCTTTCTTCCAACCAAATACTTATCCTTTGTGTTCACTTATCCTTTTTGTGAAGAAGGGGGATAGTGCCCTCATACATTCTATAGATTATCGAAAGCTGAACATGGTGAATGTTAAGAATCAATATCCCTTTTTGAGGATTGATGATCTCATTGATCATATTTGAAGAGCTCAAGTATCCTCCATGATTGAATTGAGACCATGTTATCATCAATTTTGAGTTAGACCATCTTATAAACCTCTTATAGAATTTTAGAGATGGTATGGTCTATATGAGTATTTGGTTATGTCTTTGGTCTCATGAAAGAGCTAGAACTTTTAAAGGAACTAATGAATTGATTTTTCCATTCTTAAATGGATTATATTGTGGTTATCTTTGTGGACGATATCATGGTGTACTATCATACTCAACACGACCATTCTATCCTTCTAGATATAGTAATGAGTACACTAATATAGAATCAGTTATATAATAAGTTATCAAAATCACATCATTGGATGGGTTAGATTCATTTCATGGTTCATGTTATCTTAGAGATGGAGTATAACTAGACATAGAGAATGTGAGAGCACTAGTTTCCTAGTAATAATCGATTTATATATTTCTGGAATCGGGATTTCGGGGGATGTATGGTTACTAATGGTTCTTCATTCAGTAATTATCACACATAGAAACACCACTGATAGGTCTGACTAAGATAGGTGTGAAGAACTATTGGATAGATTATCATGATTCTCCTTTTTTGAGAGGAATGGAAGGTTGACTTCTTCACCGATACTAATTTTTCCAAAACTGAGAAACATTTACACTGTTTAATGTGACACATCAGATATCGGGCTGTGAGTGGTGCTTATTTAGGGGAAAGGAGTCATTGCATACGAGTCTTAGCAGTTGGGGAAACATGAGTGGACCTACCATATGAACAATCTCAAGTTATCCATAGTTGTTTAGGTATTTTTGTTGTTGGTGGAATTATCTATTTGAAGTGAATTTTTTAGTATACACTGACTAAAATATACTGATGTATATCATTACTCATCTTGATGTGAATTTTAGACATCAAATGTGGGATGATTAGATTTAGTATTTTGATTTTGGGCATGAATAAATGCCTGAGGAAGGCAACGTAGTGGCTGATGATTAGAGAAGGAGGGTTCAGATTTAGGTATTTCATGTGTCAATAAGTTTTTGGTAGCTTAAGGATCTATACTCTGAGATGCATGTGGAGTTTCATGAAAAATAGGGCAGAAATTTCTTTCATCAATAGATATTTACTCTACTCTACTAGATCGTGTGTAAATAATTCATCTATCAAATTTTAAGGATTAGTTCTATGATAGAGCGTTTTAGGTGAGGGCCATACCTTGTGGGGGACAGTAGGAAAGGATGGGGTTTTGTGATTTCGTGGGCATGTATGAGTGTCAATGAGCATATGAGGAGACCTATGGCACATTATTCATGACTCCCACTACTGTAAAATACATGTATACCCACAATTAATGAAAAAATCGTGGATATAGGGGTGACCTATACCCGTAGATTAGGAAAACCTTGGATATATGTATAGTATGGGAACCTATATAATAGTTTTGGTAAAATGTGGTTACAGGTGTTTTAGGGAAAATTTCCACGAGTTTCTAATACAGTGGGGGAAAACAACAATACCCATGGTTTTTCTCATAACTGTTGGTATATGATTTCTTTCAAGGCCTATCCCAACAGTTTTTGGAAAACCATGGGGATAAATTTTTTATAGAAGGCCTAAAACCATGGGTTTGTAAAATTGGAGTCTTGAATTTCCTATGTTATAGAGGGAAAAAACAATATTTGGGACAGAAAAAATATTTGGTGGGAAAACTGACCCACGGGTTTCCCTTCAATACCCAATGTTGAAATTAATATATTTATGTAGATAAAAATATTGAAGAAAATTGGTTCAATTTGTTGGTTGATGAAGCTTTGCATGGTATTGTTGGCCATTGCAGGATTGAATTTCACTGCTGTTTTTTTTAATATAGAGAGAAGGATTAATATAATATAATAAATGTAGATATATTTAAATGTAGTTGATGTAAATGGGTTGGTTAGGGATTGAAATGTTAATGAGTCAGATGCTAGTTCAAGACCATCTCCCTTTTTCTATAATACATAAAAATATTAATATATATTGAAAATTGCAGATATATATTTTTATAAGTGGCTGAGATGATGTGGTGAGATGCAGCGAATGTGATGTGTAGGTCCAAATATGTCTCTTGTTCAATACATGTAGACTCATTTTTTGTACTGTTTTTACCCACGGTATTAAAACAGTTGGTATGAGGCTTTGAAAGGGGGGATTTAAGGAACCGAGGCTTTGAAATGACGGAAAAAAGATATACCCACAGTTTGAAAAAACATGGGTAAAGGTGAGGGACCTATCGCAATGCCTTTGCCGCCCACGGTTCCCAAAACAATGGGTATAGCCTATACCCATGATTTTGAATAGCGGGTATTGGTTATCATTAAAGTAGTGTTAGTTTGAGATGATCATCATGTTGTCACCATGATGTATTTGGATCTACAAGTTCAGTATTTTTTTCTATCAATTATGATTTATGTAGCATGTTTTGTAATGATATGTTCCAAATATTAGCAGGTGAAGGTGGATCATCAGTGATCGAAAGGGATATTACAACAGATACCCATTCCCAAGTGGATGTGGAATGGTTTAGTGATAGATTTTATTATAGGATTTCCCTTGTCACCTTGAGGAAATGATGTTTTATGGGTTTTGGATAATAGACTCACAACTAATGCACATTTCCTACCGATCAAGAAAACCTTTAGTGTTGAGGATCTTAGAATGTTATACATCAATGAGATATTTTGTTTTCATGGGGTTCAATACACTATCACTTCAGATAGGGGATGTTGAATTACTTCTTGGATATGAAATGGAATATAGTGGGCTTTGGGCACATGGTTACTTCTTAGTAAAATATTCCATCCTTAGACAAATGGCCAGTAGAAGCCCACGATGTAGGTTTTGGAGAAAAAGTTTTGAGCATGTGTCCTGGATTTCGGGAGATCATGGGAGATATTCATATGCTTGTTGGAGTTTGCATTCAATTATAGTTTTTTATGGAATCATTAATATGGATCCTTATGAGGCTTTGTATTGTAGGCCATGTCGGTCAGCATTGTTATAACATCCCACCTTTTTATAACATAAACTTTTATTACAATTTAAAAAACTGAGGATCTTTAAGGTTTAGTGTCTAGGAAACCAGGAACATAAAACATGAAAATATATAACATTCTTCTTAAACACTTGAAAAGATTCTCCTCATGTTCATCCTAGGTTCATTACTGCATCTCATATCCTGGGGACATACATCAAATGAAAGGGTGAGCAGAAGGCCCAGTAAGCGAAACATGAGAAACATTTTACATGTGAACTTGAGATACTTCAATATGGTCATGAAAAGAACTTTAAGGCATGAGAAAGAAATCATGAGATATATCATAATAAAAATAACATTTTTCATAACATGGAGATGTGGCTACATCATTTAACAAAGACAATCATGAACATATCACCAAGGTCCATCCCCAATGTGTCAGTTGAAAATTACCAAGGTTATTCACCATGATATCGTGAAAATTGTAATCTCTAGTGGTTACATCATTACCCAATGAATTGGAGCGCTATCAGGGCGCACCCTTAAATTTTTTTTTATTATCCTGTGAGACACATATATCATCATCAAACATTTCATAAATAACCCAAATAGAATAAAATAAATGGGTTTCATTTCATAGTCATAACGTTTTAAAAAACTTCTTTAAAGACATGATCTTTACGTCACTTTAAACCCACAGAAAGGGGAAGTGGGTTTCATGTATGTAAATCCCATAATTTTAAATATAACATTTTGATATATATGATAATACCCCTGTAGAAATATGAACATTGAGTATTCATGTAATATAATAAGATAATTTTGAGAAAAAGAGAGAGGAATTTTGAGGCGAAAATTCTGCAGCATAACGACTATGTTATAGGGTTTTAGAAAACATTGAAAAGAGAAGGGTCATGGGTCACCCACTAATAAATGATCTGTAAAACAGTAGGGGAACAGAATATAAATGGCTTAAAAACATTGTAATTAAATTTGAATGATATACCATATTAAATGAAGAACATGAAAGGAAGACAAAAAAATAATATTTATCTTATGAGAGTTCGGCTGCCTAACGATGTCACTTAAAACTTCCAAAAAAACGGATTGACGAGATCAAATAGGGTCTCTCATCATATGAACATAAAATATCAGTATGATAGATATAGAGATCATACCCCTACATAATAAAAAGGAAATTGAAATACTTGGCCAGAAAATAGAACTTGATAATGAGAAGGGTGAAAGAATCCCTTAAAAATTCGGTAGGCTAACGGCGCCACTTAAACATCAAAAAAATTGAATTGATGAGATAAAATAGGGTCTCTAATCATATAAACAAAAATTATCAGTATGATAGATATATTTATCATACCCCAACATAAAAAGGAACTTCCAAGAGATGACATGGAATTAGAACTTTGTAAAATGAGAGAGGTGAAAGAACCACATAAAAATTAGGCAGCCTAACAGCAGCACTTAAAACGTAAAAATGCTGACTTGAGGAGATAAATTGGGGTCTCTCATCATATGATCATAAAATATAAGTATGATAAATATAGATATCATCCCCCCAACATAATAAAAAGGAACTTGAAAGACTTTACATGAATATAGATCATGAAAATGAGAAGGGTGAAAGAACAACTTAAAATTTCGGCAGCCTAATGGCCCAACGTAAAAATTCTTAAAAAAAACTGATCAGAGCAAGAGGGGGTATCTCATCATACGAACATGAAATGATAAGTATTATTAATATAAAATAACATCCTACAACATATGAACATGGAGAATAAAAGAAATTACATAAAAGAGATTACTTGACAAGAAAGAGAGAGTTTGGATCCCTTACCATAAAACGTAACTCTTATAACTCAATGGTATGAACCTTGAGGGCTTGGGGGCACCATCGGAGGACTCCTTGGGAGGTAAGGAGACCAGAAATTCATTGGGGGAGGGTGGGGAGTCGAATGGATGAGAGGATTGCTTGGTATTTATAGGGAAAGTGAGGGGACACAGCATTAATGGCCAAGGGACGACTCAAAAGTGGTTTTCTCAAAAGCATGGGTCATCCCATGGTACTTCCCATTGAGTTAGGCCACATGGGTTCCCCCACACAATAATGCATCCTCTTTAGTAGACCATCCATTAAAAAATTATCATGACATCATCCTGACATAGTTATGATGTCATTAAACATACTGAAACCCTAAATCTATATTTTTACTATTCACTGAAAATACAACTTTCTCAGAAAAATCCCAAAATTTCAAATTAACCAAATATAAATTCTCTAATTTCAAAAATGAACTCCATTTTATAAAAATAATTTCATAAATATTTTTAATGTTATTTTTAAATAAATACACTATTCACCAAAAATTCATTTTTTTTCAGAAAAATCCCCAAAAATTACCTCAACATAATATAAATCCTCTGAGTTCCAAAATGAAATCCATTTTATAAAAATAATTTTATAAATATTTTTAATATAATTTTTAATTAAAAAACACTATTCACCCAAAAAAACTAATTCTTGAATAATAATTTATGAAACCGTTATTTAACCATTTTATTGAATCCCATTACTTAATCAAGGTTCCTATATTATATTAATCCTTTCTTTAAGTGATATTACTAATACATTTGGACACAGTACTAATCCTAATCTTAAAATCACTATTCATAATCTACTATTCATCAAAAATCATGTTGGTCTTATTAGACTCCAAATTTCTTACTGAACATAATTGTAGAAGACCATTTTTTGAAAATCATTACACATATTTAATTATATAAGGTTTACATGAACATTTTTTAAAATATCCTTTCTCTAAAATTCACCAAAAATATGCATACTATATTTATTTGGACATTTGAAAAGTCATAAACATCATCATAGGAAGAAATACCAATTTTTATTTAAAACAAAGGATTACACAAAGAAGTCAAGGTCTCCTTACATATCCCCTTATCACACCATCATAGGACCTAAGTGTAAGATGTGCTAAGGTGAGAAATACGTGGGAGGCTCAGCCAACATCACACGAGTAGTAATTTCCAGCAGTTTGATCTTGTCATGAAGGCGATTCCGTTCTAGCTTAACATGATTAAGTTCGGCTTGGGTTTGGTCCAAAGAAAATCCCAGTGGTGCTACCTCCTTCCCAAGTTCTGTTAGATGGGATTCAATCGGTCCAAGACTACTGGGTGAGGCAATCAAATCTTCATTCTATAATAATTAACCAAGATTAATTATATTTAGAGACAATAATCAAAACGTTTAGTTTCCAGTGGTCATATTGACTAATGGTCAAATAACAGTCAAAACCCAACGGTCTCATTTTAATTATACACATGTTATTAAATAAACCATTTTTTTGAGTATAAAAATAAAAAAAATAACACATAAAATTAGGAAACAAGATTTATTCAAAATTTCAGGTCGTTACAATTTTGATGGCTAGAGGCATGAGAGGCAGCTATGATAGGACCTCTTATTGTGTAGGTGACCACTGAGTAGGTGGAGTTGATTCCAAATAGGATGAATATTACATAGTCTTTCCATTAATATTATCCCGATCGAATGAGATGACCTCTGGAGTTCGAGGTCAGTGATATATTTTTCCTAAGTGTCATAACAAGATAGGACATAGAATGATTAGATGATAGGGGAATCATTCAATGGGATATGTCGTTCAGTTTGAGGATTTATAGAGAGTTGAACCAGATTCCTTTTATTTTTTATTTCATTAGAGGTACAATGATATACATGACGTCTATCATGTTTCTCGGATATGTTGTTACTTTTCAAACGCATCTCATGTTTTTTCACCCGAGGTGGTCTAGATGAAAGTGGATGCATCCTTTGAGGAACACACTATTTAAATTTTTTATTGTAGCATGAAGGTTCTCCATGACTAGTTTGTTCCTCTCGTGTGGGTTCCATGGATGCATAGGTGAGTTCTGGACAACACATGGGAGAGGGAGGCTGATATGCGAACGCAATGGCTGGAGTTGTTCACCAATTCTTCTTCACCAACCGTGGAAGGAAAAATCAGGGACAAAAACATTTCAATTGGTATGTTTGCAAGAACCCCAATCTTATTTTCAAGAATGGATTTGGTTTTATGGTTTTTTGAGTAAAAATGATGAAAATTGGATTTTCTAAGTACACGTTGTGTAACAAGATTGCTGCGTATAAGCACGTTTTGATCATGTGAAGGTCGAGTACATGGATGTGTGGTGACCTAACTAACCCGTTTAATTCCGGGGCGGTTGTGGATAATACACAATGTGTAATGTAATTGAATATGTCGTGTACATTTCATTTTATTTGATATCTCATAGTGGGGTCGCAACACATGTATAGAAACACCTTCTTCTATATGTACATCCGTACAAGTGCACTCCTGAAAAATGGATTAAGATTGATTTCTTGATTCTCTATCGGATAACTAATTGAGACACTATGAGGTGAGTTGGAATCCCATTAGTTCATTCTCAAACAATGTTGATCCCTTCTTCTAAACTCATCTTCAATTACAAGTTATTTAAGGTATGTTGTTTTCACCATTTTGTAGATATATGTCATTTTATGATAATTCAATGGTTGGCGTTCAAGTATATTTTTTGAACGACATAGATGGTGGTGGATCGTGCCTTTTGTTTTAACAAGATATGGTTTCATTGTACGTTATCTTTTCAAAGTAATTTAATAACTTTCGCTACAAACAACACCGAGTTCGAGAGAACCATGACCTGCCAATCTAGCTGTTAAAAAACATTTATGAATAGTATTAACTAAAATATTAATTTTATACACAATATATAATTTTAACATCCAAATAATTTTTTTCATAGATATAATATAAGAACAAAATCAATTTTTCAGATAAAAGAAGTATTTTACAGAAAATACAATATAACTGGATTTTAATGACGAATTTTTTTTAAAATCAAATACTTGAAACTATTATAAATTCAATTTGACAAAATAAACATCCACCATAGAATTGGGAGATAAAAAATTGTTTTGATATTTTTTTTTTGAGTTTTTGGTAACTTTTATATTTGGTGAATAATGAAAAATACTAAATTTTAAAAGCTACCAAATTTTTTTAATCAAAATAATTTATAGTGTTAAATTATTCATTTGAATTGTAGGGAAGTATAAATAAATTATATTTTTATAATTTAATACAATTTATGTCATTAGAAGTACATTAACATTTAAATTTGACATAATCACATGTCAATCTTTTGATAGTTTTTAATTTTTTAAAATCAAAAATTTTGGTTTTGACAATGGGTATTATTTTTAATTTAATTAATGATACATATATGTATTTAATTTGGTAAAATAGAATTAATTTTTTAATTTTGAATGTCAAAATTATATAACATTGAATTTTTGGTATTTTTTTTAAAAATTCAATTTTTTATGAATAGTGAACAACACTAGGATCTTATTTAAAACCGACATTTTTTAATAATTATTTATTAAATTAAAATTTATTTTAAATAAAAAATACACATGTAATACCTATATAAGTTCAACACAATCAATTCAAGTCATTTAGTAATAAAATTAGATGTATTAATTTTTATTGAACCTTTTAACATCTTTTACCGACCTTCTAGGCACATTTTATAATTTTCAAAAAACATCATTTTACCACTTCTGTGAATTGAATTTAAAAAATCTGAGAGTCATTGTTGTCATCAGTTTGTAAAGAATGGTTCAATAAGATTAAAATAATTTTTTGTGAATAGTAACTTTTGACTTTTATTAACCATGATTAAAAGTTAATTGGGTTATTAAAGGTAAAAATTAAATTATAATTACCCTAACACATGTAAAAATTCTATTAGATAAGTTTAATTCTACCAAAAACAACTCTGGACAAAAAATATGATCTTTTTGATTCACATGGATTAGATTTGGTTATTTATTAATATATTATTTAAAGAAGAGTTAAAAGTGTCATAATCAAATTATAATAATTAAAAAAATTTAATATAGGGTAATACATAAGATATATTCGACAATAAATATTTATTAAAAAACTAATGAAAATTCAATATCATGGTCTTTTATTTATAATTTTTAGTCATTATATAATTAAATGTATTTATGATACAATGTTGAGGGAGTAATTACCTTATTAATGAATGAATCAAATAAATGGTATTATAAATATTAAAATAATTATAATTTGAATGATTTGACAAAATCCATGAATTTTATAGTTGAATATGACATGTTTGGTTTGATTAAATGTTCTTTTTTAGATGTAATCATGCAGTTAAGACATTCAGAAAAACAAAATACCAAATAGTGTCAAAATTTACAGAAAATAGTTTTAAAACAAATATAATATTATTAAATTATATAATAATCCTAAAAACCTATGATTATGCCAATGAACTATTATCATGATATATATATCATTAATGAGCCTTTTGGGGTTCTGTTGGAATTTTAGTGTAAGATTATTAACCATATAATATAAAAATACAAGAAGACATTGTAAATGTTAAACTATTTAACTAAGAGTTAAATAAAAAAGATAATGTTAAAATGGAAATATAAAATTGTCGAAACCCTATTTGTTGAGATGAATTCTACCCATATCCACCTATGGCTCAATATAAATCATTTTGGAGAAATTATTGACCAAATTTGATTGTATACTAAAATAATATTTCTAGGTTTTCCAAAAGTGAGCCTCACCTCTCTCACAAAAGGGTATTTTCCCATCACTCAATGTCACACCATCAATGCCATTTGGCTCAAAAAACCCCATCACAAATAACCTCCCATATACTGTCAATACATCCTAGTAGCCTTCCATTGATAAGAAATCCATCCTATGGAGCCCTTTTGATCAAATCAAAAAGAGCCACCCGAAGAAGAGGTAATAATTTCATCACCTCTTTCAATTTCTTTTCGTCTTCCACTTCCTATTTCTTTGTTGTTTCCATAAAGAAATAATAAATTCAGTACCTTTTAAATACTATGATTTTATAATAAATATATTAGAACTATATTAGTTATTCTATCTATTCTATAAATGACAATGTCAACATGCGTGCGTACATAGGGATTACTGTCTCCACGTCAGGGTGTAGTTTGTCAATCAAACACCTAATTATTTGGAAGGGTATAATAATGAGTATAAATGATGTAAATAATAAATATGACATGATAATTATTCTGTATATATGATATACCATCCAATTAGCTACAATTTCACTATCAATATAATGATATTTTTGCTCATGCGTACGTACGGATTACCGTCTCAATGAATGCGATGGGATTAATTCCCCATCTTAATAATTCATGAATAATATTAATATTATAATTAAAATTAATGTTTAATAACTTAATATAATTAAGTATATGAATGAAATACATGTTATCCATAAAAAACTTGTCTTACGTAACAAATCATATAGAATAAAAAGATCCACTTAACAGCTGAAATGATGATACTAGTGAAATATTATTATGAAAAAAATATTATAGGATTATATATGATATCATATTTATGTGTATAGTTAATTTAATATTTAATGACAATGTTTTAACTATTATATAGGAGGATATCATACCATTGACTAAGGAAAAGTACAAGTTAAGGGTTTATTCCTGAATCTCATTATTTTTTGAGATTGTTAATTAGAATGTTTTTACTGGGACATATTTATTATCCATGTCTGTGTTTAATAAAAGTGTTTTCAAAAGTATTATTTTTAATATAATATTTAACTAAACATAATTTTAAATGTTTTAAATTTTTATTCTTCAAAATATTTCACATTAATTTCCATGTTTTCAAAATGTTTTTAAGGATTTATTTATATGGACATGATTGTTTTAAAATATTAATTTCTTTATAAAGATTCAATGTGGTATGTTACACTTTGATTCAAAAATATCTTTTAAACTATATCCATTATAAATTTGTTACATTTAAATGACTTCACAAAATGAGATAATTCTCTCCAAATGTTTTACATATAATTTTCAACTATGTCAACATTATTTACTAGATACTATTGTTCATTGATGATGATATATTATAATAAATTCATCCTTATTTTATTGAATGAGTTATGATATGTTTGAATGTGGATATTCTATTTTTATACCATTCATGGTTTATGGTTAAATTATTTACATTTATTATGGTAGATTTAATATGAATATTAATGAGATGTTTAATCCTTTTTATATGATTATTGTTTTAGATGTAATATGTGATGGGTGGAGCCTGCTATATTTTATCAATGCATCGGAATGCCTCATGAGACAATTAGACATGGAATTGGCTGAGGCCTTTACCAATTTGATATATGGGTTTGGATGATGATTTAATCATTTTTAGATGTCTTGGCTGAGGCATTGAGACAATGTTTTAGAATGTCCATCATTATACATTCACTCATTATGAAAATAATATTGATGGTTCATTTGGTTAATCTACTAGTATAACACCCTTGCCAATGTTTTATTATAGAATTATATACTTGGATGATATTCCAACAATTAATTTTTCATGTTTTTTATTTTAAAATGCATGTGTTTTCAATTATTCACCATGCCTAATGTTTAGTTATCCTCCACTGTATAGTTTATCCTTACTCAGCATCTAATCTCAACCCTTTTTAAGTTTTATTTTCATAGGATTCCAAGAATTGTATTATGTTTGACTATCAGTGTTAAGCTAGGGGAATAATGATGTTCTCAACTGATTATTTATGTTTGGTATTATGTTTAAATGTGTAATGTGAAATCCATGCACATAATCTATTTTACAAGAATACTAAACTAATCAATCCTTCAAGATATGATTCCTTGTAACTATGTCAATGTATTAAAATAATGCACTAGCTCCGGACTTCTGGGGTCGGGGAATTGCAGTTTGTTTTAGAGTAACCTTAGTACAAAAATTTGAAACATTATTTAGAAAACACTTATTAGGGATCATTAACATGGGATTGTATTTGAGGATTATTATAGAATAACTTCCTAGAATTTTGGTAATGTAGTGATTTTGTGTATTTTTCAAGCAATACAAACCTATGTGGATACGAGCAGGTAGTGGCTACTCTGGAACTGATATAACTAGGAGTAAAAATTATAGCAAGGTGATTTTGGCTTGACCTGGGGTGTCTGGTTACATGAAAATGGGCCTTTCTGCACTCTGGGTAATGACAAAGCTATGAAATATTCTTAAGATAATTCAAATCTTCTTTATAAGCCATTATGAAGGATTTAAGAGTAAATACTACCATAAAGAAGTTTTTTATGAATATTTATTACATTAATAATATTTTCAAATTATGTTAGGTGATTTACATGTTAGAAATTATGAATTTCAATTAATAAACTATCATAGTGTATTTCATTGCATAGAAATGGCTCCCAGTAGAAGGAATGAGAACTCCAAATATATGCATGAACCATAGCGTAAGAAAGATCATATTTTTCAAGGTATTAATGGAACATCTAGAAGGGAAATTGTCTCCCTTGTATTCTCATCATATGATGAAATAGGATCTTATGTTAATAAGATATTTAAATATTTATCATGAGTCCTATGTCCTTGAAGGAAGAAATAGAAGAATATGGTGGTAAAGAGAAAGGTGGATAATGGGAAGAGAGAAATGAAGGATTTTCCCATATCTTATAATTGTGGAAACAATCACCTTGATTAATTATTGAAGGGAATTGTAGTTTGTTATATGTGTAGATAAAAAGGACACCATGTTTGTGATGTGAAGGGTTAACAAATGGTTTCAAATGTACAATGTTTCACCTACAAGGATTTGGGACATTTTGAGAATCAATTCCCCAATCATTTGAGTATACCCAAAATTCTAGTATTGGATAATAACCCATTTATGATACTACAACAAATGAAAAAGATTTATTAGTGTTCTTGTTTTGTTATTCAAAAAAATTGTCATTTTAGTATTGGATTAATGACATACAAGTTATAAAAATTATACACTATATAAGGATTTTACTACAATACATTATAATTTAGGATCTGAGATTTTATCGTACCAAGTAAAGTGATATAGTTTCAAGATAAACATTTTGGAATATTCATGCTTTATGGAATGATAATCATTAATATTATCATGATATTAAGGTAGTAATTTTGGAATATGAAATGGTTGATTTGGATAAATTATATTATATATTCTTGACTACCTTGGAAATAATTAATTGTTTTTATATTCGATTATTGTTTGTGTTTACATAATTTTTGGATATAAGGATTATATATATTATTATATAAGGAATAAGGGAGAATTAATGTAATAAATAAGGTTTTATGATAATTAAGCATGCTACCATGTTTTAAATGAATACATGATGATGGTATTCACATGTTACTACGTGGAAAAAAGAATCTTAATTGTTTATAACTTATTTATTAATTTTGGACTGTGAGTATTGATGGAAGTATTTTGGATAAGTATAAAGTATAGAAAGGATTAAGTTTGACATAGGATAATATTGTTATGGTTAAATCATTTGATCTGATTATTTTGGAATTGGTATAAAAAGGACCACTCGGAGGTCGGGCAACAACCTGTCACATTCTACAAGGTCATGAGACATGAAACTGCATCCGAAGGGAGGCAAAGGGGCATCACCTACAACTAGACTATGTGGTGTCCTAGTTTGTATAATGTAGTATTTTTAAATATTCTGAAAAATGAATTACAAATTAATTATTTTTTGGATCCCTATATGATTAGTATAAATAGAATATTTTTGAATTATATTATCCTTTGGATTAAAAGATGATTTTGTGGTTAGAATTAGTTTAAGGATGAAACTCTACTTGTAATTTATATTTTTAAATTAATTATTATACATTATAATAGGCAACCATAAAATCTGAAATATTTTATCCTAATTCCTCATGTTTTGTTGAAATGATGATATTTTAAATTTTCATAGATTGATGGCTTTGAAGACCTCAATTTTACACCTGTTCATGATTGATGACCTCAATCACTCCCTATAAATATTTATTTATTTTCTCCAATTAGGTTTCCACAATTTCCACAAATGTTCTCTTAATCGAGATCATAAATTGCTGGTGACTTTTTCATTTCCCATTCCATATTATTGTGACTAAATTTTATTAACCCAATTTCTAATGTGGTTTTTCATCAAAGGTATTTTTGTATTATTAAGGTTTTATTTTTGAAGAAGAATTTCAAATTATTAATAATTTTATTGAAGGAGGTAAGAGTATAACGCCCCAAAATTTCTTAGTATGATATTTCTTCAATATAATTCAATAACATACGCTACACACAAAACTGAGTTCCAGCGCACCCCGTGTAACGTCCCATGTCCGAAGACCCTCCACTGGTTCCCCTACCCGGTTCGCAACATGACCTCAAGCGAGTTTACCTGAATTCCAGAGGCTGCGGACTAGCAGCGAGGGCCTTGGTGAGTCAGTGGGGAAACTATTCCTTCAGTCGGTAAGGTATAAAAGGTAAGAAAACAACAATAACATCAGAAACGATAAATAACATTCATAACAAGAGAAACCAAACAGCGGATGCAATGTAGATATATAATTATGATGAAAATGATGCAGCAGGTACAAGTATCAAAAGAAAAATGCAAACACAACAATATGCTGAAGTACAACTGAAACCAAGTGCAAAAGAATACAAAGTAATCTCCTCAGAATCGCGAGCCACAGCTCGGTCCCATGCTCCCCAACTCCGGATGTAGTCAGGATCCTGAAGTAGAAGGGCGATTTCCCTTATCTATACCTGCAGCAACATAGTCTGCTTGGGCGCAAATGCATGGAACAAACAGGGTGTGAGATACAATCCCAGTAGGAAATCACCCAAATATTTGTTCTTAATAGTCGATGAATAAATGGAAGTAATAAAACAAGAAGTTGTAAACAAAAAAGCACAAGCAGCTAAAATCCATAGTTCTAAGAAGAGAAGTGCACAAGTAAACAACAAGTAATAAAGGAAAAAGGTAACCCTCTGGGTATCCCTCACAGCCTAACCCCTATGGTTCAACATGTAAATACTAGGAACCCTCTAGGTGGCACACACAGTCTCACCCCTCTGGTTCAGTTACGTAATTAAGCAGACTCTCTGGGGAAGCACTCACCGTCAATTCCCCATGTAGTCTCGTATCGTGCTAAAGGCTCTCTGGGGAAGCACCCAACGTTAATTCCCCCTTTGGCCCGCATCGTTCTAATGGCTCTCTGGGAAAGCAATCAATGTCAATTTCTCCTATAGCCCACGTATGGCAATTAAAAGACACTCTGGAGAAGCCTTTCCGTCAATTCTCCCTTTGGTCTACAACTCTAGGTTCTCACTGTCCTGAGTATAACTAAACATGCTCAGTGCGTGTATAACGTCCAAGTACACGTCAAGAACTACATGGCTATCAACTAAGGCTCAGCAACAATAATAAAACAACAGATCCAAAATCCAACAACAAGGCATGGAAATCGGCAAAATGCCAAACAGTGAGAACAAGCATGGCAAAGCAATCTGAGCACAAACAAAATACTATAATCACAAGAAATAACCTCTAATAAAGAAATCAAGCAAATAAGGAAAGAAACAAGGGAAAAACAGGTAACACACAATACCTTGTTCAAGGTTATTGGTGTAATTTTCACATAATATTCATCAACATTCTATGGAAAGGAAGAAACCACCTACCTGAATCCTAGAAGATCGATATACGTGAACCTCGACGACAGATTCCCCTGGAATGACGTAGATCTGAGAAAACAAACAAAACACTCAACCTATGATAACTTGGAAACGAGGAGGTATCAAGAAACAATGCTAAATCAGAAGGGAGAACTCACCGTTGTGCTTCCAATGCAATTGACCGTGCTCGAATCGGAGAACAGACTGCTAGGCGGTTGTCCGTCAAAGATCCGGATGTACGGGTCGCTTCAGATGGCTGAAAAATGGAGAAGAAGGTGAAACTGAGGGTCAGACGTGACCCCGTTCCATTTCATGAAAAAAAATAATGTACACAGCATGTACTTTTAGAGTACATGACATGTACTTCTAATTTTTCTGTACTCGGAAATATCCGGCCTCCACCTCAGCCTTACACACCTTGTGTGTGGCCCGGACACGGCCAGCACACATCTTCGAGCCGGGGAAAGAGTACACGGCGTGTACCATGAAAGTACACGGCGTGTACTTATGAAGTTTATAGAAAATTCATTTTTCTAAAAAACACCAGAAATAAGGAAAAACATACCTGAAAAGAGATCCGGGTTCTTACAAACTTCCCCCCTCAAAGAAATTCATCCCCGAATTTCCCTAACGAGGTGGAGAAGGAGAAACCCCGAACAGCTCCGGCCACTACGATCGTACATCAGTCTCCCTCTCCCAGGTCTCATCCTGTACTCGTCCGTGCTGCCATATCACTCATACCAGAGAAACAGACCGCCCGCGGAGAACCTTCGTACTATGATCAAAAATCTGGATAGGATGCTCCTCAAACGACGCATCCGCTTCAAGATCGACTTTCTCAGGCTGAAAGACGTGAGACAGATCTGGAAAGTAACATCGAAGTTGAGAGACGTGGAAGATGTCGTGCAAGGCCCGATACCTCTAAGATAGATGATACTGATAGGCAACCGGCCCCACTCTCTCCAAGACCTCAAACGGCCCGACGTACCGCTGTGAAAGCTTGCCCTGTCTCTGAATCCTCTTGTGTCCCAACCTCGGTGTGACACGTAGGAAGTCCTGATCACCGACCTTGAACTCCAATGGTCTTCTCCGCTGATCAGCATAAGAATTCTGTTGAGACTGCGCTGTAGCCATCCCCTTTCGAATCAGCTCTATCTTCTCTGAAGTTTATTAAACAAGACGAGGTCCCAGCTAAGCTGCCTCTCCTATCTCCAGCCAGCATAAGGTGGATCGGCATGACCTACTGTACAAAGCCTCGTATGGTTCCATCTAAATGGTCGCCTGGAAACTGTTATTGTAGTCGAACTCCACCATAGGAATATGCTTCTCCCAAGAACAACCAAAGTCAAGCATGCAAGCTCAGAGCATATCCTCAAGCACCTGGATTGTGCGATCGGACTTTCCATCAGTCTGGAGATGGTATGTTGTACTCAAAAGTACCTGCGTACACAAGGCCTTCTGAAGTCCCTACCAGAACAGAGAGGTAAAGCGCACATCTCTGTCTGAAACAATAGAGTGTGGAAATCCATGCAGACGCACAATATCTCTGATGTAAAGTCGTCCCTGATCATCGACACGGAAGGTCTCCTTGATCGGAATGAAGTAAGAAACCTTCGTAAGCCTGTTAACGACAACCCAAACAACATCGTTCCCTCGAGGTGTCCTCGGCAACCCAATCACAGAGTCCATTGCGATATCGTTCCACTTCCACTCCGGAATGGGTAACTACTGGAAAAGCCCCGCTGGTTGCTGATGCTCTGCTTTCACCTGCTGACAAGTAAAACATCTCAAGACAAAACCATAAACAACCTTCTTAATACCAGGCCACCAGTATTGGCGATGAGGGTCCCAATACATCTTGGTGATGCCAGGATGAACTTCCCAAATAGAGGAATGGAAATCCCGCATCAACTCCTCGCGTATGTCTGCTGGCACCCATACACGTCCCTGAAAGCGCAAGATGTCATCCTCACCCACTGTCCATCTAGGAAGAGGGTCCCCTCCTAACACACTCTCCCGCAGGATTAAGACTTATGAGACTGATAGCTGCCTCATCCGTACCCGATCAAGTAGCGTGGAGGTAACAACTATATAAGATAGAAAAGTCTGTCCCCGTCTGTCGTGCACCTTTAGATGCATCTCATAGAACATAGCCATCAGCTGCCACTCACCACTGGCCTCTTGAACTGCCTGAATCTGAGTTCTCCTGCTCAACACATCAGCCAGGGAATTACCCTTTCCTGGAGTATAGGCAAGCTCGAAATCAAAAGAATGTAGTTACTCAACCCACCTCTGTTGCCTCATATTCAGATCATGTTGTGTGAAGATATACTTGAGAGTCTTGTGGTCAGTGAAAACCACAAAGTGCCCTCCCAGAAGGTAGTGTCTCCAACTGATCAAGGCATGAACAACATATGCCAACTCCAGATCGTGCGTAGGGTAGTTCCTCTCATGTGGCCTCAACTGCTGAGACCCGTACTCAACGACTCCATCTCCCTACATAAGCACAACTCCCATACCGATACTCGAAGCATCACAGTAAACAGTATAGCTCTTTTATGGCTCTGGCAAGACTAGTATCGGTGCTGAGGTCAACCTCCCCTTCAACTCCTAAAAGGCTGACTCACAAGAATCTGCCCATAAGTACATCGCCCCCTTCTTGGTCAGACCTGTCAAAGATGCTGCTAGATGAGAAAAGTCCTGAATGAAGCATCTGTAGTATCCAGCCAGCCCTAGGAAACTCCGTACCACAAATACATTCTTCGGATGCAACTAAGAAACTACAGCTCTCACTTTCTCTAGGTCCACAGATACTTCTTCCTCTGAGATGATGTGACCCAAGAAGTGAATCTGATCCATCCAGAAGTGGCACTTTTAGAGTTCAGAATAAAGCGGATGCTCTCTCAGTGTACTCAGAAGGATCTCATGATGTGTGGCATGGTCGTGTCGAGTGTGAGAATACACTAAGATATCATTCACGAAGACCATGACAAAGTCATCCAAGTAAGGATGGAACACTCGGTTCATCAGTTCCATGAAAACTACAGGTGCATTCGTGAGTCCGAACGGCTTGACTGTATACTCGTAGAGACCGTACCTTCTCTTGAAGGCTGTGAGAGGTATATCTGATGGACTAACATGCAACTGATGATAACCAGACCTCAAGTCGATCTTCGAGAACTCTCGGGTTCCCCAAAGCTGATCTAAAAGGTCATCAATCCGTGGCAAGGGATATCGGTTATTGACTATCAACTAGTTCAACTTCCGATAATCCACACAAATCCAAAGGGTACCGTCTGCCTTTTTCGTAAACAGAACAGGCGAACCCCAAGAAGAAGTACTAGGTCGGATAAAATCCTTTTCCTGTAACTCCTCCAACTGCTTCTTGAGCTCCTGCAACTTAGGATTGGCCATCCTATAGGGATGAATGGACACCAGTGATGATCCTAGAACGTGCTCAATAGAGAAGTATACCTCACGCTCTAGAGGCAAACCCGAAAAGTCATCCGGAAAGACATCCCTGAAGCGATCCACCACTGGAGGAAAGTCTAACTGTGGAGTTCCATGATCATCTAGATAATGACTAGAAATCTAGGTTGTCACCCCTCCTAGACTAAGATGCTTGACTCCCATCTGACTCTCCCGAACGTCCCATTCGCCTCTATGATGAAAAGATTCACCATCTAGTGAAATGAAACTGACTCTGCGGCGATAATAGTCAATGACTACCTGAAAGGGAATCAACCAATCCATGTTAAGGATGACATCATAGCCTGTCATCTCTAGGACATAGAGATCCCATAAGAAGTGATACCCTGCAACCTCGAGAGGTCACTCTCTACATTGGAGTACATTAGATTACATTGTACCCAAGGGTGTGTCTAGTGTCAACGAGTCAGCAGAAGAAACGATGCAGAGTCCAAGGCTCTCCACAACAGCAATAGAGATAAAGTTATGCATAGCACCAATATCGAAAAGGGATGAAGATAAAACTGAGGCTACTAAAATCGTATCTCGAAGAGTAGAAGGCCCGGGATTCTGCTCATGATAAGTCTGCTCCACGACGAATGACTGGCCTGCACTGCGGCCCTGCACCCCTGACTGACCACTCTGAGCTGAACCTCCCTACTGGTGCTGAGGGACTGGTGGCTGACCGCCACGACCTCGACCTCCACCTCAGCCCGAAAGGCCAAAAGAACTACAGTTCCTCGACTGGTGAGAAACTGGCAGTGCTTATCCTGAACGAGGAGTCATGGAAGATCCCCAATCACCTGCTGCTGGTGAGAAGACCTGGCAGAAACGCTGAAGATGACCCATTTTGCTGCAAGATCGGCACTCCACTAGGTCCCTCTGGCACTGCAGCCTCGTGTGCCCTGTCCGGCCACACTGGTAGCATGTCACCTAATTGCCTGATGATGCGTCTCGCTTCCTCGAATCCCCATGCATAGGCTAACTATGATGCTTCTTGCTGGCATCTGAAGGAAAGATAGCTCTGGAAGTAGAACTATAGTGGCTCGCAGCTCCCGAGTCTCTCATATTGCGCTATGAAATCAGTGCCTGGTTGATGATGGATGTATTGGAAGTCAACTGGAAGATGTTCACCTGCGAGCGGATCTCCCGCCTGAGCCCATCCTCAAACTTCCTTGCCAAGAACACCACACTCTCATCCTGAAGGGGTGTAAAACACTGCGGCTCAGTGAAACGAGGGGAATACAACATAACAGATAGAGTAACCTACTTAGAGCTCATGAACTCCCAGGCCCGATCGGCCCTCAGGTTCTCCGGGTAGAAGTAGTCGTAGAACACGTGCTGGAACTCCTCCCAAGTCATAGTCTACTGCTGACCCGCCTATGAGATCACGTCCCACCACCACTTGGCAGAGTCTAGGAGCATGTAGGTGGTGAGCTTGACCATCCTACCTGGAGGCGTCTCCAGATGCTCGAATATAGTCTGCGTGGCTTCCAGCCACGACTCTGCAGCCTGAGGTCCTCCCTCCCCTAGGAACATGGGAGGATGCTGCTGCTGGAAAACCCGCATCCAGTCTTCCATAGACGAGGTATGAGGCAGTGCTCCCTAGAAGGCCTCCATCATCCTCATGAAACCCTCTCTATAATGTGCATCATCGCCCGCAACTGGAACAACAACCGATGCTAAGGCTGGCTCAGCTGGGGGATCGACAGGAAGTCCCTGATCAGCCCTATCTGGCGTCTGATCACTGCTTGACGACAGACGTACGACCGAAGGATGTCTCGGAGGCATAGCTCTGAATGATCAAATGCACAACTTAGATCAGGAAAACAAGGACAAGGAACACAAGAGTACAAAATGGGAACAGGTGAAGAAAACACACAAGATTCCAAAACACGACTACACGGCGTGTATAAAACTACACAACATGTCTTCTTAAACCACTAACATTGGTGTGTACTCTTCCCCTACAAGTCGTGTACACATCAAAATACACGGCGTGTTGACCCCCACACACGACGTGTACTTGAAAACCATCCCCCTGCCTGAGTCTCCTTACACGGCTAACCCATACGGTCTTACTCAACCCGATACTACACGGCATGTTCGAAACAAACACGGCATGCACTAGACAAGCCTTCGGCGGTCCGTGTTGTTGAGTATACGGCCGTCTACATGGATGGACCATACATGGCGTGCTTCGAACACACACGACGTATATAGTCGATCGTGACACCGTCCCGTGTTGTTTGTGACACGGCCGGGTACCTGGACAAGACTACACGGCGTGTTCCCTATGGACACGGTCTGTTCCCTATGGACAGGATGTGTTCTACCCGAGCTTTCCCGGCCCGTGTTGTTAGTGACACGGCCGGGTACATGGCCCCGAACTCACACGGTGTGTACCACTGGTACATGGAGTATTCCCAAGGTTACACCCACGACACCGTGTTCTACCCACATGGTCAGCGACACGGCCAGAAAACTACACGGCATGTATCTAAAAAGTACACACTGTGTATTCTGGGTTTTTCTGGGCAATAGCTCAGAACTGCGTAGAATTCTAAAAACACTAAAAACAAGGGTAAGGATGCCAAATTCCGATCCCTGAGGTCCCATAACACCTTATGAACCAAAATATGGCATTCACATTAAACAAATAACAAAACAAATGTTTTCTAACATAGCAGTAGAGAATATATCAAGAAACTATCACAGCAACCTGCATAATCTACACAACGACTATCACAACAGCATGAAATCACTAATTCACCCTAGATGGCATGGAAAGAATGCATGACATGTGATTTATACAAGTCCCTATATGATGCATGAGATGGCATACCCTCATCTCATTGGGTTGCGACAGAAATAGAACTGAAATAACAAAAAAATAATCACACAGGCCATATGAATACCTCTCTGTGAAATCAGATCAACTATAAAATCTCAGAATCAGCAACTGCAATTAACGAGGTAGTATGGCTTTTCCCTATACACGGGTTATCTACTTCCGAGCACAGCTTAATACCAAGTACCGAATCCGTCCTATCCCTAGATAAAGTCTCCAAACAGTAAAGAAAGAGAAAAGAACCTCTCTGATACAACTTTTTAACGTCCCGAGACCTGATCCCCTCCACTGGTGCCCGTACCCGGTTCGCCACATGACCTCCAGCGCGTTTCCCCGAATGCCAGAGGCTGCCGACTAGCAGCGAGGGCCTTGGTGAGTTGGTGGGGAAACTATGCCCTCATTCGGTAAGGTATACAAGGTAAGAAAATAACAATAACAGAGGAAATGATAAATAACATGCATAATAATAGAAACCAAATAGCAGCAGTAATGTATATATATAACTCTGATAAAAATAATTCAGCAGGTACAAGTATCAAAAGAAAACTGCAAACACAACAACGTGCTGAAGTAAAACTGAAACCAAGTGCAAAAGAAAACAAAGCAATCTCCTCATCATCGCGTGCCACAGCTCGGTCCCATGCTCCCCAACTCCTGATGCAGTCAAGATCCTGATGTAGAAGGGTGCTTTCCCTTATCTATACCTGCAGAAACATAGTCTTCTTGGGCCCAAAAGCAAGGCCCAAATAGGGTCTGAGATACAATCCCAGTAGGAAATCACCCAAAGATTTGTGCCTAACAGTCAATGAATACATGGCAGTAATAAAACAAGAAGCAGTAAACAGAAAAGCACAAGCAACTACAATCCACAATTCTAACAAGAGAAGTGCACAAGTAATCAACCAGTAATAAAGGAAAAAGGTAACCCTCTGGGTAGCTCTCACAGCCTAACCCCTATGGTTCATCCTGTAAATACTAGCAACCCTCTAGGTGGCACAAACAATCTCACCCCTCTGGTTGAGTTACGTAATTATGCAGAATCTCTGGGGAAGAAATCACCGTTAATTCCCCCTGTAGTCTTGTATCGTGCTAAAGGCTCTCTGGGAAAGCACTCAACATCAATTCCCCCTTTGGCCTGCGTCGTGCTAATGGCTCTATGGGAAATCAATCAACGTCAATTTCCCCTATATCCCGCATATCGTAATTAAAAGACACTCTGGAGAAGCCCCTCCGTCAATTCTCCCTTTGGTCTACTACTCTAGGTTCTCACAATCCTGAGTATAACTAAACATGCTCAGTGCATGTATAACATCCAAGTAAACCTCTTGAACTACTTGGCTATCAACTAAGGCTCAACAACAATAATAAAATAACAGATCAAAAATCCTACAACTAGTCATGGAAATTGGAAAAATGCAAAACAGGCAGAACAATCATGGAAAAGCCATCTGAGCACAACCAAAATACTCTAATCACAAGCAATAACCTCTACTAAAGCAATCAAGCAAAGCAGGCAAGCAACATGGGAAAAATAGGCAACACGCAATACCCCGTTCAAGGGTATTGGTGGAATTTTCACATAATACACATCAACTTTCGACGGAAAGGCACAAACCACCTACCTCGATCCTAGGAGATCGATATACGTGAACCTCGACGAAAGATTCCCCTTGGAACGACGTAGATCTGAGAAAACAAAAAAAAATGCTCAACCTATGATAACGTGGAAAGGAGGAGGAATCAAGAAACAAGGATAAAGAAGAAGGGAGAACTCATCGTTGTGCTTCCAATGCAACTGACTGTGCTTGAATCCGAGAACGGACGACAACGCGGTTGTCCGTCAAATATCCGGCCGTACGGGTCACTTCGGACGGCCGAAAACTGGAGAAGAAGGTGAAACTGATGGTTAGACGTGACCCCGGTTTTTTTCATGAAAAAAAGAAAGTACATGGCGTGTAAATTTAGAGTACACGGTGTGTACTTCTAATTTTTCTGTATTCTGAAATAACTGGCCTCCACCTCAACCTTACACACCATGTGTGTGGCCTGAACATGGCCAGCACACGGCTTCGAGCAGGGGAATGAGTACACAGTGTGTACCAAGAAAGTACACGGCGTGTACATATGAAATTTCTAGAAAATTCATTTTTCTCAAAAACTTTAGAAAAAAGGAAAAAAATACCTAAAAAGAGATCCGGGTTCTTACACCCCGACTTACCAAACTAGCTGTTTAAATTTTTTTTATGAATCGTATTAGCTAAATGATGAATTTTATATACACTCTATAATTTTAACATCCATTTTATGTGATTCTTAGACATTATTTAAGAATAAATTCAATTTTTAGATAAAGTAATTAATTTTCAAAAATTGAAATTTAACTGCCTTTTAATGGAGAACCCTTTTAAAAATTCAATATTTTACAATTTAATATATTGAATTTGAAAAAATAAACATGTTCTTTAAAACAAGGGTATAAAAATTTATTTTTAGTAATTTTTTGTGCATTTCTCATATCTTTCATATTTTCGGAATAATAAAAAATACTAAATTTTAATTGAAAACATATTTTTTTAATAAAAATAATATATAGTATTACATTATACATTTTAAGGGTTAGGAAGTATAATTAGATAATATTTTTATCATTTAATAATTTTTTTGTCATTCTATGTAATTTTACCATTAAATTTAACAAGAAAACATGTATATCTATTGACAGTTTTTACTTTTTAAAAACCAACTTTCTGGATTAGACAATGGAAATTAATTTTAAATTAATTAATCCAACATATATGTTTTGAATTTGGTAAAATAGAAATCATTTTTTATTTTGAAATATCAAAATTATTATAGGGTGAATTTTTTGTGTTTTTCTGAAAACTTTCAATTATTGATGAATAGTGAAAACCACTTCTTTATTGTATAAAACCTAATTTTTTTAAAAAAAATTAATTTATTAAATATGAATTTGTTTTAAATAAAAATAGATATATAATAACTATATAAGTTAAATGTAAATAAAAAGTGTCAATTTATAATAAAACTAGACGTATAAATATTTTTGATCTTTTTAATGTATTTTACCAACATTCTAGGCACATTTGAAAATAGGAATAAAATTAATTTTATAAATTATGTGAATTGAATTTCAAAAATTTTGGATACATGGTGTAAATTTGTATGTAAAATGTGGTTCAATAAGATGGAAATAAGTTTTGGTGAATAGTAACATTTCACATTTTTTTATCACGGTCAAAAATTAAATAGGGAAATTAAAGTTAAAAGAGATATTATAATTACCCCAAAATGACGTAATTCTATTTTATATGTGTAATTCGACCATAAAGAACCTTGGGTATAAAATATTATCATTTTGGTCCACTTGGATTTGATTAATACATTTATAATTATTATATTTAAAGAAGAGTTAAGGTGCAAAATTCATATTTTAATAACTAAAATATTTTTAATATAGGGTAATACAATAGGGAAATTCGACTATAAATAATAAAAATAAAGATAAAATTATTTGATACATCATTTTATTTTATCTATAATTTATAGACCTTAAATAATTAAATTTATTTTTGAGACAATGATGATGAAATAATTATCTTATTAATGAAAGATTAAAAAAAATTCTATTATAAATAATAAAATAAATATAATATCAATGTTTTGATTATATCAACGAATTTTCAAGTTTTACATGACATAATATGGTTGATTGAATATATTGTTTTTTCGAAATAATCTTGCTCTTATGACTTTCATAAAAACAAAATATCAAATAGTGTCAATATTGACATAAAGGAGTTTTTGAAACAAATACAATATTATTTAAATATATAATAGTCCTAAAAATATAATGTTTGGACCAATGTCTCCTATAATTATATATATGTCATTAACAACTTGGGTTTCACTTGGAATTTTTATAGTATTTATATTAACCATGAATTATTGAAATACAATAAGACACTGTAAAAGTTAAACTATTTAACTAAGAATTAAATCGAAAATATATGGTTAAAATGGTGACATAAAATTTTATAAAACATATTAGTTGAATGTATTGTGACCCATAACCACTAATGTCTTGAAATAATTAATTTTTCTTCCATTATAAAAAAAATATGAATGCATAATAAAATAATACTTCAACATTTTCCTAATGTGCCCCACAATTCTCTTATAAAAGTGTACATCCCCTTCACTAAAAAACACACCTCAAAAGCCTTTTGGCTAGACTAAACCCAGCCTAAATATCCTCCCAACAACATTCAACACATACTAGAAGTATTCATTTGATCAAAAATCCATCCTATGGATCGGTTTTGATCAAATCAAAAGGAAGCACTCGAAGAAGAGGTAATAATTGAATCACCACTTTCAAGTTCTTTTCATCTTCCACTTGATTTTTATTTGTTGTTTCTAATAAAAAATAATAACTAAAAATAGTTTTAAAAATGGTGATGTTATTATAAAAATGGTTCAACCATATTCATTAATCTATCCATCATATAGAAGACAAAGTCACCATACATGTGTACGTACGGCTTACCGTATCTACGTCATGAAGTAGTTTGTTAGTCAAACACATCATTATTTGGATGGATATAATAATAAATATAACTAATTTAAATAATAAATATAACATGTTAATAATTATTTATATATGATATACCATCCAATTACAGATGATTTTTCCATTAATATAATGATATTGTGCTCGTGTGTACGTACGGATTATCGCCTCCATGAACGTTATGGGATTCATTCAGCATCATAATCATTCAATAATAATTTTCATTTTATGATTAAAATTAATTTTTAACAACATAATGTAATTCTTGATATGAATCATATACATCCAATACAAAAAAATCCGTCTTATGTAACCAAGCATATTAACGAAAAAAATCAGTTAACACCTGAAATGGTGATACTACTGAAATATTATTAAAAAAGAAATATTATAGGATCATATATGATATTAAATTTATATATACAGTTCTTGTATAATTTAATAACACTATCATTACTATTATAATGTATGTTAACAGAACATCAACTAAGGAAAAGTAAAATTTAATGATAAATTCCTCAATGTCATTATAATCTGAGATTGTTTATGGGTATGTTTTTACTACAACATATTTATTATCCATGTCCATGTCTTATAAAAGTGTTATCAAAAGTATTATTTTTAATGTAATCCTTACGAAAAAATTATTTTAAATGTTTTAAATATTTATTCTTCTAAATCATTCTCATTAATGACTATGTTTTCAAAATGGTTTTAAGGAAATAATTATATCGTCAGGATTTTTTTAAAAATATAATTACATTAAAATTTTTCCATGTAATATGGGACACATTGATAAAAAATATATTTTAAATGGATTCCTTTATAATTTTGTGACTTTTAAATGACTTCGCAAAAATGAATATATCTCTCATTAAATTTTACTGATCATTTTCAACTATGTCAACAACTTTTACTGGATATTAATCATGATTTTAATTGATTTATTAGAATACAATCTTCTATATTGTATTGAAGGATTTATGATATGTTTGACTGCGGATTTGATATTTTTATACCATTGATGGTTTATGGATAAAGTACTGACATTTCGTATACATGATTAAATACGAATTTTAGAAATACTTTTCATCCTTTTCATATGAGTAATGTATTGGACATAGTAAGTGATGGGTGGATCATGCTATTTGACATCGATGCTTCGGTAGATCTCATGAGACAATTAGATATGGAATTTGTCAAGGCCTTTACCAATTTTAGATATTGTTTTTGTCAAGGACCGAATAGTTTTTTGACTTCTGGGCCAAGGCAATGAAAAAATGTTTCAAAATTTACCTCATTATCCCTAACACCATTAGGAAATTAATATTGATGGTTTATGTTGTTATTCGACTAGTAGAATACCCATGATTTTGTTTTATTATGGAATTATTTATTCAACTCATATTCCTTGAATAAATTTTTAATTTTTATTATTTCTAAAGTCTTATGTTTTCAATTATTCTCTATTTTTAATTATTATGAAATTAAATTTTGTATTGTTTACCCTTATTTAGAATCTAAGATCGCCCCTTTCTTATGTTTTATTTTCTCAGGATTCCACAAAGTGTATTATATTTGACAAGCAGGGTAATTCTTAGGGAATAATGACATTATAAAAAATTTATTTATGTTTTTTTATATGATTAAATGTGTAATGTAACAGTCATGTACATAATCATTTTACCAAGACTACCAAACTGATCGGTCTTTTAGGACATGATTACTTGTATTCATTCTAAGGTATTAAAATACCCTACAGACTATGGGATTCATGGGTCAGGGCATTACATATGTTGTTTTTATTAGTATTATATGTTCTAATACATTTTCATTGCCATGTTTTTTGTATTGCATAAACTATATTTTAGACATGTTATCATCTTTTATGGATTATAAAATTGATAAAGGTATGTTGATTTTTTGTAAGGTTATATTCCTTGTATAAGGGACACTCCATGGGTGTGACTTCCCTTGTTTGATTTGTTATGGTCATTTGGTCGGGGTTTACTTTAGTAGTGCCTTGTTTTATATGCCTTGTTGGATTTGGATGGTGTTTAATTAATTATAGGAAATGAATATGACATGCATTATGAATGTTTATCAATGTAGAAGGTATAGATTACATGAGCTTCCTTAATATGATATATGAAATATATTTATAGTGGAAAATTGAGTCGAGTGTAAGGAAGACTGAGGGGAATATCAAATTATATACACAGGACCATGAGATCCTTTGAAAAAAATCCCTAAGGGGACTTCTATAATTTTTACACAGGTCTGTGAGAGCCTTGTGGTATTACACTGTCTAAAGGGGTAAGACCATTGGAACATTCTTGGTGAGTTATTAATTATGGAATTGATGCTATGTGGGGCCATGGGGGTTAGAATACTATACTATTCCCAAAAGGTCATTTGTGAATAGTTGAATGGTTGTCGTCCGCTTGCCAAGTCAAAGAAAAATCATAGATTTTGTCTTACATAACTATTTAGATGGTATATTGAGATATCTATTTTGTTACCATGCACATGGGATTCCGAGATTTTGATAGATTCCAGGATTACATGATTCAATATATAAATAATAAATATAAAATAAATGTAATTGAAAGTTATATGATTCTTTGATTTTTAGTAATTCTCATGTATTTCTTCATTTTTGTCATATTACCTTCTATATATATTCAATGATAGATTGAAATATATCATTTGGTGGATTCCTATTGGGATTCATCTCACACCCTATTTGGGTCTTTATTTTTGACCGAATATGATTTTATGAATGTAGGTATAGATAATGGAATGCACCCGTCTTCATCAAGAACATGAATTTAGATAGATCTTGTCAAAGTGGGAAAAAATCATTTTTGTGATGTTGTTAGAGTTTATATTTTTTTTCCTTCGTACTAGAATGTATTTTATTTCAAGAATTGGGACTTATTTTTTCTATTTTTCTATACACATATGACATGATTCATATATATAAATATATATATATATATATTCTATAGTCGTTCCATTATGATAAATCTTCCATTGTTTACTTATGATGTTTGGTATTACTAATTCAACTATTTTTAATTGTTAATTCTACTTTGTATACTCTACCAATGATAGCATAGTTTACCTATTATAAGAACATGGCCCCTACTTCTAGTCAGCATCCTTTGGCCATTTGGTAAATGCACTTGACTTCATGTTACCATCCAGGTACGGGGAACCCTAGGGTGGCACCCGAATCCAGAACATTACAAGTTGATGTAGAGACTAACATATTCTCTTTTTCTATTTTCATCAGATCTTAATATGGTCTATATAATATATTATGATTCATTGAGAAAAAGGTGCATGTGTTTGAATATTCCTGGTGAGATGTGGGGGTTTATAGTTCCTTATTGATTAATACACATTAAAGGGATTATATAAGCCATTATGTTAAGTATGTGTTCGTCATGCATGCTCTAAAGAGTTGTCGAAACCATATTTTTGGGGAGATATTCAAAGTGTATATTGACTATCAATTATTTTGTTTCATTTTTCAGTAAGGAAAAGAATATCAAACAATGGTAATGGGTACAATATCATAATAAAATTGATCTTGATCATTCCAATTCCCCTTGATGGTGAATCATAGAGGTCACTTATGGATGAGTGATTCCTCTTTAAATAGCATGAAAATTTTTCTAATATCTGTCTCAAATAATGATATCTCTACCTAGTCAATTGTATGTGTTATGTTGGGAGGTTATTTCACAAAACTAGACATCTATGTGATTGATTTAACTCTTTTTAATTTTGATTCATGAAGTAGATTGCTTTTAAAAAAATTAATTCCATTACTCTAAAAAAATGGAATTTTTTGAAGGATTCCCTAATGATATTTTATCGATATTCATTTAAAATGGCTAAATATTAGGATTTCCATTATTATAAACCAATTTTATAATATTATTATGGTATTATTGTTATACATTAGGGTGAATTGTCACACTGAGGTGTCCTTTTTATGTTATAAATTTATTATTTATTGATTTTTTAAATTTTCTATTTTTGATGGGGGATTTCTCTAAAATTTGGAATACATAAATGTTTGTAAAATGGAATCATAATTGTTACCACATAGTTAGTTGTAGTAGAATGTCTTATTGTAACATAAGTTGACCCCATAGATGGGGGTGCATGTTTATTTTAGGGTTAGTAGAAACCATTCGAAATAAACATATATATCATGAAGATACAATTGAGGTCCTAAAATTTTGGGAAAGACAACTTGAATGGTTACTAATGATTTCTCAAATTTATGTGGAAAAATATTTTAATACCGAAATATATAAATTTAAATATTACGTGACATCCATAATGGAATAGGACAATATTTTATTATTGTTTTTACTTTCATGTAATAAATAGGTCATTCATATATTAAGACATTTATTTCCTCCCAAAAAAATTACATTTTGTAGATTACTAAAAAAGATTCACTAATCCAAAATAGGTTTTCTGCAGTACCACCATTTATTAGATCTTTTTTATTAGAGTTGATAGGGGGATTTATCAGTTGTTTTTTCCTATCGCTGATAATGTTTATATTTCAAAAAATAGTATTTCATGAAAAATATTATATTGAAATATAAATAAATTTATTTTTAAATACAATTAATAAATATTTTTTAAATATGTTTTATATCAATTAGATATGTTCCAGGAGCAAAACTTATACCCGGAGTGAAAATTTGGACCATTTGGAAGGATTAAGGACCTTTTAGATCCATGAAGAATATAACAATGAGTACCAATGGTCACTATAGTTTTGTTATATTAATAAGATTCCATTTTGTATTTGGTTTAGGAAAAATGGGAACTAAGGGCAGATGTTATGGAAAAATGGAAACCAAGATCCAAACATATGACAATCCGAGGGAATTTTGGGAATTTTGGGCCACGAGGAATGTGATAAGGGGTTCTAGTGGTCACAAGAGTGTGTATATTTTCTCAACATTAGATTTGATATTTTTTAGATTCAAAAAAGACACTTGGATCATATGTTATCATCAATTTAAATTTTGCAACCCTCACAACGACTATTAAACTAAGAAACCTGCAACTCACTAAAATAGGCATAACATCTGCGTCGGGTGTCTGTTTAAGTTCCACAACTAGTCAAAATGATGATCATGAAAGGATTGATGACTAGATTACTGAAACTGTTACATGTTCAATGGAACAAAAGATATATCATTTATTCCACTCCACAAAAATTATAACATCAAAGGGTCATAACATTCGCTTCGGTTGTCATTTTGGGCTCTAACGCATATCAAATCCAAGGAAGCGATGAGATATACATATAAGGATTACTCAAACCTGGCTCCAGTCATGTATGGAACTCCAAAATTCCAAAAACCCACCAGAAGGTCTCCAAAACTCAGTTTATGTATATGGACGCATGCCAAATATTTCTTATAACTGTCATCACTCCCGATGCTTATGTATGTTTGGACTCCAGAACTTGTTACATCATTGTTCATTCCATGAGATTTGGTTTGACTATTCATGGATCCGAAATGCACACTGGGAGCAGATGTTATTCCTATTTCAGTGAGTCTATGGTTTGTTAGGTTTTTCAATCCCCCATTTCTAGCACTATTGTCTTGTCTGCTATTTTTAAAACAGTTGTAACATATGATCTTCTTGTATGTTCGGCCTCCACTACCTATCAAATCAAATATATTTTGATGATATTTGATTTTTCTCATCATTGAGTTGGAACAGACTCTTAGATAAGATGTTTTCATAGTTAACATGAGTTTAGAGATTATTTTCCTTTATATCTATAATTACAGGTTTTGAGGTTTTCTCAATTTTACCCCTATATTGACTATGGGTATATGTGTGTGTTTATACATATATTTGTGTGTCCATATTGACAATATAATAATATATATATATATATTGCATACATATGTATATACATATTAATATATAATATTTTAAAATATATATAAATATGTATATTTATACATAAAAATATACATATAATATATATGTATCAGTGTGTGTCTATTTCATATGTGTACATATTTATTTATAATCACATATAAAAATCTTATTTTATAAAATCATTCAAAATTGATATTAAAAATATATATTATTATACGAATAAATATATTAATATATAAATATATATATATATATATATATAAGTGTACGGATATATATATATTAATATAACTATAACAATATATATAGTAATATAAATATAAATATAAATATATTTGTTTAAAAATATATATATATATTATAAATATATATATGTCAATATATATATATTAATATATGAGTAAATATAACTATGTATATATATATAAATAGATTTATTAATAAATGAAGAGCAAACCCATATGATGGAGGGGTAAAGACTTTGGGTGCACAGGAAATAGGTCCCCAGTTCGAATCTGGGTAGAGGTAGGTCACGCACATGGGCGGAATAACATCTAGCACTATTAAAGGGGGTGGGGGCACTGTTAAAGTGTGATAGTGTGGGTGGTGGTAGGGGGCGTGCGGTGTGTCCGGATGTTGTTAATGGGGGTGGGCTGCTATTGAAGCCTCCCCGAATTGAAAAAATATATGTTTTACTTATTTAATGATTTATAAGCTTTTATCAGCTCTCAAAAAAAGAATAGATAAAAGGGGCATTTTATGAGCACTACAAAAAGCGATGATAAAGGAACCTTTTATCTGCGCTTTTTTAGCACTGGTAAAAGGTGCCTATATGAGTGATGTTTAGTGTGCTGATAAAGGGGAAACATTATCTTCATCTTGACTAATAGCACTTCATTAGAAGTTTTAATTCCCTTTTAAAGTGGTGATAAATGTTGTATTTGTTGTAGAGATTCTTCAAAATTAATCAACTAATTGTTCGTTCATTTTTTCTGTAGATATCATCACTTTTTTTCTAGGGGATTCTTTCTTCCCCAATGTTTATCATGTCTTATGTTTAATTTTTAGATATCATTCATAATAGATTTCTATCCTTTTTGAATATAAAATATTTATTAGGGTCTATCATATAAACTTTTTTGTATTTACTTCAACCACAATTTATTTTACTAATTAAAAAAATGTGGTATCATTAGTTAAATTTTTAAGGTCTACATGTTCCTGATTTTGTATATTTTATGTTACGTAATTTTAAAATGACATATAAAGTCCTTCAGAAATAATATAATCTATATTAATATTTGATAAGGTTTTTACTTTTATTTGAACCTTTAATTTCATCTGCAAATATTTCATTCATATAATTTGATAATTCTAATTATATATTGTATATAATACCACTACTAGTTATTCGATGATTATTTCCTGTTTAATGATTTTTATTTTTTTGAGTTGTTTTGAAAAGTTATCATATGAAATGTATGGACAGATTATGTTTAAGTTATTTAATAATGTATTTCAATCCTTAGTATTTGATTTTATTCATTGTAGTTATAGGTTCCTCTATAAGTTACCCGTAAAAGGACCTTACAAAGTATTAAAAACTATTTTCCTTGTAAGATTTATATTACATCACTACTGTAGGACATTTCTTAGGCTCAATATTCTTCTCACTATTTTATAATTCTATATTGGATAATGGATTGGGTGTATTTTGATATAAAATATTTATAGATAGATTAGTATAATAATCATAGGGATCCCAGAGATTAGTTATATTGGTTTTATCTCTCTATACGTTGTTGGGGATTAGTTGATTGTTTGGTATTTAACATTCATCTTTATAGCATTACATTTAGTTTTTCCATATATTTACTAATTTTTATTATATATCATATTGTTTAATGTTTACATTTAGTTATTTAAATTTCAAACCAGAATTATTATATTATCAAAAAATGATTTCTCCAGAAACACTGAGAGAGATACTTCTAGTCTATTTATTATCAGTCTCTATTGACACCCCTTAATGGTACATATAAATTTTAACAATGATCTATACAATGGTATAATATACGGATAATAAATCAATAATATTTTACTAGAATCTACTAACCATCACAATATTTTTTGAATTATTTTTGTTTTACAACTGTCACGTAATGATATAAACCACACAGTTAATTTAAATTCAGGGATAATATACTACACCACTTATATTACTTCATCCAATAAAAATTACTTTCTACAAATGATTAATTATTTATTGTAATAATATTTTGATGTTTTATTCCAAATCATGAAATCTAATATATTGGAATGGAATCATGATAGAAAATGTATGATTATTTAATGTCCTCATCAATCTCCATAATATCGACCAGAAAATAATATGTGTGGAAAAAATATTTCACATTGGCTTTCTCGCACTTACCACGTGCACAAATATCAACCATGAACTAACTATGTGGGATAATATCATCTGTTAACCTATTGTGTTAATCATCCATGCACACAACTTCACCATTGTTCTCCCATATATGAGTATTTTGTAAAATATTTACTGCATGACTTCTTCATGCACATCATTCTACCAACTGATTGAGAAACTCATATAACATTCTTCATGAAACTCCGACATGGAATAAACTATTAAATATGTGTTGATATACTACTTATCTATTTACTAACCTTATTGTCTTGAAATATTTTACATTGAAGAAATGATATCTACTTCATTGCATTATCATATTTTAGAGAACTAATTTTATGTTTCCCTCTCTCCCCAAAATGAGAAACAAATTTGTGTATTTATTTTTTAAATATTCTAAATATACTATTAAACAAGGATATTATTGATTCACACTTTGATGAGAACCGTTCACTTAATCCCTTTTTGTTCTACCTTTAATGAATCTACCTTACAAAACATTCACTTTCACATGATATAAACCACATGGAAACCACATGGTCCTTAATTCGACTTCTATATAAACCCACAACCATATGACCCCCCAAACACTTATACAATATACAAACTCATGAAGTGGTCACTCTATCATAAATTATACTTTCTGGTTATTTTTATAGTGAACAAAGTAAAGTATAATGAAACCTACATTGAACTACTCCCACTAATTTAAAATTTCATATGCATTCCTAGTGCATTGGCATAACATAAATATTATATAGAAACCTTTAATGTTTATGAAATAATACTTTTCACCTCACCAAAATCATAACCAAATGAAAAAATAATTTAAAGGAACACAAAACACTCTAAAAAACATAGGTCCCCAAAGTTTTAATATTCCCTTCATGTTGATTTATTGCAATTCCAATAAAAAAATTCCTCTACACAGGCACTTCAATCCATATATAATGTAATATAAAAACTACTCCTTCACACAATGTAAATGATATTTTTTCTTGATGTATAAAATAATATATTAATAATTAATAATTCAACATGTAATTACTCATTTTATAACTCCCTTAGTATTCTTGTATTTCCCCATAGATCGCATATCACCTTAAATTTCACTTCATAAACCCCCTAGATGAGGGAATGATTTTATCACTGAAACCAAATGATGAACACCTTAATTTAAAATAATTCAACAACTCAGAATAAAGATAATGAAATAAAAAAAATTCTAATCACATACATAAATGTAAGGGAATGTAAAAAATATAGAGGGTATTTTTTACACCTCATCTAGATGATGAAGGTGGGTAAATATTGAGGTACAACTGATATGTATGATTCATTTTTGTAGAGAACTGGTTGATTATTATATCAATTACTATGTTATTGGTTCCATCTTTTTCTACTACAACCATTCATTTCTCCACATATTAATAAACGAAGTGGTTATTGGTACTGATATGCGTGCTACTGGAGTATTGTAATTGAAATTTAATTAAATCTATATCACTCATTTTATAATGGAAAATCATCATTTGTTACATAAAATACAAATAAATATAGTTTAGATATTTCATCATTCACAAATGATGAGTCCATGCATTATTCAGTTAAATATATTCTACTTCAACCATACGTTATGTATAATTTTCTTACTAATTCAATCTAATGATGTAAGAACTTCAACTTGGGGGGATTTCAATCCACTAAATCAGTAACAAATTCAATATCAAAAAATTTACAAAATTATATATCCATAGATAAATAAATGGGAAAAAATAAATTGACAATATCATGGATGTACACCATAATGGTTTTTATTGCATTTAGGTGATCTTACACTGGATATCATTGGAAATGAGTAGATATACATGTTTTAAAGATATTATTTGGTAATGTTTCTATCATAGATATAAGAGGAAATAAATTATCATCATGACAAATCTGAGATACATTAATTTATAACACCATTCTTAAAAATATTCAATCCAATCATAATGGGAGTCAACATCAAACAAGAATAATGAATGTTAAACATCCACAACATCTCTCTTTCTTATAAGTCTTAAGAGACGAATGTGAATTCCTTATCTATTATCACATTTTTTCATGAAAATGATTTGATTTATCCGTCAATAAAAATTTTAAATTATGATTTCCTGTGTCAAAAAAATACTCATATTGGGATCTCATTTTACTTCTAATAAGTATGATACCATCTAAAAATAGAAGTACCATAAATTGTTCCTCGTTAGATTTCTTTATATAGACATTATGGTAAACACCACCAATTTTGAATTTCAAATGCTAATAAGAATCCATTTCAGCATAGCATGATTACAGTGACTAAATTAGATTATATATATATATACATCTTACACATTTATACCATGTTTAATAATTTTTAATTATTACTACCAATTTTTATTTAATGTGAAAATTTTTATCAAGAAATAAAATTATAAATTCTATTTTGGCATCCATCTAATAATATTTTTTATCCTATTCGAATTTATAAATCCAAAAATAGAATTGTATAGTAAAATAAAGGTACTATATGAAACAAATTATCAGCATAATGACATTAATATTTGAATTTACATTTAAACATTGTACACGACATATGTTTTTATCAATTTTACATGATTATTGAATTCTTTCATAATGACCCACAATTTTCTAATAACATTATGATTTTATAGACAACCAAAAAATACCTAGTATAGGTTTTTTTTCATTCATATCTATTGTAACATTAATTCCTTAAACCTAATATCCATATTTCTTCATGGCTTAAAATGTGGTATGATCAATTATTTCTATAAAATATATATGTTACTTATTTACCATAATCTATGTATTTTTAGGGCAGACCATTCCTTAATTATATTGGAAGTATGTATCTCTATTACCTAATATATCCTTTGTTTAATGTATTTTTATTATTCTGAAATAATATCCTCTCTTTAATCTGGATGACAGTATTTAATATTTACGATACTCTAAAGAGATTTCAAATTTTTATGGACTTATTTTCCCACCATGTATTCTATATTGAAAATTTAATAATTTCATCCTCTATAACTCTTTACATATTTAAGAATAATGAATTTGAATCCACTATTATCTATTATTTTTATCATCCCTCAATTATCATATTTATGGCCCATAATATTTTTTATAATCTCTAGATAGGCTTCTACCTCAATAGAATCTCTATAATTTCATTAATTTCCTTCATCATTTTGATGGTATGAAATCCAATTCCATTAAAACGAATCAATATAGTATTCCTTGAAAAAAAACATTTCATAGTGGTTCGTCTCTTCCACGGTGCTAAAAATGAGTAATTTTTAAGGTAAAAAAAATGTGCACTTTTTAATTACTATAATAGTGAGAAATTCCACAATCAAATAGTATAGTTTTGTACATATTTTTCAACATATAATTTCTTAATTTAATCACTACATTTTATTATGGATTTATCCAAGTTGAATCATCATGATTCATAACACATTTAAAATGGAAGGTATCAAGCATGATGGAGGTTTAATTTGTTTCATTGTTAGATCAATGAGTATTTCTTCTATGCTTGTCTCTTTTTCATCTCTTCTTAGATACCTCTTTATCAATACCATGACCCCTATTATTATTTGCAAAAACATGGAACATTCTATATAGCTAATATAATCATAGAAATTAATGAAATATCATTCTTTATATTCTATATATGTATTTATTAGACTACATATATCATTGTAGAATAGATCAAATATATTAGATGCCTTGTCTTCTTTGTTGTATAATTATCCTCAACCATTTTCCCATGTTTATGTATTAAATTAATTTTGATAGTATCTCTAGAAAATATTATAGGTATTATATCTAAAGACATATATATATGTCTCTATGTTTTTAGATTATATGAAATATAAATAAATCCCATGAATCTTTTAATAAAACCACTATCAGTAGAAATGCATAATAATGAATATATATATATAGTATAGATTAACATTATATTTATTTTCTATTATAAGAGAGTTTTCGACACTACATTTTATCAAACACAGTTTCAGGTATAACATTACACTAAATCTATAGTTACTATGTTAACTCATACAAATTTGATTGTGATTTTACACATCCACATGGGGATGATTATAATTATTCATATCATCACCTACAAAATGTGTATTTCCACTCTGATTGATCATTTCTGCTCCATAATTTTTTAAAAAAATACATCTATCAGGAAGTAATTAAAAAATTCACGATATTAACATTTCGTGTCTTGTAGGATAGTGAAAAAAATATGAAGAATAAATGTATTTATATCCTTAATTTAATTGTGATAAAATTATTCAATACATTACTTCTCAATATTCTTCATCTCTTTCCCTTGGATTCCAAATTTATTAAATGAAAAAAATAGACTCTCTATTTCTTCCATAGCATTCATGGTGAAATCATCTAAATAATCATATACTAAGAGAGAGTATTGGTTGTTCATAAATTTTTTTAGATTTATTGATAAGTATATAATGTATTTAGTTTGTTATATCTATGTATTATTTAGATTTTAATACCCCAAGATTTCATAGTACGTTATTTCATCAATGTATTCCAACTACTTTCACTACACGCAACACTGAGTTCTAGCGCACCACGACTTACCAAACTAGCTATTCAAAAGCTGTTATGAATAGAATTCACTGAATTTTGAACTTTATTTAATCCTTATAATTTTAGAATCCATATAATGAGTTTCTTTGACATAATGTTACAACAAATTCAATTTTTTCAAATAAAAGAATAATTTCTCAAAAAAATGAAATTTTTCCACATTATAATGGAGAACCCTTTTTAAATAAAATATTTTTAACATTTATATTTTCAATTTCACAAAATAATCTTTTTCTTTATAATTTGGACGTAAGAATTTAGTTTCAATAAATTTTTCATGTTTTTCTGATAACTTTCATATTTTGGTGAATTGTGAAAAATACTATATTTTAACTAAAAACAACATTTTTTTAATCAAAATAATTTATAGTGTTAAATTATAAATTTTAATGGTTTGGAAGTATAAATATATTTTATTATAACCATATAATCCAATGTAGTTCAGTGTAGGTAATTTCACTATGTAATTGGACATAAACAAGTGTCAATCTTTTAAAAGTAATTATTTTTTGAAAATAATATTTTTGGTTTTGACAACGAGAATTAATTTTAAATTAATAAATAAAATTTCTATGTATTTAATTTGGTAAAATAGACATCATTTTTTGAATTCGGAATATCAAAATTTTAATCAGGTAAATGTTTGGTATGTTTCGGAAAACATTCAATTTTTGATGAATAGTGGAAAACATTGCATTATTGGTTTAAACCGACTTTTAATTTAAACAAATATTTATTTTATTTAAATTTATTTAGGTCAAAATATATACATAATACTTAAATATGTTCAATTTAATTCATTGGAGTCATTTTATAATAATTTTAGATATATAAAAAGTTTATTGAACTTTTACCATCTTTTACCTACCTCCTGGGAGAATTAGCAAATTTTTATAAAATTTAATTTTACCACTTATGTGAATTTAATTTCAAAAATCTGAGTATCATGGTAGAAATCATTAATTAAAATGTGGATCAATAACATAAAAATAAATTTTGGTGAATATTTACTTTTTACTTTTATTTAACATAGTTAAAAGTAAATAGGGGCATTAAAGTTAAAAATGATATTATTATTACCATAAAACATGTCCTAATTCTATTGGATAAGTGTAATTCGACCAAAAAAACCTTAGGAATAAATATGATCTTTTAGGTCAAATTGGATTAGATTTGGACATTTATTATTATTTAATTCAAAGATGAGTTAAAAGATTCAAATTCACAGTTTAATAACTAAAACATTTTCAATATAGAGATCCACATTAGAAAAATTAAACTATAAATATTAATTAGAAAGATAAAAAGATTTTCTACATAATGGTATTTTATATTTAATATTTATACTTTATATATTTTAAATTTTTTATGAATCAATTATGATGTCATAATCATATAATTAATGAAATATTAAAATAAATGATTATATAAGTACCCAATTAAATGTAATTTTAGGATTTTTTTGAATTAAATAAATTTTATAACTCAATATGACATATTTCGATGGATTAAATTATTTTTGGTCAAGGAAATAATGCTTTTATAATTTAAAAAATACAAAATACCAAATAGTGTCAAAATTGACATAAAAGAGTTTTTAAAACAAATATTATATTATTAATATGTTTTCTATTCCAAAAAATATGAGGTTCAGCAAAAGGGCATAAATACTATTATATATGTCATTAATGAACCACTTATGTTTCTCTTGTATGTTTATTGTATTTTTATTATCCTTATAATATAAAAATACAAAGAGACATGGTAAATGTCTCACTATTAATTAAGTGTTAAATCTAATAGATAAGGTTAATATAGTGAACCAAACCTGTCTAAAACCTATTGGTTTAGTGGTTTTAGATCCATCCCCCCCATATCCTTAATATAATTAATTTTTTAACCATTATAAACCAAAAGTAAATTTATTATAAAATAATATTTTATGTTTTTTCTATGGTGCCCCTCCCCCCTCTTATAAAAGGTAACTTCCCCTTATCTCAAATTTACACCTCCAAAGCCATTTGTCACAAAAAAACACTACCCAAATATCTTCCCAACTATCCGAAAGTCAACTTAGAGGCCTTAATTTGGTCATAAAGTCATCCTATAGAACCATTTTGATCAAATCAAAAAGAAGAACCTGGAGAAGAGATAATGATTTCACCACCCTCTTTCAAGTTCTTTTATTTTCCCACTCACTCAATCTTTTTTATAACCATAAAAAATTATAAATCTAGTACCTTATATATATTGTGATATTATTATAAACATGGAACAACTATATTCGTTATTATATCTATCCTATTAATGATAATGTGACCATGTGTTCGTACGTACGGCTTACCGTCTCCACGCCGAGGTGTAATTTGTTATTCAATAGTATGTTATTTGGATGGATATAACGATGAGAAATATGTAGATATAATGAAAATAAAATTCTAATGACACTATTAAATTAATATATACCATTCAATTCCACTCCTTTATGAAGATGATATGTTCGCTCGTGCATACATAAAGATTACCGTCTCCACGACACGATGAGATTAATTTCCACATTCACCATTCATCGATGATTATGAAAATATATATAACATATAAGTGTGTAATTAATGAAATAATAATTCTACGTGATATATATATATATTTTTGTGTGTGTGTGTGTTTTTATGCACATTACATATATCTTATTCACTTTCTTCTGTTCAATACTATATCAAAACAGAAACAACGTTTATGCGTACGTACGACCTACCGTTTCCATAAACAGTGTTTTCCATTTAATATATATATATCTATTATAAATATTTATATTCTAAATATATATGATATATGAATCAATGTATTTATTCTGGATGTATTTAAATCATTATCTAAATCATACGGTCACAAATAACAAGATTGAATATGTAGGGTAAAGAAAGCGATAATTAGCCAAAATGATAATTTAACATGAAAATCATTATTAAATGGGTAGTATAAAGTTGTTAATGAATCATGTATGATTCAATAGATATGAATATGATTCTGGTATATTCTAATAACGTACAATGGTCATTATAATGGAGGTTAAACGTACCCTTAACCAATGGAAAGAGCTAGGTAAGGGGTTTTTTTAACTCACTTTTAATTCCGTGAGATTTACATTGTTGACCACTTATTTATTGCATGTGGTGTATTTTGTTCTGCCATTTGATATATATTATAATGATTATCTTTATATTCATGATATTGATTAATTTATATGGTGGTTTTTTATTTTATTTATATGACTCGATTGATTACAATGAGGTAAGGGGTATTTCATCAATCTCATTATTATCTGAGATTATTCATGTGTATGTATTTTCTAGAACATACTTATCTTAGATACACAAATTTTATAAGAATTATTTCAAAAGAAATATGTTTGTTTTTATGGGAGGGTATATTTAACTAGATCATCATTTTATATCTTTTAATGATTTATCATTCAATTCACTTTTAATTAATGTCCATGTTTTCGAAATAATTTTATATATTTATTTATATGGACCTGAATGTTTTGAAAAGATAATTCTTTTAAAAATGTTAAAGTGGTATGGGAAACATTGATTTAAAAATACATTTTAAAAAAATCCTTTATAAATTTTGTGAATGTTATTCAATTTTAAAAAAAGGGTATTTCTCTCAAAGAATATTACTGATCATTTTCATCTATGTCAATATCCTTTAATGGATTTTAAACTTGTTTGAAGTTGATTTATTATGATACAAATATTCCATATTTTATCGAATCTTTTGTGATATATTTGATTGTGGAAATGTTTTTTTTACCATCAATGGTTTATGGATGAAGTATTGACACTTCGTATGCTAGATTTAATATGAATTTTTATGTTATATTTCAAACTTTTCTTATGATGAAGGTATTGGACTAGTATGTTCTGGGTTGGGGACGGGTAAAAGTAAACCATTCGGGTTGGGGTCCTATTACATTAGACCTTCCTGGTTGGAGTCTGGTTACAGAGGCTCTCTAGGCTGGAGTCTGGTTACAGAGGCACTATGAGATGGAGTCCGGTTATAGAGGCTCTCCGGGACGGAGTCTAGTTAAATAGGATCCTTGAGTTTTTGTCCGGTTATAGTTAACACATAGGTCTTGGCATGAGGCCTGGGCACAGAAATTAAAGACGGGTACTATTCATGCCCTCATTTTGAAATTAGTTATTACATGTTATTATTCGACTAGTAGAATATCCATGTGCATGTTTATATGGAAATGTTTGATTTATTTTTTCCATATTAAGTTCTTGTTTATGTTTAAAAGCCTCTTATTTATATTACACATATTTCTCTTAAATTTATAGCTTATGATAAATTATTTACACTTTCTGAGAATCTGAACTCACCCTGTTCTTATGTATTATTTTCCCTATATCCCAAGAAGTGTTATATGTCTAGGATGTAGCGTTAAGCTATAGGAAAATGTCATTATGAAAGGATTGTTTTGTATTGCATGTTAGAAAGAGTAGTGTAATGTTCATGTATGTAATCTATTTTCCAAGACTGCTAAACTGATTGGTATTTCGGAACATGATTCCTTATAACTATGGAATGTTATGTAATAATATACCGACTCTAGGTAACTGGGGTGTGGTATTTATATTTGGTATCATAGGATAATTAGTCCAAACCTGGGAATCTAGATTTAGATAAACACTCATTGGAGAACATTACCCTAAGATGGACTTTGGGGATTATTATAGAAGAACTTCCTATAATTTTTTTAATATAGAGATTTTGTGTATTTTCAATGAAATACATCCCTGTCTGGATACGAGCAGGTAGAGGCAGCTCTGGCACAGATGTACCTAGGGGTAAAACCCGAAAACACCGCTTTGAGCCAGACTCGAATGAGAACTGGTGCACGATAACGGGCCTTGCTGCACTCTTGGTTACGACACTCCTCAGGGATATTCATAACAAAATTATCATTTTCATTACAAAACATTTGGACAGATTTATGAGTATATACTTCCTCAATGAATTTTTTTATTATGTATTTTATCGATATACTGTAAAATTTATGATTACTATTTTAAAAGATTGGAATTATGAATTGTGATTCATAAACTGACCTAGTGTATGCCATTGTTTAGAAATGGCACCCAGTAGAAGAAATGGGAACTCCGACAATTCGTATGATCCAAAGAGTAAGAAGGATCATATCTTTCATAGTATTAATCCAACATTTAGAAGGGAAATGGAATACCATGTATTATCAACATATGAAGAAATGGTATCATGTGTTAATATGATAAGTAAAAAATTCATTGAGTCTTATGGATTTTAAGGGAATCCAGAGACGAAAAGGATGGTAGAGAGAATGATGGATAAAGGGAAGATGGGAAAGAAGGATTTTTCCATATGTGATAATTGTTGCAAAAATAACCTTGTTAAATTTTTAAAGGGAATCAGAGTTTCTTATGAGTGATGAGAAAAAGGACACCATGTACGTGTATGAATGGATAAGAGATTGTTTTCTTGTGTACAATGCTTTATCTGCAAGGAGTTGGGTCACTAAGTGAATCAATGTCCAAATCATCCGAGTATACCCCAAATCATGCTATTGGATAATAATCAAGTTATGATACCTCCACAGATGAAGAGTAATGACTAGTGGTCTTATGTTGTTGTTAAGTGATTATTTCATTTCCGTGTTGTATCGATGATATACCAGTTATATGAATTATGGATGTATAAAAGGATTGTACTAGAGTACTATATCCTTTAGGATTTGAGATTATATGGTTTTATGAAAAGTGACCCAACAAAAAGTTAACATTTTTGGATAATACATGTTTGTAGGAATGATAATCCTTAATATGGTCCTCATACTGAGGTTGTAATTTTTCAATAAGAGATGTTTGATTTGGATAAATTATATTTGATATTTTTGACTATCTTGGAACTGATTAATGGTTTTTTTCATCATTGTTGGAATATTCAAATTTTTTTGATATAAGAAATATATCTAGCATTATAAAAAAGACATGAGGCCATGAATATAATCAATAAGGTTTTATGGTAATTCAGGGTGTTACCATTTTTTTAAATAATATGTGATGAAGGTGTTCATGTGTTATTACACTGAAAAAATTATCTTCATTTTGTTTAACTTCCTTATAGATTTTGGACTGTGAGTTTGGATTGAAGTATTTTGGATAATTCTAAAGGTACAAATGGATTATTTTTTGAAATTGGATATTATTGTTAAGGTTATTTTTGGATTATTATTAAAAGGGAAACATGAAGACCATGTGACAATCTGTCGTGTTGAACAAAGCTGCACGAATCGAACCCACAACCATAGTGCGATTGAGATTTATCACCTACCACTGAACTACATGAATTCCCTGGATTGTATAATCATGTTTTTTAAAAGTTTAGATATGTGAATTATAAATTCATCATTTTTGGAACCCTGTACTATTAGGATAAATAGAATATTTTTTGAAATATTTTTGAGTGAAAGATGAGTTTGTGGTAGGAATATGTTGAAAGATAAAACTATACTTGTCATGTATATATATATAATTCTTTTCTCTACTATTATATGGGTAAATTAATTATTAAACATTAGGGAATATATCATAAATCAAAATGTTTTTATCTTAATATCTAATTTTTTGTTCAACCAATTGTATTTCAAATCATCATTGTTTGATGGAATTGATGCCATCATTTTTACACATGTTTGTGATTAATGACATCAATCACTCCCTATAAATATTTACGTTTTCCCTCCAATTATGTGTCTCACTTTTCCAAAAATGTTCTCATAATAGATATCAAAATTTGGGGTGACCCTTTCATTTCCCTTTTCCTCTTATTATGAAAAACATTTATTAACCCAAATTCTCATGTGGGTTTTCCCACCAAAGTATTTTTTATATTCAACATTTTATTTTTGAAAAACTATTTCAAATTTCAAGGATGCAATTTATTGAAATATAGAAGAATTTAACAACCCATGATTTTATAGTTCATTATTTTTTAATGAAATCCAATAACCTTCACCACACGGAACACTGAGTTCTTATGCACCATGACTTACCAAACTAGCCGTTCAAAAGTGGTAATGAATTGTATTAACTGAATTTTTAACTTTATATAATCTTTATATGTTTATATTCCATATTATTATTTTCTTTGACATAATTTACAAATAAATTCTTTTTTCATATAAAAGAAGTATTTTTCAAAAAATGCAATTTTTCCACCTTTTAATAGAAAACCCTTTTTAAAGCCAAAATATGAAAATATTATATATTAAATTGGAAAAAGTAAACTTATTCATTAGAATAGGGAAAAAGGAATTTAGTTTCACTAGTTTTATGGTGTTTTTTTAATAACCTTCATATTTGGATGAATAGTGAAAAATACAATATTTTAATTGAAACTACTTTTTTAATAAAAATAATTTATGTTGTTAAATTATAAATTATAATTTTTTTGAAGTTTAAATTGATTATATTTTAACCTTTTAATATAATTCTGGACATTATATGTAATTTCACATTGAAATTGGGCATAAACAAGTGTCAACCTCGTGATATTTATTATTTTTTAAAATTACTCTTTTTGGTTTTAACAACGGAACTTAATTTTAAATTATTAAATACAATTTCTATGTTTTTATTTTGGTATAGTATAAGTAATTTCAGAATTCGGATTATCAAAATTAGCTAAGGGTTAATTTTTTTTAATGTTTCTGAAAACATTCAATTTTTGATGAATAGTGAAAAACACTACATTATTGGTAAAAACCAACTTTTCAATTAAATAATTATTTATTTCATTTAAATTTATATTTGGTCAAAATAGATACATTACACTTATATAAGTTCAATTTAATTCATTGGAGTCATTTTATAATAAGTTTAGATATATAATGATTTTATAGAAATTTTATCGTCTTTTACCCACCTCCTAGGAGGAATTGCAACTTTGAATAATCTTAATTTTACTTCTTCTATGAAATTAATTTCAGAATTATTAGAGACGCGGTTTATATCATTACGAAAAACGTGCTTCAAAAAGATAAAAATAATTTTGGGTGAATAGTAACTTTTGACTTTTATTTACCACGTTTAAAAGTAAATAGTGTAATTAAAGTTAAAAATGATATTTTTATTACCTTAAAACATGTCCTAATTATATTGGATAAATGTAAATCGACCAAAAATAAACATTGGAATAAAATATGATCGTTTAGGTCAATTTGGATTACATTTGGACATTTATGATTATTTAATTCAATGAAGATTTAAAATTGTAAAATTCAATGTTTAATAACTAAACCATCTTAAATATTGGGATACACATAAGATAAATTCAACTATAAATATTTATTATAAATTTAAAAATATTTCCTACATAATTTTATTTTATTTATTATTTTTAGATTTTAAATAATCTAATTTATTTCTGACACAATGATGATTCAGTAATTACTTTATTAATGAAATATTGAAATAATTGATATTATAAATACACAAATATATGTGATTTCAGAAATATTATGAATTGAACTAATTTTATAGGTTATTATGTCATATTAGGGTTTGTCAAATTAATTTTTTCCGAAGTAATAATGCTGTTATAAATTTAGAAAAAACAAAATACCAAATAGTGTCAAAATTTACATAAATGAGTTTTTAAATAAAATATTATATTATTAATTAGTATTCTATTCCTAAAAATATAAGCATCATCCAAAGGGCTTCAATAATATTATATATTACATTAATGAACCACTTGGGGTTCTTTTAGAAGTTTATATTATGTTTATTAAACATATAATATAGAAATACAAAGGGCCATGGTAAATGACATTCTATTTAACTAAGACTTAAATATGAAATATAAGTTTAATATAGTGGCCCAAACCTGTCTAAAACCTATTTGTTGAGTGTTTTTAGACCCATCCCCATTTTATTCTTTAAAAAATAATTTTTTTGATATTATAAACCAAATATGAAGTTATTATGAAATAATATTTTATGTTTTCTCTATGTTGCCCTTAAACCCTCTTATAAAAGAGCACATTCCCTTCTCTAAAATTCAAACCTCCAATGCCATTTGGCTCAGCCAAGCCCTTCCAAAATATCTTCCCAAATATCCTACCATCACCCTAGAGGCCTTACTTTTGTCAGAAAGCCATCCAATTGGTCCCTTTTGATCAAATAAAAACTAAGAACCCAAAGAAGAGGTAATGATTTCACCACCCTCTTTCATGTTCTTTTATTCTTCCACAAACTCATTATTTGTTATTACCATACAAAAATAATAACTCCAGTAACCTTTATATACATTTATGTTATAAAAAATATGGCACAACCATATTCATTATTCTATCCATCTATGAATTATAATTTCACTATTCGTGTGTACGTACGACATACCGTCTCCACACCGAGGTGTAATTTTTCATTCAACACTATAATATTTTGATGGATATAATTATGAGAAATATGTATATAAATAATGAAAATAAAATGATACTATCTATAGGAAATAAATTAACATTCAATTCCAGACCATTATCGAAATGATATAGTCACTCGTGCATACATACGGATTACCGTATCCACGACACGATGAGATTCATTTCCACATTCTCCATTCATCGATGATTATAAAAATATATATTACAAATAAGTATGTAATATATGACATAGTAATTCTAGTGGAGATATATATATATATATATATATATACTTACTTATATCTTATTCACTTACTTCGGTTCAATACGATATGAAAACAAAAACAACATTTACGCGTACGTACGACCTACCATCTCCATAAACGATGTTTTCCATTTCATATATCTATCTATTATAAATATTAATATTCCAAATATATACGATATATGAATCATGGTTTTTATTTTCTAATTAGTTAAATCATTATCAAAATGATAGAGTCAAAAATAACATGATAAAATCTGTTTGACAAAGACAGCAATTATTACCTGAAATATTAATTTAACATAAAAATCATTATTAAATGGGTAGTATAAAGTCATAAATGAATCATGTAAGAGATAATATATATTAATATGGTTCTTTTATAATCTAATAACATATAATGGTCATTACACATAAGTTTAAACGTACCCTCGACCAAAGGAAAGTGCAAGGTAAGGGGTTTATTATCTCACCTTTAATTATGTGGGATTTCCATTTTTCACCACTTATTTATTGAATGTGGTGTATTTCGTACTACTATTTGATATATATTATAATTATTATCTTTATATTAATTAAATAATGTAATTCATTTGGTGGTTTTTGACTTTTTTATATATAACTCGATTGATTACTACGAGGTAAGGGTTATTTCCCCAATCTCATTATTATCGGAGATTGTTCATGTGTAAGTATTTTATGGAACATTTTATCATAGATACCAATATTTTTTAAATAAGATTTAAAAAGGAATCGTTTAATGGTTTATAGGTGGGTCTATTTAACTAGATCTTCATTTTAAATTTTTTAACGATTTATCTTTCTAAACACTTTTAATTAATGTTTATTTTTTCAAAATGATTTTAAGGATTTAATTATATGGACATGAATGTTTTAAAATGAAAATTATTTTAAAAAGTTTCAAAGTGGTGTGGGACACGTTGAATTAAAAACCCTTTTTAAATGACAACCTTTATAAATTTTGAGAATTAAAAATGATTTCATGAAAAAGTAGTTTTTCTCTCAAAACATTTTATTGATTATTTTCATCTATGTCAACATCATTTAATATATTTTAAACTTTATTGATGTTGATTTATTATAATACAAATCTTCTATATTGTATTGAATGTTTTTTATATGTTTGACTATGGATGTGTTATTTTTATACAATTCATGGTTTTATGGATAAAGTATTGACATTTTGAATGATAGATTTAATAAGATTGTTTATGTTGTATTTAAAAACTATCTTATGATGAATATACTAGATTAGTATGTTCTAGGTTGGGGACCAGTAAAATTTAGCCCTCCGGGTGGGGTTCTGGTTATAGCAGACCCTCCGGGTTGGATTCCAAATAAAGAGTCTCTCTGGGATGGAGTCCGGTTACAGAGGCTCTCAGGGTTACAGTCCTGTTATAGAGGCTCTCCGGGTTGGAGTCTAAGTTTAGAGGCTCTCCGGGATTGAATCTAGATAAAGAGGATCTCTGGGCTTGTGTCCGATTAAAGTTATCCCGTAGGTCCTAGCACGAGGCCTTGACATAGAAATTAATTTTTGGTACTATACATTACCTCATTTTGAAATTATTTATTATATGTGATTATTCGACAAGTAGAATATCCATGTGAATGTTTATATGGTAATGTTTTATTTATTTTTTCCATATTATGTTCAGGTTTATTTTTAAAAGCCTCTTGTTTTTATTACACATCATACCTTAAACTTTTATAGATTACACTAAATTATTTACCCTTACTGAGAATCTGAGCTCACTCCTTTCTTATATCTTATTTTCCCAGGATCCCAAGAAGTATTTTATGTTTGAGATATAGGGTTGAGATAAAGGAAAAATGGAATTCTCAAGTGATTATTTATTTATGTTGTATATTAGAAAGAGTAATGTAAAGTTCTTGTATGTAATATATTTTCCAAGACTACTAAACTGATCAGTCATTAGGGACTAGATTCATTGTAATCAAGGAAATGTTTTGTAATAATGTATTGACTCTGGGTAACTAGGTTCAGGGAATTACATCGATTCATTCCACAAAATTATTCCAAAAGATATAATGTTGTAAATAAAATTCATTGATTCAATTTCTTATATTTCATGAAGGATATGATTTCATAATTTGTTCATGCAATTTAGAGCTTCTTGATTAAATTTAAATCATTAATTTTCATTGTATACAACTATTTGGTCAGGGTATCCATATAACTGACACGTTATATAATGAAAAATATTCTCTAATTTACTCTTAAGAGTATCTATACCAATCATAGATCACATAAAATGACAAATATTACTTTTCAATCATTAATTACAATAGCCCATATTATTTTCATTTCATTGATATATCAATATTCCACCATACTTTGACTTAGGCTTTATGAAAGAATTAAAAACCATCACCATTCCCTTATATATATTTTCAGTATTTATTTCCTTGATTATTCTATATCATAGTTGATTCCGCTTTTACTAACATAGATGGATACCTATTAATACATAATTTCATTGGAAACATCATATTTATTTTTTAATCCTTATATCATTTTGTTATCTATAATCCTCACAACGTGTATCGATATCAAAATATCACTAATTTTTGTTATCGATTTCATTTTATTCAAATTGAAATAATATATTTTTGAAATTACTCAATCTTTTAATCATTCAAATCTATAATTTAATTATAGTTAATTTTCAAATTAATATGGGAGTCAAAAGGCACACGTGAGGAACTGTGGCAAGATTTTCAAGCATCCCCTTACTAGAAAGAATCCTTATAGACACATTTTTGGAATAAATTGTGTGTATAGGGGTGCCTATACCCATGGATTAAGAAAACTATGGTTATAGGTTTTTTATTTCCAATTACAAATGTTTTCTAAAACTGGGGAAAAAATAACTATACCCATGGTTTTGCTCAACCCCGTGGTTATTGGTTTTTCATCATGGCTTATCCCCGCGGTTTTGGACAAATTTGGGGATAAAGTTTTTTTTGAAAGGACTATACCCACGGTTTTTAAATCTATGGCTATAGAATTCCCATGTTATGGCAGTAATAATACAATCCCCAAGACAAAATTAATATTTAGCGAGAAAACCTACACACACAGTTTCCTCTCCTATACCCACTTGTTGCATTAATTTATTTAGGATAATTGAAATATAAACTTATATAGGTACTATGGGTGGGTTGGAGAGGCATTTTTTGGTAGTCCCAGGTATTGCGGGATCAAATCTTGGTGGCCTTTTTTCTATTACAGATAGAAGGATTAATAATTATAATAAAATCAGATATATTTAAACGTAGTCGATGTAGATGGGTTGGTTAGGTATTGGAACATTAATGAGTCTGACACAGGTTCGAAACTCGCTCCCTTTGATTATAATATTAATAGTGAATAATATATATTGAAAATTATAGATATTTATTATTATATGTGGTGTAGCTGAAGTGGTGAGAGGAATCAAATGTGATGTGCAGGTCCTGGGATATTGTGTGTTCAATACGTGTCGGCTCATTTTTTATACGATTTAAACACATGGTTTTAAAATCATGAGTATCATGAATTAATATCATGTATTTAATGCTTTGAGGCTTTGGCATGGTGGAAAAAACCATATACCTAGATTTGGAAAACCAGTGGGTATAGGTTATGGACTTATCATGATGACTCTATCACCCACGGTTCCAAAAAACTGTTGGTATTTCCTATACCCACGATTTTATATTGTGGGTATAAATTATTTTTTAGTACTATTAGTATGGGAAGATCATCATGGTTTCACCATGATATATCTGGATCTACACTGTGTGTATTTTTCTCTATGCATGATGTTGGATGTAGCTGGTTTTGTTATGAGATGATCCACCAGTCCACTAGTGAAGGTGGAGATTCCGTGAATGGTAGTTCTTTTATTACATTTTTCATTCCCTAGTGGATGACGAATGATGTCGTGATGGATTTATTGACAGTTTTATAGTGGTCGCCTTGAGGAAGTGATGTTTTATGGGTTGTTGTTAATAGACTCATGATGGAATCTCATTTCCTACCAATCAAGAAAACCTTCAGTGTTGATGATCATGGAAAGTTATACATTTGAGCGATATTAGGTTTTCATGGGGCTCTGAAATATATCGTTTTTAATAGGGATTCACGGTTTACTTATCGTATTTGGAATGGAAGAAAGAGGGAATTGGAAGCATAGTTACATCTCAGTTAAACTTACCAACCCAAGAAAGATGAACATTATAAGTTCACATTGCATTTTGTAGAGGAAAAGCATCGATCTTGAAACCTGGAGTTAGGGATCCCATGGGAGAGACACATACACTATATTGAGTTCTCATAAAATAATATTTTTTACGGATACATTCATATGGATCCTTTTGAGGATTTGTATTGTAGGCTATGCAGGTCACCCCAATGTTGGCTAGAGGCGGGAGAGGCAAATGTGATGTACCTCTACTTGTCTAGGATACCATTGAGCAGGTGGAGTTGATTCTCTAAGGGGTGGATAATACACAGTCATTCCATAAATCATAAATTTATCAATAAAGATGACCTCTATAGTCTGAGGTCGGAGATCCGGTTTTCCTACGTATCATAACAAGACGGGACATAAGAGTATTATGAGATCGGTGAATCTTTAGAAGAGATAAGTCGGACAGTTTGTGGTTTTGGAGAGAGCCCGGACAGGTTCCTATCAGTAATAGTTACCTCACAGGTACCAGGAAATACATGATTTCATTCATGCTTCAGAGATATGGTGTTACTTTTCAGACCTTTATCAATTTTTTAAACCTTAGGATAACGAGATGGATATGGATTCATCCATTTAAGAGAACCATATTCTAATTGGGGATCATAGACTAAAGGTTATCAATGACCTGCTTGTTCCTCTGGTTTGGATTCCATGGCAGAATGGGCGAGTGCATAACAAGACTTCAGAGAGGTAGGCTGATGTATGTTCGTAGTGGCCAGTGTTGTTTGAATGTTATTCTTCACCACCCTTAGAAGGGAAATTGGGGGAAGAATTGGTTTAATGGGGGGTGTTTTTAAGAACCCGAATCTTTTTTTGGTAATTTTGAGGATAATTGATGATAATAGGAATTTCTAAGTACACCATGTGTAGTGTTCAGTACACGTTGTGTTCTTAAAATGTAGCCTATAACCGTTTTTGACCATGTAACAGCCAAGCACATTATAGTGTGGGGACCCATTAGACATGCTTAAGTCGGGTGCTAGTTGAGGCTACTGCACGTTGTGTACTATAATTGAATATGTCATGTAATTTTGTTTTTATTTGATATATCATAGTGGGGTCACATATCATAACTTGTAACACATTATTCTATACTTTTTTCATACTAGTACACTCCCAAACAAAGGAATAAGCTTGATCTCTCAATTCTCCATCATAGAACCGATTGAGGTAGTATTAGTTGTGTTGGAATCCAACCAGTGATTTCTAAACCTTTCTTGAGCCATTCTTCCTAATTCATCCTCCTTTAAGAGTTATTCAAGGTGTGTGGTTTTCATCATTTTGTATATCTACGTCATTTTAGGATGATTCAAGTGTCAGTGTTCAAGTATATTGATCGTAAAATATCAATGTAGGTTGTTTGTGCCTTTGGTTGATTTGATTTGTTATATATATGCTAATTTTTTTTGCATTCCCACATTTTGGGTATTGCATGAACTCGAATTTAGACATGTTATTACCTATTATGTATTGTTTTATTGATAAAGGTATGTATCTTAGGTGTAGTGTTAGTTAAACATGTATAAGGGGAAGTCCATGGGTGAGCCTTCCCCTGTATGATTTTTTATGGCAATTTGGATTGGATTTCCTTTTTAGAATACATCACATTTCATGCCTTGATTTATTAGGATGGTGTTTGATTGTTTATAAAAAATTCATATGACATGAATTGTAAATGTTTAGACATGTATAAGTTACAAATTACACAACCTTCTTTTATATGATATGTGATAAATTTTTCTAATGGATAGTGAGAGCCTCCGAAAAGGAAGACAGAGGGGACATTCATATTATTTCCATTAGACCGGGAGAGCATTGGAAAAGGATTACTGGGGGGAATTCTAGATTATTTACACAGGACTGTGAGATCGTTGGTGTATAACATTGGCCAAAGTGGTTATACAGTTAGAGCATTCTCATAGGGTAATATTTTATTTAATTGATTTTATGTGGGACCAAAGGTGTTAGACTGTGAAATCCTTCATAGTGGGTCATTTGAGAATTGTTGAATAGTTGTGATGTGTTTTCCAAGACCATGAAAATGCATGGAATATGTCTTACATGATTGTTTAAATAGTATTCTAAGACATTTGTATTGTTACCTTACATAGGCAATTCCATGCTTTGGCTATATTATATGTTTACATGATTCGATAAATGAATAATAAATATTAAATTAATTTTATTAAAAGTGTTATGATTGTTTACTTTTGAGTACTTCTTGGTTATTGCTTCATATTTTTATATTAACTTCAATATTAATTCAATCAATGATTTGAACAAGTCTTTTGATGGTTGCCTATTAGGATTCATCTCACACCCTATCTGGGTCATGCATTTTGATCCAGGAAGATTATATGAATGGAGGTATATATAAGGAAAAGAACCTTTCTTCATCAGGTACTTGATTGTTGGTGGAGTTGGAGAGGATGAGATCAAACTCCGTCTTGAGTTGTTGTTAGAATTTTCATGATTTTATTTTGTATTCAATTGAATTTTATTTCTCGATTTGGGACCTATTTTGGCTACTTTCCTAAACACATATGACATGATTCACTTATATATATATATATATATGATCTAGTTGTTTCATTGCTATTAGTCTTATACTATTTACAAATTTTGTATGGTATTACTACTTCTTCTACTTTAAATTGTTAATTCTTCTATGTATACTCTTCTATTGAGGGCATAGTTTTCCTATTATCAAGCATTGGCCCTTTCTACCATTCAGAAGCCTTTGGGATTTGGTAAAATGCACTTGAGTTAATGTTAGAAACTAGGTATGGGAACCCTTCGGTGGCACCCGAATCCAGGACATTACAAGATGAAGTGGAGATTGACATATTCTCATTTTCTATTTCCACCAAATCTCAATAAAGTCTATATTTTATATTTTTATTCATTGAGCAGTGGGTTCTTCTGTTTGAATGTTCATGGTGATGATGTGGTGGTTTATATTTATTTATAAATTTATACACATTAAAGGGATTATATAATCCATTATCATATGTATTTGGTAGTAATTATTTCTCCAATGATATGTTAAAACTATATTTTTGGTGAAAAAATCATATAATATATTGATAATCAATACTTGGGTTACATGTTTTTCAATAAGGAAAAGAATATCAAACAACGGTGATGGGTAGAATATCATAATATATTTGATCTATATCATTCTAATGCACCATGACTGTGAAACAATGAGGTTACCTATTGATTAGGGATTCCTCCTTGACTAATATCAAATCAAAATTTCTAATATGTGTATCAAATAAAGAGATCTCTACAAGGTCCATTGTATGTGTTATGTGGGGACGTTTTTTTTCATAGAACTAGAAATATATGTGATTAATATAACTTTTAAGAATTTTTATTCCTGAAGTAGAGTGTTGATTAACAAAATAATTCCATTAGTCCAGAAATTATGATATTTTTGGAAGGGTTCCTAAAAGATATTAAATTTATATTAACTTATAATGGATAAATATTATTAGTTCTTTTATAGTACACCATTTTTTAATATGGATAGGGAAATAATGTCATATAGTGTTGTCAATTGTCACAATGAGGTGTTATTTTTATGTTAGAAGTTTATTATTTATTTATTTTTATAATTTCTCATTATTTTGGAGTTATTATGCTAAAATTTTGAAAACATAAATGTGTGGAAAGAGAATCTTCATAGTTAGAACATAGTTTGTAGTAGATGTGTGACTTATTCTAACACAAGGAAACCCCATGGCAGGGGGAGGTGCATTTTTATTTTAGGGTTAATAGAGACCATGTAGACTGATCCTATATATTTTGATGAAACAATTTATGTTGAAAAATATGGTCAAACACATTTTTAAAGGTAAAAAAATTCAAATTTAATAGGGAATGTCTTTTGAATAATGAAAAGTAAAAAATAAAAAATTTCATGATAACCCTAATTTAATAAAAATATATATTCTAATATTATACTTACCTGAAATAGATAGGTCAATGATATATTAACCAATTTATCTCTTACCAAAATACATTACATTTTGTAGATTTCTAAACAAGATTCTTCAAAATTCATCACCTAATTTTTTCTTTCATTTATTCCTTAAATATTGATTCTTTTCATCTATGGGATTCTTTCATCCCCCATGGATATTGTATCATATGTTTCTTTTTAGATATTTTTTATAATGGATGGTTAATATATTTGGAATATAACACATTTATTATGGTCCTTCTTATTTACATTTTTGACTTCACATCAACCACCATTGATTTAACCAATTAAATATAGGTGGAATCCTGAATATGTTGTGTTAATCACCCATGCGCATAGCTTCACCAAGGTTCTCACACCTAATAATATTTTATACACTATTTATTGCATGACATATTCATTCACATACTTCTACCCACAAATCCAGAAACTCATCTCACATTCCTCATGAAACTCCCACATGAAAAAAACTATTAAATATGACTTTATATTCTTTTTTTAAATACAATATTGTAATGAAATATTTTACTTGATTTAATGATATATCGTTAATTCCTCTAACAAATTTAATAGAAATCATCTTATATTTTTTATCTCTCCAAAATGAGGTAACCATTTGGGTGTTTATTATAAAAATAATAAAAAAATCTTATTAAACATAGATATTATTGATACACAAATTGATAAAAATCATTCTGATAATCACTTTTTTGGCCTCCTATAATAAATATAGCTTACAAAACTACTACTTTCACAAATTATAAACTAAATGGAAACCACATGGGACCTAATTCATCTTTTATCGAAAATAACCACCATATGAACTCCAACCTTTTAAACAATATACAAACTCTTGAAGTTGTCAATCTATCAGTATTTCCACTATGTGATCTATATTTATAGTTATCTAAGTAAAATAAAATACAAATTTTCTGACATACTCCTACTCATTTACTATTTCTTATGCATTCCTAGTGCATTGGCATAACATAACTATTATATAGAAACGAATAATTTTCATTCAAAAATATTTGTAACCACACCAAAATTTTGATCAACCCAACAAATATTTAAATGAAACACAAAACACACTAAAACTATATATCCAAATGGGTTTAACAATACCTTGCTTTTTATTTGTTGAAAATATGATGAAAATTTCCTCTACACACACACATTAGGCCATACAAAATGTATTATAAAAAATAATACTTCACACTATGTCTATGAGATTATTTAGTGATATATAATATAATATTTTAAGATTAACTAATTCTTTATTCAATTACTCTTTCTAGAAATCCTTTGGTATTCCTAAATTTCACCATAGATCGTATATCCAGTTAAATTCCACATCATAAACCCCCTATATGAGTGAGTGATTTTATCACTGAAACCAAATGATTAACACATTAATTTTAAATAATTCATCCATTAAAAAAACATAATGAAATATAGATCCTACGACTCCTTGAACTCAATTTAAGGGAACATAAAAAATTGGTAGGTGTTATTGAAACCTCATCAATATGATGAAGGTGGATAATGTTTGAGGATAAACTTATATTTATGAATCATTCTTATAGACAATGGGTTGCATATTATATATATTACTGGGTTATTAGTTCCAAGATCTTCCACTATGAACATTCATGGCACCACATCTTCCTTAATGAAGTGATTCTAGGTTTTAATATTCTTTGTAATAGAGTATTATAATTGAAATATCATTAGATCTATATCACTCATGTTATAAAATAATGCCATCATCGATTACGTCAACTATTAATAAATATATTTTAGCTGTTTCATAATTCAAAAATGATTAGTCCCTGAATTAGTCACATATATATATTCAACAAATACAATACTTTAGGTATCAGCTTATTGCTTATTAAATTTAATGATGTAAGAACTACCACTAGGGACATTATATCAACCAAATTAGTTACATATTCATTATCAGAAAATTATGAAAATTATGTATCCACTGATATATAAATGAAATAAAAGAAATTGAATGCATTGAGGATGTATCTCATGATTCTTTTTATTACATTGAGATGATCTTATAATAGATAACATTGGAAATGAGTAGCTAAAAATGTTTTGAATATATTATTTTGTAATTTTAATGAAATAAATATAAATGTCTTGAAATTATCGTCATGAATAATGTCGGATACATTATTTTTATATCCCCATTCTTACCAATATTCAATCCAATCATAACGGGAGTTGAAATAAATTTGTAATCATGCATGTTAAACATATACAATAACACCCTTGGACACATTTCATATGAGATGATTCTACATTCCTTATTTTTTCACATTTTTCTTGGAAAATGATTTTAGTTATCCATCAATAATAATGTAAAATTATGATTTTATGTGTCTAAAAAATTCATATTGGGATTACATTTTACATCTGAGAAGTATGATATCATCCAGAAATTGAAGTACCATACATTGTTCCTCTTTATATTTCTCCAAATAGAGATTATGGTAATCACAACCGTTTTTTAATTAGAACTTCTAATAAAAATCCAGTTGAGCACAGAAGGATTATGGTAAATATATTAAATCGTATGTATACATATTTAGAATTTATACCATGTTTAATCATATCTAATTATAAATACCATGGGTTATTTATTATGAAAATTTTCATTAAGAAAGAAATTTATGAAATCCATTTTAGAATCCATCAAATAAAATTTTTATCCTATTCGTTTTTATAATCCAAATATAAAATTGAATATTAAAATAATGATATTGCAGAAATATTTTCATCATGATAATTTCATTAATCTATAAATCTCCATTAAAAACAATTCACCTCATTTTTTTAATAAAATTTACATGATTAATTAATTCTTTTAAAATGAACCATAATGTTTTAATAAAAATATGAATTTATAGACTACCAAAAAATATCTAGGATATGTTTTTAGTCAAATATAGTGTGACATTCTAACCTTAATCATAATATTCATCTTTCATATCCCATTAAAAATGTTTGATATATTAATTCTAGAAGATATATATGTTAATTATTTATCATTCCCTATATTTTTCTAGTGAATATCATTCCTTAGTTATGTTGAATGTATGTTCCCCAATTTTCTTATTTATCCATTGGGTAGTGGATTTTTAATATTCTGAAATAAAATTTTCTATTAACTATGGTGGATAGTATTCAATATTTACACTAGTGTAAATAGATTTCATATTTGTATGGACGTATTTTCAATCCATATATTATTTATAGAATATTTCATCATTTCATCTTATATAACACATTACATATTTCACCTTAATAAATTTCACACCACAATAATATAGAATTTTACTCATCCCACTATTATAATATTTATAGTCCTTAATATTTTTTATGTATTATAGATAGGCTCCTACCACTAAAGAAAGTCAATAATTTCCCTAATTTCATTCATCGTTTTGAATGTATCACATCTAATGCAACGAAAATTATTCAATTTATGATTCCATAAAACACAGACATCATACAGGTTATTCTCTTACATAGTGCTAAAAAATTGATTATTTTTTAATGTAAAAAATTTTAGTTCCTCATTGCTATAATAGTGAGAAATTACACCATCAATGAATATAGTTTTGGCCATATTGTTCCACATATAATTTCCAAATTTAATAACTCCATTTTACTATGTATTTTACTAATATGAAACATAAATATTTATGAAACATTTAAGAAGAATGGTATCAAAAATAATGGTGGTTTAATTTGTTTATTTATTAAATTAATATTTATTAATTTTGTGAATGTCCCTTTTTCATATCTTCTTGGATATATCTTGTTTCATACAATGACCACATTGATTATATTCATAAACATGGAACATTCCATATAGCTAAAATAATCAATGAAATGAATGAAATATCATTAACTAAATTCACTATATATATTTATTACACTACATATATTAATGTGAAATAGATCAAGTATATTAGTTACCTTCATGTTCATTCGGAGATAATGATACTCCACCATTATCCTATATTCATGTATTAAATAAATTTTGATTGAATCTATAAAAACAATTATTACTAGAATATTGGAAGACATATATATGTCTCTTTGATTTTAAGTTATATGAAATATGAATCAATCTCTTGGGACATTTAGTAAAACCTATATTAGTGGAAAGGTATTTTCATGAATGAATATCTATTATAGATTAACATTATATTTTTTCCTCTTATAAGTAATTTTCCATCTCTAAATTTGATCAGACACCCTTTCTGGTAATAAGAAACCCCCAAAATATAGTTGTTAAGTTAACATAGACATTTTTTATTGTTATACTTCCCATCTATAAGGGGATCATGGTAATTATTCATCTCATCACCTAAAAAATTTGTATTTTACTCTAATTGATCATTAGTGCTCCATAACTGAGATAAAATTCAATTATTAAGAAGAAGTATAAAAAATTTCAATATATTTACATTTCATTTCCTGTAAGATAGTCCAAAAATATGATGAATCCATGTATTTATATTGTTCTTATTCATTGAGTGAAAATTATTCAATATTTTTCATCTCAATATTCATCATTTACTTCGCTGAGATGCCTAGTTTAGTAAAGGAAAAAATAGACTCCATTTTTCCTCCATAGTATACATTGGGAAATCATTAAATTCATTTTATAATAAGAGATTGTTTATTATTCATAAATATTTTTTAGATGCATTTGTAAGTCTCTTTTATATTTAGCTGGTATATCCATGACCTATTTCGATTCATTCAAAAACATTAATACCAATGATTTAATAATATAAATAATATTAATTGAAATTATTTCATAAATTTCATGAAATAAATGTTCCCATTATTTTTTTACATAATTTGTATAATACAACTTAAATTTTAATCATTCATTTTCATTGTATAAAATAGTGTGGTCAAAGGTAGCGTATAAATGAAAATTTATATACAAAAAATATTATATAGTTTACTTCTATATGTATATCTAGAAATCACATAATAAATAAAATGACAAAAAATATATTTCAATCATGAGTTACTCTATATCATATTATTTTCATTCCATTTATAGATCAATAATAAAAATTTTCATTGACTTTAGCTTCATGATAGAATTAAAAACCTTCACCTTAACCTTATTTGAATTTTTCCCTATTTTTTCCTTTGATGTTTCTATATCTTAATTTATTCTATATTTAAAAATGTAGATGGGTATTTATTCTTTCAAAATTTCACTAGAAACATCATATTGTTTCTTGAAACATTAATTAAATTTTTTATCTATAAACCTCAAAATGTGTATCCAATTCAAGGATCAACTTAATTTTATTCTCGATTCATGATTATTCAAAATGAAACTCAATATTTTTTAAATTAATCAACCTTTCGTAGATTATAATATATGATTTAATTATGGTTGTTAATCAAATCTATATGTTTTTTAACATTCAAGTTAAAACGCATGGATTTTTATGACTTCCCATTAAAAAAACTATTTTTAATCTCTTTTGGAATTCGTTCAATATCCACTTCTAGAAGATACACAAGTTTGTAAATTTTTTTAGAATTACAATAATATATTGATTTTTCATTCTTTTAATATATATTTATTTGATAAAACCCTCATGTTCCATCATGATATCGACAATTTCTTCATGTTTCTCTATTTTTTCATTTATATGTACTTTAATAGGAATAATACTCATCATGGACCCTACATTACAATATTTGTAATATATTTATCATTTCTCCATAAATTCCTTATTATAATTTTATTATTTTAAAAAAAATATATTTCTATGATATTTTATTCCCATTGAACTCCTTGTTTGTAGTGATTTCTAGGAGCGGAAATTTACTTTTACAATTGGGTAAATTATACATCTTTATAATTATTATCTAATATTCTTAGGGACCGTGTAGTGATCTGGAAATCAGAATTTCCTATGAAAAAAATTCCAACAAAAACATTCCTCAAAATTTTACAATTCCAATGTTGAGTTTTCTTCCCATACAATATAAAATTTTCTCATTCACACCCACTTCAACATTTATCCCTTTATATGTTTCATGAATCTAAGTAGATATGAGTTTCATAATCTTACATGAATTCATGGAAGTCCTTTCTAGTTTAACTAAAATTTTATGTTCCTTAAAAACACATAACACATCATCTATATAAATGAAGAAAATGTCATACTCATCAAGTGGTTAATATTGTAGATTATAAAAACGTCAAAACCATGGAAATATAATATTTATAATGTTTTTATTTTTGACCAGTTCAAAATGTTCACAGATATATCAGAAAATAATAGTGATTTTGTTGAAGAATATATCATCATTCCCATATTAATGATTATAAATATCATATTTTTCTTTATGGAGGACATATAACATGGAATCCATTTCCATTATATCATTTTCATATATATTTGAAAAATTCACCCTCTTTGTGTCTCAACTAGTTATTTTAAATACCTTCATATAGATCTATTTTTATATAGATCTAGATAATTAATTTTGAGCACTGAAAATAGCATCAATCCATTTACTGTTAGCTTTGGTAATTTACTAACCTATCGAGTCACCGAATTCCATCCCATGGAAATTATTAAAATGAACATATATAATAGTAAATTTATGATGTGATATCATTATGATGTTCAAAATATAGTATTTTTTCTATGAAATTAAGGATCCATATTAGCATTTACTGAATTACTTTCACAAAAAACATTAGATTGCATATATAATACCAACAACCATTTAACTTATTGAAATTATAGTACCCTGGGACATTTGGAGTGGGGATGGTTAAATCATGGTTTCAAATATTTTCATTTTTAAAGGTTTTTATCCACATGTATGTATGAACAAATCAATCCTTCTTGACTAAATTCATTTTCAATAAAATATTGAATAAAAAAATAAAATTGGATATTTTAATTTTTCGTTGTTCAACCCCTTAGGGATAGCCTATATGGAATACTTTTATGATATTCTAGTCATAACATAATACATTCCTCCATAATTGATTTTTAGGAATACAGTTATTTGTCCATGGTCACTCAATTTTAATAGAAATTAATTTATGATTAATTCAGGAATCAAACAATTCATCCCCTAGATCACTTCTATCAAATCTCACTTTACAAGAATGTATAATGAAGTCTTCATTAGTTTAATAACATTTTTGTCAATTCCATATCATCAATAATTTTTTTCAATGATTTGTGACATAACAGCTTGTGTATAATTATCTAATAGGCTCATCGGTCTACAGAATATCTCCACAAACCCTCAAATTGAAAAATCCTATTTGGCATAGAAATTTAACCACTAAATGAGTGAATAATCATCCACCAGGCAGTAACCATGCTTGATAATATCCACCATGTTTCTAATCTATGAACCACAATTTCAAATAGCTTCACCACACACCGTTAACATGTGAATTCTATACACACCATATCCCATCCTTTTTATGTGTACAATACCTTTTTCATATTTACTAAACAACATCATCAATAATCCCAGGAAAAAACACACCTGAAATTATTCAACATTCATAATGTCTAATAATGACTACTCTATGGATATTCCTCAAAGACACTGAATTATATGAACTATATTATTTTTATATACATAATTATTAATGTTAATATAATTGAATTATTATTATTATCTTCCCCTCCCTCCCAAATGGGGTGAAATTTATGGTGTTTAATGGAATACTCTTCCAATTATGATCCAAAATAGTGAAATTACTATTATACAATTTTATATATCCAATGTGAGGATTCACATCATGGTATTCCAACAACTGACGTACCTCATGGAACAACCTATTCCATGGGAACACATTCTGTGTAAACCCCATGATATATCTATTGAATTCAACCTGAAAATACTATATTCTATCCATTCGTATATTACATGGTCGTTGAATTCCTTATGTAGTAGCTCTTTCATGAAGGAATGTACACCATGTATATATGTTCTCTCTAAACCATCAATACAGGATTATTGATTTGAACTACTCTCATGCACTGTCAATGTGGTCCATGTACCAACTTCACATGGAAAAAATATTAAATGAACCATTTAAAAATAATATTAGGCATTCATATTCCATAAAAAAATCCATTAATTTCTAATCCTTATAAAAAATGTAGTTGTGATTGCAAAAAATCGTGAGACACCATAAAACTCTATATTAAATGACCATGGTTCAAATAGTATGGATGTTTTATTTCCCTGATATTCTTGTTATTGATCCTCTAATATTATTCTATTAGTTTTATTTCAATATATTATATGTTCTATAATTATTTTCTTGCCCGAAAAATATGTTGCATATCTTTCTACCTTTAGTAGAATAGTATAATATTATTTTATCAATTCATAGTTAATATACTATTCTAATGGAGAATTCTTAATACCTAACCCCTTGTTTCTAAATGAGAATCATAAAATTCTATTGGTCCATTTCATTGGACTATGAATCTACAGGTTAAATTTTTGACTATGATATTTTGTTACAATACAACACCAAAATAGGGTAATTACTACATAAAATATATGAGGACCTTGGTATTGGATTTATCCCTCGTTTTAAAAATTGAGGTGGTATGGCTTGTTTTATCTTCCTTCCCCACTACCTCTTATAAACATAGTATAGGTTAAGATTGATCTACGATATCATGCACTATAATATAGTAAAGATGTGATGATGATAACTAAATTATTGATTAATTTATTGAAATTTATTTCAGAATGATGGAATGAGGCTAATTACCATCACGTTTACATTTTTTTTGTAATGTGGCGTGAAATATAATGTTGTGTTCCTTTGGAAGACAAATGATATTTGTTTTTATGGTGATGTGGTATATGCATGTTATTATGATTTGGAATTTTGGTGTATTTATGTATTTGTGGCTATGGATTGGTTCTTTTTAAGGGATTATGTGGATATGTAATGTAACACAATGAAACACTTTTAATTTTTAATAATAATACATTCAAAAATTTATGTTCTCTTTTCATAATAATAGGAAATCTAAAATAGGAATACTAACCGATCAAAAATATATGACATGATTTACTCAATTTTAATGCTGAAAACCATAAAATTCCATAATATCATAAGAACGAAACTATCGTAGAATTCCATCTAGGATATCTATCAGAATAATTGGGAGACCCCCAAATGTAACAAACAGATAGAGAAAATATTGATATTCTTTTGGGTCTATCAAAATAATGAATATTATGGAAAGTGAAATGGCCACCATACTAAGCATAAAGGGTATTTTAGGAACCATATTCACTGTAACACACCATGATTCCTTAGTATGCTTCTCTTTGAATAATACAGTAGCATGTGTTGTACGCAACTTCGAGTTTTAACACACCACAACCAAACAAACTAGCCGTTATGAATAGTAATACCATCTTTTGGAAATTTTATACATTTTATCATTCAAAATGGACTTCATTTTTAGATTCACAATATCAAAATTATCCTAGGGTGAAATTTTAGTATTTTTTTGAAAACATTCAATTTTTGACGAATAGTGAAAACACTGAGTTACTATTTAAAAATCGACTTTTTATTTAAGTAATTATTTATTTTATTTAAATTTATTTTTAGGTCAAAATAGACACATAATACCTATATATGTTTAATTTAATACATTGATGTATGTTTAGATTAATTTTAGATATATTAAATTTTTATTTAACTTTTCACCGCCTTTACCCATCTAGTAGGAGAAATTGGAAATTCCCATAATAATTAATTTTACTGCTTATGTGAGTGGTATTTCGATAATTAGAGGGACACAGATAATATCAAGGAGTAAAATTTGGTTCAATAAGATAAAAATTATTTTTTTGTGAATAGTAACTTTTTTACTTTTATTTACCACGATAAAATGTAAATAGGGTATTTAAGGGTAAAAATTAAATTATTATTATATTAACACATTTACTAAATCTATTGGATAGGTATAAGTCGACCAAAAACGGCTTTAGTAATAAAATTTGATCCTATTTGGTTCACTTGGATTAGAATAGGACATTTATTGTTATTTAATTCAAAGAATAGTTTAAAGAGTTAAAATAAATGTATAATTACTTAAAAAATTTAATAAAGGGTTATACATAAGATAAATTCGATTATAAATATTCATAAGAAATATAAAAATATTTCCTAAATAATGTTATTTTATTTATAATTTTTAGACATTATATAATTTAATATATTTATGACACAATGTGATGCAGTAATTAACTAATTAATGATTTATTAAAATAGTTGATATTATAAATATCAAAATAAATGTAATTTGAGAATTTTTATGAATTCCAATAATTTTCTAGGTGAATATGACATATTAGTATTGGTTATATATACTGTTTTCGAAGTAATAATGATGTTATGAAATTATCAAAAACAAAATACCCAATAGTTTCAAAATTGACATAAAAGAGTTTATAAAACAAATATTATATTATTAATTGATATTCTATTCCTAAAAATATAAGGTTTGGCCAAAGGAATTTTACAATGATATGTGTATCATTAATGGTCCACTTGGAGGTATCTCTAATGTATATAGAATGTTTATTAACTATATAATATAAAAATACAAAGAGACATGGTAAATGTCAAACTATTTAACTAAGAGTTAAATATAAAGATAAGATTAATATAGTGACCCAATCCAATATAAAATATATTGGTTGAAAGAATTTAAACCCATTACCACATTAAATTCTAAATAATCCAGTTTGGAGCCATTTGAAACAGAATATGATTTTATTATAAATTAATATTTATAGCTTTTCCAATGGTGCCTCCCACCTCTCTTATAAAAGGGCACTCTCCCTTCTATCTAATTCACACCATAAAATCCTTTTGTATCGGCCAAATCCAAACCATATATTCTCTAAACTTCCCTCACATAAACCTAGAGGCCTTAGTTTGGTAAGAAAGCCACCCTAACGAGCCCTTTTGATCAAATCAAAAGGAAGAACCCAATGAAGAGGTAATGTTTTCACCACCCACTTTCAAGTTCATTTCTTCTTCATCTAATTATTTATTTTTTATTTCCATTAGAAAATAATAAATATAGTATCTTCTATATAATATGATGTTAATATAAACATGGTACAATCATATTCAGTATTCTATCCAACCATTGAATGACATGTCACCATATGTGTGTACATACGACTTACCGTCTCCATGTCGTGGTGTAATTGTTATTCAAAACATTATTATTTGGATGAGTATAATTATGATGTGTAATTGAAGTAATAATAAATTTATCATTATAATGATTCCTTATATATGATATAACATCAAATTATATATTATTTTAAAATCAAAATAATGAAATTGTCACTCGTGCGTACGTACGGACTGCCGCCTCCATGAATGTGATGACATTCATTACCCATCGTATCCATTCAAGTATAATTCTCATTTGATGATTGAAAATAAGGTATGAGGAAATTATATCATTCTATATAAGAGTAATATACAACCAATCCATAACAAACATGACTTATGTAATAAAACATGTAAAAGAAAACAAGTAAGAAAACACCTGAAACGACTATAATACTATGATATTATTAACAATGCAATGTTAAAGGATCATATATGATATCATATTAATATATATTTTTACTGTATAATTTAATAACAATTAATTCGCCATTATATAGGAGGTTATCCTACCCTCAAACAAGGAATAGTACAAGGTAAGGGTTTATTTCATAATTTCTTCATTATCTGAGGTTGTTTATACGTAATTATCTACTGGGACGTCTTTATCATCCACATCCATGGTTAAAAAAAATGTATTTCAAATCATTCTTAGTATTTTATAGACTATGGGTTAATGTCATTTATACCCCTGTTGACTTTTTATAAGAAGTTTATAATTGAATATTTCTGTCCTTTTCCAAACAAGGTCCTTTTTAACCTTTTCGACTAAATTAAGGTAAGAATGTCTTTTTTTAACTTATACAATCAGTGAGGCTATTTTCTTCCATTATAAAATAGTCGAAGCATCCCTTAAAATCATATAAGAATATTTTAAAATTATATGTTTTAATTTATAATTATGTTACTTTTCAATGATTTCAAAAAAATATAAATTTATCTCAAATAGTTTTGATTTAATTTATGTGAACATCCTTTGATATATTTTAAAATTATTTGATGTTGATTAATTAGGATAAAAACATCAATTTAGTATTGATGGTTTTGTGATTTTTTTGACTGTGGATGTGTTATTTTTAAACCATTCATGGTTTATGGAAAATGTATTGACATTTTGTATTCTAGTTTTAATACGAATGTTTATGTTCTGTTTAAAGCTATTCATATGAGGAATGAATTGGACTTAATAAGTGACGGGTGGAGCCCACTATAGCTCCTAGATGCATCAGTAGGTCTCATGAGACAAACTAGTGCTTTGGAACAATGTAACACCCCGAGATTTTATGAAAAATATTCTTTTTAATTTCATTAATGACTTTTTTTGTACGCTACACCAAAAGAATCTTGCACAACACGCATCCCTAACTTTCCTTTCATTACACGCAATCGTGACATTCCTCGATAGCGTGTGTAGTACACAATACCGAGTTTCACTAAACAACGATATGCTATTAAAATATTATTAAAACTAGCCGTTATGAATAGTAATAACCACTTTTTGAAATTTTTTAAATTTTATTTTTCAAAATGGACATCATTTTTTGATTCGGAATATTGAAATTAGCTTAGGGTGAAATTTTGGTACATTTCGGCTATCTTTCATTTTCTGATGAATAGTGAAAATTACTAAATTTTAATTAAAAACATCCTTTTTAATCGAAATAATTAATAGTGATAAATCATTAATTTGAGTGGTTTTAATGTATATTTAGAATATATTTTTACAATTTAATACAATGTTGGTCATTGTATGTAATTTCACATTTAAACCAGCCATAAACAAGTGTCAATCTTTTGATAGTTATTATCTCTTAAGAACACGCTATTTGTTTTGACGACGGCAATTAATTTTTATAATAATTAATTCAACTGATATGTTTTGAATTTGGTAAAATAGAAATCATTTTTGAGTTCATAATATCAAATATAGATTCGACCTAATTATTGGTATTTTTCTGGAAACTTTCATTTTTTTGATGAATAGTGAAACCACTAAGTGGTAGTTAAAAAAATGAATTTTTTATAAAACTTAATTTTACCGCTTCTATGAATGAAATTTCAAAAATCTGAGAGACACGGATGATGTTAGTAAGTAAAATGCGGTTCATTGAGATCAAAATAATTTTTGGTGAATAGTAACTTTTTACCTTTTTTACCACGATTAAAAGTAAATAGGGAAATTAAGGGTAAAAATGATATTATTATTACCTTAAACATGTCCTAACTCTATTGGATAAGTGTAATTCGGCCAGAAACAACCTTATGAATAAAATATGACCATTTAGGCCCACTTGGATTAGATTAGGACATATATTATTAATTAATTTAAAGAAGGGTTAAAATGGTTAAAATCAAAGTTTAATATGTATATCATTTTTAATATAGGGATATACAGAAGATAAATTCGACTATAAATATTCATTAGAAATATAAAATGATTTCCTACATAATTATATTTTATTTTTAATTTTTAGACATCAAATAAGTTAGTTTATTTATGACACAAAGATGATGCAGTAATTAGCTTACTGATGAAATATTGACATAATTGATGTTATAAATACCCAAATAAATGTAATTTGAGACTTTTTATGAATTACACTAATTTTATACGTTAATATGACATGTTAGTATTGATTTAGTTAATGTTTTTAGAAGTAATCATTCTGTTATAATTTTTACAAAAATCAAATACTAAATAGTGTCAAAATTAACATAAAATTGTTTTTAAAACAAATATTATATTATTAGTTGTTATTTTATTCCTAATAATCTAAGGTTCGGCCATATGACTTAGATATGTTTATATATATTAATAATAAACATCTTGGGGTTCGTTTGGCTTGTTATTGTATGTTTATTAACCTTACAGTGTAATAACACAAAAAGACATGGTAAAACTAAAATTATCCACCTTAAGGATAAATATAAATGATAAGATAAAAATAGGAACCTAAACATGTCTAAATTCTATTGGATGAGAGGATTTCGACCCATCCCCACCTTAGCTTCGAAATAAATCAATTTAGAGCTATTAAAAACCAAATTTGGCTTTATAAAAAAATAATATTTTTCTTTATTCCAAAGGTGCCCCTCTACTCCCTTATAAAAGGGCACCTCCTCCCTCCCTTACTCACACCACTAGGAGACTTCAAGCTCGGCCAACCCCTGCCAAATTCTCCTCCCCACTTCCCTAGTAACATCCTAGAGTTTCTGGTCTTCCTCAAAGACCAATTTTAGTGCCCTAAGTGGAGGACTCAAAGAGGCGCTTCAATGAAGAGGTAATGTCTGTTACCGATTCATTCAACTTTATTTCTTCTTCCACTTCATCTTCTTAGGTTGTTTCATTATGAAGTAATAACATCAGAATCAACAATATACTGATATGTTATTATAAGTATGAAAAAACCCTATCTCACCATCTATCCATCCTATGGAAAACGAAATCACCGCGCGTGCGTACGTACGGAATACCGTCTCCACGCCGTGGTGTAATCTATTTTCCACCACCACCTTACATGGATGGGTATAATGGTGTACATAATTACTATATATGATTATTGTAAAGTGATATTGATTCTGAAATAGTATACATACACTCCAATACAGTTCCACGATCATTAGAACGATATCATCGCTCATGCGTACGTATGGACTACCGTCTCCACGACGTGATGAGATTCATTCTCCACGTTAACCATTCAGGAATGATTATAAAGTATATATAATAAGTAATAATGAAATATATGACATAATAATGATACTTTATTTATGTTTATATATATGTATGTCATTTACTTAATTCTATTCAGCTCAATAAGGAAACGAAAATAGTGTTCATGCATACGTACTGCATACCGTCTCCAGGAATAGTGTATTTCTTTCCATTTACTGATCTATTATATATATGTATATTATGAATATATATTATGTATAAATCATGTTTTATATTCTTTAATTAAGTAATCATGATCTATGTAATCATATGAATAATTACAAGTCAAAACACGGACGACAAATGAAACGATTTTACCCAAAACGCTCTTTAACATGGAATTTACAAAAGAACGGGTAAAATAAAGTCATAAGTGAACCATATATGATATCATACCAATGATTATTAATCATGAATAAGTCAATGACATTATTTAAATCATTATACAGTAGGTTCGGACACTTACGAAGCAAATCGGACTTAAGGTAAGGGAAATGTCACAATCTCATTTTTATCTGAGATTGTTTATACTTTGGTATTTACGGGGGTGTATTTTATCATCCACATACATGTTTCCTTAGTATGTAATATTTATATCCTTATAAAATAGTTTATATCCAATTTTTCCCTTCGGTGAGTTTTTGTAAAAGATATGAAAGGAATCTTTTTTCGTTTTTCGTACGAGGTACTTTTTGACTTTTCCGACAAAAGTACGAGTAGAATGTTTTTTTAACTTATACAGCATGAATGGATTTTTAAAACATTATTTCCTAGAATCTTCCTTTACAAGTTTTCAGGTCTATTTTTAATCTACTTCCTTTAGTTTAGAATTGTATGAAATGTTAAGAAAGGAAAAGTGTTTTTGAAGTAGAATGGATATTTTCCTCAAGAATGGAGTTCACGTGTTTTATCAAAATTATGTTCCATCTAAGATAATAAAGGTTTATGTTTCTATCCCTATTATTACATTGATTTGATTATGTTGTGATGGAATTATTTTTATGAATTAATTTATCTCATATGAATTGTTTTATGATGTCCCGATGTTTAAGATTCCCATTTTTATTACATGGGTTAGGCTATGATGTATGGTTTATGATTTTGTGGCACACATAAGAATGGTATAATTATGAGATGGGTGGGACCTATATCTCCATCCAATGCATTGGGAAAATATTTTATATCTCATGAGATAGAAATGGCTGGAATGGCAGGTTAAACTGCTTCAGTGAAACATGACTGAAACGAGGAGTGGACTCGGTTCATAAATGGACTTTGTCCACTAAGATAGTCTTGACAACGAGTCTTGACAAATAAGAAATGATTCTCTATGATTATGTGTGTATGCCACAACGTTTCATTTTTTAACTTATGATTATTGGGATTACATTTCACTACTATGATTTATACCATGTTATGATATTATGATATCTTTTACAGGTTAAGATTTCCAAAATGTTATGCTCTTATGAATATGATGTGATTGATATTTATTTTGTATACCCTTACTGGGCATTTGATCTCACCCTTTTATGCCTTATTTTCCCCAGGATGTAAAGAATGGCTTTAGGAAAAAAAGGAAGATCTTTATGGGAGATGTTGAAGATCTTTCAACACAATTAGAAGATTATATTCTGAGTTTCCAAAGTCACTAATCTATTACGATCCTTGTGTGTCTGTTTTTGTTATGTATTATGTATTCCGCAAAAGTAATGTATTGTCCATGTACGTCAAGCTTCGGGTCTCTACAGTTGGTATCAAAGGAAAGGTTTAGTCAACCTTTGGAAACATGGATACGAAAACTTTAGTGAGATCTCTAGAGATATTTATAAGCTATGTCTAGGGATGTCCCAAAGGTTAAGAAGATGTATAGGTTATAATACTAGAATTACGGTAACCCAAGATGTTAGATATTGATGTTACTCCCCCTTTATTATATTGTTTCCCCTAGCGTGATTTTTTCCTCTCACACTAATCTTTTTTGGTTTTAGATGATGGATGGAACCCGAAGGAACCGTGTTGATCAATGTAATGGACAATGCAATGATTGTCCTTCGGAACAAACAAATGTTATGGGAGATGGAGTGAAAAATCATATTGATATACTTACACAAGCTATGAATCGTTCTGGACTTTCAAATGAGCAGAGAAGGGAACAATATTCTATTGAGTCTTTCATGAGGCAACGTCCACCTTCTTTCAGTGGGTCTTCTGATCCACTGGTTGATGAACAATGGATGAGTACTACTGAAAATATATTTTCATTTCTTCAATGTTTTGAACATGATAAAGTCATCTTAGCAGAATATCATTAGGAAGGTGAAGTTGATCAATGGTGGGATATAATCAAGAATATGAGGCCAAGAGATGAAATTGAGTCCATGGAATGGGACGAGTTCAAGAACTTATTTTTCAATATGTACTTCCCTCGTATTCTTCGAACAAATATGGAGAAGGAGTTTCTTGAACTAAAGCTAAAGGATGATGGATATGTTGGTATATACGAAGAGAATTTTACAAGGCATGCAAGGTATGCATCTGGATTTATCATCCAACTTGAAAGTAAAGTTGATCGATTATTCAGTGGCTTAAAACCAAATCTTCGAAGGGAATTAGCTATAAGAGACTTCAGTAGCTATGAATAAATTGTGCGTTGTGCTATCAAGGTAGAAATGGAAGTTGGTGTTACTTATCCATCTCATAGTTTTGAAAAGAAACGAAAGATGGAGTTCAAGGAGAAATCTGAGAATAATGGTGAAAAGAATATGAATGTTTCTTTATGCTCAAAGTGTGGAAAGATGCATTGTGGAGATTGTCTTAAAGGGACTAGAAATTGTTTTAAGTGTGGAAAAGAAGGTCATCGAGCAACTGAGAGTCAATTTAATGTAAAAAGGGTTTCTAATGATGTTAATAAAGAAAATACTACAGAGAATGCACCACCAACACTTCAATGCTTCAAATTCAGGGAAATGTGGCATTATTCTAATAAATGCCCTAATCTAAGGGTCAGTGATGATCGACATGAGCAACCAATTAAGGAAATGTACAAAGGGAATCCACATGCGATCACTATTGGTGGTGTTGAATATGACAACGATGTGGTGGAATGATTAAGTGTTTATGTAATGGGATTCCAAAATAATTTTGTATATAGTATCGTGGAATATTGGAATATTTATGTATTTGTTTATTGTGGTTTTCAGTAATTTTATGGTACTGGTAACCATGGAATGTGATTGAGATATTTTTGGAAAAAATATGATATGTGCATAATGAAGGGATAAGGAGAAAATGAAATGTTTGACAGTATTCATGAGCTCATGACTGATATAAGGAAATAGTTATATCATGGTTTGAGGTTTTCGTATGTGAAATGAGTTAACTTTTGACAGCACTCATGTTTTCACTAAGATTCAATGGGTATTCATTTTTCAAGAGAATACATGATTAAGGCCTTCGAATGTTTGGAATGTGACCAACAAGACATATCTCATGATATACTGGGATGAAAGACGGTATTAACATTCTTGTTATATGAAATCTTTGGTAATCATTTTCAGTATAATATGAGATTAGAAAATACTATTTTGGATAAGCCTAAATATTGCAAATGATTATGTTGGACATAAGTTATTATTGTTTAAGGATAGATATTTTTTTGATATTATTGATGGGATATTATAGTAATGTAGTTTTAGAAAAAGGACAACCTGCAGGACGGGCGACAGCCCATTACGTCAGACAAGGCTGTGGGAATCAAACCCACAACCAAAGTGAGACTGGCCTTTATCACCTACCATTGGCCTACATGAAGTCCCTGTTTAGCAAAAACTAGTTTTATTATGATATAATAAGTATAAGTCCATTTTAGGAACCATATATTATTAATCTCACTATAGATCAAATTATGAATATTTAATAGCTTTTTCTAACCTTTCGTTTGAGAATGATGGAATGACCCGTCATTCTATCACATGATCTGGTAACACTTCATGAATAAAAAATTCAACTTCATTTCTTTAAGAGATGATGTGGAAATTGTTCAAGGCACGAACAACAGTGATATTATACCAAAATAAAGTAATTATTTATTCTAATTCAAATTCTTCAACTTTATGGAAATGATCTTGAAAACCATTAATGTTGTCCTAGTGCTCTTATATCTGATGAATCAGATGGTACCATAGATCGTCACAAATTTATGGCTTTCTGATTTCTGGCTTTTCCATATCCATGTTCACTACCACTCTCCATAAGAACATGATGATTATATTTCTCTCCCATATCCATATTTTCACCTGTGTGGAAACCCAGTGATTATTTTATTTGGGTAAACATTACGTTTCATACTTTTTTTTTAAAATATTGGTTTTGATATTCCTTTTTACGATGTGGGTTTCTATTAAAGAAACATTAAAGTATTAAAAAATTTATAACCCCGACGAATTTTGAGAGCGAAATTCATTTTAAGGGGGGTAGAATGTAACACCCCGAGATTTTATAAAGAAAATTCTTTTTAATTTCATTAATGTCTTGTGTTGTACGCTACACCAAATGAAATTTGCACAACACGCATCCATGACATGGCTTGAATTACACTCAATCACGATGTTTCTCGATAGTGTGTGTAGTACGCAATACCGAGTTTCACTAAACAACGATATTCTATTAAAATATTATTAAAACTAGCCATTATGAATAGAAATAACCACTTTTTGAAATTTTGTAAATTTTATTTTTCAAAATGGATTTCATTTTTGGATTCGGAATATTGATATTAGCTTAGGGTGAAATTTTGGAACTTTTCAGCTAACTTTCATTTTCTGATGAATAGTGAAAATTACTAAATTTTAATTAAAAACAACCTTTTTAATAGAAATAATTAATAAAAATAAATTATTAATTCGAGTGGTTTTGAATTATATTTAGAATATATTTTTACAATTTAATACAATGTTGGTCATGTGATGTAATTTCACATTTAAACCAGACATAAACAAATGTCAATCATTTGATAATTATTATCTCTCAAGAACACGCTATTTGTTTTGACGACGGGAATTAATTTTTAAATTAATTAATGCAACTGATATGTTTTGAATTTAGTAAAATAGACATCATTTTTGAGTTCATAATATCAAATATAGATTTGGCCAAATTTTTTGTATTTTTCTGGAAACTTTCATTTTTTTTATGAATAGTGAAACCACTATGTTGTAGTTAAAAAAATGAAATTTTCATAAAAAATAATTTTACCGCTTCTGTGAATGGAATTTCAAAAATCTGAGAGACACGGTTGATGTCAGTATGTAAAATTTGGTTCAATAAGATGAAAATAATTTTTGGTAAATAGTAACTTTTTACCTTTTTTTACCACGGTTAAAAGTATATAGGATAATTAAGGGTAAAAATGATATTATTATTACCCTAAAACATGTCCTAATTCTATTGGATAAGTGTAATTTGACCAAAAACAACCTTAGGAATAAAATATGACCATTTAGGCCCACTTAGATTAGATTAGGGCATATATTATTAATTTATTTAAAGAAGGGCTAAAATGGTTAAAATAAAAGTTTAAGAAGTATATCATTTTTAATATTGGGTTATACATAAGATAAATTCGACTATAAATATTCATTATAAATATAAAAAGATTTCCTACATAATTATATTTTATTTGTAATTTTTAGACTTTACATAAGTTAGTTTATTTATGACACAAAGATGATACAATAATTATCTTATTAATGAAATATTGACATAATTGATGTTATAAATACCCAAATAAATTTAATTTGAGACTTTTTATGAATTAAACTAATTTATAGGTTAATATGACAAGTTATAATTGATTTAATTAACTTTTTTCGAACTAAGAATTCTGTTATGATTTTTACAAAAATCAATTACTAAATAGTGTGAAAATTGACATAAAATAGTTTTTAAAACAAATATTATATTATTCGTTGTTATTTTATTCCTAAAAATCTATGGTTCAGAAAAATGTCTTAGATAAGGTTATATATATTAATATTAAACAACTTGGGGGTCGTTTGGCATTTTATTTATGTTTATTAACCTTATAGTGTAAGAACACAAAAAGACACGGTAAAAGTAAAATTATCTAACATAAGGTTAAATATAACTGATAAGGTTAAAATAGGAACCTAAACTTGTCTAAAATCTATTGGATTCGATTATTTCAACCCATACTCACCTTAGCTTCGATATAAATCAATTTGGAGCTATTTAAAACCGAATTTGGCTTTATAATAAAATAATATTTTTTGTAATTCCAAAGGTGCCCCTCTCGTCCCTTATAAAAGGGAACCTCCTCCCTCTCTTCCTCACACCACTTTTATCCTTCAAGATCGACCAAAACCTGCCAAAATCTCTTCTCTACTTCCCTAGAAACATCCTACAGTTTCTGGTCTTCCTCAAAGACCAATTTTTGTGCCCTAAGAGGAGGACTCAAAGAGGCGCTTCAAAGAAGAGGTAATGTCTGTTACCGATTCATTCAACTTTATTTCTTCTTCCACTTCTTCTTCTTAGGTTGTTTCATTATGAAGTAATAATATCAGTATCAATAATATTCTGATATGTTATTATAAGTATGAAAAAACCCTATCTCACCATCTATCCATCCTACGGAAAATGAAATCACCGCGCGTGCGTACGTACGGAATACCGTCTCCACGCCGTGGTGTAATCTATTTTCCACCTCCACCTTACATGGATGGGTATAATGGTGTACATAATTACTCTATATGATTATTTTAAAGTGATATTGATTCTGAAATAGTATACATACACTCCAATATAGTTCCACGATCATGAGAATGATATCATCGCTCGTGCGTAAGTACGGACTACCGTCTCCACGATGTGATGAGATTCATTCTCCATGTTAACCATTCATGAATGATTATAAAGTATATATAATAAGTAATAATAAAATACATGACATAATAATGATACTGGATTTATGTGTATATATATGTATGTCATCTACTTAATTCTATTCAGCTCAATAAGGAAACGGAAACAGCGTTCATGCATACGTACGAGATACCATCTCCATGAACGGTGTATTTCTTCCCATTTACTGATCTATTATATATATGTATATTCTGAATATATATTATGTATAAATCATGTTTTATATTCTGTAATTAAGTAATCATGATCTATGTAATCATATGAATAATTACAAGTCAAAACATGGACGACAAATGAAACGATTTTACCCAAAACACACTTTAACATGGAATTTACAAAAGAACAGGTAAAATAAAGTCATAATTGAACAATATATGATATCATAACAAGGAGTATTATTCTGTAATAAGTAAATGATGTTATTTAAATCATAATATAGGAGGTTCGGACACTTACGAAGAAAATCGGACCTAAGGTAAGGGAAATGTCACAATCTCATTTTTATCCGAGATTGTTTATACTTTGATATTTACTGGGGTGTATTTTATCATCCACATCCATGTTTCCTCAATATGTAATATTTATATCCTTCTACAGTAGTTTATATCCAATTTTACCCTTCAGTGAATTTTTAGTAAATGATATGATAGGAATCTTTTGTCGTTTTTCGTACGAGGTACTTTTTGACTTTTCCGACAAAAGTACGAGTTGAATGTTTTTTTAACTTATACTGCATGAATGTAATTTTAAAAAAATTATTTCCAAGAAGATACCTTTACAAGTTTTCAGGTCTATTTTTAATCGACTTCCTTTTGTTTAGAATTGTATTACATGTTAAGAAAGGAAAAGTGTTTTTGAAGTAGAATGGATATTTTCCTCAAGAATGGAGGTCAAGTGTTTTATCAAAATTATTTTCCATATAAGATAATAAAGGGTTATGTTTCTATCCCTATTATTACATTGATTTGATTATGTTGTGATGGAATTATTTTTATGAATTAATTTTTCTCATATGAATTGTTTTATGATGTCCCGATGTTTAATATTCCCATTTTTATTACATGGGTTATGCAATGATGTATGGTTTACGATTTTGTGGCACACATAAGAATGGTATCATTATGAGATGGGTGGGACCTATATCTCCCACCAATGCATTGGGTAAATATTTTATATCTCATAAGATAGAAATGGCTGGAACAGCAGGTTAAACTGGTTCAGTGAAACAGGACTGAAACGAGGAGTGAACTCGGTTCAGAAATGGACTTTGTCCACTAAGATAGTCCTGACAATGAGTCTTGACTAATAAGATGTGATTATCTTTGATTATGTGTGTATGCCACAATGTTTCATGTTTTAAGTTATGATTATTGGGATTACATTTCACTACTATGATTTATCCCATGTTATGATATTATGATCTCTTTTGCAGGTTAAGATTTCGGAAATGTTATGCTCTTATGAATATGATGTGATTGATATTTCTTTTGTTTACCCTTACTGATCATTTGATCTCACCCTTTTATTCCTTCTTTTCCCCAGGATATAAAGAAATGTTTTTGGTAAAAAATGGAAGATCTTTATGGGAGATGTTGAAGATCTTTCACCACTATTAGAAGATTATATTCTGAGTTTCTAAAGACACTAAACTATTACGATCCTTGTGTGTCTATTTTTGTTATGTATTAAGTATTCTGAAAATGTAATGTATTGTCCATGTACGTCAAAATTCGGGTCTCTACAAACAAGGCCCTGACAAAATCTTATTTTTAGTCTTGGAACAATGCCTTGACTATATGGTTATTATAGTCTGGAATTATGCATTCCATAATTATGAAATTGGTTATTGATATTACATGTGATTATTCGACTAGTAGATTATACATGTGAATAAGTAAATGGAATTATTTCCTTTTATTTCTACCATATTATGCTGAAGTTCATGTTCAAAAGGTTTGTGTTTATTTATACATTGCCTTAAATGTTTATGCTAATTTTTGAATGTTTCTGCTATATTGTTTTCCTTACTGGGCATTTGAGCTCACCACATTCTATGTTTTGTTTTACCCAGGATTTGAAGAAGTATTTTATGAATGACATGCAGGTATAGCATAAGGGGATATGATTGTGGAGAAAAATTGTTGTTGTAGTTTCCACTTTATGATGTAATATAATCTTTATGAATGTATCTAGTGACACAAGGCTGCTAAACTATTCGGTCTTTCAAGACATGATCTTTTGTGATCATTCAAATGTTATGTAATAATACACCGACTATATGTAACTAGGGTTAGGGTGTTACATTTGATATAATAGGAAGTTTAATTAAAACCATGAGAGCTAGATTTATATAAACTCAGATTAGAGCACATAGACCTATGATAGACTTTGAAGATTAGTATAGAAGAACTTCCTAGAATTTTGGTATTGTAAAGATTTTGTGAGTTTTCCGAGCAATACATCCCTATCTGGATACGAGTAGGTAGAGGTCGCTCTGTCACAGATGTACCTAGGGGTAAACTTTGAAAACACCCCTTTGTGCTAGACTTGAACGAGAACTGGTGCACAACAACGGGCCTTTCTGCACTCATGATTATGACACTGTCAAGGGATATGCTTAGGATAATTCTCATTTTCATTAAAAACCATTATGAAGGGTTTATGAGAATATAATTCCTCAAAGAAGTTTTTTTATGATTATGGATTATATCCATAAACTGGTCAATTCATGTTAAGTGTTTTACAAGTTTGGATTTATGTATTTTGACTCATAAACTAATCTAGTGTATTCCATTGTATAGAAATAGTGCCAAGTGGAAGAAATGGTAACTGTATCAATGCACACACTCCATGTAGGGATTTCCCTCCTGCTTAAGATAATTATAGTGGAGCTGGAGATACAATCGGTGCCGATCAGCTTATCACCATACTATGACATCTCACTCTGGTTATGAATAATAATCTTACCTATATGGAGCACCCCGATCCAAAGCCTGGATGATCAGTGTTAGATCGCTTCTTGAGGAATCAACGAAAAACATTCAATGGGAGTACAAATCCACTAGTATATGAGAAATAGATTAATACCTTGGAGAAAATATTTCATTCCTTGGGGGTAGTGAAAGAGAAAAAGTAATAATTGCAGTTTACCGCTGCACTAATGATGGAGATCAATGGTGGTCATTGGTTCATTACACGAATGAAGATGATGATGTATCAAATATGGAATGTATGAAGTTCAATGAGATTTTATTAGAAAAATAAATTCCTCATGACCAACGATAAGATATGGAATGGAAATTTCTGAGTCTAAGACAAAAGGAGGATGAGAATGTCACAAAGTATAAAGCAAACATTACAAGGATAGCAAGGCATGAAAAAGATTATATACATATCCCGAGGAGTAAGATTTAATGTTACCATGATGGGTTAAAAACATTTCTTCATTGAGCATTAGTCTCACAATCCTTCTCATCGTACAATGATATTGTCTCATGTGTCATCAAGATAGAAAAATAATTCTCTATATATTTTGACTTTAAAGAAAAGCAATAGAAGAAGAGATCTGCAGATCACTATGGAATTGTAAATAATGGGAATAAGGGAAATAATAAATATCAATCCTGCTGTAAATTTGGGAAGAAACACCTCGATACTTTCTTGATGGGAATGGGTTTCTATTAAAAGTGTGGTGAAAAATTCCTCCAAGATCATGATTGAAAAGGGAAAAAAGAAGCTATTGATTTTCAGTGCTACAATTATAGGGAGATGGGACATTATTCAAATGAATGTCCTAAGCATCCGAGAAATGTATCTCCGAAAAGGCCAAGGGATCAATGCCATGATTATGATATCACTACTATTGAGGTAGAATCACTGAAAGACGTGGTGGTATGTAATTTAATGGTTTCCTCCAGATTAGGAAATGCTTTATTTGATTTTGGAACGTCACATTGTTTCATATATTCCCAGTTTTCTAAGATCATTAGATATTTCCAATTTGATTTAACAAAGGATTTGTGAGTTAAAACTCCTAAGGGAAGTATCATTGCTATAAGGTTCTGTGAATTAGTTCCCATTAGAGAACATAAATGTTCTTTATCTATTGATCTCATCATCACACCAATGATTGAGTTTGATATAATTCTCGGTATGGATTGGATTTTGGAATATGATTTGAAGATTTATTGTAAGAAGAAGGAGGTTACAATTTTTGATGATGATGATAACAAACACCTTATATTTAGAGCTGAATCATCACCACCTAATTCTTATCAGGATCCACCCCCAGTAGCTCAACTAAATTTAATTATTGGGGAGGAATAGAATGAAATAACTGTGGGTGAGGAAATGAATTTTCAAATAGATGATGTACCTATTGGGAATGAATATGTTGATGTGTTTCCAGATGATTTACTTGAACATCCTCCAGAATGAGTAATTTAGTTTTCCATTTATTTAATTCCTGGATCATGTCCCATCTTTAAGACCCGTTATATAATGACCATCGGAGAATTAGTGGAACTAAAGAAACAAATAGAGGAATTGAGTAATAAGGGATTTATTCTCCCTAGTGTTTCTCCATGGGGAGCCCCTATTCTCTTGGTTAAGAAAAAATATGGATCTATGAGGTTATGTATCGACTACAAAGAAATCAATTCTATAACAATAAAGAACATGTATCCCCTACCTCACATTGATGATTTATTTGACCAACCGCATGAAGCTCAATACTTTTCAAAGATTGACCTTCGATCTGGATTCCATCATTTGTTTGTGAAGAAGGATGTCATTTCGAAGATAACATTTCAAACTAGGTATGGGCATTGCGAGTTTCTTATAATGCCTTTTGGGCTGACTAATGCACCATTTGTTTTCACGGATCTAATGAACACATTTTTCAAGGAATATCTTGATGACATTGAAGTAGTATTTATTGACGATATCTTGGTATACTCCAAAAGCTATGAAGATCATGAAAATCACATGATAATTATATTGAAGACACTAAGAAGATATGAATTATATAGGATGTTTAGAATCGGTGAATTATTGATTCAGGAGATTTCGTTTCGTGTCCATAATGTCTCTAAGGAGATAATTTATTTTGAACCTTCAATGATAAGTGCAATAAATTGATGGCCAACACCAACAAGTATAACCGAGGTACACAGTTTTATTGGTTTAGCAGGTTATTATCGTCGTTTCGTCCATAAATTTTCCCAGTTGTCAAACCCATTAACAAAGCTCACACGTAAAGCGGTTAAATTTGTTAGGACAAAAGGGTGTGAATAATGTTTTTGAGAACTGAATAAAAGATTAGTCAATTCTCTTATATTGACTCTACCATCAGGGAATGCAGGGTTTGTTATTTATAGTGATGCATCCATGAAAGGACATTGTAGTGTCCTTATACAGAATGATAGGGTTATTTCCTATGCATCACGATAGCTGAAAATTAATGAGTAGAAATATCCTACTCATGATCGTGAGTTAGCAGTTGTAATATTGTCTTTCAAAATTTGGATACAGTATTTCTATAGTGAGAAATGTGAGATCTAAACTGATAAGAAGATTTTGAAGTATATTTTCTCATAGAAAGAACTCAACATGAGGCAAAAGAGATGTCGTTAATTAATCAAGGATTATGATTCCCCGACACACTAACACCTAAGGAAGGAAAATAAGGTGGTAGATGATTTGAGCAGAAAATATCATGGATTTATAATCAAAATGAGTGTTGAAAGGGAACCAATATTCATGGATCTAGTAATGTTGGATATGGGAATAACCATGGAAGGTAAAACATCAATACTTTTTTAAATTTTCGCTAAACCATCTTTACTATAAAGAATAAAGAGTTATTAGACCAATGATGAAGAGTTTAAAAAGAATATTAAAGATGTGAATTATGGGAGATAATGTGACTTTGTGTATGAAGATGGAATTTTGAAATTTGGGAGGAGACATCGTGTTCCCGATATACCTGATCTAAAAAGGTAATTGTTGGATGATTTTCATAGTTATAATTTTTCTACACACCCAGGGAGCACAAAAATGTATAGAGATTTGAAAGAACATTTTTGGTGGGACAACCTGACGAGGGAGATTGCTGATTTTGTCTCAAGATTTATGGTTTGTCAACAAGTGAAATACGGAAGTCGACAACCTTTTGGAATATTTCATCCTCTTCCCATACCTGAGTGGAAATGTGATAATATCATGATGGAATTTTTTATGGGACTACAAAAGTATTCTAGAAGGAATGGTGAAATATGGGATGTTGTTGATCATTTTACCAAGTCAGCACATTTTCTTTCTATAAGGTAAGATTTAACACTTGAACATCTAGCATTACTATATAATAATGATGTTGCGAGACATCATGGAGTACCCCTATCAATTGTTTTGGATCGTGATCCACATTTTACATCATGATTTGGGAAAGGTATTCAGAAATCTCGGGATACAGAACTTCGTTTGAGCACTTCCTACCAACCTCAAACAGATGTAAAATTCGAAAGGACTATTCAAACCTTAGAAGACATGTTGAGATCTTTCTCACATGACTTTTAGGGTATGTGGGATCAATATTTACCTCTGGTGGAATTTTCCTATAATAATAGCTTCCATTCATGTTTTCAGATTGCACCATATGAATCATTTTACGGAAAGAGCTGTCACACATGAACCTGTTGGGATGATGTTGGTGAAATAAAACACATAGGCCTAGAACTGGTGGAAGAAATTATGGAAAAGGAGAAGTTAATCCAAAACCACATCAAAGCAGCTCAATGTAGGTAGAAGAGCTATGTTGACAACCAAAGGATGGATTTGGAATTTCATGTAGGAGGTCATATTTTATTGAAGTTTTCTCCATGGAATGGAGTTATACTTTTCTGTAAAAAAGGTAAATTGACTCTGGGGAACATCGGACCATTCAAAATTCGAGAACGAATTGGGGCTATAGCATACTGTTTTGAAATGCCTCCAAGTCTCTACAAAGTTGACATTGTGTTCCACGTATCACTGTTGAGAAAATACATGCCTGACCCAATGCATGTACTCACCTAAGAGGAACTAGAACTGGAACCTGATCTGTCGTATTGCGAAGAACCCATCCGGATTATTCATACAATAGAACAAGGGTTGAGTAACCAGATGACTCATCTGGAAAAAGTTATATGGAGAAACCATTAGATTGAAGAGGCAACATGGGAACCCAAGGAACTTGTGAGGAAGGACCAATCGAGTCTTTTCATGCGGTAGAATTCTAGAAATTTCGAGGATTAAATTATTTGAATGAGGAATGAATGTAATAGCCCAAGATTCCTCGGTACGCCTCTATGTGAATAATATAGTACCTTGTGTTGTACACAACTTCGAGTTATAACACACTACAACCAATCAAACTAGCCAATATGAATAGTAATACCAAATTTTTGAAATTTTATACATTTTATCTTTCAAAATGGACTTCATTTTTGGATTCAGAATATATTAATTAGCTTAGGGTTAATTTTTGTTATTTTTTTGAAAACATTCAATTTTTAATGAATTGTCAAAAAACTATGAGTCATAGTTTATAATCGAATAATTATTTAATTAATTATTTATTTTATTTAAATTTAATTTAGGTCAAAATAGACACATAATACCGATATATGTTTAATGTAATTCATTGATGTTGGTTTAGAATAATTTTATAAATAAAAAAAAATTATTGAACTTTTCACTGTTTTTTACCCACCTCCTTGGAGAATTTGGAAATTCACATAAAAAATAATTTTACCGCATCTGTGAGTGGAATTTTGAAAATCCGAGACACACAGTTTTTACCATGAAGTAAAATGTGGTTCAATATGATAAAAATAATTTTTGGTGAATAGTAACTTTTTACTTTTATTTACCACGATAAAATGTAAATAGGGTAATTAAGGGTAAAAATTATATTATTATTAGCCTAAAACATGTACTAATTCAATTGGATAAGTATAATTCGACCAAAAACAAACTTAGGAATAAAATATGAACCTATTTGGTCCACATGTATTAGATTAGGACATTTATTATTATTTATTTCAAAGATGAGTTAAAAGAGTAAAAATCAATGTTTAATAACTAAAACATTTTTAGTATAGGGTTATACAGAAGATAAATTCTATTATAAATACTAATCATAAAGATAAAAACATTTCCTACATAAATGTTTTTTATTATTAATATTTAGGCATTAAATAATTTAATATATTTATGACACAATAGTAATGCAATAATTACCTAATTAATGAAATATTAAAATAGTTGTTATTATAAATATCAAAATAAATGTAATTTGATACATTTTATGAATTAAACTAATTTTCTAGGTTAATATGACATATAAGGATTGGTTTTATATATTTTTGTTTCGAAGTAGTAATGCTGTTATGAAATTATAAAAAACAAAAAACCCAATAGTTCTAAAATTGTCATAAAAGAGTTTTTAAAACAAATATTATATTATTAATTGATATTCTATTTATAAAAATCTAATGCACAGCAATAGGACTTATATAACTATAATTGTATCATTAATGGACCACTTTGGCGTATCTTGGAGGTATATAGTATGTTTATTAACTATATAATATAAAAATACAAAGAGACGTGGTAAATGTCAAAATATTTAACTAAGAGTTTAATATAAATGATAAGGTTAATATAGTGTCCCAGACCTTTCTAAAATCTATCGATTGAAATGATTTAGACCCATACCCACCTTAAACTTTAAAAAATCCACTTTGGAGCCATTAGAAACCGTATATAAATTTATTATAAAATATTATTTCTAGCTTTTCCAAAGGTTCCCATCACCCCTCTTTTAAAAGGGAACTCACCCTTCTCTCTAATTCACAAAATCAAAGCCATTTGGATTGGATAAAACCTACCCAAATATTCTCTAATATACCCTCAATTAATCCTATAGGACTTAGGTTTATCAGAAAGAAAACCTATGGATACTTTTTGATCAAATCAAAAGAATGAACATGAAGAAGAGGTAATGTTTTCACCACCCTCTTTCAGGTTTCTTTCTTCTTCATCTTTTTTATTCTTTGTTATTTCCATTATAAAATAATACCTCTAGTATATTCTATATAACATGATGTTATAATAAAAATGGTACACCCATATTCCGTATTCTATCCATCCTTTGAATGACATGTCACCATATGTGCGTACATACGTCTTACCATCTCCTCGTCGTGGTGTAATTGTTATTCCAAACATTATTATTAAGATGGGTATTATAATGATGATTAATTAAATTAAATAATAAATATAACATTATAATGATTATTTATATATGATATAACGTCCAATTATTTATTATTTTAATATCAAAAAATGATATTTTCACTCGTGCGTACGTACGGACTACCATCTCCATAAACGCGATGAGAATCATTTACCATCGTATCCATTAAATTATAACTCTTATTTGATGATTAAAAATAATGTTAAAGGACTTTAAATCATTATGTATATGAATAAGATACAGCCTATCCATAAAAACACGACCTATAAAACAGAACATATAAAGGAAAACGAGTAAGTAAATACATGAGATGGCGACAATACTAAGATATTATTAACAATGAAATGTTAAAAGATCATATGTGATATCATATTGATGTATATGATTCTTTTATAATTTAATAACAATTATTTCCCCATTATATAGGAGGTAAACCTACCCTAAACCAAGTAAAAGTACAAGGTATGGGTTTATTTCACAATCTCCTCATTATCCGAGGTTGTTGATACACAATTATCTAATGGGACCTCTTTATCATCAGCATCCATGTTTCTTAAAAATGTATTTCAAATCATTTTTACTATTTTATAGACTATGAGATAAATTCATTTATACGATTTTTTTAATTTTTATAAGTTTTTTATAAAGGAATCATTACATTGTTTTCCAAATAAGGACTTTTTAACCTTTTCGACAAAATTAAGGTAAGAATGTATTTTTTTAACTTATGCGGCAGGTGCGGATATTTTCCACGGTTATAAAATAGTTGAAGCTTCACATACAAGCTTATAAGAATAGTTTAAAATTAAATGTTTTGTTTTATAGTTGTGTGAATTTTTAATGATTTCAAAAAGGATATATTTCTCTCAAATAGTTTTGATTTCATCTATGTCAACATTTTTTGATGAATTTTAATCTTATTTGATGTTTATATATTATGATACAAAACATAAATTTAGTATTGAAGCGTTTGTGATATTTTTTACTGTGGATGTGTTATTTTTATACCATTCATGGTTTATGGTGAAAGTATTGACATTTCATATGTTTGTTTTAATACAAATGTTTCTGGTATGTTTAAACCTGTTAATATGAGAAATGCATTGGACTTAATAAGTGATGGTTGGAGCCCGCTATAGCTCCCCGATTCATCAGTAGGTCTAATGAGATAAACTAGTGTCTTTTCACAAGGCCTTGAAAAATTATTATTTTTAGTCTTGGCACAAGGCCTTGACTATGTGGTTATGATAGTCTGGAATTATGCATTCCTTCGTTATGAAAGTGGTTATTGATATTAAATTTTATTATTCGACTAGTAGAATATCCATGTGAATAAGTAAATGGAATAATTTCATTTTATTTCTACCATATTATGATGATAATCATGTTTAAACGGCTTTTGTTTTAGTTATACTTTTACTTAAATGATTATGATTATTTATGAATGTTTCTGCTATATTGTTATCATTACTGGGAATTTGAGCTCACCCCTTTCTATGATTTATTTTTTACAGGATGTGAAGAAGTATTTTATGAATGACCTACAGAAATAGTATAAGGGGATATGAGTGTGGAGACAAGATTTTTTTAGTTTTCACTTTATGATGTAATATTAAATTTATGAATGTATCCAGTGATTCCAAGGATACTAAACTAATTGGCCTTTTGAGACGTGATCTTTTGTGATCATCCCAATGTTATGTAATAATGCACAGACTCTGGGTAACTGGGGTCAGGGGGTTACATTCACAGAGTGGTTTCTAATGTTTTGAATACCCTAAACATATTTTTATAGGTCATTTTTGACCACCGGTATCCATTGCGGTCCTTAGGTGACCATTGGTTTTTTAAATGTTCATAAAATCATAGAACTGTTGGGTAATTTTTGGAATTTTTATTATTTTCTGAATTCTATGTAATTTATTATATTAATAATTCCAACAATTTTAAATCTATTTAAAGTTGTATCTTTAAAAATGTCATAATAGAACTTATCTTTATAATTTTAAGGCATGCTATTTTAGAGAATAAAATAATTTTGAAATTCGGACTTTAGTGTTTTAATGAAAACACAAAGAGAGGTACCAATGTTTACTTATATTATTTTTATGAGAATTATACATATATTTTTGATAAAAAAATATGAATATGAATATAAAAACATGTTTTTTCAATAGTCTTGTTAATAATACGATATTATTTTAGTTATGTGATGAAATGGCATAATATATATGTTGGGTTGTGTATATTGAATCATCCAATTTATAAAATGAAGTTGAAATCATTTTTTAGACAAATAAAATTAAGGACATTTTTTAAATGATAATAAACATTGAAAACATCATTAATAATTTCTAGGGTTTTAGATATTATTGAATTTATTTTTAAATGTTTTTTTCAAGGGTTTATAAACAAATTTATTACACATGGGCCAGACTTTTAGCCGGCTAAGGGAGGCTTCTCTCACCACTCCTGATGAGTAGGTGGCTGAGCCTATACCCCTTAGCTAGCATAGGACAACTCATGACGGTATGTGCTCCATGGAGACGGATGGAATAGATGAGGTAGTGGAACCACCATTTAGGGCATCAATGCGGCAGAGGGTTGTCGTAGAATGCACCTACAGAGAAAAATAGTACGAGACAATATCGACAAGGGGAAGAGGGACTTGTCTAGTGAGTTCTTGGATCTCTAGAATTTTAAATCCAACTTAAAATCCTCCTAATTTAGATGTGCCATGAAATTTTACTGTGGAGATTAGATCTTGGCTATTCGATCATACATAGTGATATTTGGACCACACGATCTGTTCCCAGGTTCGATAATCCCCCACCATTGTACTAATGCCTCTTTTTCTCCAAGTCATTTGATCAATCCATTGATGAATCACGACCACTCTTATGTTTTTAAAACTGTATTTTTACTGTGGTCTTCCAATTAGACCCAAGATCAGATCTCTACAATTCTTTTTAATTTCCAATTTTGTCTTCACCTTTCCTCCCTCTTCTTCCTCTCTTCCTCTATCATGTGCACCAGTCCCCATTAATTTTCTCTTCTCTAATATTTCATCCTCTCGTGAATTTTATCCATCCACATCCCAATGTTATATTCTCATTTTTATAAAAGTATACATATGTAATTTATTTTAATTAAAACTCAATTTCTTCCATGAAATTCTTCCACTATATATATATGTGTGTCTGTCTGTCTGTGTCTGTTAAAAAATCAAATTGGTTGACTGTCATTGATTGAAATGTTTGTGCTGTTTTATTTTAGTCCATTTTGATTTTCCAAAAGTAATAGTTAAAAATATATGTCAAACCTTGTTTTTTAATATATACTTATATACATATTACATTAATCCTTGTGTTGGACCAAAACCCTATGGTTTTTATCCATCTCATCTTATCTCCAAGATAATTCTTCGCTATGTCTCTCACATGAATCCAAGTAAGGGATTATTTTGTGTCAATTTCAATATTCAAAATATTTTTACCCATTTCCGTTTCATGGTTTTATATATATATTTATATGTTTACAATTCTATGTCACTTCTGATCCTAACATGATTTATGTTTTCTATATATGATTATTATGGTTAAAATGAAATTTTTAGGAGTATAACCCGTGTATGGTAAATATTGATTATACTTTTCTTAAACTTGGTATATATATATTCATATATATCTATATACAGTTTAATTACATATCAAACCAATTAGGATTTTTATGAGTTTTAAATGGTGATAATTTTTTTTAATTGATGTTCTTAAAACATGTATTACATGTAAGGGTGTATATCATCTGGTTTATATATGATAAAACCCTTGTTTACATCCTATGTTTATATGTTTTTATGTAAAGGTATATTTATGTTTGTTTATATAAAAACACTATTTGGATGATTATGATTACAAAATGTTGATCATTCATTTCTAAATGATGTATATAATACATGTAATGAAATAATGGGTTTACTTTGTTTTATGATAATTAAACCCAGTATGTAATTATAAAACTTACCTAATCAAATTTTGTTTTTGAAGTATACACAATTTAAAAGGATATATTATTTCATGTTCTCAGTTGTAAAAATCCCATGCATACACCTTGTGTATACATAAGGATTTATATAATTTTCAAACACAAATATATACATGTATGTATTTCAATCACGACTTATTATGTTTTTAATGGTATTATCTTTATTATTAATTTGTATAACTGTCTTCATATATCATCATAAAATTATACATGCATACTCACATATGTTTAATTGTTAATAATTCACAATAAATAATGGGTTTACATCCATTCATTGTATTCATATTTTACACAAGAATTACTCAAATTATTTATGTTGATATTTTAATCTATTTGGTATTTCAAATAACAATACATGGTTCAAAAAAAATTCAAGCATCATAATTTCAAAAACATTAAAGTGTAATATGAAAAAGGATCACATTAATGTGAAATGTATTTAGTGCAATAGTATAATGATATGTGACAACCCATTATTTTTTGTGTAGTAGTTCTTAAAACATGTGAAAAAGCATGTCATTTTTGTCCATGCATGTCATTATTACATGTGATTAGTTTATAAACCAAAACTATCTAATCTATCCATTTTTACATTTATTGCACAATTCTCCTCATGCAGGAATATGTTAGAAAGAATGATGTTTATCTGTCTATAATACCCAAGGATTTGGAATGTAAGGATTCAATGTGGTATGAGGAAAATTGTATATAAGACCATAATATACATATAAAGAATGTATTGGACTTAAATTATATGATGGGTGAACCCATATAGTGCTCCAATGCATTGGGGAATGTTATGTCACATTAGATGTTTTGTTTGATGGTCTCAACTGTTACCCATGACATCTGCTACTATGTGGAACGATCATAGTGGTTATCCTGCCCTTGTAATAATTCATGTTTTATGTACGTTCTTGGTAAAATTCATTGAAAAATATATCATTATACATTCCCTTGTTATGTAATAGTATATTACCAATCAAGGGATTATTCGAATAGTAAAAGATCCTTTGGTAAGAATCAATTATAATAATTCTAATGAATGCATCATTCATAAATGAAGCATTCACATGGCACGTAATATAAGTAAATTTTTTTAAAATAATAATATAGATGATGATTATACACCTATAAATACAAGAATTTCAAATTACGTACTAGGTGATTCATGAAAATTTTACTTATGTAATTCTATTGTAGTGTTAATTTATTTTCAATGTTGTACATTCATCCTTGCATGTAACATGTAAAACCGGTTTGATCAATTTATGGATTATGTAGAACCTCCATTCATTTTTGTACATGTATGAACACTCTGATATATGATTTATCTATGTTTTTACCGCAATATCTAAAATTATTGAGTAATAGATTTTATGGAAAATATATTCACCTAAAATTTTAAAAATGATGATGATGTTCATCAATAAAGGATGTTTTCCTCTTAAAAAATGATTTGAAATTTTTTCAAAGTATGAAGTTTAGAAAAGGGATTTTTTCCAAATTGATTGTAAACCCCTTACATGGATGTCTTATAATAACCTTACAATGTCAATTTATTTTTACATTGTTTTGTAGATTTATCATTTTATGAGTAGTCATGTCAGTGGAAAGCAATATGAATCTTATCTGTGTCTAGGTTTTGAAAGAGATATATCAGTTGTTTCTAGTTTTCTAGAACTTAAACGAAAACAATCAACTATTTTTTAATGAGATGTGTAATTTTTAAATGAATGTTTATCATAAATAAATTATACACCATACATCAAGAACTGAATTTGGGTTTTAGGGGTCGGGTCTGTACGGTTTGTATCAGAGGATTGGTTTGGATAAATCTAGAAAGGTTGAACAAGACTAAATATTTATTAATTTCCTTTTAGGTGTATTTATTTATTAATATTTTTAAGTGGCAGGCGAAGGATCACCAACAAACCATTTTTGAATTCCAACTAATGTTATAGATACAATAATTTCTACATTATTTCAGGAAGACTATGAACCCACTACAAATCATCAGTTGACATGAAAACATCTCTACCACATAACCAGCTCCCCTTGTGTACTTTATCTCTATTTAAGATCAGGTATTCAATATTTCCTAATGATACATGCCCAATTTCCATAATATGCACGTTGGGGGATGTAAAATGATGGTCTTTTTAAAAGATCAAAGCAGTATAAACCATTATATCCCTATGGGATTTTTAGAAGCATCATGTCTGGGTGACCTCCGTGCAACTTATATGTTTTGTATTATTTCCTATAGTCATTTTGGATGAGACCTCGAGGTTTGTGAGGTCATGTACTTTAGTTCATTATAAAGAAGTCATGTTTGGGCTGACGTCTCACAACTTCACAACCCTGAGGCCTCACTCCCAAGAAACCTTAGATGTTTTCACCAGTATTACCCAACATCTCAAGTTTCATTTAGACCTAAGAAGTTGATATTTTTGATGTTGTGCTAACCAGAACCAAAAGAAATTTCTGACATCGGTGGTACTTTTTAATTTACACTATAGTGGATGAAAAAAGGTTAATGTGTGTGCGTATGAATGAAATTGCGAGGACTCAATTCTTTTAAGGATTAGATAAAGTAATTCCTTGAATACTATTAATTTTTAATAATAATTCCTTCATTATTGTTATGTTTTATTAAACAAATAGTAATCTAAAACATTAATACATAAAGTATCAAGATAAAAGACAAGATTTTTTCAATAATAATACAATATGTATTACAATCTGATAAGTCCAAATGAACCTCAGTAACCTATATTTCTTATTGGAAAACCGATAAGAATCACCATGATACCCCAAAATATCACAGACAGACCTAGAAATTAGTGAGATTCTTTTGGGTCTACCACGATGATGAATATTATGGAAAGTGCAACGAACACCATACTTAGCATCAAGGGAGTACATAACACCTTATTGTCTGAGTTTTTTATTGTTTAGAATACCCTAAACATATTTTTATAAGGCCTTTTGTTACCATTGGTAGCCATTGTGGTCTATAGGTGACCATTGGTTTTGTAAATGGTCATAACTTCCTATAATCATTGGGTATTTTTAATAAATTTCTTTATAATATTATTTTTATGTAATTATTTAAATTATGAATAAGTAATGTTTTACATTACTTAAAATATGTATCTTTGAACTTTTTTTAATTGAAATTATCATTCGAATTTGAATGTATGATGTTTTAGAGGTAAAATGAATTTAATATTTATACTTTAGTGTTTTAATTAAAACACAATTAGATGTACCTATGTTTAATTAAATTAATTCTAAGTGAATTATACATATATTTTTCAATAAAATACAATGAAATCGAATTAGAAAACTTGTTTTTTAAATACTCTTAATAATAATAAGTTATTCTTTTTTTAACTGATGACACAGAATAATTAAAAATATGGATTTTGTATATGTTATGTACTAATGATTAAAATTTTGTTGAAATAATGTTTTCGGAAAATTAAATTAACAAAAAAGTTATTTTAAAGCAATTAAATTTCAAAAAATTCATTACAACATTCTATGGTTTTAGACATGATTTATTTTATTTTTAAATGTTTTTTCAAGGGATTATAAAAATTTTATTACCCTTGAGCCAGCCTTCTATCTGGATGAGGGAGGAATTTCGCAACACTCTTGAGGAGTTGGTCATCGATCCAAGACACCTCATTAAGCACATTGCAGCTCTTGAAGGTATTCTCACCACATAGATTCATGGAGGACTTGGGGCCGTGAGGTCATCATGGTGGGCTGTAGTGAAGAAGAGGGTGAGCACAGAGGGCGCCTACATGGAGAACCAGTATAGGGCCGTACTAGAGAGGGGGAGAGGGAGTTATCTTGCAAGTGATGGGAGATCTAGGTTTATACAGCTAGGACAAAATTTTACTTTTTTCAGTGTGGGGTGTGTTTTTTCAGTGGAGGTAAGATTTCAAAAATTTTATCTCACCGCACGGGAACTGGACCCCACGATCTGATCTCGGATTCGAAACTCCATCTACAAGGTATTATTTCTGTGTTTTCTATATGATGTCTGATCGGTAATTTGATGAATCTTGTCTGATATTGTTTTTTAAAGCCACAATTTTACTATGGTCGTCTGATCAGAACCTTGATTGAAACTGAACCATTATTTTTTCCTATTTTTCATTCTTCCATCATCTTCACATTGTCACTCATGTGCACCAGTCCACGAAAACATCCTCCTCTCCACTATTTCTTCCTCTCTCACGAACCATTCTCCATCCATAGCCCAATTTTATATTGTTATTTATACACAATTCTATGTAGGTATTTTATTTTAATGCAAACCAAGTTTATTTCATTAATGGTTTACACAAAATATTTGTATATTTTTTAAAACAGTCTACCTAGTTGATATTCATTGATTGAAAAGTTTGTCATGTTTTATTTTAGTTCTTTTTTATTTTTAATTATGTCTTTTTTATTATTTTTTTGAGTAATGGGTTTTGTAAAATATAATTGTACACATATTATATAAACCCTTGTGTTGAAGAAAAACTCTACAGTTTTTCTCCTTATCATGTTCTCTCCAAGATACTGCTCGGTCCTGTATCTCACCTGAAGCCCAGAAAGAGATTATTTTGTGTCAATTTCAATAGGAAAAATCCTTTTATATGTATCTAATTCAGTTATATATATATATATTTATACAATTATATGTATCTTCAGAAACGAAGTCAATTTATGTTTTTATAAATGATTATCACGGTTACAATAATGGTTTCTGGTGTATAAACCTTGTATGGGTTAATCATGTTTATAGTTTGTGTAAAATAGGTATATATAAACAAATTTATTTATATATATATATGATTTCCTTATATATAAAAACAATATGATTTTTTATGAGTTTTATAAGGTGATAATTTTTTTTAAATGATGTTCTCAAAACATGTAATACATGTAAGGGTGTAATTCATCTAGTTTCTATATGCAGATATCATTGTTTACAACATATGTATATATGTTAATGTGTAAATGTGTATATATAATGGTTTATAAAATAAATCCATTCGGATTTTTTTGATTTTTAAAATGAATAACATTCGTTTCTAAATGATGTTCTTAATAATTTATTGTGTTAGACTTTTTACTTTGTTTTATGATAAATTAACAACTATGTGTATTTATAAAAAAACCCTACTCATTTTCCATGGTTTTTGAATGATTAAAAGTGATTTTATAAATAATTTTCTTTTGTATATGTAAATAATTTAAGGAATAATCTAGGATTTTATTAATTGAAACACAAAAAACAATATGTTTATATACGGCTGTGTGTACATATAAATATGTGGGTTTTAATTATAATCCATTTTTGGGTTATTATAAAACATATTATTATTGATAATTTTTTTTGAAGTGTACTAAATTAATAAGGATCTATTTAAACATGTTCTAGGTTGCGAAAATCCCAAGCATACACCTTCCGTATATATAATGTTTTACTTAATTTTCAATCCCAAAAATATATTTTTATGTATTTCAATCAGGAATCCTTATGTTTTTAAACTGTATAATATTTATTAGTAATTTGTAGTACTTCCCTCATGTTTGAGCATTAATATATATACATGCATATGAAAATATGTTTAATTTTTAATACATCACATAAAATAATGGTTTTACATCAATACAATGTATTCTAATTTTCCATAAGGAATGCCTTCATATATTTAAGATGATGTTTTAATCTATTATTTATTTTTTTAGAACAATACATCGATAAAAAAATAATATCAACCATAATAAAGTCAAAAACATGTAATTTTTAATATGAAAATGTTTCAAATTCATGTGAATGTGTTTTAATGGAAGATTATTATTTTATAGGACATACAATTATTTTATGCGTAATAGGTCTTACGACATGAGAAAAATATTGTCATTTTTAGTCCATGAATTTAATTGATACATATGATGCATCCATACACCAAAACTAAAATGTCTATCCATTTTCACATTAATTGCATAATTCAGTTCATGCATGAATATGATTGCTAGAATGATTTTTATCTCTCTTGATAACTCATGGATTAAGAATTTAAGGATTTAATATGGTATGTGACACTATTTATATTAGAACATACTAGACATATGAGTAATGTATTTTTTATAAATGATAATATGGGTGTGAAAAAATAGTGCTCCAATGAAATGGGTAAATTTAAGTCTCATGAGATGTTTTGTGCGATTGTCTAATCGGTTATCCATGGCTTCTGCTACTATGTTAAAAGATCATGGCAGTTAGCAATAACTCATAATAAGTAATTATTTTTGTATGGTCATGGAAAAATTAATTGAAAAAGTATATCATTATAAATTCCCTCATTATGTAATAGTATATGAAAAATAAAAGGATTATTCGAAAAGTAGAATATCCATTGGTTATGAATCAATTATGTTAATGGTGATAAATTCTTATAACGTTATTGAATCATGAACATGCAATTTTATGTAATGAAAATGTATAAAAATTATGAAATTGAAGCTTATGCTTCACCTATAAATCCTTGAATTTATTAGTTAGAACATGGTGAATCATGACATTGTTACATTGGAAATTTTATGCAAGTGATCATCTATTTTATAAATTGTACTTATATTTTTTCATGCCATAATTAAAACTTGTTAGATCAATTTATGGAATATGTAGAATCTCCATGAATATTTTACATAGATGAGTACTCTGATATATTTATTAATTATAGCTTTTATGTAAATAAAATAATTCATTTGTAAGTGTTTTTCTAGAAACTGACATCATGTATCCTTTGAAAATGATGATGGTGTGCTTGATGAAATCATGTCATACTCTTATGAAAATTCTTGGAAATTCTATCAAAGAATGATGTTTTTAAAAAATAATATTTCCTTATATAGTTTTAAAACCGCTTACTAGTCATTTTTAGGCTCACCCTACCATTATAATTTATTTTTTAAAGTGTTTATTATATTTATCATGCTCTTAGTACTCCTTTGTGATGGATGAAATTTGAAGCATATTTGATTCAAGATTTTTGAAGATAGAAATCAGTTGTTTCTAGTTTTCTATAACCTATACAGAAAAGATCCTCTATAATAAAAGGAGATGTGTAATTTTTATTTAATTTTTATAAGAAAAAAATTACACACAATGGTTCAGGATCTGAAACAAGGATTTTGGGGTTGGGGTCGCTACAGTTAGTATTAGATGATTAGTTTACATAACTCTGGAAAATTAGAACAAGAATAAAAACTTATTTATGTCTTTCTAAGTGTATGGAATTCTTCAAATTTTCAATTTCAATGAAGTGGTTCACCAACAAACCTTTTGTTCATTCGTACTAATGTTATAGTGACCATAATTTCCATATCATGTTAAGATGACTATGAAACCATTTCAAATATTTATTCGACCCGAAGAAAGATCCACCACGTATCCAACTCCCCTCATGTACATTATTTTCATTGAGGACTAGGTCTTGACAATTTCTTCATGATGCATTACCAAATTTTATCCTATGAAGATCAGGGGATTTACTATGAGGGTATATTTAAATGATTCAATGTAGCTAAAGGTGTTGTATCTCGTTGGGATTTCAAAGAATCTTCGAGTGAGGGTGACCTCCGCGATGCTAATAGGTGTCAGATTTTGTATTATGGTCATTCTGGATGACACAATGATTTTATTGAGGTCGAGTCCTTCCATTCATTTTATAGACGTCAATTGCATGCTGGTGTCTCAGAACATCACACACCTCATTTCTCACTCATGAGGAACATTGTATTTTTACATGAGTATGTCCCAAGATATTCATGTTGCATCAGGACAAGAGAATTTGGAAGTTTTGAAAATGTGACTACCAGTACCATAGGAAATCACCGACACCAGGGGTACCTATGATGGGATACCACAGTGAATGGAAACATTTCAATTATTGTTTATATGAATGGAATTACAAGGATGAAATTCTATTATAGGTTGAATATTGTAAATCTCCAAACTCTATTAATTTGTAATAATAATACTTTCATTAGTTTTTGGAATGTTTTTTGAAAAAATGGTGAATATTAAATAATATTAAATACATAATGAAAATTAATGTCATTTTTTATGCAATATGATCAATAGAGACCTTACAATTCTATAAGACCCAATGAACCTCACTAACCTATAATGCCAAATAGGAGACCTATTAGAATCAACAGGAGACCCCCCAAATATCACAAATAGACTATGAAAATATTGATACTACTTTGGGTTTATCAAAATGAAGAACATTATAGAAAGTGAAATGACCATTTTATTGAACATCAATAGTATATAGAGCACCATCATCACTGTGTTGTTAATAAATTTTTTAATATCTGAAAAAAAATTTATAATTCCTTTTATGACCATTGGTAAGAATTGCAGTCCATAAGTGACCATTGGTTTTGTAAATGGTCAAAAAATCATTTAATTGAATAGTATTTTTATGAATTTTTTATTATTTATTGAATTCTAGGTAATTAGGTATGTTATGAATTAAGAGTGTTTTAAATTTCATTAATGTTGTATCTTTTATCATTTTTTAATTAAACATATCTTTGGAATTTGATGGTATTCTGTTTTATATCTTAAAATGAATTTGGAATTTAGACATTTGTTTTTTAATGAAAACACAATGATAAGTACCTATTATTAATTCAATTAATTAGATGATAAGTATAAAAAATGTTTTGATATATAAACAGTTAATTTTAACTTGAAAATATGTTTTTTTAAAATTTGTTATTAATAAAAAGATATACTTTTGGTTATGTGATGACATGGTATAATTTATATGTTGGTCTGTGTATATTTAATGATCCATAGTTTAAAGTGAACATTAAATATAGTTTTTGTCTAATAAAATTAATGAAATTTTTGTTTAAATGAAATTAAATATTTAAATATTCATTATTACATTATATGATTTTAGATACGATTTTTTTTTTAAAAAAAAAATTTCCCAGGTTTTATAAAAAGAATTATTACCCTTTGGCCATCCTTCTAGTCAGATGAGTGTGATGGCACGCAAAACACCTAAGGAGATTGTAGGTTATCCTAGACCCATCATCTAGTATAGCCCTGCCTGTGTCAGTATTCACACCACAATGACACATGGAGGACCAGGGGCATTGGTTCCCCTGTGTAGGGAAGCACAACTACAAAGGGTGGGTACATAGCTCGCCTCTAAGGAGAACCAATACGGGGTGGTACCGAGGAGGGGGAGGGAATTATCATGTGAGTGGTTGGATCTCGAGGATTTTAAATTAATCATGAAATCCTCATTTTTTATATGTGGGATGACATTTTTCAGGGGAGATCAAGTCATATCTATTTCATCTTGCTACATGAGTTAAGGACCGCATGATTCGGTCCTGAGTTTGTAACTCCAACATCATTGTGTTTACACTATATTTTCAATGAGACATCTAAACAAGACACAGGATAAATCTCAGACACTCTGTTGTTTTTAAAACCATGGTTTTACCATGGCTTCATAATCAAAACCTAGATTAGATCTCGTCCCTTATATTTCATTTACATTTTTTTTCTCCCTTCCTCCTTCTTCATCGCATCATCGCTCCTATGCACGAGTCTACATCAACCTCCTCCTCAATGCTATTTCTTCCTATCTCATAATGATTTCTCCATACACATCCAATTTTTCAATGATTTTTTTCCCACGATCCTAAATATTTATTTTATTTTAATGGTAAACCAATCTATTCCATGAACATTTTTGACAAATTATATATATATTTATAACAATAATCAACCTGAATAACGTTCATTGACTGGAAACTTTGTCAAGTTTTATTTTAGTAAATTTTAATTTTCCTTATGTCGTTTTTTATAATTTATATTAATACAGTTTTCTATAAAATATAATTATAAAAATATTATATAAACCTTTTTTTTGCACTAAAACCCTAATATTTTTATTCTTATCATATTCTCCCCAATATACTACTCGGTCCTCTATCTCACATGAATCAACATAAGGTATTTTTTATTCAATTTCAATACTAAAAATCATATAATCCAATTCTATTTTGAAGATATATATATATTTATATGTGTATAAATTTCGTTGAAACATTATATCCTAAATCAATTAATGTTTTATATAAATGATAATTAGGGTTTAGCTGATGTGTTATGGTTTATAACCCTTGTGTGTGATAATCTTGTTTGTAGTTTGTTTAGACTAGGTATAGATATATTCATATATAGGTATATAAAATATCTTTACATAAAAAACCAATTGGGGTTTTTAAGAGTTTTGAATGGTGATGATTTTTCTTAAATGGTGTTCTTTAAACATTTATTACATGTATATTTATATTTCATCAGGTTTCTATATGAGAAACCCATTGTTTTTAACTTATATATATATATATATATGTGTTTGTGTGTGTGTGTGTAAATGTATATATTCTTTTCTTTATAAAACAAATCAGTTCTGATTTGTTTGATTTTGAAATGATAAACATTCATTCATAAATGATTTTCATAATAAATGTTATGCATTCAAGGGTTAACATTTTTTTACAATAAATAAAATCCTATGTGTATTTATAAAAAAATCTAATTTGTTTCCATTGGTTTTGAATGAAGAAAACAATGTTATTAAATAATGTCCTTAAATACATGTAAATAATGCACGGAATCAACTTAGGATTGTTTAATTAGACCACGAAAAAATATATGTGTATATAAGGTTTGTGTACATATTAATATGTGGGTTTCAATTATAATTCAATTGGGTTTTTATAAAACCTATTCTTATTGATCAAATTATATTATAGATGTTTAAAACATTTATAAGGATCTATTAAACCTTATTTTGGGTTGTGAAAATCCCTAGCATACACCTTGTCTATATATAAGGTTTTACATAATTTTCAAAGCCATATATAAAAAAGTATGTATTTCAATCAAGAATCCTTACATTTATAAATGCAATTATCTTTATCAATAAGTTGTATAACTGTTTTAATGATTACAAATAAATATATATATATTCATAAGAACATATATTTATTTTTGAATACTTCACATTAAATAACAGTTTTACATCGATTCCTTTTATACAAATTACCTTTATGAAATGCATTTAATTATTTCATTTGAGGATTAATTTATTTGGAATTAAATATAAAAATACATTTTTCAAACAATAATAATAGAGTCATAAAGTCCAAAACATGTAAGTTGTAATATGAAAAAATTTCACATTCATGTGAAAGGGTTTAAATGCAGGAGTATTATTTTGTATGAAAACCCATTATTTTAAGAGTACTATTTATTACCACATGTGAAAAAGAATTTCATTTAAGTCTATGCATACCATTATTATATCTGATATAGTCATTACCCAAATCTAACAAATCTATCCATTTTACATTTATTTTATAATTCACTTCATTCGCGAATATGTAAGCAAAAATGAAGTTCATCTCTATTGATAACTCATGGATTAAGAATGTAAGGATTCTAATACGGCATGGGAAACTATTTATATAAGACCATAGTAGACATATGATTAATGTATAGGAATTAAATGATAATATGGGTGTGCCTAGATAGATCTCCAATACATTGGTTAATGTTAAGTCTCATGAGATGTTATGTTTGACGGTCACAACGATTAGCATTTTTTTGTGCTACATTGTTAAATGATATTGGATGTTAGCCTTTATTAAAACTAAGTCATGTTATATGAATGCTCTTGGAAAAAATCCTTGACAATGTCTAGTATTATGCATTACCTCATTATGTATAATATATGATGAGTCAATAGATTATTCAACTTGTATAATATCATTTGGTTAAGAATATATTATAATAATGGTGATGAATGTATATAGAATAAATGAATCAAGAACATAGAATGTTGTACATGAAAAATTTATTAAAATAATGAAACATAAGTTGTTTCTAATCCTATCTATCCATGAATTTCATATTAAGTACTAGGTGAATCATGCTATTTTTACTTAATCAATTATACACAAGTGTTTAATTCTATTCTAAATTGTACATACATCCATTAATGTCACGTTTAAAATTGGTTTGATAAATTTATGGATTATCTATCCTATCTATGCATTTTTTTAAATTTGTTTACACCTTGATATATGTTTAAACTATATCCTTTAAGAAAATAAATTTTATTATTGTGTCATATATTTTACTAAAAATGACTTCATGTAACCATTGAAAAAATGACGATGTACTTTGAGAAATGATGTATTCCTCATTAGAAAATGTTTTTCAATTATTCCAATGGTTGATATTTTTTAAAAATTAAATTTCCTAAAATTATTTTAATACCCCTTACTGGGAAATTATATTCTCACCCTACATTTTTAATTTATTTTTACAATATTTAGTAGATTTATCAAGATATGAGTACTCCATTGAGATGGTATCAAGATTAATATTACCATTGTCATGATTTTGGATGTGATATATTAGGTTTTTCAGGTTTCCCAGAACCTAAACTAAAATCATTCACTATAATGGAATGAGATGAGTACCTTTTATATTCATGATTATACGAAAAAGATTGTATTCCATGTATTAGACACTGACTCTAGGATTATGGTGTCAGGGATGCTACCTATCAGGTATTAGAGCACCAAAACATTAGTCATTATGGAATGAGGGTGACTAGTTTAATAGGGAAGCGGTTGAAACAACATCAAGAATACAAGGAAAATAATTTAGGTTGGGGGAATCAATTACATTTATATTTTTATGATTATATCAAAAAATACAATTTCCAATTGACATGAAGATTGATATTTCTATTTACACACTGTTACCAACACACACCAATAATAAAAGCACAATGATATAGAAATATTACCTATCAATGTTAGAATGATATTTGACTTTGTGGTGAATTATTTTGAAAACACATTAGTCAATATAAAAATATAGTAGGTAAATTGGAGTTAGTTTTATCCATGAAACTCGCATATTGATTTCATTAGTGAGTGCATCAGTGCATCACTTTCCCAAGTACATCTCTTATTTTAAAATGGTAATAGATATTGGTAACAACTAAAATTTATTCAAACAATTGATTGTAATCAGGATGTCAAGTGGGTTGTGTTATATTTTTTTGTTTATTTCATAATATGAAGATAACATATTATTTTTCATGGATATAAAATATTAAAAAATAACTATTTTTATCTTCATCAATAATTTTATTCTAAAAAACCTAAATTTACATTTATTTCATCTATAAAACCACATTGAAAACTATTTTCGTCATTATATCCCCCCTTTCAAGAATTCAACCTATAATAAAATTATATAAATATTTGAATCAAACTTATTCTAAACACACAACATAATTAACACCAATAAATTATAATTACAATTATTACTCTATATTCTTAATATATATAAATAAAAATATCTTCTACATATTAATAAAATAGAAACATGACTGACAACTATGTCTCTTAAATCTTCTCATATAACTTCACAGTACAGAAGTCCTTCTCACAATATTCATCTAAATTAATCATGGATATTTTCATATTACATATCATATTATTTCATATCAAAATTAATCCAACTTAATCAACATTTTTTATGTTAATCATCCCCTCGATATCTATTCTACCACGTATCTATACATTTCATTCTTGGCCAACAAAGTATAAAAAATATCCCCAAATATTTTATTAATTATGTCTACCAAACCATTATTTTTGTTTTGTTTACAGAAATGGATTTATGTAGAATTCCATTCATCATTAGATAAGCTTCAAACATCCCATTTGAAAATATTGTTCAATTGTTGGCCAAATTATTCTTAAGGTAAAAATGAACTCTATTTATAAACATTTGAATCAATTAATCATTCATAAGGCCTCATATTTGGGTATCATACATTTAATGCAATTAAACATAGTGAAGACTTTAATAAAAGTAACAATGTAATAATCTATATATGTTTATTACTTCATCATCATCTCACTTATGACTAATTGAATGATGTCCAATGGTTGAGTATAATGAATATCTAAAATTATATATGAATTTCTATCATTCTTACCCTTTGGAAATATTGATAAAATCAAATTTATTAACCTCATACATAAGGGATCTCAATGAACATTTAATTCAAATTTGATCTTATTTATGTTATTTTTTTGAATTTTTCATTAAAATTGAATAACTTAAATAATTACCTTTATCTATTCATATATTCAATGAAAATTAAACATTACCAAATTTAAATAAATTTTATATTGTCTATTTTTTAATGGTCACCACTAATTAAAATTTCTTGTTATTGAAACATAACCTATCCATTTTTAGAAGAAATTTATTTTTCCACTATAATGTTGTGAAACAGATACTTGATTATGCCTAAATCTATCAACCAAAAATGTTTTATATTATTTAATCATTTATTTTCTAATTATTATTGCACAAAAATGACTAAATTGTTTTACCCATAATTTATAAATATCATTGAGCCTCCATTTAAATTTTCAAAATATTTTAAATGTTTCAACTCATTTAACATGTCTTAAGATCATATAATATCAAGGATCAATGGACATTAACTTTTGGATTATTCATATAAAACATTTCCAAATAATGAATTTTTTTTAATATTGATCTTTTCCACCTATGAATTTTTTGAATTGATTTACATATTGTTTTTTTCCGGAATAATTATGGGGATATTTTTTATAGTGGTATGTATTATCACATATTCCATAATAATAATAAGTACCCCAATCCCATTTTAAGAAATATATATGGATTTATTTTATCTATTTTTCTTACATTCAGTTTGAAAGGGGATTACATAGTGAAAAAAAAATTATTTTAAAAATGTTTATTTTTTAATAAATTCAACATATTGGAATCAATATGTTTTATCTCAATAATTTATGTAAATAAATTTTGGGGAAATATTTCAATTATAATTATATGTTATATATTAAAGAAAATATTTCGCATTGATCTTATTTTATTTTTGGTCATGAAATCTAAACTAATTTAATTTTACTCTCAAAACATTAATATTTCAAAAAAAATTGTGTATTTTACAAACATATTTTAAAATTCATTTTTTCAAATTTAATGAAAACTGTTAATCAAAATGAAAATAATTTTTTAACTATTCATATCATACCTATATTGGATTAAATTTTCAAATATTTTATAAGTTGATGAATTGTATATTGAATAGTTAAAAATAATTGTTTTTATTATGAAACGAAAAATTCATTAGAATGATTTAAAAGAAAAAAAAATTCATTGGTAATAAAAGTACTATTATTTTACTTATATATCTAATAATCCAATTCATATTTTTTTATTAAATTTAATAATAAATATTTATATAATACAATTTACACTTTTGAAAATGTTCTATTTGAAAAATAATATTTTTAAGAATTTCGGGTAAAATTTTTATTTAAATATTTCCACTATTGTAAATTTAATAAGTAAAAAAAAATTAATATTTGGAATCCTAATTATTTATTTAATATAATTGTTTCAATTTTATTATAATTCAATATTATTAGTAAAAATATTAAATATAATTAGCATGGTTAATGATAAATCCAGTTTATGGGGGAGTTAAACTAAAACAATAAGTGTATGACTTCCATATAAAAATTAATAAACCATATTTTATAGCCATATATAAATATTCTCCATAAAATGATCAAATATTTTTTCCTTCGAAATGATTTTCTATGAGAATGGATTTATCATTTTGGATTCATTAGGGAAATTTCCAAGTAGTTTCTATGTTCATTATAATACCCTCTTATAAAACATTATCTCTTATACTCTATAATTCAAACTCTTATATCATTTTCATTCACCATGACCTGATTAAAACCATTACATATTTCCCTACCAATGACTTATATTCCATAGTTTGATATGTAAACACTTCTATAAAAGTGTAACACCCCAGGTAAATAAATAATATGACATTTTCATATTTATCCATATTTGTGAATAAAATATTGATATGACTTTAAAGGGGACTCTATGCTCGATGGCGTACCCAACACGCAACAACGAGTTTCTTGGGAATCTTACGTTGCACTCTAATAATAAAATAATATTATTTTAAATGGTAGTTAACATGTAGCTATTGTAATGGCGGGAATGGATAGAAATAACTAAAATATGATTATGTATGTTTTTAAATGTTTTTTCACTTATCCAATAAAGGATAGAGGCTTAAAATACGGAAAGAATTAAATTTTAGGCGTATATGCCCTAGTTTTCACTAAAGGTTCACTTATCACCTTTTAATGATGAACCATCATTAAATATAGTTTTGTTCACTCATAAACATTCTTTTGGACCAAATAAAACTCTTATTAATAATCGGGACATCAAAATTTACTTTGTATAAACTTTTGGTATCTTTCCGATAAAGTTCATTTTTTAATGAATAGTGTAAAATGTTGTATTTTAATTCAAAACCTCTTTTTAATATAATTTATTTATATGGTTAGATTATCTTTTGAGTTGGTTTTAAAGTGAAATTAGAATATATTTTTACCATTTAATCCAATAGTGGTCGTTGGAATTAATTTCACTGTGAAATCAGACTTAAACCAGTGTCAATCTTTTGATACTTATTGTTTCATAAAAACACGCTATTTGCTCTAACAGCGGGAATTAATTATTAAATTAATTAATGTGACTTATATATTTTAAATTTCCTAAAATAGACTCCATTTTTTAATTCGTAATATCAAATATAGCTTAGGTTGATGTTTTGGTAATTTTCTGAAAAACTTCAATTTTTGATGAATAGTGAAACCAGTAAGTGGTACTTATAAAAACTGATTTTTCCGTTTAAATGAAATTTTTCCATATTTGTGTTTTGAATTTCAAAAATACGACATACATGGTTGTCATTAAGAAGTAAAATTTGGTTCAATGGGATAAAAATAATTTTTTTGGTGAATAGTAACTTATTAAGTTTTTAATCGCGATTAGTGGTAATTAGTGTAGTTTAAGGTAAAAATAATGCATTAATAAAATGAGATGAGCTTCAAACATGTCCTACCCTCATTGGTTGTGTCATGGCCGACCAAGAAAAGCCATGGGTCAACTTGTGGACCCCATGGAGCCACTTTGGTTGGAAAATGACATAAATAACTTTTATTTAATGTTAATGTAAAAAATGGCACAAACATGATATGGTTTACTAAAACAATTTTTAAATGGGGTTATACAAGTCAGATTTTTGATTATAAATAGTAATTGGAAATATAAAAAGATTTCCTACATCATAGTATTTGTTTTATAATTTTTAGACATTATATAAATTAAATTATTTATGACATAATAATGATGCGGTGATGACATCATTATTTGACGATTTAAATAAAATGGAACGATAATGTAAAATTTATGAACTACACAAGTACAAAACTTATTGGATGGGTGGATTTTGAACCCTTACCACCTTATACACGAATTATATCAATGTGTGACCTTTTAAAACCGAAACACATTTTCAAATAAAGTAATATTTCTTTACTTTCCAAAAGTGCTCCCCCTCTCCTCTTATAAAAGGCCCCAACCTCTACCTCATTACACACACTCCTCAAGCCTTTGGCTCTGCCACCCCTGCCCATTTACTCTCTCCACACCCCTCGCCTCATCCTATAGGATTCCCTTTGGGCATAATCCTTTCAAAGGAAGCCTTTAGGCTCAAATCAAAAGGAGTTACACTTTTAAAGGTAATTCTTTCTCTCCTGTTCATTTGTTTTATTTTGCTTCTCCAACCCCTTAACTCTTTTTATTTACTTCTTTTGTAACAAAAACAGTATCTTAAATATAATAGGATGTTTTTATAAGATTTATTCAAGCTACACTCTCACACAACTACATCAAATGGTTAAAGAACATATGGTTTCCGTGGATGGCGAAATTCTGCCTCCCGAAACGAAGATTGTTCAATACTCATTTAACACCTTAAAAGGTGGCCATTTTGATGTCACTATTTTTATATATGATATATAATATGTTTATTTTTTCCTTAAGCTTCTGTTTTTTTTCATTTTGGGATACCTTTATGGTTTCCATTATGGGTAAACGCGATATCTTCATTTAAGGAAGTGCGGACTACCGCCCCCTCAAAGTGATTTGATTCGTTAAATACCATATGTGGGACGTAAAATGGATGGAACTATGATATTATATATTATATTATACTGTAATTATAATATACCTTTATATCATTATTATTCCATTCTATAAAATACGAAATTGAAATGAAAGTAGCGTTCATGCGTACTTACGGCTTACCGTCTCCATGAACGGTTCATTTCATTTCATACCTCTAAATGATTATATAATGTTATAAATGCATGAATGTACTGGATATATATGAAATATATCATATCTAAATCATGAATACAATTCTGGATATAATAAACATTTGCCCACATGAACAACATGTAATTGTAAGAAGTCCACTTTCGACATAAGAACCAAATATCGGCAAAACTAATATTATTAACTTAAATGATTACATAAAGTTTATGAAATGGTAATAAGTGATATAAAAGGAATAATGAACTTTAAAAAGATTCTTAAGGAAGTTGAAATTAGCTCAAGTTTATTATTCAGGAGATTAATGAACGATCGAGTCTAGTCGGACCCGGGGTAAGGGATCCTACTCCTCTCTTTCTTTTTAAGTACTATACTTTATGTCACTTATTTTATGCTCTTCTTTGTAATGTTGGGGGATGTTATTTTATATTTCTCTTGTTGTACATTTTTTTAATGTGATGAGATACCATATTTGATCTCATCAATCCATATTCAAAAGTTTTATGTGGCACCGTTAGGCTGCCGAGTTTTCGTAAGGGATTTTTCATCTCACTTTTATTCCCGTGAGATTTATGCTACATTTTCCACAAAATCCATTGAGTGGTGTATGTACTTCCCATTATTCTACTCTTTGTGTAATATAATTTCGTTTATGAGTATTTTCAACAATGATCTATTGTCCTTCTTTCATGGGGTGTATGTTTTGAAAGATACCCAAGTCGGTAAGGGAACCATTCACCCTCCTCTTTTTTTTAAAATACTTCTTTTGTTGGGTATTTTAATTTACATATTTTTATGTTGGGATATGTTCTCATATATCCTTATTGATGTAAATTTTATGTCCAAGTGATGAGAGACACTTTTTATCTATCATCAATTCATTTTGATGTGATGCCGTTAGGCTGTCAAGGGAACTTTTTAACCCAATTTTGATTTCTTTGGGTTCAACATGTAGTCATTGAATATGTCATCCATTGAATATGTGTCAATGACATTTTATTGTTTTACACATAATATCCACTTATATTGGGTGTATTTTTATTTTTCACACATATTTTTGAGATTTATTTGTCCTTAATTTAAGGAAACCTTCTTCATAAAGGATTACATCACATTTGACATTTCCATTGAGGGTTCATTGTTGTTAGGCACCAATTCACTCTTATATGGTGTATATAATGTCCTTTGGAGTATTATATCATGAATTAATTTATTCTCATGATATTATAAAGTTCTGACTAAACGATATTCCTCAATTATTGTATTCAAGTGTCACTAATTTCAGTAAAACCCCTTTAACCAAAATATCACTTTAAATGTTTTAATTATTTGTTCTTATTAATATCCATGTTTTCAAAATGGTTTTACGGATTTATTTATATGGATATTAATGGTTTAAAATGATAAAATCTTCAGGGTGGTATGAGACACTTTGATCCAAATATCACTTTATTAAATGTTTTAAATGGTTTTGGAAATGGTTTCTTTTCGAATGGATTCATTATTTCAATATACTAAAATGTTATATTGTGATTGAAATGTGGAAATGTTATGTTTCCTTTATTTATGTTTTATGTGATACATTTATGTTATGGTTCTTGGGCATTGTTATGAAAGCGGGTGGTTCCGCGATAAACTAAGGGCGGTTGAGCTCGATATAGCTCTCCAATGCATTGGGTAACGTGAAGGAGTAAAACGTTAAGGTTTTTTTCCGAAGAGATTTAGGGAATATACTATGATGGGTATTCCAAACGTAACCAAGAGGGTTACTCCCTACATAAGAATGTTATGAATGCCTCAAGTTACCTTTATGTCTTATGTTTTCTATGATTTATTCATGGTTTGATGAGGTATGTTAAAGTACCTATGTTTTATGGGTAAAGTATGATTTCATTCTTATGTATATATGAACTCATGTTTCCTTTCCATATTTTTATAACCCTTACTGAGCTTTTTATGCGCATCCCATGTTTTTGAAATGTTTTTCACGGGTCAAGGGAAAGGTACATGATGTGGTGATAGTTTCAAGGATGTGTCAAGAAAGAATCCATGTTTTATTTTCAATATGTTTCCATTGATGGGAATAATGAATATTGTCTTTTATGTAACCACTTTGTTTAAATGTGGAATGTAATGCATGTTTCATGATATAATTCTCTAAAACTCTAAACCTGAAAAGATCCTCAATGTGTAATATTGTAATAACTCAAGATTAAGTAAGGTTTAAGGCTGGGGCCTTATAGTTGGTATCAAAGGTCGGTTTAGATAATTTTAGAGGTTAGGGTATTCTCTAAGCACAAGTGGCATTACCATAATGGTTAGGATTTCAGAAAGAGTCCTAGTTTTCGATAAAGTGAATGAGTAAGTATATCTTAGTGTTTATCTTCCTCATTAGTACATGATGGTTATGTTGATATACTTACACTGACCTTTTTGGTTTTAGTAAATGGCTGGATCTAGCAGGCACCAAAGTGACAATGGGTTTGAAGGAAACTGTGGTGGTTCTCTGATTAAGAGACTGGATGAGATAGGGGATTCAATGAGGAATCTCATGGTTGTTCTAAACCAACTATCAAGGAGTCATGATCATCCACTTCAACCTTGGTGAGTTCTCTAATGCATCATGTACAATATGACCAACTCGATGTGGAAATTCAGGTAATAATTATTAAGGTAACTATTAGGGTTTATATAATCCTTACTTTTGAGGTAATTATGGGTTATTATTTGTTCTGATGGAAAATGAAAGGCATGAGATAAACTTGAGGTTAAAATATGTTATGATCATCTTTGAAGATTTTATCTCATTTTGGGGAATGTTTTAAGAATTATATAGTTTTGGAAAAAGGACAACACGCAGACCGTGTGACTACCCGTCCCGTCGGACAAAGCTGCGGGAATCGAACCCACAACCAAAGTGTGACAGGTATTTATCGCCTACCACTGGACTACGTGAAGTCCCTGGTTAGTTTGACTGATTATTTTTAGTTATATGATTTTATGAATTAAGAGTAAATTGATTTTGGGTTATTTAAGAAAATTATTAACCTATCATGGAGGATATGTGATTAGGTTAATTACTTATCAATATGAGACTTTAGGAGCAACTAATGTTGTTTGGAGATAAATGTTAGAATTTAACATGGAAGACTATGTGACTAAATCCTTCAAATATTTGGGTTTCAATCTTATATTGGTTTACTTTGAATAATTTTATGGACAAATTGTTTATCGGATGGTCCTCGTTGAATTTGGGGTTTTGTTGGACAAATTTTGGAGATTAAGCATAGATTTTCTTTTTAAAGGGTTATCCTTTTCTGGATTATCTGACCTTGTACTAACCTTTTTGTTTTTGGTTTTGGTTAAAGCCTAAAGACATGGGATGTATATAGTTCTCTTTTGTGGATTAGGTGATTCTCTGTAAGTTGATTATAGTACTCTTAATGCGAACAAGTCTCCCTAAATACTCGTCTTTTGGAAAAAATATGAGTTTGATTAAGGAATCTAGTAAAAGTTGAAAGTCAACATGATAAGTGATTATGTGTTCTTATGAATAAATTCCTCAATAAAAAGTAACTTAAAACAAAAATGTTTTCTATTAGCTTTTCCTACTGGGGAATCGAATACCGTTTAACCCATCACAAGTTTGTGATTTTCTCATTGTTAACTTTCTCCTTGACATGTTTACTATCACTCTCACTCAAGAACATGACCCTTTCCTTTTTCTTCCATGTCCATGTTTTTCTACATGGAATCTTAGTATGGGTTAACTCGGGTGACCTCTGTGCTTATCTTTATTTATTTTAAAGTGATTGTTTTACCGACTCTTGCTCCGATGTGGGACTTTCAAGGATGTTTCCAAGGTCAATTTTAAAAATTGCGAGGACGCAATTACCAAAAGGGGGGAAGGATGTAACACCCCAGGTAAATAAAGAAAATGACATTTTCATATTTATCCATATTTGAGAATAAAATATTGATATGACATTAAAGGGGACTCTATGCTCGATGGCGTACCCAACACGCAACATTGAGTTTCTTGGGAATCTTACGTTGCACTCTAATAATAAAATAATATTATTTTAAATGGTAGTTAACATGTAGCCGTTGCAATGACGGGAATGGATAGAAATAACTAAAATATGATTATGTATGTTTTTAAATGTTTTTACATTTATCCAATAAAGGATAGAGGCTTAAAATACGGAAAGAATTCAATTTTAGGCGTATATGCCATAGTTTTCACTAAAGGTTCACTTATCACCTTTTGATGTTGAACCATCATTAAATATAGTTTTGTTCACTCTTAAACATTATTTTGGACCAAATAAAACTCTTATTAAGAATCGGGACATCAAAATTTACTTTGTGTAAATTTTTTGTATCTTTCCGATAAAGTTCATTTTTTTAATGAATAGTGTAAAATGTTGTATTTTAATTCAAAACGTCTTTTTAATCTAATTTATTTATATGGTTAGATTATCTTTTTAATTGGTTTTAAAGTGAAATTATAATATATTTTTACCATTAAATCCAATAGTGGTCGTTGGAATTAATTTCACTTTGAAATCAGACTTAAACCAGTGTCAATCTTTTGATACTTATTGTTTCATAAAAACACGCTATTTGCTCTGACATTGGGAATTAAACATTAAATTAATTAATGTGACTTATATATTTTTAATTTCCTAAAATAGACTTCATTTTTGAATTTGTAATATCAAATATAGCTTAGGGTGAATTTTTGGTAATTTTCTGAAAAACTTCAATTTTTGATGAATAGTGAAACCACTAAGTGGTACTTATAAAAACTGAATTTTCCATTTAAATGAAATTTTTCCATCTTTGTGTTTTGAATTTCAAAAATCCAACATACATGGTTGTAATTAAGAAGTAAAATGTGGTTCAATGGAAAAAAATAATTTTTTTGGTGAATAGTAACTTATTAAGTTTTTTATCGCGATTAGTGGTAATTAGTGTAGTTTAAGGTAAAAATAATGCTTTAATAAAATGAGATGAGCTTGAAACATGTCCTAACCTCATTGGTTGTGTCATGGCCGACTAAGACAAGCCATGGGGAAACTTGGGGACCCCATGAAGCCACTTTTTTTGGAAAATGACATAAATAACTTTTATTTAATGTTAATGTAAAAAATGGCACAAACATGATATGGTTTACTAAAAAAAAATTAAATGGGGTTATATAAGTCATATTTTTGATTATAAATAGTCATTGTAAAGATAAAAAGACTTCCTACATCATAGTATTTTTTTTATAATATTTAGACATTAAATAAAATAAATTATTTATGACATAATAATGATGAAGTGATGACATCATTATTTGACGATTTAAATAAAATGGAATGATAATGTAAAATATATGAACTATACATGTCCAAAACTTATTGGATGGGTGGATTTCGTTCCCTTACCACCTTATCCACGAATTATATCAATGTGGGACCTTTTAAAAGAGAAACACATTTTCAAATAACGTAATATTTCTTTACTTTCCAAAAGTGCCCCTCCTCTCCCCTTATAAAAGGCCCCCACCTCTACCTCATTACACACACTCCTCAAGCCTTTGGCTCGTCCAAACCCTGCCCATTTACTCTCTCCACATCCCTATAATCATCCTAGAGTATTACCTTTGGGCATAATCCTTTCAATGTAATCCTTTAAGCTCAAATCAAAAGGAGTTACACTTTTAAAGGTAATTCTTTCTCTCTTGTTCATTTGTTTTATTTTTCTTCTCCAACCCCTTAACTCTTTTTATTTACTTCTTTTGTAACAACACAAGTATATTCAATATACTAGGATGTTGTTATAAGATTTATTAAAGCTACACTCTCACACAACTACATCAAATGGTTAAAGAACATATAGTTTCCGTGGCTGGCGAAATTCTGCCTCCCGAAACGAAGATCGTTCAATACTCATTTAACACCTTCAAAGGTGTCCATTATGATGTCACTATTTTTATATATGATATATAATATGTTTATTTTTTCCTTAATATTATGTTTTTTTTTTATTTTGGGCATACATTTATGGTTTCCATTATGGGTAAATGCGATATCTTCATTTTAGGAAGTGCGGACTACCACCCCCTCAAAGTGATTTGATTCGTTAAATACCATATGTGGGACGTATAAAGGATGGAACTATTATATTATATATGATATTATACTATAATTATAATATACCTTTATATAATTATTATTCCATTCTATAAAATACTAAATAGAAATGAAAGTAGCATTCATGCGTACGTACGGCTTACCGTCTCCATGAACGGTGCATTTCATTTCTTACCTCTAAATGATTATGTAATGTTATAAATGCATGCATGTAATGGATATATATTACATATATGATATATAAATCTTGAATACAATTCTGGATATAATAAAAATTTGGCCACATGAACAACATGTAATTGTAAGAAGTCCACTTTCGACTTAAGAACCAAATATCGGCAAAACAAATATTATTAACTTAAATGAGTACATAATGTTTATGACATGGTAATAAGTAATATAAAAGGAATAATGAACTTGAAAAAGGTTATTAAGGAAGTAGAAATTAACTCATGTTTATTATTCAGGAGATTAAAGAACGATCGAGTCAAGACGGATCCGAGGTAAGGGATCCTACTCCTCTCTTTCTTTTTAAGTACTCTTCTTTATGTCACTTCTTTTAAGGTCCTCTTTGTAATGTTGGGGGATGTTCTTTTATATTCCTATTTCTGTAAATTTTATTTTAATGTGATTATATACCATATTTGATCTAATCAATCTATATTTGGATGTTTTATGTGTCGCCGTTAGGCTGCCACGTTTTCGTAAGGGATTTTTCATCTCACTTTTATTCTCGTGAGATTTATGCTACATTTGCCAAAAATTCCATTGAGTGGTGTATGTACTGCCCATTATTCTACTCTTTGTGTAATATAAATTCGTTTATGAGTATTTACATCAATGATCTATTGTCCTTCTTTCATGGGGTGTATGTTTTGAAAGATACCCATGTCGGTAAGGGAACCTTTCACCCTCCTCTGTTTTTTAAAAGACTTCTTTTGTTGGGTCTTTTAATTTACATATTGTTATGTTGGGATATGTTCTCATATATCCTTATTGATGTATATTTTATGTCCACGTGATGAGATACACTTTTTATCTCTCATCAAATCATTTTGATGTGATGCCGTTAGGCTGTCAAGGGAACTTTTTAACCCAATTTCGATTTCTTTGGGTTCAACATGTAGTCATTGAATATGTCGTCCATTGAATATGTTTGAATGAACTTCTATTGTTTTACACTTAATATCTACTTATATTGGGTGTATATATATTTTTCACACATATTTTTGAGATTTCTTTTTCCTTAATTTAAGGATACCTTCTTTATAAGGGATTTCATCACATTTGACATTTCTATTGAGGCTTCATTGTTGTTATGCACCAAATCACTCTTATATGGTGTATATACTGTCCTTTGGTGTAATATATCATGAATCCATTTATTATCATGATATTATAATGTTCTGACTAAATTTTATTCCTCAATTATTTTACTCAAGTGTCACTAATTTTGGTAAAACCCCTTTAACCAAAATATCACTTTAAATGTTTTAATTATTTGTTCTTATTAATATCCATGTTTTCTAAATGGTTTTAAGGATTTATTTATATGGATATTAATGGTTTAAAATGTTAAAAGATTCAAGGTGGTATGGGACACTTTTATTCAAAAATCTCTTTATTAAATGTTCTAAATGGTTTTGGAAATGGGTTCTTTTTTAAGGGTTTCATTATTTCAATATACTAAAATGTTATATTGTGATTGAAATGTGGAAATGTTATGATTCCTTTATGCATGTTTTATGTGATACATTTATGTTATGGTTCTTGGGCATTGTTATGAAAATGGTTGGTTCTACGATAAACTAAGGGCGGGTGAGCCCGATATAGCTCTCCAATGCATTGGGTAACGCGAAGGAGTGAAACGTTAAGGTTTCTCTGAAGAGATTTATTTAATATACTGTGATGGGTATTCCAAATGTAACGAAGAGGGTTACTCCCTACGTAAGAATGTTATGAATGCCTCAAGTTACCTTTATGTCTTATGTTTTCTATGATTTATTCATGGTTTGATGAGGTATGTTAAAGTAACTATGATTTATGGGTAAACTATGATTTCATTCTTATGTATATATGAACTCATGTTTCCTTTACATATTTTTATAACCCTTACTGAGCTTTTTATGCTCATCCCACGTTTTTTAAAAATGATTTTCACAGGTCAAGGGAAAGGTACATGATGTGGTGATAGTGTCAAGGATGTGTCAAGAAAGAATCCATGATTTATTTTCAATATGCTTCCGTTGATGGGAAGAATGAATATTGTCTTTTATGTAACCACTTTGTTTAAATGTGGAATACAATGCATGTTTCATGATATAATTCACTAAAACACTAAACCTGAAAAGATCCTCAATGTGTAATCTTGTAATAACTCAAGATTAAGTACGGTTTAAGGCTGGGGCCTTATAAAAAGAATTAATATATTATCATATGGTGGCTCTCTAATGAAGTGGTATAATTCTTAACAATGCGATATCATTGAATTTTTAACATTTACCTCTTAAAAAACTCTTTAATTATAAAAATATAATAATTAAATTATCTCCTAAATTATTATTTATTATAATTTTATTTTACTTCCCATGATACATATTCACATTCATAAAAGGTGATACAAAAGCATCAATCATGTGTACGGTAGACTACTGCCTCACAATCCATTGAAATTCATTCTCCATTATCAATTATCATTGAATTTTTTAAAATTATATATTTATTTTATATGTGATATTTTTAAATATTTACTATTCTAGATTAATTATATCACATATTTCTTGTTATGTTCCATTCCATGAAGATATAATAATTTCACAAGAATATACAATAGACCACCCCCTCAGAAAGTAATGTGGGATGATTTTTTATTATCCTTTGCATAGAAGGTAATAAAGATAGATTTAATTAAAATATGTAACATATATGAAGAAAAATTACTCAATATGGATAATATAATATTTTATATTATCCTTTTTCGATTATTGAGAAAATGAAAACATCGTTCATCTGTATGCATGACCTACCATCTCAATGAAAAATGTAATTAATTTTATATATTTGAAATTAATGGATTAATATAAACTAATTTTCTTCTGAACACGTATTATATTTATATAATATTTATCATTAGTGAGATTATTAAATTATGAATTTATTAAAAGGACCAAAAATAAAAAACTTAAACACACATAAAAAACAATGTAGTATTACATGAAATGTGATTTTTAATACGAAATTGTTAATAAACGGGTAATAAAAGTTCATAAGTAAATTTTATATGTGTGATACATATTATTATATCTATATAATACAATTATAATAAATACATATTAATTATATCAAAGTTACAAAAATAAAAATTTTATGTCGAGACTTATGGTATGGGATTTTTGTATCACTTTATATTTATATGAGAAAGAAGTCATATCAACAATGTGTTTAATTTATGTGGTATATATACAAAACATGGATTTATGTTATAATTTTAAGAACATAAATAATAATTATTTACATAAATATATTTTATTTTATCGCAATCATGGGGTTTACAGTTCAAATATTACTAAAGTGATAACTAATTTTTTTTCAATTTTTCTTCTTTTGGAAATAAATTATGTTATACAACGATATTGTTTTATGAGGTGTATATACATACCCATTGAAAAAAAATATAAATAATCTTTTTAATATCATGATATTTTATTTTCAAATTAATGTTTTTATTTCATGGTTCTTATGATTCAAATGTTACCAATGTGGTAAGCGTTTGATGTTTTAATATCATTGTTTATTAGAATTTTTTTAATATTATGAATTTGCTGACGAAATATATTGATCTATTTATCATAATATTAATAAATGTTCATATAAATTATCTATTTATTGAAAATTCATATTGAAACTTAATTTTTCTCTTTCTATTCGTTAATGAAACCAAAGTGATTTTTTAGATGAAAACAAGTGTTAATTTTCACTTCCTTTAAAAAACCTTTTTCATCAATATTTATGTTTTACAAAAAACAATAATAATGTTTTCATGTTTGTTTATGATTTTATAGTTTCTATTTTATCCTATTTTTTCAAAATGAATAACATTTAATATTCATATCCTTTTTCTAAACAAGATCCTTTTTGATTTTAACCAGAAAAATAAAAGAATCATTAATATAATGTGTACAGTAGAAACATAGGATCTCGTCATCATGGAAAATCAATGATTTAAATATTATTTTATTATTTTTTATGTTATATTGAATTAATTTTTTTAAATGTACATTTTTAAAAAAAAAAATCTTCAATGTGAAATGTTAACTTTTATCAAGAAATGATATAAATTTTTTTAATGATTCCAATATATGGTTGTAATGTAATATTTAATTATTTTTTCAAAAAAATTATTATTTTTATTATTTTTTCATTAACGTTAAAAGAATATTCATCATGAATTTTTTTACATCATCTTTAAATTTTACATTACAGTTTAAAATAATTAGTTTCAATGAAATGGATTGTTAATATCCTCTATATTTTGGAAATGTATTTTCAATGTTTGAAGGGTATTTTCACCATGAAATGTTCCAAGATAGAATTATTAATATTTTTCCATATATGATGACATCCTTAGATGGTAATATTTATTTTGTAGGGATACAATCTGTTGATATCATTTTCATTATTTAGAGGGATGGTTTAGGATTATGATGAAGAGAATTTTCAAAACTAGTTTTGTTTCCCCAGTTTGTTCTCAGATGAATTTATGAGATGATTATTGAACCAATTTACATCCTATGGGTTATGAATATAAGAAATTTTTATGAAATATCTATCATTTATAGGGTTATTCTAGGATTAATGTTTTTGGAAAAATGATTATTTTGTATATATTATGATATGGTGAATGTTTTACGATCTCGTGAAACACATGTGTATGAATTAGATGAATAATGGAAGCAATACTTACCACCAATTAATTGGAAAATGTTTTATATCTCATGTTATAATAGTGGGAAACATTTTTATGGCTTTCTTCTAATATAGGAAATATTTTTTTGGGATTTATCCTTAATGTTAAATATGTAATGAGGAATAATCCACTTTGATTATAATCATGGAATGTATAAATGAAATACAAAATAGATTCTATATCTAGGTATTTGGATAAAATATTATGAAATGAGATTTTGTTTCGTGAATTATGATGAATTTACAAAATAATGTATCATTTATTTTGGAATGGGAATTCATGATATCACGAGTCATGTTTTTGACCTATAACAAGTTATGAATGAACATTTATTTTTATCCTCATAATTTCATACAATTGTTCTTTTATTATTCATACATATACTCTTAAATTTATATCCACCATGTTTACCATTATTAGTCATTAGGGAAAACCCATTTATATGTTACTTTCCACAAGGTAATGAAGAAATGTAATATATATGATATATCTTTGATGGGTGATAATTATAAAGAAGATATTTGGGAGTGTTGTTGTACATTTATAAGCTCGTTTTTTATATTTCTATATTTCACAATACAGAATACCTTCATGATATATAGGTATGGATTTTTGTATGAATTGATATGTTTTTTATCCATTGGAAGATAGGGTGAGAAAACATCAGTGAGAACCCATGTGATTGTAATATGTAAACAAAAACTTCCTAAATTTATATTATGGAAGATATTATAAGGATTAACTTTACAAACATCCAATTCTAGATACTCATGTGATACATAGTGCACAACAAAAAGACCTATTGTGAACTTTGTTTGAATTTTTTTGGGGAATTAATTTGGTTATTTCACATTTTCATTAAAAACAATAATTAATGGATTTAAAATATGGTGTCCAAGAATGAAATAGGTTATATATAAGGATAAATAGATCTAAAACTCAATGTAATTTTTTAGACATCTAATAAGACATTTTTCCTAATTATTTTGTTTTCCAAAATGATTAATGTTTCCTACAATACTCTTTATGGTTTTATTCAACTATTGGAACTAGAAAGAGTGAATTTGGCATTTAATGTGATAAAAATTGTATTGATGAAAATAAAAATTCGATAAAGACTGATGATATAGAAATTTTGATTATTCCAAGTCATTTTTCATGATATATGACTATCAAATTTCACCCTAACCATCTCACTAGATCACCGAATAAGAAAACAATATATTTCCTAGAGATAATGTTGATGATACTATGTAGGAAATAAGGTATATTATCATATAAGTAGAAAATGTGGTAAGAATAAATCATCGAAATACTACAATGTAATTAGAAGATGTTTTATAGGTGGAGAATAAGAGACAAAGGTATGTTATTTTTTAAGAAGAATTAAAAACTTAATTGACAGAATGAATAAAAATAATAGTTTTGAAATAGAATCATCAATGACAGAATGGTTTAAATTTTTAATGTAGTGGAACTAGTTGAATTAATATCGTAATGGGAATTCTCATGAATAGAATTATATAAATTGTGTGAGTAATGATTATACCTAATATAATGAATAGAATATAAATGAAATTTAAATGTTGATTGTTGTTCTAATGTTGATTTTTATTTTAATACAAATAAGAATGATTACAGTGTGATTGGGGAATGTTAAGACTAAATTAGTATTTCATATTTTTTAACAATATATTAATAAATATTATGATGAATCATAATTAACATTTTATGAATAACCTCGAATGATTGAAATGATTAATAATTGTAATTAAATACTTTTATATATAAATAATGTAATATATATAATGATTTATATATATAAGAAATGAATTAAGGATTATCTACAATATATAAAATGTTACAAATGAACAATAAGATTTATTTAATGGTAAAGTGATATTTTACAAAAAAAAATATTTAATGGAAGATAATGCTTAATATTCCCATATTGTTTTGTTAATATAGATTATTATAGACAAATATATTACATACTTGCATAATATAAATGTGATAGTATTGATGAACATGGTACTGAATAATGATTCTATGAAAAAAGTATTTTATATTATCATTTATGGAGTTTTCAATATTTTTTTATTTATTGAGTATATTGAATGATATATTATTTTATAAAATGAATCAGGAAGAATATATTTTTTCATTAATTTTTTTTTAAGTTTTTTTGGTTACTACCATGCTTCTTGATAATATATAACCAAGGTATTCAAATATAAGGCATGTGATCATTCATATATATATAATGATATTTTTTAAAATAATGTTTTATTAATTATTGATTTTTATTTAAATTATTAATATGTTTTTAATTTGGGATGTTTTATATGTTTAAATATTTAGGTAATAATTTTAATTTAACTTAGCTTAATTTTTTATTGACTATTGATTTACTTTCACGATTTCAAAATTTATGATTACTATATAACAGGTTATAACCATTTGTTTATTTGACAATAATATAGATACAATGAAAAAATTATAATTCTAATAGGGTTATTATTATTCGTTAGTGCTTGAGGAATGAAAAATTATTATCATATAGTATGATTGTATGTGTAAATCGATCGAATAATAACCAAAGGATGAGATTGTTATTATGAAATGTAATGAGATCAAGAAAGAATATTTTGCCCTGAAAATTCCACAACATTAAGAAAATGATATTCAAATAAACAATCTATACATGAATCAACATTTATTCTCAGTGAATGGAAATTTATAAAATCAAACATTTAGGTATTTTTATTTATTAGGTTTATCCTAACCATATTCTCTATCACTCTCAATTTTTATTTGGGGATTAAATTTCTATTATATGTCCATATTTCAACTTCGCCACCATATTATCCTATTTGGGAACCTATTTATTTGATGGACTGAGTTTTTTCACTCCCTATATTCGTGATGATATTTAATTAACCAATTATATAACATGAGGTTTCAATGAATTAATTTTCAAATGTTATACTCTTTATTATCAATATTAAGTAACAATTACAGTGAAACAATTTATTTAATGGGTTAGAATGTATCTCCTAGAGATTTTATACTATAATTTTTTTGAATAATTATTTTGTTGATATCATGGATTTTACTTAACACCATGTCTAAAAATATTTAGAAGAAACATAATGTTTAGGATGAGTTACATGCAACATCGAGCATAAACAAATCATAATATGAAATAATTTTTTTTAATATGATAGTTAACATGGTGAAATTATAACGCAGGTTATAAATCCAGATAAATAAATTATTAAAATATATGTTTTGTGCATATATAAAATGAATTATATGGTCACTAGTTTATTATGAATGAAAATAAAAACCATTTGAAAATAATGGATATATTTTTTTCTAGAATACTATTTTATATGGGAAAACACATTTTATATAATTTAATTAAATAAATAAATTATAGATAATTATAATTAAATTTATATATTATATATTATTTAAAATTGTTGACATTCATATTGTGTTATGTCTATATATGAGATAAGTAGAAATCAACCTTCCACTTAAAAACTCTATTTTTCTAAAAAACAATTATATCACATTTTGCACAGTCATTTCTGAATTAATTATTTCCCCCTTTTGAAAATTTAATTGAATACTAAAACATAATTTCGTAAATCATCAAATAAAAAATATCATGGTGGGAAATTTTTGGAATTTTTTAAATAGTTATATGTTTAGTGAATTCTAAAAATACGATTTCTTTTTAAAAAATAACCTTTTAATTAAAAGAGTATAATAAATATTTACTATTTAAATATATTAACCAAAATTAAATTATTTATATATTAATCTAATATCTTTGATTTTACTATATATCTAATTTTAATTATTAAATTAAAAAATTATAATAGTTTTTAAATTCTCCCTTTGTATAACGACTTTTTCATCAGGTCTGTGTGTTGGATTTTATTTTTTTTTTCAAATTATAGGATTGGAATGTAGAATACATGGTTACATATTTTTAATTATAATTTAACTTAAAATATAATATGTTCAGAATAATTTTTTAAAACAGAATAGTAAAAACCAATTTTATTATTTATTAAGTTTAAGGTTAAAAGAGTTTTACCGAGTGGTTAAAATATAATGATATGTAGAAAATTAAAATAAAAACATGTATAAATCCTATTGAATAGAAATAAATCAATATTATACATCCCAATATATTATATAGGTTGATATTTAAAATTTCTTCATGTGAACAACTTAGCTGTTCTGGAGTCTTTTTTAGAGACGTCCATGTAGTTTCCAAGTGTGTTCTTTTCGACACAAATAAAAGGACATCTCCACTCCATTGTTATTCATAACCAAAATATTGTTTTATATTTTTTATTAAATACACTAAAACAATCCATAATTTTCTTAAAATAATCTAGATTTATTATTTGATTAGTAAACCCCCTATTATAGACTTTTGTGTAAACCTACGAAGGTTCTTTGAAAAAGAGGATTAAATATTACCATTGAATTATTATTTTATTTATCCACTCTCCTAATTAAAATAATCATAAATAATGATGATTTAATAAAACCATTAACTCATATATTCATTGATGTTATACAGTTAATATAGTAACCTATATTCATCTCCCAATTAATAAAATGGGAAAAAAATATTGATCGTGTATACAAATGACTGCCACCTTGAAAAATGATTCCAATTATTTTATTAAAAATTCTCATGTATTATTGTAATTATATAGATAATTTTTATATATGATTCAAATATATTTAAAATGGATATCATTTTATAATAATGATATCAAATATTGATTCATAATTTCCACCATATATGGATATCATATTATCACTCATGTCTACTGTGGAACTCTCCCTCACAATGTGATGTTATATGAATTTTATATATGAATTACATAGAAGTTAACATGAAAAAGAATATAATGATTAAATTTAATATCTATTATCAAAATCATTCTATATAATTAATATATTATTTATCTTTATTTCATTTCAATTTTCTACGAAATGGATACATCGTTCTTCATATATTCATCATATTATCCCCATCAATGGTGTACTATATTTTATATAACATACATTAATAGATTAATAAAAAAATTATAATGATTATATATTTTATTTATATATAGTTTATCAATATGAATCTAAGGAGAAAAATATCAACATATAAGCACTGAAAATAAGAAATCAAAAAGTCAACAAAAATGAAGGAGTTGTTACCCAAAACCTAATTTCAATATAGAATTGGAAATTAAATTGTAGTAAAATAACAGTATAAAATGAAATATTTTATGATAAATTTTGTAATGGTTTCATAGTATATTTATTATTAACTAATATTTGATATATATTAGTTAAAAAAGTTTAATAAGGATGTTGAGATATAAGTTAATGGATAGCCATCTCACATTTATTTATTATGAGACACAAGCCATAATCACCATGAGTTTATAAAATGTGATGTACATTTCTCCTATATTTTTAATTTATGATTATTGAAATGAAATTTATGGGTATTTAAAAATTAGTTCTATGATTATTTTTTCATGGGGTTTGTGGAAAAAATGTCACTAATGTATTAATATATATTTTTCGCAATTTTTCATCTTTGGTACATGTGTTCTGTTTTGACCCTATATTTATTTAAGAGGTTTATATAATGTAATTTTGATATGTAAAATCACTTATGTATTTAATTCTCGTGATATTTTATTATTCTCTTAAATGTATTCATTCATGGGGATTGTGATTCGAAATGTAACACATATGTAAGTGTTTTCTATTATAATCGTTGTGTTCATCGGTACTGTTTATGATAAAAATTTCCATGATAAAATATTATGATCTATTTATAATTTAATTTATGAAACCTTCAATCATATGTTTGTTTAATTTTAATAAAAATTTTCCCATAACATTCCTCTATTTATTCAGTAATGATTTCAAAGAAAAATTAATGAAAATCACTTTATTTCTCTCTTTAGGATAAAATATATTTTATTATATATCCATTTTTTTAAAAAAATATAAAATGTAATTATATGATTATATGACTGTTTATATTCATTTTTACTATTTGTTACTACAAAATATTTTTTAAATGAATTGTTCTTGTCATCTTTCAAAGAATGGTTTTTTTAATTTTATCAAAAAAATGAAAATAACATTGTTTTTATGTTTTTTTTATGAAAATAATTTTCTACCACTAGGACCATTATGGGTTTCAAATATTCTATAATAAGATTTAAATATTATTTTCAATGAAAATTATTTATAAATATTTTTCATTTTAAAATGTAATTTTCAAAGTGAAAATGTTATATCAAATGAGATATTTTTTAATTTATCATTAAATATTATATTATATATTTCCTAGATAATTTTCAATAAAAAATTTTTTCAAACATTTGTGTGTATTAATTTTTTTTTGAAATTTAAAATGACAATTTTCCAAAAAAACATTGTTTAAAATGATCTATAAATATTCTTGTATATGTTTCCTATGGAATTTTTCAATGAATTTTTTTTGAATGACCTTTATATTATAAAACGTGATTTTCAAATTTGAAAAATGATTTTACATAAGAAACGTCCAAAAAAATATTTTAAAATAATTTTTCATAACAAAATAAATCCATTGATGTAATAATATATGTAATGGGGATATGATCCAATGATACCATTATTTTTATCTCTCCAAATTCTTTATGATTATGTTGAGGATATTTTTATGAAACATGTTTCTATTTACAATGGTTATACTATGATAAATTGGTGAGATATTTATGAAACCTTCCTCATTTATCTATCTTAGGATATGATGAAATTATTATGAAACCCATTAAATTAAAATGAAATATTATAAGATGAAATCTATGTGAATATTATTTATTTTCTATTGTCTATTATATAGTTAATGTTTTATGATAACATGAAAAAAAATGTTTGTATAATGTGAATGGTGTAATTATATTACCATGAAATACATTGCTTAAATCATTATATCTCATGATATGACATTGAGAAATAGTATTAATAGCATTATCAATAATGGGATATATTATGATGGTCTTGATCCATTCTATAGAATAGGTTATGATTCCTGATCCACAATGTTTGATGATCATGGTAGTTAACTACGACAAATTAAATAGTTTTTACACCTATATTGGTGCCAAACTTTTATGACATGATCATATGGATCAGGAATTAAGATTATTTAAAACACTTATGAATCTGGCCTTTGGTAATATTAATTCATTATTCAATTAATCATGTTTATTATCTATAATAAGTTGTGTATGAACATTGTTATTCATGTTCGTATTCTCAATAATATATGATTATATTATGTTTTCATGTGAAAATATTGTGATATATCTCATGTTTTGAAATATTGTTCAAATTTGGACACACATTATAATGTTTTATTTTATCAAGGTATGTAAAATGGTATTATATAAATAAGTTATTAAAGGGTACTAATTTTAAGGAACTTAGTGGGAGATGATTATGATAACTTATAGATGTGTTATTGTTTTATATTTATATAGGAAATAAACTTTACAACCCTCATGAATTCATTTTTGTAATGTACTAAAAATAAATCATAAATGATAAAATATCTACGTATGGAAATGACGTGTCATATTAGACTCCCTAAAAAACATTTTATTCTTGGTAATAGTAGGCATGTTATAGAATTATTAATGGACCAAATAAATCTTTTTTTCTATCCCTAATACTTCATTGTACTAAAAAATCTATTAATGAAATATTTTCTATTGTATATATCATAGAGACATTTCATTTAGGACATTTCATTCATCATACATTGAGTCAAAAAAAATAAACTTTACGAACAAAAAATTTAATAAAATATATTCATATCAATCTTCACATTAAAATTCATATTAGATTTCCCAATTTCAATATTTTTTATTTTCGGCATGTGATGTTCATGTTCATAGGTTTTCTACATTTTTATCTCTATAATTTCTATAATTCTATAATCCAATCATTTCATCCTTCTATTTATATATTAACAACAATTTTATGACATATTTATCTGCAATAAAGGTTATATTCCACCATATAAAGAACATAATTGATTTTAATATACTACAAAATTTCAAATAGAATTCTGAAATGTAGATAAAAATTAAATATTTAAATTTCATTTTTTTCCAAATTTTGTATAATAAAGTCAAAATAATTTTAACCAAACCTAATAATATCAATCATATTGATGTTAAGAATTATTTAATCTTAAAAGAACTTCATTAAATATTATGTTTACTGTATAAAACATAATTTATCTTCTCTAATAAATGATTAATTATTAATTATTGATTGTTTAACATTCTTCTATTTTTTGTAATATTATATTATTATGTCATCTCTTATAGAAAATATGTTATTTCCCTCTTCATAATTAATTCTATTTCATTTTATTATTCTAAATATTCATATATAAATTCATTAGATGAAAAAAATTATCATTAAATTTCAAAAAAAAATTTCTTCACAATCAGTATCTATAGAATTCATAAATCGCATTCACTATCACCAACATTACCTTACATAAAAATGAAGTTTCTTATTTGAAATTTAGTTAAATTCATAGAATTCTCTTATGAAGAATCCATTGACCTCTTGGATTTCATATTTGATAAATTTAAATTCATAAGATTTTTCTCATAAATTTAATATTTATTTTATTGATATTGTGTAGTTGTTTGTGAAATTACCCATATCCCTAATAATGAAAATCATGAAATTGATATTATCATGATAGTATCCTTCCCATATATAATTTTTCATTATATAAGGGAAATAAATTCATTAAAATTATCCTTAAAATTATCACTAGAGACTGGTCTTCTTGTATCATCTTCTTCATCAAAAATCATCATTGAAATTATAATTTTTATGGAATCAAAATAATTAATATTTTCAAGATTTCCATTTTTGTTGAAAAAATATCACTTCTCATGACATAATATTTGAAAATAATATCTATGTAATCAGATATTATTTCAAATGGATCCTTATCTTATATATATTAACATTTTGATAAATCATGTAATATAGGATATAGAATTACATCACTTCTAAATTATACTCTTACAACTAATCAACAAAAACATTGATCATGGTTACAACTTCATTATCTGTTACTAAGAACCCGTCAATACCATTATCATTTGGAATCAAAATATGTTTGTATATAAGCCTCTATTTCTAAAAAATTTCTAAAATCACATTGGGTTTCATTCAAATATAATATATAGTTTTTCTCAAATAACATTTTTTTTATTACATTGATATTAGGAAACTAACACTATGAAAGATAATGGTAAATAAAATTTCTATATCCATAATCATTCTCAATATTCCTATTATGCACCTCTATTTTGGAAGAACTACTAACACATAGATGAAAGCATTCATTTTCAACCTCCAATGAATAATAAAGGATATATAAAATGGATGGGTACTTCATGTCCTTATATTATATTGAACATTACCTCCAGATGATGAATCAACAATGTTTTTTATTGACTATACATTAATAATTTAAGATATTTGGATTGAGTGAAAACTTCATAAAAAAATAGACATTAAAACCCAAAATATAATTATCCAATGACAAATGAAGGGATCCTAGTGCTATAATACTAGTTATGTCACCATGAACATGATCTTTGGGAGATAACCAAGTGGTGGTGAATCATAGTTATTTTTTATTTATTATTTCATTTTAACATTCTTTCCCACTTAATAATATGAGGTTTGTTACTATACACTCACAAATTTAAGCACATAATAGATAAAATTATATAATTATTTATAAATATAACATAATAATCTGGGATCTCTAGTACATGGGTGATATATATGTTTCTGATATCACACTATCCACTAGTGAAATTTTTTTAGTATGTGTTAGTCATCTATAATCCAAAAAATCTTGTTAGACTGTCTCTTGAATATGATTAAATGAAGGACTTGTTTTACGTGGATATTATATTATAGTTTAGTAGATATGTCTTCCACCAAATACTTATTGTAATGTTATTGAGTGTATATTTCCCTTCTTTATGTTGTATAAATTCTTATTAGTAATAAAAACATTAGTTTAAATGAAAATCACTAGAAGAAGAAACTCTTGTCTACATCATCATCAAAAATTCTTATAATCAATGTATAAATCATGTAAACCTCTTATATAGAGGTATTTATTATCCACATATGGTCTATAGTACATCAACTAATTTCATAATTAAACAAATTTGTTATATGGATAGGTGTTTAGACCTTGTAAAAACTAACATTGAAAATATGACTAGTAAGGGGACTATGAGATAGGATAATGGGGCCTTCAATCCCTGTAATTTATTTGAATCCATAGAGTATCTATTGCATTAAATTATTGTGGGTCTACAATATCGTGGGTTAACACATAGAAGAGGTTTGTAATTACCTCACTGGATAAGGGGTTTGTTTTTTATCTTTTATTATATGCTTTAAAGGCTTAATAAATTATAAATATATAAATAAAATAGAAATCTAAATCATTAAATCAAATGGGAGAATATATTTTTTTATACTCTCTATACAAAAAAACATAATGAATATATCATATATCCTTATTAAATAATGTTCTTGATGATATTTTGTAATATTTATTTATAGTTCCTTCATGAAATAATCCTTTATTATTTCTCCTACATTACATATCTATTTAAAAAATTAAATAAATAATTGTTTTAAAATATATGTCTTATTATAGTCTTCAACCTGTAATAAGAGAGTTAAAAATAATTTATATTGAATTCACATACCGATGTAGCCACATGTCCATCATGGCATTCAAATTATCATTGTCTTAATTTATTCATAAAGATTTCAGGAAGAAATAACTTATAATAACCATACAAGTTAAATTTACTAAAAATTATTCTTGTAACTAATTCTTATAAAACATTACAAAACAAAAATGCTTTTTAGGATGTGAGAATCCTTTTATTCCATAAATATGAATATTTTTACTCATGATATTTAAACCATATAGATCAGATTTTCTATTATCCGATTCAATTCGAAAATCACATCATTGATCTCGATGTATATTTGTGACATTTCATACAATAATAACTAACTCATCCCACATAACCCAATTTATTTTTATGATACATTAAATGAGTTTCAATTAAATATGAATTAATGAATTTATTCCATAATTCATCTCAAAATATAACATTAATTCTGTAAAAACCCAAATCATTTTTTATGTATAAATTGGTTCTTATAATAAATATATTTCCCTAACCAATGTCATGCTGATATTAATTCATAATTCATAGTATATAGATTTTTATTATAATAATATGTATGAACCAATACCACTTACACTGATATCCCTCACATATATTTTAATATTTGGGATATGGACTCTAACATGGATTTCCATACACCCAATCATCATTAGTAACAAATTTTCATACATATTAATGTTCTTATATGTAGACAATGTAATATTTTTATATTAAAATGGTATACTCTAGATTAATTCCAAACTAATTTATAAAAACTCTTGTAACAATAAAATAATATAAAAAATAAAATTATATGGTAACTTTTATTTCCTGAAATTTTCAATTTGACATACACATTGACAAAAAAATATTACTAACTAACTATACTCACTTTATCCTTCAAAATTTTTATTCCCTATAATATTACCACATTGAAGATAAAAAATTCATTTTTAAAACAAAAATTCATTTTTATAGATCTTAAATAATCATCCCATATTCTAAAAAATACTTAAACTCATGAATTATTCTGTGTAATACCCCACTTCTTATTTTCTGTTTCAACCATTGAACACTATTCAATATTAAAATTATAACACTTATCAGTTAATATTAATTAAATAATTTTATACATAAATTACCAAAATTGATTTAAGTAACAAGAATATAAAATAATGATATCAAGTTACCCCTAAAATCAACAATTTATATTTGAACTATTCAAACATGATTTTCTTGATTACCTTTGACGAAATGATTCAACATGAAAATAAATTTAAGATGAAATTTTTTACAAATACTCAATTAAATACAATATTTTATAATCAACACATCTTTAATTTTTTTTTCATCATCAATTTTTGTTTTCTTCGAATATACCGATTTACCCATGTTACCCATAAAAAAACTACATTCACAATAATAAACTATTAAAATAGTTCACACATAAAGACTACTAAATTAATAACTTACCCCTTTATAAAAGAGTCTTTAAATATATAATCCATCTTATATGAAACACATATTAATTGATACTCCCCATATTAATATTCACCCATTTTTAGAAAACCCTATGAATATTCACATAAAGAATGATATATTTTGTCCCTTCATTTCCAAAAATTTGAGAATAACATCAAAAGACAAAGTGATAGGGGAAACTACATTTACATGATCCTGATATGAGTGGTGTTTAACTCCCTCCACAATACTCTTATTTTTAAAGGAATCTTTATATAATAGATTTGATAAGACACCAAATAGTTTCAAATTTATTGGAATAGAATGTTGATTTAAATGATTTCAATTAAAAATCACTTTTTTAATGTTATATTTGACATCAATTGGATTCATAGTTGAAAATTGAACATTAATTTTTGGTAAATTTTTATCACATTGATTATCACATACATATATAAATTACACATACATTTCAACAATGTGATCATTCAACTAGTTCTTTTTCAACATTAGTTAGGTTATGGAATGATTGGTAGAAACATATTATTCATCTATAGTGATCAAGGTAACATTATTATACTCATTTTAACGCATTTAGTAAAAACTATCTCATTGGAATAAATCATCATTAGATGTGTAAATCATATCATCAACACAACATTCCATGTTCTCAATTGTGTAAAAAATATACCATCCCTTAAAAATAATTTTCAATCAAAAACATATCATACCATTGATAAATATAAGTATCATCTATGATACACTAAAATTAGAATCTTTTTGTTATCAATGATACATACCACAATATGAAATAAAATATAACAAATTTGGGATATAGGTTATTAATTATATAAATAATTCAATAAGATTTTTTATCTTCCCAAGATCAAATACATTTATTTTTTATCTTTAGAGGGATTTTATCCCCTAAAACAAGATTAGAAGTATGTTTTGAGTCCTCAATATTTATCTTTATTAAGAGTTCCGTAGGATATATTTCTCCAAAAAATTTGAAATTTCTCATGGGAAATATATATGATAAGAATGTACCTCACCACAAATAGAATGTAAATTTAAAATAATTCAATAAACACTTTGGAAAACATCACATAAAAAATATTATTATTTCCAAAGCATATGAAATCTTCTAAATAAATAGTAAAAATAAGATAGAAAACTAGATGATCCTTAATGTATAATTTTTTTAAGTATAGCCTTTTTGAAATTAAACATCTTTTATATAGAATCCAACATAGAATACCAATATTATAGGGATTATTTGACCCCAAATAAATCATTATATAACCTAATAAAATAATACAGATATTCAAAATGCTGGAAAACACTTTGTTATTCAATATAAAAGACATCATTTGACACATAATTGAGGATGTAATACATGATATTTATTTTAAAATTCATATAATGCCTTTGGGAAACAATTAAAAAAAAATCAATGGTTTAAATCCTCAAAACTAGTGTAATGTAAATATTAATATTCTAAAACATCTAAAATTAAATTTCCTTTACATTAATATATTTCACAATTTACTAGAAATTTACCTTTTCTCATTCAACATGTTTTAAAACATCGCTTATATCCTAATGACATAACAGTCATTGGGATCAGGTACAACAACCCAATACTCATTCACCAGGATCATGTATTATTACTCATTCATCAAACAAAACATATATAGATTTTTAACTGATTCTTCCATATTAGTATCTTCAACATGACATAATGTTGTGGTATGAGATAATATAAATATAATTCATCATGTGTGTACCTGAAATATATAACATTCAATGATAATTTACAATCAAACCAGCCTCCACTGATTTTATATAGGGAATATTATTATTCTACATCACTTGAAAGGTAGGAATATTCACATCCATCCTATAAATAAGCTATATTTTCTTCTCTTTACAAATTTTCCTTGCGATTTTTATCATAAAAAGCAGAATATCACTTCTAAAAATTTATTAATCAAGTATAACTACAATATTATAATTTTATAAGTTCTTCATAAAATTACCATATGTTTTCCATACTATTTAATTAATATAGAATTTATAACATCCAAAATTAAAAATATATCACTAAAATATTCCTATAACACCTTATTTTTTTAAAATTACCAATACTTATTTTACCATAATAACACAGGGGATTTGAAACACACAATGATACTTAAGTCGTTGAATTTTTGATTAGTATATAATATATAGTTATTAATAATTATTAATCCCATGTAAGAAATGGTTTGAAATGTGAAATACTACACTAATAACTTTTATCTAAAGCTTTTAAGATGTATCATGGTCGACCCGTAAAGTATGATTGACCACTAAGAATATATTATACTTTTTTATTGATTATTTTTTAAGGTTTATGATGAAGTAATCTAATATAAATATCTATTATTCTCAAGAGAATTATAAAAATTCCAATTTTCATACATATGTATATTTTATCTTAATATTATTATTGAAACAAAAATTACTCTCCTTTTATACACTTCTTCATAAATTTTTCAAAATTAAAAAGGACTCATACCTATGATTCATTAACATTAAAATTATTTATAAGAATATAAGTAAAAATTTACAACTCTCCATTTGTGTATTTTTTTCATCATTATACATTAAATAGATGATTAATGAAATATAAATTATTATTATTACGTGTAATTTCATTATCACCCCAAGACTTTTATAATACGACTATATTTTTTTATAATTTATAAAACATACCAAAAAATTCTAAAAGGAACCAAATAATATTATTAATTGTTGATTGTTATAACTTACTAATTTACTTGTAAGTAATTAATATAATAAAATTAACTATGAAAAAAATGATTTTCTAGAAAAATTTCTTTTTATCAAGTGAAAGATGATATTAATATTTTTAAATTTTAGATATTATATTTGATAAAAATAATATCATTATTTGAATCCTTATATCATGATTTTCTTAGTGTGGTTTTGGTTATTTTTTTAGAGGATTGAATTTCCATTGAATTTAAGAAGTACAGTTTCTTTTAAAAACGATTAATAATTTACTTCAATTTAAATTCCCCATTATTCATTGAATATGATCATAAATTAAAATTTTCTATTTTATTTATAAATAATGTATTATTTACAAATGAACTTTTATTGTGTTCAATTATTTTATATGTTCAATGTTTTCATAAATATGATTTTTTTATAAAAATTATGTTTCATTTTGAATTTAAAAAATGTACGAAAAAAATTATATTAATTATATTAATTAAATTTTATGAATTATTATATTTATATTTATTCATAATCAAATATTTCTCTTTTATTTAATTTTTGAGTTTTTGTTAAATTAGTTTTATTTTTTGAGATTAGTAAAAAAATATAGTATTTATGAAATAAAATTTATTTAAGGATATCCACAAAAAAAACCTGTTACTAAAAAATTATTAATTTTAGGTAATGGATAATTTATGAAAATATAATAAAAATATAATAAAAAAAATTTAATTAATAAAATTCTGAATTTATTTTCATATAAATATGAAAAACATTTTTAGTGCTGACAGAGTGCATACGCAGGTGTGGAAAAGTAAAATTTTGAGTTTGAAATATATTTTATGAGATTGAATATTTATCATAAAAAAATGGTTATTAAATATGAATTATTATATATGGTATTTATGAATATATATTAATTATTTATTTATAAATCGAGTAACTTATTCAAATTTTTTTTTTGAATGCTTGTGTAATGTTAAAATAGTAAAAATATCAAATTATATATGTATCCATGATATATTTGTTAGTAAATACGAATATATAATGAATATCATGGTTTATGTACACCTTAATTTATTTATATTTGTGATGGAGATTTATTTTTTAGTATTAGTGATGATATAATTGCCATAAATTCATTCAAAATATCGACACCAAAATTATTAATGTTATTTGAAAACAAAATAAATGAAAAAGATTTTATTAAAAGTAGTACAATTAGGGTGATTTATTAATTTTTAATGAATTTGTTGATAAATATGATATATTATTTATTTGGGAAAATATTTTCATATAATTCCATCTATTTCATGGTGTCAATTTTATAAATTAAAATGAATACTAAAAAATGAAATAAATAATATTTTGTAATATTAATATTTTATTAAATTAATAGAAAACATTAAATTCATGAAATTTTACATGTTTCACTAAACATGGATTAAAATTTCCTAAATCATCCATTCATGAGGCAATTTTCACCTTTTATCTAAAATTAAAACCCATTGAAATTGAATGATATGTTAACGTTATGATGTTTAAAATTACTTAATGAAGCGGCTAAACCAAAATCAATGTTTTAAAATTATAATAAAACAATTATATTGTAACATCCTAGGTAAATAATGAATAAAACATTTTCGTATTTATTAATATTTACAAATTAAATATTAATTTTACTATAAATGGGTTGCTATGTTCGAGAGCGTACCCGATGTGCAACGATGAGTTCCTTTGAAAACATATGTTTCACACTAGTAATATAATATTATCATTTTAAATGGTAGTTAACATGTAGCTTTTCTATTGGCAGGAATGGATAGAAATAACTAAAATATGATTATATATGTTTTTTAAATGTTTTTACATTTATCTAATAAAAGATAAAGGCTTAAAATATGGAACGAATTCAATTTTAGGTGTATATGCCCTAGTTTTCACTAAAGGTTCACTTATCGCCTTTTGATGGAGAACCATCATTAAATATAGTTTTGATCAATCTTATAAATTCTATTGGACAAAATATAACTCTTCTTTAGAACCGGGACATCAAAATTTACTTTGTATAAATTTTTGGTATCTTTCCGATAAAGTTCATTTTTTTAATGAATAGTGTAAAATGTTGTATTTGAATTCAAAACCTCTTTTTAATCGAATTTATTTATATGATTTTATTATCATTTGAATTGGTTTTAAAGTGAAATTAGAAAATATTTTTACCATTAAATCCAATAGTGGTCGTTGGAATTAATTTCACTTTGAAATCGAACTTAAACTAGTGTCAATCTTTTGATACTTATTGTTTCATAAAAACACGCTATTTGTCATGACAGCGGGAATTAATTATTAAATTAATTAATGTGACTTATATGTTTTAAATTTTGTAAAATATACTTCATTTTTGAATTCAGAATATCAAATATAGCTTAGGGTTATTTTTTGATATTTTTCTGAAAAACTTCAATTTTTTGATGAATAGTGAAACCACTAAGTGGTACTTATAAAAATTGATTTTTCATTTAAATGAAATTTTACCACTTCTGTGTTTTGAATTTCAAAAATCTAACATACAGGGTTGTAATTAAGAAGTAAAATGTGGTTCAATTAGATTAAAATAATTTTTTTGGGGAATTGTAACTTATTATGTTTTTTATCGTGATTAGAGGTATTTAGTGTAGTTTAAGGTAAAAATAATGTTCTAATAATATGAGATGATCTTGACACATGTACTACCCTTATTGGATGTGTCATGGACGACAAATAAAATCCATGGGTCAACTTGGGGACCCCATGAAGCCACTTTGGTTGGAAAATGACATAAATACCTTTTATTTAATGTTAAAATAAAAAATGACGCAAACATGAAATGTTTTACTAAAAAAAATTACATGGGGTTATACAAGTCATATTTTTGACTATAAATAGTCATTGGAAATATAAAAAGATTTCATACATCATAGTATTTGTTTTGTAATTTTTAGACATTAAATAAATTAAATTATTTATGACATCATGATGATGCAACGATGACCTCATTATTTAACGATTTAAATAAAATGGAATTATAATGTAAAATCAAAGACCTAAACATGTCCAAAACCTATTGGATGAGTGGATTTCGAACCCTCGTCACCTATCTTGGAAATACATCAATGTGGGACCTTTAAAATCTCAAACTCTTTTGAAAATAAAGTAACATTTTGTAACTTTACAAGAGTGCCCCTCCTCTCCTCTTATAAAAGGCCCCCACCTCTACCACATTACCCACACTCCCAAAGCCTTTGGCTCGGCCAACCACTACCCATTTTGTCTCTAAACTTCCTGCTATTACTCCTTGAAGCCTCAATTTGGGCAGAAGTCTTCCCAAGGAAGCCTTTGAGCTCAAACCAAAGGGAGTTACCTGATTTTGAGGTAATGTCTTCTTTTGAGTCCTTTTGTTTTATTTTGCTTCTCCAACCCCATAAACTCTTTTTATTATTTTTGTTTGTAACAACTACAGAATCCTCAATATACTAGGATTTTGTTATAAGATGTATTCAAGCTACACTTACACACACCTACATTTAATGGTTAATGAACATACTGTTTCCGTGGATGGCGAATTTATACCTCCCGAAACGATGATTGTTCAACATTCTTTTAACACCATCAAAGGTGGACATTAAGATGACACTATATTTATATATGATATATAAACTTCTGTATTTTTCATTTTGGGCATACCTTTTATGGTTTCCATTATGGGTAAACGTGATATCTTCATTTAAGGAAGTGAGGACTACCGCCCCCTCAAAGTGATGTGATTCGTTAATTCCATATGTGAGACGTATAAAGGATGGATTTAAAGTTATTATGTATGATGTTATAATGGAATTATTATATACCTCTATATCATTATTATTTATTTCCATTAAAGTATGATATAGAAATGAAAGTAGCGTTCATGCGTACGTACGGCTTACCGTCTCCATGAACGGTGCATTTCATTTCTTATCCCCAATTGTAATGTACTATTATAAGTACATGTATATAATTGATATATATGATGAATGATACATCTAAATGATGAATATAAATATGTAATTAAAATATACATACCTCTCATTTAGTTTTAATTCCATTAATATGACAAAGAAATGAAAGTAGCGTTCATTCGTACGTATGACTTCCCATCTCCATGAATGGTGCATTTCATTTCTTACCTCTAAATGATTATGTAATATTATAAATACATGTAAATGATTGATATATATGATATCCAAATCAGTAATTTCATTCTATATATAAAAAACCTTTGACAACATGAACAACATGGAATTGTAAGAAGTCCACTTTCGACTTAAGAACTAAATATCGACAAAACAAACATTATTAACTTAATGATTACATAATGTTTATAACATGATAATAATTGATATAAAAGTAATAATTAACATGAATAAGGTTCTTAAGAAAGTAGAAATTAACTCTTGTTTATTATTCAGGACGTTAAAGAACGATCGAGTCAAGTCGGACCTAAGGTAAGGGATCTTTTTAACCCAATTTCCATTCATTGGGTTAATCTACTATTTTCAAATTATGTCATGATATTATTATGTCCTATCTGCTATTTGTACATTATTTATGTGTACTTATAGTGGATACACATAATAGTTCTATTATATTTAAAAAACGATCTTTGTAAGGGACTTCGTCTCAATCTCCTTTCATTGAGGCATATTTCCTTTTATACACAACTTTCTTTTATATGGTGTATAAACCCCTTTGACTTTTACTTTTATACAAAAGGAATCTTTTTCTACGAATCTTTTTACTCTACGACAGAAAGGACTATTTTTTAACGTACGCGGTGACAACGACATTTTCCACCGCCGTGAGTATTATTTGGTCATTGGCTTCCTCATAATGCCGTAATGTTTTTAAAATAGAATAAATACCATATACTCTTTTATGTATTTTTTTATTGAAAATGGTTTTGATAAAGGATTCTATTATGTCAATATATTTAAATTATATATTGTGATTGAAATGTGGAAATGTTATCATTCCTTTATATTGGATTTATGTTTTATTATTTTATATTGGTACTTGGACATTTGACGGGTGGTTACGTGATATACCATATGACGGGTGGTGCCATGAATACCAGGACGGGTGGTTACGTTATAACCTCCAATGCATTGGGTATGGAAGTCGGCCGTATGGCTATTCCATTAAGTATGTATGGAAGTTGGTCATATGGCTATTCCATTAACTGATATGTGTGGAAGTTGACCATATGGTTATTCCACTTAAGTATGTTTATGTCCCAAGTGACCTTTATATGTTATGTGTTCATTATATGGGTTTTATGGTAATCCTTTGGTTAAAAAAAGGTATGTAATGATATTTAATTTAGTGAAGAGTTTTTACTACTTCATGAAGGTGATGGTATTACTTTGATAAGGTTATACATGGATTACTTGATGTTTGAAAAAAACTAACAGTTTTCATTCTTTGTGTATCCCTTACTGAGCTCTTTATGCTCAGCCCCAGTTTTTTTGAAATGTTTTTCACATGACCTAATGTGGAATAGGGTCAAGGATGGGATCAAGGGAAAGTCATGCTATATAAAACATGGAACTAGACATGTCTCTTTTTAAGAGTTTTATTTTATATTATGGAAACATGGTAGAAGTGTCTACTTTGTAATCTTTTGAGATGTAATAGTTATGTCCAAATTATCTAAAACTCTAAACCTGAAAAGATCCTCATTGTGAATTATTCATTTAATTCAATATTAAGTAAGGTTTAAGGCTGTGGCCTTATAGTTGGTATCATAGGTTGGTTTAGACAACTTTAGGAGTTAAAAAATTGTTAAATTATAAGTTAATTTATGGTATGACTGAAATGATATATCATTTAAGGATTTCCCTGTTGCTTCCCCTAAGATATTTCTATGTTAAGAACGGTTTTTCATAGAGGAAACAGAACAGATTTTCTGGGAAGGCATACAGAGGGAAATTATCTTTCAAATTAATATCCTAAGATGGTCAGAATTAGAACTAAACAGTTTGTTGAGGTGATGGATCAGTTGACTCAGGTGAAAAATGGTGGTTGTGTTTATTGATGATATTTTGGTGTTTTCTAAAAGTAAAGAGGAGCATGAATGTCATTTAAGGGTTATCTTGCAAACCTTAAAAGAAAAGAAACTATATGGAAAATTCAGAATGTGTGAGTTTTGGTTACAACAAATTTCATTCCTGGGTCACATTGTTTCAAAAGATGGCATAACTGTTGATCCTGCTAAAACAAAAGTTTTTGAAGAATGGCCAAGACCTACAAATGTAACTGAGATTCGTAGTTTTCTTGGTTTGGAAGGTTACTACTGAAGGTTTGTTGAAAATCTTTCATGGTTATCAAGTCCAATGACTAAGCTAACTCGAAAGGGTGTAAAGTTCATCTGGACCAAAGAATGTGATGATTGTTTTCAGGAGTTGAAGAGAAGATTGGTGAATGTTCCAGTTTTGGCACTTCCTTCCAGGAATGGTGAGTTTGTTATATACAGTGATGCTTCATTTAATGGACTTGGTTGTGTCTTTATGCAGAATGATCAGGTAATTGCTTATGCTTCACATCAGTTGAAAACTCATCAGGTAAATTACCCTACACATGATTTGGAATTAGCTGCTGTTGTATTTGCTTTTAAAATTTGGAGGCATCATTTGTATGGAGTAATGTGTGAAATATATACTGATCACAAAATTTTAAAGTATATATTCACTCAGAAAGAATTGAACAAGAGACAAAGGAGATGGCTGGAATTAATCAAGGATTATGATTGTACAATTCACTACCATCTGGGAAAAGAAAATAATGTGGATGATGCTTTGAGTCGAAAAAGTAATACTTCATTAACCATGCTACGTTAGGAACAAGATCCTTTGGTTTTTGATTTGATGAACTTTGGCATAGAAGTTGTTGGTGCAGGATGTCCTTCTCTTTTGTTTCAGGTATCAGTGAGATCTTCTCTTTCAGACAGAATCAAGCATGCACAGAAGCATGAGAGTGAGTTGCATAAAAAGGTAGAGCTGGTTCAGAAAGGTAAGTTGCCTGAATTCAACATTGATAGTGATTGTGTTTTGAGGTTTGGGAAGAGGTTATGTGTGCCATGTGATTCACAGTTCAGGAATGAGTTGTTATGTGAGGCTCATAGTTCCCAGTTTTCAGTTTATCCTAGAAGTACTAAGATGTACCGAGATCTGCGGGTGTATTACTGGTTGGATAGAATGAAAAAAGATATTGCTGACTTTACTGTGTAGTGTTTGACTTGTCAGCAGGTTAAAGCAGAGTGGCAGTTACCGAAAGGGATGCTTCAGCCTCTACCAGTGCTAGAGTGGAAATGGGAGAATATATCCATGGACTTTGTTGTGGGATTACCAAAGACATCTAGAGGTTTACTGCTATCTTTTGGAAAGGCCTTCAGAAGTTGTTGGGTACCGAATTAAATTTTAGTACATCTTTTCATCTGCAATAAGATGGGAAGTCAGAACGTACAATTCAGACCATGGAGGATATTCTACGAGCATGTTCGATGGATTATCAGGGAATTTGGGACCAATATCATTCTTTGGTTGAGTTTTCATATAATAACAGTTTTCATTCTAGTATACAGATGGCACCATTTGAGGCATTATATGGGAAGCGGTGTCGAACTCTAGCATTTTGGGATAAAGTGGGTGAAAGGAAGATGATGGGACCCGAATTGATAGAAGAGATGGTAGAAAAGGTTCAGTTGATTCAGAAACACATGAGAACAGCTCAGAGCAGGAAGAAGAGTTATGCGGATAACCGGAGGAAGGATCTATCTTTCGAGGTGGGTGACCATGTTTTCTTCGAGGTTTCTCCATGGAAAAGTGTGCTACGACTTGGTAAGAAAAGAAAGATGAGTCCAAGGTTCATTGGACCATATGAAATTATGGAGAGAGTTGGATCAGTTTCATACAGAGTGGAATTACCTCCGACTTTATCTCAGGTACACAATGTTATTCATGTTTTGATGTTGAGGAAGTATATGCCAGATTTATCTCATGTTTTGAGCACAGAGGTAGTTCAGTTGGAAAAGAATCTCTCGTATGAAGAACAACTAGTCCAGATTCTTTACCGAAGAGAGCAAGTGTTGAGAAATAAGGTAATCCACCAGGTAATGGTTTTTTGGAAAAACCATATAGTTAAAGAGGCAACGTGGGAATCTGAAAATGCTATGAGGGATAAATACCCCCACTTATTTTGATAAGTGAATAAAATTGCAAGGACACAATTCCTAAAAGGGGGGAAGGATGTAACATCCCAGGTAAATAATAAATAAAACATTTTCGTATTTATTAATATTTACGAATTAAATATTAATTTTACTCTAATGGGGTTTCTAGGTTCGATAGCGTACCCAATAAACAACGATGAGTTCCTTTGAAAACTTACGTTGCACACTAGTAATATAATAATATTATTTTAAATGGTAGTTAACATGTAGCCATTGTATTGGCGGGAATAGATAGAAATAACTAAAATATGATTATATATGTTTTTTACATGTTTTTACAAATATCCAATAAAATATAAAGGCTTAAAATACGGAATGAATTCAATGTTAGGCGTATATGCCATAGTTTTAACTAAAGATTCACTTATCGCCTTTTGATGGAAAACCATCATTAAATATAGTTTTGATCAATATTATAAATTATATTGGACCAAATATAACTCTTCTTTAGAACCGGGACATCAAAATTTACTTTGTGTAAATTTTTGGTATCTTTCTGATAAAGTTCATTTTTTTAATGAATAGTGTAAAATGGTGTATTTTAATACAAAACCTCTTTTTAATCTAATTTATTAATATGATTAGACTATCATTTGAATTGTTTTTAAAGTTAAATTTGAAAATATTTTAACCATTAAATCCAATAGTGGTCGTTGGAATTAATTTCACTTTGAAATCGGACCTAAACTAGTGTCAATCTTTTGATACTTATTGTTTCATAAAAACACGCTATTTATCATGACGACGGGAATTAATTATTAAATTAATTAATATGACATATATGTTTTGAATTTTGTAAAATAGAATTCATTTTTGAATTCTTAATATCAAATATAGCTTAGGGTGAATTTTTGATATTTTTCTGAAAAACTTCAATTTTTGATGAATAGTGAAACCAGTAAGTGGTACTTATAAAAACTGATTTTTCATTTAAATGAAATTTTATCACTTATGTGTTTTGAATTTCAAAAATCCAACATACATGGTTGTCATTAAGAAGTAAAATGTGGTTCAATGTATTTAAAATAATTTTTTGGTGAATAGTAACTTATTATGTTTTTAATCGCGATTAGAGGTAATTAGTGTAGTTTAAGGAAAAAATAATGTTATAATAATATGAATCAAGCATGAAACATGTCTTAACCTCATTTTATGTGTCATGGCCGACCAAGAAAATCCATGGGTCAACTTGGGGACCCCATGATGCCACATTGGTTGGAAAATGACATAAATACATTTTATTTAATGTTAAAGTAAAAAATGACACAAACATTAAACATTTTAGTAAAACAATTTTTACATTGGGTTATACAAGTCATATTTTTGACTATAAATAGTAATTGGAAAGCTAAAAATATTTCCTCCATCATAGTAATTTTTTTATAATTTTTAGACATTAAATAAATTAAATTATATATGAGATCATGATGATGTATCGATGACCTCATTATTTAACGATTTAAATAAAATGGAAAGATAATGTAATATATAAGACATACACATGTCCAAAACCTATTGAATGAGTGTATTTCGAACCCTCATCACCTTGTCCTCTAAATAAATCAATGTGGGACCTTTAAAATCCGAAACTCTTATGAAAATAAAGTAGTAACATTTTCTAACATTACAATAGTGCCCTCCTCTCCTCTTATAAAAGGCCCACACCTCTACCACCTTACCCACACTTCCAAAGCCTTTGGCTCGGCCATCCTCTGCCCATTTTGTCTTTCAACTTCCCTCTCTTACTCCTTGAAGCCTCACTTTGGGCATAAGGCTTCCCAGGGAAGCCTTTGAGCTCAAACCAAAGGGAGTTACCCGATTTAGAGGTAATGTCTTCTTTTGAGTCCTTTTGTTTTATTTTTCTTCTCCAACCCCCTAAACACTTTTTATTATTTTCTTTTGTAACAACTAAAGTGTCCTCAATATACTAGGATGTTGTTATAAGAAGGATTCGAGCTACACTTACACACACCTACATCTAATGCTTAAAGTACATATTGTTTCCATGGATGGCGAATTTCTGCCTCCCAAAATGATGATTGTTCAACATTCTTTTAACACCTTCAAAGGTGGCAATTAAGATGACACTATATTTATATATGATATATAATCTTCTGTATATTTAATTTTGGGAATACCTTTTATGGTTTCCATTATGGGTAAATGAAATATCTTTCTTTAAGGATGTGCGGACTACCACCCCCTCAAAGTGATGTGATTCGTTAATTCCATATGTGGGACATATAAAGGATGGATTTAAAGTTATTATGTATGATGTTATACTGGAATTATAATACACCTCTATATCATTATTATTTCTTTCCATTAATGTATGATATAGAAAATAAAGTAGCGTTCATTCATTCATACGGCTTACCGTCTCCATGAACGGTGCATTTCATTTCTTATCCCCAAATGTAATGTACTATTATAAGTACATGTATATAATGGATATATATGACGAATAATAAATTTAAATTATGAATATAATTCTGGAATTAAAATATACATACCTCTCTTTTAGTTTTAATTCCATTAATATGACAATGAAATGAAAGTAGCGTTCATGCGTACGTACGGCTTACCGTCTCCATAAACGGTGCATTTCATTTATTACCTCTAAATGATTATGTAATATTATAAATACATGTATATTCTGGATATATATGATATCCAAATTGGTAATGTCATTCTGGATATAAAGAACCTTTGACCACATGAACAACATGTAATGGTAAGAAGTCCACTTTCGAGTTAAGAACCAAATATCGACCAAACAAATATTATTAACTTAATGATTACATAATTTTTATAACATGATAATAAGTGATATAAAATTAATAATGAACTTGAAGAAGGTTCTTAAGAAAGAAGAAATTAACTCAAGTTTATTATTCCGGATGTTAAATAACGATCGAGTCAAGTCGGACCTGAGGTAAGGGAACTTTTTAACCCAATTTCCATTCATTGGGTTAATCTCCTACTTTGAAATTATTTCATGATATTATTATGTCCTATCTTGTATTTGTACTTTATTTATGTGTACTTATAGTGGATACACATGATAGTTTTATTTTATTTAAAAAATGATCTTTGTAAGGGACTTCATCTCAATATCCTTCCATTGAGGCATATTTCATTTTATACACAACTTTCTTTTATACGGTGTATAAACCCCTTTGACTTTTACTTCTATACAAAAGGAATCTTTTTCTATGAAGCGTTTAACTAAACGAAAAAAAGGAATGTATTTTTTAATGTACGCGGTGACAACGACCTTTTCCGCTGCCGTGAGTATTATTTGGTCTTTGGCTTCCTCAACAAGCGGTAATGTTTTTAAAATAAAATAAATACCATATACTATTTTATGTATTTTGGTATTGAAAATGGTTTTGATAAAGGATTCTATTATGTAAATATATTTAAATTATATATTGTGATTGAAATGTGGAAATGTTATCATTCCTTTATATTGGTTTTATGTTTTATGACTTTATATTTTTACATGGACATTTGACGGGTGGTTACGTGAAAAACCATATGATGGGTGGTGCCTTGAATACCAGGATGGGTGGTTACGTTATAACCTCTAATGCAATGGGTATGGAAGTCTGTCGTATGGCTATTCCATTAAGTATGTATGGAAGTTGGCCGTATGGCTATTCCATTAAGTGATATGTGTGGAAGTTGACCGTATGGTTATTCCACTTAAGTATGTTTATGTCCCAAGTTACCTTTATATGTTATGTGTTCATTATATGGGTTTTATGGTAATCCTTTGGTTACAAAAAGTTATGTAATGATATTTTATTCAGTGAAGAGTTTTTACTACTTCATGAAGGTGAAGGTATTACTTTGATAAAGTTAAACATGGTTTACTTGATGTTTGAAAAAAACTAACAGTTTTCATTCTTTGTGTATCCCTTACTGAGCTCTTTATGCACACCCCATGTTTTTTTAAATGTTTTTCATAGGACCTAATTTGGAATAGGGTCAAGGATGGGATCAAGGGAAACTCATGCTATATAAAACATGGAACTAGACATGTATCTTTTTAAGAGTTTTTTTATTATTTTATGGAAAAATAGTAGAAGTGTTTACTTTGTAATCTTTTGAGATGTAATATTTATGTCCTAATTCTCTAAAACTCTAAACCTGAAAAGATCCTAAATGTGAATTATTCATTTAATTCAATATTAAGTAAGGTTTAAGGCTGGGGCCTTATAGTTGGTATCAAAGGACGGTTTAGACAACTTTAGGAGTTAGAAAATTGTTAAATTATAAGTTAATTTATGGTATGACTGAATGATATAGCATTTAAGGATTAACATGTTGCTTCTACTAAGATATTTCTATGTTAAGAATGGGTTTTCATAGAGGAAACAGAACAGATTTTCTGGGAAGGCATACAAAGGGAAATGACCTTTCAAATCAATATCGTAAGATGGTCAGAATTAGAACTAAATAGTTTGTTGTAGTGATGGCTCAGTTGACTCAGGTGAAAAATGGTGGTTGTGTTTATTGATGATATTTTGGCATTTTATAAAATTAAAGGGGAGCATGATAGTCATTTAAGGGTTATCTTGAAAACCTTAAAAGAAAAGAATCTATATGGAAAATTCAGCAAGTGTGAGTTTTGGTTACAACAAATTTCTTTCCTGGGTCACATTGTTTCAAAAGATAGCATAACTGTTGATCCTGCTAAAACAATTATTGTTGAAGAATGTCCAAGTCCTACAAATGTAACCGAGATCCGTAGTTTTCTTGGTTTGGAAGGTTACTACCGAAGGTTTGTTGAAAATATTTCCTGGTTATCTAGTCCAATGACTAAGCTAACTCGTAAGGGTGAGAAGTTCATCTGGACAAAAGAATGTGATGATTGTTTTCAGGAGTTCAAGAGAAGATTGGTGAATGCTTTATTTTTGGCACTTCCTTCCAGGAATGGTGAGTTTGTTATATATAGTGATGCTTTGTTGAAGGGACTTGGTTGTGTCCTTATACAGAATGATCAGGTAATAACTTATGCTTTACGCCAGTTGAAAACTCATCAGGTAAATTACCCTATACATGATTTGGAATTAGCTGCTGTTTTATTTGATTTTAAAATATGGAGGCATCATTTTTATGGAGTAAAGTGTGAAATATATACTGATTACAAAATTTTAAAGTATATATTCACTAAAAAAGAATTGAACATGAGACAGAGGAGATGGCTGGAATTAATCAATGATTATGATTGTACAATTCACTACCATCCGGGAAAATCAAAAAAAGTGGTTGATGCTTTGAGTTGAAAAAGTAATGCTTCATTAACCATGCTACGTTAGGAACGAGATCCTTTGGTTTTTGATTTAATGAACTTTGGCATAGAAGTTGTTGGTGCATGATGTCCTTCTGTTTTGTTTCAGGTATCAGTGAGATCTTCTCTATCAGATAGAATCAAGAAAGCACAGAAGCAATACAATGAGTTGCAGAAAAAGGTACAGCTGGTTCAGAAAGGTATGTTGCTTGAATTCAACATTGATAGTGACTGTGTTTTGAGGTTTGGGAAGAGATTATTTGTGGCATGTGATTCACAGTTGAGGAATGAGTTGTTATTTGAGGTTCATAGTTCCCCGTTTTCAGTTCATCCTGGAAGTACTATGATGTACAGAGATCTGCGGGAGTATTACTGGTGGGATAGAATGAAAAGAGATATTGCTGATTATACTGTGAAGTGTTTGACTTGTCAGCAGGTTAAAGCAGAGTGGTAGTTACCGAAAGGGATGCTTCATACTCTACCAGTTCCAGAGTGGAAATTGGAGAACAAATCCATGGAATTTGTTGTGGGATTACTAAAGACTTCTAGAGGTTTACTTATAACTTTTGGAAAGGACTTCAGAAGTCGTTGGGTAACGAATTAAATTTTAGTACAGCTTTTCAGCCACAATCAGATGGGCAGTCAGAACGAACAATTCAGACCTTGGAGGATATGCTACGAGCTTTTTCGATGGATTATCAGGGAAGTTGGGACCAACATCTTTCTTTGGTTGAGTTTTCATATAATAACAGTTTTCATTCCAGTATACAGATGGCACCATTTGAGGCGTTATATGGGAAGCGGTGTCGAACTCCAGCATTTTGGGATGAAGTGGGTGAAAGGAAGCTGATGGGACCCGAATTGATAAAAGAGATGGTAGAAAAGGTTCAGTTGATTCAAAAACACATGAGAACAGCTCAAAGTAGGCAGAAGAGTTATGCGGATAACCGGAGGAAGGATCTATCTTTCGAGGTGGGTGACCATGTTTTTCTCAAGGTTTCTCCATAGAAAAGTGTGATGTGATTTGGTAAGAAAGGAAAGCTGAGTCCAAGATTCATTGGACCATATGAAATTCTGGAGAGAGTTGGATCAGTTTCATACAGAGTGGCATTACCTCTGCGATTATCTCAGGTACACAATATTTTTCATGTTTCAATGTTGAGGAAGTATATGCCAGATTTATCTCAAGTTTTGAGCCCAGAGGTAGTTCAGTTGGAAGAGAATCTCTCTTATAATGAACAACCAGTCCAGATTCTTGACCGAAGAGAGAAGGTGTTGGGAAATAAGGTAATCCACCAAGTAGAGGTTTTGTGGAAAAACCATATGGTTAAAGAGGCAATGTGGAAATCTAATAATTATATGAGGGTTAAATACCCACACTTATTTTGATAAGTGAATAAAATTGTGAGGACGCAATTCCCAAAAAGGGGGAAGGATGTAACATCCCAGGTAAATAATAAATAAAACATTCTCTTATTTATTAATATTTAAGAATTAAATATTAATTTTACTCTAAAGGGGTTTCTATGTTCGATAGCGTACCCGATACGCAACGATGAGTTACATTGAAAACTTACGTTGCACACTAGTAATATAATAATATTATTTTAAATGGTATTTAATATGTAGTTGTTGTATTGGTGGTAATGGATAGAAATAACTAAAATATGATTATATATGTTTTTTAAATGTTTTTACATTTATCTAATTAAAGATACAGGCTTATAATACGGAAAGAATTCAATTTTAGGCGTATATGCCCTAGTTTTCACTAAAGGTTCACTTATCGCCTTTTTATGGAGAACCATAATTAAATATAGTTTTGATCAATCATATAAATATCATTGGACCAAATATAACTTTTATTTAGAACCTGGACATCAAAATTTACTTTGTTTAAATTTTTGGTATCTTTCCAATAAAGATCATTTTTTTAATGAATAGTGTAAAATGTTGTATTTTAATTCAAATCCTCTTTTTAATCTAATTTATTTATATGAATAGATTATCATTTGAATTGGTTTGAAAGTGAAATTTGAAAGTATTTTTACCATTAAATCCAATAGTGGTCATTTGAATTAATTTCACATTGAAATCGGACTTAAACTAGTGTCAATCTTTTGATACTTATTATTTCATAAAAACACGCTATTTGTCATGACAGCGGGAATTAATTATTAAATTAATTAATGTGACTTATATGTTTTGAATTTTTTAAAATAGACTACATTTTTGAACTCGGAATATCAAATATAGCTTAGGGTGAATTTTTGGTATTTTTCTGATAAACATCAAATTTTGATGAATAGTGAAACCACTAAGTGGTAATTATAAAAACTAATTTTTCGTTTAAATTAATATTTTACCACTTCTGTGTTTTGAATTTCAAAAATCCAACATACATGGTTGTCATTAAGAAGTAAAATGTGGTTCAATGGGATTAAAATAATTTTTTGGTGAATAGTAACTTATTAGGTTTTTAATTGTGATTAGAGGTAATTAGTGTAGTTTAAGGTAAAAATAATGTTCTAATAATATTAGATGATCATGAAACATGTCCTACACTAATTGGATGTGTCATGGCCGACCAAGACAATACATGGGTCAAATTGGGGACCCCATGAAGCCACTTTGGTTGGAAAATGACATAAATACCTTTTATTTAGTGTTAAAGTAAAAAATGACACAATCATGAAATGTTTTACTAAAAAAATTATTACATGGGGTTATACAAGTAATATTTTTTACTATAAATAATCATTGGAAATATAAAATTTTTTCCTACATCATAGTAATTTTTTTATAATTTTTAGACATTAAATAATTTAAATTATTTATGACATCAGGATGATGCAGCGATGACCTCATTATTTAACGATTTAAATAAAATGGAAAGATAATGTAATATCTAAGACCTACACATGTCCAAAACCTATTGGATGAGTGTATTTAGAACCCTCATGACCTTATCCTCGAAATACATCAATGTGGGACCTTTAAAATCCGAAACTCTTTAGAAAATAAAGTAACATTTTGTAACTTTACATGAGTGCCCCTCCTCTCCTCTTATAAAAGTCCCCCACCTCTACCACCTTACCCACACTCCCAAAGCCTTTGGCTAGGCCAACCTCTACCCATTTTGTCTCACCACTTCCCTCTCTAACTCCTTCAAGCATCACATTGGGCAGAAGTCTTCCCAAGGAAGCCTTTGAGCTCAAACCAAAGAGAGTTACCCGATTTTGAGGTAATGTCTTCTTTTGAGTCCTTTTATTTTATTTTACTTCTCCAACCCACTAAACACTTTTTATTATTTTCTTTTGTAACATATAAAGTATCCTCAATATACTAGGATGTTGTTATAAGAAGGATTCGAGTTACACTTACATACACCTACATCTAATGGTTAAAGAATATACTGTTTCCGTGGATGGTGAATTTCTGTCTCCCGAAACGATGATTGTTCAACATTCTTTTAACACTTTCAAAGGTGGCCATTAAGATGAAACTATATTTATATATGATATATATGCTTCTGTATGTTTAATTTTGGGTATACCTTTTATGCTTTCCATTATGGGTAAATGCAATATCTTTCTTTAAGGAAGTGCGGACTACTGCCCCCTCAAAGTGATGTGATTCGTTAATGCCATATGTGGGACGTATAAAGGATTGATATTAAGTTATTATGTATGATGTTATACTGAATTATAATGTACATATATATAATTATTATTTCTTTCCATTAATGTATGAGATAGAAATGAATGTAGCGTTCATGCGTACGTACGGCTTACCATCTCCATTAACGGTGCATTTCATTTCTTATCCCCAAATGTAATGTACTATTATAAGTACATTTATATAATGGATATATATGATGAATGATACATATAAATGATGAATATAATTCTGTAATTAAAATATACATAACTCCCATTTAGTTCTAATTCCATTAATATGACAAAGAAATGAAAGTAGCGTTCATGCGTACGTACGGCTTACCGTCTCCATGAACGGTGCATTTCATTTCTTACCTCTAAATGATTATGTAATATTATAAATACATGTATATGCTTGATATATATGATATCCAAATCATTAATGTCATTCTGGATATAAGGAACCATTGACCACACAAACAACATGTAATTGTAAGAAGTCCACTTTCGACATAAGAACCAAATATCGACAAACCAAACATTATTAACTTAATGATTACATAATGTTTATAACATGATAATAAGTGATATAATAGTAATAATGAACTTGAAGAAAGTTCTTAAGCAATTAGAAATTAACTCATGTTTATTATTTAGGACGTTAAAGAACGATCATGTCATGTCGGACCTAAGGTAAGGGAACTTTTTAACCCAATTTCCATTCATTGGGTTAATCTCCTACTTTCAAATTATGTCATGATATTATTATCTCCTATCTTTTATTTGTACTTTATTTATGTGTAATTATAGTGGATACACATAATAGTTCTATTTTACTTAAAAAATGATCATTGTAAGGGACTTCATCTCAATATTCTTTCATTGAGACACATTTTGTTTTATACACAACTTTCTTTTATACGGTGTATAAACCCCTTTGACATTTACTTTTATACAAATGGAAACTTTTTCTACGAAGCATTTTACTAAACGACCAAAAGAAATTTTTTTTTTAACGTACGCGGTGACAACGACCTTTTCTGCCGCCGTGATTATTATTTGGTCTTTGGCTTCCTCAACAAGCCGTAATGTTTTTAAAATAAAATAAATACCATATACTCTTTTATGTATTTTGGTATTGAAAATGGTTTTGGTAAAGGATTCTATTATGTCAATATATTTAAATTTTATATTGTGATTGAAATGTGGAAATGTTATCATTCCTTTATATTGGTTTTATGTTTTATGATTTTATATTGGTACTTGGACATTTGACGGGTGGTTATGTGATAAACCATATGACGGGTGGTGCCGTGAATACCAGGATGGGTGGTTACGTTATAACCTCCAATGCATTGGGTATGGAAGTCGGCTGTATGGCTATTCCATTAAGTATGTATGGATGTTGGCCGTATGGCTATTCCATTAAGTGATATGTGTGGAAGTTGACCGTATGGTTATTCCACTTAAGTATGTTTATGTCACAAGTTACCTTTATATGTTATGTGTTCATTATATGGGTTTTATGGTAATCCTTTTATTACAAAAAGGTAAGTAATGATATTTTATTCAGTGAATAGTTTTTACTACTTCATGAAGGTGAAGGTATTACTTTGATAAAGTTATACATAGTTTACTTGATGTTTGAAAAAAACTAACAGTTTTCATTCATTGTGTATCCCTTACTGAGCTCTTTATGCTCATCCAATGTTTTTTTTAAATGTTTTTCATAGGAACTAATGGGGAATATGGTCAAGGATGGGATTAAGGGAATGTCATGCTATATAAAACATGGAACTAGACATGTCTCTTTTTAAGAGTTTTTATTTTATTTTATGGAAACATAGTAGAAGTGTCTACTTTGTAATCTTTTGAAATGTAATAGTTATGTCCTAATTCTCTAAAACTCTAAACCTGAAAAGATCATCATTGTGAATTATTCATTTAATTCAATATTAAGTAAGGTTTAAGGCTGTGGCCTTATATATATAATTAATTATATGATTAAATTTATACCTTATATTAAATTTTATTTAAATATAGTCACTTTTATGACTTCTTCTATAGAATTAGTTAATTATATTTTATTATTTAATGAAATTCCATGAGTTCTTTTCCCCTCCCATATAGAAGGGTATCCCTTCCCTATTTTTATTAATACACATTAAGTAATCCATATAAACCAAAAAAAACAATTAATATTATCAAAATATTTATCTATATTATGTAGTCTATATTCCTCCAAGAAGACCAACCAAAAGTCCCTTAACAAGAGATCTATATGTTATCTTCCAAAGAATATGTAATCGCATTGTTCGGCTATTTCAAATATATTTATTCTTATATTTGTAGAAAATATATAACATACATTATTAACTACTTAATATATTATCACAAATAAAACTATATGTTATTTTTTATTATGGTACAACCATTTTCCATCTTCTTTCCAACATAGGAAAAATATATATAACATATGCAAAAAATTTGACATACCATCTTCACTACAACAGAGTAATTCAATTCGCATCCAAAAATATCATTCATGGTTATAAAGAATGAAATAATGATTTTATATGATATTTATGACTTCATTATGATTATTTTATTGTAATATCTAATATAATATATTACTATTCAATATTTTGTAAATCGTAATGTCGTCTATATGTACATGTGGACAACCACCACCATAAAGCAATGTGATTCATTTATAATTTAAACTTTTTGTTGTTGGTGATAAGGATAGATTTAATATATATATTTATATATTAATTATTATATAATTTTGAAATATTATTTATCTTTTTTCATTTCCATGATGATTGAAAATAATGTTTCACCATATATGCAACCCTCTATATTAATGAATACAGTAATTCATTTTCCTATTTATATTAATTATGTATTAATATAGATATATAGATATATATATTAAATATATATTTCATATTTAAATAACTACTAATTCTCTATTTTTTATGGATATATAATCATTATACATTTACCAAAACCATCAAACCAAAACATGCATTCAATATAGGCTGGTGTTCACTCAAATGATCGTTTAAGAGAAAATTGTTTTATTAATAATAATTGTTATGTATAAAAGTAATGGTACATAGTAATACATATATTAATAATATATTTTATTTTATTAATAATAAAATTATATTTATTCTACATTAGGTTTTAATGGATAAAAACTATGAAAATCCATAAGGTATAATATTTCAACTATTTTTTTCCAACGAGATATAAGTCGTATTCACCACAATTTTTTTTATTAATTTGTATATTATATATAATATGAATTTTATATTAATAATATACTTAATTAACTGATATTTAATTATTCATTTCATTTTATAATTTCATGGGGCTTACTATTCAAAAACATTTAAAGTGAAAATTATTTTATGTTATAATTTCATTGTTTACCTATACTGCATAAAATTAAGAATATAATGAGGAAATTTTATGATCTACCAATAATTAAACACTATATATTTATAATTTTATGGTAATTTTTGTAGATTATTGTTTTTCATTTCATTTTTCCCTCTTTATCAACTCAAGATATTAAAATAATGTTTTAATTGAAAACCAACATTATTTTCTCTTTGTTCGAAAATCATTTTTCATTCATTTTAATATTCTCTAAAAAAATTAAAATCTTATTTTCATATTCTCATATTATTTTTTAACAAAATTATATCCCTTTAATTTATTTATAAATTAATAATTTAGAAGAATCTGTATTCTCATTTTTAAAATGAGATGTTTTTGACTTTTTATAAAAATGTGTGAATGGAATGTTTTCTTTTAACATATAGACGGGAATTTTATAACCTATAATTGTGACTGATCACTTATTTGAAGCATAATTTTAAAATTTTAATGGTTATTTTGAAAGAATATTATTTCATTAATATTTGTTAAATTTTTATATTATGAAAAAGTGATTTTATATAAGAAATGGTATTTACTTCATGAAATATCCAAATTGTTATTTTAAATGAATTTTCACCAATGATGATATCATATTTTGTTACTTTTGTTTTACAGGGGATATGATTTGATGATATCATCAATATTATTTCATTGGATTATATATTATTATTATGAAATGATTTTTATTAAACTAGTTTCTTATCATTGGGTTATTCTACTATTAAATGATAAAATATTTATGAAACTCATTTCAGTTACATATTTAATTCTATCATAAAATGATATTGAAAATATTTTTTAAGATTTGTGTTATGATATGATGAATTTTTTATAATAATTTGGAAAAATTATAAATGAGTTTTTATTATATGTTGGCTTCCAAGGAAATTATATATTAGCCCAATGCATTGGGTAAATATGGAAATCACATATTGTATTAACATCTAGAATGATGAGTGAACTGAGTTTTGAAGTCAAATTTACCAAAATCATTTTTATGGCAGTGAACATTGTATATGGAATGTTGTTAAACCAAATATAAAATTATAGTCAAAGGAGTGATACTTTATTATAGAATTTAGATTGAAACCAATACACTGTGATCATCGTAGGAGTGATCCTTTACATTGAAATTCGAACTGAACTTAATCTACTATGATTTTTGAGTAAGTGAGACATGAATATTTTTGCATTTATTTAATAAGTTTATGTGTGTTCTAGAAACATATTCCTAAGGAAAATTTTATTATATCATGGCTTCTGATATTTTATATTTTATGTTTCAAGGCATAATATGATCATGCTTTATTCCTTGATTTATAATTTTGATGTATGATAAACATAGTATGTTTTATAAATGATAATGTCATTATCTAATACCTATATTATCATGTTATACCAAATTTATCATTTATATATCTATTTTTTACACTTAAAAAACATCTGATCTCAATATTTTTTATGGTTCATATCATGAACCAAGTTGGAGTTCCATCAGACCCAACACTTATCCTAGTATAAGACATGGGATGTAGGGCCTTTCTGATCCTCACATGATAGAAACTAGTTATTGGGTATGAAAAATATTCCTTTTGAATGATTTCAATGATTAACATGACCACAAATATCCAACAAGAGTAAACATCCCATTTAGGACAATCATAACCACAAAATGTAAAACAATTTTAAGATTTGATATTTTCAAATATAAACAAATCAAGAAGTACTGAACTATAATGGGAGATTATATATTATCACAGAACCCTCTATTAAAAAATTGTGGTATCAGCCTTAATGCACCACCATCTACAAAAACATGATGTGAAACACTAGAAATCAGATTCATTGTTACCACCTTAAAAATCATGCATTTACCTCAGTCATACATAACATGTTCTATATACACCCAAAGGTGTTTATAGTGTGTGATCGAAATCCTAGAAGGATTCCACCCAATATAAAGAGGTTCATTTATATAAAACTAAAATAAAAATCAACAATCATGTTTCCATTATAATATTTGAAATATTTCTAAGAAAATATTCTGAAGAATCACATTTAAAAAAAACTCATTCTGGTAGATATGATTTCTTGAAATAAAAATATTCACATGGTCTACCCTATACTAACATCGATAACTATATCACATAAGAACCATGTCATAATAGAATGAATTCAGCAAATTCCTATATATATCAATCACTTTTGGAACCCAATAAACCAAGTACCTCTAGGATAAAAATCCACCAACTCAATTACGATCAATGTTCCCAATCATGAAGCACTATAAGGGATTTCATAAAATATATATAGTAGTTTCCAACTCATTTTCCAATACAAATAGTGTTACCAGACACAATCCATTATAGATGATAAAATCCATAAATTCTAGTTCTCTCTGATCATATAACATGTTTATTTAGTGTTGTAAACATTAATCATGTATGCAGAATATGGGAATCAGCCACATCCGAATCAACAAGATTTATAGTTCCAGTTCTCCCGCCTACAATATATTGGATTCCCATTGTGATGAAATTCCATATCATAAATATCACAAATCAACACCTTCTTGTACAAATTCCAACCATCATATGTAGTTATGGATACCCCTTATTTAATATTATTACATATTCACATTGATCTAATGATCAAAATCTCATTTGAAAAAAAAACGTTTTCCATAAAAACCCACTTTCTATTTCACACACACACCAAACCCATTTGGAAACACATTTCACAACACGTTCACAATTTATGAAACCCACTTGGAAACACTAAACGAATAAATAAAAAACAGATTATATTTGTTTCCATGGGAAAAGAACATTTAGGAATAAAATTCACATCAATCCCATTTTATAACATGATACATATCAATTTCACAATTCAAAGACACATTTAAATTTCATAAAAATGTTTCCACCTTGAAAGAAAACCCATTTCTCTTGAAAAAAAAATTGTTCATACTATTTCAACTTTAAATATATTTTAACTAAAATTTATCACCTTTCACACAAGGCATAAATTACATTCAAGAAATAAAATAATAATGAAAACATGATACCAAACCACATTAAATTATAAAACTATTTTTCATCACATGTTCAACTCAAAACCCTTCTAAATTTTTTTATCTACCAAATTAATCCATAGAACACATTTGGGAAATCAATAATTCAATCCAAACACATATAATAATGTATAAGAAAGGATCATGATTCCCCACAATTGGACTCTTACATAAATCATTGGGAGCCCAAAACTGCCCAACCCCAAGTCCCTATAATGGAATGATCAAACATTAAACATCAATATTTCCCCCTATAAGAGATGATATATAACAACCCCTACTTTACCTACACTGTTATTACTTCAGAATTGAAGCACGCTTATTACAACATATAACAAAACCAAGAAAAGACTATATAGGTATAGTGTCTTTAGAAACTGGGAAACATAAACAACTGGTTCATAAAGAATCTACTTTGCCTCCCATTTATTTCATCATATCTAGAGTCCCTTTTTGGCATATTCTACTTAATAACCTTCTTCCTGGCCTGGGGATATAAAACATGCAAAATGGTGTGCTCAAATGCTCAGTAAGGGTAAACAAAGGAATTATCAGTCACATCATATTCATAAGAACATAACTTTTGGAAATCTTAACCTGCGAAAGAGAGCATAATTTCATAACATGGGATAAATCATAGTAGTGAAATGTAATCCCAATAATCATAAAATAAAACATGAATCTTTGTGGAATACACACATAATCATATAGAATCATTTCTTATTAGTGAAGACTCATTGCCAAGACTATCTTAGTGGAGAAAGTCCATTTCAGAACCGAGTTCACTCCTCGTTTCAGTCCTGTTTCACTAAACCGGTATAATCTACCGTTATAGCAATGAATATCTCATGAGATATAAAATCATTACCCAATGCATTGGAGGGAGATATAGGTACCACCCATCTCATAATGATACCATTCTTATGTTTGCCACAAAATCATAAACCATACATCATAGCATAACCCATGTGATAAAAATGGGAATCTTAAACATCGTGACATCATAACACAATTCATATAAGTTAAAGGAATTCTTAAAAAAAATTCCATCACAACATAATCATATAAATGTAATAATAGGGATTGAATCATATCCCTTTATTATCTTAGATGGAAAATAATTTTGATAAAACACTTGAACTCCATTCGTGAGGAAAATATCCTTTCCACATCAAAAGCATTTTTCCTTTATTAACATGTCATACAATTTTAAACTAAAAGAAGGTGATTGAAAATAAACTTGAAAACTATTAAAGGAATATTATTGTAAATATTTTATTAAAAATCCATTCATGCCGTATATGTTTAAGAAAACATTCTTCTCGTACTTTTGTCAGAAAAGTCAAAAAGTACCTCGTACAAAAAACGACAAAAGATTACTTTCATATCTTTTACTAAAAACTCACAGAAGGGTAAAAGTGGATTTAAAAAATTGCAGGTGGATGTAAATAATATTACATATTGAGGAGACATGGATGTGGATGATAAAATACACCCCAGTAAATTTCAATGTATAAACAATCTCGGATACAAATGAGATTGTGATATTTCCCTTACCTTTGGTTTGATATGCTTTGTACATTTCCGAACCTCCTGTATAATGATTTAAATAATGTTATTGACTTATTACTGAATCATAAATATTTTTATGATATCATATATGTTCATATTCTGATATTCTTGGTAGTAATATTTCATTGCTACTTGTTATTCGGGTGTTTACAACTTTTTGTTCTTATGCGTGTTTTGTCGAATAAATTCTTATTCTTATCTTTAGGTTATAGATACCTCATTTACAGAATGTTATTAGTATAATATATATCATATTCATTCATTCAATTCATTTATATAATCATTATGAAATGAAGATCATGTAGAACGAGTCCCATCACATCGTGGAGACGGTATTCCGTACGTACGCACGAGTGATGATATCGTTCCTATGATCGTGGAATTGTATTGGAGTGTATGTATACTATTTCAGAATCAGTATCACTTTATAATAGTCATATATAGTCATTATTTACACCAGTATACCCATCCAAGTAAGGGGGTGGTGGAAAATAGATTACACCACGGCGTGGACACGGTATTCCGTACGTACGCATGCGTGGTGATTTCTTTTTCCGTAGGATGGATAGATGGTGAAATAGGGTTGTTTCATACTTATAATAAAATATCAGTATATTAGTGATACTGATGTTATTACTTCATAATGATACAACTAATGAAGAAGAATTTGAAGAAGAAATAAAGGTGAGAGAATCGGTAACGGACATTACCTCTTCTTTGAAGTGCTTCTTTGAGACCTCCTTTTAGGGCACTAAAATAGGTCATTGAAGAAGACCAAAACCTCTAGGATGTATCTAGGGAAGTGGAGAGGATAAATTGGCAGGGTTTGGCCGAGCTTGAAGGCTCAAAGTGGTGTGAGGAAGAGAGGGAGGAGGTGCCCTTTTATAAGGGAGGAGAGGGGCTCCTTGGGAAAAAGTAAAAATATTTATTTATTATAAAGTCATGTTTGGTTTTAATTATCTTGAAATTGATTTATTTCATAATTAATTTGGGGATGGGTCGAAATACTCTCATCCAATAGTGTTTTAGAAATGTTTAGGTTCCTATTTTAACCTTATCATTTAGATTTAACATTAAGTTAAATAATTTTACTTTTACCGTGTATTCTTGTGTTCTTATACTATAAGGTTAATAAACATACTATAAGCAGCCAAAAAGAACCCTATGTTTTATGAAACCACATTTTAATTACTGACATCATCCGTGTCTCTCGGATTTTTCAACATTCCACTCACATATGCGGTAAAATTAATGTTTTATGAAAAATTCAGTTTTTTAACTACCACTTAGTGGTTTCACTATTCATCAAAAATTGAATGTTTTCAAAAAAATACCAAAATTTTACCCTAGGCTAATTTTGATAATCCGAATCCAAAAATGAAGTCCATTTTGAAAAATAAAATTTATAAAATTTCAAAAAGTGGTTATTACTATTCATAACAGCTAGTTTTAATAATATTTTAATAGCATATCATTGTTTAGTGAAACTCGGTATTGCGTACAACGCAAGCTATCGAGGAAGGTTGAGATTTCGTGTAAAGAAAGACAAGCCAGTGTTGTGTGTAGAAAAGGATTCCTTTGATTATATAACATAAAAGTCTCGGGTGTTACATTCTACCCCCCCCCCCTTAAAATGAATTTCGCCCTCGAAATTCGTCACTTTTTAACAAACAGATGATGATACCTCTTCCTCATCATATCCTCAAGCTCCCATGTATCTTCTTCTAATTGGTGGTTCCTCCATAAAACTTTCAACAATCGAGTGGGCTTGTTTCGTAGGACTTTTTTTGCTACGATCTACAATCTATATCGGTTGTTCTTCATAAGAAAGATCTTGCTCCAGCGGTACAACTTCTGAGATGAGTACATGTGAAGGATCATGTATGTACTTTCTCAGGAGAGATAAATGGAACACATCGTGAACTTGGGAGAGATTAGGTGGAAGCGCCAATCATTAAGATACCTTCCCAACACGATCTAGTATTTCGAAAGGACCGATATATCTTAGACTCAACATCCCCTTCATTCTAAATCTCATAACCCTCTTCCAGGGAGATATTCGTAAAAACACTTTATCACCCACTTCAAACTCTAGGTATTTTCTTCGATTGTCGGCATAACTTTTCTATCGACTCTGAGCTGCTCTTTTGTGTTGTTGAATAGATATTACCTTTTCTGCCATTTCATCAACGAGATCGGGTCCTAATAGCTTTCTTTCCCTAAATTCATCCCACCAAGTTGGAGTCCTGCATTTCATTCCATAGAGAGATTCATAAGGAGCCATCTAAATACTAGAGTGAAAGCTATTATTATAAGAAAATTCCACCAAAGGTAGGTGTTGATCCCAACCACATTTGAAATCCATAGAGCAAGCTCTCAACATATTTTCTAGAGTTTGAATTGTTCTCTCATACTGACCGTTTGTCTAGGGATGATAAGAACTGCTGAAACAGAACTCTGTATCCAGAGTATGCTGAAGAATTCGCCAGAACTTTGAGGAAAATCCCGGATCCCGATCAGATATAATAGAAAGTGGTACTCCATGAAATCTTACCACTTCCATTACATATATCCTGGCAAGCTGATCCAGAGAGAAATCCTCTCTAATAGCAATGAAGTGTGCAGACTTTGTAAGACGATCAACTATTACCCAGCTAGCATTATTGCCTTTGGATGTTTTAGGAATTCTTGTGACAAAGTCCATAGTGATGTTTTCCCATTTCCATTCGGGTATGGGTAATGGTTGTAACATCCCCTTAGACTTCTATCTCTCAGCTTTAACTTGTTGAAAACCCAAGCATCGAGAGACATATTCAGCAACATCTCTTTTCATGCCATCCCACCATAAGTACTCTTTCAGGTCCCTATACATCATTGTGCTTCCAGGATGAATAGAGAATGAAGAACTATGAGCCTCATTCAGCAGCTCCTTCTTTAATTCGGGGATGGGAGGAACAAAATCACGATTCCTGAATTTTATTATCACATCACAATCAAGGTTGAATTTAGGAACATTTCTCACCTTCTTTTCTAACTCTACATCTTCTTTCTGTGACTCTTTAATCTTCACATGTATAGATGGTTGAACATTCATTTGAGAAAGATACGATTTTACACTTTCATTAAAATTCCAAGATCCATCCTTTGTAAATCCATAAATATTGGATCTTTTTTGATCCTCATCATGGATAAACTAGCATGGTCTTGTCGACTTAATACATCTGCCACCTTGTTTGCTTTCCTAGGGTGGTAATAGATTGAGCAGTCATAATCCTTAATCAGCTCCAACCATCTTCTTTGGCACATATTCAGATCCTTTTTTGTGAAAATATACTTTAAACTTTTATGATCAGTATAAATATCACACCTTTAACCATAAAGGTAATGCCTCAAATCTTTAATGCAAAGATTACCGAAGGTAACTCCAAATCATGTGTTGTGTAATTTTTCTCATGGATTTTCAGCTGTCATGAGGCATAAGCTATCACCATATCATTTTGCATAAGAACACACCCCAATCCCTTCATGGATGTATCACTATAGATCACAAAACATTCTCCACTACAAGGAAGTGTGAGCACAGGTGCACTGGATAACCTTCTTTTCAACTCCTTGAAATTCTCTTCACATTCGTCCATCCAAACAAAATTAACTCTTTTCTGAGTCAACTTGGTGAGTGGATTAGATAATCGTGAAAAATCATTCAGAAAACGTCGATAATATCCAGCCAAACCAAGAAAACATCGGATCTCAGTTACTTTTGTTGGTCTCGACCATCTTTTGATAACCTCTATTTTTGCTGGATCCACAGATATCCCCTATTTTGAAATTATGTGACCCAAAAATGCAAATTTTTGAAGCCAAAATTCACACTTGGTAAATTTGGCATAATGCTTCTCATTTCTCAAGGTCTTCAATATAATTCTCAAATGATCTTCATGTTCTTCCTTGCTCTTTGAATAGACAAGAATATCGTCTATAAAGACTACCACAAGCTGATCAAGATAGTCTCTAAATACTATATTCATTAGATCAATGAAGATAACAGGGGCATTAGTAACACCAAATGGCATCACTATAAATTCATAGTGTTCATACCTTGTACGGAAAGCGGTATTTGGTATATCCTCTCTTTTGACCCTTAATTGATGATACCCTGAACGAAGATAAATCTTGGAAAAGTACTGAGCTCCGCATAGTTGGTCAAATAGGTCATCAATGCGTGTGAGAGGATATTTGTTCTTGATAGTGATCTTGTTAAGTTCTCGATAATCAATGCAGAGTCTCATTGATCCATCTTTCTTCTTAACAAACAGAATATGTTCTCCCCAAGGTGATGCACTAGGGTGTATGTACCCCTTATCAAGATTCTCTTGGATTTGCTTCATCAATTCCTGCAACTCAATTGGGGCCATTCTATATGGTGTCTTTGAAATAGGCAAAGCACCCGGTAAAAGTTCTATTGAAAACTCAACTTCACGATTCGGTGGAAGACAAGGTAATTCCTCCGGAAAGACATCATCAAACTCCCGTACAATGGGAATATTCATAATCATGTGTTTCTCACCAACCATTTGAGATAAATAACCTTCATTTAGTGGAATCAATACCCATAAAATGGAAGAAATTTCCACTGGAAGGTTATGTTCATCCTTGCATCGACAGACGATCATATATTGATCTGGAATATGAAATATGACATCCTTTATTTGGAAATTGATATGATCTCCATGTAGAGAAAGACAATCCATGCCCAGAATCACATCAAATTCCACTATAGGAAGGATCACATGATTTGGAGGAAGCACTTTCCCAAAAACATCAATCGGAGAAGAATTATAAACGTGTTATGCGACTGTTGTTCCATTAGGTGTTGTCACAGCTAACTCAACATCTAATTGTTGAGGTAATATGGTGATACCCTAAGAAAATTCTTCAGAAATAATGGAGTGGGTTGATCCCGAATCAAATAAAAAATTTTCTACTTTAGAGTGGATGGTAAGTGTACCTTTCACCACATCGTTATCGTACTTCACATCGCTGATAGAAATTGCATGTGACTTCCATTTTTCTTTAGCCTTAAGAGTTTGTTGACGTCGACCATCATCACCAACCCTTGGATTTGGGCATTTATTGGAATAATGTCTCATCTCCTTGCACTTGAAACATTGAAGTGTTGTAGTTTCATTCTGTGTATCCCTTCCTTTGTTTGCAACAATAGACATCTTCTTCCCATCATCAAGACATTCAAATGCCCGATGACCTTCATTTCTACATTTGAAACATTTACTTGTCCCTTTAAGACAGCTCCCTCCATGTTTCTTTCCACACATTGAGCATAAGGGAAACCTCATCTTCTTTTCAGTGTGCTCTTTATATTATCCTCTGAATTCCATTTTCCTCTTCTTATCAAACCCATATAACTGATGGGTTACTCCAATATCCATCTGAACTTTGAGAGCACATCGAATGATTTCCTCGTAGCTATTGAAGTCCCTTGTGGCTAAGGCCCTTCGAAGACATGGTTTTAAGACACTATAGAATCGATCGACCTTAATCTCAGGTTGTATAATAATACCAGAAGTGTACCTTTCAAGTCTTGTAAAATTTACTTCATAGGTACCAACAGATTCATCATCCTTTTGCTTCAGTTCAAGAAACTCTTTATCCATCTTTGTTCGGAGAATACGAGGGAAGTACTTATTGAAAAATAAGTTCTTGAACTCATCCCATTCCATGGACTCAATTTCATCCCTTTGCCTCGTATTCTTAATAAGATTCCACCATTGATCAGCATCACCTTCCAAACAATACACTACTAAGATGACTTTATCATGCTCAGAACATTGAAGAACTAAAAATATCTTTTTAGTAGTACTAATCCATTGTTCAGAAACTAATGGATCAGTAGACCCACTGAATGAAGGTGGACGTTGTCTCATGAATGGTTCAACATAATGTTTCTCCTTCCTTTGCTCGTTTAGAAGTCCTGCATGATTCATAGCATAAGAAAGTTGGGTGAGCATGGATACAAGATTTTGATTTCCAACTCCCATAACGTTTGGTTGCTCCGGGGGACAGTCATTGCATTGCCCGTCGCATTCTGCATTAACACAGTTCCTTTGGGTTCCATCCATTGACTAAAACCAAGGAGAATAGTGTGAGAAACTATAATTATAATAGGAAAACCACGTAATCAAGAATAAAATTTCACACTTAACGTCTTATCCTAGATTATTCATGGCCATTTCTAAAACACTAATAGTGTGTTCTATGCTTAGACTTATCCTTATGTGTCTTACTAAGGCTTTCACATCCTAGATTCCAAAGGATTACTATACCTTTCCTCTGATACCAACTATAACGACCCATACTTTACAAACACTGTTATTACTTCAGAATTGAAGCACACTTATTACAACATATAACAAAACCAAGAAAGGACCGTATAGGTATAGTGTCATTAGAAACTGGGAAACATAAACAACTGGTTCATAAAGAATCTACTTTTCCTCCCATTTATTTCATCATATCAAGAGTCCCTTTTTGGCATATTCTATTAATAACCTTCTTCCTGACCTAGGGAAATAAAACATACAAAAGGGTGAGCTCAAATGATTAGTAAGGGTAAAAAAATAAATATCAATCACATCATATTCATAAGAACGTAACTTTTGGAAATCTTAACATGCGAAAGAGAGCATAATTTCAAAACATGGGAAAATCATAGTAGTGAAATGTAATCCCAATAATCATAACATAAAACATGAAACTTTGTGGCATTCACACATAATCATAGAGAATCATTTCTTATTAGTCAAGACTCATTTCCAAGACTATATTAGGGGAAAAAGTCCATTTCTGAACCGAGTTCACTCCTCGTTTCAGTCCTGTTTCACTGAACCGGTATAACCTACCGTTCCAGCCATGTCTATCTCATGAGATATAAAATATTTTCCCAATTCATTTTAGGTAGATAAAGGTCCCACACATCTCATAATTATACCATTCTTATGTGTTCCACATGATCATAAACCATATATCATAGCATAACCCATGTAATAAAAATGTGAATCTTAAACACCGTGACTTCATAACACAATTCATATAGGATAAAGGAATTCATAAAAATAATTCCATCACAACATAATCAAATCAATGTAATAATAGGGATAGAAACAGGATCCTTTATTATCTTAGATGGAAAATAATTTTGATAAAACACTTGAACTCCATTCTTGAGGAAAATATCCTTTCTACTTCAAAAACATTTTTTCTTTTAATAACATGTCATACAATTTTAAACTAAAAGAAGGTGATTGAAAATAAAATTGAAAACATTTAGAGGAATATTCTTGGAAATATTGTTTTAAAAATCCATTCATGCCTTATATGTTTAAAAAAACATTATTCTCGTACTTTTGTCAGAAAAGACAAAAAGTACCTCGTACGAAAAACGACAAAAGATTCCTTTCATATCTTTTACTAAAAACTCATTGAAGGGTAAAATTGTATTTAAACAATTGTAGGTGGACGGAAATAAAATTACATATTTAGGAAACATGGATGTGGATGATAAAATACACCTCAGTAAATTTCAAAGTATAAACAATCTCGGATAAAAATGAGATTGTGATATTTCCCTTACCTTTGGTCCTATATTCTTTGTACGTGTCCGAACCTCTTGTATAATGATTTAAATAATGTTATTTACTTATCACAGAATCAAACTTATTTTTATGATATCATATATGGTCATATTCTGAGCTTCTTAGTAGTAATATTTCATTGCTACTTGTTATTCGGGTGTTTACAACTTTTTTTTTTCTTATGCGTGTTTTGTCGAATAAATTCTTATTCTTATCTTTATGTTATAGATACCTCATTTACAGAATTTTATTAGTGTAATATATATCATATTCATTAATTCAATTCATTTTTATATTTATTATGAAATGAATATCATGTAGAACGAGTCGCATCACATCGTGGAGACGGTATTCCGTACGTACACACGTGTGATGATATCATTGCTATGTTCATGGAATTGTATTAGAGTGTATGTATACTATTTCAGAATCAGTATCACTTTATAATAGTCATATATAGTCATTTTTTACTCCATTAGACCCATCCAAGTATGGTGGTGGTGGAAAATAGATTACACCACGGCGTGGAGACGGTATTCCGTACGTACGCACACGCGGTGATTTCTTTTTCCGTAGGATGGATAGATGGTGAAATAAGGTTGTTTCATTCTTATAATAACATATCCATATATGTGTGATACTAATGTTATTACTTCATAATGAAACAACTAAATAATAATAAATAGAAGAAGAAATAAAGATGAAAGAATCGGTAACGGACATTACCTCTTCTTTGAAGTGCTTCTTTGAGACCTCCTTTTAGGGCACTAAAATCGGTCTTTGAAGAAGACCAGAATCTCTATAATGTTTCCAGGGAAGTGGAGAGAAGAAATTGGCAGGGGTTGGACGAGAATGATGGCTCAAAGTGGTGTGAGGAAGAGGGGGAGGAGGTGCCCTTTTATAAGGGAGGAGAGGTGCTCCTTTGGAAAAACTAAAAATATTATTTTATTATAAAGTCAAGTTCGGTAATAAATAGCTCAAAATTGATTTATTTATAAAATAAGATGGGGATGGGTCGAAATAATCTCATCCAATATAATTTAGACAAGTTTAGGTTCCTATTTTAACCTTAACATTTAGATTTAACATTAATTTAAATAATTTTACTTTTAGCGTGTCTTCTTGTGTTCTTATACTATAAGGTTAATAAACATATAATAAGCAGCCAAAATAACCACAAGTTGTTTATTATTAATATATATAACCTTATCTAATTCATTTGGCAGAACCTTAGATATTTAAGAATAAAATAAAAATTACTAATATAATATTTGTTTTAAAAAGTATTTTATGTCAATTTTGACACTATTTATTAATTAATTTTTTTGAAAGTCATTACAGAATTATTAGTTCTAAAAAAGTTTATTAAATAAATACTAACATGTCATATTAATCTATAAAATTAGTTTAATTCATTAAAAGTCTCAAATTACATTTATTTTGGTGTTTATAACATCAATTATGTCAATATATCATTAATAAGATAATTACTGCATCATCTTTGTGTCATAAATAAATTAAATTAATTAATGTCTATAAATTACACATAAAACACCATTATATATTAAAGTTTTTTATATTTCTAATGAATATTTATAGTCGAATTTATCTTATGTATAACCCCATATTAAAAATTATTTACTTATTAAACATTGATTTTAACTATTTTAACCCTTCTTTAAATAAATTAATAATAAATGTCCGAATCTAATCCATGTGGGCCTAAAAGGACATATTTTATTCCCAAGGTTGTTTTTGGTCGAATTACACTTGTCCAATAGAATTAGGACATGTGTTAGGGTAATAATAACATCATTTTTACCCTTAATTACCCTATTTACTTTTAACCGTGGTAAAAAAAAGTAAAATGTTACTCTTCACCAAAAAAATTATTTTAATCTCATTGAACAACATTTTACTTATTTACATCAACTGTGTCTCTCGGATATTCGAAATTCCACTCACATAAGCGGTTAAATTAATTTTTATGAAAAATTCAGTTTTTTAACTACAACTTAGGGGTTTCACTATTCATCAAAATTTTAAAGTTTTCTGAAAAATACCAAAATTTCACCCTAGGCAAATTTCGAAATTCCGAATCAAAAAATGATGTCCATTTTGAAAAATAAAATTTATAAAATTTCAAAAAGTGTTTATTACTATTCATAACGGCTATTTTTAATAATATTTTAATAGCATATCATTGTATAGTGAAACTCGGTATTGCGTACAACGCATGCTATCGAGAAAGGTTGCGATTTTGTGTAAAGCAAGCCAAGCAAGTGTTGTGTGTAGAAAAATATTCCTTTGATTATATAACATAAAAGTCCCGGGTGTTACATGATAAAACCCTACTTATGTGATAAAACCTACGGGTAAATAATAACTCATTGAGGATGGATGAGAAACAATTAAAAGAGGGAAAATCAAAAGGACAAAAAGATATACATGATGATTCCTTGAATTTCCCACAATAAATCCTCAAAATTATTGAACATAAGGATGTTTAAGGCAGAGAAAGGGGAATCTAATTGAATGATAATCTTAAATGGGTAGGGATTTATGAGATTTAGGATTAAGAATAAAGAGTGTAGAAAATTAATTTTCCAATTTTTTTCTAATTGCGCTTCCATTCCTATCTAAGAGGAAGAGAACACATTGTTACTCCACAAAGTTTAAAAACCCATTCAACACCTTTAAGGTTTCCACTATACAGAATAAATAATAGCAGTTGTCTTACTTAGATGATGGAAAATGGTTTTCCCTAACCATTTATGTCACAAATAACTCCCCACAAGGTGTCCCCCTCCCAGGCTAGCAATATATGAAGGGAGATAGTGACACCTTGAGTCCCACCTTCTGATGGCCTCGGCATGGTGACTTTCACTGAGGGTATAACATACCCAAAAATGGGATGCATTACCCTAGAAGAGAACACATGATGAAAAGATAGATATGACAAAAACCGACCAACTATAAATCAGACATATGAATAAAAAAAATACCAAGTAGATATATTTAATTTCATTGAAGAACTAATACAACTAAAGGGGAAAACTGAACATACCGATTCAAAGTAAAAATGAAAATGACCTTAAAGCCCACACAGCTCCTCCAAACCCAAGCTACTAATGACTAGTCCAACCTACTCCATGTAATAGGAAAAATAGTTTATATGTATGTAGGTTGAGTATAGTAGTATACATAGTTAGTTCCTAGACATAGCATCTCATGAAAATGTAATGGAAGCATGCTAATGCACCACAAACAGAAAGGGAAACTATCTCATCAGCTAAAAAGGTATTCAATGTTACCAACCACACCACAGATACTCTCACAAAGTATCACATACATGGTTATAAATTATAATATTAAATATTAGTGGTATCCCACTACCACTTCCCCTAATGGTCTCCCACTTTTCCCCAACATCGCACGTCCTATGCATCTCTTTCCAAAAAGGATTTCCCGCAGACACATGGTTGATGCACCAAAATATGATCCTCATTAAACAAAACCACTATGTCCACATAAACAAAGTGACCAGGTAGTTTCTGAAAGAAACCACAACTCATATAACATGTATCATATGTAATTCATTAATCCTCAGGCCATTAGGGACCAAACACTGTGTACGGATCACCACACCATCACAACCTATACAAGTTCCTCCTATAATAGTCTATAGTAATATATATCCATAATATATGTGTGTTAATAACCAAAATTCATTACAGTCCTCTACACACATATATGGGAAAAACTAACCGATGTCCCTTCCAACACCAGTATCTACCAATAGAAGAGAGTGGGGCCATAGGGGGTATTCGGCATTCCATCCCCCAATAAAATCTTGGGGAAAACACCCTGCCATGGCTCAAAATCCCAAAGATGCCATTCCCCCTAACAGATATGTTGTGGAAGTGTAAATAAAAAATTTACATGGAATAATATATCTCACAACCACATTATGGGAATAACCTTGTCTGGGCCTCAATTGCAGCTAACGTCTCTCGACTACTAGCTGCCACTGTTAATACTATGTATCCTATAAGAAAGAACTATTTAAACAGCGTTATATATTACTGAAATCCATTTTAATCAGTTTTACATTATTTTTATTAGTTACATAAACATTAATTAATCATTATTAACCCGACATTACATTACATTTCCATTTCAACAAAGATCCACTATTCTATTAAAATGTATCCTCAACATTGCATTAAACCAACTTTTGACACCAGGTGTTAACATCATTTATTCAGTCAATAATTACCATCCTTATTACATTTCTCTATTCCTAATAATTATTGAAAAACATTATAAACTACCAACCATAAGGGGGAGAAACTCTGTTAGTAGATGAACTACCCATATAGTCTTTTCTAACTATAGTATGAGAATAAACCCATCCTACCTCGAAAATCAAATCACAGAAATAATATGGAATACCCTGCACATCATTGCCTCTTTTTGGAAAGAAGGTAGAAATACTAGCTACCTTGACCAGTGGAAAAAGTAAAGTTGATAAACAAGAAACAAAATTTTGAAATCATCCAAAATTAATATCTTAATCGTTCCATCACATCTTGGCTTCTCCTTGGATCCCACATGCATAATGTGATGAATCTCGCTACTCAAGGTGTCTACATATGCCACAACCATTGGGCCTACGTATACCCACCTATCACATTTTCCATCGAGACTCAAATCACAACACATGCTTTAGAAAAAAAATCACACCAACTAGGTTCTAGGCCCTTAATCAACGCATTCCTTTGTCACATGCAATGAGGTCTCACTGATCCAAGCATAATTCTCTTGGCCTTTCCATGAACGATGGTAACACATAACCCTATGAGGAATTATCATTTATCAAACAATGATTTCATTAATCCATCTTGAAATAATAGGTCTATTAATATCAGGAACCAACTATGGTATATCTAAACAAAAATCAATCATAGATATCAGAAATAATAAAACATTCTTAATGAACCAATTTTATTGACATAAAATTACTGCAATAATTACTCGAATCATTTATACGACTCTTTTTTCATAGACATATAATTAGAAATAATACTATATTATGTTCCCAACCAATTTCTGTCATGAATTACACGCTAAAATAGTAAAGAATAGATATCACACTATATTGAAAATCAAGAAGAAATAACATATGATTGATTCTAATTTATTTATCTCTTTATTATATTTATTATGTAAATTCTATTAAGATCCATTGTGATAAAACATTCTACCTCTATATATCCATGAAAAATAATAGAGAAGAAACAAATCCATTACCGAAAAAGGTTCTTGACCTTCCATAAACACGAAAAATCTACACAATGGATTACAATTGCCTCCCCCATAAAAACTACATGTACCTGAGGACATCACAGCATGACATCACTATCCAACACTCAAGATAACTCCATTAGAATCATGGAGGTGAAATTCCATAAGATGGAATGGAGAAATTGGGGAAAAGGGACTAAAGAAAACAAATGATGAGAGGTATATCATACCCTATATCGATGACAGATCGAAACATGCAGCTTGCACCAAAATTGGTGGTGCACATGAAGCAGGGAAAATATTAAAGGGGAAATGACCCTGGGATTATGGTTCGATCACACCACTCCAATTGGAAGAATGAAAGGTACGAGAGTCTCATACCATGAATAATAAGGTAGAATAGGGGAATATTATATCTCATCCCCTTAGAATATTTTATGGGGCAGGTTTAAGAGATGCCGGAATTTCCATTGAATGCATATCACATTAAACCATATAGTTTAACAAAGTAATAGTATCCTGAGCCTGGGGGAAAATTTTATATTTGAGTTATGGGTTTTGAATCATCCTTAAATGATTTAAAATAAGGCATTGAATTAATTTTATGTCAAGTAAATCATCAAAGGGTACAAACTATAGGAAGCTAGAAACACTGTTTAGAAATATCTCACCGATAGATAACTCACTCATAATGACTCAAAGATAGATGATGCACCAAAATATATCCCAACGACAGTTGACTCAAAAATAACACTATTTATAAAACTGGAAACAATGTTCACAATATTTTAAATTTATAAATGTGTTTTAGATAAGACCACTTAACCTCCAAAAACACCTCATACACCATATTTCAACAATATAATTGACCACAGAAGTCCTTGACATTACATCAGATACCTCTCAAACATTATAGTCTTCAATAATTCAAAAATAACATAAAAAAATTAATTTGGGATGAATAGCCACACATTGAGGTAACTCTCAATAGTGGGAAATCTACAAATTCTAGAAAAGGAATCCATCTAAATAAAGTTCTCCAATCAAAACAAACATTATTACATGAATAGAGTTAAACATAAAACAACTCAAGTAACTAATTATGTATCTACATCTCACATTCTCTTGAACAATCTTCCATTCCATTTTGTCTCAAAAAGACATGATACAAGGGGATAACACACCCACACAATGCCTTATCCTTGCAGCCCTATATCTCTAAAGGCTGCATCATGAAGGTACAATCATCACTAACATCTATCTCTAACAAATAAATGATTAGTGGACATAATGAAGAAAACAACTGAGCTGTGGAAAATGAAAAATATCATGTACTGTTTTCATTTGTGGGTTAATTTCTACCCGATATAAATCGTCTCTAACACGATACAACGCCTCAAAAGGCCCAACAAACTAGAGTGAATCCTGACCCCCACGACTAAACCTTCACTACCCATGATAATGATTCACCTTTATAAACACGTGATCGCCAACATCAAACACCCAAAGCCTCCCCCTTTGATCGATATATGATTTTTAGTGATCCTACATTTCATTCATCCTCTCACGAATCACATGAACCATCTCTACAAAATTCTACAATAGATTCTGTCTAAGAATAAGTGACTCTACGATCCCATTACAGCACAACGTATAATGGAATAGTCAGACATACAAGGCTTAAAATTGAGCCATACTGATGATGGAGTGAATACTATTGTTCTTATAGAACTCCTCCAAAGGTATGTGCCTAATCCACGATCCTCCAAAATCCAGGACAGATGAGCAGAACATGTCTTCGTGAGTTTTGATGGTCTACTCTATCTGACAATATTTCTGTGGATAGAAAAACATGTTAAGGACTAGTTTACAACTAAAATCATGCTAGAGACCTCTCCACACCTTGGTGGTAAATGGTGGTCTCAAAATGAATTGATCATCCTTGAGATTCTGTGGACTCCCACCATGTACTACAAATATTACCCTGAAAAACCATCCACATAGATCATCTCCATGAACTATATGAAGTTGTATGATTTCATTTAAAGCTCTTATACCACGAAAATAGTTTCATGTACTCCTAAAGAACTAGGTAAACCAGTAACAAATTCCATTTAGATGTCCTCCCGCTTCCACTAAGGACCTTCTAATGGCTGGAGAAAACCACCAGGGACATGATGCATAGTCCTCACCTTCTGGTTGAACAAACATTGAGAAAATGACTCTGCAACTACTTTCTTTTGCCCAGTCCACCAAAACTGGCTCCTCAAGCCTTGGTACATCTTTGTGAAACTAGGATTTACCATTAAATGATATCTATATAACTATTTAAGAAATGTATCACACATCACCAAAGAAATTAAAATCCTAACCTGATACAACACTTGGTGTTGTTCATCCTCAAAACAACCATCAGGGGCCTCAACACAAACAACTCAGTCTCTAACAACCTCCACCTCTAGACTGCCCAACCGGACTCATCTACCAGCTACACCAGAGATGACTGCACCATCATCTGAAAAATAAAACATATACACCAACATCTCTTATATCCCAATTCCATGCTGAATGTTCATCAATTACTACCCATGAATCACCTGATTCACACACTTCATCACTATGTGACTTCCTTCTCTATGAATTAGCAACAACATTACCCTTTAAAGGTTTATAATATATTTATAAGTCATATTACACATAGAAATTCATCCACCAACACTTCCACATTTTCATGTCATGCATGGTGAAAAAATACATCGGGCTCTTATAATGCATGAAAACCGAAAATCACTTTCTAATAAGGTGATGTCTTTAAAAATCAGATAAAACACCACGGATTCCAACTCAATATCATGGGTGGAATATTTACATTCATGGTGCCTCAACTGGAAAGACCCATAAGAATCAACAGAACTCTGCTATAGGAGAACAAATCATATTTCCTGATGTGATGCATCACATAAAAAATCAAATTGAACTCCCTCTTTTGGTAGATAATGAAATTAAACACATACCAAAATCACATTTATATGACCAAAAGTTTCTATAAACTGATCAATACACAAGAAAAACTGACCATTCTTGTCGATGTTTTTAGAGGTGAAAAAAGTCTAGAGAAATTAACTACGAACTTCCTATAGTAGTATGAAAGACGGAGGAAGCTTTGCACCTCTTACACTATATTAGGGGATACCCCTGAAAAAACAACATCTATCTTCAATGGAAGCATAACTACAACCTATTGGGATAAAACATGCCCCATGAAAATAACTTCTCGATCCCAAAACCACAAACTTCAACAACATCCCAAATATGTATTTTTGTTGATGAACTCCCAAAATAGGTTGTATATACTCTGCATACTCAACCTCAAACACAGAGTACACAAATAGTTTTTTGTTGAAAACCTTCATGAACTTATCCATTAACTCACAGAACATTGTGTACATAAATCCCATCAACATAGATGTAGAATTACTGACACCGAATATCATTACAAAAAACATGAAATTCCCATGATGAAAACATAAATCAGTCTATGGTATATCCTCATCCTTTACACACATTTGATGATATCATAACCAAAATTAGATCTTTAAGAACCAAATTTCACAATTAATTTGATCGAATTAATCATCTATGAATTGATTAGGATTGATATTCTACACATTCAAATTGATTAGGTGGTGATAATTGTTAAACAACTGCAAACTTCCCTTAGCCTTCTTCACGAACAAAATTTGTACAACCCATGATGACCCACTTTTTCGAACAAAACTAACCTATAAAATACTATTGATCTATATAGATAGCTCATGTAACTCATAAGTTCCCATACTATATAGAGACATATCTATATTATATTCTCCTTGTAGTATCACAGTCCCAAACACAATCTCTCATCGAGGGGATAATTCTAAACCATCTTCTGGAAGGTGATCAGGTTACTCTTGTATGACCCTGGGAAATGAAAAATGATAAACCTTTGTATAACTCAGAATCAGCTAATCCATCAAGTGTGACTGTAATTGAACATTCCATTTACCCTTCTGAGGGTCTTGTTTTCCAAAAAACGTAGTTGGATCTTCATCAGCATCGAAGAACACCGCCCGCCTCATAATAAAATCTAGGATAGCTAGTACAGATTACAACAAATACATGCTAAGGATGATATAATATGGTTGTATTTTTATCATAGTAAATATCCTCAAGAGTGGTGTTACCCAATAATAGTTCATAGTATCTACATACATCAAATAGGTCATCTAGACCTCCAACTATTGTAGTCAACAATAATGGCCCTAGAAGCCTCTCTACAACAAGTCCCAACGAATGGAAAAAGGGAAGTTGGTATAATTGAAAATGTTACTCTTGAATAAAAAAAGGAATACACATAAGTATAAACCAATCAATGGGTACCTCGAATGATGTCTGGCTTTCCTGTAGCTAGCAATGCTAAAGCATGATGCCGAGCATGACATACTTTACAGCCTCTATGACCCTGATGTTGAACACCACCAGGACCACACTCTACTCCCTATGGATGGGTAGAATTGTGGGTCTATCTTTAGCCTTCCCCATCTACTCTATGCTAATCTAATTTTTTTTCATCCTAATGTTTCGGCCTCAGTTGGAACGACATCAACGAATGAACCTAGAGGGGAACACCTAGAGCACGATGACCGCTCTTATTGGTCAGGAACTCTTTTGGTGATGACCTAGGCCTACACAAGAAACCAATGTTCCTAATCCCTTACCATTGCCTTGAGAGACATCACCCCTAGAGAAACAAGATGCTGGGGGTGGGGACCTACCCCCATATAAACTTAAACTATTCTACCCTGAAAACCAGGAAACCCAGACCATAGTTATGCTTTATGAATAATCATGATGACTCCCCTCTCTTGAAGATCCAATTCTAGATAATGTTATCTTGATGAATTATACCCTCATCAGCACCTCAATATACATCTTTATCATAAACAGGGTGACATGGAACTAGATCCCTGGATGAAAAGACTCCTCAAAATTCCTCACACTGGCCTCATCATCTGAAAAAAGATCTGAAAAATATCTTAAATGGTTATTGAAATCGATTAGAAACTCTCGCACACTGTATCTCCAAGTAGAAGGATATGTATCTCCTAGATAGTAGACAAATTCCTGGTCAATGTAAGAAACTCACTTCAAAACATTTTTTGGAAGTCATCCCATGAGATCACCGACTCCACAAGATTCTAGAGGAACATGAACCAACTATACCTCATTGCCCCACACAACATCATCTGATCCAAAGACACTCAGTGTTCCTTCAAAGCACGAATCCAAAATAAGTATATCTTATCCTCCTTCAACTAGTATACTGTGACTGCATCTATAATAGATGCCTCATACTTCAGTAGACTCTAGTGCTGAATCATTTGGACTGTTCTCCTCCATGATCATTGTTTTCCACCTCTACCATGCGACGATCTGCATGAACAGCCTTATGACTTCTTTTGTGTGAACCAGATGACAATTTCAACCTGCATCCAATCATTAAAAATAAAAAATTGTTAGAGCTGTTGAACCTAGAATATATATGACTTGACATTAATTAATTAACTATTTTTTTATATTCATTTCAGGTAAACCTATCCCAAGTTATACCCTTTCAAACTCATGAATAATGAGTAATGATGCATGGACCATTCCTAGGTATCCACACTTAATGTAGAATCTCCTCATTTGTTAGAAACTGAAATCTTAATGGTTTGTGAATCAGATCCTAGGGGTGCCTAAACACATATACCTCTATGGGTCTCAAATTTTTACATCACTTCTTAAACATAACTGACATTATTTCCCTACCAACCCATGCACCCTCAACTGTTCCTATCACCAAACTCCATCTTATCCCTTAACCTGCCTCTGATTCCACTATGTCATAACCCCCTCCCCACAAGGTGTACTCCTCTAGGGATGAAAATGGGAGAAGTGAGATATTAACCCATAATTCATTCATATAGTAGGCCATGGGTGGGTGACTACCACAGAGGGTATAGAATACACGCAAATGGGAGGTGTTACCATCATAGAGAACACATGCATTAGAGAGAGATATGAGGGAAAACATCCTACATCAAATCATAAATTATTATAAAAGAAAACCCAAGTATCCATATATAATTTCATGGAATAACTAATACAACTGAAGGGGAAAACATCTAGTACAAAATATAAGAAAAAACGGTGGCTACCATGGAGCTCGAGCTGCTCATACAACCCCAGGCTAGTAATAACCATCTTTATATCCAACCTAATAATTATGACCCAATAGAAGTTAATGTATACATAGGGTGAGTATAAAGGGATACTTGTTGGATCCTCCACAAATCCTATTATGAAATAAGTAATGAAAGAATGCTAAATCACAGTGAACAATAAGTGAAACTAACTCGATGTCTTAATAAACATAATATGTTCCAAGCCATACCTTGGATACTATCACCAAGTATCACATACAAGAGTATATAAGATAAATAATATAAAGGGTACCACACAACTACTTCCCCACTGGTTCACTTCATTTCCACAACGTCGCACGTCCTACGAATCTATGTCTAAAAAGGATTGCACATAGTCAACTGGGAAAAGAACCACAATATGAACATCCTGCAACCCAACCACTATATCCATGTAACCAAAGTAACCAAGTATCTTTCTGGAGACACCATAGCTCGTATAATGCGTATCATATATGAGACATTAACCATCAAGCCATTATTTCCCACTCACTGATTAATGATCCTCAATACATCACAATATCTACAGGTTACACCTATATTAGTCCATATAGAACTGTATCTAGAATATATGTGTGCGAATAACCACAATCAATTACAACCCTCTAAACATGTATATGTGGAAAACTAACTATTGTGCCTAACAGTACTAGTAAATAACCAGAGAAGAGAGTGTGTACAAATGGGATAGTCAGTCATCCATCCTCCAACTAGAATATAGGGTAAACACCACTATAAAAAACAGTACATTAGAGGGGATTATTTAGAGGGGTTATGCACAACACCCTCTAAATTAAATTTCTCTAAAATTGGATTGGGTTCGGCACAAACCCATATATTCATCGAATTTAATGGGGGTTATAAACCCCCTCTAAATTCATTTTATATAAATATTAGAGGGGGATTATGCAGAACCCCCTCTAATCATCAAATTTTTAGGGGGTTCATAATCCCCTATGATTTTTTGTCATTTTTTTATAATATTTTGTTTTATTTGAGATCATGTTATAGAAAAACAATTTCTAATTTAATAATTAGTGGAATTATATATTTTGATGGATTTTCGAGGTGCAATATATATATAATTCATTGGCAAATATATATGTATATATGTATAGTTGGATTTTTTAAATGAAATTGTGGGGGTTATCAACCCCCTCTAATATATGATATTAGAGGGGTTCATGCAACGTTGTTAATCCTTGAGATCATATGGGTTTTTGAAACCCTTCTGATTTAAGAAATTATAGAGTGTTTTAAACCCCACTAATTGATAACATTAGAGGGGGATGCTAACCCACTAAAATTCTCGACATTAGTAGGGGTTTTAATGCCTTCAAATTTAAGAAATTAGAGGTTGTTTTTGACCCCTTCTAATTTATGTAATTATAGGGGTTTTGATCCCTGTCTAATTGATGAAGTTAGTGGGGGTTCAGAACCCCCTCTAATTTATGACATTATACAAGGTTTTTTACCCCTTAAAATTCAATAAATTTGATTTTGGTTATGACCGCTAATAATTCAATTTATTAGAGGGGTTTTTGAACTCTATAAAATTATTTATTTATTTTCTAAAATATATCTCATATAAATTCAAATTTATTAATATATATGTGGGAATGTGCATGTGTGTGTGTATATATATTACATAAACACATTTTATAAATATATTTACATACATTATAACTCTTATATAGAAGGAAATTATATAAATATTTTAAATAAATACTTATACATATAAAAAAGGTATGCATATATTTAAATATTGATATACATAATATAAATGTAATTATAAATATATTTATTCAAATTTATAAAATTTGTATATTGTATTATAATTAATAGAAATCTATAAAATGACTTATATTATACATATATTTTATAAAGTACATTTTTATAGTAGATTTTGGTTTAAATACATTTATATTATATTTTGTATGAAAATATATATAATATAGACAACATTGAATATAAATTTACATATATATATATATGTGTAATTTATATAATTATATTCTATATAATTTATAAATATTAAATTATTTATAAATTTATTTATATTATATAATTATTTTACATATATTGTATCATACCATTTAAATTATAGATAAATTCAGTAAATAGATATATATCATATATTTATTAATAACATTATTTTTACACACACTCGTACATAAATACAATAGTATTGTATATTTATTTATAAATATATTTATATTAGATTATGTATACTAATTAACATAATATTGTAAAAATTAAAAACAAATAAAAATATATTACTTATTTATATTAGATATTATATTATAAATATTTTATAGTAAATAAATTTATATGTATTATATAATTATTTTATGCATATTATAGTATATCATATTAATTATAAATTAATTTCGAACACAGATACATAAATATACATATATATAATATATTAATTAATAATATTATTCTAACACACACGCACACATAAATACATCTGTATTGTATACTTATGTGTAAATACAATTATATTCCACTATATTTACTAATTTACATAATTTAGACAAAAATATATATATATATAATTAATAATATATATTATATAATAAATATTTTATTATAAAAAAATTTATATGTGGTATATAATTATTTTATGTATATAGTTTTATAGAATAATAATTAGAAATTAATATAGTATATATATATATATCATTTAATTATATTATTTATTTCCAATTATATGAATGAATTTAATTTTGTCTGTATATATATGTGTGATGATGATATAATATAAATGTATATAATTACATACATTAATATATAATATATAATATATTTAATATAATAAATAATATATATATATTATTATTATAATTATATTATATATTCAAATACAGAAATACACACACGCATAAAAATAAATATATTTAATAATATATGTATAAATATGTATTTATATATGTTATATATAAACAAATATGTTTATATATATATATATTATACAAAAATATATTGTAATTAGAAATAAATACATATTATATATAAATATTGTACACAAATATATATTATATTATTTATATATAAAAATATTATATTATTCATATTTCTAAACACAATTATATATATATATATAATATAACACTTCCGGATATACTTAAATATAATGCAATCTATAATATACATATAATCACGCACAACCTAGTGGCTTCGTGGTTTGGGATGTATCGAAGTAGTCCTAGTTTCAAAACATTGGAGAAGTATTTTTACGTCACGAGCGTGGGGCATTGGGGAAGGCAGAAAGGGGTGGTGGCCTGTAGGTATGGACATGGGAGGGGGTGGGTGGGTGATTTGGAAGTTAAGGGTGGGGTAAAAACAAGGGCAGGGACAACGGTGGGGCGGGGTGCATGGGGGGATATGGTGAACAATTGTGGGGTAACGACCAAGGATAGGGACATTGGTGGGGCAAGGGTGTGTGAAGGGCTCTGGTGGACAAGTTCCTTGGAGCGCGTGGGGATCTGGAAGACATGCATGGACATGGTCTGTCTGGCGGACAAGGGTGGCGTACGGTGGGTCTTCTGGTGTGTGTCAGGGTGGTGTCAACAATGGAGTAGTTGTGGTTGTCAATGGTGTCTAGGTGGTGTCATGCGGTGTGTCGTGGGTGTGTCAATATGTGTTAAGGGGGTACCTGGTGTTGTCAACAGGGGTCTCCTAGCGCCCCTTGTGGTGTGAAGGTGTTAGGAGTTGTTGTGGGAAAACCTCCCATAATGAAATCACCATTAGACGAGTTACAAACCACAACTAAATCAATGCATTAGTAGCAGTTTCAGTTATAACCGCCTCTAATGTGGTAAATTGCGGGCAACATTAGATTGGGTTTTAAACCCCTCTAATGTAACCGTATGAATTTAGTAGCACATCCTCCCAACCTCTTCTAATTACATTATGTAGGAACATTAGTGTTGGATCCTCACAACCACTGATAATCTATTTAAAAGGGATTATAACCCCTTCTAATGGTAATGTAGTTATTTTTTTATAGTGCAGCCTCCCTAGGGCTTATAATCCCCTGGGAATCAGTCCACCTTAATGACATGGTGGGGTAGAATACCGAAACACATAAATTACATTATACACAATATATCATAAAAAAATTATGGGAATCACCTAATATTAGACTCCACTGTAGAATACATCTCTGGAATCCCAGGTACCACTGCTAAGACAAGGTATCCTATAGACACACACACATTTAATGATCGTTATATATTAATTCTTTCCCCTTTTTGTAGTTATTATATATATTAATTAGTTCCTAAAACATTAATTAAATATTATCATATCCACACTACATTTCAATAATATTCCAACCAATATCCATATTTTCTTTAAATTGTAACACTGTCATTGCATTACACCAACATTCCCCTCTATGGGTAAACATAATTTATTTGATCTTTTATTAACTGAATTATTACATTCACTTTTTTCAATGAATTATAGAAAAACATACTAATGTACCAAACATAAGGGGTCTTGAAATGGTGAATGGATGAACTGCTTGTCATGTATTTTCAACTGATAATAGGAGGGTAGACCAATCCTCCCTTGATAAGTTTAAAATAGATGGAACGTGGCCTACCTAGCGCATCTTCACCTCTTTTTGTAAGGGTGGTAGCAAAATCAGCTGCCTCAAGTTGTGGGGAAGTTAAAGAAGATATGCAACCAATAGGTTTGAGCAATAATCTAACATTAATATTGAATATGTATCATCACCTTTTGTGTCCTACCCGGCACCCACATGCATAAAAAGATAAATTGCGACACACTAGGCATCAACTGCTGCCTTAGCCAATGGGCCTCCCATCCCCCACATATCAAAACAAAAATCAGGACTGACATTACAATATAATAACAGTAATCAAACATCATATCAATTGGCCTCTTGGCCCTTAAATAAGGAATTCTTTTTGCACACGCAATGTTCTCTCACAGCTCAAAGCATAAGGCTATTGGCTTTTAAAAGCAATAGGGTAACATTGAACCCTGTGAGGAATTATCTACTATAAAAAATGTGTTCTCTAATCCATCACGAATTAAGCGGTTCTTTAATAGTTGGATCTATCTATGGGAAACATAAATAGAAATCAATCATTACTATTAATAATAATTAAATATGCTTACTATATAAATTTTATTGGCATCAAATTACAACAATAATAACAACCATATTCATTTACATTCTTATTTTACCTTCAAAAAATATAAATTAATATGAGTTTACATTATTTACCCACTACCATAAAAAATGACGTCATAAACAACAAAATCATAGATATCACACTTTCTTGAAAAACTACATGCAATAACATATGATCAGTTCTAATTTATTTAACAAGTAAAAATATTAATTATACCAATCCCATTATGATCATGTGGGCTAAAACATTCTAACATTATAGTTTCGTGTAAAATATTAGAAAAAAAAACGAATAACATACCTCAAAAGTATTTTGATGTTATTTATACGAGAACTATCCACACAACCGATTATGATCACATCCCCCATGATAATTGCATCCAAATGAGGACATTGCAGCACGACTGAACCAACCAATTCCAAAGAAAACACAATTAGATGCATGGAGCTCACATTACATAACATGTAAAGTATAAATAAGATAATATGGATTGATGAAAAAACAATATTGGAGGTATATCATACCATCTATTAATAATGGATTGGCATTTTTTTGCACTAAAATAGGTGGTACACATTCAGTAGGATGAAACATCAAGTGGATATAATTCTAGGATTTTGGATTGATCACACTACTACTATGTGAAGAAGGAGATGTTTGATCATCTCACACCAAGAACAAAAGGTAAAATAATGGAGGATGATATATCATGCATTTAGATGATTTAACTGAGGTAGTTTAAGATAGTCTAGATTTTCAATTTACAAGGGATTGCATTAAACAATGCAGTTTGAGAAAGTAATGGCATCCCGTGCCAGATGAAAAATTAATAAAGGAGTTATATTATTTTAATTGACCTTAAATTCCATATAATAATGCTATTAATGATGTTTACGTCCATGAAATAATCAAAGGGGTGAAACTATAGGATGCTAGAAGAAATGTTCACACATGTCTCAGTAAAAAATGACTCACCGATAGATGACTCACCAATAGATGACTCAACAAAACATGATTCAATGATAGATGAATCACATACAGATGAATCTCTAATAGAAAACTCACTCGCAGCTGACTCACAGATTGATGGCTCACGAAAATCGGACTCATTGGCATATGACACACCGGCATAAGATTCATAGATAAATGACTCACCGACGGATGATTCGTGGACATATTATTCAAAGACAGATGAACCACTGAAATCAATATATGAAAATTTTAAAAAACTATTAAAAGAACTATAAATTCCGTAATGTGTTAGGTATAATTCACTTTGACATCCTATAACACTTTAGACCCCATATTTTAGCAACAGAATATACTGGAGAGTTCCAGGTCATTACAATCCAGTAACCCTATGACACATGCTATCAAGCCCAAAATCCCCCTTTTGAATTATAAAAAATATTTAAACACAAGGTTAGATGAAATTGAAAAAATAAACAAAATAATACGTCAAAAAAATAATTGATTTGATAATTCTCCCAACAATAAAAACTTTTTCCCCCAAAAACTTTCACTGATGCTTCATCTAAAATAAGGATAATAATGATAGACCATTATAATCTACCACCATGTATCATGCACATATCTACCATTCATCAAATAAACTCAGAATAATTTAATAGACATACCATGAAGCACATTCTGTAGGGAATCTATAATCCACCCCAGAGATTCCAACATAGTCAAATCAGAATCCAATTCCAACTCTTCCGGCAACACCCGAGACTTTTATGAGAAGTATTTTGTTTTTATGTTATATAAATCATCAAAGGAATCTTTCACTCCATGCAATCATGACCTTCCTCGATAGCGTGTGTAGTACGCAATATTGAGTTCCACTAAACAATGATATATTATTATAATATTATAAACTAGCCGTTATGAATAGTAATAACTGAATTTTAAATTTTATAACATTATTATTCATCATACACATTTTCTAGAACATGGTAAGAGAACAAAGTAATTTTTTTGGGTAAAATAAGTATTTATAAAAAAATGCAGTTTTGCTGCCTTTTGATGGCGCACCGACATTAAATCTAGTTTTTGACACATTTATAAGGTCAATTTCACAAAATAAATTTTTTATTTTGAATCAGGATATAAAAATTTACTTTGGATAAATTTTTGATATTTTTCTGAAAACTTTCATATTTTGATGAATAGTAAAAATACGCTAATTTTTAATTAAAAACAACTTTTTTCATTGAGATAATTTATATGGTTAAATTATAATATAGAATGGTTTTAAATTATAGATAGAATATATTTTCACCATTTAATATAATGTATGTCATTAGCATTAATTTCAAATTGAATTCATAGGTAAAAACATTTCAATCTTTGGCAATGTTTTAACTTCTAAAACACATTTTCTTAACAACAAGATTTATTTTAAATTAATTACTGCAACTTATATGTTTTGAATTTTTAAAAATGGATTCCATATTCATAATCAGTCGGTCTCAATTATGTTAATAGGCTACTTTTTACATTTGGGAATTATGAATAGTAACTACGGTAAATTTTATTTAACATAGTTAAAGGTAAATCGGGTAATTAAGGGTAAATATAATACTATAAAATTACACTAACACCTGCCAAAATCATATTGGATGACTAAAAGTCGACCCATATCACCTAAAGGTCCAATTACATTCATTTAATAGACTTTTTTCCATGAAAATAATTTAATTATTATTAAAACCAAAGAATGTGACAACATGTCACTTTCTTAAATCTTATAAGTATAATAATTTTAATTTGGTGATAGGATTAATAAATCTTCAAAAATTAATAGTCTCCAGAAAGATAATACAATTATATACATCATAGAAATTTATTTAAAATTTTTAGGGATTAAATAATTATCATTAATTATGACACAATAGTGATGTTGAAATTATTTTATTAATTAAGATATCAAATAAATGGTTTTAAAATATTAAAATAATTATTATATGCACTATTTAATGTGCTCCACTAATTTACTAGATACATATGATATTTTATTAATCTATTAAACCTTTCAGTTCTAACATACCCTCTATATATATTTTATTTAAATTCAAATAAATGAATAGTGTCAAAATTGTCACTATTGTTATTTTATAAAACTAACATATTATAAAAATTTTTAAAAATCACAAATATATTAAAAATTATAAATTAAAATTTATATGGTCTAAAATGTCATAAAGTTCAATATTATGGAAAATTCACAACACATATGTAATTATTAATAATAATTTAAAATTTAGAATATTATTACCACAAATAAAATTAAATTGATAAATAAGGATAAATCAAGTTGGTAATGTTTAAAATAAATTCCTTACATGTCTAAATTTTATTGGTTGATGAGATTACAACCCTATCTCTTCTAATCTTAGGATATGGGTCATTTTGGATGTTTTTATGTGTGGCTGGGATTTAATATAATCTAATATTTCTTATATTTCCAACGGTGCCCCTCTCCTCCCTTATAAAAGGGAACCTCCTCCCTCTCCTCTTCACTCCAATTTGAGCCTTCAATCTCGTCCAAACCCTGCCAATTTCACTTCCCCACATCCCTTGAATCATCCTAGAGGTTCTGGTCTTCTTCAAAGACCAACCGTAGTGCCCTAAGAGGAGGTTAAGAAGAGGCACGTCAAAAAGAGGTAATATTCATTACCGATCCTTTCCAAATTATTTCTTCTTCAACATCTTCTTCTTTAGTTTTTTAATTATGAAGTAATAAAATCATTACCAATCATATAATGATATGTTATTATATGTATTAAACAACCCTATTTCAACATCTATCCATCCTATGGAAAACGAAATCACCGCTCGTGCGTACGTACGGAATACTGTCTCCACACCGTGGTGTAATCTCTTTTCCCCCACCACCTTACTTGGATGGGTATAATGATGAAAATAATTACTATATATGATTATTTTAATGTGATATGGATTTTGAAATAGTATACATACACTCCAATATAATTCCATGATCATGGGAACGATATCATCGCTCGTGCGTACGTACGGAATACTGTCTCCACGATGTGATGTGATTCATTCTACATGTTCTTAATTTCATAATGATTATATAAATGAATTTAATTAATAAATATGATATATAGTACATTAATACCATTCTAGAAATGATGTATCTATAACCTAATGATATAAATAATAATTTATTCGACAAAACACGCATAAGAACAAAAAGTTATAAACACCCGAATAAGAAGTAGCAATGAAATATTAGAACTAAGAAGCTAAGAATATGACCATATATGATATCATAAATATAATTATGATTCTGTAATAATTCAATAACATTATTTAAATCATTATATAGGAGTTTTGGACACTTACGAGGCAGATCGGACCTAAGGTAAGGGAAATATCACAATCTCATTTTTATCTGAGATTGTTTATACTTTAGTATTTACTGGGGTGTATTTTATCATCCACATACATGTTTCCTCAATATGTAATATTATTTCCATCCACCTACAATTGTTTAAATCCAATTTTACCCTTCAGTTATTTTTTAGTAAAGGATATGAAAGGAATCTTTTGACGTTTTTCGTATGAGGTACTTTTTGATTTTTCCGACAAAAGTAAGAAGAATGTTTTTTAACTTATATTGCATGAATTTATTTTTAAAACATTATCTCCAAGAAGCTTCCTTTAAAAGTTTTCAAGTTTATTTTTAATCATCTTCTTTTAGTTTAAAATTGTATGACATGTTATGAAATGAAAAATGTTTTTGAATTAGAAAGGATATTTTCTTCAAGAATGGAGTTCAAGTGTTTTATCAAAATTATTTTCCATCTAAGATAATAAAGTGTTATATTTCTATACCTATTATTAAATGGATTTTATTATGTTGTGATGGAAATATTTTTATGAATTATTTTATCTTATACGAATTGTTTTATGATGTCACGATGTTTAAAGATTCCCAATTTTATTACATGGGTAATGCTATGATGTATGGTTTATGAATTTGTGGCACACATAAGAATGGTATCATTATGAGATGGGTGGGACCTATATCTCCCTCCAATGCATTAGGTATAGTTTTTATATCTAATGAGATTGACATGGCAGGAACGGCAGGTTAAACCGGTTCAGTGAAATAGGGCTGAAACGAGGAGTGAACTCGGTTCAGAAATGGACTTTGTCCCCTAAGATAGTCTTGGAAATGAGACTTGACTAACAAGAAATGATTATCTATGATTATTTGTGTATTACACAAAGTTTCATGTTTTATTTTATGATTATTGGGATACTTTTCACTACTATGATATATCCCATGTTATGAAATTATGATTTCTTTTGAAGGTTATGATTTCCAAAATTTATGTTCTTATGTATATGATGTGATTGATATTTCTTTTTTTTTACTCTTACTGAGAATTTGAGCTCACCATTTTGTATGTTTTATTTCCCCAGGTCAGGAAGAAGGTTATTAAGTAGGATATGCCAAAAAGGGACTCTAGATATGATGAAATAAATGGGAGGCAAAGTAGATGCTTTATGAACCAGTTCTTTATGTTTCCCAGTATCTAAAGACTCTATACCTATATGGTCCTTTCCTGGTTTTGTTATATATGTAATAAGTGTGCTTAAATTATGATGTCATGACAATGTATGTAAAGTATGGGTCGTTATAGTTGGTATCAGAGGAAAGGTATAGTCAACCATCGGAAACTAGGATGTGAAAGCCTTAGTAAGAATCCTAAGGATAACCCTAAGCATAGAACACAGTCTTAGTGTTTCAGAAATGACCATGAACAACCTATGATAAGACCTTAAGTGTGAAATTTTATTCTTGATTATGTGGTTTTTCCTAATATAATTAGTGTTGCTCACACTATTCTTCTTGGTTTTATTCAATGGCTGGAACCAGAAGGAACCATGTTAATGCGGAATGCGACGGGCAATGCAATGATTGTCCACCTGAGATACCAAACGTTATGGGATCTGTAATGTAAAATCTTGTTGCCATCCTCACACAACATTCTCATGCTATGAATAATGCAGGACTTCCAAACGAGCAAAGGAAGTAGAAAAATTCTGTTGAATCCTTCATGAGGCAGTGTCCACCTTCTTTCAGCGGGTCTACTGATCCATTAGTTACTGAAAAATGGATTAGTACTACTGAAAAGATATTTTCAGTTCTTCAATGTTCTGAACATGATAAAGTCATCCTAGTAGTGTATCGTTTGGAAGGAGATGCTGATCAATGGTGGAATCATATTAATAATATGAGGCAAAGGGATGAAATTGAGTCCATGGAATGAAAAGAGTTAAAGAACTAATTTATCAATAAGCACTTCCCTCATATTCTCCAAACAATGATGGAGAAAGAGTTTCTTGAACTGAAGCAAAAGGATGATGAATCTATTGGTACTTATGAAGAAAATTTTACAAGATTTTCACGGTACACTTCTGGTATTATTATCCAACCTGAGAGTAAGATCGATCGATTCTTTAGTGGCTTAAATCCAAGTCTTCGAAGGGCGTTAGCCATAATGGACTTCAATAGCTACGAGTAAATCGTTCAATGAGCTCTCAAAGTCGAGATGTTGATTAGAGTAACCCATCAGTCATATATGTTTGATAAGAAGAGGAAAATGGAATTCAAAGGAAAATCTAAAGAGCACACTAAATAGAAGATGAGCCTTCCCTTATGCTCAAAGTGTGGAAAGAAACATGGAGGGAGTTGTTTTAAAGTGACATGTAAATGTTTCAAATGTTGAAAGGAAGTTCATCAGGAATTTGAATTCCGCAATGATGGGAATAAGATGTCTAATGATGCAAACAAAGGAAGGGACACACAGAATGAACCTACTACACTTCAATGTTTCAAGTGCAAGGAGATGGGAAATTATGCCAATCAATGCCAAAGTCCAAGGGTTGATGATGATGGTCGACGTCAACAAACTCTTAAGGCTAAAGACAAAGGAAAGTTACATGCAATTTCTATCAATGATGTGGAGTACGATAACGATGTGGTGAAAGGTACTCTTACCATCCACTATAAAGTAGAAAATGTTTTATTTGATTCTAGATCCACCCACTCCATTATTTCTGAATAATTTTCTAAGGATATCACCGTATTACCTATACAGTTAGATGTTGAGTTAGCTGTGACAACCCCTAATGGCACAATAGTCACATCAAAAGATTATAATTTTTCTCAGATTGAAGTTTTTGGGAAAGTGCTTCCTGAAAATCCGGTGATCCTTCCTATAGCGGAATTTGATTTGATTCTTGGAATGGATTGGCATTCTCTACATGGAGCTCTTATCAATTTCCAAATAAGGGATGTCACATTTCATATTCCAGATCAATATATGATCTTCTATCGATGAAAGGATGAACATAACCTTCCAGTGGTAATTTATTACATTTTATGGGTATTGATTCCACTAAATGAAGGTTATTTATCTCAAATGGTTGGTGAGAAACTCACAATTAAGAATATGCCCAATGTACGAGAGTTTGATGATGTCATTCCGAAGGAATTACTGGGTCTCCCACCAAATCATGAAGTTGCATTTTCAATAGAACTCGTACTAGGTTCTTTGCCTATTTCAAAGACGCCTTATAGAATGGACCCAATTGATTTGCAGGAATTGAAGAAACAACTCCAAGAGAATCTTGATAAGGGGTTTATACGCCCTAGTGTGTCACCTTGGGGAGCACCTGTTCTGTTTGTTAAGAAGAAAAATGGATCAGTGAGACTCTGCATTGATTATCGAGAACTTAACAAGATCAATATCGAGAACAAATATCCTCTCCCACACATTGATGACTTATTTGACCAACTACGAGGAGCTCAATACTTTTCCAAGATTGATCTTTGTTCAGGGTATCACCAATTAAGCGTCAAAAGGGAGGATATACCAATGACGGTTTCTGTACAAGGTATAGACACTATGAATTTATAGTGATGCCATCTGGTCTTACTAATCCCCCGGCTATCTTCATGGATCTGATGAATAGAGTCCTTAGAGACTATCTTGATCAGTTTTTGGTAGTCTTTATAGACGATATTCTTGTATATTCAAAGAGAATGGAAGAACATGAAGATCACTTGAGATTTTTATTGAAGACCCTGAGAAAGGAGAAGCTTTATGCCAAATTTAACAAGTGTGAATTTTGGCTTCACATAGTTTCATTTTTGGGTCACATAATCTCAAAAGAGGGGATATCTGTGGATCGAGCAAAAACAGAGGTTATCAAAAGATGGTCGAGACCACCAACAGTGATTGAGATCCGAAGATTTCATTGTTTGGCAGGATATTATCGACGTTTTTTGAAAGCTTTTTCATGACTATCTAATCCACTCACCAAGTTGACTCGAAAAAGAGTTATGTTTGTTTGGAAAGAGGAATGTGAAGAGAATATCAAGGAGTTGAAAAGAAGGTTATCCAATGCACCTGTGCTCACACTGCCCTGTAGTGGAGAAAAGTTAGTGATCTATAGTGATGCATCCAAGAAGGGTTTGGGGTGTGTTATTATGCAAAATGATATGGTGATAGCTTATTCCTCACGACAGTTGATAATACATGAGAAAAATTACCTATCTCATGATTTGGAGTTAGCTGCGGTAATCTTTGCATTAAATATTTGTAGGGATTTCCTTTATGGTGAAAGGTGTGATATTTATGCTGATCATAAATGTTTAAAGTATATTTTCACACAAAAGGAGATAAATATGCACCAAAGAATATGGATGGAGCTAATTAAGGATTATGGCTTCTCAATTCATTACCACCCTAGGAAAGCAAACAAGGTGGCAGATGCATTAAGTCGACAAGACCATGCCAGTTTATCCGTGATGAGGATCACAAAAGATCCAATATTTATTGATTTACAAAGGATGGATCTTGGAATTATAATGAAAGCGGAAAATCATATCTTTCTCATATGAATGTTCAACCATCTATACATGTGAAGATTAAAGAGGCACAGAAAGAAGATGTCGAGTTACAAAAGAAGGTGAGAAATGTTCCTGAATTCAACCTTGATTATGATGGGATAATAAAGTTCAGGAATCGGGTTTCTGTTCCTCTTATCCCCGAATTAAATTAGGAGCTGCTGGATGAGGCTCATAGTTCTTCATTCTCTATCAATCCTGGAAGCACGAAGATGTATAGGGACCTGAAAGAGTACTTATGGTGGGATGGCATGAAAAGAGATGTTGCTGAATATGTCTCTCGATGCTTGGTTTGTCAGCAAGTTAAAGATAAGATATAGAAGTCTAAGGGGATGTTACAACCATTAACCATACCCGAATTGAAATGTTAAAACATCACTATGGGCTTTGTCAAAGGACTTCCTAAAACATCCAAAGGCAATAATGCTATCTGGGTCATAGTTGATCGTCTTACAAAGTCTGCACACTTCATCACTATTAGAGAGGATTTCTCTCAAGATCAGCTTTCCAGGATGTATGTGAAGGAAGTGGTAAGATTGCATGGAGTACCACTTTCTATTATATCTGATCGGGATCCAAGGTTTACCTCAATGTTTTGGCGAATTCTTCAGCAAAATTTGGATACAGAGTGTAGTTTCAGCACTCCTTATCATCCTCAGACAGATGGTCAGTCTAAGAGAACAATTCAAACTCTAGAAGATATGTTGAGAGATTTCTCTATGGATTTAAAAGGTGGTTGAGATCAACACCTACCTTTGGTGAAATTTTCTTATAATAATAGCTTTCACTCCAGAATTTAGATGGATCCTTATGAATCTCTATATGGAATGTAATGCAGGACTCCAACTTGCTAGGATCAAGTTGGGGAATGAAAGCTACTAGGACATGATATTGTAGATGAGATGGTAGAAAAGGTCCGATCTATTCAACTACACATAAGAGAAGCTCAGAGTCGATAGAAAAGTTATGCCGACAACCGAAGAAAAGACCTAGAGAATGAAGTGGGGGATAAAGTGTTCTTACGAATATCTCCCTGGAAGAGGGTCATGAGATTTGGAAAGAAGGGGAAGTTGAGCCCTAGATATATCAGTCCGTTCGATATACTGGATCGTGTTGGGAATGTAGCTTACCGATTGGCACTTCCACTTAATCTCTCTCAAGTTCACGATGTGTTTCATGTATCTCTCCCGATAAAGTACATACCTGATCCTTCACATGTACTCAGATCAGAAGTTGTACCGCTAGAGCAAGATCTTTCTTATGAAGAACAACCGATAGTGATTCTGTATCGTAGTGAAAAAGTCCTATGAAACAAGACCACTCGCTTGGTGAAAGTTTTATGGAGGAACCACCAATTATAATAAGCTACATGGGAGCTTGAGGATATGATGAGGGAGAGGTATCCTCATCTGTTTGTTACAAAGTGACGAATTTTGAGCATGAAATTCATTTTAAATGGGTAGAATGTAAAACCCGAGACTTTTATGAGAAATATTTTGTTTTTATGTTATATAAATCATCAAAGGAATCTTTCGTTGCACGCAATCGCGACCTTCCCAGATAGCGTGTGTAGTACGCAATACTGAGTTTCACTAAAAAACAATATTTTATAATAATATTATAAACTATCCGTTATGAATAGTATTAACTGAATTTTAAATTTTACAACATTATTATTCATCTTACACATTTTCTAGAACATGGTAAGAGAACAAAATAATTTTTTTGGGTAAAATAAGTATTTTTAAAAAAATGCAATTTTGCCGTCATTTGATGGCACACCCACATTAAATATAGTTTTTGACATATTTATAAGTTCAATTTAACAAAATATAATTCTTCTTTTGAATCAGGATATAATAATTTACTTTGGATAAATTTTTGATATTTTTCTGATAACATACATATTTTGATGAATAGTAAAAGTATTCTAATTTTTAATTAAAAACAACTTTTTTCATTGAGATAATTTATATGTTAATATTATAATATTGAATGGTTTTAATGTATAGGTAGAATATATTTTTACCATTTAATATAATTTATGTCATTAGCATTAATATCACATTGAGTTCACAGGTAAAAACATTTCAATCATTGGCAATTTTTTAACTTCTAAAACTCGTTTTCTTAACAACGGGATTTATTTTTAATTAATTACTGCAACTTATATGTTTTGAATTTTTAAAAATGGATTACATATTTAGAATCAATGGGTCCAAATTATGTTAATAGTCTACTTTTTATTTTTGGGCATTATGAATAGTAACTACGGTAAATTTTATTTTCCATAGTTAAAGGTAAATCGGGAAATTAAGGGTAAATAGAAGATTATAAAATTACCCTAACACATGAAAAATTCTTATTGGATGACTAAAAGTAGACCCATATCACCTAAGGGTCGGATTATATTCATTTAATTGACTATTCTCCATGAAAATAATTTAATTATTATTAAAACCAAAGAATGTGACAACATGTCACATTCTTAAATCTTATAAGTATAATAATTTTAATTTGGTTATAAACATAATGAAGCTTCAAAAATTAATAGTATCCAGAAATATAATACAATTATCTACATCATATGAATTTATTTAGCATTTTTCGGTATTAAATAATAATTATTAATTATGACACAATAGTGATGTTAAAATTATTTTATTAATTAACATACCAAATAAATAGTTTTAAAATATTAAAATAATTATTATATGCACTATTTATTGGGATCCACTAATTTTCTAGATACATATGACATTTTATTAATATATTAAAGCTTTTATTTCAAACATACCATCTGTATATATTTAATTTAAATTCAAATAAATGAATAGTGTCAATATTGACACTATTGTTATTTTATAAAAATAACATATTATAAAATTGTTTAAAAATCACAAAAATATTTAAAAATTATAAATTAAAATTTATATGGTCGACAATGTCATAAAGTGTCAAATTATGGAAAATTCACAACACATATGTAATTATTAATAATAATTTAAAATTTAGAATATTATTACCACAAATAAAATTAAATTGATAAATAAGGATAAATCAAGTTGGTAATGTTTAAAATAAATACTCAAGATGTCTAAATATTATTGTATGATGAGATTACAACCCTATCTCATTAATCTTCGGATATGAGTCATTTTGGATGTTTTTATGTGGGGTTGGCATTTAATATAATCTAATATTTCTTATATTTCCAAAGGTGCCCCTCTCCTCCTTAATAAAAGGGCACCTCCTCCCTCTCAACCTCACACCAATTTGAGCCTTCAAGCTCGGCCCAAACCTGCCCATTTCACTTCCCCACTTCCCTATAATCATCCTAGAGGTTCTGGTCTTCTTCAAAGACCAACCCTAGTGCCCTAAGAGGAGGTTAAGAAGAGGCGCGTCAAAAAGAGGTAATGTCTATTACCGATCCTTTCCAAATTCTTTCTTATTCAACATCTTTTTCTTAGTTTTTTCATTATGAATTAATAAAATCAGTATCACTCATATACTGATATGTAATTATACGTATTAAACAACCCTATTTCAATATCTATCTATCCTATGGAAAACGAAATCACTGCGCGTGCGTACGTACGGAATACCGTCTCCACGCCGTGGTGTGATCTATTTTCCCGCACAACCATACTTGGATGGGTATAATGATGTAAATAATAAATATATATGATTATTGTAAGGTGATATTGATTCTAAAATAGTATACACACACTCCAATACAATTCCACGATCATGGGAATGATATCATCGCTCATGCGTACTTACGGAATACCGTCTCAACGATGTGATGCGATTCATTCTACATGATATTCATTGAATAATGTTTATATAAATTAATTGAATGAATAAATATTATATATAGTACATTAATCCCATTCTGGAAATGATGTATCTATAACCTAAAGAGAAGAATATGAATTTATTCGACAAAACACGCATAAGAACAAAAAGTTATAAACACCCGAATAACAAGTAGAAAAAAACTATTACTACTAAGAAGCTAAGAATAACACCATATATGATATCATAACAATAATTATGATTCTGACATAAGTCAATAACATTATTTAAATCATTATACGGGAGTTTCAGACACTTACGATGAAAATCGGACCTAAGGTAAGGGAAATATCACAATCTCCTTTTTATCCGAGATTGTTTATACTTTAGTATTTTACTGGGGTGTATTTTATCATCCACATCCATGTTTCCTCAATATGTAATATTATTTCCATCCACCTACAATTTTTTAAATCCAATTTTACCCTTTTGTGAGTTTTTAGTAAAGGATATTAAAAGAATCTTTTGTCATTTTTTGTACGAGGTACTTTTTCACTTTTCTGACAAAAGTACGGAGAATGATTTTTTAACTTATATGGAATGAATGTATTTTTAAAACATTATTTCCATGAAGCTTCATTTTTAAGTTTTCAAGTTTATTTTTAATCAACTTCTTTAAGTTAAAGTTGTATGACATGTTATGAATGGAAAAATGTTTTTGAATAATAAAAGATATTTTCCTCAAGAATGGAGTTCACGTTTTTTATCAAAATTATTTTCCATCTAAGATAATAAAGTGTTCTGTTTATATCCCTATTATTACATGGATTTTATTATGTTGTGATGGAAATATTTTTTTGAATTCTTTTATCTTATATGAATTGTTTTATGATGTCACGATGTTTAAAGATTCCAATTTTTATTACATGGGTTATGCTATGATGTATCGTTTATGATTTTGTGAAACACATAAGAATGGTATAATTATGAGATGGGTGGGACCTTTATCTCCCTCCAATGCATTGGGTAACGATTTTATATCTCATGAGATAGACATGGCTGGAATGGTAGGTTAAATCGGTTCAGTGAAACAGGACTGAAACGAGGAGTGAACTCGGTTCAGAAAAGGACTTTGTCCACTAAGATAGTCTTAGCAATGAGTCTTGACTAACAAGAAATGATTCTCTATGATTATGTGTGTATGCCACAAAGTTTTATGTTTTATGATATGATTATTGGGATTATATTTCACTACTATGATTTATACCATGTTATGAAATTATGATTTCTTTTGCAGGTTAAAATTTATAAAAGTAATGTTCTTATGTATATGATGTGATTGATATTTCTTTTGTTTACCCTTACTGAGCATTTGAGCTAACCCTTTTGTATGTTTTATTTCCCCAGGTCAGGAAGAAGGTTATTAAGTAGGATATTCCAAAAAGGGACTCTAGATATGATGAAATAAATGGGAGGCAAAGTAGATGCTTTATGAAGGAGTTGTTTATGTTTCCTAGTTTCTAAAGACTCTATACCTATACGGCCCTTTCCTGGTTTTGTTATATGTTGTAATAAGTGTTCTTAAATTCTGAAGTAATGACAATGTTTGTAAAGTATGGGTCGTTATACTTCCCAATTCAATACATAAAATGGATCATTGCTCTACCATTATAACAGAGAGAAATGATACATTTAGTGAATTTATTTCATCTTATAGGGAGATTATATAATATATATAACTTTAAGAACACTCTTGATAGCTAAAAAGAGACATTTGGATCAATGATTATTAACTATTGTTATATGAAAACTCAATAAATAAAAAATGGTGATCTTTTGATCCAATGAAATCCAACACACGTGTTCCTTGGATATTTTTCGAAATATAATTAACATTATCCATATGACTATCCATTTGAGGATGGAATTTCTTGACAACATGACGTGTGATCCCATCTCATTTTGATGGCCTTCCCAATAAGACAATGTTTGATGTGGGTCCCTATCAAAAACAATTTCAAACAACACAACATGGATATCTAAAACCTCCTGAACATAAAACTAACCCAACTCATCCCCATTTTATAAATCAATTATTTGTATGAAATGGTATGATTTGGTTAAATGTTGATACACTAACCAAATAGTGTTCCTCCTATGGGTTACACGTGGTAATCTAACATCAACATACATTGTCATATTTTCCCAATACGCGGTACAAATAGGTAGTGGCTTAAACAAAGCGAAGAGTATATGGTCCACTTTATTAATCTAATGAAACATATAAAAACACAAAACAGACTCATCTTTATCACCACCCATTCTAAGACAACTGATTTTATGTCAGATATCATAATACATCTTGATAGAACCATGAGGAACAACCCACTAAGTCTAGCCGCTATCCTACATTGCCTCCATCCACAATGAATAGGGAACAACAATGAAACCCTTCATGCATAATAATCCCTCGAGTGGAAATGTAAATTAACATTGAAACTACGCACCATAAGGTATCTTCATAGAATTTTGGCACAACTACTCACTCAACTAATCATTCTAAATCAACTCTAGAAGAGAAGGTGTCATCCAAACACTATCAAAGAACACAACTCCACTGTGTTCCTTGGTTTTGAGATTCATGTGAGAGGGAAAACCTAAAAACATCCACTCATCAAGGGACTTTTTTAATGGATTATTTGGAAATTTCCATCTCAATGAATCCACAAAATCATTGTCCTTTCTTTTTGTATAGACTATATCAAAATCAATCTCTTTTAGGTACTAATACAAAAGACACTACCTCAAATTTAGGTAATTATGGGACAAAATGTAGGCTAATAACTATTGATATGAATAAAATACTAACTTTTAACAAAAATCATAAAGATTCCACATTTTTAATTCATCGATCACTATTTCTAATTTTGGGTCATGCGATGGGTAATTAAATTCATGTGGTCAGTGTTGGAGTTAATTATAAGCCACAATGAGGTCATCCAACTTTACCACCCATCCCAGAAACATACATGTGTTATCAAAAAATACAACATATCACAATCCATATCTAAAATGATCAATATACCAGTTGTGGTAAACCATCAATTTAGCTCTACAAATGACACCACACACTCAATGATCGATTCAAACATTATCCCATTCTTGATATGTGTTAACATAGATGAGTAAATCTGGGAGAAATATTGAACAAAACAACATGTGATTCCATATTTTCACTAAAAAAATCTCATCTCACAACAATCCATCACCTATTCCAATTAAATAACACCAATTTCCTTCTTAGATTATATCAAAACCAATCATTCTGAGACCACATTATCCAAAAACATCACCTCTCTGATCCAAGAAGGTTCACATGAAAATATTCATAGTGAGACGATGATCATGAATGGTACCTAACACAATTCTGATAATTCTATCAAGATTATCCTTAGTCCATTTATAGACATTTATTTCATCCATTAATTTTGTGAATAAATAATCAAGATACACGTGAAACACCATGTTCAAGGGCACCATAAAACTGCTGGATCATTCGTTCTCCTAAAAGGAATGGAAAAGTACTCAAAATTACCATACATGCTTCATAATATTGTTTTTAGAAAATATGCCAGTCTAACTCATACATAATGTTTCCTTGAACACATATCAATCTTGGAGAACCCCCTCTACCCTTCAACTGATTGAAAAGTTCATCAATACTAAATAAAGATTCCTTGTTTTGAATTGTTACCTTGTTCATTTTTATGGTAATCTATGCACAACAAGAGAGCTCCATAAGTCTTTTCACATATTGAATATGGACAGGGGAATGATCGGAAGTTCGAGTGAAAAAATCATTTGGATTGAAAATCATCCAACTGTGCCTTTAATTACATTAAATTGTTGGGGTCGAAATAGTATGAGGGAAAAGGTATTAGTTGGTTTCCCTTCACCAAATAAATGGAAAAATCAAAATCACTCTCTAGAAGAAAACCCACAAAATTATCTAGCAAACTTATAAAAAATACTCTAGAACAAGTTGTAATCATCCCCTAGGAGCACCATCATCACCCTGATATTTGAGTGATCAGGTCTGATAATCATAGATTCCCAATTATGATTGGGGAGGTCCAAAACATCATGACTGTATATCCCATGAACCTTGAATACCACTTTTACCTCCATCACATTCCATGAAACTCACCTTAATCATATAAAAATTGATGTGCAAAAAAATTGAACAATAAAATTTACATGACAGAACACATCAAAAAGATCAATTTTCCAAGCTCAAAATCCCATTCCATATCAACCCACCGACATAGTTACAGAACAAGATAGTAACCTAAAACTATTCTCTTTTGTCTTAACAAATAATGTGACCAACTCACTCAAATATTGAAATATCAAGGCTAGATATTTTTGCACAGACAAAATATTAGAGGAAATGGAATAAATAGAAGAACATGTATCATATTGAACAATAGCTAAACAAAATTCAATAAGAATGGTACCCGAACATTCATAGGCTCTATATTCATTTACACAAGTACATGATACACTAAATTATGTTTACATGTCTCCTCTGAATCTGGAGAATGACCATTGGCTTGCAGGTCATCCGTAAATTGATTATTTGGAATATATCATCCATCTTTCCCACCACAAAAATAATATCATGACCTACTAGTATAGACTTATCTAGCAGGGATAGCATACCTTTTGAAACTATAGATACATATACTCTTTGAAAAGCGTGTGTCACTTCAAAAAATCAATCTATTCCACATTTATCAAAACCAGTGGATTGTAATGGGGGAGATGATCATGAATATTTCATGTTCCCATCCATTACTCACTGACAGAACACAACTGACCCAGGATCAGAACCCAGAGATGAATATAGGATGGAAGGATAATGTAAAGAGCCGTAAATTTCAAAGAAATTTTTTCCTTATTTTTCTTTGGAATTTTACAAGAACGAAATTTCTGACGGCACCTAATTCTGAGGCCCGGTGTGCCCAGAATCATTTTCCGAAGTTTGGCTCGGGTATGTTCAGTGAACGAACGAGAGGGTTTTTCTATATTTTGAGCCGGTGCTCGAAATCGAATTCCGAGGGCACCGATGGAATCGTAGGACCAGTATTTACTTAGAAATGCTTCTTCCAGAGTTACGTTTTCTCGGGTGTGGTTTTTAATTTTTGGGCTTTAAGTTAAGAAATAAAATAATGTGGTACGACAAACTTTATTTTATTTCAATTAAAGCCGCTTAAAAGCCACTTTAAGATTCTTAAGCTGAGTTGAAGAGGATAGGGTAGAACCCAAAATATCCTACCCTCTTGGTAGGATATTTGTGAGTTGGGGCCTGCACGAGCCCCACCGTTTCTTTTCCTCTAAGTAACGCACCCGCAAAAACTCCTCATTAATGAGAGTCAACTGGGGCGTTTCTTAATCTATTAAACACTCCTTTTAATTGGGAAGTTTATTCGTTGAATTTAATTCTATGATTTAATTTTGTTCGTTTCTTAACACGTTTTTGTTTGTTGACATGTAATAAAATAAGACCAACACATTTCTTCTTGAGTGTTGTTCGTTGAGAGATTTTGACAGGAACCTTATGTCCTTCATCCTCCTTCGCGAAGAACGCGAAGAACGCGAAGAATGCGAAGAACGCAAAGAACTCCGGCATTCGACGAAAGGCGACGAAGAATGCCAAACCCTAGGAGATCGAAGACGCGACACCGTGTTCCGCGACGCCAACGATTCTCCTCCTGCGACGTTCTTCTGCAACGTTCCTTCTTCCGCGAAAAATCTTCGAACATACATTTGAGGTAAGAGTTTACGAATATTTTAAATTACTTTGTGGTTTTTATCCTCAACATGGATTTAATTGTTATAATTAAATCCGTCTGTTTCTTTAACCCTCAGAGATCATCAACGCGAATCCCTTCTGTGACGACGTGAAGTCCTTCCGTGACGTGACAATCACCTCTTACCGCGATGGTTAATTCTGCGAAGAATGCATGCTCGACGACTACGGAGAGGTAGGGATTTTATTTGAAAATAATATTTTATTCCCGTAGTTGTTTTTTTCTAAAAAAACGATCCCGGGATCAAACTGCAATTTTAATTCATTAAAATTGAATCTTGTTATGTTTTCATGTGTTGATCATTTTTTCCCGATTGTTATCACCTAACTCGGAGGGTGCAGGCCAAACAAACATGGACTGACAACCCTCCGCAGTTCTTTATGATGTGCGTAACGGTGGAAGATGACAAAACAGGCCGCAGAGATGATTTGTTTATTCTGTAGTGAAGAATGGGACCCTAGAGGAGCTACGGTGCAGACAGAAATGGAATCGGACCACCGGAGCAACTCCGGTGGCCCGCGGAATCCACCGGCGGTGCAGGTCGCCGGCGGGGGCCAACAAGACATGTGACCGCATGGGTCCAGCGAGACATGGGAGGCCGCTCTGTCGTGTCCGCTGACCAAGCGCGGCCCCACGCTGGGCTGCGGCTCCTCTTCCCGCGGGGGTTGCACACCCCGCGACTGCCCTTGCTCGGCCGCTCGGCCGAGCCGAGCCAAGCCGAGCCGACCCGCCATCCGGGTCGCGCCCAGGCCGGGCTGGGTTGCGCCAAACCTGGTGGGACCCCGACCCGGGTCGGGTTGACCTTGTTCGGGCCAACCCAGGGGGGTTGGGCCGGGTCGGTCTAGGCCCAGACCCCCCTTTTCCGGACCTTTTCGGTCTTTTGCTCATAACTTGAGCAACGGGACTCCGAATGACGCACCGTCTGCGGCGATGCGATCCCTGGATCGAGACGGTCATTACGGTATATCAAACTCAAGGTTTCGGAATACTTTGGGTTTGGCCGGGTTGGTTCGTACACGAAACCAATCGGGCCCTCGGAGTAGAAACGCTCATATCTTGAGCTTCAGACGTCCGTTTGATGTGTCGTCGACTTTGTTGAATTCCTCTAAGTGAGACGAATCTTTTGGAATAATCCTCCCGAGGTTTGGATGCAGGTGGAGAACGGACGGGTTGGTTTTTCCTTAAAAACCAACCAGGCTCCTGGGACGAAAAAGACAATAACTCTCAGACCGGGCGTCCGATTGACGCGCTGTCTGCGACGTTGATTTCCTGTTGGCGATACGGAACTTTTGGATACATCAACTCTAGAATATGTGTCAGTTGATGTATCAGCCACTCGGCTCGTGGCGCAGACCCTCCCGAACGAGCTTGCTGTGTGCGGGAACTCTAGTGCTGGTTGCGACTGCTATTGTGACGACGACGACTGTACCGAGATCCTCAGTGGATTCGATGCCGACGACTATAGCACTCAGCGATCCTTTGTGGGACAGTGCTACCGATCCTGTGTGGGTCCGATCCTATGTGGGTTAGCACTCAGCGGTACTGTGTGGGCCAGCGCCTACAGATCCTGTGTGGGTCTGATCCTGTGTGGGACTTTGCGGGGGTTAGTTAACTATCGATCCTTTGTGGGTCAGATCCTTTGTGGGTCATTGCGGGGGTTAGTACCTTTTGATCCTTTGTGGGTCCGACGACTTAGATGGATCAATGATCATCTCTATCGTCATTCGATGATGTATACCTATGTGAGATGAATCATGTTCTACTTTCATTTGTGGATTATGTTGTGCTATCCTGTGTGGAATTAAGATTTTCTTTCATGTGTGGACTGGGTTGTACTTGAGCTTGGATGTTGGAGCCGAGCGAGAATTGATGACTTAGGTATATGTATGAGCATATACCTAAGCCATGTCCGATGTTACTTCGTGATTGTATCTTTCCTTTGTGGTTTATCCTTTGTGGATTCTAGGAGACCTTCAGAAGTCTCGGGGTCCCTTCTGAGTAGTTATACTCACCCCTGCATGGGCTACGCCTGCACTACGTTGTGTTGGTTGCAGATGACGGACAATGCTGATTGCGGTGGAGGCTTGTGGAGCTGGATGGTACCTGGAGGTGGACCACTAGGCGGGATGTACTCGGACCGGTCGGATGGACACGAGGAGCAGTGGAGGCTTTCTGTTCCCACCCATCAGGTGGGACTTCCAGTGGACGGCTCAGAGTTGCGGCTTTTCTATTCAGTTTTTGTTTTCCCCTTTTGAGTTGTACTTTACTTTCAGTTTTGGTTTGTATTCTGGCCCACTTACTTTCCACACTTACTGTTGTACCAGTTTTACTTAGGGTTTACTTCTGCTTTCTTACTCTGTGTTGTTTGTTTGTTTACTTTACAAAGGTAATGCCTTCCCATTACCGGGATTTACACCTTGGTGCTAGTAGCCTGCCCCTACCATATGGAAGGCGGGCTTGGGGTAGTCACGGCACGGGCCCCGAGGACGGGTCGTGACAAATAACCTTAACTTCCACCCCCCTAATTCCCATGCTCAATATTCTTACACTAATTCATAGATGATATTTGATTAAAATGACCCTATACTAATATTGATGATGGAAAATGGTGATTTCCAATATGATCGATATCATAAATCATCACATGACTCACCACCTCATCATATATTTTTACCTTGAATAAGAAAACCTTAAATCAGATATCTAGCTACAACCCTATCTCTAAATTTTGAGCATTCATCTAATTATTGGAAATTATATTAGGTGCATACTGAACATACTTTTCAAAATTTTTACATTATTACCCCATGGTCTAGTCACCCTTGCTAAGCCAAAAAAAACACCTCGGATAAGGTAAAAACTTAAATCTATGATCAATAATACTAGCTAAAAACATCCTTGAAATCTATCAAACTCATCTACTCATGCTTTCCAGCATGCACCACCAATATCCACCACTTTTGACATGGAACAATCAATATGAATGAAGCTCATTTCAATCTAAATTCCTCAGTAATATTATGAAACTCAAAAATCATCTCTATCTTTTAAATCCATACATCATCTTCATTATGGTTCGTGCTACCCTATAATGAAGGAGGCATGTTATATATGAACACCTAAGCTCTGTTCCATTCCATTACCTATTTCATGATTCCCCAACATGAAGTGTATCATATCCTACTACCTGAACCAATCATCGAAAGACAAAACAATTACTTCAACTAATATTTGATCGATTGGTGTGGGGCATCTTGCTCGAAACTTTTCCCAGATCCAGACCGGAAGTCAATAAGGAAGCATCTTTCTACAATAAGAACCAACAACATTGAAAAACAGTAATACAACAATTCTGAAAATTTCCTCAAAACATCAACTTATACCAGCACTATAATTCATCCTAACATAACAGAGTCTATCCCAATTACATGCCAATCCATACCACTCCACACCTATCCAATGTACATATACAATATTTAACCTGTACGTATCACTTGTATGAGAATTCAAACCCAAACCCAACATCCCAAGATGACTCAAGTAATATCATGAGGTATTCTAGTGAGGAACCAATCATTAAACCAGGACATCAAGCCGTGAAAATAATTTCTCTGGTCTATCCAGAGTCATCCTAATAACTTTTTCCAAAATAGAAAGAGCTCCTCTGATGCCATTTTTTCATGAACCTAGCCATAGTTCCATCAAACCCAAAACCCCACCCAAATCAAGACAATGCTTGATGGGTGTTCTCAACACCCACATGATGTAAACTAGTTACATGGTTTTGAGAATTCCATTTGGGAATGATTTCACCAATAGAAATAACCACACATAGTCTATAAGACTAAATAGCCGATAACATATAATTATATCCAAAAAAAGTAAAAAAAATTTGTAATTCAAAGTTAGCAACAATAAACGAAACTATAAGTACCAAAGTTGGATGGGAATAAAATGGTAATCTCAAATAACTCTATGAAACTAGTGGTAAATCACTTCAGGATTCAACCATAAACACTTTAAAAAACTAAAAAACTATAAAGAGAGTCACCCTATACCACCAAGACTCATATTTCATTTACCAAGGTCATACATAACAATGTATACAGACTAACAAAGGTTAATGTAAGGTGTGATCCAAATCACTATAGGATTCCACCAAAAAGAAAAGATTACAGTTTATAACCATAAAAGAAAAATATAAATATAGATATCTATAATAATGTATGATTTATTGTTAATAAAACATTTTGATTAAAATTTTCTTAATAAACAACTTTTTTGAAAAACCATTTTACACAAATAACCATGCATGCAATAAGAAATTACACAAGGAATTTATTATATTGAAGGCCAGAACGACATCACATAAAAAATAGTCTATAATAGTGAACCATAAAAATATACCTATTGGTTCCTAGAACATGTTTAACTATATGAACTTCAATCCTTAGTGATCAAAATTCTCTAACTCAATAACCAAAATTATTCCCATGCATGTGAAAATTGAAGGGATTTCATCCCACTATTCTAGTGGTCTCCAATTAATTATCAAATTCCATTAGCATTTCCATTCATAATCCACTAGTGGTGATTTAATCCCAAAATTCTAGTGGTATTTTATCACATTATAGTTTTAATTAGTGTTCCAATCATTAATCAAACAACATGAATCATTGCCTCAACCACTTATGAATCAACTACAATATTAGTTTTAGTGTACCCACCTCTATTCCAAAGGGTTCCCATTGTGCTCAAATTCTTTTTAACATATCACACAAATCATCATATTCTCAAAAACATTCAATAATGCATAAGAGCATAAGGTAATCACTACTGTAACATTTTTTAATTTTTACATACATTGATCCATTGATCAAAATATCACATAGAAACAAACCTTTTTTTAAATAATCCCAATTTTAATTTTACGCACACACCAATCCCATTTGAAGACAACTTTCACACCACTTCAAAAATTTATTAATAACATTATGAATCACAACTAGAGTGACACATGTGGAATAAAACTATTTACATGGGAAAATGCCATTTCAAAATCATACTCACATCAAAATCATTTTATAAATTTTTCATACCACTATAACAATTCAAATTTTCATTTAAAGAGCATCAAAATGATTCCAACCTAAATCAAAACTCATTTCTCTTGAATAGTACACTTTCAACAAATTTGAAATCTAAATAAACTTAAAAAAATATTTCTCACCTTTCAAAAAAGACATAAAACAAATTCAAGAAACACCTTAGTAACTCCCAAATGAGAAATAAAAAAATTTCATTAGAAAAATAATTTTTATCACAAGTATATAAAAAAACTTTTGAAAAACATATTTCTCTCCACAAAATAATATGTAGAACACATTTAAACAATCATGCTGGAAATAAAAACACTTCTATTGATTTAAAAGAATGGTAACACCTACCTTTCACTTGGAATCTCCCGGAAATATGTTTCAAACCACAAACACAAAACCAAAATTCCATATAAAGGCATGAGTAGGCAAAAACATCACGATTTCAACCAACATTATATGATCAAACACTACATAGATAAAAAACCCACCTGAATATATTAACTAAATGAGTAGATAAGAGAATGAATTAATAATTTAGAAAGTAATAGGAAAAGATCATACATGATGATTCCTTGATGATCCCATGGATCAAGTGGTCCGTTACGGATAATTTGTAGATAATGGGGAATGTCATAAATTTTTAGGAATATTGGTGATTTTGGTTAAAAACATTAAGAATATATAGAAGTAATTTTTTAATTTTTAATGGCATAGAAAATTCATATGATTTTTCCAAATTGTTTTCAAAAACCATACATAATCCGAGTGTCACAAAATTTCAAATAGGAATAGATTTCACAATTATTCAACATGGTTTGGAAAACCTTGTGCCAACCGTTCTCCAACCATGCAGTTTCAACATTTCAAATTGGAAATTGTTTTTAAGCTTACTTATATGGGGGCACATGATATTCCCTAAATTTCTCCAATCATGAACCACCTACTATCATGCCAAAAATATTCACCATCAATTAAAAACACACGAGGAAACCCAACGACAAATGAACATTAAAAAATAAATAAAATAATACCTCAATAAATTCACGAATATCATAGTTACTATCAAGAGGATCTAGAAAAATGTTAAAGTATGGAATTTCTATAAATAACACCATTTTGGAATATCATTAATCAAAAGGATTAAGGTCTTGTAAGAAATAATATGATTTATAATCTTCCCCTAAATGACACTAAAAATTATGGTACTCGGGAGTGTATTTGTGAAATGTATTAAATATTAATCTTAAAAAATGTAATATTTATATATGAAAATACGGATTCACTATTTTTGGTATAAGAGGAAATTAATGTAAATGAAGATTATAAAATATTTTTCCAATTCCAGTTGTACGTATTAGTATTAGATAATATCAAAAAATTTTTTTGATAAGAATAGATTTTTTGGTTTCCTAATAAAAAATACATGCCTACATTATACAAGTTGGTGGAATTTGGAAACAAAATAATCTAGGTTAATTATATTTGAAATGTGTTTCTTGACTATACCTCAAACATCATTCTAGTTCAGGGTGAGAATTACGTAATTGTTCAATATGTTTTACACTCTCGGTGAATATTATATAGTTAGTTATCATTTCCATTATGATATATTATAAGGGATTAAATTATATATGGTAATACATAACCTATGATAATGATATGTATAATAAGATTAAATATTAGGTGACACGGTATAGACATCAAATGATACATATTTTATGACCTCTCAATATTGTTATTATTTCTCACAATATAATTTTTTTAGTAAATTGGTGTAATAAGGATGATTTGTGTTAACGGTGACTTTTATGGACTATGAAATGATTATTCCCATGATAAAACATGTGTCCTGGGTTTTGGAATATGAAACTATTTGATTATTCCATATAAGTTATCTCAATATAACATTTACAACATCAGTATGTGTTTGTTTCCTAACACACACAAAAAGAGGGAAAATAGTGATGTACTAATACTATTGATGGATGAAGATTTACATTAAAATATATCTTGTATGTGGGAGGAAGCACATAGAAAACATCCTTAGAGGAATTATTAGATGATTTATGTATCTAAAATAAGGTCATAAAGTAATTAATTTCTCATTAAAAAGGGAAGAGTTTAATAGAGTGATGTTAATTTTATCTTCTGGTACCATTTATTGTTCAATATTTTATATGTGGCGAAAATTGGAATTGTCTGAATCTATGACCTAATCTAATATTTAACTCCAATACCATAGAATGGAGAATGTTTTTATAATTAATTATGTGCAAATACTAATGTATTTATGTAATGGTAATCAATAATTATGTTGTATATGTATTTTATTAGTGATATTTTAATGATAGTAATCATGAATCAAAAATGTAATTTTCCCCATTATAATTCTACATTCATTTTAAAAAATATATTGAATAATTCAAACATGTATTAAAGTTTATTTAGTGGTAAGGATATATTTTTTTTGTGGTAACATAACTATGGGAATGATAACCATTAATTTATGAATGGTGATTAGCTAAAATAGTTTTGTTACGATAAAGAGATTACTCATATTTATAATGTAAACGGGATAATATTTGTGTAATTTAATTTTTTTTTGTGATTTGATGTAAATATTATATTTAACGTCATTTATGATGTTTATTTTTGTTTTGGATTTCTAGAATATATTCGATAATTATTCATATTATTTATGATATGAAGAGATTGTGAATTTTTTTTAAATAAGTATGATTTTGTTAAGGTTTTTATTAAATCATGCTATGAGCATATTTTAAGAGAATATATGATCAATGAATTCACTAGTTTATTATATTACCATTAGAAATACATTATACACTTTGGGGGAATAATTTTAATACGTTTTTGGAAATTTATGGACCATCAATTTTATTTTTATGGTTTTTAATTTGGAATTGAAATTTTTATAGGTTCTTTATGGTTATATATTTATTAAATAGATAACATTGAACTATTGATATATATTTTTAATAATCTATTGATTAATATTTGATTAATATATGTTGGTTGATTTATTAATACCATGTACATCATAGAAAACATATATATATGGTAGGCATAACTTCTCATCCTTTTATGGATCACAAGATCAATTAGAATGTTAATTTTAGTGCTTCATGATTGAAGAAACAAACATCATGACTATTCTTTAATAAGAGTGATATATATGTAAAAATTGATAAAAAGGTTGAAATTGTTCTTTTGAATTAAAAATAAATCTGGTCATTTTATGTTCTTATGTTCTATATCCTGATAATAAAAATACCTCAACATTATGAAAAGGATATTGAAATATTATTTTTATAATTACCATAATTTCTAAATAATTTATTATCCTTTCTCCCCTCATTGATTTATGGGTTTTTTTGTCATTAACATTCTCATGATCATGTTCTATATCACTCTTTATTCGTACATGTATTTTTTTTTCTCTTTTATTTATATATTTTCACTTCCCCCTAATTGTCTAATATTATAATACCTACTGTGGTATTATTCATGATTATCATTTTATTTCACTTTACATAATTGAAATTGAAATTTAGAGTATATATATTTAATATGTTGGTTTTTGATTAATGAGTTTTCAAATATAAAAACCTTGAGGAGAAATTAAAATTACAATGATAAAATTTATTAAATTGTGGAGAATGAAACACAACGATATTTTCAAAGAAAATTATGTTTGATTGTTTACAAAAACACAACACCGAGCTCAAACAGACCGTGGAATTATATTATTTTTGGATCATTATAAGATAGAATTTGAATTAGAGGGTATAATAAAAATAAACGAATTGATAAATATTTACAATTATTATAATGTCTAATTTTATGATTGATTCATTAGGAATAAGAACTCAATTTTTTTGAGTGGTTTCATTCTTCAAAATAGGTGTCTGTTAATGAAAAGTATTTCATTGAGTTAATTATAAAATTATTTTTTTGGAACATCTAGATATTATATTACATAAAATTTATATAATATTTTTTAATTATAAAATTAAATTTATTTTGGGGTTAAATTTGTGAATTTTTTGTAATCAGTTAGTTTTTAATGAATATTAGATATACCATTTTTGAACTTTTTATTTATGAAATGGTATAGTTTAATTTATATGTATAATTATTTTAATAATTTGGCATTAAAATGTCACATTTTTAATTAATTTTTAAATAATTTAACAAATTACATCTTAATTGACATCATATAATATTTTATGGTAATATCATTTATGTCTTTAAAAGATATTAATTTAAAAAAAAAATTATTTTTCATTTTTGTTTAAAGAATTATATTAAAAGTAAATTATTTCACATATATTAAATAAAAATTATGAAATATTTTTTATTATTCATCCATAATGTATTGTTTAACCTTGAATATGTTTATAATTTTTTCATAAAAAATTAAAATTTATATAAATAGTTAAAAAAATTCATTATGAAATGTGGTTTCTTTTTTGAATCCCCAAGGCATAAATATTTTATAAACATTTATTGAAATATATTAAATTATAATTTATTAAAACATACTAAAAATATATTAATTACATAAAAATAATCTATAATTTATTTCATGGCTAATAAAAAATTAATTTTCAATACCAATGTAGTTCTTGCGCAGTGATAGAAGAGTAAATTTGGTGTTCTTATAAAAATATTATACAATAAATAAGTCTAATCTAAAAATATTGATTAAATAAGAATAATTATTTATTATATTTACGTATATAAATTAATTTAGGATATATGTAACATGTTACATATTCCAATTCTTTTACAAAGTGTGTTCATGGTCAAAAAAATTTAAAAATTACATTAAAAATATTCGATTATATAGATGATAGTAAATATTCATTTTGGAAAAAATTAGAGGTGTATATTAAAAATGGTTTCAAAATTTTTGAGTAATACAATATGGGTAAATTATTAATTTAAAATATATTATTATATATATATATATATGACATATTATGTATGATTTAATGAAATATATTTAACTCCATATTTTTATTGGTGTCATTATTCTCAAATTAAATTAATAATAAAAAAGGATATTAACAATATTTTATGAGAAAAATATTTTCCTATGATATTTGATAAAAATGAATATGATTAAACAGTATAATGGTGATGCAATAAGGTATATATTGTAATTCCATGTAATATTATGAGATAATTTTCACATTATAGGTAATACTGTGACCCTTGAATATTGGTGTTGTCCTTTCCACGATTAAGGATTGAATTTATTAATGAAGGTGTAAGATAAACAAATATGGCTTAAACTGAAACCAAACCAAAAATAAATTTATTTTGATTATTATGTTTCATCTTTATCCCTATTTACACAATAAATTTTTTCATTTTAATGTTTTTTCTTGATAATGAGTTAATAATATTTTAATATTTTATGAAATCCCAAGAGTTCTCATCCCTTCACTTGTAAAAGTGAACCCATTATCTCTTTTTCACACAATATGAATCCATATAGACTAAAAAATCATGAAATATCTCTTATAAACAACCTTATACATGTTACAAATGTTCTTTTAGTCCAAAGACACCAACCCTAGGAGATTTTTGTGGAGATCTATAGGTAGTCTACTGAAGACGATGTAATCTTCTTTACCATCTCATTAAATTACATTTTTCTTATATATCTTTAAAATAAATTTTAAAAAATATAAAATAATTTTTAATTTTTTATAAATATACATATAATTCATTATAAAAAATAAAAAGAAAATTTCTACCATCATTCAATAACATTGAAATTGAAGTCATCGTTCATTCGTATATACTACCTATCATCTCCTTGATGTATTGTAATTTATTTTTAGTCACATTTTTACATGAATGGTTATAAATATTAAACAAATGAATATATAAGATATTATATAAATAATTATTCATCTATAATTATATTATCATATTTTCCTTCTCACCATCAAATCCTTTAAAAAATGATGACCCAAATCAAACATACTTGTGAACTACCACATTCATGAATAGAAGTGAATTTTTTTTCTCTTTAAAACCACATTGCATGAGTTGAGGATATATTTAATGTGTATATGAGTTATATATGATATATTTATTATAATTTATTTTTGAATTATTATTTTCCACTATTTGTTTCCATCTATCAGAAATTAAAATCAACATTCATGCATACATACGGTCTAACATCTCCATGATAGATGTAATTAATTTTTCTATCTCCTTGATTAATGGATTATATATAATTAATTAATATATATGGTATTTAAATATAAATTATAATTATGTACATGATGATAATATAATAAATATAAAACTATATGAACCATTGAACTTATACATACATAGAATGTAGATAGGTTTTCACTTGAATGTCCATTTTTAATGATACTTGATTATAAAATAATAATTATAAATTCTTAATGGAATTTTACATAGTAATATAAATTTTAAAATTATTATTTATTTGATACAATATTGATATATATTTATTTTACTAGTGGTTTGAATACATAAAAAATAGAGAACCATTTTATATAGGATTTGCAGTTTCACATTAATTTTTGAGATACATATATCATTTTCATCACTCAGTTTATCCCATTGAAATATTATATCATTAATCTCATTATTTTCGTGATATTATATGTATCATTTTATTTGATTTTTTAATGGGGGTTACAAATCATATGTTACCAACGTGATAAGGGATTTATCTGACAATTTCTTTGTCTGTCAGGATTGTTTATGATTATGTTTCTAATGATGATATTTTATAATAAACATCTCTTGAATACAAATAGACTTCTTCTACAATGGTTATTTATTTAGGTTACTTTTTTCCCTTTCAATTTATTCACATGAACAACAAATGATACTGAAATAATGATTCAAGGTGAAACGATCTTTAGTGCTCTATTCATTCTAAAAATGTCCATATATATTTTTATATAATAGTTTTCAATAATTTTTTAAATATTATATAAATGTTATTTAATTTAATATCTAAAAATAAATAAATTTTAAAAAATAAAAATGAATACACCTCTCATATTCTAAATGAGAAAACATCGTACTTTTTTAGATTGTGGGGGATATGATTATACAACTTGTGTGAAATGAATGTAATTTCAATCCGTCATTAATGATAATGGTATATAATATTACATACTATTTTATATAGTTATTTTGATGTATATTTTTTTGTTTAATTGTACTATAATTTTTAAATTTGAAATATTTAATTTAAAATTTAGAATTTTTTTTTCAAATTAAATGATTTTAGTAATAATATAAATGAATTGGTCTGATATAATTTCATCCGTTGATGTTACTTCAGTTTTAGTTGTGATATAATATAATGATACAATATGTTATTGTTTTGTAGGATTTTTTATTATCAGGATGAAAATATAATTGTGAAACATGCTTTTATTCTATGGGTTATTATATAATTAAATGATGAATGTTTTATGCAACTAATTTCCATTCCATGGGTGAAGATATAATGAAATGTTTATAAAACCCATTTCCATAATACGAGGTATGATATGCTGATTGTTTTATCATATTATAGATCATATTCTAATGGAATATGATCATGTAATCTTTTGGACCATAATTATACATCCATATAATATATTGGATAAATATGGCTCTCTACAGGGATAATAAAGACTAGGATATGGATTTAATCTATTTCATTAAGGGAAATTGTAAACTATAAATTTTTTGGGAGTGATAATGACTACATAATGGGGTGTTTACCCAATAAACTATTATATTATTGGGTGTGTTCCTTGAATATAGAATTTCATGTGAATCTAATCTTATTTTATTTTCTTGGGAGCGAACCTTTAAAAAATAATGGGATGTTAACCAAATCCACAATGATGGTCATTGTAATGAGAATTGAATTACATGGAAAGGATTTTATATGATTATGAATAATACAAAAACATAGGTCATATTCAAAATTTATCTGATCATATATCACAATCTTTTATTCCATTAGCGTTTATGTCTAATGAACTATAATATTTAATGTGTTGATTCAAAATTATTTAATATGATATGCATGTTACGAGTGTAAAATGTATTGATCTTATATGTATACCCTTATGGTGATGATATAATTACATTATCAAGGGTTTCTCCCTTATTTAGTCAAGCTATGAATTTGAGTGGACACTTCAATATGTTTAATTTCAACATGTTACAAATAATGCTTATTTTTTGGTATTTCTATGATGAATAATATTTGGGATGATAATGATTTGATTTATTGATGATATTTCAAGGAAAAATATTATTTATAATATAGACTCTATGGACTCTAAACCATTACAAACCACGGGTGTTTTTTTAAAAAAAATTTTTAAAAAAAATTTAATTAATATTTATTTATATAAATTATGGTTCACTCTAATTAAAATCTTCCTTTATATAGAGTGATAATTACTACCCTTTTAGGGTGCACATCCACAATCCTCCTATCCTATAAAAGGAATCTTTTAGAAATTTTCATCCATGAGATATCTTACTAATATTATTTTTCAATATATGTTTATGTTTTCAATTCCATAAATAATTCTCTTTTTTTAGATAAAATAAATTTTGTTATCACTACATGAAAAAATACACTATAGTCACTAATCATTTTCTCAATAATCATTCATATTCATGGTAATCGAACAAGAAACCATCCATTATAAAAAATTTATTAATGTAATCAATATAATTTGGAAACCCTCACATATTTTGCGTTGTTCCATCAATGAAAAATGACTTTTTTATATTACAGATTTTCATTCCAAATAACCATTGAAACACACCCATTGAAATTGAGTAACTCTCTATTTACAATTTGTATTGATTCAATATTGAATTTTTTATATATATTAAAGTACTTATGTATCATTTAAATTGATAAGAAGATCAAATTTCCAATATCACTTGACATTTCACATTAGATTATTTTAATTCACCTTACAAAAGTTAATATTTCGCAATCCCTTTGATCATCTTCACCTTCATATTTTGAGTATTGAAACACAAAATTTGTATACTATTATAATTGTGTGGAAATAATTATCATTGTGATCAAGCTGGTCACATCTTCAAAATAATAAATCAATACAATCAATTCTATATATGACAAATTTCTCCATTATTTGCATATTATTTTAGTTTTTTCCATCATTTAAATAGAAATACTCTTTTTTGATCAATTCCTTCTAATACTATTGCGAATTGTATGTTATTAAATATTAAACCAATCATATTTCTAAAATTAAAAATTCCTATAATTTAGTAATATAATTAATAAAAAATTATTTTCTCTAATTGTATTACACATGTTGAGTAAGATATGGTACAATTATCTCTTCAAACATGAATTCACCAATTTTGGAAACGTTTTTTCCAACCATATTTATAGTGAATCTATCATTTTCTTCAAAATAATAAACATACTAATATATATATTTAGGAATAACATGTTACATAAATTAATGACTAAAATTTTGTGTTTTTGGAATTTAAAATTTTCATTATATCACTAGATTTCAATACAAATTTTTCCTTTATGAATTTTTCCATATTCCACGAATCATTAATTATATTTTAACATTTTTTAACACATTATTATATTTATTTTATATTCTTTCTACATGTAAAAATCTGGAAGAAATTCAATATAATCAAAATTATAATTCTGAATATTATATATGAATTTATCAAATTTTACATCATTTTCAAAAATTTATACATAATTCAGTAAAAATCCTTTTATTTCTCGTTTACCCTATATTACATGTTGAAGCTAAGAATTATTCAATCATCATATATCTTATATTACTTTTCGATATCATACATTAAAATTATAATTATCGAAACCCCAATATCTTTGATTTGGTATATATATTTTTATATAGGATCTATATAGAATTGATCCCATCCCAAAAGGAATGATTAATTTTTATACCTTGGTAAACTATATATATAATTAATTATCACAATATAATTTAGAATATGAAATAAAATATAATTGGAGAACATATTCTTCTTCATTTAATTCGGTAATAGATACATTCTTTATATCCAATTTAATGAAATCAAAATAGGGTTAACATAAAATATCAGTAAGGGTTACGTTCAGCAGAATCCATCATTAATAAATAAATAATAGTTAATATGGAAATGTATATAATTAAAAATAGATTCCATTTAATCTATAACTTTACTATTATAATGAATATATGAAAAATGAAAATAAAATAACCCATTTATAATAAATACTGAATTCATAATGAATAGGATTATTAATATTGGACATTATGATTAAGAGAACATGATATCAATGCCATAAATATGATATTCTATGAAATTTTAATTGGTGTTGTTTTATTCTCTAGAAAACTATATTGAAAAGACATACTGATTTATCTCAGGATTCATATTGATTCATGTAATGGATATATACAACTAGTCCCACACTTAAAAACATTTCAAATGCATTTCTCTTATAATGGATGATGATTTAAATTCATAAACAATGTGTTCCTTCAATAAATATCATTATTTTGTAATGAATATGTATTAATAACAATTCCCTATAGTCAATAAATAAATTTCTATTGACAAACAGATTATTTAAAATTGGTACACAATATAGTAAATAATCAAATTAATGATTTAAAGAGTGTGGATATTAAATAGAAATTTAATTTCTAATAATCAGAAGAATTTTGTTGTTTCTTTATAAAGTTATTATCTTCAAATTAGTCAAAAAATGATTTTTAGTAAATTTATTGTTCAAAATAGTCACAAAAATTACAGGAATAGAATAAGTATGGTACCATTACAAAACATACCTAGTGGGGTTTTAGTAATATAAGGTGTTTGTGACACCTGAAGCATCCACGATACACTTCTCTTTCAATAATGCAGTAGCTTGCATTTTACGCAAGTTCGAGATTCTAACACACCACGACCAATCAAAGTAGCTGTTATGAATAGTAAAACAGAATTTTTTAATTATATAAATTTTATGTTTCAAAATAGACTTCATTTTTCGATTCAGAATATCGAAATTAGGCTATGTTGAATTTTTGGTATTTTTCTGAGAACAGCCAATTTTCGATGAATAGTCAAAAATACTAATAAAAATATTTTTTAATAAAACTAATTTATAGTGATAAATTATAATATTGAGTGGTTTTAACGTATAATTAGAATATAATTTTACTATTCTATCCAATGGTTGTCATTAGAAATAATTTCACTTTGAAATTAGACATAAACAAATGTCAATCTTTTGATATATATTGTTTCATAAAAATACACTATTTGTTTAGACAATGTGAATTAAATATTTAATAAATTAATAAAATGTATATGCTCTGAATTTTGTAAAATATAAATTATTTTTGAATTCAGAAGATCAAATATAGCCTAGGGATAATTTTTGGTATTTTTCTGGAAAGCATAAATTTTGATGAATAGTGAAACCACTAAGTGGTAGTTAATAAAACTGATTTTTCATTTAAATGAATCATTACCACTTCTATGTATTGAATAAAAAAAATCTGACATAGATGATTGTCATTAGTATGTAAAATATTGTTCAATGGGATTAAAATAATATTTGGTGAATAATAACTATTTTGTTTTATTAATCACGATTAAAATAAATTAGTGTAATTTAAGGTAAATATAATGTTATAATAATATGAAACTACCAATACACATGTCCTACACTCATTGGATGAGTCATGGAATACCATTACAAACAATGGGTCTATTTTTTGGACCCCATGGAGCCACTTGGGTATGATAATGACATTAATACCTTTTATTTAATGTAAAAATAAAAATGTCACAAACATGTGTTGTTTTACTAAAATATTTTTTACAAGGGGTTATACAAGTTATATTTTTGACCATAAATATTCATTATAAATATAAAAATATTTCCTACATAATGGCATTTTTTTATAGTTTTTAGACATTAAATAAATAAATTTATTTATGAAACCATGAGGATGCAGTGATTAACAGATTAATGAATGATTTAAGTAAAATGAAAACATAAGGGAAAATATAAGACATAAAATTGTCCAAAACCTATTGTATGGGTTTATTTAAAACCCTTATCACCTTGTATTGGAAATATTTCATTGTTGGATATTTAAAATCCAAAAATCATTTTATAATAAAGTAGCATTTTATAACAATCCAAGAGTTCCCCTCCGTCCTCTTATAAAAGGCCCCCAACTATACCCCCTTAATCAAACTTATAAAGCCCTTGGATCGTTCAAAATCTACCCAAATACTCTCTAAAATTCCCTCTATTACTCCTTGAAGCCTCACTTTTGGAAGAAGTCTTCCCTAGGAAGCATTTGGCTCAAATCAAAAAGAGTTACTCGATTTAAATATAATGTCTTCTCTTATGTTCTTTTTTCTTTTATTTCGCTTCTCCAACAACTTAAACACTTTTTACACCTATAATTTGAAACAACACCAGTATATTCAATATACTATGACGTTTTTATGTGATTTATTTTATTTACACTAACACACACCTCCATCTAATGGTTAAAGAACATACTGTTTCTGTGGGTGGCGAATTATTGCCTCACTAAACGATGATTGTTTAATCTTCTTTTAACACCTTTCATGGTGGACTTTATAATATCACTATATTTATATATGAAATATATTATAATTATTATTTTTCATTATGATTCTTTATTTTTAATTTATGGCATACCTTTATGGTTTCAATTATGGGTAAAAACGATAATTTCATTTTAGAATGTGCAGACTACCACCCCATCAAAGTTATTTGAATCGTTAATGCCCTATGTGGGACATATAAAAGAAGGAGTTAAATTATATTATATATAATATTATATTTTAATTATAATATAACTTTATATCATTAATTTTTCATTCCATTAAATATGAAATAGAAATGAAAGTAGCATTCCTGTGTACGTACGACTTACTGTCTCCATGAATAGTGCATTTCATTTCTTACCACTAAATGTTATGTAATATTATAAATTCATGTATATAATTGATATATATATGATATATATGATATCTATATCATGAATATTATTCCGGATATAATGAATATTTTACCACATGAAAAACTTGTAATTATAAGAAGTTTATTATTGACTCAAGTACCAAAGATCGACAAAATGACCATTATTTACATAAATGACTACATAATGTTCATAACATGTTTATAAGTTATATAAAAGGAATAAATAAGTTGAAATGGTTATTAAACAGGTAAAGATTAAATCTAGTTTATTATTCAGGTTATTAAAGAATGCTCGAGTCACGTGGGACATGAGGTAAGTGTGAATTCTACAACCTCTTCATTATTCGCAGTTGTTTATACATAATTATCTACTGAGACATCTTTATCAACCACATCCATGTATCTAATAAATTTATTTCAAAACATTCATACTATTATTCATAATATGTGTTAAAGGAATTTTTACCTTTTTTTTACTTTTTATAATAACTTTATAAAGGAATCTATCCGTCGTTTTCCAAAAAAGGTCCTTTTAAACCATTTAGAAAAAATTAAGGTATGAATGTCTTTTTTAAATTATACGTAAGGTTCTGTTATTTTACACAATTATAATATCTTTGATGATTTTCATACAATCTTATAGGAAAATATTCAATGTGAATGTTTTCCTTTACAATTATGTGACTTTTAAATGATTTCAAAAAATATATATTTCTATCTAATAGTTTTGATTTCATCTATGTCGACATCCATTTATGGATTTTAAGCTTATTTAAAGTTCATTTATTATGATACAAAACTTCCATATTGTATTGAAGGTTTTGTGATATGTTTGACTATGTATGTGTTATTTTAATACCATTCATGGTTTATGGAGAAAGTATTGTCATTTCGTATGCTAGTTTTAATACGAATGCTTATGTTATGTTTAACTTGTTCATATAAGGAATGAATTGGACTTATTAAGTGATGTGTGGAGCCCACTATAGATCCTTGATGCATTGGTAGGTCTCATGAGACAAACTAGTTTCTTGGCAGAAGGCCATGACAAAATCTTATTTGTAGTCTTGGCACAAGGCCTTACTTATGTGGTTATGACTGTCAGGCATAATGTATTACATCATTATGAAAGTGTTATTGATATTTCATTTGATTATTATAATACTAGAATATCAATGTGAATAAGTAAATGGAATTATTTTATTTTATCTTTTCCCTATTATACTGATGTTCATGTTTAAAAGTATTTTGTTTTAGTTGAAAATTGCCTTAAATCTTTAAGTATATTTATGAAAGTATCTGTTATATCGTCATCCATACTGAGCATCTGAGCTCACCCCTGTCAATGTTTTATATTTTCATGGATGTGAAGATGTATTTTATGAATGACCTGTTGTTATAGTATGAGGGGATATGAGTGTTGTATATAAAGAACATATGTGTTGTAGTTTTTTCACTTTATGATGTAATGTAAGACTTATGAATATATATATTGTTTCCCAGGCTACTAAACTAATTGATCTTTCATGATATGACCTTTTGTGATCACGTCAATGTTATGTAATAATGCACCGACTCTGGGAAACTTGGTTTGGGGAGTTACAGTTGGTATCCGTGGTAGTTTACTAAAAACATTGGAAGCTAGATTTAGATAAACTCAAATTAGAGAACATAGCCCTATGAAAGATTTTGAGGATTAGTATACAATAAAATCCTAGAGTTTTGGTAAAGTATATATTTTTTGTATTTTCTGAACAATACATCCCTGTATGGATACATATAGGTTGAGGTGGCTCTGGAAGAGATGTGCCTAGGGGTAAAAGCTAAAAACACCACTTTGAGCAAGACTCGAACGAGAACTGGTGCATGACGATGGGCATTGCTGCACTCTTCGATACGACACTCCTGGGTGATAGTATTAGGATAATTATCATTTTCTTTAAAAACCATTATTAAGTGTTTATGAGTATATAATTCTTCAAAGAAAACATTTTTTTAATGATTATGGATTATATCCATAAATAGTACAATTTTGGTTAAGTGATTTACAAGTATGGAATTATGTATTTTGATTCATGAATTGATCAAGTTTATACCATTGATTAGTAATGGTTCCAAGTGGAAGTAATGGAAACTGTAACAATGCATTCACTACATGTAGTGATTTCCCTCCTGCTCAATATAATTATAGTTGATCTTGTGATGCAAGAGGTGTTGATTTTCTAATCACTATACTAGGACATCTCAATCAGGTTATGAATAATAACCTTACTCATATAGATAACCCTGATCCGCAATGTGGATGATCTATGTTAGACCGCTTTATGAGGAAACAAACAAAAAAATTAATTGTGGGTACAAATCCCTTAGTGGCTAAGAAATGGATAAATTCCCTAGAGAAAATATTTCAGGATTTAGAAAGTAGTGAAAGGGAAAAGGTTGTCATGACAGTTTACCGCCTCCCTGGAGATGCTGATAAATAGTGGTCATTGATTCAAAATAAAATGGAAGATGGAGAAGTATCAAGTATGGAATGGAGAGAGTATAAATATATTTTCTTAGAAAACTAATTTCATCCTAACCATCGAGCAGATATGGAAAGACATTTTCTATTTCTGAGGAAAACTGAGGACGGGAATGTTGCAATGTAGGAGTCTAACTTTAGAAGGTTAGTGTGGCATGCTACAAATTATATACGTAACACAAGAATTAAGATTGATAATTTCATTAATGGTTTAAAACCATTTCTCTGTCGAGCATTAGTATCACAATCCTTCTCATCATACGAAGATATTGTCTCATGTGCTATCAAGATATAAATGGAATTATCTATATCTTATAACAATAAATTAATGCAAGAGAAGATGGTAATGATGGAGCAAGAGATAGATAAAGGGAAAAGGGAATGTGGGATTTTCCTTTATATGATAATTTTGGTAAGAATCACATAGGTACTTCCCTAAAAGGAATTGGAGTTTGTTACAAATGTGGAGAAAAAGGTCACCAAACTCGTGATTGCAATGGAAAGAATGAGGATGTCAATGTTTATTGCTACAATTGTAGAGAAATGGGGCATTATGCAAGTGAATTCCCTATGGGCCAAGTAAACATAGCTCAGAAAAGGCCAAGGGGGCTAAGCCAAGCTTATGTTGTTACTACAGATGAAGTTAAATAATTGTTGTATTTGTGTTATTGGACTCAAGAATCATATTATGGTTATAATAATAATGTGAAATATATAATAATTCTACTTCAGTACTTTTTGTTTTCATTATTGTTTTAATATGGTGAATGTAATCAGATTTTTAGTATGTGACAATAAGAGGATCTTTACTTTGTTTGGGGAATCTGATGTTACAATTTATTGTGGAGTTTAGAGACATTTTAAAGAGATTATGGATAGAGGTATTTTGGATAACTATATAGGTATGAATGGATTAATTTGAACTTTGGATAGTACAGTTTAAGGTTAAAACATTTCTGAGGATTATTTATGGAATATTATAATACTATAGTTTTAGGAAAAGGACAACCTTTAGGTTGGGGGATAACCCGTTGCGTCGGAAAAAGCTACAGGAATCGAACCCACAAACATAGTGTGACAAGTCTTTATTACCTACCACTATCCTACATGAATTCCCTGGTTATTATAAAATATTTCTCTCCATGGTATGTGTTAATATATGGAACCTTATACGATTAAGATAAATATAATATTTTTGTGTTCTATTATCTTTTTGAGTGAAAGATGAGTTTGTGGTTGAAATTAGTTGAAGGTTGATACTCTAAATGTCATGTATATATATATGTATACCACTCTCTTATTCAATAAATAAATTAATTCTTAAACTTTAATAAAGGGATATAATAACAAAAAAAATTGTTATCATAATACTTTATTTCTGGTCGAACTGATGATATTTTCAGTCACAATAGATTGAATGCTTTGAGGCCCTCAATTTTATATTTTTTTGTGATTGATGCCTCAATCTCCCCATACAAATATTTACATTTTTCCTCCAATTATGTGTTTCTAATTTAAACTAATGTTCTCCTAATTGAGATCATAATTTGGTGGGGAATTTTTTATTTCCCATTCGCTCTTATTAAGACTAAATTTTATTAACCTTAATTCGGATGTTGGTCTTCCACAATGGTATTTTATATTTTCAACATTTTATTTACTAAGAACAATTTCAAATTTCGAGCACCCAATTTATTGAATGAGGAGATAATGTAACACCCTATGCTTCTGTGATACGTTTCTCATTCAATAATGCAGTAACAGACATTGTACACACGTTCGAGATTCAAACACACATCGACCAATCAAGTAGCCATTATGAATATAAATACACTCTTTTTGAATTATATAAATTTTATATTTCAAAATGGACTTAATTTTTGGATTTGGAATAACAAAATTAACATATGTTGAATTTCTGGTATTTTTCTCCGAACTTCCAATTTTCGATGAATAGTAAAAAATACATAAAAACAACTTTTTAAATCAAAATAATTTATAGTGATAAATTATAATATTTATTGGTTTTAAATTATAATTAGAATATAAGTATACCATTTTATACAATGGTGGTCATTATAATTAATTTCACATTGAAATTGGACATAAATAATTGTCAATCTCTTGTTATATATTGTTTTTTAAAAACACTCTATTTTTTTGACAATGGTAATTAATTATTAAATGAATTAATGAAAATTATATTCTTCGAATTTTTTAAAATATACATCATTTTTAAATTCGGAATATAATATATTTCTTAGGGTGAATGTTTTTTATTTTTCTGAAGAACTTCAATTTTTGATGAATAGTGAAACCTCAAAGTGCTAGTTAAAAAACTACTTTTTCATTTATATGAAACATTACCACTTCTGTGTGTGGAATGTCAAAAATTTGACATACATGGTTTTCAATATTAAGTAAAACGTGGTTTAATGGGTTGAAAATAATATTTTGTGAATATTAACTTTTATGTTTTATTAATCGAGTTTAATGGTAATTAGTGTAATTTAAGGTAAATATAATGTTGTAATAATTTGAAACTACCTTTACACTAATACTAATCTCATTGGATGAGTCCCGGGAGACCATTAAAAACAATGGGTCAATTTTGGTACAACATGGAGCCACTTGGGCAAGATAATGACATTAATACATTTTATTTAAAGAAAAAATAAAAATGTCACAAACATGTGTTTTTTAATAATATTTTTTTTACAAGGGGTTATAAAAGTAATATTTTTGACTATAAATATTCTTTATAAATATAATGAGATTTAATACATCATGGTATTTTTTTATAATTTTTATACTTTATATATAAAAATTTATTTGTGACACCATGATGATACATTGATAACCTCATTAATGAATGATTTAAATAAAATGTAAAAAAAAGGAAAAATATATGACTTACACTTCTCAGAAACCAATTATATTTGCGGATTTAGAACCCTTATCACCTTATCTTTGAAATATATCATTGTGGGACCTTTAAAATCTGAATATAATTTTATAATAAAGTAACATTTTATAACATTCAAAGAGTACCCCTCCTCCCTCTTATAAAAGGCCCCCACCTCTACCCCCTTAATGAAACATCTCAAGCCCTTGGCTAGTACAAAATATACCCAATTACTTTCTCAACTTCCCTCTCTTAATCCTATAATCCTCACATTGGGCATAAGTATTCCCAAGGAATCCATTGGCTCAAATCAAAAAGAGTTACCCGATTTAATGGTAATGTCTTCTCTTATGTTATTTTGTTTTATTTTGCTTCGCCAACCCCTTAAACTGTTTTTATTCCTTTATTCTGTAACAAAAATAGTATATACAATATACTAGTATTTATTTATGAGATGGATTAGATTTACACTTGCACACACCTCTGTTTAATTGTTAAAACACATACTGTTTATGTGGGTGGCGATTTACTGTCTCACAAAACGATGATTGTTAAATATTTTTTTAACACCTTTCATGGTAGCCATTAAGATGTCACTAAATTTGTATATGATATATATTATGGTTATATTTATCTTATGAATCTGTATTTTTCATTTATGGCATACCTTTATGGTTTACAATATTGGTAAACACTATAATTTCATTTTAGTAAGTGCGGACTACCGCCCCCTCAAAGTTATTTGAATCGTTAATGCCATATGTGGGACATATAAATGAAGGGGTTAAATGTTATTATATGTCTTATTATATTGTAATTATAATATACCTTTATATCATTATCATTTCAATCCATTAAATATAAAATATAAATGAAAGTATCGTTCATGCGTACGTACAGCTTACCGTCTCCATGAACGGTGCATTTCATTTCTTACCTCTAAATGTTATGTAATATTTTAAATGCAAGTATATTCTAGATATATAAGATATATATGATATCTAGATCATGAATAAAATTCCGGAGATATTTCATATTTTACCACATGAACAACTTGTAATTATAAGAAGTTTATTTTTGACTCAAGCACCAAAGATCGACAAAATGACTATTATTAACTTAAATGACTACATAATGTTCATAACATGGTAATAAGTGATATAAAAGGAATAATGAACTTTAAAATGGTTCTTAAGAAAGTATAGATTAAGTCTAGTTTATTATTTAGTAAATTAAAGAACGATCGAGTCATGTCAGACATGAGGTAAGGGTTAATTATACAACCTCTTAGTTATCCGAGGTTTTTTATACGTAATTATCTTGAAATACATCTTTATATTCCACATCCTTGTTTCTTAAAAATATATTTCAAAAAATTCATATTATATTACATAATATGGTTTAAAGTCCTTTATAACCTTGTTTAACTTTTTATGAGACGTTTAAAAAGGAATCTTTTCGTCGTTTTCCATACAGGGTCCTTTTTAACCATTTTGACAAAATTATTGCAAGAATGTCATTTTCTACTGATATGGAGGGTGTGGATATTTTCCACCATAAGAAAATCGATGAATCTTCCCTTACAAGCTTATAAGAATATTTTTAATGTAAATATTTTCTTTTAAAATTATGTGAAATTTAAATGATTTCAAAAAAGAGATATTTCTCTCAGATGGTTTTGATTTCATCTATGTCAACATCCATTGATGGATTTTATATTTATTTGATATTGATTTATTATGACACAAATCCTACATATTGTATTGATGGTTTTGAGATATGTTTGATTGTGGTTCTGTTATTTTTATACTATTCATTTTTTATGGAGAAAGTATTGACATTTAGTATGATAGTTTTAAAATGAATGTTTATGTTATGTTTTAACCTCTTCATAAGAGGAATACATTGGAATTAATAAGTGACGGCTGGAGCCCACTATAGCTCCTCAATGCATCGGTAGGTCAGATGAGAAAAACTAGTGTCTTGGAACAAGGCCTTTACAAAATCTTATTTGTAGTCTTGGAACAAGGACTGGACTATGTGGTTATGATAGCCTGACATTATGCATTCCATTATTATGAAAGTAATTATTGATATTGCATGTGATTATTCGACTAGTATAATATCCATGTGAATAAGTAAATTGAATTATTTCATTTAACCTTTTCCCTATTATACTAGTGTTCAATATTAAAAGGCTTTTGTTTTAGTTATACATTTCCTTATATGTTTATGTTTATATATGAAGGTTTCTGGTATATTGTTATCCTTACTGAGCATCTGAGCTCACCCCTTTCAATGTTTTATTTTTCCCAGGATACAGAGAAGTAATTTTTGAATGACCAGTAGGGATATTATGAGGGGATATGATTGTGGTCTATTAAGACAAGATGTGTTGCAGTTTTAATGAAAAATAATTAATTTATATAATTATACAGATTATAATATAATGTAATTTATTTAACATAATAATATAAAATAATTTAAGTTGTAGAGACTTAGAAATTATAAATCTTGAATAACTACAAAATTATTAAATAAACCCTTTCTTATTTAGTATCATTTTATATCTTGAACACCATTAATAATAAATATATCAATTATTAAATAACATGAATAAATATTAATCCATGTCACATCATATAAAATTTATTTAGATTCACATCATAAAATAATAAAGGTGTGTAACATAACATATTTCCTAATGATGTCAACATGATCCAACAAATACTTCCAAATCTCATATCAATAAATTGAGAATTAATTAATTATGTGATTATGAATATAGAATTTAAAATCAGAAAGTAAATTAGGATTAAATAAATAAAAATCAATCAATGTTAATTTCAAATATAATATTGTCAAAATGTAGATAAAAATTAATTGATTTAACCCATTGAATATAGAATGAGTGAGGAAACCACATACAATAATGTAATATTCATGTACACTCCCGTTGGGTGATATAATTTTAAATAAAAAATAATATATAATGGATAACTAACGATTTTTGACATTATATGTAAATGGTCCAGGATTTACACCATATAAATTATATTTAGTAGAGAATATTAAATTTCATTTCAATTAAAGGATAATTTAATGAAGTCCCTAACCAAACTTCTATATTTATATAAAAATATTTCAACCTCACTTATAATTGTTTTAGACATTTTTTAACTCATACAATAATAATATTCAAATTTACAACTTCAAATATTATCTTTTTATAACCTCTTATCAACCATTTATAAAAAATATTTCATTATTATAATTGTTTCAGTTGATAATTGGATTGTTTACTCAAGCATGTCATTATCATGGAAGTTCTAGTTCTTCTGAAAAATAAATATTTAATTGAAATATATAATTATATTAATGTTTTAAATATAATATATATTAATTTAATATTAATCACCTCGCTTCTTTGGATACTATAGGCTATAAGTATACATGAGAGAAGTTGTCATTATCTTAATGGTTGAAATGGTAAATAAGTTGATAGAATAATAATTTCACAAATTAATTATTAATTCATAGGTTCCATATATATATTCATTATTTTTATCATTTTAACAATACATATATGTCAATTATAGGATCTAAATTACATCAGTTCATGAAAAATTAGTTTATTTTATACATGAGTTATACATTTTGTCCATTTAACAGAGAATTATATAGATAAGTATTTAGAAATAAACATAATAAAACATCCATATATGGTATATACTTATGTTATTATATTTCAATTGATAGGAAATAATTGGAGGTGGAAAAATAAGGAGAAAAAAAGAATCCTAGTGAGGATGATTACCTTTCAATAGGAAGTCAACTATTGGATATCATATTAAGGATAATATGTTTTTTCTTTTTGTAAATATTTTAATAGTATAAAGTGTAATAGCTAGCAAGGGAAATAATTATTTTGGGTTTTATAGAGTCAAATATTTCAATAGTTATGAATTACTCATGGGAGGAGGTTCCCTTTTTTAATTGAGGAGTGAAATCATTTTAAATACCACATAATATTTAATATAGATAAGTCACTACCATTTAGAGACCCTAAAAATTTGATAAATTATGTGTTCAAGGGAATATATGGTCTTGATAATTCTCCAAAACTATAAATAAATTTATTTCAACAAATATAATCACATAAAATATATGTTTACACACTTTTACTATTATAGTTTTCACCGCGTTAACTAGTTTTCTAACAAATTAATTTATACTTTAACACTAAAATAAATTAAAACTTATTGGTTAATTTTTACCCACTAATTCATAATAGTTACTTTTATTTATCATATGAAACATACATTTTGTGGATAATTATTTTTATCACAAGCGCATGTAACTCAAAAAATCCCATTTTAACCATCACTATGATAATAAATTTTTATTGTTCCTAAAATTCATTAGGTCCATAAATTAAGTTTACAATATTGAATAATATAAATTATTATGATAGAAAATATGGAATTTATTTTAATAAATTAAATAAACCTATGTGGGAGATTTGTAATTAAATAATAACTCACAAAATATGATCAAAAATGTGTTCTAATGAAATATATTATTCAAGCATATGAATTTCATACATTAACATAATGACTCGTACTTATAATTATATATTCACCAATTCAAATTTATTTAGAAATTATCTATAAATTTAAGTTACATAATTTATTATTTGTGGATATTTTAATTAATTAAAATGCAGAAACATTATGAACATAAATAATGTATTAATAAAAATGTGTCTTTATGATGATATATAAACTTATAATATTATCCATTATAAAGATTATAATAATGTAATTAAATAAATTAAATATAAATATTTAATAGATAAGATTCATTAAATTTAAATATTTATGATACATGATTTTTTTTGTTTCTCAATTTATTGAAATAAAATGATATTTTTTAAGAAATCATTGTTTTTCATAATTCATAGGAAAATCCCAATTATCATGGAAATAATTCCTCATTTTCAGATGATTGTATTTTCTGTAAGATGATTTCAAAAATTATTTTCATATGATAGATTAAATCTATTAGAATGGGAAGAAATTGTATGAAATATTTCCACACAAATATAAATAAATACATTTTTGGTGTAAAATAAATATTTCCCATATGTTATTAGTTTACTAAATATTATTATATTATATAATAATAATTTTTCTTCAGTTAAAAATTTTATAAATAATTTTAAATATTTGGTTACTCATATTCATACTTCATATTTCAAAAAAGTCCATAATAGATACATTTATATAGAATATTTTTATTTATTTATGCATAGTGTTGTTTGACGTATATGCCATGAAACATTGTATTTTTTGAAAAAACTATGCTTGTTATATTCTGACCCCTATCAATAAATTGTTTCTATAATATTTTAACACTAAATCAGAAAAAATATTGTTTTATTTTTTAGATTTTTTATCATTAAAACCCCCATGGTAAGAGGGTTAAAAAAACATTTTCATACAAAGAGGGGAAATAGAATTACAGAGGGTTTTAAAAAACATATTTTCAAAAAAGGAGATCTAAAATGGGACTTCAAAATAAGGACATTGAGGAAAAAAATTCCACAAACTAATAGAGTTTGATAGAAATTTTTTAGGATAATGTTAGACACCAAAACACCATAGAACTTTTATGGTTTATAATTAAATTGATTCATCAAATATGATGTTGATACGTTTACATTTTTGTGTCAATATCATTTCCTTGTGTTTGTAAATTAATTTATCATATAATATAATAATAAAATGAAATATAATTACATGAAAAGAATAATTTCATATTTTAAATAAAAATCAACATAATATAAATTTTCTCATTAAATAGTGAGTATTATAATGGATTTTATATGCATGAAACATTAACATTTACTTGTATTATATCACAAAATATTAAATTGTATTATTAGTTTTTCCAAATCTAATAAGACATTTACCAAATAAAAAAGGAATGAAATAGGTTATTGTACATGATTAACACAACATATTAAAATATAAAACCCAATAGTAACCCCAAAAGATCTATATAATCCATTCAATTAGTAGTTTTATTTCATGTCGTTCCTAAATACATCAAAACAAATTATAAGCCCTATGATGTAGAAGGTTGGTCATAAATCATCAAAATAAACATTATATTTATTTGTAAATTTTTTATGTCAAAAAATATTTCATTTCAACTAGGATATCTTGTTGGATAGTGATATGCATTTCACCATGTCCTCCTTTTAATTGTGGGTTCAAGCCCATCGTCATTTTTTGATGTGATGTGTTTTCACGTGTTATTCCATTTATCATTTTTTGACAACTATGTTTTTAAAATACATATAATGTTCGAAAAAATAATTTGATCTTCATTGAAAGATCATTAAAAATTAAATATATATTTAAAAAATATGGTTTTATAAAAAGATTATTTTCTTCAATAATATAATATAATCTTAATTGACTAGTATTACATTATCATTAATGAACATGTTAACCAAAGTTGTTATAAATACCATTAACATATGTCCATAATGTATTAATATAATATTCCTCTACTAAATTATACAATAAAAAATTCTAAACCCTTGGATTGTCTTCATATTAATGTTTTTCCAAAAATACCCTTAATCATGTTATATTCACATCATTAAAACTATGAAAACGGGTATCCATTCCATGAATTATATGATCAACCATTGACATATATTTTGATGATATATTATTTTTAAATGAAATCACTATGAAATATAATAGGTTATCATAGATTATATTCTTCAATTAAATGTAATATTTTATTGATAAACTATGAATTATGTTGTTCGTATCCTGTAGAATTTTCAGAAAATGTAGTCATTAAGTGTCATTGTTGTGCATTGGATGAAAATCAATTTAAAATAAAATCTGATATTCTTAGATATATTACCCAAGTTCGATTTATTTCATATCCATATCTACTTATAGTATCAAGATAATGATGCTATTTTGTGTGAAATTCAATATTCCCATTCTTACCTAAACATTATGATTTTATCTTATATTTTCTTTATATCCTTAAAATAAATCATAGGGTTATGTTCTGGAATATATTATTTTCCATAATCTAGTTCCCAATGTTTCTATTAAAATTATCCAAAGGCAAATTGTAAATACCCCAACCCTTGTAGCCCAATGTAGATGGTTACATTTTTAGATTCAGACTAAATGAATGTGATCAGATCCAAAATTATTGAGTTTTCTATTCGTATTAATATTATAGATATATACATGACTCTAACGTTAACAGATAAACATGAAATAATACATAATTTTAGTATATAATATTCATCCATAAATTCATTCACTGATTGAATCATCATATAACATGGATTGAAAAAAATATAAGGGTGATTTGAAATAATCAATAAAGGATACATGCAACAAAAAATTTCAAGACTAAATAATGAATAATTAATAATGAATAATATATAACATATAATCAATACAGAATGATAAATAACTGAAAAAATTCAATTTAATCAATAAACTTAGATAAAAAATTCATCCATATAAATTTCAAATAGAAAGTATAATGGATAATAAATAATGAATTACCAGTCTTGGAAATTCTTAATATTGGATATCATTATTTCAGGTAACATTATATCTATATCATCAATAAATAATTCCAAAATATATTATTTTATGGGTATTCAAAATAAAACCATTAAGTATAAGATGGATAATTTCTCTCATGTGACTTTTTGATACATATAGGGGCTATCTATAACTCGGCCCCACTTGTCACATCATTTATAATGAATTAATCATATATTTTGTAATTAGTTCAATTAATAAACAACTTTACATATTATCAAATATCTATATTGGGTAAATAATATATATTTTTCCAAATTCTACATATACAATCAAATAATATTCATAGTGAAACACCATATTTAAAAAGTGACATACAGTTTTTGCATAATTATTTCTTGGATTCACAGATTATTGTTATTTATAAGATACTTAATGTCCACTAATTATATGAAATTTATTGTTTCAATAGAATGTTAATTACAATGAAATTAATAATGACTGATATATTCTATACATTTATAGGTCAAGATGATCAAAATTCATCCAGATAATGAATAATAAAAATAACATTAAAAAATATAACAAGTGTTATATAAGATATTTAATGAGTTATTGTAATTAATTAATGTAAATAACATAAAAAATCATCTAAACATTAATGAAAAAAAATAACCACTTCAAATTTAAAATATCTTTTTATTAATATGGATTATATTGAAATAAACATTTCCTTTAGAAGAAACATTAAATCATATAAATAAAGCTTCATTTAATGAAATATCATTGTAAAGGTAACATTATGTTCATGCTGATTATATTTAAATGGATATTCATTTCACATATTTTATTAAAGGTCAAAAATTATATTTTTTATAATGCAACTAAAATTTATTTTTTATCTGATTAGTAGAAATTAAAAAATCCATACAATTTTAATTTATATATAATTTCATAAATAATAAAATTAAAATAACTTTGTATATATGGATATTGAATAAAATGATTCTCTATTAAGTAGAAAACAATGTGATTTCTCCTTCAATTTGTTTCAGATATATTGTGTACTTAATGATATGAAAATGTAAGTAAATCACAGAATTAATACATATAACTAGTGGAGATTAAAATATATTTGTTTTAAGATCGTAATATGATTCTACATCTAAAAGTCTTGACTTATTCACAAATAATCCCATATAATTTTGAGATTATGAAATGAATCCATTCCTCATTAGTAGCTTTTGAAATTAGAGCCCTGTATTTGAAATAAAATCTAATGAAATTTTAGATAACAATAATATAAAATGGCTCATGATATAAAATATTAATGGTTAATTAGTTTCACTACATAATATAATATTGGTGTATAACATAACATATATTCTAATTAAGATAATCTTTGATGATCAACCATTAAAAATATTGTATTATTGAATTGAAAATTAATTACAATGTAAATCATGTGTATAAAATTTATATAAATTCCAATGAAAGTATAAATATAATATAAATCATAAAAAATATGCCACAAATAATATTGGCGTAATATATAAAATGATTAATTAAATTAACCAAATGATGGTTGATTGTGTTAGAAACCCTCTTACAAATTCGTATTATTATTGTTCAATCACCTTGAATGAAATAATTTTAATTTCAAAATAATATAAAGTGAATTACATATGATAAATGATATTAAATAAAAAATTGGAATTATCTAAACCACATTAAATAAATTAAGTTCATAATAATAAATATTCATCAATGAACAGAAATTTAAATGATGTCCAGTAACTCAAATTTCCCATTAGATAATCATTTTCAACATACTATATGGTGATGATTCATGAAAAAAATATTTACCCTAAACTATAAAATGGTAGTGAGTGTGTGTAAACTATAATATATATAACACCAATTGAAATCTACAATGTTGTCTTCTTTTATGTTTTATTCTTCAATTTCTATGAATTCATTGTTTCTAGGCACATCATCAGTTTACATGCACAAAACAACATAAAAGTAGTTTTATCTACACCATAAAAATGAATTTTATTAGTAAATTAATATGTAATTAGTAACATATACTATCTCTTAATATCTCTCATATGAACATCATTGGATACTCAATTATTTTTTTAAACACCTCATTTATAATTACTACAATCTGTTCAATGTTCATACATGAAATGACCCATTATTCATTCTTCTTCATTTAATATTGATTCAAATGACCACATGAATAATAATTTCCATCTATATATCCACCTTTTCTAGTCATCAATATTTAAATGAGGTATTATAAATATATTTATTTCATTTCAATGGAAGATGTTAATTTATACCTATCAACAAAATTTATTTATCATTATATCTCTTTCATGATAAAAATTCCACATATAAATCTCATGTAATAAACAAATAAAATATATTTTACTAAAAAATATTCCTTTAACTATTCCTTATTAAAATTAACCAAATTATAAAATTCCTTGTCATATGGAACCACTTATATGATTGCAACATGAATTTGTTTTATTTATGGTTTATAAGAAACAAAAATTAACTTTTTCATCATCCACCTCAGTTAACAAATAAAATATGATCCACCATAAATAATTATTATTTTTATTTTCATGAATAATAGATTACCATTATTCTCAAAATATTTTTTTATTTTTTGAATAATAATTTTACATAAAAATTAAATTATTTATATTATCCAATAATTCATTATAGTATCCATTTTTTATTATCAGAGAACTAAAAATGTATTTGTTTCCTAAAACTAACTATTTCATATAACATCTCTCATCAGCCACTCATATGGTGTTCTACAATTGTTAATACCCATATAGGGATTTTTATTAATTGAATCCACATAAAATATATATTATTATTGAAATATAAACTTAAGAAGATTCTGATATGTGGTTGTTGGACCCTTATAAGGATTCACATATTCCAAATCTATTTATTTAGATATTATATTCCATCATTAATTATCCATTTATCCATATTTTAACTAAATAACTTCTTATTAATTAAAAATCGATCCAACATATTTATAATCACCAATAAATAATCGAAAATAATTCACCTAAAAAGTAAACCAACAGTTATTGCATAATTAACATTGATATTTTATTTTATAAATAAATAACACATAAACTGAAACTACATCCACCTTGACCAATATTTATTCTCTATAGTATTATCACATTTTAGAGGAATTGTATTAATCTCAATTTAAAAAATATTTATCTTATATTTTTTATAATAATTTCATCATCTCAAACAATCTTCTACTCAAGAGATGGTCAAAACAATGTGAGTGTATAATTTCTTCCTTAATATATGATTCTCATTTTTACGACAAATTATTTTTAAAGGTATTTCATGAGTTTTCTATACTATGGTTCTATGTTAGGTGAACTGGATTAGGAAATGTGTATGTTTTGATATTAATTAATGGATTTTATAGTAATCCTCTCCCACATTAATATGATAGAATTTATTGATGATCCTTCATAGTATACATCAATTCTAACCCAATATATATATAGTTTTATGAAATATGATGCAGAGAGTTATTGATCATTTTTAAAATCTAAATCTCATAATGTTTTTGAGTGGTGTTAGTGTTGGTATTGTATGAGATTTATATTATATTTTATTTTTTAGACCCATATTTATATGTAAAATAATATTCATTGTGGGATTGATTGTTTATATAATAGATTGAGTTTTTTAGTGGACCTTATTTTTAGAATTTATAATGGTAATTCATTAAATTTACTCATTTTATTACCTCTATTCAAATAGACAACATATGGCCTCATAGAGGTAGCAATTTTGAGTCACACATGTCTTCACTATAAGTGTATGAGAGTTTCATTAGTGGACTGTTCATCAAAATAATGCATTAAAAACCTATAGTTAGAAAAATCTATCTCTTTATGTCTTCTATAATGATAAATATAAAATTCATGATTATATTTTGATGCCTAATTATCCTAAGAAGTCACTTTAACAATATCTTTCGTGATTTAAAACTAATTTATTACAAGAATCAACTAGAACTCTAACCTCATTTGAGTAAAATTCATATATTCAAGGATTAAAATAAAATATATTACAATATATATATATATAAATGATATAAATATTTTTGAGGGAAAATCCATTAAGAAAAATTGATTTTCGTAAAACATCAAAATCAATAACACATACCAGAAACATGTTCTATATTATATATATTTTCATTAATATCTGACAATTTGTGTATTAATTCACCCAAAGTTTGAGTCATATAGAATATAACATCATATATAGTATATTCATACTTATTTTTTTCAGGTACTAATATGAAATGTGACATCATCGAAACTACCAAAATATTATATTATATACAATTATATATATTCTGTTAAATGTAGTTACTTGAAATTATCCATCATCTATGGTGAGTGGTTTCTCTACAGCATACTCTTCCTTTCTCTTGCGTGTCTCTCTTATCACAGCTTATCTTCTTATTTCACTATGTGTTGATGAATCATTTCCCTTGAACATTGATAATATTCTATTTTTGTTGGAACTATGATAAATAATACAAATCCTAGTATAACATGATGTATCTCTGGTCATTTGGGATTATTGGGTGTATTTCACAAAGTATTCATCTACATTTTTGCTGGCCTTTTTCTTTCATTCATCATCCCCTTTCAGTTGTCCATTTGTGACTTCCCTCATCACCTCACCTCCATATTTCATGTTGTCTTTATTGAGTACATTTCATCTTTATCTCCAGTCTCCCAACATGGATTTTTTTCTTAGCAATCCACCTCTACCCTTATTACCTTATCCATCATAAAAAACACATTTATGGTGAATCATTGTGGAGTTTTAGTATAGGATTGGATGGTGATTGTGGTAGTGCTTATGACGATTCCTATATAGTCAACTCCAATATCTCTTCTTTCCCTCAGTAGTTTTAATTTCCACTTTTTTGGATATGGAATTTTTTATAGTTAACTTCCAATTTGTGGCTTTGATTTAGTCTCTTCATGGCTTTCAGTTTTGCCTTTTTTGGACAACATTCCATTGTTTCAGTATTGTTGGTTTCTTTTGGATTTTGGTTTCGAATCATTCGATGACTAGTTTTTTTTTGGTGTCTCTTCATTATGATGGTGATGATTTTATTCTCTATGGATCTATGTTCTATAAACATTCATGTTGGTGGTGGTGGTTTGGTGGATATTCTCTTGTTGATGGTTGTGATATTGCTGCGATTATGGTGTATCAACAGTGAAAACTAGGGATTGTAGTGGGTGGTTCTAATTGGGGATATGAATCTCATAGTGGTGGAGTTATAGTGTGTTTTCATTATAATGAAATGTTATATTTGGTGATGATTATTCTAGCATGGTTGTCTATTTACCCTAATTAATGGTTGACTATTAGAGATGAGATCTATTTTGTTTCGATGATAGATTTTCAACAGCGATGATGTAGTGATGCATCCACAGGATGTTGATAAGCATGGTGCATGAAATTACGCACTTTGAAGCCCATGGTTCATAATTCTTCCTATATTAATTTGAATTGTATGATTTTTTCCTTTAAATACACGGTGTTTCTTGAAGTGGTTGGATGGTGATTTGAATGAATTTTTTATTGGTTTTTTTTGAGTTTTTTTAGGTTCTCACTTATCCATAATGTTAACCATTAAATATATATTAAAAAAATATGGAATTTAATTTTGAATATATGAATCCATATAAAATTGAATCTAGAATTGAGATGACGAAGTATGGTTTCCATGCATATTTTGGAACAATAAACACACCCAACACAAAGAATAAAAAATAAAATAATAAAAATATAAAATTTAATCACTCAATGAAGATAAGGATTATTATTTTCAGAAATTGTATCCAATCATTGAAATCAAAAACATAAATTGAAGATGAAAAAATATTTAACATATAAATGAACTCAAAAAACATGACAATAAAATATTAAATGTTACTAGTATATATATATATATATATATTTAAAAAATTCATAGTTTCAATTTGAGAATGATATAAGTATAAAATTATTACAATAAATGGATCCATTTCAATCATATATATATATATATATAAATCACTCCACTTATTCAAGGATACTACATGAGCACAAATTACTAAAATTATCCACATGGTGAATAATGAATTCCACTTGAAATGAATTTTGTGTACAATTAAATATATTTATGAAGAATCAGACATTATTCTGGATAAAATTTTTATTACTCTTGGGATTAATAAATATATTTAGTCATATGGGGACTGTTAATTCTACAAATCCCCGTCCATAACTAAGTAGTTTTAATGAATGTATTAGATTTCATGTTCAAAATTAATAATATTGTATATAATTTCATATGTATTTGCAAAATCGTATTTTATATATATAGTACATTACATTAAATGACAATAAAATTCAACTAAGGAATGATAAACAGTATCTTACATGATTTTGGATTTCTTGGAATTAACCTTTCCATTATAGGTCATGAATAAACTTTTTATATATAATCTCTTCATCAATTCATCTTTCCACCCTTTAAGAGATTATTAGTTCTCATGAAATCCAATTTTACCAATCCAAAATGAATTAAAATAGTACACTATATTTTCTAAATCTATTATTTTACATCAGATATCAACCATATTTTGATTACATTCATCCTTCCATTGTTCTAGTACACTAAGATGATCATGTTTTCGATTGAAGATATACTTTAGTTTGGTAAAAAATAGTTAGGACCAAAATAACAAATAATTTGTTAACAGAATAATTATGTATCTATTAATTTAAACATATGTATTTCAATCCTAATTTTCCTCTGCAATAGTAGACCCTAAATCAAAAATATGTAATTCTCTAATTTTTTTTGAAATATATTTATCATCAGTGATTGATTGTGTAACTACATGTCATAACTTGGACATATATAAGTTTATGGTTCCTATGAAAAAAACACAATACTAGTACTTCCTATTAATAATCTCATATCTATACTAATTCTATATAGTTTAACTAAGGTAAATTATCCATTGTTCTAAAACAAGGTGAAATATCAAATCACCCCTTCAGAGAGCCGAAGATCCACACAATAGCCTTGTGGTTATCCGGTACGAAATTTCATATAAAAATAATAACAATATCAATTTTTTATTGATAATAGGAATTTAAATAATGGCATAAATAAATATTCATATAAACAATGAATATAGATCTTTCTCTAAGAAAGTTAACACTGAATCCATTTTAGAATCCTTTTAAAAAACAAATTGTTTACCCATGTCTGTTATCATAGGTATTGATCCACTAAATATAAATATTTCTAGATCATTTTATATGTACTATTAGGAAAGGATCTATGGTATAGATATCTTGTGTATCATCATCCTTATGCCCACAATCTACATTAAAATAAAAATTTATTTTTAATGAATTCTAGACAATTCACATAGACCAATGAATATTTTGACATCAACTTAGAGAATAAAAATAATAAAATTTTTATCATCATAGACCATTCATTAGTATAACTGATATATATTTATCTATAAAAATGTCATTTATATTATGCAGATGTTATAAATTCGATTATACACCATTAATACATATATTATAAGGTAGATATTATCTTCAGATTTAAATCAAACACAACAATCCATTTCCATAAAAAATCATTGTTATTTATCGATAATGATTTATTACATCAATACCCAATGATAGAATGTGGCCACAACATGATTTTTTTTACGAGACTGAACATATATATAAAATAATTTAATCTTTGTGTGAGTTATTTTATGACCAAATAATTACATGAAAATTTTAATTAAAAATCACATATATTGACTATTTAAATGCATTCGAAAATACAATTATAATTTTGTATATTGTAAAATTTACTTCCACATTTATAAGTTAAAACTACATGTTTTTATATGATCTCTCACCTAGATACAATTATGTTGTATCCCATGTATCAGTATTAGGTGAGGAATCAAATTAAATATTCATTGGTAACACTAAATAAAATGATCCATTTAGGATTATTTCCTCACAATGGATTTTAGATTCATTAACAACCACAAGTATATTAAAATACATTTTGGAATCAAACTTCTATACTAGTCTTTTAAAGCTATTATACCGCATTGATCCTTTAGGTTCTTCTCTAAATATTAACTCTATTTTTGAAAATCCACCACAAACATACAAAATTCTTACACATTATACTTTATAAATAACTATTATTATATAATTTGATTAGAATCCATTATTTTAAGACATGGTTGTTTAAAAGGGACTTCTTCCATGAACCCAAAAAACCATGTACATGTCCTCATATTCATTGCTAAATATTTATTTTCAATATTTACAATTTACTCCAAATAGAATATACTACATATTTTATAAGGAAAGATAATGTTTTTAAATTTTATAACATTTCAATGATTCTTATTAAATTTTATGGATCCAAAAATTTAAATGATATATAAATAAACATATCCATGTCATAGCATGAAACATATCAATATCCTTGACCTAAGTGTAAGAATATTAAATAAATCTAAACCCATTATACATTTTAAATTAAACCATTTTTCATTTATATATCACTTCCAATCTATTCTCACTAATAATTATTTTTCTCCATCTAGTGTAAAATACAACAACATCATATTTCTGTTTAAGGAAGAATGACCACACATTTCATGTTGAATATTTGATGACTGTGACATCATATAATGTTCCCTCGTGAGATTAAAATGGGTATCATTCATGTATACCCATATAATCTTACAAATGATTTTGATTCAATGGTGTCATTACACTCATATTTAATGACACATTGTTATTCTTTCATTGGATTATAACATCACATATTTTATAATTTTCTTGATTGATCATCAAAAATACACTAACTAGAATGATATGAAAAACATTCTTACAAATTTATATATTATAATTGTTCCACAATATTGAATTTCTAGATGTTTTTCCTCTATAATAATGTTCACTATCTGAATCTCTTACTAGATACTATATTATATTGTTTACACCATGTTCCACCACCAATAAACCACATATTATCATCAACACACCATCTTAAATGAACATATATAATCCCATAACATCAACATGTGAAATATAAATTATATTAAACCATAATCAATTAATAAAATGAATTATTTATAATAATAGTAGATATATATTCCTTACAATAATGATCACATATGCACACCCAATAACTATAAATGGATGTCCGTTGAAAAGGAAAAAACATCGTAGGATTTCATTCGAATTATTTCTCATTCATACTCTTATAAATGTTATGTGAAATTAGGGTTTTGAGTGAAGCAGTTAAGACTCAATAGAACTACAGAAACAATGATCCAAAGATTCATTATCCCCTTTATTTGTGAAGTTTCATAATTATATGGAATCATTTATTTACGAATTAACATAACAATGATAATTTTTAATCTATAAATGACCCTAATTTTTATTTTTTCACGACAAGGAGTCACAAATACCTTAATTTATCACATTAATTTGATTATTTTAAACTTTTCAGGTATTTATTTCTCCTCATAGAGTTGATTAATCCATTCCATCCATATAAAAATAAATTATATGTGAAAATTTATCAATATTTTTCAAAATATCCATGTTCTCTATGAACTAATTTTTTTTATGAATTTCCAATTCAATTTTACCACAAAGTGTTCCCACCAAATTATTAGTAAAATCCCATGATTTTGGAAGTGATGATATAATAATCATGTCCAATATTTTACAACTAAGAGATTTTATTATGTATTTACAGTCAGAAAAAATATTTTTTATATGATATCATGTGATAGAACAAAAACTATTCTAAAAACAAATATATATATTTTTTAGAAAAAATATTGAAATATTAAATAAATAATAACCCAATATAATAGTAAACAATTAATCATAAAAATAAAATATATAATAGGAATAGAACCACATTTAAATTAAAATACCACAAACATGAAATTATTTTCCACATAATTTCCATTGAATATCGTACTTTTTATAGGGACCTAAACATTTAACAGATAAAAATTACATATTATTATATTAAAACTTTATACATATCGATATGATCCACACTATAATCATACTGTTTTATTGTCATTGTAAACATAGATACATAAAAAAAATAGGGTAGAAATGTTCCAAATAATTTCCCATTAATTTCATCACAACTAACTCCACCTTTTGACTTCTCAAAATAAAAAAACTACTTTTAAACTAATAAGGAAAACATATGAATGGATAAACTTATATTATAAATATGTATGAACATAAGAGATATAGATAAATGTTTATACATTAGAATATGATATTTATATGGGTACATGAAAATAATCATGGATTACAACAGTCAACCCCAATTAGTAAAATATATCTCAACAAGAATCATCATATAAGGTTTTTAATTTGAAAAGAATGAATACATAAAATGGTAAAATTGCCAATAATTATCCATCCATTAGGATAATATATAATAGAAAATATACATAATGCATTTGAATTTATATAAAAATAAATAATCAGTCCAATATATATGCTTCCCTACCAATGAAATTAGAGTGGATTTGTTTCGCTCCCAATTCCTACATTTCATTAGTCGTAGTTCACTCACAATAATACCTTATTGGGAAACATCAATTTCTAAACTAGTGTCACCCAAAATTATATTTCATATTTTTTAATATAATATCTATATTATCCAAAATAATTGAGGGATATATAACTATATTCCAACAAAATACATATTGAAAATTGTAGTTAAAATTTTTAAAAGATCACAAATCATTCATCAAAACATCATATCATAACTAGTGGAATGGATATGAGTTTCAAAAAAAATCATCATCGTAAACATAAAGCATATAAATAATGTAAATATATGGTAACATTGTATAATATCCTCAATAAATCATTTAAAAATTTAAAATATAGATTAAAAACCTAAAATTATTTATAATAACATTTTTTCAAGAAAATACTAAATTAATATGATATTTTATATTTATATATTAATAATACTAGATAATATTAAGGAAAAAATATTAATTTAATTGATAATGGAAACATATTACATAATATTCAAGGAATATACAATTTAATATTGTGGTTAATAACATTCATATATTTTACATTAAAACAAAATTCATTTCCCTTTTATGGGAAAATTGTTCTAAGTACCACATTTCTAAAATGATATAAAAATTATTTTTTATCCTTGTTACATAGATTTAAATAAAATTTTAAATTTAAGTAAATATTAGTTTTTCAATAGTAAAACAATTATTTATAATATATTAATGTAAATATTAACAAAAAAAGTACACCATACCAAATGTAAAAATATTTCGACATTTAAAAATATATTTCTCTATTTTGAGTAAAAAAGAGACTAAAATTGACGGAAAATATTAAATCTCACAAAATAACCATAGTAGATCAATAAAAATAATATTTATTATATTTGGGTTAAAAAATTTTGTAATTATAAATTTATTCATACACAATCATAGTGAAGATGTTATTTCAACAAAACACCCTTAAAAATTCGATTCCATTTGAATCATAACTGCCATGAATGAAAAAACATAAAATTAAAATTTATATACCATTAATATAAATAAATACATGATAAAAACTTATTTAATTCTTAATAGAAACAAAACCCAAAAAAATAATTACTAAATTAGGTATATTTCTCATATAAAAAAATTTGAGTTGTGAAAAAATTATTATTGTGGTAACTTTTGAATAATAAAAATAAAAGAATAAATAAAATAAAATTATTCATTTAGTACTCCTATAGTATAGATATTAATGATTAATAAATCAAATGGGGAAGTAAATATACTTAATAAATGAACGAAACATTATATCATTAAACATGCCTCAATGAAAAAAAATTGGGATAAAGAACACTTAATGATTTTTCACTTTTTGAATCGAATGATATTATAAGAATAAACATCTAATATATATGAAAAATCCAAGAACTAAATCATATATACCAAAAATTAAAACATTTTAAATTATATAAAATGTATTAATAAATAATTGGAGAATAAAATAAATACATATCTCAATGAAGGCAAATTGAGATGAAAGTCATGCCTTTTATCTAACTAAATTTAAAGGCACTCTAACTTCTATATAAGAATTTAATATTTATTATAATTAAATAAATTGACCATATTAATAAATATAATATCATATATGATAAAATAATATCATTTAAATAGGAAAATATTAAAAATTATATATTAATGTTTTCATTTTCAATTTTAACTATATGGTTTATCATGCATATTTCATATCAAAATTTATGGACATTCCGTATTGGTAATGATTATTATATATCCATAATGTTAAAAAGAATATAAATATAATATATAATCATATGTATAAATATATAAAATTTAATATTACATGCTGATGAAAAATGAATTACATTAATTTGTGGTGATGGTTATTTTCACATGCACACGAGTAATGATTCCACATTTCAATCGATGTATTGAATGAAAGGAAAAATATAAATAACCAATATAGAATATTTATTATATCATAAATATAATAATTATTTCTTAAAAATGTCTATATTATTTTCTTTATGAAGTAGAAATTTATACAAATCAAATAGTTATGTGGAGGTGGTTGTCCATGGGTACGAATGAGCGACATAATCAATTACCCGGGGAGAAAAGGTAAGAAGGTAGATAATCTATTATTTTAAAAAAAATAATTATTTTATAAATATTAAATCAAAAAAATATATAAGTATATTTAACCACTATTGAAATATGGTGATGAAAAATGAATCATATGGCCATATGGAGGGGGTAATCTTCATTTTTTCTCGAGTGGAACTTTAATTTCCTATTTTATGGATAAGGGTTGGGAAATGGGTTTTAATTCATCATTAAAACATATATTTTATTATATTATCACTTAATCATAAATTTTTTGTTAAAAAAATTATATAATATTATAGAAGAAATAAATTCAATTTTTTTTAATTTGTAAATATTCTTTGAGATAACTCCATAAGAATATGCATTATGCCCTTTAGGATTGGTACAAAGAAGTTGAAAAAAATAAGGTTAAATAAATGACTATATATTGATTATTTGGTTTTTTGATTGATCTATAAGGCATCAAGTTTATGAATTGTTGAGGGGGATTTGCGCCCACTTATATATGATGGCATGGATACACATGGAGTTTCTTAAAATATCACAATTATATATTATATCATTCAAGATAAAATCTATAAAAATTTTCAGGAACTATATATTTGGGTAATATAAGGTTTCAATATCACAAAATCATATTAATTAGATAATTTTTTTTTGTAATATTATATTTATCTCTTTTTTAATCCCATGGGATACCCGTTTTAATTATAATAGTGGTAACAAAAGTTAATGCTTTATACTATTCACTAAGAATTAATTTTAATATGGCCATATTAGATTATAGTAATTATTCTAATTCCAAATATTCCATACATTTTACAATATAGAATTTCTACAATGGGAATAATTTTATTTTAAATTTGTCAAGTAACCTATAATGAAATGATGTTTTTGAAAATTGAATCTTTAAGAAGAAAAAATAATTTTCATTAATTTCATTCGTTATAAAAAAAATAAATTAAATTCTATAATATATGATAAAATTTAATATATAAAATTTAATAAAAAGATTTAAAATAGATATTAAATTTAATATTTATCATTAAAACACATTGCTTGTATGCGAGTTGTTTTTAAAAAAACAAGCTTTTAAATAAAAATATTATCATATAATAAAATCATGCATAAGGATTATTAATATTTAATTAATATTATTTATTATATTTAATGGATAATTATTTCAAAATAATTTAAAATTAAAATTAAAATTTTACTTATAGTTGAAAACAATTAACATTCATTACAAAAATCTAAATGTGTCACTATTCACAGTATTTATATTTAAATAGATCCGAAAATGCTCCCCCTAAGCTAATATTAAAAATATAATTTATAAATTGATATTAAATTAAGGAAATAAATTATTAAAATTGTATACATTTATTATATTAATTCATCAACAATTTCAATAAAAATTTCCTACAATATAATAATCATGATGTGTAGATTCACTAGTGGACAAAAGGATTGAAATTTTTTTACACTGTTTATAATATTTAAAATGCCTCAAAATATAATATATATCTTATATAATTTTTTAATTAATAATATCATCAAATTAAATTATTAGGTATTAAATGGAATCTATATCATGTCCATTTAGACATTGGGGTGAGTTTAAAATTGGATATCGAACAGTAAGAATATATTTAGAGAAAAAATTATTCAAAAATATAATGGGTTCTCAAATTCTATTATGACTTTGAAAATATGGAAAATAATTATAAACATAGAAAAAATTCTAATATTGAAATAAATGAATAATCTAAATGATTATAGAAGTATATGTGATGATATATATAAGAACATAATATGATCATTAAATACATGGTTTATGAAAAAAATGACCATTTGACATATGGACATTGGACATATGGTCCATGGAAATATTTTCAAATATAGGAATTTGATATGTGGTATTTTTATATACTATTATCAAATTATAATATTAATGTTGTTTAATTGTTAATACAAATTTATAGTTAATATAATTAAAAATCACAAATATTTCTTCATGAAAAAAAATATTTATTAAAAAAATATATTTTCAATATTTTTTGTAAAATATAGATCTATTTTTTTTTTATTAAATATTTTTTTAATGTGTATTTTTAAATAAAATAAAATATTATAACAGAAAATATTGATAAAATTTTAACGGTTATAGTCTTTATAAATAATTTTCATTGGCTTTTATTTTTATCCTATATTTTATAAAGCGGATATATTTTAAAGAATATTTTCAAATAGTTGTTTATTTTTATTTCAGTAAATTAAATTGATCTCATTGAAATAATTAATAAACTTTTATTTTTCAATGTATAAACTGTATATACACACTAATTAAATTATTAATTTAAATTCAATATGATTAAAAATAATCATAGTTGAAAAAGGCATTTTTTATAACAATGGTTTTCATATATAAGAAATGTTTTCATTTAAAAGATATGTTTACCATATATATAAAATTTATTTTACCAAATATAGTTCAATTTTTTAATCACCAGGTCTAAATTAATAAAATATATTTTGTAGTTTTTTGGTATAAAAATAATTTTTTTAGATAAAACATGACTTTCCCTAGAAAATGTAAAATGCGATAAATATTCTTATGGTATGTGCTAATGAGGTCAAATATCATTAAACCATAATGATTAAATTTTTGAATGAATGAATTTAAAACTCATACCGATTATTTTGTCACTATATATTAACATTACTATTAAAATTAAAACATTATACATTATATAATAAAATTTTATAGAAATTCCATCCAAAAAGCACATATAAAATCCACACTCATCGACCACTCCAAAATAACTCATTTCAATTTGATCTCCCCATAATTTCAATAATTGTTTCTTCGACTAAAGTATTCATATAAATTAGTTATATTTTTTTCTAATATAGGAGACTAAGTCATTCGTTTGGAAGGTGGTCATGTCTATATAAATCAATATCTTATAAATTTAGAACCTAGATACAAAACAATATTTTCAAATTTTTATATAATATATTATATTTCAATATATAATTCTCTAATTTATGGATATTGTATCAACACAACTCTTGTTTTGATAACATGATACTAATTTTATATACATCTTCAAACTTACTCATTTATTATTATAACATGTTCCATCATGGGACGTTTCAATAAACAAAATAAACCATGATATAACAACATCATCTTCTTTATGTCGAAAAACTATAATCAAATTAATATTGGTAATATATAATATTATGGATTTATTTTTCTTATTCATATGGTCATGGAATATTGAAAAAATAATAATCATTTTAAAATAAATTTTTTATTGATAAACTTCTAGAAACATGCTCATCATTGATTCCATTCTCAAATAAGAGACCCTTATTTTACATCTAATTAACATGGGATTAAATTAATCATGATATCATAATGATATCTCAACAATGAGGAATGTATAAATTGTAACCATGATATAAAAATATCATGATTGATTTCTTAATTATATAACTTTTATAAAATAATCAAAAATTACCAAAATTCGATGATGTTAATAAATAATTGAAAATCAAAACATTTTATTATTAATAACATTTAATAATTAATATAAAATTTAATATAGACGAATAATTTTGTAAATAATATATTTTTATTGTGATTTTTACTATAAATGATAGTAACTTCATGTGGTTTTAGGATAATGTATTAATTTTTTGAAATTATTTGATATTGTGTATTATACACAAAACTGAGTTTATCATGGGTTACATGTAACAATGATTATCTGGAATAGTGTTCATGATATGCAATAAATAGTTAAAGTTAACCAAAAAATAATACTATTATATATGTGTCCACTATAATAAAAACATTATATACGACTATATGAAAATAATTAATTACTTTATGAAATAAAAATAAAAATTTCCTATTAAATAAAATTTTGATATATAAATTTTTCCAATGTAATAAAAAATTATTTCTTAAAATAATTATATTCTTTTATAAATTTTTTTCTCTAAAAAATATTCTCTACAAAATATCATTCACAAAAAAATATTTTTATTAATTTTTATAGGAAATTTTATAATTAATTTAATGCAATTTAAAAAAAATAATTTCTTAATTCTATATTCAAATTTGAATCAATAGAATTTACATTTAATAATTTTTAAAAGAAAGTATATTTACAAAATATATATTTTTTCATTGAATATTGAAAATATATATTTTTTTAATAAAATCATCTATAATCAAAAATATAAATAATTTAAATTAAAATTTATTGTTTAAATTAAAATGTAATTTTAAAATTATATATAATTCACATAATTAATTATAAATTTATTTATTTTTTCAATTTAGTAAAAGATTATATTTAAATAGAAAAAAGGTTTTTTTTTTAAAAAAAATATTCTTACTAGCATATTTGTTCTACAATTTATTTATTTAAAATAATACCAAACACTAAATGTTTTATATAAAATATATAGCTAATATTACTACAAAATTTAATTTATGAAAATATAATTATTATTACTATACATATAGTTAATATTAAATCATATTATTCATGAAAAATACACTTCTCCAAAACCATGTTTTTTAACTCATTTGTGGTGTTGGGAATATATTTAATTTTTTCAAATTATAGTAAAATAATTTGAAAAAATAAATACACATTTTAAAACCATAATGTCCAAATTTTATAATGCTTACATCAGTAGAGTTTTCCTAAATTAAAAATTTATGTATAAATAATAATGAATATAACAAATTTAAATTAAAAACCTTATTTTCGTTTAAAATATTTATAAAATTTAATATTATCATAAATTATATTTAATGTAAATTTAGTTGAATTATATATTTATTAATAAAATATATTTCATTAGAATCAATTTCATTTTAAAATTGTAAATAAAAATATTGTAAGCATTTGTAAATTTAATCATTAAAAACCTATTATATCGTAGCGTCTACATGATTAATATTAAAATGAATTTTTCCACTTCTAGTAAATTAAATTGGAAAATTTTATATCATAATTATAATAATAAAAGTTAATATTATATAGTAAATAAAAAATAATTTTTACAAAATAAGAATTATTTTTAAAAATATTAAATATAATTATTAATTTAATATTGGTTTACTGTGGGCTAAACGAAAAATATTATGGTTTAAATGAACAAAAATATTGTATATACATAATTTTCTAATATTTAGAAAATATAATTTAATCATGTATTTAATAATCCATTTTGGTGAATTTTTTCACCAAAAAATTGGGGTACTTCGTTTTCTTTTAAAAAAATCAGACTTCTCCACCTCACCTCACATAGAAAAGGACACCCATTATTATCTCATATTCGTATTATAAAACCGGTTATCCGCCAAAGAAGGGTACATGAAGAAATTGTACTAACAATCAATGACTGGTTTAATTTTATTTCTTAATACACCACAAAAAATTATTATTAAAAATTTATTATATAATATTCTCAGTAAGTTTCCAATAAGGAGATGTTTATATTATATTTGAATTATTTAATCCCATATTTAGATCTTTAAAATCGATTATAAAATAATAATTCAGGTGTATAATAGACTACCACCTCACAAATTGATGTCATTCTTTTTTTCATTACCACCTCTTACAGTTGCGTAATATGTTTGATATAAATTATATATATGATATTTAAAAAATAATTAAACTTATACTTTCATTATATCCTATATACCATTTTTACATTCCATTCCATAGGGGGTACCATAATGTCTATAGTGTATATGTTGGACTACTTCCTCACAATGTGATGGGATTTGATTTTCACTAATGATTTATATAGAATATAATAAGTATGAATATACGTGAAATATATGAAGTAATTAAGTAATAAATTACATATTTATAATTCAAAAATTAAAATATATCATTTTATTTCTTACATATTAATTCAGTGAAAGTTGACTAGGTCGATCTTGTATGTGTGGTCTACCGCCTTCATGAAGCGATGTGACTCTATGTCCATCCCAAAACCACAAGATTGATATGTAACAATAACAACCATACATTATTTATTATACTATTATAATTATAGTGTTACTAGATAATACATACGTTCTTTTCATAATGATCATTGAAATATTGAAAAGTCACTCAAGCATATGTACAACCGACCTTATTCATGCTCATAACAGACTTCATTTCTTATATCCTTTGTAAATGATTTCCAATTTTATTATGAGTGAATAATAAATATGATAATTATTTAATTATTATAATTTTTTAGGTAACTAATCCATGATCAATGTATGAGGACCGAAACAAAACAAATAAAAAATTACATGAAAAACATATAGGTTATAACCTTAAAGAAAACATTAATATGTAATTATTAACAAATTTGTAATAAAATTTCATAAGTAATAAAATATTATATTATATTCATTATTATAAATATTAATTTGATAAATAATGAAATTATATTTATCATATTGGAGGTACAAGCATGAAAAATGAATGTTCAGAAGAATGGTAAGGGATTGATCATCTTAATAATATTTTATTTTATAAAAATTCTATATTTAACAAATATATCTTTAATGTAACGTTTATGATTCCCATGAAGTTATTTTTTTATGATAATTCATGAATATATTTTAATTTAAATATATATTTTATGTTCATTCATGTAGGGGGTTTGTGGTTTAACTACTACAAAATAGGATAGAGATTTTTGTCTCAATTTTCCTTCTTTGGTGAATATGTTCAGTTGTGAATCTATCATCTTTTATAAGGTTGAAGTACATACTCTTTGAAATGATATATAATGAATAAAATTATTTCCAAAATAAAATAAGATTTTTATTATTTTACTCTATCAATGGAATTATTATTCTACATAATTAATGTAGTAAGAGTTTTCTATTACGAAATCATCGTTTATCCGGATTCATTAGGATTATGGTTCTAGTAATAAAATATTTTGATCCATCTTTAAAGAAAATCATGAATTTCATAATCATATATATATGTAATGATAATATATTATTCCCTTCATATTCAACTTTTAATGTTCTCAAGAATTAAAAACAATTAGGAGCATTTGACTTTTCTTTTAAAAAATATTTTCCCTCCAAAACCATGTTTCCTAAAAATATTTTAAATTTTTTTAACCCTCATCAATTGATTTATTGACAAAATCATTACCCAAGGTTTAGTTATTAAAAATTATTTCAATGAATCCTTCCTGAAATTTTATAATAGATTTATAATTGGACATTTATAAAAAATGTGAATGGAAATTTTGTAATAATGATTATTATAATACTCAGAAATTTTATGAGATAGATTATTTGATGTAATATGTTGTACACTACATCAATATTATCTTGCACTATATACAACACCATTTTAGGTTGCAGTATACACAAAAATATACATGGCTTGTGTTGCACAAAATTTTATGTACATTTGATAGAATATATTTCCCGCAACTCTGAGTAAAGATTTTTTTTGTTGATAAATGAACTAAGTTAGGATTTTTTTATACGCAACACCAAAGGATTCTTGAAAAACACGCAATACTGACAAGTCTTGGGTAACACACAAGAGCGACCTTCCTTGAGAATTTTCATAGTACGCAATACCGAGTCTCACTATACAACAGTATATTATTAAAATATTATATAAACATTCCATTATGAATAGTGTTAACCACTTATGGAATTTTATATAACATTAGTAGTCATCTTACACATGATATGAAACAAAATCGTTTTTTCATATAATAAAATGCAGCTTTACCGCCTTTTGACGGTGCCACCATTTTAAATATATATTTTCACACTTTTATAAGTTATGTTTTACAATATAAACTTTTTATTTGGAATGGCGCTATAATCAATTACTTTGGAGAAATTTTTTAAATTTTTGTGTTAACATTTAGGTTATGATTAATAGTAAAAATACATTAAATTTTAATTGAAATCAAAATTTTCATCAAAATAATTTATATTGATAAAATATATTTTAAAAGGATTTTAAATTACAAATAGAATATATTTTTATATTTTAAAACAAATTATTTAATTTTCATTACTTTTACATTTAATATTATGTAATAATATTTCTATATTTTACAATGATTTAAACAAAAAACCATTTGTTTACAATGTGATTAATTTTAAATGAACTACTGCAAATTCTATATTTCAATTTTGGAAAAATGGATTCAATATTTTGAGTCATAAGGTTCATATTTTGTCAATAGGTACTGTAACGCCCCGACCCTAGCTACCCGGATCCGGTGCGTCACTTCATAACATTGGCATGATCACAAAAGATCAAGTCTCGAAAGACCGATTAGTTTAGTAGCCTTGAAAACACTAGATACATTCATAATACTTTCATTACATCAAAAAGTAAACAAACTACAATAACATGGTCTTTATAATCCACACTCATATCCTCACTGACTATTCTGGCAAGTCAGTCATAATACACTTCTTCACATCCTGGAAAATATTAAAACATTGAAAGGGGTGAGCTCAGATGCTCAGTAAGGATAACAATATTGCGGAAGCTTTTATAAGAAAACATAATCATTTAAGGCAATGTATAACTATAAAAAAGCCTTATTGAACTTGAACTTCAGCATAATATGGAAAAAGTAAAATAAAATAATGCCATTACTTACTCTTATGGATATTCTACTAGACGAATAATCACATGAAATATCAATAACCACTTTCATAATGAGGTAATGTATAATGCCAGACATTCTGAAACACTTTGTCAAGGCCTCGGCCAAGACGTCTAAAATGATTAAGGCCTCCGCCAAAACCATAAATCAAATTGGGAAAGGGCCTCGGCCAATTCCACATCTAGTTGTCTCATGAGACCTACCGATGCATCGAGGAGCTATAGCGGGCTCCACCCGTCACTTATTAAGTCCAATACATTCCTCATATGAATAGGTTTAAACATATCATAAACCATAACATGATCATATCACATAAAACATGCATAAAGGAAACATAACATTTCCACATTTCAATCACAAGATATCAATACAACACATTGATATAATAAAAAAGCTTTCAAAACCATTTTCAATACCAAAATAAAATAAAGTTAAAACTTTGTATTTATTTTTCTTTTAAAAAAATGTTTGGCATGTAGAGGAAGCCGAAACTCAAATAATGGTCAAGACGGCTGAGAAGTCGTTGTCACCACATAAGTACGGAAAGAAAAACATTCCCTTTTGTAGTTTAGCAAAACGCTTTGTATAAAAAAGATTCCTTTTGAATTAACGTAAAAGTCAAAGGGGTTTATACACCGTATAAATGAAAATTGTGTATAAAACCAAATATGCCTCAATGAAAGGAGATTGAGACAAAGTCCATAAAAATATCATTTTTAAAATAAAATATATCGATTATGTCTATTCACTATAGGTACACATGGAAAAAGTAAAAACACAAAATAGGACATAATAATATCGACATAATTTGAAAGTAGGAGATTAACCCAAAGAATGGAAGTTGGGTTAAAAAATTCCCTTACCTCGTGTCTGACTTGACTCAACCATTCTTTATCCTCCTGAATAATAAACTAGAGTTAATATATACCTTATTAAGAACCATTTTCAATTTCATTATCCTTATTATAACACTTATTATAATGATATGAACATTATGTAATTATTTAAGTTAATAACGGTCGTTTTGTCGATCTTTGGTACTTGAGTCAACAATAAACTTCTTATAATTACAAGTTGTTCATGTGGTGAAATATCTATTATATCTAGAATTATATTCATGATGTAGATATCATATATATCATATATATACAGTATATACATTCATTTATAATATTATGTAACATTTAGAGGTAAGAAATGAAATGCACCGTTCATGGAGACGGTAAGCCGTACGTACGCATGAACGCTACTTTCATTACAATTTTGTATTTAATGGAACGAAATCATAATGATATAAATGTATAATATAATTCCAGTATAATATAGTGTATAATAACATTTACTCCATCCTTTATACATCCCACATATGGCATTAACGATTCAAATCACTTTGAGGGGGCGGTAGTCCGCACTTCCTAAAATGAAATTATCGCGTTTTACCCATAATGGAAATCATAAAGTATGCCATAAATGAAAAATAAAGAAGCATAAGTAAAACATAAACATATTATATATCATATATAAAAATAGTGACATCTTAATGGACACCTTTGAAGGTGTTATATGAGTGTTGAACAATCATCGTTTCGTAAGGCAGAAATTCTCCATCCACAGAAACCGTATGTTCTTTAACCATTAGATGTAGGTGTGTGTAAGTGTAGCTCGAATACTTCTTATAACAACATCCTAGTATATTGAGGATACTGGTTTTGTTACAAAAGAAATTAATAAAAAGAGTTTAGGGGGTTGGAGAAGAAAAATAAAACAAAACAACATTAGAAAAGACATTACCTCAAAATCGGGTAACTCTTTTTGTTTTGAGCCAAAGGCTTCCTTGGGAAGAGTTCTGCCCAAAGTAAGGCTTCTAGGAGTAAGAGGGGGAAGTTGGGAGAGTATTTGGGCAGAGTTTGGCCGATCCAAATGGCTTGAAAGTGTAAATGAGGTGGGAGAGGTGGGGGCCTTTTATAAGTGGAGAGGAGGGGCACTTTTGGAAAGATTGAAATGTTATATTATTTCAAAATGATTTTCGGATTCTAAAGGTCCCACACTTATATAATTCGAGGCTAATGTTATAAGGTTTCGAAATCTCCTCATCCAATAGGCTTTGGACAAGTGTAAGCCTTGGATTTTGCATTATCTTCCCATTTATTTAAATCGTTAAATAATGAGGTCATCACTGCATCATCATGATGTCATAAATAATTTAATTTATTTAATGTCTAAAAATTATAAAAAAAATATTATGATGTAGGAAATATTTTTATCTTTCTAATTAATATTTATAATCAAAATTTGGACTTGTGTAACCCCACCTAAAAACTGTTTTAGTAAAATAACTCATGTTTGTGTCAATTTATTTTTAACATTAAATAAAGATATATTAATGTCATTTTCCAACTAAAGTGGATCCATGGGGTCCCCAAGTTGACCCATGGGTTGTCTTGGTCGGCCATGACTCATCCAATAGGAGTAGGACAAGTGTCAAGCTCATATCATATTATTAAAACATTATTTTTACCTTAAACTACACTAATTACCTCTAATCGCGATTAAGAACTTAAGAGTTACTATTCACCAAAAATTATTTTAATCTCATTGAACCACATTTTACTTCTTAATGACAACCATGTATGTCAGATTTTTGAAAATCAAATCACAGAAGTGGTAATATTTCATTTAAACGAAAAATCAGTTATTTAACTACCACTTAGTGGTTTCACTATTCATCAAAAATTGAAGATTTTCAGAACAATGCCAAAATTTCACCCTAAGCTATAATTGATATTCCGAATTCAAAAATGATGTCTATTTTAAAAAATTCCAAACATATAAGTTTCATTAATTAATTTTATAATTAATTCCCGCTGTCACAACAAATAGCGTGTTTTTAAGAAACGATTTATATCAAAAGATTGGCAATTGTTTATATCCAATTTCAATGTAAAATTAATTGTAATGACCACCATTGGATAAAATGGTAAAAATATATTCTAATTATAATTTAAAACCACTAAATAGTATAATTTATCACTATAAATTATTTTGATTAAAAAAGTTGTTTTAAGTAATTTTCACTATTCATAAAAAATTGGAAGTTCTCAGAAAATTACAAAAAATTCAACTTTGGATAATTTCGATATTACGAATACAAAAATGAAGTCAATTTTGAAATATAAAATTTCTATAATTTTAAAAAGTGGTTATTACTATTCATAACGGCTACTTTGATTAGTTACAGTGTGTTAGAACTCGATGATGTGTACAATGCAAGCTATTGCATTATTGAATGAGAAGCGTATCGTGGAAGCTCGGGGTGTTACATTCTCCCCTCCTTCAATAAATTGCGTCCTCGCAATTTGAAATTTTTCTTTGGAAATAAAAGGTTGAAAAGAGAAAATACCTTTGAGGAAAACCCACATCGGAAATAAGGTTAATAAATATATAACATTAAAAGAAAGCAGGATAAGTACAAAGGTCACTCGATATAGCCCATTCTAGGATTATATGAAAATATGGATATGGAGGAGAAACAAACCATCAAGGTCTGATGGAGAGTTATAGAAAACAGGATTAGGAGAAAGTTTAACCACAAGAAAATCACAAACTTGTGATTGGTTAAACGGTCATTGAATCCCCAGTTGGAAAAGTTAACCGACAACATTTTTGTTTTAAGATACCTTTTATAATGTTGAGGAATTTATTTAAGAGATTTACTAAGAATGTAAGAGAATATACATACTTGTTATGTATACTTTCATTCGTTAATAAATTTTTACCACAAACCCAACTTTTACTCCAAATGGTAACGGAACTCAAAAATATTCTATTTATCCTAATTGTATAAGGTTCAAAATGTTAACACATACCATTTAGATTAGTAAAACTATTTTTTAATAACCAGGGACTTCCTGTAGGCTAGTGGTAGGAAATAAAGGCTTATCACACTATGGTTGTGGGTTTGATTCCTGCAGCTTTGTCCAACGCGACGGGTTATGCCCCACCCTGCAGGTTGCCCTTTTCCTAAAACTATAGTATTATAATATTCCAAAAATAATCTTCAGAAATGCTTTAACCTTAAACAATACTATCCAAGGATCAACTTAATCCATTCCAACCTTTATAGTTATCCAAAATACCTCCGTCCAGACTTTCTCTAAAGGGTTGTTAAATTCCAAAATCAATTGTAACCTCAGATTCCCCAAACAATGTAAAGTTTCTCTTAGTGTCACATACTAAAAATATGATTACCTTCATCATATTAAATCCTTAATGAAAACAACATGTACTACAGTACAATCCTTATATATATCACATTATTCTTATAACCATAATCTAGTTCTTGAGTCCAAAAACACAAATACAATAATTATTCCGCTTCAACTGTAGTCACAGCATAAGATTGTCCTTGATCCCTTGGCCTTTTCTGAGGTAAGTTTCCTTGACGCTTAGGACATTCATTAGCATAATGACCCATTTCTCTACAATTGTAGCATTCAACATTGATAGCCTCTTTCTTTCCCTTGCAATCACGTGCCTGGTGACCCTTTTCTCCACATTTATAACAAACTCCCATTCCTTTTAGGCACATACCAGGGTGATTCTTCCCACAATTATCACATAATGGAAAATACTTCTTTCCCTTTTTCCCTTTATCTGTCTCTTGTTTCACCGTTCTCTTCTTCTCTTGCTTTACTTTGTTGTAATAAGACTTAGAGAATTCCTTTTCTGTCTTGATAGCACACGAGACAATATCTTCGTATGATGAGAAGGATTGTGATACTAAAGATCGACGAAGAAATGGTTTTAACCCATCAAATAAATGATCAATCTTACTCCTTGGGTTACGTATATAATCGGCAGCATGCCTCGCTAACCTTGTAAAGTTAGCCTCATACTTTGCGACATTCTCATCCTCCTTCTGCCTCAGACTAAGAAATTGCCTTTCCATATCTGCTCGATGGTCACGAGGAAAGTATTTTTCTAAGAAAAGCTCTTTGAACTCCCTCCATTCCATATTTGATACGTCATCATCTTCCATTGTGTTTTGAATCAGCGACCACCACTGATCGGCATCTCCAGTGAGGCGGTAAACTGCCATGACAACCTTCTCCCTTTCACTACTCCCCAAGGCATGGAATATTTTCTCTAAGGAATTTATCCATTGCTCAGCTACTGTAGTATTTGTACTCCCATTGAAGGTTGGTGGTTGTTGCCTCATGAAACGGTATAGCATTGATCCTCCACGTTGCGGATCAGGGTGCTCCATACGAGTAAGGTTATTATTCATAACCTGATTGAGTTGTCCCAGTATGGTAATAAGTTGATCAGCACCAGTTGTATCTCCAGATCCACAATAATTATCTTGAGCAGGAGGGCAATCCCTACACGGAGTTCGTGCATTGATACGGTTTCCACATCTTCCACTAGGCGCCATTTCTAAACAATGGCATAAACTAGATTAGTTTATGAATTAAAATACATAATTCCATATTTGTATAACACTTTACATAAATTGAACTATTTATGGATATAATCTATAATCATAAAAAGAAATGTTTTCTTTGATAAAGTATATACTCATAACCCCTTATAGTTGTTTGTAAAGAAAATGAGAATTATCCTAAGCATATCCCCCGGGAGTGTCGTAACCAAGAGTGCAGCAAGGCCCGTTGTCGTGCACCAGTTCCCGTTCGAGTCTAGCTCAAAGCGGTGTTTTCGGGTTTTACCCCTAGGTACATCTGTGCCAGAGCCGCCTCTACCTGCTCGTATCCAGACAGGGATTTATTGCTCGGAAAACTCACAACATCTCTACAATACCAAAATTCTAGGAAGTTCTTCTATACTAATCCTCAAATTCTATCTTCGGGATATGTGCTCTAATCAGAGTTTATCTAAATTTAGCTTCCAAGGTTAGTACTAAACTGCCTCTGATACCAACTGTAACGCCCCAACCCTAGCTACCCGGAGCTGGTGCGTCACTTCATAACATTGGCATGATCAAAAAAGATCATGTCTCGAAAGACCGATTAGTTTAGTAGCCTTGGAAACACTAGATACATTCATAATTCTTTCATTACATCAAAAAGTAAACAAACTACAATAACATGGTCTTTATAGTCCACACTCATATCCTCACTGACTATTCTGGCAAGTCAGTCATAATACACTTCTTCACATCCTGGAAAATATTAAAACATTGAAAGGGGTGAGCTCATATGCTCATTAAGGATAACAATATTGTGGAAGATTTTATAAGAAAACATAAGCATTTAAGGCAATGTATAACTAAAAAAAAGCCTTATTGAACTTGAACTTCAGCATAATATGGAAAAAGTAAAATAAAATAATGACATTACTTACTCTTATGGATATTCTACTAGATGAATAATCACATGAAATATCAATAACCACTTTCATAATGAGGGAATGTATAATGCCAGACATTCTGAAACACTTTGTCAAGGCCTCAGCCAAGACGTCTAAAATGATTAAGGCCTCCGCCAAAACCATAAATCAAATTGGGAAAGGGCCTCGGCCAATTCCACATCTAGTTGTCTCATGAGACCTACCGATGCATCGAGGAGCTATAGCGGGCTCCACCCATCACTTATTAAGTCCAATAAATTCCTCATATGAATAGGTTTAAACATATCATAAACCATAACATGAACATATCACATAAAACATGAATAAAGGAAACATAACATTTCCACATTTCAATCACAAGATATCAATACAACACATTGATATAATAAAAACGCTTTCAAAACCATTTTCAATACCAAAATAAAAGAAAGTTAAAACTTTGTATTTTTTTTTATTTTAAAAAAAAGTTTGGCATGTAGAGGAAGCCGAAACTCAAATAATGGTCACGGCAGCGGAGAAGTCGTTGTCGCTGCATAAGTACGGAAATAAAAACATTCCCTTTTGTCGTTTAGCAAAATGCTTCGTATAAAAAAGATTCCTTTTGAATAAACGTAAAAGTCAAAGGGGCTTATACACCGTATAAAAGAAAATTGTGTATAAAACCAAATATGCCTCAATGAAAGGAGATTGAGACGAAGTCCATAAAAATATCATTTTTAAAATAAAATAGATCGATTATGTCTATTTACTATAGGTACACATGGAGAAAGTAAAAATACAAAATAGGACATAATAATATCGACATAATTTGAAAGTAGGAGATTAACCCAAAGAATGGAAGTTGGGTTAAGAAATTCCCTTACCTCGTGTCTGACTTGACTCAACCATTCTTTATCCTCCTGAATAATAAACTAGAGTTAATATATACCTTATTAAGAACCATTTTCAATTTCATTATCCTTATTATATCACTTATTATAATGATATGAAAATTATGTAATTATTTAAGTTAATAACGGTCGTTTTGTCGATCTTTGGTACTTGAGTCAACAATAAACTTCTTATAATTACAAGTTGTTCATGTGGTGAAATATCCATTATATCCAGAATTATATTCATGATGTAGATATCATATATATCATATATATACAGTATATACATTAATTTATAATATTACGTAACATTTAGAGGTAAGAAATGAAATGCACCGTTCATGGAGACGGTAAGCCGTACGTACGCATGAACGCTACTTTCATTTCAATTTTGTATTTAATGGAACGAGATCATAATGATATAAATGTATAATATAATTCCATTATAATATAGTGTATAATAACATTTACTCCATCCTTTATACATCCCACATATGGCATTAACGATTCAAATCACTTTGAGGGGGCGGTAGTCCGCACTTCGTAAAATGAAATTATCGCGTTTTACCCATAATGGAAATCATAAAGTATGCCATAAATGAGAAATAAAGAAGCATAAGTAAAACATAAACATATTATATATCATATATAAAAATAGTGAAATCTCAATGGACACCTTTGAAGGTGTTATATGAGTGTTGAACATTCATCGTTTCGTGAGGCAGAAATTCGCCATCCAAGAAACCGTATGTTCTTTAACCATTAGATGTAGGTTTGTGTAAGTGTAGCTCGAATAATTCTTATCAAAACATCCTAGTATATTGAGGATACTGGTTTTGTTACAAAAGAAATGAATAAAAAGAGTTTAGGGGGTTGGAGAAGAAAAATAAAACAAAACAACATTAGAAAAGACATTACCTCAAAATCGGGTAACTCTTTTTGTTTTGAGCCAAAGGCTTCCTTGGGAAGAGTTCTGCCCAAAGTAAGGCTTCTAGGAGTAAGAGGGGGAAGTTGGGAGAGTATTTGGGCAGAGGTTGGCCGAGCCAAATGGCTTGAAAGTGTAAATGAGGTGGGAGAGGTGGGGGCCTTTTATAAGTGGAGAGGAGGGGCACTTTTGGAAAGATTGAAATGTTATATTATTTCAAAATGCTTTTCGGATTCTAAAGGTCCCACACTTATATAATTAGAGGCTAAGGTAATAAGGTTTCGAAATGTCCTCATCCAATAGGCTTTGGACAAGTTTAAGCCTTGGATTTTGCATTATCTTCCCATTTATTTAAATCGTTAAATAATGAGGTCATCGCTGCATCATCATGATGTCATAAATAATTTAATTTATTTAATGTCTAAAAATTATAAAAAAAATATTATGATGTAGGAAATCTTTTAAGATTTCTAATTAATATTTATAATCAAAATTTGGACTTCTGTAACCCCACCTAAAAACTGGTTTAGTAAAATAACTCATGTTTGTGTCAATTTAATCTTAACATTAAATAAATATATATTAATGTCATTTTCCAACTAAAGTGGCTGCATGGGGTCCCCAAATTGACCCATGGGTTGTCTTGGTCGGCCATGACTCATCCAATTGGAGTAGGACAAGTTTCAAGCTCATATCATATTATTAAAACATTATTTTTACCTTAAACTACACTAATTACCTCTAATCGCGATTAAGAACTTAAAAGTTACTATTCACCAAAAATTATTTTAATCTCATTGAACCACATTTTACTTCTTAATGACAACCATGTATGTCGGATTTTTGAAAATCAAATCACAGAAGTGGTAATATTTCATTTAAACGAAAAATCAGTTATTTAACTACCACTTAGTGGTTTCACTATTCATCAAAAAATTGAAGTTTTTCAGAACAATGCCAAAATTTCACCCTAAGCTATAATTGATATTCCGAATTCAAAAATGATGTCTATTTTACAAAATTACAAACATATAAGTTGCATTAATTAATTTTATAATTAATTCCCGCTGTCACAACAAATAGCGTGTTTTTAAGAAACGATTTATATCAAAAGATTAGCAATTGATTATATCCAATTTCAATGTAAAATTAATTGTAATGACCACCATTGGATTAAATGGTAAAAATATATTCTAATTATAATTTAAAACCACTAAATAGTATAATTTATCACTATAAATTATTTTGATTAAAAAAGTTGTTTTAAGTAATTTTCACTATTCATAAAAAATTGGAAGTTCTCAGAAAATTACAAAAAATTCAACTTTGGATAATTTTGATATTATGAATACAAAAATTAAGTCAATTTTGAAATATAAAATTTCTATAATTTTAAAAAGTGGTTATTACTATTCATAACGGCTAATTTGATTAGTTACAATGTGTTAGAACTCGATGTTGTGTACAATGCAAGATATTGCATTATTGAATGAGAAGCGTATCGTGGAAGCTCAGGGTGTTACAGGTACTTTTAAATTTTTGACATTATGAATAGTAATTATAGTAATTATTTTATTTTGCATGGTTGAAAGGTAAATCATGTAAATAAGGGTTAAAATAATATTATAATAATATTAAACAACCCAAAAACAAACCCTAATCCTAATTGATGAGATATTTTGGGCCATGGGAATCCTTGGGTCGTTTTTGGGACTACATGGATTCACTTGGATGTAAAAATGACACTTTATAAGAATTAATTTAATGTAAAGCAAATTATGACATAAACATATACCTTTAATTAAATCAATTTTAATATGGGGTTATATAACAGAAAACTATTTCTATAAATATTTATTTTAAATAAAAAAAATCATACATTATGGTATTTTATTTTTAATTTTTAGACATTAGATTAAAATATTTATTTATCACACAAAAATGATATAGTGTTTACCTCATTAATTAATGATTCTTAAAAATGAATTTTTAAATATTAGAAAAATTGGTTATTTTGATGTCTCCCTAAAATTTATGGATTCTATTGAGAGGATATATTTTATTTAATGTCTAATTTTTTATGGAATCAGGTTTTTATAAATTTTCAGAAAAGTACAGTATGAATAGTGTCTAAAATGGACAAAATAAAAAACATAAAACACAAAATTGTTTATTAAATGATATTAAATTATGAAAATATAAGATGTTAAAAAGTATTTGTTAATATAGTCCCAATGTGTCTTAAAAAACATTTTTTGGCCATAGCACATGATATTTTAATTAAATTAACCCACAATGTGTAAATAACATGATATAATGATAAGATTAATAATGGTAAAATTAGGGAAAAAATAAATAGATAATGATATAAAATATATTAAGAACAGGGAAAAAAATTATTGGATCATGGGTATTAAAAAAAATCTTATCATATATATATTTATGTTTTGGACCATTTTAATGTTAAATTAAATTTATAATAAATTAATATTTTGGACCATTTGTAATGTTCCCATATCATCTCTTATAAAAGAGAACCTCCTCCCTCTTCTATTCACTTCATTTTGAGCCTTCAATATCAATAAAACCATACTCATTTCCAATTAAAACAATCCTAAATACATTCTAGAGGTTATGGTCTTCTCAAAAGACCAAATCTATTTCCCTAATAAGAAATTTAAAGGAGGCACATCGAGGAAGAGGTAATCTCTTCTACCGACACATTAAAATTTATTTCATCTTATGAATCCTTTTCATTAGTCTTTTCATTATAATGTAATAACATAAGTATCATTAATATACTGAAATGTTATTATAAATATTAAATAACCCTATTTCACATTCTATTCATCCTACAAAAAATGAAATCATCACACTTGCTTACGTTCGGATTATCATCTTCAGCCATGGTGTAATCTGTTTTCCACCACCTCATTATAGGGAATTTTATAATGATGTAAATAATATCATTTTATGGTTATTATAACATGATACTAATTTTTTGATATTATACATCATCCACGTCAATACCATTCAATAACTATAGGAACAATATCGTCACTTGTGCATACGTACGACTTACCACCTCCACGATGCGATGAGATTAATTCTCCATGTTTACCAATCAAGAATTATTATTAAGTATATATAATATATAATTATAAAATATAAGAAATTATAATTCTATTGGATATATAGATAAATATATTTTTCATTTACTTACTTCGATTCAATTTAATAAGAAAAATAAAACATTGTTCATGTATACGTACAATCTACCGTTTCAATGAAAGGTGTATTGCATTCCATTTTAGGATGTTTTATATATATTTATATTCTAAATATATGTGATATAGAAATAATTTTTTAAACTATGGAATTAAGAAAATCATGATATATAAAATCATATGAAGATTAACATCTCTAAACACGTACAATAAATGAAACGAATATTACCCAAAACGTTTATTTGACATGGAATTGACAAATGAACAGGAAATATAAACTCATAAGTGAATCATATATGATATCATATATATTATTTTTATTCTATTACAAGTTAATAATTTTTTTAAGCACCCAATAAAAGTGATTCAGACACATACAAAACAAATAGATCCTAAGTTAAGGGATAATATTGCAATCTCATTTTTATATGAGATTGTTTATATGTAAGTATTTTCTAGGGATATATTTATCATCCATGTTCATGATTTATAATAATGTCTACATACAGTGTTCAATATCCTTCCATGTATATTTGATTTAATTTTAAACCATTTTTTCTTTTACTATAAAGTTTGGAGAAATATTCCTTTTGTTTAACATACGAGGTACATTTTGACTTTTTCGAAAAAAGTATGAGGAGAATGTCTACTAACATATTTGGCATTAATAGGTTTTTACTTCTTCATGAATCCTTATTTCTAGGAATATTCCTTTAAACTATTTCAAGTTTATTTTCAACTAAATTATTTTCATATAAAATTTGATAACCAATAACATTTTTAAGAATAAAGGATATTTTCCACAATAACTATGTTCAAGTGGATTATCAAAATTATATTCCATCTATGATGATAATCTGTAAACAGGGTTATGTTTATATAACTATTATTTCTATGATTTTATTTTTCTAATTATGGAATTTTATTTTATATGGATTATTTTATGATGGAATGATGTTTAAGAAAACCCATTATATTTCATGGGATATGCTATAATGAATGAATTATGTTTTATCGAACATGTATGATTATTTTCATTACGGTATGGGTGGGACCTATATATATAAATCCAATGCAATAGGTAAATATTTATATCCCATTAAATATTCATGTATGGAATGACAAGTAAATACAGTTTATTAATACATTGTTGGAATGGCTAGTAAACCAATTTTATTAATGGACCTTTTCCACTATGATACTAATAGTAGCAATGCCTTGGATACTATTGAAATCATATTATTTTCTTATTAGTCTGCCATAGTTACTTGTTTTTTTGACAATGCTATTCTCTCATGGTTAATGTTCCTTTGTGATCTATGACATATGTACAACCAATATTTATTTTCTGTGTCACAATTTTGATGCTTAAATATTATGTTCATGTTTTTACATTCAAATGTATATTGTTTTTATTTTTTTCTCCATGTTTACCCTTACTGAGCATTTATGCTAACCCTTTTTTCTGTTTTCTTTCCCCCATGATATAAATAAAGGATTTAGGTATAAAAATAAAAGGGGGAGATCTTTAAGCGGGTTAATAAAAAAACTCTACATAATTCTAAAATTATGATCAATGTTATAAAAGAAACTAAACTAATATAGTATTTGGGAGACTTTTTGGGTAACATATTTAAGAATTTCCACTAATGAAATGTAATTTCCATGTACTTTTGGCATGAGTCTCTATAGTTGGTATCCGAGAGAATGTTTAGTTAACCAATAAAAACTAGGATAAAAAAGATTAGTGAGATCCCTAGATATATTTCCACGGTATATCTAGGGATATACCTAAGTATATGTATAAGTATAGGTTATAGTCCTTGAATCATAATAACGATCAGGAATAACCTATGAATAAACCTAAGATACTATAAATTGAAACTACTCCCACTTGAGTATGTCATTTTCCTAATATGATCTTTCCCCTCACATTATTTTTTCTGGGTTTTAGATGATGGATGGAACCAGAAGGAACTGTGTTAATGATCAATGCACTGGGAAATTCCATGATTTTGTAGGATCGAAATATGAATATAGATGTTCAATATACAAGAGGGGTGAATTATATACTTTAAAAAATCTTTTTGAAACATTAAAATTGGTATGAAAATCACATTTTTACCCTTGAGAAAACCTTTGTTTAACATTGTTAAACAATGTAAATTCACAAGTCCTCAAAGTTCTACAAACTTGATAGGTTCCATAAAATTGTTCCAGAAATGACTCTTAAGAAACGTTTATAAGGAAAAAGATTTTACCTAAAGATTTTATAATTTTACTAATCCAAGTATACAAATACAAGAAAGTATATGAAAATTATACATTCCTTATTAATCAAAATACAGTGGAAAATAAACATGAAACAATACAATTAACATGTATTAATTATTTTAAACTAAAGAGAAGGGTATCCAACAAACTTGTATAAAGGCCCCTTGATTTATACTTTCATTAAATTCTATCATACACACACTAGTGAAATACCTCGATAGTAATATCAGAATCTTTCTTGCTATCCCCAAAAGCCATAAAAATTCAAGGTTGTCGGCACCTCTATCATCCTAAACAAGGATGTCCTAAATTATTAAGGTAGTTAGCACCTCAGTCTTCCAATCCCCGAAAGCCCTCGATTGTACACAACAAAAATAAGAGTTACAAGAATAAATCTGAACAAGATGTTCAGTGTTCACAATGCATGAGAGTATCTCTCTCTAGAAATCACATCAACGACATGTGTTCTTTAGAATGATAACCTAGTTCTCAGTTTGTTATCTAAGTATTGAGCTCATTCAAATTAGAACTTATTTATTACTGTTTCTTCAATGGTCGGATCCCCCATCCTACCATAATATTTTTCCTTGAATCATAGTGGGATATGTACATGTGTCACTTAAACTACTATTAATTAGAAACATAATGAACTACAATGTTTCATAATTAAAACAAGGGTATGAAAAATATGGTCACTTAACCAAATCCATTTTTCAGAATCTAGGAAAAAATAATGTTCAAAGTCTAAGAAGATAATCATTCATAGTTTATATAACATAGATACTCTGGTTCGGTTTTCATGGAATTTTGAATAATATTTCTATAGACATCGGATTCTAAATTCTATGAAATTTAGAGTCTCAATTCTGAGGAATTCTGAACCTAAATTCTGAGGAATTTGAAATCTGAATTTTGAGGAATTTGGAACCTGAATTATTAGGAATTCAGAACCTGAATTATAAGAAATTCGGACCATGAATTCTGAGGAATTTGGAATCTGAAATTCAGAGAATTTAGAGACTAAATTCAGAGAATTCAGAGTCTGAATTTTAGAGAATTCAATGTCTTAATTGAAGAGAAATAGGAATATGAATTTCAGAGAATTTAGAGTCTGAATTAAAGTTATTTGGTATTTGAATTCAGTGAATTTGGAATCTAAATTCAGAACCTGATAAATCAATTCTCAATGTCTATGTATTTATAGGATTCCATGGTTTTAGAAAAAAACCCAATTTTACACTTATAAATAAAAAGAGTTAGATTTAGAGAAACTATAACCTGAATAATGAAAACAAAGGTAAGATTAAAATTGACTTTGGAATGGAAAATTTATTTATTAAGGTAAATTCTCAGGAATATTAAAATTTTCCTTAAGATATAGTGTTTCTAATTTTCAAAACATAAAGGAATGGAAAATTCATATGGAATCCTTATTGACTCAATGGAATTAAAAAACATCCTTACTAAAAAGAATCAATGTTCATAGAAATTTTATGTACATGAAAATAAAAACATGTCACCCTTTACTTATAGATCATATTAAATATGACTAACTCCCACATAAGCATCAGAATCTCTAATGATAGTATTCTTGATTTCCTGAATGAGATTTTACATTATCCTGAATTCATAAAGCTTCATTGATGAGAACCTTCTTCTTGATAAACTCACTTACATAGGGAAATCTCTACTTATCATTGAATTATTTTTTTCAGTAATTTCTCCCCCTTTGTGATTTTGAAAATGAAATAGATGGTATGGATTGATAATGAAATTGGTACCTTTAAATTTATTATTAAAAAACCACAAAAAATATAAAGAAAACATAGCATATCATTAATTTTGAAATAATTTGTACAAGGAAATGTACAAGAACTGATTAGAATGGAACGAAATTAACCTTTTTTTCTCCATCAGATTTAGCTTCTTCAAAATGGATTTTAGCTTCTTGAGCTCCTTCTGATCTTATTTTGCTTGCATTTGTAACTGATCATATTTGTCACCTTTCATTTCTAAGGATTTAAATTTTTATTCTTGAGCCTTAAGATATTCTCCTTGAGATTTCACCACATCATATTGCTTTACAAGTTTTTTTTCAATCTAAATTCGTAGATCTATTATCCTCTTCCAATTCATGGACTCATATTTAAGCTTTCCATTTAGATCATTAACTTCCTGCTTCTGAGTAGTCAGTTCTACGCATTACTTTTCCTCAAAACAAATTTATATGATCCTTGATCATCTCATCTTCACTGACAAAAGCATCCTTGACATTATCATGAAAGTATTCAAAGATTCCCATTTTGTATATTATATTCTTTGACCATATTTTAACCTTCTAACAAGATCAATTATTATACTAATAACAAATGAGGATGATTACGAAATATACATCTTGCCTGACTCATTTTTCTATAACCATAGAAACTGAATATGATTTCGGATTAATCATATGTTTATGTATATGAAATCTTGAGTCTATGCTTTGGAATAAGGGAATAGTATCAAACATCTTTTTAAATGACTATAAAATAAAATAATGTCCATGGGAAGATGATTCTGAATCCGAGTGATTAGCTGATGATGAATCACTATCTATGTCTTCAGATATACTATTTGAGAAGGAACTGACATATTTCATCATCATCAAATATTTACAAGGTGTATATACTACCACATACATTCCATTATCAGCCTCACAGAATGATGTTTTCAACTTTGGGATATTTGTGTTCACTATCTGATAGTTAAACAATTTGATCTTCATTAACTTCTTATTTCTTAGCTCTTGCCTCAACATCCTCTAACTGAATATAAATCATTATTTATACTTTCCTTTTCAAAGTATATATTCACTTTTTCCTCACCCATATCTTATTTTCCTAGTGTATCATGTTTTGAAAAAACAGTTTCAGATGATTGGATTGATAATTTCTCCTAAATACTTTCCTTATCATGATAATCCTCTACATTCCGTATCACATCCACAGTATAACCATTGCCTTCTACTTCTCCATCTTCTTCCACTTATTCATTCGCTACTTATTATTCTTGAGAACGTTCTATAATCACAAACTTCTTTCTTGGAGTCTCTAGTACTGATTCCTGTAGAACGTAATATGGTACCAAAATTTTCTCAAAGGCTTTTTCAGCATCCTTATGAAGAGATTATACAATCTCAGTGTCAGAAATCTTCTTCTTTTTCTTATTCTATTTCTATTTCTTCTCAATATCTTCAAACACCTTTATTTTTATGGATTCCACCTCAGTATTGTCCAAGAAAATCTTAGGACCCCTTTCCTTCATGTTTTTATTATCCTCTCTCTAATTGGACACTTCTTTTTATGTACAATCTTTTTTCTTCTCTGGCATTGGTGTGGATGACTAAATTTCCTTATCCACAAGGACATTTCTTTTAACTTCCAGTTTCGTAGCCTTTATTTTACTTCTACCTTTTTATTCCTTCCACCATTCTTAAAGGTTTTTCCAATTTTGGATTCTTTGACAATTCTTTTACTTCTTCATCAAATAGATCAAAAAATTCTTCAGATTCATTAGTGAAGCCATCCTTCATCCTCCTCATGTTATCATTACTGAACAACAATACCTTGTGATTTATCGTCTTGGAACTGCATATAATTTTATATGATTCTAAATAAAGAGCTATAATCATTGAGAGAATAGAAAGATACACATTTATTTGAGATTTCAGATTTCCATTCATGATATTCTCAATTGTCACAAAGATATATTTAACCACGTTTTTCACCATAAGGTTCACCAAGAAATATAATATATAGATATCACTCATTTTCCATGTATCCTTATCAACTTTACTTGGAATTATAATGCCTTAAACCCATAATTCAAGAATCTGTAACATCGTCGACACATGAATAATCTTCAAAGTCTTCACTACATTGTTTCCAAGACAATCTATTTCTTTTTTCTTATAAAAAGATCCTGATGGATCAGGTAGTTTGTGAGTACATAATTCTGCTTCTCCTTTGTAAAGAATTCAAATCAGACTTTCTGACTTACTCAATGAATGTGATTAGGTCTTTCCATTACACTTAAAAGAGAACATTTCTCTTCCTTCATCCATGAAGAAACTTTATATCTCCTAGAACTCAATCAACATGTCCAGATACACCAGATCATATGCCTTCGCCTTTGAAACACAAATGCTCTCCCAACCATTAGACATATAATTTTAGATATGATAGAATAAAATTTGGAATAAAACATGATATCCAACAACCTTTCTTATTATATATTCCACTCGATTATTTCCTTAACAGTCGACATATCTTTTTGAAGAAAAGATTCTGCAGACATTCAGAACATGGGAAATATTGATGAATCAGAACGAACTAATGTACATGGGTCGAGCTTCAACATGAAAAATATAAAAATTTCTATGTGGAAAAAACATTGGGGATGCTTTATATAGGCTATTTATTTTATAGTTCAACATGCATACATGATCCAACAGTTGAAATAATCTTGATCAGATTTGATGGTTGAGATGATAACTGAATAATTTTTTGTATGGGATCCAATCATTTGAGGCATTTAAGGAAAACGTTCAGATTTAATTAGAAGAATGAGACCCCAAAAATTAAATCAAAATGAAAATAACAACAAGTAAAAATATGATTATGAAAAAAATACGAATGAAAACACAACTTCCTTCTTACTATGAAGATTATTCATAATGATGGAAATTCATCCTGAAAAACTTTAGAATCCAAAAAAATATAAAAACAAATTTAAAGAAAATTTTGATCATGAAAATATGATTACGAAAAATTTTACAATGGAACATTTAAATTATGAATGATTAAGACTATGAAATATTCTGATTACAAAAAATTTAGACTACAAAATATATTGATTACTAATAATTTAGAAAACAAATTTTTTTTACTAAATAGTTAATGTAATCCCCCTATAAAAAGGGGTTTCTTACTGTAATGAGATAGGTTTCAAAAAATGTTAATATAGAAAAATTACCTTATGTTTATCATTATTATCTTTCTTTTAATGTATTCAAATATATCGTAGGTTAAGGAATTTGTGAAAATATCATCATGTTGATATTGTGTTCTAATAAATTGAAGAATGATATCTCCTTTTTGCGTGTGATACATAAGAAATTGATGCCTAATATCTATGTGTTTTTCATTAGACTGATGTGTAGGGTTTTTACATAGGTAAATGGAACTAGTATTATAAGACAATATTTTTGTTTTGGTAAAACTCATACCATAGTCTGTGAGTGTGTGTTGCATCCACAATACTTGAGCACAACATCTTCCAGCTACTACATACTCAGCTTCATCAGTGGAATGTGCTATTGAGTTTTTCTTTTTTTTACATGATCAAAAAACTAATGAATCTCTTTTGAAATTACAATTTCTAGATGTACTTTTACTCTCTATTCTACATCCACCAATGTCTGTATCTGAAATTATTTTTAAGACAAAATCATTTCCAGAAGTATAACAGAATCCTAAAACCACGGTTTCTTTTAAGTAGCGAAAAACTCATTTCACTTCCATTAAATTAGATTCTTTAGGATTGGATGAAATCGTCTACCTAATAATACTAAAAACATCAAGATGGGATGAATAGATGTTAAGTATAGTAAACTCCTTATAATACCTCTAACCAATTCCTGATCGACGAGTTTCCTAGCTTCCTCAAGATGAGGTGTATTTGAGGTACCAATGGGAGTACTAATACTTTTAGTGTTGTCATATCTATATATTTTAATGATATCATTAATATACTTATTTTGGTATATATAGATTCCATCAGGTTTTTGAGAAATTTTAAAACTAAGGAAAAATGTAAACTCACCCATCATACTCACATCAAACTCATATTTCATTAGATTCAAAAACAAATCAGTTAAATATTCCAGAGATGAACAATATATAATGTCATCATCATAAATTTGAACAATAATTTTTTATCATTCTTTATAAAAAGGGTTGGATCAAAATTTCACTTAATATAATGGTTTTGAAAAAAACCTTGTTAGTCTATCATATCAGGCACTGGGGGCTTATTATAGTCCTTAAAAATCTTTAGTAAATTTAAAAACATGTTAAGGATGTTTTATATCTTCAAAACTAAGATGTTGTTCAACAAATACATCCTATTGAACATAACCATTACAGAAAGAACATTTAACATCTATTTGAAAAATCTTGAAATTAATGAATACTACAATGGAAAGAAAATACAAATGGATTCAATTATAGCTACTAGAGTATATGTTTCTTCATACTTTATTCCTTCTTGTTGATTATAGCCTTTAGAAACTAAACTATCTCTATTTTTTTATGATTCCATTTTAATCACACATATATCTGAAGACTCATTTGAATCCAATAACAGAATATTCCTTAGGTCTTTCAATCAAGGTCTATAATTTATGCCAATCGAAATAATTTAGTTCATCTAGTATGGATTTAATCTAATAATCAACACCAAAAGCTTCATCATTGTTTTTTGGTTCTAATTGGGAATGGTATGCTAAATATTTTACTTCATTTCATAAGGTACCTCTAGCCCTTATAGGTTGAATTACATATCCAATAATACTATAACTAAGATGATTCTTTAGAAAAACTTTAATTGGGTTTTTGTAAGACATTTTCATCAAAATATTGTAGAAAATATTTGGGGTTAAATGATATAGAAATATTTTCATGGAAATTTTCCTTATTAGAAGGATCATCTATCAAGGGATGATAACCAGTTTTAAATAACACATTTGTACATGTAGGATGAGGCTATTTGAAAACAAAGTGATTGGTTTCATCAAATTTAATATGTACCATTTATTCAATTGTAGAAGAATTTTTATTGAAAACATTATAAGTCATAGAATATGTGAAGTAACTTAAGATAATTCCTTCATCAGATTTGCGTGTGAACATTTGGAGACAATATTTAGAATTTAGAATTAATAATTTGGATCCAAATACCTCGAAGTTGGAGAGACTAGGTTTTCTACTAGTCCATAACTCATAAGGTGATTTATTAATAAAATGTATAATCAAAAATCGATTTATAGAATAACAAGAATTACTTACAGATTCATCCCAAAAGTGATTAGCTGTCGAATATTCACTCAACATGGTTCTTGTTATTTCATGAAAAATTTAGTTTATTCTTTCAGAAACAACACTTTTATGAGGTGTTCATGGTGCCGAGAATTTATTTGTAATGCCTTTTTTAATAAAAAATGATTCAAATTCAGTGTTTTGAAAATATTCTTCATGATACATATGATTTGGAATCAATGGAACGATTTTATCATTTTTATCACGGGCTATAAATTTTTTTAATGAAGATAATGTTTCATAATTATTTTCTAGGAAATATAACCATGTAAATATAGTGTAATCATCAACTTGGAAAAATGAATAATATTTATCTCAAATTATTCTATTTATTGTTGGACCAAAAATACCAATATGCTCCAACTCTAATGCATCAGTAGTTTAGACTCCACTGACTGATTTAAAACATAATTCATGTTGCTTGCAATATTGACAAGTATCACAAACTTTTGAAGAACAAAATCTATGCTGTAGTAGATCCTTAACTAGTTTTTCAGAGAGAGTTTACATAGGTTTCTAAAGTTACAGTATCATAACCTTCCATACCATAACAAAGAATGATCTTCTATTGCACTAAGGCATGGTAGGTCTTGGCTACTAAGAACATTTATTTTTACTGTGTATACATTATCTTACCTTTCAGTAGAAATAATAAACTCTACCTTGGAATTGTGTACTAAGAACTTATCATTCATAAAATTCACATTGTATCCCTTATATAATAATTCTCTTATGTTAATAATGTTCTTCTTAAGACCCTTAACAAATGAAAAATTGGAAATCATTGTTTTTTCAAGATGAACAATGTTACCTAAAGAAATGATTTCACCCTAAGAATTATCTCTGAAAGTTACATTTCCTCTTTTATTCTTGATAATCTTTTCAAAATGTTTTTGTTACCATTCATGTGTCAGGAACATTAAATATCGACGAATGAAGTATTGTTGTTGGTACTATCATTATATTCATAAAAAGTGTTAGAAATTCAGACCCCAAACTCTCTTGGATCTGGAATCAACAAAAAAAATTAATTTAAGAATCTAAATTTTCATAAAAAAATTATGCTTTATTAAAACCTAATGTCTGGGTTTTTTATATGGAACATTTTTCCGCAATGCCCACCAAACTAACATTTACTACATAATAGAGAGCACTGAGGAACACAATTTTTTTTCCTGAAAACAAATTTTGAATGAGTTTAACTAAAACCAAAATTATTCCATAGAGGTCTAGTTTTAGAGTAAATCCTAACAATGATCTCCTAACATAAGATAAATATTGAGAAACACTTCCTCAATGAAACTATTTCTTATATTCGTTTAATAACTATGTTTTTTTTCCTCAAAAACATCAGTTTTAGACCTATAGTTAGTCTATAAAACATTTTTCATAGAAATAACTTTTTATAGATCTTTAGTAATATTATCATTCTCATAATTAACTTCCACTAGGGTTTTTAAAATATTTTCAAAATCATAATCTTTCTTATCAGGTTATTTAGAAAGATCTGATACTTCATTATTAAGAACAAAAATTCTCTAATTTGGCTTATCAATAATTTTCTTCACTTTAGAAAATTTATTCTCAAGAAGCATAGCTATCCTAGAAACTTCTTAATAAGTAGGTAATTTATTTTCTTCATCTGAAAAAGATTATTCATCTGAAGAGTCATGATATTTTTTATCACTATAATTATAATTGAAGGATACATCAGTTACAGGTTTAGCACTGTGTTCCTTTGCCATTATACAATGATTTTTAGTGGGTAACATTTCATTTAAACCAACATTCTTCTGACCATAATATTCATAATATGGGGTTTCATTGGAAGAGTCTCCACCATTGGCACTGTAGGTGTCATTAGCTTTACAAATTTTCATAGCTTTATCATTGTATTACTTCTTTCCATTCATCTAATAATTCTTTTCCTTTCTATCATTTCTCGTAATCATAGGATAGTCTGTTATCGTATTCCCTACTCTTTTGCATTCATAACAAGTATCATCGGAGTATTTCATTTCCATTATTTCTTTCTTCTTATATTTATACTGACAGACTGTCTTCCCAACTATCTAGTTCATCCATCGAGGAAGATTAGCTCACTCCTTCACAGAATGATCACATTCACATGATATAGATAAAATTGTTACTTTTTTTGACTTGGATCTTGTAACCATTTCGAGAGTCTATGCTTTTGTATTTTTAAAGGCTACACTTCCATTACCATACTAATTTTGATTCAAATCCGAATCTCTTTTCATTCCTGTCTAATATTGAAAAGGAGTTCAAAAAATCTCATCAAGAGTAATTTGATATACATTTTTATTCTCATAAATAGTTATTCTCTTAGATTCCCACTCATTATGAATGATGAAAATAATCTTTTCCACAATTGCCTCATCTTCTGAACAGTTCTCACCAATGAATGGTAAGATATTAACAACTGCCATAAATCTTTGTTGAAAAATGCACACTAGTTCTCCATAAGGAAATAGAAATCCATTATATTATTCTCTAAGCAGAGCTCTTCTTTTTTATTTAACCTTGGATATACCAAAATGAGTAACCTCCATCTTCATCGAAATAAAATTTTTAGCTTCACATGAAAAAATATGACTACATATATTCCTAGTCATGGAACACAACAAAGTATTGCATACCTTATTGTTTATTTGGTATTCCTACATTTAATGATTAGTAAAATTTATGAATTCCTTGTCTGGAATCCTGTAATCTCCAGTAATCATAATGAATTTTTACACTCTAGTGTTAATAAAAAATGTCTTCATAAAATCTCTCAAATATTCATAATCATTTCTATTAACTACAGGTGGTCTTGTAGGATTTATATTTTCAATCGAACCAACATTCATACCTGTCATCTAAATGAAACTATCTTTCAAAAAAACTTGTTAATTGTAAAAGTTTGTAAAGAAGGATAAAAATCCCTAGCAAGGAAAACATATATGTTAATATAATTAATTCTAAAACCTCCTCTGATGCTAATTGTCGGATCTAAATATGAATGTAGATGCTCAATATACAAGACGAGAGGTGAATTAAATACATTAAAAATTCCATTGGAACCTTAAAATTGGTATGAATCATTTTTTTATCCTTTAGAAAAACTATGTGTAACAAAGTTAAACATGGTAAATTCACATGACCTCTCAGTTCTATAAACTTTCTTGGTCCTGAATAAATGGTTATGAAAATTAAACATAAAGAAATATTTAAAAAGAAAATGATTCTACCATAAAGTGTATAGACTCTTACTAATCAGAGTACACAAATACAAGAAAGTATAAGATAGTAATACATTCCATATTAATCAAAATGTAGGGTAAAATAAAAATGAAACAATACAAGTAACAAGTACGAATTATTTTAACCCAAAGAGAAGGGTTTCAAACAACCTTGGATAATAGTACATTGATTACTTCTTTCAAGAATGTCTGCCTTACCCAAACCAAGGTAAGTCCTTGATAAGAATGTCGGATTCTATCTTGATATCCCCACAATCCCTCAAACTTCAAGGTAGTCGGCACCTCTATCTTATTAACAAGGAATTCCTCAATCTTTAAAGTAGTCAGTACCTCTGTCTTCCTATCTTCGAAAGCCCTCGAACATTAAGGTAGTTGAAACAACTTTATTACTATCCCTAGAAGCTCTCGATTTTATATATCAACAACTAGATTTGCACGAAGAATTATGAACTAGATGATCAGTACAAACAATTCATGGGATTCTCTCCCTCTAGAAATCACATCAATAGTAACGATCTCTAGAATGATAGATCGGTTCTGTTTTAGTTTGTTATGTAGTGATCTCATTCAAATGAGATCCTATTTGTAGGTGTGTCATCAACGGTCGGCTCCACCCTATAACAATAATAATTTTCCTTGAATATTGTATGGACCTGTACATGTGTCACTCAACAACGATTAATTAGAAACAGAATAAAGGACATGTTTCATAATTAAATCAAGGGTAATATAAATATTGTTTCATTACCAAATCCATTTTTCAAAGACAAAGAAAAAAATAACATTCAGAGTCCCTGAAAATTGAAATATTGAGTTTATATTACATAGATACTCAGATGTTGTTTTTCATGGAATTTAGAATTAGAATTCTATAGACTTCTGAGTCTGAATAATAAGGAATATGGAGTCTGAATTATGAGAAATTTAGTACTCGAATTCTGAGGAATTCAGAAGCTGAATTCTGAGGAATTCATAACCTTAATATTTAAGAAATCCGTAACTAGAATTGTGTGGAATTCAGAACCTGAATTCTAAAAAATTCAGAACATGAATTCTAAGGAATTTGGAATCTGAATATAGGAGATTTTGGATTCTGAATTTAGTGATTTCGGAGTCCGAATTTCAGAGAATTTGTAGTCCAAATTTCCATGAATTCGAACTCTAAATTTTAGAGAATTTGGAGACTAAATTCTTAGAATTCGGAATCTATATTCATAGAATTCATAATCTGAATTCAGAACATGAAATAATAATACTCTATATTTAATTATATATACGATTCTGATGTTTTAGGTATGAAACCGAATTTTAAACAAATAAATAAACATAGATAGATTTGGAGAAACTTTAACATGAACAATGAAAACAGATGGATGGAGAAAATTTCCTTGGGAAAGGAAAATTTCCTAATTAAGAGAATTCTTCCGGGAAATAAAATTTTCCTTGAGATAGAGTCTTTGTGAATTTAAAAACACAAATTAAAGGAAACGTCATATGGAAACCCTATTGACTCAATAATTTGTTCTCTTGAACAACGAAATGTTTTGGGAAATTGAATGAAAAATCTTATTATTATACTTATATTATCTAGGAATTATTATAGACTCCCAAATGATTAGAGAAGGACCAACATTATATTGAGTCCTTCATTAGTATATTCCCATATTTTTTCATTGTGTTTTCTAATACACTTCTTGTTGAAAAATGTATCAGTACAATTGAAAAGATATTTTACATCCATCAAAATTCATAACCTTAAAAAGATCACTTATTCAATATATCGTTTATAAGTTGGATTAGACAAGTGGTGGAATATAATTAAAAATACAAGGGATAAAAATAATATTGAATCCCTGGAATGGTACATGTTCAAGATCTTATTTTTCAATAATTACATCCCTCTTATTTTTTTAAAAGGATGAAAATGTAGTTCCTTGAGCTTCAGAAAAATAAAGATGAATTTGTTGGTACATACTAGGAAAATTTTAAAAGACATGCAATGTGTGATTATTGCATTAACATCCATCCAGAAAGTGAAGTTGATTAATTTGTAAGTGGCTTATAACCTATTCTTCTAAGAGAATTAGCTATATGCGACTTATGTAGCAATGAATAGATTGTGCGTTCTGCTATCAAGGTAAAATTGTAAGATGGTGTTACATATCCATATCATGGTTTTTACAATAAATGAAACATGGAGTTCAAGGTAAAATCTCAATGAAATGGGGAAAATAATATAAATTTTTCCTTATGGTCATAATATCGATATAATCATGATTGAGACAACATGAAAGGAACTACAAAATGTGTCAAGTGATGAAAAGATGGTCATCATGAAATTGAGAGTAGATGTAATGGGAAAAATATTTATAATTACATGAAAAGAAAAAATACTAGAGAGAATTCACGACCAACACATTAATGGTATAAGTGAAGGAAATGGGGCATTATGTTAACCAATTCCCTAATTAAAGGTTTAATGATGATCGAAATCATTGAACTCTTAAGAAAGAATAAAATAGGAATACACATGATATCACTATTGGTGATGTTGAGTATGACAACGAATTGGTGGAATGATGAAGTGTTTATTTAATGGGATTCCAAAATAGCGTTGGAGAATCTCAATTATAGTACCATGTAATATTACATTATCTATGTATTGTTTTATTATGTTTTTCTACAATTATATAGTACTGATAATAATGAAAAGTGATTGAAATATTTTTAGAATGCAGATGATATGGGTATAATGAAGGGGTAAAGATAAAATAATATGTTTGATAGTATTAATGAACTCATGACTGATAAAAGGGACAATGTGATATCATGGTTTGAGTCTATAAATTTTTTTTGTATATTTGGTGTGTTGATGGAGTTAATTTTGATAAAATAAATTTTTTTACTTAGGTTCTACATGAAATTATGTAATTTTCACAATTCAATAGAATACATGATTAAGATATTTAGTTGTTTGGAAGGTGACAACAAAGAACTGCCAAATGAGATATGGGAGACAAATGTTAAGTAGATTTAGTTCACCTACTTCTAATGTTATTTGTTTTCTGTTTTTGGAAGGATTGTAATGTTATCCATTTATGGATAGTATAATTTATATCCTGGATGATGATTGCTAGACTAGTGTATTAACTCACTATAAGTTGTCATATGCATATTTAAGAATATGTTAAATACTTTTTGTTGAGACAGGTGGAATGACCTATCATTTTGTGGTACGTTCTTCTATCAATACAAGAATTAAAATTCAACATAATTTAATTAAATAGGAGATGAGGTCGAATTTGATTAAGGAATTAACAATGATGATATTATATTGAAATCTTGTAATTATTTCTTCTGATGAATAAATTATTCAAATTTAGTGAAATGATCTTGAAATCATAAAAAGATATCATTGTACCTTATTATCCGAGAAATCATGTTGTCCCTTAAATCATCACAGATTTATGGCATCCTAGTAGTTAACTTTCTCCTAACCTTATTCTCTCTCACTGTCCATTAGGACATAATGGTTATATATCTCTTCCATATCCATGTTTTCACTTACCACCTATGTACACCTATTTAGAAACCCTATGTAGAGTTACATTGAGTAACTATTACATTTATGTTATTCTTTTTAAAATGTTTTATTAGTATCCCTTTTTACGATGTGGGATTCCATTAAAGAAACATTCAAGAAGAGAACCATTTTTTACCGCAATGAATTTTGAGGGTGAATTTCATTTTGAGGGGTATAATGTCACAACCAACGATTTTTTGAGAAATACTATATGATGTCTTATGTTTTACAATACACCATGATTATCTTGTGTTATATGCAAGATTGTATTAGATTACAATATACATAATAATATACATGTATTGTGTTGCACACAATTTCAAGTTATTTTGATAGAATTTATTTCAAGAAACTCTGAATATTGATTTTGATCTGTTTATATAAGAACTAGGTTAAAAATATGTTATAAGCCACACAAATAGAAACTTCCACAACATTCAACACTTTCATGGCTTGTGTTACGCGCAAGAGAAACCTTCCCTGATAGCTTTCATTGTACGCAATGCTGAATCTCCCTAAACAATGATATGTTATTAAAATATTATATTAACTAGATATTATGAATATTATTAACCTCAGTTTTAATTTTATATAACACTATCATTCATCTTACACATGATATGAGAAAAAATATTAATTTTTCAGAAAAAATGTAATTTTATAGCCTTTTGATGGAGCACCCATTTTAAATTGAGATCATGACTATTTATTTAAGTTATATTTGACAAGAAAAACCTATTCATAAAATTTTGTACATAAAAATTTACTTTGGATAAATTTTATATATTTTTCTGATAACTTTCATATTTTGACGAATAAGAAAGTATGCAAAATTTTAATTGAAAACAACCTTTTTCATATAAATAATTTATATTTTAAAAATATTTTATTGAATTGTTTTAAATTATAAATACAATTAATTTTTATATTTTATGTCAATTTAAGCCATTTTCATTTATTTTACGTTTACTTTATATGTAAAATCATTTCAATACTTTGCAATGTTTTCAACAAAAATCAGTTTTTTCGACAACAATGTTAATTTTAAATTAATTACCACAAATTTTTTGTTTTGAATTTGGACAAATGGATTCCATATTTTTAATCATAAGGTTCATATTGTGTAAATATGTACATTTTATTTTTGGACATTATGAATAGTAACTTCAGTAACTATTTTATATACCATGGTTAAAGTGTATAGTTGGTGAATAAAGGTAGAAAATAATTTTATAATAATATTAAACTACAATAATTGTGATTTCTAAAATCCTACAGCCTAGAGATGGTGCATTATTTTAAAACATTGGAATGATTACATGGTATCAATTCCTGTTGGACCAATATGTTTCACAATCCTGGAAAATAAATTACATACATGAATAATACATTACAATTTCTAATATAAAATACAACATAGGTAATCATTTGAGAATTATTTAATTCTTTTAGAATAAACCTATATATATATATCATAATACACTTCTTGTCATCCTTGGAAAATGAATAATAAAAAGAGGGTTTTCTGAGATACTTAATATGGGTAAATAATTTAGCGGAAGCTATACACTTTTAAGGAAATATGTGTAATAAAAAATCCTTTTAAACATTAAATTTAACATAATATGAAGTGAAAAAAAATTAAACATTACCATATAAAAATGCACATAGATATTCTTCAATCTGAATAATCACATGTAATGATTAATTTTATAATGATGTAATGCCTAATGTCGGAAATCATTACCATATAGTCATGGAATTGTGCTGAAACTACAAATAAAATTATTTTCATGGCCCTGTTCCAAGAAACTAATTTGTCTCATAATAGCTATCGTTGCATTGAAGAGCTATAAAGAGCTTTAACCATCACCTACTAAGTCCAACGCATTTCTCATATGAAAAGGTTGAAACGTACCAAAAACATTCATATTATAACTAGCATAACAAATGTTAATACGTAAACAAAAAACAGTGAATTGTATGAAAATAACAAATACATAATAAAACATATAAAAAAGATCAATAAAATATTTATGAATTATATAAAAATAAATCGACTTCAAAAACGTATAAAATCGATTAAATCAAGATGACATAGATGAAATCAAAACTATTTGAGAGAAATATATCTTTCTTTGTTGAAATCATTTAAAATACGTTTAATTATAAAAGAAAACATTTATATTGAAAATATTCTTATAGTTTTTAAGGGATGCTTCAATGGTGTTATAATAGCAGAGAATATCTGCACCTGCCGTGTTTGTTTAATATCATTCTAACCTTAATTTGTCGAAAAGATCATAAAGTAATTTGTTTTGAAAATGACAGAAAAATTCCTTTAAAAACATTTTATAAAATGTCAAACAAGGTTATAAATAATGTTATCCCATAGTCTAGAAATTAGTAAAAATTATTTGAAATTCATTTTTAAGAAACACAAATGTGGATGATAAATAGTTCCTAGTAGACACTTACGTAAATACAACCTCAGATTATAAAGATATTGTGAACTTAACACTTAACTTGTACATTAATTAATTTGACGGTACATTTAACCTCATGTATGATGACCATATTATGTTATTTAATTATAATAGAACCATATTAATATTTATGATATATTACATTATTCATTTATGACTTTATACAACACATTTAATATTATTTTCCAGGTTATATTAACATCTTGGGTAATATTCACTTTCATTATCATTTCTGTTATAACTTGTTATTCTTGATTGTACACATAGATAATTATTTAAATACTTCTAGAATATAAAACAGGATTCATATATCAAATATATTTAGAATATAAATATTTATAAAACATAGATATATGAACTGGAAAACACTATTTATGTAGACTCTAGGTCGTACGTACATATAAACATTGCTTCAACTTTCATATTGTATTGAATGGAAAAAAGTAAATAAGATATTTGTAAATAGATATATATATATTAATTAGCATTATTAGGTCATATATAAAATATTTATTGGTAATATATATTTTTATATTCATCATTGAATGGTGAATGTGGAAATTAATCCCATCACATCGTAGAGATGGTAAGTCATACAAACCCACAAGCAACGATATCATAAACCAAATTATTAAATAATGTGTAATTGGATGATATTTTTATTTTAGAGATACATTAAAATTTTATTTCCATTATTTATATAAATATTACTCATCATTATATACATCCAAATAACATAGTGTTGAAAAAACAATTACACGGTTACGTGGAGACTCTAAGTCGTACGCACGCACGTATGGAGAAATTATCATTAATAGGATGGATTGAATAATGAATATGATTGTAGAATATTTATAATAACATCAAGTTATGTATTTGGTAAAAGATTAATTATTTTGGTATGGAAATAACAGTGACAAAGTAAGCAAAAGAAGAAGACAAATTTGAAATATGTGATGAAATTATTACCTCTTCTTCGGGTGATTCCTTTTGATTTGATCAAAAGGACCCCTTAAGATGGATTTCTTCTCATGTTAATGCCACTAGGTGGAATTTAGGGATGTTGTGAGGAGATTAGAGTAGGTTTTGGCCATGCCAAATGGTTTTGGAGGTGTGATTTTTAGATAATTTGAAGTGCCCTTTTATAAGAGGGGTGAGGTCACCTTAAGAAAAACATGAAATATTATTTTATTATACATTATTATCTGTTTATCATGGATCCAGAGGAATTTATTTCAAGCCTTAGGTGGATATAGGTCACAATCTTCTAGACCAATAGGTTTTAGAGATGTTTAGTTTATAATTCTAACATTTTCTTTTATATTTAACTCTTAGTTAAATAGTTTATCTTAAATAATGACTTTTTTTATTTTTATATTACATGGTTAATAAACATACTATAAAATTACAAAAAAAAACCCAATTGTTTCATTAATGAGATAAATATAATTAAAACAGTCTTTTGGCTAAACCATATAGTTTTATGACTATTATATAATTTAATAATATTGTATTTATTTTAAAAACTCATTTTTGTCAATTTTAAAACTATTTGGTATTTTGTTTTGGTGAAAGTCATAATAGCATGATTACATCGAATAAAATTCATTGAATCACCCCGAAAATTTCATATTATCATATAAAATTAATTTAATGCATAAAAATTCTCAATTTACATTTATTTGGATATTTATAATATCAATTATTTTAATCATTCATTAATAAGGTAATTTTTTCATTATCATTGTGTCATAAATAAATTTAATTATTTAATATATAAATATCATAAATAAAATAAATTTTATGGAAATCATTTTATCTTCCAAATCAATATTTATTGTCAAATTTAATTTATTTATAACACTATAATATAATTGTTTTGGTTATTAAACAATGAATTTAACATTTTTTACTATTATTTAAATAAAATAACAATAGATGTCTTAATATAATCCAAGTTGAACAAAAGGAACATATTTTATTCTTAAACATGTTTTTGGTTGAAATAAACTTATTAAATATAATTAAGAAACATTTGAAGATAAATATAATATCATTTTCTCCTTTAATCACCCTATTTACTTTTAACTGTGGTAAATAAAAGTCAAAAGTTACTTTTCACCAAAAATTATTTTTATCACATTTAACCACATTTTACATACTGATGTAATCCATGGATGTTTTATTTTTTAAATTTAATCCACATATGTGGTAAAATTATGTTTTATGTAAATTTTTTAATTTTCCTTGATGTTGTGTAAAAGACGTTAAAAAATTTCAATAAAATTTTATTCATCTAACATTGTAATAAAATGACACCAATAAGTTAAATTAAACTAATATAGGTTTTATGTAATTATATCTATTGAAAATAATTTTAAATAATATAAATAATTATTTGAATAAAATTTAGATTTTAAACAATAATGTAGTGCTTTTCAATATTAATCAAAAATTGAATGTTTTTAGAAAAGTACCAACAATTCAACCTATACTATCTTTGATATTATGAATAAAAAAATGAATTCTATTTTACCATATTCAAAACATATAAGTTTCATTAATTAATTTAAAATTAATTCACATTTTCAAAATAATAAAATGATCATTAAAAAAATAAAAACTATCAAAATATCGACATGTTTTTATGTCAAATTTAAATATGAAATCAGATAAAATGACATAAAATGTATTAAAAGATAAAAATATAATATAATTTTACTTCCAAGAAATTCATATGTATCATTTAACAATATAAATTATTTGGATTAAAAATGTTGTTTTCAATTAAAATTTAATATTTTTTTTGGACACCAAAATATGAAAGTTATTAGAAAAATTACAAAAATTTATCAAAAATAAATTTTTATGTCCTAATTCTAATGAAGATGTTATTTTTGTCAAAATTAATATATAAAATTGTCAAATAATTTATTTAGAATGGGTTCTCTATTAAAAGGTGGTAAAATTGTATTTTCTGAGAAATACATCCTTTATCTGAAAAATTGAATTTGATCTTATATTATCTATAAGAAACACATAATATAAATGTTAAAATTATATGGATTATATGAAATAAAAAATTCATTTAATGTTATTCATAACTGTTGTTTGAATTTCTATTTTGATATGTCATGGTGCGCTCAAAATCAGTCTAGTGTATAGTGCAAGCAATTGAATTACTTTATTGAAAATAACTTATTATGAAATCATGGGGTGTTACATTCTCCCCTCATTCAATAAATTCTTTCCTTGAAATTTTAAATTGTTCTTCAAAAATAAGGAGATAAAAAAATACCTTTGTGTAAAACCCATATCAAAAATTGGGTTAATAAAAATTATTCTAAATAAGAGGGAAAGGGAATTGAAAAATTCACCCCCAAATTATGATCTCTATTAGAAGAACATTGCAGGAAATTAGAGACACATAATTGGAGGAAAATTTATATATTTATAGGGAGTGATTGAGGTCATCAATCACAAAAGAGTATAAAATTAAGGGCATGAAATCCATCAATCTATGATGATTTAAAATATCATAGGTTCATCAAAACAGAAGTTATTAGGAAAACGCATTTTTGGTTTTAAGATCCCTTCCCCAATGTTTAAGAATTAATTTATTCATATAATAATAGGACAAAAGATATTTGACATGTATAGTTTTTCCTTCAACTAATCCCTACCACAAAATAATCTTTTACTCCAATAGATAATAAAATTCAAAAATATTCTATTTATCCTAATCATATAAGATTCCAAAAATAATGAATTTATATTTAATTTGTCATACTATTTAATAAAACTACATTATACAAACCAAGAAGTCATGTATGAAATAGTTAGGTGATGCACGCTTGTCACCCTTCGGTTGTGTGTCCTAGAGTCGCTGCCTTGCCGGACGCGACAAGTTTTTGTCCAACCACCGGGTTATCCTTTGTATAACAGGACCAACAAAATATTAAGAAATTATTTAACATTAACAATTGTATACAATATTCATTTTGATCCATTCCAATAATTATACTAATCCAAAATACTTCTTTCCAAACTCACAATAAAAAATTTATAAGGTAATCAAATGAACATATTCTTTTCCACGTAATAACAAGTGAATACATTCATCATGTATTCTTTTCAAATACGATAATAGCCTGAAATACCATAATACCATATTGATTACATTGATTCTCCCTTATTCCATATATATTGTTGTATATACTCTTTATATCCCAAAATGATGTAAACTATAACAATAATGGACTAAACTAACAATTAATTAGTTTCAAAACAGTAAAAAATATCAAATATATTTAATACGAATAAAAAATATCTTATTCAAAAAACACTACCTCAGTATTAGATTCATATTATGGTGTATCATTCCATCAACAATGTATTTTCCCGAAGAAAAAAATTAACTTTCAATTAAGGCACATTTCATTGAACAATATAATATCAAATCCTCAATGAAATAATACTACCCTATAATCCTTATTAATTTCAATAGTTCATATAACTAGTACATCATTGACAAAACACTCAAATGAAGTAACTATTTAATACCAACTTAAGAAAAAAACTCATTCCTCTTCGTATTTGGAAGTATCATAACTTGATTATTATCCCATATCATCATTTTGTCCATAATCTAATGATTTGGACATTGATTCGTGTAGTGTCCCAACTCTTTATAGATGAAGAATTGTACATTTGAAACCTTTTTACTACCATTACTATTACGTACGTGGTGTCAATTTTTACCACACATTTAAAAAACATCCGTACTATTCGTGCATTTACCATAGTTATTATTTCCACAGTTATCACGTATGGGAAATTCATTGATTCCCTTATTCCTATTATCCATATTTCTATAAAAAATCTTTTCTTCTCTTTCTTCCCTTCAATTACATAGAACATAGATAATTTTTTACTTATCTTATTAACAAATTATACTATTTTTTAAAAAGATGAGATTATGTGTGAGATTATTTCCCTTCTCAATGTCAACTCAATTCCATGAAATATGTGATTATTCTAACTCTTTGGATCATGCATATTGTTGGAGGTCTAATTTCTTATATTGGGCGCCATTTCTAAAAAATGACATATACAAGGTTAGTTTATATATCGCAATTCATAATTCCAAACATGGTTAATACCTAAAATAAATTGAAAATATTATACATATAATCTGTAATATTAAAAAAAGTTTTCTTTGATGATGTATTTAATCATAAATCCTTTATAATGTCTTGAAATAAAAATGTAAATTATCCTAAGCATATCTCTTGGGACTGTTGTAACCAAGAGTGTAGCAATGCCCCTTGTCATGTACCAAGATACCCTAGGTCGATATCGAAACTCCTTGTTTTTGTTTTCACTCCTAGGTACATATGTGCTAGATTTTCATCTACCTGCTCGTATCTAAATAGAGATGTATTGCTTGGAAAATACACAAAATATCTACCTTAACAAAATTCTATGAATTTCTTCTATACATATCATCAATGTACAACTTAGGTTAATGTTATCTAATTAGATTTTTCAAAATTTATTTTCCATGGTCTGTACTAAACTTTCTCTGGTACAAACTATAATTCCCTGACACTAAAAGCCAAGATCTACTGCATTATTTTAAAACATTGTCATGATTACTAGAAAACAATTCCCAAATACTGATATGTTTAGTAGTCTTGGAAAATTGATTATATACAGGAACATTACATTTTAATTTATGGCATAAAATACCACATAGATAATCATTTGATAATTCCATTATTCATCTAGCATAAAGCTGTATATAAATAATATTAAACTTTTTTCCATCCAGGGAAAATAAAACATAATAAAGGGGTGATCTTAGATGTTTAGTAAGGGTAAATAATTTAGTGGAAGCTATAAACTTTTAAGGAAATATTTTTAATAAGAAAACATCCTTTAAAAAACATGAACATAACATGGAGAAAATAAATCAAACATTACCATATAAACATGAAAATATATATTATACTAGTAGAATAATAACACGTAATAATTAATTTCATAATGAGATAATGCCTAACGCCATACATCCTTACCGCTTAGTCAAGGCCTCATGCTAAGACTAAAAATAATTTTTTTTGTCAAGGCCTTGTGACAAGACACTAATTTGTCTCATGAGACCTACAAATTCATCAATGAGATGTAGTGGGCTCCACCCATCAAATACTATGTCCAATTCATTCCTTATATGAAAAGGTTGAAACATAACATAAATATTTGTATTACAACTAGCATAGGAAATGTTAATACATAAACCGTAAATCATGAAAGCTATAAAAATAACACATCCACGGTCAAAAAAATCAAAAAACCATCAATACCATATTGAATATTTGTATCATAATAAATCAACTTCAAAAAATTATTAAATCTATTAAAGGATGTTGACAAAGATTAAATCAAAACTATTTGAGAGAAATATCTCTTTTTATTTGGAAATCATATCAATGTTTTGTAATTATAAAATAAATCATTTATTTTAAAAATATTATTATAATCTTGTAAGGGAATCTTAAATTTTATTATAATGATAGATAATAACCACACATGATGTATAAGTTAAAAAAATATTCTTACCTTAATTTTTCAAAAAGGAAATAATGTACCTTATTTGAAAAACGATGGAAGGATTCCTTTCAAACCTTTTTCTAAAAAGTAAAACTAGGATATAAATTACATTAAACAATATTCTAGTAAATAGAAAAGTTTTTTTGAAATATATTTTTAAGAAACACATATGTGGATGATAACAGGTCAAAGTAGAAATTTACATAAAAACAACCTCGGATAATTAAGAGATTGTGAAATTAACCCCTACCTTGTAATTTCCTTTAGTTGAGGCTACATATAACCACCATTATGATGAACATAGTACGTTATTAAATTATAAAAGAACCATATTAATATTTATTATATCATACATGATTCATTTATGACTTTATACTACCCATTTAATAATAATTTTCATGTAAAATTAACATTTCGGTTAATAATCACTTTCATTATCATACGTGTTTTAACTTATTATTCATGATCTTAAAAATTAGATCATGGTTAAAATACTTCTTGAATATAAAAAATTATTTTTATATCATATATATTTAGATTATAAATTTTTTTAATATATATATATATATATATGAAATGGAAAACACTATTTATGGAAACGGTATATCGTACGTATATATAAACGTTGTTTCAGTTTTCATATTTTATTAAACATTACATTGTTTATAACATATATGTAAATATATATATATATATATATTAAGTATCATTATAATTTCATATATTAAAAAATTATTAATAATATATATTTTAATAATCATAGTTGAATTATGAATGTGGAAATGAATCACATCGAATTGTGGAGACGGTAAGCCGTATGTTCATACAAGGGATGATATAATTTCCTTAACAATTAAAAGATTTGGAATTGGATTGTATAATAATTTTACAAAGACATTAGAATTTTATTTTCATTATTTATATACATATTAATCATCATTATATCCATCCAATTATCATAGTGTTGAATAACATATTACACCACAACATAAAGACGGTAAGTCATACGTGTGCACGTATGGTGACGTTATCATTCATTGGATGGATAGAATAATGAATATGGTATTAAAATATTTATTATTACATGAAAATATTTATATGGTACAAGATTTATTATTTTGGTATTGAAATAACAAATAATGATAAATAGGATGAAGAAGATAACTTTAAAAGAGGTGAGGAAATTATTATCTCTTATCGGGTGATTCCATTTGATTTGAACAAATGGTCTCTTTAGTTTTGATTTATTCCTAGGGAAGGCCTATAAGAGGAATTGAGGGTCGTTGAGATGTGAATTGGGTCGATTTTTTCTAGGCCAAGTGGCTTTGGAGATGTGATTCCGAGATACGGGGAATTGACCTTCCAAAATAGTGGTGAGGGGCACATTAGAAAAAACATGAAATATTATTTTATTTCATGTTAATTTTTTTTTGTGTATAATTGATCAAATTAAATTTATTTAGAGCCTTAGGTGGTTTTGGGTATAAATACTCTCATCCAAATTCTTTTAGACAAGTTTATGTTAAAATTTTAACATTAGCTTTTAAATTTAAATCTTAGTTAAATAGTTTACCTTTTACAATGACTTCTTGTATTTTTATATTATATGGTTAATAGAAAAACTATAAAATTCCTAGAAAATCACAAGTGGTTCATTAATGACATATAAAACATTATAAGATTCTTTTATCTTAAATCTTTATTTTTATGACTATTATATTATTTAATAATATAGTATTTGTTATAAAAACTCATTTATGTCAATTTTGAGACTATTTGGTATTTTGTTTTTGTGAAAGACATAATAATATGATAAATTCATAAAAAAATTCATTGAACCAATCCTAACATGTAAAATTTAACTATAATTTTTTTGGAATGCCTAAAAAATCTCAATTTACTTTTTTTTTTGAAATATATAATATCATTTATTTTAATCATTCATTAATAAGGTATTTACTACATTCGTTATGTCATAAATAAAATCAGTTATTTAATTTATAAAAATTATAAATAAAATAAAATTATTTAGGAAATATTTTTAGATTTATAATTAATATTTATAGTCAAATTTATTTTATGTATAACCTGATGTTAAAAATGGTTTAGTTATTAAACGTTGAATTTATCACTTTTAACTCATCGTTAAATTAAATATTAATAAATGTCCTAATATAATCCATGTGGGGAAATGATATTATTTTAGTCCTAAGGATTGTTTTGGTATAAATAGACTTATTAAATGGAATATGGACAAATGTTAGGGTAATTATAATATTATTTTACCTTTAATTACCCTATTTACTTTTAACCGTCTTAAATAAAAGAAAAAAGTTACTCTTCACCAAAAAATATTTTCATCATATTGAACAGAATTTTACATACGAATGTCAAACAGGTGTCATGGATTTTTGGAATTCAATCCACATAAGTGGTAAAATAATTTTTTATTTAAATTTTCTAACGTTCTCAGAAGCTGGGTAAAAGATGTTAAAATTTTCAATAAAATTTTATATATGTAATTTTTTATCAAATTACTAAAATTAATTACATTGAACTAATATAGGTATTAGGTATCTATTTTTAATTAAAATAAATTTAAATAAAATATATAATTATTTGAATAAAAAGCCAGTTTTTAGACAATAACGTGGTGTTTTTCACTATTCATCAAAATGGGATGTTTTCAGACAAATACAAAAAAACTCTCCTTATGTTAATGATGATATTACGAGCTAAAAATGAATTATATTTCATAAAAATGAAAACATATAAGATCCATTAATTAATTTCATATTAATTCCAATTGTCAAACAAAAAAAAGTGTTCTTTTAAAGAGTAAAAACTATCCAATGATTGAGATGTGTTCATGTCAAATATCTATGTAAATTTAATTATAGTGACCTAAATTGTATTAAACGATAAAAATATTTTATAAGTATACTTACAAACCATTCAAATTTATAATTTAACAATATAAATTACTTTGATTAAAAATATTATTTTCAATTACAATTTTGTATATTTTACTATTCAGTAAAATATGAATGTTGACATAAAAACACCAAAAAATCATCGAAACTAAATTTATTTGTCCCGATTATATAAAATAAGTTTATTTTTTCATATTTAATACATAAAAGTGTCAAATATAGGATTTAAAAGGGGTTATCCATTAAAATCTAGTATTATTTCATTTTTTAAAAAAATACATCCTTTACCAGAAAAATTGAATTTGTTCTTATATTATGTATGAAGAAATACATAATATGGATGTTAAAATTATATGGAGTATATAAAATTAAAAAGTATATTAATTCTATTGATAATTTCTTTTTGAACGACTGGTTTGGTAAGTCGTGGTGCGCTTGAACTCGGTGTTGTGTGTAGCGCAAACTATGGAATTATTTCAAAGATAATAACATACTATAAAATCATTGGGTGTTACACTAAAATATGTCCAAATCTTATTGGACGAGCTATTTCCGAACATGGGAATCCTTGAGTCTATTTTAGCACCCAATGGACTTGCATGGTTGTGAAAATGTCGCATTATAAGAATTAATTTAATGTAAAGATATTTATAACATAAACATATATCTTTTATTTAATCCATTTTCAAATGGGTAATATAACATATACCAATGACTGTAAATAGATATTAGAACGATAAATACATTTCATGTTTCATGGTATTTTATTTATAATTTTAGATGTTAGATAAATATTTTTATTTATGACACAATTATGAAGTTGTGATTACCTCATTTATGAATGATTCAAATAAATGAATTTATAAAAACTAAAAAATATTTAAATCGGGTTATTCAGACATAATTGAAAAATTTAATGGGGTATATTGACATATTAAATTTTATTTAATGCCTTATTTTTAATGGGATTAGGTTTTTATCAATTGTTTAAAAATCAAAGTATGAATATTTTACAAAATTGAAACAATTCCAAACATAAAACATAAAAAATTTAATTAAATGATATTAAATACCTAAAAATATATGATTCGGCCAAATGGTTAATATAGGTCCCAATATGTCACAAATAAATTTTTGTGGGTTTTTTTACATGATATGGTAATTAAATTAAGAAAATGTGTAAATAACCTGATATGATGGTAATATAAAAAGGGTAAAATAAGGGTAATACCTAAAAGATAATGATAAAAAATTACTCAAATCTTGAAAAAACATTATTTGATGATTTTTATACGAAGATAAATAATCTTATATTGGAATTCAATTAGATATAGATCATTGTAATTCAGAATTAAATTTATTTTATTTTCAAATTTTGGAACATTCCTAATGTGCCCCTCCGCTATATTATAAACGAGAACATCCTTCTTCCCCTCTTCAATCCATTTTGAGACTTCAAGCTCAGAAAAAACCTATGAGTTTATATTGTCAACTTCACTAGTTACATTCTAGATGTTCATGTCCTCTCAAAAGACCAGCTTTAGTTCCCTTTTAGGATATTTAAAGGAGGCATGTTGAGGAATATGTAATCTGTTATACCGATTCTTTCAAAAAAAATCTTCTTCTACATACTCTTATATATTTTTTTAATTATTATGTAATAACATCCAAATAAATAAAATAATCATTTTTTATTATAAATATGAATCTAACCTATTTTACCTTTTATCCATCGTATAGAATATTAAATCCTTATGCATGCGTATGTACAGATTACCGTCTCCACGTCGTGGGTAATCTATTTTTCACCACCACCTTTCAGGGATGGTTATAATTGTTGAAATAATAAATATATATGATTATTATGCAATGACATTAATTCTAATATATTATACATTGTCCACTTTAATATTGTTTAACAGCTATAGGGATGATATCGTCTTTAATGTGTACGGACGACAAACCATTTACACAGTGCGATGAGATTAGTTCTCAATGTTATGAAATAAAGAATGATTATAAAGTATATATAAAAATAATCATTAAATATATGAAATAATAACTCTACAGTATTTATGTATGAATATATGTATATATATATCATTTACATAATTCAATCCAATTTAATAAGGAAACAAAAACAACGTTCATGCTTATGTACGACCTACCATCTTCTTGAACAATGTTTTTCATTCCATTTATGGATATATAATATATATTTATATACTAAATATATTTGATATATAAATATTTTTTATATTCTAGATTAATTTAAATCATGTTCTATGTAATCATATTATGAATAAAAATTACAAACACTTATGATAAATGAAACGATTATTACGCAAAACATTTCATTATCATGGAATTTACAAAGGAACACGTAATATAATTTCATAAGTGAATCATATATGACATCATAAATTTTATTATGGTATTTTAACAAGTTAATAATATGTTTAAAACCATTATACTAGATTTTCAGATACACATGGATGAAATCGGTCCTTAGGAAATGGATAATGTTGCAATCTCATTTTTTTTGAGATTGTTTATCCATAAGTATTTTCTAGGGATATATTTATCATCTATGTCCATGTTTTCTAAAAATGTTTTCATAATTTTTTTAATTATTTTCATTTTATATATGATAGGTAATGAATCTTTTTTCTGTTTACCATATGTGGTACTTTTTGTCATTTTTGAAAAAAGTACAAGGAAACTGTTTTTTTTTGACATATACGGCATGAAGGGGTTTTTTAGTTCTTCATGATGCCTTATTTAGAAGAAGCATATTTTAAAATATTTCATGATTATTTTCAACTAAATTATTTTTCAAAAATTTTATAAATGAAAATGATTTGAAGAAGAGAGGATATTTTCTTCCAGAACTATGTTCAAGTGGATTGTAAAAATTATATTTTATCTAAGACGATAATATTTAAATAGCGTTTAGTTTCAATCCCTATAATTACTATGACTTTTTTTACTGATGGAATGGTATTTTTTATGGAATATATTATGATCGAATAAATTTTCGTAAATCCCATTTTATTTTATAGGTTATTTAATAATGAATGATACGTTTTTTGTGGCACACGTATGTCTGATTTCATTATGAGATGGGTGGGAACTATATATCCCTCAAATGAATTGAGTAAGGATTTTTATCTCATGAGAGTGACATGGAAAAAACATCAAGTAAATCTTGTTCAATAATATAGGGTTGTAATGGAATGTAAACCTAGTTAATTAATAGACTTCATCCACTATAATGGTCTTGGGAGAAATGCCTTGGCTACTATAAAAATCATATTATTTCCATATAATTTTTTAAAAAATTCATTTTTCATGCCAATGATATTATATCATGGTTAAGGTTATTTTATGATCAATGACTTAAATAATACAAATATTTATTTCATGACTCATGATTTTGATGTTTAAATATTATGTTCATATTTTTTACGTTCAAATGTATAAGGTTTGTTTTATTTTATCCTTGATTACCCTTACTAGGAATTTGAGCTCACCCTTTTATATGTTTTCTTTACCCATTGGTATAAAGAAAGTTTTTTTTAGGAAAACCAAAGAGGATGATTTTTTCTGGAGATGTTGATTATTTTTCTCCATGATTAGAAGACTATCGTCCTTATTTCCAAAGATAGTAACCTAATACGGTCTTTGGGAGACATGTTGTGTCATTTTTTTAAGAATTTTTTAAAATGAAATGTAATGTACATGTATGTCCATCTTGGGTCTCTACATGTATATAATGAACAAAATTTTCAACCATCATGATAATTATTTATTAATCATAATGTATAAATTTTCATAGGTTATTTTCATTCAAATAGATTTTAAATATGTATTATATTATTTAAAATGTTTTTTCAATATAGAAATTTTTTTCCTCAATAGTTTTTTAAAACATAATTTTAGTTTACTATTATATGTTTTATAGTTTATTTCCACATAAGAATATTTAACAAATGTTTTATTTTTTAAAAAGTTATTTCCAATAAAAATTTATCTTCCCAACAAAATGTGTAATGTGAATTATCTTTCAAAATCATTTCTGAAGACATTATTTTCTATTAGATATAATTTACATGGAATATTTACTAGGGATAACATTTATGTCATTTCAATTAATGGTTTATGAATAATTTACTTCATGAATACAATTTATCTTCTAGGGATTATAACGTGATAAAATTTTTATGAATCTTTCGTTATTACATATGTTATGCTATGATGAAATGATGAGATGATTATGATTCTTGACCCTTTAAACTTGTTATGATATATTTTAATGTTTATGAAAACCATTTTATTTCTTATCTTAGGATATGATAAAGGTTTTACGATCTTGTATCATTCATATGTATGATTTCATTATGGTATTCTTTTTATTTTATAGCCAAGGATTTTGGTTACGTTATAATGATGGATGATGGTTACATTATAACCAAGTATAGTTGTTACATTATAACCAATAATGGATGATATGTTATAACCTAATAATGGTGGGAAATATATCTCCCTCAAATTCCTTGGGTAATTATTTATATTTCATGTGATATGTTGGATCGTAATAGGGAGTGAACCCGAAGTAGTAATGGAATTTTTCATCTTGATGTATTTTGGAGATAACCTTGACAGCTATGTTGGTTTAGGGAGTCAACCCATTCCACTAAGAGGAATATTCTACCAAATGGAATGGTAGTGTGTCCATCATAAGATATTTAGCCAGAAATGGAGTTCCTAAAAATGTTTTCATAATTATCATTTAAAAATAAGGAAATGATTTTATATTTTTATATGTATTTCACAATGATTTTTCTTATTCCAATGTCATGATTTTATAACTCATGTAGTTTGATTCCTTCATGGTTCAGTTTTTATTAATATCCAATATATATTACATGAATCATGATTATAATCTCTTATATGGATGGTATAATTTTCAACTATTATTCTCTTTCTCTCATACCATTTTACTCGTTTTATTAATACATATATCACTTTTTAGACCTAATGAGCATCTGATCTCACCCTTTCTAATGATTCCTTTCCCCATGTCACAAATAAATATTTTATATCGGGTTTTTATATGAAGAGTAATTTTTGATATGTTATTTATTAAAGTTATTTAATATCTTTTAGCAATTAATAATATTGTGTTCCATGTTTCTAAATACACTAAACTATTATATCCCAGTGTCATGTTCTTGTTTGATGTAATTAATATTAATCTGACAATATATAATATCCATGTATGAGAGGGATGAGACACTATAGTTGGTATTAAATTAATTTTTAGTCATTATTTGGAAACTAGGATGATAAATCTTTAGTGATATTCCTAGGTATATTTCTAAGTATATGTGTATGGATATCTCTCTGTATATTTTTATGTATGATCCAATATATAAGGAAATGTCATGGAAATCTGGTAATGTATATGGAATGTGGTTCTTAAGAAATTAACTCACCTTCTATAAAATACATGTGTGTGTCTATAGAATATCCATAATATGGGGTAATAACTATGAAAAAATTGAAATGATTTAAAATCAATCGTTATATAGTGTAGAACAACAGGTATTGCTTCACACCTGTTTTGAAAGTACTAGGTTATATGATTTGGAAACGAAAAAATAATTTATTATATTTAATTAAGGATTTAAATAGATGATGAGTAAATATAACATATGAAAAACCATAGGTGATGGTGATTAAAAATAATATGTCATGATTTATACATCAGATGAGGGATTATCATGACTATTTTGTTTACCACAACAACAATTGTATCTCAATATTATTTTGGTTATTGTTAATGGATGAAAGAAAATAGAAGAAGGGTAACAATGTATGTGACAATGAATTTCAAGATGAGTAGAAAAATGGAATGATGATTCGAGTGGTAGGTATTTTGAATTTTGTTAATCAGTAATCACAGTCCATGATTAACAATATGTACCATAAACAACAATCAAAATGACTAAATATGATAAGTATAGAGTTCAATAATCATTTTAGTAGTCGATACCAAGGATTAAAGAGTATTATGTTTCCAATATGTTAATAATGTTGTGTGAATAACTCATGTAAATATCGTATATGGGTAAGAAGATGTTTTTGGTGTGGAATAGTACACTAATCTTGTAAAGAGAAATGAAAAATTAATAGTTTGGATAATAAAATGGATTATAATAATGGACTCCTATGGGTAATTATCTATTGAATGTTATAAATTTATAATTAATTGGAATTTTGTCAATAGATACCCTAATGGGGAAACTCGTGAGGAGAATTGGCATAGTTATATGAGAAATTGGATTTTATGCAAACGATGAAGAGATGGCCTATGACATATGATATAAAATAAGTATAAAAGATTAATATATAGAATCCTTGTTAATGTATTATTTATGAGATGGAATAAATCAATTGATTACATATTTTATTTCCAAAAAGATATTATATGAATCTAAATATATATAAGGAATATTTGTAGAATTTTCTGATTATGTATTTTCAATAATATACCTAATGGAAATTAAAATATACAAATTTTTTCGATTGGAAATTGGATATTCATGGAAATTAAATGATTAATAAAATGATATCCCTTAATATGTTCGTGATAATGAAATTGGGATAATGATTAGATTGTTATGAGTAATTAAAATTGTATAATATTGATGAAGTTGGAAGTAATTTAGGATTTTTTTGAAAAAAGTGGTTTATGGACGGAGTTTAAAGAATTATTGTATTTATGGAATATAATCAACAATAAATGGTTTTATTCAATGAATGATGTTACTTAAACTTTTAAATTTAGGTTTTAAAGATATAATTTGTTATTACTAAGATCTAAGAAAATAAACGATGACGTTATTCAAAATTTGTTTCATGTGGCCATTAAGAGTTATTTTAGGATATTTTTTGGATTATTGTTAAGTTAATTATTATATGTTTACAAGAATTCATTATATTTTTATCATTTTTAAGTGTTATAAGGTAAAATTTATTTGGAATGTGTTTTTTTATCTTTTGATTAATTTTTAGATGTTAATGTATTACATATAATTGTGATCTTTTATATATTACATGATATCACCATTAGTTTTATAACGTATATGGATAGAAGGATTGAATTATAATTCATTAATGGATCAATTTTACTACATCATACAATAAAAACAAATATCTTCGAGTAAATTATGATGTGGATATTGATGATGGTGTAGCCAAAGTAAGGGGTTTTGCATATGGAATGGTATTAAATTCCGTAATAATACCATACACTCATTAATTCATAACATTAGAAGATGTATCATTATATAATTTATTTCCCCACTATAATAATTTTTTATGATATCTATAACCTTTTCACACCTCTTTGATTTATATCTTCATGGTTATTAACATTCCCCGCACTATGTTCTTTATCAGTCTCCATCAGTATTATTGTCTCAGTTTTCTCTTATATGTCAATGCTTTCATTCTCAAACAATTTTTTTATATTTAGTATCTTAATAATGAGTTAATTTAGATAAAATTTATGATTCCAACATTCATTTTCAAGGGTTGTTTTATTACATTTTATACATGATATGGGTTTATTAGATAGATGTTTAAAATTTCAACCCATTGATGATTGAGTAAAATCTCACAGGAGGAATTCAATTATGGTGTATAGAATATTGTACCATTAGATTTTGGGATTTTTGTAAAATTAATTTTAATATATTGATTTATTGTTTTATAATGAAAACAGAATTTTGGTAGTGTAATACACAATAGTTTTGTTGCATTAATAATTAACATGGCATGTGTCACCGAGTTCCAATGAACCTAGAAATAAATATATTATATATATGACCATTATAACATAAATTTAAATTTTTTTGGTATGAATAAAATTAAATATTTTATTAAATTTATAAATTAATTTCCTACTCAATATTCATTTATTTAAAAAACCAAAGTAAGGAACCAATCAATTAGTAATAAAGTAAACATATTCATCACAAATATATTTCCTTCAAAAATTATTTTTATTGATTTTGATGAGAAAATATTATAATTAATTTATTCGGGTTTTTCAAAATTAAATTGATAAAATTATCATCAATTATTAAATCATCATATCAGGATTACCTTATAGTGACATTTTTGGATTTCATTGGAAAATTATCGAATTTTTTAATGATTAAAATAATAACCAATTATGGTAAAACAATTGTTTCATTCAAATAGATTATTTAATTTTGATTTAAAATTAATTTTTAATATAACATAACTAGTAATTATTAAACTTTTTCCCACTAAATATCTTTTTAATATACATTATAATAGAATTTAGTATAATATTATTGTATTAATAAGAATATTTTTTGTAAAACTATTTAAAATGGAGTAATTTATCATACATTAATTAATTTACATAATCCGTAAATTGGAATTTTTAAAGTTATAAACATGTAATATATATAAAAAATGGGTATTTAGTTTTCTAAAGGAACCATGTCTTATTGTCATCCAATCAACACACAACCCGATCTGTGGAAAATCTCGAAGGGCGTTCCCGATCCCCAAGGGCTGGCACATTTTCCCGGGTATCAAATATAATAAATGGGAATGATTTACCCAAAATAAAAAACACAAAACCATTAAAAATATAAATAAAAAATTAAATATAGACAACTAAATAATCCCAACTACAATTACTGAATTTAATGTTTACAACAAAACTCAAACACAAAGGTAACTAAAACAAATAAATAAAATTAAAACTCCAAAACAAATCTCTATGAAACATGAGAATCCACATCCCCAAGATACCAAAACCAACCTTCATGAGATGACCTTCAACAAACCAAACCACCATATCTTATAGAAATGCCTCATCATGGGATACACAAAGAATAAGGTCTACATACAGCTAATATATTATGTGGGGTGTCTTCCAAGATCTGAGTTGGATGCCACCAAAAAATGATTTCATTCCATAACATTTAAGATATAATATAACTTGATTATTAAAATTCATTCTTTTAGATCACTTTTAATGAAAAAATCCTTAAGATAAATGTTAAAAATGATGTAATAGAGAAAAACTATTTCACAAGCATTACATTATTTTTTAACAGATAATTCATATAGAACTCACATACACTAAAATTTTAATGGCCTTGATGTCTCTGGTCCAGTCCTTTTCTAAAATCAGGTGTAGGAGGTGTTCCAGGAGATTTTGTGACTTCTCTCAGACACTTTACCAAATTTCTATTTCTATGAACAGTTCCATCAGTGAAAAGCTCCAATGGTAGACCCTTGCGAACAGTGCATCGATAACCTTCTATGAACAGTGTCATCAGTGACCTTATATAAATAGTGTCATTATTGACCTTCTATGAACAATATCATCAGTGAGGTTATGTTAGTAGTGAAATTTATGACCTTATGTGAACAGTGTCAATATTGAGCTTCTATGACCAGTGTCATTGGTGACCTTATGTGAATAGTGTCATCGGTGAGCTTCTGTGACCAGTGTCATCAGAAACCTTATGTGAACAATGCAATGGCGAGGTTCCAATGGTGAGTTGTATCTTTTACCAAATTTTCAGTTCATGAATAGTGTTTCCAGAATAGTTAGGTTCTGATATTGAGGTTCATTAATATTTTTTCCATAATGGTGAGCTTCCAACGATGAGGTTCATGAACAGTGTCATTCCTTTGGAAAATTTTTTGTTTCTAAACATTGTTACCAACTTCCTACAATTTTTCCCCTTAATGTTTCATTTGACGTAAAGTGCATTTAAAGCCTTATTTTAAATACTCTAAGGCTGATTCCACGGCTGTAAATCCGATATTAATTTCTACTAAGGCTCGATGTTTTTTAATTGGTCAAACCACGTGGTTTAATGAGATACACTATTAATGGAAACCCAATGTATCTTAAACCACTACTCCATTAAATCTTCTAAGGGGACAATATTACATCTTCCCTAGTAATTCCTCACTATTCTCGGGTGTGAGTTTCTCGAACATCATATTTATTCCCATTGGAGTTGCGCAATAAAATTGTCCTCCTAGGATTTGTTCCTCTCTGTTTTGATGAAACAATGAAATAAAGATCATTATTTGAAATAATGAATGATCTATCTTCATTATTTTGGGTTCATATCTTTCATTTTCCTTTCCATTTTTATGGAATATTTTACTCATGCTATAAATGGGATTTTCTTGTGTATTGGCCAATGTGGTGGTGTCTCTACATCCTCAGGAGGAAACATTTTTCATAAGGGAGGAGATCAATACTCATTGTGTGGCTCATTATCTTATAATGAACATCAAGAACTATTTGAGGTAGGGGATTCATTGCTTCTATATTCTTCTACGCGCAACTATATAGTTATATTGTTTTATCAAACTAGATCATAATATAATTGATTTATTAAATATTTGAACCTTATAAATAAATTATTATAGGTAATATGTTTTTTTATATAGAGTGATATCTATGCTTCTTCTTGATGAAAATTTTTACGGAACGTAAATCCGAAATTAATTAATAATTGTTTAGATAAAGATAAAGAGGATTTTAATTGAATGCAGTTATTCTTGTTTTAATTTTATTTTAATAAAATTGGTGAAGTAATCATGTTCAATTATTTGAGATAACCAAATGTTTAGGATTCCCAAATATTGAACCTTCAAATAATAAATCAGTTAATTCAATATGGTTTAAATAATTTTTGTTTGATAAAAGTTAATTCCATGTTGGGTTCTGTGTTACCTTCTTGTTTGTTTAAGGGCCAAGGCACCCTTTGATATGATGTTTGTTTTTTTGTTTCTTATGTTGTGGTGTGATCATAGATGGATGTTGTAATATGTCGGGGCAAGGAGGCCTATTGGTTATAGCAGTATTTGATGCCTAATGTGGTGAGATGCATCAGTTTATGCATGTGGGTTTCGGGGAGGACACAAGGGATGATGGAATGAGTTGGATGTGGATGTTTGGGTGCTTGTTGATTCCTTGATTGACTCTCTTCATTACTTTCCCCACTTCTCAGGATAACTGGTATTGCTTACCATTCTTCTGAAAGGGTCTAAGACGCACAGGGTATGCCATATGCTTTCCATGAATAGATTCTCAAGGGGAGATGGGTCTATGATCTTGCTATAGGCAGAAAACACTCAACAGGTAGTTCATCTACTCACTATGTTGACCCCTTATGATTAGTAGCATAGAATTTTTTTCTAGAATGCCTTGGAATATGGGAAGGTAATGTTGTAAAAAATAATTGAATAAATGATGTTAACACATGGGGTTAGAGTTTGCTGGGATAGAATGTTGAGGTTACAATTTTATAGGGAAAGTGGACTTTTTGGGTGATACTAATGAAATATAACGTGTAAATTCTTAATGGTTAATTAATGTCTAAATAATTAATTAACGTAAATTGGAAGTGACAAAAATGAAATTATGTATTGTAATAAATCTCGTTAAATGTTTGTGTGCATATTGGATACCTAGTCATAGTAGTGGCAGATGGGTGTCTGAGAGACGATTGCAGCTATTGTGTTTAATTCAAGGTTATTCCCATAGTTTGGTAGTGGTATATATTAATTTCTGTACTTTTTGTGTTTCTATATGCTACTCCACCCTGTAAGTCAGGGCAGCTAACACCCAAGGGATTCTGAGCCCTAGGGGGTGTTATCCCCAACATTCGAGTGGGAGGATGGATGGATGACTACCCCCTTTGGCCCTACTATCTTCTCATGGTAGTTACTTATGCTGGTAGGCACAGTGGTTAGTTTTTCCCATATATGTCTATAGAGGGTAGTAATGGCTTGTGGTTATTCACACACATATATTTTGGATATAGTATCCTATGGAATACTATAGGTGTAACGTGTACAGGTTGTGATGGCTTGATGATCCTTACTCGGTGAATGGGTTGAATTGGATTGAGGTATAATACTTGACAAATGATACAGGTTATATGAGCTATTGTGGCTTCAATAAACTACCTGGTAACATTATTGTGTGGACATGGTGGTTCTGTTGCATGTGGTTCATGTTGTGGTGCTTCTCCCAGTTGTCTACAGGCAAGCCTTTTTGGAGAGAGATACTTAGGACATGCGACGTTGGGGCAAAGCGTCAAACTAGTGGGGAAGTAGTAGCGTGGTACCCATGATATTCATCATTACATTATATACTCTTGTATGTTTTATATGGTGAGAGAATCCATGGTGAGTTTGGGATTTTAGTATACCAGTTTAGGTGACCAGTTAATTTCACTTGTTGTTCAATGTGTGTTAGCATGATTTCATTACTTTTTCACTACATACATTGGGAGGATCCTAATGAGTATACTTTTATACTCATACTATGTATATATAAAATGTTTTTAGGACACTTGGAGCAATTTAGGGATCAATCTGGTTTTTACTTGCCTGGGGTTGTCAATGTTTTTCGGGTTTGTGGTTGCTATTATTTTTACTTTCTTTTGGGTACTTGCATTTTCCCCCTTCTCAGTTGAAGTATTTTGCATGCATTACATATTTTTACATTGTATTTCATATATATTTCAGTATCATTTTGATTTGGATGGTGTCTATCTTATATATCTCTTCCACATGGGTTCTCTTAGAGGGTAATGCCTCCCATTTGTGTGTTTACTACACCATCAACACTAGTCGCCAACCGGGGGCCAAATGGAGGCAGGACTTAGGGGGTCATTTTCTCCCTTCTCACATTGTTGGCCTATGAGGGGTACACATTATGGGGAGGGGGTCGTGACAAAAATGGTACAATGTATGCTGGTAGAAATAACCACATCATAAATAATAGAGTAGCGTCGATAAATCCCCAAAGTTATCTAGTACTAATTGGACCATATATGCTCATATATCTGTTTAAACATGGAAATGGAAGCATAAAAAACTATATTCTCATGCATTATCCACTAGTAGGGAACACACTTATAAATTAGTGGTCTCTAATAATCTGAAATGTTTTGTTAATATTTTGGTATCAATCCTTCTATATGAAACTAGGACGAAAAACATCATTATCATCAAGCATACTAGTCATAGTCCACCCAATATAAAATAGAGGTTTCCCTTCTTCTTGAGTTAATGTCCACATACACACAAACCTAATCTTTCATATTATAGACCAACAACATCATAGAAGAAAACATTCCATACAATATAACACATTTTCATGAAAACATACCATTGAATAGAGTCCTTCAAATTCTTTTATCATCGCATTAAAATAATTCACAATTCTCCTTTTTATAATCATTAGAAAAATACACAATAAAATCCTAAAATAAAATAGGAAAATCCCTTTGGTAAAACTAATAAATCATTGAATCCATTTTTAATATAGATTTTCAATGTTCAAATATTCTAAATTTTTCACTCACAATGCACAAAATGAGTAATATACACAAATTACTCATTTTCCATTTAAAATATCCTTTTAAAAATACAGACACCTAAAAATACTTTATAATTTCATCATGCTCTTACAAGAAAACAAAAAAACCTTTATTATAAGGTTGAACATTCCAAACAACACTTAAATATACAGTTATCTCAATTTATAAAACATTCCACATTAATACAAAAGGCCACACTTAAATACAAATAAAAATCAAAGGGAAAAACTTTTTTAGAATCATTTTCACATCCCAACACTTTTTAAACCCCAATTTAGAAACACCACATCAATTCCCACCAAAAAACTAATCCATTTCCTATGTCCAAAATCAATTCCTTTGTTATAAGCATAAAAAATATTTCAAAAACACCATTCACACCACATAATTAATTCAATGAACAATTTTATAAACATAACCAAACATATCAAATCCATATGATGATGTTAGGGAACAATACCACCTAAGTCACATGACTAAATTTCATGAAAAATGGGTGAAATATCATCCACACCACATCATCACCACGAGAAAACCGAAATAAACCCAAATCCACAATAATTACTAGAAACATCCAATTTAAAGACCCAAATATACACCCTAAATGCTGGAAACACCAAATACAATCCCGAAAGATGGGTTCACCAAGAGGTGTAACGATTGAGGGATACACGGGGTGTGGAGGTCATGGATGGGATGTAGCGCAAAGGATGGGATGCTGCAAGACTTATATAATCACCAGAGAGGTGTTATAGAAGAGGATCACATTATAGGGAAGGAGAATGGGCATAGGGGGGGTGCACTACTGGTCAAGGGATTTAGGGGGGGCCTGACATAGAAGAAGAGGTGGTAGCTAGGGTTTGATGGTGGCTAGATGAGGGTAGAATGGGCGATGTGACATGGTAGAGGGTGGTATGCTCTCAGGAGTGACGTGATGGAGGGTGGTAGGCAGAGATGGGTTTTATGGCAAGGGTGGAAAAACCATTCCAATAAACAAAAAAATATAAGAAAAATTTAAAATATAATAATAAAAATATTAATAACAAACATGATGATGATGATGATGATGTTATTGACAACAATAACATAATAAAATATTCACAATATTATTTATAATAACATCATAAAAATCATATCTGTAGTACAAATAATAATAACAATAATAATAATAATATCCTCAAATAATATCATAATTATTAACATTAAAACAATTCAAAAAATTTATTACCCATTTAGGAATTATTTTATTTTCACATTATCACTCTTGAAATTTCATTTTATAATTATGAATTTCATTTTGTTAATTTATTTATTGTTCATACACTGGGTTGGGCACAAGGTGGTTTAGCGAAGCTGTGTGGGTTCAACAATTCCATTCCCACATGTCTGGTACTAACAAGACAAATAACGTTATTTATCAACAAAAACGACACATTTCAGTCATTCTCAGCCCAAAACATGAAAAAATATCTCAGAGAAAACTAAAATACTAAAAATAAAAGTATCTCAAATGATTGGGTGTGACAATTCTTCCCACCATAATGCATTCCACCCTCATAAATCCACAACAAGACTTAGAAAAAAACATATGCTCCCTTGAGGATAAAAGGTGATCCCAATAAACGTCAAGAGAATAAAAAAATGTACCATTCTCAGAGAAATTATCTTAAATGAAACACTCATTAAACCTGTAAAAAGATAATATGTTAAGTGTCACTCGGCCCAAGGAGCTATGAAATATCTAGAATATTGGTCGCGGATTGTAATTTTCACCAGCCACATAATCTAATCTCTCATACTGAAACAAGTCATGCACAGCTAAATAGAAACCACACCACTCTTCCAAATTAAACAAGTATAACCATACCATATCTATGAAAAATCTAATGGATCGACAAGGGATGATTGAATCGACTTCCCTCCATTATAAACCAACCAACACTGAAGAAAATAACTAACTAAACGAAATAGGGAGGCCTTAATGGAATCCCTTCCATTTTGAAAATGGACAACACTAATTCATTCTAGGCAGATTTGATTGGGACCCCCCATTGGTCTCCCCACTGTTAGAACCGACAGAAGATAAAAAAACAACAATATTTCCCAACAGGGACCAAAAACCCACACCACAATGGGTAGGGAAGGAAGGGACCAACTACTAGTTTGTCACAATCATGGTCTATGACAACCAACAATATCACATCCTTAGATGACCCAAAAAAATTAAATCAAATTTACCCAAAAATACCCTCTAAGGGACGTCAACGAGAGGCATGTACCTGGTGAGACCCAAACACCAGGGTCTGAAGAAGAGAAAATACTATGCCTTCAAATACCCAAGGAAAAACTAATACGCTAAAATTGGCCAGATAAAGAAACATGTTCTGCCCCAATAATTCCACTAAAAGGGAACATATGAAACAGGTTAATAACACTAGAATTATATGATGCCCATATCATCCACCTTGAAAATATGAATTAACCCCAAGAAGTTCACAAAACTAGTATTTACAAGAACACAATCCAACAACACTCTGGGACCTACAACTATAGATTATATGATTGAATCATCTCTTGACTCACAATCAGTCTCTAGAAACTCACAAACCGAACTTATTTTCCAGGTGCCACAATATACCGCACCACAACCAAGAAATCCCTATTAGACCCCACAACATAGACATATACGTACTCTCACACAGAAAAATCACTAAAACAACCTCTTAGATGGTGTACATGAATCAAATCATTAGACTATACAAGGAAATATAGAAAGAAAAACAAATGGGACAGACATCAACCCAGATAGAAAATTTAAAACTCCTGTAAAAGAAAGTCCTTATCCTCTCAGACGGGAAGTACAAAAATATCATACAAATTCCAACCTTGCATTTCTCTAATGTCCCACACTGAAACATTTCACTACAAATAACCATTATTGTGGAGAGAAACATTATACACAGAAATACTTTATAACCAGTCTCAACTTGAAGAGATTTCAACAAATGGACCCAACATTTCCTAACGAAAAGAATCACACACCAGTAGACTACCAATTAACCTTCCATTGATGAATCCAAGGAGTGACCCAAGGGTTATAAAAAATAGCATACCTCACAAACAACTCTAGGTCACAGCCCAAAAGGTCCTAAAACGTAATTTTGTTATATTGTACCCTTTTACAATCAGATGTCTCGTGCAAACAAAAACATCATTCACCACCTCATGTATCCACTCCGAGAGGATTTACTTATTCGATAATGAAAAAGGGATCAACACTGCTATTACACTCAATACATAAATTTCTAACAATGATAAACTAGGGGGATAGATAGTAGAAAAACTATCAATGTCTACACTTCATTCACACATTAACTTATTATGGGGTCATACAAAATCCAAATGAAAGACTACATACCCAAATAATACTGGTCTATTTTCTAACCTAATCCACAAATCACAATTGATCACACGAGTGTAAACTATCAAAAAGGATTCCTAAACACCCTCAAAAGCAACCACTAACCCACATTCCAAACCAAATTCCCAAATAAACGCAACATGGTAAATCAATCTAATAAAATATTGTTTTGAACTCAAAACACCCCACTATCTGATTACTAAAGCACAAAATATATAGTCAACTACCAAGTATCATCAAATACTCCATACATTATTTCAAAACACTACTGAATGTATAACTGGGAGGGTGGGCCGCATAACCACCAATGGTACCTCATGGGCCTTACACATGCATGCTTGCATGCCCATCAGGAACCAATTCACAATTAACAAATAACTTCTGAATGTGGTAACCCATGTAAATAACAAATTTTATAACCAAATTCATTTTATTTTACATTATAACAATCTACCCACACTATCAATTTTCAAAACCACATTTTACAAGGTTAAACACAATTCAAAGGTTAAACCCTTTATTGGTAGAACACCAACCATTAACATCAAAAATCATTTTCAAGTCTTACACATTAATCTCCAAACATTTACCCACATTTCTAAAATCTTCTAATTTTAGGAAGAATAACTTTTTATCAAACACCATTTATGTGAGAACATGACTCTTATATTTTTAATGAAAAGATAAAAATAATCATAATAAATTCCAAATGATAACTAGTTATAAAAAATTCTATTTACAAACTACACACATAACATCTAAAACAATCCCTCCATTTCAAAACACCTTCCAATAGTTTAACAAAATCATTTAAAAACAAAATTCCCAGACCCCCGGTAGAATTATCATTATTTTCTAAACCCTCATTTTTATAAATCAATAAATTTAAATCATAAAAATATAATCTCATTTTATACAAAACCCTTATAATCATTATCCCTATTTCTAAAACCACATTCAACATAGTTCTGGAAACCCATGTTCTAATGCATTGAAAACCAAACCATCATCATTCTAAAATCAAGATTTCACAACTTTTCAAACAATGGTTTTCAAAAAAATTCCAAAACACAATTAGACCCAAGTTATTACACGAATAAAGTACTATAACTGGGTGAATTGGAAATATAGTTTGTGTTCATACACCAATAACTCCACCATAATAGATACCTTACAACATGGTTTTCCAATACCTATGACATCTATGCGACCATTGACCCTAATCAATTTTAATATCCCAAAAAAATATTAGACACAAGGACAAATGGCTTAGAAAAACCACACCATCTCTTGGTAACTCAAGACCCACTTCAAGAAGTCATGGCCAAGAACCTTACTCATAACTAGAACATAAGGTTTTAACTATCCAAGTTGTGGTCTACCATGACTCATTCCTGTGAAAGAAGACCCAAAAGACTGAACCATCAATGATACCATTTTTGTATGAACCATGTCGAAAATCCATCCAACAGAAGCCCATCCCGGCCTGAGTCAAGAAATAAAGGGAATTCACAATCCCCACAGGCAGACACAAGTTCTTAAGTATCAAACATAATATATAGAAATTATTTAACTGAAATAATAAACACAAAACCACTACCAATATAAATAATCTAAAATTGAAAATAGTTATCCAAACTAGACAATAATCATTGACCAGATTTAATGTTTATAACTCAACTCAAACCCAAGGGAACTACAAAAAAGAACAAAAACTAAAATCCCCACTTAAAAATCCATGACACATGAGAAGACATGTCCCCTGGCTACCAACACAAACCTATATGATAATACCATTAAAAACATAAACCATCGTAACTAATAATGATGCCTCAACCTAGGATATGCAATGGAAAATGTCTAAATACACCCATAGGTGTATATTGGGTGTGATCCAATAGGACAGTAGGATTCCACAAAAAAACGATTTTGTGCCACAATGTCAAATAGATAGTTTAACATAGATATTCAAATTCTTGATTTTTAATACATATTATGGAAAAAGTAGAAGAGCTACAAGTTAAAAAAGAATAGTTGATGAAAAAAATTTAAAACCCCTATATATAAGTGGAATATAAAATTCATAAATAACATACACACATTGATGTGGTCCTTCATATGACGACGGAAGGCATTGCATCAGGATTAGAAGAGAACGATTAGAAAATCCCTTAAGGTAAATACTACAATTAGGAACCTAAATACATCATACCTTGGTGTAAACATGGAATGTGAACAACATTGATCAACGTTCTTGTTCGTGATCCAGTATTATGGAACATAACCATATCCCAATGGTCTCCAATCAAAAAAAAGCTTAGTTAGTGTTGTAGCGTCCATCCTGCTAGAAGAAATAGGGATGGACCACTTCTATATTATGTTGCGTAATTGTCCCAGTCATTCCACCTTGATACCTATGGATTCCCATGGGCTAGAGTAAAAGTTCATATACACCCAAAACAAATCATTCATATCAAATACCAATAATTTCAATCAAAAACTAATTCCTTTCAACAAAAAACCCTTCTATTCACCCATATGATTGCAAATTGTCATTTAAATAATTTTATCATTATAAAAAAATTAATCTCAACTCCCATTTCTATAATCTAAAAAATACATAGTAAATCTAATCAAATACAATTGCCTACAACAATTCATAAACATACTCAATCTCTGAACCCATTTTTAAAATTTATTTCCACCACTCAAATATTCCACAATTTATATTCAAATAAAAAAAAGGATAAAATCATGAAATAAAAACACATTTTCCCTAAAATTTATCCTTTTAAATAGATAAACAACTCAAACTACCTTAAAAACACATAAATTACCAACCAATAAACACCAAAAACATTTTCAATATTATATTTCATTAAAAAAATAACATAAATAAATTATTTTTTAATTCATAAAACATCCGACATGCATACCACAAGGCCTCACATCAAAACCCAAATATTTTACAACACATTAATAATATTTAAATAATTATTACATCCCATCCCTTTTATAATCCTATTTTATAAAATCCACATAAAAAAAATTTCATTTTCTTTATTAAAAAAACCTTTCAAGATTATTAGCATATCATTGATTTTAAGAATACCATTCACATCAGATAATTAATTCAAAGAACACATTTATAAACATATAAAAAAATTATATATATATATATATATATATATAATGTTTTTAGGGAACATAATTAGCAAAATCACATGAATAACATTTTGGAAAAAATGGGTGAACTCCCATATACATCACAGGAAAACCAATATAAACACTAATCCACAAGAATAAATAGAAACATCCGCGATTAAGACCCTGATTGAAACACTAAAATTTTTGTATAACAAAATTCCCAAAGTAGAAGATGGTTTTACCTAGAGGGGCTTCTAGAGAGGAGCACCCAAGGTGTGGGACAGTGGCTGGAGAAGTAGTTATAGAGAGGGGAGACACCCGGCCACGGGGAATCACCGGAGAGGTGTGGCAGCTGAGGGTCACAATACAAGGACGGAGAAGGTGGGAGCGTAGTGCATAGGTATCCAAGGTAAGAAGGGCTAGTGCGACATGGAAGATGGTGGAGAGATATAGTGTTTTTGAAATGGTGTGGTAGGGGAGATGGTTTGATGCAAGTGGATAAACCCTACCAAGAAAGAAAAAAATAAAAATTATAATTAAAAACCTATTAATAATAATGATGATGATTAATATTATTATTATTAAGATGGTGATGGTGGTTTTGGTGGGGATGGTGGTGATGACAATAATAATAATAATACTAACATAACAAAATAATAATAATAATAATAAATTAATAAAATTATTTTCCATAACACTACTCATAATAATAATAATTTCCTGAAATAATATCAATATTATTTCTATTAAAAATTTCATAAAATTTTACGAAACTTTTTATATTGTATGTAATTTTCAAATTATGACCCTTATAATTTCGTTTCCTTTTAGATCATTTTATTATTTAATAAATTATACAAGCACCGAGAAGTACTCAAGGTGATTTTGTGAAGCTACATAGCTTCAATCATTCCATAACCTCGTTTTTAGTGCGGACAAGCCTAATACCTTTATTTATCAGCAAAAACAGAAACAATCATAAAGTCTCAGACTGATACTAAACAAAGTACCTCAAAGAAAACTAAATTAATAAAAAAAATCGTCTCAAAAGTACTTGTGTGAAAATTTTACCCAATTATTATTATTATAATACATTGAGTAAATAGAAACTACTATTATTCTATAAAAACATTTCATGAAAACCCAAATTTCATCATGCCTATTGATATTGATTCCCAATTAGTTTTTTTCAAATATTCAAAAATTTATTGGAAAAATAAAGTAACATTTTTAATTCAAAATTAAAAATTTATATGAGGATAAAACTGTTATGATTTTATTAAATGATGACTTTGATTATAAATAGTACATAAAATGATGAATTTTATTAGAAAAAAGTCATTTCCTTTAAATTATTAACAAATATTATTTATAATGTATTATTTTTTAAAAGTAAAATTATTCAAATTATATATATGTTAATTTAATTTAGGTTATTGGAATACATTTCATATTTATATTTGATATAAAAACATTACATTCATTTCAACATTGTCCCTCTGAAAAACGAATTTTTTTTCAACCATGTGATTGATTTCTATTAATTTTTTAAATTATTTTAATTTAATTTGGATAAATTAATTTCATATTCTTAATAATAAAATATAATATTATATAATAATGTAAAACTTATATTTTATCAAAATAAATAGGGAAAACAATGAAAATTATTTTCCATGAGTTGGGTTAAAGAGGGTTTACCGAGCGGTTAAACATATAATATATCAAAATAAATGAACTAAACAAGTATAAAATATATTTTATCGAAATATAATGACCCATTAATGTATATTAATCTACAATAATCTATTTAATATACTAATTTCATGAGTTAAATATGGGAATATATTTTTCCTTTTAAAAAATTACAAGTGTTCCACTCAACTCATTTATAAAATACCACCCCTATTGGCACAAATTTATATCATAAAACCCTATTAGATTAGAAAAAATCATCCTTAATGACTTAAATCTCTCATAGTATCATAATATTATATTATTTCCAGTCACAAATACATCCTAGTTAGGGTTATATATCTACCTAATGGATGTTACATGAAGAAGAGGTGTCATTCTTCAATAATCTTGTTTATTTAATTTTTCCTTCACCTCCTTAAATTATTGTAAAAAATTGATGAAATAATACACTGAATAGATTCCATTTACAATGATTTTTATGTTAATTTTATTTCCTAAAACCATCTCCTTGTACATTACATTTCTTATCAAATCATTGTTTGTATGTATGAACTACAGTCTCCCGAACAGAGGTCGCTTGTTCATTCCATTTCCAGCACTCCTTGTTGGGTATGATGATGGTTATATAGTTTATATATATATATTATATTAAAAACATAATTGTACATCCACCTTAATTATAACATATATACAATTTTCACATTACATTCAATAGTGGATATGATAAAATGGTTTGTGTGTAAGGAAGAGTACCGCCTAAAAAAGTGATGTGTTTAATTTTTTCACTAACCTATTACATTGAAGTTAATAAGGATATATATTTATATATATTTGGTAAAAATTAAATAATTATTGTATTCATGAAATATTTATTGTTATTAAAATATAATATATCTTTTTATTTCTTACCTTTTCAATCATTGAATGATTATAACCTCACTCATCTATGTGTGGATTACCACCTTCACGATGCGATGTGAATCTCAATTAATCACCAAACTATAGGGATGCTATATATATTTAAATAATATTATATTTATGATATTATTGAAATTATTTAAATATAATATGTGTCTAACATCCGTTTCATAATGATTGTTAAAAATTTACATGTCACTCATTCATACGTACATCATGTTGTCTTCATCATCACAACATTCATCATTTCTAAAAAACATCATTCAGGATTGGTCTTAAGAGTATAATTTTTATATAAATATTATAATAATGTAAGTATTATTCTTATAGAGATTATGGAAGTAGTAAAAAAAATTCACTAAAAAACATATCAAAACATGCAGAAAAACAATGCGGTTATAGTTTAAAATGTGACATTGACAAGGAATTGTTGACAATAATGTAATAAAAGTTCATAGGTATTAATATAGAATATTATATATATATATATATATTTAAGTATTAGATTTATCTTATGAATAAATTTTTTATAAATTAGTTATGAGTTTTTAAGAAGGAATTCGAGACTTATACAGAGGGGTTTCTTATTACACTTTTCTTTTTCTTCCAAAATAATGACATATTCAATAGGTGTTTCTTTTTTGTAATGTGTATATTGTTTAATTACCCAAAATTTATAAATGTAAAATATCATCATATAATTATCGGGTAAAACACATATATATAATAAAGAACCCAAAAAATTTATTCTCAGAAATGAAGAATGCAATAAGTGATATTTTGAGAAATTAATGAACATATACATATAGAATAGTAACCTGACCACAAAAATAATTTCACGACTATTATAAATAGTAAATCTAAAATAAAACATCCACATTGCCTATTATTGTAAAAATAAAATTTATGTATCTTATAAATGAAAATATGATATAATTATGTCCTTGTGTAAGTAAATAGATGTTTCAAAAATGATAAATTATGTGCTCATATTTTTTTTATACATAAACGCATATGTACAATTTAATAGATAATATTATTATTTTAAAAAATATTTAATTATCATAAAATAGATTCAGACATTAATCTTAGGATGTTTTATAATTATATTTTAATTTTATAAGACCTTAATAAATTTTTCAATTTGTAATAAATTCATTTATTATATTAGAATCAGTATTTATTGAATAAGTGATAATTATAATAAATTGTTTAATATTTCAAAGTTATAAATATATTATCATAAAATTTAATACAAATTTTAATTATAAAATTTGAATAATATACAGGTTTAGTTTTTGGTATTTTTCAAAATATTGGAAGCTTTGTTGAATAATGAAATAAAGTAATATATGGTACATGTTAAAAACAAGAAATTTTGAGTCATTATTTATGTATGGATGGTGTATGACCGATTAACTCGAAATATTATTCTCCTATTACTTTATTTTTCCATGGTAACCCACACTTTTGATAGTCATGAAAAAAAATAATCTAATTAATTAAATAATAAACAAACATCCCTCCTTCCCTATAAGTACCACTCCTTGCCACCTCTTCTCCCCAAACATTCTATTTCCCAATGTGAGTCTAAATTCATCCCAATTAACACCACCGATAATCTTATACATGTCTAAAATCTACTGTGATTAATAAAATACAAAACATATTTTCCTTGATGAGGTTTTCGACTAGAAGAAATTCAACAGGTAAAATCATATTTCATTCGCTTTAATGATTGTTTATTTTATTTTATTTTTCTCTTAACTCCTCCTCTATCCCAAGTTGTCTTGATAAGACCATTATCATATATAAAATTTAATTTTATATTTTTATTTTAATATAAACCATCAAAACTGTTATTCTCTCCATACTATTCTAAAATATAATACATTGTTCATGATGTGTTGATTCACCACCATCATGGATGATGAGTTTTCCTTTTAAATTATTGCCTCCAAAGATAATTATAAAACTATTATTATGGTTTAAAAATATTTTATAAAACATATATTATGTTTTATAATGTTTTTGGAACCAATATAAAAAATATTATAAACATAATTATTTAATTTCATGATGGTCAATGAACCCGCAAATGTAAATAATTATTTTTCATTATCATTTATTTTAATTAAACCACTACATTCCATATAACTGAATGATATATAAGACCTTTTAACCTTATTAAAGATTATTAAAAAATAATAACTTCAATTGTTTAGAATTATTCTCATTTAACAAGTAGATCAATACATGTATAAAAGTGAACCGATCATGAAAACTAAGCAAATGAATTCTGTAAAAAAGATGAAATTGAACACTATAACTATGAAATAAATCTATAAATATACTTAAAAAATATAATATAAATCAAAAAAATTATAAAAATATATATAATAAATAAATAATGAATATTATTAAATTATCTAGGATATTAAAATTGAATAAAGAATTAAAATATATGGTTTGGGGGTTCTAGACCCCCACTCCATTTCTATTGGTTATTCCACTTCCATCCATATATATGTTCATATATTTTCTTTATATTCATGAAATAAAATTTCATTTTCATTATCTTTTTATTTTTGGGATATAATGGTCTCCAAATTGATTTTAAAAAAAATTCAATGATATTTCCAAAGAACTCATCCTTCAAAAACACAATTTGACTCCGTTTGAATTGAATCATATTTAATCATTTATGGGAAATTTTACACCAAATATTTGTATTCCTATTTATATTAGAATCCTATGTTTACTCATGATTGATAAAACCTTATGAAACTCATCCATTTTCGTGGGTTTCCTCATGAAATTGATTGATATATGTTCTATGAGGAATGAATGATTATGTAAAAGTAATGATGTGAAAAATGCGGCTAGAATTATATAACCCTATAATTCATTATCTACTATTATGTGTATCATGAGATAAAGTGAAATAGTAATTAATATGGTGATATATTTTTCAAAATTATTATTTTATGATTATGAACATATATTTATCTGTGAACATGAATCTAGCATTGTTATTAACTCTTTTGTTATTTTCTACTGATGAATGATGTTTCAATTTGATGCAATTCCACATTTCATGGATTTCTGTAATAATACCTCTTATTATTATTATTATTATTATAATATGATAATTTTATAATGATGATGATTATGATCCCCCTATTTATGTTTTTTTATTTTCTTGTTTATCTACCTACTCATACTTTATCTCAGCCATTTCATGTAAATAAATCCTCAAGTGAATATATATAATAAAGAGAACATGATATTTTAGAGAATAAAGATGAATATTATTTAATTATTTATTCAATATTATTAATAATAAGTGATTTATAATATTTATTTTACCAACAAAATAAACATTTTGTTCCTCATTTTTTAGCTCGTATATATTGTTAATATTAAAATTGTAGTAATAGTTTCATAAGAAAAAATGGGTTCCTGTAGTTGGTATTGGATAAAAATTTAATTAATTTGGAAATTTGGATAGGATATCATTACTGAAATCCCTGAGTTTGAGATTATGTATATTTAATCACCCAAGGATATTTTTCAAGAAAAATTATAAACATAAGGATCCGAAAAAGATAATAATTTATTTTTAATTTCACAGTGTAATAAATTATATATTCATTTCGTATTTACTTTTTTTTGATTAAAAAATTTATATTATGAAAAATGCTATGAAATAGCAAAAACTAAGCCATATACCCATGTGAGGGGAAATGCTATGATTTCCCGAATCGCATCCCCAATGCTCAAGTAGGTAGAGTAAAAAATTTCATGGGTATGCTTACACAACTATATTAGCTTATGAACAATAACCTAAAAAATGATGAACATGAACCCTCACCTAAATAGGGGAAACTAGATTAAAAATATATTACGCGAAAATGAACACTAAATTTTATTGGAACATCTAATCTACTCATCATGGGAAAGTGGAAAAAATAGAGAAGATATTTTTTATACACTATTTTTAAAAGAAGAATGTGACTCTATAAGTGTATGGATTTCATGGAGATTCTCTGAAATGGTGGGTTGAAAAAAATACAATATAAAGGATAATATAGAATTATTTGAGTGATAAAACATTCTGAAAATATTTCTTAATAAATATTTCCCTTGAAAATATAAGGCAAATCTGGGTAGATAATTCATATAACAGAAGAAAAATGAAGGAAAATCTATCAAAACTTATGAAGCAAATTTCACAAGAAATTCATGTTACACCATGGGTCATGTTACCAAAAATGATAGAAAAATAGATATATAATTTAGTCTTTCAAAACACCCACCATTGATGAACTCTAGCGATTTTTGACATTGGGAGTTGTGATGGTGTTTTTTGATTTTCTCCCGTATTAGAGATAGAAATTTTAGAATTATCCTGTGGAAAAGAAGATACTAAAATAAATATTATTTTTCAAGATGGAGGATATAATATAAAATGTGTAATGAAAAATAAACCACTCAAATGTTAAAAATGTTGAAATAACAATCATGGTAATTGCTTCCCATGTATGGGGAAATGTTCATGTATGGAAGGGAAGGCCACCAATATCAAGAATGTTAGAGGGACCTAAAGAATCTATCCAATATAATAGAGGAAAAAATAGAACCACACATGGTTCAATTAATTAAATTTATTGATATGGGAAAATATAAAAGAGATTCTATTAAACATTGTCTCTTTTAGGATATTTAGTATTCGAATCCACTAAGGCCAAAGGGGAAATGGAAATATTTTTTCACCACTACTATTTGATGTGGAGAAAGAAAATGAAGTGGGTAAAGGATCAATATATTTTCACTTTATAACGGAAAAAGTTTAATTTTAATATTGTTCAACTCATTCCTTTATATAATGGATGATTTGTATTAATATAGAATCAAATGTATCGTATCTTGTATTAGATATATCCTTAGAAACATGTCTTTCTGTGATCTATGAATCTCATGTGTTGGAAACATGACTAATACGTGTATGTCATAAAATTATTCTAATTAATCTCATGATACATCACTTAGGGTAATTTGGAAATATAGTTGGTATAGATTTGTTCCATTTATATAGATAACACATTAACATTCAGGAAAAGGAAATATCAATTTTTATCCCGAATAATTCCAAGCTCTGAAAAAAATTCTTTGATGTCCAAGAATATCCAATGAAAAATCCTTCAAGGGTGTGGTTTTTTATTCTCTATAAAGAATCATACCTCTATAATGTTTTTGACTCAAAGGAACGTATCAAACTAGAACAAATGTACATTATGTCAGAACAAAATGATATATTTATCGAACAACTATATATAATTCCCCCATATTGTTAGGTAGAGTTATAAATAGGACCTATACATATAGCCACACCAATCTCAAAATTTCACTATAAAAAGGTTTTTATCAAACTAGTGGTGTTAACAAAGCAGCAAGAAGATGATGTGGATAAAGGATACATAATTAGTAGCGCATTTCCATAGGGTGCACCATTGCTCTTTGTAAAGAAAAAGTATGGATAAATTTTTTTTTGAATAAATTATCAAGAACTCAAGAATATTAGCATAAAGAAAAAGAATCATCTTCTATGTATTGATGAATTTTGTTGATATACACCGAGGACATAAATAATCCTCATATGTGGATCTACATTCTTGATACAATCAACTAAATGTGAAGAAGTAAGATATTCAAAAGGCTTCATTTCATATTAGTTATGGGAACTATGAGTATCTAGTAATTCCCATCATACTTAATAATGCAATAAATTCATAATGGTTTTGATGAATAGTGTTTTTAGAAGAAGCCTTGAAAAAATTGTTATTGTGTTTATTAATGATAATCTCCTCTACTCCCAGAACATTGTAAAACATGAATATTATATTAGTATTATGCTATAAAAATTAAGGGAAAAAAATTATACTAAATTAAGAAAATGTTACTTTGGGATGAAGAAGTCACATTCATGGGACATAAAATCCAACAAGAGTGAAATTTTGTGGATCCTTTTAAGAATAATATTAATTACGGATTGTACTAAAGATAATAATGTTATTAAAATTTACATTTTACATGGATTAATTTGGTAGTAAAGACAATTATTTATATATTTTACATTTTTTCATGGCTAATAACTATGTTTGTATGGACAATGATAAATTATAATTGGATGAATGAATTTTAGGAATTCTTTGTGGAGTAATAGCATAGGTCAATCAGTACACATGTACTTACCCACCCAACAACTGTAGAATGTTTTATGATATAAAATGATTATTTAAAGAATGATTTTTTTGTAATAATGTATAATAATAATGTGATATCTTATGCCTCACAGAAGTTCATGATCAATGAGAAAAATTACCTGATGCCAGATTATGAGCTAACAGATTTTATTTTTCTATTAAAATCTTGTGTCACTATCTATATGGTTATAAGGGTGAAATATATATATAACCAAAGAGACTAAATTATCTTATCACCCAAAATGATATCAATAATTATCAAATGACATGTTTAAATCTAATGAAGGACTATGAATACTCAATTAAAAATCATCCTACGATGGTGAATAAGGTATATGATGCTCTTTTAATAAAATAAACTACTATAAAATCCATGATGATGATTGGGAAATATCTTACCATAATAGAGAAGAAAATTATCGATTTTGAAATCATATTGGAATATAATACATATTACAATTTCTATATTAATACCAGATCATTTATCAACAATATGGTCAATGAATATTAAAGGGAGGATCTGGATATTCAAACTAAGGTGAAATTAGTAAGGAAAAGGATATAATAAGAGTTACATAGCAATGATAATGTGGTGATTCGAATTGGAACAAGAATTTTTATTCCTTCATCTGCTTTGAAAATGTATAATTTGTGGGATAATACACATCGCTAACCATTAACCATCGTTCCTAGAAGTGCCAATAATTTTCTTGATTATTTAGAATTCTTTTTTATGGATAACATGAAGAATAAAATTGTGGATAATATCTCCAGTTTTCTCGATATGTCCTCAAGATAAAAATATTGAAAAAAGTAAAAGGGGGTTATGAACCCATTTTATATACAAATGACAACATTGGAGAATGTAACTATTGAATTTTTCACAGGTATTTCAAATACATACAATTGGAAGAAAATAAGATATGGGTTCTATTGGATTCTCTAACCAAGACTACCCAGTTTATCTCTATTCTGGGTGATCTCTAGCTTGGAAAACCATCCATGATATATGTGTTGGATGTGGTAAGGATTCATGTGTTTCGACACTCGACCATCTATAATCATGATAAAATGATAAAATCAAAATTTTGGTGAATTATTCAATATGGATTGGGTACTTAATTTAATTTCATCATAGTTTATCACCAAAAAACTGTGGTCCAATCTGATAGAACTATTCATATGCTTGATGATATTCTAGAATCATGCTCAATAGATTTAAAATGTTGATCGGATCAACAAATTAAATTGGATGAGGTATTATACATCAACATCTTTCACATAAGTATTTATATGGATCTATATTGAGATCTATTTTGGAATCGATGTAGAACTCCAAGCTATTGGGATAAATTTGTGGAAATAAAGATATGTATACCAGATATTTCTCAAGATATGGCGAAGAAGGTTCAATCCACTGAAAAACATATCAATGGTTATCATATATATAAAAAAATATTTCATTATATCCCATAAAGGGACATGGAATTCAATGTGGTACACATATTCATCCTTCAAATATTACCATAAAAAGATTCTTTTTTTGTAAAGAATGATTTTATTTGCCTAAAGTACATTAGATCCATTGATATCCCTGACCGAATAAGATAAGTGTCACATCATATTTCACAACCACCATATATATATAATTTTAATGAAGTGTTCAAAATATATATCCTAAGGACGTACAAAACTAACTCATCCAATGTATAGAATCCAAATTTTTTACAAATAGAGAAATACCTATCGTATGATGAGAAGAGAGTAAATATCTTGGACCTAATAGAGAAAAACCTACACAAAAGAAGACAACTCATCTTATTAATTTGTTAGGGAGGAATCATAATAATTTCTATATGACATGGGGACTGGAGGAATCAATGAAGGAAAAGTACCTATCCAGTTTTCACCATATTATGTAAAATGAAATTTGGAGAGGAAAATTTCCAAAGGGGGAATAATGTGATGACCCAAACATTTATAAATAGAATTTTCCTCTTTCTAACTATGTCTTAAATCACATACATTACATAGATGGCCCAATAAAAACATTTTCCAATAAATGAATATGGTAATAAGTGATATTTATAAAAATTAAGGAACATAGACATATGGAAATGTAACATGATTTTTGCAATTGTAACATGACCATTATCATCTATAATAAATCCAATAGAATAGTAACCTCATCTGTAAAAGTACAAATAAAAATTATATATCATGTAAGAGAATATATGATATAATTATATCACTGTGTATGTAAATAAATGTTTTAAAAATGATAAATTAAGTGTTGGGGTTTCATAAAACAAAAAAAATTATTTACAATTTATTAATAAATATAATTATTACAAAAGAAATATATTTTCATAAGATAGATTTATATATTAATATTTAGATTTTTTATAATTATATTATATTATTATGAGACATGAATTACTTTTCTAGTTTATCATAAAGTCATTTATAATATTATAATATATTTTTTTTTCAAATAAATGATTACATTCATTATGAAAAAATTTCTCGTATTTATAGTACTATTTTATTAAAATTTATTTAATTATTTATTTCTAAAACTTGATAAATTTTTTTGGTGAATTTTTTAGATTTATATAAAATGGTAAAATTTTTGTTGAAATGTAAAATATGATCTTTTAAGATAAAAGTGAAATACATTAATTTTTGTGTCATTAATGACATTTGGATTTTTTAGGAACTATTATATCTACCTCCCAATATCTATTTACTATATAAATTCATGTGAAACAAAACTATTTATATTCTTGAGAAAAAATACTAATATAATGATTAGACCAATCAAAAACACCAATCTCCATTCCTATGACCACCCCCACCACACGATTTATACTGAGACCTTCAAAGCTGTAAATATTGTCTAAATTATTCCCATTTCCATGCCTAAGCCTCATCACCATGTACATGATCTTATATTATCAATAACATTATAAAACCATTATTATTAATGTGTTTTTCACGGAGAAGAGATTCATGATGTAAAATCCAATTTCATTCCCTTTTAATTAATTTATTTTCTTTTCCTTGTTTCTTGATACCTACCCTATCCCATAGTGGAATGATAACACCTTAATCTAATATATATTATTATTTTATTTTTGTAATGTAATATCCATCTCCAATCCTCTACTCATCTCCTTATTATTCTAAATATGATAACATCGCCTATGGTGTGTTGATTCACCACCTTAGTGGATGACGAGTTTTTATTTTCCATTTCCCCATTAAATGATGGTTGTATAACCATTAATATTTTTTTTGTATAATTATATTATATATATTATAACCTAAATATTGATTATGGTGTCAAAATATTCATATGATATTAAATAAAATTATACAATCTCATGATGGTTGTAAAAACCATCAAAATAAATTAAACAATTTTCATTAACATTTTATCCAATTAATAATCCTCATACCATATAATCAAATGATATAAAAGACCATTTAAATTTATATATTTTCATTAGAAAATATAATATCAATTTTTTGGAAAATTCTTCTCATTTATCATGAACATCCATACTTGAATAAAAGTGAACCGTTCTAGAAAACCATGTAATCAAACTCTCCTAAAATGATGAAATTGAACGTTGTTACTCCTTAAAAGGGTCGTATATGAATATAATAAAACTATAAATCATATAAATTTTGATATTTTCTAGATATTATTATTAATGAATATAATTTTATTATCCAAGATATTAAATTTAAGATTTATTTTGGTCATATAGTATGTGGATGGTAAAACCCAACTCATTTTTTTTTTTGCATTATTCACCTTTCATGCCAAATTTATAGGTGGATATTATTATGATAATCCTAAAATATAATTTCATATAACTCTTATTTATTTTTTAAGATATACATGATTCCAATATGTTTTTAGGATATTCAATATTTTTAAAAAATTATTTTTCTTTCCAAAAAAACAGTTAGGCTCCTCTTGAGTTTTTCCTTCTTCTCTTAATAATAATGATTCTTATACCAAATATTTTTTTCCATTTCATTATTGAAACCAAAATTTATTCATTATTGATAAAATACATAAGGAACTCATTTATTTACATGGGTTACATCATGATATTGATAAATATACTCTTAATGTAGAATTCGTGATTATGTGAATGTTATGATATGATGAGTGTGCAAAGAATTATATGGTGCATTAATAAATTAAGTAACATTGAATATCGCATGTGATAATTAATAATATGCATGATCCTATGATTATGTAATTTTTATAATTATTATTCTCACCCATATTATATTTATATATATCCTTATTTATATTCTTTGTGGGATTATATCTCACTCCTTTGGTTGATGTATATCCTCTGGTGATGACATGTTCTAACATGACCAAGATATTAAGAAGAATGAAGAAAATTATTTATAAATAAATTTTTATGTTTTATTATTTTAAGTAATGCATGGTCATATTTTTCAAAAGATGCTTATCTATTGGTCCGAATTTTGTAACACTTTTATGTTTTTATCAAAAAAATGATGTAATAGTAATGTATGAAATATATGGTTCTAATATAATATTAATGAAATAATAATAATATTATTATCCTATAATGTATTAGGATTTAAATTACCATTTTAGGATCAATCATTCTAGGGTTTTATGGTTAATATGTTAAAATAGTTATAAGATAATTTTGTCTCAATATTCCTCATTTGAGACATATGTTCTGTTATGAACATATCATCATCTATGATGTCTATATATCACCCTATGACATATTATATCTTGAATACCATTATTTTCTTGAATTTTTAGGCTAAATGTTATTTTATTCATCAATGTGTATAACAATTCATGTTTACCAAACTGGTAAGTGTTTTATATTTCAATCTAATCATCTTTTATTATTGTTTATTATTCTGATTAGAATGATAAATTATTATGATATAATTCATTAAAAACTCATATAATTTCTACTAGAGAAGATTTTTAATAAGGCTAAATTTTTTCAACAAATATTCCTTTATTTATGTACTCATGTTTTGAAAATAATGTTTCTGGTAAAAATTACATTTTTAGTCTAAATACCTTTTATATCCAAAATAATGTATCCTAAATACATTTTCATAAATTTTTTATCATTTTTAAAATGATTTATTAATGATTATTTTACATCATTTACTTTTAACAAAATGATTAGAAATGAATCATCATGTCATTTTGAATAACAATTCACATTTAGATTATTCCAATTATATGAATGTTATCATTATCCAACATGTGTGGAATGAACTAAATAGCATGTCATTGTGACAATTTTCTTATTATAATATTTTTTTATATGTTTACAAAGATATTTTTCAAATAAAAAAATAGAAAAATATTCTGGTTTAAGGAAATGTTTTTTTCAATGTGGAAAATTTAATTTCCTTAATAAAATTTTATAAATGATTTTGAATGTATCCATTATATTTTTTCATGTTAATTTTAGCATAAAATTATTTAAAAAAAAATTTATGTTCTAAACATTAATTTTAAATTAAAATTTTTATTCTTCAACAATCATTCAAAGTTATTTCTCTTTATAAATAATTACTAATGTTATCTTTTGATTTATTGAAATATTTACTATGGATAAGAAACATAGATACCATTATCATATTGTCGTTGAATGTTTTATCATGGAAATTTGTTTATGATGCCCATTTTTAATCCAAAGGTGATATCATGATGTAATTTATATTAAAACATCTTTTTTCCATCAATTGTTATATAATTAAACAATTAAATGATAATAAAACATGTATTTTTAATTATGATATGAAATGATGTAATTTTTATGAAACCAATTTAATTTCACATTTTATATTATAATGAATATTTTATGATTATGTGGAACACATATGTATGATTTTAATTTTTGTAAGAACTTGGATCTTCATTTTCTTGTATTACTTTCCTTTTCCTAGAGTTTTTGAGAAAAGATGTGTTTCTGTATATTTTTGAAGTACACATAGTGTACTTTATTAGTACATGATGTGTACTCATTTGCTGCTCGAGGTAGTGTGTTGGGTGAGTCAGGGCCACACACATGGTGTGCAGGGGTGAGGTAGAGGCCGCATAAAGCGGAGTTCAGAAAAGCCTAGTACACATCGTGTACCCTAGAAGTACATGCCATGTACATTGTTTGTTTTCATTAAACGGAATGGGGTCGCTCCTGACGGACATAACTCACTTCTTCTTTAGGTTTTTCATTCGAGAGAACCTGTATGGACGCGGAACATCTCTGAGCCCCTTTGCCTCCTTCAGTTCTCTGAATCGACCAATTTCAACTGCGTTGGAACCATAGAGTTAAGCTCTTCCTTCTCCTAGAAATTTGTTTTCCAATTTTCCCACTTTCTGAAGATATTATGGGATGATATTTTTGGACCATTTCACAGATCATTGACTTTTTAAAGAGAATCAATCATCGTGGTTCAGGTATATCAGTATCCTTGCATCAATGTAGGTGGTTTGTGAATTTCTGTAAGAAGTCTTTGAATATTTTATGCAATTCCACCAATTCCCATGAATGATGTATTGCGTGTTTCTTATGTTTTCCCTGTTGTTTTCTTTCATTACTTGATTGCTTGACTATATGACATTTCTTAGGAATAGGGTAATTTTAAATGTTCTCTAGATGTTTCTCCATGCATGTTTTTCCATTAAGAGTTTTTCTAGTTTCCATGCCTAGTTATAGGATAGTGTTACTATTTTACTATTATGTTTTTGTGACTTAGAATGATATCCAAGTAGTTATTTATGTCTACATGGGGCGATATGTGTGCTATGCATGTTTTTTTACACGAGGGTGTGAAAACGTAGTGTAGCGGACCATAGAGAGAATTGTTGTAAGGGCTTCTCCAGTGTGTCTTATTAATTAAATGGGAGACCAAAAAAGTAATTGACGATGAGTGCTTCCCCAGTGTGTCTGTAGTTCCTCAATTCGGGCCACATGAGTAATGAGACGTTGAGTGCTTCCCCATAGAGCCTTTAGTACGATACGAGACTATAGTGGGAATTGAAGATGAGTGCTTCCTCAAAGAGTCTACTAATCAGCTAAACCTGAGGTGTGAGACTGTGTGTGCCTCCAGAGGGTTGCTAGTACGTGTAGGATGAATATAAGGGTTAGGCTGTGAGAACAACCTAGGGGGTTACCTTTTTATCTACTTGTTGATTTTGTTGTTACTTATGTACTTTATATGCTAGACACCGAGGATTGTAGCTGCTGTGTGATTTCGTGTTTACTGCTTCTTGTACTTTTACTTTCCATGTATTCACTAACTATTAAGCACACATCATTGTGTGGTTGCCTACTGGGGCCTTGTCTCACACCCTGTTTGTTCCATGCTTTTGGGCCCAAACAGACTATATTGTTGCAGTTAATGATAAGGGAAAGTGCCCTTCTACTTCAGATACATGACTTTCTGTGAATCTGGATATCATGATACCAAGCTATGGACTATGATGCAGAGGAGTTTACCTATTTTTATTTTTTACATTGGTTTAGTTGTGTATTCATCATTGTTACTTTTTTTTACTTCTTTTCTAGACATATTTATCTTTAAACATTATATATATATGTGTGTGTGTGTTCCAGTTGTTTACTTTTACTCTTCCGCTATTTATCGTTTACTCTTGTATGGATACTTATGGTTACTACTATTGACTATTTTTTTTATTTCGTTGCGTACTCTGCCAATGAGGGAATAGTTTCCCCACTATCACACCGAAGTCCCTCGTAGCTAGTCGGAAGCCTCTAGCATTTGGGGAAATGTGCTTGAGGCCATGTGACTAAATAGGTACGGGGCACCTCTTGGTGGCTTCCAGAACCGGGACGTTACAAAGTGGTATCAGAGGGCTTATTTTATATCGACTTTTTAGATCCTTTATCTAGAGATAGGATAGATTCGGTACATGGTATTAAGATGTTTTCAAGAGTAGCTAACCCATATACAGGGAAAATCCAATCTACCTCGCTTATTATAGTTTTCTGGTTTTTCTATGTTACATTTGATCTGATTTCAACAAGAGTGATTCACATGAATTGAATTGTAATTTTTGTTGATATTGTGGATCAATTTCTGTCGCAACCCAATGATATGAGGGTATGACATCTCATGCATCATATAAGAACTTGTCAGAAATCACATTCCATGCATTATTGCCATGCCATCTAGGGTGAATTGTCAATTTAATGTTGTTGTAATAGAAGTTGTGTAGATTATACATGTTGTTGTGATAAATGCTTGATAGAATCCCTGTAGTTTGATAAAGAGGTTTTTTGTATTGTAACATGCTTAAATGAACACCAAATTTTGGATCTTGAGGTGGTATGGGCCCTCACGAATCAGAACATGGTGGATCATTGACTTGTTTCCCCTATATATGATATTTATGAGATTCCAATCTTTGAGTCACAAGGAGTATGGGCCCTCGCGGATCGGAATTTGGCACTATCATGCATTTTTTTAGTGTTTTCTGGGCTTAAGTGTAGTTTGAGGGCTACTTCTTGGAAAAACCCAGAATACATAGCATGTACTTTATATATACACGCTGTGTATCTTTTAAACTGTTTCATTGACTGTGTGAGCCGAAACACGGGTTGTGAAAAATCTCCAGGAACACACCGTGTACGGTAGGAACACGCCATGTAGCAGTGATCCGTGTACCTGAGCATGTCACTAACAACACGGGTCGGGGAAGCTCATTTTATAAAAGCCGTGTTTTGTATTAACACGCTGTGTAGACATATTCTAAGTACCCGGCCGTGTCACTAACAACAAGGAATGAGGAAGATCGTGTCATACACATCGTGTTTTGTATGAACTCGTTGTGTATCCCTGTTCTTGGTATTCGTCCATGTCACGAACTACAAGGGATGATGTTATCTCCTCCTATAGACAACATGTTTGTTTAGAACATGCCGTGTAAGGTTCAGTCGTGTATCCAGCCATGTCACCAACAACACGGGTCAGGAAAAATCTTCATGTACACGCCATGTTTTCTTGGAACACACCATGTAGTCTCAGCCATGTAACTGGCCATGTAACTAACAACACAGGTTTTGAAGACCTTGTCTATGAATCGTCGTGTCTATACGGAACATGTCGTGTAGTCTCATTTTATGTAGACCGTGTGGGATAGTCGTTCAAGGAGAATCGGGCAGGGGAATAGAGTTAAGTACATGTGGTGTAGTGTTTATACACACCGTGTAGTGATGTTTTGCAAAACATGAGTGCTTCCATCTCTTGTTTCTGTTTTGTACTCCTTTGATCGTTGTCCTTTATATTCCTAATCTAAGGTATTGTTTTGACCATTCAGAGCTACGTATCTGAGATGTCCTCTGGTTGTTCATCAGTTTCATGATAGTGGTCAGACGTCATATATGGCTGATCAGGGACTTCTTGCTGATCATCCAACCGCGCTAGTATTGGCACCATCTCTCATACCAGTTGAAGCCTCTGATTCATAGTTTTGGATAGGATTTATCAGGATGATGCATACCCTTCAGGGAGCACCGCATCCTTCCACAACTATGGAGACTTGACACGGGTTTTCCAGTAGCTGCACCCTCCTACTTTTTCGGGCGAAGGAGGACCACAGGCTGCAGAGTCATGTCTGGAAGCCATGCTTACCATATTTGAGCATCTGGAAATGACTCCGGAGATTCGGGTCAATACAGATGCCTATATGCTATGAGAATCCACGAAAATGTGCTGGGACGTGATCTCATAGGAGGGACATCAGCAGGTTATGGCTAGGAAGGAGTTCCAGAGCATTTTTTAGTACTGCATCTACCTGAAGACATTGAGGGCCGATCGAGCCCGGATTTCATGAGTCTAGAGTAGGTTTCACTTTCTGTTATGGAGTATTCCTCTCGTTTCACCGAGCTACAATGTTTCACACCCCTCTAGGGTGAAGATGGGATGTTCCTAGCAAGGATGATTGAGGATGGTCTTAGGCGGGAGATCCACTCACAGGTGAATATCTTCCAGTTTACTTCCATCACATCCATCGTCTACCATGCACTAATTGAGGATATCAATATGAGAGACTCTGGAGCTGCAAGCTAGGGTAGTTCTTCTTCAAGATCTAGTATTTCTCTAGTTGAAAGCTGAAAGCATCGTAGGGAGTCTACGCGTGGTGATCCAAGGAGGAAAGATACATCTTCAGGTAGCCAGGTAGTATGCTACCATTGTGGATGGGCAGAGCACACAATGCTATAGTGCCAGAGAGACCCAGTAGAGTGAAGATCTTGCAGCATGATGGGTCACCTTAAGCGTTTTTTCCAGGTTTTCTCACTAGTAGCTGGTGACGAGGGTTCTTCCATGACTCCTCATTCATGAGAAACACCAATAGTTTCTTACCAATCACAGAAATGGAGTTATTTCAGCTGTTCGGGCCATGGTGGAGGTTGAGGATGTGGCGGTCAGTCACCAGTCATTCAGCATCAGTAGGTAGGATCAGCTCAGAGTGGTCAGGCAGGGTCACATGACTGCGGATCAGGCAATACATTTGTGGTGGAGCAGACCTATCAGGAGAAGGATCCTAGACCTTCTACAGTTCGATGTAAGATTTTACTAGCCTCAGTTTATCTTTAGCTCTTTTCGATACGGGTGCTACACATAGCTTTATCTCTTTTGAAGTTGTGGAGGTCCCTGGGCTCTGTAACTTTTCTTATTCCGACTTTTTGAAACTCTATACACATTTGGGGACAAGGACATCTACTGTACGCCGGTGCAGAGAGTGCCCTCTCAAGGTTGTAGGGTATCGTTTCTTATGGGATATCTATGTCATAGTGATGACAGGATATGATGTCATTCTCGTGATGGACTGGTTGGTTCCCTTCCAGGAAGTCGTCAACTATTATCATCGTAGGGTGTGTTTAATTTCAATAGAGGGTAAATCTTTTCTTCCTAGAGGTGAGTGGGTTGTTCAGGCGAGTCGATTAGGACTCGAGCATCATGGTCTAGGAAGTGTTATGTCCCAGATTTCTAGTCCTTATCTGGATGATCATGGGACTTCATAGTTAGACTTTATTCCAGTAGTGTATCATTTCAGGGTTTCCATTTCAGAGGACTTTTTAGGTTTTCCTCCGGAGCGTGAGGTAGAATTTTCTATTGATCTCGTGCTAGGAGCGGCAACGTTGTCCATTCCTCCTTATAGGATGGCAACACCTGAGTAGCAAGAGCACAAGAAGCAGTTGGAGGAGTTATAGGAAAAGTGTTTCATCTGACCCAATATATATCCTTGGGGTTCTCCCTTCCTATTTTCAAAGAAGGCAGGCGGTACCCTTAGGCACTGTGTGGATTATCAGAAGCTGAACTAGAAAAAAATCAAGAACTGATATCCCTTGCCGAGGATTGATGATCTTTTCTATCTGCTTTGATGAGGCCAGGTGTTCTCAAAGATCAGTTTGAGGTCATTCTATAATCAATTGTGCGTTAGACCATCAGATATACCTATGAAATCCTTCATAAGCAGGTATAGTCTCTACAAGTATATTTTTATGTTGTTCGATGTCACGAATGAGCCAGCAGTTTTCATGGCACTGATTAACATAGTGTTCCATCCTTACTTGGATTCCTTCATCGTGGACATCATGGATGATATCTTGAGGTACTATCACACTCGACACGATCATGCTACCCATCTTGATATCATTCTGAGTACACTAAGAGATCATCGGCTTTATGAGGAACTCTTCAAGTACGACTTTTGGATGGATCTGATTGAGTTCTTGGTTCAATCATCTGAGAGGCAAGAGTATCTGTGGACCAAGATAATGTGAGAGTTGTAGTTTCTTGGGAGCATCCAAAGTTGTTTTTTGATGTACAGAGTTTATTAGGGAAGGATGGATACTACAGACACATCATTTAGGACTTTTCATGCCTAGTAGCACCATTGACAGGTTCGACCAAGATAAGGGTGATGTTCTTATGGTCTGATTCTTGTGAGTAAGAATTTCAGGAGCTAAAGGGAAGGTTGAAGTCAGCACCGATACTAGTCATGATTGTTATAGGAAAAAGCTATACTGTTTATTGGGATGCTTTAGGTATCGGGCTGGGAATTGTGCTTATGCAGGGAGATGGAGTCGTTGCATACGGGTCTCAACAGTTGAGGCCACATGAGAGGAATTACCTGATGCACGATATAGAGTTGGAATCTATTGTTCATGCCTTCCGTTGTTGAAGACATTACCTTCTAGGAGAGCACATTATGGTTTTTACTGACAACAAGTGTCTCGAGTACATCTTCAGTCATTATGATCTGAATTAGAGAAAGCACAGGTGGGTCGAGTATCTTCAGTATTTTGAATTCGAGCTTGCCTATACGATGGGAAGGGGAAACATAGTGGCAGATGCACTGAGTATGAGAACTCAGATTCAAGTATTTCAAAAGGCCAATAGTTATTGGGTGCTTATGGTTATGTTATCTGAAATGCTTCTGGAGGGGCACGATTGGCAGGGACATACATACCTATCTTCTGTAACTATTACCTCTATAATTCTTGATCAGGTACGGATGAGGCATCAATCAGTCTCAGAAGGCTTAGACTTGTGGGAGAGTGTGTAAATAGAGGACCCTCTTCCTAGATGGAAAATGGGCGAGGATGAGATCTTGCATTTCCAGTGATGTGTATGGGTTCCATACGACATATGTGAGGAGCTGATGTAGGATTTTTATACCACTGTTTTGTCAGTTCATCCTGGTGTCACCAAGATGTATCGGGATCTTCATCGCCAGTACAGGTGGCCAGGTATGAAGAGAGATGTTGCTGGTTTCATCTTGAGGTGTTATAATTGTTAGCATGTGAAGGTAGAGTATCATCGACCATCATTCCTTTTACAGCAGTTACCCATTCTCGAGTAGAAGTGGAACGATGTCTCAATGGACTTCGTGACTGGATTGTCGAGGTTGCCTCGAGGGAACGATGTTGTTTGGGTTTTCGTCGACAGTCTTACGAAGGTTTCTCACTTCTTACCAATCAAGGGGACCTTCAATGTTGATGATCTTGGATGACTATACATCCGAGAGATTGTACATCTGCATGGAGTTCCACACTCCATTGTTTCAGATAATGATGTGCGCTTTAATTCTTGTTTCTATCAGGGGCATCAGAGGGTCTTGGGTACACATGTACTTTTGAGTACCACATACCATCCCTAGATAGATGGCCAGTCCGAGCATACGATCCAGGTGCATGAGGATATGATCTGAGCTTGAATTCTAGACATTGGTTTTTCTTGAGAGTAGTATATCCCTATTGTGGAGTATTCCTACAAAAACAATTTTCAGAAGACTATTCAGATGACACCATACAAAGTGTTGTATGGAAGGCCATACTGATCACCATTATGTTGGATGGAGGTAGGAGGGGTAGCTTTACTAGGACATCGTCTTGTTCAGGATACCTCAGAGTAGATAGAGTTGATTCGAAAGTGGATAGCTACAATAAGTCTCGACAGAAGTCTTATGCTGATCTGGGGAGATGACCTCTTGAGTTTGAGGTCGGGGATCAGGTTTTCCTGTGTGTCTCACCAGGGATAGAACAAAAGAGGATTCAGAAATAGGGTAAGCATTCACCACAATATGTCATGCCGTTTGAGGTATTAAAGAGAATTGGGACAGTTGAATATCATTTTTAGTTACCTCATAGGTACCGGGCCATACACTATGTCTTCCACGTCTCTGATATATGACATTAATTTTCAGACCCGTCTCATGTCTTTCATCACGGGGAGGTTGAGCTCAAAGAAGATGCATCGTTTGTGAATCATCCTATCCGGATTGTAGATCGCAGTACAAAGGTTCTCCATGGGTGGTCTATTCCTCTAGTACGAGTGTTATGGAAGCACGGGCGAGTACTGGATGTGACCTGGGAGAGAGAGGATGATGTACGATCATAGTTACTGGAGCTGTTCGGGGTTTCTTCTTCTATTCCTTGTTAGGGAAATTTGCGGGTGAATTTCTTAAGGGGGGAGTTTGTAAGAACCCGGATCATTGTATTCAGGTATGTCATTCCTTTTTACTAAATTTTTTGAGAAAAGATGAGTTTCTGTGAATTTTTTAAGTACACATCGTGTGCTTTATGAGTACACGCCATTTACTCCTTTTCCACTCGAGGTCGTGTGCTGGCCAGGTTCGATCCGCACACATGGTGTGTAGGCATGATGTGTAGGCCACTTAAAGTGGAGTATGGAGAAGCGAAGTACAAACCGTGTTCCCCAGAAGTACACATTGTGTACATTCTTTTTATTCATTAAATTGACCGAGGTCGCTCCTAATAGAATGAACTCACTTCTTCATCAGGTTCTTCATCCGAGAGAACCCATATGGATGCGAAACATCTCCGAGCTGTCGTGCCTCCATCCGTTCTCTGAATCAACCACCGTCAATTGTGTTGGAACTGCTGCGGTAATCACTTCCTTCTCATAGAGCTTTGTTTTCCAATTTTTCAACTTTCTCAAGATATAATGGGTTGAGAATTTTGTCCATTTTCTCAGATCTTTGATGTTATGAAGAGAATCAATCATCGTGGGTCAAGTATATCGATCTCCTAGCATCGAGGTAGGTGGGTTGTGCTTTTATGTAGCATGTCTTTGAATATTTTGTGCAATTACACTAATTCCCTCGAATGAGGTATTGTTTTTTCCCTATGTTTCCCCTGTTGTTTTCCATCATTGCTTGATTTCTTGAGTAGAGGTCAATGCTTGTGAATAGGGTAATTTTTACTGTGCTCTTGATGTTTTTCCATGCATGGTTTTCTTGTAGGCGTTTTTCCAGTTTCCATACCTAGTTGTAGGATAGTAGAACTATTGTAATATTATGATTTTGTTCCATAGAATGATAGCCATGTAGTTTTTGAGGTTTAACTGTGGCGATATGCACGCTATGCATGTTTGTTTTACACTAGGTTATGAGAACCCTGTGTAGTAGACCATAGGTAGAATGGACGTATGGGATTCTCCAGAGTGTCTCATTAATTTGATGCGAGACCAAAAGGGTAATTGATGATGAGTTCTTCCTCAGAGAGTCTGTAGTTCCTCGGCGCAAGAAACATGGGGAATGAGACATTGAGTGCTTCCCCAGAGATCCTTTAGTACGATAAGAGACTATAGGGGGAATTGATGGTGAGTGCTTCCTCAGAGAGTCTATTATTTAGCTAAACCAGAGGGGTCAAACTTTGTGTGCCTCCAGAGGTTTTCTAGTACATATAGGTTGAACCATAAGGGTTAGGCTATAAGAACTACCCAGGGGATTACCTGTTGTTCCGCATGTTGATTTGGTTGTTACTTGTGTAATTTATATGCTAGACATTGTTGATTGTAGCTGCTATGTGCTATCTTTTTTATTACATAATGTACTTTTACATTCCATGTATTCACTAAGTGTCAGGCACAGATCTTTGGGTGGTTGCCTACTGGGACCTTGTCTCAAACCCTATTTGGTCCATGCATTTGGGCCCAAAAAGACTATATTGTTGCAGGTATAGATAAAGTAATGTTCCCTTCCACTTCAGGTACATGGCTTGTTGTGGAGCTGGAAAGAATTGGACCAATCTATGGCTTGCAATGCTGAGGAGTTTACCTATTTTTTGCGCATTGGTTAAGTATTTTATTAATCATTGCGACTTTTCATATTGATTTCCTAGACATATGTATCATGAATCATTTTATATATGTGTGTGTGTGTGCTCCATTTGTTTACTATTAGTCTTCTGCTCTTTATCCTATACTCTTGTATGGATGGTAACAGTTACCGATGTTGTCTATTTTTTTTCTTCCACTGGGTACTTTTCCAATGAGGGCATAGTTTCCCCACTATCTCACCCAAGTCCCTCACTACAATTCAGTACCCTCTGGAATTTGGGGAAATTCACTTGAGGTCATTTGACCAATCGGGTATGGGGCGCCAATGGGTGGCATTCAGAAGTGGGACGTTACAATTATGTAATTGAAGTTACATTTTAGCCAATGATGGGAGTTTTTTATAACCAAATTGAGTGATAATGATATAACAATGAGTGATGGTTACATTATAACCAATGATGGTTGGTACATTATAATAAAATATATATTTGACCTTTATAACTATAAAATTCATTTTGTAAATATATATAATTAATGAGATAAATAGGAAAAGAATAGGGTTGAATCGTGTTCAATGCGAGAATTTGTTATCTGTGATGGATATAGCAGTGATCATTGACTACTATGATTGTTTGGGGAGTGATCCTGTAACACTATGATGAAATTATTACCACTAAAGATTGTTGTATGTCCCACCCATGAGGTGTAGCCTCAAAAGGAGTTCCCAAAATTGTTTTTATGAGTCCATTAATATAGAGGAATTTATTTATTTTTTGGTTATGTTCATGAACAAATATTTTTTCTTATTTTAAAGTTACGCTCCCATACCTTTTTTTCTTTGATACACATATGATTATTATACTATTATCTAACAATATTTATTCCAGAACTCAATATTATGATTTTAGATATGAAGGGTATTATTTTAAAATGATATGATCATGGTCTCATGTTCTTTTTCTCATTTCATGTGTAATGACATAGATTTTTCATGTATTATATTTGTATTTTGTATGTATTGTGTTTGGGACCACGAGTTGAGGTGGAATGTTATTCCAATGCCTGGTTTCCTTGGAATAAATATTTGAAATATATTAAATATTTGAAATTTTACATGAACATTAGTTTTTTAATAGAGTGGAATAATATATAAATGGGGGAATAAATAAAAAATCTGTGGAAATGTTTTGTTCCCAACAAGGGTTTTTTCATTGGGGCAACATAACATATATCGATGTTGGGAATTGGTGAAAAAACAATCTTGGGCTTAATAATGAAAAAAATAAAATAAAAATTAATTATTTTAATTCATTTATTTAAGAAATGATATAATTCAATCTATAAGTTTACTGTAATGGGGGACTTAAAGGGTTACTTTCATAACCTTGGATCCATTGGAGATCTTTTGGAGAGAGTGTTGGAGGATATCTCTCCAGATTGAAGGGAAAGACATGTACCACTACTACATGATGTGTACACCAAAATCTTGGCTTTCAACCCTTTCCCACATTATCATGTTAATGATTTATTAAGGTATTAGTATATAATATCCTTTAACATATATGAAAATTATCCACACATTAATAATTCTCAGATAGATTTTTTGGAATCCTTCTACGATGATCAGAGTGACATACAATACTATATTCTTTCCCTAGGTGGTGTTATTGAGATCATCGTGACCAATAATATGTGGGAACTGATCCCCTAATGCATTGGTTATTATTGATTATGTTTTTGGTATACCCTATGTTCTTGGATGTGATGTTCATTTGTGTATCATATATCATTATATATCCAAAATATACTCCCAATTTTGAGACGGGATCAACATGAATACGTACAAGGATTCCATCAATGATTCCATACTAATGGAGTCAGTTATCCTAGAAGAGTAATTTTTTGATATATCGAGCTGAAATCCTTGGATGGTATTATGACTGTGACTTTACATTTTAGATTGGGTGTCTTTGACTGATTATATGTGGATATTATTGTAATATGATATTTATAGATATACCTATTTATATATTATTGTTATTCATTTCAATTTGTTGTATTGGGTTTTCATTCTACGTACTATTATGATCCAACTTACAAGGGAATTTTCCAAATACATCATGTCTTATGGAACAAATCAACTCTTTTATAGAGTCCTAGAGGTGCCAGGAACATGAGGCGCTTAGTGAGAACAATCATTCTAAGGGGTGTTCCTATGGAATCATGATAGCAATCGTCAGTTTACATTAATGATGGAGTTTGTTTTTGACTCTTCCTAGTGGGTTTGTATTTTTCCCCATTTACATTACATAACATCATGTAGTACTCTATTTGTGTTATTTAAAGGTATAAATGCATGGTGTTCAAGTTGTTTTTACTTTTCAATAATGTATGGGCATCAAGGTTTCTGTTGGTGTATAGGTAATAAGGATATGGTTTTCCATTTTTGTTATATTCCAACTTGGTGTAGGTTTCTTGCCCCTATCCTATTGGAGGAGTTGTTGGGGAGTCATGGTGTAGGGGAATATGGGTTGGGTTGTGATATATTTGTATCAAATGAGTTGGTTAAACCTTATCACCAATGCCTACAAGATTGGTTTTAGGAAATATGTGTATGTTTTCTGACTTTGGAATTCTAGTTGGGGACATTAGTATTCATAAAATGGATGAGGTATCCATATACTAGGACTCTATCCACAAACTTTTCAACATGTTACATGAGATAAATGGAATCAAGGATAAAAATGGTATGTGGATAATATTACGTTGATGTGTGGTTTTCATATACTTCATGAGTCAACTCTGAAGATATACTCATTGAATTGTGGATGATCTTATTTATTTCAATATTCACTCATAATGCATTCCATCTAGGAATCATCATTTGGATCACATGGATAATCCACATAGTGATTAGACATAAATACATAGATCGTTTTTAGAAGAGCTACCTCCAGGAGATGAACTAGCTTTACCACCAACCACAGAGAAGTAGATTGTTCCATCATTACTACTCGATGAGTTTTATGATATGATCACACATCATATGATTTAGATATTATGATACATCAGATTAAATGGTGACCCCATACCATTGGTGGTTGAAGTATATCATGAGGTAGTGATGAAATATTTCCCTCTAGTTTGGACACTAGTTGAACAAGTGGTGGTTGTATGTGTAAGATTTGACTATGGATTTTTAGGAATATGACGGGGTTACTGACATAGTCATAGAATGTTGAGACTATATCATGGTCAGAGTAGGAAAACCATTTCATAAAGGAGTTCTATCTAGGTACTCGGAGGGTTGTATGTATCCATGTGCGTCTATTGATTCAATAATACAACATGAAAATAGAATATTTTTCATTGTGGTTTACCTACCACTCCGTATAATTGATGAATATATATTATGTCAAGTTATAATTTTATAGGAATATAGATTAAGGACATTTCATATAAATCCAATCCAATATCATTCCACTATCAATTCATACATAACATAGGGTGCTAACGTGTTCTTTGGTGGTTGTGAGTTTCATGCATGAGAAAACATAACCATTAGATTTCAATACCTGTCCTATAATAATGTAGACCATGATAGTAAACACATGAAATTAGTTTATGGTATATTAATGTGCGAGAGGATTTTGGATGAATTCCCAAGATAGGGGGTTGTATTTCAATGCTCAGAAGATGGAACCAGTTATCCCCTGGAGAGGTGACGCTGCTCATGTTATTGAAGGGGAGATATTTCACAATATTTTCTAACTATTCATATGTATAACATATATACCATGGGTGGGACTCTAAGGAAGAGTATGTGGAAAAATAATAGAGTTTCACCTGGTTGACAACATGGAATAACAATTGGTAGAGTTGGGGGAAGTGGTTGGAACAATAACTTGATTCCACCACCACCCTAGGAGGTCCATGCTAAGATCTGGGACCAAGAGGATGGGGTGGGGGATGATTTGGTAATTGTATGATTACAACCTATAAGATATTGGAATGATATGAGGTTAGATCAATGTATTTTTTTACTATAATTGGTGTGTTTATAGACACACATTACAGTTATCCTTTATTTTGACTGATATTGATCAATACATATTGATTTTGAGGGAGTTGTTGGCTTAACGACAACACATATAGACTCCTACTAGAGATGAATCATCAATCAAAAACATTCCTAGAAAGTTTCATGTAACACATTTATGTGAGTGATTCTATTGGGATATATTTTTATCATAAATTAAGAATTGAAAAATCATCTTAGATATGGATATTTTATATAATATTTTTTCCCAAATAAATTTCTTCAAGTAGTGGATGAGTTGTTTCAAAATTGTTGGGACTAGGCATTCCATTTTGTGTGAAAATAAATTCAAAAAAATTATCAATGGACTCACACAAATAAAATAGAAATTGAGTACTGATCATTTTTCTTACATGACCATTCTAGTAATTTATTTGGTGTGATTCCACTTCCCTAAAGTTGTGTAAATGCATGAGGATGTCTATCCTAAGGATATTCAAGGAGTTCCTTCCCACTGTGAGATATATTACTTCATTTATCTACATCCATGTATGACAATGATATATGTTCCATAATAATGTATGGATCTCAAATATTGTATCGAGGTGAGGGTGGAGTTTGAGGAATTATAATGGAAGAGATTTATTAGACCTAGTGTTTTACAATTTGATACCCCAATTTAGTTATCCACAATAGAGGACGAGAGATTGGGCCTATTTTTGGTATTTAGATGAAGGAATCAGGTGACATTGAAGAACATGTATCCAATAATGATGTAGAATGACCTAATTGATCAATTGAGAAGATAACAATTCATCTATAAGGTTCACGTCTGATTTGGTTGTGACCTATTTACAGTAAAATATTAGGACATGACAAAGAAGTTATTTATTTATCCCTAGGGACGCTATGAGTTAATTATAATTAAATAATGGACAAAAATATCAAAATATTGTTCAGGGGACTCATGAACCAAATCATTCCTCCTTTTATAGACTATATCATGGTTGTATACATGAATGCTATCATATGTACATGGTGTCTTAGGATGAGCACCATTGATAGAAATGAATGGTTCTGAACATAATCTGAGGGAAATAAATTTATGAAATTTTCTCAATTTTTAAGTTCATTATATAATAATTTTTCTATTTGCGATACAATATCTTATCAAATGTAATGTATGTGGACCCATCCATGGTAAATGTAGTGTTATCTACGAATCCACCAGTGAGAATAATGGATATGGAGAACTTACATGGGTTGGTAATCTATTATCATAGATTCATACGCGACTTCAATGTGATATCCTCACCCATAACATCTAAAAACTAAAATGGGAATCCATTCACGTGGAAATAGTGGGAACATCAATTTTTTTAGGAAATGAGGTATATATTGTCAAGTCCACTCATGATAACATTTATATAATATGGTTTTAAGTATATAGTGTTCTAAAATGCATTAGGAATTAGTCTTGGTTGTGTAATGATGTAGAATCTTGAGGTGAGTAACTGTTGTAAATAATAGATGGAACAAATGAGATGAATTGTATGACCCACAATCGTGATTTATCAATTATTTTCATTAAACTAGAGATTTGGAGAAACTACCAGATGAGAGAGATTTATATCATTTATTTTAATCACAAGAGTCTCCAGTATATCTTCTCTCGGATTGATCGTAACATTAGATAGAAAAGACCAATATATTTCCTCTAGGATTTGGAATTATAAATTTCATATAATCATACGATGAGGAACATGTTATTAGATGATCTTAGTATGATAACTTGTTTAGAGTTACAGAATATGGTGTCATAGTAGTTTCTGTTATTGTATTTATCCTTAGTAGATAGAGATGGATATACTTACTGCAAATTTATTTTTTCTAACCCTCCTACTCTACATTGATTTAGGGAGACACAATAAGGGGATATAAACATTGAGAACATATGTACTAAAATATCAATCGTACATGCTCTGGATGTATTTTTCGATGGTGGGGGAGAATATATTTATATTCAAGGGATGCAAAATAGTACATGTGATGTTGTGGGTGGAGTTTCTAATAGAGTTTCATACATCCACTTTGGCAGTACAACCAGATGTGGGAAAGATATACCAGTATCCTTGATATCTGTTTTGGTGTCCATTGATGAATAATGGAGTTGAAAATATTTCCACTAAATTCCATACTTTTCAGCATCTTAAGGATTGGATCAGATTTCAAGAAGGTTTATTATATTACCATGATATTACAAGTAAGAGGTGTATTGTAATACCCATGGACTTCATGATGGGATTACCACACACATTGAGAGAAAACTATTCCATCATTCAGATAATAAAATGACTCACCATTTACTCCCATTTTATACCTATTTGGGAGATGACTTCCATAGAGATCTTGGGAAACCTATACATCCAATAGATAGTCCAACAATATTAGGTTCCATTGATTATAATTTCAGATTGTGATGCCCAAATAAAATATTATACCTGGAAGGTATTTTAAGAGGATTTTGAGACTATGTTACATTTGGTCCCAATGTTTCACCACTATACCGATAGCTAGACTGAGCAGACCATTTATGACATGGAGGACATGTTGTGGGATTTAATTTATCACTGTTTACATATCTTGGAGGATCATCTAACCTTGATGGAATTTTTATGCAACAATAGCTATCATTGAACTATTGTTATGGAAGAATAGTATTTCTATTAAAGGGACCATGTAGGTCCATACATTGCAGGACTGGCCTAGGAGAGTCAGTATTTATGGTCACAGAGCTTGTATGAGGCTCTACTGAGAATTTTTAGATCATCCAAGACCAGATTAGGATTTCACAATGTCTTAATAATAAATTTAAGGTTATTTCAAATAGAAATTTTTTGTTCTAGGGAAGATATCATGCATTTCTATGGGTTTCACATCACGTAGTATAAAATATTTTGTTTGAGAGGAAAACTATTATTTAGAGTGGATACCTGACGTATCAAACATGTCGCAGCAGATTGTATATGTGCATTACCCATCTCTGTTTATTGACTTGGTATATCTAGACATCGTGGTTGGAGAAGCCATTGTAATATGCCCATTACAGACTAAGGATCAATTGGAGGGGATACATTTTGGGTGAGCGAGACCTTTAATATATGTCATGAGGTAGAATGAGAATAATCAATAGATCACTTGTGATTGAGAGGCTTGAATATGAGCTTAGTACCTATATATCATTGATTATCCACTACTTTGGCTTTTTAGGACATAAATCCCCATGATAAGGAGAATGAAATTGACATTGTTTTTCTTAATTTTTTTTGGATATTGTATTTATTATTTTTTAGACATAGCACAACAAAGGCCTTCGATTCCTGGGATTATTGGGCCCTAAATAAAATATAAAATATAATAAATATTTTAAATAGTATGATTGAATGAGTTTCCAAAAATAGTGGAATAAAATATAAAACGGGATCTATGAAATAAATCATAAGGATCCATTTTTTTAAAACATGGGTAATACATTACGAGTGACATAATGTTTGTTGGAACATGGTGTTTAGGAATAATTCCTAACATTTGAAAAAATGAATTAAATAATTAAATAAAATTAGTTTAGTTCATCCATTAATGAAGTGACATATTTTTATTTATATGTCCTTGGTAATGATGGAATTCTTTGGTATTTCACATGAGCAATGTCACAACCCATCCTCGGGGCCCGTTCCGTGACTACCCGAAACCCGCCTTCCATAGGCCAGGGGCTGGCGACTAGCACCAAAGGCATAAATCCCAAAATCTGGAAAGATATTGCCTTTATAAGAGTAAAAAAACACCACAGAGTACAAGCGGAAGAAGTAAACACTATGAAAAACTGTACAACAGTAGGTGCAGAAAGTAAAGGGGGCCAGAAATACAAGCCCAACTATAAAGTACAAACGAAAGGGAAAACAACAACTGAATAGTAAAACTACAGCCTTGATGCGTCCATTGGATGTCCCTCCTTAAGGGTGTGTACAGATAGCCTCTGCAGCTCCTCGGGTTCCGCCGTCTACTTCGAGTACGTCTGCCCAGTGGTCCACCTCCAGGTATCGACTTGCTCAAAAAGCTTCAACAGTGATCAGCGCTGTCCGTCGTCTGCAACCAACACAATGTAGTGCGGGCGAAGACTGTGCAGGGGTGAGTATAAGGTACTCAGTAGGGACCCCGAGACCCCCAAAGGTCTCCCAAAATCCACAATGGATAAACCACAAAGGAAGAATAAATCACGAAATAACATCCGGCACTGCTTAGGTATATCCCAATACATATACCTGAGTCATCAATTCCAACACGCTCAAACCTCTGAGTCCAAGTACATCCCAGTCCTCACAGGAATTCAAATTGTATTCCACACAGGAAAGCAAAATGTATTCCACACAGAAATGCAAAACATAATCCACACAGGATAGCACAACTCAATCCACAAATGAAGAAAAACAGGTTTCAGCTCACACAAGTATACATCATCGAAAAGGTGAAAGAGATGATCAGACATAGATACAGAATCATCTACGCTGGGACCCACATAGGATACAAGACCAGCATAGCTAGGACCCACATAGGATACAAGACCAGCTGTCTCCATTGATTCATCTATACTGGGACCCACATAGGATACAAGACCAGAACTGAATCATCAAAGTTGGGACCCACATAGGATACAAGACCAACACAGTTAGGACCCATATAGGATACAAGGCCAGCTGTCTTAATTGATTCATCTATACTTGAACCCACATAGGATACAAGACCAGTACTGAATCATCAAAGATGGGACCCACATAGGATACAAGTCTAGTTGTCTTCATTGATTCATCTATACTGGGACCCACATCGGATACAAGAACAATACTGAATCATCAAAGCTGGGACCCACACAGGATCGGACCCACACAAGATCTGTAGCACTGATCCCCGTTGGATCGCTGAGTGCTGTAGTCGTCGACATCGAATCCACTGATGAGCGCTGCATAATCGTCTTCGAAGTCGTAGTCACAGTCGGCACTAGGGTTCCCGCACACATCATGTTTGTTTGGGAGGGTCCGCTCCACGAGCCGAGAGGATGATACATCAACTGACACATAATCTTAAGTTGATGTATCCAAATGTTCCATATCGTCAACAGGAACTTAACGCAACAGATGACCCGTCAATCGGACGCCCGGTCTGAGATTTATTGGCTTTTTCGTTCCAGGGGCCCGGTTGGTTTTTTAAGACAAAACAAACCCGACCGTACTCCACCTACATCCAAACATCGGGTAGAGTATGCCAAAAGATCTGTCTCACTATGAGAAACTCAACCAAGTCGACGACATGTCAATTGGACGTCCGGAGCTCAAGATATGAGTGTTTCTGCTCCCAGGGCCCGGTTGGTTTCATGTACGAGCCAACCCGGCCAAACACAAAGTATTCTGAAACCTTGAGTGCAATATGTTAAAACGACCGTCTCGTTCCAAGGATCGTGTCGTCGCTGAAGGCGCGTTGATCGGAGGTCTGTAGCCCGAGTTATGGGCATTTGAACCCATACTGTCCGAAAATAGGGGTTTCGGGCCCGGACCGACCCGGCCCGAGACCGCATGGGTCGGCCCGAACCGGGTCGACCCGGTCTGGATCGTCCCAGCCCGGCGCAGCCCGATGCGGCCTGGCGTGGTCCGGCCCGGCCTGGCGCGGCCCATTCCAGCCGGCCCGGCCAGGCGCCGGTCCGACTCGGCACAGCGCGCTGCCAGCTCGACCTTCGGTCAAGCTGTTTGAAATAGGGGGGGGGGCGCCTGCCCCCCTTGAGTAACCATGCCCCCCCCCCCATTAATGGGGGGCCGTTTGAAGCCGATCGGGGGAATTTAATTCCCCCGACTCCACCCTTTCTGGCCGGCCCGACCTGGTCAGACGGTTCCTTCTCAACGGGACCGGCAGTGGCCAGTCCCCTCCCAGCTCCGACACCGGCGGCCCGGTCCGGCTGCCGGTCACCTTGCTCTGCTGCGGCCCGGAATCGTCCACGACCCTTGTCGTCCGGTGCGGTGCCACGGCACCGCGCCCCTCCGTCACGGCCCTGCTCCGGCCGCGGCGCATTCGATTTTCTTCGACACGGCACGACGGTGTCGCATTCTTAAACTACTTTACACGGCGCGGCGCAACGACGTCGTGCATTTCCTTCCGCATGAATCCGTGTGGTGAGATGACACCACACTCTCCCATACCAACTACAATGGAACCAACATGAAAATTAATGAGGTGGGTCGGTTGTGTTTGTGCGGTCCGACCCCCTCGCGTTATTCGATAACCAAAGGTTTAAATCCACGAAGATCGACAAGTTGGAAGAAAACACGAACTCAAAAATAAACCCCTACCTCGGTTTCAGGAACGGTGTTTGTCAACGAGCCTCGGAAGACGACCGTCACGGAAGTCGGGCGTCGTGTAAAACGAATGTCGATTCCATTGTCGTTGAGGTGCGTTCGAAGAGGAAACGTCATTGGAAGAAGATGTCGCGTTCTTCGGCGGAGATGTTCTTCATTGAAGAACGATGTTCTTCACGTTCTTCGTCGATGCTGAAGAAGAAGAAGACTTCAAAATTAGTCCTTTCTCTCCCAAGTCTTCACCACAAGAACAAATAACCCCAAAATAAAATAATCCTCCCACTTATTTTATTAACCCAACATAGGTTTTGAATTTCAAGAGTTTGAAAATTCAAAACCCACATTTAACTCACATCAGTTATTAACATAAGATATTATAAAATTAATGAGGGGATAAGTTAACAAAACTTAAATGGGGGGTTTAGAGGGGTTAGGAAAGTGAGGGTTTGGGATTGTGTGGGTCCCACACCACCTTATCCTCTCAAGGTTGGTTATCACAAGTGGGTCCCTCCCCCAGCATCCTTAGGTTCAAACTACCAGGTGGGAAAAATAAAAACTGTTAATTTTTTTTTTAACTACCACAAAAATTAATAACTCCCCTCATGTAAACAAATCTCCGAAACAGGAGTTCATAAGCAATTATCGGCGCTGCGGTTCCATTGGTTCTCTTAGAATTCGATTCCGTGCACCGGTTCAAAAGTTAGAAATTCCCGCTCGTTCGTTCACTGAACGTACCCGAGCCAAACTTCAGAAATTGATTTCGGCCACACCAGGCCTCAGAATCAGGTGCCATCAAAAACTGCGTTCTTGTAAAATTCAATGAAAATTTAGAACAAATTTCCCTTGAATTTTACGGGTCTTTACATTACTCACACCTCAGGGCTTTACGTCCCCGTAAAGATACATCAAAACTAGGGAAACAAATGAGGGTACTGAGCACACATCTGAGCCTCCCGCTCCCAAGTGCTCTCTTGGAGGTTCACGTGATGCCATCTAATGCACACTAGAGGAATCGACCGTCCACGTAGGACCCGCTCCTGTTGATCCTCGATCTCCACTGAGACCTCCGCGAATGTATCCCTATCATCAACGTCTATCTCCCCATTGTCAATGATGTGCGTCGGGTCGTGCACGTATCTCCTCAGCTGAGATACGTGGAAGACGTTGTGCACTCGGTGCAACTGAGGTGGTATATCTAGGCGATAAGCCACCTCGCTAATCCTGCAGAGGACCTGGAAGGGTCTGATGAACCGCAGAGATAACTTGCCACCTCGGCCAAATCTCTGTAATCCACGTCGAGGTGAGACCCGCATGAAGACATGGTCTCCATCCTCGTACTCTAGAGGTTTCCAATTCCTGTTAGAACTGGAACTCAAACGACTACTGCCACGAGGGTAAGGTTGGCCGACTCAAGAGTGATCGGTCGCACCCTCTCGTGCATGAGTTTAACTTCTGCTTCCCAGGGTTTCTTTTTCGCCGACTAATGAAAACTCATCCCGTCATTTGCCTAATACCGTCAATTTGAGTATGAATAGTGATTACCAAATTCATACTCAAACTAATGTCGTAAGGCCTCGATGTTGCCACCAAGATGTCCCAACCGAGACTCTCGCCTCAAGGGTCATATCACACCATCGGTGTAAGTGTGACTATCGAGTCTCCTCCCAAAGGTATCTTCAGACGTGACGGTCAAGTCAACGGATTAACCGGAAACTCTAGGTCTGGGACTAGATTCATGGAAGAAATTGAGGATTCGTATCGATGTCTATGGCTATGGCGGCTAGTAGAAGACAAAGTCCACCCTTCGAATCATCCTTAGAGCCCTTTTTGATCTCACTCCATGACCACAAGCAGCTAATCTCTTCCCCTGCTCTCCAACTCCTTAAGTCTAGTGGGGACTACAAAGGTGGGTGATGGTAACATGTTGAAATGTACACCACCACAAGCTGCTCTCCTAGCTCTTCCTCCATGTCTGCTGCTCTGCAGATTCATCTGTCCTTAACATTTCCTCTTCTTGAAAAATTTTACACGCCCAAGTCCTCGAGACTGGCGCCAGTTTCCTGCTTTCCAAACATCTATCATTCTATAGTTGTATTTGATCAGCAAAGAATTCTCAACCAGAAAGGTTCCTTCAAGCACCCTAGCCTAAGTAGGAATGCATAGAGAAAAGGTGTTGGCTCGGAAGTCCTTAAACAAATCACGCTCAAAGGTCCGAGCTCTATTGCACTGATCGAAACGCATTCATCGAGTACCCGGTATGTTCAGTACTCCTCGATTAATTCTCAGCTATAAACACGTCATCACGCCGAAACTATATAAACTCTAGAAAACTCTCGGACACCTCCTCAAGCCAGTCCTCAGCCACCTATGAGTCATATTCACCTCGTAACATGAGTGTATCTGAAGTTAGAACACATGTAAGGTAGTAATCTTACATGTGTAACCTACCGGTACCACAGGTTGTAACTGCTGACCAACAGGTAGTGATGTATAGCCGACACACTACCCAAAGGCACTATCTCAGGCATCGGTCCACGTACCGAAGCCTCATCATTATGTAGACCATCCTCATGGTCATTAATAGGAAAACACTAGTAGCCAAGTCCACCATCCACTCTACTGATGTCTCAGCTAGGCGGAAAACTCTAGCAATCGCCTCCAACCACTGCTCTGCTATCTTGGAATCAATCTTGCCTCGAAACCTCGGAGGCCGCTGCTGCTGGAACTCGTGCAACGTGCTCTGCCAGCGTTCACAGTTTGCTAGTATATTTTTCGGCATCAGCTGCCCAACAGGTGGTGGTGCTATTGGTACACCACCCGAGGGTTCCAACATAGTAAAAAGGGCCCTGCACCAGAGCCTCGTCGCTCGGTGAGCCGTCATCGAGTACTCTCTCGGAACTCCGACTGACTGTCTCCATAGAGACATCCTGAACAGATGCGACATGATGAACGTTTATACCTAGTGAGGTGACACAATGTAATCCCAAAGAAAACTTGAAACACACACACAATCAATGTTTTCCTGCATTAAGTCGGAAATCAGAAGTCAAGGTCCTGGTGTACGGATACGTCGGCCGCCGCACCAACACTGGACTCCCTGAACTGATAACCACACCCAATACGCTAAACACTATTGCTTCACATAGAAGAACGATCAGAGCTCCGAGTTCTATGGTAGAACCGAAAACCTTTTATACCAATTTGTCACGACCGGTCCTCGGGGCTCGTGCTGTGACTACCCCAAGCCCGCCTTCCTTAGGCCAGGGGCTGGCGACTAGCACCAAAGGCGTAAATCCTGAAATCTGGGAAGGCATTGCCTTTATAAGAGTAAACAAACACCACAGAGTACAAGCGGAAGACGTAAACACTATGAAAAACTATACAATAGTAGGTGGAGAAAGTAAAGGGGGCTGGAAATAGAAGCCCAATTGTAAAGTACAATTGAAAGGGAAAACAGCAACTGAAATGTAAAACTGCAGCCTCGAGGCATCCACTGGATGTCCCTCCTGATGGTTGTGTACAGATAGCCTCCGCAGCTCCTCGGGTTCTGTCGTCTACTCCGAGTACGTCCTCCCAGTGGTCCACCTCCAGGTATCGAACTGCTTCAAAAGCCTTAACTGTGATCAGCGTTGTCCGTCGTCTGAAACGAACACAACGTAGTGCGGGCGTAGCCCGTGCAGGGGTGAGTATAAGCTACTCATTAGGGACCCCGAGACCCCCAAAGGTCTCCCAAAATCCACAAAGGATAAACCAAAAAGGAAGAATAAATCACGAAATAACAACTGACACTACTTAGGTATATTCCCATACATATACCTAAGTAATCAATTCCAACACGCTCCAACCTCTGAGTCCATGTACATCCCAGTACTCACAGGAAATCAAATCGTTTTCCACACAGGAAAGCAAAACCTCTTCCACACAGGAATGAAAAACTTAATCCACACAGGATAACACAACTAAATCCACAAAGGAAGCAAAACATGTTTCAGCTCACACAGGTATACATCATCGAAAAGGTGAAAGAGATGATCAGACACAGATACTGAATCGTCTAAGATAGGACCCATATAGGATAGAAGACCAGCACAGCTAGGACACACATAGGATACAAGACCAACTATCTTCATTGATTCATCTATACTGGGACCCACATAGGATACACGAGCAGTACTGAATCATCAAAGTTGGGACCCACATAGGATTCAAGACCTGCACAGCTAGGACCCACATAGGATACAAGACCAGCTATCTTCATTGATTCATCTATACTGGGACCCACATAAGAAACAAGACCAGTACTGAATCATCAAATCTGGGACCCACATAGAATACAAGACTAGCTGTCATCATTGATTCATCTATACTGGGACCCACATAGGATACAAGACCAGTACTGAATCATCAAAGCTGGGATCCACACAGGATCTGTAGCACTGATCCCTATAGGATCGTTGAGTGCTGTAGTCGTTGCCATCGAATCCACTGAGGATCTCTGCATAGTGGTCGTCGAAGTCGCAGTCGCAGTCGGCAATAGGGTTCCCACACACAGCAAGTTTGTTCGGGAGGGTCTGCTCCATGAGCCGAGAGGCTGATACATCGACTGACACATAATACGATTTTGATGTATCCAAAAGTTCCATATCGTCAATGGAAACTCAACGCAACAGATGGCGCGTTAATCGGACGCCCGGTCTGAGAGTTATTGGCTTTTTTGTTCTAGGGTCCCGGTTGGATTTTAAGGCAAAACCAACCCAACCGTACTCCACCTGCGTCCAAACCTTGGGTGGAGTATGCCAAAATATCTGTCTCACTATGATAAACTCAACCAAGTCGACGGCATGTCAATCAGATGTCCGGAGCTCAAGATATGAGCGTTTCTGCTCTGAGGTCCCGTTTGGTTTCGTGTAAGAGCCAACCAAGTCGAACTCAAAGTATTCTGAAACCTTGAGTGCGATATGTTGAAACGACCGCCTCATTCCAAGGATCTTCTTGTCACTGATGGCGCATCGATCTGAGGTCTGTAGCCCGAGTTATGGGCATTTGAACCCATACGGTCAGAAAATGGGGGTTTCGGGCCCGGACCGACCCGGCCCGGCGCGGTCCGGCCAGGAGCCGTTCCGGCGGGGCACAACGCGCTGCCAGCTCGGCTTTCAGCCGAGCTGTTGGAAAAAGGGGGGGCGCCTGCCCCCCTTGAGTAACCACGCCCCCCATTAATGGGGGGCCGTTTGAAGCCGGTTGCGGTAATTTAATTTCCCCAGCTCCACCCTTTTTGGTCGGCCCGACCTGGATAGCCGGTTCCGTCTCAAAGGGACCGGCAGTGGCTGGTTCCCTCCCAGCTCCGACACCGGCGGCCCAGTCCAGCCGCGGCCATTGTCATCTGGCGTGGTGCGACTGCACCGCGCCCCTCTACTACGCCCCCGCTTCGGCCGTGACACCTTCGATTTTCTTCGACGCGGAGCGACGGCGTCACGTTCTTAAACCTCTTTACACGGCGCGGTGCGACGGCGCCGCGCATTTCCTTCCACATAAATCCATGTGGTGCGAAGACACCACGCTCTCCCGTACCAACCACAATGGATCCAACATGAGAATTAATGAGGAGGGTCATCCGTGTTTGTGCAGTCCCACCCCCTCGTGTTATTCGATAAAAAAAGGTTTAAATCCACGAAGATGGAAAAGTTGGAAGAAAACACGAACTCAAAAATAAACACCTACCTCGGTTTCAGGAACGGTGTACGTCAACGAGCCGCGGAAGATGAGCATCACGGAAGTTGGGCATCATGGAAAACAAACTTTGATTCCGTTGTCATCGAGGTGCGTTCGAAGAGGAAACATCATTGGAAGAAGACGTCACGTTCTTCGGCGGAGATGTTCTTCGTTGAAGAACGTTGTTCTTCACGTTCTTCGTCGATGTTGAAGAAGAAGATGACTTCAAACTTAGCCCTTTCTCTCCCAAGTATTCACCACAATAACAACAAACCCCAAAATAATATAATCCTCCCACTTATTTAATTAACCCAACATAGGTTTTGAATTTCAAGAGTTTGAAAATTCAAAACCCACATTTAACTCACATAAGTTATTAACATAAGATGTTATAAAATTAATGAGGGGATATGTTAACAAAACATAAATGGGAGGTTTAGAGGGGTTAGGAAAGTGAGGGGTTGGGATCGTGTGGGTCCCACCCAACCTTATCCTCTCATGGTTGGTTATCACAAGTGGGTCCCACCCCCAACATCCTTACATAGGATAAAACTACCAAGTGGGAAAAATAAAAACGGTTAAATTTTTATTTTTAACTACAACAAAAATTAATAACTCCCCTCGTGTAAACGCAACTCCGAAACAGAAGTTCCTAAGCAATTACCAGCGCTGCGGTTCCATCGGTTCCCTCAGAATTCGATTCTGGGCATCAGTTCAAAAGATAGAAATTCTCGCTCGTTTGTCCACTGAACGTACCCGAGCCCAACTTCGGAAATTGATTCCGGGCACACCGGGCCTCGGAATCAGGTGCAGTCAGAAACCGCGTTCCTGTAAAATTCAAAGAAAATTAAGAAAAACTTTTCCTTGAATATTATGGGTCTTTACAAGCAAGGAGCCATTGGAGAACTCACAGAGGGAAAATTTGAGGACATCTCTTCGAAAAAATTCAACAAAGTAAATGATCAGAAATCATTATTAAATTAGATTTAGATATATCATAATATATGATGACTTTGGATCTTTCATCAACATATATCATAAAATATTGTTTTAGGATGAAATTTTTATTATATTATTTCTATGTATTCTAATTATTTGATATGCATGGATGCATCAATTAAAATATTAAACTGTGGATCTTGTGTATTATTGTTTGGGTTAGTTTTTTTCTAGAATTCGTAGAATTTTATTATGATTCTCTATTATATCTTTTTTTGTATTACAAATATTAAATATTCGAGTTTGACACAAACATTGAATGTTGTGTTTTTCAAAATATTGATTCATTTTATTTTCATTCTCCAATTCTTCATTCATCATTGGAAATTGAATGTCTCTGGGCTCGATGGGGTTCCAATAACTCACCCAGTTCACACAACTTTCTAGGGCCAATGGATTGATATCACATATATGGGATTGGATCGATGTTGGGATCTATTCATGATGATTCTAGATCGATAAAAGGCATATTTTTAGACACCATTATTCTTGTTTTTTATGATCATCAAGGAATGATTATTGAAGAATATTTCATATGAAATTTAATGATAGAACACGACACTTCATGTTTGTATGACTCATTACGGTGTGATTCTTTAGTTTTTGGGGATGAGAGAGATTTAAACAATGTGGGAGAAGTGGTTAGTAATGTGCCAAACCAATCTGGATAACTGAAAAATTATTCAATACATGAAATCTACCAAAAAGCTACACATCATGAGGGGCCCTCCTAATGGTGTCTACAGTTTTGATATGGATTTAACAATCACACAATGTGTGACCCTATGACATGAAATTTTACACATCATGAATGGAAAAGTGTGTACCTCAGAGGGTACATTTGCAAAGTATGAGGTACACAACCTTTGGCACGTCGTGTACCCCAACATGGACATGGAAATCCATAATTTACTTGTGATACGAAATGTATTTGTACACAGAATGATTGCATGGGAATCGTCATGTCGTCTACCTATACATGGACATGGACATGGGATATTTACATAGGAAGGACATTAGGTCGATAAGAAACACCATTTTCCCATATGATACATAGTGTACTCTTTAAATGTTGGCTTGGAAACATTTTCCTCAATATCCTGGACCCAATTAGTTAGGTTATGTTCCTTATATCATTTCTCTAAGGGTTACCATGGAATCACATTCAACACATTTGATACTAATACATTTTGTAGGTATTCCTGTATATAGTTATTGGAATTCTTTTGTGAGGCCCAGATTAAGATCCTATATCATCTCCTTGCCCATAGTGGATAACATGGAATCGTTTTGACCAACATTATTCTATTGATGATAATATAAATAGAAGGTTAATCAAGATTAATTATTGGTATACATCATGGCCTTAGGTATGATCCTCATTTCTAGGCCATATCACTTTTTACATCCTCAGTATACGTCCAATGAAGAGACACGGTGAGAACAACCTCTTGAATGGTCCTGATAATTGATATCAGACTCATCGAGTGTATTCTATGCAATGACTGTATTTTGGATCTTTGAGAAATATTCCTATATTGGTATTATAGTTGTCTCATTTCCATTTATACTGTTAGTCGTTGTTATAGTATTTCTTTATATTCTTATTCTTTGATTTTTAGACAGATTCTATTATATATTTGAATGTAATTATTTATTAATATTCATTTTTGTTTTGGGGTGTCTTACTCGGTATTATTATATCACCCATTAAATGTTTTACCCATGCTTCTCATGTCTTGGGTAGATGTTTGGGAATTTTATAGAGTCATTGGGGATTTGTACCACAAGGTTCATATTGACAGGGGACAGGACAAGGTGTGTTCTTTTGATATATTGAAAACAATCCCAAGTTTACATTTAGGTTTGAAATGTTTTTAGACTCTTCTTGGTTAGATTATATTTGACCATGTTTACCTCTATTTAAATCTTATAGTACTCTATTGTTGGATTTAGATTTATGCTTGAATTTATTTTCAATTTTTTTACTTTTAATTATTTTGGATTGGATATTTGTTCATGTGTACATGTATTTAGGATGAGGTCTCACATTATAGTGATATTACTACTCATAATTAGTCTACATCCCCTTTCTAATTGGATTTGTGCTTTGAGAGTCAGTGCATGGGACCCTTTCGGATAGTTCTTGAAATTTTTCTTCAATATCTCCCTATATTACCCTTACCGAGCATTTAATATCACCATTTCTTATGTTTCATTTCCTTATGTTTAGAAGAGTTTATTTAAGTAAGGTACATATGTAAATATCATGTAATATGAATATCTTTTTTTGAGACATTGGAAATATTTTAGGAAATAAGATGGTATTTTTCCCATGATTCCAAAGTCACTAAACTACTATAGTAATCATTAGTGTGCTTTTGAGATGTAAGGAATATTTAAATAAATTAATTAAATATTTGTGTAGGATTAGATCAGGTCATTATAGAAATGTTTGGGAATCATTTTGGAAATTCTCAGTAAAGGTAAATATTTTTTAACTAATTTTTACTTTATTTATGATACATAAAATAATCAAAATATATATTAATTTTAATGATTTATATAATATATTATTTTTTTGTATTTATATTTTTAGGGAAACTAAATGTATTTTCTTTTCAATCTAATTTTTTCTCAATTCTGGTGTTTGGAATAAAAAAATATGAACATCGACAGTATTTTTTATCATATTACAACAAAATTATGATTGTTTATGAATATTCTTCTATTTGGGAATAATATATTTTCATTTCATCTAAAAAACCACAAAAATTCACGAATTAATATTTCTTGGTTTTACATGATGTGTTACTATTTCAATCTCCTGGGTTTTATTATTCAATATAACGGATTCATGTACTTTGATATGAGGGTAACTCATTTTTTTTTGGTAATATTTATCCAAAATTTACATATTAAATACTTATAAATAAAGTTCCTAATATTTCAATTTTACCTTATGGTCATTTTACATTAGTCTCTATTTTTTTCAAAATATTGTCATGAATATGTTTTTTTCATAGGATAATTTTTATTATATTTGGATATATTTTAAAACATATGGGTGGAATATTTTATAAATCCTCCACACATGGTCTCATTTAAAAACATCATAAAATATATAAAAATAATATTTAATCTCAATGATTATATGTATTTTTTATTTAATTTATTGTCCCTCTTTTTTATAAACAACATTCCATTCCAATAATAGTTATCATTAATTTTTAAAAAATTTATCCCTTTTTCAAAAATTCTATATTAATTATCATAAAAAATTTGTATTATCAATGCCATTATCCATTAATATTTCATTTTATACTCTATAAATATTCATTAATGAAATCATCCCCCATTTTTTACAGGAAGGAATATGACATTGTATTGTGGAAATTTTCTAATATATGTTTAATATAAAAACATTAATTAATGTGTTCTTGGGACCAAGTTGGATGATGATGTTTTTGGATGAACTATTTTTCAGCATTTGTTGTCAAGGATGTTTGATAAGAAAGGAATCAATTCACTTTGTATAAGTGCATGAGAAAATAAACAAAATTTACGATACATTCCACATAAAATATAAAGATGTATTAATGATCAGTATTTCACAATGATCAAGCATTGTTTGGATTACAGTCAATACATTATTTAAGAAGGATTGCTGGAGAAAACATGTTTTCAATCAGCATGGTTGGTCTTTCAGAAGAAGGTGTCTATAGTGGCCCAGTTTCCCTTTGTTTTCCATTTTTTTGGTATACAATATTGATTGGGATAGTATTTTGAAAAGTGAATTTCAATGATAATATCATAATAATATAGAAATTGAATAAATTATGAAAAGATGGATTTCAGGAAGTAGGTTTCAGAAGACATGTAGAATTCTGATGGTGTTCTTTGCGATTAAGACGAGCTTCATGAATCAAATAGGTGAATAGCTTTTCAAGATATCATTATATTTGAGAAGAGAATAGTTATTAGGGAATCATGGTATCACAAATGATTTTATTGAACTGTTTATGATCATGATGAGCTTTGTGAATCCAGATGTTGCTATGGTGTTTCGTGTAGTAGAGTAACTTTTAGCAGAAATTTCTGAACTCGGTGATTTGGTGCTGACGTGGTGATGTGGGGGATGGAATGTTCTAGAGTTGATGATAAATGCCTATAAATTGGACCCTAACCCCTCCAAATTAGTTTAGAGACTTGATGACTATTTCAAATCTCTTGAATTGTGAATAATATTCACATAGAAAGTGAGATCTGAGAATGTCGTAAGCTCTCTGAAGGATAAAGATTCGTGGTGAGCCATTGATCTTTGAGAATGAAGTGAAATTCAAAAAGACCAATCTACGCTACATGAATTTGTATGCCCTATGATCTAGTGATATTTGATAGCAAGAGTGAATTGTGAACTATAGCGATCGGCAAAGCTGTGAGCTTCACAAAGGAGCTCTGTAAAGATGATTTGTTAGATCAAGATTTGAGTAATCAAATTAAGTGAGAACTGCTTTCAAGTGGATCAATATATGACTACTCTTAAAAAATAAGTTTTATTGCGAAGTCATGTTAGTTCCAATCAACATTTTGATAGGAAAGAGATGAATTGTATTCAAATATTAGATTTGAGAATGTTTTTAATGATGCCCATAGATATTACATTACCCTATTTGAGTTATGTGGGAGGACACACACTTAATGAATATCTCGAAAGTACTACATGAGTAATAGGGAATATCCTAATCATTGTATTCTACATTAAAGGATTGATTTCTAGTTTATTATGTGGTATTGGATTATTTCGTTACCTTACTAGGGATGTAGCGACTGTTGTTGAGTAATGAACCCTGTAAATATCATGTTCCATTGGTTGTGTTAGTTCTGCAAGGAAATAACTCTATAAGAGAATGAAAAGTATGATTAAAAAAATGGAAACCTAAAAGAAAATATGTCACTAATCCACCCCTCCCCTTGTCATTGATACTTGGATCCGGAATTGGTATCATCAATTATTATTATAGGGCGGGTTCCCTTAGTTTGTTCATTTTTGATGTTTTAAAGAGAAGTATTTATGGAAAATCTTGATTTGCTTGTACAGTAATGGGATTCCGATATTTTATGGGAATAATTATCATATCGAGAATTAGAGAATGATTCATTATCATATTTATTTTGGATATGGTGTTCTTGAAACTATATAAAAAGGATTTCATGTTATTTATGATAAGTTTCCACTTACTTATGTCGATAAGAAGAATATTGAGAATGATGGAAGAGATAAAACTACATTACTCTCATATCTTTCTGTGTCTGTATTTTAATGGGTGAATGGTGTCTCAACAGCCAATGGAATCCATGACATACAAAAAACATATATGAAGGAAATACAAAATTGATAAAGGAAAAACTTCAAATCATGGGGTTGAAGTATGAAGATATAAAGATGGGTGACCATGATTTTGTTGGGGACATTATTAATAAGATGGGTGATTGTGAGTGGACCATGATTTATTTTCTTCTCCCCATAAATCTAAGAAGTGTAATAAGCTAGATTTTCAAGAATGCTATAGATAGAATAAAAATTTAAAATATAAAGGAAAATTTTATGGAAAAATTATGTTATATTTATTTTATTAATTTTTAATAAAAGACTCATTTATGTATCCATTTTAACAATACAAATAATCTCTTTGGTCATACAAGGATTTATTCCCTGTAATCATGAAAATATAATTTATTTTTGACACCATCTTTAGGATTATGCGGTCGGGTACATACATTTTGTGTTAAAGGAAGTATATTAGAAACCATAGGAAGAAGGTTTAGGGTGTCATATATTAGAAAATATATCCCTTTTTTTTAATTTGAGAATAAGTGTAGAAAACATTGTAATTATTCAATAAGATAGAGAGTACGTAGTTTTCTTAGAAATGCAACCCTATATGAATAGTACAAGTGGTTGAGTTTCTGATATATATGTACATTGGAGTAAAAACACTTACTAGGTGCATCAGTCCGGACTCTGTGTCACCTAGTACATTACAAATAACCATTATATGCACCCAAATTGACAATACTAGGGGATACAATTCGGAAAATTAATGTCTTCATTACAATACATTATGAAAGATTTGAATAGATAAGGAAAATGAATGACCTAGGTTAAATCTATGAAGTTTTATATTGAAGATAAGGTGCTATGATTTATAATTCCATCTAATGATATCATTGATTTAACATATACCATCGAATAACCAATGTTGAAATAAAATGAATGAAGCATTTATGTATTGAGGTTCTATTGGAATCCATAGTTACATAGAAATTTGGTTATTAAAATCACTTCATGGATTTCAATCATATTTATTTGAGAAATTATATTATTATGATTTTAGAAAAGGACAACATGTATTCCAGGTGAAAAAACAATCATATCTAGCAAGGACATGGGTATTGAACCCAGGATCGAAGGATTATAAGGGTTTAATGCCGACCACTGACCTACCCAATGTCTTGGTGTAAAATTCTACATTTTTATTTCAACATTTTGATGATTAAATATTAATGATGAGCTCGTTGTTTTAAATTTTAGTTTTTCAAATTAATATTTTAACCATATCACATTTGTATAATACATTGAATCAAATAGTTATACATTTCACACATTAATGGGTCCACAAATCCAATAAACGTGTATTTTAGTGTTTTAATCATCAAATCAATTTTTTTTATATTCAGTTCATAAGGTAGTTTATGAATTGGAATTTGATTGAAGAACGATAATTTGATGAAATTTTTCAAATGATATTAAAAAGTACATTTAATGTAATTTTCCCTATATCCATTGGAAATAATAAAAAATTTCAGCATTAGGAAATGTGTCCTAATTGAATTTTTTTTTCATAAAATATTAATTTTATTGAACTGATGGTCGTCTAAATAATCGCATATTTATAAATTTTAGGCCCTCACATTTATATTGACAATTAAATTGTCTGTGATTGATGACCTTAATCGTATAATTCATTACACTATTCTTCCATGTGTGAATCTCTACTTTCCACTAATTTCTTCAAACATATATACATAGTCATATGTTATTCCATTTGTCCTTTTTTATATCTCATTCACTCCTTTATAAATGATGTTTTATGAATCCTTATTATGATGTGGGAATTAAAAGATAGTACATTCCAAAAAATTAATCACCAAGGCTATAATTAAATTATGAGGATTTCATTTAATTATGGCGGGGAGAACGTAACACTATGATGATATAATGAAGGAACATTTTATTTGTTAGTGTGTATTACACACAACACTATGTTCGTATGGGAATATAATATCCGATGAATTTATAATATGTTTAGTATTTTCAATAAATTAAATATATATATATATGACATGAAATTAATGATATACTAATTTAGTGTGCAATATACACACAAATTAGTTTCTTCAATGGCATGCCTTACATTCGAGACCATGTTTTACAAAAAAATAATATATTACTAAAATATTATTATTTAATATAGTAAAACATAAAATTACCATCGTAAATTGTATTAGGTAAGTTATGAAAATATAATTTTAGGAGAATGTAAGACTAATTTAATAATTATATATTAATTATAAATGAATATAAACACAAATTGAATATGAAAATAAAATTTTTATAGAATGCTAGGTTTATGCCCACAAAGTAATTTTCCCAAAATAAAATAAAATTAATTACAATTAGTTTCTAATAGTTATGTAATATATATATATATATTTATGTATTATTCAATATAATATTTTTTATATCCATCCAATATATTTTATAAACAAAATATAAGAAAATACTGAATTTTACACAAAAATACTATATTTTTTTAAGGAATTTTTAACAAATTTTAATTAAAAACAATTTAACAATTCATTTTCAAAAATATTATTTATTATATAAGTCCAAATTAAATTCATAATTGATTTAAAAACATAATCATTTTGTTATGTGAATTTTTTTCTTTTTTTATGATGTATCATTTTCTAACAAATACCGAAAATAATAAAGTTTAATTCCAAACTAATTTTTCATATAAAAAATTTTAAGTTTATATAATAATTAATTTTATAAAATTTCATTTCAATAATATTATTGTTAATTAACACAATTAAGTTCACTTGAATCAATTTGACATCAAATTTGACTATAAAAACACAGTTGACTCTTGAAAATATTTTCTTAACAAAATTTCATTTTAATCTCATCTCATAGATTAAATTAAATTAAATTTATACCACTTATGTGATAGGAATTTGGTAAATTCGATACCATATTAGAATTCATCAGAATTTCTAATTTCAAATAAGTTTGAATATTTCATTAAAAAAATATTGATGAAATTATTTAAAATTATTTGTATCGATTAAGGTATAATTAATATTAATAGTGGACTAATCATTAATCCTTAGGTCCCAATGACCTATATAAATATACAAAATCCATTTTCTAGAAATATATCAAACATATACAAATGATTATATAAATTGGACTATTATGTGTGACATATTCAATGATAAAAACTTTTCGGGAATTCATTTGTCAAATTATTATAAGAGGTACACTCCTCCAATATAAAAGAGCCTTCACTCTTTCCACATCATCACCTCTCTCAAGACATTGTGGATTGAACATGATCTAACAAAATAGATCCTCAATATCACTCCCCTCATAGTATAATAATACCCATATAAATTAATTCATCAAAATTAGTGTTTGGATCAATCCAAAAATAAATATCCTAATTAAGGGAAAATATCTTTCCAAAATCTTTTTAATTTTATTTCCATTCTACACTGCATACACTCACTTTATTAAATTACTATATAAAAAACCAATTATCATCAATAAAATAAAATGTTTTAATACTATATTTTTGACCTAAACATACACACAATTCCATCTAATGAGTAACGAACATACTAATCTATGTATGATTAACTACCAGCTCAAAAAACTATATTTATTAATTTTTCCTTAATCAATATTATTTATTTGAAATTTTGATGAGAAAAATATTATTATTTGATATATATGACATTTATTTTTTATTATTTTTTATTCATTTAATTAACATAACCTTATAATTTCCATTTTTTATAAATGTGATAACATCATTAGTGGATGTGTGGGCTTCTACCTCATCAAAGATATGTGATTCATTCACACGATACAAGGAATGAATTAAAGGTTTTTATAATTTAAAATACATGAAATATAAAACATATTTATTATATTCAGTAAATAATTACATTTTCTTAATATAATATTTATCATTTTCAACATTACCTTTCCTCACATAGACAAATAGATAGCATGATTCTTGGACGTGTGGATTATCTCCTCCTCGATTTGATGTAATTCATTTTACATCAAATGAATTATATTTATAAGTATTTATGATTTAATAAGATTATATATTTGATATAATGATTATTATGAAATTATATGGTGTTATATTCATTTTTCTCTAACATTAATTGGCATATGAAAATATTTCTCATGCATACGTACAACCTACCATCTCCACGACTGTAATATCGGTCCATATTGTTTAACTATATTTAATGATTTGTCTTATAATTAAAATTGATTTATAAATATGATATTTATTTCATTATTATTATTCTATATATGTTATATAATGAAAAATTTGTTCAATTTTTACCTCTTAATGTTGTTTTTCAATATATGACCCGAATCTGGTCAAAACAACCGTCGTAAACATATTTTTTAATGTAGGGGTAAAACAAATAGTAATAATTGAAAAAAAATATGATAAACATGAAAAAGGATATAAATAGAGTAAATAATTAACAAAATATTCAAATTGATGAATATATAGACTGATGAGAACAATCATACATACGATAATTTATTTAATCTAAATTTATATTCCATTGAGATTTATTTATTTTTATGCATTTAGTTATTTCATATAGTTCATATATTTCCATTTGAAACTTCATATTGAGATCCTAATTATTAAAATTGTAGTTTATGTTACATTTTGTTTAAATAAATCATTGATTTCATTATTTAAATTTTCAAAATGTGGTATGGAACACATTTTAATTTTAATGATTATTATCCTAAAGAACATTTTTAATGAGTTTCTCTGTATTCCCACTTCCTTTTGTGATTGTTAACATTATCGTGGGAAAAAATAACATTGTTTTCTCATAAAATAATTTCAAATATTTAGTTTACATACCTAACAATTTACATATAATATCATGACTCATTCATTTAATCATGATATTTTTTTCAATTTTAATAATTTCATCTAAGGGGGTTTGAGTTAAAACATACCATGTGGAAAAAAAATTCATAACCTAATTACTTTTCATTTGGGTTATATTACATACTCATTATTGTTAAAAATATATGATCATGTGAATAAATAATTTTACGATCTATTGATGTATTTCCTCTTTTATTGGTGTGTTTATATGTGATACAAATAATCTAAAAATTGATTGATTCTCACTCAAACATTTTAATCACTAAAAGGGTTTATATTTCAATGTAACTTTATTTGGGATTATGTAAAAAATAATTTACATTACAGTAAATTATTTTATCATTGTCTAATAAAACCGTAAATTTTCATATAATTTGGTAATTCGTAACCTCTATTCGGAAATAATACCATCTTTCTACCAATTTATAATCAATATGTTTTAGAAAATGTATTTATTAAAACTACACATTATTACTCTCATTCGTCTGAGAACCCATTTACTTCTAAAAATATTATATTCAAATGATTTTTTCAAAAAATAATATTGAATTATTTAATAAATAATGTTTTACCTTTTTAGTATTTTACAATAAATTTAGAAGGGTTATTTTTTACACCTTCCAAAGAAGACATTTTCTATCAATTTTATCGTAAAAATGAATGTTATTTTTACATCATTTGTTGTGTACAGATATAAAAGAAATGATTTTTTTATGTTTCCTATGTATGTTTAATTGATATATTTTCAAATAAAATTTTAACAATAGTGAATTTCAATTATTTGATTTGAAAAAAATTTCGAAAAAAATTATAGTTTCACAAATATAGCATTTAAATGATTCTTTTCTATTAGTCAACGAAAAAACCCCATTATTTTACTCCACCTGGTATATATTTTATTAATACCATATTTTTCATCATCTAGATGGTTTAAAATCAATTTTTTGAAGGATATAATTTAAATTCACATGCATTTTTTATTTTTTATTCCCCTTGATATATTAAATATCGTATGATATTTTAATGTATAATTTACCATTAATTTTCCATTTTATTTATCATGAATATTAATACTCCATAAAGTGTGCACACTTTTTCATTTGGTGTATACATTGATTTTTATTTGATTATTTAATGAAATAATGTTTATTTAATTTTCCAAATTCTACATTGAAATTTGATAAGGAAAATTTTTAATAATTAAATTCATTACTCGATATGAAGAATTATTTAGATCTAATATAATGGGTGGATCCTATAATTTATAAAGAGTCTCGATGCATCAATAGGTTCCGATGAGAAAAATATGTTCAAGAAATTAATTGGGATATATCAATAGTTTTAAAATACCTTTATAATAGATCTTAATAGTAGATGTTTTCATGTTAATAAGACCTGAAATCCATTAATAACCAATTAACATAATTTTGATTCATTCTTTATTATCAGTGATTTTCACATGATAAAATCTATGGATTCATATCATTATTATATTATTGATTAAATTGAATGTACTTTAATTTTATTATCTTGATATATCTATTTTTCCTTATCTAGTTATTTGAATGGAATAATTTTCCATTTATTAGATTTCAATATTTTTTATGAACTTTCTTTTATGTTTATTTATTTCATCGAAAGCATGTTCAATTATTTACTATACCATATAAAGTTATTCTCTTTGATTCTTTATTGTTTCTGATATGCTTTATATAACCTCAATGATCCTTTGAGCTCACTAATTTTTTTACCTTCCCTAGAAACCAAGAAGTGTACTGGGCATGCATTGCATGCATATGACTATTTGGATAATGTTATAAACCTAGAAAGGAAAAAAGTGAAAAAAACAATTATATTATAATTTTGGTATTATTTTTTAATTAAAGACACATTAATGTAACTAGTTTACTATGTCTACTAAACACTATGGTCCATCAGGTATTGAATCATTATAATCATACCAATATAATTTATAGTAGAAACTGACTCTTGGATTCTTGGGTTGAGTCACTACAACAAATTAATAAAACAAGATTAAAATTAATATATCAAAAATGTTATGTATGAAGGTAACATTTTTGTTAAAAATTATATTCTGATAATTATTTAGTTCCTATAACACACCATAAAAATAGTGTAGTTGAATGTAAAAAATAATATTTTTGGGGAAATTATTATAACCATTACAAATTAATTTAAAACTCCTAAATAAATATTTTTTGAATATTAAAATACAATATTATATATGCATAATTAAATTATTTCAACCCTCCATATCATGAAAATTAAATATCATATTTAGGATGGAATATATAATAATGTTTGATATTTGATGAATTTTTCATCTAATTATTATAATAATAACACTAATGATAACATAAAAATATCTAATGAAAATTAAAATGAAGTTATATTTTCATGGTATTAAAATAATATAAAATATTCTTGATTTAATAACATAATTATCGTTGTTAGATTGTTTTTTTATATTATGTTGGATGAGAATACATTACATGTGACAGATAATCATTTACATAATATTTAAGCAAAATTTATAGATTATTATAATCAGAATGATGTACTAAAAATGAAAATTTTTATGTTGATATAGATAATAATCCTTATCATATATCACTAAAAACTGATAATAAACTTCATATATATATATATTATTATATGAAATTTTAATTATATAGCATAAACATGAAATTAATTGGAGAACAATCAAGATCATAATAGTTTCATTTTATATATATTTCCAGATAATATTTCCAAATATTTAGATACTTTATAATTTTATTTTTTCTATATAAGAATTAATAAAACACAATTCATGAAAAATTGCATTTAATTTTGTAGAAACACACACAAATGAACATGTAATTTGTAGTAAATGGATATTTAGAAATAAATAAGATAATTTTATAAATTTTGTTATAAAAATTCACAGATTAGTTATGCTATGTTATTCATAATAAAAAGTAATAACATATCATAAAAAATTTTAACTACATCCATAATTAAAAAGGTATTATAATTTATGTTTTCTTACTCATCTAAAGAATTATATAAATTATATTCAAAGGATATTAATAGTTATTTTAAAAATATTTTTATTTATAGTGTACTATATTTTTGTCCTCTGCCAATATTTTAACATTAAATTTATATTAAGATTTATTTAAAAAAATAACTATTCATTTATAGAAATTTACCATCTCTAAGAGATTGATGCAAAATATTTTCTCAATTTGATTTGAAAATGGGTTTTTAAAAGAAAAATATGATCTGATATTATTTATTATGGAATTTCATAAGGATATATTGATTGTGAAATATCATATTTATGATATTTTTTTCTCTTCATATGATAATTTATATAATTTTTTATATTTAATGATATTGAAATTAATATGAGTCATTTGGTTGATTTAAATATTGTTATTTTCCTTTATAGTTTTCAATGTACATATCAAATATTTTTAATAAATCCTAATATGAAAATAAATTTATTCACTTTTTTTTATAATTTAATTTTAAATATTCAATAACAATTATGAATACATCATATATTCCAGATAATGATATATCTAGAAAATTAGGGGAAAATTGTTTTTTAGAGGTATAATTTGTAGTTTGTTATTTATAAAGGATTCTAACCTCCATTTAATGTTCCAGTTTTGTTATATTCATGATTTCAATGTATCACAATGTAATATAAGATAATGTTTTTTATAATATTCATTAATTATGTTAATGGTTCAATAAATATTCTTTTATTCTATATTAGCATTATTGTTCTGGTTTAAATGGTTATTTCAATTTTTATTTTAGTATAAGTAAAATAGATAAAAAAACATACTAGTTGAATATGTCAATTTTTCGAAGATACATTCATATCATGGATTTAAAATAAATAAATATATGTTTTTTTAATAAATATATAAAACTAAATATGTATTTTTTGGTAATTTATCATAATATTTACATATTGTGAAGATAATAATTTATGTTGACGATAATTTAAATAAGTTTCTTATTGAAATACTTGAGACCCTACTATAGAGTTAAACATAATTTCTTAGACTATTAAGAAATGTACCCCTAAAGGAGTCATAATTAATATATTTATTTAATAATTTAATATCATGTTATTAAATTGGACAAATAAAAATTATTTTTTAATAAATTATAACAAAATTTTATTAAAATGAATTAATGAGATTTTTATAAAAAAGGATTTCTTTAGTAAAAAGTATGCATTCTATTAACTATGAAATTATTATGAAATTTTAGTTATATAATAATGAAAATGAAGTTTATAAATCCTTCCATTTAATAAAATATTAATATAAATAATAATATTATGAATTTTAGAATATTATTGAGTAGAAGAAACCATTATGAAAACATTTTTTCATCTAATTAAAATTTTAAAAGAAATTTATTTTTGACCATTTTGTTGAATCATGTATCAACATGGGAGATTAAATATTAGATTTAATGGAAATCTAAATATACTTTATCATAAATATATATATTTAATCAAAATTAACATCAATTATAATAGAATCATTTTTAAAAATTAAAATATAGAAAAACATTATATCTTTTTGAAAACTATTTTTACGATAATTGTTTTGTTTTTCATAAATTTGAAAATCAACACCATTAGAAATTATAAAAGATAAAATATATTTGATACATTAAATTATTGGTATAAAATATTCAATAGTTAATCCATGATAATTTTCATTAAAATTATTTACTATGGTTTTAAATTTATACCATGAAAAAAGAAAATGAGCGAAATCATTTCAAGTAAAAACTCACCAAAAATTAAAATAATTAAAAAAATGATTTATTTTTGTTAATGTAAACCCCAAATCCCAATCCATGGTTATTTTGAGAGGTTTTTGTCATTTTCCCTGGAATAGTAACCTTATAATATTGAGAATGATATGTTATCCCTTAAAACTACACTTCCTTTAACTTATTAAATGAAAACATTGAAACCAAAAACAATGTAGCCAATAATTTGAATTTATCCATGAATATATTCCATCAATGAATCCTCTATATTTATAAATATTTTTTTCACCATTATAATTGATAAATATTTCCTTTCTTACTAGACAGCAATAGAAATATTCTGGTCTCCAATGTTATTTTTAACAACCACATTGTTTTTTTATATTAATTATATTCATGAATTATTTTTCTATCCTTAAATAATAAATTATACTAGTAATATATAAATACATAGATTAATATCTTAATAGTATTATTATATTTTATTCAAATACAACATCTATTAGGAAAAAAAACTCATTGTTTAGTTGTGGTGCATAATATTACTTACACGACACTATATATTTTGATTTCCATCATCACATTCATTGATCGATAAAAGGAAAGCATGAATAGATATATATTATATTAATGATATCATTAATATTAATCTATGATAAATTGTGTAACCTATTAGTGATATGATCAATAATTGATCACTATTAATTTAGTAATTTTTTATATTTGTACTAAGAGGATAATCTTTTATTCAAAATGTGTAATATTTTCATATAAATTAATTCATATTCATATAATTTCATAATATTATAGATCATGTTAATAATCACATAATAATATGGTTAATATTATGGTATATTGATATTAGAAAAACACCTCGTAATAGACTTTTATTAAATCCGGGCATGTTAATGTTTTGGTCATTTTAATCATCAGATCAATAATATTATGAATTTTCTTATTAATGGATACTAACAAATAATTATGGGACTGATATAATATAAATGATTATATGAAGGTGTTTCTTTTACTCTGGATTCATTTTACTTATACATTTTATTTATTAATTAATAAAACACCATTTGGTTGTTATGAATCACTAAACCATTATTGTTATCAATATAGTTGACCATAATAAAGACGAAAACACTTATTAATGGACTTTGGAAAATCATAATTTTCGATAAAAAATCCATAAAAATAACTATAGTAATGTATTAATGTATAAATTGTGAAATATAATGAATGTATACACCTTTATTTTGAATCTTTTTTAAATTATCAGAACCACAAACACCATATATTGAAAATAAGAGTAATTCCGGTTGAAAATGAAATGTTATTAACAGTATTAATGAAAATATGTTTTTATCTTATGAATTTTCTAGATATGGTAGTTATTTTATTTTGTATATGGGGCTCATGTACATTAATTGTTTTAGGAATAGGGGTAAGTTTTTTCATCTCAAATTCATCTTTTTGAGACATGTTTAGTATTGTGAAACAAATTTTCATTATGTGTTGTATGTAATGACTATTTAGATGTTATATCATAGAATTAAATTTTCCATCATTTTATAATATCAATTTTAATTCCCATTTTTAAATATATTTTTATTGAATATCAAATCAATCAATATTTTGGTGTATTTTATCTCAATTTTCATTCATTTGGATAATGTTATATTCACCATATATTTTCTTTATCATGATGTATTTATTAAAATGAAATTATTTTTTAACTAATATTTATGATTCTTAGTAGATTTTAAATATTATGTTGTTGGTCACACCCATATTCTTTTAATTCAATAGTTACCATAACAATTGTCAAGAACAATCTACTACATAGTGTAAAAATCATCCCATGTTTTCATAAATTAAAAGTGGGAATGGCTTCCGAAAAATAAAATATATCTAGATACTATCAAATGGACTAGTCACTATAAAAATGTACTTATGGTCAATATTCCCCAAAATTGGTTAGTTAATAATCAATCAAATCATCAACATGATTCATTAAAAGAAGGATAATGTTTACACACCTAGATAGAAACTCTCATGGGATATTATTAGGAATATTATTACACTATTAATGAACCATAATGAATAATTGGGATAACCATTTCCTTTCTCACCTTAAAATTTAAAAAATTGAACAGAATTATAATATTCTATTGATTAAATAACATATTGAGTTTACCCACTCTACTATAATTCTTTAATAATTGATCTTTATTTTCATTTTATGTTTACCCTAAATTATAAAATTACTACGGGTTATTTTTATAGAAAACCCCATTTTCAAATTAAATGGGGATGCATTTGATTTCTGTATTTCTCATTACCTAAATAGGCATGGGCCTGTTCAATATGAGTTTCCTTTCTGAATGTTATAAACAATATCATAGTCTATTATGGTGAATGAAATGGACTTATTTAGAATAAATTTAATACCAAAATTTATGTGGCCAATCCATGAATCAATAGGTCTCATGGGAGAAAAATGGATCCATTTTTTTGTATACCACTCTCTATAATAGTACAATGTATTGCTACAAGGCCTTGAATGTAACATTTCGTGTCATACAATATAATTTCCATCATAATGAAAACAATTATTATTAATATATATCTTTTCATTTTTGACCATACATATTGAATTAATTAATCATTATTTTATTTTTTATTTTTTGAGAATTTATTCCTCCCTTGTCACATAGTCCATATATATGTTAATATAGCTTCTGTTGAATATTTCATGATTCAATGGTTCTATGCCTATCATTATTTTTTAGGAAAACAATTGGGGAATTAAATATAATTTTCAATGATATGAATGAAGGGATAATAATTTTCTCAGAATATGGTCATATTTTACCTTATGATTCCAAATGTTAAATGTTTATTCCTCCAAGAATAACAAGTTGTTGTATGATGTGATAAATGATGTATACTATAAAAATATTATAACATAACTATAGAATATATGTTTTTTTATTTGATGATGTAATATTTGGTTTCTACTTATGTTTATATGAATCCATTAGGGATTCCTTTAGACTAAAGAAAGTTAAATAAAACAAGTTAAATTAAAATCACTCAATATTTCATGAGAAACACTATGAAAAATAATTGGAACTTTCACTTAATATTCATTATATCAAGATAATTATATCAATTCAATTGTAAAAATATGGATATTGATGGATCGAGCCTGAATCATATCGACACCTATAGTATATATATTTATGTTCCACAAAAAAATTCAATGAAAATAGAAATGAGGATAATAATATCATAAGACTCTTAGAGATGTTGACATATCTTATGAAAATAACAATTCACACCAACATAAAAATTGTTTTTTCTCCACCACATGATCTTACTATGATGGATTTGTTTATGTGACAACAACGACATATATTCATTTGGACTATTAATACCTCTATACCGGAAAAAATGGATCATGTACCTTTATAATATCATTCCAACAATGGTATGTATTTAATTAGAAAAGGTGTCTAGGGATGAATATATTTTATACGATAGTGAAGAAAAATGGTTGTTTCTAATTAAACACACTAGAGAGGATGGTCTAGTAAAATCTATGGATTAGGAATGTATAATACGAATAGTGTTTGTACCCATGGTAAAAAAATCATTGATGTTTTTAAAATGAGTTTCATGTACATTATCCAAATCTTTAATTGGTGTTCTACATTGAACTCATTAATGATTTAATACATATAATGATATTTAATTATATAATAGTACTAGTTGTGTTCATGGAGTTAATTAAACCACAGTATTAATTATGTGAAAAGTCATTTATACACTATTATTTTTCCCCATTTAGAACCATTCTTTAATTCTTGAAATAATATAGTTGGGTCTATGAAGATGTGCAATAATTATTGGAAATAAATTTCCTTACTATATGGAATATGTTTCCATTAGAAAAATTTTATTATGTATTTTATTAATGTTCTGGAGGATGTAATTTTAATAAACCTATATTATCTTAGGTTTTAATAAATTAATTGTGAAGAATGATTTTATATTGAATATGTCATTTTGAAAAGGTTATAAGAACTATGAATTTATTGTAATTTTGTAGTGACTGACTAATTCTCATGCCATATTTATGGATATGATGAATACAATGTTCTTAGATTAACTTGATTATTTCTATTTATTTTATTTGGTAACATCATTATATACACTAAATGATATTAAATGAATTATATCAATATTTAAATACTACATGAGACCCTAAATATAAAGGAATTATAATTTAAATATAGAATTTATGAATTTTATATCAATAAAACTTATTTTCATGGACACATTTTCACCATTGATAGAATATATAATAACCCATCAATGATAATGTTAGTCAAATAATGGCCTACAATGACAACCATGATAGATATATGACATTTCATGATGTCTGTAAGTCACTATTTGTCATTTTTTTACTATATTTCCTGGTTGGATGGATGATTGACCAATTTAGCTAGTAAAGTGGTTATATTCATGTGGTCAAGGAAATGTGAAGAATGATATGAAGATAAAATGAGTGAAAATTTTAATGAAATATTATTAACACTGCCATCCGAATTGAAGGATTATTAATATATAATGATGCATCAATGAATGTATATTAATTGTTCTATATGGATAATGATATGTCAATTTACTGAGCATCATGGAAAATGAACATCCATGAATTTAAATATCCAAATAATTCCATAGATATATGAAACATATTAGTTATATTTAAAATTTATAGAAACAAACTATATGGATAAATATTGGAAATTAATATAGTGTAATTTCTTTATAAATATCAACATTTTGAAGGATCTTAACAAGAAATAAATTATATAATTAGATTAACTAATGGACTTCTATTACTCGACACACTTCCTCGAGGAATGGTAAAAATGGTGGTTGAAGTATTGAGTTGTTGGGACCATAGTATTCTGACCCTGATTAGTATTAAAAAGGATCCTATATATAAATATCATGCAATGATATATATATATATATATATGATAATTTCTTGTATAAATTTATAATGTGAATCCATTTTCAAGAAATTTTCAATCCCTACAAACATGAAAATATAATAATGTAGGAAAAGGATGAAGACAACATAGAAAGTAATTTTAAATTATAATATTATTGGAAAAAATTGGAATTTATTTATTGTGATGGATTTTTTAAATTTGTAAAGAGAATACATGTTCTGTTCATACCATATTAATATAGTGACTTCAAGATAAATCACATTGATCAAATTTCTAAATATTCACTAGTATCATAAAAAATATATGGATTCAAAAGAATTTTTTTGTTGAAATCATATGAAGAAGAAAATAGTAGACAATTTGTTCAAAAGCATAGTATAACAACATGTGAAAGAAGAAAGGTAAAATGTTCAGTGATTCCAGACACCTCTACCTATACCTATATGTATGTGGGAAAATATTACAATGGAGATTTTAACATGACTCCCAATGTATCTATTAAATAATTAATATATATGTTTCATCATTGAATGTCTTACTATGTCTCATAATTTCATAGTGATAGGAGAATATCTACCTTGTTTGAGTCTTTCCGGGATCAATCTTAAAGAAATCATACATGTTCTTGGGGAGACCAAATTGATTGTATCTTACCATGAACCTCAATTTATATCAAAATTCTATAATACTCTTCATCGTGATATTAACACATATATATAGTTAATCCCCACAAATCACCCTTATACTTATGGGTAGTATAAAAGCACTCCTCTAACATTGGATGTCATGGTAAGGCCATGTTATCTTGACAATAATGGTTCGTGTGTTTAATATCTATATCTGGGGGAATTTTGATTCAATAATAGTATCTATTTGAGAATATAGTTGAAAAAAAAAATTCATTGTCTGAGATTTTTTTTCTTATTAAAATATATTGTGAATAAATTGTAGAAATAATGTTATTTGGACAAGAGAATGTAGTGAAGGTGACTATTAAATTACTAACTATTGAGGATCACACTAATTAATCAAGGAGATGAAAAGATACCTATTCAAATAAGAGAATGAAATACCAATATTTTCAAATTGGGGATAAGTTATTGTTGATGTTTTCAGTATTAATGTGTGTTATAATATTTGGAAATAGGGATGTTATGCCCTATGTATATTGGTAGATTTGATATACTGTAATGAATTGGGTATATATCATACTGATTGTCCATTTCTGTTAACCATTATATTATAAGTGATGTCATTAAATATTATTTATTATAGAGACATGTTCCATATGTAATGAATTGTACCACAAAATGGTAATCAAATTATATCATGACATGTCTTATAACGAATGACCTATTAGGATTCTTAACACCAAATAATATCTATTGTAGAATTAATAATGTGATTGGTGAAAGTATTTTGGATGAATCAGAAACAAGAAATGGTAACCAAAAATTATTATGTATCCATGATGGTGGAACGCTGATTTTTTTTCAATACATGATATACACAATAATTACAAGGATGGAATTATTTAAGGGGTAAAATATAATACTTGACACCTTCATGAAGAATCTAAACAACACATCCTGAGTTATCTATAAATACACACTTTAAATATCTTTTATTAGTTATTTTGAAACATAGTTTTATTTATTATTTAAAATTAAGTGATCTGATATTAATTTCAATTCATCCTTTCATAATTTTCAAAGTATTAATTTTAGATCTTTTTAAGAAAATTTTGGTTTTTAGTCAACATTACATTTTTACAGAAACATTTAATTCATAGGACAATATAATTATATAAGGAGGAGCTATATTCTTAATAAATTCTATTTAATAAATTGTTAATTTATTTACAAATATTATTAATTTTATAATATTTTTTATTAATATTATTCGTATGGATTTTTTTTAAATAAATAAAATTTTTCGTAAAAAAATGCATTCAATACATTTTTTCAATTACGTATTTTTTATATCTCCTTGAAACTCAAATATAATTTATCATTAATAATAAATCCATTTGGGTAACTAAAACTAGTATTTATTATACTTTTCTCTAATGTGATAATTTAAAGCATAAAAACATTATTATTGTAATTAATATTTTAATGTGATTAAGTGTGTTTAATTTTTAAATTAACCATTCTAACCCATATGAATTTTGATTTTATAATTTTTTTACATTTTAAATAAAATTTACCAGATTATTTGAGAGGTCTGATCTTAATCTATAGAATTAAAATTAATTTCAAATGTTATAAATTAATTATTATGTTAAATGTGTCCTTTGTTAAATGATAACATTTATATATAAAACCATTAAGAACCACATATTAGATAAAAAATTAAGTTTTGTGGTTTTCTTCACCAATTACTAACTATCCCCACACCATTATTACTTTTATTTTCAATTTACCCAAAATTATTAATCATACACTATTGAAAATGTAAGGGTTACAACAAAAATGACACTTCCCTTAACTGATAAAATTCTAACTCTCCCACATCTTCAATATTAATGTATCTTTCATTTTTATCCTTGAATGGTTTTTGAATTTCCTCTTAAAATAGAAAAATACATCTTTTAAATGGTATTTGTAACCATTATTTTCATAAGTCCTTTTTTCAAGGAGGATGCCAAATAAAAATTAAATTCATTGACATGAGTATTATTATGTACATATTATTTCATAGTAATTAACAATTTATGTATTTTTTCATGATAAAAAATATAATTATATTTGAATATTTTATATTCTATATAGTTACTATGTTATGGGTATTATATTTTTATTCATATACAAATTACTTTTTGAAAAAAAATTCATTATGTGTGTTGTGCGGACTACCACCTCAATGAAATAAAATTTTTCCCTTTTTATTACCCAATTACAAGTATAGATATAATGATGGTATTAATGTATAAATATTATTTTAATGATATAGTTAGGGTTATTTTATACCAAAATAGATAAAATATTAAAGATGTGATATAAAATCGATCATCATAATTCACCCATTTAATGTATCAATACTTCAAGGATTATCATTTATTCCCATTATATAATATTTTACATATCTATCTCATTATGTTCTAAATAATTTATATTATTGTACATAAAAATAATGAACAATAATTACAAAAATTATTCATCAGTTATAATGACTTTAAAAAATTTAAACAAACTATTATTAATTATATCAGAGTATGTTAATATTTCAGTCATCTTAACCACTATATTGAACAACAATATTAATATATATCATTGACGAATACCAGAAAAAATGACTATTATAATTTAATATAAATATTAAAATAATGTTTTTTTCATCTGGAAGGATTATATCTATTTTTAATACAATAATTCATTAAACACACTTCGATAATCCAGAATCCTAGAAATGTTCTTATTATTGATATTATATTCAATGATAGATACTAAAAAGACCATGAATGGATTTAGAAACATCATAAATAGGAATGAAAAATCCCTAATAATAACAATATTTACTTAGTGAAAGTGATAACTTTGTATGTGAATGATTGTAAACACAGCTATTAGAAAACTAATACATATGTTAAAACCCATGAACACATAATTTTTAATATAAGAATAATACATATAGAAAATTCCTATTTATGTAGTGTATGAATGTTAAATGTTATGATTGAGGTTCCAAATTAAATGATTCAGGTAACTGTGATTAGGGTACATAATGTTAATGCACGTTTTTTGATGTCGATATAGAAGGTATGGTATTTATGTCAAATTCCTCTTTGTGAGGAATGTTTCATATTATGAATAAAATTCTATTTATGGGGACAATATTATAACTACTTAGGCTTTAATATAATTTAATTTCTTAAAAAAATTGTATTATATTATATATTTTAATCTGACCTTATATTCTCTTGATTCACATCTTTCAAAATCTATAGTAAAATTAATTCCTTTTAATGGAGGAAAAATAATATTATGGCTTAAAAATTAAATATTTTTAATCATTTTCAAAGAAATTAATCTGTATCTAGATATTAGAATGTTGATTTGGTTGTTGAAGAGTTTAAATTAGCAGTAATAACCCTAAAAGGGTTAGTTGTGAAATTAATCAATCATCACAGTGATGCGTAATGAGTGGAACTATCACTATACACATGGATAGGATGTCTTGAGGAAATTATTGGGAATAAGAACATAATATTAATGAACCATGATTATAATTTTTTACCATTTCATTTTTCTACTACAAATGAAAACTATTTTACCCAATTATTTTTTTCTTTGTATAACCCATTAGATTGGAAGTTCCCAATCTATTATATTTCACTATTAAGTTTATTTCCTGTTATATTTATGATACCACATAGAATCTTTTTTCATTAAGGGATATTATCCTAAAAATACAGCTTGTTCAATTGATTGAGGATGTATTTTATTTTTTAATTATCATTGTACAGATAATGATCTATATTTTCAGAAAGATGTTCTGTTATAAATGTTATAAAATCTAATGTCAATTCATATGGGGAATGAATTTGAAATAATTGGGTGATGAGTGGATCCATATATATATATATATATATATCATTTGTGTTTTGACAGGACTCATGAGAAAACGAATGTTGAGTTTTGGTATATACCAATCCCTATAATTCGAGAGTTTTTCGCCACATGGTCATAATGTTTTTTTTCTGGAATTATACATTCCATTAGTATGAGATCATGGATTCTGAGTGTATATGATTTCATTTTTTAATTAACATATCATTCCCTTAGTTCTAGTTTATTAAGTATTCATGTAGTTCATTTATTCCTAACATTCACATATTTCATGTTTATGCAATGAGATCTTTAAATGAATTCTACACTTTACCAAGTATATGAGATCACCATTATTTTTCAATTCCCCATGAAATATAAAGTAAATATATGTATAATTTTCAATGAAATAAATAATGGATTAATCATGTTGCAATAATTTATTTTTATATGATAATTTTTCAGTTGTTATGTATCTAGTAATCTCAGACTACTATGATGTTTGATTCAATTAGAACTCTTTTATTTTATACCAATAAATTAATATAACTATAATATTTGGAATTTTGGAGTTTCGGATGTTATACCTCTGGTATGTGATAATCCATCATTCATTTCAACTTCATATATCCCTTCCCAATATTCATAAATAAACCATCATAAATTAGTAAAATGATTTATTAGATACCATATTCCAATGTGAAAACATTTTATTTGAATAAGTTCCTACTAATGATCTATTGGATGATATTTTTGGTAAATATCTAGATATATCTATGTTTGAGAAATGTAACACCCCATGTTTCTATGGTACACTACTCTTTTAATAATTCAATAGCGTGTGTTGTACGCAACATCGAGTTATAACACACCACAACCAATCAAACTAGCCATTATGAATAGTAAGACCCACTTTTTGAAATTTATAAATTTTATTTTTCAAAATGGACTTAATTTTTGTATTTGTAATGTTTAAATTATTATAGGGAGATTTTTTGGTATTTTTCTGAAAAACATCAATTTTTGATGAATAATGAAACCAATAAGTGGTAGTTAAAAACACTAAATCTTCATAAAACTTAATTTTACCGCTTCTGTGAGTGGAATTTCAAAAATCTGAGTGACACAGTTAATATCATTGAGTAATGTGTGGTTCAATGAGTTGAAAATAATTTTTGGTGAATAGTAACATTTTACTTTTATTTACCACGGTTAAAAGAAATATGGTAATTAAGGGTAAAAATGATATTAATATTACCCTAACACATGTCCTAATTTAATTGAAAAAGTGTATCGAGGCCAAAAACAACCTTAGGAATAAAATATTATCATTTAGGTCCACTTGGATTAGATTAGGACATTTATTATTATTTAATTCAAAGAAGAGTTAAAAGAGTTAAATTTGGGTTTATTTACTAAAACATTTTTTACATATGGTTAAACATAAGATAAATTAGATTGTAAATATTCATTAGATAGATAAAATAATTTCCTACATAATTATATTTTATTTATAATTTTAAGACATTAAATAATTTAATTTTTACACTTGGGGGTCGCTTGGAGGTATATAGTAAGATTATTAAATATATAATATAAAAACATATTGTGACATGGTATGTGTCAAACTAATTAACTAAGAGTTAAAACTAAAAGATAAGGTTAATATAATGACCCAAACCTGTCTAAATTCTATTGGTTGAGTGGTTTTCGACCCATCCCCACCTTATCCTTTAAATAATCCACTTTTGAGCTATTAGAAACGTAATATGAATTTATTATAAAATAACATTTCTAGCTTTTCCAAAGGTTACCCTCACCCCTCTTATAATAGGTAACTCCCCATTATCATTAATTCACACCATCAAATCCATTTGGATTGGCCAAACTCTGCCCAAATAATCTCTCAACTTCCCTCACTTCATTCTAGAGGCATTCCTTTAGTCATAAATCCAACCTAAGGATACCTTTTGACCAAATCAAAAGGAAGTACTTGAAGGAGAGGTAATGATTTCACCACACCTTTTCAAGTTCCTTTCTTCTTCCACTTCTTATTTCTTTGTTATTCCCATTCTAAAATAATGAATCCAGTATATCCTATATACATTAATATTATTATAAATATGGTACAGCCATATTCAGTATTCTATCCATCATTTGAATGATATGTCACCATACGTGCGTACGTACAGCTTACCGTCTTCACGTTCTGGTGTAATTGTTATTCAATATATTATTATTTGGATGGGTATAATAATGATTTTTAATTCATGTAAATAATAAATATAACACGATGTTGATTTTTTATATATGATATACTATCCAATTATATATTATTTTAATATCAAAAGAATGATATTGTCGCTAATGCGTACATACGGACTACCATCTCCGCGAACGCGATTTGAATCATTCTCCATCGTATCCATTCAAGTATAATTATCATTTGATGATTTCAAAATAATGATTAATGACTTGATATAAATCTGGATATGAATAAGATACAACCTATCCATGAAAAACACGGTTTATGTAACAAAACATATAAAAGAAAATGAGTAAGTTAACACCCAAAAAAACAATAATTCTAAAATATTATTAACAAATAAATGTTAAAAGATCATATATGATATCATATTAATATATACGATTCTTGTATAATTTAATACCAATTAATTCACCATTATACATGAGGTTACCCTACCCCAACCAAGGAAAAGCAAAAGATAAGGATTTATTTCGCAATCTCTTCATTATCAGAGGTTGTTTTTACGTAAAAATCTACCGGGACTTCTTTATCATCCACATACATGTTTCTTGAAAATGTATTTAAAAGAATTTATACTATTTACTAGAATATGGGTTAAAGTCATTTATACCCTTGTTGACTTTTATAAGTGGTTTATAATGAAATATTTCTGTAATCCAAACAATGTCGTTTTTAATCTTTTTGAAAAATTTAAGGTAAGAATGTTTTTTTAACTTATATGGTAGGTGCGGCGATTTTCTGCCATTATAAAATTTTCAAAGCTTCCCTTACATTATTATAAGAATATTTTCAGAGGAAATGTTCTATTTTATAGATATATGACTCTTAATTGATATCAAAATAGAAAGAGATATTTCTCTAAAAAGAGTTTTGATTTCATTTATCTCAACATCCTTTGGTGGATTTTACGCTTATTTGAAGTTGATTTTTCATGATACAAAACATCAATATTGTATTGAAGGTTTTGTGATATGTTTGACTGTGGATGTGTTAATTTTATACCATTCATGTTTTATGGATGATGTATTTACATTTTGTATGCTTGTTTTAATATGAATGTTTATGTTATGTTTGAACCTTTTCATATGGGAATGCATCAGACTTAATATGTGACGGGTGGAGCCCACTATAGCTCATTGATGCATCGGTAGGTCTCATGAGACAAATTAGTGTCTTGGCACAAGGCCTTGACAAAATATTATTTGTAGTATTGGAACGAGGCCTTGGCTATGTGGTTATGATATTCTGGAATTACACATTCCATCATTATGAATGTGGTTATAGATATTTCATGTGAATATTCGATTAGTAGAATATCCATGTGAATTAGTAAATGGAATTAGTAAATTTTATTTTTTCCATACTATGTTGATGTTCATGTTTAAAAGTCTTTTGTTTTAGTTATACATTTCCTTAAATGTTTATTCTTATTTATGGAAGTTTCTACTATATTGTTATCCTTATTGGGAATTTGAGCTCACCACTTTTCTATGTTTTATTTTTCCAAGGATGTGAAAAAGTAAATTATGAATGACCTGTAGGGATATTATGAGGGGATAACAGTGTAGACTATGGAGACTATGTTGTTTTAGTTTTCATTTTTATGATGTAATGTCAAACTTATTGAATATATCTATTGTTTCCAAGGCTACTAAACTAATCGGTCTTTCAAGATTTGATCTTTCTTGTGATCATGCCAATGTTATTTAATAATGCACTGACTCTAGGTAACTGGGGTTGGGGCGTTACAGTTGGTATCAGTGGAAGTTTAGTACAATCCTTGGAAGATAGATTTAGATAAACTCTGATTATATCACATAGACCTAAGATGGAATTTGAGGATTATTATAGAAGAACTTCCTCGAATTTTGGTATTGTAGAGATTTGGTGAGTTTTCTGAGAAATACAGCCCTGTATGGATACGATAATAGAGAGGCGACTCTGGAATAGATGTACCTAGGGGTAAAACCAGAAAAAAACCGCTTTGAGCTAGACTCGAATGGGAATTGGTGCACGACAATGGGCCTTGCTTCACTCTTGGTTACGACACTCCCAAGCGATATGCTTAGGATTACACTAATTTTCTTTACAATTCATTATAAAGAGTTTATGAGTATATACTTCCTCAAAGAAAATTTTTATGATTATGGATTATATCCATTAATAGTTCAATTTATGTTAAGGGTTTTATAAGTATGGAATTATGTATTTTGATTCATAAACTGATCTAGTTTATGCCATTGTTTAGAAATGGTGCCTAGTGGATGAAATGGAAACTTTATCAATGAACGCACTCCATGTAGGGATTTCCCTCCTTCAGAAGATAATTATAGTGGAGCAGGTGATGCAACTGGTTCTGATTAACTAATCCCCATACTCAGACAACTCACTCAGGTTATGAATAATAATCATACCCGTACGGAGTACCCTTGATCCACAGCATGGAGGATCAATGTTACATCACTTCATGAGGCAACAACCACCAAAATTCAATGGGAGTAAAAATCCATTGGTAGCTGAGCAATGGATAAGTTCCCTAGAGAAAATATTTCAGGCATTGGGAAGTAGTGAAAGAAAAAAATTTATCATGGTAGTTTACCGCCTCACTAGAGATGCGGATCAATGGAAGTCATTGATTCAAAACACGAAGTAAAATGATGACGTATAAAATATAAACTGGAGGGAGTTCAAAGATATATTTTTAGAAAAATACTTTCCCCGTGACCATCGAGCAGATATGGAAAGGTAATTTTTGTGTCTGAGACAAAAGGAGGGTGAAAATGTCGCAAAGAATGAGGATAGCTTTACAAGGTTTGCAAGGTATTCTGGAGATTATATACATAACCCAATAAGTAAGATTGATCGTTTCGTTGATTGGTTAAAACCATTTCTCCAACAATAATTAGTCTCACAACCCTTCTCGTCATACGAATATATTTTCCCTTGTGCTATCAAGACAGAGAATGAATTCTCTAAGTCATATTACTTTAATGCAAACCAAGAGATGAAGAGATCTGCTGATCAATCTGGGAATGGAAAAAAGGGAAGAATTGAATGGTTTAATATCCATCCTGTGGTAAATGTGGTAAGAAACTCCCTTGTAGTTTCATGAAGGGAAGGGGTGTCTGTTACAAGTGTGGTGAAAAAGGCCACCATGCTCGTGGTTGTAAAGGGAAGAAGGAAGCTACTGATGTTTAGTGATACAATTGCAGGGATATGGGAAATTATACAAATGAATGTCCTAAGAATCAGGGGAACTTACCTCAGAAAATACCAAGGGATCAAAGCCATGCTTATGTTATCACTACTGCTGAGGTAGAAGCTCCAAAAGACATGGTGGCAGGTAATTTAATGGTTTCTTCAAGTTTAGCAGATGCATTATTTGATTCTGGATGATCTCATTGTTTCATATCTTCCCATATTGCTATGAAAATTAGATATTTCCAATTTGATTTAACAAGGAAGTTTTTAGTTAAAAATTCTAAGGAAAGTATAATTGCAACAATGTTTTGTGAATTAGTCCCCATTAGAGCACATAAATGTTCTTTGTCCACTGATCTAATCGACATACCTATGATTGATTTTGATATAATCCTCGTTATGGATTGGCATTCGGACCATGATGAAAATATTTTTTGTCAGAAGGAGGTTATGTTTCTTGATGATGATGATAAGAAACACCTTTTCTTTAGAGCAGAATCGTCACCACCTAATTGTTATCTAGATCCACCCCTAGTAGCTCAAATAAATTCAATTATTGGGGAGGAAGAGGATGAAATTACCGTGGTTGGGGAATGAAACGTTCAAATAGAGGATGTACTTATTGTGAAAGAATATGTAGATGTGTTTCCGAAAGATTTACCTAGACCTCCTCCAGAACGAGAAGTTGAGTTTTCCAATGATTTAATTCCTGGATCAAGTCCTATATGGAAGACCCCTTATAGAATGTCCATTGTAGAATTAGTTGAACTAAGGAAAACTAGAGGAATTGGGTAATAAGGGATTTATTCTCCCTAGTGTTTCTCCACGGGGAGCCCCTGTTCTTTTTGTTAAAAATAAAGATGGATCTATGAGGTTATGTATCGACTATAGGAATATCAAAGCTATAAAAATAAAGAACAAGTATCCTGTACCTCACATTGATGATTTATTTGACTAACTGCATGGAGATCAATACGTTTTAAGGATTGACCATCGAACTGGATACCATTAGTTGTGGGTGAATAAGGAAGACATTCTGAAGAAAGCATTTCGAACCTAGTACGGTCATTATGAGTTTACAGTAATGCCTTTTGGATTGACTAATGCATCCTCAATATTCGTGGATCTGATTAATATAGTTTTAAAAGAATATCTTGATGAATTTGTGGTGGTATTTATTGATGATATCTTGGTATACTCCAAAAGCTACGAAGATCATGAAAATCACTTGCACATTATCCTGAAGACTCTGAGAAGACATGAATTATATGGGACGTTTAGCAAGTGTGAATTCTGGCTTCAGGAGATTTATTTTCTTGGCCATATTGTCTCTAAATATATAATCTATGTTGATCCTTCTAAGACCAAGGAAATCCATGATTGGCCAGCACCTACGAGTATAACAGAGGTACGCAGTTTTATTGTTTTGACTAATTATTATCAACGTTTCGTCTAGAATTTTTCCTGATAGGAAAACACATTAACGAAGATCACATGTAAAGGGGTTACATTTTTTTGGAAAAAAGAGTGTGAATAATGTTTCTAAGAACTGAAGAGAAGATTAGTCAATGCTCTTATATTGACTCTACCATCAGGGAATGAGGGGTTCATAATTTATAGTGATGCATCAAAGAAAGGACTTGGTTGTGTCCTTATGCAGAATGATAATGTTATTACCTATTCATCGCAACAGTTGAAAATTCATGAAAAAAACTATCCTACACATGATCTCGAGTTAGAAAATGTGATATTTTCTTTGATGATATGGAGGCACTACCTCTATGGTGAAAATTGTGAGATTTATACTGATCACAAGAGATTGAATTATATTTTATCACAAAAAGAACTCAACATGAGGAAATGGAGAAGGCTTGAATTACTCATGGATTATGATTGTACGATACACTACCACTCGGGGAAAGAAATCAAGGTGGAAGATGCTTTGAGCAGAAAAGACCATGGATTTTTGAACAATATGTGAATTGAAAGGGATCCAATTTTCATAGATCTAGTGAAGATGGACATGGGAATAACCACGGAAGGTGAGACATCACTGCTTTTTCAAATGTTTTCCAATCCATTTTTACTATAAAGTATTAAGAGTTCTCTGACTGATGATAATGATTTTCAAAAGATGATTAATGCTATGAATGATGGGAGATTGATAGACTTTGTGTATGAGGATGGAATTTTGAAATTTGGGAAGAGGATTTGTGTTCCCGATATACCTGATCTAAAAAGGCAATTGCTGGATGGTGCTCATAGTTGCAATTTCTCTATAAACCCTAGGATCACCAAAATGTATAGATACTTGAAGGAACATTTAAGGTGGGACAATATGAAAAAGGATATTACTGATTTTGTGTCAATATGTATGGTTTCTCAACAAGTGAAAGCTGGAAGGAAACAACCTTGTGGAGTATTGCAACCTCTTCCCATACAAGAGTGGAAATGGGATAATATCACGATGGATTTTGTCATGGGACTACCAAAGGCTCCTAGAAGGAGCGATGCAATATGGTTTTTTGTTGATCGTCTTACCATGTAAGCACATTTTTTTCTATAAGAGATGATCTACCACTGGATAGTCTAGAAAGACTATATATTGATGAATTTGTGAGACTTCATGGAGTACCCCTATCGATTGTTTCTGATCGTGATCCCCATTTTACTTCAAGATTCTGGAAAAGTCTTCAAAAAGCCTTGGATACTGAACTTTATTTGAGGACTTCCTACCACCCTCAAACACATGGACAATCATAACGAACTATTCAAAACATAGAAGACATGTTGAGAACGTTCTCACTTCACTTTCCAGGTATGTGGGATCAATATATACCTCTGGTCGAATTTTCCTTTAACAATAGCTTCTATTTGAGTATCAGATGGCACCATATGAAGCATTATACAGAAAGAATATTGCACACCAACCTGTTGGGATAACGTTGGATAAAGAAAACTTGTAGGCCCAGAACTTATGGAGGAAACAATGGAAAACGTGAAGGTAATCCAAAACCATATCAAAGCAGCTCAAAGTAGGCAGACGAGCTATGCCGATAATCCAATGAAGGATTTGAAATTTCAAGTCAGTGATCATGTTTTCTTGAAGGTATCTCCATGGAAGGGAGTCATACGTTTTTGTAAGAAAGGTAAATTGACTCCCAGGTATATCAGACCATTCAAAATTATAGAACTAATTGGTGATGTAGCTTACTGTTTGGCAATGCTGCCAAGTCTCTCAAAAGTTCCCGATGTGTTCAGCATATCACTGTTGAGGAAATACATGCCTGACCCAACGCATGTACTCACCTATGAGGAATTATAATTGGAACGTGATCTATCTCATTGTGAAGAGCCCATCAAGATTCATGATATAAGAGAACAAGTACTGGGAAACATGACGACTCTTCTGGTAAATGTCTTGTGGAGAAACCAAAAGATGGAAGAGGAAACGTGGGAACCCGAGGAACTTATGATGAAAAACCTCCTGAGTCTTTTCATGTGGTAGTATTCTAGAAATTTTGGGGATGAAAATACTTGAAAAAGTGGAGAATGTAACACCCCATGTTTCTACAATACAATTCTCTTTGAATAATGCAATAGCGGGTGTTGTACGCAACATCGAGTTCTAACACACCACAACCAATCAAACTAGCCGTTATGAATAGGAATACCAACTATTTGAAATTTATAATTTTTATTTTTCAAAAAGGACTACATTTTATGATTCAGAATATTGAAATTATCCAAGGGTGAATATTTGGTATTTTTCTAAAAAACATCATTTTTTGATTAATAGTGAAACCACTAAGTGGTAGTTAAAAAAACTGAATTTTTCATAAAACATAATTTTACCACTTCTGTGAGTGGAATTTAAAAAATCCAAGAGACACGGTTAATATCAAGGTTTAAAATGTGGTTCAATGAGATGAAATTTTTTTTGGTGAATAGTAACTTTTTACTTTTATGTACCACGATTAAAAGTAAATAGGGTAATTAAGGGTAAAAATGAAATTAATATTACACTAACACATGTCCTAATTCTATTGGACAACTATATCTAGACCAAAAACAACCTTAGGAATAAAATATTATCATTTAGGTCCACTTGGATTAGATTAGGAAATTTATTATTATTTAATTCAATGAAGAGTTAAAAGAGATAAAATTAAGGTTTATTTACTATAAAATTTTTTATATAGGGTTACACATAAGATAAATTCGATTATAAATATTCATTAAAAATATAATAATATTTCCTACATAATTATATTTTATTTATAATTTTTAGACATTAAATAAATTAATTTATTTATGACACAATGATGATGTAGTAATTACCATAGTAGTGAACAATTAAAATACTTGATATTATAAATACCAATGAAAATATAATTTGAGACTTTTTATGAATGAAACTAATTTTCTAGGTTAATATGACATGTTAGGATTGATTTAATTATCTTTTTTTGAAGTAATCATTCAGTTATGATTTTCACAAAAATCAATTTTCCAAATAGTGTAAAAATTGGAATAAAAGAGTTTTTAAAACAAATATTATATTATTAATTGATATTCAATTCCTAAAAATCTATGGTTCGGCCAATAGGCTTATATAATGATTGGTGTATCACTAATGGACCACTTGGGGGTCACTTTGAGGTATATAATATGTTTATTAACTATATAATATAAAAATACAAAGTGACATTGTAAGTGTCAAACTAATTAACTAAGAGTTAAAAATAAAAGATAAGGTTAATATGATGACCAAACCTGTATAAATTATATTAGTTTAGTGGTTTTCGACCCATCCCCACCTTAGAATTTAAATAATCCACTTTTGATCCATTAGATACCGAATATGAATTTATTATAAAATAATATTTCTTGCTTTTCTAAAGGTGCCCCTCACCCCTCTTATAAAAGGGCAATCCCCGTTCTCATTAATTAACACCTTCAAAGCCATTTGGATCAGCCAATATCTACCCAAATAGTCTCTCATATTCCCTCACTTCATCCTAGAGGAATTCCTTTAGTCAGAAAGCCATCCTAAGGATCCGTTTTGATCAAATCAAAAGGAAGAACCCAAAGAAGAGGTAATGATTTCACCACCCCTTTTGAAGTTCCTTTCTTCATCTACTTCTTCTTTATTTGTTATTCCAATTCTAAAATAATGAATTAATTTTCTCCTATATAATTTATTCCTATTATAAATATATTACAACCATATTCAGTATACTATCCATCCTTTGAATGACAAGTCACCATACGTGTGTACGTACGGCTTACCGTCTCCACGTCTTGGTGTAATTGTTATTCAATATATTATTATTTGGATGGTTATATTAATGATTTTCAATTCATGTAAATAATAAATATAACATTATAATGATTCAGTATATATGATATACCATCGAATTATATATTATTTTAATATCAAAAGAATGATATTGTCCCTCGTGCGTACGTACGGACTACCCTCTCCATGAACGCGATGAGAATCATTCTACATCGTATCCATTCATGTATAATTATCATTTGATGATTTCAAAATAATATTTACGGAATTTATATTATTCTGTATATGAATAATATAAATCATATCCATGAAAAACATGGATTATGTATCAAAAAATATAAAAGAAAATGAGTAAGTTAACACCTGAAACAACAATAATTATAAAATATTATTAACAAAGAAATGTTAAAAGATCATATATGATATCATATTAATATATATGATTCATGTATAATTTAATAACAATTATATCACCATTATACCGGAGGTTAACCTAGCCCAACCAAATATTTGTACAAGGTAAGGGTTTATTTTTCAATCTCTTCATTATCCGAGGTTGTTTATTTGTAATAATCTACTGGGACTTCTTTATCATCCACATCCATGTTTCTTAAAAATGTATTTCAAAACATTTTTACTATTTACTATAATATGGGTTAAAATATGTTATAACCTTGTTGACTTTTATAAGTGGTTTATAAAGGAATCTTTCCGTCCTTTTCCAAACAAGGTCCTTCATAACCTTTTCGACAAAATTAAGGTAAGAATGTTTTTTAACATATACAGAGGGTGTGACAATTTTCCGCCGTTAATAAATCTTTAAAGATTCCCTTAAAATATAATAAGAATATTTTGAAAAGAAATTCTTTATTTTATAGATATATTACTATTAAATGATTTCCAAATAGAAAGTGATATTTCTCTAAAAGGAGTTTTGATTTCATCTATGTCAACATCCTTTGATGGATTTTATGCTTATTTGAAGATTATTTATTATGATACAAAACTTATATTTTGTATTGATGGTTTTGGGATATGTTTGACCGTGGATGTGTTATTTCTATACCATTCATGGTTTATGGATTAAGTCTTTATATTTTGTATTCTAGTTTTAATACGAATGTTTATGTTATGTTTAAACATTTTTATATTGGAATGCATTGCACTTAATATGTGACAGGTGGAGCCAGCTATAGCTCCTCAATGCATCGGTAGGTCTCATGAGAAAAACTAGTGTCCTGGAACAAGGCCTTGACAAAATCATATTTGTAGTCTTGGTACGAGGCCTTGGCTATGTGGTTATGATAGTCCGGCATTATGCATTCCATCATTATGAAAGTGGTTATTGATATTGCATGTGAATATTCGATTAGTAGAATATCCATGTGAATAATTAAATGGCATTATTTCATTTTATTTTCGGCATACTATGTTGAAGTTCATGTTTAAAAGGATTTTATTTTAGTTATACCTTGCTTTAAATGTTTATTCTTTTTTATGAATGTTTCTGCTATTTTTTTATTCGTACTGGGCATTAGAGATCACCCCTTTACTATGTTTTTTTTTCAGGATGTGAAGAAGTAAATTATGAATGACCTATAGGGATATAATGAGGGGATAATATTGTAGACTATGGAGACTATGTTGTTGTGTTTTTCATTTTTATGATGTAATATAAAACTTTTTGAATATATCTAGTGTTTCCAAGGCTACTAAACTAATCGGTATTTCGAGATTTGATCTTTCTTGTGATCATGAAAATGTAATGTAATAATACACCGACTCTGGGTAACTGGTGTAGGGGTGTTACAAGAAATGTATGATTCAACTCTCTATTTTATAAATATGAATGTGCTATAAAAAATTTATATTAGAATATTTTTAATTCAATGATGAATGTATTTATAACCACCTTGATTTTGTATAGATTTCACGATACTTCTTAATGACTACATTCATTTCCACTTTAAAATACCACAATAAGTCAAATCTATTAGTTATAAATTCATCATTTATATAAAATTTAACCCAATTGTTATCATTCCCATAATTTATAAATATATATCCCATAATAATTAATAATGTCTTTATTTTTTGGTTTATTAGAATGTTCAGTCAGTTGTGGTTACTTTTATAATTCCATTTATATGTAGACATATTTTCATGAACTTTTAGCATTTAAATAAAATTTGAAGTCTATTTCTCAGAAATTGAAAAAAAATAAAAAAATATTGATATATAATTATATAAATCATCATATAAAAATTGGAAGATTTTATAATCGAAAATAAGAAAATATAATGAAATTTATTGGGAGTTATTTGTTATCATCATTATCATCACGTTATTTCATATGGATTTTCGGACGCACAAATTAACAGGGAGTTAATATTTATTTTAATATATCAATATTTCATAACAAAGTATCATGGGATGATAAGACACCCCAATATACAATTCTTAATGTTGTCCATGGTGTTCATTCCCAATATAAATGAGTTATCAACTAGTTCTTGGATTTTAACACAATAAAAAAATGTATAATTTAACCCTCTATTATTAGTATAAATAAGCATAAACCCAAATAATAAATAACTAAAATGATATAAATAATTATTATATATACAATATATATATGTCACTAAAATAAATAAACAATTAATGTATTTATAAAATAACAACTAATGATGAATAAACCACAAAAAACCCAAGAAAAAAATATATAGATCTCAAACTACCCCAACATAAGTAGTAGTAACCCATAGACACTCTCTAAATCCACAATCCACCAATATACCACCTTGAATTCATAATAAAATTTAAAAACTAGAAATATGAAATAAGTGATTTTCCAACATTATAATTTAAATCCAAAATAATACCACTTATAAATTTCTAAAATAGCCAAACTATTTATATAATTTATGATTGATATTTATTATAATTAATGATTTTTTACTAAGGATGGCCTTTAAAACTATATAATATCATAAAAATAAATGTTAATAAATCATTAAAAACATTATTGACATAAAATATTTTCCCAATCAAAACCATTCATTTTTTCTTAAAAACCATATGAAAAATAAAAAAAATATACATTAACACCACACAATAAAATTCTTTTAAAAAGAAAAAGAAATTTGAATGAAAATCAAAACACATGATAGGGGATACAATATCACAGACATTCACCAATGTATCATGGATACATAATTAAAAGAGTAAATTGAATAATATTTCCATGAAATAAAATAGGAAATGGTATTCCAATGAAACAATTGTATTTATAATATAAACTATCTATAAAAGGGGAAAAAATATGAAACATCTTATAACTTCGGTAACATGGTTTAAAAATTTTATGTGAATCCTAGACTAACACCTTTTAACATTTCTAGATCCTTATCAGTCTCATTACACTATTTCCAAATGCAATATCCTTAGACCATTCCACTAAAAATGGCCTCATAATCATCATGTTTTCACAAAACTACTACGGGAACATTAATCATGCCTAATGAACTCGACATCTAAAGGCAATTTTCCACAATCTAGATAAAAATACATAATATATGATTCACTTATCATCACCAATACTTAAATTCATAAGACATTTATTCCAATAAAAATGGATCTTGATAACATAAAAAATAAATTACATGAATCAATATAAAAAATTTGATATGATACAAATCTTTCCTTCTATTCCATCACACAATGAAATCATCTTTAGAATTATTTATTAGGAATAAAAATAAGAAATTAATTTATCATAATATATATAAGGGATTATTTTACACATATAGGAACACAATTATAAATTTAACAATTGATGGAATACATTATTAGTAATAAATTACGTTATCATACTAAAATAGGATATTGAAAATAGGATCAAGAGGTCATGGAATACCATTCCATTCAAAAATAAATTTTCAATTATTCCATTGAAATCCATTTATCCAATCAAACATAAAAATTCGATGTAAATAAAACAATACATTTTAACTCTTTTTTAGAAAACATTATTACATTGCAATACAGAAGAATCAAGAACCCTTTATAAAACTCAATTCCATTTTTTAAAGCATGAGAATAAATCCCTCAGATCCAATGGTCTCGTAAAATTTAGACTAGGGAAGAACACAAATTTTTATATTATTTATCATTAACCATCATGCATACACTTTTATATATGAAAGCATCATTAAAAAGAAATTAAAATATTTAAAATTCATTAGAGATTCGACAAATGAATTTTGATGAAAATTTTGAATTTAAAATGTTTCCATAATTTTTTTTAAATAATTTAAAAAAATTTAAAATAAAAAATTTATATTACATAAAATTTTAATTTTATATGGAAGAATTAAAACAATTATTTCATTTTATAAAATTCTTTATAATGCAATTAAAAATAATGGAATATCGCAATTCAAGTTTAACTAATTGTTCCACAACTCCCATGATGGAAAATATATTATGGAGAATGATTAATATCCTGTGAATTTTTAAACATCAAAATATATTTCATTAGAACCCAATAGTACACTAATCATAAGACAAAAAATGGACTGGATTTGCATACAAGAGGAAACTAAAAATATGGGTAATGGATAAGGGATGGGTAGAGGAAAGGGTATATTTAATCTTGAAAACTACTTGAAACTTGAGAAGAAATAAATCCATATAGATGAATGAAAAATTATATTATCCTTATGCATTTAACATGATTTGGCCTTGAATGATAACAATGATGGATCGGATCCCTCGGCCCAGCAATAATGTCCGCTCTGGCCCAGTTGCTATCCCAGGCCTCACGGCTTTAAAACGCGTTGCTGAGGGGAAGGTAGGCACGGGAATTTCAAGCACCCACCAATCTCCCTCCACAACCGATGTGGGATTGGTTACCGGGGCACAGGTGCCAACAATCCTGGCGGGGGCCCAATAATCCTGGGCTCAGGACACAACATCCCCCCCCCCAAGCCCACATCGGTCCCGAGACCAACCACCCTCTGATACCAATTGATGGATCGGATCCCTCGGCCCAGCAATATTGTCCGCTCTGGCCCAGTTTCTATCCCAGGCCTCACGGCTTTAAAACGCGTTGCTGAGGGGAAGGTAGGCACGGGAATTTCAAGCACCCACCAATCTCCCTCCACAACCGATGTGGTATTGGTTACCGGGGCACAGGCGCCAACAATCCTGGCGGGGGCCCAACAATCCTGGGCCCAGGACACAACAAACAATATAAAGATAAGTGGACCTAAATACATGGGGGTAAAAAATAACCATTTTAATAAAATCTACCCAATAATTATTTATTCTCTACTTGGTTTGAAAAACATTGATATAACCATGTGGGATTCTCCTGGTAGAATGTAGACACCTGCATTTTTTTGCAATAAATATTACAAATATCTATAAATTATGTAAAAATTATATATAAAAAATATTAGACATATAATTTTTCCCTCTCTTATATTCTACTAATCATGTGTAATAAACGAACTAACACCCTAATAACTAAGAGACTCACATGGTTTCCAGTGAAACACACATGGAACGATACACTCTAGGCACCAGTTGTGGTTGACAATTTTTTATTGTGAAAAATCAACTAAAAGTCCCTATAATGGCGTAAAAATGGTTTTCACTAAACCATGAATGAAAAGTATCATCATTTAGAATAAATTCAGGAAACATAATTATTTAAACCAAAATTATCTAAAATTTAATAACAACTATGAATAAGTTAAAATAATATGCAATATTATTTATCAGTTATATGTCGATGTCACATAATTAACCAAATGGCGTCATTAAATATTTTTTACTAATAAAACCAACAATTTGATGTCAAAAACTATATTAATAGGATATATAAACAACAAGTGTATCATTTTTGTAAATATAGGGTGTCATAAATGATATATTACAAGAATAAACTCTATTAATATCATTATTATAGAAAATTTTAACAAAGGGAGACATTTTTTATATTTTCAATAAGGATCTGGGATTTTTAAAACAACAAAAAATGGTATTATATTTGGTTGACTTTATTCCATATAGTTATTATTTTAATGATTAATAATCATCATTTTATCCCATAAAACATGAGTTTCAGTCTTCCCCTACTTTTTGTATATAATAATGATATCATTTTTTATTAATTTCTCATTAATATTAATTATTTATTTTATATTAAATTAATTCTTAATAAAATATAATATAATTACATGATGATTTTTTTTATTTCTAGAAGTTTTTGTAGTGTGGGAAATTTCACAATTTTTTTTAATATTATATTGTTTAAAATTATGTTTTTACCATTTTGACTATTTTTATAAAATAATATATACCTTCAAGAATATGTTATAGCTTTATAAGATTCACCCTACCATTCTAAAATATAAAATAGAATTCAAAAATAATCAATTACCCATGATAATATAACTTAATTATTGAAAACATTATAGAAGAAAATAATCTTTCCCCTATCGAATATGGGATACCCATCCAAAAAATTTATTTACTCGTACAATGTATATTATACCCTTATTAACACAATATTTTTTTGTACGGATTATACAGAGTGTGAATATGATGGGTATTTCAAATTTTTATATGGATATATTTTTGACATTCAAACTATTGGAATATTAAAATCGAATTGTGTTGAAAATTAATTTTGAAATTGGGAAGTTATTAAATGAGCATTATGTGGACTATTTATTATTATAATTAACTATGGATCATTTCATTATCAATGAATCACTATGTGTTTCATATTCTATGTGAAATTTAACAATATATTTTAATAATATTAAAAAATATTAAATGTTATTTGAATTCAAATTCAATGGATAACATATGTGAAGTATTTTCTAGGAAATCATTATCCAAAAAACTCTGATGTAGTTATTTATATTCACATTAACGGACTCCACATTGGGAATGATAATTAAAAAATCTGAAATATTGCTGTTTATATGTGTACCTAGAATTTTAGAGGATGGAAATTATTTCCAAATCCTATATAGTGTTTTAAAGAACCCCTGAAAAATGTCATATTGTGTAGAGCATACATGAACTTGGTGGGATTATAAAAATAGTTCAAAATAAAAAGCTTAAAGGATTAACTATTTACAATTTCAACAGTTGTTGTGATATTACATGTTGGGCTTAAAGGTGGTTCTCTCTTGTATGACAAACAAGTTACTAGAAGCTATGATGTTTAATGAATTCAATTTCAATTAAGGTTTCTAATACAATATTCTATATATATATATATATTTATTTTCTATTTATTCATATACAGTCAAAAAAAGGACATTACTATTGAATTAGACTACTTATTAAATATTAAATCCTATATTTCAATTCAGTTTGGTAAATTATATGGTACTATTTCAACATTAATATAGAAAAAATCAGAAATGCTCAGGATTTTCCATAAGGAATAAAATGGTTGGGGATTTGGGATATCTCTCTTATTATGGAAAAATTCATTTTCAATGGGTTTTGAATCTACATAAAATGTTATGTAACATTATAAATTGTTCTATACACTAATCATAAGTTTATTAATAGTGGGTGTATGATGATATTTATTAGATCCACTCTAAGTATATATTATAATCCTTAATCATATATTCTCACTACTATAATATTTATCCCTGAAAACTATTAATTTTTTTATTAATTGGTCAATTCACCCCCCCCCCGTCATTAAAAATTAACACTCTTTATTTAGGAAAAAGCATATATAAGTAAATAAAAATAAAAATAATCCACATGTATATATAAACATTACATACATAATATCCATACCCTTTTTTATTTCATCTATGATTATAAATCCTACTATAACTATCTAAATAACCAAGAGGCATTAAATTACAATATACATTTTAATAATGAATTTAGTCAAAATTATTTATTATTATAGACACGTATATGTGGAAATATAAAGGATATTCCATTATACCCTAGAATCGGTAATGTTATTCGTTATATGTTAACAAATTTAATGTAATTTAATTAAAAAATAATATATACTTTATGAATTAAATATTCATTACATGAAAATATTTTACTATAAATATAAATATCTTATCATTTAATATAATTATTATTATTTTAAAGATATTTATTATATTATTTTATAAATGTCAGTGAAATATTATAAAATAACTAGTAAATAAAATCAATAGTTTGGTGATAAATATAAAATTTTAATGACATGTGGTTAAAATAATTAATTCATTATAAGGGATATTTTCGATGAGTTATTTTTAATTTTATTTATATTTTTTTTGAAAAATAATATTTATTTCAATACAATAATATATATATTTTCATATTTAAATTTATGGAAAAAAATATTAACAAACATTTAGTAGATAATTATTATGAAATATTATTTAGAGGACATATATATTTAATATTTAATTTTATTTTGAATATAGGAATTGCTATATAATATAAGCCATCATTTAATAGTTAAATTTTCCAGATTTAGAAATTAAATTTGATTAAAAGGGGTTAGAAATTATAATCACTTTGATGAAATTATGTATTAAGGTAAATTGTTCTTTTTATAATAAAAATAAGATATAAATGAAATAAATAAGTTACCATCATAACGGTAAAATTGAATTAAATTTGGGAAACTAAATGTTAAAGTCATAAACAATCATGTAACCATATCTATACAGAATGTGTATTTAGAAACTCATAACTAAATTGTATTATATTTCCATTTTTTATCTACATTACATTTAAAATTAAATCATTATATATTAAAGAATGAATATTTCTGAAAATTACACATAAAAATAACCTATAAAGGGATACTACAAAACCATAAAATTCTTTCATATCTCTCATCTAAACTATTTAATTTTACCTCGAGTGATGTCTTCTTATATTATAGGTAAATGATGGATCTATGAAGGAGGCCGAAATCCTTTATTCTAATGAATATTGTGCCTATATAGATGGAAATCATAAATTAAATATATTCTTCTTCATTTTTTCAATTAACATATCATATCCACTATTTATGATTTTCATTATCCACTATAATGATTTTTTATTAACCTAATTTTACATCTAATAATTTGATACTATTTTTATATAACTCAAAACACTTATATAATCATTACGACTGTTTGTTCCTCTCTATATTGGTTCAAGAAACTTTATTATTGATTTATTATAAATATCATCATTTTTGTGAGGAATAATTATTGGCAAATTGTTAAAGGAAATATACAATATTATGTTTTAATTTGTTTCAATGTTACTGTTTTAAATTTATGACACAAAATTAATATTTTTCTTTATAAAGTATCTTTTTTGTAATTGGTAAATTACATTAAATATCCTCATTATTAATTACCTTCTTGAAAACCATTGACATAACATTACTCAATTGAATTTGCGAAGGCTTTATAACATTTTGAAAATTGATTCCACAAACATGATGTAATGTATTGGACCTACATACAACTAAATTGTGCTAAAAACTGAGATGAATAAAAACCCTCATAAACAAATTCCCAATACAAAATGGATACATACTAGTATTTCGAGATGATAGATTGTCTGTGGGGAGACTATTCCCTCTTTTCATTGTGTAACATAGAGGTATTAGAAATACGAATCAACCGCTGAATAATTAAATCCATCATACCATTGATAAACATCTAAATGATATATATATATATATATATATGAAAATTCTAAAAGTAATATCATATAAAATTATGATAATGTCATGTATTTGAAAATAATTCAAAATATGTAAATAGACAGCTAATTGAAAATATGCATCAAAACAAAAAAATTACAAAAATTAGTTTTCTCTAAATAGAATCATGGTCCATATCTCAGTCACATTATAACCTTCTCTAACTCATATAAAAACTCATAAATCGACCTATGGGCTCTTTCCCCAGTACGTACATGAATCAATATAGACTGTCAGGGTACCCAATAATAGCCCAAATGAGGTTTGATATACAATCTCAATTGGTTAACACTCAAAGTCATTATAACAAATCATTGTTTTTCAATATAAGCTATAAAACAGTTCATAATATAGTACATATAGTAGTACATAAAGTAATGTGATCTTGAAAAATGTAAATAAATGCATGATCCTTTATATCCATAAATGAAATATACAAAACATGTGTCAATTCCCCTAATAAAAAACAATTCTAGAAAATGTAAGTAAACACCACAACCATTCCTTATATAAAATATTTCACATCACCACAACCTTTTCGTATAACCATTATATCATTTACAACATGGACACACCATATAATAATAAATATCACATAATCCCATAGTTTATTCATATAATCATGAATGTCACATTTACCATGGACCTATCATATAACATGATATTTCATACTTCGTATATCCATAACTGAGGTATATTTGTCCATGGAAATTATATTGTATACTGGGTAAATCTCCATGGAAACCCAGTTAGTCATGAATTGGGGTCCAATGATCCTTTTATCAAACCATTTCTATTACGGGTCCATAAAATCTATATACATGGGTAAGCACGGGCCATGGAATCCCATGGAATCATAATCTAAATATCATAATGTTTTAAGGAATTAACTATAAATATTATTACCCATGGTTGAGCACATACATGGAATTATATTGAATAAATCACCATTCATTTCAGTTTCCATTTCATACTATGTGTTTACCCAGTTATATAAAAATTCAAAAAAATTAACATTTAATGAGCTTACCAACTCATTTAAATAATTTATAAATAATCAATAACAATAATTAAATCAAACAAAATCATGTTAAAATAATGAAATGGTGTCAAACCACCTTATATTTATACATTTTAATCCAATTCCTTTTTAACAGTCTCCATCAAACTAAAAAATAAATAACTCATCCCATGTGTGGGTTAACCAAGACAGATGAAATAAAAATTCAGATAGCACACCAGATAGGTGGTCTCGGTTGTGGTAACAACCTCTATCACATCTCAAAAAATTATGGAATCCCTTATAGGTTATATTTCTTTTAATTCAATTGTTCAACTAATTATTAGGGTCGGACAAGATTTTCTAGCATGCGATAAAACCACAACAATCTCTATAAAGCACCAACCAATTAGGAAAAGTATTTCCTAATAATTGTAGTTCCGAAATAGAGTTCCCATCCATTATCATTTTTTTATTCCACTCAAATATAGTAAAAATATAATAATGGAAAAATACCTAAAAAAGGCATATTAACATGTACCTAAATAATGCATTTGATACCAAGAAAAATAGAAAATAATACTGATATAATAGAGTACCCACTAGAATCAATCAGACAAGATGAACCACTATTTATTCAATGATTAGATTGATAAACCACACCATGTCCTATGATTTTTCATTCAATAGGATATCCCATGATAAAGGTGTTATCCATCGTAAGAAGAAGAAATTATATTTTATGTTATAAAATTTTTTAGGTAATTTTTTTCATTTCCCAAAAATATCCAAGGCCACATGGTTTGGTCCCATGGTTTGAATAAACAGGTGCCAATCATGAACCATATACTATGTAAAGTGGGAACTTACACTATCGCAATATATATTTTAAATAACTATGCACCAATAATATAAAATGCATATGTATAAAATTAGAGATGTCTAGACTATGTGTGTGCCTCCATCCACATAGTTTACTAAAACTCTGAGGGTTGTATCACCCCACTATCTATCCAAACATTGTTAGATATAACTATATTAACTTCCCCACATAGATTCTACTAATCCCACAACATGTCTTAACAATCCAAAGAGTTATATTCTGAGCTCTGAAGAAGCCAGAGAAATGCATGGAACACCCATTACCTAAAATGGTAATCACATTTTTCTATAACTAAGAAATTAATCAAAACATAATGATTAAAAACACTCAAACATAAACAAGTGATCTAATGATTTTTTATCTATACAATTCCCTGCCATGGGTGGTCTTGAGAAATATGAGAATAACATCATCCGCTGAGCATGTACATCAGCCTCCCGATCATAGTTCTTCTCCATTAAATTACTTTGTTTTCATTGAACCTATAGTATAATAACAGATATTGTAACACCCTAGGTAAATAAAGAATATGACATTTTTATATTTATCCCTATTTGTGAATAAAATGTTAATATTAATTTAAAGGGAATTCTATGCTCGATGGAATACCCAATACACAACAACGAGTTCCTAGAAATCATACATTGCACTCTAATAATAAAATAATTTAATTTTAAATGGTAGTTAACACCTAGCCATTGTATTGACGGGAATAAACATATCTAACAAAAAAAATGATTTTATACATTTGTCAAATATTTTTACTTTTTATGGACAAATTTTTTATCGAATGGTCGTCGTTGAACTTTGGGTTTTGTTGGAAAAATTTTGGAGATTAAGAGTATATTTTCTTTTTATAAAGGGTCATCCTTTTCTGAATTATCTGATCTCGTTCTAAAAATTTTGGTTTTGGTAAGGGTGTCAAGACATGGGAAATATATAGTTCTCTTTTGTGCATTAGGTGATTCTCAAGAAGTTGATTATAGTACATTTAATGTGGACATATCTTCCTAAATACTCATCATTTGGGGAAAGTATGAGTTTGTGTAAGAAATCTAGTAAAATGTGAAAGTCAACATGAAATGTAAGTATGTTTCCTTAAGATCAAACATAAATTCATCAATGAAAAATAACATAAAACAAAAATTTTGTCTATTAACTTTTCCTACTGGGGAATTGAATACCGTTTAACCCACAACAAGTTTTTGATTTTCTAGTGGTTAACTATCTCCTAAACATATTTTCTATAACTCTCCCAAAGAACATGACTCTTTGCTTTTTCTTCCATATAATTTTTTTCCTATATGGAATCCTAGTATGGGTTAACTTGGGTGACCTTTGTAATTCTCTTTCTTTCATTTAATGTGATTGTTTTTCTGACTCTTGATCTGATGTGGGACTTTCAATGATGTTTCTGATCCGAATTTTAAAATTACGAGGACACAATTCCCAAAAGGGGGGAAGGATGTAACACCCCAGGTAAATAGAGAATATTTCATTTTTATATTTATCACTATTGTTGAATAAAATTATAATATTAATTTAAACGGAACGCTATGCTCGATGGCTTAAGCAATACGCAACAATGAGTTCCGTGAAATCTTACGTTCCACTCTAGTAATAAAATAATTTTATTTTAAATGGTAGTTAACACATAGCCATTATAATGACGTGAATGAACAGAACTAACTAAAAAATGATTATATATGTTTTTCAAATAGTTTTACTTTTTACAATAAATGTTAGAGGATTAAAAATGTGAACGAGTCCAATTTTAAGCGTAAACATTCTAATATTCTTTAAAAGGTCGATTAACCACCTTTTGATGGAGAACCTCTTTTAAATCCACTTTTTGACACTTTTAAGTGTTATATTTGACAAAATAAAATTCTTATTAAGAATCGGGACATCAAAATTTACATTTGTGTAAATTATTGGTATTTTTTCGATAAAGTTCATTTTTTAATGAATAGTGAAATATGTTGTATTTTAATTCAAAACCACTTTTTAATCTAATTTATTTATATTATTAGATTATATTTTTAATTGGTTTTAAATTTAAATTGGAATATATTTTTACCTTTTAATCCAATAGTGGTCATTGGAACTAATTTCACTTTGAAATTGGACTTAAACTACTGTCAATCTTTTGATATATATTGTTTCATAAAAACAAGCTATTTATTCTGACAGCAGGAATTATTTATTAAATTAATTAATGCAACTTATATGTTTTTAATTATTTAAAATAGACATCATTTTTGAATTCGGAATATTAAATATAGCTTATGGTGAATTTTTGGTATTTTTCTAAAAAACTTCAATTTTTGATGAATAGTGAAACCACTAAGTGGTACTTAAAAAAACCGATTTTTCAGTTTAAATGAAATTTTACCACCTCTTTGATTTGAATTTAAAAAATCCGACATACATGGTTTTCATGAGAAATTAAAATGTGGTTCAATGGGAATTAATTTTTTTTGGTGAATAGTAACTTTTACGTTTTTATTCGCGATTAGAGGTAATTACTATAATTTAAGGTAAAAATAATGTTTTAATAATATGAAATGACCTTGACACATGTCCTAAACTTATTTTATGTGTCATTGCCGACCAAGACAATCAATGGGTCAACTTGGGGACCCCATGGAGCAACATTGGTAGGAAAATGACATTAAAAACATTTTATTTAATGTTAAAATAGAAATGTCACAAACGTGTGTTGTTTTACTAAAACAATTTTTAAATGGGGTTATACAAGTCAGATTATTTACTATAAATATTCATTAAAAATCTAAAAAAATTTCCATCATCATGATAGTTTTTTAGAATTTTTAATCATTAAATAAATTAAATTATTTATGACACCATGATGATTTAGTGATTACCTCATTATTTAATGATTTAAATAAAATGAAACGATAATGTAAAATATAAGACCTACACTTGTAAAAAACCTATTAGATGTGTGTATTTAGTACTATTATCACCTTATCCAAGAAATATATAATTGTGTACCCTTTAAAATCCGAAAATAATTTTATAATAATATTACTTTTCAAGACTTTCCGAGATTTCCACTCCTCTCCTCTTATAAAAGGCCCCCACCTCTACCACTTTACCCACACCTCTCAGACATTGGCTCATCCAACCCTACCCATTTTGTATCTCCACATCCCTATCTTACTCATGGATGCCTCACATTGGGTAGAAGTTTTTACAAGGATTCCTTTGAGCTCAAATCAAAAAAAGTTACCCAATTTAAAGGTAGTGTCTTCTCTTGTGTTCTTATGATTTATTTTGCTTCTCCAACACCCTAAACTCTATTTATTACTTTATTTTGTAACAAAACCAGTATATTAAATATACTAGGATGTTGTTATGATAAGGATTAAAGCTACACCTACACACAACTTCGTCTAATGGTTAAAGAACATACTGTTTCTGTTGTTGGGGATTTTCTGCCTCACGAAACGAAGATTGTTCAATATTATTTTAACACCTTTAAAGGTGGACATTATGATTTCACTGTATTATATATATGATATATATGTTATTTATGTTTACTATATTCTTCTGTAATTTATTATTAAAACATACCTTTATTATTTCCATTTTATGCAAATGTGATAATTTCATATGTGGAAGTGTGGACTACCGCACCCTCAAGTGATGTGACTCGTTCATGCAATACATGGAATGTATAAAGAATAAAATTATTGAAAATATTTGACCTATATAATGTATATATTATACTATAATGATATATATATATATATATATCATTTATTTTTAATTCCATTAATATGACAAAAAATGAAAGTGGCGTTCATGCGTACGTACGGCCTACCGTCTCCATGAATGGTGCTTTTCATTTTTATCTCCAAATGTTATGGAATAGTATAAAATGAATAATTACTAGATATATATGATATTTTAATCATTAATACTATTCTGGAAATTATTTACTTATAAGTAAATGGGAAATCATTTTCAAACAAGTTCATTTTTTACTCATTTACCAAACATCAGCAAAAACCTCTGATATGAATTAACATTATTAAAAAATTATTATAACATTATAATATGTGATATGAACTGAATAATAATCTTTAAAGGAGGTAATTAAGAAGTTATAAATTGACCAAAGTTTATTATTTAGGAATATAAAGAAACGAACAAGTCATATCGTACTTGAGGTAAGGGAACCGACCCTTCTCTTTCATTTTAAGTACACTCTTTTATGTAATTCCTTTTAATCTAATCATTCTTATGATTGGGATGTTATTTTATACTACTCTTATTTTAATTTTTATGTTCATATGATGAGAGACCATATTTTCTCTCATCAATCCATTTTAGAAGATTTGATTGGCGACGTTAGGTTGTAGAATTTTCGTAAGAGATCCAACCTCTCTCTTTCTTTTTAAGTACTCTACTTTATGTCACTACTATTAAACTCTACTTTGTTATCTTGGGGATGTTATTTTATATTCCACTTTCGGTACATTTTATGTTAATATGATGAGAGATCCTATTTTATCTCATCAATCCATTTTTGGATGTTTTAAGCAGAGCCATTAGGCTCCCAAGTTTTTGTAAGGGATTTTTCATCTCACTTTTATTCCCATGAGATTTATGCTACATTTGACACCATTTACATTGAGTGGTATATGTACTTACCATTATTATACTCTTTGTGTAATATTATTTCATTTATGAGTATTTACATCAATGTTGTATTGTCTTTCTTTCATGGGGTGTATGTTTCGAAAGATACCCAAGTCGGTAAGGGAACTTTTAACCCTCCTCTTTTTAAAAGACTTATTTTGTTGTGTATTTTAATTTACATATTGTAATGTTGGGATATGTTATTCTATATCTTTATTGATTTAAATTTAATGTCCAAGTGATGAGATACCCTTTTTATCTCTCATCAACTCATTTTCCGATGTTTGATGTGACGCCGTTAGGCTGTCGAATTTTTGCAAGGGAACTTCTTAACCCAATTTTTATTCTTTGGGATAAAATTGTACTCCTTGAATATGTCGTTCTATGAATATATGTTAATGACATATGATTGTTTTACTCTTAATATACACTTATAATTGGTGTATTCGTTTGTCACACATAATTATGTAATTGATTTATCATTAATCCAAGGGTACCGTCTTTGTAAGGGACTTCGTCTCAATATCCTTTCAATGAGGCACATTTTGTTTTATACAAAACATTATTTTATACGGTGTATAAACCCCTTTGACTTTTACATTTATTCAAAATGAATATTTTTTATAAGAATCGTTTACTAAACTACAAAAGGGAATGTATTTATTTTTTGTACGTATGCGGCAACAATGACTTCTCCACCGCCGTGACAATTATTTGAGTTTCGACGTCTTCTACAAGAAATAACGTTTTTTTAATGGAAAATAAATTCTACCTTTTAATTTTCATTTATTTTGGTATTGGAAATTCTTTTCATAATGTTTTTATTATATCAATGTGTTGTATTGATATCTTCTGATTGAAATGTGGAAATGGTATGTTTTAATTATGCATGTTTTATGTGATACGATTTTGTTATGGTTCTTGAGCATTGTTATGAAGATAGGAGGTTCGTGACTAACTAAGGGCGGGTGAGCACGATATAGCTCTCCTATGAATTTTGTAATGCGAAGGAGTTAAACGTTATGGTTTCTCTGAAGATATTTAAGGAATATACTGTGATGGGTATTCCAAACATAACCAAGAGGGTTACTCCCTACGTCAGAATGTTATGAATGCCTCAATTTACCTTTATGTATTATGATTTCTATGATTTATTCATGATTTGATGACGTATGTTAATGTGATTATGTTTTATCTGTAATGTTGGATTTCATACATGGACTAATGTTTTCATTTCGTAATTTTATATCCCTTACCGAGCTTTTTAATCTCATCCCATGTTTTGGAAATGTTTTGCACAGGTCAAGGGAATGGTATATGATGTGATTATAGGGTCAAGGACGTGTCATGAAAGAATCCATGTTTTGTTTTAAATATGTTTCCATTAATGGGATAAAAATGAAAACTAACTTTTATGTAACCACATTGTTTAAATGTGGAATGTAATGCATGATTTATGATCTGATTCTCTAAAATTATAAACCTGAAAAGATCCTCTATGTGAATTATTCATTTAATTCAATAATAAGTATTGTTTAAGGCTAGGTCCTTATAGTTGGTATCAGAGGGAGGTTTAGACAACTTTAGGGATTAGGTGTTTTTGTTAGACACATGGTTAGTCCCTAAATATATTATTTCAGTCAAATCCTTGTTTTATAACTTTATTTCAGGTCAAGTAAAGTCTATTACGAATGGAAGGAGGAGGATCTCAAATGATATTTCTATCTCTTCCGGATGACATGCTTCCAATAATTATTGAAAATTCATGTGCAGATGATTGTGGAACTTTTTCTAGAATACAACTCAACTGCAAGATGTTGTTTGAGATATCAAAAACCTCCACTATACCTCGTTATCATAGTCGATGATGGTTTGTATATAGGAAAATACTCTTTTCATAATATTCTCATATTTTAAAAAAAGGTATATATTATCAAGGTATATTCAAATATTTTACCTTATCACAAGAATTTGAAGCATATTATGATTTTAAAAATGATGCTGAGGAAGGAGACCCTTGCACAACTTATTTATATTTTCTTTTAAAATATAGTCTCTCAGCACATTCTTATGGTATTTTAAAAGACCAATAATAGAAAGTTTGAACACAAATTCTGTCCGACTATTTTATAGAAATCGCGTTTTATCATATGTTTTGAAATTATATGTCATACATGATTATTTTCCAAAACTATTTTTCTGTGAACACTCATATAACCCATGTTGTACAAGGTGTATTTGGATAGAGGAAGAAAATGATTTTGAAGGATCTCTAAATCATTGTTGTAATGCATGGGACTTCTACCTACGTGGACAAGATGACAATGAAACTGACTGGACGCCATGATCAAGGTATAATGTTATTCATTTTGGGAATTGTTTTATTTTATGGTGGCGAAATACGAATTCATGAATTAAGAAGTTGAGATCGTAATGAATTTGGATAAAAATGAGAGGTATAAGGAAACTATTGAGGTTAAAACATGTTAGAGATATTTTTGGATTTTTATAAAATGGACAACTCGCAGACTGTGTGACAAATTGTTGCGTCGGACAAAGTTTCGGGAATCGAACCCATAACCAAAGTGTGACTTGTATTTATCACCTACCACTGGACTACGTGAAGTCCCTGGTTAGTATGACTTATTCTTTTTAGTTAGACGATTTTATGAATTATGAGTAATCTGATTTTTGGTTATCTATGGAAATTAATAACCTATCATGGAGGATGTGTGATTAGGTTTATTACTTTTCAATATGAGACTTTTAGAGCAACTGATTTTATTTGGAGATAAGTGTTAATTTGTACCTTGGAAGATTGTATGACTAAATACTTCAAATATTTGGGTTTCAATCATTGTTTGGTTTACATTAAAGAATTTTATGGACAAATTGTTTATCGAATAGTCCTCGTTGAACTTGGGTTTTTGTTGGACAAATTTTGGAGATTAAGAATAGATTTTATTTTTATAAAGGGCTATCCTTATCTAGATTATCTGATCGTGTTCTAAAAATTTTGGTTTTGGTAAGGGACTAAAGACATTGGAAATGTATAGTTCTATTTTGTGCATTAGGTGATTCTCACGAAGTTGATTATAGTACACTTAATGAGAACACGTCTTCCTAAATACTCATCATTTGGAGAAAGTATGAGTTTGTGTAAGAAATATAGTAAAAGTTGAAAGTAAACATGACAAGTATGTATGTTTCCTTATGATCAAAAATAAATTAATTAATGAAAAGTAACTTAAAACAAAAATGTTGTCTATTAACTTTTCCTACTGGGGAATCGAATACCGTTTAACCCACCACAAGTTTTTGATTTTCTTGTGGTTAACATTCTCCTAAACAGGTTTTCAATCACTCTCCCTCAGAACATGACCCTTTTCTTTTTCTTCCATATCCATGTTTTCCTATATGGAATCCTAGTATGGGTTAACTTGGGTGACCTTTGTACTTCTCTTTCTTTCTTTTAAAGTGATTGTTTTACCGACTCTTGTTCCGATGTTGGACTTTCAATGATGTTTCCGAGCCCAATTTTAAAATTATGAGGATGCAATTCCCAAAAGGGGGAAGGATGTAACACCCCAGGTAAATAAAGAACATGAAATTTTTATATTTATACCTATTTGTGAATAAAATTTTAATATTAATTTAATTTGTACGCTATGATCGATGGCTTACCCAATACGCAACAACGAGTTCCGTGAAATCTTTAGATTCACTCTAATAATAAAATAATTTCATTTTAAATGGTTGTTAACACCTAGACATTGTAATGACGGTAATGAACAGAACTAAATAAACAATTATTATATATGTTTTTCAAATATTTTTACTTTTTACAATAAATGTTAGAGGATTAAAAATGCGAATGATTCCAATTTTAAGCATTAAAATTCTAATATTCTTTAAATGGTCGATTAACCTCCTTTTGATGGAGAACCTCTTTTAAATCCACTTTTTGGAAATTTAATGTGTTATATTTGAGAGAATAAAATTCTTCTTTAGAATCGGGACTTCAAAATTTACTTTTTGTAAATTTTTGGTATATCTCCGATAATGATCATTTTTTAATGAATATTGAAAAATGATGTATTTTAATTGAAAAACTCTTTTTAATCTAATTTATTTTTATGATTATATTATCATTTTTATTAGTTTTAAAGTTAAATTAGAATATATTATTACAATTTAATCCAATAGTGTTCATTATAATTAATTTCACTTTGAAATTGGACATAAACTAGTGTCAATCTTTTGATATATATTGTTTTATAAAAACACGCTATTTTTTCTGACAACAGAAATTAATTATTAAATAAAATAATGTAAATTTTATGTTTTTAATTTTGTAAAATAGGCATAATTTTTGAATTTGGAATATCAAATATAAATTACGGTGAATTTTTTGTATTTTTCTGAAAAACTTCAATTTTTGATAAATGTTGAAACCACTAAGTGGTACTTTAAAAAACTGATTTTTTCGTTTAAATAAAAATTTACCACCTCTGTGTTTTGAATTTAAAAATTCTGACATACATGGTTTTTAGTAGGAACTAAAATTTGGTTCAATGGGATTAAAAATAATTTTTTGGTTAATAGTAACTTTTATGTTTTTAATCACGATTAGAGGTAATTAGCGTAATATAAGGTAAAAATAATGTTTTAATAGTACGAAATGACCTTGAAATATGTTGTACCCTTATTGGATGTGTCATGTCCGACCAAGACAGTCTATCGGTCAACATTGGAACCCCAAGAAGCCAATTTTTTAGGAAAATGACATTAAAAACTTTTTATTTAACGTTATAATAAAAATGTAACAAACATGTGTTGTTTTACTAAAACAATTTTTAAATGGGGTTATACAAGTCATATATTTGACTATAAATATTCATTAGAAATATAAAAAGATTTCCTACATCATGATATTTTTTTATATATTTTAGACTTTAAATAAGCTAAATTATTTATGACACCATGATGACGCAGTGATTACATCATTATTTAATGATTTAAATAAAATGAAAAGATAATATAAAATATAAGACCTAAAATTCTAAAAAACATATTGGATGTGTGGATTTCGAACTATTATCACCATATACTAGAAATATATAATGTTTGTCCCTTTAAAATCCGAAAATCATTTTATAATAATGTTACTTTTCAAGACATTGCATGAGTTCCCCTCCTCACCTCTTATAAAATGCCGCCACCTCTACCACTTTACCCACACCTCTCAAGCCTTTGACACAGACAACCCCTACCCATTTTGTATCTTCACATACCTATATTACTACTAGAAGCCTCTATTTGGGAAGAAGTCTTACCAAGGAAGCCTTTGAGATCAAATCAAAAAGAGTTACCTGATTTAAAGGTAGTGTCTTCTATTGTGTTCTTATGTTTTATTTTGCTTCTCCAACCCACTAAACTATTTTTATTCATTTATTTTGTAAAAAAACAGTATCTTAAATATAATAGTATGTTTTTATGATAATTATTAGTGCTAAAACTACACACACCTTCTTATAATGGTTAATGAACATACTGTTTATGTGGTTGGCGATTTTCTGCCTCATGAAACGATGATTGTTCAATATTATTTTACCACCTTTAAAGGTGTCCATTATGATATCACTGTATTTTATATACGATATATATGGTATTTATGTTTACTACATGCTTTTGTATTTTATATTTAAAACTTACCTTTATTCTTTTCATGTTGTGCAAGTGCGATAATTTCATATGAGGAAGTGTGGACTACCGCCCCCTCAAGTGTTGTGACTCGTTCATGAAATACATGGATTGTATAAAGAATGAAACTAATGAACATATGTGACCTATATAACATATATATTATATGGGAATTATAATATATATATACATATATCTCTCATTTATTTTTAATTCCAATAATATGAAAAAAAATGAAAGTAGCGTTCATGTGTACGTACGACCTACCGTCTCCATGAACAGTGCTTTTCATTTTTTATCTCCAAATGTTATGGAATAGTATAAAATGAATATGTAATTGATATATATGATATTTTAATCATTAATTATCATCTAGAAATGGTCTACTTATAACTACATGGGAAATCATTTTCAAACAAGTTCATTTTTTACTCATGTACCAAACATCAGCAAAAACGTCTGATATGAACTAACATTATTAAAAAATTATTATAACATTATAACATGTGATATTAACTGAATAATAATCTTTATAGGAGGTCCTTAATAAATTCTAAATTGACCAAATGTTATTATTTAGGAATATATAGAAACTAACAAGTCAAGTCGGTCTTGAGGTAAGGGAGTATACCCCTCTCTTTCTTTTTAATTACACTCTTTTATGTTATTCCTTTTAATATTATATTTCTTATGATTGGGATGTTATGTTATATTAATATTATTGTAATTTTTATGTTCATATGATGAGAGACCCTATTTTCTCTCATCAATCCTATTTGGAAGATTTGATTGGAACCATTCGGCTACCAAATTTTCGTAAAAGATCCAACCTCTCCCTTTCGTTTTAAGTACTCTCCTTTATGTCACTTCTTTTAAGCTCATCGTTTTTATGTGGGGGGATATTCTTTTGTATTTCTATTTCTGTAAATTTGATGTTAATATGATTAGAGACCCTATATGACCTCATCAGCCTATTTTTGGATGTTTTAAGTGGCGCAGTTAGGCTGTCGAGTTTTCGTAAGGGATTTTTCATCTCACTTTTATTCCTATAAGATTTATGATACATTTGACACCATTTCCATTGAGTGGTATAGGCAAATACCATTATTCTAATCTTTTTGTAATATAATTTCGTTTATGATTATTTACATCATTGTTGTATTTTCCTTCTTTCATGGGGTGCATGTTTCGAAAGAATTACGTGTCTGTAAAGGAAACTATTAACACTCCTCTTTTTGAAAGACTTATTTTGTTGGGTATTTTAATTTACATATTGTAATTTTGAGATATGTTCTTATATATCCTTATTGATGTAAATTTTATGTCCAAGTGATGAGATACCCTTTTTATCTCTCATCAACTCATTTTATAATGTTTGAAGTGACGCCGTTAGGCTGTCAAATTTCTGCAAGAGAACTTCTTAACCCAATTTTGATTCTTTGGTATAAACTTGTACTCTTTGAATATGTCGTTCTATGCATATGTGTGAATGACCTCTGATTTTTTTACACTTAATATACACTTATATTTGGTGTATTCATTTTTCACACATAATTATGTAATTGATTTATCCTTAATCCAAGGATACCTTCTTTGTATTCGTCTCAATCTCCTTTCATTGAGGAATATTTTGTTTAATAGTCAACTTTATTTTATACGGTGTATAAACCCTTTAAAATTTTCATTTATTCAAAATTAATCATTTTTATAAGACGCGTTTACTAAATGACAAAAGGGAATGTTTTTATTTTTCATACGTATGGTGCGGCAATGACTTCTCCACCATTATGACCATTATTTGAGTTTCGGCTTCCTATACAAGACTTAACCTTTTTTTAATGGAAAATAAATACCATTTTTTCTTTTCTTTTAATTTGGTTTTGAAAATGATTTTCATAATGTTTTTATTATATCAATGTGTTGTATTGAAATATTGTGATTGAAATGTGGAAATGTTATGTTTCCATTATGCATGTTTTATGTGATATAGATATGTTATGGTTCTTGAGAATTGTTATGAATATGGGTGGTTCCGTGATAAACTAATGGTGGGTGAGCCTGATATAGTTCTCCAATGCATTGGGTAACGTGAAGGAGTTAAACGTTATGGTTTCTCCGAAGAGATTTAGGGAATATACTGTGATGGGTATTCCAAACGTAACCAAGAGGGTTACTCCCTACGTAAGAATGTTATGAATTCCACATGTTACCTTTATGTATTATGATTTCTCTGATTCATTCATTATTTGATGAGGTTCGTTAACGTGATTATGTTTTATGAGTAATGTATAATTTCATACATGGCCTAATGTTATCATTTCGTACTTTTATATCCCTTACTGAGCTTTTTATACTCATCCCAAGTTTTTGAAATGTATTTCACAGGTCAAGGGAAAGGTACATGATGTGATGATATGGTCAAGGAAGTGTCATCAAAGAATCCATGTTTTATTTTAAATATGTTTCCATTGATGTGAAAAAAATGAATAGAATCTTTTATGTAACCACTTTGTTTAAATGTGGAATGTAATGCATAATTTATGATCTAATTCTCTAAAACTCTAAACCAGAAAAGATCCTCTATGTGAGTTATTCATTTAATTCAATAATAAGTAATGTTTAAGGTTCGGTACTTATAGATATTCCCTAAAGAAACATCTTGATACTATCAATGATGTGGATAATATCATCATCAATGGGAATATCTACCTATAACTCCAACCCGTATGGACATTGAACAACATAATACTCTAAATGAAAATGAAATTTCTAGGGTACATGGAAGATATTGTTCAAGACTTGATACATACGAGATAAAATCACATGATATAATTCCAACAAAACTCTATCTAGAGTCAGGAACATCCCAAAATATTGTAATGAAATCTTACATGGTCTCTTAATCTGTCTGTATCCAATCCTTGATGAGATTTGTAAAAAGACCAGATCCCCCACACCAAATTGTATAAATTGTTTTTAGTGATCAGAAAAAGATTATATTAATACTATACAGTATCCATCCTCCACCAAATCAACTGAAAATTCTCTGACATTTCCGTCATGAGATGTGTTTCCAAATAATATTTATCACCTTCCTCTAACCTGAACATGGGTGATCAACATGGCCTCTGTAAAAGCCTCATATTGTTCCATATGCATTGTCAAGTTATAACTATAATTTTATACGAACTCAATATTGGTTGTATACCTCTCCCAAAATCCAAAAAATCCTAGTACGCTTGCTCAAATCATGTTCCCAAAAACATATATCATACACTCTGACTTCCCAGCATTCTATGGAAGGGATGTTGTTCTGTGATTCACCTATATACCCAAAATCCTTTGAAAAAACTATTACAAATTAGACGTAAACCATGTATCCCTTTTAAAATTGATATTTTCTGGCACCCCTGATGTCATCATATACCAAAAATATACATCCTCACAAACACATCCAAATTTATGGACTCATTAATCTATAGAAAATGTGAACCATTTAGGAGCCTATCAACAATAACCCAAAATTGCATCGCTTCCTCGGTGGGACCTTAGAAAACCAGTCAAAAAACCCATCATGACATCATCCCATTTCCAATTATAAATATATAACATTGTTAAAATTCATATTGATCTATGATCTTATGCATTCACCTAATGATAGTAATAACACCATGTAAAAAACCAGTTACCTCACATTTCATCACTGTAAACCAATAATAGTAACCTAAATCATAATACATGTTTTTGATGCTGGGATTTACAACACAAACTAGGCCATGAAACACCGACATAAACTGATTTTCTATTTCTAGTAAATCCAAAATGCATCCTTGTATAATAATGATATCATCGGCACCTACAATCCAATATATGGGCGGGTCTACCCCTTCCACATGCTCTCAAAGGACTAGGGCCTAATAATATAGATATTACCAATTCCTCAGTCTATCTATATGGGGAGAGGTTACAACTATGGATGAAATTAATTCTTTCCTATTTGTTATGAACCTCTATGTTTATCATAGATAAAAAATCCATAATACACCGCTCACTACTGGCCCCCTGAATAGTATATATTCGAGTTCTCCTACTCAATGAATCGGCCACAACATTTCCCTTCCCTATCATGTATGGAATATCAATGTTAAAACACTATAGGTACTCAAACAACCATTTTTACACCCAAATATTTCAATATACATTATCTATTTAAACAAATTTAATATCTTATATTGAACACAACGCAGACATGTCTTGCGTTATACACAATATTGATTTTTTGTGAGACAACACATAAGTATTATAATTATTTAAATGATATATTTTATTATCAATTAAATATTTTTATATTAATAGTAAAAAAAAATTTTACATTATATTTATAATGTCTTCAAATAAAAGAAACATATTTATAATGATAAATATATTTTTTGTAAAAATTGTTATACATTTCGAAAGATAATTTTTCTTATAAGAAAAAATTTTAATTTCCTATTGAGAACAATAATAAAATTGAATTAGACAAATAGAAATTGAATTTGGTAAAATAGAATTTATTTTCTAATTTAGAATTTTCAAATTAGATAAGAGTGAAATTTTTGTATTTTCCTAAAAACATTAATTTTTTTGATTAATAGTGAAAATAATACATTGTACATAAAAACCAACATTTTCATTTATATAATTATTTGTAATTTAAATTTATCTAAATGCAAAAATAGATAAATTATACATATATTAGTCTAATATAATCTATTTGATTCATTTTATAAAAATATTAGTTATATAAAATTTTATTGAACTTTTATTACATCATTCAATCCACCTTCTAGGCACATTACCCACCCTCTTGGCTCAAGTGAAAATTGTAATAATTTTACCACTTCTATTATTTGAACATCAAAATTAGGACAAACATTGGGGGTCATTATTAAGTAAACTATGGCGTATTAGGATGAAAATATAATTTTTTTGAATATTAACTTTAGATTTTTATTTCCCATTGTTAATCATATATAGGATAATTAAATGTAAAAAAATTATATTATAATATAAAATTAAAAGAATACATGTTCAAATTCTATTGTAAATGTCTCTTTCGACCAAAATAAACCTTAGGAAAAAAATAATATCTTTTTGGATCCATTAGGGTTAGATTATTACTTATATTATATTTTATTTTTATAAGAGTTAAAAGTGTCCAGTTCAAATTTTAATAACAAATCCATTTTTAATATAGGGTTATACATAAGATAAATTCAACTATAAATATAAACTAGAAATAAATATATATTTCCTACATAATGGTGTTTTATTTAGTATTTTCAGAGGTTATATAAATAAATATATTCATGACACAATGATGATGCAGTATTTTCTTCATTAATGAAGGAATCAAATAAATGATATTTTAAATATTTAAATTAATGTTATTTGACACATTTGATGCCATGAATAATTTTTTTGTGACCATGACATGTTAGGATTTATTTAATTTATTTTATTCAATTGAATCAACTTGTTATTAATTTAGAACAATGTATAATTAAATAGTAACAAAATTGATAATAATGATATTTTAAAATAAATTCTATACTATTAAATAATATAAAAATCATAAAAATATATGTTTTTTACAAAAAACATGTATAGTGTTAAAATTTCATAACTGATCTAACTTAGTTTCTTTTTTAAACATATAGTATATTTATTAACTATATGGTGTAACAATACAAGAAGACATGGTAAAAGTTAAACTATTTAATTAAGAGTTAAATAACAAAGATAAGGTTAATATGGGAACCGACACTGTTTTTCTAATCATTTTCAACTATTTCAACATCCATTATTGGATATTGTTATTGATTGAGGTGTACTTATTATTAAATAATCTTATATATTGTAGTGAATGATTTATGATATAATTTACTGTGGATATGCTATTTTTATATCATTCATGGATTTTGGTGAAAGTATTGAGATTTTGAATGGTGTTTTTATTAATAATTTTTATGTTATGTTTCAAAATTTTCATATAAGGAATGCTTTGGACCATGTAAGTTATGGGAGGGGCCCACAATAACCACTTAATGCATCATTAGGTCTCATGAGACTAACTAGAGGATTTAAACAAGGACTTGATAATATCCATGTTAATAATTAAATGGAATCATTTGTTTTATCTTCTCTATATTATGTTGATATAAGTTTAAAAGTATTGTTTTTGAGTATTAATTATTTCTTTAATTGTTTCTGATTATTTACAAAAGATTCTGCTATATTTTTATCCTTACTGAGGATCAGATATCACCCTTTTCGTATGTTTTATTTTCATAGGATGAAAATAACTGAATGAATATATATATACATGTTTAATATAGGAGAATAATTAATTTCCCAAAAAATTATTTATGTTGAATTTTATGTTATAAATTGCAATGTAATGTTCATGTATATATTCTATTTTCCAAGACTACAAAACACATATGTCCTTTGGGATGTGATTCCACGTAATCATGCCAATATATTAAAATAATGTACTAGCTCTGGACTAACTGGGGTTGGGGCATTACAGTTGGTATCAGAGGATTTTTAGCAACAACCATGTAAATAAATTTAGTTAAACTCTTATTAGAAAACATTACCTAGGACAGTCGTTGAGGATTTGTATAGAACTACATTAAAAAAATGAATAATGTAGATATTCTGTGGGTATTCTTTGAAATAAAACACTCTCTGGATACTACACATGGACGTGGTTCTGGCATAGATGTTCCTAGGAGAAAAAACTCTCACATCGAGTTTCGGGCTTGGCTTGGGGTATCCTAGGACATGACGATGGGCCTTACTGCACACCAGGTTAGACACACCATGGGTATATTCTCAGAATAATTAATATATTTTTTTCCAATTATTTAATAAGGATTTATGAGTAAATATGATAGAAAAGAAACCATTTTCATGATTATGAAACTCGATTTGTGATAATCATCCAATAATTTTTAGATGTTTTCAAGTTTTTTATTATAAAATATGATATGATATTACCTATTGTCTGTATTCTTTTAGAAATGGAACCCAATAGAAAGAATAATAACTCTAGAAATATGCATGATCCAAATAGTAAGAAGGATCATATCTTTCAGGTACTTAAGCAATAATTTATAAGTGAAATATTCTCCCAGATATTATCATCATATGAAGAAATCTTATAATATGTTGATAAAATAAGTAATGAATTCAATGAGTCTTTTGTCTTTAAAGGGATTTAATAGAAGAATATGATGGAATCTAAAATGATGGATGAATGGAAGAAGATAAAAATATTATATTCCCCCATTTGATAACTATGAAAAGTATCATGTTGGTAAATTATTAAAGGGAATGGTATTTTGTTATATGTTTGGAAAAAAATGACACCAAGTATGTGACTGTTAGTGGAAGAAAAAGGTATCAAATTTACAAAGCTTCATCTAAAATGAGTTGGGACACTATGTGAATCAATGTCCAAATCATCAGAGTATACCCTAAATGATGATATTTGATAATAATCATGTTATGATACTACCACAGATGAAGAAGAATGATTAGTGTTCTTATTTTTTTATTAAATAATTTTTCCATTTTAGAAATTTATTAATGATGTAAAATTATTAGGAATGATTTTGTATATATAGATTGTACAACATTACTATTAATTATGGATTTGAGATTGTGTGGTATGTAATGATTTTGGAATAATAGATAATTGAGATGGGTAATGTATATTTGATATTATTGAATACATTGGAACTAATTAATGGTTTGTTTCTTAAATAATTTTTTAATTACAACATTATTTAATTTTAAGAGTACATCAATTATTCTATGTTTTAAAGAAGTAATAAGGATGTACATACATATTCAAATAAGATTTTATGGTAATTCATATTTTTACCATGTTTTAATAAAATTAATGATCAATATATTAATGTGTTGTTATGTTATAAAATATAACATCATTATTTTATGTTGACCAACCATATAAATTTTTGGATTGGGAGTTTGGACACAGGTATTTTGGATAGGTGAAAAATATTTAATGGATTTTGTTGGAAATGGGATACTATTGTTCAAGGTTAAAACATTTCATAAAATTATTTTATTTATTGTGATAAAAATAACAACTCAAAGGTCGGTCGGCAACTCGTCACGTCCAACAAGGAAGCGATTCATGATCTTTGAACTGAATGGTGACAATGGTGCATCACCTACCACTAGCCTATATGAGGTCATGGTTTGTATAATGTAGGTTTTTTTAGTTGACTGACAGATGAATTATAAATTCATTTTTAAACCCTATACGATTAGGATAAGTAAATTTTTTTGAGTTCTAAGATGATTTTTTGGTAGAAATTAGTTAAAGGATATGACTCTACTTGTCAAGTATTTTTTATTCTATGAAATATTTAATTCTTAAACATTCTGGATGGGATATTAAAACATAACATGTGTTATCCTAATACCTTATGTTTTGTGGAACCATGTATGTTTTACATCTTCATAGATTAGGGACTTTGAGGACATAAATTTTCAATTTATTTTTCACATGATTCTGGTTGATGGCCCAAATAACACCCTATAAATAATTACATTTTCTCTCAAATTATGTTTCTCTATTTTCCAAAAAATTTCGCCTGTTCAAAATAATAATTTTTTAAGGATGTTTTGATTTCTCATTCCCTCTTATTAAGACTAAATGTTTAATAACCCAATTTCCTATGTGGGTTTTCCACAAAAGTATTTTTTATTTTTAACCATTTATTTTCGTTGAATAATTTCAAATTTCTAAGGCCACAATTTATTAATCTTTGGGAGAAATTAACACCCCAGTAATTCATAGTAATTTATATCTTTAATATATTTTAAAAGCTAAATTTCATGTGGCACTGTCTTGGCATGAATTATTCATAATATTAGGTTTCTGTGAAACAACATATTAGTATTATAATTTTTTAAATGATATATTTATTTATCAATTAAATATTGTAATATGAATAATATCAAATAAAATTTCAATGTTATTTATACTGACTTCAAATTAATAAAAAAATTTATAATGAAATGTATATGTTTTATTAAAATAGTAATATACTTAAAAGAACTTTTTTCTTATAAGAATTAATTTTTATGCCTTATTGTGAAAAAAAAATTAATTACAAACAATATTAAAAATTTAATTTGGAAAATATACGTCAATTTTAAAGCAAGAATATCAATATTATCTTAGGGTGAATTGTTGATATTTTTCTGAAAATATTCAATTTTTTATGAATAGTGAAAAATACGACATAATACATAAAAAACAATTTTTTCAATTAAATAATTATTTTTATTTAAAATTTATCATAATAACAAAATAGATAGATAATAAATATATTAGTCCAATTTAATTCATTTTGTTCATTTTACAATAATACTAGACATATAAAATTTTATTGAAAACTTTTAACATCCTTCTACCCACATTCTAGGCACATTTACCCACATTCTAGGAACATGTAAAAAATCACATAAAATATACTTTTACCACTTTTTTGTATTAAATTTTTTAAATCTGATAAACAATATTTTCATCAGAATGTAAAATGAGGATCAATTGGATGAAAATAAATATTGGTGAAAAGTAGCATTAGAATTTTATTTACCGCGATTAAACATAAATAGTGTAATTATACGTTAAAAATATATTATAATAATATAAAATTACTCTAATACGTGTCTTAATTATTTTGGATAATGTTTTTTTAACAAAAAAAACCATAGGACACAAATAAGGTTATTTTTTTACCCATTTTAGTTAGATTAGTATATTTATTATATTTTATTTAAAAAAGAATTAATAGTGTTAAATTCTAATTTTAATAACAAAAGCATTGTTTATAAATGAATATACATAAGATAAATTCAACTATAAATATTAATTATAAATATAAATAGATTTAATAAATCATAATATATCATTTTTAATTTTTATACACTTTAAAATCAAATTTATTCCAGACACAATATCAATGCTGTATTTTTCTAATTATTGATTGAATCAAAATAAAAATAATTAAATATTGAATAAAAGGTGATTTGAACCCTTTGATGCCAAAAACTAAATTTATATGTGACTATGACATTTTAATATTGATTCAATGTATTTTTTTAAGGAATCAAGTGTTAATGAGTCTTACAAAAATTAACTATTAAATAGTAACAAAATTGACATAAAAGATATATTAAAATAAATACTATTTTCCAAAATAATATAAAAGTCACAAATATATATTTTTCTTTAAAATAAAATGGATACATTTAAAAATTCATAATTTATCTACTTTATGTTCTTTTTAAAACATATTGTAGGTTTATTAACCATAGAGTGTAAGAATACAAGAAGACATGGAAAAAGTTATATTGTTTATCTTAGAGTTAAATCTAAAAAATAAGCTCAATATTGTGACCTAACATGTAAAAACATATTGGAAGAGAATATTTAGACACATAAAAACTATTGTAAATAAATCTGTTTGAATATATGAGAAACCAGAAATGATTTTATAATAAATTAATATTTCAACCTTCCTAAAAGTACCCATCACTGCTCTTATAAAATGGTTCATCCCCTTCCGTCAAATTCACACCTCCAAAGCCATTTGTATCAGCCAAAACCTATTCAAATATCCTCCTAGAAACCCTCACATCAACTTATAAGCTTTACTTTTATCAGAAATACATCTTAATGATCCCTTTTTGAAATCAAAATGACGCACCAGAAGAAGAGGTAATTATTTCATCACCTCTTTCAAAGTAAATATCTTCTTCCACTTCTCAAATATTTATTTTTACTAAACCGAAATAATAACTCCAGTACCTTCTACATACCTTAGTGTTATTATAAATATGTTACAACCATATTCATTATTATATCCATCATATTAGTGTCAAATTTAACCCACGTGTGTATGTACGGCTTACCGTCTCCACGTCATGGTGTAGTTTGTTATTCAACACATAATTATTTGGATGTGTATAATATTGAGTATAATTTATATAAATAATAAACATAAGATTTTATTTTATATATATATATATATATAATATAACTCCCAATAAAACAATTTTTCACCATGTATAGAATGATATTGGCACTGGTGCATATGTACGGCTTACCGTCTCCACAAAGCGATGAGATTCATCTTCATCACCCACCCTTCAAGAATTTTTCTAATTATATATATTTATAAATTAGTATTTATATGAAATAATATTTCTGTAGTAATAAAATATATTTATGTAGATAAATATAAGGTGTTTATTTACTTTTAATCTATAAAATAAGAAAATGGAATCAACATTCATACGTACGTATGAACTACCATCTCCATGAACGGTCTTTCCATTTCATATATCTATCTATTATACATTTTTATATTCAGAATATATATGATATATAAATCATGTTTTACATTATCTAATTAGGCAAGTCTTGATCTATGTGATATAATCAATAATAACAAATTAAAAAATGTACGATAAAAAAACCAATTATTACCCAAAATGTTACGTTAACCTGGAAATTATTTTTAAAATTGTAGTATAAAGTTATATGTGAATCATATATGATATTATATATTTGAATATAGTTCCATTATATTATAATAACATACTATGATCATTATATAAGACTGTAAAAATTTGCTCTACCAAAGGAATGTACAAGGTATGGGTTAATTCCTCTATCTCGTTATTATTAATGATTGATTATTTTTAGTTATTTTAGGGGACATATTAATCATCCATGTACATGATTCAAAAAAAAAATTAAAAAGAATAATTAATGGTTTTTTTAAAGGGTCTATTAAACTATAACATCATTTTAAATGTTTTAATGATTTATTTTTCAAAATATTTTAAATTAGTGAACAAGTTCTCAGAAATGATTTTAAGGAATAATTTATATGGACATGATTGTTTTAAAATGTAAATTTCAATCAAAATTTTCATAGTGATATGGGAAAATTTATTTACAAATATCTTTTAAATTACAGACTTTATAAATGTGGGAATTTTTAATGATTTCAAAAAAAAGATATTTCTCTCAAAGAGTTCTACGGATAATTTTCAACTATGTCAACATCCTTTACTTTAAATTATTCTTGATTTAGGTTTAATTATTATAATACAATATTCCATATTGTATTGTATGATTAATGATATGTTTTACTGTGGATATGTTATTTTTATACCATTCATGGTTTTTGGTTAATGTATTGATATTTCATTTGCTTGTTTTAATACGAATGTTTATGTTATATTTTAACATTTTCATATGAGGAATGCATTGGACTATGTAAGTGACGACCTTGGCCCGGTATATTCCCATGATTAATTGGTAGGTATCATGAGAAAAACTAGTTTTTTGTCACAGGGCCTTGACAAAATTTACATTTAGGGTCTAGGCAGGAGGCCTAGACGTTGTCGTTAATATTTTCAGCATTATGAATTCCATCATTATGAAATTAACTATTGATATTACATGTTATTATTCAACTAGTACAATATCCATGTGAATAAGTAAATGGTATTATTAGATTTAACTTTTCCATATTATACATAAGTAAGTTCAAAATGATTTTTTTATTCTTATACATTGCCTTAAAGGTTAATTCTTATTTTTGAATGTTTTCCCTATATTGTTATTCTTACTAAGCATCTAATCTCTCACTTTTATTGTGTTTAATTTTTCAAGGATTACAAGAAGCGTAATATGATTTATATATAGGTCTAAGAAAGTATAATGATGTAGTTCTCAAATGATTATAATGATTTATTTTATGTTAGAAACTGTAATGAAATGTTCATGTATGTAATATATTATTTAGCCCTGCTAAACTGATCTATCTCTTGGGACATGATTCCTAGTAATCATCCCAATGTATTAAAATAATGCACCAGATCTGGGATAACTTGGGTTAGGGTGTTAAAGCCATCAATATCTTAGATTTATATAACATCATGTTAATATATACATGATTATTTTTTCACCCATGTACAAAAAAATATCTCTCCCAATATGTAGTGTTTTTAATAAAGAAAATCATGATCAACATTAGATAACATATTACTGTGAATCAAGTAATTTCATTAATGTGGAATCAGTTTTCAGTAACCGTTATCCAATATTCTCTTTCCCCACATCAAGAACTACTCATGGGCTAATAGATAATGCCTCAAAATACCCAGTGTAGCTCCGTACCTACTCTGTATGAATCATGAATGATGCTAATGTTAGTCACCATTTCAGCAACTAAAAGGAATTCTCATACATTTCAAACAATAAACAGTTTACATATTCTTTTTCAAGCCTATTAGAACCGCATCTATGCTGGATAATTTATTTATGATGTTCTTGTAATGTCTATCTAGTGCCAATGTAACTTCATTTCTCAAAGCTATTCAAGGGATGCTCTAAGGAAACTACTGGGCTCACCGTCTCTTGGTCTACCTATACTCCTGTCTCTTAGATAATATTCCAGAGGAATTGAATATTATACATCCAAAATTGGAACATAGTGAGATTAGCATATAAACGATTATGTCTTTGGGTTTCCTAAATTATCTCAAGATGTATTCCATGGTCATGAAAATTGTGCGATTACAAAAATATATTATCCATGAAAAACACAAAAAACAAATCAATATAATTATTTAAGACACGCTTCATCGACCCCATTAAAATAACCAGTGAATTTCAATGAAAAAAGTTTGTAATCCTATACTCATATAGACCATACTAGCTATGAATATTTTTATGAGGTTTATCTATAGGTTGAAAACATGCATGTTAGTGTCCGGATCTAATGTAAACTTTTGAGGACACATATGCTCCTTGAAGCTGATCAAAAAATGATATTTATCAATGGAAAAAGTTAATGGTTCCTCACTATCATCTAGTTCAATTTTTTATAATATTTACATAGCTTGAGGTTACCATCTTCGATGTTCACAAATATGATCGGTTAACCCCATAGAGATGTACTATGTCATATAAACCCCTTTTCCATTAAATCCTCTAGCTGCCACTGGATCTTCTATATCCTTGTCATGGCCATCATGTAATAAGGAATGGATTAATGTCCATATCCTGGCACATTCTCAATAGAGAACCCAGCCTATCTCTTAGGATGTAAACTAGAAAATTTATGATGTGAAATCTACATGAAACAATAAAACGGAGGAGTAATGTCTTCTTAAAATGATCCATGGTCATCCAGATACAAACTACCAATAGGAGTTATCATCCAAACCATCCCACGATGTTTTGTTCTAGCATGCCTTTTCTATACATCCCATGTATAGTTGTGTGTATAAAATAAACCCACTAGTGATATGAAGTAACTCTATAGTTATATTTTCAATCATTGGTTTGATATGCTACTAGCCATCCCCTTATGATTCTGAATTACATCATAATCTTCTCATGGATAAAAATATTATAGGCAGTGTTACCCCTAGAAAACTCAAGGGGTCATTCCTTGCACTAGCGTACATACTCCATGATGATCTCCAATGGAATGTTTGTTTTTATAAAACCCTCAATAACAGAACGTTAATCCCATGTATTTCCACAATAGTTAAATATATGAAACCATGAGATCCCCATGTGTCATAAACAATAGATAATAGAGTTAATACTACAGAGAACATACATATCAACATAGATGGGTTGAAATCCAAATTCTTGGAAGTATGATACAAGGAATAAATTTGGACTGAACAATAACTCTATGACACAACCTTACAACCCATAGTATGAATGTTATGTGGTCTGGGTGAAACTAGTGGTAGAATTCATCAGCCATAAACAACACCACCTCATCCTGATCAATCAATATTATTTTAGTTACCTTAAAATTGCATAGTTATGAAAACATCTTTGGAATCAGGTGTCAGAGCATACCCCATACCACTCAATAGTAGATGTAAGGACATATAGATAAGTTGCACATTTCCATACATCCAAAACTCAGCTCTCAAATAGGTTGTGATTGCACTAATTCCTCACATGTTCCATATACAAAATTGATGATGTAAAATATCATTGCTATAATTAGAGGCATGATAGGTAATCATCTCATAGGACACCAGAAAGTGTATCTTCCATCCACTGGAAGTCGAAATACAAGGTCAGGAGACCACAATTCTATGCTTTGTGGCATCATATTTTCCAAATATATGTTCTATAATTTTCATGGATTCATAATTTGAGAATAATAGGTCAATATATACTCATTTACCTGAGAATGATTGGAATATCAATGAAGTTCCTTGACATGTCTTGCACTCAATTGATCATCAACAATGTATGTTAGTAAAAAAAGTATTCTATGTATTTTTTTTCGAGAACTAAATATATTTTCCTAGCGGCCTACTCCATAAGAATGAACACATTATCCTGCTCTACACTCAGATTCTTGGTGTAAAAGTACTCATTGAATATAGTTTGGAAATACACAAAAACTATATCTCAGATACTATCATCCTAGTTCATGAAATACCACTAGCTATTTGATTCTCCTAGAATAATATATCTCACATTATACACTCTCCAATTACAAGGTGATTATAGATGAATAATTTTTGAAAATTTTATCTTGATCAAAAACTCAATACCATATAGACTACAGTCCCCTCAAAAAAATTGAGAGGATGAGGCTTCTGGAACTCCATCATCATCTCTTCCAAAGATGAGAGAAGTTTAGGTGCTCTATGAAAATCATTAATATACATATATATATATATCACAAGAAACATTTCCATCATTGTTGATTCTAATATAATAAATGGTTCACTATATGGAACTGTAGGAGGATATACTAGTAGATAACAGACCACTGCCTCCAGAGAATGGTCATTTACACCCTCCTGGTGTATGAAAAATGGTCAACATGTTGAATGCCTCTACATTTCCAAACTGAATCCTGATATAATAATATTTTTTTATTTCATAACTAAAATAATTGGTCAGTACAAAACCATCCCATAAATTGGTCGTATCACATTTCCTACTCCTATAGGTAGGAAGATATAAAAGAACAATCCATAAAAGACACTTGATACACAACCTACTTCACAGTCAAATGTTGGGTCTAGTTCATGTATTAATTTCCCAAATTTTCGACTCCAAATTCATTTTAATATTTATTTTATATTTCATTTTAAATGGATTAACCACATGTTCCACCAGTTCCTATACACAATGGACCAAATTCCACAAGAATCAAAATCATATGTCCTCTAAATCTACACGATTACACATTCATGTCCATGTGGCTTATTGTACATTTCTGAAAGATCCTCAATTAGCTTCTTGGGGTGTCTTCTACAGCCTAATTTGAAAAAAAAAATTAGGTTAAAGATGTCACTCTGTGTACCAACAAAGATTATCAATTCCCTACAATGATAAACTATCAATTCATAAGTTATATCTATCTTGAATCCTATTGAAAAATCATGAACACATGTAATTCATCCTATCTACAATGGGATTATTCAGGGCATGTGATTCATGTAATTTTCCTAAAATGATGCATGATATAGAATATCATCATCCAATGAGGTTTCAAAAAATTTGGATCCTAATATTTATCAATAATTACATCAAACTTAAATTTATTCCCCAATAGTAGAATAAAATTAACTATAACAACCACAATCTAGAATAAAAAAAATTCACTCTATGAAATCAGGATTTTTCATTTTTGTGGGTTAACAACACCCAGGAACATCTCCTTGAAAAATTTATATTCTATCTTACCCCCTTTTAATTGTCTTAAAATAATAAATAATAAAGTAAAAAATTATGTCATACCAATTTGTGTCAACGTAGTCATGGATTCCACTAAACAGTGCTATGAGACTAGTTGGAAACGTGGCCTCAATTACATCTCCCCAAATACCATAGGTTTCCCACTAGTGGAGAGGTAATATAATGTGTCGTTGATAGAATATTCCCTATTATAGTAGTGTAAAATAGTGGTATAAATTGATAAAATCAAAGGAAAATGTATTAAATTAATAATAAAATTGATAATCATCCAAAAAACAATATATATATATATATATCAATGTCGAGGTAATATCATATACCCAGATTATCATTTCATTTACATACAATGGTTCCAAAATAGGTAAACATATAGAAAGTATAAATCTTTGTAAAAAAATACCATAATACCATAAAGAGATATCACAAAATATAATATGTTCCTCATGTCAGTCTTATGCTCTTCAGCTCTTAATCATGGATCAAATCCATGAATTGAACTATGGGATCTTACTTGAGCCCCAACATGTATCCATATATTCTATTTGGGTTCCCAATAGCAGATCAAAAATTATGTGATATACAATCCCAGTCTGTCACCACTATAAAGTTATGTAACCAATCCTTTTTCTAAAATATTATCTAATGTTGGGCCCATAATATAACATTTATGGTAGTGTAAAAATTAAAGTGCTACGGGAAAAAGTAAACAGAAAACTGATCTTGTACAGCCATAAATGGCTCTCTAAAAAAATGTCAATATCCTTTCATAAGTCAATCGTAATGAAAGGGAATTAAATTACATGTCCATCCCTTCGGCATAATATATCACATCTCCTCAGACATTCCATATAAAATGTATATCATATCATTCCTCAAAAGTAAATATAAAATGATGTATCACAAAATACTTTGGACAAGTAGTATAATAAATAATGTCACATTTACCATAGCCATGAATTATAACAAGAAATTTCAGTCCCCACAAGGCAAGATCCAAGGAAGAGTGGACTAATAAATGCTTATTGTGTCCAATGAGCATCTTAATGGAATATCTATTAGGACTGATTTGTAGTCCAATGAGCATATATATAGACTGTGTCCACTGCGATCCAAAACTAACAAGCTCCAAGGCATAGCAAGGCCCTTGGAATCCCACAACATCAGAATCCATGGAGTATATATTTCCAAGGAATTTAATACCACTATCATGGTCGATAGTGTAACAAATTTCTATCGTATTATAAAGTCATTCATCATTAAATTCAATTACAACCTCATACCATGTGATTACCCACTCATATTAAAATTCAAAACAATTTACATTCAATGAGATTACCCACTCATTTACATAATATCTAAATAATCCTTCCAAATTATTCAAAAAATAAAATCATTTAAATTTTATCATGTAAGGAATCCAATCATCTATTATTACATTTTTATCCATGCCGTTTATTAATTGTATTCCTCTATCTTTGTATTTTATAACTCACATCATGGGTTAAATTACCAAGTCATCTCAAAACACAATTCAAATAGATTACCGCATGGGTTTACTAGTATCAAGAAAAAAATATGAGAAATATCCATGGAACTAAATTGAAGAACAAAGAGGTTATATTTCATTAAATTCAATAATTAAATTAATTTTAAATACTTCAACATAATTTATGGAGGGTAGAACAATAAAAACTATCTCTATAAATCACCAAATCACTCGATAGAACAATAAAACACTAACTGTATGTCTGTAGTAGAGTAATAATCCTCTATCAACTCTTGATTAGACTCGAATCTATAGAATAATGATGAAAAGGAAAAAACCTCAAAAAATTACATATTATCTTTCCCATAAATATCTCATCGAGTAGAAAAAAACAAATAATTACAAAAAAATATTGGAGTACCCACTGAAGTAGATCTATATTGATGAACAAATCTTGATTTCATGCTCAAATATAGAAACCACTTCAGCATATTTTATTTATCATTCAAGAGGAGCTCCCCTATCAAGAAGTTATCCTCCCTGAGAGAAATAAATAATGTTATAGGTAATAAATTATTTTAAATGAAATGTGGTCATTTTCCAATAAAATTATATGTCATATGGTTTCTACACATGGTTTTCAAAACCTTTATCCAACCGTTCTTATAACACCCCATATATTTTATGTCATGTTTCACTTAATGAATTATAATTCATTAGATAGCCTATATAGCATGGTGTATTGTGTCTCTATGAAACAACACATTGTTATTGATATTATATAATCCTAACATAGCCATTAAACATACATTTTTTCACATCTTTGTTTTGAATTTTGAAAAACATACATACGTTGTTGAGATCAGGGAGATATTTGGAGTCTAATAGATTCATATAAATTATCATTGAATATTAACATACCGATATAAAAATTATCATATTGTTATGAATAGTAACATACAATTATGAATATTAATATGACGCTTATTATTGTCAACCTTACCAATGAATGTGTAAATATAATTTTGGAACAATAAAAATTAAGATGAATATTTTAATTGTTGGCATTTTTTTATTAAAGGATGATTTTAATTAAAAATAAAATCTCTAATATTTATATATTTTTTAAAAAAATGGATTTCATTTCTGGAATCTACGTTTCAAAAAATGGTTATGGTGTTTTTTTGGGTTTTTTTTGAAATACATATTATTTTGGTGAATAATATACGTTAAATTATGATAAAATCTAAATACATGATTTAAATAGTCTTGGATGTTGTCCAACTGAGGTATGAACTTTTGTATTAAAATCACATGAACTTATTATTATTTTTGTCATGTAATCATTGGAATTTCTTTTCGTAGGGTAAAATAACAAAATAATGATTAAAATATTAAAAAACATCCTCTCCTCCACTATTTAAACCACCCCTCACCCTCTCATCCTCTCACACAACTCAAGCATTTATCCTTGAAAATGTTCTACAACATGTATGGATTGTTATAAGAATGGTGGGATAATGGTTTTGAGAACCATGTGGCGAAACCATATGACATATAAAATTTTGGGAAATTGACCTCATTTCATTTAAAATAATTAATTACCTATAACATAATTTATTTTTCGTAGGGAGGATAACCTCATGATAGAGGATCTCCTCTATAAATAAAAATAAAATGTGTTGGAGTGGTTTCTATATTTGATCATGAAATCAAGATATGTTCATCGATTTGGATCTAGGTCATTGGGTACTCCAAATTGTTTTTGTAATTATTCGTTTTTGTGTTGAAATTAGATGAGCTATTAATGAGAATGATAATATGTTTAATTATGTATGTTTTTGTCTACACATAATTTTTCTACAGATACGAGTCTAATCAAGAGTTGATAGTGGATGAATACTCTACTACAAACATATAGTTAGTGTTCTATAGTTCTATCGAGTTTTTTGGTGCATTACATGGTTGTCAAAACCATTATCAAATCTTTATTCTATCCCAAAATAATTTTAAAATACTTTATATCTCTTTAAAGTCCCTAATAAGTTATTTTTACAATTTTTTATGTTTAATCACATTTCAAATGAACATTTTTTCTGAATACAAGCAAACAAATCATGAAAAAGAAAGAAGATAATTCTCGCAAAACAATAAAAATGAACCTCATAAACCCATAAAAAGGTCTTGAAAGAACCTATTTTGGTTATACTAAATCAATTAACTATATTGTATTTGAGGTGATTATTAATTATTGAAGCCAAATTTGATTATTCAGTTCATTAAGATAAATCGAGAACACATGCGGGAATAATGTAAGGGGTTTCTCTTCTCACTTATAATTTCATGAGATTTCGATTGTTTTCCCCTAATTTCTTATATGTGGAGTTTTTATGGAGATTTTATATATAATATCATGATTTTATTTATATTAATTGTATTCTGGGATTCTTTTGGTGTTTTTTTATTTTTCCTCATACAGTTTGATTGATTACAATGTGGTATGGGACATTGTCTCGATTTCCATTGTCATTGAAAAGTACATGGTATTGTGAACCTAGTATTTATTATTTTGTGTTTCTACTACCCCTATGAGATCATTTTACATTTTACATTCTAATTCTATTAAATATACATGTTATTTTATCATGGATATTGTTATTTTGTTATGATGTAAGCTTCTTCACATATGATGTTTTTTTACTCTTACATTGACTATGGGAATATTGATCAATCTGTATCGTTTACTCAATATTGATATTGAAAAGTTATATCATTCTTATATTAAATATTTATATAAAGAATAATTTGGACTATTGGTGAATTATGGGGCCTGCTATAGTCCCTTTATTGATCATCATGCTTCATGAGATTGATAATTTGGTGACAAACCCGTTGATTTTGTTTCAAAAAATCAAACGATTTTATACCCCCAGACATAATCTATCTCGACGGTATAATGGTTATTGTTTCAAAAACGTGATTTCCAAATAAAAATAATTTTCATTCATCATTATTTAGTTATTATTATCCATTAATTTTTCTCTATGATAAACTATCTAGATGCATTTGTATTCACATCTTATTGATGGAAACTATTTTGATTTATTCATCATGACATTTTAGTCATGTCTAGTTGATATTGTCTACCGTGTGGTTAATTCATTATTCCAATATTTTTAATCCTTACAGAGCATTTTATCTCACCCATATTATGTTTCCTTATCCCATGATATTAAGAAGAGAACATTCAATAATATTTCAAAGAGTATGTTTATCTTTTTTTATTATATATCATGTTGTATTTTCTATCATTCAAAATGTACTTTAGGTATCATGCATGTAATCGAGCCTTTCAAAACAACTATACTAATCATTCAAATAGAATTTATTTATTATAATTGTACCATTATAATGATATAATGCAACGACTCGTAGATTCGGGGTTTGAGGCATTGTAGTTCGTATCAAAGATGTTTAGAAGCAAACATAGAAACTGGATTTAGGAAACATATTCTAGAGGAAATAACCATAATTTTGACTTCAAGGATAACTATATAAGAACATCCGTATATTTTTTTAATGTTGATATTATTTAGGTCCTCCTAACAAATACATCCATGTCTAGATACTACAAGTGAACGTGGTTCTGGAACAAATTTACCTTGGTGTAACAACTATTAAATGGAGTTTCATGCTTGACCTAGGGTATCATGATACCTAACCATGGGCCTTAATGTTTAGCGGGTTAGACACTCACATGGGATATGCTACAGAAAATTTATATTTTCATTAAAAACCTTTATGAAAGATTTAAAAGTAAATAGAAACAAATTTTATGATGATGAGAAATATTGTGCATAAATTTTTAGATATTGATAAGTGTTTTCTAGTTATAAATTATGAATTATGGCCTAATTTTTTGTTTTCCATTTTTTAGTGAAGAAACATAGTGTATGAAGAGGAATCAATTCCAATGGACAATATAAGGATTACCCAACTGAGAAAGTCAACATAGTCCGTGTTGGAGAAGAGCAGATCATGACCATATTGGGACTACAATCTTAGGTTTTGTCGAATAATCTTGTTACACCTATGTTTGATCAATTCATGCTTCATAAAACCCCATTATTTAGTGGGACTACAAATATAGGCATATAAGAGTAGAGGATCATGATCATTGAAAATATATTTTCGTCATTAAGATGCAATGAAAATGATAAGGTTGTACTGGAAGTATATTGCCTAAAAGGTGATGATGATAAATTGTGGTCATTAATCAAGAATAAAATAATGTATGTAGAAATAGATGTATGGTATGGATAAAATTAAAGGAAATTTTCTTCGAAATATATTTACGTTGTTAACAATAAACTGAAATAAAGTGGAAATTCCACTTCATAATTAAAAGGGAAGAAGAGAGTCTTGTGAAGTTTGAGGCTACATTTATAAGATTAGTCAGGTATGATATAGATTACTTACATAATTCAGAAGACATTATTGTTCAATTTTTTAAAATCTAAATCCACGTGTTCTAAGGGCATTGGCTTCTCAATCATTTTCATCATATGATGATATTATATTAACTGCCATTAAAATAGACAAGGAGTTTTCTAGATATAATTTGTTAAATTGAAATAAAGATAATAAGGGGAATTCTAATATCCATATAAAATCTGATGTTCCATGAAGAATAAGGTAATAATTACATTTCCATTATGAGAGAATTGTGGATGGAATCATCCTGGTAAATGCTTGAAATTCATCGAAGTAAAATATAGGTGTGAAGAAAATGGGAATCGTTCATATAAATATAAAGGGAAGAGACAATTTAATGATGTTCAATGATACAATTGTAGAGGAATTGGACAATACAAAAATGATTTTCCTATGTGCTATGAAACATTCCTCATAACGGGCCATGTGAGATTGGGAAAACCTATACGATTATAACTGCAGAGGTTGATGTTCCTATTGATGCAGTGGAGGAAAATTTAATTGTTTCCTCAATCTTAGAAAATGCTTTAGTTGATTCTGGATTATCACATTCATTTATATCATCATATTATTAATTGAAATTGGAAATGACCAATTTTATTTAGTAAAGGAGTTGTCAGTCAATACTCTAAGGGGATGTATAATATCATCAAATATGAGTCATTTAGTCCCCCTTGTGAAACAAAAATTATCATTAGTTCTAAACCTTATCATCATACTGATGATCGAGTTTGACATAATTCATGGTGTGAATTGGATGTACAATTATTATGCAAATATCTATTGAATGAATAATAAAGTTACATTTTATTAGAATAGTGCATAATCCCTTATCATTAGTGTAGAAACCTTGCCATCTGATTCTTATCATGATCTGACCCATGTAGGTCTACTAAATCCAATTCTTGGAGAGGAAGAAAAAATAACATCTATGGGTGAGGAAAGAAATATTCAAATTAAAGACATACATATTGTGAAAGAATTCATGGAAGTATTTCTATAGAATTTTCCTTCACATCATCAAGAGTAGTAAATTCAGTTATCTATTGATTTAATTCCTATTGAAAGACCAATATCAAATATTCCCTATAGAATGGCCAATGTGGAATTAGTGGAGAAAAATAATCAATAAAAGGAATTGATTGAAAAATGATTTATTCCACCTATTTTTTCTCTATGGGGATCCCTTGTCCTCTTTGTCAATAAGAAAAGTGTATCCTTGATGCTATTCGTTGATTACCGTGAAATAAATGAAATTTAAAATAATTACAATTATCCTATACAACAAATTGATTATTCATTTGATCAACATCTTAGATCCCAATAATTTTCTATGTTTGACATTTGATCAGGATATAATCAGTTATGTGTGAGGAAGGATGTCATTCTAAATCCAATATTTCAAACCAGTATAAACACTATGAGTTTACTATAATGCCTTTTGGACTTACTAATGACCATTTTTTCATAGATCAAATGAGTAGAGTTTAACAGGAATATCATGATGACTTTTTTAACGTATTTATCTATGATATCCTTATATTATAAGAAATCTACAAGAGAAAATGAGAATAAATTGTGTATTATTCTAAATGATCGTAGAATAAATGAATTATAATTGATGTTTTGAATGTGTGAGTTTTGGATTCAATCAGTTACTTTATTGTCCATATTGTGTCTAAGGATGGAATCATAGTTGATACCAGGAAGACAAATGAAATACAAGAATATACCATTCAAAAAAACATAACTAAGGTATGTAGTTCTGTTGGATATGTATTTTACTACCATTGTTTCATTCAAAATTTCACCTGATTAGCTAACCTATTAACCAATCTCACACATAAAGAGGTTATGATTGTATGGAAGAAATAATTAATATAATTCAATGAAAAATTGAATAGAATATTGGACAATGATCCAATTTTGACACATCCCTATGGAAATTGCTAATTTTTGATATACAGTTATGCATCAATGAATTTATTGGGTTGTGTCCTTATAAAAAATGATAATGTATTTTCTTATGCATCAATTAAGATAATATCTCAGGTGAAAAAATATACATCTTGTGATCTTGAGTTAGTAGTCATTGTATTTCCTCTAAAAATATGGAGACACTATCTACAACATGAAAGATGTGATATATAAATGAATCACAAGAGTTTTAAATACATTTTAACACAGAAACAACTCAACATTAAGAAAATGGGATGTCTTGTGTTACTTAAATACTATGATTGTTAAATAAAATAGCAACCATGAATTGAAAATAAAGTGGAAGATTCATTAATAAGGAATGATCATGGACATCTAACCCAAATAAGAATTGAGAGAGATTCTATATTCAGGGATCTCGTAAAGAAGGATATGGGAATTATTTAGCAATGAAAAAAATCTCCTCTCATCCAAATGATAGATAAACCTGCATTATTCGAGATGAGAAAAATATCTCAATCTGATGGAGAGAATATATAGAAGAAAAATAATGTTTCTAATGAGAGATGTTTAGCAGTCTTTGTGTGTGAGGATGGAGTTATGAAATTTTGGAATATGATATGTGTTCCATCAGTACCTGAGAAAAAAATCCAACTATTAGATGATGTTCATTCATCAAATTTCACAATACACCGTCATAGCACCATGATGTATAGTGATATGAAAGAACATTTTTGGTATTGAATGAATTGCGAAATTACAGAATATATGTAATAGTGTCTAGTTTTCCAACAAGTGAAGGTCAGGAGACATCATCCTAGAGGGTTCTTGTAACCTCTACCTATAAGATAGGATTTTATTGATTGTATTACAAAATTAGCACATTTCCTTGATATAAGATATGATTTTATACTTCAGAACCTGAAAATACGTTATATTAATGATGTTTTAAGCCAAATTAGTACCCCTTTATTGATTATGATTGATAGATATCCCTGATTTACGTCAACATTATGTACAAGTATCCAGTTGGATTTTGATACTCATCATTATATGAGTACTTCTTATCACCCAAAAAATGACAGATAGTATGAAAAGACTGTTCAAACACTGGGAGACACATTGAGATCAATACCTCTTGACTATCATGGTGTGTGGGAACAATAAATTACATTGGTGGAATTTTCCTACAAAAATAGTTTCCATTCTAGCATTCAATTGGTTCCATATGAAGCACTGTATGTTAAGAGTTTTCGAACTTCAAATTTATTGGATGAACTTAGTGAGAGGTAACATATAGGCCCATAACTTATCAAAGAGACATCTAAAATGTCGAACAATGTTCAGACCCACATTAATGCAGCCAAAAGTTTGAAACAGAGTTAAGATAACAACTGGATAATGGATTTGGAATTTCACATAGAAGACCGTGTCTTTCTAAAAATATCACCATGAAAAATTTCATAATGTTTGGTACGCAATTGAAATTGAGAACAAGTACATTAGACCATTTGAAATTATGGAATGAATCCATACATTAGCATAACATTTATTTATGCCACCATGACTCTCCAATTTAAATAATGTCTTCCACATGTCATTTCTGAGGAAATACATTCTATACATGATGTATGTACTCACCTATGAAGAAATAAATCTGGAACCATATTTGTCATTCTGTGAATAGACTATGGGGATTCATGAAACAATGGAGTAGAAATTGAGAAATCAGAAAGGTTCATTGAAGAAACCATAAAATGGAGAAAGAATCATGGGAAACTGAGGATTTTATTAAGAAAAACCACCCATATATTTTTAATTGGATTTATAAATGAAAATTTCTCAGGAAAAAATTTCTAATGGAATGAAGAATATAACACCACAAACATTTTAAGTTATGTTTCTCTTAAATTCTTTCAATTCATTAGATAGCCTACAGTTCTTGAATAACTAAGTCTCAAAGAATCAAAAATTGGTTAATTATAGGATATAGTCTTAACCTAGATATTAAATTAATATTCTATTCTTTTGTGTTGCGAAATACAAGAAACTGTCTTACAAAGTTGTGATCATGGTGATATTTGAGATTTTATAGAATCATGTTAATTTTCGGAGAATAATAATAGACCACTGTGAATAGTAACATATACATCTGAATAGTAAAATACCCTTATGAATATCAATATGTCTATTATTAAAGGAAACCATTCCAATGAATGTGTAAATAAAATTTATACACTATAAAAATAAAAATGAATATTTTATGTGTTGTTATTTTTTTGATTAAATGGTTATTTTAATTAAAAATTGAATTTCAAATATTTATATAATTATTTTGGATAAATGGGGTTCATTTTTGGACTCTACACATCAAAAAAATTAGGGTGATGTTTTGGGATTTTTTTGAAATACTTGAATTTTGTGAATAGAAAAATACGATAAATTATGACAACTGTAAAATGATGGACTTATTGAGTCGTGTATGATGTCTTGAAAACCTAAGAACATTTGGATCGAACTCACATGAACTTATTACTATTTTTGGTCATGGAACCATAAGTATTTCATGTCCTAGGGTAAAATAATAAACTAATGATTAAAATATTACAAAAACCCTCCACGCTCAACTATATAAACCACCCATAACCCCTATTCCTCCCAAAAATATCAAGCATTGAACCATTCCTAGGTTCTTTGAAATACACTTACCAATCCCTCTCCCTATTCCAATACCTAATGTTATCACAAAATGGCCAAAAAATTGGCTTCAAGAAGATTCTCAAGGAGGAATACTCAAGAGGTGGACTTCTATTCCTTTTTCTTTAAACATATTTTACATGTTCTTTTTTTGTTTCTATCTCCTCATCTCCCCACATCCAAATCCTATAATAATTACAATACCTTAAATAAACTATAATATTATTATGCGAATGGAATATTTTATCATCATATATATTTCCCCCCTTCACTTATACTAAAAATAAAAATACCATCTGAGACGTGTTAAAGTTTCACACTTATAAAATAAAATAATAATACAAAGCAACTTCATTAGGCACAAAAAAACACCAAGACAATCCAAGATTTTATCATTATCTTTTAACTAATGATTCCTCCACATGGTGTATAACACAAAATAATTATAAGTTCATGTAAATCTATGTAATTACAATAATAATATACATAAATAATTCTGTATTTTTAATCACATTTCAATTGAACATTCATTCACGAATACAAGTAAACTAATCAAGAAAACCCAAGGATGAGAATGCTCCCCAAAAAATAAAATTTAACCTCATAAACACATCAAAAATGAAAATAATCAACCTAATAAGGTTATTATAAATAAATAAAATGTTTATTAGTTCCTATAAATATTTTTTAATAATTCTGAATTTTATTATTCTAGACTTTAGGATCAATTAAGAACATATTTATGCATAAGGTAAGGGGTTTCTCACCTCACTTTTAATTCCTTGATATTTCCATTATTCATCTATTATTTATTGTATGTGTTATATGTGTACTAAAATTTGATATATAATATCATTATACTCTTTATATTCATTATATTGTGTGATTATGTTTTGGAATATTAATATTTTTTCATACGATTCGATTAATTATAATGTTGTAAGGGAATTTGTCTCAAATTTCCATTTTCCTTGAGACATACATGGTATTTTGAACCTAATATTAATTCTGTGGGGTATCTGCTGACCCATTGAGGTCATTTTTAATTTGAAATTATAAATCTATTAAATATCTATTTTTTGTATCATGGATAGTGTTATCACTTTATATTGTATACCATTACACATACGATGCTTATTTTGAATGCTACTTTGACTATGGAAATATAGATGAATATGTGTCCTCTACTCAATAGGGATATTTAAAAAGTATATTAATATTATATTAAATATTTTTATAATTAATTATTTGGACAAGTAGAGAAGGGTGGGGCCCATTATAGCCCATATATGCATCGATAGGTCTCGTGAGACAAATAAGATGGTGACAAACCCTTCATGTTTTAGTCCAAAAATAAGACGGGTTTCTAACCACATAATTAAACATTCTCAATGGTATAATGGATCATGTCCCAAATACATGACATTAATACAATAATAATCCTCATTATTTATTATTCCTGTAATACTATCCATTAGTTTTTCACTATGACAATATCTATGGATGCATTTTTATTCTCAGCTTATTGAAGGGAAATGTTTTCATTTAATCATCATGTCATATCAGTCATGCCTAATTTATTATGAGTCACTTATTATTTATTCATGATTTCACTATATGTAATAATTATTGAATATTTATATCACCCTTATTATGTTTTATTCTTGGGTTATTAAGAATATGACAATGAATAATCTTTCAATGAGGTAGTTTATTTCAATTTATTACATATCTTGTTGTATTTTCAATCCTTCCAACTGTACTTTGGGTATCATGTATGTAATATGGTTTTCAAAACTGATAAATTAATCATCCTTTCAGGATATATTTATTATAATCATGCCAATATAATTAAATAATACAACAACTCTGGGCTTCGTGGTTCGGGGTGTTATATTTCTCCCTATGATTTGTTAAGGGGACACACACAAAATCACTATGCACAACCTGACTAACAATCCAAATACAATGAAAAAAGCCTCCGCAAAAAATTACAGCTGTCCGGAATAGTTATATTCCTACATCTACATTGTTTCCTCAAGTTATTCGACTTGTAACACCCTTTTGTCAATACACACATGGTTAGTAGTAACCATGTGACAGATGCCACAATATTTCTACTAACCATGAGACCATTATTGGTTTTCATAAAATCTGTTTCTATTCTCTGAGATATCCCCAATAACCCCCAGAAACAGTCGTATCATCATAGGGTATTCACAATAGTATTCAAATAATCATCTAAACCAGAATTAATGATATTCAAACCTTGTACAAAACCCTTTTCTCCTCTAAATGAATCATATAGTAATGATTAACTTATTATCATTGAATTAGTATCAGTATAACTATTGTAAATCGCCTTTAAAATAATCAAGACTATTGACATCCCATGATGAAAATAAATAATAACTCACTAAAATAAGAGTAATAATTTATCATTATTATAGATTAAAAATGTAATAAATATAAACAAAATTTGAAATAATTGATTAATATGGTTATGTTTAATATAATTTTTGTTAAATTACATTTCATGAAATCATGATTAATTTTAAGGGGTTTGTAATCACCATTTTCATTTCAATTATATATGTTATAAATTCAAAAACTTTAATATTTTTTTGTTGTATATACTTCCAAGGGATGTGTTTTTTAATAATAAATATAAAATTCATTGTATTTGAATGTTAAACATTGGTTTCAATTTCATACTATTTTGAATTAAATGTTACAAATCGCCTAAGATTTTCATTCGAATATCATGATGAAAATGATATTATTTACGACTACTTTTCCATTGGGAAATATATTATTACATTTTTTAAAATCATATCTATATTAGTATTATGTGTTTATTTTTTGGGATTTAATCATATCATTAACAATTCCAAACATGTATTCATATTAAAAATATGATTTTTATTTGTGAATCAAACCATATCATAAATTTTCGGTATTTAATATTTCACATCTATATCCATATTCACTATTTTAAAAAATATTTCTTTCAGTATATTTCTACCATCTCATATTAAAATTTTATTTTGGAATATTATTTTTTATTCATATTTTTAGAGGCATAAGTTTTTTATCAAGTGCCAAAATCTTCTGCCTTTATATTAATTACAATGGATTGAAAGTGTACTTTTAACTTTATTTATATAAATTCATTTTCCTACATCATCGTTATTTTTTCTCAAGTATTCATATCTCTGTTTTTATTGACATGAAAATTAATTTCTATTTTCTTATTTAATAACTTTTTTAATATGATGAAAAAGATATAAAATATGTAAAATAAAATTATTATTTTTCTTATTAAAATTTTTATTCATCATAATTATTTTTTATCTATGTAAATATACTACCATGTTTCTAATTCCAGACTGGGGATATTATACAATGATACATTCTAATTTTCGTCTCTAAGAGGATAATGATCTTATCTTATAGAATTTTTATTTATATCCATTACTTTCACATTGACTATTTAATATATGAAATAATTATGGTTGTTTTCAGGTTCCAGGGTAAAAAATATATAATTTTAATAATTATATTAATGGTTTGTCAAATATTTAATTAATTATGGTTTTTAATATATAATTTTTCATATTTAAATTCCATGTGAGTAGCTAATCATTCACTAAATGAATTACTAATATAAAAATCATGATACCTCAATAAAATTATAGACAATTAACATTATATTATATTATTTTAATTGGTGATCATCAGTATAAGAATCCTCTTTATGAAAACAATATAAAAATATACAATAAAACAAAGGTTATTTTATTCTTCGAAGATACTATTTTTTAAAAAAACTACTTTCTCAGTTATATAGAAATCAATTTTTATCACCATTAGAAATTGAATAATATATAATTATTTGAATATTTTTAATCAATATTCTTAAATTATCTAATTATTTCTATTTTATTTTTTGAGAAGAGTTTATTTTCTAAGATTAATATTAGTTATAACGATAAAAAAGTCAATTTTCAAAAAAAATGATACCATACTAAATATGGGGTTTTATATATTTAAAATTAATACAATAATATGATATGTTGTATTGTATAAAAATTAATAAATATAAATTTAATTTCACATAAATGTAAATAACCATTAAAGACGCATAATAAATGAAATGACATGATAAACATTTTCCATCACATTATTTATATTAAATTTAAATATAATTTTATTGTTTTTAAAAATTAAACAAGATTATATGGTGTAAAAAATTTTATTGAACACATTGAAATTTATTAATATGGTCCATCATATATATTTAATCATAAAATGATAAATATGGTCAACTTTTAACCAAGATTAATTTGTGATAAAATGGATAATCAAGTGTGTATCAAATTTTAATACTCAAATTGAAAATGAAAACATATAGAAAACCTTAATTATGATGTAATGTAACACAAACATGTCTCACCAATATTTTTAAACATAAACCCCTACATCTTTGGAAATTCCATTCTAACAACATACCTACCATTATTTTCAAAATATTTCCCTAACTTTTTTCAAATATAAAAAGAGCTCACTTACTACTACTTTAAGTCATAAATATTGTAATGTAATCCTTATCTAGAACTATCTAGTGTATCTAAGAAATGATGGTTATTATACCTTATGAATAGATCTGTCTACTTTATAGGCCACCAACTAGCATATAAGGTGTAGAAAATGTATTGTTGAGACATACAACATTGTATACAGTTGCAATACATCAATAATAACCAATTATCATAGTCATGATAATTGACTAATAGCATACCACACAAATGGATGATAATAGAATGAAAAATTAAACCAAACAATATTTACCATGTTATTTCATACAGAAATGTATCAACATTTCATGCCATATGTAATATAGATAAAAGAAAATAATGAACTAAATAACTGAAAGGAACCTAGTGTAGAATAAAAATTAGGTATTGCCTTCTTGTTCCAATTCAACTTGAACTAAATAAATAACATTAAATCACTTTTCATTTAACCAAATTAGTATCCATTTTATTGTTTGTGGGAACAAATGAAAGAATAAATAATGTGTGAGTATAACTCAGTTGGTTGACACCACCATGTCTAATCCAAACCATATTGAAAGTATGTTTATCCAAGAAAGTGATAAAAGGGGTATTTTTTTATTTGTTTATTTCGTATAACAATAAAAATTCTTCAAAAATATTTTGTTTTATCTATGGACATGTTGAATTCTAATGATACCTATAATAATAATTCCACGAATTTATAAGATAACCAAGAAAACCCTCTATTTTTTTATTTTATAAAAACTTTAACAATACCTATATTGATTCTAATATAATTTTTACATTACATATATATAAGTATTTTAGAATAACTAGTAAAATACCACTTATAAAAATTTTAGCATAATCGGGCCCATACCTCTATATAAATATTTCATTATAACTATTACATATACTCTATATAATCATTTTGGCATAACCCAGTCATTCCTGATAAAATTTACATCAATAAAATTACAATACCCCTATTAATTATTTAAAAATAGGATCCATCCAATATATAATCATTTCATAATATGAAAAAACACATAATATAAAGGAATTAAATAACAAAATATACATCATTAGAAAAAAATTATAATTCATCCAATAAACAATTATCATCCAATAGTTATTTTTTCATCATCTTATATATTGAATTATGAAACATGCATTGTACATAATTTTATCACATTAATATATCACTTGATTTTTCAAAAAACCTGTAAGACATTATTCAATGTGATTAATTTTAAACAATAACTTATGGTCTCATGACATGGTAAATAATTATTAAGGAAAAATCATGTTCATTATCATTCAATGGTAGTCTCTCCATATAGGTAACTTCAAGATAGGTCTAAAAAAAATTGAATTTTAAAAACATGATTATTTTGATAATATGATCATTAGTTAATGTGCACGTCATGTTGGTTTAATAACATAAAATTACCGCACATTTTAACAAATAGAAATGATAATATGGATTTGTTCTAGGAAGACTATCTTTATCATAAGTTCTATGAATCTCTCTCAAATGGGATCTCCAACGATGAAACATGGTGAAAGAGATATCAATGAAATACAAGGTAAAAATACATCACGATCTAAATGTTATTAAATTGTAGTCAATAGATCCAACTGCTGTAATAAAAAATATTATATGAATGACGAAATCAAATGAGAAGGAAATCCCTAGATATTTCAAGATATAAGAATTTTTCTTAAAGGGAAATAATTTCAAAAATGGTACATAGCATATCCATAGGGTTTGACATAATGGACATCATAGAAGATGATAATAAAAATCAGACACATAACATGGTTTAAAATCAATGTTCCTATGATATTCATGATGTGAACCCCTTTCAGGAAGTTAATTACATAATTTATAAAATATATTGGAAAAACTATCACCAAAACTAAAAATTAAACTGATCAACCAAATCATAGCATGATATAGTTTTATAGAATGGAAATGTTTCACACTTGGTTCTAGTTTATTTAATGTTCCCATCAATTCGTTCACATCACATAACATGTTGATGATTCAAAAGTGACCAGTAGTAACTAAAAATACTACATACTAATGAAATGAACTAAACCACCTCCCATATTTTTCAACCTAGATAGAATATTTTTAGACATTTCTCATAATTATATATATATTATATTAATTTAAACAAACAAAAATCATAGATAATTTTTTCATTGTTCATAGACAAAAACCTTTACCCGAAAAGAAAAGGGAAAAACGCCAAGGTATATGGATGAAATGTGTCACATAAATGACATATTTTAAAGTTATTTTTTTATTTAATTTACATTATTTCTTTGCTTTGGGGGTTTTCCATGAACTTTTGAAGGAAATGGTGGGTTTTCAAAATTTGGGCCAACCCTAGAGCCAATTTCTAATTTTAAAAATAAATTTTGATTCTTTAATATTTCTTTCGTTTTCAACCTTTTTCACCCATTCAACTGCCAAAATGACTTTAATTTAACAATTAAAACCACCAAATAAATTTGCGCCCCTTATCATTAGCTTCATGGACTTGGGTGATCAAATTAGGTGTTTCGCCAACTTGAAATCCCATTTCAAGTTTTAAAATGTTTTTTTAATTCTTTAATAAAATATTCATTTTTTATTCTTTTACAGTGATTCCACTACTCATATATTCCCATTGAACCCCGAAGCACCCCAATTTCTTTCTCCCTTATTTAAAGCATGGATTCATTACGATATAGGGCCTAACGTCGCCAGCTCCAAAAAAACCTCCAGATTTCTCATGTAAGTTGGTTCACTTCATTTCTCCTCCATTTTTCATAGGGTTTCTTCTTTTTTTATTGAATCCAAAAATGTCCAGAAGCAAGGGATTCATACCTAGGGTTTTACTTTTGAGTTTCATGGTCCAATACTGTAGTTTTAGGTTCAATCTTACTCCCTTGTGGTGCGGAGAAGGTGTGGTTGAAGTGACGCACAAGGATTTGGTGGTTTTGACACTTTTGGTAGGTGATTACATATGTTGGTATTGTATAATGAGTTGTATTTCTGTTTCCATTATGTTCCTCCTTCATTATTCTGATTGCAAAAAATTATTTGGGTAGCATTTTCATTGCGGTTTATTTTTATGTTCCAATTTTGTGTGGAAATGTGTGTTTTACATGTACAACCCTTGTTGTGCCTCTTGGTGTTGTTTTATAATTCATGGGTTGGATTTATAAAAAAAATATGATGCTGAAATTTCTGGTTTTCTATAATATTGGTCTCCATTGGGTTTTAATTGTGGTATTTCAGATTAATTAAATGTGCAAAATTTGATTACTTTTCTTGAAATTGTTTTATGAAATTTATAAGTGGTTTATTGAGTTATATAAAAGGTGCAAAGAATTTGTAGCTACTTTATTGAATGTGTGTGACTAGAAATAATATTTATATGTGAATTGTTTCATGTGGTATCTATTTGAGCACAAGATGGGAAACCCATGTAACTAGGTGGGCTAACATGTACAAGTATGCTAGGGAACAGAGGGGTTTTGACCATGGTTAACTTAGAATTTATGACATTGATAACACTAAAAAAATATAATGGAGAAGATTGGAGACCACTATGTTTGGGTACACTCTCTACTAGTGGCTCGTGCATGAGAATGAATTTTATTATAGTTACGTTCACAGAGGTACGAGGTACTTGGGGCTCAAAACAAACTAGTTCCTAGGGGTGTTCCTATGCTTGGTGCTCATGGTCTTTTTGGTATTTATCGTTGCCTTATGGTTTTTTGGGATGTGAAAAATATTATCTTGCATGTTTTATTAAAATTCAGTCATTATTTTATGTTATCCCCATTGAATGTTATTTTCATTTCAAAGTTTCACTTTTTGAAATAAATGCTACCATTTTTTTGTTTATTACTCTCGCCTGCATTTTATTTTATAATGCCTATAACTTGGAATCATTGGGTGATATCCTATTGGGATTAGTATCACACCCTACTTACTTCTTTGGGTGTAAGTATACTTTATCATGTTTGAAACAGGAAAAGTCAAGGCCTTGGGCGATGGCGGTTCGGGTTGCTAGTTTTTCTCAATGGTGTTGTGTTGTGTAAACGACTAGTGGGTAATGACCCCTTGTCGTGTGGAGTCTCTTGGGATGTTTTTATACTACTTTTATACACCTTTGGATCTCTTTTGTATTTTTTAAACCCATATACTCATTTCTAAATTTTATTAAGTCTTATTTGTTATAATTTTTCATATTTGGATTATTGTTTGTTTTGGGTTATTTTATGAATCCATACTCGGGTAAATCGTTCCCGATTGTATTTTTATGACACTCGGGACCTTGTGCCAGCATGTGGGGATAAAGAACGCCCTTTGGGACTTTCCACGAGCAAGGTTTGGTGCCAATTTGATGGAGACCAAATTTGGTTCGTGACAAAATGGTATTAGTGGGGGATAACTTTTTTGAGTTATATTATTATTTTGGGATGAGTCGGGCTAGACAGAAGATAGGAAAGTCAGGGCTCATAGTTTTGGTCATGAATTGGGTTCCCGGGCAGTACTCCTTGTGACAGACCGTGACTGACCATGGGATGTCCAAATTTTTTGTTTATCATCACTTCCAGGTGAGGCGTGTGGGTTGCAGACTACACGTGGACATCAAGGGTGGTGAATTAGTTGTTTATTTTACTTTTGTAATGTGTTTGTCTTATTTATATCGGATGTTATTCCTGAAATTTTCAGACATGTTGTACTTATTTTTTTTCTTGTGAATGTTGCCTTTTGTAGAAACATTCCTCACTGGAAAGCTCCCACACACCCACATGAGGAAGACAGAGAGAGTTATCCTACACCACTCGACCAAAGGATGATAGAATCCATGGTACGAGCTGTCTAGGCTTGGGGATAGGGAGGGGTTGTGGATCCTACTCTAGTCAGAGAAGATTATCCTAGGCCGAGGAAGGATAAGGCCTATGATTTCATGAAAAATAAACCTCCTTGTTTTCGAGGTAGATCGGAACCTCAAGAGACAAAAGAATGGCTCGAGATGATAGAGTGTATGTTCGAGTTCGTAGACACACCTGAGGAGGTCTGGGTGAAATGTGCCTCTTTTCATCTAGAGGGTCCCAGCCGTAGCTGCTTGGAATTAGTGCTTCAATCTGGGAAGCATGAAAACACGAGTTGGAGAGATTTTAAGTCTATCTTCAATGAGAAGTATTGTCCAGTGGTTCAATCATATGCCAGATCTTGAGAATTCATGTATCATTATCAAGGAGATCGTTCAGTAATGTATTATGCTAACTATTTTGATGAGTTAGTGCGATACACGCCTGATATTGTTTCAAGTGAATACTTGAATGCTCGGAAATTCGAGAAGGGACTACGACCATAAATTTATTCACAAGTACTCATATTCATGTTAGGAACTTATGCTGAGGTGGTCGATCGTGCTTGTGCGGTAGAGATTGATCAAAAGGGGATGACTGGGATCATTGGAGGGGTATCTACTATAAGCACTGGTAGATCTAATGAAAAGTAGTGGAAACGAGAAGAGTAGGGAAAGAAGGGAGGTGGTAGTTCATGCCACTCTTCCAGGAAGTTTACATGAGTGGATTCAGATGCGAGGACTGTTGTGTGCCACCAGTGTGGGAAGACCGGGCAAATCCATACAGCATACCCTCATCCTTTGAAGACCTGTTTTCAGTGTGGAGGTATGGGACACATGCAACGCTTTTGTGGGATAGCGCGTCCACTTCAAAGTGGGGAAGGATCTGTTCCTCCCAGGGGAGTTCCAGTGCAGTCTGTTCCATCAAGGACATGGGGATCTCAATTCGGTGGTCGTGGCGGTAGGGCTGGATCATCATTTTGGCTGAGCAAATCTAGGGTAGAGCAACATGCGGGTGGTCGTTCTCAATAGTGACCTGACATTTGCATGCTATGGATCTGGCACAGACGGGATCTGATGCAGGACATTCGACTGTTCGAGGTACCATTCTGATTGCATCTCTTATATCTGTAGTTTTATTTGATACATGTGCATCAGTTTCTTTTATATCTTCCCATCTTGGGAACATGATGAGCCTTCCCACAGAGCATTTATCTATTGCAATGGAGTTAGTAACACCACTGTGTAAGTAAAAGCAGCAGGGTCTTAGGTTCCTGTCATGCACACGATATGTGTCAAGAGTTGAGATGGAGTGGGATTTCTTGGTCCTTGATATGGACATGTTTGATGTGATCCCCGGAATGGACTGGCTGGTTTTCTTACAAGCACATATTGAGTACTATCGGCGTTGAGTTAGCTTTATGGCTCCAGATGGGTGTCCTCAGTTATTTCATGGAGAATGGGATCCTCGGTCATGTCCTACAGGTCATCCACTCCCAGAGTTGGAGAGAATTGCTTATCAGTTGTCATCACTCACACTGGAGGATGGTGGTGGTGTATCATAGTGCGGGTTACCTCATGTAGTGGATGAATTCCCAAAGGTCCTCCCAGTTGATTTCTAAGGCTTACCCCCAGAGCAGGACGGGGAGTTCTTGATTGAGTTGGCACCGGGAACACAGCCTATATCTCTTCCATCATATCGCATGGCCCCCACCGAATTGAAGGAATTAAATATACAGATAGATGATTTGGAATCCAAAGGATTCATTCGCCCGAGTGTCTTTCCTTGGGCCACCCTGGTCTTAATCGCGAAGAAGGCCAATGGAACCCTCCGGTTGTGCATCGATTATCAGTAATTGAATAATGTGACCATTATTAATAAATACCTTTTACCTCAGATTGACGATTTGTTTGACCAACAAAAGAGGGAAAAGTGGTTCTCCAAAACCGACTTGCATTCAGGATACCACCAGCTCAGGGTAAAAGAAGTAGATATTCCGAATATGGCTTTCCGAAGCAGGTATGGTCACTTCGAGTATCTAGTCATGCCTTTCGGAATGGAAAATGCCCCGGTTGTTTTCATGGCGCTAATGAATAGGGTTATCCAACAATATCAGGACTCATTTTTTGTGCTATTTGTGGACGGCATTCTGGTTTATTCTAGATATGAGGAGGAGCATGAGCACCACCTATGGGTTGTTTTGAGCACCTTGTGGGACCATCGCAGGTATGCCAACCTCTCGAAGTGGACATTCTGGATCAGTGAAGTCATGTTTCTGGGGCATGTCGTCTCAGAACAAGGGGCTTCTATGGATACTAATAATACTAGGGATGTTATGTCATGGGACAAAGGGGAAATGTGTTTGTGATCAGGAGTTTTCTTGGCCTGGAAGGTTATTACAGGTGCTTTGTACCTGATTTCTCTCAGCTTGCATCACCGATGACTATGCTCACCCTTAAAGGGGTGAAGTTTGTATGGGGTCCAGAATGTCATACATAATTCTAAGAGCTGAAGAGGCGGTCGACTACTGCCCCATGCTATTTTTTCATGAGGCCGGGAAGGGGTATGTGGTTTATTGTGATGCTTCAGGTTTAGGTCTTTGGTGCGTGCTTATGCAAGATGATCACGTGGTGGCTTATGGCTCTTGCCAACTCCGACCACATGAAAAGAACTACCCTACCCATGAATTTGAGTTGTCAGTGGTGAAGCATGCATTGAAGACATGGCATCACTCTCTCTTTGGGGAGAAGTATGTGGTCTACTCTGATCACAAAATCATAGCCCATATCTTCTCGCAGAAGGACCTCCACTTGAGGCAGTGTTTCTAGATCGAGTACTTGTAGGGGTTCAACTTTGACATTGTCTATACCACAGGAATGGGTAATGTGGTGGCCGACTCTTTGAGTAGGAAGGTACTAGTGCATGAATTGAGGAATTCATGTGATGAGTGGACTTTGATGGGGCTCTTCGCCCAGATTCACTTGGATATCAGGGGCATAGCGAAGGTACTTTCATGGATAGCCTTCAGTTTACTCCCCCTCTTTTGGAGTTGATTCAGTGGGGGCATCCTGGTGATGAGCTGTGTTAGTGATCTATGTAGTTTCTTCATGGTGGGGAGTCTGTTTCTGATTGGTCTCTATCTCCTGAGAGGTTATTTTTCTTCAAGGGTCGTGCAGTGGTGCCTTTGTCTCTGCGGAAGGTGGTGATGTATGATAGCCACCAATCATAGTGGGTTGTCCATCCTAGTTCAACCATGATGTGTTACGATGTTCGTCGCTAGTTCTGGTGGCCAGGAATGAGACGGGACATAGCCGACTTTGGATCGAGATGATACACTTGTCAGCAGGTGAAAGTTGAGAATCAGACACCATCTGGCCCACTTCATCCATTCCCCATTCCTACCTGGAAGTGGGACGAGGTCTCCATGGACATCATTTTTGGATTTCCTCATATTCCTCGAGAGTGTAATTCTATCTTGGTAGTGATTGAATGTTTTACCACGTCAGCTCAAATTATCTCGATAAGAGATACAACAAAGGTGGAGGAGCTGGGCTGTTTGTATGTTCATGAAGTGGTCAGATTTCATGGTGTCCCGTCAGTAGTTTTTTCTGATATGGACCTCCACTTTCCATTTTAGTTTTGGGGAGTCCTTCAGAAGGCATTGGGGTCACAGATTAAGATGAGCGTGACATACCATCCTTAGACGGATGGTGAGACGGAGAGGGCGAATCAGACACTGGAATACATGCGTCGCGCATGTGTGTTGGATTTCGGAGGCTCATGGGATAGCCATTTGGGATCGGTCGTGTTTACTTATAATAACAGTTTCCAAACCTCTATTAGAATGGTACCTTTTGAGGTGCTCTACGGCCGTCCTTTTCGGTATCCTCGGTGTTGGGCTGAGGTAGGTGAGACATCATTGTTGGGACCGAGCCTTGTGCAAGATACATTTGTAAAGGTATAGTTGATCAGGAAACATTTAATGACAGCTGAGAGTTTCCAGAAATCATATGCTGATAAGAGGCATCGAGACCATGAGTTTTCTATGGGAGATCGGGTATTTCTGAATGTGGCCCCTCATTTGGGTCACCGTAGCTTGGGGAAATAGGCAATGTTGATGTTGAGGTATGTCAAACCTTTTGAGATAACTGAGCATATTGGTAAGGTGGAATATAGGTTGGATTTTACTTCTCAGTTGACATCCATCCATGATATTTTCCATGTATCCCAGTTGAAGAAATGCAACTCGGATATGTCCCATGTGCAGAATTGGGAGGAGTTGGATAAAGAGCTTGATTTATCTATTTTTGAGTGGCCAGTGCGAATAGTGGACTCACAAGATAAGGTTATTTCGGAAAAGTCTTTTCCACTTGTCTGAGTTATTTGGAAACATTGGAGTGATACACCTGAGACATGGGAGCGAAATTAATTGGTTGAGGAAGAGTACTCGAACTTGTTTTCCAATCAAGCATCATGTGGAAATTCCGGGGCAGAAATTCCTTCCTAGTGGGGAGAATTGTCACATAAATATCATATTTTAAAGGTATTTTTTTATTTAATTTACATTCTTTCTTTGTTTTGAGGGTTTTCCATTCAATTTTTATGGAAAAGGTGGGTTTTCCAAATTTGGGCCAACAGGAGAGCCCATTTCCAGTTTTAAAAATAAATATTGTTTCATTAATAACTCCTTTGTTTGTAAACATTTTTCAATCATTAAACATACAAAATGACCTTCATTTATCTATTCAAACCAATAATGAAATTTGGGACCTTTAAAAAATCATTAGCATACTGGATTTGGGTGATCAAATTAGTTGTTGGGCCAACCCAAAAGCTCATTTCTAGTTTTCAGTTTTTTTAATTCATTCATAAAATATTCATTTTTTATTATATTTCAGTAATTCTACCTCTCACATGTTCCCATTGAACCAATACCCACCCCCAATATTCGTTTTAACATCTTTGAAGCTCGTATTCATCGCGAATTATGGATGAACTTCCCCAGCTCCAAAAAAACGTCCAGATTTCTCAAGTAACTTAGTTCCCTTCCTTCCACCTCCCTTTTTCTTAGGGTTTATTTTTTTCGAACCCCCAATTGTCTACAAGCTAGTGATTTGTAGATAAGGTTTTATTTTTGAGTTTCTTGGTACAATACTCCGGTTTGAGGTTCAATCATACTCCCTTCCGGTGCGGCGGAGGTGCGGTTGAAGTGACACACAAGGAATTGGGGGATTGGACTCTTTTGGTAGGTGATTTAACATGTAGTTATTGTAGAATTAATATTCTTTATGTATATATATTTCCAGTATGTTACTCCTTAATTAATTAGATTTTGAAAATTGATTTTGGTAACAATTTCAATGAGGTTTATTTTTAAGTTCCAATTTTGTGTTAAAATGGGTGTTTTACATGTGCAACCCATGTTGTTCCTCTTGGTGTTGTTTTATAATTCATGGATTGGATTTATAAAAAAGTTTTGATGCTGAAATTTCTAGTTTGGTATAATATTGGTCTCCATTGGGTTTAAAATTTGGGATTTTATATGAATTTAATGTGCAAAATTTTATTACTCTTATTGAAATTGCATTATGGAAATTATAAGTGGTTTATTGAGTTATATAAAATGTGCAAGGAATGTGTAGCTACTATTTTGAATGTGTGTGAACAGAATATATATATATATATATATATATATATGAAAATTAATTTTTGTAGCATGTGGTAACTATTTGAGCACAAGACGGGAAACCCGGGTAACTAGGTTAGCTAACGTGTACTAGTACGCTAGTGAACAAAGGGTTTCTCACCATGGTTCCCTTAGAAAGATTGACATGGATAACAGTAACAAAAATATAATGGAGAAGATGGAGACCACTAGGATATGGTTATACTCCCTACTAGTGGATCATTAATAAGAACGAATTTTTTTATGGTTACTTTCACTGAGATACGAGGTACCTGGGGCTCACAACCAACTAGTTCTTATGGGTGTTCCTATGCTTGGTGCTCGTGGCCTTTTTGGTATTTCTTGTTGACTTATGGTATTTTTGGATGTGAAAACCAATATCTTGCATGTTTTATTAAAATGAACTAATTCTTTAAAGTTATCCCCATTCAATGTTATTTTCATTTCAAAGATGAACTTTTTGAAATAAATGCTACCATTTTCTGTTTATAACTCTCACAAGCTTTTTATTTTATATGCCTATAAGTGGAATACTTGGGTGATATACCATTTGGCGTAGTCTTAAAACCTACTTTCACCATTGGGATAAAGAATACTTGATCATGTTTGACATAGGAAAAGTCAAGGCCTTGGGCGATGGCGGTTCGGGTTTCTAGTTTCTCTCAATGGTGCAGTGTTGTGGAGACGACTTGTGCGTGATGATCCCTTGTCGTGTGGAGTCTCTTGGGATGTTTTTCTATCACTTTTATACACATTTGGACATCTTGTGTATTGTTTAAACCCATATACTCAGTTCTAAATTTTATTACGTCTTTTTTGGCATAATTTTTCAGATTTGGATTGTTGTTTTTTGGTTATTTTATGAATCCAAAATCAGGTAAATCCTTCCCAAGTGAATTTTTATGATACCCGTACACTTGTTCCAGCCCGTGGGGATGGGGAACGCCCTTTGGGCCTTGCCATGATCATGGTTTGGACCTAGTGTGATGGAGACCAAATTTGGTTTGTGAAAAAATGGAAATAAAACTAATGGGGACATACCAAGACTAATGAAATAAGTAAAAGGGAAAAGGAGGGATCTTAGAAACACCCCCACTATATAAAAAAATATCCATGCTATAATAATAATCTATATTGGGTCTTATTGAACATTTTTGGATATTGTGAATGTATATAAGAAATCTTCTTTAAGGTATCCTATTGAAAACTCCTATGATTCCACTGTAATACTAATATATGTATTGTCTTTCAATAGTGATACGTTTTACAATGGTCTATGGTCATTAATATATTCTCCGAGAAGGATTTTTCTACACTAAGATCGACATCACCTATGAATACCACATGAGAAATGTTGAGATGATATCTCTTATGATATGACAGCTAAAAGATGTGATTCATGGAACTATTGCACTATCTAAGGGACAATTGATACACCACTCAACATACCCATTCCTCTATCTGAAATCTTATAATAATATGTGTTCTATATTTACATCCTTCCTTTTATGAAATTTTCCCAACTGACGTGAAACCCAAAGGAAAAAAAGATGACTCACCTCAAACTCCACTGTTCTTCACTTTTTTTAGTTTATGATTCTTCCATCTCAACAATGTAACCAATCACATCATAATCATTTAAACCTATATAGACATCACCATCCCGAGATTATTTCAATCAAGCACTAACTCACCTCCCACTAACCAATAAATATATGATCGACATAACCTTTTTGACAAAGCATTAACAAGTTCTTAGATCAATTCATGGAAGAAGTTATTATATAAAATCTATAATTGGTTGATAATATTCCCTAATTAAAAAACCAAATTATAGCACATATTCTATAACATATCCTCTTGAACTGAATAATTCATTCTCATTTCTATCATTAAAATATTCTAGACCATTCTCAGAATGACCTAAGATCATAGAGAATCTAAAGACCCCAACAGAACATATATGATAAATGAGGATATAAAAAAAATTCCTTAGAAGAGTATGTAGTAAAAATATCTACCACATGTAGAGACTATACCAAATTATAAAAATTAATTATCTCTGTGATATCAATGAAGTGGTTTACCATTGTTAGTCAATCAATGATCACTAATATAGTATCACTCTTACGAGGTGTTTTGGGTAATCTCATTAAAAACCCAATAGTAGTAGCATCTCATATCCATTCAATAAATGGATAATGATGAATTAGTTAAAGGCCATTATTTTACAGTGAATATTTTTTAAAATTTAACCTCATCGATAGCTTATTTTTCAAGAAACACCAAACTTAAATGACCCATTATATACAATTATTATTATTAATTAAGATGATAATTATAACCGAGCTATAAGATTTGATGGAATAAATATTAATAGCCATTTTATGAAATTTATATGTTCAGTATAATTTTTCAAATTCATCATATGTGTTTTATAGACATGATATAATAATAAATTCACCTCAATGCATAAATTTCTCTCTTTTCGAATGCATGTATTAAACGTTTTGATTGGACATTTATATTAAAAAAATTTAAACTGTAATAAATTATATTTGAAAAAGAAATCTTCATTTTCGAAATCATAATATCAATATATACATTGGTTTATTTTTTGGCCTTTTTATTACATGGTTTATTTTTTTAATAATTTTTACAAATAAATCATTTTATTAAAAATCTTAAATTTCAAAAAAATCATATATAATGAAAAATATTATTAAAAATTTATTTTAAGGAATAATTATATAGATAATATATATATTTATTCAATTAATTTTTTTGGAATATATTTTATTTTTAATTTGGTTATAAAATATTTTTAGATATTAGAATATATTCATTTTCAAAAAACGCGCTTTCATTCCACATCTATAGAATAAATTTTAAATTAATTTTAAAGTATTTAGTGTTTCGAATATATGAAAAATGATTAAATATTTGGAATAATATTTCCTATATTTATTGAGTATTTTTATGTAATTTTTGGACTGTATGGATAGTTAATATTGTAATTTTAATTTCAATAATTGAGGGTATATAAAGTAATTTTGGGTGAAAATATTTTTATAAATAATTGAAAATTACACTAAAATATTCCCAAATATTATTGGATGTATTTTTTAAAATATATTTCAAGGAATTATTATATTAGATATTGGAGCCACATGGATGACTTCAATACATTTATTGTATTTTATTTTGAAGAAAATTCAAACATGCATAATTTTGATAACAAGTTATCATTTTTAAAATTTGGTTACATATGAGATATATTTGAATATAAATAGTATTGTGAATTTTAAAATAGTTATATAAATCATGAAAATTTATTTAATATTTTGTGGAATCAATAATTACCTTAAAGGATTCCATAATAATGATTGAGTAATTCTCAAATTAATAGAAATATAAAATAAATGATATTAAAAATATCAAAATAAAAACAATTTCAGAAAATTAATGTCATTAAAATCTTTCATAGATAACTACATCATGTTACTGATAATTTTAAATCATTCTTCTATATATTTATTGTATCTATGTTTTTGAATGTCAATGTAACAAATAATATTAAAATTTACGTTAATTATATATTAAAATAATTAATATGTTATTAAATGATATATAATTACAAATATTTAACATTTGGTTAAAATATTTTTAAAAAGTAAAATATTTCATATATTATACATTTATCAGCCTTCTATCATTTTATAGTAACAATATTGACCCTCAAAGATTAAAAATTAATGTTATAATAGAAGTAGTAAAAGGGGTTAAAATAGTAAAAACTAATAGATAACGTTATAATAATGAGATAAACATGTAAAAAATTATTGGATGAAGGATCATAGAAAAAAATTACATTTATATGGAATTTTTATTTTTTATATATAATTTTCTGTGAAAATAACTTATATTATCATTAAATAACTGATATTTAAAAAATGTCACTCTCTCTGTATTTAATATATATTATGTAACCACATTTGGATAAAATAAAAATATTATTGGTACAAATTTCTTATTTTGATATTAATGAGTTTTTAATATATTATTTTATTTTGATTCTTACAAATTAAGTAATTACCTTGAATGCTTCTGCAATTATAAAAAAATATTTATCTAATTAACATAAATAACATTAATTTATTTTAAATGTATTAATTTTGATATATTAATGTTTTTTTACTATGTATAAATTTTATTATATATTTATAGATAGTTTTTGATATGTATTAAATAACAATATTCTTATTCCATCATTTTATTGATGTATTATATGAAAAAAGAAATTAATAATATCAAAATTGATGATATAGATATTTTGTTGAATTAAAATTTCATTCCATTATTTGAAATTCACAAGAATGTTATATAATAACAAAGGAGGTAATATTTTGTATAATGTTACTTTCTCTTTTCATTTATATTCAATATTTCAGTCTTTTTATCTTCAATATACTTAAAATGTTTTAATATTTTGAGGATTTCTGAATGTACCCCTCAACTCAATTATAGAATAGTCCCATCTTTTTCATCACCTCAAAACCATTGGACCATATAGATTGACCCAAAATATGACAACCCTGCATTTTATTAAAACTTAAACATTCTTTATTACATAAAACTTCACTTGATACAACAAAGAAGATCGAGAGGATTAGTGTCTTTGGGGCTTAGGATCATTACATAAAAACTTAAAACATGAAATACAACATCTTTATTTAAAACTTCCTTTACATGACCACTACATTCACATATACATAGCATTGCATGGGATAACCTGAGGACATTCATAAGAAAAGGGTGATCTATAAAGCCCAGTAAGGGAGTACAAATGGAATAACATGAGGAGTATAATACATGTTAGGCAATAGGCATGTTAGTAGAGCATAAGAGAAACATGAATATAAAGGCATGATAAAGCACGATAATCATAACATTGAAATGTGGCAACAATACTTAACATTGAATTAGCATGAGTCGTGGCTCATTGCACATGGAGCATGAGTAATCCCTCATTGCACATGAAGAACGAGTAAACCCTCATTACAATTGAATTAGCATGAGTAAACACTCATTGCACTTGATGTATCATGATAATATACTTTACCCAATGCATTGGAGCGCTATAAGGGCGCACCCTTCATAAACATTTCATTTCATGCATAAGTGTGCCACATGGATTATAAAACATGGATTCATAAAACATAATCATTTATTCCACGATAAAGAAATGTGTAATTCATGCATGAATCATTATAAACAAAAGTAAATGTGCATAAAGGTGAATACCCTTGATGGAGAAATGGGCATGGTATTCACTACACAATGGCATTGGCTTAGAAAATCGGAGCGATTTCGGCAGCGTAACAGCATGACATAAGAATTCATAAAAAAAGATTCATGAGAGAGAAAGGGTCTCTCATCATATTTACATGAAATGGACAGTAAGGGGGTCATATAGATACATGTCCAAAAAATATTTATGAAATTTAGATTCATGATACAAAAGTATTGCTTGAATTTAAAAGAAGAGATAGAACTTCCTTTCGGAATTTCGGTATAGTAACGGGTGTACATGGGAGGAATTTAATGAGAGAGAAAGGGATCTTCCATCATTCAAAAAATAAGAGGGCAGTATGGTGGAGGTGCGAAACCATACCCCAACATTCATAATTGAAATTAAAAGGGAAAAACAACTTAAAAAAATTGACAAAAATGAGAAAGGATGAAAAAAACCCTTACATGGAAGTGTGCTTCCAAAGGCTAGAGAGAGGTCTGTGAGAGGCTTTTTGGGAGCTTGGGAAACTTAAGAGGATTCTATAGAGAGTAGGGCAGAGGTTGGTTCATCTCCAAGGGATTTTAGTGATGAGGAAGTGGGAGCATTGGTGGGTTTATATAGGAAAGCTGAGAGAATTCTTTATTATTTAGGTGTGGGACTCCTTATATTAATATAATCCAAACCACAAAACATCCAATGGTTTCTGGAGAAGGAAAGAGGAAAACAATACTTTACAAGGCCAAGGTCCGAATATATTAAAAAATTAGGGTTTCTTATGCGGAGGTGAGTCACACTCCCATGGAAATTAATTTAAAAAGGCAAAGTGTTGAATAAGTCTTGAGGGGTTCATTAATGATTTGAAAATTAAGTCAAACAAACTCAAAATCACATTATTTTAATATTAAAACATATATTGGCCGAACATAAGGATTATGGTATTTTATTACATCACCATTGTGTCATTATGATGTCATAAAACAGATTATATAATTAAATGGTATTTAATTTTTACCCAAAAATTTGACTATCTGAGAAAATTATGAAAAATTCACCGTTGGATAATTCTGATGTCCTGATTCCTGAAATGACATTAATTTTATCTAAAAAAATTCTAAATATGTTAATTTTCACTTTTAAAATAAAAACCAACATTTATCGAAAATTCACGGGTTTTGACAGAAATGGATTTCAAACCTTAATAAAAATTTTAATTGCATTCATAAATTTATATGATCATTTATATTTAATAAATTAAAAAATTTAATATTAATAATAATATTTTATTAAAATATTATTTAATTCAAAAATCCCTTAATGCAATAAAATATATTTCTTAATAATAATTAAAAACACCATTTGTACTTTAAAAACTATTTACAATGTATCAAAAATGACTATAAATTATATTCATTTTTATATACAAAAATAATGTACATGAACATAGTACTACTTATTTGTTACATAAACCATTAAAATAGCTGCATAAGACCTAAGGGTAAGTTGTGCAATGGTGACAGACTCTTGGGGCGGCTCAGATAACATCGCTTGAGTGCTAATTTCAATCAACTTCCACTTTTCCCGTATACGGTCACATTCGAGCTTGACATAATGAATCTTAGATTGGGCTTGGTCAAGGGAGAAGCCCAAAGTCGCCACCTATTTTCTGAGCACTGAAAAATGGGCTTCGTATGGGGAAATTCTACTGGATGAGGCCATCGCTTCCTTTGTCTGAGTAATAATTGGGTTCGTTAAAGCCTTACATTTATACTAATCATGTGATCATTGTTCAACGACAATATTAACAATGGTCAAAATTCTTAACTTGAAACGAAATAAGTTGACATCATATAAAAACATTTTTCATAAAGAGACATTTAGCTGGATCAAGAGGGATTTTCCATTAATGAATCTTTGGGTCATTACAATATTCCCCCCTTAAGAAATTTCGCCCTCAAAATTTTCCATTTCCCACACTAAAACAAATGTGGGTAACTCAGCTTCATCATATCCTCCAACTCCCAAGTCGCTTCTTCAGACTTGTGGTTTCTCTACAACACCATGACGAGAGACATTGTCTTATTTCGTACAACATTTTCTCCACGATCTAAGATCTTAAATGGTTTCTCCTCATAAGAAAGATCGTCTTCAAATTGTTCCACCTCGGAAGAGAGTACAAGTGAAGGGTCCAGTATGTACTTCCATAAGAGGGATAAATTATATACATCATGCACCTTGGCCATAGTAGGTGGAAGTGTTATTCGATAGGCCACATCCCAAACACGATCAAGAATCTCGAAGGGGTCGATGTACCTTGGAATTAACTTCCCTTTCTTTCCAAACCTCATGACCTTCTTCCATGGAGATATGCGTAAAAACACCATGTCTCCAACTTTAAACTCAAGGACTCGTCGACGACTATCTGCATAACACTTCTATCGACTCTGGGCTGCCTTGATATGCTGCTAAATATTTTTCACCTTCTCCACCATTTCTTCAACAATTTCTGGTCCAGGCAGCTTATGTTCACCGACCTCATCCCAACATGCTGGTGTTCTGCACCTTTTCCCATAAAGGGCTTCATATGGTGCCATTTGGATGCTCGAGTGGAAAATTTTATTATAAGAGAACTCAACCAGAGGAAAATGTTGATCACATCCTCCTTTAAAGTCCATTGAGCATGCTCTCAACATATCCTCAAGTGTTTGGATAGTCCTCCCTGATTGGCCATCAGTTTGAGGATGATAGGTCGTACTAAATTTCAGTTCAGTATTCATAGAATGTTGAAGACTCTTACAAAACATAGAGGTGATTCTTGGATCTCGGTCGGACACAATAGATAGTGGTACTCCATGCAACAATACCAATTCCCTAATATATATCCATGCCAGTTTATCCAATGAGAAATCCTCCTGAATAGCAATGAAGTGTGCAGTCTTTGTAAGACGATCCACAAAAACCCAGATTGCATTGTTGCCTTTGGATGTCCTCAGAAGTCTGGTGACAAAGTCCATGGTGATGTTCTCCCATTTCCATTCTGGTATGGGTAATGGTTGCATCATCCCCTTAGACATCTGCCTCTCTACCTTCACTTGCTGACACACCAGGAACTTTGATGTATATTCAGCGATCTCCTTCTTCATATTATCCCACCAAAAGTTTTCTCGGAGGTCTCGATACATCTTTGTGCTCCCTGGGTGAATAGAGAAATTTGAACTATGTGCAGCATCCAAAAGTTCCTTCTTCAGCTCCAGACATGATGGAACACATAGTCTTTTCCCAAACTGCACAAGTCCTTCTTCATTAACATTAAACTCTGCGGATTTCCCCTTTTTGATAGCTTCCACATTTTCTTGAATTCCCACATCATCTTTTTGAGCATCCTTTAACCTTTCCAAAAGAGATGGTTGAGCAATCATTTTTGAAAGGATTGATGATTTGACCTTATTTATGATTCCCACATCCATCTTTATCAAGTCTAAGAAGAATGGATCCTTCTCAATTCTCATCATTGATAGAATCTCTGGATCCTTTCTACTTAGGGCATCCACCACCTTTTTCGCTTTTCCAGGGTGGTAATGTATTGAACAGTCATAATTTCGGCATAGTAACAGGTTTACATGGGAGGAATTTAATGAGAGAGAAAGGGGTCTCCCATCATTGAAAAAATAAGAGGGAAGTATGGGGGAGGAGGGAAACCATACCTCAACATTCATAATTGATATTAAAAGGTAAAAACAACTTAAAGAAAATTGACAAAAATGTGAAAGGACGAAAAAAACCCTTACTTGGAAGTGTGCATCAATAGGCTAGAGAGAGGCTTGTGAGAGGCTTCTTGGTAGCTTGGGGCACCTTGGGAGGATTCTAGAGAGAGTATGGTAGAGGTTTCACGAACTCCAAGGTATTTTAGTGAGGAGAAAGAAGGATATTTTGTGGGTTTATATAGGAAAGGTGAAAGAATTATTTATTATTTAGGTTTGGGACCCCTTATATTAAAATAATCCAAACCACAAACCATCCCATGGTATTTGCCCATGATTTCTGGAAAAGGAAAGAGGAAAAAAATATTTTACAATGCCAAGGATCGAACATAATAAAAAATTAGGGTTTCTTATGTGGAGGTGAGTCACACTCCCATGGAAATTAATTTAAAAAGGCAAAGTGTTGAATAAGTCTTGAGGGGTTCATTAATGCTTTGAAAAGTAAGTCAAACAAACCAAAAATCACATTATTTTAATGATAAAACATATATTTCCCGAACATATGTATTATGGTTTTTCATTACATAACCATTGGGTCATTATGATGTCATAAAACAAATTATATAATTAAATGGTATTTAATTTTTACCCAAATATTTGACTGTCTCAGAAAATTATGAAAAATTCACCGTTGGATAGTTTTCGACACCCTGATTCCAGAAATGAAATTTATTTTATCTAAAAAAATTCTAAATATGTAAATTTTTACTTTTAAAATAAAAACCAACATTTATCAGAAATTCACGGGTTTTGACAGAAATGGATTTCAAACCTTAATAAAAATTTTAATTACATTAATAAATTTATATGATCATTTATATTTATTAAAAATTAATTTAATATTAATAATAATATTTTATTAAAATATTATTTAATTCAAAAATCCTTTAATTTAATAAAATATATTTCATAATAATAATTAAAAACACCAATTGTACTTTAAAAACTATTTACAATGTATCAAAAATGACTAGAAATTATATTAATTACTATATACAAAAATAATGGACATGAAAATAGTACTACTTATTTGTTACATAACCTCTTATAAGAGCTGCATAAGACCTAAGGGTAAGGTGTGCAATGGTGACAGACTCTTGGGGTGGCTCGGATAACATCGCTCGAGTGGTAATTTCAATCAACTTCAACTTTTCCCGTAGACGGTCATGTTCGAGCTTGACATAATGAAGCTCAGCTTGGGCTTGGTCAAGGGCGAAGCCCAAAGACGCCACCTCTTTTCCGAGCTCCGACAAATGTGCTTCGTATGGGGCAATTTTACTGGATGAGGCCATCGCTTCCTTTTTCTGAGTAAAAATTGTGTTAGTTAAAGCCTTACATTTATACTAATCATGTGATCACTATTCAATGGATATATTAACAACGGTCAAAATTGTTAACATGAAACCAAAGAAGATGACATCTTATAAAAAAATTTCATAAAGAGACATTTAACTGGATGAAGAGGGATTTTCCATTAATGAAACATGGGGTCATTAAAAAAACATCGAATTTAACTTCAAAGAACCATTATTTAGGTATTAAATGTTTTTTTACTTTATAAATACCTACCCAAGATCGTCTAAGAAATGATTAAATGAAATTTGTTGAAGAATAAGTAATCATCTTTTTCGACTCTTTATAGTTTGATTCTTCTTCGATTTCCAATACATGTGTTATTTCCATGGTAAATTAATAACAACAGTATCATATGTATTCTGACATGTGATTATGAATATGAGACATCCATAATCTACCATTTAACACTCCTATAAAAATGAATTCACAATACATGAATACGTATGGATTACCGTCTCCAAGTCGTGGTGTAATTTTTTTTCATTGTCACCATAGCTAGAAGGTTATAATGATGGAAATAATATATATATATATAACATATGACATTATACAAATTCTGTAAAAATTATTATACCATACACTTGTTCTCTATTTCACAATTTAGAGAATTATATCGTTGCATGTGTATGCGTACGAACAATAATCTCCCTGACATGATGTGCTTCATTTTCTATATTCACCATTTAATATTAATTATTTAAATGTTTATAATGACTTAATATTATACGTATTACCTTAATATCAATCTAGGGATGATTTAATTATATATAAAGTGAATAGGAATCATGACATACATAAAGAAACATATAGAGAAAAATGAATCATTTAACACCTAAATATATGATAATAAAATAATATTATTAAAAATATGATATAAGATAGTATATGAGGATCATATATGATATAAAAAATATGGATATTGATCTGGTCAAAATTAATAACATTATTTAAATCAATTTGAATAAGGTTTCGAAATGTCTAATTAAAGAAAATAACAAGTTATTGATTTTTCTTATCTCAATTTTTTAGACGAAATATTCCTTATTAAGAAAGTATTTATTTTCATGGTGTGCTACCGTATTGATTTATCATAGCGTGAATCCTATTATCTTCATACTGTTGAATATTTCATTTCATAATAATTTATTTTTTTTGTTCTTATGATTAAAATATTTCAAAGTTATATGACACCTTTTGAATTTAAAATATATTTTTACAATGATTATCTGGTATAGGAGGATTGATTTTTAAATGAAAGAATCTTGTTGGAGACTAGTTAATTAAAGATTACGGATTCATATATTTGTCTTCTAAGAAAAACTAGTTGGCGAAAAACCATTCATAGTTGTTTCCATGATGAATAAAATTTTTTCTACACACATACACAAACATTATTAAGAATATTCCTTAGTGGTATAGTGGTTCATGTTCTAGATACATGATGTCAAATTATTAGTAATTTCCACCATTAAACATTAAATTATTATTATCCTTGGTATTTTCACATTGATTAAATCTATATATGTTTTTTCTTATCACATTATTGAGTAAATGACACATGTGTTTAGTTATATCACATTCTATGTTTATTATTATAATGTACAGGACATTCTTGGTCCATTGCATTGTCAAAATCCAGTGTTTGGGGTGTTCTTGGTGGAAAATATAGGTCATTTAATGATTTTTTTTCATATTTACATATCTTCAATTAATGAGTCGCATCGATAGCTTAGCGTTGATAGGTTGGTTTCAGTATCTCTGCATCTATGACTCAGGATGTCAGTAGGTCGTTACATTGGTTTGTTGAGACATCCAATGATTGAGGCATCATATGGTTAGACATCAGTGATTGGCATCAATGAGGGTCATCGATGGGTGGTATTTATGAGTGGAATATATGAGTCATGTGTGTGTGAGTCACGTCGGTGGATCACTGTCTGTGAGTCCCATTAGTGGATTTGAATTGGTGGCTCATTCGTCGGTGAATCAATCGTGTTTTTTGGTAACATCAGTGAATCCCAATTCAATATGTCATTTCATGTTTTCCATGTTTTTTCATCTTTCACCGTTTGACATTTCCTTCGAAGTTAAATGAGATAACTGCCTTTTATATTATTATTTGAGTTGTTTCAAATGGTATATACCACCAAAAATCATGAATATTCATTTTACTCCTAAACCATATGGTCTTGGTTGTTATCCGACTTCATTTTCTTTTTAAAATGTTTTGCTGTATATTTAAAATATGTACTCTCTAATGTCGAGATCTTCTATCCCTTTGAACCCTTCTATTTTCACTTGGTTCAATGAGAACCTTTCTTCGTTGAGGAGTCATGTGAAGGTTCCACAGTATTTTGTTCAGTTTTCCCTTGGATCCTTTCATACTACTTGTGCAAGTCCATATTTTTTATTAATGGAAGAATTGTTGATAGTTAATTCTTCCATGTATGGGTTCATTTATCTCTCTTTATTTTGTGCAACGTCTGGGGTGTGTGTACTTATGTCCCCTTATGAATACACATGAATCCAATTTGATGAAGATAATATGAAGTAACAATTCAGGGGTTGGGAGAATTATAGTGCTGATCATTTTCTTTATATGTTATCCTTAATCCATGTCATGTATTTTAAGGGTTGTATGCCTTATGAAAATCATGTTCGTTAGTGGTACTTGTTTGCGCACTTTTGTTGATTGTGAATACTTGTTGGTGATACTCCATGAACGGTCATATGATTATGAAAATTGGTTATCAAGGTATATTTGGTTAAATATATAGATTCCCAAATATATTTATTTTCTATGATAACCTCATTGTTTTTTAGTTAAATTAATGTACGAGTGTAGATAAATCTGAATAAAACATTCCATAATGTGGAGTTTGTGTACTATGTGTTGTTCTGTTTGGCCTTGTGTTTATTCTATTCTTGTAGTGATATGAATGTGAGTGTGGTTGTGAGTATGGGGTGTTACAAGTGGTGTAATGGAATATCAAAATGACAAAGTGATTCCTTATAGAAATGATGAACATTTTATTTAGTGGGACTGCATATGGGTAGTGGTTGTTATTTGGAATCATGTATACATGATTGTTTTATGTCTTGTTCATATTTTGGGGTGTGTTGGGCCTGGTGTTGTTGTGAAGCGGTCCTATCAAGGATGGTTTAGATGGGATCATTTTGAATAAGGATGTCATTATAGTATGTGGAATATACACGAAGAGTTTCCAAAGACCATTATATTATGATTGGGTGTTTCAATTGATTTGATTACCATAACACTTTTTTCATGTTTGTCTTTGTTTGTGGTTGGTATGGTTTCATTTCCTCATAACATTTGTAGTCATTGGTATTTTCCTAGGTTTGGTTGCAATAAATAAATGAGTTAATTGATAATAAAAAATTACAATTGGTTAAATGAATTGGACGAACATATTTTTCATGTCATGTACAGAAGTGAATCATAATTAATTTAACAAATTGCGATGTTACCATCAATTTTATATATGTAAATTTAGTAGTCATATCAAGGGTAGATTAGTGTTGGTTGGTTGATGTTTAGAAAACCCATAGGTTGAGCTGACTCTTTGGAACCTATATATATATATATATATTTATTTATATATATTCAGGTAGTTCCTTGTTAGTTTCATACACACTCCACCCATGTTGATCAAAACGTTCTAAACACCCCCATTGTTATGAAGGATGGTATACCTTCCCTACAGACTGGTGGGAAGAAGGATGAAAGGTTATTTTTACTTTTATTCTCCCTCTTATAGGAATTGGTAGCCCAAGACTCTTTGGGAAGGTTTTGGTGGGGTTTTGAGGCCTATGTTACTATCGGAGAGGTGTGCCTCCAATGTGTCTTAGGGATGTGATGTGATTTTATCATATGTGTTCACATGTAAAATGTGGTGAGTGGACTAGTTGTGTGTAGCCATGTTTTGATAGTGGGGATTATGAAAGAGTGTTGTATCATCAGGACATTCACCATTATGAATAAGTATCTGACCAGTGGGAAGGGGTGAGGTGTATGAAAATATCAATTTTCATACTACATAAAATTATATGACTTGTGTTATTTCGTGATAGTGCCTTGGTGATGTAGGGGTGGATAGTATACCAGGTCATGTTCTTTTGAGATTCAGTTGGTTTATCCCATGTTAATTAGTATGATTCAATAACTTCTGCATGGGTGACTATGGGTTTTCTCTAATGAGTATAATTATATCCTCATCCTACATATATAAATCTATTTTCAGATTTATAGAGATACTACACAAACTGTGTTGGTCCATACTAACTCAGATGTTGGGGATGGTTTCAATTCCGCTGATTAGTTTTTTTGTGCAATAGAGTTATCTTTAAATTTATAAATGTCTTACATTACGAATTCATGTCTGATGGGTTTTGGTTTCGTCATATATATATATATATGTGTGTGTGTGTGTTGGAGTTTTTTGAGATTGATAAAACTTATCTACCAATCATGATAACTACAAAAATGGTAATGCCTCTATTTTTTTGAAATTTCTATACACATGGTTCTGGTCTCCACCCATTGTCTTATTGGATATGGGAATTAGGGGGCCATTATCTCTCTTTCTTCGTGAGTAAGGATGGTCTCAATATCATAATATCCCTTCGTTCATGTAGAATAAGTATTGTCTTGCTAGAATGCTATTAGAGGTGATGGTTGATAGTTTGGATGAAGTTTTTTTAGGCATAGTGATGATTTAATTGGTTTGTAGGGAAATAATTTCAGGTGTTCTTGGAATGTCACTTATGCAAAGGAATACCGAATAGGTCATGGGATTTTAACCCCCACCCAATGATGCATTGTAAAGACTCTGAGCTAACCGAACGACCAACTGAGGCTACACCAATTGTAGGGTAAAGACACTTGGAATGGTAAATAAATAATGATGACTTCTGTTGTTGTTTGTTATTTGTGTTTTAGAGAAATTATTTTAAACAATTAGTAAAAATAAATCCTTAAAAAATCATACAAATCGGGAATAGGAATTCTCTATTTACATTTCAGTTATAGTACATGGTCATCATCTAGGAGTGGAATAGGCAGTAGAGGTTCAGTTATCAAATCCCATAGATTATAAAAGGGTTGATATATATGAAGAGGACCATTAGCTTGTTTGGCATTCTAATAGGTTTATAAAAATAGATCTAGGAAAATCATTTGTATATGACATATGAAAAACCAATACCAACGGTTTTATAAACCCGTTGGTATAGGTAATTGAAAAAAAACCATGCTTGGTTTTGATCCCCTAACCTATCGTTTATAATCCAATAAACTTACCACTAAGATAAAATGTATTTTGTGAAGATAATTTCATATATATATATATATATTAATTTATATGCATATGTATATTAATTTTTGAATTATTTAATGTTATTTGAAAAAATATTCCTTAAAAAAACATGTATACCTATACCAACTGTTCTCAAAACCGTTGGTATGGGTTTGTTGATTCATTGATCTATTCCAACTAGTTTGCAGAAAATTATGGTTTAAGGTGGGCCTATACCAAAATTACAGCCAATACTGTTGTTATATGGTCACTATAACGGATCCATACAAAAGGGTTTTGTCAAAACTTTTGGTATAGGTCCATATTAGGGGCTTATAACAACGGTTTTGGGAAAACAATTGATATATGTCAAGTTAGGGACCTATACTAATGGGTTTTACCCAAAAGTTGTTATAATTACCATTTCTAGTAATGTCTAGGAAATTATGATGGATGTTTATGGGACCTGTAGACAGAGGGGTAACACGAGGAGCTTCTGATCACATTCAGCAGGATTCAGGAACTAATTTAGTATTGGGTTCACCGATCAATGAGTTAGATACGGGGTGTAGCAAGTTAATGTTGGATGAATTTCCATAGTTAGTGTAATGAGATCGATGTCATATGGGTTTGCATTGAGAAGGAGTTCCAATAAAATTTCATTCATTTAACATGAAGGTTGAGAAGTGCCAGGAGTAACTCTCCCTCCATGAGAAGAGTATGTCATTAAAAGATTTAGATTTGATGTTCAATGATCTATATAGCTTATCTCTAGATATATTTCTGGATGAGGAGTCACATGAGATATTTTTATTGGAGACACTCAATCCTTCAATCTAGTATGAAGTTACTCCTATCACACGGCAGAACAACATATAGGTTCAGAAGAAGGCTATATTAATTTAAAGGATTCACTCATGAAAAGGTCTACCATGAGTGGGGATACAAGCAGGTTCATAAAAGGAAATTTTTTTAGCATCTGATCTTTATTATCTGTAACATCTAGGATTCGACCGGTGGGGTTCCGATCATAGCAATTTCAGTTCCATCCTTTGGGTGCTCATCCATTTACCATATGATTCAGAATGAGATTTTTCACTTTTGGAAGTCACATGAAACTTCACATTCAGTTACTAATTAATGATTGGTATAGTGGAGTTGGGAATGCTTGGTACGAATCTCTAAAGTAGGGTCTGACCATGTAATTATATTATAATTTATAGCACGCTCTACCTCCAACAAGGGGAGACAAAGTAGGTAGATACTAACCTCAGGGTTTTCCATAGGGACGTCAACCCAAGAATGGCTGGTGATGTGGTTGATAGAATATGGGTAGATGATCTAGGCATGTTCAATTGCATGTCATATATGTAGTTGTTCCAGTATGGCATGATATCATTTAGAGTACGATCAGTTTATTTCGTACTATGATTTACTCCTTGTTTGATTCAATATATTGACACCACATTTATGCACCTATTCTAACCCATGTTCTTAGACAGGACAGAGAGAGGCATTCTATTTCCCTATTGTTGAGTACACTAGTCAGTGGTCAGATTTTATTTTTTGATGTTTCTTGTGGATTTAGATTGATTTTGGGCATGCATTAGTCTAGTGGGGATCTATTTTAACAATATATTCATTTAGACAGTGTTATCCTGGGAATCTGATAGTTTTACTCTATGTTTAATGTTATATAAATCTTACAAAGATGATTTGTGTTATTAGAAGTAGGTGGATAGTGTGAAGCATTAATGGGAAGGTGGAGTTGTCAGAAGGGCATTCTGTGTGTTGGGAATTTCCATTCCATATCATCTAATCTATTTTTGGATGCTTATATGGTGGACGTCATGATATTTATTAGGTAGTTTTGGATGTTTTTCATCAGGTAGATTTGAATCTACACCCTCTATATGGAATTGATTTTAGGATATATGAATAACCCAGTGCATGTTCCATTTTAAGGGATCTTTATCAGATGGATCCTTCAGAGCTGCAGGATTTATGGATCTAGATAGACGAATTGATGAAGAAATGATTTATCATATACAGTGTTTCATCATGGGGTGATATGGCTTTGTTTTTAAAGATGGAAGATGGTTGTTTGAGGTTAAATATATACTACCAGGGGTTGAACCAATTAATGGTCAAGAACGTTTACCCAATCACATGGATAGATGATCTTTTCATCCTGTTGACATGTGAAATTTAGAATTCCAATGTTGATCTGTAGTCTACGTGTCAATAGTTGAGGGTGAAGAAATGTGATACCCCAATGATTTATTTCTGATGAAGGTATGGGAACATCATGTTTATGGTTATTTCATTCATTGTTATGAATGATCCATCCATGCTTATGAGGATTATGTACTTTATCTTTCCTGAGTTCATTGACCATTTCATCTTCATAATCACCAATGACGTCCTGATTTTCTCAAAGATAGAGGATGAGAATACTGGGAATCTCATGACTGTCCTATATGTCCTTCAGTACCACTATCAATATGGAAATATATCAATGTGAATGTTTTTTACACAGTAGTTCAACTTCATTAGATTAGTGGTGTCTCAAAAGGTTATAGTAGTTGAATTGTCGAAGGTCGAGGTAGTTGTTTCATGGAAGCACCCATTAATGTTGTAGTGGATTTCATTTTTCCCTGACTGGAATGGTATTACCAAATATTAATACATTATTTCTTATAACTGTTGAAGGATTTCACTAGAAATAGTTTTTTTTTGGAGAGAGAAATGTTAGAAAATGTTCATCTATCTAAAGGTTATGTTGGTTAGTCCCCAGTGTTAAGGTTCCCAATGGAAGAGTTCATGTTCGATATTTTTTTTTGATGCATCATATATTGGATTGGGGTGTGTGATAATGTAGAAATGGAGAGTGATCTCTTATGGTTGTAGACAGTTATGTACCAATGAATGTAACTATTCCACCCTTCATATGGATATAGCAGCGATCGTGTTTGTTCTAAATTTGTGGTGACATTTCATCATTGGGGATATATTTGTGGTCATTACAGATCATAAGAGCTCGACATACATCATTTCCCAATAATATCTAAACTTCTAGTGGTGGAGGTGGATGGAGTTTCTCCATGATTAAAATTTTTAGATTTCATACAACTTATGAAAGGGGATTGTTGTTGATGATAATTTGAGTAGGAAGTCATAAATATAAGTGGTTAAGAAATCTTCAAATTCATTGAGAGAAATGGACGAGTTGGATGCCTTTCACTTAGATGTAGGAATGGATGTTGGTAGAGCCTATATATTTCATATGATAGTGCAGTCATCTATGGGAAAACAGGTGGAGGAGTCTCTGTGGGGAAACATAGAGGCAGAGGTAATAGATGATAGCCCTGACAAGGGTGATGGTCTGGACAGATGATCTGAGGATAGTCACAATTAGATGTTATTCTAAGGGAAAATATTTGTACCTACAGAGATGCATGAGGGAGTTCTATATTAGTTTCATAGATCATACCATGCAGTACATCCTAGGATTTTTAGGATTTTCTATCAATATAGGGAACAGTTCTAGTGGCTCGGGAGGAAGTGAGGAGTGGCAGAGTATATAGAAAAGTGCTCAATGTTCTAGCTAGTGAAGGCTGAGCACCATGTTCCTAGTGTAATGTTTTATCCCTTATATTACTCTAATAGGAAGTGGAATGACATATCAATGTATTTCGTCACAGGTTTACCCATGGCTTAGGGAGTATGTGATGTAATCTAGGTAGTAGTATACCAGTTGAAGAAATTGGCTCCCCTTTTAGCAATCACGGAGTCTAGCGCAGTAGATGCCTAATCCCTTAGCTATGTGGATTAGGTCGGGTGGATTCATGGAGTTCCAATATCGATCATATTATATTAGGATACGTGTTATAAGTTTCATGTCGGTAAGTTATTTTAGCATGCCTTTGGAACACAATTACACCTCATCACAACTTTCTACCCTCAGACAGATGGGAAAATAAAAGGACCATCGTAACATTGGAGGACATGTTTCGATCTTGGGTTATGGAATTAAGAGGGTCATGGGTGAGGCATGCTCCCTATATTTTTCTTATAATATGAAGGATCATGCATCCACTCGCACAACTCTGTTAGATAATTTATATGAAAGACCTTGTCGTTCACCCTTGTGCAGGATGGAAGGGGGGAGGCTCCTATTCTTGGACTCGATGTGGTGAAGTGTACAGTGGGGAAGGTGCTACTTTTCCAAGTGTATATGGAGCCTTCATAGGTCCTTCATAATTCATATATTGATCCCATGAGAAGGACCTTGGAGTTTGAGTTAGGGGATCACATGTTCTTGTAGGTTTTTATTCAACATGGGATGCATAGGTTCCGCAGAGGGAGTAATATTTATCCCAGCTCCATCAAACCCTTCGAGGAGTTAGGATGAGTTGACGTGGTGGCATACTGCTTTGAATTTCTACCCTAGTTGAAAAAGATCCATGACTTCTTTCATGACTCCAATCTTTTTTGGTATCCTCACGATGACCCCCAGGTTATTGATTGGGTAGAGTTTGATATCAAGGAGGACACAACATTAATATGTATGTCTGTGGAGTTCTAGGATTGTTGGTAATGGGACCTTTGGATAGACCATTCCCTTGGTTTGTGTGTGTAATGATGCAGAAATTTCAAGGAAAATTTTTACATAAATACATTGGAATTTTATAAGTCCACAGTTTCTGATGGTGCCTGATTCTGAGGCCCGATGTGCCTATAATCAATTTCTGTAGTTTTGTTCATGTACATTCAGTAAATGTACATGTGGGTTTTTCTATCTTTTGAACTAGTGCTCGGAATCGAAATATGAGGGCATCAATGAACTCGCATCGCCTTTATTCTCCTAAGGGGACCTCTACCGTAGTGGCATTTTGTCGCATGTGGTAGTTACAATTTGGGGATTCATTAAGAATTAAATAAAATTGTTGTGTAACAATTTTTTTTAAATTTGTATAGTTATATCCTAGTAGGGGAAGTTATTGGTGGGGCCCACACCCACATAACCTCCCATGAGAGGATAGTGTGAGGTGGGGCCCTCACGAACCCCGAACCTTTCAATTCCTTTAAACCCCCATTAATATTCCCATAATTTCTTATGAAAACTCCCTTATTAACGAGGTCTCTCCTCCTCCCTCTTAATAAGTTTTCCAACACAATTACATTAATGATTTCATTAATTAAATTGGCACATATCAATTTGAATAAATGGGATTTTCATGGAACATATTTAAAAATTAGAGAAGTCTTTTATAATATTTGGGATTGTAAATATTTTGGTGGGGAACCTCATGAGAAATAAAAAAAGTGTTCTTCTACAACGAAGAACACGAAAAACACTCCACGAATCAAATAATGTGAAGCAACTACATCCTTTCTTCATTCCCCGATGTTAATGGAATCGATATCATCATCCGCGATGCCCATTCATCCGCAGTGCTCGTCTTACACGGATCGACGATGTGCATCGTCAATTTCGAGGTAGGGGTTTTTTTATAATTTTATTAATGTAATTTACACCCACAAACTTGGTAGATTATTTGTTGAATAATTGTTTGAGCCTCTAACGTGGTGGATACGTCCTGACGAACAAGTCCGGACCCATCGCCATATCGTTCATGATGCATGGAATTTTTGGAAACTAATGAACGAAAGGGAAACATTGATTTGAGGTTGTCGCAGTGAATAGTGGGACCCGTGGAGGCCGCATGCACCTAAAAGAGCTAAAACGGACCAACAGAATGACTCTGGTGACCCACGAAAGGGTACGGCGGCACGGGTCGAGGCCGCGGCAGCCTCGGCGACCAGAGTTGGTGGTCGTCACCGGCCGGCTGCCTGGAGGCGACGATGCCCTAGAACGCCGCCAGTAGAAGTCCGCCGCGGTGGCAGATGCGACTGCAGAGGAAGGGAACCCGTGCTATGTGGGTTCTGGGAAAGTTGGGGGGCACCAGCCTGGCGCCGCCGTTACATCGAACAGGGGGGGGGGTGCCCCCCCCCCCCCCCCCGCTCGGCCAGCCTGGCTGGGCCGCGACCAGCCGCGGGCCGGGCAGCGCCCTCCCGGGCCGGACTTCATCCCGGATCGGGTCGACCAGGTTCGGGCAGACCCAGGGTGTGTTGGGCTGGGTCGGACCGTGGGTCGGACCGGGCCCAGACCCCCCCTCTTCAGACCATTTTTGGTTAATCACCCATAACATGAGCTACGAACCTCCTATCAACGAACCATCAATTGCGTAGGATTCCACGGATCGTGGATTTCATTTTGGTATATTACGATCAAGGTTTTGGCGATGTTTTGGTTTGGACGGGTCGGTTCGAACTCGATACCAACTGTTCCCTCAGAGCGGAAATGCTTATAAATTATGGACCCAACATCTGATTGTCGTGTCGTCAACTACGTTGGTTTAATTTTGTTGAGGTTTTACTTTTGATATACTCCATATGGGGTTCAGGTGATATTGTAGTATGGTCGGGTTGGATTGCACCTGAAATCCAACTGGGCCCCTAGAAAAGAGAATCTAAATACTATCAGATCGGGCGTCCGATTGACGTACAGTCTATCGTGTTTGTTTTCCTATTTTGAGATGGAACTTCAAGATACATCAACTCTAGACTTCATATTTTGTTGATGTATGGACCCCTTTTCTCGAGGAGCAGATCCTCCTGGAATCGAGTGTGTTGTGTGCAGGAACATTAGAGCTGGCTGTGGCAGCGACAAAAACTGTATTGGAATCCACTAAGGGTTCGGCAGTGACGCAAATTGCACATGAATCTTCTATGGGTTCAGCAGTAAAGAAAAATGTACTTGAATCCTCCATGGGTTCAGCAGCGACGACAACTATACTGGAATCCTCCGTGGGTTCGGCAATGACGAAAACATTAATGGAATCCTCCGTGGGATCAGCAGCGACAAAAACTGTACTGGAATCCTCCGTGGGTTCGGTCGTGATGACAACATTACAGGAATCCTCTGTGGGTTCGGAAGAAACAACAAATGTACTGGAATCCACCATGGTTTTGGAAGCGATGACAACTGTACTAGAATCTTCCATTGGTTTGACAGCGATGACAACTGTACTAGAATCCTCCATGGGTTCGGCAGCGATGATGAATCAGTGACTACATGTGATCATCTCTATCTCTATACGAATGATGTGTAATGGTGTGAGTTGAGTCTTGACTTTCAATCATTTTTATTGGTGTGATTGACTTTCTTCCTGTGTAGACTGGTTTGTGCTTGTCTTCGAGAGTTGGAGCCGAAATGAGATTGATAATTTTGGAATATGTATGGGAATATACCTATGTAGGGTCGGTTGTTACTTGATGATTTTATCATTCCATTTTGGTTATCCTTCGTGGATTATGGGAGACCTTCGAGGTTCTCTGTGTCACTACTGACTATCGTATACTCACCCATGCATAGGCTATGCCCGCACTACGTTGTGTTGGATGCAGACAATAGACAACTATGATCGTGGAGGAGGCTTATGGAGCTGGACGGTACTCGGAGCTGGACCACTTGGTGAGATGTACACGGAGTGGATGGATGGACCTGGGGTGATGAGGAGGCTATCTGTACCCACCCTTCATGTGGGATTTCCAGAGAAAGACTTAGTGGTTACTATTTTACTTTACTACTGTTGTACTAGCTTTTTAGTTTTACTGTACTTACTATTGGTATTGTATTTTTGGACCCTTCCTTTTATGAAAATACATTTGTATACAGTTTTTCTTGTGATTACTTCAGTTGTGTACTCTGTTGTATTTTTAATACTATAAAGGCAATTACTTCCTAGAATAGGTATTTATATCTTTGGTTCTAGTCGCCATCCCCTAGCCTATGGAAGGAGGGTTTGGGGTAGTCACGGAATACACACTGAGGATGAGCACGGGTTATGACAAATTGGTATCAGAGGAGTCGGTTCTACCATAGAACATAGGACTCTGATCTGTCTTACTGTGAAGAAATAGTGTTAATAGTATTTATTGTGGTTTTCAGTCCAGGGAGTGTAGTGTTGGTGTGGCGGCTGACGTATACCTACACCAGGTCCCTGACCTCTGATTTTCGACGCAGTGCATGAAAACATTGATTGCGTGTGTGTTTTAAGAGTTTCATTTGTGGTATATTTGAGTCAGCTCCCAAGGTATAACATATTGACCATGGCACACATATTCATTATCAAGATTCTTCTCTAAAGACAACCAACTAGGTTTCCCGAGAGAGTACACAATGACATCCCACCGAGCGACGATGCTCTGGTTCAGGGCCCTCATACTATGTTGGCACATTCGGGTGGTACACCAGCAGCACCGCCACCAGTTAGGAAGTAGATGCCACCAGCCGCATTGGAGGAAATAGCATGCCGACTGAGCACATTTCACGAGTTACAGTGGCCGAGGACTTTGAGGTTTCAAGGCGAGACATATTCTCAGGAAGTAATGGACTGGATGGAGGCGATTACTGGAGTTTTATACCTAGTAGAGACACTAGTATAGAAGATGTTGATCTTAGCTACTAAAATTTTTCTGTGAGTGACCATGAGGATGGTCTTCATAGTGATGAGGTTTCGGTACATGGACAGTTTTCTGAGATGGTACATTTATGCAGCGTGCCAACTATATCACTTTCTATTGCTCAACAGACACTACCGGAGGCACCAGAAGAATACACTTGTAGGGTTAGTGCATTACATGTGTTTCAAAACCAGATATCCCTCAAGATCCGAGGCAATCCCGACCCATAGGCATCTGAGGACTGGCATGAGGAGGTGGAAGAATGTTTTCTAGAGCATATATATCTTCGAAAAGATGACGTGTCATTAGTTGTGTATTCATTGAGGCATACCAATCTTCCCTAGTACTCTATTGATATGATACAACCCACGAATTAGAGATTCTACCTCTTAGCAAGGTGTGTTTTAGGATATCTGAGCTAGTTCTATTTCCTCTATGTATTCCTACTTGTGTGAGGGTGCTATAGATAACCATTGTGGTTGAATGTTCATTGGATGAGCGGTAACAGCCATTGAATTTTTTCATTTGGAAGCATGAAACTGGCTCCAGTCCCAAAGAATTGAGCGTGTAAAATGTTTCAACGAGTACGATTTAAGGAAAGATGAATCTGAAGGGCAGCTGATGTGGAAGCAGAGCTAGGAGAGAAGCATGAGGTGGTGGACATTTTGAAATGTTGCAACCACCTGCCATTGTAGTCCCCACTAGGTTAAGGGAGTTTGGGGGCAGGGGGAGAGAGTAACTACATGAGATCAAGGAGTGTGACCCAATGGCTCTAAGAATGATTTGAGGTATTGTCTGTGTCTAATATAAGATATCGTATGAATAGACATAGGTACTAATCATTCTTTTCTTCCACGAATCTTCTCCCAGACCTAGAGTTTTTGGTTAAGCTGTTGACATGATCCTCACTTCTGGAGATACCATTGGTAGGAGACTCGATAATCACACACACACAGATAGTGTGATCTAACCCTTGAGGTGAGAGTTTCGGATGGAACCTCTTGGTGGTCGTATCATGGCCTTACGAAGTTAATTTGGGTATTGACTGGGATACCACAGTTCATACACAGATTGACTGTATTAGGAAAAAAGGATGTGGTTTATCTACAGTCATGGGATGGGGTTGTACTTGGTTTGTGAAAAGGAAAACCCAGGAATCACAGGATGGAATCATGCATAAGAGTGTGCAGTCGATCACTTAGGATTCATCAAGACATTCCATTGTGCCAGACTTCTCTAGAGATGTAGCACCACATCCAGCATTGATGAAGAAGGGGAAACCCTTCGTCTTTTCAGAGATATGTCAGTAGAGCTTTCAGGAGTAAAGGTAGAGGTTTACTAGTGTGCCCAACATGAGGTTACAAGAAGAGTGGATGAGGGAGTTCCACACTTCCCCTCTAGAGGTACATACAGGAGAGGGAAGGATGTATCAGGACCTTAGACGATAGCAGTGAGGGCTGGGTAAGAAGAAGGCAATTGTAGTGTTCTTTTCATGATGCCTCACTTGTCATCAAGTGAAGGCGGAGCTCCATGTTCCAGTAATCTTGGTACAACCCTTAGAGGTCCCATAGTGGAAGTGGGATGGGATATCCATGGACTTCGTGATAGGGCTTCCACGTACATCCAGGGGACACGACTCTATCTAGGTGATCGTAGAGTGACTCACCATGTCATATCACATCCTACCGATCAGAGAGCATCATTTAGTTGAGATGTTGGGACGCCTCTACGTTTAGGAGATCGTACGGATTCATGGTGTGTCATCGTCTATAGACCCTGATTGAGATTCTCGATTCACTTCCCAGTTATGGAAGTGATTACAGGAGGCTTTTGGGATGTAGCTACATATGAGCAATGCCTTCCATCCTTAGACAGATGGTCAGACTGAGAAATCCATTCATACTCTTGAGGACATGCTCCGTCTATCTATCTTTGACTTTGTCCATAGCTGGGAGGATCACCTACCCTTAGTGGAGTTTGCTTACAACAACTACTACCAATCCACCATCAGGATGTCCCCTTACAAGGCACTGTATAGCCGACCTTGCAGATCACCTCTGTGCAGGACTAACCCAGGGGAGTCAGTAATTTCAATACCAGAGATGGTTCATGCTATGACAGAGAATGTGCATATCATCTAGGAGCAGATGAATACTACACAAAGTATATAGATGTCCTATCCTGATAGGAGACAGAGACCACTGGAGTTCGAGGATAGCGACAACATCTTTTAATCGTTCTCACCTTGATGAGGTCTATAGAGATTTGGTTGGGGTGGAAAGTTATCTTCGTGTTTCATCAGACCTTTCCAGTTCCTCAGCAGAGTAGGTGAGGTGGATTACTACCTGGACCTTCCACCTCAGTGGCACTGGGAGCATGAAGTCTTCCACGTATCTCAGCTGAGGAGATACATGCACATCCCGACCCAAATCATCGTGTATGGGGAGCTAGACATCGATGACGTGGTGACATTACCTGAGGTCTGGTTGGAGATCGAGGATCGAAAGGAGCGGGTCCTATGTGGACGGTTGATTTATCTGGTGTGCATTCGCTGGCAGCACGAGAACCTCAAGGAGAGCACTTGGGAGAAGGAGGCTCAGATGCGTGTATAGTACCCCCATTTGTTTCCCTAGTGTGTGTTTTAGATTTACATGTACCTAAATACCTAAGGTGGGATTAATGTAAAGACCCAGAAATTTCAAGGAAAACATTTTCTTAAGTACTATGGAATTATACGAGTCTTCAATTTCTGACGGCATCTTATTCTGAGGCCCGGTGTGCCCGGAATCAATTTCGGAAGTTTTTTTCATGTATGTTCAGTAAACATACATCTGTGATTTTTTATTTTTTGAACTGTTGCTTGGAATCATAATCTGATGGAATCAGTGAACTTGCAGCACTGGTATTCGCCTAAGGGGACCTCTACCGCAGTTGCATTTTGTCGTATGTTGTAGTTAAAATTTTGAGATTCATTAAGAATTAAATAAAATTGTTTTGTAACAATTTTATTTAAAAGTTGTAAGTTATATCATACTATGAGAAGTTATAGGTGGGTCCCATACCCACATAACCTCTCATGAGAGGATAGTGTAATGTGGGGCCCACAAGAACCCCTTGCCTCTCAACTCCATTAAACCCGCATTAATATTCCCTTCATTTATTACGACAACTCAACTATTAATGAGATCTCTCCACCTCCCTTTTAATAAGTTTTCCAACACAATTAAATTAATTACTTCATTAATTAAATTTGCACATCACAATTTGAATTAATTGGATTTTCAGGGCACTTCATTAAAAATTGGAGAAGTATTTTATAATATTTTTGATTGCAAATATTTTGGTGGGGAACCTCTGGAAAAATAAAAAGAAAAGTGTTCTTCTCCAAAGAAGAACATGAAGAATGCTCCACGAGTCGAATAACGGGAAGAAAATTTGTCCTTTCTTCTTTCTCCGATGTTAAGGGAACCGACATCATCATCCGAGATGCTTGTTCTTCCGCGACGCTCGTCTTTCGCCGCTCGATGATTTGCAGCATCAATTTCGAGGTAGGGAAATTTTTTATAATTTTATTTATGTAATTTACACCCACGAACATGGGTGAATATTTCTTAAATAATTGTTTGAGCCTCTAAAACGTTCGGTACGGGCTAACGAACAAGTCCAGACACATCTCTATATCGTTATTGATGCACAAAATGTTTGGAGAAGGATGAACGAAACACAAACATAGATTTGAGGTCGTCACAGTGAAGAGAGAGACCCGAGGAGGTTGAAGGCACAGACGAGAGCTAAAAAAGACCAGCTTAATGACTCTAGTGGCCCGCAGAATGTCGTAGTGGTGTGTATCGCTGGCACCCGCGACTGGAGGCGGCGAATGGCACCGGCCTGCCGCCTAGAGGTAGCGGCACCCTAGTGCGATTTCTGAGGAAGATTGTTGCGGAAGTGGAGGAAGGGATCCCGTGCCGCGTGGGTTCTGGGAAAGCCGTGCGGCACCATCCTAGAGCCACCATTACATGGAACCAAGCCCCCTCCCCCTCGCGTAACCGGCTGGGCTGGGCCGACCCAGTGTGGGTTGTGCCATGTCGGACTGGGCCCAGACCCCCCTCTTTGGACAATTTTCTGTTAATCACCAATAACATGAGCTAAAAACCTCCGATTGAAAAACCATTCATTGTGTTGGATTACTCAGATCGATATGGTTGTTTTGGTATATTACACTCAAGGTTTGGGAGAACTTTGGGTATGGACGGGTTAGATCGAACTCAAAACCAACTGGGCCCTCAGAGCCGAAACACTTATATCTTAATGATCGGACATCCGATTGGTGTTCCATCATGTATGTTGGTTTACATATGACGAGATGGTCCTTTTGGTATATTCCATATGGGGTTCCGGTGAGATTGGAGTATTTCCTGGTTGGATTGTACCCGAAATCCAACCGGACCCCTGGAACGGAAAGGCTAATAACTATATGATCGGGTGTCTGATTGGCGTGTCGTCTGTCAGGTTTGCTTCCCTATGATGAGACAGAACTTAAGGAAACATAAAATCTGGACATTGTGATAGTTTATGTATCGACCCCTTTTCTCAAGAAGCAGACCCTCCCAGAATCTAGGGTTCTGTGTGCGGGATCCCTAGAGCTGACTGCGGCAATGACGCCAACTATATTAGAATCCTCTATGGGTTCGGAAGCGACGAAACCTGTATTGAAATCCTCTGTGGGTTCAGAAGAGATGAAAACTATACATGAATACTTTGTGGGTTCGTTAGTGATGACAACAGTACTGGAATCCCTTATGAGTTTATCAGCAACGACAACTATACTCGAATCCTGCATGGGTTCAGCAGCGACGACAACTGTACTAGAATCCTACGTGGGATCAACATTGATGAAAAAATTAGTGGAATCCTTTGTGGGTTCGGCATCGACGGCAACTTTACTGGAATCCTTAGTGGGTTCGACAACGACGACCACTGAACTGGAATCCTCTATGGGTCCGGTAGTGACGGTAACTATAATGGAATCCTTTGTGGTTTCATCAGTAAAGACAATTGTACTGGAATCATCCGTGGGTTCGGCAACGATGATGAATCAATGACTACATCTGATGATCTCTCTCTATAGGAAATATGTGTACCTGTGTGAGCTGAGTCTTGAATTTCAATCATTTTTATTCTTGTTATTGACTTTCTTCCTGTGTGGAATAGGTTTTTCTTGGGATCGAGGGTTGGAGATGAACTGAGATTGATAACATATGTATATGTATGGAAATATAACTAAGTAGGGTTGGTTTTTACTTCATGATTTTATCTTTACTTTGTGGTTATCCTTCGTGGATTTTGAGAGATTTTTGGGGGTGTCGGGGTCCCTACTGAGTATCATAAACTCACCCATGCATGGGTTATTCCCGCACTACATTGTGTGGATTCAGCCGACGAACATCTCTGATCGTGGATGAGGCTTGTGGAGCTAGATGGTACCCAGAGATGTACCACTTAGCGAGACCTACACGGAGTGTACAGATGGTCCTGGGATGCTGAGGAGGCTGTCTATACCCACCCTACAGGGGGGGATTTTTGGAGAACGACTCAGTGGTTACTATTTTAATTTACTGTAGTTGTACTTTATTTTTCAGTTCTAATGTACTTACAGTTGGGATTGTATTTCGGTCAACTTCCTTTTCAACACATACTTTTGTAAAAAGTTTTTCTTGTTCTTACTTTAGTTGCGTACTCTGTTGTGTTTGATTACTTCTATAAAGGCAATGACTTCCCAATATATGTATTTATGCCTTTGGTGCTTGTCTCTAGCCCCTGGAAAATGGATGGCGATCATGGGGTAGTTACGACACGGGCCCCCAGGAAGGGTCGTGACAGTGTGTTCTATATACATGGAGGCCTAGAGCAGTGTACTTGGGATCGAGAGATGAAAATATTTTCCTAGTACGTAGAGTTGTTTTTAGTTTTCCATTTTTATAACTATGATGTATTTCATGAACCATGTTTTTTATAAGATGGGATGATTCATTGTTCCATAGTGTCTGAAAATGTCCCATAATTAGAAAATGGGAATACATTATTCCAAATAGTGATGTATTAATTGATATTTTAGATAAACCATGTGGGAGAATTAGTGTTGAGGAAATTGGATAATATCATGACTTGGAGGAAGGAATTCACTAAATTCATATATCTAAATTGTAGGGGCTTTTTTGAGATATGTTCTTGATTTTTGGGTTAGAATATGTAGGTTGAGTTTTTCTTTGAGATCGAGGTTTCACTCCAAATTTAAAATTAAAAAATGTGCTTTTTCCTTGAAAATTATTTTACAAGGATATTGTTCGGACCCCTCTTTCTTCTGGGATAGGTTTTGAATTCTCAAGGGAATGAATATTATGAGATGTTTATGATGTAATGGGATGGACCTCCAGGATACATTATATTGTCAAAAACATGTGTTTGGGGTTTTCTTATAGGCAACAATAGCTTATTTTAAGAGTTTTTCCAAATTTATAGTTTTTCCATGGGTGATTCATGTCGGTAGCTCAGCGTTAGTGACTCACTGCATCTGTAGCTCAGCTTCGATAGGTTGGTGTCAGTATCCTAACATTGGTGACTTAGTGTATTAGTAGGTTAAGGCATTGTAAGGTCAATGTGTTGGAGGGTCGAGGCCTTTGTAGGTCAAGGCGTCGGTGAGTGGCATCGGTGGGTCAGGAATCAGTGAGTCATAATGGTGAATCAATGTCTTCAAGTCATGTTATTGGATTAGTGTCATTGTATCATCTATCAGTGACTCACTCATTACAGTGAGTCATGTCGGTGAGTCATCCACTAGTGAGTCATTTCTAGTTTTTCACATTTTATCTAGTTTCACCCCATTGGCATTTCCATTGATATTAAATGAGTTATATGAGTTTTTAATGAGTTTTTTGACTGTTTCAAATGGTACTCATATCCAAAAACCATAATATTCTATTGACTCCAAAACTAAATGCTCATGGTCATGATCTAGATTTAATGGCTTTGAAATCATTTCCCAGTGGACTTTTTATCTTTACATTCTAAAGCTTAGATAATGTATTCCTTTGAAATGTTTCATTTTTTATTTGTACGTCGAGAACCATTCTTTCCCAATGCGCCTTGCTCTTGTGCTATAAAATTCCATTTGGGTTTTACCTGCATTTTTTCATGATACTCATGTGACCTCCTATTTTAGATGTAAGGAATAATTTTTGATTATCTGTTGTTCCATGTAGGGATTTTTCTGTCCCCCTTTCATTTGTGCATCATACGAGGTGGGTGTACTTTTGTATTCCAATGAATACAGATGAAGTGAATTTATCGTAGATAATAATAAATAATAAATGAGGAGATGGAAGTATAAATGTAATGATATATTAGTTTAATATTTTATCCCTGATCCATGTCATGGTTTGTAAGGTGTTTATGACTTCTGAATTTCTTGGTTGTTGGTGGTCTATGTGTTCTCTCTTGTATGGATTATAAATTATTCTTTTAGATTATATTTTAATGATGGTATTATTATATGTATTTGTTAAAAAATTATATTCAGTTAAATAAATGGATTCCACATAATTAAACATGTTCTGTGATTACCCCTGTTCTATCAAGTGTACGTAATGAACAAGTGCTTCTAAATATGAATAAACCTTTTCTTATTGGTGTGGTTATGTGTGAATTGTGGTTATGTTCGGCCTTTTGTCTTTGATTTTCTTATAGTGTTGTGTCTAGAAGTGCGGTTTTGAGTATCGGGTGGTAGGGTGGTGTATTGGAATATCATGTTGAGGGTTTTATTTATTGTTTAATTGATGAACATTATTTTTAGTGGACTATATCTGGGTAATGGTTGTGAATGCGAAGCGGGGTTGTAGGGCTAGTTTGTCTCATTTTCATGATTATGGGTATGTTGTACAAGGTGTTTTTTCTTAGAGTGGATAATGAGGATGGATTGAAATGGTTGAAATTGAAGAAGGATGGTGTTACCATCTGTGGTCCCTTCACCCATAATTTCTAGATGCCATTATTTTATGAATTATTAATAGAATGGATTCTCTTAACTAGGAAATTCATTCATTGTTTGGCATTGGCAGTGGTTGGTATGGTTGCTTCTCCATATAATGTTTTCTTTGTTTTCTAGTTTCCCTGGTATGTATAGAATTAATAAATGAAGGATTTGATAATATAGATTGAAAATTGGATAAATGAATTGGCTATGGGTTTGTTTCAAGTCATATCTTATAGTGAAGTGTTGTTCATTTATCAAATTAGGACTTGAACATTGGTCAATTTGATACATACATTTAAAGGTGTATGCAAGGATGTTTTCTTTGTGTTGGTTATTGTTTTGAAAGAACATGGTTTTTTTGACTATTTTGTACCTATATGTATACATGTAGTTCTTTGTGATTTCCATACACACCCAACCTATGTATAGAACTGCAATACGAGAACCCCCATTGTTATGGGGGTGGGATTACTTTCCCATCACCCTAGTGGGTGGATTGATGTATGGTTATTGGATATTATCTACTCCATCCTCTTTGAATTGGAAAACTTAGACTCTTAATGTAAGATGTGGTGGGATTTTGAGGCCCAGGTGTCTGTACGAATGGTGTGCTTCCCAGTTGTCTTTAGGATGTGATGTGGTGGTATCCCAAGTGTTTATAGACAGGATGTGGTGTGTGGACCAAGTGTATGTGGGGTGATTGTGATAGTGGGTCTTGTAGAATAGTGTGGTATCATCCTAGTGTTTTCCATTGGGGATTAGTATTTAACTAGTTGGAAGTGGTGAAGGCTTACCAAATATTTATGTTCTTACTACTTTACATTAATATAATAGCATTATTTGGAGTGAAGGCCTTGCATCGGTTGTGGTGGATAATATACCTTTTTAGTTTCCTTTGAGATTCTACTATTTTCTCACTGGGGCATTAGTATGCTTCCCCCACTTATGAATTTGATACTTTGGTATTTTCCTACTGAGTATACATGAATTCTCACCTAATTTATATAAATCTATTTACTTCATTCTAGAAAGATTATTTAGACGCTGTTGGACCTTAATATCACAGACATTTGAGACGATTGATTTGTTACTTATTAGTCTTATTTTGGTACATTATTTAGTGTTTCTTATGTATTTATAGTTGGTTTAATTTAAAAGTACTCCCAATTATGATTTTGGAAACATTATATATGTTTTTCTTGGAGTTTTTTTGAGATTGATAAATCAAATCTATTGATCTTGGTTACTATAAATCATGTAATGACTCCCACTTTATTGTGTGATTTATAAACCCTTTATATTGGTTTCCACCTCAAAGACTATTGGATGATGGAATCAAGGGTCATTGTCTCTCCTTCATCATGATGAAGTAAGGTCTCAACATCTTGTTATCGCTTGCCTAATCTTGAGGAAGGCAGGTTGTGACAATTATGTTCAATGACTTATAAATGTTTCATGTGTACATAACCCCTTACAATTAATTATATCTCACACGTATTTTGATTACATTCCACATGAAATGAATATTAATTTGTATAATGAGTTTCAAATATGATGTTTGTCATAATTTTTATGTATTTTATTAAATTTTCTGTCGCAAAGGTAAAAATAATAATATCATGTATTTAATAGGGTTTTTGAATAATGGCAAATTAATCAGTCCATTGGGATATTATTCATTGAATAAGGAAAATTTATTAAATTAATTCATTGGGTATAGGATTGTATGTTCAAGGATTTATGGTTGGTATCATAGGTTGTTCAGAAGAAACATTGGGAACTAGATTTCTAATAACATGGACAAGGGAACATAACCCCATCACGGGATTTTGTAGATAATTATTAGTATAGTATAAAGTTGTATTTAATTGTTCATAACCATATATAACCTACATTAAACCTTATAAATTATATATTTTTAAGAATATATCATCATCTATAGATCCTATAAATTATTCTCTATGACTGTATCAAAATGTTTTGTATTGGTCACACTATTCTTTTTTATTATTTGTCAATATATAGAACATGAAGAAACTTGTTTAATGATGAATGTGAACGGAAATTTATTTATGTGGAATAATATGGTATAATAGATGGATTATATAATATTATTATTATATATAAATAGTCATCACAAAATATTATTAACATGTTTCACCTTAAACAACTCTCAGACTTATATAATAATAGAAAGATAGAATTCACTCAAATATCAGGAGGTTGAAATACCAGGAAAATGGTTATTCAATTTCCAATATATTTAGAATTTGAGAATATAAAAAGAATTTAATGTCTTAAATTAATGGTATTCTTTTCTACCATAGTTATATAAGGACATAAATTAATTATTTACTAGGGAAAAAATTAATATTTTTTTTAATAATGTGGTTGACAATATGTCCTCGGGTATTATTGATAACTGCATGTTATGTAAATCCATATCCTTGGGGGGGAAATTTTAATGTGATCCATAAATATTATACTCTTTGTGGTTAAGAAACAATAAATTACATATGAAATGAAAGAGTTATTATTGTAAAATACGATGAAGTAAATTTAACGTTTTCGAAATAATGTTAAATTATTAATGTGCTTCTGTATTTGGATTTTATAATTATGTTGTAAATGTGATCTTATGATGGATTTTATAATAATAGAGATCATGAGATACATATTTATTTCACTAAAATACATAATATTTAATTAAAGAAAATCACATGATTAGTCCTATAAATAAACCAAATAATTGATTATGTAGAAAGTGAATCATTTAATAAACACATGACTGAGGGAATACTAGCCTTAATATATTATTGCGGTTGAGATAATAATGGAAAAGAGATGTTTATGTGATTGTATATGTGATAATAAATGTTTCTTCATATTTTTGGGTTATGGTTATCATTATTTTTTTAATTTCATAATTGTATTTTAGTAATATATTCAAAAACATGAGATTTTATTTTTCATGACATTAATGGTTTTGTTAATTTTATAAGGTGATCATGATATTTATATATTTGTTATATGAAAATACTATCAAAATTAGTTTTTTGTGGAATTTTATTTATTAATTTTTTTTGTATATTATGTGACCTTCCTTAAAACTTTTTTTCATTGAATTTGGTTTGACTTAATTTGAACGAGTCTTAAAATTATGTTTATACGAAATAGATTTTGTTGAACATTTCAATTTATTATTCGATGTTAAAGTGTGAATTATTTTATTGGATATCATATGGTGAAACATATAATCAGAAAAATTAATTGTCGATATAATGAATTGTGGATATTATGATTCATTAAATTGCATTAGATATAAAACCCATCTTGAAAATGCATTTCCTAGAGTAAAATATTTATTAAAATAGATCAATGAACATGTGATTGATGAAATTAGCAATAAGAACTAGAATGTAATCAAGTAATTTTATTTTCTCAATAGATTATTTTGACAGTAAAAAATCCATCAACTCTAGAAATAATATTCAGTAGAAAAACTTTTATCCATTTACCATTATTTCGACTAAATAAATGATGTTTTAATAGATAACATATTTATGGTTTTGTGATGATAAAAATTTTAATGACCATGTCATCTATCACACTTCATCGGCACATGAAATTTTTAATTCACATCCATGATAATGTTTTTAGTTACCACTAATTTTATCATATTATAATGATTAATTATTTTGTTGACCTTTTCATTTCCCTTTTAATCTTACTATGAAGATGTTTTATTAACCCTATATATGATGTTTTTTCCTTCCATGATTTTCCAATATTTGGCCATTTATTTTTTATGTGATATTTCAAATTTAGATGATAAAATTTATCTAAGGTGTTGAGAATGTAACTCCTCGTGATTTTATGGTATATCTATTTTTAAATTTAAGTTAATTGATAGCTTATATTGCATGCAACACCATGCTTATATGAACCAGTAAAAACTATTAGAGTTATAATTTAATATGTAATGTATAACATACCTATTAAATCATAGTTAATTATTAATATTATCTATTTTATTATATTTATATGTTCAATATAATGTTTAAAATTCATATTATATATTTTCTAGAAATGATATAAAAAATTCAGTTTTACGCATTAAAAGAAATATTTTTCTATAGACATGTTTTCTTCCTTTTAATGGTGCACTTGTTTTAAAAATAAATTTTGAATCTTATATAAATTATTTTAGACTAAATATAATTCATATTTAATTTAAATTATTGACATTTAATTTGATTTAATTATTGGTATTTTCATGATATATTTCATTTTTTTGGATGAATAGTAAAAAATTTAAACATTTTAATAGAAGACATGCATTTTTTATAACTAATTAAAAATGTTAAATTATATTTCAAATATGTTTTAATGAAAAAATACATAAATTATAATTTTTTAAAACTGTAAAGACCCGCAAATTTCAAGGAAATTTTTTTCTTAATTTTTTTTGGAATTTTACAAGAGCGCAGCTTCAGACGGCACCTGATTCCGAGGCCCGGTGTGCCCGGAATCAATTTCCGAAGTTTGGCTCGGGTACGTTCAGTGAACGGACGAGCGGGTTTTCTATCTTTTGAACCGGTGCCCGGAATCGAATTCTGAGGGCACCGATGAAATCGCAGCGCCGATATTTGCTTAGAAACGCCTCTTCCGGAGTTGCGTTTGCTCAGACGTGGTTTTTTAAATTTTGCGGCTTTAAGTCAGAAATAAAATAAAGTTTGTGCGACAACTTTATTCTATTTCACTTAAGCTGCTTGGAAGCCACTTGAAGTCACTTAAAGGCGGCTTGAACTGAGTTAAAGCGGATAGGGTGCTATCCGGAAATATCCTACCCCCTTGGTAGGATATTTGTGAGGTGGGGCCCGCACGAGCCCCGCCGTTTCTTTCGCTAAGTAACGCACCCGCGAAAACCCGTCAAAGTAACTGAAAAGTCAACCGACGCATTTTCTTTAATTCTTAACAGACCATTTAATTGGGAGGATTATTTCGTGAATTAAATGGGCTGTTTCTTTCGTGAATTAAATGGGCTGTTTCGCTCGTTGAATTAATTCAACGAACTGATGGGTCGTTACTTACGCTTTTGCGTTTGTTGGCATGTTTATAAAATAAGACCAACCTAAAAATCCTTTGAAAGGATTTGAGAGGATCCTTGTTTCTTCATCTCCCCGCGAAGAATGCGAAGAACGCGAAGAACGCGAAGAACGCCGGCGACCGGAATTCGACGACGCACACCGAGATCTGCGACGTCGACGAGCTTTACCAGCGACGTTCTTCGGCGACGCCTCTTCTTCCGCGGCCGATCCTCGTTCGGCAACTAAGGTGAGAATCGGATCGTTTAAATTCTCCTTTTTTAAATTTCGATGACAACGGATTTAATTAATTAAATCCGTTTGTTCTAGATCCGGAGATCGTCGGCGCGACACTTTTCCCGCGGTGCGACGAACGTCTCTTCCGCGAACGACGTGACGATCCCCTCCTTCCGCGACGAGCGATTCCGCGACGACCTCACGTCCGACGACGACAGCTGCGAGGTAGGGGTTTATTTTCTTGATGATTCATTCCCGTGTTCTTATTTCTTTTGAATAAAGAACCGGCGTGAATAATTTCAATTAATTAAAAATTGAAATGTCGTTTAAAAGAAAAAGGAGTGAACAATTTTTATCTTTGATTAAATATTGTTGTAGCCTTCCCTCCCGTTGATTATGACTAACGCGGAGGGTGAGGGTCTAACGAACAAGACCCGGAAACCCTCCGCCGATCTCTTTTGTTGTGCGGATATGGCGGACGACGACGAACCACGCGGCAGGGGGGATCTGTTGATCCCGCAGTGGAGATCGGCCCCCGGGAGGAGCATCGGCGCAGACGGGAGGCAAAACGGGCCACCGGAGCAACTCCGGCGGCCCGCGGAAGGTGGCGGCGGCGCGGGTCGCCGGCGGCGCCCGGCGCGCCGCCGGAGGAGTCCGCCGCGGCAGAGCCGCGGCGGCGGCGAACCGCCGCACCGCGTCCGCGGTCCGGCCACCCAACACGCGGCCCGCGCGGGCCGCGTTTCTCCAAAGCCGCGGGTCAAACCCGCGGCGGCTCACTCGGCCGCTGGGCCGAAGCCGAGCCGGCCGGTCCGGTCGACCGGGCCGCGCCCAGGCCGGACCGGACCCGGCCGACCCGGTTCGGGCCGACCCAGGGGGGGGGGTTCGGGCCGGGTCGCCCGGGGCCCAGAACCCCCGTTTTCGGGCCTCTTCGGTCTTTCGCCCATATCATGGGCCTGGGACCTCCGATTGATGAACCGTCAGCGGCTACGCGATCCTTGGATCGTGACGTTCATTTCGGTATATTATACTCAAGGTTTCGGAAGACTTTGGGTTCGGCCGGGTTGGTTCGTACACGAAACCAACCGGGCCCTCGGAGCGGAAACGCTCATAACTTGAGCTACGAGCGTCCGATCGACGTACCGTCAGCTGTGGTAGTTTCCTCTAAGTGAGACGGAACGTTTGGCATACTCCGCCCGAGGATCGGATACAGGCGGAGTACGGTCGGGTTGGTTTTGCCGTGAAAACCAACCGGGCCCCTGGGGCGAAAATGCCAATAACTCTCAGACCGGGCGTCCGATTGACGCGCCGTCTGTTGCGTTGAGATCCTGTTGTCGATACGGAACTTTTGGATACATCAACTTCGGACTACGTGTCAGTTGATGTATCAGCCTCTCGGCTCGTGGAGCGGACCCTCCTAAACGAGCTCGCTGCATGCGGGAACCCTAGCGCTGGCTGTGACTTCGACGACAGAGCAGAGATCCTCCGTGGACTGCGACGACGGCAGAGCAGAGATCCTCAGTGGACTGCGACGACGGCAGAGCAGAGATCCTTCGTGGACTGCGGCGAAGACTGTACAGAGATCCTCAGTGGACTGCGTCGACTACTGCACTCAGTGATCCTACCTGGATCAGTGCTACAGGTTCTGTGTGAGCCCGATCCTATGTGGGTCCTTACTACCGGTTCTGTGTGAGCCACTGCCTACAGGTTCTGTGTGAGCCCGATCCTATGTGGGTCTTTTGCGGGGGTTAGTACCTATCGATCCTTCGTGGGTCCGACGACTTAGATGGATCAGTGATCATCTTTGACGTCATCTGAAAAAGTATACCTGGTTGAGCTGAACCTTATGTTACTCTCCTTTGTGGATTGTGTTGAACTATCCTTTGTGGATTTACTGTTTACTCTCCTTTGTGGATTGTGTTGAACTATCCTTTGTGGATTTACTGATTACTCTCCTTGTGGATTTGAGTCTTGCATTCCTTTGTGGATTGAGTTGTTCTTGAGCTCGTGAGCAGAGCTAGAATTGGGGACTTAGGTATATGTATGGGCATATACCTAAGTCGAGTCAGATGTTACTTCGTGATTGCATCTTTCTTTTGTGATATATCCTTTGTGGATTTCGGGAGACCTTCGGGGGTCTCGGGGTCCTTACTGAGTAGCTTATACTCACCCCTGCATGGGCTATGCCCGCACCTTGTTGTGTTGGTTGCAGACGACGGACAGCGCTGATCACGGTTGGGGCGTGGAGCAGGACGGTACCTGGAGGTGGACCACTGGGCGGGACGTGCTCGGAGCGGACGTGGGACCCGAGAAGCCTGGAGGCTATCTGTACCCACCCTTCAGGTGGGATTGCCAGTGGACGACACGAGGCCGCCGTCTTTTCTTCAGTTGCTGTACTTTACTTTTCAGTTTTACTTTACAGTTGGGCTTGTATTTCCGGCCCCCTTTACTTTTCTGCACTTTACTTTCCGCTTGCTGACTCTGTGTGGTTGTTACTTATAAAGGCAATGCCTTCCCTGTTTACTGGGATTTTACGCCTTGGTGCTAGTCGCCAGCCCCTGGCCTATGGAAGGCGGGCTTGGGGTAGTCACGGCACGGGCCCCGAGGACGGGTCGTGACAAATTGGTATCAGAGGTGGTCGGTTCTACCGCAGACTCTGATCGTCCTTTCTTTCTATATGAAGCAATAGTGTTTAGTGTATTGAGTGTGGTTATCAGTTCAGGGAGCCCAGTGTTGGTACGGCGGCCGACGTATCCGTACACCAGGACCCTGAATCCTGATTTCCGACTTAATGCATGAAACCATTTATTGCGTGTGTGTTCCAACTTTTCGTTGTGATTACTTGTGTCAGCTCACCGGGTATACTGATCTGCTTCATGAAAGTCTCAAGTTTTCCTTGTGATTACTTGTGCCAGCTCACCAGGTATACTGTTCTGACTGTGGTTCTCTTGTTCTCCTTTTCAGGATGGCCCCGCGACGACAGCCAGCTAGGGTTCCGAGTGTAGGGCGCGACGGCAGCCCACCGAGCGACGAGGCCTCGGTGCAGGGCCCTTTGCCGGTAGTGGCCCTGGCGGTAGCTTTACCCGCCGAGCCACCGATGCTACCAGTACCAGACGCTGACGATGCACATCGCCTCAGGGCACTGCATGAGTTTCAGAGCCTGCGACCGCCCAGGTTTCGCGGTGAGGCGGACCCCCAGGCCGCCGAGGACTGGCTTGAGGCGGTGGTACGGATCTTTAGGCTAGTGAGGACACCAGCGGATCTCATGGTGATTCTCGCAGCGAGCCTCCTGCAGGCAGCGGCAGGACGATGGTGGAGCCTGATGCTCCAGGTTCACGATGAGGCATCCTTGCTCTGGGCGGACTTCGAGAGCCTCTTCCGCTCTGAGTTCGTCCCGACCACCCTCCGAGCGGTGCGCATCCAGGAGCTTCTCCAGCTGCGCCAGGGCAGCATGACGGTCGCTCAGTACGCGGCGAGGTTCACTGACCTATCTCGCTACTCGACCGACATGGTACGGGACCCCTTCTTCTGGGCCCGGACCTTCGAGCAGGGCTTGCGACAGGAGATTCGGGCGTCGCTGATCTCCCTCAGCATTCTGACCCAGGTGGGAGTGCTGGAGCGAGCCCTCCTGATCGAGAGCTTCCTGGCAGAGCCTTCTTCAGCGGCGAGACCTAGTGCAGGGCGGCAGGTAGCTGAGTCTTCGGCAGCAGGTAGCCGACAGATGACTCTCGGGTCCAGACAGACCAGACCCCCACGCAGACGGCCTCAGGACACCGGCTCAGCAGTGCGAGGCACACAGCGGAGTGCCAGCCTTCCGAGAGGCAGGCTGTGCTACTCCTGCGGCGGGCAGGGTCACATGGCTCGTGACTGCCCGACTCGCCGACCAGAGGAGCAGCAGACGGTGGAGGGGCCACCCAGGCAGAGGCAGAGGGTCGACCGTGGCGGTCCGCAGGGAGGAGGCGGACGAGGCAGAGGAGCTGGCCGAGCAGCGGGTGGTGGGCGACGCTTCCAGGCTCTACCCCCACCACCACCAGGAGGGCCACCTCGACCACAGGGAGCCGGCGGGCAGGGACAGGCCCAGCTCCAGGCAGTGGAGGCCTACGACCCCAACTTGCAAGAGATGATTCGAGGTACGATCTGTGTCTATTCCACCCTTGCTGCAGTACTTATAGACACAGGAGCGAGTCACTCTTTCATAGCCTCTGCCCTTGTTCGGAGCTCGGAGATTCCGACTGAGCCGTTGGCTCGATCCTTACGGCTAGAGACTCCTACGGGAGCAGACTCGACGATTACGCACTGGTGCCGGCAGTGTGATCTTACTCTAGGAGGCGAGAGCTTCGGCTGGGATCTCCTTGTAGCGGCGTCGAGGCCTTACGACGTCATCTTGGGCATGGATTGGCTATCCACGGTTCATGCCCAGATCGACTGTTTTAGGCGCAAGGTGCTATGTGTTCGCACCGACGGGAGCAGGTTTACCTTCACCGGCGAGAAGGGAACCTTTGCAGCACAGGATGGACTTCCGCGGAGGAGAGTGCAGCCCATCTCTCATCAGTTGGCTAGCCTCATCCTAGGAGCAGTGGACGTGCGGAGTCCAGCTTTTCCTGCTGTGGTGGACCAGTACGTGGACGTCTTTCCCGACGACGTTCCAGGGCTACCTCCTCGTAGAGAGGTAAACTTTTACATCGACTTGTACCCCAGGACAGCCCCGATATCTACTCCAGCATATCGGATGGCCCCCGCCGAGCTTCGGGAGCTGCGGGTACAGTTGGAGGACTTGCAGAGCAAGGGGTTTATCCGACCCAGTGTTTCACCCTGGGCTTCCCCGATTTTGTTCGCCAAGAAGGCAGACGGGAGCTTGCGACTATGTGTCGACTATCGTCGCCTGAACCAGGTGACAGTAAGGAACAAGTATCCACTGCCACGGATTGATGACCTCTTCGATCATCTCAAGGGAGCGCGGTGGTTCTCGAAGATAGACCTCCGGTCAGGCTATCATCAGCTTAGAGTTCGAGACGAGGACGTGCAGAAGACGGCCTTCAGGTGTCGGTATGGCCATTATGAGTTCTTGGTTATGTCGTTCGGCGTAACCAATGCTCCAGCAGTGTTCATGAGCCTCATGAACAGGATCTTCCAGCCATACCTCGACCGATTTGTCGTGGTCTTCATTGACGACATTTTGGTATACTTGACGACTGAGGAGGAGCATGCCTACCACCTGCGAGTTGTGCTAGACACACTCTGAGAGCACCAGCTTTATGGAAATCTCTCAAAGTGCCAGTTCTGGTTACGTGAGGTCCACTTCTTGGGGCACGTCATTTCTGAGGCGGGAGTTGCAGTGGATCCCGCGAAGATCGAGGTAGTGCTAGCTTGGGAGCCACCCAGGAGCGTGACAGAGGTGCGGAGCTTCTTGGGCCTAGCCGGGTACTATCGGAGATTCATGCCAGACTTCTCCAGAGTTGCGGCACCACTCTCAGCTTTGACAAAGAAGGGGAAACCCTTCGTGTGGTCAGACAGGTGTCAGCAGAGCTTCCAGGAGCTGAGGCAGAGGTTGACCAGCGCACCTATCTTGAGGTTGCCTGAGGAGGGAGTTGGATACGTAGTTTACTGCGATGCATCAGGGACTGGACTCGGATGCGTCCTGATGCAGGAGCGGGCCGTGATCGCCTACGGATCACGTCAGTTGAGGCCGCATGAGCAGAACTACGCCACTCATGACCTGGAGTTAGCAGCAGTGGTCTTCGCTCTGAAGACTTGGCGGCACTATCTGATGGGCGAGCGCTTCACAGTCTTTTCTGACCACCAGAGTCTCAGGTATATCTTCTCTCAGAAGGACCTGAACCTGAGACAGCGGAGATGGCTTGAGTTCCTCCAGGACTATGACTTTGAGATAGTCTATACTCCTGGGAAGGGGAACGTAGTAGCCGATGCCCTCAACAGGAGGACGGGCATTCAGCTACTTGAGGAGGCGACAGAGCAGCTAGCCTCCTTACAGATATCCTTCGTGGATAGAGACGGAGCAGCCTTTCTTCAGTCTCTCACAGTCTCTCCTCCACTTCTACAGCGGGTCAGAGAGGCTCAGCGTGAGGACGCTGACTGTGAGACCCGGCGTGCACTGATATCCTCAGGTCAGGCGCCTGATGGCTTCTCCCTTGGAGCAGAGCACGACATCCTTTTCAGAGGACGTACCTTCGTACCAGTCGCTTTGCGAGAGGAGGTGATGAGAGAGTTTCACACTTCTCCCTTGGCGGTACATCCTGGAGTGGTGAAGATGTACCAGGATCTCAGGCGACAGCACTGGTGGCCGGGCATGAAGAAAGCTGTGGCAGAGTTCGTTTCACGATGCCTCACCTGCCAGCAGGTGAAGGCAGAGCATCAGGTACCAGCAGGCTTGGTACAGCCCTTGGAGGTCCCGGAGTGGAAGTGGGATGGCATATCTATGGATTTCGTGACTGGACTTCCATGCACTTCCAGAGGTCACGACTCCATTTGGGTGATTGTCGACCGACTCACCAAGTCGGCACACTTCTTACCCATCAGAGAGCAGGGCTCAGTGGAGAGCATGGGACGTCATTACGTCCAGGAGATCGTATGGCTTCACGGGGTGCCATCATCTATCGTCTCCGATCGAGATGCTCGTTTCACTTCCCGGCTTTGGAAGGGGTTGCAGGAGGCGTTCGGGACGCGGCTCCATCTGAGCACAGCCTTCCACCCTCAGATGGATGGTCAGACTGAGAGGACCATACAGACACTCGAGGACATGCTCCGTGCATGTGTTCTCGACTTTGGTCGTAGCTGGGAGGACCACCTACCCTTGGTGGAGTTCGCGTACAACAACAGCTACCACTCCACCATCGGGATGGCACCATACGAGGCGTTGTACGACAGACCCTGCAGATCACCGTTGTGCTGGACAGACCCTGGGGAGTCAGCACTCGTGGGACCAGAGATGGTCCGAGCCACGACAGAGAAGGTCCAGATCATCCAGGAGAGGATGAGGACAGCTCAGAGCCGGCAGAAGTCATATGCTGACAGGAGGCGGAGGCCACTAGAGTTCGAGGATGGCGACCGCGTCTTTTTGCGTGTCTCACCTCGACGTGGTTTACGGAGATTTGGCCGAGGCGGCAAGTTGTCTCCACGCTTCATCGGGCCTTTCCAGGTCCTCAGCAGGATAGGAGAGGAGGCTTATCGCCTGGCTCTACCACCTCAGTTGCACCGGGTGCACGACGTCTTCCATGTGTCTCAGTTGAGGAGATACGTGCACGACCCGACGCACATCATCGACTTTGGGGAGCTGGACGTGGATGATGGGGCGACTTTTGCGGAGGTCCCAGTGGAGATCGAGGATCGACAAGAGCAGGTCCTACGTGGGCGGTCGATTCCTCTTGTGCGCGTCAGATGGCAGCACGGGAACCTCCAGGAGAGCACTTGGGAGCGGGAGGCTTAGATGCGTGCTCAGTACCCCCATTTGTTCCCCTAGTTTTTGATGTAACTTTACGGGGACGTAAATCCCTGAGGTGGGAGTAATGTAAAGACCCGGAAATTTCAAGGAAATTTTTTTCTTAATTTTCTTTGGAATTTTACAAGAGCGCAGCTTCAGACGGCACCTGATTCCGAGGCCCGGTGTGCCCGGAATCAATTTCCGAAGTTTGGCTCGGGTACGTTCAGTGAACGGACGAGCGGGTTTTTCTATCTTTTGAACCGGTGCCCGGAATCGAATTCTGAGGGCACCGATGAAATCGCAGCGCCGGTATTTGCTTATAAACGCCTCTTCCGGAGTTGCGTTTGCTCAGACGTGGTTTTTAAATTTTGCGGCTTTAAGTCAGAAATAAAATAAAGTTTGTGCGACAACTTTATTCTATTTCACTTAAGCTGCTTGGAAGCCACTTGAGGTCACTTAAAGGCGGCTTGAACTGAGTTAAAGCGGATAGGGTGCTATCCGGAAATATCCTACCCCCTTGGTAGGATATTTGTGAGGTGGGGCCCGCACGAGCCCCGCCGTTTCTTTCGCCAAGTAACGCACCCGCGAAAACCCGTCAAAGTAACTGAAAAGTCAACCGATGCGTTTTCTTTAATTCTTAACAGACCATTTAATTGGGCGGATTATTTCGTAAATTAAATGGGCTGTTTCTTTCGTGAATTAAATGGGTTGTTTCGCTCGTTGAATTAATTCAACGAACTGATGGGTCGTTACTTACGCTTTTGCGTTTGTTGGCATGTTTATAAAATAAGACCAACCTAAAAATCCTTTGAAAGGATTTGAGAGGATCCTTGTTTCTTCATCTCCCCGCGAAGAACGCGAAGAACGCGAAGAACGCGAAAAACGCGAAGAACGCCGGCGACCGGAATTCGACGACGCACACCGAGATCTGCGACGTCGACGAGCTTTACCAGCGACGTTCTTCGGCGACGCCTCTTCTTCCGCGGCCGATCCTCGTTCGGCAACTAAGGTGAGAGTCGGATCGTTTAAATTCTCCTTTTTTAAATTTCGATGACAACGGATTTAATTAATTAAATCCGTTTGTTCTAGATCCGGAGATCGTCGGCGCGACGCTTTTCCCGCGGTGCGACGAACGTCTCTTCCGCGAACGACGTGACGATCCCCTCCTTTCGCGACGAGCGATTCCACGACGACCTCACGTCCGACGACGACAGCTGCGAGGTAGAGGTTTATTTTCTTGATGATTCATTCCCGTGTTCTTATTTCTTTTGAATAAAGAACCGGCGTGAATAATTTCAATTAATTAAAAATTGAAATGCCGTTTAAAAGAAAAAGGAGTGAACAATTTTTATCTTTGATTAAAAATTGTTGTAGCCTTCCCTCCCATTGATTATGACTAACGCGGAGGGTGCGGGTCTAACGAACAAGACCAGGCAACCCTCCGCCGATCTCTTTTGTTGTGCGGATATGGCGGACGACGACGAACCGCGCGGCAGGGGGGATCTGTTGATCCCGCAGTGGAGATCGGCCCCCGGGAGGAGCATCGGCGCAGACGGGAGGCAAAACGGGCCACCGGAGTAACTCCGGCGGCCCGCGGAAGGAGGCGGCGGCGCCCGGCGCGCCGCCGGAGGATTCCGCCGTGGCCGAGCCGCGGCGGCGGCGAACCGCCGGACCGCGTCCGCGGTCCGGCCACCCAACACGCGGCCCGTGCGGGCCGCGTTTCTCCAAAGCCGCGGGTCAAACCCGCGGCGGCTCACTCGGCCGCTCGGCCGAAGCCGAGCCGGCCGGTCCGGTCGGCCGGGCCACGCCCAGGCCGGACCTGACCCGGCCGAGCCGGGTCGGGCTGACCCGGTTCGGCCGACCCAGGGGGGGGTTCGGGCCGGGTCGCCCGGGGCCCAGAACCCCCGTTTTCGGGCCTCTTCGGTCTTTCACCCATATCTTGGGCCTGGGACCTCCGATTGACGAACCGTCAGCGGCTACGCGATCCTTGGATCGAGACGGTCGTTTCGGTATATTATACTCAAAGTTTCGGAAGACTTTGGGTTCGGCCGGGTTGGTTCGTACACGAAACCAACCGGGCCCTCGGAGCGGAAACGCTCATAACTTGAGCTACGGGCGTCCGATCGACGTACCGTCAGCTGTGGTAGTTTCCTCTAAGTGAGACGGAACTTTTGGAATACTCCGCCCGAGGATCGGATACAGGCGGAGTACGGTCGGGTTGGTTTTGCCCTGAAAACCAACCGGGCCCTGGGGCGAAAATGCCAATAACTCTCAGACCGGGCGTCCGATTGACGCGCCGTCTGTTGCGTTGAGATCCTGTTGTCGATACGGAACTTTTGGATACATCAACTTCGGACTACGTGTCAGTTGATGTATCAGCCTCTCGGCTCGTGGAGAGGACCCTCCTAAACGAGCTCGCTGCGTGCGGGAACCCTAGCGCTGGCTGTGACTTCGACAACAGAGCAGAGATCCTCCGTGGACTACGACGACGGCAGAGCAGAGATCCTCAGTGGACTGCGACGACGGCAGAGCAGAGATCCTTCGTGGACTGCGGCGACGACTGTGCAGAGATCCTCAGTGGACTGCGTCGACTACTGCACTCAGCGATCCTACGTGGATCAGTGCTACAGGTTCTGTGTGAGCCCGATCCTATGTGGGTCCTTACTACCGGTTCTGTGTGAGCCACTGCCTACAGGTTCTGTGTGAGCCCGATCCTATGTGGGTCTTTTGCGGGGGTTAGTACCTATCGATCCTTCGTGGGTCCAACGACTTAGATGGATCAGTGATCATCTTTGACGTCATCTGAAAAAGTATACCTGGTTGAGCTGAACCTTATGTTACTCTCCTTTGTGGATTGTGTTGAACTATCCTTTGTGGATTTACTGTTTACTCTCCTTTGTGGATTGTGTTGAACTATCCTTTGTGGATTTACTGATTACTCTCCTTGTGGATTTGAGTCTTGCTTTCCTTTGTGGATTGAGTTGTTCTTGAGCTCGTGAGCAGAGCTAGAATTGGGGACTTAGGTATATGTATGGGCATATACCAAAGTCGAGTCATATGTTACTTCGTGATTGCATCTTTCTTTTGTGATATATCCTTTGTGGATTTCGGGAGACCTTCGGGGGTCTCAGGGTCCTTACTGAGTAGCTTATACTCACCCCTGCACGGGCTATGCCCGCACCTTGTTGTGTTGGTTGCAGACGACGGACAGCGCTGATCACGGTTGGGGTGTGGAGCAGGACGGTACCTGGAGGTGGACCACTGGGCGGGACGTGCTCGGAGCGGACGTGGGACCCGAGGAGCCTGGAGGCTATCTGTACCCACCCTTCAGGTGGGATTGCCAGTGGACGACACGAGGCCGCCGTCTTTTCTTCAGTTGCTGTACTTTACTTTTCAGTTGTACTTTACAGTTGGGCTTGTATTTCCGGCCCCCTTTACTTTTCTGCACTTTACTTTCCGCTTGCTGACTCTGTGTGGTTGTTACTTATAAAGGCAATGCCTTCCCTGTTTACTGGGATTTTACGCCTTGGTGCTAGTCGCCAGCCCCTGGCCTATGGAAGGCGGGCTTGGGGTAGTCACGGCACGGGCCCCGAGGACGGGTCGTGACAAAAACCATCATTATCACACCACCTACGAGATAAATTTCAAATTAATTTTATCCACATATGTGTTTCTAATTATGAAAAATCAATTTCAAATTTTGAATAAAATTTATGGAATTTATTAAATATGTTCCATTTAATTTTGGACAACATCAATAGAATACATATTAATTTTAATTATGATTATTAATGGTAAACCGAGTAATTATGGGTAAAAATAATAATATAGATATTATAAAATTGAACTAAAACATGTCCTATTATTATTTGACGAGTTATGTGAAACCAAAATATTAATTGGGCCTAATTTATGTTTTTTTTGGATAAACTTCGATATATTTTTTTCATTTAGAGTATTTCATTTTAAATAAATATAGAGGGTGTCATAAATTTATTTTTAAGAAGATAAATATTGTCATATGGGGCTACCTAAGATATATACATGATAATAAATAGAATTTATAATGAATAAATTGTTATTTTTATCTTGGTGATTTAATTTTAAGTTTATGTATGAATTATTTACCTTTACGGAATGCACAATGATGATTCAAAACTTTTTTACTTAATATAAATATCAGATAAATGATTTTAAAAATACTAGAAAAAATATTAATTAAGATAATTAATGGATTGTAAAAAAATTATAGATAACATTTACATGATATAACTGTGTTAAAATAATTAGATTTTTTATAACATATTATATTTATTTTTAATAAAACCCAATTTCATGAATTGAACATAAATTGAGATAAATGTTATATTAAAATAAATAATACTATATAAAATTATATAAAAATCTTATAAAAATAAAACATTACCTGGTGATTTTAATAATTATAAAATTTTCATTAAATTTTCATTTGTGTTTTTCCATTTTATATTTACAATATTGACCCTCATATAGTAAAATTAATTTTTTCATAGTAAATGATAATAATGATTAAAAGGGGTTAAACCCAAATGATAATGGTATAAAACTGAAATTTAATTGTAAAAAAAATTATTTCATGAATTGGATTATATGATTATCACTTTAATATATAATTGGTGTTTTTTAATTGTCGCTAATTACTGAAAAAGCTTATACAATATTTATGTCATTGATAGTTACAAAATGTCACTCTATTTGTCATTAATATATTTTATTAGGACTTGTAGTGAAAGAATGATCATCTGAATGGAACTAATGGTCTACATTCATATTAATAGAATTGTTTTCATTATATATTTTATTTCAAATTTCGAAAAATTATATAATTAACATAAATGTTTCTATAATACTAAAAATATTTATATAGTTGTCTGAAAAATAAATTAAATTATTTCAAATGATTTAGTTTTTATGTATTTTGGATGAAATCATGGGTCTAAAATTATATATATATCTATATTTTATATTAAATTGTTTTGATAACATTAAATTTTTATTCCCAATTTCCATAGCCTCATTGTTTTTGATGCAATAATTCACAAATTGAGTCTACCTTCCATTTATCCTATTTGAGTGATTGGTCTATTGGACTTTATTCCAGTACAGAATATCATATAACTTCTAAGACTGAGTATTATTCTCTACAGGATTTCATTTCATTCTAGCTTATGTGATCGGATTACTATGAGATGTAGATTAAAATTTGGTGCAAAATTTTCAGCGCCATTTGTTCGACTATATGGGATGCACAAAATCTGGCCAGAATGGATAAGCGACCTTCAATGTATTCTCTTCAGGTTAATGTTAAGACACTCATTTATTAGTAGGCCTCAATTTAAAAATGGTGTACATTTTTCACAGGGGCTTGGAATTTTCAGGAATAGGCCTATTGATTCTAGGCAATTTGGATAAATAGATAACTCATGTTAATGGTTCCATGGTTAATGTTGATGGTTTATTCATGAATGGTTGAATTCATGGGGGTGGTCCACATAGGGACACAAATGGGTCAGCTCTTTTGGATTTCAGTGTGTTTTATGCTCCAGGAACTCCTTGTGTGCAGAGGTGAGGGCCTTTTTTAATGGATTCACTCTTTTCCAAAGGTTCATCTTCTAGGGCTTTTAGGATGAATCAGATTACATGATATTTGTGTGGTCTATTAACGAGAAAGGATACCCTCCATGGAAATTAATTTTTCACTTCAAAAGATTCTATATGGAAATCAATGAAGGGTGAAGGATTCATCATGTTTGGGGAGAAGCAATTTTTTCTATAGATTCTATTTCTCATGTAGAAAGTGAAGAGGATCCGCATATTATTTATAAAATTTTTTTGTTCAATTTCACTAGAATTTAGGGATTTCATATGGGGGATACCCTTATAATTAACCACTTCAGGCCTCTGTGAATTTTCCAATTTTATTTTTATGAGATGTTTTCCCATGCTTTAATAAAAAAATAATTTTTGATCAAATTACATTAAACACACATAAATGATAAATAATCACAAATGGTATATTATATGGTTGGTTATTTATTCATTAAATCATTATAGGAAATTTTTAATTCATTTTATCTCTAATAGGGTAATTTTATTTTTATATTATGAGATTTATAAATGTACCCCTCACCTAAATTATAAAATGTATCCTCCTCCCCCATTTCCTCACAAATATTTTTGAACTATTAATAAACCAAAACCTATCCTTTTAAATTATTATTATCCTTAGTTATGTCCTAGATGTTCTATTCCTTAAATAATACCTACCCTGTAAAATAGAATCACATATTAAAGGAATTCCCCAGATGAATAGCTACGTAAATTTATCGAATAATTCATATTTGTTTCTTCTTCCACATCCACTCCATTTTTTTCCATGATGAAATAATAATTACAGAATCATCTATATTTTAATATTTTATAATGATTATGTTATAACCATATTCCACCTTATATATTTTCTATTTAAAACAAAATCATTATGGGTCCATAATTATAAATTACCATCACCATGGCATGACATAAATTTTTTTACATAACCACTTTACATGAATGGGTTTAATGATGGAAATAAATGATATATAAAAAAAATATGATAAAATTTTTTATTAAAAATGTTTATGTACCATACACTTCTCTAAAATTTCTCTATGAAAGGAATTTTATAGTTTCTCGTGCATAGGTACGACCTACCATTTCCACAATAAAATGTGATTCGTTTTCAATGATCAATATTAAATAATTATTATAATAATATATATAATGAATATATATGATACCAATGAAATTAATATAATTTTGGAGATTATGGGCCTATATCATATGCATGATATCATGGACTTCAATGACAGATCATTCATTATAAAATACATCTTTTAAAACCTAAAACAAGGGAAAAACAAAATATTATTATAAAAAGTGGGAAAAAATGGTAAAAATTGATCCTATATTATATAATAAATATATATATGTATATGATATATATTAATATAATTATTTAAACTATCATACAAGAGTTTAAATAATGTTCAACTTAATGAATGGTCATGTTAATGGTTTTTCTCGTATCACATTTATTTATTTTATATATGTCTTATTCACCACTTATTTATTATTTACAGTGTAGTTAATGTTTGATACATTCTATCATGAGCCTCTTTATAATCATAAAATCCAAATATTAATTTGATAATTTTTTTCTTTTTTCTGTATTATGATTTATATAATTTCATGTTGTTTGAGACTCAATGTTTTAAAAATATTTTCATAAATCATTTGTTCAATATATGATAAATGATTTGGAAAAGTAAGACATGGGTGGGGGATCAATTAATTGAAACACTTCGATAAATAAAAATCTCTCATGGGACAAACATGTTCTATAAAACCAATTAATTATTGGTTTCCAAGAAGAATCATATGTGTTTCTACCCAAAGACGTAAAATTTAAATAAAATAGATCATAACAGTATAGTGGATCATATTCTAGAAACATGACATCCATTAATTATCCATTACATTCATCCAACATTCAAATATTATTATCTATGGTATTTTCACTATGAAAAATCAAATTGATGCCTTCCATTCTCAATTATTTCTCTAAATGGAATGAGTAATTAGTTATCTCATATTCCATATTAATTATGCTCATCGATTCATGATTGATTCCATTATTCATAACCACTTACTTTTCATTTTAGATATCCATATTTTTTCCATTCAAGTAATCAAGATGATGAATTCATATAATGAGATTTAACAATGTAGTTTAATATTTTTTTTATGTATTTCATTTTATTTTAATCCCAAATATTAATATGTATATCTTGTATCTAATCTAGTTTTGCATGACAACTAAACTCCATGTTCCTTATGGATTTTATTCCTTAAAATCAAGATAATTTAATAATGTAATACAATAGCCACGAGATTCTAAGGTCAGGTTATTATCTAAAAAACATGAAGGTATATAATGCTCAACCTTTATCTGCTGAAATGTGAAACATCATACCATGAATGTTTTTACATACATCTTAATAACTAGAAATTATTACCATCAATATCTATAATGATACATATTTTTTAGACCAAGATGTACTGACCATATAGAATCATGATAAATTCTCATTCTCTCCAAATTAATGCATGGAGAAACCCACATTAGAACATGGCAACGAATAGAATTTCAACTTCCAAATGACCATATAGATGTTTGCATCAATTTAATTTGGATTTCTCTTAGATCTATCAGCTATGGATCAGATATCTATTCGGAATTATTCCGGTCCAAAATAAGATGAATAAGAAATTTCAATGATATATATACTCATTGGTGGGATTTTTAATTATATATTTTAATGGATGAAAATATTTAAATCATATCTTCTAATAAAATTGGTCTATCATTTTCATTTTCTATGTTTTCCAGTTCAATAAATCAACAATGATATTTACATTTCCTTGTGTATAATCTATCCCAAAGTCGACATTGTCCATACTTGACCAACCATCCCTATTGATGTTTTAGTTCTAACGGAGAAAATACATATGTAAGGCTCTTGTGTTAGGTGTAAACCAATAATATCATACCAAAATGAAAATTTCTCCTATCTCATATGTTGTGTTCCACCAAATATAACTCCCAATCATGAGTTGGATAATTCCTCTCACATGGTCTCAGATGTCATGATCCATAAGAACCCATTGGTGCTTTTAAAATAGATCTACTATGAGTCCCAATATGGATTCATTATAATACAATTCATAATCTTCATTTAGAATTGGAATGGTGAGAATTAATGTTCAGTTCGACATGGACATCAACTCCTAAAAATCTATCTCACAAGAATATGACCATCAAAAAATCAGTCCAATATTAGTGATCATGGAAATATATGCTTCGAAATGGGGAAATATCAAGATAAAACAATGATAATGTCCTTATGAACCCAGAAATCTCCGATTATAGCAGATATTCTTTGGATGCTTGCAAGACACAATGACTAAAACCTTACTTGTGTACAATTCCACTCCTACAACTAATATAACATATCCATGAATATGTAGTTTAATAATCAATATTATTAATTTGGTTTTATTAGTGTAAAAACATATCACTATTAATGTAATCTAGATGATTTCATAATTTTGGGAATAATTATTATAGAATTTAAGTACATAAATAATTCATCAACAAAATCCAGTACAACATGATATATAAAAGGATGAAAAATATTGTTCATCAAGGCCACGAATGAAACCGAAATGTTTTTCAAATCAATATAAATCCCCATGAACTCAAACCACCATAAATTTTCTATAATGAATTTATGGTATTCCTTATTTTATCAATATCAACTAATTATTCCATTATCTCAAGTCAATATTATAAATTATCAATGTAATGATTAGCTTTTGGAAGATATCATAAATGTGAGGAAGGGGATAATGATTCTCTACATTCATCTAGATCCATTAACTATAGTCCACCCATAAGTGAAATGTTACATAAATGTTCTTAAAAAAACAAATGAGATATCTCCATGTTTACATGATATGTCATATGAAAACCATACCCTCTATATCATCCAACTATACTTTTATCTCATGAAGCCACACTTGTGCCATCCTATAAGGGGGTATGAATATTATCTCTACTCCTTGCCAAAAATCAATCATGATGTCATTCTCACACTCATGTGGAAATCCATATTACTCATCAGTAATGTCATCCTAAAAATAGTATCCCACTAGAACACAATTACTAAAGTACATTACTCTATCATTGAGAGTTGAGACTTCTATCTAAGGCATGATACAATCCAATCACCACTAAATTGGTCCCACATTACTATCCTGGAGATACCACTCACCCTGGAGAAGAATTTACACCCTCTTCAAAAGATAAAATTCAATATATCTTATGATAATATTCAATATGATATTGTCATAGAACTATATAGTACAATCCATGAATTGAATCAAATCCAATTGTCTGTATAATAAATTGTTCAAAAAGGAAATAGTGTCCACCAATTTCTGGAGGACATGTCTTGCAATGATGGTTATTCACTGACCAAACTCCAAATGGTGTATAAATGTACAATTCATAGTCCATGAGTTCCTCAAACATGACCAAAATCATTTAAAAAAAGATAAGATATAAATAAATGCGATGCTCTTGTATTCAAAAATCATAAGGTATTGTATAAGATACAAAATTCATAACTCTTAATATTAAAGGTTAAGCATCTAAACTATTTGGATTAGACTTCATATTTTCTAGCTCAATTTTTCCTCCTCCATGGGATGTAGTGTTACCTCATGGGATTCTCTATCTAGATTGTAACACGGCTCCTACAATGAGATGTTGTGTCCCTTTAAGTAACCAGATCATCCAGTGGAACTCTAGAAACTAATCTAGAGATGGGTGACGAAGCCTATCCCAAACTCTAGTACATTTCAAAATCCCTTATCACACCACTACCAAAATAAAACTATAAGGATAGAAATGATCATTATGGACTCTTATAATGAAACATTAAACATTTATTGAACTAAAACAGATTGTGGCCCTAAGGCGGATTCACACTTCCCCTGACTGCTTTCCATATTATTTAATTGGTTATTTTTACCATAATGGTTCTTCACAACACCCAAAAAAGGATCCTAGTTATATCTACAAAAATATTATAGTTTATATTCTAATTCTATCTCATATTATCTTAATCTATGAGTGTCTAATTCAAAATGTCATAAATTCTACCCTAGAGGAATATTTTTACCTCTGACTTGATATCATTATGAAGCCAATCCATGATACACACCACCCTAAAAATTCTTAAAATTTTTGAATATTACAAAAACTACTACAATTTAGTGAAATTTCTAGAATAGTATATAATTTATAAGTCCTCCTACATCATATTCATCAATCTGAGGTCTTTCTAATTCAAAGACGTTTTAGAATAAAAGATTCTTAGAAAAAATTTCTCTAATTATTTCATGGATAAATCCTCTTGATTCCCCGATTTATATAGAATATCCCAAACATTCATGGAAGGTACATAGAGAATCTATGTTATATGATTCACTATCCTACCCATATATGTCTCATGGTACATGAAAATCATTTGGACTAGATTGATTTGTATCTCAGCTACCTGAGGGAATTCCTCCCTATGAAATTTAGAGAATGTTGCAAATGGAACTCTCTATTAATCTATAATATTGAATTTATAATGTGACAATAATACATTTCCATGGATTATATGACCATTAGAAATATATTATGAAGCTGGATATTTATTTTATCCTCATACCTATAGGAATTTCATGTCAAACTATGTTGTAAAAGTACTATTTACTTCTCTCCATGATTCTCAAATCAAAGATGTAGATTAATAATTTTATCTACTAGACAATAAGACTCTACATAACACTGGTTAAAAACAATATCAAACTCAATTTTCGAAAAAAATAGTGAACCAATGGCTCATGTTTAATCTAAAAAAGGATAAAATGTTAATTGGTATAACTTGTAAACTCATTAATTTCATTTATTATACATAAAAATTATCTAATTTCATAATTCAAATATAATATTATATTAAATGAAAGAAATATGTATCTATCATGAAAAATATATATGAATAAATATCTATATATATAGTGAACATTGATTTCTATCTATGGACAATTTTTCTTTTTAGATGAATAATCATTACATTACACAAACATGTTCATGTGGAATGTAGTGGTTTAGTTCCCTTAGAATATTGGAACACATTCTTCTTATTTTATGATTTATCTTTAAATTATCCCATAATTATCTTCCCCATTAGTATTCTTCTAAAAACACCGAACATAAAACCATTATTCAAAACCATATAAAATGAATCATTCAGAAGGTTTAGATAAGTTTCTTAGAAAGGGAAAATTGTGATATTTAATAATATCTTGAATATAAGGGTATAATAATATGACAACAAAATTTGATAAACATACCCTATATATCAATTATCATAAACTAATTTCATGGAATAAATATTGGAATATTAGAAAAAATGTTTCATAATGGGTTCAACTAAAATGATCTATGGGAGAATAAAATTTCCTTAATAAATTGAATTTTGGTGTACATATAAGAATACTAAATAATATATTATGTCTACCAAAAAAGACATTTATAACATTTTAGGTGTGGGATAACCACCCTTGTACCAACTTCTCATTTGAGAAGACCTCCCTTATACCATATTTCAGGCTACAAAAACCCTCAAGTGTACAATCTTTCGGTCTTGGAATAACCTCCCATGTACCCTTTGATGACATATAACATTAATAGATAAACAATGTATTGGTGGGGGATATAGGTCCTACCCCTCATGCTTAAAATTTTAGCATTATACTTAGTTATAACATAACCATCATCCCATAATGAAAATCATACATTTGTGTTCCACTATATCAGAAAAAATGATTATATTATGACACATGAAATTAAATGGTTTTCATAAAATTTTTATCAAAACATACCCAATTTAAGATAAAAAGTTTTCACAATCATTTCACCATTTAATCATGGCATAACCGATTGATAAAAACATCATTCATATTAATATTATTATGGTGTAACCCAATTATTTGAAATGGGGTTCATAGAAAAATTTTCTTAAAAAATAAACCATTTAGTGAAGGAAATAATTAATGATATGTTTTTATAAAATCACTATTAAATCATATTTTATATTAATGTATATCATTATAGATAATAAATGGGTTTTTAGACAGGATGAAAAATTATATTAAGAAACTACAATTTCTACTTGAGAAAAAACATCATATTGTATAAAAATGTCCCAACATCATTTTCTTTTAAAATAACTTTGGAATCATATAATGGATTCTTTTAAAATGATCGAAATCATTTCATGATGAAATATAACTATTTAAAATTGAAAAATTCTTTTTAAAAAACAATATTTTTTATTAATCATTTAAATATAAATAAAAATGAAAATATATAGTGTAATATTCAAATAAAATAATGGTCATGGAGGAGGGAAATTCTATTCATAACCTACATGTTATAATAATGGTTCCTTTCACATATTTTATAAAATCACTAAATGAATTCATTCATAAAATTAAATGAGTATTCCATTCCAATATTTTTTCAAAACATAAAAAAATTGTGAAAACAAATTTAACAAATCATTTATTATATGATAATAACATTTCTATATACATTTTTAGAAATAAATATTTTCTATGAAATAAGATATTATACTGAGAAGTTGATTTTTCGTGAAAATAGTATTTTTCAATTCTTTAGAAAACAATGAATATAAAATTAAGTGAAAAAAATATTCTCATGACATAATCAATGTATAATAAATTTATTTTGTTTTTTGATAGATTTACCATAACATTATATCACCATAACTGTAATCACTAACATTCATGATAAACAATGGGGTTGTAAAAAACTCTTACACATTGGTCACATCCAATTGTATGGACCATAATGGTATATCATTAAATAAAACATATACAGTCTCGAGGTTATATAAAAAATTATTTTACATTAAAATAGAAATTTAAATATACTAGATACAACAAGATAAGTATATAACATAATAATATATTATATAGAAGGAAGAATGAGAAAAAACGCCCCAAATTATTTGGTAACAATTGAACCATAAAATCTACGATTGAGTGATCCTAAAATCAATTTGAACATAAAAAATTTAAATATTTTGAATTATAAAAAACATTTATGTGTAATATATATAGTAAAAAATAAAAAAAAATTGTGAATATAGGATTATTATCATAATGTGTAAAGGTTAAATGGAAATCCCATAATGTATGTGTCAACATCTTTCATCCTCATTCGAACCACCTATATAAAAAATAATTTTTTTATAAAAAAATTATATAACCATTTTATTATGTGTAATAAAATATATTATTTCTTTCATTCTTTTTATTACCCATTGAATAACAATTCATTGTTAAAATAACATTTTGTGTAATATTAGAATTTTTTTAATATGTTTTGATTTTTTAAATTTCTTCATTTAACATTGATAATGATTAAATAATATAAAAAATAATAATATAGAAATAATTATAATATTTACAAATAAATTATACTTTTAATAGAAATAGTGAAATATGGTATTGTTAAATGAAGTATTTTTGGCTCGTAGAGATGGTAGGTCATATGTACACATGAGTAACGTTTCCATTTTCAACAATTATTTTAGAAATAAACCATTTAATATCATATAATTATATAATCATCATCATATACGAAATAAAAAATTATTTATTTAAATATACTTATATATATCATTCACATGGTGTTTTGATGAATAGATCGCCACATCGTTTCCTAAAGGCGGTATTCTACACGTAAATGAAAGATGATATCCCCATTCAGTGATTGAAAATGTAACATATCAAATATTATTATTTCATTTAAGAATGGTAAATATTTGTTAATATTAATAATAAATATTTTATGTCATATATATATCCTTATTATATTTTTTTGTTAAGATTTAGTGAAAAATAAATCATGCCACATCATGTGGAAGCAATCTTCAATAAACATGACCAATGTTACGGTATCCTCAACAGAATTGAATGTAAAGAATAGTATTTTTCATATAATGACTCGATAGGTACAATAATATTATAAATAATATATATATATATATAATCAAGATAAATATCTTACCCAACATTGATGGGTGGTAATGGAAAATTATTGATATCGGTTCATTAGATAGAACTTTTCAGCACACAAAACAATGTTTTAACCCATTTTATGGATGTATTGTTGGATGTATGCAATTCAAATTATATAACAACATATAATTATATGGATGATACTAAGGTTAATGTATCATCATTTCTTAATGATAATTGTTGTTATTTAAGGAATAAAATTTATAAAAACACATGTTCATGATTATTACCTCTTATTTTGGTAACCTCTTATATTTAAACCAAAAATAATTCTGATCCTTACATTCTGCCCAAAATAATGATTCTATTTTGGAAAACCAACCTTTTCATACATTACTATTACCTAATTTTAAATTATAAACAACATAATAGTATTACACGATGTGGATCCCAAGGTTTAGTTTCTTGGAAAAACATGTACCATAAATAACATTTACAACATCAATCATAAAAATTTATTCCATTCTTTATAATCAAGATTCTTATTGGCACTTGACATCTCCATATTAAAACTATCCACCTTAGGATATACATAAAATATTGGTGATATAAAAGCCCAGTAAGATTATATATATAAACAATATAACAATGTGTGATAAAAATAATAACATAGGTAAAGGATCATGAACATGTGCGTAAGAATTTATAAAAGACTTGAAATATGGAAATGCATAAAAAGTGAAACATCATGTCTTAGTACTTAAATACAACACATACAAGAGAAAACATAGCTTTTTTTGCACATGATATCACATTAACTCATAAGATTCATCACATTACCCAATGAATTGAAGCGCTATAAAATTATGGGTGCACCTGTCACATTAAAACATTCATATTGCACTATATAATTCAGGGCACACAAGTCATATCATAACAATATAATATTAATGCATTCTCCAAAGAACAAATATACAAAATTAACAGAACTAACCCATCTAATGTAATGGGTTTCTTATCATAATATCATATTTATAAACTTGGGTTTCTCAAAATAAAGTGTGAATAACATACTTGATACAAAAACCATCAACCACGAGAGATGTGTAAAAGGTGTTTTTTTTAAAGAAGAGTTATTTTGGGAAACATTTGATTGAAATAAAATTAATTAGAAACTATTTATATCCTATAAAATCAAATATAATGATAAAAATTTATTTATATGGAGTGACCATAAAAAAATGTACTGAAAGATGGATAACATTAAGAAAGAAAGTTGGGTTTGATAATTTCCTCTTACCATGTATCTGAACGCTTTCTTCACATTAATGTGATATATGACCATATTATATTCATTAAATAACAATACCAGAAACTTTTTTACATTTATATGAAACATTATGGTTTCATCATGTTATTTAACGGGCCTTTGGATGATTTATAGAGATAAAAAATATTGATTGGAAATGTTAGTTTTTATGGTTTTCTAGAGTGGGTCACTTGAATTCAAAATGGAAGTTTGGGTTTAACATGGATAAAAATACATAACTGATATTTCATGTTATTATGGATATTAAAGAATATTAAATTATATTATAATAAATTATATTATATACCACGTGGATGAATTTTTAGATTTGAATTAAATGATGATTGATTGGCTTAATTTGGGGGTTTTTCCGACCACTAAAACCTTTTTTGTTTAATCATATAGTAATAAGTAAATAAGTTAGGTCCGGAACATTAAATAGGATATAATAAATATATAATATTATGTTTCAACCATTAAAATGGTTTCATGACCAGATATTATGGTAGAAATGGAAAAATAAAACGTGTCATTCTGGAATGTGATAAATTAACACCTCACGAATTACATTTTATTTTATAAAATAAAAAAATTGTAGAATGGGGTTGGATGATATAATATTCCCTTAATATCATAATGTTAAAGTATATTTGTAATACTATAGTTACCATATCATCTGGAATATGATTTTTGGGGAGAGATTAAAAATGGATGTGAAATTGAATGGAATTTAATGGAAAAGCAGAGAGAGATGAGTTATCTCTTGAATCTTTTCTTCAGATCCTTCTTAAGGAAGAGAGTTTTGGACTTTTTATCATACAAAAAGAACATGGACATTGGGGAGGGGATATGGAAGATTATTGCGTAGTGTTTAGATAATTCTTGAATCTTGAGATGTGTGAGGAAATAAGGTAGTGGAGGGGAGAGGGGATTTCCTAATATTAAATTTATTAATTTATTCTTTCTCTATAAGACAAGGAATTGAGAGTCATCCATGAATAAATATAGTAATTGTATAATGTGAATCCTAACCAATTGGGATGACCTTAGTAAAACATCATACATCACTCTATAATTGGAGTTTTTAGCTTATTTTGTAAATTATGGTATTTCACTATTCAAAAAATTCATGTATTTTCAGAAAATATAAAAAATTACACATAAATTTTTTTTGACATGTAAAATAAAAAAATAAATAACAATTTTCACATAAATATTTGAATATATTATTAATTTAATTTAAATTTGGAATCTTAATTTACTTGAAAAATATATTTTCTAAAACATTTTTTTAATTATTTCAAAAAATAAGTACATCATGCATTCAATTACAATATATATTTATATACTATCATAGGTGAGGTTACATTTTATAAGGGTTTATCAAGAATAATAAGGGTAGAATTAATATTTATAATGGTATGTTACAATTCACCAAAAACCATGTTTGTTATGTTATACTCTAAAAATCACCCTGAACACAACCATGTATGTCAGATTTTTGAAATTCCACACAAATAAGTTGAAACATTTTTTTTAATTGTTACATAATATTTAGTATAATTATATTTTATTGTTCTTCCTAATGTGATTATAATATAAGGAATAATTATAAGAAGGGAAATTCCCTTGATAAAACATTGGGTCGTTACAATCTTCCCCCCTTATGAAATTTCACACTCGAAATTTCATTACACACAAACAAGTGATGGTACATATCCTTCATCACCTCCTCTAGTTCCCATGTTTATTTGTAAAAAATATTGTTCTTCCACAACACATTTACATGGTGTGTTGTCATGTTGTGTAGAACATTATCTCTTCGGTTTTGAATCTTCAGTTGCTGCTCCATATAAGAGAGATCATCTTCCTACTGTACCACCTCTGAGTTATGTACATGTGAGGAGTCTATTATGTAAATCCTTAGGTGTGATACATGAAACACATCATGAACTTGATCCATATTCAACAAAAGTTCAAGTCTATAGGCCACGACTTCTAGGCAGTTAACGATATGAAATAGGCTATTGTATCTTGGGATTAGAATCTTTTTTTTCAAACCACATGACTCTCATCCATGGTGATATTAACAGAATGACTTTTTATATAATCTCAAACTCATTGTACCTTTTATAGTAGTCACCATAACACTATTTCTATAGTAGGTCATCGTTGATGTGTTTATGGATTACATGAACCCTCTCTGTAATCTTTTACACAAGATCATGACCAATTCGCCTTCTTTATCCAACTTCATCCAAACAGGTTGGATTTCTACATCTCTTTCCATGTAGATATTAATATAGAGTCATATTAATACTTCAGTATAATCTATTATTGTATGAGAACTGAACTGATTCATGATTTTTATCCAACCACCATTCAATTCTAGAGAGAAGGCTCTTAGCATATTTTCACGTGTCAGAATAGTCCTTTCATATTAGCCATCAGTTTGGGGGTTATAAGGTGTGATAATATTTAATTCATTACTCAAAGCATGTTTAAGACTCCTCGAGAATATAGATATGAATCTTGGATCATGATCAGAGATAATTGTTAGTGGAAAACCATATAGTCTCACCACTTCCGTAATGTATATTATTGAAAGTTGTTCAAGTGATAGTCTTCCTAAATTGCGAGAAAATTGGTAGTATTGGTGAGTCGGTCAACCACAACCCATATCACATTATTATCATTCTCTGTCTTCCAGAGACCCGATGAATGTCAATAGTAACATTCTACCATTTCAATACGGGTATAGGTAATGGATGTATCATCCCTTTGGGCTCTTTTTTCTCTACTTTAGCTTTGTGACATACCAATCTCCATGATATATATTATGCAATTACATTATTTATGGTATCCCAACAGAATTTTTCTTGGAGACCACAAAACATCTTGGTACTCCTTTTATGGATAAGGAATGTTGAGCTATGTGAATTTTCCAATAAATCCTTCTTTATCCTTAGTAAAAAAGGCAAACAAATTTGCGTTCCAAACTGATTCACATCATCATCATTGATTTGGAACTCACGTAGATTCCCTTCCTTTACTACATTAACCTTCTTTTATAACATTATAAAATCCTTTTTTTCAACCTTAATATTCTTTTGGATGGATGTTTTTTCAATCAATTGGTCATGTTACGATGTATCCCTAGCCCTTATGATTTCTAGTTACATCCTTTGAATATCCGTGAAGATAGGGACTTTCTCAATATGCAACATGGATAGAGTGGTGGGTCTTTTTCTATATAGATCATTATATACATTGTTCTCCATTCTATGATTGTAGTGAATAGAGAAATCATAAATGTTGATGAGATCTAACCATCTTCATTGAAGCATGTTGTGCTCCTTTTACGTGAATATAAACTTTATGCTCTTGTCGTCAATGTATATGTCACACTTCTCACCATTGAGGTAGTACCACTATATTTTCGAGACAAAATTCATGGATTCAATGGTTAGATAATGTGTTGGGTAGTTCTTCTCATTGAACTTCAATATCCATGAAGAATAGTCTATCATATTTTCATCTTTCATGAGTACGTAACCCATGCCTTTCATTGAAGCAACACTATATATCACAAATCTTTATCCACTTTTTTATGTGAGTACAAGTGTAGAAATTAGCCTTATCATTTTCTCTATAATTCTTCCCTCACATTCATTCATCTGGACAGGATTTACCCCTTTCCATGTTAGCTTAGTCAACTGGTTTGACAATATTGATAAAATTCACAAAAAACATCGGTGGTACCCAACTAATCAATGAAAACTATGGATTTTTTAGAGACTAGAGGGACTTGGACATTTTTTAATCAACTTTTTTTGAAGGGTGCACATAAATTCCATCACTTATTATCACATGTCCAAATATTGTGACTTTATTCATCCAAAAGTCACACTAGATAAAGTTGGTGTAAAACAAATCCTTTTCCAATGTCTTTAACATAAGTCGTATATGATATGCATATTCTTCCTTGATCTTGGAGTATATGGGATTATCATTGATAAAACTAACAAATTTTTTTTTTCAGGTAATGTCTAAAAACATTATTCATCAAATCCATGAACATTTGTAGGGGTATTTGGAAGTCTGAATGGAATCACCAGAAAAACAGAGTTCCCATTATTTGTATAGAATGCAGTCTTTTGAATATCATCCTTCTTCACCTTTAACTAATGATATTCAGAACAAAGATCCACCATTTAGAATCATATAGATACTCATTACTAATAAAAGAGTTCATAAAATCCCTGGATGAGGATACAAGTTCATTATGGTGATCTTGTTGAGTTCTTGATAGTTGATACACACATGCCTTGTTCCATCCTCCTTCTTCATAAAGATCACTGGTGCACCCAATGGTGATGCACTATGGTATAATAAACCTTTGTCCAAATTCACTTTATGCTACTTCTTTAACTCCTCCAGTTTGATAAGAGTAGTCTTGTAGAGACTCATTGAGATAAGAGCAGCTCTCTGTAGGAGTTCTATTGAGAACACTACCTCAAAATCTTGGGTATGTCCAAGTAACTCTTTGGGAAATGCATCATTATATTCCCTCATGATGGGAATTTCCACAATGTTTTCACTGTACTTTGACACACCCAATTTGTAGAGGTATGATTGTTCATCGGGAATCAATTCCCACAGATTTGATGGATTTTTCAATGGAGATTCACAATATTGTTTGAATTTTTAGAAAATAATGGGATGATTCAGAATATGAAAATATTTTTATTTTTCCAGAATGTTTATATGTTCTATATATAATTAGATCCTATCCATTCTCATTAAAGTGGTTAATTCCAAAAAGGGGAGTATTAAGAGATTCTCTGGAATAATCTTCCAACATACATCAATAGAAGAAGAGTCAAACACTTGGGTTGCAATTATTTCACCATATTGTGTTTTTTAGATATATCTATATCAATGTATTTTGGATTAGATTCTATATTTCTAGTAAACCTACAAGATAAAAAGGAATGTTTAGATCTATAATCAAATAATTATTTTTCCTATAATGAGTGAATAGGAAGTGTTCCTTGTACGATTTCATTTTATTTCTCTACATCCATAGTAGGGATGGAATAATCCTTCTCTTGTTCATTTGTATTTGGTGGATTCTAATGCTGGTTACCACTGCTCCCTATAGTTTTAGCATTGAACCATTGGTAGTTCTCTCTATTCTTCCACAACATTTACCTTCCTTTTCATGTTATTTAGACACTCTTGAGAATGGTTTACCTTTTTCCCTAATATAATGCACTTCCCCATCCCATGGAGGTAGTTCCCATGGTGTTGTTTCCAACATTTTTGACATCTAGATCATTGAGTTTTATTCCCACCATTATCATTAGATCCCCAGCTTGAAACACCATCATTAGTTTCATATCACCATATACACATGACAATTTTCCAAACACCATATCCACTTTTAGAGCACAACAAAAATATTCATCATAACTCCCAAAGTCTCTAATTGTAATAGATTTTCAAATTTTTGGTTTTAATAGATTAAAGAATCTATCAATTTTGTTATCATTTTTTTCAAAAAAACATGTAGCGTAATTTGAAAGCCTTGTGAAATTTTCTTCATAGTTTGTGACTTATTTTCCTTTTTTTCTTGATGTCTAAGAATTCTATATCTAGTTTTGTAAAAAGATTTATGGGCAAATATTTATTAATAAATGTGATCTTAATGTCTTCACATTCCATCTCTTCAATTTCCTCACATAGCTTGGAGTTTGGAATCTAATCCCACCATTGATTGGCCTATCCATCAATATGATAAATGGATATTGTCACCTTATCCATATGAGTACAATGAAGCACAGAAAATATATCTTCAATGGAGTTGACCCATTGTTCCACAAAAAGTGGATCAGAAGATCTTCTAAATGTCGATGGTCTTTAATGCATAAGAAACACGATAGTCAGCTTCTCACTCTTTGGGGAAGGAGGATGCCCCCCATTATTCTGGTTATTATTCATATATTGAGATAATTTGGAAATGATTAATAGGATATTTTTTACTCAACCACCTAAATCAGTGGGGAAGTAATTTGGGAAATCATTATGTTGGCAATCACACAATTTGTTATCGTCGATTCTCCTGGTTCCCACCATTCCCTAAAAGAGAAAAGGATAGAACAAAACATTAGTCAGCAAGTAAGGAATAAATAATTAATTTATACATTTTACACAAAAATAATAAATTATTTTTTACGTATGTAATTCTTTTTTGGGAATATTTGTACTTTGTCTCATACTAGAGGTTTTTCTAGGGTTCCCTAATCAAAATTCTCAAATTAAATAAAATGTTCCTCTGATACCAACTATAGAGACCCTGCCATTTCATATATTACTATTAAATCAATTTAAATGATAATCAAGATATTTGTATGACACCATGAGGATCTATAGGTTTACTGTCTTGGGGAAACTATGACCATACCTATCATTTACAACATCAAACATAAACATTTATTTAATTTCTTATTCTCTAACTTCTTATTGGAACTGTATCTCTCTTTAGTAAATGTAGTCACATGAGGCTATATATAAAAAAGAGGTGATATAAAATCCCATTAAGAGGATAGTTATTAACAATATAAAAATAGTTTATCAAAATCATAACAGAGTCAAAGGATCAGGAGCTTGAGGGGATGCATTAATAAAATACTTGAAATTTGTCAAATCATAAAAAAAAATGAAACATTATGTATTAGTGGTTAACTACCACACATAACTTTTACCAAATATAGAATCATCAAAACACATCATTTAACTTTAACTCATGATATTCATCAAGTTACCCAATCCATTGGAGCAGTTTATAATTGTGGCCGCCCCCATCACATCGAAAAATTCTTTTTGGGCAATTTAATTCAGTCACACATGTCACATCATAACATTATCATTATCATGCATGCCACAAATAAGATATATAAAAAATGAACATAACTAATCCATATAAAGGAATGAAGTTCATCTAAGAATAAAACATTCATAAATGGTGGGTTCCCAAAATAAAATGGTGATAACATACATGATACAATGACCATCAACATTTAGTGAGAAGTAAAAGATCTGTTTTTGAAAGAATAGTTCTTTTGGAAATATTTATTTGACATAAAATTTATTAAAAAAACATTTATATCCCAGAAAACATAATATAATGATGAAATAAATATTTCTATGCAGTGAACATACAAAAAATGGAGTGAATGATGGATATCATGTAGACGGAATGTTAGGTTTGGGAATTTTCCCTTACCATGCATCTTAACACATTATTCCATTTAATGTCAGGTATAACCACATCAAATTTAAGTGGTAATGGTTATAGGTAATTCCCATTACAAGAAAACATATAATTATATTTAGGATACTCATGATATGATTTTATCATGTTATAATTACAATTCAATGAGGTGGATGAATAATAAAAAAACAATCGATGATGAACATTACCTCTTCATTACATATCCTAAATAAAATTTCAGAAAAAAACCTTTATAGGTTAAAATTATGTCTTATATATGGAATCTATAATGATATGAGTGATGTTGTGAATATATTTTTTCAGGTATCAACAAAAACAAATGTGAATGATGTTGTGTATAGGAAAGTATAAGGGGAGGTAATTTATTAATGAGGTGACCTTCACCATTGTAATTTTTTGAAACAAAGAATTTATCCAATGGTTTTTTCATGTCAAAAGGATACAATTATAATAAATTATTGATCCTATAAGATATATGGTCTTAAAATTACTTGAAATGTTTTATTTAACTCGTTTTGGGTTATTTTTAACCCTTATCTTCTTAGTTTATTAATTTTAAATCCATTTTTAACCTTAACAGTGGAAATAATTTTGTTGTTTTCTCAATTATTTTGGGAAAAATAATTTATTTTTTATTTCGTAATATAAATTATTCTTTCTCAAAATATGGAATTATATTTTCCAATTTATATTCTGTGTATTGGAACAAAATATATTTAAATTAATCCATCATTTGTGACTAGATAGAGGGTTATCAAGAAGAAAATTTCAAACGATTAGAATGTTTATATTTCATTATTCAACGTTAAATTGATTACATTATTTTAAAGAAATTAATTGATGTAAAATTTACATAATATTTATTTTAAAAAAAATTAAATATAATTTAACATTCTAAATAAATTAAATTGAAATGCATCTTTCAATAGAACATTATTATTTTTCAGTATTCAGTAAGAAAAATAATTTTCTATAAATATCTAAAAAATATCAAAATATTAATATTTTATGATGATTAAATGAAATCACATTTTAGAAAATTAATTTTATTAATTTATAAAATATTAAATTTAAAATTGGAACTCAAAGAAGACAAAAACACAGGTCTTCGAGAAGTGTATTTATTCCTTGAGCGAGATGATTTATGTTTAATCAATGAAAAATAAAAAAAATCGCATAAATCTCAATTAATATTTTATGATATAAAATGTGTAAAATTTATTTAATGAATTCCTCATAAGGTATTAATTTATTTAATTAAAATTCATTAACACAATGCATTTCAAATTATTTTTCGGAATAAATTACTTTTAGATAAAAAATAAAATTATAATAAAATCCAAAATAATGTTGATTAAAAAGTAATTATGTGGGTTAAATTTTACTGAATAACACTTATGTTACATTAACACAAAAATTGGAATTTAAACTTTTTAACTTTATTGAATAAGAGATATATATATATATATAAATATGTTTCTTTACCTATTCAATGAAAAACAAATATATTGATAAAAATAAAAAAATAACCAATAGATAATTTTTATAATATAGTTTGAGAAATGATGTTCGTTTTAAAAAAATTCTAAATTCTCTTCAAAATTTTCTCAAAAAACGTAATTTAAATGAAATATTATTTTTGATAGTTATAATTAGTTTACTAAAAATATATTAATATTTTATTATGTATTTATAATTTTTTTTATATTGGGTACGTAATCTAATATTTATATTTCATAAATTAGTTAACTCTATTCATATATTTTAATTTAATGACTAATCTATAACGTTATAAATTATAATAAAATTATTTCATGGTTCCTTGTAACATAGTTTCAAGTGTTAAGAACACTATTGAGAAATCCCGTTGTTGCGTATGACATAAAATATCTAGAATTTTAAATATAATTTGAAAAAATAAAAAAAATCATAAAATATATATAGGATTCATTTTAACACCCCACCCTCCCTAAAATGATGTTATCCATCAAAAGTAATCATGTTTGTTAGTTTATTAAAATTTGAAAATTTCTTTATCGAAACCCACATCTTAAAAAGTTTTAATAAATCAACATCTCTAAAAAGGGAATGGAAATATCCAATGTCATCTAAAGAAATACATATTACATTTCCAAATATGATTACATTGGATGGAAGTGAAAACAATTAAATTGAATAGTAAACATACACCCAAATACTGATGGAGATAGATAGAGCACATTGATCTCAAGAAAGTGCATGATATAAAGAAGGTTAACAATCACAAAATTATACACAAAAGAGGCATGGAAAAGATCATTTATAACATCAAAAAGTATAATAATAAGTGAAATAATTATTTCCAGAAACACTTCCCAATGTTTCTAAATTTCATCTCCTCCTATAGTGAGAACATATGAAATTATAAAAACCTGATATATTTTTATATCATAGGAACAATTTTATCTATTGGTTGAGAATTGGTAAATTTCCACATCATCAATTTCTCGAAGATATAATTTTTTATGTATTATGAACTAAATAATTCTATAAAAGTTTTAAAATTCATTAATTATTGATATAGTTAAAAATGATAAAACATGTTTTCTAATATGGATAAATAATCATGTAGTGATGTAATATGTTAATTTCTAAAGCCACATAAAAAAATAAAAATAAATAATTTAATAATTTTTTACAAATATAACCCTTCCAAAATTAAATATTTATAAATAATATTACCAAACATCAGAAAATAAACATAACCTTAATCCCACATATATCATAAATTATAACTTTATTATCACATACCAATCATGTGAATAACTTATTCATGCAATCTCGTGAAACCTGTTAATAACCTAAATTACCATATACCCTTAATGAAATCATTAATCTTCATCATTCCTCGAATAAAATTTCATATTATTGAATATATTCCATATATCTTATAATATTGTAAACTCAATAAATGATAACACAAAAAACATTTCCCACAAATCATTAATCAGATCTGAGGTCATTAATATTTTCCAATTTACATTATCCATCCTAATCATCGCATTCAATAAAAAATGTTGTGTTTAAATCACGAACTTGTTAAGAGTAATCTATTACTTAATCACTCATTTTACATGAATATCAACATTCCATTAAATCCCACTTCTATGACATCATCATCAATCGCTATATTTATTCAATTCATTGACTAAAAATTTTTATTGAACAATTCATATATATTTCAAAATTAATATAACATAATTATTGAATATAAAAGCATAAATAAATAAAAAAATACACTTCAATGATTCACATAGAATAGTTCTTTCCTTTTTTTAGAAGGCAATTTTTTTCTTAGAGGAATTGAGTTGGTTAATTCCCATATTCCCCAAATGTATGATATAGAACATCAGGAAATTTTTTTACTCTATAACCTCATTTCCCATTTAGATAACATCTTACCCACAATTTGATATGATTCACTATGTTCTTATTCCATGATTCATGACATGATGGAAAGAAAATATTTTTTCTTATATGTTCATTTCAACATAATATTTCAAAAATGTCCATATCACCCATATAAAATTTTTTAGTAATCACAGTAATATTCATGTTTATAATCACATATCATGATAGCAGATTAGGAATAACAACAATATAATTTTTTCAAGTCATCATCATATTTGGTTTAGCATAGTCATCTAATTATACATCACATTAAAATATAACATGATTACATCTTGTTCTAGATATTGACTAAAACAAAAAACATTGTGTGAGAAACAATAATAATTATGTGGGACCGTATAATATTGAAAAATCACTTGATGTGTTTCCAAATTATGATACCTTGATTTAAATAGATGAAAACATATATATATAATTGGATATTCATCTTAATTATCTTATTTTATTCATACATGATGGTTTAAAATATTTTGGGAATTTTCTATATATATCATATGGGAGTGTCAATCTTGGTGTCTAGAAAAGACTATTTTTATTTAGTATGTATGATTTCATGTAGCCTAGTGTTCCCATTTAGATGTTAGTACCCATATACACCTCTATACAAGAACAACATCTACATGGAGTATATATATAGAGATGTAATTTCTCATAAATTACATTCCCTATTCTTTAAAAAAATCATATATATTTTCAAATATGTTGAATCTTCCATAGACATACCCTTTGAGACATTCCTCGACATATCATTTGAAACAACCCTAGGCATCTCACAAATATTTAATTATCCTAGTTTACAATGTATAAAAAATAATTTCAACGGATACAGAAATTAGTGACCTGGGATTCTAATATATGGATATTACATGTTTTTATATGAAGATTAATTACATTACAAAAACACATTCCTAAGGGATGTTACAGTTTAGTTCCTTTCAATTCATGGAACACAATATTTACAATCATTAAATATAATCAATTTCAACCATTAGTATAATTATATTTGTTAATGATTATAAATATACCCCACTTAATTCCTTTATTCCTAACTTGTGGGAAGGAAAAATATGAAATAGTGATATATGATTCCTTGAATATATTAAAAAATGGAGATATGAAAATGTATCGTTAACATAATGGTTTGATAACATGAGCATCAAATTTAAAAACCATACCCTTCTAATTAGTTATTATAATATCATTTTATTGAATAATTATTGTATGTTCATAAGGCATGAATTCTAAGATAATACAAGAACAATATTAGTGAGATCCTAACATTGTAATAGTATATAGATTTTCTGAGAATCATTAAAATAAATTTACACCCACCCACGTTACATATATAGGATTAGGATGACCTCTCATGTTCCCTCTTTTGGTTATGGGATATCCTCTCATGTACCATTTGAGCTCATATAAAATTATCTACTAATAAATTAATTAGATTATTATAAGGGTCCAACTCATCTCAAAATTAAAAACATATTTATGTGTTCTAGAATATGCTAAATAATTCATCATATCAAAATCTTGGAACAAAAATTGGTTTCATAGGCATTCCATCAGATCGAATCTAATGAAATGGAAATAGGTTTTACAATAATATCATCATCTCATTATTGCAAAAACTATTTAAAAAAGAAGAATTTTTTATATAATAAATTTCATGTTATATACCATTGATAAGAAATCTCTTTCGTAAAAATAAAGACATCATAAACATAAACCACTCAGATAAGGAATATTGATATTATCCTAGGATCATATATCACTGATATAATTCATACAATTCAATATTTTAATCTTATATTGAAAATGTCTTAGATTTTTCATTGAAAACAGTTTTAGAGGAAAATAAGAATTATGATTTGAACAAAACTATCAAAACATTAGACAAGTTGAATATAGTTTTATTTCAAAATAGTGTTGAAAACTAATAATGTATCCTTTGATGGAAGTAACTATCATGACGATGAGATGTTTTTTTCATGTCCTATAGGTTATAAAATGATTCCCTTCACATTTTTTTGTTAAAATACTTAATGGAAATATTTTGAAAACATTGTGAATATACCATCAAAAATAACATTTATTAAAATTAAAACATGTTTAAAAATGATTTTTTTTCAAAATATAATGTTTTACGGATTGGAAAAATATATAATATATTCAGAAAACATGGTTTTGGAACAAAACAAGTTTATGCCCTAAATGATAAATAATGTAAAATTTTCATTAAAAATAACTATAATTTTAAATAAGAAATAATGTTATATTGGTGCTATTACATGAAAATACCATTAAAAACTAGATGAGAAGAAATTTATTTATTTTCATGACATATGGTCAAACGATTTTATAATCATAAACAATCCCGATAAATTATGATTTTATAAAATAAAATCATTTACACTTTGGTGACATTGAATAATTATCTGGATGATATAATGACATAAAATGAGACTAAATATAAATGAAATATAAATAAACTCATTATATTAAATTTCAAGGTGGATTTATATACACTCTTGAAATAAAATATGTTCATAAAATATGATTTGCCTCAAATAAAGAATAATGATACATTAATCCCATACTGATTTGGTATCTTATGAACCATAAATCCAATGAATGATAGATAATAATATTGATATTAAAATATAGATAATTTTATAAATTATCTTCAACAAATTCATTAGTGTAATCAATATTCACAACACAATAGAAATATGAGTTTAATATACAATGTGTCACACAAAAGTAAAATGTGAAACAAAAATTACTAACATCTATAGTAATATTTTGAATCATAATAAAAATTAAATCATAATTTTTAATGATTCAATAAAAATCATGAATATTATGAGGTTAATAATATAACTCGACAATGTGGAATAATATTCATCAACAAAATTAAATGAGTCATGAATTTTTATATGTCTCATCGGAATAAAATAGGGACTGGAAATATATTACATTAGGTGTCGACTACATTCTCACACATTTGAATATCTTTTATAATAATTAAGTGTTATGTATAAATCTATGATAGAAGAATGAATAGATAAATCATTAGATATATGATTTACTTGTTACCTTTAATTACACAATTATCTACACTTCCATGTTAAAATCAAGTTTTGGGTAATTAAATCTTTTTTCATATATGTTTTTATTTTTATTTTTTGGACTTATTATGTTGATCATGGTTCCAAACTCTAAAGAATATTTATAATGACATAATTACCAAATTTATAAATCAATTTTAATTTTATTATCAATAATGTTATATGATATTCATAAATGAATTATGTTACGATAAAAGTGATGTTAGGTCATGTATTGGGTGGAAAAACATTTTCATTTTCTTAAGATAATAATATATTGGATGTAAGTAATTTTTTATGACTAAATAATAAATTTAATATGAAAAATATAATGATTTTTAAATATACTTGTACATATCATTTTTTTTTCTATAGTGACGAATCAATGATTCACATAGCTTCACGAATTATATAGTCCATATGTATATGAATGACGCTATCAACATTAAGTGAGTAGAAAGTTAAGAAATAATATGATATATAATCATTTTATAATGATATTATTTTCTTTAATATCATTATTATTCCATGTAAATACTATATAATTATTAACATGAACTTTATTATCTTCCATGTAAAGTATTTGTGAAAATGAATAACATTTCTTCATGAGGTGTATGTCTGCTATACACATAAGGGATGCTATCATATATACTATAGAATGAAAATAAAAAAAAATACATGACATAATGTATATAGTGGTGTAATTATGTTATAAAGTTTTTATATTTATATTATACCCATCATTATAACATATCATGAGAGATGTTAATTTGAAAAATAATGACATTTGTTAATGATGTGGTTTCCCACTGTACACACGAACGATGATTTTGTAACTCATTTCATAGACATGGAGATCGTTGTAAGTCATTCCCTTAACATTAAAAACTAATATTATATATAAAAAATTCATTTTATTATATCATAATTTTATAATAATAATTTTTGGATGATCATGAATAAATAATACAAAAATTATTGATTATTATTTTTAATTCTTCCTTAGGTATCCCTCTTGGGAATGAAACAATGGCAATCCTATAATAACTTCTGATCTAGTTTATGGATTGTAGTATTAGAAGAAGTAATATGGGAAGATATTTGTTTAGGGAACAGCCTAAAAAATTGTTTCAATGTTCGAATATGGGAGTATAAGGGGTGTTATTTAATGTGTGACATAATAAGAACACTTTTAAACCTTATCATTTTAGTTTAATCTTACATAATCATAGTATAACTTAACCATGCTAAGCGATTTTGACTATTTTTTCTTATTCATTTTTTTAAATATTTTTTTATAAAATTAGATAATATAAATTACCCTTATTCCAAATAAGGATTTTATTTTTCAAAATTATAATCAATAAAGAGGAAAATTTTAATTCAAAATTTATCTAGTATATGTGATGATAAAGAGGGGTTATTAATTGAAAATGTTCAAATTTTTATAATGTTTTTATATAAAAATTCATTATGAAAATGATTCAAATAAAATAGATTGAATTATTGGTTTTATAACTGAAAGAAAATTAATTTAAAATAAATATAAAATATTGTTTAACTTTATAAATAAATAAATCAAAAATGTATCTTTCAATTAAAATTCAATATTTATCACTGTTCCTTAACAAATGAAACATCTCATCATTTTTTAAAATTAATCATATGATAATTTTTAAATTATTATTTAAAAAATAATGTTCAAATGATCAAATTAATTTTATAAATATAGAAATAATAAAATTTAATAAACCACTTAAGACTAAATGAAAATGGGTATTTTGATAAGTGTATTTTTTTAAGAAAAAGATGATTTATATTAACTCTATATATAATAATAATAATTTTATAAATATAGGTAAAACATCAATGATATATTATCTATTAATTTCATTTAAAATATTCACCATTTGGGATTATATTAATTAATTAAAATGGACAATCATTATGTATATATAAATTGTTTTCAGAAAAACACTTTTCAAACCAAAAAATTGTCAGATATAAAATTTATTAGAATATTTTCCAAAATGTAATTAATTGGAATAAATATAATTTAATATTAATTATTTTATATTGAAAAATAAATCTAAATTTAAATAAATATATTTACTGACACTAAAATACAGTTTTTAAAATGTTTTTTCTTCCCTTTTCAGAGTAAAATAATTTATCCCCTAAAATCCATAAATTTAACAATACGTTGTTTTTGATATGATGATTAAAATAACTAAGTAAATTTTATAAATTGATTTTCTCAAAAGACATATATAAATTTACAATACAATAAATAAGAAAACAATTTTGTCAAAAACATATATTAGATTTAAATAATAATTTAACAAAAAATGAGTAATTATTTAATAAGTATTAATTTATTAATTTATTTTAAGTGTGACATTCATAAGTATATATAATAATTTATTTTATACTATTAATATATTAATATATAATTTATAGGTTTTAATCATCATATTTATAATATTCCTATTTTAAGGATCATGAAAACGTAGTGTTGTCTGTTCGGGCCAATATTGATGATACTCTATTTTTGTGTAAAGACAACTATATAAAATTTAAAATATTTGGAAATAAAATATTTAATAAAACATCAGAATCATATATGAATATATTTGATATCATTTCTCCAAAGGTATAATTATGTTCTAATTAGTTTAAATATACATTAGACACATCAGCATACAGAACTAGGAGTTGTAGTAATAGAAAAAAATAATATCAGTTCGCAATGAGGTATCCCACCATGCAAATGAATGATGACTTCATAACCAATTTTTTAGAATTAGAGATACTCGAAGGTAATTCACATAATATAAAAATATCACATTAAATGTATCATATTGACATTATTATGTCTTCATGGTTTAATAATAATTAAGGGATGTAGATAATGAAATTAAAATATAATTACTTGTGGTAGAGCATTACCTCTTCATTGGGTAACAAACACATGTTTGATCGAAATTAATTCCTAGAGTGGAATCTCGAACAAAACAATGATTCTAGTATGATTTAGAGAGATTTGAAAGTGAATAGGGTAGGTCTTGGCTGAATCAAAAGTGTTGATGGTGTGAAAAAATGGAGGAGAGGAGGTGGCCTTGTATAAGTGAGGTAAGTTTCTCCTTTGTAATTAGTGAAAATAATAAAGTGGAACATTGTTTTTCTCATTCGAAATGTCACTATAATTTTTTATTAACGCAAAATATAAAATATAAGGTTTATATATCGACCTAAAATAACTTTTATACAATATTTAAGTTAATTTAACACTTATCTGTATAGGTTAACTTCTAGTCATCTCATTTTACCCAAACATAGATAATTTATATAGGTTTATTTCAATATTTAATTAGTTCAAAAAATTATTTTAACATGTTAGATAATATAAATAATTGTTATTCAAAATATTTATAATATTTTTTTAAATTCCATTGACATAAATGGAAAATTATATGTTAAAATTTATCCCCCAGACACGGCGAGAAAGCAGGTTATGAAAGAGAAAATGATCAATAGATTATATATATATTATATCAATATTCAATATGATATATATTAATATTAACTAAAATTGAATGATAGATATAAAATTGAACTAATTTTACATTAAATACAAATAAAAATAAAATTATACTTTATCATTAATTAAAAATAAAAGGCAGTTTACAATTAATATTCATTATTATTCTTAATTCCCTAAAAATGAGCAATTAAAAAATCATAAATTTAACATAAGATATTTTTCAAATGACTTTAAAAAAAATACTTACTACTAATTAATATTTTTTTCAAAAAGTGTCAAAATATATTTTTCAATGGCACAAATTATGGACAAACAACTTTATAGAAAATAGATTTATTATTATTAAAATTATATTTATTATTGTCACTTATCTAGAAAAAACAGAATATGGTGGATAAATATTATATTGTTTATAAAATATAAAAATTTCATTAAAATAATTCTTCAGATTTTGTAATTTTATTGATGAAAAATATGTTTATTTAAAATATTGTTTCCTAGAAATATATTTCCATTAGTTTCAAATAGTTTTCAATATTATATTTTACATCATTTTTCATCAATTAATTAAACTTATATTAAGGTTTAAATAGTATATTATATGAATTTAGATAATCATATTCATAACCTCCATTCCAAAATTTTGGTTATAACTATTATATAATAATATTTTAATTATATTTCAGGTTTTTTTAAACTCAATGTTGAATGTAATAAAAGTTAATCTCATTCTGACATGTAATGAAATCCAAATTTAGTGTTTTATATAAAAAATATAATCTCATTTTTGTTTAAAATAAATATATGATAAATATTTTTTTAATTGAAAATAAATTTTCACACAATCTCTAGGAGTTTATCATTAGGAATATCATGATTCAGGAAAAAATATCTCACAACATATCAGGCCATGAGTAGAAATATCATGATATAGTAACATCATAGAACATTTGAATCAGCCAAGGTGAAATAATATCAATTGTTAAAAATGGGAACCATGAGATGAAATCGAATACATGGGTACTTGTATTTTCATGAGTACATGGTTTAGCCACTACCGTGAACATGATCATTAACATGTCCCGACTAATATACAAATCCTTTATGGATTTCCCAAATATTAATGCAATATAAAAAAACATAATGGGTCTAATACAAAATTTTGAAGTCCCCAAATCTGTAACTCTCTCACATGAATTTTTATTTATGGATACCAGACCACCTAAATGCATCCTCGTAGTCTAGAGTTTTCTAACATGCACTGGGGGAGTTCATATAATATTTGGGATAATGTACCCCCTTGGTACATAGTTTCAAAACATTATAAAATTACAATTATTAGAGTAATTGAAATAGAGTAAATAGTAAATCATACAACACTAAGATATAGGATTGATAATGAAAAAAATAATAATGAACCGTGTAATATTAGGATTAAATTTAACAAAATTTCATGGTATATTGTATATAGTTAAAAGTAAAAATTGACATAGATAAAAAAAAGTCCCCAATCCACAGTCCTTGGTCGACCTCATCACCAAACTTTAATCCATCTTGGATGAAAATAATACCCAAAATGGAAATTTTCTATTATCCAAACCAACATACAAGTTATCTAGTAAGGTATCAAATGATAGACCGAATAGGATGTGAGTATAACGTAGTAGCTTATCACCACTATAATGGCTTGTACCTCTCCGATCTGTTCACCTGTTGAAATCTAGTGGTTGAGGTGTTCTGGGTGGTCATGGTGACTCATCCCCAATACTATTCCAAATTTCCAATTTGGTGAATAGTGTTTCCAGTTTTATGAATACTGTAACAATGTCACCGAAACGGTGTCACATAAATGATAAATCTATAGAGCCACAGTGTCACAAAAATAGTGAGTCGACATTGTCCTTATGTCACATAAATGGTGTCATAGAAACTGTGATTCTACAGTGCATCCAGACTAGTGAGTCTATAGTGCCTCTAAAATGGTGAGTCTATAGTGTTTTCAAATTGGTGATTCAATAGTGTTTCATGAACAGTTACATATTTCTTTTGCAAAATTTTTATATTTTTCCAATTTCAATGATTAAATATTTTATTGGACATTAAACTTATTCAAGACTTTATTTTAAAGGAATTATAGCCAAATAAAAGCTCATAACTCCTATATTAATAAATCTATGGTTCAAGATGCCTTCACTCATACAAACTGTATGGCTTAATGTGATTCTCTTTTAATGAAAAATATAGTGTATCATAATCTATTGTTCCATTATATCTTCAAAAGGGGGGATATATCTACCTCCCTATATCATCCTCTTTATTCTCTGGTGTGATATGCTTTGACCATTTCTTCCTACCTATAGGAGTTGTCTGATCAAACATTCCTCCTTGGATTGGTTCCCTTGGAAGTTATTCTTCCTGCAAGTACACCCCCTGTTTTGGTGAAACAATGTAATATCAATCAATCATCGATATAAGTTATGTTCTATCGTCATTATTTTGTGTTCGTCTCCTTCTTTTTCTCCTTTCCACGTTATGGAATGTTATCACCATTTTCTTAATATAATTTTCTTGGGTGTTCGGGGTGGTGGTACCTCTGCATCGTAGGGTGGATGCATTCTTCCATGAGATGTGATCATTATCGGTTTTCATAGTTTGTTCAAATACCATCGAAATCCTTTTAAGGTAGGGGATTCATTTCTTCTCTATTAGATTATGTGAAGCTATAGAGTTTTCATGTTTGGGCCCACTAGATCACAGAGGAATTGAAATAATAAATATTTGACCAGATAAATAATGTTATATTGATCATATGTTATTGCCTATTGTTTTTTGAGATAGTGTAATACCTATTCATGCTTTGATTATATTTTCATTATTGATGGAAATTAGTAAGGAACATAAATCAGGTATTAATTGATATTTATTTGGATAAATATAAAGAGTTATGTAAATGAATCCAGTTGATATTTTTGTAATTTTATGTTAATTATATTGATGTGGTAATCTTGTTTAATCAATTTGTGATAGCTAGAATAGATTTCTATTTAGGTTACCCATATTTGGAACAAAAAAATAATTATTCGATTAATTACATATGTATTGAGAACTACTTTTTTGATAAAATATAATTTCTTGCAAGGTTCTCAGTTACCCACTTTCATATAAAGGCGAAGAGCCTTATGCATGGAGCTACAATGGATCATTGTGTTTTAAGGATTGAAGCCTTGCATAAGGTCCAATAGCCAAATTGATATGATTTTTTTCATACTTCTAGTGTTGTGATGCGATCCAGGATGGATTATGTGATATTTGGGGGTATGGTGGACCATTGGTTGTCACTGCAGTTGATTCCTATAGTGGTGATATGCCTTAGTTTATATCTGTGGGTTTTGGTGAGGACACCAAGGATTATGAAACTGGTTAGATGTGGATGTTTTTTTGCTTGTGGATTCTTGTTGGTTGTTTATCTTCTTTACACTCCACACTACTCAATGAAAGTTGTTTTTTACCCTCCATCCTAAAGGGGTGAAGTCACATAAGGTATGTCACATGATTTTCATGTTTATCTTCTCAAGGGAGGATAGGTCTATGATGTTTCTATAGGTTGAAAAGACATGAATGGTTGTTCATCTACTCACTATGTTTTGCCCCCTTGTCTTTAGTATCTTCTGATGTCCTTCTAGAATTCCATGGAATATGGGACAGTAATCATGATGTTAATAAATGATTAAATAATTGATGTTAAACCATGGGGTTGGAGATTGTGGGGACACAATGCTATGGTTACAATTTAATGAAATATAGGGCTTTGGGTGTGATGTTAATGATATAAAATGTGGAATTGTTAATTGTTAATTAATTTTCTAATAATTAAATAACATAAAGTGAAACTGATAAAAAGGGAGTTAATTAAGGTAATAATGATCTTTAAATGGTTGTGGGATTATAGAATACATAGTCTTATATGTGGAAATCGATATTTCGAGAGATGTTAGCTGTAGTTGAGTCTAAGACTAGGTTATTACTATTTTCTGGTTGTGAGATATAGTATATTCTGTATTATATATGATTCTATATGATACTCCACCCCGTCATCTAGGGTAACCGACACCCCGAGGGTTCTGATTCCTAGAGGTTATTTTCCCCAAAAATTTGGTGGGAGGATGGATTGATGAATACCCCCTTTGTCCTCATTCTCTTCATAATGTAGGTACTTGTTCCGGTAGGCACAATGGTTAGTTATCCCCATATATGTGTGTAGTGGGATGTAATGGAATGTGGTTATTCACAAAAATATATTCTTTATATTGTTTCATATGGAATACTTTCAGTGTTACATGTATAGGATATGATGGATTGAGGATTCATACTCAGTGTGTGGGATATAATGGATTGAGGATTAATAAAAGATGTATGATTCCCATTATGTGAGTTATGGTGGATCCCCAAAACAACCTGGTTATTTTGCTAACATGGATGTGGTGGTTCTGTTACACGAGGTGCATGTTTTGGTGTATTTCCTAGGTGTCTGTTGGATTTCCATTTTTTCAGTGAGATTCTTAGGATGTGTGACGTTGGGGAAAAGCGTTACACCTAGGGGTAAGTATTAGAGGGGTTCCCTTGATATTCTTTTTTTATATTATATACTTTTGTATGAAATACTTGGGTAGAGTATCTATATTGAGGCCCGAGTCTTAGTATACCTATACAGGTTATGAGTCAGTTTCACTTGTTATTCACTGTACTTTAGCATGATTTCATTACCATTGCAATAGAGGCTTCAGGGAGGATCCTACTAAATATACAGTTAAAATCACCCTATATATATGAGAATTGTTTTTCAGGTCACTTCGAGCATGTAGGATAACATGCTGGTTACTACTAGCTTGGGGTTACTCGAGCCATTTGGGATTCATGGATGCAGTCAATTTTTCATTATTTTGCTACATGTATATTTCTGATTTAGTTGTTGTAGTTTTTCATGTATTTACATATGTGTACTTTATATTTCATTAATATTGTATTCTGAGTTATAATTTTTTTGGGTCCATCTTATCTCTCTCTTTTTAATTTATTCTATTAGAATGTAATGCATCTCATCTGTGTGTTTACTATTGCCTTAGTTTTAGTTGCCAACCCAGGGGATACAAGAGGTAGGACTTGTGGGTCCATTATCTCCCATTGAACAATGTCTTCGCAATAGGGATACACCTTGTAGGGAGGGGTCCTGATAGATTGGTATCAGAGATTTGATTGAGGGATAAGTAGAAGTTGGAGTTAGTAACATGTGAGGATTCATGGGTTGGTAGGGCAATAGTGTCAGTCATGTTTAGTAAGTGATGTAGACAATGAATAATAGATGAGACATAGGCATTTGGGTCCCCCTGTGATATGATGCATGAACCATTATGTTCACAATGGCTACGATACGTGGTGATTCTAGTTATAGGGTTGAGACCTAGGATATATTCATGTGTCATTCTTATTTTTATTGTGCTTGAATGTGTAATACTTTGGATAGGATAACCTAAAATGAATATAAGATAAAAATTATTAATGAATGTTTATTTTTCTATATTCTATGATTAGGAGATCTAACAAGTTGTTATTTTAGAGGTATGGATCTAGGTCGATGTCCTCATCAGGTTCGTGCAGAAGATGTGCTTCAAGATGTGCCAGTATATCATTGAAGGGGAAATATTGATGACAACGACACATGGAGGAGGACACTTCATGAGTTTCAGCTCCATAATCTACCAAAGTACGAGGGATTCATTTCATATGCATTCACGGAAGACTGCTGGGAGGAGGAAGAGATCATCTTTAGTTCGATCCGTGATCATAATGAGAAATTATTGCCTTTGTTTGGGACAATTCTATGTGGAGCCATGAGTCCATGGTGGTTATTATTCCTTGGGGATTGTGAGGAGTCGAAAATCTCATGGGTAGAGCTCTAAGTCATATTTAGAGTCAATTTTTATTCGTCATCCTCAAAAGTATGGAGTCACTGTGAGCATCATACCCTTCGATCGAGGAGCTATAGTGTGTGAGTGTTTGGAATAAATTTCAAGAAACTTTTATGATATGATCAGGACCTCTTTTTAGACAAGGAGGCTAGTGTGAGGCATTTTGGGGAGGATTTGAAAACATATATCGAGCGTTATGTCACTCCCTTTTTGTTGAAGACGTACAATGAGGTGCTGGAGAGGGCAAAGGTCTTCGAGAGGACATTTTATATAATCAGTTCATCATGAGAGGAGACTCACCATGATTCCTCACGAAGTAATGATGTGCACCATGATTCCTTTTTCTTTTAGGGATTAAGAATTTTATTTCACTTGGGGGTAGGTCCCAGCACTCAACATCTCGTTTTTCTAATGGTGGAAAATCTAAGTACAATTCTATGGTAACATGAACTTGTTTATCTTATTGAGGGAGAGTTTATATGTAACGAGAGTTCCTGAAAATTCACTACACTCATCATGCACCAGGTGTTCCAAAATAGGTTCCATCATTCTGTATGTTTCATGTGAGGCAGCAGAAATAGGATGCACTAGCATTGGATTTGTGGAGAAAAAATTGGCAACATAGAGGACAATCTCATGATGCTCCCCATCCTCAGATAATATAGTGCGGCCATGGTGGTGGTCATCGTCTGGGGTCGAGAGTTCGTGGAGGAGTTCTTGGTCAGGTTAATACATTAGCATTTGTCAGCACTAGGAGATCCAGATGTCCTCTAATGTACAATATCAATATTTTATTCTTGTGTGAATGAATTTTTTTATTCGGGAGTGACACACTTTTTTATTCACCTTTTGTTGTCCATTAATTGGTACATGAGGTAGAGAGGCATCCAGTTCCCTTAGTGTAGACTATGCATGTTGGAGTTCAAGATGAATTGTTTAAAGTATGTATAGATTGTGATCTAGTGTTGGGGTAGCCTCGCTCTTTGGGAGATTTCAAATGTTTACATAAATAACCTATTAAGTCATCCTAATCATCTATTTGTTATATTCAGTATATGACATCATGGATTTCATCATGAGGCAGGTGGTGTTCATCTATGGCGATTGAGAGACAACAATGTCTTCTAGAAAGCGATACCCTTTGATGGGTCAGAGGTGTGTTTCTTCTTAATCATCCTTGAAATCTTTGTAGATGCTAAGTGATACAAATATTTAGTCAATGGTGTTTCCTAGGGTCATATATGTTTACGCTGATGAATTTCTAGAAGAGGTTGTCTCACAAACCCCTCGACAACATATCATGTTTGGGATCGAGCTACAAATAAAATCATCTCATATCTTTATGTATCTACATAGGAAGGACACTTCTATGTTATAATAGCTATGTATATAGCTTCATGGATTGTTACATTCCGGTTTTGTGTAGCCGAGTGTTACACTATGGGGTGCAGTAGATTTTTTCATGAAGAAGGCTGATGTCAGTCTGCGGTTGTGTATCGATTATCATCTCACAAACAAGGTGACACTGAAGAATCGTTATCAAATTCCATATATTAATGATATATTGGATCAACAGAATGGTTCTAGATGGTTCATAAATATCAAATTGCATTTATAATATCATTAGATATGTGTGAATGATCACACAGACTTCATTCTGTAGTCTTCATGGACATTATGAGTTTTTTGTAATGTCATTCAATGTGATGAATTCTAAAAATGTGTTCATGGGATTGATGAATGTTGTGTTCCAAGAGTTCCTAGATAAATACATGGTGGTTTTCATTGTTGAAATCCTTGTCTACTCCACATATGAATAGGATCATGATGAGCATCTACAAGACATTTTGGGAGTTCTACATCATCATCAGCTATTTGGGAAGTTGTCGATGTTTGATTTTTTGTGCTTGAGAATTCTGTTTCATGGGTCATGTGTTGTCCCTACAGGGAGTATCTATAGATCAATCAATGATAGAAGAAGTTGTGTATAGGGAATCCCCCAATATAGTGGGTGTGGGGTAATGTTTCATTGATATTGCATGCTACTATAGGAGGTTCATAGTAAATTTTTCTCATGTCGTGAATCATCTAACAACATTTACTGGGAAGATTCAGGAATTCGTGTGGACTAATCAGTGGCTGACTGCTTTAGATTATCAGAGGGAGAAGGTGTTATGTGCTCTAGTTCGCTTTCTTCTAGTACGGGGATTTTTGTTTGATGTTTTTTGGGATGTTTCTCATCTGTGGTTTGGTTGTGTTTTGATGAAACATAGATCTGTTGTTTCTTATGGGTCTTGTTAGTTGAATCCCCATGGAAAATAAATATTCCACCAATGATCTGGATTTGAATGCCTTGGTTTTTTCTCTGATATTGTGGAGAAATAACCCCATTGGAAATCACTTTGTGGTTTCTACCGATCATAAGATCTTGAGGTATGTTTTCTCCCAGAAAGACTTAATCTTGTGACAACGTATGTAGATGAGGATCTTACAGGAATAATACTTCATCATATTATATAAAAATGTGAAATAGAATGTTGTAGTTAATGCACTAAGTTGGTAGTCATGTAGTGATTCAGTGCGTGAATATGATGATATTAGTAGACTAATGGAATAACTTTTAGCATTACATCTAGATATGGGAGAAGTTAGAGGGGAGATGTTTTCTTTTTCTGATGATGGTTTTATCATCTCTATAGAAGTAGGGGGAAGAGTCCTAGTTGGGAGATTTAGAGGTTGAGGTCTGGAGAGACCGAGTTGTGTGTGGTGAGGCCTCTGATTGTTGGTCTGAGGATGACCAACTCTGAGAGTTGTTTCATGAATGACTTTTTGATTATTTGAATATGATGAGATGGTTCGTAGATAGTTCCAATGTTCACCTATAGCGGTGCATCATAGCATGACAAAGATGTACTGAGGCTTGAGGAGACACTTTTGATGGCATGGGATGAAGCATGCAATTGCAGACTTTTTGTCTCAATGTTTGGTATTCCAGAAGGTGAAGGCCGAGGACAATGTCCCCAGTGATTTTCTCCCGCAATTATATATTCCAATGTTTATGTGGGATGACATCTCAAGGGACTTTTTATGGGTTTATCTTGAGATAAAAAGGACATGATTCAATATTTGTGGTAGTTTAATGTTTAAAAAATCATCATACTTTATATAAATCAACAAATCGATCTTAGTGTATGTTTTGGCGAAGAAGTATCAGGAAGAGGTGTTGAGACTCCACAAGGTCCCAAAGATGGTCATTTTCGATCGAAATCCTCATTTTACCTCCAGGATGTGGTGAGTTCTTCAACATGATTTTGGTTCACAGCTATGATTTATCACTTCATTTCATCCACAAATAAAATTTCTGATAGAGTATACTCTTTAGACTCTTAGATATATATTATGCTCTAATATCCAATTTTTTTTTGGAGGTTTGTGCATGAGTCACATACCCTTGGTGGAGTTCACTTACAATAATATTTTTCACTCCACCATTGGTATAGAACCTTCTAAATCCTTGTATGTACAACCTTTCCATTCCCCATTTTGATAGACAGGGGTCAGAGAGTCAGAAATTCTTAGACTATAACTAGTGGAAAGTACGATGGAGATGGTTCAGGTGATTCGTGAGAAGATGAATACAATGCAAGATCGTTAGAAATCATATTCCGGTCAAAGGAGGAGTCCTTTGAAGATGTATTTTGGGGATCACATGTTTGTGATGGTGAATTCCCATTGTGGGTAGTAAAGGATTGGTCATGGGAGTACGATTTATCCATGGTTTATTGGGTCATTCGAGGTTTCATCTCATGTTGGAGTCATGGTATATCATGTAACAATCCCCCCACAGATGGTCTAGATACATGATTCTTTTCATGTGTTATAGCTCTGTCGTTGTATTCATGATGACTATAACGTAGTCTATTGAGGAGAGATTGATGTTGATGAATATATGACCTTCGAAGAACGACATGTAGAAATACAATATAATAAATAGAATGTTTTGTGCGATAATTCAATCACATTGGTTTGTGTCTTGTTGCGAGAAGGTTCCATGGAAGAAAATATTTAGGAATGTGATTTGCAGATATGTTCTTAGTACCTATAGTTCATTGATGTTTTACTCTTTTCATGTGTTTATGTTTGCTTTGTGGTTGTAGAACATTGGTGTTAATGAGATTGATTTCATTAGTTTCTTCTTATTACTTTCTCTCATTTGAGAATTATCTCAATTGTTGGTTATTAGAACAACATTTCTGTTTTCCATTTGGGTTGGTTTTGGATTATCGACGATGTTAATGTTTTGAGAGTATATGATTTAATGGCTAGGACCTCTCTAGTCTATTCTCATGCTGAAACCTGGAGGTTGAGTTGTTCTGGGAGGTCAAGGTGACTCATCCCCAATACTTTTATGAATTTCCATTTTTGTGAATAATGGTTCTAGTTTAAGAATAGTGTCATAGTTTTACCAAAATGCTATTATAGAAATTTCTACTCTACAGTTTCATAGTGTAACATTAATGGTGAGTCTACAGTGTCCGGGAGTCACCAAAACTGTGAGTCTACAATTTCATAGTGTCATAGAAACGGTGATTCTATAGTGTCACGATGTCACCAAAAATGGCGAGTCTATAGTGTTTCCAGACCGCTGAGTCTATAGTGTTTCCATAATGGTTAGTATATAGTGTTTCCAAAACAATGATTCTATTTTGTTTCCAGAATACTGAATCTACAGTGTTTCAGGAAAGGGTTCATATTTTATTTTTCATTTTTTAATTTTTTCTATTTTTTTCGTTTTAACTTCTTCATGTATGGTAAACACATTCAGGGCCTTGTTTTACAGTATTTATGGCTGATTCAATGCCCATAACTCCTATATTAGTTTTAATAATGTATGAGATTCCTTTACATTCCAGACTACATGGTTTAATGCAATTCCATTTTAAAGGAATATCTAATGTATCATAAACCGCTTCTCCATTTAATCTTCTAAATGGGTGAGATATCTTCCTCCATTATTCATCATCTTTGTTATCTTGTGATACCTGCTCGAACATTTCATTCCTTCTCTTTGGTGTTGTGAAATCACGAATTCCTCCTTATATTAGTTCCCCTTGGTGTTTTTCTTGCTGCAAGTGCACCCCAAATTTTTGGGCAACCAAGTAGTATCAAGCTATGTTCAATAAAAGGTATGATATATCTTCATTCATTTGGGTTATTATCATTATGTTTCTCCATTCCCTATTACTGAATTCTATATCCATGTATCTAATGGAATTTTCTTAGGTGTTGACTATTTTGGGGGTGTCTCTACATCCTCGGGTGGATGTAGTCCTCCAAGAGAGGTGATCATGATCTGTTTTGTTTGTCTGTTCAAAGATAATTACAAACCATTTCAGGTAGGTGGTTCATTGTTTCTCTATTATTTTACATGAAAATGAAGAGTTAGCATGTTTTAGGAAAAAATTTCCCTATGGAATTGATATAATAAAATTTTTAACTGGATAAATAAATTGATATAGATCATATTTTATTGCCCCTTTTTTCTAGATAGTGTGATATTAACGATTGATTTAATTAGCCATTTGTTCTTGATGGAAAATTGTAAATAACATAAAGCAGAAATTAATTGATAATAATTTTTCTAAAGATACAGTGTTTTGTAAATAAATATGGTTATTGTTTTTGTAATTTTATATTAATCAAATTGATGTAGTAATCATGATTAATCAATATGTGATAGTTATGATATCTTGTTGTTTAGGTTACCCATAGTTTGAACCTCCAAATAAAATATCATTCAATTAAATATGGATTAATGAATTGGATTTTTGATAAATGATAATTCCCAATTGGTTTTTGAGTTACCCTATTACTTCTATGGTCCAAGATCCATAGGCTTGGAGTTGTGATTGCTCATTGTGTTTGATGGTTGAATGCCTTGTTTATGGGCCCAGAGACCAGTTGATGTGATGTTTGTTTTACTACTTCTTATATTGTGATGTGTTCCTATATGGCTATTTTGATATGTTTAGGCTAGGAGGCCCATTGGTTATGGATGTAGTTGATGCCTAGATTGGAGAGATGCATCAATTTTTTCAATTGGGTGTCGGGGAAGACACCAAGAATGGTGAAACAGGTTGGATTTGATGTTTTAATTCTTGTTGATTCATATTGTTATTTTATCTTTTCTACAATCCGAGTTGATATAGGCAGATGTTTGAATACCCTCATTTCAAAAGGGTTTGAAAACACATGGGGTATTCCACTTTCTTTTCTTGTTTAGCTTCTCTAGGGAGGATAAGTTTATGCTCTTTCTTTCGGGGGAAAATACATGACAGGTAGTTCATTGAGTCACCAAATGGATCCCCCATTTGTTTAGTATCTCTTAATGTTTTTCTATAATTCCTAGGAATATGAGAAATTAATAATTATGTTAAAGAATTCTGAATAAATTATGTTAAACAATAGGGTTTGGAGCATTCTTGGATTCAATTATGAGGTTAAAATTTAAAGGAATAGTGGAGTTTGGGTGGATGCAAATGAAATATAATGCATAATTGATAATGGTTAAATAATTTTTAAATAATTAATTAATGTAAATTTAAAGTCATAAAATGTTAATAATTTATTGTAATAATTCTCTTTAAATGGTTGTGTGTTGTTATGATACCTAGTATTAGAAGTGAGAACCAAGAGTTCGATAGACAATAGCAGCAATGGATTCTTAGAATAGGTTATGCCCGTTGTATGGTTTTGAGCTATAGTATATTCTCATGTTTTTTTTGAATCTATATTCTACTCCACCTCATTAGTTAGAGGAATTGACACCTTGCATAATCTGAGCCCATGGGGTGTTTTCCCAAACATTCTAGTGGGAAGATGGATGAATGAATTCCAGCTTTGGCCATACTCTCTTCTATTGTTAGTTACTTATGCTGGAAGTCCCATTGATTAGTCTTCCATATATATGTCTCTAGAGAGTTTTAATGGCTTGAACTTATTCACACACATGTATTCTGTATATAGTTTCCTATGTACTACTATACATGTAACTTTCATTGGTTATGATGTCTTGAGGATCCTTACTCAGTGTATAGGCTATAATGGCTTAAATTTTATTACGCTGCGTATGAAACATGTTATATGAATTGTGGTGGATCTCAGAAACTACATAGTAACATTATTTATGTGGAAGTGGTGGTTCTGTTTAATGAGATGAATTTTTTGGTTCTTCACCCAACTGTCTACGAACATGCCTTAGGGAGAGAGATTCTTAGGATATGCGACGTTGGAGAAAAGCGGAAATCCAATGTCTAAGTAGTAGTTATTTAATGTAGTTATTATTTTTTAAAATTATATACTCTTGTATGTGATACACGATGAGAGTAGACCTTGCAAGGATGAGAATATAGTATACATTTTTAGGTGATGAGTTAATTTCACTTATTGTTCATTTTTATTTAGCATGATTTCTTACATTTTACATGAGAGTCTCTTGGGGGATCCAACTAATTATATTATTATACTAAACCTATGTAAATATAATCTATATTTCATGTAACATAGATCAAGTTGGAGATTAATCTAGTTACTACTACATTGGGGTTTCATGAGTTATCCAAACTTTGTGTTCGCTATTGTTTTTACTTTCTTTTGGTACTTTACATTTTCACATCCAGTTGTTGTAGTTTTTTCATCACAATATATTTTTGTACATTGGATTTATTTTATATTTCAGAATTAGTTAGAGTTGGTTGGTGTTTATCTTATCCCCCTCTATTTCATGTGTTCTCTTAGTGGGTAATGTCTGTCATTTGTGTGTTTACTATAGCCTTGGTGCTATTTTCCAAACAGGGGCCTACTGGATGCGAGAATCAGGTGTGACTATCTCACTTCTCACATTGTATGCCTAGGAGGGGTACACCATGTGGGGAGGGGGTCATGAAAAATGCCATCTATAAACTTTTAAATTCTTATATTAAGTGCGTGAAAGAATATAATAAAAATTAATTTTAATCAATAATCTAATATATTATATCAATCAACCAACATAGAGATGATTCCATTATGTTTATGAGAATGTAAAATTGTCATGCCACCCATATCCATAAGACCATTGATTAATCACTACCCTTCTGTATAAGAATTTCTTTATAACTGGTCCATCCCCTTATTATTTAAATTATAACATGGAAATTCACTCTTTATAATAATTTCACCATACCCTAGGAAATCCCCCAATTTAATCATTTCAACAAAATTGGGTCATGCCCTCTATATAATCAATTTATTATTTGTAATCTAAGCCCTCTATATAATTATTTCATTATAAATTGTGAAATAACTATAAGAATTATAGAATAAATTATCCAATCCCTATAATTATCTAATAACAACTAGGCCACAACATCTATTTAAGAATTTCAATATATGATACAAGAGATGTAATAATGGAAGTAAATAACGCAATATATATCTTGATCCACAAAGGAAAATTCATCAAATTATTATATTTCTTTTAGACCCTTTTAAATTATCAAGTTATGTCATAAAACATTAACATGAAATTATACAAAATAATATCATATCGAATTATTTATAGTCATTTCAATTACCAGTTATGTAATTTTACCATTCGATCCTATATTAAAAATCATATAAAGAATCATGTTTTGATAATTATTGTTTTATTTTGAAAGATATAGAATTATAGTTCAAAATTAGGCTCAACCTATGGGTAAATACAATCTAGGCATCAATACTATTGGATTCATGGGGTCCCATGAGTGGTACTTGTATATGATTATTTTTTACCAATAAAACATGTAGATATGGGGCATTTTGTTTCAATGAAATGTCGTAATTTTGAAAACACATAAAAATAGAATGTGACCATATAAAATTGTGCTAGACCACCTATCATTATATTATAATGATAAACACTGTCAACTTGGAATACCAATGTGTATTGAAGAATAAAGACATCACAATGAAGAACTAGATAACACAAAAATTACGATGAATAATCAATAAAATGGAATTCAATTGGAACCTCTCCTATAATATATAGTTGAAAATTAAAGAAGAAATCCATTGTGATGGAACTAGAAAAATATTAAACACTAAAATGATACTTATAGATGGAATGGATCGATGTAATATCATTCAGAATCACCCTCTGTTTCTACCAAAGCGGATTCTTGAAGGATGAGAATAAAAATAAATGTGTTTTTTTGTTTAATACAACTGGTCTTGATATATTCCCAATTTGAATTTATTGATTTATAAAATTCATTGAATAAATCCCCATCTCAAGTTAAAATGACCATGATCAACCATTTGACACTAATAAGTCGTCTAACTACCTATAAATGATTCATGCTCATAACTATTTGATGGAATGTTCGGAAAAATTGTTCACATCACAAAACAAGATCATGATGGGAAAGTGTCTGACAAACAATACATGGACTAGATCTTGTAGAAACAACACGAACAAAACCCAATTCATTCCAAACTAATAGAGAACCCTCATAGGACTTTGTACATTATCTCCAAACCCTATTAGTTGAAAAAAGTTATATCTCGAAATTTACGTCATTTAACAAGAAAAATATCTCTACCCACAAAAACACTTATTTACCACGATGTTTTAAAGAAGAAATGAAAACCCAACAAAAAAAGTACAATGAATACAAAAGAGGTGTGTACCTAGAATAAATATGTATCTTGTGAATATAGTTTAAAATTACCATGAAATACAACCCAATATAATTCGATTAGATTAATAATACTCATTTTGTATCCTTTATCTATAATTAAATCCCTCATGTACTTTATTTCCATTTAATAATTTTACATAACATCAAAATTTATAATGTAAATCATACAATCTCTTTTAAATGCCTTTATTTATCCAATCGAACCTCCTCAAAAAATAATAACAATATTTATTACAATATTATGAGTGAATAATACAATAAAATGTTATTATATTTTTTGTATATCCAATATCTATTCCCCTAAAATTCAATAAAAATGAAACAATTTATCATGGGAATGTATAGAGTACAGCCTCACTGAATGACACATTTCATTTCGTATCACCACATTTTAAGGACTATAATATCTATGAATGAAACATTACATAATGAAATTTGACTCGACCGCCATATTTTCTCATGATGGCCACCCCATTTTACATAAGATTCCAACTAGTGGTGAGTTGTTGTGAACGAACAATACAAATATTATTCCAACATATTCAAAGTATGCAACAAAATATAAATAAAATAAATCATAGATTAATTAAAAATTAAAATAAAAAATAGATTAAGTGTTGATTAAATAAATAAATAATCATATTTTATAACAAATTAATGTCCCATACAAACTAAACTAGATCCCAAATGGGTGTACATCAATACAATACTACTAAATGAACAAAAATTAAATTGTGGATAAAATATAATAACAAAAAATTATAATGTCTGTCTTGGTAACATCATTTAAATGAAAACAGAACAGAAATATTCCACTCTAATTAACATTGGGACATTCACTAAGCTTATACATATGATCATGAATTGTGTTTTCTCAGGTAAACAATTTATTATTAATCACGAGCATGGTTTGATAATAACATATGAAGATAACACCTAAATCATCCCTATACAAACACAATATGAATTCATAGTGAATTTTTTTGTTCTAAATATAAAAAATAAAATATAAACCCAATTTAAAATTTTCATTTAAATTTATAAAACAAACACTAAACTCCGTGTCAAATTCACCCCGATAGAAATACATACATATTTAGGATAGTGTATGGGGGTCTCCGATCATGCCATGATGACCATACCATTCGATCATCTACCAGGTTAATATGCATATCCCTAGCCAAAAATATGGAAACCATGGGTATTATACCCATCCCCAAATGACAAACAATCCACCCAGGGGGAATTGTTCACCTCGTATTCATCGAACAAAACCAAAACAACTCGGGACCCATGTCACATTTGGTTCCACCAATAAAAATCCATATACTATTGGGTTGGGTTCACACTATGATTAACCATCAAAATATCATACCCGCAATGATCAAGTTCACCCCTAAAAAATTAACTATCATAATAAAAAAATGAAAAACATGATATTATTTTGACATCACTAAATAAACAAAGTAATGATATAAAGGATCAATACATGTTTATTTTTCATGAAAAAAAATATTTCAATGATACAATAATTGTACTAATAAATTATTTTTATTTGTTGAAACTCCTATTCCAAAAATATTCCTTGGGTGAAACACATAAAAATATGCACCAAATACAAATTCAGAAAATTACAATCCATTTTTCATGAATACCAATTCTTATTCCCTATTGAAAATACCTATAAAATATTAATAAAAAAACCCATTTTATGTTATATACATCTAATTCAAATACTAATTTAATTTAAAATTCCAAAAAATCCCATTTTTATGGTACCAAAAAGAAAATAACATTTTCAATAATAGAATCATATAGTGAGTTGACATCCAAATTCAAAACATCATAATGGTGTTCCACATGAAAGAATATTCATATAATTCCCAAGCCATGGAAAGGGGTGCGGACTGATGATAGTTCAAATTTCATTAACATAATTAATTTTCATATTCCGCACATGGAGAATCATTGATACTACAATAACATTAACTAAAAAGTTATATAAAGATATTGGGAAATTTTCGGGCAACCAAAATTTAGTGAATATTTCTACATTTAATTAATTACGTTGATAATTTACAAATAGTATCTAAATTCATCATCTATACCAAACTAATCATCACTATGACTCAGATCACATAACATAAACTATGGAAACTATGGAAATAAATTTTATAAAATAATAATTAATTAAAAACAAATCCCTAAATTGAATTTTTTATGACGGGAAAACTAAAATCTCTCTCCACATTCAAAAAATGAATAAATAGTAATAAATTACCCATATAATACATATGACCATATTTGGAGGAAAATATAAAAGAGTATACTCTATTTACACTGTTAATTTAGAAACCAAGACAATTTAAAACCTCAAACAATTCAACACAATGGTATACCCAAATGAAGATTCATGTTGTGATATATGGAAATTAGAATTGGATTTCCCCTATGAAATACATGTATAATAACCATGATACATAGATGATTCCACATTCATAGATGGAATTGTATCTATAAAACAATATTAAAAATTAAAAATTTAGAGACGTGAATGGTTGGTAGGAATAAACGCTTCTTATGATTATGGTATACAATAAAATCCTGATGAATCTGAATAATAAAAAATAAAAACGTGGATACACAAATTGGAAGAATAGGGGTTGTATAGATGTATTCTTACAATATTAGAAGGAAAATATGGTGATTTGGATTAATAATAGATCACATGAAGTCCCTTAAAACACTTTTTTAATGAGATGAGAGGTTTGAAATTATTGAATCCAAAAATATAATACTCACATGTTGTAGGAACTATCCAGTTACACCCTTCTTAGATAGTTGAGCCACAAATTGTTTCTAATTTATGCATCTAATTTGTTAATTGGAACTCCCATTGTCTATAAAATATCACATGGTTTGACTATAAATCGGTAAAAAAAATGCACCATACCCTATGTACATCCCAACTATAATATAACACCTTTCAAACCTCGTTAATTCCTAGAAAAAACATACTCATCATTTTATAAAACTTCTCACTATTAAAATTGAACTCAAGCACCTACTTCATATGTGTAATAACACCAGTTCCTCCAAACATTGATCTGTGGTCAATTTTAGTAAAGACCATTTAAATTCAAACAATCATTCCCAAGACATTGCTAATAAAATGAGGAACCTATTGGGGTTAAATCTTTTTAAAAAAATATCTTTGGATGAAATAACTCTAATATCATCGATCAGAACACTAGTTCTCAATATAAACTTTCAAAAAATATTTTAAAATAAATCACTCCTACATTTAAAAGTCAATGTTCCGGCCTGAGACATTAAAAACTCTCTACAGTGACACTATAAATTCCCATGATGTCCTGGTTATAAGGCCCCAACCTTAAAACATTATATAATCTTCGGTCAAATCAATAATTCTCATTGAGGATCTTTTCAGGTTTAGAGGTTTAGAAAATTGGGCCATAACTATTACGTATCAACTTGCATATTACATGTAGACACTACAACTAAGTGTCCTTTTTTCATAAATAAAAAACTATTAAAAGGAAACGTGTCTAATTCCATGTTTTAGGCAGCACGACTTTTCCATTATCACATACATGACACTATTCCACTTTATATCATGTTAAAAACATTTCAAAAACATGGGATGATCAAAACAAGCTCAGTAAAGGATACACTAAGACGGAAAATATTTAGTCTTTCAAAACTAAAAGTAATCCATGAATATAATATCATATGTAATACTTTTTACCTTTATGAAGTAGTAAATAATCTTCAATGAATAAAAGATCACTACTTAACATTTTGTAACTAAAAGATTACCATATTACCCATATAGAAAAACTTATCATATTATTGAATCTTGGGAAAAATCATACTTAAATGAAATAACCATACAGTCTACTTCAACACATATCACTAAATGGAATAGCCATACGATTGAATTCCATAACCAATACATTGGAAGATATGACATATCCACTTGTCCGGGTTTATCACGTCACCACCAGTCATTTGGTTTATCACATAGAAACCCATAAAATGTCCAAGAACCATTATAATATCATAACACATAAAATATTGAAAATATAAAAATTATAATAAATTTTTTTTATTTGAAATCATAATAAATCATTTAAATATATTAAAATAATCTATCCATATCAAAAACCATTTTCATAACCATTTAAAATATTTAATAAGTTATTATTTAATAAAATTTACCCACACCCCATTAAAAAGATTTAATGAAATTTTAATTCCAAAAAATTCATTTAAATATAAATAAATCCATAGAACCATTTTTAATGCATGTATATTAATGACAAATAATTATAAGATTAAATCATTAAAACATTTAAAATGATATTTTAGTTAAAGAGTTCCTAACCAATTGAGATATGTTTGAATACAAATAGTTGAGGAATAACTTAAATAAACGATTATAATATGATAATAATAAGTATATTCATGATATAATATGTCAAAGGGTAGTATATACACCATATAAAAGTGAATTTGTCTAAAAAAATTGATAAGACTCAATGGAATGTAAATTGAGACAATGTTTCCAAAGATCACATCATTATATTGAGAAGAAATCAATCTCATAATTATGTGTGACAAATAATAATACACCCTATATATGTTTATATTATGTTTAAAACAATCATTGTTCATTAAAAAATTCATAGCATGACATAATGAAGAAGTAGAAGTTTAAGCCCAATGAATTTAAATTCGGATAGGAAGTTTTCTTACAGAAATTCGACAACCGAACCTCATTGCTTTAAAATTAAGAAAATGAGTTGATGAGAGTGAAAAGTTTCTCTAATCACATGGAAATAAAATTTACCTCAATATTGATATATAAGAACATATGCAGACATAATAAAATGGAAATTTAAAATTCAAAACATAAAATAATTCTTTGATTAGATGAAACATGGGAGAGGATCCCTTACCATTTTGGTAACTTATGAAACAGAAACCACATGAAAGAAGGATCATAAAATGAATAGTTATTTACTCATTGATTAATGTTTATTAAAAAAAATAATACAATCATGTTAAGTAAATACACCATTCAAAAGTTAATAGTGGAAAATAAAGCCTGAATCTCACGGGAATAAAATGTGTAATGACATCACGTATGACTTATAATGTTTGTTCCTTGTTCTTCAGGAATAATAAAAATAAGATAATTTATAATTATGTAAGATCGGTTTTAATGTTTTATTATTTCTTTTATATCAATTATTATCATTCTATAACAATTAGTTAATTATTTGATTTCATATAAGATAGTTTTTCAATGTTTAGAACTTGAGTCAAAAACGAACTTCTAATAATTACACAATGTCCATGTGGCCAAACTTCTATTTTCTATAGAATAATATTCATGATTTAAATATAATATATATAATATATATCCATTATATATATGTATTTATAATAGTACCTAACTTTTGGAGATAAGAAATGAAATGCACCGTTCATGGAGACGGTAAGTCGTACTTGCGCATGAATGCTTATTTCATTTCAATTTAGAATTTTAATGGATTGAAAAATTAATGATACATAGATATATTATTATTCTGGTACAAAATAAATATAATTTCATTAACTCCATCCTTTATACATCTCACATATTGCATGAATGAGTCGCTTAACATTGAGAGGGCGGTAGTCCACACTCCTCAAATGAAATTATCATATTTACCCATTATGGAAACCATAATGTCATGGTATAATGAAAAAATAAAGAAGTAAAGATACTATATAAATATAATATATATCACATATAAATACATTTCAATCATAATGGCCACCATGATAGGTGTTTGGTGATATTTGAACAATCATCATTTCATGAGGCAGTAGTTCGTCATTCATAGAAATATTATGTTTGTATCCATTAGATGGAGGTGTGTGGAAGTGTATATTGGATATATATCATAAAAACAACCTATTATTTTATGGATATATTTGTTTCAATAAAAAATTTGAATAAAGTGTGTATAGCGGGTTGGAGATGTAAAAAAAGATAACAACTTAAGGTAATATGTTACTGTTAAATATGGTAACTCCCTTTGGATTGAACCAAATGCTTTACCTAAAGTCCATTTTTCCTAAGGTAAGGCTTCTAGAAGGAAATTAGGGATGCGGGTATCATATTTATAACAATTTTGGATGATCCAAAGGGCTTGATAGATGTGAGTAATGTGTTAGAAGTGATGGCTTTTAATAAGGGGGTGAGGGGATCTATAAGAAAGTTTGAAAATATTATTTTATTATATAATGATATTCGGTTTCTAAAAGTCCAAAACAAATTAAAGTCAATTAAAGGATGAATATTATTATAAATAAAATCATCCAATTATAATTGGACCGGTTTTTGATATTGTTTTCAATTTAATAATCTTATTTATTTAATTCATTCATTAATGAGGTAAACAATACATCATTATTGTGTCATAAATAATTTAATTTATTTGATGTCTAAACATTATAAAAAAATACCATGATGTTGAAAATAGTTTTATATATCTAATTAATTTTCATAGACGAATAGATAACATATAAATCCCTATGTATAAATTTATATACTAAAAGATGTATGTTTATGTAATTTTTGCCTTTACATTAAATCAATTAATATAAAGTGTCGTTATCACTCTCAAGGGGATCCATGGGGTCAAAAAATGATCCATGGATGCCCATTCTCGTACATATATCAACCAATAGTATTAGAACACCATTTAATGTAATTTATTATTAAAATAACATTATTTTATACCTTTATTAACCATATTTACGCTTTAACCAGAGTAAATAAAATATTTACTGAATTAAATATTCATAATGTCTAAAAATAAACAATACCCATTTATGTAATCTAGTCCTCTATATTCCAAATATAGAATCCATTTTTTCAAATTTTAAAATATAATAATAGGAAGATATTAATTTATAAGATTTTCCCTTTGTTAAAACCAAAAAGTGTGTTTTAATGTAATAATTACTATCAAAATATTGACACATTTTTATTTCCAATTTCGAATTGAAATTACACCCAATGACTAAAATTGGATTAAATGGTAAAAATATAATCTAATTACATTTTAAAACCATTAAAAAGATAATCTAACAATATAAATAAAATAGATTAAAATGCAATTTTTAATTAAAATACATTATTTTTCACTATTCAGTTAAAAAATGAACTGTATCCAAATGATATAAAAAATATACCCAAATTACATTTTGATGTTCCTATTATAAAGAAGAATTTAATTTTGTCAAATAGAACATATAAAAGTGAAAAAAACTAGATTTAAAAATAGTTCTCCATTAAAAGGTGGGAAATCAACCTTTTAAATAATATTAGAGTATTTTTCCTTAAAATTGGATTCAATCACATATTAAACCCCTAACATTTATTTGATAAATTTAAAAACATTTAAAAACAAATATAATAGTATTTTAGTTAGTTATATTTATTCCTGCTAATAAAATTTTTAGGTGTAAACTACCTTTTAAATTAATAATATTATTAAGTTTTTTTTCTGTATAACTGAATGTTGTGTGCTACATAAGTCATCAAAGAAACCCATTGTTGCGTATCATGTACGCCATCAAACATAGAATATACTTTAAAGTAAAATTAATATTTAATTTAATAATATTAATAAATATGAAAAATTACATATTCTTTATTAACATTGGATGCTACATCCTTCCCAGCTTTTGGAAATTACGTCCCCACAATTTTAAAATTGGGATTGGAAAAATCATTAAATGTACCAAATCAGAAAAAGAGTAAATAAAAATATAAAATTAAAACAAATAAACAAATGTAGAAATGTCACATAAGAATACCCATAATATAATTCCATGAAAACATAGATATGGAGGAGAAACTACATTTCATGATCTGATAGAGAGTGATTGAAAACCTGATTTGGAGAAGTTAACCACCAAAAAATTACAAACATGTGATGGGTTTTATGGAATTTGATTCCCTAATAGGAATAGTTAACAGACCACATTTTTTTAAGTTATATTTCATAAATTTTAGGAATTTGTTTATAATATTAACTAAAAATATAAGGAATCATACTTACATGTCAGGTAGGCATTCACGCATTACTAAATTCCTATCACAAACTCATATATTCTCTAAACAAAGAGTATTCTAGATGAATTGGTCACACCTAATGTTCTAGAAAAAACATCTTGAGTATCACAAAATCAACATAAGATTTACTATATATTTCCCCTGTATTTAGACATCTACCAAAACCAAATAGGTCAGTATAAGATCATATAACCCCCCAAAAAGGATAAATTTTTATATAAATAAATATTACACATAATGTACCAAATTCAAAAAATAATACTCAAAAATCCAAAAATACCATTCAATATAAAATTGTTAATAAAATACTTCAATATAATCCAAAATATTATTTTTTCCTAAAACTTGGAAGTATTTATTCCCATAGTCATCCAGAGTCAATCTTAAAATTTATCGTCAAATAACATCAAATACTCATAAAGTGTAATACTGAAAAGTTATTATCCTAATCACATATTCTCTATGATAGGTAAATCATTTTCTTAAATAACCCAAAACTCTTATAATTCCACAATAAAAACATAGATTCTCCCAAGACAAAATTACACCGTTAATCCTAAATTGAAATCGCAAAGTATTCTATTTTCCATAGGTATATAGTGTTTTCCCAAAATAGATATCATCATTCAAAATAACCATTAAAACGTAATCACCAAATCATTTTCCTATATTAAGAATATCCATTTGAAAAAACATATGTTCCAAAAATAAACTTATTCTTGATTTAGAAAATCAATTAATTAAAAATAATATGTCATACTAACCCGAGAATTCATGTAGGCTAGTGGTTAGCGATGCGCCCTTTTCGCCCTTCAGTTATGGGTTCGATTCCTACGGCCTTGTCAAACATGACGTGTTGTCAACCATTTTATGGGTTTTCCTTTTTATAAAACTCAAAAATAACCTTAACATTTTATAACATAAAAGGTGTTCTTATACCTTTCATTTTCGTAACAATACATTAATACATCAACATATTATATATTATAATATTTTTCTCCTCCTTATGACAAAATAAAACCACTCCCGAAAGAAAGAACGTCATACCTTCATCATGGGGTCCATATTGTTTCATCATCTTCTGGTTCATGTAGGTAAAAGGTCCATGAATTTCAACAATGATTTAGAGTTCCTTCAAAATAATTTGCTTCCATCATCCAAATAAACCTTGTACAACTTGGTTCATATGGGTGTGCGCAGAAAAATAGTTTCATAAAATAATCGTGTATGACATATAATTTCAATAAATCTTATAAATAATTATTTTTATAAAATAATTTGATTGAGTTTTAGTTGAAACATTCAATCAATGGTCCTTTTAAAATACAATATGTTTGTGCTGAGAGACAATATTGTAAAAGAAAATATAAATATCTTGTGCAAGGTTCTCCTACGTTACCAGCTTTTTAAAAATCATCATATGCTTCTAAATCCTGTGATAAGGTAAAATATTTGAAAATACCTTGATAATATTTACCTTTTTAGAAAATTGAATAATTTTAAGAAAATATGATTTTATTAAATACATCCCAAAATCCCTGATAATATTGAGGTATAGTGGAGGTGTTTGATATCTCAAACACCTCCATTCATGTGAGTTGTAAGCTAGAAAATGCTTCACAATCATCTGAACATGACGTTGTAATAATTATTACAATCATGTCTTCCATATATGATAGGAATGTCATTTGATATCCTCCTCCTTCCATTTGTAATAGACTTTCATTGATTTGAAAAAGATTAAAAACAAGGATTTAACTAAAATAATAGACATAAAGGCTAACCATGTGTTTAACAAAAAACCATACTCACTAATGTTGTCTAAACCGACCTTTGTTTCAACTATAAGGCCTCAGTTGTAAAACATTATATAATATTGAGTCAAATTTAGAATTCACATTGAGGATATTTTTAGGTTTAGTGTTTCAGAGAATTAGGCCATAATTATTACATATCAACAGGAATATTACATGTAGACACTACTACATGGTATGCATTTTATAATAAAATAAAAATTCTAAAATAGAAACGTGTCTACTTCTATGTTTACGACAATATGACTTTTCCATGATCCCATCCATGACCTAATTTGAATTTATATAATGTGAAAAACATTTCAAGTACATGGGATGAGTAAAAAAATCTCAGAAAGGGATACACAATGAAAGAAACCTATTTTTTTCAAAATAATATGTAAACCATGAATACTTTATCATAGGTAATACCTTTCCCCTTTATGAGGTAGTAAATACTCATCACTGAATAAAAGATCACAACTTACCCATTTGTAACCAAAATATTTCCATAAAAACCATAGAAATATCACATAACATATAAATGTAACTTGGGACATAAACATACATAAATTTAATAACCATAAGGTATACTTCCACACATATCACTAAATGGAATATCCATACAACTGACTTCCATAACTAATTCATTGGAAGTTATAACATAACCACCCATCCTGGTTTAACACGAAACAACTCATCATTTGGTTTATCATGTAACCACCAGAAAAATATTCATATACCATTATAATATCAAAACAAATAAAATATTTCCAGAACAAACATAACACTAATTAAATTTCATTGGAAATTTCAATAAATCATTTCAAGATTTTGAAATAATCAATCCATTTAAAAAACCATTTTCAAAAGCATTTGAAATATTTAATTAATAATGTGTTGAATCAATGTGTCCCCTAGAACTTTGAATCTTTTTAAAGAAATTTTTATTTCAGAACATTCATGTAGATATAAATAAATCCTTTAACTATTTTTAAAACATGGAAATTAATGACAAATATTTTGAAGAATAAATCTTTAAAGCATTTAAAATGATATTTTAGTTATAGAGTTCCTAACTAAATGAGAGATGCTTGAATTAAAATAATTGACAAACAACACCAATCAAAGCATATAATATCATGAGAATAATTATATTCATGATATAATATTTCAATGGTTAGTATATACACCATATAAATGTTAATTGGTTAATAAAATCAATAACGTCTGAGTTGAATGTAAATTGATAAAAAGTCCCTAGCAAAGATCATATCCATATATTAAGGACAAATCCGTGACATAAATATGTTTTAAAATTAGTAATACACCCAATATAAGTGGATATTGAGTGTAAAAAAATAATAATTTATTCATTCATATACCTAGCATGAAATAATCAAGAAGTAAATGTTTAACACCAAAGAATTGAAATTGGGACAAGAAGTTCTATTACAGAAATTCGACAGCTTAATGACGTCACTTTAATATTTATAGAATGAGTTTAAGAGAGAGAAAAAGGTATCTCATCACATTCACATTAAATTTATAGCAATAAGGATATATAAGAACATATCCGAACATGAGAAAATGAAAATTTTAAAGACATAATATTTTCACTACTAGAATGTGGGTTTTTCTCGACACTTTCATACCAATGATTTGATAAAACCACTGATGAAGAATATTTTTACCAAAGGTTTACTAAAACATTTGGTAAATCACCTCCTAAGAACCCTTTACCCATGGTTTAAATAGAACTGTTGGTAAAAGGATGTCTTAGTGGTCCTTTTACCAACAGTTCTATGGAACTGTTGCTATACGTGTGGCCCGAAATGTTTTACCAACAGTTTTTGAAAACATTTGGTCAATGTTTCCCCAAATTAACAGTCTCCCATCCTCTGACCCATTCATGATACAGAACCCTAAACCATATAACTTTCCCCAAATTCCCTTTCTTTCTCAGCGATCTATGAGCTCCTTCAACTTCCTCCTCCTCCATCCAATCCAAGCTGCTGAATCTCTTGTTGAATCTCTATCCATCCCATCCCAAATTATGTATTTTCTTAATTGGTACCTTTCTTTTATTGATATTTACATAATATTTCAGTTTTTTTAATTTTGCGGTGTATATTTTTTCTGTTTTGATTTAAACTATAATTTATTTATTTAAATCCATTTAATTAATTAAATCTTTAACACTCCATCAAAGATGAAGGGATTTTTTCTCCGAAACAATGTAAAACCTTATAAGATTTTTTATTTTTCTCTTTTTTTTATCAAATAATTATATTAAAATGTTATATATATATATATATTGGATAGGTATATACCTCTCGGTGGTCAGCTACATGAATTGTATCTCAAAATTTTTTTGAGATGCCCTTGGTTACCCGAATAAACTACATGATTATATGTTTAGATTAGGGGAATCACAATCTTACAGATGCATGAATACTCACATGACATAGGATGGAGAATAATATGGTTATGCACACAATCGTCAACTCATCTAATGTAGCATAGGTTCATATTCAATGGCTAAGTGTACTAGTATGGTGTTTCCAAAAATGTGATATATAAAGAACATAATGAAAAATGAAGAGATTATTAATTGGAACTATTTCCCCCTTGTTTGTAGGAACATGATTTGACCAAAGGGGAAGTGTGGTTCTTATATATTTTGTGGTGACATATATAGTGACATGATACAGGTATGTTTTTGTTTAGTTTTTCTTTTATTTTCATTATCGCATTGGCCACTTAGGTATTTTACTACATTCTACGGACGGAGGGTAGTGATGTTATCCTTACTAGTTGATGTGGATCACTTGTATACTATAATACAAGGAGGTGTGAGTGTGAGTAAACATTTGAAGATAGAGGATCATTGGGGCCTTCCATGACATGGATTTTTTTCCTAAATCATTGTGTTGGAACATTTCTAGAGTATATTGGAGTCATGAAATAACCCCCAGTGTCTCCATGAGACAGCATAAATAACCCCAAGTGTCTCCAAGTGTCTCCATACATCGTATCATCCTCGCACATGTTGGCCACTCACCCAATCCTATCAAACATATCCTAGTCTATCCCCTCAGTCACATAGTCTAGACTCATATCTGGAGGATTATCCAATGCCTCAATGCACATCTCATCATCCAACTAGACAAAGAGTATTATTCACATTATGATTATCCTAGTTACAAAATAACACCATGTCACGCCTTCTAATTATATTATCAATAATCTAGTCAAGAACCTAATAAAAATCTTGTATAATAACCTAGAACCACTAACCAGGTTCCATCTTAAGCTAAATCACACCTAGCCTCATAGAATTATAATGCCAATCTATCCAACAATACCCAATACCCACACTAGAATCTCAGCCTACATATCTTTAGTAGAACTCTTGAATAATTAAATGGAGTAAAAAATTTCATAATACATTTTATATACATAGAGGGACCATCCCACTCTATGAATCTACCAATATTCCAATCCATCATCATAAGTATTTCCTCATCAAATGATATATGTAAAATTGCCACACCTATCACTAAAAAGCCCAATCCTCTTAGGAATATTGTACTTGATCTAAATCTTCATCATTAGTGACATCAATCACATTAAAGCTCATAAATTTCAACTGAAACCTATATTCCATGAATTGTTCATGTGGACATGCCCTATGGAAATAGGCTATGAACTAAAACAATAAATAATAATGCCAAATATATACATCATTTTCAAATAAATATCTCAAGTGTAAATATAAAAACCATGAATAATAAGACCAATAATCATGTATCGAATAAAACCAAACTATGTTGAATATGAGGCCAAATAAATTATATACAATTAATTGGAAGATCAATTATTAATTAATAAGAATATACTATCTGATTGTATCATTTTGAAACCTTGATATGTTCCCCTTGGCATGCAGGAACCTGATTTGACCCATGGGGCGCTGTGGTATTTATATATTGGGCGATGATAGGTATAGTCACAGGAGACAAGTATGTTTTAGTTTAGTTTTTATTTTATTTTATTTATCACATTATTTCCTTAGTTGTTTTACTTCTATCTCTGGATAGAGGGTAGTTATATTCTTCGACGGGTGGTAGAGGGAGTTCGGATTTATTCAGTCCACCGACATTGATCCGAGGTAAGATTATATGGTTACTACTTGTCTTTAACCTAATGTATTTGAGTATTTATTGTTTTTTACTCTATATTAGTTTTTCGATAGGGCGTTGGATCATTATGTGTTGGTTATAGTGGATTTGGTTATCCACTGCCAATCTAGGTAAGGCTTTAATGCTATTAGTTGGTTTCTCACAGGTTATGTAGTGTCCATCAAGTGTTTTAAGGTTCTAAATATCGTTTCTGTAGATCGTTGATCCCTGCTTGTTGGAATTTAGTCTCCAAGTCAAGGGAAGCTCGCCTGCGTGTGAATACGTTAGTAACTATATGTATGTGGGTTACCTCGTTACGTGTATAGTCACCCATGGTAGTGACTTTTCACATATGGGGCTAGGTGTTCCTATGTATATATATATAAATTCATACGCAGGTGAGTAGAGACTGATATATGCATATTAGCATATGTTCAAGGATCCCCTAGCACATGTTCATGGCCTTGCAGGGGTGTGCATAGAGGAAAGTTGTCCTTGCATGTGTTTGGAGGTACGTATACCCAGTGGTGGAGCAGTAGCTTTTAGTTAGAATGCTCCAAGAGATGAAGTGGATGGATTCCTTCTACCATGAGGTAGATTACCTCTCATAGCCTCTTCAATTTAAAAATGATTTAAATTTAATTTTCCTTATTTATTAATTCTTATTAATAATATTTAATTGCATATCTTGAAAAATTGTTCTTTAATAAAATTGTTTCCTTTGATAAATGAAGTCATGTTTAAATAATAAAACCCCTCCATCAGAGGTGCGCTATAAAAGAAAACTCATAGTGATAGTTTAGTGTAGATGTATATTTTTTGTCATTTCATTTCTCTTTAGACATTGCGTCTTTATTCCGCTCAATATTACCTTCCGAAGATACCTTGTTATAACATATTAAATCGTTTATTTGTTCTATCAGGTCTGTTGTGACCTTATCTTATGGTGAAACTCGTTTTTGGTGTTTTCCTGGCCTCATGGCCACCCCTTATAGTGTTTAACCAATGATATATATCTAAAAACACTAATGGTGTAATTGTTTAACACCTGTCAGTCTTATGGTGCTCCCCACTATAAGCATTATCTTTACATTATTTGGGGTGTTTTCCTGGCCTTGATTCACTTCTAATTTTTTAACATATATGAATTCTCCCATTAGTTTTGTTTTGCATCCTGAGATGTTAAAACATTCTCAAATTCTATTATTCTCAAGGTGACTGATGTTTTATTATAAGTGATCCAAGAAATACATATACCATTGATAAGTAATAAACATGTATAATTTGAGTTTCAATCACTAGTTTCAACAACCTAGTAAAACATTTAAATGCAACTTATATAAAATATATATCATTATCATAACACAATCCCGAATCAAGAGTCTGTTTATTATATCATAAGATCAGTTTCTATAATGTGAAGGACAACTACATAGAATTTATTTGGAATCCTGGCTAGAAGATGATTCCCTAAAGATGTCACTGGACTGGACCAACATGACTCAGTCATGCCGCGGTCACGCCGTGATCACGCCGCGGTCACTCCATGGTCACGTCACGGTCACGCCGCAGTCACACCGTAGTCCTGCCATGGTCATGCCGCAAAAATTCCGCGATTTCTCCCCGTGCAAGGACATCACCACGCGACGATTTTCAATCCTATCAGAATTAGATGTATGATTACTCGATAGAGTTATAGATACATTACCCATCCATAGATAATGGGGAGGGAGGTGAAAAATGGAATGTTTCTATGCTTCTCCCACTCCCTTCACTCATGGATGAAGGATGATTCCTTGAGGATGATTCTAGACAAGTCCAACATGGCGCGATCACGCTGAGGCCATGCCGCAGTCACATCACGGTCACTCCACCGTCACGCTGAGGCCATGCCGCAGTCACATCGCAGTAACTCCACCGGCACACCGTGGAAATCCCATGATTTGGCCCACCTCTAAGTCGTTACCCCACAGAGGTTCATGGACTTTTCGGAATTCAATTTCTGATACATAGAAAGAGTTTTATAAACATTACCAACCCATAGTTAATGGGGAGGGAGGCGATGGCCGGAACGTTTCCCCGCTTCCTCCCGCTCCCTTCGCTCCTGGCCGGAAGAAGCTTCCCCACAGATATCACTGAACAAGGCCAACACATCGTGGTCGTACTGCAGTCATTACGTGGTCACACCGTGGTCACGATGTGGTCAATCTGAGGCGTGGTGTGTCAAGCACCACTCAAACTATCTCTCTTTTCTTTTAAATGGACAACATTTTAAGTGAAAATAACAACTGGTATACAGAAAACTAATCTAACGGATTTGTATTCTATTGACACATTAGGAAAAGTATTCATGGGTCATTTGTGATGTATAAGAGTCAACCCCGCCTCAATTTGAGGAACGGTGCGGCCAGTAACTGTCAAAGTGTCTTTCTTTTGTTTAAAATGGATATGATTTTTTGTAAAAAGAATTGGCATATCGAAAGCTGACCAAACGAATATGAATTGTGTTAAAACCTTATGAAACTGATACATGGGTCATTATTGACGTTTAAGAGACAGTCCAACCATAATCTGAGGTATGGTGTGGCCAGCACCTCTCAAAGTTTCGCTCCTTTGTTTCAAAAGGACATGATTTTAAGTGAATACAACAACTGAAATATGGAAAAATACCAAAGGCATTCGGATTTAGTTGAAACATTAGGGAAACGATCCATGGGTGATATTTGATGTGTACCAGTCAACCCTACCTCAATATAAGGGTCAGTGAGTCCAGAACCACTCAAACTATCTCCCTTTTATTTGAAATGTAGAGGATTTTAAGTGAAAAAAACAATCGAAATACAAAAAATTGACAAATCACATTTTTATTGTGTTGATAATTTAGGAAAATGATCCATGGGTAAATTTTGATGTGCACGAGTCAACCTCGCCTCAATATGAGGCATTTTGTGTCTGACACCACTCAAAGTGTCTCTCTTTTGTTTAAAATGGACATCATTTTAAGTGAAAACAACAAATGCCATATTGAAAACCTACCAAACACATTCGAATCATGTAGAAACATGAATAAAACGATACATGGGTCATTTTTTGAGGTTTTTGAGTCAACCCCTCCTCAATCCGAGGCACGGTGTGGCCAACACCAATCAAAGTGTCTCACTTTTCATTGAAATGGACAACAATTTAAGTGAAAACAACAACTAACATATAGAAAACTGGTCAAACACATTCAGTTTCTATTTATACCTTAGGAAATGGATTCCTGGGTCATTATTGACATGTATGAGTCAATCCCACCTCAATCTGAGGCATGGTGTTTCAGGTAACACTCAATGTGTCTTTCTTTTGTTTAAAAAGGATATGCTTTTAAGTAACAACAACTGGCATACGAAAAACCAACCAAACACATTCGGATTTTTTTGTAACTTTTTTAAAATGATCCATGGGTCATTTTGGTTGTTTACCATTCAACCCCGCGACAATATGAGGCAAGGTGTGGCCAGCACCACTCAATGTGTCTCTCTTTTGTTTTAAAAGGACATCATTTTAAGTAAATACAATAACTGACATACGGAAAATGTCCACTGGCATTTGGAATCTATTCAAACATTATAAAAACGATCCATGGGTCATATGTGACGTTTATGAGACATCCCCACCACAATCCAAGATCCATTGTGTCTTGTACCACTCAAATTTTCTCACTTTTATTTGAGATTGACTTGATTTTAATTGAATAAAATAACCGGCATATAGAAAACTGAACAAACACACTAAAATTGTGTTTATACATTATTACAATGATAGAAGGGTCATTTGTGACGTGTACGAGTCAACTCTACCTCAATATGAGGTGCGTTGTGGCCGACACCACTCAGAAAGTCTCTATTTTGTTTAAAATGGACATCATTATAAGTGAAAACAACAACGGACATACGAAAAACCAACCAAAGGAATTCATATTCTGTTGAAACATTAGGAAAATGATCCATCAGTCATTTTTTATGTGTACGAGTCAACCCTACCTCAATACAAAGCGTGGTGTAGCCAAAACCACTCAAAGTGTCTCTCTTTTGATTAAAATGAACATCATTTTTTTAAAAAAACAATTGACATACGGAAAACAGACCAAATGCATTAAGAATCTATCGAAAATTTAGGAAAATGATTCATGGGTCATATGTGACGTGTATGAGTCCGACTTGCCACAATCTGAGGCACGGTGTGGCCGACCCCACTCAATGTATCTTTCTTTTATTTAAAACGGACATCATTATAAGTGAAAACAACAATTGACATAAGGAAAACTGACCAAACAATTCGGGTTCTGGTGAAACATTAGGACAACGATCCATGTGTCATATATGACATGTATGAGTCAAACACTCATGAATCTGAGGTGCGGTGTGGATGGTATCACTATAATTGTCTCTCTTTTGTTTAAAATAGACAGTATTTTAAGTCAGAACAATTGTCACATGGAAAAATTCCCAAACGTATTCGGATTGTGTAGATACATTAGAAAAACGATCCATGGGTCGTATGTGACGTGTATGAGTGATCCCCGACTCAATCTGAGGTGTTGTGTGGCCGACACCACTCAAAGGGTCTCACCTATATTTTATGTGGAAAACATTTTAAGTGAAAACAACAACTGGCATATAGAAAACTAACTAAACACATTCAGAATCTGTTGATACATTTTGAAAACGATTCATGAGTCATTTGGGACATGTACTAGTCAACCCTACTTCAATCCAGGGAAGGGTGTGGCCAGTATCACTCAATGTGTCTCTCTTTTATTTGAAATGGATAAGATTTTATGTGAAAATAACAACATGCATATAGAAAACTGACCAAACACTTTTAGATTGTATTAATACATTATAAAAACGAAACATTTGTGTTTTTTGACCTTTATGAGTCAACCCCACCTCTCTTTGGGGCATGGTGTGGTCATTATCACTCTAAGTGTCTTACTTTTTTTTTAAATGAACAACATTTTATGTGAAAACAACAACTAACATACAGAAAACTATCCAAAAGTATTTGTATTTTGTTGATACTTTAGGAAAATGATACATTGGTCATTATTTATGTGTACGAGTCAACCCCACCTCAATCCAAGGCGTGATGTGGTGGAATCATACTATGATCAATAGATTTCACTATACTTGTACCATTTAGTGTTTATAGCCTTAAGAACCTTAATATTATTCTCACTAAGGTCAATAATCTTACAGTTCCATTCTTCTAGACCATCACAAGATGTACTTTTGATCATTTCAGTTCTCCCTGAATTTTAAATCTTGTAATGTGTTCCATACATTACTCATTTTTTAACGACCATGGATCCATGGGTTAGTTACCATACCCCATTTTCAAATCTAGTTTCACATCACGCATCATCAAACATTCTATTTAGATTAAGGAAGAATAAAACCACTCCTAGTTCAAATACATTTTCAGACATTTTTCATTTTCTATAAATGTAGATTTTTTTTGAGGATATGTCATATTTGGGTGTTCATTCGTTGTCAAAATATCTTATTATAATGCTCAAAAACCAAAATATATCAAAAAATTAGGGTTTTTATTTCACAACACCAAGAATGTGTATCTATGGATTATGATTCCACTTATCAAAGTCTTATGTTAGGATGGTTGGGTTAAAGGGGGTATTTAGGGAATGATTTAGTTGGATACAATTTTTTGAGGATATTATGTGTCATCACTTTTATTCTAACAATAAAGAATTAGAGGGTTTCGTAATTTATTTTTAAAATGGAATAAAGAAGTGCCGCCCTAACATTTACCAGTAGTACACCATGTATTACTATAAACCATCATAGAAGGAGACTATTTTTTGTCAAACTCATATGCATCACAACACATTCTAGTTTAGACACATGGAAAACAACCACTTATTCAACCAATTTTGACATGATCACTATGCGTATAAAAATCAATACCCAAGTATATTATGTTATTACCACTATAGATTCTACCAACAAAGACATTACCATTCACCCAATATCTGACATTAACACCCCTACCTCCTTTATCTTACTTCTTAGTGCATGAAAACTGACATTTCCTTTACAAAGAACATATTAAATTTCAAATTTGAACAGCTACTTGTATTTTATCCAACACATCTAAAAGTGATTTAGTTTACATTAGAATAAATTATATTACTATTTCATTCAGAATGTATATATATCTTGTCTCTAATCAAATAGTTTGTGTCTCTGAAATTTACACTCATCAACAATAATGGAAAAATAAAATTCATGAGTTTGGTAGTTTCACTCATGGGGTCATAAGTGAAAATACTCCTTAGAAAATACATTTTCAACATATATTATAAAAAATACAAGTTCAAGGAATAATTCATCACAAATCATTACATACCCAAATCTAGGATCAGAAAAAAAAAATTGGATTTGAGAAAATTTCAAACACTTATTCAACTCTAATAAGTATTTCTAAGACTAGTCTCCCTGTTAGAATTTGATGGGAAGGTGGGTGGCTGTGATGGTTTGGGAAGTTCTCTAGGGTTGAGGTGATTTACTACTGAAAGAGTGGTTGTCATATAAAGATTGAAATGGGTGTAAATAATGTCAGAATTATTGAAACTCTTATTCAACTCTAATGGAATATTGTTGTCATATGATGATTGAAATAGGGAATTGTAGTACGTGAAATGGTAGTAAGAGTTTGATGGTTTCATGTGTTTTTTGGTGATATTTGGTTTGATTTTTGTTTCTTTATGTCTATTTGTATGTGTTTTTCATGCTATTTTTTGAAGAAGGTTTATACTGGAGGGGCTACTAGAGGGTTTGTTGTGAAATAGTTCTGGAAATACACAATACAAATGGCTGTAAAACGGTTTGTATACTTTGAGAGAAATTTAAAAACTATCCCAACTGTATTCAAACCATTGGTATAGTGTTTATTCTTCAAAATATACCAAAGGATTCAATGAAATCATTGGTTAAAATGATATATAAACATATACCAATTGTTAGCCTACAACCGTTGGTAAATCAATACATACAGTGGCCTATACCAACGGCTTAGATCAAACTATTGGTATAGGGATTTCCTCATGGCTTACTACCCTAAAGTTTGGAAAAACATTGGTATAGGATATACCAATGGGCTTCCAGCCTATACCAATGGTTTAAAGCATTGGTGTAACCTTTATTTCTAGTAGTGTATATCAGTCTTTGATTAGAATAGGGGAGTGAAAGGTTCTCAAAACGATTTGGTAACATACAAAACATACACCGCATGAATGAAGGTTCATAAAATGAATATTTAATTACACATGAATTAAATTATAGTACCAAAATAATACAATAATGTACTTTACATACACCACAGAAAATGAAATAGTGGAAAATATAGCATGAATCCCACATGAATTAAAATTAAGATGAAAAACCCATACCTCAAGTCTGATTTGTCTTGTTTGTTAATTTTTATTCATAATGAAGAAATAAAATTTAATTTAAAAATTATTAAGAACATTTTTAATGTCATATTATTCCATTTATATCACTTATTATCTTTCTATAACAATTAATTTATTATTTGAGTTCATATTGTACATTTTTTCGATGTTCGAAACATGAGTAAAAAATATGCTTTTTATAATTACAAATTGACCATGTGGTCAAAATTATATAATCTAAAGAATCATATTAATGATTTAAATATCATATATATAAAATATATCTAGTATATAAATGTATTTATAAAAGTACATAGCATTTGAATAAAAGAAATGAAATTCACCGTTCATGGGGATGGTATGTCGTATGTACACATTAAAACTAATTTTGTTTATATTTATTGTTTTAATGTATTGAAAAACTAATGATACAAAGGTATATTATAATTAATGTATAATATTATATATAATTTTATTAACTCCATCAATTATACATCCCACATATGGCATGAACGAGTCATGTCATTTTGACGGGGCAGAAGTCCGCAATTCCTCAAATAAAATAATCGTATTTTCCCATTATAAAGACCCTAAAGGTATGATATAATCAAAAATAAATAATTAATGAGAAAATATTAATATAATATATATCATATATATTTATAGTGCTATCATAATGGCCACCATGAGAGGCGGTTGATGATATTTTCAACAATAATCGTCTTGTGAGGTAGTAGATCGTCGTCCGCAGTAACAGTATGTTCGTATCCATTAGGTGGAGGTGTGTGGATGTGTAGTTTTCATTATTATAATAAATAAAACCATAATATTTATAATAATTTTGTTTCTATAAATAAATGAATAAAAAGTGTTTAGGGGGATAGAGAAATAAAATAATATAAAAAAACTTAATTGAAGATGTTGCCTTTAAATCTGGTAAGTCCATTTGGATTGATCCCAATGGTTTATGTAAAGTTCATTATGCCTAAGGTAAAGCTTCTAAGAGGAGTATAGGTATGTAGGGATCTTATTTAGGTAGTGTTTGGATGAGCCAGGTGTCATGAGAGGTGTGACTATTGGGTTAGAGGTAATGGATTTTTATAAAGGGGATGAGGGGTTTTTTAGGAATATTTGATATTATTATTTTATTATATAATGATTTTCGGTTTCTAAAGGTCCAAAACTCATTTTAGTAGAATATAAGATGGCTCATGTGTGAAATAAAATCAGTTAATAAGAATTGGATAGGTTTTGGATATTTTTTTAATTTATATATTCTTATTTATTTAAATCATTCATTTAGGAGTTAAACATTTCAAAATGGATTAAATATGATTTCATAGAAACATAGTGGTTTTATCCTGTGAAAAAAAAAATTATTATGAAAACACGTTTTGGTTTGAAATTGATAATCGGAAATTACTTAAATAGATGAATGGGTTTTTTTATTTTATGTATCCATAAATTAATATTCCCATCATTTAAGAGAACAAGCAATCCATAGGTAGTTGGCGAGTTATTTGGACACACTATAGGCTATTACAACATTCTAAAACATATATGCAGCATGTCACATCCCCTATGGGAGAGTTAGGAGTCACCTTTGGCCATTTTCATGGGGATGTGTGTATAAATTTTTTTCTATGATCACTTAGATGGTGTAGAGTCTTATAGTTGGATAATACTCACATAACTATTTGAAAGATAATCTTGTGGCTTATTTTTTTTCATATATATGATATATAATTGAATGCCAACATTTTAAAACTGCTTTACATGCCTTTTCTAGATTTCTATAAACTATTTTATGAAACTAATTTATTTAATCCATTCTTTAAAAAATATTCCATCACGTGTAAAATGAATCTGGTTCTATTAAAGTATATTAATTCATTTTTAAACTGTATTTCTTATTTTATTAAATTTGTTTTTGAATTTACAAATATGTTTATATTAAAAATTCAAAGCCTTTTTTGGATAATATATAGTTGGAATATGTTGTGGAATCTTTGGTGGTATCCTACTCATCTTAGGATCACACCCTACATCTTCCTCCTGATGTTTGAAGACATTCTTCTTCTCATTTCGAGCAATGGAAAGGGATCTCTTGGAAATTTATTGGGCTGTTGAGCTTTGGAATTAGTTAGTTGTGTCATTATTGACCTTAGAGACGTTTTTCATGGTTTTAGGTCTTGGGTTACACAAATTTGGGCTTTTTATGACTTGTTGTATTCTAGTACTTTACTCCCAATAGGGATTCAATTGTTAAGCATACTCTCTTATCTATTAGATTTCCACTATGTTTTATAGAAACATCATCTCTAATAGCATGATTTATGATTCTAGGTGCTTCTATCTAGCTCATGGGGATTATGAACACCCTTCAGCCCATGTCGTCGTCTGCTCGGTTATCAAGTTACTAGGGTACCCATGCTGTTCTATGACAATGTTGTATCAAAAAAAGTACAAGAATCTCTCATTGATGATAATATGAATTTGAGTAGACTTATTATTATATAAGAGGTAGTTTTAATTGAGTTCCTTGTCATCTTTTACCACAATTATCAATAAGTAACCATGGTTGGTTATGGAAAGGCATCTTGTTTAATGGTTATATAATTTTCCCTATGCTTGATTATAATATGGTGAAATACTAATCATGTTGTATTATTTATTGGGATTATGTCTCACTAATTGCTCTATATAAGAATTTTATAAATGTTTTTCAATGTTTATTGTTGATATTTTGTAGCATCAAATATCTAAGAAGTAATTTGAATCAGATCCAGGGGGATGATGCTACCAAACAACAATGAATGAATCCTCTAGTGGACCCAAATATTATTGTGGTGACAGAGTGTTATGCCCATGCTCTAGGATATGCACCACCTCTATTAATCCATTAGGCTCCATATGAGGATAACCCAAAGTATTTTCTTTTAAATCATTATCAAGAGTTCCATTTCTAGAATCCACTAGTTTTCAAAGGAACCACAGTCCCAAAACATGTTAAGGAATTCCTTAGTAAGATATTTCATTTTTTGAGTACTTGGAGTCATCAGATGATATCATGGTGATGTGTTCCACCTTTATTCCAGAAGGACCAAGCAGGGGATCATGGGACATGATGGTGAAAGATAAAAAACAAGATGGATTACCATAGAATGACTTTATGGTTCTTTTCTCTAATAAGTTATATTAAGTGTCAATGGTGTTGGATAAGGCTATGGAGTGTTTCAATCTTTATTAGATTGACATAACTATGAATGAGTAATCAAATCGATTTTTGGTACTCTTATTTTTAATTCCCTTGAGATTGTATATAATTAGAGGCAATGGCTCTATAGTTTGAGCTGGAAAATCTATCAGATATCTATTATCATATTTTGTTGATGAAACTACCCACTTATGCTGATATAATGGTTAAGGAGGTGATGGTCAATATGAACCATGCAGGGAATCTAGGGTTATCATGGGTTCATTATTTTCAAGTGGTTGTGTAAGTTATATCATGGGATAACTAAATAGTGATTAATATTGTGGCACATTTCAAGGGAAAGGTTATTAAAGACATCCTACAGTCCTAGGTTTATTTCCATTAATTTTCTACAAGTGTGGAAAGCCATGGAATTCATGGATGGTTCAAACTAAGGAACCTATTAGCAATAACTCCTTCGAACGTTGAGGACACTTTCAAATATGTTTCCATTAAACTATGAGGAAATCTAATGCTCATCATGCAAAAGGATACGAACCACATGCATATGAAATGAAGCTTCTTCACGTAGTGTAAGAGTCTCAAGAGGAATCAGACATGGGTCTAGGAACATTGAGAGGTAACAATATAATAACTTCTTCATTACTAACTACTCTATTTGATTCTGGTGCATCTCATTCATTTTTTCAAACAATATTATTAATCAAAATAATTTTCCTAGGGATATTATATATATTGAAATTGATATTATTACACACCTTGTTACGAAGGGAGTGTAGGGTCTCTGTAGTCCTACTTGTGTATTCTCTCTATCAAATGCCGAGATGGATTGTATTTTTCTTATACTAGACTTTAAGAATCATGAAATCATATTTGGGATGGATTGGATCATTTCAAATAGTTCCCATATTAATTTTAATCTTCGATGATTCTACCTAACTACACCCAGTGGTGTTTCTCTTGTATTTAAGGATAATGGTCCCCTAGTTCAAGCAACATAATACCTTCTTATCTGGAATAGTGGAAGTTGATATCAGTATTTGATTTTTATCTAATGAAAGATTCACTAAGTGGTGATCTCCCTTTGGTTTTCACTGATATTCCCAATATTTTTCCCTCAAATATAAATAGTTCTCCACTGGTAAAGAATTTTTGGTTTTCTATTAACTTAATTCTTGGTACTCAACCTGTTTCAATTCCCCCATAAGGCATGGATCCTGCTAAGCTGAAAGAACTGAAGTCCCAGTTGTCCAATCTTCAATTCAAAGGCTTTATATTCTTGTATGTGTCTCCATTGGGGGTTCCAGTTCTCTTATCCATGAAGTCTTAACGTTATCTTCTCTTTTGTTTTTATTATCTAAAGGTCAATCGAGTTATGATAATGAAAAAATATTCATTTCCAAAGATTGATGATATGTTTGATAAGATGAAAGGGCCAAAGTGTTTTTTAAATATTCAATTTTGATTTGGTAACAATCATTTGAAGATAAATGATGCTAAAATTGAAAAAACAAAATTTCAGAGTAGGTATGACCATTATGAGTACCTTATTATTCCATTTGGTCTGAGAAATGTTGTTTTTTGTTTCAGGGATTTGATGAAATTTTTTTTGAGAGTATATGGATCACATTGAGGTAGTCTTTTTGGATGAAATAATTTTATACTTAAATTCTGAGGAGGATCATGTGTATCACCCGATAATAGTTATAAATCTACAAAAAAATCATTAACTTTATGAAAATATTTCAAAATTGGATTTATGTATTCAGGAAGTGAAATTATTGGGAGATATGGTTTCTTATAAGGGTATATTACTTGACCCTTAGAAGGTGGAGGTTGTTATAACATGGGATCATCCTAAAAATTTATTATAGATTTAGAGAATCTTGGGTATATCAAGATATTACAACAGGTTGATAGAGGACTTATCAAAGTTAGATTCTCTGATGACTAATTTGAATCAGAAGGGGTCATATTTTCTTTGGATGATAAGTGTCAGAATTATTCTTTAGAGATAAAACTTCAATTGAATAATGTGTCAGAGTTGAATCTTATAGAATCTATGTAGGGAAATGTGGTGTTTTATGATGCATCAGGTTCATTGTTGGGCTACATTGTTAGGCATGAAGACCATGTAGTTTCTTATGTATCTTTTTATCATAGTCCACTTGACAAGAATTGTCCTACCCATGATTATGAATATGCAGCTAGGATGAATTCACATAATAGTAAGAAACAATACCTTTATAGAGAAATTTTTACCATTTTTTCAAACCACCATATATTGATCTATAACTCCTCTCAAAAATATTTGATCCTTAGCTAGTGGTGTTGGGTTGTGTACCAACATTCATTCGACTCTGACATTGCATATACCCTAGGTAAAGGTATTTTCATTGAAAATTAATTGAGATGGATACTTCCAACCCATGAAAGGAAGAAATCATCATAGGAGTGGATTTTGATGATTCTTTTTCCATAGTTTCATATTGTAGTTTCTAATATTGTTTATAAAGATTCCATATCTAGTGTTCTATTGATATATTTTCTTCTCGAGATGATTCATCATGATCAAGAGCTTGATGATGAATTCTATTTCATTATAGAGTATCTTTATGGTGGGGAGACCACTGCTCAGTTTTTATTCTAAAAATAGGGTGTTCTTTGTTATCAGAACCCTTATGTAGTTCCATTAGAGACAAGGAAGGATATAATGGGAGATCACCATATTTCTAAGTGGGCTATGAACCTAGAAACCACTAAAGTTCTATAAAACATAATGTGGTAGTCTTAGTGGCCATGTATGAGATATGGAATTGATGAGTTTTTTCACATTGTGATACATGCCATCTAAAGAAGGACATGTATTAGAATCGTTTTCATTTCCATTAGAAACTTTCATCCCCAAAATGGATGATAGTTGAAATCTCTATGGGCATTGTGGATGAGTTACATTTTTCCTAGAGAAAGGAAATTTATATATGGGTTGTGATCGATAGGATGACCATTTTGGCTTACATTATAACCATTTATGATACACCCAATGTTATGAAGTAAGAAAGTCATTATGTCAAATAGATTTTTCATATTCATGGAGTTCCATTTTATAATGTCTATGACAAGGATCCTTGATTTTCATATCACTTTTTGGGAGGCCTTTAGGAGGAACTAGGGATTAATATCCATTTGATTGTGACATATCATCTGTAGTAGGACGACCCCGAAGAAATAGGTATACAGGTTCTTTAATATATTCTTCTTGCTTTTGTTCTCAACTTTTCTGGGGCTTGGGAATATAACATGGTATTGGTTCAGTTTTATTATAACAATAGTTATCAGTCAGTGATCCGAATGGAAGCTTTTGATACCTTGTAGGGGAGGCCCTGTAAATCAATGTTTTGTTGGTCATAGATTGGTTAATGTTCCTTGGTTGGACCGTGTTTGGTGTTAGATATGACAATAAAGATTCAAATGATTCAGTAGATACCGTTGACAGTACAAAGTTGATATACTTATAATTTTTACATCCATCAAAGAACATTTGAGTTCTCATTTGGTGAACATGTGTTCATGAATGTTTCCCCATGGTTGGGTCATCGATGGAATGGGAGGCAAGGGAAACATTCTCCTCAATTTTTTTGGAACATTCAAGGTTGTTAAGCAGGTGGATAAAGTGAATTACTATCTAATAATTCCAAAGTACATGACTTCAATACATAATGTGTTCAATTTATCATAGAAAAGAATTTATCTCTTTAATTCTTCTCACATTTTGAGCATGATTAATTTGGATATTGGAAGATATTTTTCTTTGACTAAGCGTCCAGTCCGGACAGTTGACTCAGAGACCAACATACATATTGGGTGTACAATAACATTAATTTGTGTGCTATGTAATAATGGTTATGAATTTTATGAGAGGTGAGAATATGAGGCACTGATGAGAGATTAGAGGAATTGTCTATTTGGAATGGAAGATTCTTCAAAGGATTTCTGGGTATAGATTGTTTTTATGGTGGGGAGGTTGTAACACCTTGTTACTGAATTGACATGTACACTGTAAACCATGATGTGGGTTTTATTTTCCATTATTGGTATGGGGTGAGTTTATATTGGGAGGTTTCCTATAATGGTAATGTTTGGAACATGTTGGATATTTTAACACTAAACATGGAATTTTTAAAAACTGACATTATATTACACCGTGTAACTAGGTTACATGACATGTAACTATTGTCGGGTCGATGATGTGAAACATGCTTCACAATGTGATGGGTACATTCCATTATTTCCCTTTACATGATTTCATTTATTATCAAATCAGTTTTTAATCCATAATGATGGGGTATTCAATAGTTATGAATCAAAGGACATTAACAATGTGAATAGGGGTTACACGCCATGTAATAACCCAACATTAAAGGGTAATTACTGATTTGATGTCTCTTCATTGTTACAAAAATTAATACTTTCATAGTGTGTAACTCTATTACATGCCATTTAATGCCCCAAAAGTTTGTATAAAATGGAGGAAGTGCTCGGTTATTTCTTCCTTTTATGCTATCTAACTCCAATAATATCAACCCAAGGCCTTCCCAAGGAAATTTTGGGGTCTTCAAACTCTTCATGATTCGTTATTTCAGAATTCGATCATCAGTTCTTTGGTGGGAGATATTCATGTAAGTGTTCTATAATATTCTTCAAATATATATATATATATATATATCATATTTTGAGAATTTTTGGGATCATAATAATGTTAATGGATATATCCTATTTGATATTGGATCTCATTTCTAGGTTGGGTTTCAACATCATCTACTCATTTTTCCTCAGTGACGGGTGACGTTGTGACTATTGGGTTTTTGGAAAAGGTATGTGTTATGTACTAATAAGCCATATTGATTATTCCTAAATTTATTGATTTATTTAAATTATTGATATTGAATCATTTTCTCAAATTATCATTCAATTAATCTTATGAGACCAAATTCTATAGAATTGGGAGATTTTAAATGGGTTTGGATCAATAATATAAAAATCCCCCAATTCTATTTTATTTGGTTGTGCTAATGGAAATTGGATTAATTAAATAGTTAAATTTAATTTATGGATTTGATATAAATATTTTTAATTATTTATTTGAATTAAAATATTGGAATGAACTTATAAATGGATACAATTGGTTCTAAATGGATTTCAAACTTGTGATGATGGATTAAAATTATTTGGCAGAAACACTGGGGTTTTATCTTTTGAAAGTGGCATTTTTTTATTAAAACCTATATTTTTTTAAATGGCACATTGGTAATATTTAAATGGAATAATAAGCATTATTTCATTTTAAGAAGTCTTAAAATAAGATACCCATCTTGTACGATAACATGCATGCCATATGTAGTTGGTGAGTTATTTGGACATGCTTTATTCTATTACAACGTTCTAAACCATAGACACGGAATTTCACATCAACAATGGGATGGTGACATGTTTCCTTGGGAAGTTCTAGGGGTTATGTGTATACACATTTTTATGTGATCAGTTAGAGGATGAGTAGTCATACTACTAGAAGTTAAATTCATTCATACTTGAGTGATGAGTGCGATTCTCATTTGTTTATTTATAAATGAGATATAAATGTTTTCAAATGTTGTAGAATTAATTTACATGCCTTTACTAAATTTAAATATATTTTATTGTGTCTTGTTTTATTTATTACAGTGTTTTATTAATAATCCATTACATGTTATTTAAAACTGATGATTTTAATTTATTTTCCACGATTTGGGATCATTAAACATGTATTGTTGAAATAGGATTTTTAATTTACAAAACCGGTTTAAATAAAAAATTGAATACAGGATAAATTATATAAGGAATCTGTTATGGAATCTTTTATGGTAACCTATTTGACTTTTTTGTGCACCCAAATGTTTCCTTCAGATGTTTGTAAACTTTATTTTTCCTGGTTCAAATAATGGGATGGGATCTCTTGAAGTTTGATCTTGTTATTGAGATATAGACTTGGTGAGCTATTTCTTTATCGACTATTGGGTTTTTCCTATTTTAAGTACACTGTTTTTAGTATTCTTGTATTTTTATCCATATTTTATTTCGGTACATTACTCATATTGGAGTTCCGTTGTTATAAATAATATCTTATCTCTTTTAGTTTTGCTATGTTTTGTAGAAAAAACATTCTCACTTTAATGATTTATGTTGCTAGGTGCTAGTCACCAACCCATGGGGACTAGGAACAACCTTCAAGCAATGTTAGATCTGGCTTGTATTTCGGGTTACCAGGGTACTCGGGTTAGTTCATGACATTAAAAACTTGAAAATTATACTTTTTTCACAATGATATGATAAAAAAAGGATTTCATCATTATCCAAACTGACCAATATATTATAGAATAGAATTTTTTTGTTGTCACCACCTACATGAAAAATTATTTTATTTATATCCTGATTATAATTGGAAAAAATATATTGTATACTAATAATTAAATAAAAATACATTTCTATATTTAAAAATATGATATTTTGAAACATTATTTATGTTACAACTATAAATGTGTTTAAAATTTTCAAGAAAATCTCATTAATTATTTCTCTGAGAAGTACAATGATTAGATATTTCATATAATTAAATGATCTTTGGGAGCAAAATTTACAACAACACTATGACTACAAAACATATTTTAAATGATAAATATTACAGAAACTAGAAATTGAAAATCAAAAGGAACAACTTAATTAAAATATAGATAATAATTAAAATATAATTTTATTATAGGTTATGAATTTGAATATGGTTGTTAAATAGGATATTATGGTAGTTATTTTTGTTATAAATGAGGTAAAATAACATATATTGAAATCCAAAATAAAGTTAATATTCGTTGGTTACTATGATTTCATTCTCTATGTTATATAGTTTCGTTTGGACATCATCCATCAGTGTTTTCTATATTCAAGAACCACTATTGTACACATGAATCTTTAATTCATCATAATAGGGGATAATTTGGTGTTAAATTGAATCTCATATTGAGAATTTTTATCTTTTCAATTAATTTAAGAAAATAATTTGAATAATTCTTATTCAATTACGGTTTTGTTTCAATAAAATGGATATTTCTTTCAAGTATATGTTTTCACATATATTCAATGATCACCCTTAATTTTTAATATACAAATTATTATAATTCATGTGATCATATAGCATTTAATTTATATATAATATATTTTACTTCCTTTTATTAAATTGAATTCATTTTCTTCGTAACCATAAATGTTCTATTTTTAAATGATTTTATATTTTAAAAATCAACCTACGAATGTTTTAATGATTCTCATCATTTGGGTGGTTGGTTTTGGTATCAATTTCTCTAGATTATGTTGTAATTCATGCGATACATTTTCAAATGTAATAATAAATCCAATCTTATTTCATGGTTTTATTGATGTTGTAATTTGAACTGTTCTTGTGGGACATGTATGTATTGTTAATAATTTTATGACTGGTGGAAACCATACAACAGTCGAATGGATTAGGTAATGCTTTACACCTCATGATACAATTGTGAAACAAATGTTGGCGATCTATCCAAAATGGAAATAATTTGTTATTCCTGATATGCTATTTGGAAAAAGGTTGTGAGGACTAGTCCACTTTAGGAAAAGGTAGAGACTTATGATATAGATTTTTTTCGTTTCTATGATTATTACATTAGAAAATACCATTTAAATATGATTATTCTTTTCTACATGGATCAATATTTATGTCTCAAGTTTCCCTCTATCATTACACAAGGACATATGGTTGATCGAATTGGATTAGTTGTTGTAATAATTTTATTATTTAACTTTTTATTCTTCATTGTTATCTATAGATGATATTTATTAGCCAATATTTTTCATTTCATTTCTTATGATATAGTTTATTGTGAATCATTTTCATTCTCTTTAGTTTTGGGTGTGACATGGTTAAATTTTTAAGACATTCATGTATTTATTTAACCCGTTGTTGGTCGTTAGTTATTTGTAGATTTTTTGGAGGAAAATGAGATTTTTGGCTTGGTAGTGGCTTGTGCATGGTTTGGTAAACCATGTGGATAAACCCAGGTAACCATGGTGTAGTTGTAGGCCTAATATAGAACCCATTTCATAGGTGCCACATGGTTTGGTAAACCATGTGACTGAAACCTGGTACCCATGTGGCAAGTGGTGGGTATGGATAGAAATTACCACACTATCTGTGCTTGGTAGGTGAAACTGTGTAGGTTTTCTGTGTGGTCAACCTTTTTTTGGCAGGGACTACTACACGGTTGGCACACTATTTGTTAATCCAAGCCTCAAAACAATGTGAGTTTCCCATTTCTAAAATTTAACGATTTTTCATGTTTTCCCCATTTAGTATTTTTACCCAAAATAATATACTCCACTCCAACTAAATTTTCTTGACCATAGGTGTCTTCTCCCCTCTAACCCATGACTCCCCCATCCTTTGGGAATTCCAAGTGGATTTCATCATTTCTTGGGTCAAAATAATCATGGTAACCATCGCCTCTCTTTACCCTTTCCATCTTCCTTGCATTTTCGATTTATTTCCTCTCCTACATTTGTCATGTCGACATAGGTTTTTAGATTCCCTTGATTTATGTTGGGGATTTTGTGTGTTTAGGGTTCTTATTTATAGAAAATATATTTTAAAACCCTCATGGTGTTATTATAATATTGCGTTGTTGATATGACAGATATTCGAGGTAGGTTTCTCAGAAATTGACCATTATAATTTACAAAATCATTGATTTCATGATTTTCACCCCTTTCATATTTGATAAATATTGTTTTGTCTTATTTGAATTTATTTGTTAGTCCGAAAAATGAGGTTTTAAGCCTTATTGTTGGACGAATTGAATTCAACTGCTAAATATTTCACATAAAATTTTTATTGAAATGGAAAGAAGGATTTTACATTTGATTTGTGACATCTAAAGCAAGGTTAAGCCTTCTGAATATATTTTTAATGCAGGAAATGATGTTTTGGGTTCCTCATATGTGTTAAAAAGTGGTTTTAGTTTTAATGGAAATCTATATTGGCGTTAATTGTATTTTGGAATGTGTTTCCAGATAATGGCCTCATTTCCATCTATATAAAAATTGATTTTGATCGATAGAATGATATAAATTCTATAAACGAGTGTTGTAAATTATTTGGATATATAAAATTGATTGTATAGAACACTTTTATAATTGTGTATTTTGATCTTTGATAAATGTTTGTTTTGTAAAAAATATTCTAAAAGAACCATTTGGGAATTCTTGGTATATGATGAATGTTCTTATTATGAAAACCTCAAGTGGATAATTATTATTACTTGTTCATATTTAATAGATTGTATTTAATTATTGTGAAATCCTTGTTATCCAATATTTTAATTGGAGATCCTTGGTACTAACTCTTTAGGTTTTATTTATTCTATTGCATGGGAGTGATCCTTGGGGTGTCTTGTGGTGAGTCTTGTTGTCAAATTATTATTATATATGTATGCGATTGGATTCATGGTTAGAACTAGTTAGCTCACAACCATTACATATATGAGACATGGGAATGTGGCTTAGTGAGAGAATATTTTGAGAACAATTTCCACTCTGGGAATATTATGCACTAGCAGGTGGCTCATAATCAGTGGATATATTTGGTTTATTGTTATGGGGTTTACCCCTCTATTTGTCTATGTTATGGTGGATGGGATTGTTATGGAATTTTTTATTTAATATGGTTCTATAGAAGAATCTCATATGTTAGTATGTTCAGGATTATTCATGATCTACCATGTTCACCCAGGTTTATTAGCACATAGCTACACGTATTGATGAATGTGATAATTAGTTACACTTGTGTGTTCATATCTATTGAAATTATTATATAATGATTATACATCTCTCTTTTGTGGTGTTTTTATTTGAAATTAATGTGTTTTATTCTAAAGTATTATTTAAAATGATTCTAATGTAAATGTTTATTATAATATGTTATGACATTTGAAAAACAATGTATTATTTTCTCCTTGAAATGTTAATGTATCACTATTAGTAAAGAGGATAGTTTGTAATTGATGTAGGGAAATGGATCATATGTTGTTTTCATGTAACATTTGTTTAAAATATTACTATTAAATTTATTTTATTACAGTATTGATGATGATGTTTTTTTAATTAATGTATTTTAATTGGGAACATATTTTTCCAGATATACCTATAGAGTTATAATACTAACGCTTGTAGTTTGTTCTTATTTTTCTACTTTCGCACAGGTTTAATCCTAAGTTCGATCGCCTTGTGAAATGGCTAATAATTTGGTTAGAAAGTGACATTTAGGGTCACATGGAGATTTGTGGTCATCAGGTGTTGTTAGTTTTGTTGTTTAGTTTATGTACATCGAATTTTGTATAAAATATCTTCAGTTTGGTTATTGTTTATCCATTGGGTAATTTTGTTCATCATTTAGCTATTCCGTTTGTTTATTTATTTATGGGTGAAATCATTCCATTTAGTCACACTATTTATTATCGGAACTATTTTCCATCACTAGGGGATCAAGAATGCCCTTTGGGCCATGTAACATACTATATTGTGTATGTAGTTCATGGTCTAACATGGTTGGTACATGAAAAATGGAATCAGAACAGGTCAACTCTATAGAGGGGATTTTTTCTAAGAAATAATTCTTACATATGGATGTCAAGATAGATAGGTTATTAATTTCAGGACTCGAGAGGTAGAAATTGGAAGGAATTCATGAAACCTTATTTGTCTTGATCTTCAAGTTTCCACAGAATGTCTGGTATTGTTTGTTTCTTAGTTCCAAGTTGAATGTTTGGTGCTTGGGATTCAAAAAGGTTGTCTAGCTAGCAGTATTTGTTAGCTCGTAGGGCATTCAAATCCATGTAGAGATAAGGGAATCATTTTAGAAGGATCTTTTTTGTAGTGGTGTGTTTTTTATATATCTTAGAACCACTGAACAAATCAGCCATCAATAATAGTTTCGGTTGTGAGTCCCTTTGAGTCATCATTAAATCCAAATTTTTATTTTGAAAAAAAATTGTGTTGGATATGTCATAATGATTTTTATTAGTAATGGTTAGATTTTGGAAATTGGAAATATTATATTTATAATTAACCTTGTGAAGGACCTTATAAATTTTTTTTAAAAATGACCTCTTTGGGGTAGAAATTTAAATGATTTAATTAAATATAAATTTTAAAATAAAATAATTGTGTATATGGATAATGATTGTTTAAATGTGGATGTTTTTTTGTAAATGGTTTTAAATGAAAAGGATTGGGTATTTAATCACATGGATTTTGGTGGAGTGAGATTTATTGAATTGTTGGAAAATATTTTCAATGAAATGAAAATTGTTTTTATGGAAATATAGGTAATAAAATTTTAATTCATGAAAATTTGGTGCGAAGTGTGAAACATGAATGTGGTTTTGACTCAGTTTTTAGTGAGCCATTGATAGGTTTCATGAATTTTTAAATGTGTTGGAGTATTTTTTTTGTAAATTTTAGATGTTTTTAATCGTAGTGTTCTTATTGGTTCACACAAGAATGGAGGTTTATGGAAATTTGTATGGATACCATGTATAACATGGTGTATGGGTTCCAAGGATAGCATAAAAACATTCATGTGAGTCAGAATCTAATGAATACTAATGGAGAGTGTTCAGCACATGAAATTATTCCTAAATTAACATTGTTTTCAAAACATTTTAAATCTATTAATGGTGCATTAGTTTTCTATGTTAATTATTTGACACCTATGTAGTATTGGTTCATCAGTATCATTTTTAATGGGTTGTCCTTTAATTAGTTCTTGTATATTTTCTCTACAAATTTCCCCCATGGAGTTTCTTAGGGTGATCATAGTGTGGCTACAGGTGATTCCCCATTAGTAGGATTTCAAGTTGGTCAACTTTTGTATTTCATTCATGATGTCTTATGACAAATACTCTTCACTATTGTGTCAAATGGATCCTCTTGAAGTGGAAGAGTGGATATGATAGACTGAATGGAACTTTGTCCTCATTAAGTTGCACAGTTTGTTAAAGGTTGAGTTTGAATGTTTCATTCCGGAAGGTTCACTGTAGAAGTGGAAAAATTCTATATCTCAGAATAAGAATCCTGAGGATCATACTTGGGAGATCATCAAGGGATATTTCTTCCATCGGTATATGTATAATAAATAATTTTTCATAAAGGGAATGTTATTATGATGTTTTTTGTAGGGTGACGGATCCATGTTGGAGAATATCCAACTTGTTGGGGGACCTAATTCCTTAAATTCTATAGAACATTGTGAGTGATCCCATGGTGGCTTGATGTTTAGTGTTTGGGATTCACAATGATCTGTAGATGAAGGTGTCATAGTTCAATATATAATTGTTTTCAGATGTTTTGAGTCAAGATGTTCTTGTTGAATAACAGATGGTGGAGGTTCATGAGGTATTTGTACCACCTCCCATCCTAGGATATAGTTTTTGAAATTATGATAATGTTAGGAAAATGTGGTTAAATATTGATGTAGTGGGTCATTGGTTAAATAGGCCTCAAGATATTTCATCACTCTATTCTAGAAAATATATCATAGTGTTTAATAATTGTGTCATGATGGGTCACATCAAGTTGCCATCCCTTCTATTCCAGAGCCCGTCCATGCTTGTGCACACTTGGGTCTGTTGTAGTAGTTTTTTCTATGAGCAGCCTAAATGAGTCATAGAGCCAACCCTGAGAGGTGATGTATTGTTGGGAACATTTTTAATTATTCCACATTATATATGTCCTCCATTATAGGGTTTATTTTGTTTCGATGAATGTTATGGTGGAGTTTTGGTGTTTGAAATGTAAGGTAATGTTTCTGGTCATTTAATGAACTCATGTTTTCAATAGAAGTGTGGTACATTTATGGAATTCAGATTCATCTTTTAATCTAATGGGTCAATTCATGTTCCATGTTGGAATATTAGTTCCTGAATATGATTCACATAATTACTAAAACATTTGGGATTTATCCCTTGGTCTCTAAGTGAATCATATCATGTAGTTTGGAGACCACTGGGGGTGCAGGGAGTGTTGGCTCAGTTCTTTTCCCCACCATTTGAGAGTTTGAGGTTTAAATTCCCTTTTTTATGTCTAAATATTTCTTGTTGGTAGGATTATGTGGAAGGGTATTACATTCATTATGTGATAAAGTCCCGGTTTTGGCTTGTATGTATTCCTTGATTTGTCGGTGTTATTTAGATTTTAACGGTGGGGAGACCCATCATTGGTCCCGATGATATTTTTCTTAAAACATTGTAGGGTTATAATTTTCTGTAATGGGTTGGGGGATTCCATTCTGACCAATATTAAGTTCATTGGGTTTTGTTTTTACTCTTTGGTTTGGGTGAGCATTTGGATTCATGGGAGAAATCTCAATGGTCATGTTCTCGGCATGGTTGTGGATGTGGTGGCTTGATCTTTCATGTTGTTTCTCAGAAATTGGTTTTGGTTATTTGTTCCATTTTGTGAAAGTGGAATAATTTTTTTTCTAGATGATTAAATTTATTTATTTTAGGATATTGGATAGTGTGGTTATGGAATCCCTAGTAATTGATTAATCAACTATAAAATGTAATAGACATCATTGGGAGTAAATCATAAATGGTTGGGAGAATTTTCACAACGTGTTTTTCGTTTCCAATCATAAGTCCATATTCATTAGGAATCTAAATAATTACCTCGATTTTCATGTGTGAACGGGGTAAAATTTTGTTTAATTTTACTTTCTACTATTTACACCATGTGTGGTCATATGTTTTTTTGGTGTTTTTGGACAAAATATGCGATTTTTTGCTTAGTCGTGGCCTACGGAGTATTCATACAAGGTTTGAAAGTCATGTGGCCAATCCTAGGTAACCATGCTTAATGTGTATAACTTAGAGATACCCTATCTCATGGGAGGTGTATGATTTTGTAAACCATGCCGTCATACTAAGATACATGTGCAACAGATGGTGGGTTTAGGTAGAATATATAGCACTATATGAACACATTATATAGAACTGTGTGGGTTAGTCTTGCGGTCGATCATTTCATGAGCTGTGGAAACCTCATTATTAGAATAATATTTTTTAAACATTGCTACTAGAACCTGTGAGTTTCTTGGATCAACCATATCTTTATTTTTCATGTTTTCCCGAAAATAATTTTAACCCCAAACACACTCTTCCTCCCCCACTATGTTACTTTGACACTAAGTGGACTCTCCCCTCGTCCTCACACCTCACACCTCTTTATAGGGTGATTAAAAGTATATTTATTCAAGGATTACTGATATATCAGTAATGTATCCCTTTCATCTCATCTCCCTCTACCCATTACTTCATTTTAACTTGATTTTCTCTCCTCCTATGGTTATTTCGAAGTAGAGTTTTTATTTCCCATGATTTATCTTCGGGGTTTTCTATTTTTAGGGTTTCTCTTAATAGATAATGGTTCCTATAATCCTCATGTAGTTATTTAGTGTGTGCCTTGTTGGTGATCCATGGATTCGCGGTAGGTTTCTCATCCACCTAAATTCATAATTTAGGAATTCATGAAATCATTATTTTTTTACCTTCCATATCTGATACATGTTGTTTTTTGAACAATGGATTAATTGATTGGTGTGAAAATTAGTGGTTTATTACTTATGGTGTGATAAACATTTTTTCTTTTATAAATATTGCTCACCAAATATTTGATGAACTTTTCAGTTGGATAATGAATTTGTTTTGTGAGATCTATTATGTGTTTAAACTTTTAAAATATATTTTTAATATTAACAATAATGTTATTGTTTACTCTTATGGGCTTCCTAGGTTTTTTTTGTTTTAAAAGAATTATATAATTGGCATTAAATATAGTTTGGCGTGTTTTTCTTGATAATGGATCGATTGGTATCTTTATAAAAATGTATTTTCCTTGAATGTGTTATGTTAATGTTTCAATGGAGTTTTGTAAGTGATTTGGAAGTTGAAAATTTTGCGTTTTCACCGCTTTTGAATGGTGGATTTAGATCATTGATAAATGTTGGTTTTGTGGAAAAAATGATTAAAGGCCATTTTGGATTTTTTTTAAATGGTGAAAGAATTCATTTTGAGAAACTACATTGGATGATTCTCATGACTTTTTCATATTTAAGGGATGGTATTTCCTCATTGTGCAATCCTTGTTTTCCATTAATGTAATTGGAGATCCTCAGTATAGACTCCCTGATTTATAATTGTTCTATGGGATAATAGCGATCCATGGGTTGGATCAGAGTGAGACATGTTTTTAAATTAGATTTATATATGCATGTGATTGGATTCTCTATTTGAATTGGCTGGATCACCCCCTTTACATACATGAGACATGAGAACATAGCAGAGTGAGGAAATATTTCGAGATCGATTGTTTCATTGGCTAGATTAGGTACTTGCTATTGACCCATAGTAGGTGGATATATTTGGTTTATTTCTATGGGGGTTTCCCCTCAGTCATTTCCATGTTATGGTGGTTGTCATTGTTATGAATTTTTTGAATTTATCTTGTGAGGATTTCCTCCGGGGATGAGTCTCATGAATTAGTGTGTTTTGGATTATTCATGATATCCTTAGTTCAACCATGTCTATTAGCACAAACATTCTTGAAGTGATGAATTTAAAAATTGGTTATACTTTACCATTTATTCTCACTTCCATTATTTTTTAATTATTATAGAACATTTATATGTGTTGTTTTCCATGGAATGTAATTAATTTTCTATAATGGTTTGTGAAAAATGGTTCTAAAGTTAATTTTTTTAATACACTATTGATCCGTCTGAAAATTATTTTTTACTTCCACTATCACAACCAATCCTAGAGATACCTATATTGTGACTTCCCCAATACCACATCTATTAGTTTGGAGGAATTTTACTAGCACTGAGTAGGCATATCCGACAAATTGGAAGCATTATCCTAGAATTCCTATTCTCACACACACATATCCAAGATGAAAATTGTAAAATTTTAAAACGTGAAGTAATCAATGTATGAAAACCACTATACCCCACAAACAGAGTACAAAAATGAATTTAATGGAAGGTAAACATTGGAAAAAAAATCCCACCAATATTAATTAGTCTACAACCACATGTCCAACATGTAATGTAAGAGGTACTAGAATAGTTTTCGGAAAAGATGTCGGAACACACATCGGCATATCTGGTCCCACAAAGAACTGCCTCGTCTGGGTCTGCATGAGACTACATCGAAAACTATATCTATTGCACATGATATGACATGTAAAGGTAAATATCATGCATGTATGAGTAAAACAATACTTATTAGGGCACCCCAAAACTAAAAAAATGAATACTAGAAACGAAATACGGCAAAGGAAATACCATGAAGGAATAACACCAAGGAATACCAAAAGGAAATACCACGATGGAATACCAAAAAGAAAATACCTCAAAGGATGAGCATGAAGGAATACCAAAAAGTAAATACCACGAATGAATATCATAAGGGATATAACATAAAAGAATACCACAAATGAAATCCATAATGGAATACCACAAAGTAATTCATACTCACCTCCATCCATATATATGTTTACAAAAAATATATCAAGATCATCCTGATATAATCAAACCAATAATACACTGAGTCTCAACAAGATGCATAGTCCCTATAATACACATAGTCCCCATATGATACATGACCTCTATAAGACACACAAATTATATAAGACCCACATAATCAATATGACACCCAATCTCTAGGTCAAAGACAACCATAGAAATCTTTGTTCCATGTCCACTAATTCTTGGAGAAAAAACATCAGAAGCCATTATTTCATATCATCAATCACATAAAAACCCACTACGGATACCTATAAATGAATGGCTCTTCATAAGGGTACTGAAAAGTTAGACAACTAATCAAACAAACATACCACTTGAATATTAGGACCATTTTAATCTTCAAAAGGGGGTAGGCCACAAGGCCTATGGAACAACTATATGACCATTCAACTGAACTCCATGGTAAACCAACCGATATAACCCTCCCTACAGTCGACTGCAATGAGAAAACTCGTGCTTCTATGAAGCTCAATTGTCCACCAGCTGCCATGATCACGTGGTAGCTCTGTCGACTATGGATGTCGGTCGACTTCCATATTCAAAAGTGGCCCAGTCTGACCACCACAGTTATGACCTGACCTCTTCATTCATCACTAGTCCAATCCCAAATCCTCTAGGCCTAGATAATTTCACCTTGTCTTGTCCCAATCCACATGGGAATTCCCACCTCCTATATCCTAGTCAAAATGTTCACCAGTCTTATCCCACACAGTCTCAACCACAACTGCATCCCATGGAACATCCACATTCTGTTGTCCCTGCCTCTTCCCGCAGACACTGACCACATCATTGGCCCATCATCACCACACACAGCCTCACTCCACACCCCATACAGTTCACCATTTCTATCTACATACACTACCACAACTGCCACATCTAGTCGCCACGTTGCATCTTGCCACATAGTTGGACCAACACACACGACTTGTGCTAGTGGTCCCTTCCATGGACCACTGATCCCCATTCAATTTTCATATTTTTGAAGTTGCAACATATCTCTAATTCATGGGACTGGATCTACATAGATCCAACCATTTTTTTATTTTTCCTACATTTTGATGGTCCAATTTCATTAGGAGCCTCCCGACAAGTTGAATCATAGCCATGAGGTTCAAATGGATAGGAAAACCAACAATTGGAGAGAGAAAAGAATGATTAACCCTCTGTGGAATTTATCTCATACATTTTTCATTTTATCCTCAATCCATTCCCATTAGAATGATCAACAAAGAAGAATTTCAAAAAATATCTTGTTAATAAACTGCACAATTATCAACAATCCTCCAACGATCGATCCACCAATCAATATGTCTATGGATTGACAAGAAATTATCATGAAAATAATGAAGGCTGGAATCACAATGAAATAACCAACCTAATTGGGATATGTATCATTTGCTATAGAGGATTTATTGCCATTAGTTTTCCATCATGATTGATATTTGACCCCAGGGAATGTCGTCGCAGCCGAGATAATTCTCTAAGGATTCTCTCCAAATCGCCCCAAAAATTTCTATGTTTTTAGCCTTACCATGGGTCCCTTCTTATATCTTCATTTTAAATAAACAATGTCTCTACATCAACATAACATTAAATTAAAATAATCTCATAATTTATTTTATTCATTAGAATATCCAAATCTCTTTTTCGTAGCTGACCCACACCATCAAATGTTAAGAATCAACTTGGGAGAACACCACCATAAAAAACTAATTGTTCATCTCATATTTCCAATCAATGAAACCATCATGATTTATTAGGATTTATTTAATTATTTCATTTACGATTTCATTCATTGTGACATTTTCTTCCTATGACCTATGCCGACTAATGTTAGGTCACACCTACTGTATAGACTCCATTCTAAGATCAATAGTACCCTCAAGTTTTCGATCTAGTCACCCATTTAAATGATATTACAATTTTTTTGTAAATCTACTTGTGTGTGCTACTAGAAACATAATAATATTTTAAAAACATTTCTATGAACATCGGGCCATAGAATTTCATGCCACCTCATCACAGGGTCTAAGATTTTTTTCAAATTATTTCTTAAAATAGAGTAAAGAATGTAGAATTCATTATATTCTCTCCATATTATATTTCAACATTCATGAGAATCCAAAAGTGAGGGATAGTCAAAAAATGTCATAACTGAGCACAAATTTGAGACTCTATCTCCCATTTTCCCTCATTTAGATCCTTGTTCTTCCCCCAAACACATACTAGGGAAATATACCATCCATGAAGGATTATATCTTGTCGATCCTCGATCTCTATTGAGTACTCAACAAAATTCTCCACAACATCAATGTCTGGATTTCCCTAGTCAATGATGTGTGATGGTTCATGCACATACCTCCTCAGATGTGACATGTTGAGGACATCATGTACTGTATCTCACTATAAAGGTAGATCCAATAATTACACCACCACTGCAACTCTTAATATTATCATTTAAGGATTGATGAACCTTGAAGATAGCTAGACTCCATGACCAAATATCCATAATCTGAATCGAGACAAGACTTGAAGGAACACATGGTCTTCATCATGAAAACAAATGGATTCTATTTTCTATCAACATAAAACATTTTCATGGATCTATGCAGTGTTAATCTAGTCCTATATAATCTACACCTTCACTGTAGTTTCCTACACCAAATATGGGCCCATGAGTGCTGACTCTCTTGGGTCTATCTAGCAATATCATGACCTGTAGGGTCACCTGTACGAGGAATCATATAGATCCATACTGATGGTGGAATGGTAGTTGTTTTTGTATGGAAATTTCTACTAGGGGTAGGTGATCCTCCAATATTTGTACAATATCTGGCATGAAAGATTATAGCATGTCCTACAGAACATGTATAGTCTGCTCTATCTAGCCATACATTTGTGTGTGCATCATTGTGCTCATGTGTAACTGAGTCCTAAATTCCTCTAGCATCCCCTTTCACAACCTGGGTTTAAATAGATCCTCATTATCATAGACTATTGTCAATGGAGCACCATGGAGTCGATATATCCCTCTCACGTAGATGCTTCCTAATCTATCAATTAAACTCCTGACCCAAATAGATAAGAATGGTTCGACATTGTGTGTTAGTCAACAATGACCCAAATGGTATACTGTCACGTATATATACACAATATAACTTTCCCAATTTACATCGATATCAAATCCCACATACATTCTGTCACCTAAATGGGTTGAGTCAAACCCACTGGAATGTGGTGCTTGGCCTTCACCTGCTGACATGTTATTTTTTAAGAAACAAACTGTATGACTCCCTTCATTATCCTTGGACAGAAAAACTAACATTGCATTCACTATTACATCTTCACCAAAACTGGATGTTCTTCCAATGGGTATGTATGGATCTCTATCGAATCCTCCTCCCTAACTTCATTGGTACTACTATGCACCCTCGAAAAATAATGACAAGATTTCCACCTTTCGAATATCCATGAGGGGCAGACGTTGTGGACATATGAGCACGTAAAGTCTCATATATGTTAACCGAAATTTTTATAGAATTGATTATATATAATTGTTGAGGTGTAACAAACAAATAATGGAGGTAATATTCTCTATCCACATACACAAAGGATATCATTAATCAGGCCAACTACTCTGATTCTTCTTTCATAAATAGAGAACTATATCTCTTACTTGGATAATCTTCAACTACGTTCCCCTCCCCAAGAGTATAGACAATATAAATGTAAATGTTCTAATGAAAATATCTCCATCACCCATGCCTCATGTTTAGATCCTTATAATAGGAGATATACATAGGACTCTTGTGTTCAATGTAAACGATAAACCACTAACCAATCAGGTAGTGTCACGATATCTTCAATGTGAAAAATAACACAGCTAACTCAAAATTAGGGGTCTCATAGTTTCGATCATGTGTTCTCAACTATAATAAACCATAGGAAATAACTTATTTCCTCTAGTTTATGATACTAAAATGATATATCCATGATGCATCACATAATGCTACATACTTTAAACACTCCTATAGAATTCTCAACATGGGTGTGATCATGAATATCATCCTCAACTACTTAAAACACTCTTGGTAGTTTACCATCCATAAAAATTTCTATCCATTTGTTTCAATGATTCCAACGTATATTCCACTAGAGAGAATTCAGTTACAAACCTCTAATTGTATCCAGTAAAACCAAGGAATCTTTTCACCTCAGTAATACACTTGGGTTTCTCCCAAGAAAGTGTCACCTTTATCTGCATTGGATCCACTATATCTATAGCCTCTAAAACGGAATGACCGCGGAAATGGACCTCCTGAATCAGGAACTAAAAAATAGAGAGCTTCATGTAATGTTGGTGCTCTCGAAGTGTGTCCAGACCATCTTCACGTGTCTTGTGTATTCCTCTTTGAATACCGAGAAGTCTAGGATGTCATCGGAGAAGACCCCCATGAACTGGTCTATGTAAGATGAAAGATCTTATTCATGAGTTCCGTGAAAACAAATGGGGCATTCATCTTTCTAGAAAACATCACTGTGCATTAATTGTGACCTTAATAACATCTTAATAACTTCTTTGTTACATCCTAATCATGAAATCATAGATGGTGATATCTAGGGCTAAGGTCAATCTTTAAGAACCACCATGCCCTGTTCAACTAATCATAGATGTCATAAATTTTTATTAGTCTATACATATTCTTCATGTTACCCTTGATCAGGTTCAATATTCCCACACAAAACACAATAATCTTGTCTTCTGTCTTGGAAAACAAACCCAGGGCTGCCCTAGGTGAAACACTTGTCCTTATGAATCCCTTCCTATGTATGTACTCCAACTTCACACATATCTCACAATCCTCTTGGGGGTCCATTTAATATGAATGTGTAGATAATGGAACAATTCCGTGTTATAGATAAATTGATAATTCTACCTCCCCATTGGAAGGTAATACTGGAACGTCCAAAGGAATGATGTACTTATACTCTTCCACCGTAGTTTGAAACATTGGACTCAATTCATCTACTACACTGAGTGTCAGGATAGCAAACTGATAAGTGATCGGCTGAACGATCCTATGTGTTAGTACATCCTACACTTCCTTGTTTTTCTTTTTAAAATTAATGGAACACCGGGTCCCATTGTTGTAGACACCTTACACGGTACTTAAAATAATAATATGATCTAGAACATTGGATAAATAGTCCATACTAAGACTAATGTCATATGGCCTCAACACAATTACCAACAGATCCCAATAGAATATCTATCCTCCAAGAGTATGGTCACACTATCGACACTAGTTTTTGATCATATAATATCCTCTCTTAGGATTATTTAAGCATTAGGGTTGATTCAACTGTTCCTTTGGAATCATTGTGTATCGAACAAGGTATGTGGAAAGAAAAGAGTGACCATCAAATGTGTCCATAAATATGATATACAAGGTGGAAAATACTCATATCAAACCTATAGACATCTCTGAGTCCTTGGGGTCATATGCCTCCATCGTATATAGCTTGACTTGTCTAGATACACTAGCTTCTCTAGATAGTGGTGGACAACCTAATGGTGGTTGTAGTAATAGATCAATCCTCGGACCACCTCCTTTCCAAACAGCTCCCCTACCACATCGTCCACATTGTGTAACTCCCTTATCATATCTTCACATCTACATAGGTGGCCCCTATATTGTCTCCTGATTGGTTATATGATGGGTCGAGAAATGTCAGGCCAGAAGTCCCTAAGCACCGCACAAGTAACATAGTGTGTCCCTCAGGTGACACAAACTGCCGTAGGAGCCCCACAATAAGGGTCCTATGTCTTGGGATCATATCCCAAAGGATATGACCTAATTGGGTTCAAACGACTGCTATCAGCTACCTGCTGCCAATATATCAACAACATGGTTCCCACTAGTAGCTCCCACTACTGGTTATTGATCCTCTAGAATGCGATCCACCAGTATGGCTCACTCAATTACCCCATCAAAATTAGGAAATATAACTGATATCCTGGATTCACTGATCTCAATTCAATAGCCCTACTAAAAGGAAAAATCCCTAAAGAACAAATTTGATAACATATCACTAGATTAGCCTGAATGAATTACAAATCTTGAAAAATACTATGCCACAGTCAGACTACCCTACTACAGATCCAAACTCTCTTGAATGCTCACTGAACACACCATGTCCAGAAAGATCTTATATTTGAAGTGTTTCTAGATGTATGTTCAAGGGATAATTGCCTAATCACGTGTTTGGGTCACTATGATCCACCATCTCCCCATAGATCCTTATAAAGTACTCATGGAAAGGATTTCCATCAGGTCGGATGGCTTCCACACAAGGACAAAGACACAGGTAACAGAATCCAACAAATATATAGCTACCTAGGTGTCTAGCTCAACTGAAAATATGGGATGTAGCTAACTGTGAATCTCAAGCAATTATCTCAGTCTGATTACAACCCTGTCTAGTAGTGCAAGTTGTAGTTGATGCTTCACGCGTATAGGTATAGATGGTAAACCATCCTTAGGTCCTATATCTGGTACATACTCCTATACTGATTCTTTATCTCTAGGTGGATCATCTTTCTGACCACCTAATGAAATCTTACCATCCTATCAATGTTGGGGAATCCTTTAATAAAACATGATGAACCATAGTCAATAGATAATATCTAGAGAGGTGACACATGAATTACATGGAAAACACTATCAATTTCAATATGATTCATGTTCCATTATTTTACCTGAAACGAGGGTCATCATCTTTCAAATCTGAATGTAGGTTCCCATAGTCCTGGTGTATAGAAACATTGACCACCACACCTACATTGGATTCCCTTGACTAAATTTTAAACTTGAATCACATAACAATATTTCTTCAATCCATCCCATAGACTATCGGTCCAAATGTAGAACTAACCTCCTCTGATACCACTATATCATGACCCATACCAGAGGGGCCCATGATGGGACTTACCCAAGCTCACCTCCTATAGGCTTAGGGGTGGTAAACTACACTGAGTAGGGATATCCCAAAAAATGGGAGGCAGTATCCTGAAGTACCTATATGAACACACACATCTCCAAGCCTAAACTACTGAAATTTAAAAACACTATGTAAAAATTGTTCTGAAAAAATCCCCCATGGCCACATTGCAGCATTTTTGAGTTGGATGTGTTTGTTAAAAAAGAAGGATTCCAGGATGAATTGTTGATTTCCAGATATGTCATTGAAAATCCATGTTTATAATGAACCATGAGAATGGGATTAACGATATGGAGGCAGTACAAAAGAATAGATACACGGTGGTGCTGTTTTCTAGTGTCTTCAAAATCATTGGGATCCAAAATTTTGAGTTTGTACAAGTTTTCACTAAATTTGATTTTCTTGAATATCTCAAAAAAATATGGTAAAGGCTTGAGATTCGCAAAGATATAATTTTCCATGTGTGTTTCGTAACGATGTGAATTTTTTTGATGGCGATCTTCGTGATTACGTCAAATCTTCATGAAATTTGTTTTTCATGAAGGCCATATAGAAATATGGAAAATGTAAAAATTTCCTGAAGTCTGGGATATCAGAGAGTGTTGTTAGAGAAGAGGAGAATGTTTTTGATAGTGATCTTCAGGATTACGTCAAAACATTGTGAATGTGGATTTTGATGAAGGCCTTATAATAATATCTCTCAGGAAAGAGTTTTGTGAAGAATTGAAGTTCGCGATGTTGTGAATTTTTCTAGCTTTGCTCTCTATGAAAATGGGATCATAAAAAAGGAAACAGAGTTGCTTTTAGAAATGATGATTTCATGGAAATAAGGATTAGTGGAAAAGTCTATAAATAGGACTCTCCCTGCTCATTATGGAGTGAAAACAAGACTGAATGAAAATATAAAGCATGTAAATTCTCGATGTCATTCTAAAAGGTCGTTTGAGAAAAAATTCATGAAGGCTCAAAGCAAACTAAATGTTATGAGCATTGAGAAATAGAATTTCTTCTTGATGTAAAAGTGATTTTTGGAACAATACAACTAAATCAATAGCGATAAAAAATCCAATAGACTATTCTATGTTTTTTTTGAAGTACATGTGTTTTGTGAAGACTATTTGATCTTCTCAAAGGGTCTTCACGAAGTGCCCTGTCCAGGAGATTTTCGAAAGAGGGTTTTTTCAGAAGGTATTGGGAATCACGAAGGATGCGTAGAAGGCATTTCCCAGTGAATTCGTAGCAATGTCATATTCATCTGTGGATGAAAGTGGAACTTCAATAGAGCATATATCTATAACTGAGGAAGTATTAATTATTTATAATTAAGGGACCTACAAGTCCCCAAACTGTGAGTGTATTCTTTCCAAAGATGTGAGCATAGGAAGAGGGAGAATATTATCCATTATATTGACAGTTATCCATAGAGTGGAATAGGGAGTGACCTTTTGGAAATTAGTGATCTAATTATAAACATTGTAAAGGATGTGAGCCTATTTTTAGTAGTGATCTACCTCAAACATTATTGCCAGCTAGAATTTGTGTATTTTGTAGAGCGGAACATCACCATTGTATTCTCCTTTGATATATCCCAGTGAGGGTGAAAAAATTAAAAATCTCAGTGTCTTCCTTCTTTATTCCTTTAATTGCATCAAAATTATCATCATCAAATAATGAAGATAAAAAGTGATCATCATAAACACAAAAGTGAAAAAATGGCCCTCATGATAAATAGGTCACGATCAAGTGGGGTAAGAAGAATTTAGAAAAAAAAATATCTATACCATAATTCACCCACTCTCAGGTTATATATGACCCCATTGGTCTAAACAATTAGTGTCATAGGGAAGGTTTCTTTTTTCATATTTATTTTCTCAGACTTGATTAAATCAATTTTTGTGGTCAATGATTCGTTCTTCTCTTATCTTAGTTATTCATGTAAACATAATAACATTAAAAAGAAGTAGATGTCTTGTGAAATTCCCCTATGTGGAAATGACAATGTATAGAGTGTCATTCAGTTAATGGAATCCTGTATTGAATAGAATAATGGATTGGATGAACCATTTGGTGAAAATACATACTCATTCAATGTTGATGGAGGAATGAGTCGAGAAGCAGATATTCCAACTGATTTTGGAACTAATAATGATGTATAAACTCCCAGAATGATATAATTAGATTTTGTGCATGAAATAAAGGAATTGGATCATAAGATGGGTGAAGAGATTTAATCTGATGACATCCAGATCTAAGCATTAAATTTGAGGTTAACAATGTAAGAGGATTAAATCAAAGCCTTATTGATGTGGCAACTAATCTGAAAGAGAAGAACAATTCTCAGGATGAATAACTAAAAAATTTGTTTATAAAGAGGGAAAATATCAAATAAGGTTTTTAAGGGAATGAATATGAACCGATATGATATTTAGAATCAATAAACCATAAATTATTACCATGAAACACATCTATCTAATGTAGTCTAGAAGAATCAAAGTCTCCAATAAGAGAATGCAACCATCTCCGATCCTGTTTCACAAGACATATTGATAATAAAGGTGAAATGTGATATGATAGATAATCTCACATTAGATCAAGAAGATGAGATGAGTAGTGGAAAAAATCTCACAAGATAACTCAATGCTCAAGATGAATCAAAGATAAAAAGATTATGCAGTAGCTGGAATAACAAGAGTTAGTCAAGAATTAAACAGAGAAATATAATTCCAAAGATATGCCCATGTCTAAGTATGCCTTACACTTACAATTTTATTATCCTTCAGTACGTAGTGATAAAATTAAATCCAAATACACTAATTCCGAGGAGAAACATGAAAGGATTTTATCATCCCAAAGGCCATCGATTTTGGGAAAATATATAATTGGATATAATGATCCCACTACAATGAGTGATAGGAAAATAACAATAATAATTGTCAGAGATAAGAAATAAATTGTACATGATGGAGATATAATAAAAAAGACTTTTTCAAAAAGTAATGATAGCATGTACTATTATTGTGGGATTCATGGTCATATATCATGCTTCTGTTCAGAGGCATAGGATTACATTTCAGCTTGTGAAAAAAGAAAATTTACTGAATCTGAGAATAATGTGTGTCGTGATAAATAAGAAAAAAGAGTCTCTCAAAGGAAACCATTCATTAGATGCTATTACTATGGAAGAATGGGACACACCATGAGTACGTCTCAGGAATCTCAGGAGCTCATTGTTAGAAGAATAACTGAAGATGCATCAACATCTATACATAGAAATGATGTATGCCTTTTTTCGAAAATGTTATATAGGTTCTAATTATGGGAATTTGTCAAGAAATTGTATCAATAAAAATGAAATATCATAAAAGGAACTTTAAAGGAGATTCTCAACTCTAGTGGTGCATGATAATTAATTCTGCAATAGAAGAAAAAGTGGTATGTTGATGAACATACATATGACATCATGAAAATTACAAGGAGATGAAAGAAAGATCTATCAATCATCGTCTCTATCAAACTCAAAACATCTCTCATGGGTAGAATGTGAACAATCCTCGATGATTAATGGGATATCTACTCCAACTGTGAGTATGAAGAATAGACATTTAGAGGAGGACTCACCACCAGTGGAAAATAGTGTGGTAACTATAGAATCTGATAAGAGGAAGATAAATATAGAATTTATTGAAAAATTCCCCTGTCATGTGCCACCGAGGGAAGTAGAGGAATGAGGAATATCCCTTCATTGTTTGAAGATGCAAGAGAATATTAAAATTAGAGAGATTCATACTCAGAGAAGGAATCAGGGGAAGTGGAATATTGGTCTTATCTCACTATGTATATAAACGCGGTAAACTAAGGAATCATATGTTTTAGGTTTAATGGGAGATATGATCCTAGGGAAAGTGGCATCAACATATGCATAACAGTGATGTGATGTGATCCAAAATGTCAACTAATTAAAATCTGTTACTAGATCTAAATAAGGAATCTGGAATAATTCCATGAAATGAGTTAATGTTATATGGATACATGAGAAATGTTGAAGTAATTGTTTGAAAAAGATAGTGATTATGTCATTAACTCTATCTCTTGTTTCCTACACCATGATTGACTCTATAGCCTTATAGGATTTCATGATGGATCATTACAAAATTCCACATGATAATATATGATGGAGGTGAAGGATGAGAATTTTGGGCCAAAACATTCTTCTCAACAACCAAAAGAGTATCACATCATAGGGGGAGATATTTATCTACCAATCAATATAAATATACTTAGGGGGAGTAAATGTGGATTTTTTTCATTAAAAATAAGCTATAAATGAGGAACAAGATGAAGTCATGTCTATATCTATGAAGAAGCAATGGTGTTGATATGAAATTGATAGGCAGAATCTCATTAGTGATCAGTCACCTCCACTTCAGAAAAGAAGAATTAGATCACTATAGAATGTATCCTTCCTTTCACAAGTAGATCCTAAATTTTTTTCTGATGTAGTTGTAGATGAATACTGGTATCATTCTAGTAATTAATAGTAAGTCTAGATTATGAATAATCAGGCGTGGGGGATTATTTCGAGGTGATCAGAAAAGAATTTCATTGGGACAAAATGGGTTTTTCGAAACAAGATGAATGAATATTTAATAGTGATTCGAAACAAATCATGACTACTGTGTATAGGATACTCCCAAATAGAGGGTATAGATGATGATGAGACATTTTAACTAGTTTCACGGCTGGAGACAATGAGATTATTCTTATCCATATCCCCGAAATAGAAGTTCAATGTGTTCCAGATAGATGTTAAATCTACATTCTTGATTGGGATTCCAGATAAAGATGTGCATATTGAGTAGCCAGAAGTTTTTTTCATTCCTAAAGATTTGAATAATGTGTGTCAGTTGAATAAAGTGCTATATGGACTGATAAAAGAACCAAGAGAATGGGACTCATGGATTGATCAATATTTGAAGAAGCATTATTTCTATCATGGTGGAGTTGATTACAATCTCAATTTAAACTGTGACAGTAATAAAAGGATGGTGGTGTCTGCTCATTTAGATGACATAATATATGTTGGATCAGATGAAGAAGCAGCTTGATGATATGGAAGATGAAATTTAGTCTTTGATCGGAATCCAGTTCAATTACTCATGTTCAGTAAATATCTACAAGAAACCCATACATCACTCAAAGAAAGATCACATTGAGATAAAGTATCACATTCTCTAGGAGAAGGTTTAGCAGTGAATCGCGATGTTTTATTATATGCCTACAAAACTAAAATTTTCATACATTCTAACAAATACATTACCCATGGAAGATTTTTAGAGGCATTGACAGGCTCTGTGAGTTCAGTCGACTCCCCAAACTTAATCATGTATGAATGTGGGACCCCCTTCCACCGTGGTATGATGTGTTTTCACTAATGTTCTCATATGTGTTCTCTACTCTCTTTTAGACCACAAAGGAGTGAACATTGGGTTCATTGACAAATGGATAGAAATAGTTCCTTAAGGGGGAGAAAATGTGGAAAATGTAGAAAGAAAATGTCTTAGTCAATGAAACAGGTAGAAGATTCTAGGTGAAGCATCGATATTTGGGGAGAGAAATATGGTAGAGGAGTATGTGTTTTAATTATGACAATGATGGAAGTGATCGATCAGTGAATAGATATCACGACAGTTAAGGATCCTGATAATAGATGAAGAGTGATGTTGGAATGGTGTTTTGAGGATTCCATCGATCAGTAATCGGTATCAGTATGGTATCAATGATTTGTGTCATAAATGAAATTATTCATTGATGAACATTTCTTTCCACTCTTTTTTCACGCTGAGCATTGATTAGGTTGGATTAGAGTTTGTGGCGAGTGTATATTTGGTCAGTATCTGAGTCACAAGAGTTGAATGGTTCAAGATGATGGAAGGAACATCAATGAGCAAACAATGTTTAGAAAATCATTTTGTGAAGAGTTTTCAACAAACCCAAAAGGGTAGATTTTTGGGTAAAAATCCATTAAGGTAATGTTGTAACATTTTTTAGTTGGTTTTAGTTTATTGACAAAGTAGGTTTTCAAGATTAAGTGTCGAGTTATAGAGATGTCATTGAAAATCCATGTTGAAAATGAACAATAAAGAAATAATTGAAGATCGGGAGGTAGTACATAAGAAAATATATAGGGTGGTGCTTTTTTACAGTGTTTTCTAATTGGTTGTGATCCAAAATTTGTTTTTTGTACGTGTCTTCTCTAAAGTGAATTTTCAATATGATCTCATCAAAATTTGGTATAGTCTTTATTTTTGATAGGATGGCCTTTTCTAGGTGTGTTTTTGGATGACACGCATGTTTTTTTTGGTGATTTTCATGATTGCGTCAAATCATTATGAAAATGGTTTTTATTGAAGGACAAATAAAAATGTGGATAAAGCATGAATTTCGCAAACACTAGGTTTAATGAACTATGGTTCACTAAGAAACAATAGTTTTTTATTGTGATCTTCTCGATTATGTCAAATCTTTGCGAAAGTGGATTTTGTTGAAGGCCTTATGAAAATATGGATAAGGCATGAGTTTCACAAAGAATTGGTGTTTCCGATGGGTGGTTAGTGAAGGCATAAATGTTTCTAACCATGGTCTCCGCCAAAAAGGCAGTGTCGCATAGGTAAACTAGGTACTTCAGGAAATGATGAAGACATGGCTATGGGGTTCGTTGGAAATACCTATATATAGGCCACTACACCCTTAAGGAGTGAGAGAAAGACTAAACGAAAATTTTAAGTCTCTGATTTCATGATGATGTTTGAAAAGTTGGTTTGTGAAGACATTCACGAAGTCACAATGCCAATTTAATGTTCTGAGATTTTATATATATATAACTACATTGTGATGGAGAAGTGAATTTCGAAAAAAAAAGAGATTCACGAATGCTACAAAATCCAACTGACTATTCATGTTTTGGTTGAAGTACATGAGTTTTGTGAAGATCGTTTGATCTTCGCATGGGGTCTTCACAAAGTAATCCGCAATAGGGCTTTGTGAATGGGGGGTTTTTTCAAAGTTACAGGGAATCAAGATGGGTGCTTAGAAGGAATTGACTAGTGAACTTGTGGAAATTTGATATTCATCTATGGATGAAAGTTAAAATTCAAAATATAATCTATCTATAAGTTAGGATGTGTTCATTATTGATAATAAATGGACCTACAAGTCCATAAAATGTGAGTGGACCCCTTCCATTGCAGTGAGAGAAGGAAGAGGAAGAATGTGATCCTTTCTGTCAATATTGATCCAGTAACCCTTGGGAAAGCGGTGAGCTAACCCTAAACATTGTAAAGGTGGTGGGACAGATATTAGAAGTGATCTAGCCCGAATATTTTGGCAGTGAGATTTAGTGGATTTGGTACAGCAGCACGTCACCGTTGTATACTCCCTGAATATAGCCCATCGAGGTTGAACCAAGTAAAAAACATTTTGTGTACCTACTTACTTCCATTAATTTAATCCAAAGCATCATCATAAGATAAATAATAAAAGAAGTGGTCATAATTAACACACAAATAAAAACAATGTTACCCTTGAGAAAAAGTGGTCATGATCTAGTGGGATTCGAATAATATAGAAAAGAATATCTATACCCCGATTCACCACCTCTCAGGGTATATATGCCCCTATTTGTCCTAAAAAATGCATGTAAATAATGTACCACCCAACTAGAGTACAAAATTGAATGTACTAGAAATTAAACAGTGCCAAAACAATCCCACCAAAATAAAAGATTTGGTATCCATAAGTCTAACTTGTAATGTAAGAGAAACAATTATTGTGTTCGGAAAAGTTATTATAACATAGCCTGACCTATCTGGTCTCACAAGGAAACACCTGGTTCTAGTAAGTAAGGAACTCCATCACACAATAGATCATCTACACAAGACACGACACATGTGGGAAATTCATGTGTAGGGGCGAGTAAATCAATACTCAATTGGAAATGAAAAACCACATAAGAATTTCACAATGTAAATGCCACAAAGGAATTACCACAATGTTATATCAAAATGGAAAACCAAAAAGGAAATAACAAGATGGATTATCACAAACTAAATATGATGAAGGAATAACACTATGTAATACCACAATGAAAATAAAAACAATATATACCACAAATGATATACCATGATGGAATACCTCCAAGGATTACTACAAAAGAATACCACAAAGGAATGCATAGTTTGCTCCACCCAGATATATGTCAATATCAAATATATCAATAAAATTCGGATTTACTCAAACCAGTAAGACACCCAGTATATAAAAGACTCACAATCTCTATATGACACATAATCTCTATAAGACACATAGTTTCTATAAGGAAAAAAGACTTTATAAGACGCACAATCCCTACAAATAATAAAGTCTCTATAAGACTAAAAATTTATTGGTCGTAACCATCAACTTAAAAGTTTTTGTGATGAATTATCATTCCCTGATAACTCACACCTCACTAAATTAGGCCATTTGAAAACACACACAAAAAATCACATCGGATATATCTAAATGACTGTCTCTTTATAAGGGTCCCAACTTCATAGATGGATCATCAAAAGGATGCACCATTTGAATGTTATGCCTACATAAATTGTTAAAATGGGGAATTACACTAGCCATGTCGAACAATGGTATGGCCGGTCCACCAATTGGGGCATTTGACCACCCAATTTAGACATCCCTATGGTAGACCACACCTTGGTAGCTCTAGCTTACATGGTGTTCAAACATCATCTAGTTACTGTTACCATTTGGATGCTCTATCAACCGAGGCCTGGTGTGCCCTCCCGTGTCTGAACCGACCCTATCCGTATCTTCTGGGCCTAACCTATTTAACCTCATCTAGGCCTGATCCGCATGGGATGGAATGAATTCTATGGCACATCCTACTCATGGGTGGGCCTTTTAGTTTAGTCAATGTAGTTATCGACCACATCCCATGTGGCCGATACTGCTACCACATCCCATGGATCAACTGTGTTCTGTGGAGTACACCACCATAATTGAATGAATGCCCATATTGTGGCCCGCCATCGCCACATGTGATCTCCAACCATTTTCGACATGGACAAACATATCCTTTCGTGGTCGCCGCCATAACTACGACATCCGGTCTCCACACTGTGTTGTCGGACCGCCACACCGGTTGTCATTTCTGTGGACCACTGACCCTCCACTAATGCTCAGATTTCATAAATGAAGGTATATCCATAAATTTCATGTCTAGAACTACCTAGATATGGTCACTATTTCATTTTTCCGTCATTACAAGTGACTGATTTCTTTTTAGGCCCCTCGGTATGTCTAACATATATTATGAGGTTCCAACAACGTTGAACACCAATAAAGGAGGAGATAAAATCACAAAGAACACCATGAGGAATGGAAATTGACCATTGTTCGTGTCAGTCTCAATCTATTATCATCAAAAAAAAGAACAAATATGAATTTAGAACAATCACCCCCAAAAAATCCCTTAATTATCAATCATCCCTAAAAGATCAATCCATTAATCAATCTATTTGTGGATTGAACCTTGTTCTTCGTCAATATAATGAAGGGGGGAATCACAATAAAACAAACACCCTAAGTGGGATATGGATCATTTTCCATCAAGGATTGATTTTTTTTTGCGGTCCTTCAAGAGAGATATTTGATTTTGCTATTTGTCATTCTTTCCTAAATAATTTTCACTGGATTCACTCCAGAGTCACCAGGGAATTTCCAGTTTTATGAGCATAACCCTTGGTACCTTCCTAGCTCTTTATTTAAAGGAAATAGAGTCACTATGCCAATGTAATTTTAAAATAAAATAAAATAAAATTTAATTTATTTACTAAAACATCCAAATACAATTTTTCACTTCAGAACTACATCAACTAATGTTAAGCATCAACTAGCAAAAAAACACATTAAAAACTCAATGTTGGTCTTATATTTCGATTTTGAGTCACCGTTCATGATTGACTATGATTTTAATATAATAATATTTTATTTAATAATTTTATTTTTGGTTAATCCTTAGTGACTATTTCATCAAATGTCCCACACCGAAAAAAGTTAGTTTTCACCTAGTGTAGAGCTACCATTATAAGTTAAAATGATTCCCTTGTATTTATGATCTGAGCAACCATTTAAATGATATTAAGCTTTTTATGAATTTTGTGTGTACGTTCTATTAAAAACAAAAAAATTGTGAAAACATTGTTCCAGGAACACAACATCATAGAAACACATTCTGTCTCAGTTCATGGTCTCTAAATTTTCACAAATATTTTCTAAAAATATAATCATGAAAATCAAATTCATTTCTATCCCCTTGAAATATTAATGACTCACTATGTGTAACGATATTATATTATAAATGAAGTAGGGAAATGGATCATAGTATGTTTCATGTAAAATGTGTAGAAAAGAAAAATTTTATATACATTTTATTTCAAACATGGATTGTATGTGTCATTTATCTTACATAATGTGCATTGGGAATACATTTATCAGTGCTAAACTACTGAGATTTAATAGACAAGGATATAGTTTCAACTTGTTTTTGGCCTTTGGTTTGGGTTTTATATTGAGTTCGATCGCCTTGGGTAATGATTTATCTTTGTATTGGCGAGTAACCCCCATAGTCACATAAAGATGTGAGGACATCATGTGTAGATTTTTTTCTTCAATTTTTTTACATAATGTTTTGTATAAAAGATGTACAGTTTGGTTATTGGTTATCCATTGGTTTATTTTTTTAATCATTCAACATTTCAGTTTATTTTTTTATTTATGGGAGAAATCATTACCTTTATAGACTATATTAATGCCTAATACAATTTTTCATCCATTTGAGATTTGTAAGGACCTTCGAGCCATGTCTCTAACCAGGTTGGGTGACTAGTTCAGGGGTGACCCGAGTTCATCTATGATTATATTTCTTTCATATTAATGTTTTTCCATACAATTTGGATGTCACCATGGGAAAATTATTGATATGATTATTTTTAACATATAGATTTTTTTGATGTCACCGAAATCTTATGTTTCCATCTCCTATGACAAAAATATGAATTTAACTTCAGTGATGTATAGAAGAATAACTTGTATGATGAAATTAGAGGGAAATGATCAAAATAAATATAAATTAATTTTCTTATATATGTTGTCCCATACAATCTAAATGTAACACCAAAATATTTTATGAGATAGATTCTTTTTAATTTCATTGAGGTCATTTATTGTAAGATACACCCATATTATCTTGCACTATAAGAAACACCATACCATCATGCATTATACGCAACAATATGCATGGCTTGTGTTGCAGACAATTTCATGTTCTATTGATTGAATTCATTTTATACAACACTATATATAGATTTTATAAATGTTTAAAATAAAAATTTTAGGGTTATGTTATACGAAACTCCAAAGTAATCTTGTAATACACACAACAATGACTTGGATTGCGTTACACGCAATAACGACTTTCCTCGATATCTTGCATTGTACTCAATTTTGAGTTTTACTAAACAATGATATATTATTAAAATATTATTAATTAATGTGATAAAAACTAGACATTTGTAATAATTTTAACCTAATTCTATATATTTTAAGCATTAAATTTAATATTATATATTTTCTAGAACATAATATAAGAATGAATACAATTATTTAGATAAATGAAATATTTTTAAAAAAATATAGCCTTGCAGCCTTTTGATTGTGAACCAATTTTAAATATAGCTGTAAATGAATTTTTTATTATATTTATAAATAAATAAAAATCTAATTTGGAAGATGAACAAAAAAAATTACTGTTGATATGGTTTTTGTATTTTTTTTATAAAATTCATTTTTTAATAAATACTGAAAAATGCTACACATTATTTCAAAACTACATTTTCATTTAATTTATATATATATATATTTTCTTTTTAATTGGTTTTAAAGTGTAATTGGATTATTTTTTTATCATTTAATCCTTTTTTGTCATTTAATGTAATTTCACATTTAAATTGGACATAAACACATGTCAATCTTTTGATACTTTTTATTTATTAAAACCCCTCTTTCTAGTATTAACGATGAGAATTATATTTAAATTATCTATTACAACTTTTTTGTTTCTAATTTTTAAAATTTGATTCCATATTTGGAATTATTGGGTCTAAATAATCTGACTAATTTACTTTATATGATTGAATATTAAAAATAGTAACAATATTAAATTTTTTTTACCAAGTTTATTGGTAAATCAACAAAATTAGGGTAACAAATAATATGATAATGATAATAAAATAACGTTATCACCTACTAAAATACTATTAAAAGAATTAATGTCTACCAATATCATCTATGAGATCGAATTGAATTATTTAATGGAACTTTCAAATGAATGTGATGTAATCATAATTAGAACAAAAGAAGGTGACAACATGTCACTCTCATATATCTTATATGTATAATAATTTTAATATAGCTATAAACATGATATAACAACAAACATTAATCTTCTCCAGAAATATAACGAATTATCTACATCATGTGAATTTATTGGGATTTTTTAGAGATTAATTAATTACCATTAATGAAGACACACTAGTGATGTAGAAATTATTTTATTTATAGAAATACAATATAAAGAGGTTAATAACCTTAAAATAAATATCACATAAACAAATTAATGTTCTACACATTTTTTCTAGGTGACTATGTCATGTAAGTACTGCATTAAATATTTTGGTTAATTATTTATCTTTTGTGTGGATTTTCATTAATGTCAAATAAATGAATAGTTAAAATATTTACCATATTGATATTTCATAAAAATAACATATCATTAAATAATTAAAAATTCAAAAAAAATATTTAAAAAATAAAAAGGGAATTTTATATGCTCAACATTTCATAATGTATCTAATAATGGGAAATTGAAAACTCATAAGTGAATAATTATAACAATTTAATTTTTAGAATATTATAAGCTCTAAAAAAATTAAATAGAATAAATAATTATAAATCAAAATGACAATGTTTAAAATGAAATCATAACTTGTATATATTTTATTGGTAAAGTGGATTTCGACCCATACTCATCTTATATTCTAAATATATGATTATCGTGCCATTATAAATAGAAAATAAATTTATAATAAATTAATATATCAATACATTTATGAAGTGCCCCTCCTCCATCTTATAAAAGTCCACCACCTCTTCCCACTATCTCCCACCATTCAAGCCCTTTGAGTCATCAAAACACTACTAAAATATGCTCTGAAAATCACTATATCCTACCAAGAGGCAACTATTTTTGGAAGAAAGCCATCCTCGGGAGACCTTTTGAGATAATCAAAAATAGATACTCGAATAAGAGTTAATTGTATTATCACCCCTTTCAAAATTATTTTCTTCTTATACATAGACTTGTAAAGTTGTATCTAAAAAATAGTAATATATCATGTATATTATACACTATTATATTTTATTATAATTATTGTACAATGTCACACCTCTTTTTATCCATCCTATGAATAGAAATATCATTATATGTGCGTACGTACGACTTAAGGTCTCCAAACTGTGGTGTATTTTGTTATTAAACAGTTCTTATTTTGGATGGGTATAATGATGATTATAATGGATGTAAATTATTAATATAACATGACAATTATTCATTATAATTAATATACCATCCAATTCCATACCATTTAACCATCAAGTGATTGATATCGTCACTCGTATATACGTAGGACCTACAGTCCCCACGACGTGATAGAATACATTATCTGTGTTAACCGTTAAAGAATTATTATAAATTATATATATTAAATAATAATGAAATATATGAAATTATAATTCTATTTTATTTATGTATATATAAATATATTTCATTTAAAAGGTTCCATTATATTCATTAATTAAAGGGAAACATCGTTCATGCGTACATTTGATCTACCAACTCTATAAATGGTGTATTCCATTTCAATTATCTATCTATTATATATATTTATATACTGAATATATATGATATAAAAATCATTTTTCACATTATTTAAGTAATTAAATCAATATCTATATAATAGTGTCATGAATTACAATTCAAAACATGAATGATAAATAAAATGATTATTACCCAAAATGTTTTTAACATGGAATTGATAAATGAATGGGTAATATAAAGTCATAGATGAGTCATATATGATGTCATAAATATTATTGTTGTTCTTATATATGTTAAGAATATGTTTAAACCCTCTATGTATAATTTTGGACACATACAGATGTAATCAGATCTAGCGTAAGGGATAATTATACAATCTCATTATTATCTTAGATTGTTTATTTGTATGTATTATTTGGGGTATATTTATCATTTATATAAATTTTTCCTAAATATATAATATTATTTGGATTTTATAATAATTTTTATGTATAATTTATCCCATTAGTGATTTTTTATTAAACTATATAAAAGTAATTTTTATTTCATTTTCCATACAAGGTACTTTGTAACATTTTTGAAAAAAGTTTGAGGAGAATGTTTTTTTATCTTATATGGCATGTATAGATATATATGTTTTTATTACCCATTATTTCCACGAATCATCATATGAACTATTTCATTATTTTCTTCTACTAGATTATTTTCATTAAAAATTGCATGTAATTTTGAGAAATGAATACATTTTTGATGATAAAAGATTTTTTTCCCAAAAAACTAAACTCAGGTATTTTATCCAAATTATTTTCCATCTAATATTCTTCTATTAAATAGGGATATATTTATAGCTCTATTATTATTATTATTTTATTGTATTAAGGATTTAATGATCATTTATATGGATTATGTTATAATAGAATGATTTTTAATAACCCATTTTATTTCTCGTGTTATGCTATGATAAATGATTTATGTATTTATGGGACAAGTAAGAATGATTTAATTATGGCACAGTTAGGAACTATATCTACCGCCAATGAATTGGGTAAATATTTATATCTTATGAAATATACATGACTGGAATGACAAGTAAATACTATTCAGTAATATAGGACTAGAACTGAATGTAAATCTGGTTCTGTAATACATGGCTGGAAAGGCAAGTAAACACAGTTTAGTAATTGACTTTTTACACACTTATTTTAATGGTAGGATTTTATTTGATACTATGGAATCCATAATATGTGCTTATTTGTGTGCCACATTTCCATTTTTTATGCCAATGACATTTTATTGGGATTAATGTTGCATTATGATCTATACCTTATGTACTGCAAATATGTAATTCACGACTCAAAAATTTTATATTTAAACATTATGTACATGTTTTAAATTTCTATTTATATGGATATTTTATTATCTAAATTTTTACCCTAATTGAGTATTTGAAGTTACCGTTTATATGTTTTATTTTCTAGATTATATAAATAAATGTATTATATAGGAAAACAAAAGGGGAATATCTTTAATTGAGATGTTGAAGATCATTCAGCTAGTTATAGAATTATGTTCTGTGATTCCAAATACCCTAAAAAAACTGTATTTGGTCATATATTTGTGTAAAGTTTTAATTATTCAGAAAAAAATGTAATTTCCATGTATGTTATGTTTGGGTCGCTATAGTTAGTATCAAAGTATAGTAATAATTCATATTTGGAAAATAGTTTGCGAAAACATTAGTGATATCCCATGAGTTATTTCAATGGTATGTCTACGGATGACCCAAAGGATAAGTAAAACTATATGTTATAGTAATATAATTATAGTAAAGATCATGAATAACGTTGGAATAAACCTAATATGATAGAGATTGAAGGTACTCCCATTTGATTATGTTGTTTTCATAACATCATTTATCCCTCTCAAAATATTCTTTTGGGGTTTTAGAAAATCGCTGGAAATATGAGAATTCATTATAATTGTAAATATTATGGAAATTATAATGTTTTTCTTCATAAGAAACCACATGAAATTGGATTTAGAAGGTATAATTTCATTATTATTCCTAACCAAAATTCTCATAATATGATAAAAAATATCATCTTTCGTGAGTTTACTGACCCAGATAATAAGAGAAATACGGAGATTCAGGGTGAGCATAGAGGAAATAAATTTCAATTTTTCCAACTTAATTCAGGTGGGATGAGGAATCAAGGATTCTGTTTCATTGGAACATGAAGATGATTTGGGTGTGGAAAAGAAGGACCCATATCCAGTAATTTCAATGGAAAAGGATAAAAAAACAATAGAGTTTTATAATTTAATTCTATGTCATCAACAATGGTTAAATGTCTTAAATGTGGAATGTATGAGCATTATGAAATTGGATGACCTAATAGAAAATCACATGAATAGAATCAACATTGGCGTATGGTTAGTATTTATGTTGTTGATGATGAAAGGTCTACAAATGATATATGTGATGAATGAAGTGTCGAGGAATAAAATGATGAAGCTCAGTCAATGGTTTATGAAGATAGTTAAATGATTAATTGATTATAAATAATAATTTTTTATAAGTAATTTTTTGTTATTATGGAATAACGAAACATAAATGGATTATTACACTATTGTTTTTTTTCATATGTATTTAAATGTATATGTTTAATGACACCGGTAATCAATAAAAGTGATTGAAATATTTTTGGAAAGCACATGATAGGACAATAATAAAGGGATAAAGAGATTAAGAGATGTTTGATATAATTTATGACCTCATTACTTATAAAAGGATAAAGTGATATCATGGTTTGAGTATATAGAATTTTTGTTGTGTCGAAAGAGTTAATTTTGACCAAATGCATGTTGTTATTAATGTTCTATAGTAATTCATGTTACTACATTGTTTTACAAGAATAAATTATTAAGGTATTCACATGTTTGGAATGTGATGACCATGAACTACCATATAATATATGGAATATACATGTTTTGTTGATTTAGTTCACATATTTCTAATTTTTTCTATTTCAAATTTTTTGTAAATATTTTAATGTTATACAATTATATATTGTGTAAGTTATATTATGGATGGTGTTTTTTAGATTAATGTATTATCTCAAAATATGTAGATAAATTCATATTTCACTACATGTGATATACGTTTTTTGAAATATATTGAATGAACTATCATTTTATCGCATGATTTTATAACACTTCAAGAGTGATAAATTCAACTTCATTTCATTAAATAAGAGATGAAGTGTAATTTTTTCAAGGCATAATCAATGATTTTATTTTACTAAAATCAGGTAAGTATTTATTCTCATGTTCTTAATTAATAGGTAAAGTATATTGAAAACAAAAATGTTATCCTAGTACCTTATTATCTAATTAGTCATATGGTCCAATAAATCATTTCATAAATATGGAATTCTGGTTGTTAACATTCTCCAAACATTGATTTCTATAACTATCCATCAGAACATGGTGGTTATATTTTTCTAACACATCCATGTTTTCACATCCCACCTATGTTATCCAATGTGGAATCCCAGTGATGAGTTACATTGGTTAACTATTATGTTTCAAACATTACATTTTAAAATGATGTTTTAGTATTCCATTTAATTATTTTTGTTTATATGAATGCAACAATCTAGTAGTAAAACATTTATATCCCCAACAAATTTTGAGGGTGGAATTCATTTCAAGGGGGGGTATAATTTTCACCCCTTGATTTTAGGAGGAGATTCTTATTAATTTCATTGATGTATTTTGTTGTACATTAATCCATGATTATCTTGTGATATAAATAATTTAATTCCCCAACCCTAGTTACACAGAGTGGGTGCATTATTACATGACATTGGCATGATTACAATGGATCAAATCCTGAAAGACCAATCATTTTTGTAGCCTTAGATGTACTAGATTCAAAAATAAGTTTTACATTGTATTATGACATGAAAACACTAAAATTGTGCCTCCTTTTAACACTTTTATCTCCCTAAGATAATCCCTACAGATAACTCATAATATACTTCTTCACATCCTAGTAAAAATAAAACAAAGAAAGAGGCTATCTCTGTTGCTCAGTAAGCATAACAATATTGCAGAAACATTCATAAATAAGCTAAACATTTTAGGGAAATATATAATACTAAAATACAAGAATTGTAAACATAATCCTCATTATAATATGGAAATGAAAAATCAAATAATACTATTAACTTTTTCACATAGATATTCATCTAGTCTAATAATCATAAGTAAAATTAATAGCCAATTTTATAATTATGGAATGCATAATGTCAAACATCATAACCACATAGTCTAAGCTTAATTCCAAGTCTAAAAATAAGATTTTTATATGGCCTTTCTCCATGACACTGGTTTGTCATACGATCCCTACTACTGTATAAAAAATCTGTAGCGGGCTCCACCGTTCACTTACTATGTTCAATGTATTCCATAAATGAAATGGATGAAACATAACATAAACATTCGTATTAAAACAAAAATACTAAATATATAAATTTTAACAATAAAAAATGAATGGTAAGAAAATATTACATATACATTCAAACATATAACAAAATATTCAATAAATGTTTGAATATTGTATCATAATAAATCAACATCAATCGAGCCTCAAATCCTACAAAGTATGTAGACATAGATGAAATCAAAAATATTTGATAGAAATGTCTCCTTCTATTTTGAAATCCTATAAAAGTCATTTAATTTTTAAATAACACATTTATTTTTAAAATATTCTAATAATATTCTAAGCGAAGCTTGGAAGGTGTTATAATGGCGGAAAATAGCTACAACTGCCAGATAAGTTAGAAAAACATTCATTCCTTAATTTTGTAAAAAGAACATAAAAGACCTTGTTTGGATAATGACAGAATGATTCCTATAAAAAAATCTTACAAAAAGTCATACATGAGTATGAGTTGCATTAACCAATATTCTAGGAAATATTAAATATGTTTTGGGATATATTTTTAAGAAACACATATATGGATGATAAAGAGAGCCGAGTAGATACTCATGTATAAACAACCTCAGATAATGATGTGACTATAGGATTAACCATTACCTAGTTCATTTTTTTAATCAAGGGTAAATTAAAATCCTGTATAATAGTTAAATAATTTCATTGAATTATACAGGAACTAAATACATAAATATGATATCATATATGATCTTCTAATATTGCTTTGTTAATAATATTTCAGTAGTATCATCATTTCAGGTGTTAATTGATTCATTTTACTTTATATGATTCATTATGTAATCTCAGTTTTTATTGATATGATTTATTTTATTAATATCCATAATGATATTAGGTTTATTAACATTATTTTTAATCATAAAATGAAAAAAAATTGAATCGTTATGACGGGGAATGAATTTCATCGCGTTGGTGGAGCCGGTAATCCATACGTACGCATAAGAAAGAATATATTTCTTTTTATTATGAAATAATTTATAATTGGATGGAATATAATATATTATTAATCCTTAACATGTTATATTTTTTATTTACATCCATTATACTCATTATTATATCTGTCCAAATAATGAAGTGCTTGAATAATAAATTACACCACGACGTGGAGATGGTAAGATGTACATACGCACGTAAGGAGAATTGTACATCATAGGATGGAAAGAATAATTAATAATTATGTAACATATTTATAATAAAATAATAGTATTTACATGTCACTGGAGATATTTTTTTGTATTGAAGCAACAAAGAAAGCGGAAGTGGAAGACGAGAAGAACTATGAATGAAGTGGTGAAATTATTATCTCTTCTACAGGTGATTCGTATTGAGTTGATCAAAAGGATTCCTTAGTTTGGATTTGTGATCAAATTAAGCACTCAAGGTCAATTTGAGAGTATTTTTTAGGATATTGGAGTAGTTTTTGGCTAATCCAAATGCCTTTGGAGGTGTTATTTTTAGAGAAGTGGAAGTAGCCTTTTATAAGAGATGTGAGAGCCACTTTTGGAAAAGCATGAAATATTAATTTATTATACAAAATTATTCGTTTTATAATGTCTCCAAAATTATTTCATTCAACTATATGTTGGGGAGAGGTCTTAAAACTCCCAACCAATAGCTTTTAGAACGATTTTGGTCACCATATTAACCTTATCTTTAAGATTAAACTGTAATTTAAATAGTTTATCTTTTACAAATCATTCATGTATTTTTATAATAAATGATCAATAAGTATACTATAAAATACCAAGAAAACCCCATGTGGTTCATTATTGACATATATAACTTTTTCTATGTCCTTTTCGCAAACCGTATATTTTTTGGAATATTAATTAATTAATAATATAATATTTGTTTTAAAAACTCTTTTATGTCAATTTTGACATTATTGGGTGTTTTTTAGTAAAATTCATAAAAACATTATAATTTCGAAAAATATTTATTTAATAAACCCTTACATTTCATATAAACCTATTAAATTTTCGGAATTCATCAGAATTTCCAATTTATATTTATTTGGATATTTATAATATCAATTATTTTAATCATTATTTAATAATGTAATTACTGCATCATCATTGTGTCATTAATAAATTTAGTTTTTTTATATATAAAAAGTATAAATAAAATACCCTTATGTTGGAAATTTTGTTATATTTATAATTAATATTTATAGCCTAATTTATATTATGTACAACCTTTTATTAAAAATGGATTAGTTATTAAACATTCAATTTTTCACTTTTAACTCATATTGAAATAAATTAATAAAAACTTTCAGAATCAGAGTTGACTAAAAGGTTCATGGTTTATTCTTATGGTTGATTTTGGTTGATGTACACTTTCAAATAGAATTTGTACATGTTTTGGGTAATAATAATATCATTTTCACCTTTAATTACACTTTTTACTTTTAATTGTGTTAAATAAAAGTCATAAGTTACTTTTCACCAGAAATTATTTTCAACTTATTGAACCACATTTTCAAACTAATTTCAACAGTGTCTCTCAGATTTTTGATATCCAATTCACAGAATTGGTAAGATTATGTTTTATACAAATTTGCAAATGCCCCAAGAAGGTGGCTAAAAGACGGTAAAATGTTCAGTAAAATTTTATATATCTAATATTGTTATAAAATTATTACAATGAATTAAATTGAACATATATGGGTATTATGTATATATTATTTTGTAATATAAATTTAAATAAATAAACAATTATTTAAATAAAAAGTTTGTTTTAAATAATAACGCATTCTTTTTTCACTATTCATAAAAAATTAACAATTTTCATCAAAATACAAAAAATTCACCCTCGGCTAATTTTGGTATTTCAAATCCAAAACTGAAATCTATTTTGAAAAATAAAATTTCAAAAATTTAAAAAACTGGGTATTACTATTCATAACAGCAAGTTTGATTAGTCGCGGGGTGTTAAAACTCCATGTTACGTACAATGCAAGCAATTTCATTATTCAAAGGAATGTGTCCTGTGGAAGCTTGGGTGTACCATTATCCTGTCTTTAAAATTATTTCATTCTAAAATTTTCTTGAATATATGTTGATAAAACTATTTGGTTGGTTCTTCATTATAAGCTCCTCTGGTTCCCATGTTGCCTCTTCCATCTTAAGATATTTCTATATAAATTTATCCAGACTAGTCGTCCAGTTTCTCTGCACTTGTTCATTGGTTTTAAGAATCTTGACGTGCTCTTCACCATATGCCAAATCAGGTTCTAGTACAATTTCCTCATAGTTGAGTACAGTCTTGGGTATGGAATTTATTTTCATAACAATGATATGCAGAACAAATCCTCAAATTCAGAGAGACTTTGATGCATTTCCAAAAGATAAGAAATAACTCCAATTTGTTCTAGATTTCGAAAGATCTGATGTACTTGGGATATAATTTACCCTTATTACCAAAACTTATTACACCCTTCCATGTAGATACCATTAAGAAAACAAGATCTCCTACTTGAAATTAGGAATCCATCCTTCAGTTATCAAAATTTCTCTTTTTCCTACATTAAGCTGCATTGATATGGGTTTGGATAATATTCAGTTTTTCTATTGTTTCCTCAACCTGTTTTGGGCCTATGAGTTTTCTTTCACCAACATCATCCCGACAAGATGGTGTGCGACATCTCTTACCATATAACGCTTTATACGGTGCCATAAGAATACTTGAATGGAATATATTTTTATAGGAAAACTCAACCAGTTGTAAATATTGATCCCACATACCCGGAAAGTCATGTGATTAGTATCTCAACATTTCATCTATTGATTGAATAGTCTGTTTTGATTGTCCATCTGTTTGAGGGTGGTTGGAAGTGCTGAAACAAAATTTAGTTTCGAAGTCCTTATGAATACTTTTAAATAATCTTGATGTAAAATGGGGATTACTATCAGAAACAATCGAATGGGGTACTACATGATGTCTTACAACTTCATTAATATATTGTCTTTCTAAAAATTCAAGTGGTAAATCCCGTCTTAGAGAAATAAAATGTGCTGACATGGTAAGATGAGCAACAATTCCACATATTGCATCATTCCATCATTGATTCTTTGGTAACCCCATGAATATTTCCACCGTAATATCATCTCATTTCCACTCAGGTATGGGAATTGGTTGCATGACTCCTCTAGGATGTTGCCTTATAGCCTTCATCAGTTAAAAAAACATACATATCGACACATAATCATCAATCTCCCTCTTCATATTGTCCCACAAAAAATATTCCTTCAAATCCCTATACATCTTAGTGCTACCAGGGTGGATAGAGAAATTGGCTTTAATAGAATCATCCAACAATTCCATTTTTTGATCTGGTATATTAGGAATACATAGTCTATTCCCAAACATTAAAATTCCATCTTCATATATGAATTCAATCAATCTCCCATCATTCACAACATTAATTCTCTTTTGAAAATCCTAATCATCAGCATGAAATAATTTTTTAGTTTCTAGTAAGGTTGGATTGGAAACCATTTGAAAAAATATTGAATTTTCACCTTCAATGATTATTCCCATATCTATATTTAATAGATCCATGAACATAGGATCCCCTTAAACTCTTATCTTGTTCAATAATCCATGATCCCTTCTTCACAAAGCATCTGACATGTTATTTCTCTTCCATGGGTGGTAGTGTATAGTGAAATAATAATCATTGTGTTGTTCAAGCCATCGTGTAGATAACTCGAGATCTTGAGTGGGATAGTATAGTTAATGTAATTTTAGTTGTCGTGATTCATTGTTAATAACCATATCATAATACATAAGGAAACAACGAAGTCATTTCTTTGAAGAAGCACTATAAATAACAATCCCATCATTCCCTGATGGTATAGTCATGATAGGATATCTGACTAATCTTTCATTCAGTTCTTCAAAACATTCATCACACTATTTCATTAAAATAAATTTAAACCGATTACGTGTGAGATTTGTTAATAGTATTTCCAGTTAGGAAAAATTATGGACAAAATGTCGATGATAACTTACTAAAACAATAAATTGTGTACCTCAGTTAAAATCGTCGGTGTTGGATATTATTTTACTGATATAGTCCTAGAAGTGTCAATAGTGATTCCATACTTAAAGACAATAAGGCCAACAAAAGAAATTTCCTAAAACTTGAATTCACACTTCATAAACATACCATATAATTCATTTCCTATGAGGGTTTTTAGAATAGTGTGCAAGTGATTTTCATTAACTTTTAGATTTTGGATTATTCCAATATATCATCAATAAATACCACTATAAAGTCATAATGAAATTCCTTGAAAATTCAATTCATTAGATCCATGATTATAGAGGGTGAATTAGACTTCACAAAAGGAATTACTATAAATTCTTAATGCCCATACCTGGTATGAAATGTTGTCTTCAGAATGTCTTCCTTCTTCACACACAACTGATAATATCTTGATCGAAGGTCAATCTTTAAAAAATATTGATCTCTATGCAGTTGATAAAATAAATCATTAATGAATTTTAGGGTGTACATGTTCATTATTATTATAGCATTGAACTCCATGTAGCCAGTGCACAATCTCATATATCTATCATTATTATTAACAAAAAGAATAGGGGCTCCCCATGGAGAAACACTAGGTCGAATAAAACCTTTATTACACAATTCAGATAGTTATTTCTAATGTTCCTATAATTCCACAGTGTACATTCTATAAGGGGTCTTCGATATAGGCTTTGACCAAGGAATTAAATCATTGTGAAAATCAGTTTACCATTCTGGAAGTTGTCTAGGTAAATCCTATGAAAACTCATCATCATATTCTTGTACAATAGATATGTCCTCTATTCGAACATTCTTTTCGTCGTACATCACAATTTCATTCTCTTCCTCCCACATAATTTAATTTAGTATAGTTATTAGGGTGGATCTTGAGAAGAATTTGGTGGTGATGTTTCTGCTCTAAAGGTATGGTACTCCTTATCATCATCGAAAATTGTATCCTCCTTCTTCTTACAATAAATACTCACATCATGGTCTGAAATCCAATACATACCAAGAATTTTATTATATTAAATCATGTGTATGATGATGAGATGAGAAGATAAATAACATTTATATGACCTAATGGGGACTGATTCACAAAACCTTTTTGCAATGATACTTCCCTTAGGAGTTTTGACTGACAAATCACATATTAAATCAAGTTGAAAATACCCAATTTTCTTTTAAAACTGTGAAGTTATGAAACAATGTGATGATCAAAAATTTAAGAAAGTATTGGATAAACATGAGGAAACCATAAAATAACCTGAAACTACAACATTCGGAGCTTCAACCTCAACAGTAGTGATCACATAATCTTTTCCTTTCTCCCTTGTTCGTTTCTGTGTTTTGTTTCTTTAGCTCTTAGGATATTAATTTTCATAATTCCACATTTGTCTATAATTTTAGCATTAAACATTCAAAACCGCTTTCATTCCATTGAATTCATAATCATGGAGTCCTTTTTTACCACACTTGTAACAAACTCCCATTCCCATCAACAAAGTAGGCGTACCTGCCATATTTAAAAAATCATTATTTTTTAAATTCTGTCGAAATGGTCATAAATGACACTGTTTGAAAATGATATAATTATTCATTTAAATATATCTTATAAGAAGTAAAAAATGGTATAAATGACTATAACCCATAGTCTAGGAAATAGTAAAAATATTATGAAATACATTATTAAGAAACACAGATGACGATAATAAATAGGTCCCAGTAGATACTCATGTATAAACAACCCCAAAAATGGGGAGATTTTAGAATTAACCCTTAAGTTATACTTTTACTTGATTTAGGTTACGTTAAACATCAGTACAATAGTTAATTCATTGTTATTAAATTATCAAATTATCAAATACATAAATATGATATCATATGTGTTCTTCAAATATTTCATTGTTAATAATATTTCATAATTATCATTATCTAAGGTGTTAACTGATTTGTTTTACATTATCTGATTGGTTACATATTCAATGATTTTTATGGATAAGATGTTTTTGATTTATATCTAGATTGATATTAGGATCTTAAAAATTATTTTTATTAAAAAAATGATAATTATTCTTGAATGGTTATGATGTATAATGAGTTTCATCATGTTCATGGAAAGGATAATCTGTATGTACGTATGACCTACAATATCATTCTATTGAAGTTGAAATTTTATTTAATTGAGTTGTATATCATATATAGATAATATTTATTATTTACATTAGGTATAGTCATTGTTATACCCATCCAAATAATGATGACTTTGAATAATAAACTACACCACAACGTGGAGACAGTAAGACGTTCGTACGAATGTATGATGATGTGTCCTTCATATAATGGATAGAATAATGAATTTTGTTGTAACATATTTGTAATAACATCACATTATTTATATGTTACTGCAGTTATTATTTTTCTATGGAAACAACAATGAATGAGTAATTGGAAGAAGAAAATAATGTTGAAAGAGGTTGTGAAATTATATCTTTTTCATCCAGTGTTTCCATTATAGGTGATCAAAAGGACTCATTAGGTTGGATGTTTTATACAATTAAGGCCTTAGGTAAAAGTGATGGTTGTTGGGAGGATATTTGAGTAGGTGTTGGCCGATCCAAATGGCATTGCAGGTGTTATTTGGAGAGAAGGTTATGTACACTTTTATAAGAGATGTGAGGGTCACTTATGGAAATGCTTGAAATGTTTTTTTATTATACAATCATATTTGGTTTATATTAGATCCCAAATTATTTATATCAAGTCTATGGTGGGGACGAGTGATGTTATTAATATTTTCATGACTTATTATATTCCCTCTTTACTGATTTTATATGAAATGTGCATAATTTCTGTGAAATATTAATGTTTTAATATTATGTATAATTTTTGAGCATTTTTAGAAGTAGTCTAATTGAGTGAGTTTAATGTATTAATAATAACTATCACTATAATGATCCAAATTGTGTGGTTCTTGTTTTTTAGGATTATATTTTTAATATAAATCATTTCATTAGAAGGTACCATGAGCCAATTCTTCCATTTTAAGGGTCATATGGTCCTCACAAACAAGACCAAAGAATCTGTGAATAAACTGGACCAGCCTTGAAGATTGATTTACCGGGCTCAATCAAGAACACAAAAAACATTAAATCTCCACAATAATTTGGGGAACACTACATGTCATCTTGGATACAAATTTCAAGGCCCAAATGTAATTACAAGGGGCCCAAATAAAGCATTGAAATCCAGCCCACCATTCTGGCTGAGAATTAAAATCAGTTTAGTATGCATGACAAATCTCATGATTAAGAATCAAATCGAGCTGATAATTTTCATTGTGAACGAGGAGATATAGGTGACCGAATTTTTTGAAGAACCCATTTGGATTTTTAGGCATCCTCATATTCAAAATCCCTTTCACATTGTGGACTTCAAAAAGACTGGATTGAATTGGACAATTTTACATTGTTTAATCAACCGGCCATAACTTCTAATACTTAAGTCCAAATGACTCCAATTGTTTATAGTAGTTGGCCAACTTTTTTATCTACATCTTTGAAGAAGGATATTTCTCGATATTTGGCTGTCATGTTGTCCATATCTGCGAGCCAACTGGAGGGGTATTGCTGGAATGTAAATAGTCCACTCCTTGGGCTATAAATACTCTCCCCTTATCTCCTTGAAAGGGGTTGGCATTTCAGAAGAGAGGAGAACATATTTTCACGACCAAAGCCGTGAAAAAGGATTTAGAGGACCTGACATACTCAAGTTTTCACTTGAGAGGCCTTTCCTCCTCTATTTGTTTTCACTTACTTTTGTGTTCTTCATTTTTGTAATTTTTTAAGTTCTTTCTTTTGTATTTCAGTTTTAATGCATGTTTATTCTTCAATATCTCTTATTCTCCTCCACCTTCTGTATTTTAATATTAATGTTCTTAAAATATTTTAAATTCATTTAAATATCCTTCCCTTATTTTTCTTCCGCATTCAATAAAAAAATTGTTTTTAATTATCATCAATGTTCATGTGTGTGTGTTCGACGTACCACTCTTTTCTAATCCCTTTATTTTTCTTCTATTCTTAATTTATTATCATAATTATTATAACCAGAATATTAAAAACCAAAATGGATGAGTAAATATCTCATTGGGGTGAGTCAAAATTTAGGGATGTTAAGTGATTGAGAGTATTTTCTCGATGAGTATTCGTTAATTTAACATTGTGTATGTTGGACTTAATATGTCATGGATTAATGACATCTTTTGTTTAGAAAGTGGTTTCCATGGATTATTGGAACCATAAATACACTACCATAAACAAGTACTGATTGATTATAGAATCCTAGTTAAGTTAAGGCTTGGATTAAATCTTTAACACTTAGGAATTCTAATCGACGTGAACTTGTGAAGCGTGTGTTAATTTAAATGCATTATAAACCAAAGCTCAAGGATTTCACAAGCATAACTACCTAATAATGAATTCACCCCAATCATTATCAATTTCATAAATCAATCATAATCAATTAGTCATTTCAATTAAGCTCTGTAATCAAAACCCCCCAATCAGAATACAATCAACTAAAAACAAACGACTATTTCAATGTATCATCACATAGGATTCGATCCGAGTGCTACTATACAGATTAGCAGAGCACCAGAACTTTGACCGGTCGATAGGCGATAATCGGACATGCGTTTAAACGGGTCGCAAAACTCTCAACTGATAGTTTTAGATAGCATTAGGTCACTATATTATCCTTACCTTTTAGATTTAACTCTTATTTAAATAGTTTAACTTTTACCAAGTAATTTTGTATTATTATAATAAATGGTTAATAAACATTATACAAAAAGAAAATACAACCTCATTTAGTTCATTTTTTAAATATATAGTCTTTTATAAGTCCATTGGTAGAAAATTATATTTTTATGAATATTATATCAATTAATAATATAGTATTTGGTTCAAAAACTCATTTATGTCAATATTGACCCTATATGGTACAATGTTTTTTTCAAAGTCATAACAATGTTATACCTATAAAAAATTATTTAACAAACCCTAACATGTCATATTAACCTAGGAAATTAGTGGAATTCATCAGATGTATCAATTTATATTTATTTTGATATTTTGAATATCAATTATTTTAATCATTCATCAAAAAGGTAATTACTACATCATCATTGTGTCATAAATAATTTCAATTATTTAATGTCGAAAAAATATAAATAAAATTACATTGAGTGGTAAATTTTTCAAATTTATAATTAATATTTATAGTTAAATTTATCTTATGTATAACCCTATATTAATATTTCTTTAGTTGTTAAACTTTTAATTTAACACTTTTAACTATTTTTGAAATAAAATAGTAATAAATGTAATAATATAATACATGGTGATCAGAGGATCATATATTATTACTATGATTTATTTTTGAAAAAAAAATAATCCAATAGAATTAGAACATGAGTTACTGTAATAATAATATCATTTTTACCTTTAATTACCCTAATAAATATTGACATTGGAAAATAAAAGTAAAATGTATGTATTCACAAAAAAATAATTTCATCTTGTTGAACCACATTTTTCATACTAATGTCAACCATGTCTCTCATATTTTTGAAATTAAGTTTATAGAAGTTGTAAAAATATGTTTTATGAATATTTGGAAATGTGCCTAGAAGGTGGGTAATAGACGGTAAAAAGTTCAATAAAATTTTAAATATCTAATATTATTACAAAATGACTTAAATGAATTAAAATGAACAAATATAGGTAATATATATATATATTTAAATAATACAAATTTAAATAAAATAACTAGGTATTTAAATTAAAATTCAATTTGAAACAATAAACAAGGTTTTCCACTATTAATAAAAAATTCAATGTTTTTAGAAAAATACCAAAAATTCACCCTAAGATAAGTTTGATATTCCAAATAAAATAATGAAGTCCACTTTAAAAAATAAAATTTATAAAATTTCAAAAAATTTGTATTACTATTCATAACATCTAGTTTGATTGGTCCTGGTGTGTTAAAACTCCAAGTTGCATACAACACAAGCTATTGCATTATTCAAAGTCAAACGTAACATAGAAGCTTTGGATGTAACTTTCTACCCTCCTTCAAATAATTTTTTTCTCGAAAATTATTTAAAATTAATTGATAAAAATATTCAGGTGGTTATTCATAACAAGATTCTCAGGTTCCCACATTGCCTTTTCTATCTTATTGTTTCTCCATAGAACATTTACCAGACAAGTTGTCCAGTTTCAAAGAACTTGTTCTCTGGTATCAAGAATCTTGACAGGCTCTTTATAATGTGATATATTTGGTTTTGATTCAATTTCTTTGCAGATGAGTACATGTGTTGGGTCTAACATGTATTTTCCCAACAATGATACAAGGAACACATCATGAACATTTGTGAGACTTGGAGGAATTCCCAACAATAAGCTACAACTCCAATTCATTCTTGAATTTCAAAATGTTTGATGTACCTAAAACATATTTTTTATTCTTAACAAAATGTATAACACCTTTCCATAGATATACCTTCAAGGAAACATTATCTCGTACATGAAATTACAAATCCTTCATTCGGTTATCGTCTAAGATCTGATGCCTACATTGAGAATATTTGATGTGAGATTTGATAATCATCACATTTCCATTGTTTTCCAAACAAGTTCTGAACCTACATGTTTTCTTTCAACAACATCATCCCAACATGTTGGTGTGAGAAATCTCTTTCAACATAATTCTTTATATGGTTCCATCTGAATACATGAATGTTATCCATTGTTATATGAAAATTCTACCAACGTTAAATATTGATCCCACAAACATTGAATGTCAAGTGAGTAAGATCTCAACAGTTATTATATGATTCAAATTTTCTGTTATGTTTTTCCATTATTTTGAGGCAGTAGGTAGTGCTCTAATGATGTTCAATATCAAATACCTTCTAAAGACTCATACATAATCTTGATGTAAAATAGGGATAATGATCAGAATCAATCGATAAGGGTACTCCATTAAGTGTTACAATTTTATTAATATATATTCTTTCTAATCATTTAAGTGGAAAATCATCACTTATAGAACGAAAATGTGTTGACTTGGTATGACGATAAAAAATGACCCATATTACATCATTCATTATAAGAGTCTCTAGTAGCCCCGTTACAAAGTCCATCGTAATATCATACCATTTACACTTACGTATGGGAAGAGGTTGTGTGACTCCTCGTGGATGTTGTCTTCCAGCATTCACTTATTAACAAACAATACATCGTGACACATAATCAGAAATCCCCCTCTTCATATAGTCCACCCAAAATTATTCCAGCAAATATCTATACATATTAGTGCTACTAAGGTGTATATTGAAATTGGAGCTTTGAGAATTAAAAAAAATTCCCTTTTTTAGAACATGTTTTTTCTGGAACAGAAAGTATCTTCCCAAATATCAAACGTACATCTTCATATAAAAACTCATTCTATTTCCCATCATTCACATATTTAATTTTCTTTTTAAACACCTCATAATTAGTTAGATATCATTTTATCCTTTCTAGTAATATTTTATTGGAAACCATTTGAAAAGGTATTAATTTTTCACCTTCCATCATTATTCCCATATCCATCTTAACTAGATCCATGAAAATAAGATCACTCAAAACTCTCATCTTGTTCAAAAAAATGATCCTTTTTTCTCAAAGCATCATCCACCTTATTTGCCTTCCCCGGTTTGTAGTGTATAGTGCAGTCATAATTTTGGAGTTTTTCAATCCATCTTCATTTCCTCATGTTGAGTTATTCTGTGAGAAAATATAATTCATACTCTTGTGATCGATATATATCTCATATTTTTTAAATAGAGATAGTGTCTTTATTTTTTCAAAGAAAAGATTAAATCTTCTATCTCAAGATAATGAGAAGGATAGATTTGTTCATGAATTTTTATCTTTCATGATTCATAGGCAATAACCATATATTTTTATATAAGGACACAACCATGTCACCTCATTGCAGCATCACTATAAATAACAAAACCATCATTCCATGATGGTAGAGTTAAGATAAGAGCATTGGATAATCTCTTATTCAGTCCTCAAAAACATTCTTCATAATATTTTTTCCAAACTAATTTAATCCCATTACATGTGATAATGGTTAATGTAATTTCTAATTGGGAAACATTATAGATGAAACAACGATAATATTATTCTACACCAATAAAACTGTATACCATAGGATTTATCGTCAGTTCTGGCCATTATTGTATTTCACTTTTCTTAGAAGGATCAATAGAGATTCCATCCTTAAAGAAAATATGGCAAAGAATTAAAATTTCATCAGTCCATAATTCACACTTTCCATACTTCCCATATAATTCATGTCATCTGAGGGTTTTTATATTAGTGTTCAAGTCATTTTCATGATCATTGTAGATTTTAGAGTTTACCATGATATCATCAATAAGTACCACTACAAAGTCATAAAGATATTACATGAAAAATATATTCATTAGATACATGATGATCAATGGTTCATTAGTCAGTCCCAAAGGCATTACTATAAATTTGGTATGCCTATACCGGGTTCAAAATGATGTCTTTAGAATGTCTTCCTTCTTCACACACAACTAATGCTATTCAGATCGAAGGTCAATCATCGAAAAGTATTGATCTTTGTGGATTTGATCAAATAAATCGTCAATGTGTTGTAGGGGAAACATGTTCTTTATTTTTATAGCATTTATTTCCATATAATCAATGCATAATCTCATAGATCCATCTTTCTTCTTAACAAAAAAACAGGGGCTCCCCATGGGGAAATAGTAGGGAAAATAAATCCATTATTACTCAATTTCTCTACTTTTTTTCTTTATTTCAACTAATTCCCCTGTGGTTATTCTATAAAGGGTCTTTGATATGGGCCTTCAGCCAGGAATTAAATCAATGAGAAACTAAATTTCTCATACTAGGGGATGTCTAGGAAAATCCTCTGGAAACACATCAAAATATTCTTGTACAATAGGTACGTCCTATATGGAAACATTATTATCCTCACCAATAGTTATATATTCTCTGCCTCCCCAATAGTTGAATTTAGTAGAGCTACAGGGAGATCTAGATAAGAATCAGGTGGTGATGTTTCTTATCTAAAGAAAAGGAACTCTATATCATTATAAAAAATTGTAACGTCCTTCTTCTTACAATAAATTTTTACATCAGGATCTAATATCCAATCCGTGCTCAAGATTATATTAAATTCAATCATGGGTATGAAAATGATATCAATAGATAAAGAACATTTATATACCCTAATGGGAACTAATTCAATTTTTTTTGCAATGATACATCCCTTAAGAGTTTTGACTGAAAACTCATTTGCAAAATCAATTTTGAAATATCTAATTTTCCTAGAAAACTAGGAAGATATGAAACAAAGCGATGAACTTCAATAAAACAAAGCATCGGCAAATCATGATGTAACCATTAAATTACCTACCACCATGTGTTTTAGAGCGTAAACCTCAGCAATAGTGATCACATATGCTTTTCCTTTCTCCCTTGGCCATTTCTGAGTTTATTTTCCTTGGCCTTTAGGGCATTAATTTTCATAATGCCCCATTTCACAACAATTGTAGAGTTCAACATTGATGACCTCTTTATTTCCCTTGCAATCAAGAGAATGGTGGCCTTTTTAACCACACTAGTAAAAGATTCACATTCCCTTGAGGAATGTATTGGGGTGTTTCTTCCCACATTTACCATAGGATGAAAATTCCACTTTTTCCTTCTTCCCAATTATTCCATTTCTAGAGTGTTCAGAATATCTCTTTTTCTGTTACATTGCTTTAAATTCATAAGACATAGATAATTCCATTTCAAACATGATATCACATGATACCATATATTCATCTGATTAAAAATATTGTGTGACTAATGCTTGATAGAGAAATGGTTTTAATGCATAAAATAATATCTCAATCATAATCCTTGTGTTATGTATATAATATTTTGTATGCCTTTTTATAATTGAAATGTTACCCTCATACTTTGTGACATTGTCATCTTCCTTTTTACACAGACTCAGAAATTGTCTTTCCATGTCAAATAAATGCACATGAGGAAATTATTTTTCTATGAAAAGATATTTAAAATCACTCTATTCAATATTTGATACTTCTTCGTCTTCCAATTAGTTTTGAATTAATGACCACCATTGATCTGTATCTTCCATGATGTGAAAAAATTCCATGACAACTTTTTCCCTTTCACTACATACTAAAGAAAGAAATATTTTCGCTACAGAACATATCAATTTCTCTACTACAAATGGATTTGTAGTCCCATTTAATGTTTTTGGTTTTTGTCTCAGGATATGGCCTAACATTGATCCTTTTAATTGTGGATTAGGGTGCTCTATATGGGTAAGGTTATTATTCATAACCTGTGTGAGTTGTCCAAGTATGGTGATAAGTTGGTCAATAACGGTTTCACCACCATATCTATGAGAATTATCTTGAGTATGAGGGAAATACTTACATGTATTACATGAATCGATATAGTTTCCATCCCTTCAACTAGGAGCCATTTCTAAACAAAGGCATACACAAGATTAGTTTATGAATTGAAGTACATAATTCAAAACATGTAATACACTTATCATAAATTAAACAATATAAGGGTATAATACATAATAATAAAAATTTTATCTTTGAGGAGGTAGATAATGAAAAATCATTCATAAAGAATTGTAATGAAAATTAAAACAATCATAAGTATATCCCACGGGAGTGTGTAACCAAGAGTGCAACAAGGCCCATTGTCATGGCCCCAGATACCCCAGGTCAATCCTGAATCTCCTTGAAGATTTTTTCACTCCCAGGTACATCTATTCTAGAGCCACCTCTACCTACTCATATCCATATAGGGATGTATTTCTTGAAATAAAAAAAAATTCTACATGACCAATATTCTAGGATGTTCTTCTATACTAATCCTCAATGTCTATCTATTGGCAATGTTCTTTATTCTAAGTTTTTCTAAATATAGCCTCCATGGTTTATACTAAAATCCTAATGATACTCACCATAATACCCCGACCCTAGTTTTCCATGGCCAGTGAATTATTATATAACATTGGAATGATCACAAGGGATCAAATATTTTAAGACCAATCAATTTTATATCCTTGGATGTACTATAAACAAACATAAGATTTACATTGCATTGTGAAATGATAAACAACAACATTGTGTATCCTTTTAATACATTTATCACCCTTAGAATATCCCTACAGGTCAGTCGTAATATATTTTTTCAAATCCTGGGAAAAATAAAACATAAAAATAGTGATCTCAGGTCCTCAGTAAGGATAACAATATAGTGGAATCTATGATAAATAAGCATAAACATTTAAAGCAATGTATATAACTCAAAAAAAACTTTTAATCTTAAACTTCATCATAATATGGAAAATATAAATAAAATAAAATAATTTACTTCTTCACTTGGGTATTCTTCTAGTCCAATAATAACATGTAATATCAATAGATAATTTCATAATGATGGAATGAAAAATTTCAGACATCATAACCAAATAGTAAAGGACTCATGATAAGACAACACATATTATTTTATCACAAAAATCTGATAAGACAATAGTTTGTCTCAGGATACCTACCGATGCAAAATGGAGGTAGAGAGGGCTCCACCCATCACTTACTTAGTCCAATGCATTCCCATTTGAATAGGCTGAAACATAACATAAACATTTGTATTAAAACTAGACTACGAAAAGTAAATAATTTAACCCTAAACCATGAATAGTATATAAATATCACATCCACTATCAAAAATATCACATAACCATTAAAAAAATATAATATATTGTATTATAATAAATCAACTTCAAAAAAGGTAAAATCCAACAATGGATATTAAAATAGATGAAATCAATACTATTTGAGAGAAATATCTCTTTTTATTTTGAAACCATTTAAAATTCATGTAATTTTAAAAGAAAATGTTTATTTTTAAAATATTTATATAATCTTGTTTGGGAATCTTCTAAGGCATTATAAAGGCTAAAAATAGCTGTACATTCCATTTATGTAAATAAAAATTCATTCTGTAGTTTTGTCTAAAAGGTCGAAAAAGACTTTGTTTAGAAAATGACAGAAATATTCAATTATAAATTCAAATTGGGGTATACATTAATTTATCCCATAGTATAGAAACTAGTAAAAATGTTTTGAAATACATTTTTAAGAAACACGGATGTGGATGATAAAGATGTCCTAATAAATGCTTCCTTATAAACAACCTCATATAATGAAGAAATTGTAGAAATAACTATTACCTTTTACTTTTCATTGATCAAGGGTACATTAACCACCATTATAATAGTTTAATCATTTTTACTACATTATAAAATAACCACATACATAATTATGATATCATATATGGTCTTATAATATTTTTTTGTAAATAATATTTCAGTAGTATAATCATTTTGGTTGTTGACTGATTCGTCTTCCTTTATATGCTTGGTAATATAATATATGTTTTTTATGTATTATATGTATTTGATTCATATTAATAATTATATTAAGTTCTTAAACATTATTTTTAATCATAAAATTAAAAGTATTCTTGAATGGTTATGATTGGGAATGAATTTCACAACGTTCGTGCAGACTGTAATCCGTACGTATACAAGAGCTAAAATATCATTATATTGATGGTGAAATCGTATGTAATTGGATGATATATCAGATATAATGAATCATTAACATGTTATATTTATTATTTACATCAGTTATACTCGTTATTATACCCATAGAAATAATAAAGTGTTTGAATAATAAATAACAGTACGACGTGGAGACGGTATGCAGTACATAGGAACGCATGGTGAATTTTCATTCATAATATGGATAGAATAATGAATATGGTTGTAACATTTTATAATAACATGAAAATATTTATAATTTATAGGATTTATTATTTTGGTATGAAAACACCAATGAATGTTGAAGTGGAAGAAGATATGAACTTTGACCGAGGTGGTGAAATTATTACTTCTTCTTTGGGTGTTTTCTTTTTGAATTTATCAAAAAGGATTCTTAGGTTGGATTCTTTTTATCAAAGTAAGGACTATATGTTTATGTTTGGGAAGTTTTGAGTATATTTGTGCGGGTTTTGGCCAAGAAAAATGGTTTTGGGGGTGTGATTTTGAGATAAGGTAAATTACCCTGTTATAAGATAGGTGAGGGTCACTTAGAAAAATCATGAAATATTATTTTATTATACAATCATATTCAATTTATAATGAATCCAAAATTATTTATTTTTAGGATAATATGATGATGTGTCGAAAACATCTCAACCAATAAGTTTTATACAGGTTTAGTTCACCATATTAACCTTTTATTTTAGATTTAACTCTTAGTTAAATATTTTAACTTTTACCAAGTATTCATGTATTATTATAATAAATGGTTAATAAACATACCATAAAAAGAAAAGGGAACCCCAAGTTGTTAATTATGTATATATCTATCCTTATCTATGTCCTTTTGATGAATCATATCTTTTTCGGAATATTATATTGATTAATAATATAGTTTTTGTTTAAAAAACTCATTTATACCAATTTTCAAAATATTTTGTTTTTTGTTTTTTTTAAATCATAATTACTTTATCACTTATAATTAAAATTATTCTATATACCCTATGATGTCATATTAACATATAAAATTATTATAATTCATCAAATTTCTCAATTTAAATTTATTTGGAAATTTTTAATATCAATTAGTTTAATCATTCACAAATAGTTTAGTTAATGCATAATCATTATTTGATAAATAAATTTAATTATTTAATGTTGAAAAATTATAAATAATATAAAATTATGTTGTCAAACATCATATGTTTCCAATGTATATTGATAGTAAAATTTATCATAGTTATAACCCTATTATAAAAATGGTTTAGTTATTAATCGTTGAATTTTATCACTTTTAACACTTCTAGAAATAAAATTAAATAAATGTCCTAATCAAATTCAAGTGAACCCATGTTACAAATTTTTATTCCGAATGATTATTTTTTAATGAATAAAATTATCCAATATATTTTGGATATGTTCTAGGGTAATAATAATATATTGTTTAACTTTAATTACACTATTTACTTTAAACCGTGGTAAATAAAAGTCAAAAGATACTATTCATCAAAAATTATTTTCATATTATTGAACAAAATTTTTATATCTGTTTTCAACCGTTTATCATTTATTTTTTAAATTAAATTCATATAATTTGTAAAATTATGTTTAATGAAAATTTTCAAATGCCTTTAGAGGGAGGGTAAAAGACAGTAAAAAGTTCAATAAAATTTTATTTATTTAATATTATTATAAAATTTCTCAAATTAAATACACTAAAAATATATAGGTATTATTTATCTAAATTTAAGTAATTTAAATTTAAATAAAATTACTAATTATTTTAAAAAATGTTAGTTTTAAACAATTACACAATGCTTTTCAGTATTCATAAAAAAATGTATGTTTTCAGAAAATTTCAAAAAATCACCCAAAGATAATTTTCATATTTCATATTCAAAAATGAAGTCCATTTTGAAAAATAAAATTTCTAATATTTCCAAAAGTGGTTATTATGATTTATAACTGCTAATTTGAGTATTCGTGGTGTGTTAAAACTACTAGTTGAGTAAAATGAAAGCTATTGAATTATTCAAAGGGAAGAATATTGGGGAAGCTTGTGGTGTTACAGACAACACCGTATTAGCTTTTACTATCCACTACACTATACATGGATTTTTTTTGACATAATATCATGTTATTTTAATAGAATTCACTTTTCAAACACATAGTACATATTTTGTTCAATATATTAAAGAAATATGTAAAGATTATTTTATATGTAACCATAATGGAAGCTTTAACTACATGAAACACTAACATGGCTTGAGTTTCATGCATGAACGATCTTTCTTGATATCTTGTGTCATACTCAATACAGTGTTTCACAATCCAATGATATATTCTTAAAATATTTTTATTTAAGGGGATATAAACTATCTTTTATGAATAATATAACCATATTAAGAATTTATATAACAGTAACATTCAAATTACATATTTTCTAGAACATTATATAAAGACAAAATTCAATTTTTTCAGATAAAACTAGAATTTATCAATAAAATCACTTTTTCCTCCTTTTGAAATAACTACAATATTAAATATAGTTTTAAAACTTTTATGTATTTTATTTTAAATATAAGAGTATTTTTTTTTGGAAAAAGGACTTCATAATTTACATTTATGGAATATTTTGTATGTTTCTGAAAAAATTCTTAATTTAATTAATAGTAAACAATACTAAATTTTAAACCAAAAGTGAATTATCATCTAATTAATTTATATTGTTAGATTCACTTTTTAATTGTGTCTAATGTGTAATTTTATTTTATTTTTACCATTTAATACATTTTTTGTCATTGGAAATAATTTCACATATAAACTGGACATCAAGAGATACTAATAATTTGATTGTTTTTATTTCTAAAAAACCTGCTCTCAAGTTTTAACAAGGGGAGTTAATTTTAACGTATTTACTACAACATTTGTGTTTCGAATTATGAAAAATGTATTCCATATTTGGAATCATTTGGTCCGAAGGATGTTAATAGTTTTAATTTATATTTTTTTATATTATAAATACTTACAAGGGTAATTTTTATATACCACAGTTATAGGTAAATTGGGAAAATTAGGGTAACAAAAGATTCTAAAATGATATTAAAATTTCTTAACACATGAAAAATCCAATTGGAGGATCTAAGGTGGACCAATTTCACCTATGGGTCAGAATTGGTTAATTTAATGGACTTTTTCACTAAATGTGATGTGTGTATATTTAAAACAAAAGAAGGTGAAAACATATCACTATCATATATCATATAAGTATATTAATTTTAATATATTGATAAAAATAATATAACCTAGAACATATATATTATATATAAATCTAATGAAATTATCTAAACAATTTTAATTTATTTACACTTTTTAGAGATAAATAATTACCATTAATGATGACACAATAGTGATTTTGAAATTATTTTATTGATATAAATTTCAAATTAATGGTTCAAAATGATAAAATAAATATCATATGAACTAAATTATGTAATCCATGAATATTCTAGGTGACTATGATAGGTTAGGAGTATATTAAATATTATTTTTTTCAAATTTATCTCTTGTTTGTATTTTATTTAACATCAATTTAATTAAGAGTGGCCAAATTGTCACTTTTGATATTCTATTAAAATAACATGTTATAAAGTTATTTAAAAATATAAAAGTAAATAATATTTCATATAAAATATCAAAATGTATCCAATTATGTACAATTGAAAACACATATGTAAATATTTATAACCATTTCATAATTATAATTTTATTTCCACAAATAATATTAAATAGATCAAATAATGATAAATAATAATGATAAGTTATAATATAAAATAATAACTAGTATAAATTTTTTTAGTTTCGAGGATTTTGACCCAAACAAATATTATTACCAAAATAAATGTGTTTTTTACATTTATAAATAAAAAATTTAATTATAATTAACTTATATTTCAAGACATTCCTAAAGTACCCCTCATCCCTCTTATAAAAGGCCACCACCTCTACAAAGTTACTCACACATTTAATGCCATTTGTATAATCTAAAATCTGCTCAAATAAGCTACACAAATCCCTCCTTTCCACTTAGAGGCCATAAATTTTCAATAAAGACATCCTATGTAGACATGTTGTTCAAATTAAATGGAGATACTCAAAAAAGTGGTAATTGTTTTATAACAACTTTTAAAATTCATTTTTTCTTCTATATCCCATTATTAGGTTTCTTCTCTACTAATGTAAAAAATCCAGTATATTATTAATCGTGAAATGTTATTATAATTTTTTATAACCTTATACCTCATTTTATCCATCCTACGAATAATAATATCATTATGCGTGGTTGCATATGACTTATCGTCTCCACAACGTGGTGTAATTTGTTATTCAACAATAATCTATTTGCATGTATATAATGATGAGTATAATGGATATAATAATGAATATATCCTGATATTTATTCATTATATTTAATATACTACAAAATTATATACCATTTAACCATCAAGTTAAAGATATCGTTACTCAAGTGTACGTACGACCTACCATTTCCACGATGCGATGAGATTTATTTTCCACGTCAACTATTCAAGAATGATTATAAATCATATTCAGTAAATAAGAATGAAATATAAATCATAATAATTATACCATATATATATATATATTTCATTTAATTGTATCCATTTAATTCAATAAGGAAACAGAAACAGCGTTCATGCTAACGTATGACATACCCTCTCCATGAACGGTGTATTACATTTCAGTTATCTATCTATTAGATATATTTATATACATAATATATATGATATATAAATCTAATTATACAATCTTGAAGTATTTGAATCAAAATCTATGTAATAATATTATGAATAACATGTCAAAACATGTACGATAAGTAAAATGATTATTACCCAAAACATTGCTTTAACATAGAATTGATAATTGAAAGGATATAATAATGTAAGAAGTGAATCACATAAGATTTAATAAACATTATTATTGTTCTATTACAAGTTAATAATATTTTTAAACCCACTATATACATGTTTTAGACATATATGGAATTATTCAGACCTTATGTAAGGTATAATTTTGCAATCTCTTTTTTATCAGAGATTGTTTAGTTGTAAGTATTTATTATGGTATACTTATCATTCATGTCCATGTTTCATAAATATTTAATATTATTTCCATTATTATAATATTATTTAAATTTAATATTACCCATTAGTTACTTTTTGTTAAATGGTATTAATGGAATCATTCTTTCATTTTCCTTACGAGGAAGTTCATGACTTATCCAGAAAAAGTAAGAGGAGAATGTTCTTTTATCATATATGACATGAATAGATTTTTATGGTTTCATGATGCCTTATTAATATGAAAATTCTACTAAAATATTTAAATTGTATTATCACCTAAATTATTTTCTTAAAAAATTGCACAACATTTAAAAAAAAGAAAACATTTTTGAAGAAGAAATGATATTTTTCTCAAGAATTATGTTCTAGTGTTTTATCAAAATTAATTTCCATCTATGATGAAGCTCTTAAATAGGTTTATTTTCATATCCCTATTATTAAAATTATATAATGGTATTAATTATTGAATTATCTTTTATATGGATTATTTAATGATATAATTATGTTAAAGAAACCAGTTTTATTTCATGTGTTATAAAATGATGAATGCTTCATGTTTTTGTGGAATATTTAATAATGAATTCATTATGAGATGGGTGAGGACAATACCTCAATCCAATGCATTGGGTAAATATTAATATATCATTATATATACATAAATATTATGGAAATTAAATCCAATGATGCAATATAGGGCTAGAACGATAATTAAATATGGTTTAGTAATACATGGCTGGAACGACAAGTAAACACGATTCAGCAATGATCATTGTCCAATATGGTATTTGAATAAATTAAATGGATACCATGGAAGTCATTATAGGTTCTTATATGTTTTCCAAAATTAAATGTTTTATACCAATGTTTTTTTATCATGGTTAATGTCCCTTTATGATATATGACTTATGTACTGCCAAGATTTATATCATGACTCAAGATTTTGATATTTAAAATTCTGGTTCATGTTTTTACATTATTACGTATATGTTTTGTTTTATGTTCTCCTAGTTTACCATTACTGAGAATTTGAGCATACCATTTTTATTTTTTTTATTTTACTAGGATATATAGAATGGTTTTAGGTAAGAAAATAAATGGGAAAGATCATTATGGGAGATGTTGAAGATCTTTTACCAAGATAGAGGATTACGTCCCATGTTTCTGAAGACACTAAACTAATATGACATTTGGGTTATATTTGTGTAATTCATTAATTATTCCATAAATGAAATTTAATGTACATTTAAATCAAAAATGAGTAGTTTAACTAAACCTATTTATTTGTTGTGATAGATTTTATAATTTAAATTAATTCCTTTAATTATTAAAATCAAATAGAATAATTTCATGTTTAAAATAGGTTGAAATAAGATATATCTATATAATTATGTCTGTAATTATTTTATCATTTGATATTGGACTCAGATATGGTGTGTTAGAATGTGTACAAATGGATATGGGGAATCAGTGGTGATCCCATGCCTAAAAAAATTATTTGGTGTTGGATGTTTTCCAAGTCCACTATGAAATGAGAATGTGGTTATCCTTGTAATTTATGATATAAATTTCATGGTGGTTAAACTTTAAATATGATATGATTTTGTTAATATATTTGTTATATATCCTTATGTTATAAAACTTATATATATGACATTCTTCTAACTCATGATTATGATCATTTTTTTCGTAGTGTTTTCGTCATGTATTTAATAATGCCCTAATATTTATATCATGAATAATGATTTGTGATCTATTTTTTTTGGAACTAATTACATCATATATATTCATGTACAGTGATTATATTCTCATACCACATTACTATCCTCAGATCACATAGAAACCTTTATTAATATCTCTTCTGTCCACACCATATTGAGTGTCTAATCTCACCCATTATTATATTTCATTTTATAGATTTTATGAACAATAATATTTCAATTAAGGTTTCACGTAAGAATATTATTTAGGGGATATGTTGAATATGTTGTAACATATTCCTTATATGTACCTATTCACAAAATACAATATACATATAGGTTTTTTGGTGGAATTTATTTTCAGAATTATAGAAAAATCATATAAATATATGCATTATGTGTTTATGATGTGCTATGTCCATATCACACATGATTGAAGTGAACTTATCACCAATGGAAAATAAATTTCATTTGATTGCATCAATCTCATTTAGATGATTATCTATTAACCCTTCTCATGAAATACTCACAAAGAAAAATCATTACAAAATCAACTCTTTACAAAATGTGAAAAGATTATCATTCAAGATCAAAATTTTTACAATAAATTATATAGTTTTACTTTCATCATTGATGTTTATTCCTTTATTAAATGAAAAAAAATTTAAGTATAATTTTCATTTTTCGTCTTTCTTATTCCTCTGTTGACATTTCATTAGGCATTAACTATATCAAAACAAGTTCATGATATTTTTGGAAATGGAATCCTTCTACTAGAATATCTAAAATACCAAATTTTTAACCATTATGTTTCTCTCTCCAAATAATTCCAATGTTCAATGTAATATTTCAAAATATAATTCAACAATAGAATTATAAAAGACGAAATGATTGGTGGATCATGGTTTCTAGAAGAGCATATATATGCTACCATCAAAACATTAAACAGATATATAATACATCTTTTTATATAAGATAAGGTTATTTTGATGGAGATAAAATAAGACCTCAAAAAATAAAAAATAATGAATTATATGTTGCTTGAATACATAATAAATTAATTGGCTTATACTAAACTATGAATTTGATGATCCCAAATAAAACCCCTTCCCCAATACTAATGGAAATCACATCATATAATAAAAATTTAACATAAATTATATAAATGTAAATCAATAATGAAAGAAAATTAATAATATCGTTTAGATAAAATACTTAACAAATGAAAGAAATAACATCAATTGAAATATATTATTAAAACATAATATTCACTGTTATGTCAAAAACTGATAAAAGATTATGTGGGAATATTAACCATCTATAATAAGTTTACATGTGATTGTTGGGAATAACTATATGAGATATGGTTTTATAGGTATGTAATATATCTTCTGGAAGGATGAAACATATATAACTATATACATCATTATATTCTATATGGTGTAGAGGAACCCACTGACTAGAACTAGATCTATGGGTGCATGATTATAGGTTCTTATGTAAAGTGGAAAAATTATATAATTTGTTGATATAATAACCCAAAGGGTATGAAATGACCAAAAAATTATAAACCTATGTAATATTTGATTTTATATATTTCTAATGTATTCACTAGTAACTAGATATATCGATGGTGGTAGTTTCAACCAATGGGTATCTATGATCATGTTGAGGGATGTATAAAAGGACTGAATTGTGGTGGAAATTATTTTACCAATATTTATCTATGAATTATATATAAATTGATGGAATAAATTCACTCAAACTTTTAAATTTAATAGTTTTATTTATGCCTATTTAATCTTGTGATATTGTTTTTTGGGTTTATTATCTCATATTTTATTTTATTGAATATGTTTTTTTGGGTGTATTAGTTATTATTTGGAATAATGATAATCTATTTATTCATTTAATTGTTTAATTTCATATATTTAATCATACGTTTAGGTTATTTGTTGAATGTCCCTTAATGGTTTCAGAAACATGATATATGGGGTTCATGGACTTTTCCACACTAGTTGAACCTCTACACGACATTCTCTTTTAGGACCTACTAACATCAAATTTTATGATTTTAGAGGATTGTTCATTGTAAATAACTTTTTATTGTGTAATGAGTTGTATTATAGTTTGTTTTATAGTTTGGGATGTATCTCAAGTATCACGGTATGAAAATATTGAGTTACCCACCCTTTACACTTTTCTGATTCAATGGGAGAATTATATTTGGATGCTGGTGGTGTGAGGGGAAAATTTATTTTTGAAGATTTTTTATGGTCCAAAATATGTTTATTGTATTATTTATAATAAAAAATACACATTCTATAAAAAATTTGATTTTATGTTGTTTAGAAATAATCCATTAGAAAATTAAAAATTTAAATTGCAATGACATGGAAATAAGGTATTCAGAGGTGTCTGGAATATTATTGATCAAAATATAGACTTCAAAATCATTTATATGATGAAAAATAAACTGTTGATGGAAATTATTACAAACTTATTTTATTATAATTCCAAAAGAAACAAACATCCCATGTTGTGTTGTAATCTGGTAATTGGATGTTTTATTGGAGGGAATGTGTGTTCATTAGAATGAGTTGTGCATGATTCAGATTTATCTTTAGTGTCTTTTTTCTTATGTTCATTGGTGGAATCCATGCATTTTGTTTTTTCTCATCACTTAAATAATAATGGGATGTCGTGGTGAATTTTTTGTGATGTTCAAGATGTAAAATGGATTTCTTATTTAATGATATACATTATCTAATCATGAATGAGATGACCCAAAAGAATTATATTTATAGTGCTACTAAATTTTATTTTAGTTTGGAAGCAAGAGATTTACCCATAATAATAAATGAATAGAATAAAAGAAAAATTAGTAGTAAAAATATAGGAATTAAGGATTACACATTTTTTCACTGTAGAATGAGTGAATTATATGTATGTATTCTGTAGAAAAAATTATTATGTCCTGAAAGCATGATGTTTATTTATTCACAAAATCTACCAATTAACAGGGGAATGTAACAATGATTACTATTGTCTTATGTTAAATGGTTTTATAGATAGTTAACACTAAATCAATATTTCACTAACCATTCTAAATAGTATACCGAAAATACTATGGTTCAAGATTACTTGAGAAGGATCACCATATATATAATGATGAATTCAATGTTGTTTGAAATGGATATGTGATGATTTAATTTAATGGAAAATCTATTTTGAACATACATATTGTTTTAGAATCCTAGGGTTTCGATAGAATTTAATTTCTATTTGTCAACAAGATAGTTTTATATATTGTATTATCATTGTAAATGGTTTCTGGATGCTCACATGAGGATTTATTGAGATTTATATTGGTTCAAATGATATAAAATTATACCAAACTAGAGATTAAAAATTAAATTTTATGTTGGAAAAAAGTAAAAAACTACACATTTTGCCATGATTAGATTCATCAAATTGGTTAAAAGGGCTTGTAAACCATGGATCCATATATATTGTTGAAACATTATCAATTGAATTATAGAACATACACGCATTATATATATGGTAATTCATAGATTATTCCATTAAAATATTTTTTTGGTATTATTGAATCAGAACCAAATGATTTAATATCCAAATATATAGGGACTACGACATGTACGATCTCATAATGGAGTATTGTAAGATGTTTCCATCATTAAATATACCAAAATAAATGTATGGGATTAATTCCTAAAATATTAGTGCATGGTTTCTTTAAATTCATCAAAATGATAAAAATGATGGAAACTATTCAGTTAATTAAGATGAATACCCTCAGGATAAAAATGATTTCAAGTAACAAGGATGATAGTTTCAAAAAAAAAATAGATAAAAAAATTTATATTGAGAATATTGTACCTTGGATGTCTTAGAAAAAAAGCATAGTAGGATTTTTTGTATTAGTGTAAATATGAGATAATATCCCAAAGGGTTGAAGTGTATTTTTTAAAATCATTTTATATTTATTTATATATAATATTAAATAAAATATTAATGCGTAAAATAAATGGAGTTGAATAGATTGGTTTTTATAGCGAATTGTATTTAAATGATCCAATTCTAGTATTCACCTCATTCCAGAACTAAAATTCTGGGAACCATTAATGTCCACTATAATGGAATTATAAAAAGGATTTTTGTCACATCGAATCAAAACATAATTACAAGTAATTCTTCATCTTGATGCCTTAAACCAATCCTTCAATAAAATTTAACCACTAATTGTATATCCTGAATACTATTATTTTTTCCACCTACATTCCCAATGAAATGGATTTTTTTTGGGAGCCACAACCCAAAATCCTATATTTTATTTGGTAGTATAACACTTTTAAATTTAACAAATAGAAACATAATATAAATAAGTAACTATATATAACCAGATATATGCATCAATGCATGAGTGTCCAGGTTTTAATAAACTCAACAAAAACAATGGATTAAATGATTTTAGTTTTGTAGGGAGGAGCTCTTAATAACTAGAAAAAACATTTCCATTTAAAGAACAATATAATACTCTATGACATTTTCCTTACAACATTAAATTTTTTATCAGTTATATTTTTTACTAATTTTGTTTTACATAAGACTCTCATATTTCAAATTTGTTTCTTTTTTATTCTTCATGTAAACTACATCATATTTCCAAATGTTTATTTCAAAAATAAATAACCATGTTTATATTTTCTATAATGAAAATTTATAATTCATGTAATTTTTTCATGATATTGAGAAAAAATAAAAAATATAATTTCTTAGAATAATTATTATATTAATAAATGATATGAATTAATAATTTAGTAAATCTAACTGATAATATTTAATGATGACCCTTTATATTTTAGAAAATTTAAATTTGGATATTTTAATTTCGAAATTATTTGTGGGAATATAAATACATGATTAATCACACAAGAAACATATTTAATTCAATCCATAAAAATCAAATACTATTCACATGGATTTATTAAAATTAATGAGTATTTTTTGAATAATAATAATTTTTAAATATTCATATTAGAATTTCAAGAAATGGAAATGTGATACATTGCTAAAAAAATGATATATATTTTTTTATAATAACCTAAAAAACATGGGTAACTACAATATAACATTCATGGTGGTGATTCACTTAGTAAAATGATGTATGTGATTCTGGAAATTTATAATCCACCTGACTATATATATTTCACACCAAAATTAAACCATATAAGGAATAGAATCATCAAGGTGAACAATTGAATTATTTTTAATAAATGTTATTATCTTTCTAAATAATAAATAATATCCATAATCATTCCTATGAATTTCGTTTTGTCATAAATATATAGTATCATATTACATCTTAAAAACATTATATTTTAGAGTGAAAATATTTTGTAATTTATAATTTTTTTAATACATGATGAAGAAAAATTCATAATTTATGTCATTCTAATGAAATGTAGAATTTTTTATTATGATTAAAATATAATAATAATAAATCAAATAAGAGATATTAAAAATATGTAATGATTAACATAGGAAGGTAAAGAAAATCTAGAAATTAAGCTACATGGATTTAAAATTGGTTCTGAGGATATAAAATTGGTTATCTGCAGAGAAATACATTTGATATATGGGAACAATAAAAAATATTTATAATTTATTTTATAATATCCCAAATGACTTTTTATCTTGTAACATATATAAAACATTTCGAATGTTTTATTAACAATCATAACATAATATAAAATTATTTATAATGAATAAAAATATTAATACAATAGGAAGAATATGAATATATTAATCAATAAACAATTCAATGTATTGAAACCCTTATAAGGGAAAAATCTATATTTGTCAAAAACTAAAGTTCTTCATGGAGCCACTCAACATTCTCTCCATGTTTGATATTTTAAAAAAAGTTTTTAATTTCAAAATACCATATTCAAATTGTAAAAAATATAATATTCCATTAGAAAAAATATCACTGGAAAATGAATTTAAATATTGTTAAAAATAATCATATACGTTAATATTTCTAAAAACATGTCAATGAGAATATAAAAAGTCAAATATTTCTTATAACATGTATTTGAGAGCCACGATAGTAGAAGGAAAAGTTTAAATGATAGTGAATTATATTGATAATGACGATATAAATTATCCTAATTTAAATTCTATTCATTTAAATAGTATTGTAACATAATATAGTATGTATGAGATGACATAAAATAGAAATATAATAAAAATTATGTGCTATATTTATTAAATAGTAAAATAGAAATATAAATGCCAGATTTTACTTATATCATGTAAATCATAAAAATTCTTATTAACACACCAAAACTCCCCCAAAAATCATTATATTGATATATAAATTTAAATACCCATTATAAAAAGTTTCAACATGATTTTATATACCATTGTAAATCACATTGGCATGGTAATGTTATTAGTAAGTTGTTTGTAGCAGAAATACATTCCATATTTATATTTCCATATAGAACATGAATTTTTTAAAAGGAAATTTATGATCAATTATCTTACTTTAATGGTTTTATAAGTGATTTATGGAAATATAAATAAAACAATTATTATCACATTAAAAATTATCTTATCAAAACCAATACCAAAATCAGAAATTGTTTTATTAATCCTAAAATATTGAGCATAAATAGTAACACCCACATTAAATTTATATTAATCATATGAAAGTGGAGCACAATTCTATTTCATTGAATCCCACAAATCTAAATATTTATAAATTAAATGAATCATACCTCATGTTCACATTGTATCAATATTTCATCAACTAAAATTTGAAATACAATACCTTGTGAAAACAATTTTCTTGGAGAATAATATTATCCAAGATTCAGAGATCCATTAAAATGTCATATAAGAATTTCATTATGTTTAACTTTACATTCCTTTGGATCACTATGAAATCATGTACACAAGGAAACAAAAAAACATTTGATCAGACCTAAAAGTGATTATATATATAAAGATTCCAATAACGACTCTAGAATGATTAATTTCAATATAATTTCCATGTTTATGTAAATATAAATTTTATTAAATTCTCATAGGGGTATTTTTTCCTCTTATAATAATTTTGACCAAATCATTTAACTAACTCATTTGCAAGGAATTATTGTTTTAGAAATTATATAATTATTTATTTGAAATATTTTCAAAACAAGGAAGGATTCAAATTAACCCATCACAGTTATATCAAATTGAGATATTATTAATTCTGAATATTCAATAAAAATATGTTTATTTTATTTTCTAAAAATAATATCATCATTAAAAGTCGTCACCATCAAAATATCCCTAAAACACATTTGAATAAAAAGATGGATCAACATTTTTGCCTTTCCAAAATGAAATTTAAAATAATACTACCTTAATATTCATAACAACAATATGGATCTTGTTTTAAAACTTTTAAATCAATAATTTCATTGAAAACACGATCTGAATTTTTTTTGTTTAGATAACTGGGTGTGTGTAGAAAATATACATCTTAAAAAATATTACAATTTATAATAATAGTTTTAATAATCAATTTCAATCAATTTAAATTAATAAAAATGAGTAAAATATTATAATATTATGAATAATTATAATCATGAAATAATTGAAAATGATTCATTAAATTAACACCTTCATCTTGAGAATATCCTTGGACAACCATTTTTTATTTTTCAAAAATCTATTTTTATATAATTTTTTTTGTTTCTAATTACCAAATTAAGAGCATTAAAATTAGAATAATGTTTTGGAAAAACTATTTTAATCACTGGATTTAGAGTAAATTAATTTTATTCATCTTATATATCTATGATAAAATTAAAATCATATCATTATTCAACAATTTTATTAGGTAAAAAATCATTAATAAATCAATGGTAAACAGAAATATTTATAACATATTATCTAGTGTGAATATTTTATTAAACATTTCTAGCCATATCATCAGTAGGATGATATTTATGAGTCTTATATAATTTTTGAGGGGTATGTTCAAATTGAGGACAAACATTTAACTCCCTAATATGTGGATATTTATGTTGAGAAAGTTCCTCCTAAAAATAAAATACTTTAATTTCAACATTTAGATGATCAAATAAATCATCCAAATATTTAAACTTTTTTGTATTGTATATAATATGAATTGATTTGATGAAAAAAATTGTTCTTTTATTGTATAATATATCATTAGTTCAATAATTTTACTAACCATTTAAAATTCCTTCATCATATTTTTTATCAAATTTATCTAAATTTTCCATAGTATTTGTAATTAAAAAAATATATCAAATGTATCTAAGTTAAATATTTTTATGTTTTGTTTTCCATTGAAAAACTAATAAAATGGATTTTTCAACAAAGGTCCTAAAATTGTTCTATTAATAAATTCATATAATGTATTAAGATCTTCTTCCAAAATATATTTTGGAATATTAAAATCATTTATCAGGGTCTTAGCTATTTTTTATTTTGTACTATTATTTCCATCAAATAACAGTTATATTTAAGTGTTATATGACATAAGAAATTACAAAATTAACAATTTTCCATATAAAGAGAAAGATATAATGATTTTTGAATTCAAAACCCATATCACTACAAATAGATTTAATTTTGTTTCATTTTTTACTTTGATCCCATTTAAAAAAGAGATTATCATAAATAAGGTTACAAATTTATGTGAATAAAATAAAACTATGTATATATAGTAGAGTCATAAATAATAACAAATTAATATATAATTCCACCCAAAAATATGATTCCATAGGAAGAAATAAATCAAAATAAATAATATCCATATGCCTTACAGTTTTCAATTCCTTATTTGAACTAAAACTCCTTCTGTCTTGATTTTCATGCAAACAGGAATACAAAAAAGTGTTTTTCCAAAATATATTTGGGCAATTTTAAAAATGTTTATTTCATAGGTAGTTGGGTAATAAATATAAAATTAGAATTCCCCAAAATATTATGCCACAATGTGTTATTAAATTTCATATATTTCAAACATTTTACATTTAGATAAATTTATTGAACAAAACTATTTGAATAAGAAAAGTCTTTGTTATGATCATAAAAAATAGATTTCCCATTCAATGAAATGTATTTTTTTTAAATTTATCAAATAATTCATAAATAATAATTTTAAATTATAATTAAATAATATTTCAATACTTCAGAAAATAAATCTATATAAATAATAAGAGTAACTGAAATTTAAACTTCAATACATACTATTTCATTTCATTTATAATTATAAAAACTGTTATAATTCCATCCATCAAATTTATTGAAAAGATATAGTGTATGATATATCAAAATTATTTTGCCTTGATCCTCCAATATTCAAATAGAAAATATTTTTTATAATACTTTGTTGACATATTTTTAGTAAAAATTTATTTAAGAGTTTTTTGAAAAAAAAAAAATTTGTTTCTAATGGGATTAACATATGGATTCTTATGACTAGTAATTGACTATAAACACTTTTTTATATGAAATATAGAAGATTTTGATTTAGAAATTAAATCCTTATTATTTATGTGTGATTTTGGAAATCTCAATAAATATGATATATCATAATGAACAATTATTTGACATCTAACCATATTGTTATTGATTTACATCCTTGTGTAATTTTATAGAAAAACGACAACTATTTTTGGGTGAATTATTTAATTTAAAAAGTCTATATCTATTATAATTCTTTTTATTGAAACTCAGGATTTTATAAAATGATAATGTGACATGAAAAAAATGTATATTATTTCTTTTAATCTTTTAGTTTATTTATTGAGTTGTTCATTCTATTTATGAACGTTCTCAAATTTCATTATTTCAGAATCACGAAACATTGACATGAAATCACCATGACATTATTATTTAATATTTTTAGTACTATAATAGTTTAGTATTTAATGAGTTATTTCAAAATTAAAATTAGAACAAGTTATATTACCTTAGATTGATTTATTTTTATTTTAACATTCATACTATTTTTAAACTCTTTTGATAATTTTCTAAAGTAACGATCTATTTAACATTATGTTAAATTAAAAAAAATTAATCAATATTTAGATAGATTATTTTTTTAGAAATAGATTTCTATGATGAATAATTAGTTGAGTCTCTTAAGTAGTTCGATGAATCCATTAATTTCAAGTTCTCCAAATCCATTACAGAACATGTTACATCCATGGTACATGAATCCTTAGTAAATCTCTATCCAAATCACATATTTTACTTTAATTCTAGTATTTATTCGTAGTATTTTTTTTCATTATTAATATTCGTATATATGGCTTGATTCTTATATAATCATACATTCATAAAAAATTACATCTTGACTATAATTATAATTAATATTACATATCTTCTTATACACGTAATAATTGATAGGATTATTTTTCTAAGATCTCCTCATATCAAACTTCATTCCTCTATTTTTCAATTCATATTATGTAATGTATCATTCATGACTTCTCTATGTAACTCATAATCATTATTTTATGTGGAAAATTTTGAATTAAAAAGAATTCATTTCTTCTTTGAATTATTTTCTTTATGCATGATAATTGTTCACAAATTCTTATTTTAATAATTATTCAATAATCACAAAAACTATATATTCCATGAAGTTATTACTTTCATCTATACAAACATTCTTTTCATATCCAACAGATTAAGTGTTTATTAAAGAATTTTCTATATGTCATGTGGAGTTTTACAAGAAAATAAATGACTATATACTTTTATATTTGTTTTATTATATTAAATATTCATCACCATGAAATTGAACCAATAATTTACCACATAATTGCCTAATAATGACTCTTATTAATATTCTATAATCATGTAATTGGATTCCAAGATTTTTGAATGATCAATGATATTTTTCATTTAGAACAATTCCATAGTATATTTCTAATATCCATAATTAGTATTATCAAAAGGTTGTCATTTTTAAGTTATCCATCATTCATTTTAATAGGTTCACTCCTTCAAAAAATGATCTTCCTTATGATTGATAATTCATAAAATTTTCAGAATGAATAATATATATATATATATATATTGGGGTTATCCTATAATAACAATTTTTTTCTATAGTTTAGATGAAAAAATAGTAATTAAGCGGGTGACGAATAATTTTAAAATGAATTTCAACTTATGGTTATGCCAAAGTTATTATGATATAACAGTGGTAAATAAATTGATGTGATCATCATGATTCTTGAAGTGGTCTAGATCTAAAAGATCATACTTTACATTTGACCATCTTTATAAAATAAAACAGATTGAACCAACAATATCCTTTATAATTAAATCATATAATGATGCTTTCACAACTATAGTAACAAACTTATTATCAAAGCCTTTTCACCTATACTCATGAACCCAAAACATCTTGACTTTCTATCAGCTTGAAATGGGAAACCCAAAAAATATTAATTTTACTAAGAATGTAACAAAACCTAATCCTTTTCTTATATTTGAGAGTCACCACCCACAACCCTTCCTTTTATTGGGTTGTATACCCCATTAAAAAACCGCTCATTAAAAAGTAATAGAATGAAGTAATGAAAAATAACCATATAAATGAAACAATGTCTCAGTGTCAATATAGTAATGAAATCTCTAACTATAATGAATCAAATTATTATAATTCATCTTATAGGAGTTTATTATCACTAGAATAATGAAACACATTTTTTTCATGATATTCCACATCCATGACATCTCTTCCCAAATACATGTATTATAAAATTTATTTTGATATTATTTATTTTATTACCATATTTTTTCTAATTAAAAATTATTTTCTTCTTTGTTTTTCTAATGAACCACATCCTTGTTATCCATATTAATTATCCTGATAAATTTATATGTTTAAATAATCCCTAAATTAAAAATATAATACATGTATGTATTACTCATTACAAAAAAAATAGACAATATGAAATTTTAAAATATTTAATAATTCCCTAAATGATAGGTATTAATAACCTAATAACCTCCATCAAAATATTCAAGACTAGGAATTCATAAATTAGTTGATTTTAATAAATTTATTTTAATTTCAAAAATAACTACACGTATATCATAACATTATTAGTCATGTTTGAAACTCAATTAATATATCATAAATCAATATTAAACAATTTCTAGTTGAATGTTAACATTTAATCATTATTTATATACGAAATAATACATGGAGAATATTTACATTAAACATTTGTCAAATGGAAATGGGAAAAATTATGATAAATGTAGTATATATCCTGTTCTGAGAAAAATCTATAGAATCACTCATAACCACATAGAAAGATAAACAATAGTGATTTTCACATAACCCATTTTCACCATGAATAAAAATTACAAATAGAATATTCATATAGGTAAATCCCATTCGGGATAATCATTGGTGATTTACATAGGCATATGTCATATATTATTCAGTAAATTAGTAAATACCCTATGATATCAATTTCTAATCCTAAATAATAGCATATGAGTTATTATATTATCTTATGGATTTGGAGAATTATATTTACTAAATTTAATTAGGTTTCTTAATAATAAAAAATAACCTCAGTCATAAATTTATTTATCATGTTTTCAATAATATATAAATGAAAATTGGTTTTAAAATTTTATGGAATTTAGATTGAAAACATGTAGTGATATTTATCAAAATTTTGGAGATGTTTATGATAAATTTAGAATTTTAATTATTATTATTAAATTTAGAAAATTTTAAATATTTCATTATAAAAATGAATAATATGATTAAGAGTTATTTCTATATCGATATGAATTAAATTTTTAAAGTAACCAGATTTATAAATTAATAAACATTGTTCTGAAATTGGATATGTGGATGTAAAATTAACAACAAGTTGAAATGAACATTGGATATGTTGTAACAATAGAAATCATGTTTTTATATGATATTATACTATCCAAAATAATTTTTTTTCCTAGTAACCCAATATTAATCTTACATAACATGTTTTTAAAAATCAACACATGAATTAAAAAGTTTTATAAATAAAGAAAATTTATTATATGAAAAAAACTAATCCTAGATTAAATAATAAAAAATTCAAAGTATTTAGAATTGTAATGGAAACAAAAAAATTCATTTCCATTATCAGAAAATATTGTTGTTCAAGGATACACACAACTTCATTAATGAATCATACTATGAATGATTTATCAATGAGCATGAGGATATTATTTTGTTTTAAAATGTATTTTTGTGTGAAAGAGATTAACAGTGTGACATCTCTTATGATCGTGAATACATAAAAATATACATTGAATAAAATTCTAGAGTAGCACTATAATCAATGAAATATATAATTTATTCAATATAAATAACATATATATATATATGAAATTATAATCTCAATTATAATTATATGGATATGTTTGAATATATATCACTGATAAATTTATTTATTCGATATAGAAATTTTTTTTAAAAATAATATGATACAACTATCATGCGCTTTTTTTCTAAGTAAAAAAAAATTATTTAGAGTTTTAGGATAAATTTTGAAATGATTAAAATAAGGACAAGTATGCTCATAGATGAGGTATAAAAAAATTATGTCCAATATTGTGCTATAAAAATTCCAACTGTTATCAGGCTACTCAAGGATAATAGAAGGAGTTGGTTGAAATGTAAAAAATTATTTCAAAACGGAGGATAGTGATGTAATTGTAGATATAAAATTTCTAGATATACAAAAATAAAAAATGAAATTAATAGATCTGGGTAATGTTTCATAATCATATAGTATAAAGGGAGATATTCAATATGGGTTATGGAAATCTACTAGGTTCAAAATACTAATTAATTGGATTGATAATAAAATAATTTTATCCAACATATGGATAATAAATAACACAATATAATTTTGACGATAAAATCCTTAGATAACCATTTATTTTTTGTTATAATTTATATAATAAATTTTTTCATTAAATATTTCTAATAAATGATATAAAATAGTCATTTTGATATAAAAAAGGAACATTAGTACAAGTTGGATTATCATTTGAAGGTGGAAGTAATGGCAGTGTCTTTCTTAATTAATGACTAGTTGCAATGGGATTTCAATGATATGATGCTATTTAATTTAGAAATATAATCTAACATATTATTAATCATATAATGATTCATATGGGGATTAGTTTGGATTCAATATAAGAATTATTTATTGAACTATATTATTGTAACATGATGTACCATCTGGAGACAAATTGATATAATCTACTAGGAGGAACCTAATGGTTTATTATAAAAATAAAAATAATTCCTATTTTGATCAATCTAGTGAAGTATCCATGTGATTATTCATGTGTCATGGTAGTAAAAAATGAAATTTTTAACAACATAATATAACAAATGTTTATCTAGTGAAATGGAGATCATTCAGGTCACCAAAAGGTATGCGGTGATGGATATTTTTTCATTGATCTTTATTAGGTAGATAAATTACTATAAAATGGAATTACGGTGGTGGATCTAGAATAGAAAATGTGTGACATTTTTAAATATATTTAGACGAATGAAAATGTTTCCATAATGATAAATGTATTTGAGAGCCACGATTGTAGAATAAAATGTTTAAATGATAGTGAATTATATTGATAATGACGATATAAATTATCCTAATATAAATTCTATTCATTTAAATAGTATTGTAACATCATATAGTATGTATGAGATGACATAAAATAGAAATATAATAAAAATTATGTACTATATTTATTATATAGTAAACTAGAAATATAAATGCCAGATTTTACTTATATAATGTAAATAATAAAAATGCTTATAAACACACCAAAACTCCCCCAAAAATCACTATATTGATATATAAATTTAAATACCCATTATAAAAAGTTCCAACATGATTTTATATACCATTTTAAATCACATTGGCATGGTAATGTTATCAGTAAGTTGTTTTTAGTATAAATACATTCCATATTTATATTTCCATATAGAACATGAATTTTTTAAAAGGAAATTTATGATCAATTATCGTACTTTAATGGTTTTATAAGTGATTTATTGAAATATAAATAAAACAATTATTATCACATTAAAAATTATCTTATGAAAACCAATACCAAAATCAGAAATTGTTTTAGTAATCCTAAAATATTGACCATAAATAGTATCACCCACATTAAATTTGTATTAAACATATTAATGTGAAACACAATTCTATTTCATTGAATCCCACGAATCTAAATATTTATAAATTAAATGAATCATACCTCATGTTCACATTGTATCAATATTTCATCAACTAAAATTTGAAATATAATACCTTGAGAAAATATCTTTTTTGGAGAATAATATTATCCATGATTCGGAGATCCATTAAAATTTCATATATGAATTTCAATATGTTTAACTTTACATTCCTAAGGATCACTATGAAATCATGTACACAAGGAAACAAAAAACATTTGATCAGGCCTAAAAGTGATTATATATATAAATATTCCAATAATGACTCTATAATGTTTAATTTCAATATAATTTCCATGATTATGTAAATATAATTTTTATTAAATTCTCATAGGGGTATTTTTTCCTCTTATAATAATTTTGACCAAATCATTTAACTAACTCATTTCCAAGAAATTATTGTTTTAGAAATTATATAATTATTTATTTGAAATATTTTCAAAACAAGGAAGGATTCAAATTAACCCATCATAGTTATATCAAATTGAGATATTATTAATTCTGAATATTCAATAAAAATATGTTTATTTTATTTTCTAAAAATAATATCATCATTAAAAGTCGTCACCATCAAAATATCCCTAAAACACATTTGAATAAAAATTTGGATCAACATTTTTTCTTTTCCAAAATGACATTTAAAATAATACTACATTAATATTCATAACCACAATATGGATCTTGTTTTAATACTTTTAATTCAATAATTTCATTGAAAACACGATCTGAATTTGTTTTGTTTAGATAACTGGGTGTGTGTATAAAATATACATCTTAAAAAATATTACAATTTATAATAATATTTTCAATAATCAATTTCAATCAATTTAAATCAATAAAAATTAGTAAAATATTATAATATTATGAATAATTATAATCTTGAAATTATTGAAAATGATTCATTAAATTAACACCTTCATCTTGAGAATATCCTTGGACAACCATTATTTATTTTTCAAAAATCTATTTTTATATAAATTTTTTTTTCTAATTAACAATTTATGAGCATTAAAATTTGAATAATGTTGTGGAAAAACTATTTTAATCACCAGATTTAGAGTAAATTAATTTAATTCACCTTATATATCCATGATAAAATTAAAATCATATCATTATTCATCAATATTATTAGGTAAAAAATCATTTATAAATCAATGGTATACACAAATATTTATAACATATTTTCTAGTGTGAATATTTTATTAAACATTTCCAGTCATATCATCAGTAGGATGATATTTATGAGTCTTATATGATCTTTAAGGGGTATGTTCAAATTGAGGACAAACATTAAACTCCCTAACATGTGGATATTTATGTTGAGAAAGTTCCTCCTAAAAATAAAATACTTTAATTTCAACATTTATTTGATCAAATAAATCATCCAAATTTTTAAACTTTTTTGTATTGTATATAATATGAATTGAATTGATGAAACAAATTGTTATTTTAATGTATAATATATCATTAGTTCAATAATTTTACTAACCATTTAAATTTCCTTCATCAAATGTTTTATCAAATTTATCTAAATATTCCATAGTATTTATAATTAAAAAAATATATCAAAAGTCTCTAAGTTATATATTTTTATGTTTTGTTTTCCATTGAAAAACTAATAAAATGTATTTTTCAACAAAGGACCTAAAATTATTCTATTAATATATTCATATAAAGTATTAAGATCTTATTCCAAAATATATTTTGGAATATTAAAATCATTTATCACGGTCTTAGCTATTTCTTATTTTGTACTATTATTTCCATCAACTAAACTGTTATATTTAAGTGTTATATGAGATAAGAAATTACAAAATTAACAATTTTCCGTATAAAGAGAAAGATATAATGATTTTGGAATTCACAACCAATATCACTAAAAAATAAATTTAATTTTGTTTCATTTTTTACTTTGATCCCATTTAAAAAACAAATTATCATAAATAAGGTTACAAATTTATGTGAATAAAATAGAACTGTGTATATGTAGTAATGTCATAAATAATAAAAAATAAATATATAATTCCACCCAAAAATATGATTCCATAGGAATAAATAAATCAAAATAAATATTATCCATAGGCCTTACGGTTTTCAATTCCTTAATTGAACTAAAACTCCTTCTGTCTTAATTTTCATGCAAACATGAATACAAAAAAGTGTTTTTCCACAATATATTTGGGTAATTTTAAAAATGTTTATTTCATAGGTAGTTGGGTAATAAATATAAAATTAGAATGCCCCAAAATATTATGCCACAATGTGTTATTAAATTTCATTGATTTCAAACATTTTACATTTAGATAAATTTATTGAACAATACTATTTGAATAAAAAAAGACATTGTTATGATCATAAAAAATAGATTTACCATTCAATGAAATGTATTTTTTTAAATTTATCAAATATTTCATAAATAATAATTTTAAATTATAATAAAATAATATTTCAATACTTCAACAAATAAAACTATATAAATAATAAGAGTAACTGAAATTTAAACTTAAATACAATCTATTTCATTTCATCTATAATTATAAAAACTGGTATAATTCCGTCCATCAAATTTAATGAAAAGATATAGTGTTTGATATATCAAAATTCTTGTGTCTTGATCCTCCAATATTCAAATAGAAAATATTTTTTATAATACTTTGTTGACAAATATTTAGTAAAAATTTATTTAAGAGTGTTTTGGAACCAAAAAAATTTGTTTCTAATGGGATTAACATATGGATTCTTACTACTAGTAATTGACTACTAACACTTTTTTATATGAAATATAGAATATTTTGATTTAAAAATTAAATCCTTATTATGTATGTGTGATTTTGGAAATCTCAATAAATATGATATATCATAATGAACAATAATTTGACATCTAACCATATTATTATTGATTTACATACTTGTGTAATTTTATAGAAAAACGACAACTATTTTTGGGTGATTTATTTAATTTAAAAAGTCTATATCTATTATAATTCGTTTTATTGAAACTCAGGATTTTATAAAATGATAATCTGACATGAAAGAAATGTATATTATTTATTTTAATCTTTTAGTTTAATTTTCGAGTTGTTCATTCTTTTTAAGAATGTTCTCAAATTTCATTATTTCAGAATCACGAAACATTGACATGAAATCACCATGAATTTCTTATTTAATATTTTTATTACTATAATAGTTTAGTATTTAATGAGTTATTTCAAAATTAAAATTAGGACAAATTATATTACCCTAGATTGATTTATTTTTATTTTAACTTTCATACTATTTTTAAACTCTTTTGATTATTTTCTAAACTGATGATCTATTTAACAGTATGTTAAATTAAAAAAAAATTAATCAATATTTATATAGATTATTTTTTTAGAATAAGATTTCTATGATGAATAATTAGTTGAGTCTCTTAAGTAGTTCGATGAATCCATTAATTTCAAGTTCTCCAAATCCATTACAGAACATGTTACTTCCATGGTACATGAATCCTTAGTAAATCTCTATCAAAATCCCATATTTTATTTTAATTCTAGTATTTATTCGTAGTATTTTTTTTCTTTATTAATCTTGGTTTATATGTACTGATTCTTATATTATCATACATTCATAAAAAATTACATCTTGACTATCATTATAATTAAAATTACATATCTTCTTATACACGTAATAATGGATATGATTATTTTTCTAAGATCTCCTCATATCAAACATCATTCCTCTATTTAAACAATTCATATTATGTAATGTATCATTCATGACTTATCTATGTAACTCATAATCATTATTTTATGTGGAAAAATTTTAATTAAAAAGAATTCATTTCTTCTTTGAATTATTTTCTTTATACATGATAATTGTTCACAAATTCTTATTTTACTAATCATCCAATAATCACATAAACTATATATTCCATGAAGTTATTACTTTCATCTACACAAAAATTCTTTTCATGACACATTACATGATGTTCTTGAAGAACAGAATCAATAAAAAATATTTTCTAGAGTTTATCCTAAGGAATTATAATCCTTTAGTATAACATAAAATATATGGAAAATTTTATTAATAGTATCATATTCAACGTTATTAAATTTATCATATTTAGTTCTAAATATACCTCAAATACTTATAGTAATCATATCCAACAGATTAAGTGTCTATTAAAGAATTTTCTATATTTTATGTGGAGTTTTACAAGAAAATACATGACTATACACTTTTATATTTGTTTTATTATATTAAATATTCATCACCATGAAATTGAACCAATAATTTACCACATCATTGCCTAATAATGACTCTTATTAATATTCTATAATCATGTAATTGGTTTCCAAGATTTTTTAATGATCAATGATATATTTCATTTAGAACAATTCCATAGTATATTTCTAATATCCATAATTAGTATTATCAAAAGGTTGTCATTTTTAAGTTATCCATCATTCATTTTAATAGGTTCATTCCTTCCAAAAATGATCTTCCTTATGATTGATAATTCATAAAATTTTTATAATGAATAATATATATATATATATATTGGTGTTATCCTCTAATAAATTTTTTTTCCTATAGTTTAGATGACAAAATAGTAATTAAGCGGGTGACGTAGACTTTTAAAATGAATTTCAACGTATGATTATGCTAATGTTATTATGATATAATAGTGGTAAATAAATGGATGTGATCATCATGATTCTTGAAGTGGTCAAGATCTAAAATATCATACTTTACATTTGACCAACTTTATAAAATAAAACAGATTGAACCAACAATGTCCTTTATAATTAAATCATATAATGATGCTTTCACAACTATAGTAACAAACTTATTATAAAGGCCTTTTCTGTAACACCCCATATAAATAATGAATATGAAATTTTCATATTTATCCATATTTGGGAATAAAATATTAATATGACTTTAAAGGGGATGCTATGCTCGATGGCGTACCCAACACGCAACAATGAGTTTCTTGGGAATCTTACGTTGCACTCTAATAATAAAATAATATTATTTTAAATTGTATTTAACATGTAGCCATTGTAATGGTGGGAATGTATAGGAAAAACTAAAATATTATTATATATGTTTTTAAATGTTTTTACATTTATCCAATAAAGGATAGAGGCTTAAAATACGGAAAGAATTCAATTTTAGGCGTATATGCCCTAGTTTTCACTAAAGGTTCACTTATCACCTTTTGATGTTGAACCATCATTAAATATAGTTTTGATCACTCTTAAACATTCTTTTGGACCAAATAAAACTCTTATTAAGAATCGGGACATCAAAATTTTCTTTGTGTAAATGTTTGGTATCTTTCCGATAAAGTTCAATTTTTTTAATGAATAGTGTAAAATGTTGTATTTTAATTCAAAACCTTGTTTTAATATAATTTATTTATATGATTATATTATCTTTTGAATTGGTTTTAAAGTTAAATTAGAATATATTTTTACAATTAAATCCAATATTGGTTATTGGAATTAATTTCACTTTGAAAACAGACTTAAACCAGTGTCAATTTTTTGATACTTATTGTTTCATAAAAACACGCTATTTGCTCTGACAGCAGGAATTAATTATTAAATTAATTAATGTGACTTATATGTTTTCAATCTTGTAAAATAGACTTCATTTTTGAATTCGGAATATCAAATATAGATTAGGGTTAATGTTTGGGATTTTTCTAAAAAACTTCAATTTTTGATGAATAGTGAAACCACTAAGTGGTACTTATAAAAACTGATTTTTCCGTTTAAATGAAATTTTGCCATATTTGTGTTTTGAATTTCAAAAATCCGACATACATGGTTTTAATTAATAAGTAAAATGTGGTTCAATGGGATAAAGATAATTTTTTGGTGAATAGTAACTTATTATGTTTTTAATTGCGATTAAAGGTAATTTGTGTAGTTTAAGGTAAAAATAATGTTTTAATAACATGAAATGAACTTTACACAAGTCCTAACCTCATTGGATGTGTAATGGGCGACCAAGACAAGCCATGGGTCAACTTGAGGACCCCATGGAGCCACTTTGGTTGGGAAATGACATAAATAACTATTTATTTAATGTAAAATTAAAAATGACACAAACATGATATGTTTTACTAAAACAAATTTTAAGTGGGGCTATACAAGTCAGCGTTTGTATTATAAATAGTCATTGGTAAGCTAAAACGATTTCCTACATTATAGTAATTTTTTTAAATTTTTAGACACTAAATAAATTAAATTATTTATGACTACATGATGATGCGGCGATGACCTCATTATTTAACGATTTAAATAAAATGGAAGGACAATGTAAAATATATGAACTACACATGTCCAAAACTTATTGTATGGGTGTATTTAGAACCCTTAACACCTTATCAACGAATTATATCAATGTGGGATCTTTTGAAACCGAAACACATTTTCAAATAAAGTAATATTTCTTACTTTCCAAAAGTGCCCCTCCTCTCCTTTTATAAAAGGCCCCCACCTCTACCTCATTTCACACACTCCTCAAGCCTTTGGCTCGGCCAAAACCTTCCCACTAACTCTCTCCACATCCCTCTCCTCATCCTATAGGATTCCATTTGGGAATAATCCTTTCAAAGGAAGCCTTTAGGCTCAAATCAAAACGAGTTACACTTTTAAAGGTAATTCATTCTCTCATGTTCATTTGTTTTATTTTCCTTCTCCAACCCCCTAAACTATTTTTATTTAGTTATTTTGTAACAACACCAGTATCTTCAATATACTAGGATGTTGTTATAATATTTATTCAAGCTACACTCTCACACAACTACATCAAATGGTTAATGAACATACGGTTTCCGTGGATGGCGAAATTCTGCCTCCCAAAACGATGATTGTTCAATACTCATTTAACACCTTCAAAGGTGGCAATTATGATGTAACTATTTTTATATATGATATATAATATGTTTTTGTTTTCCTTAAGCTTCTGTTTTTTTTCATTTTGGTCATACCTTTATGGTTTCCATTATGGGTAAACGCGATATCTTCATTTAAGGAAGTGCGGACTACTGCCCCCTCAAAGTGATTTGATTCGTTAAATACCATATGTGGGACGTATAAAGGATGGAACTATGATATTATATATGATATTATACTGGAATTATAATATACCTTTATATAATTATTAGTCCATTCTATAAAATACGAAATAGAAATGAAAGTAGCATTCATGCGTACGTACGGCTTACCGTCTCCATGAACGGTGCATTTCATTTCTTACCTCTAAATGATTATGTAATGTTATAAATGCATGAATTTACTGGATATATATGACATATATGATATCTACATTATGAATAGAATTCTGGATATAATAAACATTTGGCCACACGAACAACATGTAATTGTAAGAACTCCACTTTCAACTTAAGAACCAAATATCGGCAAAACAAATATTATTAACTTAAATGATTACATAATGTTTATGACATGGTAATAAGTGATATAAAAGGAATAATGAACTTTAAAAAGGTTCTTAAGGAAGTATAAATTAACTCAACTTTATTATTCAGGATATTAATGAACGATCGAGTCAAGTCGGACACCAGTTAAGGGATCCTACTACTCTCTTTCTTTTTAAGTACACTTTTATGTCATTCCTTTTAATGCTAATATTTCTTGTTATTGGGATGCTCTTTTATATTACACTTACTTTAATTTTTATGTTCATGTGATGAGAGAACCTATTCTCTCTCATCAATCCATTTTGGGAGTTTTGAGTGGCGCCGTTAGGCTGCTGAACTTTCGTAAGAGATCTAACCTCTCTCTTTATTTTTAAGTACTCTCCTTTATGTCACTTCTTTTAAGCTCCACTTTGTAATGTTGGGGGATGTTATTTTATATTCCCCTTGATCTACATTTTATTTTAATGTGATGAGATACCATATTTGATCTCATCAATCCATATTCGGAAGTTTTATGTGGCGCCGTTAGGCTGCCGAGTTTTCGTAAGGGATTTTTTAATCTCACTTTTATTCCCGTGAGATTTATGCTACATTTGCCACAAATTCCATTTAGTGGTGTATGTGCTGCCCATTATTCTACTATTTGTGTAATATAACTTTGTTTATGAGTATTTACATCAATGATCTATTGTCCTTCTTTCATAGGGTGTATGTTTTGAAAGATACCCAAGTCGGTAAGGGAACCTTTCACCCTCCTTTTTTTAAAAGACTTCTTTTGTTGGGTCTTTTAATTTACATATTGTTATGTTGGGATATGTTCTCATATATCCTTATTGATGTAAATTTTATTTCCAAGTGATGAGATACACTTTTTATCTCTCATCAACTCATTTTGATGTGATGTCGTTAGGCTGTCAAGGGAACTTTTTAACCCAATTTCGATTTCTCTGGGTTCAACATGTAGTCATTGAATGTGTCATCCATTGAATTTGTGTGAATGACCTTTTATTGTTTTACACTTAATATCCACTTATATTTGGTGTATTTATATTTTTCACACATATTTTTGAGATTGATTTGTCCTTAATTTAAGGATACCTTCTTTATAAGGGATTTCATCACATTTGACATTTCTATTGAGGGTTCATTGTTGTTATGCACCAATTCACTCTTATATGGTGTATATACTGTCCTTTGGAGTATTATATCATGAATACATTTATTCTCATGATATTATAAAGTTCTGACTAAATTTTATTCCTTAATTATTGTATTCAAGTGTCTCTAATTTTGGTAAAACCCCTTTAACCAAAATATCGTTTTAAATGTTTTAATTATTTGTTCTTATTAATATCCATGTTTTCAAAATGGTTTTAAGGATTTATTTAAATTGATATTAATGGTTTAAAATTTTAAGCTTCAAGGTGGTATGGGACACTTTGATTCAAAAATCTCTTTATTAAATGTTTTAAATGGTTTTGGAAATGGTTTCTTTTTGAATGGATTCATAATTTCAATATACTAAAATGTTATATTGTGATTGAAATGTGGAAATGTTATGTTTACTTTAATGCATGTTTTATGTGATACATTTATGTTATGGTTCTTGGGCATTGTTATGAAAACGGGTGGTTCCGTCATAAACTAAGGGCGGGTGAGCCCGATATAGCTCTCCAATGCATTGGGTAACGCGAAGGAGTGAAACATTGAGGTTTCTCCGAAGAGATTTAGGGAATATACTGTGATGGGTATTCCAAAACGTAACCAAGAGGGTTACTCCCTACGTAATAATGTTATAAATGTCTCAAGTTACCTTTATGTCTTATGTTTTCTATGATTTATTCATGATTTGATATGCCTATGTTTTATGGGTAAAGTGTGATTTCATTCTAATGTATATATGAACTCATGTTTCCTTTCCATATTTTTATAACTCTTACTGACCTTTTTATGCTCATCCCAAGTTTTTGAAATTTTTTTCACAGGTCAAGGGAATGGTACATGATGGGATGATAGTGTCAAGGATGTGTTAAGAAAGAATCCGTGTTATATTTTAAATATGTTTCCGTTGATGGGAAGAATGAATACTATATTTTATGTAACCACTTTGTTTAAATGTGGAATGTATTGCAAGTTTCATAATCTAATTCTCTAAAACTCTAAACCTAAAAAGATCCTCAATGTGTAATCTTGTAATAAATCAATATTAAGTAAGGTTTAAGGCTGGGGCCTTATATTTTCAACTACAGTCATGAACCCAAAACATCATGACATTCTATCAGCTTGAAACGAGAAATACAAAAAATATTAATTTTACTAAGAATGTAACAAAACCTAATCCTTTTCTTATATATGAGAGTCACCGCCCACAACCCTTCCATTTATTGGGTTGTATACCCCATTAAAATTCCGCTCATTAAAAAGTAATAGAATGAAGTAATTAAAAATAACCATATAAATGAAACAATGTCTCAGTGTCAATGTAGTAATGAAATCTCTAACTATAATGAATCAAATTATTATAGTTCATCTTAGAGAATTTTATTATCACTAGAATAATGAAACACATTTTTTTCATGATATTCCATATCCATGACATCTCTTCCCAAATACATGTCTTATAAAATTTATTTCGATATTATTTATTTTTTTTACAATATTTTTTATAATTAAAAATTATTTTCTTCTTTGTTTTTCTAATGAACCACATCCTTTTTATCCATATTAATTTTCCTAATAAATTTATATGTGTAAATAATCACTAAATTAAAAATATAATACATGTGTGTATCACTCATTACAAAGAAAATTCACAATATAAAATTTTAAAATATTTAATAATTCACTAAATGATAGTTATTAATAACCTAATAACCTCCATAAAAATATTCAAGACTAGGAATTCATACATTAGTTGATTTTAATAAATTTATTTTAATTTCAAAAATAACTACATGCATATCATAACATGATTAGTCATGTTTGAAACTCAATTAATATATCATAAATCAATATTAAACAATTTCTATTTGAATGTTCACATTTAATCATTTTTTATATATGAAATAATACATGAAGAATATTCACATTAAACATTGGTCAAATGGAAATGGGAAAAATTATGATAAATGTAGTATATATCCAGTTTTGAGAAAAATCTATAGAATCACTCATAAACACATAGAAAGATAAACAATTGTGATTTTCAAATAACCCATTTTCACCATGAATAAAAATTACGAATAGAATATTCATATAGGTAAATCCCATTCGGGATAATCATTAGTGATTTACATAGGCGTATGTCATAGATTATTCACTAAATTTGTAAATACCCTAAGATTTCAATTTCCAATCCTAAATAATAGCATATGAGTTATTATATTATCTTATTGATTTGGAGATTTATATTTACTAAATTTAATTAGGTTTCTTAATAATAAAAAATAACCCCAGTCATACATTTATTGATTATGTTTTCAATAACATATAAATGAAAATTTGGTTTTAAAATTTTATTGATTTTAGATTGAAAACATGTAGTGATATTTATCATAATTTTGGAGAAGTTTTAGATAAATTTAGAATTTTAATTATTATTATTATATTTAGAAATTTTAAAATATTTCATTATAAAAATGAATAAGATGATTAAGAGCAATTTTTATATCGATATTAATTAAATTTTAAAAGTAACCAGATTTATAAATTAATGTACATGGTTCTGAAATTGGATATTTGGATGTACAATTAACAACAAGTTGAATTGAACATTGGATATGTTGTAACAATAGAAATCATGTTTTTATATGATATTATACTATCCAAAAAAATTTTTTTGTCCTAGTAACCCAATATTAATCTTATATAACATGTTTTTAAAAATCAACACATGAATTGAAAAGTAATATAAATAAAGAAAATTTATTATATGAAAAAAACTAATCATAGATTAAATAATAAAAAATTCAAAGTATTTAGAATTGTAATGGAAACAAAAAAATCATTTCAATTATCAGAAAATATTGTTCTTCAAGGATACACCCAACTTCATTAATGAATCATACTATGAATGATTTATCAATGAGCTTGATGATATTTTTTTTGTTTTAAAAATGTATTTTTGTGTGAAAGAGATTAACAGTGTGACATCTCTTATGATTGTGAATACATAAAAATATACAGAGAATAAAATTCTAGAGTAGCACTATAATATATGAAATATATAATTTATTCAATATAAATTATAATATATATATATATATATATGAAATTATAATCTCAATTCTAATTATATGGATATGTTTGAATATACATCACTGATAAATTTATTTATTCGATATAGAATTGTTTTTAAAAAATAATATGATACAACAATCATGAAATTTTTTTCTAAGTAAAAAAAATTAATTAGAGTTTTAGGATAAATTTTCAAATGATTAAAATAAGGACATGTATGCTCATATATGAGGTATAAAAAAATTCTGTCCAATATTGTGCTATGAAAATTCCAACTGTTATCAGGCTACTCAAGGATAATAGAAGGAGTTGGTTGAAATGTAAAAAATTATTTCAAAATGGAGGATAGTGATGTAATTATAGATATAAAATTTCTAGATATACAAAAAAAAATGAAATTGGAAGATCTGGGTAATGTTTCATAATCATATAGTATAAAGGGAGATATTAAATATGGGTTATGGAAATCTACTAGGTTCAAAATACTAATAAATTGGATTGATAATAAAATAATTTTATCCAACATATGGATGATAAAGAACACAATATAATTTTGAAGATAAAATCCTTAGATAACCATTTATTTTTTGTTATAATTTATATAAGAAATTTTTTAATTAAATATTTCTAATAAATGATATAAAATAGTCATTTTGATAAAAAAAGGAACATTAGTACAAGTTGGATTATCATTTGAAAGTGGATGTAAAGGCAGTGTCTTTCTTAATTAATGACTAGTTTCAATGGGATTTCAATGATATAATGCTATTTAATTTAGAAATATAATCTAACATATTATTAATCATATAATGATTCATATGGGTCTTATTTTGGATTCAATAGAATAATTATTTATTGAACTAGATTATTGTATCATGATGTACCTTCTGGAGACATATTGATATAATCTACTAGGAGGAACCTAATGGTTTGTTATTCAAAAAATAATAATTCCTATTTTGATCAATCTAGTGAAGTATCCACGTTATTATTCATGTGTCATGGTAGTAAAATATGAATATTTTAACAACATAATATTACAAATGTTTATCTAGTGAAATGGAGATCATTCAGGTCACCAAAAGGTATGCGGTGATGGATATTTTTTCATTGATCGTCATTAGGTAGATAAATTACTCTAAAATGGAATTATGGTGGTGGATCTATAATAGAAAATTTGTGACATTTTTAAATATATTTAGATGAATGAAAATGTTTCCATAATGATAAATTTATTTGAGAGACATGATAGTAGAAGAAAAAATTTAAATTATAGTGAATTATATTGATAATGACGATATAAATTATCCTAATTTATATTCTATTCATTTAAATAGTATTTTAACATCATATAGTATGTATTAGATGACATAAAATAGAAATAAAATAAAAATTATGTGCTATATTTATTAAATAGTAAACTAGAAATATAAATTCCAGGTTTTACTTATATCATGTAAATCATAAAAATGCTTATAAACACACCAAAACTCCACCAAAAATCATTATATTGATATATAAATTTAAATACCCATTAAAAAAAGTTCCAACATGATTTTATATACCATTGTAAATCACATTGGCATGGTAATGTTATCAGTAAGTTTTTTGTAGTAGAAATACATTCCATATTTATATTTCCATATAGAACATTAATTTTTTAAAAGGAAATTTATGATCAATTATCGTTCTTTAATGGTTTTATAAGGGATTTATGGAAATATAAATATAAAAATTATTATCACATTAAAAATTATCTTATAAAAACCAACAAAAAAATCAGAAATTGTTTTATTAATCCTAAAATATTGAGCATAAATAGTATCACCCACATTAAATTTATATTAAACATATAAATGTGAAACACAATTCTATTTCATTGAATCCCACGAATCTAAATATTTATAAATTAAATGAATCATACCTCATGTTCACATTGTATCAATATTTCATCAACTAAAATTTGAAATATAATACCTTTTGAAAACAATTTTTTTGGAGAATAATATTATCCAAGATTCAGAGATCCTTTAAAATGTCATATATGAATTTCAATATGTTTAACTTTACATTCCTAAGGATCACTATGAAATCATGTACACAAGGACACAAAAAACATTTGATCAGGCCTAAAAGTGATTATATATATAAAGATTCCAATAATGACTCTATAATGGTTAATTTCAATATAATTTCCATGATTATGTAAATATAAATTTTTATAAATTCTCATAGGGGTATTTTTTCCTCTTATAATAATTTTGACCAAATCATTTAACTAACTCATTTGCATGAAATTATTGTTTTAGAAATTATATAATTATTTATTTGAAATATTTTCAAAACAAGGAAGGATTCAAATTAACCAATCAAAGTTATATCAAATTGAGATTTTATTAATTCTGAATATTCAATAAAAATATGTTTATTTTATTTTCTAAAAATAATATCATCATTAAAAGTCGTCACCATCAAAATATCCCTAAAACACATTTGAATAAAAAGTTGGATCAACATTTTTTCTTTTCCAAAATGACATTTAAAATATTACTACATTAATATTCATAACAACAATATGGATCTTGTTTTAATACTTTTAAATCAATAATTTCATTGAAAACACGATCTGAATTTTTTTTTGTTTAGATAAATGGGTGTGTGTATAAAATATACATCATAAAAAATATTACAATTTATAATAATAGTTTCAATAATCAATTTCAATCAATTTAAATCAATAAAAATTAGTAAAATATTATAATATTATGAATAATTATAATCATGAAATAATTGAAAATGATTCATTATATTAACACCTTCATCTTGAGAATATCCTTGGAAAACTATTTTTTATTTTTCAAAAATATATTTTTATATAAATTTTATTGTTTCTAATTACCTATTTATGAGCATTAAAATTAGAATAATGTTGTGGAAAAACTATTTTAATCACCAGATTTAGAGTAAATTAATTTTATTCATCTTATATATCCATGATAAAATTAAAATCATATCATTATTCATCAATTTTATTAGGTAAAAAATCATTAATAAATCAATAGAAAACACAAATATTTATATCATATTTTCTAGTGTGAATATTTTATTAACCATTTCCAGTCATATCATCAGTAGGATGATATTTATGAGTCTTATATGATTTTTAAGAGGTATGTTCAAATTGAGGACAAACATTCAACTCCCTAACATGTGGATATTTATGTTGAGAAAGTTCCTCCTAAAAATAAAATACTTTAATTTCAACATTTATTTGATCAAATAAATCATCCAAATTTTTAAAAGTTTTTGTATTGTATATAATATGAATTGATTTGATGAAACAGATTGTTCTTTTGTTGTATAATATATCATTAGTTCATTAATTTGACTAACCATTTAAAATTCCTTCATCAGATTTTTTATCAAATTTATCTAAATATTCTATAGTATTTATAAATAAAAAAATATATCAAAAGTCTCTAAGTTAAATATTTTTATGTTTTATTTTCCATTGAAAAATTAATAAAATGGATTTTTCAACAAAGGACCTAAAATTATTCTATTAATAAATTCATATAAATTATTAAGATCTTCTTCCAAAATATATTTTGGAATATTAAAATCATTTCTTACGGTCTTAGCTATTTCATATTTTGTACTATTATTTCCATCAACTAAACTGTTATATTTAAGTGTTATATGAGATAAGAAATTACAAAATTAACAATTTTCCGTAAAAAGAGAAAGATATAATGATTTTGGAATTCACAACCAATATCACTAGAAATAGATTTAATTTTGTTTAATTTTTTTATTTGATCCCATTTAAAAAAAATAGATTATCATAAATAAGGATACAAATTTATGTGAATAAAATAAAATTGTGTATATATAGTAAAGTCATAAATTATAATAAATGAATATATAATTCTACCCAAAAATACGATTCCATAGGAAGAAATAAATCAAAATAAATTATATCCATAGGCCTTACGGTTCTCTATTCCTTAATTGAACTAAAACTCCTTCTGTCTTGATTTTCATGCAAACAGGAATAAAAAAAAGTGTTTTTCCACAATATATTTGGGTAATTTTAAAAATGTTTAGAACATAGTTAGTGGGGTAATAAATATAAAATTAGAATGCCCCAAAATATTATGCCACAATGTGTTATTAAATTTCATAGATTTCAAACATTTTACATTTAGATAAATTTATTGAACAAAACTATTTGACTAAAAAAAGACTTTGTTATGTTCATAAAAAATAGATCTACCATTCAATGAAATGTATTTTTTAAAATATATCAAATATTTCATAAATAATAATTTTAAATTATAATTAAATAATATTTCAATACTTCAACAAATAAAACTATATAAATAATAAGAGTAACTGAAATTTAAACTTCAATACAAACAATTTCATTTCATCTATAATTATAAAAACTGGTATAATTCCATCCATCAAATTTATTGAAAAGATATAGTGTTTGATATATCAAAATTCTTGTGTCTTGATCCTCCAATATTCAAATAGAAAATATTGTTTATAATACTTTGTTGACAGATTTTTAGTAAAAATTTATGTAAGAGTGTTTTGGAACCAAAAATATTTGTTTCTAATGGGATTAACATATGGATTCTTACGACTAGTAATTGACTACAAAAACTTTTTTATATGAAATATAGAAGATTTTTATTTAGAAATTAAGTCCTTATTTTTTATATGTGATTTTGGAAATCTCAATAAATATGATATATCATAATGAACAATTATTTGACATCTATCCATATTGTTATTGATTTAAATCCTTGGGTAATTTTATAGAAAAACGAAAACTATTTTTGGGTGAATTAATTAATTTAAAAAGTCTATATCTATTATAATTAGTTTTATTGAAACTCAAGATTTTATAAAATGATAATCTGACATGAAAAAATGTACATTATTTCTTTTAATCTTTTAGTTTAATTTTTGAGTTGTTCATTCTATTTATAAACGTTCTCAAATTTCATTATTTCAGAATCACGAAACATTGACATGAAATCACCATGACTTTCTTATTTAATATTTTTAGTACTATAATAGTTTATTATTTAATGAGTTATTCCAAAATTAAAATTAGAACAAGTTATATTACCCTAGATTGATTTATTTTTATTTTAACTTTCATACTATTTTTAAACTCTTTTTATTATTTTCTAAACTAACGATCTATTTAACATTATGTTAAATTAAAAAAAAATCAATATTTAGATAGATTATTTTTTTTTGAATTATATTTCTATGATGAATAATTATTTGAGTCTCTTAAGTAGTTTGATGAATCCATTAATTTCAAGTTTTCCAAATCCATTACAGAACATGTTACTCCTATGGTACATGAATCCTTAGTAAATATCTATCCAAATCCCATATTTTATTTTAATTCTAGTATTTATTCGTAGTATTTTTTTCTTTATTAATCTTGGTATATATGGCTTGATTCTTATATTATCATACATTCATAAAAAATTACATCTTGACTATCATTATAATTAAAATTACATATCTTCTTATACACGTAAAAATTGATAGGATTATTTTTCTAAGATATCCTCATATCAAACTCCATTCCTCTATTTAAACAATTCATATTATGTAATGTATCATTCATGACTTATCTATGTAACTCATAATCATTATTTTATGTGGAAATTTTTGAATTAAAAAGAATTCATCTTTTCTTTGAATTATTTTCTTTATGCATGATAATCGTTCACAAATTCTTATTCTAATAATTATACAATAATCACAAAAACTATATATTCCATGAAGTTATTACTTTAATCTATACAAACATTCTTTTCATGACACATTACATGATGTTCTTGAAGAACAGAATCAATAAAAAATATTTTCTAGAGTTTATCCTATGGAATTATAATCCTTTAATATAACATAAAATATATGGAAAATTTTATTAATAGTATCATATTCAACGTTATTAAATTTATCATATTTAGTTCTAAATATACCTCAAATACTTATAGTAATCATATCCAATAGATTAAGTGTCTATTAAAGAATTTTCTATATGTCATGTAGAGTTTTACAAGAAAATACACGACTATACACTTTTATATTTGTTTTATTATATTAAATATTCATCACCATGAAATTGAAACAATAATTTACCACATCATTGCCTAATAATGACTCTTATTAATATTCTATAATCATGTAATTGGTTTCCACGATTTTTTAATAATCAATGATATATTTCATTTAGAACAATTCCATAGTATATTTCTAATATCCATAATTAGTATTATAAAAAGGATGTCATTTTTAAGTTATCCATCATTCATTTTAATGTGTTCATTCCTTACAAAAATGATCTTCCTTATGATTGATAATTCATAAAATTTTCACAATGAATAATATATATATATATATATATATATATTGGGGTTATCCTCTAATAACAGTTTTTTTCTATAGTTTAGATGACAAAATAGTAATTAAGCGGGTGATGTAGACTATTAAAATGAATTTCAACTTATGGTTATGCCAAAGTTATTATGATATAACAGTGGTAAATAAATGGATGTGATCATCATGATTCTTGAAGTGGTCTAGATCTAAAAGATCATACTTTACATTTGACCAACTTTATAAAATAAAACAGATTGAACCAACAATATCCTTTATAATTAAATCATATAATGATGCTTTCAAAACTATAGTAACAAACTTATTATAAAGGCCTTTTCACCTATAGTCATGAACCCAAAACATCTTGACTTTCTATCAGCTTGAAACAGGAAATCCAAAAATATTAATTTTACTAAGAATGTAACAAAACCTAATCCTTTTCTTATATTTGAGAGTCACCGCCCACAACCCTTCCTTTTATTGGGTTGTATACATCATTAAAATATTGCTCATTAAAAATTAATAGAACGAAGTAATTAAAAATAACCATATAAATGAAACAATGTCTCAGTGTCAATGCAGTAATGAAATCTATAACTATAATGAATCAAATTATTATACTTTATCTTAGAGGAGTTTATTATCACTAGAATAATGAAACATATTATTATCATGATATTACACATCCATGACATCTCTTCCCAATTACATGTCTTATAAAATTTAGTTTGATATTATTTATTTTTTTACAATATTTTTCCTAATTAAAAATTATTTTCTTCTTTGTTTTTATAACAAACCACATCCTTGTTATCCATATTATTTTTCCTGATAAATTTATATGTGTAAATAATCCCTAAATTAAAAATATAATACATGTATGTATTACTCATTACAAAAAAACACAATATAAAATTTTAAAATATTTAATAATTCACTAAATGATAGGTATTAATAACCTAATAGCCTCCATCAAAATATTCGAGACTAGGAATTCATACTTTAGTTGATTTTAATAAATTTATTTTAATTTCAAAAATAACTATATGCATATCATAACATGATTAGTCATGTTTGAAACTCAATTAATTTATCATAAATCAATATTAAACAATTTCTAGTTGAATTTTCACATTTAATCATTATTTATATACGAAATAATACATGAAGAATATTCACATTAAACATTGGTCAAATATAAATGGGAAAAATTATGATAAATGTAGTATATATCCAGTTCTAAGAAAAATCTATAGAATCACTCATAACCACATAGAAAGATAAACAATTGTGATTTTCACATAACCCATTTTCACCATGAATAAAAATTACCAATAGAATATTCATATAGGTAAATCCAATTCGGGATAATCATTGGTGATTTACATAGGCGTATGTCATAGATTATTCAGTAAATTTTTAAATACCCTAAGATAACAATTTCCTATCCTAAATAATAGCATATGAGTTATTATATTATCTTATGGATTTGGAGAATTATATTTACTAAATTTAATTAGGTTTCTTAATAAAAAAAATAACCTCAGTCATACATTTATTGATCATGTTTTCAATAAAATATAAACGAAAATTGGTTTTAAAATTTTATGTAAATTAGATTGAGAACATGTAGTGATATTTATCAAAATTTTGGAGAAGTTTTAGATAAATTTAGAATTTTAATTATTATTACTAAATTTAGAAAATTTTAAATATTTCATTGTAAAAATGAATAAGATGATTAAGAGTTATTTTTATATCGATATGAATTAAATTTTAAAAGTAACCTGATTTATAAATTAATATACATGGTTCTCAAATTGGATATGTGGATGTACAATTAACAACAAGTTGAATTGATCATTGGATATGTTGTAAAAATAGAAATCATGTTTTTATTTGATATTATACTACCCAAAATATTTTTTTGTCCTAGTAACCCAATATTATTCTTACATAATATGTTTTTAAAAATCAACACATCAATTAAAAAGTTATATAAATAAAGAAAATTTATTATATGAAAAAAACTAATCATAGATTAAATAATAAAAAATTAAAAGTATTTAAAATTGTAATGGAAACAAAAAAAAATCATTTCAATTATCAGAAAATATTGTTATTCAAGGATACACACAACTTCATTAATGAATCATACTGTGAATGATTTATCAATGAGCATGAGGATATATTTTTTGTTTTAAAATGTATTTTTGTGTGAAAGAGATTAATAGTGTGATATCTCTTATGATTGTGAATACATAAAAACATACAGAGAATAAAATTCTAGAGTACCACTATAATCAATGAAATATATAATTTATTCAATATAAATAATATATATATATATATATATGAAATTATAATCTCAATTCTAATAATATGGATATGTTTGAAAATACATCACTGATAAATTAATTTATTAGATATAGAAATTTTATTAAAAAATAATATGATACAACAATCAAGCGATTTTTTTCTAAGAAAAAAAATTTTAATTAGACTTTTAGGATAAATTTTGAAATGATTAAAATAAGGACAAGTATGCTCAGAGATGAGGTATAAAGAAATTATGTCCAATATTGTGCTATAAAAATGCCAACTGTTATCAGGCTACTCATGGATAATAGAAGGAGTTAGTTGAAATGTAAAAAATTATTTCAAAATGGGGGATAGTGATGTAATTATAGATATAAAATTTCTAGATATACAAAAATAAAAAATGAAATTGGAAGATCTGGGTAATGTTTCATAATCATATAGTATAAAGGGAGATATTCAATATGGGTTATGGAAATCTAATAGGTTCAAAATACTAATTAATTGGATTGATAATAAAATATTTTTATCCAACATATAGATGATAAAGAACACAATATAATTTTGAAGATAAAATCCTTAGATAACCATTTATTTTTTGTTATAATTTATACAAGAAATTTTTTCATTGAATATTTATAATAAATGATATAAAATAGTCACTTTGATAGAAAAATGGAATATTAGTACAAGTTGGATTATCATTTGAAGGTGGAAGTAAAGGTAGTGTCATTCTTAATTAATGACTAGTTGCAATGGGATTTCAATGATATGAGGCTATTTAATTTAGAAATATAATCTAACATATTATTAGTCATATAATGATTCATATGGGGCTTAGTTTGGATTCAATAGAAGAATTATTTATTGAACTAGATTATTGTAACATGATGTACCTTCTGAAGACATATTGATATAATCTACTAGGAGGAACCTAATGGTTTATTATTCAAATCCAAATAATTACTATTTTGATCAATATAGTGAAGTATCCATGTGATTATTCATGTGTCATGGTAGTAAAATATGAATTTTTTAACCACATAATATTACAAATGTTTATCTAGTGAAATGGAGATCATTCAGGTCAGTAAAAGGTATGCGGTGACGGATATTTTTTCATTGATCTTCATTAGGTAGATAAATTACTCTAAAATGGAATTATGGTGGTGAATCTAGAATAGAAAATCTGTGACATTTTTAAATATATTTAGATGAATGAAAATGTTTCCATAATGATAAATGTTTTATTTAAAATTTAATGATTCATGAGATTTAATATATAGATACTTTATCATATATAGTAAAACCATAATGTGTGGTAGATATTTAGAATGAATTAGATGAATCCTCTAAGTACTCGCCTATATAGAAACAAAATTCTAAAAATAAAAAAGTCACATAAAATTTATTAATATTGACATTATATATGTAGGGTAACATATGAATAATTAAAATGAAATTATATGTATATATTGTATTTAGTAGTCTTGATTTCACTCTTGTAGTAGGTGTGGTTTGCAGGGTTATGGAAATTATAAGAAATTATCACTATGGGAATAATGAGTTGATATTCATATATGTGATTTTAAAAATTTATCACACTACATTTTTAAAAATAAAACATAACATACAAAGTTTTTAAATTCTAAAAAATGAATAAATAAGGATTTTTTTAATGGATAAATGCTAACTTTTATTTTTTCCATAAGAGAAAATTTATTGATTTGTATGTTTTGGTTATAAATGTACTAAGTATACTAACAATAAAATAATATAAATTTTCAATTATAGATATTGGGGAGGATATGGTACGATTGAAGGGTGTGTTAAAGGATATTTAAAGGATATAGGAAATTAGTATGTTTTAATGTGATAACTGAATTGAATTTTATATTGTCCGAAATTCAGTATTTCTATCCCAAATGAGCCATACTCAACTGATGTACAAATTCATTTGTAATTTTATAGATGAATCCTTACAAAAACAATTGAAGGTTAAATAGAATCTAAACATGTATTATATATTAATAATGTTATTTCAAGGGGAATTATGAAGCGTTGTTCTTCTTTTGGGCATTATAAAAAATAATAGTCCTGATAAATCTGAAAATAATAACCTGAGTGAAAAATTAATTTAATTAAATGTCTATATAATGATTTTTTTAGTGTGCTTTAATGTAATTTTGGGACCATCTTCTAGATCTGAGCTACAAAATTAATTCATGACATATTCATAAAGTCAATATGAGTCACGATATGAATATTTCTCTTGGAATATGCTGTAAAATTGGTCCATATTAAGAAAAAATACATTTTCTGTAATTTTAACATATCTTTAAAATTTCGGATGATGGGTAATATAGCCTTATATGATACCTTTTTAGAATATATTCTATATAGATAATTCACACCATGAATGTGGGATTCACGATTTTAATCCGTAATGTCCAGCGGTTTTTTTCATGTTTCAAAAATTAATCCACCCAATTTATTAACGAAGGCATCCATCTTGAGCACCAGGATTACCTCAGGTGCACTGGGGGTGAATTCCATCTTTCAAACATCCTTGTTCAATGTTATATCTCAAACATTATTGTAAAACTTATCTATGGTAAGTGACCATAATTCGTATTCATTGTATTTATTCAATGTATTATTTTCAACAACATTTTGTAGATCGTATTTTGATTAGATTTAGTTTCATATTTAAATTTTTAGTTTTTCAATGTTCATTGAGTTTTTAAGGCTGATCAACTTATTCCAATCACTATTTGTTAATGAGAATAGTTTTCATTTGATATAGTGTTTTTTGTCTCTATAAAAGGGTTCTAACATGAAAATTGATAAATATTCATGTCAATAATTGTATGTTATTCAATTTAAAATGGATGGTTTCATAAATGAATGGAATTTTTTATTCATATATATGTTTTTAATGTAGTCTTCTTTTAAAATTGATCTATTATCCCTAATTATGCAGTTAAATTATTTAAATGTATTTCTTCGCTAACAAATGGGGTTTCAACTATGGGAGAGGAATGGTTTTGATTTGAATTTTTTTATTAAATGTGTTGATGAATTTTAAAAGAACTTTGAAAACACAAATCACACTAGGTATCTTTACGAACATCAACAAGAAACAATTCCCCTATTTGTGTTTGTAATGCCAAAATAGTATTTTTCTCACCTAAGTGTGTGTAATTTCATTTGAGGTTATATTTTTTGGAACCATATAAGGATTTTCCTTTTAATTTTCTTTTTTTATAGTATTTATTGTGATATATTAGACGTATACTAGAATTCATTTTTATTTTTGATTTATTTATCACATCATGGTATATTTCATTGTTATTTTCTCAAATTCTTACATATGGTGTATCTATGGTTCGTATAGATAATTCATATGTATTGTACTCCATATAATTGAAATATTATATGATTTAGCTTTTATAGTATGTTATTTTTCGAAAACTAAATGATTATTTAAAAAACAGAACATGTTATAAGAAATATTATTTAAATTTGGATACATTTTGAATCTAGGGATAATTTTTTTTTATTTTAGAACATTAATAGATTCTTCAATAAAATCATACTATGATTTATTGTAACGCAAAACTTCTTTTAGAAGGTACTCGATGTTGTTTAACAATAATTGGGTAATGGGATGTGCATTGCTTGGCATGTAAATTTCTATAACTATCATCATCATCGTGGTGGGATGGTTCGATGGTGACAGATGGTCACTTATGTTTTTCATATACTTATACTATTTTATTTTTAGGGAATAAATATTTTGGCATGAAACTATTTGTATCTTGTATTTTCACTCTTTCTATTCACCTATTTACATTTTTGGATTATATTTTTTTGGGTTAACAATGTACATGATTTGATCATAGTTTTACATTACCATGTGGCCTACTATCATGGGTTACTTTTATTGTTCCTCTATTTTTTGTCATAAAAAATTAGTACCAGTTGGAATATCCAACTTTATGCATTGTTACACATCCTTAGTGTTGTTTGGTATCCCTGGTATATAGGGGTTATTCCATTACAATTTTGATAGTATATGTGGGTGAGTGCTATGCGAGCTCACACTGGTGACTAAACCAAAGTTACCGTGGGTTGTCTAGGATTTTTTCAATGATTTAACCAATGATATTGAAGTGTATTGAATATAAAATATATGGGGTTCTTTTATTAAGTTTATCCTAATTAAATAGTATTATTCTGATAATATAATTCACAAATTCTTCAAATTATTATTTTTAAGGCATTAATAGAGATTCTGTAAATTATCTTATTGATTACTGAATTTTGTGTAATATTGAATGGAAATTTTTATATCATAACTAGAAAATTTCTCCTCTAATATCATTCAAAATATGAGAGAGAGATCTATGAGATATGTTTCATAGGAAAATTCTCTTGTGGACCCTTCATTTGGGAAAGCTATGGTTCACAATAGTCAGAATCATGGTCAAGCGGTTGTCAGGAACATTATTCAAGCAGTGGACCCTAAATTATATATTAGAAACTAGAAATTTCACATATTTCATGGTGATAAATTTATATTGTAATCAAAATAATGTATTGATTATAATTATAATATATATATAATTTTGTGATGACTCTTGAGGGATCTTGGAGATTATATTCACCTACAAGCTTGAGGGACATATAATGATGTAGTGAGGCTATATTCTGATAGATTTGTTTTATTAGGATATTTTATGGTCTTCATTCGAGAATTTTTTCAATTGTATTTTTTTATTCAGAGACGACCCATGTGGAAAACACCTACGATTTTCTAAACATTAATCAAGGGGATCATATAGTTCAAGAGTATTACACCCACAATGATGAGTTGGTGCACATTGAACATGATCATATCAAAAATGATTATCTTAAATATCGAAGGATTAATATGGAGATGAGGGATGGAATTTATTCATTGTTGCTTCTCATTTTATATTATTATGATTGATTTGGTCGATAAATAGTCTTTGGATTTATTATTTTTTTGGGACGAATAAATTAATGTGTAACTTCAGTTGATATTCTTTTTGTTCTGGGTGTGTCATCTATACTGAAAAGAAGGTAAAAATGTTTACACCATGACTTAGAGCCTAATTTAGGGGCATTATAATGATGTCATTAGTTTATCCCAATTTGTCTTGGAGGCATGACTATACTAATACTAACTTTATAGTTCCCTCCATGACTTGTCATCACTTTAGATAATCTAGACGTTATAGACATCTTTATTGTTGGATTTACTTAGGAGGTAAATCTAGATGCACTCTCACCAATAGTTCATAGGTTTTTTCAAATTATTTCATATGTAAAGGGTATTAACATCATAGAAATGGGTATGTATATATTATATGTAATTCATAGAGAGGAGTATAGGTCATATGTATTTATAAATTAGAGTATTTTCAGGATTAATATGAAGGAGGGATGTCAAAAATTAGAGCTAAATTGTTTATTTTTTCTCAAATGGTGTTGCATTTATTATAATTCAGTACCTAGGCTTTTTCATAATCAATTATATATGATTATTTGTTATTAAATTTGATTATAATATCATTCTTATTAGATATTTATATTCCTTTGGGAAATAGGTATGAACATGCTTTTAAGGGTCCCTCGTGTCATTTAAAAGTTGCAATACTTGAGCAGGAGGTGTTATTTATTATTATTAGTGCCAATATATTTCAATAAAATCATTTATTGTTTTACCAAGGATATGATCTATATTTATAGTTATCATCATTATAATTTTTTTTATCTGACGATGGTGTCACTAATTTATTTCTAGCTGAGTATCATTTTAATTCAATGAGAACATGTCTTGATGATACATTTGATTTAGTGATATACTATAATTTTTAGATATGTTCATTGATGTCACTGATCATTGTTTTCGAATTTCACATCCTATAGTGTTACGCTCTTACAATTAGGAATTTAGGGATGAATATTTTCGGATTACAACCACTATTAATTGGAGAGTTTATAAATTTCATATAACTAGTATGATTCCCATTTCTATGAAAACATGTCATATGAACCCATATTATTAATATGAATATATGGTCTATCTTTCTATCCATGATTTAATTGGTTTTATTAATCATAGTGTTTCACTATGGTATTCACTTTTTCTATTTGATAAGATTGAATAGAGGACCACAACCTTTATATTTATTATCTATTGTTAAACAGGGTGATCATCATAAAGATATATTATTTGATAATGTATTGTGGTCACTGATGCATTGTGTTGGAAATTACCATCCTAACAATTAAAGGAATAAATTTAGGAGTTGCCTTTAGTGATACTATTTGTTCATATGAGCGTGGGAGTTGGAAAAAATCATGTGCATATGTTCTTTTACTCTATTATGTGGAATCATGGTTTGATGAATGAATTTATCTTTAGAATTACCTCACATTGAGTGATAGTTACTTAGTGAAGTCCTAAATACCGAAGATACCTCGATTTAGATTTCATAGACTCCATGTGGATCATTTTTTTCTATAACGGGAAGATCATTCAGATTTATCTGAGGTAGAAGTTGATGGATAATGGACACTAGTTGTCAAACGTTGGTTCTGAGTCCACTTTTGTATCATTTCATGTTTGGATCTCAGTCAGTCATTCAGAAACCATGTGTGAATGGTGTGAATTTTATGGAGTATACATTCTTCTTGTGTTTGGAATATATTTCTCTTTGGGTTGAACTAAGATTTTTGAGAAGTATATATGTTTCTAGGGTTAGTAGGTATCGGCACACAGTTAAAACATGGTTAGTAGTAACCATGTTCCCACCCAGAAAATCATGTGGTAGGAGACAAAACCTACACCATGGCCTCTACACTACCATACACCTTAGTTCGGGTAACTGTGAAAATGCCTTCCATTAGACAGAATGATTCACACTATTATAAAATGGTTTACAAAACAATGTAGACTAACCACATGGATATGGAAGAATATTTAAAATTCGGGGTTTTATTTTTCTCTCCCCCAAATTTTCCCCCATTTCTCTTGCTTAATTGGCCATCACGACCTCCCCATCCCTAGGGATTCCTCAATATCCTCTACTCTCCCTAGGTATTATATTTTAGGGTTGTTTTGGATCAGTTTCTCCCAAGAACCATCGTATAAGTCTCTCCACCCTTATTTTTTCATTTATTGTAGGTTTTAGCTTGCTCTTTTTGGGGTATTATGTTATATAGTTGGTTGGGTGTATAATTTATGGTTTTAATCTCCATTCTTTTGGTATGAGCTTCTTGACTAGGGTTCTTTCTTACTTGTTGTGCAGTTGAGGTGTGGATGAGATTTCCCACTGTTTTCACTACTGGAAAACTAACCTTTACCAACGGGTTGGAACCATTTGTATAGGCCTCCAAACTATTGGTATAGCCTATACCAACGGTTTAGAGAACCGTAGCCAAGTAAGCCGTTGGGATAGGTCTATACAAACGGTTTTCCAAAAACCGTTGGTATAGACCTATACCAACGGTTTTGGAAACTGTAGGTATAGGTAATATGAAATTTATAACAACGGTAATGGAACAGTTGGTATATAAATTCCAAAAATAAAACATCCGCTGGGATTTGATCCCAGGACCCCTCGTTTATAATCGAACGACTTAACCACTAAGCTAACATCACTTTTTTAAACATAATTTCATAAATATATAAATTTATTATCATAATTATTTAAAATTTTGATTTATATAATGTTCTCGGTTAGTAGATCTGGAAAAAAATTAAAGAACCTATCCCAACGGTTTTGAAAACCGTTGGGATTGCCATATCCCAACGGTTTTCAAAACCGTTGGGATAGGTTAGGGGTGGGTTGAGTTTTTTAGGCTGAAGGTTGATTTTTTGGGTGTCTTTTCCCAACGGTTTTGGTGAACCTTTGGGAAAGGTCACTCTTTCCCAACGGTTTTGGTGAACCGTTGGGAGAGAGGCTCAAAACACACCCTTTCCCACCGGTTTTGGTGAACCGTTGGGAAAGGTCACTCTTTCCCAACGGTTTTGGTGAACAGTTGGGAAAGAGGCTCACTCTTTCCCAACAGATTTGGTGAACCGTTGGGAAAGAAGCTCAAAACACACCCATTCCCAACAGTTTAGCATAAACCGTTGGGAAAGAGTGACCCTTTCCCAACGTTTTGCCAAACTGTTGGGAAAGGTGGGGAAATCTATGGCATTCCCAACGGTTTTGGTGAACCGTTGGGAAATGGTAGCTATACCAACGGTTTTTACAAACCGTTGGTATAGAAGTGTTGGGAAAGATCATCTTTCCAGTAGTGTTTCATGACAGTTTTAACATGAAGTAGCTGGTTTCATGCCCTATCATTATTATATGAATTTAATATTCTTGTTTCATTTTAAAATTCAGTACAGTTTTATAATTATGTGGTGTGAATTGTGTTTTTGAAGTGTTTGGAGTATTTATAACTTATATATGAATTTTTAATAAGGGGAATGGATATGTTTTTGTGTATTCACTGATGTAATGTTTCTAAAAAGGGATATACAAGTGTCTTAAATGTGGATTAATATATTTCCAATGTCACGTGATGTCAGTGTATGTTTAAATGGTATTATCCAAGGAAAATTGATCATTTGTGGAAAATTATTACTGTTTATATCAATTGGGTATAAATTGTATTTTATGATGTGATGGGAAATATTGGAAAAAATATGTATTTATATATAAGTGTGGCTTGGTAGAGAGGATTTTCCCTTTGTGTGTGTTGGATGTAATTAATTTTAGGTATTTTTCTAAAAAGGGAAATCCATTAATTGTGTGAGTCATGGAAAATGTATTTAATGTGGTGTTTTGGTTTGTGTAAACTATAAAATGGTTGGGTTTATGGAAAATGGTGGTTTCCATGTCGTTTTTGGAATTGATTTATTATGGTGTTGAGGAGTGTGATATTTTATCATTAACTCGAGATTAAGGGAATCTGAGGTATCTAAGTGGGAGGACTAGAACTATTACGATAGTGACTCGGAAGTGGGTTTTCTCAGTTTCACATAGCATGGCTCACAATTACAGCAATAACTAATCTATAATGATGATTGATCTCCCCTAAAACATTGAATTCCTCTCATATCTAGTGGCACATTCACAGGGACTCTGACGACTAAGGTTACAATACCACCTTTCACCGAGGTTCATGGTTCTAGGGTATCGCATGAGCAAGATGAACCCATGGAGATTTACCCACAGTGTTATACTATTCATGATGTGGTTCCATTTTCTATTAAATGGGTGAACACATGAGTGTGTGTGCTATTAATATATTTCCTTTTTCACTTAATCTAGTTTTATTGAAATGGATTCCCTTTATGTTGATTCATTTTAACTCTTAGATACTAATAAAATTTAGAGAATTTTTATTAGAGAATTAATTTATGTGATAATGTTAGATATTCTTTTTAAAGTTATGGAATGGAATATATTTCATGTGTGTCATTCTATACTGGGCATTGTCTCATACAATACATACACCTTTCAGTGTTTGTAGTCCATGTTCCCTATATATTCAATGTAAAGGTAACATGATTAGTGTTGGTGGTTCAGGTTGTTAGTTACCATCTCATGTGGGTTTGGTGGTGGTGGATTGAGGAGGTGGATCCTCATGTTTCGAGATGGATTGGGTTTGATTTTTTATTTTTCATTGTTGTAGTCTATTTTGGGTAATTTTTATGCGTAAAATTCAATTATGAAATCATTGAATGGATTTTTTGGACGTCTATTTCAAGTTTTGGTATATTTAAATCTGTTTTTTATATATACAAAATTAGTTAAAGAATTCTTGAATCATGTTATTGATATCTAGGAAATTGTTTCCAGACCATGGGGATCAGTAACAGCCCACAGATCATTCCATGGATCGGGTCAATTACTGTGTCAGATGGCAACATGGAAAGTTTTGTGACAAAACTATATTTGACTAGGTATGATATTTTGGGTCATGATCCTTGGGGAAGATTCAGGGAAGAGAATAGTTATGTTTGTTGGGACCTGATGTTCTAGTTATCAGTGAGGTGACTTTATAGTATTCCTCATGGAAGGAATCTAGTTACAAGGAGAATTTGGGTTGTATTTGGGTCATTGGGACCTTGTGGTTTATTGATGTTTGGGAAATCAAAAGGGAGTTAGGTAAATACTCATGGTGAACATGCAAGGCCTGGAAATCTATGTGGATCTAGAGACATTACCATGAATTCTCTCTATGATGGTAGTGTGTTTGGAGTATAGCCATAATCCATATTTTTGAGTCACCCATCAACACTATTTTCCCCCTATGGAAAGCATCGTTTGTTCCTTTGGGTTCTAAAATTAATTTTTCAAAACCGTAATTTCGTAATTGAAGAAAATGGGATTTTAAATTGAAATTGGTATAATTTTCAAAGGGATGAAAAATGGGTTTTCATAACAGTTTGAATATTGTTTTAGAAAGGTGTCCTTTTCCAGAACAGATATTTGACTAGGATGAGATTGAATTTTTATAATCACAACTTGTGGATTTTCAAGCTCGATAGTTTGGAAAACAAGGCAGAATATAAAGTTGGTTTTGAAAAAAAAATCAGTGGAATAAAATGTTATGAAATTGATGTTTAAGGTTTGGAAATGAAATTTTTAGGCATGATTTTATCTTTTTTAAATTGTTTTTTGATATTTAAAATGTGTTTTATTTGAATATTTGATTATTTTATGTAGTATTGTTTTGTTAAATTTGAAATAGGTTTAACCTTATAACTACTTATATTGAGTGGAGGTGGTGTGGGATGATTTTTTATTTGGAAAATAGAATGAATTTGGGTTTAATATTTGGTACATTCATGTATAACCATATGTAAGGGGAAAAGAAAATAGATAATGGGTGCCCGGTTTGGCATAAGAAAAATACATGTGAGAGGATCTATAGGAGACCATTGGGAAATTTCTACTTTGGAGTAAGTGGATGTTAGGAGTTTGTTGTGTTTTATGGTGTTATCTTAGTTGTGGTATTTTCAATTATCGCACCAAATAAAAAGACCGTTCAGGGTTTTCTAAAGTATTACTATGAGGAGGGGGATTATTCAATCATATGAGCTCCATCCATAGTTCCCAGAGTGAAGCATGAGTGTAGTCATAGGAAACCGAGAAGGATTTGGCATAATTTTTTTCATCACTGTGGATGATGCGAATATGATAAACCTCTCTAATTGTTATTCTATTTTATTTATTCCTGATTGATGGGATGTTATAGAGGATCTATGTCCCCACGTTTTGTCTTATTTGAGCATAGATGTTTTACCTTGGTTATACGGAGGTCTTGTTAAATCATTATTTTGAAACCCTAATGGTTGTGTCTCCCCAGGTGCAGGCCTCTATTTTACAGCCCTTATGGGGTATTTTTGGATAGACTAGTTTCAAATTTGTTATGTGGATATCCATGGATGTGAGTTTTTTAGTATGCAATCTGTTGTGGTTTAGTGGCCATATTAGTTGGGCTCTTCCATCCCCACCCGTTGTGGTGGGGTACATGTTATTGACAATTAGTTTATGAGTTTTTTCATTTCCACCATTTTTTTTAGTGTGGAGACCCACCAAAATTCTATCTGAATTATGTGTAAGGTCATCTCTTAGGGAGGGCATCCCATTCGGACCTCCTGGTGCTTCTGTTGATGGCTTGGTGACATGTAGTCTCATTTGGAGCTATCTATCCCCCCATAAGCTCCCCTTCATATCTATTGGGGTTGGAACATGTCTAACTGTTGTGTTTAAGAGAGGATGTGTATCCATGTTCAATTTCGTTGATCATTTCAAGAAAGTATCATGAGTTTCGTTTGATAGTGATTAGGGTATTTTTTCAGAATGTTCTTTGTTTTGTTTTGTTCACATAAGACAAGTTGTATGCCTTATATGATTATTTATGAGGTGTTTGACAAAAGAGTTATGTTTTTGTGTATGAAAATTATGATTACATTTATCAATCAACAAGAGGTGTCATAGCTTTTATAGTTGGTGGCACGTTGAGAAATGTCTATTCTAGGCCTATGGGATTTCATTTATAAGTCGTATTCCTTGAGTATAGAACCCTTACCTTATCTCATTATTATTCATTAGTAATATCCTTGAATTGTAATGTATTATCTTGTTTCTCTCTTGAATCACCATTTTAATGGCTTTCTAGGAGTGTAATGTGTTATCTTGGGGTGAATTGCCACACCTGGGTTTTCGAATAGTCTTTTATTTCAGTTCGGGATTGGATCTAGGACATTCTTTCTGGAATTTGGTTTGAAGGGTTCGAAATTTTGGAGTATTATTTCTTCCTACCTTTGTCCTAGAATTTTTCTTCGTGTTGCGATTTTGTTTTTAAATAAGTTTATAAGATTTTGGGGTGGGTAGGAACCTATGCACGGTTGGCGCACGAATATTAATAACCCTTCAAACATTTTACTAACATGTGCGGACTAACAATATTGATCTGTGGTCACATTAAAAATTTGGGGTTTTATTTTCCTCTCTCCGTGGGTTTCCCCCATTTCATCAAATTATTAGACACTCATGGACTCCCTTGCCCTAGGTGCGCCTCCACCAACCTCTCTTCTTCATTATGCTTTGATTTTTGGGTGGGTTTGCTTCAGTTTCTCCATGTAACCTACATGTATGTCTCTTATCACTTATTTCTTCAATTATTCTAGTGTTTTCCTATCTTTTCATCAGGGTTTCTCTTATCTAGTGGGTTGTAGTTCAATTTAAGGTTTTAATACATGGTATTTATCTTTCATCTTCTTGATTAAGGCTCCTTCATTCTTATTTGTGGTGTGATTGAGGTGTGAAAGGGATTTCACACTTTTTTAGGTTCTTCACATGAGGTAGGTGGTTCCATGCACAAAAATCATATTCTGAATTTAATATGTTGTTTTGAGTTTATAATTGTGTTATTTGGTTTTTTAATGTTGTGAGAATGGTGTTTTTGAAATGATTGGTGTATATATAAATTACAAAATATTTTTTACAAAGGAAATTAATATTTTTTTTTGTGTGCATTAATTTAATGTTTCTAAAAAGGGTTTTAGGTGTTCTTGAGATGGTTTGACATGTATTTCCAATGGAACATGAGTTTTTTTATGTTTAAATGGGATTTTTAATGGAAAATTGATCTTTATTGGAATATTAGTCTTGTTTTGAACATTTTGGTGTGAATTGTAAATTGTTAATGTGATGGGAAAGAATGTTTGAATAATGTATTTAAATGTATGTTTGGGTTTGTAGAAAGGATTGGCCCTTGGCACGGTGTAGATGTAATTGTTTATTTTCTACTATTATAAAAGTTGAAATTGATGAATTGTGGGTGTGATGTAAATTGTATTCAATGTGGGGTTTTTGTATGAGTAAAATATAAAATGGTTGGGGTTATAAAAAATGGTTGTTTACTTGAAATTCATGCTATAGAATTATTGTGGTGGTGCTGAGTGTGATATGTGAACATTAACTCATCCTCAAAGGGAATCCCATGTATCTTGGTGGGAAGACAAGAATTACTATGATCATGATTTAGATGTGTCTTCTACTGGTTTGACATCACATGACTAACACATAAAACACTATCAAAACTATGATGATGATCGATCACCACTAGATCTTTGGAAGCTTATCTTATCTAGTGTCTCATTCACAAGGATGTTGATGGTTGTGTGTAACATACAACCTTTCCCCAAGGTATGAGGTTCTAGAGTCCCAATAGAGAAATCTGAACCCTAATAAATTTACCCAATGTTATCTACTAATCATGATTTTGTTCCACCCATTGGTATAAAGAGGACCACTTGAGTTTGTGGGATATTTATATATTTTCTTTTACATTTATGCTAGTTTTTTAAATGGATACCCTTCAAGGTGATCATTTTTAACTGATACATAATAATTTTTTTTCATAGAAACTTTTTTAAAATAATTAATTTATTAAATCATGTTAGATTATCTTTTTGATGTTATTGATTGGAATCTATATCTTAGGTATAACCCAACTTGGATTTTTTTTTTAAAACACACCATTGGTTGTATTTAAAAATTGTTCCTTTAACATTCCATGTAAAGGAAATGTTATTAGATATGGTGGTTTGGGTTTTTTGTGGCCTTATCATGTGGGTTTGGGGATGGTGGATTTAAGAGGATGGTAGATTTAAGAGGATGGTCCTTATATCGAATTATGGTTCAAGATAGAGTTTTTATTTTTTTATTATAGTTATTTTTGTGTCATTTTCTAAAGTGTAAACATCAGTTCCGAATCATGTTAAGGGCATGTTTTGTTGTTATATTAAGTATTGGAAGATTTGGAACTGTATTTTGGATATATGTATATAATTTGGTAAAATGATTACCATATAATTTATTAATACAAATTCAATAGATTATAGACCATGGGGATTGAGAATTCCCCTTCGCTCATGCCATGGACCGGTTTAGGTGCCAGGTCAGATGGAAAACCAACATGGTTCAAGAAACTAGTCTTATTTGTCTACACACCCTGGGACTTCCTTGATTTTTCATGAAATGAGAGGTTTGTATTCATTGATAGGGGAGAGATGTTTTATTAAATATTATGTGTCATGTTTTCTTAATTTCTTGGGATTATATTGAATAAATAAATAGCTATGGGATTTTTGAAATCCTTACATACAACAGTGTGGATATGAGATGCAATTTATATGAATTTTTTCATTAGATTTTGAAATACTCTTTAAGGGAAAGATGTGATATAGGTGATCATTGGTAAACACAATAAATTGATGAATTTATTCCCAGAAAATAGGTAGTAAATGAAAAATATATGAAACACATGTATGTACCTAAGGATGTGAGACATTATTGGGTTACCATTGACATTGTTTTTAATATAGACTATATAGTAGACATATAGGGTTTTCAAGGGTTTTTAATTTATAATGGGTTCCAAATTTTAATTTTTCACTACATATCATCTGCAGATAAATAGATAGGAAGAAAGATCTATCCATGTTCATGAAGACATGATCTGAGTGAACTTTTTTTATTTTGGTAGTTTTTCAGAAAGACAACTACCTCATGTATATTTTTCCCATAACAATATTTATCATTCATTGGTTAAAGTGGAAAACATTATATCATTACATGGGCCAATATATTGATCTCTAGTTTGATCTGTAGAGTTGAGAGATTTTTCCTTGGCTTGACCAACAATTTATCTAGAAATGATTGGAATGGTGAAGTTTAATAGAAATAAATTGATGTAAATAATTTTTTATCGAAATATTTTTCTTTGTGTCATAATTGGACACCAGAGAATGAATTTAGTTATTAGGATTTTCTCAGAGACTCATCTCTCTTGGGGACACAATTATTTGGGCAAGAATGGTAGGTTGGCACTAAAAATTTATGTACACTATTAAGTTTTTGGATTATGTGGGATCATGTAATATGTATCGGATTTAACATCTCATTTGACATTGATTCATGATGTGTTCCATGTTTCCTACCATAGTAGGTATCATTCAAATCATTCCCATGAGATTTAATGGTAGTGTAGTTATATTCAATTTAACACCATGGTTGTAGAGTAACCATTTCAAATTATGTATAAAAATGATAAGGTATTGGGTGATTATACTATAAATATTTTCTATGTAATATGGTAGTTCAACTTTAATAGCCCCATGTCATGGGACTAGGAGTCATTGATGAGGTAGCAGTGGCATTTCCTTTTTAGAATTCTCAAATCATGAAAACATTCTTCATATTTAAATAATTCGTGGATGATATAATTATATCACATCAGGATATATGGTATGTCTATATTATTCAAAAGATATTTACTATTTGGTTCTATGGGAATTAGAGTCATTCAATGAGTATTTATAGTACATGATCTAGAAACTACATAAGATAAATCTTAACACCATGCATGTGATTCATGATTGAAATTTATCAAGTGGAAGATGGTGTTGGAATGTTTTGAAGATTTAAAAATTATAATCCATTTAATTTTTTCACATCATAAAAACATTTATTGGTGTTAATTTGGCCAGAGAAGATGGATTTTTTAAGTTATATTATACTCATGAAAATATTTTTGGGACTCAAGTATTCTTAACATGAATTAATCGGGCCTAATAGATTCTATCCTGATGCACGTATGACTCCTCTAACATTATTAATTAATTTCTCTATCTCAAACCCTAGACATTCATTAGGTTTATTTTTGGGTTATTTCCTATCATATGAGATTAATTTTTCAATATTCAATCATTTTATCAATTTCACCTCTTATCTATGATATGCTACATTTATGCTTCTTCATTCATGTTAGTCACTATTATTGAATTATCTATGTATTTGTATGAAATATTGACAGTTTTGTGTTTTCTATCCTTATTTTAAAATATTTCCCTATTATATATCTTTTTGGGGATAATAATCTTGTTTTCAATTTTTATTATTTAATGTGACTAGATTTTTTCAATTTTTCACATTGGTGTCTCAGTTAAAGTGTTCAAAATCATAAAATTATTTAAGTTATTTACTATCCAATTAAAACATTCAATCAACAATGACTGATTTGATATTGGAATGTAATTGATAGAATAGATACATTTTAACTGGGTTTTCATTAAAAATAGTTTTCTACATACTAATTGTATGATTAAATTTATTAAAAGGTTATTTTCAGATTAAAATTGTTTTTCAGACATGCGAGTAGAAATTCATTGATGTGAAAAAATTCTTATTAAATATGGGAAATGTTTCTAAATGGTTTTTAAAAACGTAATACATTGGGTAATCTTGTTTCCACTTATAAATAGACTTGTCACTCTTTGGAATTCCATGTGAGGTTTTTTGACACTTTTTTGTATGTAATTCCACTAAATAATATACTGGACTGTTTCACCCTATGATTTTATTTTGGATTTTCATTTCTATCTATTATGTATTCCCATACATAGAGGCTAAATGTTGTTCTTGATCATTTATATTCAGTTCATCACATGATATAATATTTCATTATTATCATATCAAATGTTTAATTATGATGTATATATAGTTTATTTACGATTTTCATTCATACTATATTTCAATTTCCTAACATATTATATTTTTTAGTGAATTATGTTTTTAGGAAAACCAAAATATGATTTAATAAAATGGGGGTTTATGAGATATATTAATAAAAAAAATTTCTTTTAAATCGGGAACTAATGAATTCTTCATTTTAATTCATTAATAGATTCCATAGGGAAATCCTTCTTACACTTTTTTATTACACCATACATTTTCTATTAGATTGTTTTCATGTTTTTTTCTCAAACCATGGGTAAATTGATAGGAGTTTTGTAGAAAGATGAGTTATCTTGCTTTTAAATCCTTTATAGAGGGTTTGTATGGTTGTGCTATATGATCACGTAGAGAATTATTGTACATGGATTATTTTATCATCTTAGATTGGTTGATATTTTATCCACTACGTACTATCTTTGTTTACAATTTTTTGATTTTTCATGAGACATGTTTTTTTCAAGGTTGTAACTCAACATGTCGTAGAATGTATCATGTGACTTGTATAGTATCATCAAGATGGATTGTTTCACTAAATATATAATATTATGAAATAATGAAATTAGAGTTGGGCTATTTTATAATATTCACCATTTTGATCTGGATGGCATAGTGATAAATCCTGGGAAATGATTCTCATGTTTGATATTATTAGGATTACTAATGTAGAAAAATATTTTTTGATAAGTGGAATATCTTCCATAATGGGGAATCATTGTGAGAAATATAAAGAATTTTATTTTAGTTGATTCTATTGTCTAGAATACATAATGTGTTGTTTGATTCCAAACAAAGTGGTTTGGATGGAATAATATTTATATGAGTAACATTATTGAATCAACCATTGATGACAATGACGATTACAAAAGGATATATCATATTCATCATAATATTAATTATGTGTAAACGAAATTTTATTCTATAAGCTTATTCTAATTTTAGAATAGATTGTTTAAGTAAGTAGTACTCTATTGGTATCCATCCTCTTGTTGAGGGATGAATTCTAGGAACAAATTTTAGTAGATTATTCTTTACTACATATTCTCTAATAAGATCAACCATAAATAATTAGATTAGGGTAACCATCACTTGTATGAGAATCTCAATATCCCCCTTTAATATTTTATTATCATATTATGGGAATTTATTTTCTGTTTCAATATATTGTGCCCTATTTTATTGAAGTTATTGTATACATGGATTCATCATTTTAAAAATAAATATTTATAATAAACTCTATTTGATGATTTAATCATATAAATTACATATTCAATTTAATTTATTTTTATGAGTTATAATAGTGTGTCAAATATTGTGGGAAGGGGTTCTTGGTCTCCTCTATTCCTCTTAAACCTGACTATAGAATCACGTTTTTTGATCATCAAGATTTTAATGAATTAAATTTAATGATTTAAATGTTTGGATCATTATTAAACATTGATTGTGATGAAATTTAACATACCCTTTCTATTTATTTAAATTATTATTCACTATTTTTCAGTTAAAATGGATCCACCAGTGTCAATTCATTACAGACATCCCTCCAAATGACATTGGTAACTTCCTGTGAACTACCACATAATCCAATACATTTATGTAATAGTTCATTCATATAGAAACACATTTGGTTTTCCTTTATATATATATATTTCAAATTAATTTGAAATTCAATTTGATAACATTTGGTTAATTCAGATTTAGATCAAATAAATTTAATAATAAATAATGTTATAAGTTTTCACATTATAATCTATAATTTGACTTAGCTGCTATGAAAACCATATTTGTGGTTCTTCTAGGAATTCATGAATCCAAATCAATGTGTATTTTTAGAATTTTATCCATCCGATTAGTGAAAATACATAACTAGAAAATGGATTATCATTATGAAAAACACTAACACCGTACCCTCAACGAAAATAAAATATCATGATTAGATTAGATAATCCTTAGTAACACCTAAATACTCAATTAATTCGTTATGTATAATAAAAAACATTGACCAAATGTGAATACCTGAATTATTTGAAATGTGTTTTCATAAGAAAATAATCCATCACAAAGTAGATGGAATCACATACTCCCTATTTTATCCTAATCTAATATAAAAACACAACAATATATCATATCACATACAAAAATGAATATCCAATACTTGAAATATAATATTAGTAATAAAATTTTCCACCATTATTTAATTATTGATTGATTTAAAAAACTATGTTAAAGATCTATTTACCCTAGATATCGAAACAATATCTTCCATGAAAGACACTTCAAATTAATTATATGATGTACAACTTTATGTGAGTTATGAAACTAATTGGTAACCATGTATCACGCCATCAATGATACAAATATCCACACAAAGAATACACATGAAGTTGATCATCTTATAACCATCACTCAGAAGATTCTCCATGAAAAACAAGATATCTCAAAAACTCTACATAAAACATTCCCAAAATAGAAACCACAAAATGTTGTGACAAGAAAGAATTTATTATCATAAGATATATTAAAAATAGTTTCTATATTATTCAATATAAATAATTGAATCTATAAGCTTTTTTATCATCCAATTAACATCCATAGAATCATGAAAAATATATCAACATGACTACCTATTGAACACATATTTTACCACAATCAATTATCATATTTCATGTATAATTTTATATTTTTAATTTTGTTTATTATTTAACCATATTCATAGAAATAGATTAATATCTATTGATATATGATATATTTAATTATTTTTTATCATTAAATAATAAAAGTAACTTGTGGAGAGGATTATTTTCTATAACTTCAAGGAAAAAAATTAAACTAAAATCTCAACAACATGGGTAGCATAGTTAAATTCATGGGGATATAAATATTACGACCCATAAGAAATCAACACATTTTGTTACATTAGAGAACAACTCAAAAACTAACTAGAAGAATAAAAAATTAAATCAAACACAACACATTACATTGGAAACAGATGAATATGATCTATAATAAAATTTATTTTTAGGTAATAAAAAGCCTCTTCACACTAATTTACCAATAAACTATCATAGTCCTATATTAGAAAGGACATAAATGTAACCAAAATTTATAGGTAATTGAAAAAAATCATTTAATAAAATACCAAAAATAGTATAATCCTCTGCAACACTCATGGGAGCCTCCATAGATATTACCATCTCATTATTTGTGTGATTTCCTACCACTCTTTTGAGATTCATGATATATCTAAGAATGTATACATTTTATGTCAAAAACATTCAAATATAAAAAATCCCATAGAGTTATTGTGGATGAATGATTTTTAGGATATTCATTTGTCTCTTCATATAATCATCCTTTTACCTTGAATACATTAGTAATTCATCAATGAACACAATAAAAAACATACAATGAATATCAATGAAAAATAAGTTCATTTATCCCATGAAAACAATTAGGGATTTGATGATACTAAATGAAATTAATGCTAACTCAATGTTTCTATAAGTACATCTTAATAAATTTCCAGGATATCTTATCCATCATCCTAGATTACAAATATATTCATACATAATATATCATTAAAAATTATGTAAATAAATTCATGAAATGACACATATTACTAATCATAGGCATGGGACAAATGATAATCATTGTCACTGGATTCATCTTTTGTTAATCAATGAAAAACTAAAGTCATAAATTTTCATTCTAAAATAAAATTTAGACATCAACATATAGTTACAAACTAGTTTAGGTGAAACCATTTTAGAGCTGATAAATAATCTTAATCAAGAACATCTATTACACATAGTGAATCATCCTATAAAGAGACATGGACTGTGGGGATTCATCATGTTTTAACTCTATCTCTAAAATATTTTTAAATCAAGTGATGAAAAGAAAACCTCTTCAACACAATGATAATGATCCTACACGTAATCCATCAGAATCTCTATTATTAGAATATCTATTAATACAAACATCAACACTACCAATTGAAAAAATTGGTAACATATAACTATAATACATTTAATGTGTCTATTTAGCAATGAATGTTGAATAGAAATCATTCTCATAATAGAATAATAATTTCATGTAAAAGAAATCTATAGTATATAACCAAAAACCAAAAATAAATTATAAGGATGAAATTTTGGTGCTAAATTGAAAAGAAAAAATATTTATATTTTAATGATGTTACCGGATCTCTAGCTTAGAAAACCTACAAAACATAAACAAGGATAACATTCCTCCATCTAGTATAGAAAACACCAATGGATAAGAATACTCTCTATCATGATTCACATATATGTAATCAATGATATTTCAATTAATTATATCAATTATTTGAAGTCAATGATGTAATATAACAAGTTGGAATATAGTAAAATGGTACCATGAAGGAAATCAGGTGCACATGATATTCGTAAATCAATAACATTGATCAAACCAAGCCTACCTCCTCTTCCTAATAAACTAGCATTGTGACCACCTTCATGACCATTATCATCTCTATATACCTAAGGATGAGGAATTTACTGAAGTTATACTCTACTAAATGCATTTCCCTAGTATTTGGTAATATCATATTAACCTTGTGACTTCTAAAAAGGTCTTAATTGAAACTATTTCAGTGCTTTCACACAAATGTTGCCATTAAATCGATGCTGAATTCCGTAGGTAGTCAAACACTAAACCATTTATTGTAATTTAATTATACAATACCATGATACAGTACTAAATATCTTTATATTGTCCCATGAACAGAAAATATAAAAAAAAGATGTTAATAGAAAATATTGATTCTAAAACATTCAAAACAACCACTTCATAAAAAATAGTGAACCAATTTCCATAGAACTTGTCAATGGGAATTTTTGATGAAATCCATTACTAGAGGAATTTTTACATTCCAATGTTTTCTTGATTATAATCTTATTCTCCCATTACCAAAATGCATACATAATTTATTATGGGTTACTTGTATGTGGATCTATGGATTCAATGCCTCCCAAAAATAAAAAAAAGTAGACTCCACATAAAATGATGATCCATATAATAATAAATTATATAGTCTATCTAAATTTCATTCTACCACACATTTGTGATATTATTCTGTTTAGAATATAACTCATAGATCCACTACATTGTCAATTTAAATGAATTCAAATAATCATGGAAAAATATAAAGAAAATAGAACATAATATCACTAAATCCTCATGATCACATTGAATGATGATCCCCCATTACTGAGAAACACCCTATCAAAAGAAATGAATATCATATATAAAATTATTTATCCTGTTTTGGATCAAACTCAAACTAGTAATTGTCCACACCAATAACCATAGTTCTTCTTAGTTAGACATGAACACCCAAAAATCTTGAAGCTCTATTTCTGAAACTCAAAATATATTTTCATCCAAGAACCATCCCCCTCATGTTTAACACCCCAACAGTTAAATTATGTATCATTTTACACCCTTCTAAACTAAATTATATCTTGATAACATCTTCCATCCATACATAAAATGATAAAAAATCTCCTAATACATGGAATATGGTATTCATATAATTTCATTTAATTAAATTAATATTTAAGAACCAACATTTCCTTAATATGAAAACTTTAATATTAAGTATTTTGATTCCAATACACATGTTTCTTTTCACGACAATCAGCATTATCTCATTTTTTATGTTAAGAAATACCACAGTATTTATGTTAGATCATAAGGGCCATAATCATTTTGTACTAGATGATATATATTTTCTTCATCATATAATCTGTTAGATTAATATTGTTTCCCTATTAAAACAAAATGAACAATTCTAGTAAATTAAATTATAATCCATCCTAACACAATAACATAATTCTGATACCAATCAATCAGATTACATCCCTAATAAAACACCGCATATGATAGTAGTGAAAATAATGGTTACTCCCAATGGAAACCTCTATTAGGCATCGACTAAAAAACTACCACTAAATCCATGTAAAAACACAAAAATACTCGTTTCACTTATGAATCACACGAATAAAAAAATAACCATTATTAAGCATAAACCGAATAATATAAATAAAACAAATATCTCAAAATGAATTTCATGTCATATATAAATTAATTTTATTGAAATATAAATAAAATATATACAATAGTAACACCAAATCCAAAATTCAATGTCAAGAGAATGTAATTTCATGTCTGAAAAATAACTCCCTCCTATAATATATAAATATAAAATACAAAATATATGGTTTGTAATACATGTATAGTCAATATGAACCTCCCCAAAACATTTTATAAAAACATGGAAGAAATATTCTAATTAATTATTTAATAAATAGTGAAACTATCTTATTAAATATATTATATATTCTACAAACCATCGTCAACATAGTGGACTCATCCAAAACAAACACATATAAGGAAATATAATAATAAAAATTTATATGAAAAGGATACACAAACCTACAATTTCATTGAATTAGTCACATTCACACCACACTAATAGACATCTTAGATGATTTATATCATAAAAATTTGTATAATAATATATTAAAACCATTCACAGATATCCAAATCCATATAAGTTATTACAAGTCAAATCTCTATCAGGAATACTTATCATACCTTGATAGATAATATAACCTGAAGGAAATAAAACAAAAACCATCATCATACCATGTACCACTCCACTGTGAATCATCATCATAATCACGTTAGTTATTAATATTTCCACACATAATTATTATCAATTAACCATCAATAAGAGAGGGTGTACAATAGAATTATTCTAGTATTATTCTATTAGAAATAATAAAAAATTTAATTGAATTCAACATAATAAAAAATAAAATCCCATAGAAGAACTATCTACTGTAACACCACTATAATTACCACTACTCATAAAAATTACATCATCGTCAATTAAAACTAATCATTATATTCATTACTAAAAACGAAATAACATTGAATATGGAAAAAGAAACAACTCCAATAATTTATAATAGTATATATTCCTTTATTTTTTTATCATTTATTTAATAATTTTAAATTCAACATCATATTAACTTATAAATACAACTTATACACATCAATTTTTCCTCTTTAATTCATTATTAGATTGTCAACCATATTTTTATTAGCTAATTATTATTTACATAAAATTAATTATCAATAATATAAAACTATTTACCATTTTATTATTTAATTTATCACCTATTTTTTGATATATATAATCCCAATTTAATCATGTCATCTAATTTTATTTATTTATTTTTTTAATTCGACATCATTGCATTGTCCGGACCCATCCCCCAGGGCCTGTGCAGTGACAATCCCAATCATGCCTTCCATAGACCAGAGGTTAGCATCTAGCACCAGAATGGGATATCCAAAAAAGTGAAGAAATTTCCATTAAACATGCACACAAATAGAATTGGTACACAAAAAAATCAAACCAAAGTGTAAAACTGATCATAGAAAAAGTGTGTACAGAAATTAAACTGGGCTAGTATACAATCCCAACTGAAATGAAATTATAGTAAAAAGTGAAAAACATTCTCTGACGGTCGTCCAACAAGGATCCTACCTAAAGTTTAGTTACAACTCGTCATCTATCATCAATGTCGCTCACTGCGTCGAGAAATAACTTCTATGCATTGACTTGCGCTGCCTCCCAAAGTCTCAGTAATGCTTTCTTTCGTCTACACAAGACACAACAAGGTGCGGGAAAATCCCATGTAATTGTGAGCATAACAATACACATTAGGACCCCGAGACCCCCTAATGGTCTCTAATAATTCCACAAATGAAAAGAACCACAAATCATGATCTCAATCACAATGAATAAAGAAAAAGACGGCTCACATCATGTATGAAACCTAGATAATTGGAATAATGTTGATTAGTCTTAAGCTAGATTATTTTATTTTGTTATATAGATTAGATACTGATTCAAGAATGGTTTCTCTTCTATCAATCCACAAAGTGTCACTCTTCTTATGATCCTCGACGTGTTGCACTTCAGTTGGTCTATGTCACGTCGTGCTAGTGTTTATGCACAAAGGGTCGCATTATTGCTGATCCAGAGAGGGTCACAGTACTACAGATCCATGTAGGCTATCTCTCAAGTCTATACATGAAGTGTGTATCCATTGCCGATCCACGGGGGTTCACACTACTAATGATCCATGGAGTGTCTCTCTCAGGCCAATCCACAGTGGGTCTTCCTTTACATGACAATTATCCACCAGATTCCTGCACATGGTGCACGTGAGTTCTAAAGTTTTTCTCCTCATATAACCAGTCATACCCAAACTCCCATGAAGTCCCATAAATATGTAACATAAAGGATAGTATTGTCGTAGGGGTTCCATCATTAAAGACAACATGTCAATCAGACACGCGATCTCTATGATATAGGAAAAAAGGTAAATATGGTTCAATTGGATTTGAGTCTGATACAACCCTTCTATACTCCAACATCTGCTGATACTCATGTGAAGTATCACAAATGGACCTCGTTATCACAAGGATTCACATTCCACATATGACGCATTAATCAAATTTCCAATTTGCGAGGTATGTAAGATTTAGTGAAACTGGGCCAGTCAGGTCATGGTCTGGTAGTGGTCAGGTCCATCCGGAGAGTCCAGAACTCCTTAATAAACTAGTCTGCATGCAGTTTAGTTTTGATGGACATGACACAATGCCTCTAGTTATCATATATGGCAGTACTAGCAGGGAAACACCCCTTCTACAGAAACGGCCAGCACGACCCGACGGTTGGGCCTGGCGAGCAGCCCAAGCAGGCACCTCCATTTTCCATACAGTGCATCAGCACCATGCCTTCCACCTTTTATGAATGTCCAACCATAGCTCCTTCCATTGTGGATCTTGGAGGTGCTACTTCTCCATACAGCTGGGACGGGCCGACCACTACTATCTCCACACCGACGACACCTTCCATGGGCCAACAATGATACTATGGTGGCCTGTTTTCCTTCCCTTATATACCTCTGGGTCTCCAGGGTTGCTGCATTCACCACGAAGCCTATGGAATTTAATTCCTTCCATGTTTCTTAGTTTCCCATGAAGAACTCAAAAAACCCAAGAGCGGAAGAGGTTCTAGGCATCCTTTGGATTGGATCACGCCCTTCATAATAGTGTTTTATCAAGGGGAAATTAACAATAATTATAATATTATAAAAAACCCCAAATTCAAACAACACAATAACCTCATACAATAAATACTGAATCATGGGTACTCCCATTGGTCGGTTGATCGAATTTTTTCATATTATTCATGAATAGGGACGATAATTCTTTAAACTAAATAAATACCCTACCTAGATTTGGTGAAATATACAGAAAATGAAGGGAATAAATTATGTGTTTCAAGATGTTTGTTGTTGTTCATTGATATTTGGCTTGTTTCCTCCAATGGTCATCGATCGATCACCATTATTCATTAAAGGGTTATGTCTCCTTCATTTCATTAGAGATCTCCCAGGAATTTCCAATACATTTTTCAAAAGGTTGATTAAATAAAAAGAAACAAGTTCAATGTGGTGTTAATTAATTTGGTTCATTAAGGAACCATAATTAATGAAAAAATTAAAAACATCATCATTGTGGTTAAAAAAAAGTAACAGGTCATTAAATGATAATATTTTAATCGATTTTTTATAATTTAGTTCTGCTAACCAATACTTAATCGGTGGGAGAAAAGAATTAAATAACTTATAGTTATGTCATTATTTTTTTCAAATTTCTAAAAAATAATTTTTTGTGTCTGAACATTTCTATTAAATGTTATGCTTCTCTAAGTAGACTCTCTTTGATGAAAATTCAATAATTACCTAATATTTTTAAACAATGAAATGGTTCAAAAGATAGAAAACCTCTCTCACACATTTAATGTGCATACCTTAAAAGAATTAAAAATTCCATTCTGGGTTCTACGGGCCTCGTAGTCACATGCTGTCGATTTAATAGTATCCCAATAATACTCTATAATTTAAATAAAAATTTATTTTTAATTTTAGTGGCATTACATTCTCACCACCATAGATCGTAAAATCCTTGAATGCCATACAAAAAGATAAGAAAAAATGGGGTTTCTGAGCAAGAATCTCATCCTCCCTCTCCAATGTTCTCACCTGGAGGTTCTCTTGCTACCACTAAATACGCACCAGAGGACTTAACCACCCTCATATGACTATCTCTTATCAATACATTATATTGACCATTAAATCCACAAACTCATCCCATTATCAATGTATTTCTCTCCCCAGTCAGTGATGTGTGATGGATCATGCATGTATCTCCTCTACTGTGACACATGGAAAACAATTTTCACCTGGTGTATCTATGGAGGAAGATCTAGGAAGTAATCCACCTCTCTTACCCTTCTCAAGACCATGAATGGTCTTACTAACCACAATGATAGATTTATTCCCCTTCCAAATCTTTGCAATTATTTTTGTGGTGAGAACCTTATGATGACATGGTCTCCCTCATTGAACTCCAAGGGTCTCCATATCCTATCAACATAGCACATCTGCGTAATCTGTGCAGTCTTTATCCTCTCCTAGATTATCTGTACATTCTCTATGGTAGGTCGTACCTACTTTGGATGTATAAGAGATGGCTCCTCTGGGTCTGTCCAACAAACAGGTGATATACATGATCACGTATAGAAGGCCTCAAATGGCTCCATGCTGTTAGTGGAGTGATGACTTTTGTTGCATGTGAGCACCACTTATGGAAGGTGGTCCTCCTAACTAATGATAAAATCATGGAAGCAAGAACCATGAAATTCAATATGTGTTTGTATGGTTTGCTTAATTTGACGATCTATCTGAGGGTGAAAGGAAGTTCTCAAGCATATATATGTCCTGAATGGCTCCTGTAATCCCTTCCACAACTGGTATGTAAAACTAGCGTCATGATTTGAAATGATCGTTGATGGTACCATTCTCGGTCATAAAATATTTTGATCATAGAGGTGCCTCATGCCATCTACTGATACCTTGTCACCTATGGCTGGAAAATGGGACGACTTGTTGAGTCGGTCAACGATCAACCATACAGGGTTGTGGCCCATGAACGTGCATGGTAACCCAGTCACAATGTCCATGGAGATACCATCCATAATTCATTGTGTTACATATAGATGTTATGCTATGTATGCAAGAACTGAATGAACAGCCTTCACTTTTTATCAAGTGAGGCATCATGTAACGAACTCTACAACATCATTCTTCATCCCTAGCTACAAATACTGATGTTAGATGTCCTCGTAAATCTTCACCACTCCAGGATGCACTTCCAAAGGTGATGTAAAGATGTCCCCCAAAATATCCTCCAGAAATATCACTGGTACCATGGTGGGTCCCCTAAAAAGGATGAAGTGTTCCTACCTACCAAAAACCCACTATGATTGTTCACAGAGGATATCTAAACACATCGGGCCTCGTAGTCAACACACCTAATATGTGACTCTCGAACTCGCTAAAGGAGTGGGGGAGTGAAAATAATAGAGTGGCGTTATGCTACTCCATATATATCCACAAAGGATATCTATATCATGGTTAGCTACTCAATCACCTCACTCAACAGGTGTAGACTAGAACTCCTGCTATGTTCATCTACCACTACATTTCCCTTTCTATGGGTGTTGACTATCAAAAAGTCATCGTCCAGGATGAACTCCATCCATCGATTCTTCCTCGGGTCCAAGTCCTTATGTGAGAAGATATATCTAAGAAACTTGTGATCAGAGTATACAATTAATCGTTCACCTATAAATTACTTTGGCCACATATTCAATTCAAAAACCACTACTTCCAACTCTTGGTCATGGGTCATGTAGTTCTGCTCTTGCTGCTTCATATGTCATGTGTCGTTGGGGATCAATGCTCTCTCATGCATGAGGAAACACCCCAATTCGGTCCCCGATGCATTACAATAAGTTACATATCTAGTTCTATCTTTTGGTAGCCTCAAGATATGGGATCTCATCAGTATCCACCTCTGCTCCATGAAACCCTGTTGGAACCTCTTCATCCATATGAAGGGATGTCCCCTATCTATCAAAGCAAAAAAGGATGATTTTCCTATGGTTTATTTTGGAAAAAAAAATCTATAATGGTACCCATCCAACCCCAGGAAACTCCACACCTCGATCAAACATCTGGGTGGTTCGAAATAATGTACTGCCTCTATATTAATTGGATCCACTACAACTCCAACCTATGAGATAACATGTCCTAGAAAGTGTTCCTTCTATATCCAGAACATTTACTTTAAGTGATTACCATAATGATTGTGTTATCAATGTGTATCATGGAATATCGTTTGATGTGTGGAGTAATACTCCTTCGATGCCAAGTACACCATGATTTCATCAATAAAGACCACCATGAAGTGATAGATCTAAGGATTGAAGGTCCTATTCATGAGTCTCATGAATACTTATGGGGAATGGGACATGTAGAATGGAATCGCTATGAACTCATAGTTTCCATACCAGTATCTGATGGTGGTTGTCGGTACATCCTCATCCCACACCTGAAGCTGATGATTTCCTGATCTGAGGTCTGTCTTCTGAAACCACCGAGCTCCCTTCCAATAATCGATGAGATCATCAACCATTAGTAAAAGATAATTATTCTTCATGGTCACTTGTATTAAGAACCAATAGTCCACTAAAATCCTCAAACTCCCATATGAATTCTAGGAAAAAAATTGTGTATTCCCCTAGGGAAACACTATGACTTACAAACCTCTTATCATATAAATCCTCCAACTATAACATTAACACACAAAGATAAACAAAAGACATCCGATATTATGGTGTAGATATTAGTGTTGTCCCAGGTTATAGGTCGATGTATAAGTCTACCTCTCTATTAGTAGGTAGTCCCAGAACATCCTTTGGAATGAGATCCTCATACAGGTCCACCACTACATGATATCTCAGACTCCCCCATCAACTACACTGAGGGTTAGGATAGTCAATTAATAAGTGATTGAATTCAACCTACAATATGAAACTAAATCATGTGATTCAATGGTTCCCATCATTCCTCTGAAGGAAAAATTATTCCTATCTTCACGGAATAATAATATCTATCCCTAAAATAGTTAATATGAGCAGGGATTGTGGATAACCTTTCCATGCCCACGAAGACGTCATAAGTCATTGACACTGCTACCAAGAGATTCTAGGTGAGGCTCTCACCTATATGAAAAATCTCACACTTCTTGAAGTAGTGTGTAATCATCAAATACTTTCCCGAGTATTCTTTAATAATAAGGTTTGATCCAACGTCTCCACCTGAATCTATATGCTCCAAAAGAGAGCTATGGAAATGAAAGTGTGATTGGAACCTCGATCAATAAGGAATGAAACTAAGGATGGGTAGACATAGATCATACTCAAAATCATATCTTGATTTTTGTGGTTATAAGCCTCTCCCACTTGAAGCTAAGCTCATCTCTATCCACCTTCATCCTATGGTTGGGGTGGAAGGCATGGGTGTGGTGGTGGTGGTCCCTTAAACTATTTCCCATCGTCTATTGCACGACATGACCTTCTTCCATGTCTGATGCCCATCGAACATCCTCACTCAAACCTATACCACTTAATCATAGGTCCTTCTACTATCTTCTGATCAACAGAATGGAGTGTCGAACCATCACGAGCCATATGGCCCTCCCCACCTCATGATTAACATAGTCTGCTCTTCTGTTGACATCCTCTACCTTGTGAGCTATGAAACTCTAACCCTATATCTTGGGGTTGTCCTCCGGATGGTCTAGCCCTCTTGTGCCATTCTGTCATCTGTTGACTACCTTCTATAGATGAATTGACTGCCTATCATCTGGTGGTGGCACACACCAGTAGTGCCTGCTCTTCTAGGAAGCACTCCACCAATATTGCTCACTCTTGCACTCCATCCAGCATTGAGATGTTGAGTTATATCATTAATTCTAAAATCTCAAATAGAAGTCTCCACTCAATGGTCTGAGAAAAGAATAATGGGTCTCGTACCATGTCAGTGGAGTTGCGAGATTGGTCATTGAATCTATCCGAGTATAGGGCCACTGTCAGGCTACCCTACTATAATTATAGTAGCTTCTGAATATGCACTGTATGTAATGTCAATGATATAAAATCTACCCTAAAGAGGCTCTTGTAGTCCAAACAAGAACGAATTGTCTCCTCATGTTTCTGTAGCATCTAGAACCACCATCTCCATTTTGTTCCCTAAAAGAGACTATGAGTTAGTATCAACATTTGGTCTATTAGTGTCTGAAAAAAGCAGAAAAATCATGCCACAACTTTCAGCCAGTCCTCTACTGCTTGGAAATCAGTATCGCCTCAAAACTATAGAGACTTCTATCTCCAGAACTCATGATATATGATCAGTCAGCGTGAATGGTTCTTTGCGGGAACTATGTGAAACTTCTACCCTACGGTTAGTGGTGCTGTTGGTATACAACCGGAATGTTCTATCTACATAAGACGTACCTCCACTGATGCATCATATCTTTTTGGGCCATCATCATTATCTCTCACTCGTATCCTAGTTGGATGTCTACGTGGAGTCATTGTATAATGAAAAAGGTACACCACGATCAATAATTTATACCTGGTTAGCTGGCCCAACAGTGATCAAATGAAAAAAAAACATTTTCAAAACCCACACAATCAGTGTTTTTTGTATCAAGAAAGAAATCATAACAAAGGGTCATGGTGTATAGATACTTCGGCCACCACCCCAACACCAGATTCCCTGAACTATAATCCAAAATCAAGACACTTAACACTATTTCTCCATTGAAAACATAGAATCTTAGTTCTTCTGGTAGAACCAACTGCCTTCGATATCACATGGTCCTGACCCATCCCTCGAGCCCCGCAACGTGACTACCCCAAGTCTGCATTCCATAGAGTAGGGGTTACTGACTATTACCATAAAGGAATTTCCCAATAAGAGGAGAAATTGAATTTTATCATACATGCACATATAATAGGTACATAACAAAATAAAAATACAAAGTATAACTTCAGAGAGTAAAAGTGTGAACTGAGAGAAAAACTGTCTAGTATAAAAAGTCAATTGAAACAAAAATACTGAAAAAAGGGTAAAACATTATCTGATGGTTGTCCACTAATGATCTTATATGGGGGTAGGTACAAGTCATCATCTGTCATCACTATATCTCACCACATCAATCAATCAGCTCCAAGAACCATCAAGCCCTAACTCGATATGTCTCAGTCATGTTGTTTGTCATTCGGACAAGAAAAAACAATGGGTGGGAAAAGCCCATGGTAAGGTGAGTATAACAATATACATTAGGGACCGCAAGACCCCTCGAAGGTCTCATATAATTTCACAACGGAAAAAAAACGGAGCATTATCTCAATCACAACACATAATGTAAAATATAGCTCCCACTAGGTAAAAAATGTAGAGAACAGAAATAAACATGACTAGTATTATTCTAGATCAAATAATTATATTGGGTACCTCTAAAATTGATTTCAGAATGGATTCTCTACTATTGATCCACAATTATTCACTCTTCCCATGATCCTTGACGAGTCACTCTACGGTCGGTCCACCTCGGGTCGTGCTACTACTGATCCACAAAGGTCCACAATACCGCTGATCCACATAGGGTGTCACTACTACTAATCCATGGAGGGTCTCTCTAATACATGTCCATGTGGGATCATTCCATTCCAAATCCACCATGGATCACACTACTATCGATCAATAGAAGGTCTCTCTTCCCTTGGCATCAAACAACTCGATTCCCACACTTGGTGCACTTGAGTTCTGAAGATTCAACTTCTCAAACAATTGGTCAACATTCATCCACCATGATGTTCCATAAATAAGTAACTAAAAGGACCACCTTTTCACAAGGGTTCCAAGGTAACAGACAATGTGTCGATTAGACACCTGGTCTTTAAGAAATTTATGGAAAGGTAAAGAGGGCCAAATTGTATTCGAGTCTTATCCAACCCTGCCATACTCGACCATCTGCCAAAACAAATGTGGAGTATCTCAATAGGACCACCTTATCTTAAGGGTGTTAATTACATAGTTGGCACAACAATAAAATTATTTTTTTCGAGTTAAATTAGAAATAATGAAATGGGGTCGGTCAGTTCTGGTCCGGATCATGGGTATGGCCCAGTCAGCGGGTCCGACACTCCTAGAACACCCGGCTTGCATGCGATGTGGTTGTACGGGACTGGATGAAATAGATCTTATTCTCCCAACTAGCTGTGTAAGTGGGGGCACCGACCTTCTTCTCATAACATCCAGAACCAGCCGACCGTTTTTCCTGCTGAGCAGCCCGAGTGGGCCACTCCGTTTTTCGCATGGCGCGTCGATGCAGTACCTTCCACTTTCCACATTTGTCTGTCCCCATATCCTACATCCATAGTGCCTACTTGCACCACAAATCCATGCGGTCGACACTAGATAGTCGTCACCAGCGATCACCAACATTGATGCTAGAGTAGTTCCACCCCGGCAGCACCTTCCATGGGCCACCAGAGTTACTCCAATGTTATATTTACCTTCCCATCTATGGCTACGAGCATTCTGCATTGCTTCCATCAATGAAAATAACACAAAATATCCTTTTTTCCACATAGTTCGGTCTCCCAAGAAGAATTAACAATTCCAAAGAGTGGTAGAGGGTACGTTCCTTTTACAGATTGGTCTGAACCCTTTACGTTAGCAATTTATCAAGGGGGAAAATTAATAATTATCATAAGATTAAGAAAACCCCCAATGTGAAACCCCACAATAACCCCCACAATAAAGAGTGAATCATATGTCAAACTGTGGGTCGGTTTATCCACATTCTCCTTATAATTATTAATGGGGAATATGAATCATTTAAACACATATATCCTCTTCATGGATTTTCCAGAATCCGCTGTAGTGGAAGGGATGCAATTCCATGTTAGAATTCATTTGTCGTTGTTTGTCGATTTCTAGTTTTAGTAATCCAACAGTTGTCAATGAATCACCATTAGTCAATGGATAATTATGCTGCCAACATTTCATGGTATCATTCACATCAATTACCAATAAAATTTCAAACAGATTGATTAAATAAAAAGAAACAAGATCCCCATTTGGTTCATTAATGTTCTTTATTAATGAACATTAATTAATGAACCATTTTAACACACGAGAATTGTGGTTACACATATAATGTAAATAGTTATTAATGGACGGTCATTTAATGATTTTCATTATACTTTGGTTCCTCCATCCAATACTTAACTGGTGGAAGAATAAAATAAAATGATTTACAGTGATTTTATTATTATTTTTTCTTAAAGTTAAAAAATTAACCATTTTTTCGGACCATTGATGGTCAAAGTTAATCTTCACCTAGGAGAATCTTGGTGCTTCGAATTCAAAGGTTCCATCAAATTTTAATCTGAGCATTGGATCAAATTATTGGAAATCATTCTCAGACATTTACTAAATGTATATTAAAAAAGTTCAAAATTATGTTTCGGTATTTTCGGGACTCAGAATGATGTTCCCTCAAATTTCATATTTTCGTAATAATTCCATGTAATTGAAAAACAGATGAATTTTTGGGTCTTTAAATAGATATTATCATAAACCATCTCTATTAATTATTTAAACTGTTTTTAAACAATTCCAAAAACCTAGTTAAATACACTAGAATGCACATCACCCACATTAATTTAATACATCAAGAACCACACTAACTAGTTCTAATAGCCATTAGATAAATTTAATCACTTCCAAAACATCATCTAAAAAATTTATCATCAACCATATTAAATAATGTATTAACAAAATATGTTCCATTATTATACATGAACATCAATATCAATAAATTCTATTACTACTTTTACCATAAAAGAAAAACCCCAACACCATTGTATACAAAATCTAGAATATCTATACATTATTCACCTTATAATTAATTATGTGCATATGAAGATACAAAATTTATATTATATATTTTATCAGTTTCAATTTATTGAATTATATAAATTATAATACATACAACTTGTATGATAAATAATATCACAAATTATAAAAATGATCTATAGAAATAGTCTTATGAAAAATAGATATCAATAATTAAATACAAATAATATTTAAACCATATAACTCAAAAGTCATTTGCAAATAAAATTATCAATTATAATAATTTTTTTAATATTAATTTAATTATTCTCAAATATGTATAAAAATTAAAAATAATAATGATAATTCTAAATAACGGTGAATTTTAATCCCCAGCCATGAAAAGGAATAAATGATCAATGCACTAAAATGGGACGTCAAATATTATCACACCATTAAGGTTCCCATGAGTAACCCAAAAAAAACTATATCATGTAATACTACAAAAGGAATTCGATACACAACAAAAAATCCACATCAACATCCCATATAACAGTGTTTTATAAAATAATAATAGACCAGTAATTAATAAGTTAGGAAGTGGACAGAAGGGATTCAAGAAACTGATAAACACTAAAAAAGTGATCATTCACCTATAGGAGGTGTTTTATAATATTCCACAACTATTTAATAATATAAATTTTTTTTATAAAAATATCAAGGGTTTATGAGAAATAAAAAAAATATCCAATGAAAGAGGAGTGTTGAATATTTATTTAAATTAATACAACCACACCATAGCATGGAGAATCCATCACCATTGTGCAATAACTTTTTTAAAATGGAACCCAATGAATAATGTATTAAAATTTTAGAACCCCATTTAATATCACTCTAAACATCATTATATAATATAGATTTAACCATAATAATGATATAAATAAATATACTATGTAAGAAACATATATCCTCTAAAAATGGATCCATGAATGACCACATCATTACAACTAATACCCTCACAATTTTCACCGTATACCCTTGAAACCACTATGGTATAGATTTTCCATGGATAATTGTGATCTTCGAAATTATAAATTAATATTTATTACTTCTCCATGGATGACAAGGATTCCATCAAACCTCACACCTAATAAAATGGCCAATTATATATATATATATATATATATTATAAATATTATAAAATAATATAGTGATAAATTTTTTCCCATTACTTATTTATGAAATCCTATAAAAAAGTCCAAACAATGCCTTATATAGTTTATCTAAAAAATCCTTCATGTCATATGATGTATTATCACAACCATTTTAGATCCTATATCAAATTTTTCTAACTATTATCCATCCAAAAAAACTCTATGATTTAATCTAAAATCCCTAAAAGTCAATTAAACAATGCATATGAAAAGTAAAAATATAATCTTATTTGAAATCCATGAATCTAATAACAACTTAGTATGACCTCTCAATATAATAACCATGATTTTTTAAGAAAATATAACCATAAATGATGTTTAACTGGTCATATATAATATCTATACTAATTGTGAACTATATTGAAGTTGGTTTATGATATACCATGATTATATTTTAAGATTTTCTACAATTTGAGTCATTGAGGAGAGTTATAAAACATATAGGATAGATTTATGAACCCAATGGAATAAAAGATTCCATAAATTATTTATGTAATCATATGATATTAGTGTAAATATAAAATTTAATATCAATCATGATACATTGAAGATATGAAGATTCCAATAATGGTGTATATAATCTCATTATTCTTGAAGCATAAATTCGATTAATGGGATACATAAGCTTCCCTAATCCATGTGAAAAAAAATATCCATTCATATTTTACCAAGATACTAAATCTATACATCTAAAGAGAAAATTTAGATATTATAAATTAAATAAATCCATTGATAAATTATAATTTTCAAACTCCTAGAGGATTATCTTGATTTAAATTCCCCATATTTTTCATTTTTATATTTTCATTGTTCTTATTATATCCTATTATCATGGTTATAATTTTATTTTCATTGTGGGATAATCCTATGTAAATTATTTCAAGTAATGTATTAATTTCCTTGTTGGTAATATTTTTCATTATAATATATACATTATTCTATTTTTTTTTTTGTTTTTTTCAACTTATTATTTATTCTATATGACAAAAAATGTCGTTAAGGATTTTTAATTTATTAAATTACTACATTGACTTATGGTTTTAATTAGTTCAAGATTAATTTATGTTTTCCCTTCTATTATCATCTAAAATACATTATTCCAATGTGGTTATGAAAAAATTGGTTTGTTATTTTTGACGTGTATAGTTGGATGGAACTTATAAAAATTATTATTTGGAGGGGATATATTCAAGAATGTTCTTATGATTAGTAGTTAACTTATATTGTATAAAAAATATGAGATAATCATATTTCTCGATCATTTTAATATTATTTAGATACATTAAAATTGAGATAATGGTTGGTTTTTTACTATCATGTAGTATTGATAGATAATGTGATAAACCTTAAGAATATATGAAGAAAAATATGATAACTCACTACTATATATGATACCAATTATTAGTCACCATTCATTATTATACCACATTTTTAATAATTTAATTTTAATGTACAAAATCATAATAATAATCACAAAATTTTAATTTTTTTATTATAATTAAAAAAACTAATAAAAAAATTCTAATTCATTATCATACGACCTTTGGAGGCAATGATTTATAAATATTTTTAATAAAATTCTATGGAAAATTATGTATGTATTATATTAATAGGACCCTAAGAATAAATTATAAAAATTTAAGAATGATTTTAGGAGGGTTATTCCTCTAACATAATATTATTACTAATTTTATTAAGAATTTATATTTAATTCATTTCATCATATAATACTTTTCATTTTTTTGGAAAATATAATATAGATCTTAAAATTGAATATGAGATCGTTATTGTATGAAATTAATATTTTTGTTATAAGAAATATTATATGGTGGAAATATTACAAAACATTACAATAACCAAGATTCATTTCAATAGATTTAAAAAATAGTCCATTAAAAGAATATATTATTTAACGAAACAACAACAACCACATGTAATGAATTGTTAAAAATGGGAAGAACACCAATATTTCTGATATAATAAATAACTACCATGAATAACTTAATAATTTTGAATGAGTATTTAATATATTTTAATAATGAATTAAGAAATATTTTTTTAGGTGAACACAACACATGTGTTTTTTCTCCTCGAATATCTTCTAATGAAACTGTTAGAGTAAACGTAGGTGCAGGTGTAAAATAATATAAATTGGTTGTTGAAATAGAGTAGTTGGGGGATAGTATAAGGAAATATAATTCATTACCTAATATTACAGTGCACTTCATATGTATTTATCATGATTCAGAAAAATACTTGATAAAACATTAATGGAATTTTAAAACAACATTGAATCATTTTTAATGAATTTACTAATATTATTTTTTTACTAACACCATTTTATAGGGATTGAAAAATAATTTGATTTAGATCATTTCCTCAATGAAAATTAATAATCTATATAACAAGTTAATAAATAAAAAAATAAGATAGATGAAGCCCTGTAACTTACCACTAATGGTTATGAGCAGGTTGGTATAGAGAGTAAATTAATTGATGAAAAATATACATGAAAAATAATAGAAGACTAGCCACTTCCTGAGAAATTCATTAAATTTGGAAGATTATATTTCTTGTCAAGGTATAAATGATTATGAAAATAACAAAGATCCATTATTAATAAATTTTATTTTTTTCCTAGAATGAGAGGAGGAAAAATTATACTCTAATAAAGGGTACTTCTAGAAAGACGTGTCTATGAATAGGCATGGAATCATTAATATAGAATGCTTATTATAATTGAAAATCTTCCTCCGTTATGGTTATGGATGTAAACTGAGACTTTCTATTTCAAATACGAAAAAATATATATATAATACATAAGGGTTTATGAAGGTTTATAATCCCTTAATATATCATTATATTAGGAAATTTCATATAAATATTTCTCTTCTTAATCATAGTTGAAATCAAGATGAGTATATGCTTTTCCCGTATATCTAATAAAAATTATTCTTGTAGTATAGATATATAAAAATAATTTTTATTTATTATTAGTTATATATTAATTATGATCATAATCATAACAATTATGTCATAGGGACGTGTAACATATAATTTGGGTGATAATATTTTATTATTGGATATTATGTCAAATTTATTTTATGAAATATATGTAAAAATATAAATATTTAATATCATATAATACCAATATATTGTTTATTTTCTTTATAAATAGTTATGTTCTAGTTTGATTTTATAATATAATTGAAAAATGAATTTGGAAATTTTTTCACATTACAAAAATTATTTTTTAAAACATTAATGAGAATTTAATATTATATATAAACTGAAGGAATATTTTTATATAATTTTTTATCTCTATCCTAAGAGGATTTTAAACCATTTCATAAATTTATATCATTTCCCATGATTGACTATATTGATACTAGTGATGTTAACTAAAAACTTATATCGTTTATGCCAAAATATTAGGGAAATTTTTATTGTGTATAATGTTTATTGAGTAATAATTTCTTAAACACATTTGATATTACTCTTCTAAAATATAATCTAGAAATTAACTATTATATTTTATCATATATATTCCATATACAACCTACTAGGGTGAAAATTTATAAGCCACTTTCATCCACCGTGGTCTTGAAAATTTTCAATGTTTCTAATTAAAAAAATTATCACGAGTGGGTTGTATCATAAAGGCATCATTGATGTTTGGTATGTGAATGGGTATTATATTTTATAATATATGAAATTTCACAATAATTATCCATTACAATGTAAAGACACAACCACTTATTTAGAATATATATATATATTATGTATGATAAAAATATATAATATATATGGTGATATGAGGAACATAATTCACTATAATATGAGATCTTTGAATGACTAGAACCTAAAGGGAAGGATTTGATGAATGAATAATATTTATGTTTATTGAGAGGGTTATTAATGGAAGGATTAAAATTTTAGTAACAGATTATTAACAATGAGATCAAACATCCCCTAGAAACATATGAATTTCCCAGAAACAAAAAATCATGTACCAATGAAATAATTATTTTAATGTCCTTATGATTAACATGGAATATTGGTTATCTATGTGTATATACACGAAAATATCTAACATATGGTTACCAAAATAGAATATTGAGAAGAAAATAATTTCCAAAACTATTTATGTTTGATGCGGTAAAAATTTCTGAAAATGTAGAAAATATTGTGCATTAGTAGACAATAAATGGTAGAAAAAATCTTTTATAAATGGATATTAATATTTTGGAATTTATATTAATAAACAATGATGATAATTTCAAAGAAAATTTAGAAGTAATATTTACCAAACCTTGATGGTGTAAGAAATAATATCATGGGTATATCATTTTACATTTAATATATTGAGACATTTCATAGGAATGATTATATTGTAGGGTTAGGGATGATATAAAACTTTTTATTATTCTTCCTTTTGAACATCTTAATAAAAATATCATAATTTTGATTATTTATGTTAATTTAATATATATATATATATATTATATATTATTATTATCTATTAATTGTTTTTTAAAATTATGATTTTAAATATTTTAATTTTATTTTGGAAATCTGTATCTAATATAAACTATAAAATGGATTAAATGGTGATGTATATTTTAATATAGGAAACATTTAGCATTGATATAGTGAAATTTATTTAGGCTATGGATTTTAATTCATGATGGGATCATATAATCAAACATGTTTAAAAGACTTTTTTTGAATCACATTAAAAATAAGTTCCATTGGTATGGACTTTGTATACCCATAACCATTGGACTTTCTTCCAACTAGCCAAAAACAGTTATTCACTATAAGATTTCCATATCATGATTGTTATAAGAACTGAACGGGATCTCCATTAAAACTGAGGGTAAATTTCAAGAGAATATGACTATAAACCACCATTCATAGAAAGTGGAATTTTATGTTATTTTTATTTGATCAAATAGTGATCTTGGATAAATAATGGTTTATATAACAATTATTATTTTTAATATTTATTATAATCTCAGTCATTTATGAGATATAGATTCCCATTTTCCTTCTATTTTAAACATAATACATGTGAGGAATACCAATAAAACCATTCTAACAATAAAAATATAATAATACTAAATAGAAATTTTACATAGATCCAAATATTGAGAATAAAAAATTATGTTATTTTGGGGTTGTGGAATCCCATGGTCCCCAAATATTAACATAGAATAAAGGGAGTCTTAAAACATCAATCGTCCATTTTTATGACACCTCAATAAATTTTTTTACATGGAGTGAAATTTAATTCACAAGGTAGAGTTTAAAGATTATAAATAGAATAGATATCTCATGGAATAAAAATGTTAGATCCCATCGTCATTTCTCATGTATTAATATAATGTTGATTGTCATTTTCAATTTTCACTATGTTTTTATTATATTATTTTTGTAAAAAACTATATTCTTATTTGGTATAAAAATTTAAGGCTGATTTGGGTAAAAATGTAAATTTAATGTTCTCGATAAAATAATTTTAATTGTTTATTTATTATTATTTTAAACACACACACTATATTTTTATTGACAACGATGAAAAGGGGATGAATGTATCATCATTTCATAATTTTTTCAAACTAATATATAAATATCTTCAACTAATTTTTTTAATTTTTTTCTCCAATTGTAATCTACTTATTGAGGATCTATATTGTTATATTTGGAGTATAATAAGATAATTAACATGCATAGGGTAATATAACATCATTAATGGTCAATTTAATGAGTTTTTAAACAATAAAAATTCAGATAAAATTCAGATGAGTCCAACCTATTTAGAGGAGTGTATTTTAAAGATATGATATCATGAAATTATCAATTTAAATACCACACAAAAGATAAAGAATATGGTGGAAGACTGATAGAGGGTATCTATTATGAGAGAGTTAGAAATTCTGAATTAAATAGGAAAACAATGGTAAAAAATTAATTGATAAAACTCCAATAATTAGAATCCATAAATACTAAGATTCACATATAGTACCATTTACTTTTAATTAATTTTTTTTGAAAACTCAAACAATATTTACTCATTATTGTTATTGGAATAATATAAAAAATGATAAATAATAAACTAATCAATTGGTTTTATCAAAAAAAATCTAGAGATGGCCAATTGTCTATAGTAACATATTATTCAATTATAAAATTATAAATATTATTTTGTATGAATTAAGAAAATACTCATTCAATGGCTACCAACATTAAAAAAAATTATGTCCTATTGAAATCATTGTATGATTTTTTAATCTCTTAGATGTCAATATACTATTATGAATCAGCCATACCTTCTTTATCATTATCTAGTCTATGTTATGTCACATAATAATTTCCATTGAATCCAATAAAAAACACATTATATTTATTAGGTATCTAATGTAAATCACATAAATTATTTATACTAATATTATAGTTGTAACTAAATATGTATGACAGATCCATTAACTATATTTTATTTGAAACAAAAACACGGAAATCCATGTTGATTTCCCTATACATTTCCACCAATATTTTAATCATCATCATAGTTGGTCCAATTATATATGGATGTGATTTTTTACCCAAAAAATTAGTGTTCTGAAATACTATTAATATGTATAAAAAAACCTGTAGGTAAATCTTGATTCATGATTTTGTAAAAAAAACTAATGGTAATCCATAAATATTTAATGTCACATCAAAATAATGTTTATTCATGTGATATAGATATGTTTTCACTCAAATAGATAAAACACTTGAAAAATTAGGATTCCAATGTTATCCAAATCATGTTTTAATGTTTTTTCATATTAGGTAAAAAATATATTAATTTGAAATTATATATCCACTATAGAATTTTATGCGGTTTAAAAAAGACGGTTGGATGATGATATCTACTTCATACAACTAACAATTGAGGCACCACAAAATAAATTCAATTATATCTCATCAAATGAATGACTACCAAATTTTCATTGTCATGACCCATCCTAGGGGCCCATGTCGTGACTACGCCAAGCCCACCTTTTATAGGCCAGGGGCTGGAGACTAGCGCCAAGGTGTAAATCCCGATAATTGGGAAGGCATTGCCTTTATAAAAGTCAACAAAACACCACAGAGTACAAGCAGAAGTAAAACACCAAGTAAAATTGAAACAAGTTGTGATGAAAGTAATGGGGCTAGAAATACAAGCCCAACTGTAAAGTACAAGGAAATAGATAAAACAGCTGGAAGGTGACAAGTAACTCCTGGGGCGTCCTCCTCGGATCCTACCTGAAGGGTAGTTATAAATCGTGGAGCTCCTTGATTGTCCACCACGGATCCTACCTAAAGGGTAGGTATAGATAGCCTCCACAACACTCTCTCCCGTCAACCTCCTCTGTGTGTCATCTCATCGTGAAGTCAACGACCAGATACTGTCTCGTCGTGAGGTCCACCTCCGGGTACCATCCAGTCCTCGAACACTTGGCCTCTGTATGCGCTTCCAGTCGTCTACAACCAACACAACAAGGTGCGAGCATAGCCCGTGTAGGGGTGAGTATAACGATACTCATTAGGGACCCTGATACCCTCAAGTTCTAACTAAATCCAACAAGGATAACTACAATGAAATATCTCAATAGTTAACCTCCAATTAGGTATATACTCAAACATATACCTATGTTATCAAGTAACCCATCTCAATCATGAGGAAACACAAGATTATGATATCAACAGATAACCACTACCTATGTATATGCCCATACATATACCTAAGTGAATAAGTGACCCATCTCAATCATGAGTTAAACTAAACGATCATAGACTCAGGTCAACCAGGATTTTAATCATGATGTCGAAACCATGGTTGTTGGAGAACTCCTCCTCTATCAAGTACAGTTGGCCTGCCGCTACAACCAAGCACGCCCCACTAACCTTGGACTACTGTAGTACTCCACATGTCGAGTACTATTTTCATGCTGCTACAACCAAGCACTTCCCACCATTGGTCTGACGCTACAACCAACCGCTCCCAATTCTCGGCTCTAGAGGTAGTCCTTCTGTTGAGTACCACGGTTTTGCCGCTACAACCAAGCGTTCCTCTGCCGTGGGTCTACAGCTACAACCAAGCACTACCTCTAATATCCTCCAGAGGTACTTCTTCTGTTGAGTACGGCAGGTATGCTACTACAACCAAGCACTCCTCCGTCGTGGGTCTACCGCAACAACCAAGCGCTCCCCACTGTTCTATCTGAAACACACTGAGACAATAGATCTACAGTCATCAAGTCTCAGTCGGCTACTAGGTCTCCGCAATCTGCTAGCTCGTCAACGAGAGGGTCCAATGAATGATCTACTCTTTGATACTACAATTATCACAAAGTTCAACAAAGAAGTATCTCAAAGGATCGCCTCGTCATAGGGGTCTCAACATAATAGACAGCGTGTCAGTCGGACGCCCGGTCTGTGAGTTACTAGCTTCTTTCATCCTAGGGGCCCGGTTGGTTTCGTGTGTGAACCAACCCGGTCGCATCTTGTCTGTACCCCGAACTATCATAGGGTATACTCCTAGGTACCATTTCTCAATGTGTTCACCAACGCCACTGAAAGTTCTTCAAACAGATTCCTGGTCTGAAAGTTATCAGCCTTTCTGTTCCAGGGGCCCGGTTGGATTTCGGGTACCATCCAAACCGGCCACTATCCAATTGCATCCAAAACTCTGGATAATCAAGGAAAAAGTTCTGTCTCATCAATATAAATCCAACAAAGTCGACGGAAAGTGAATAGAACATCCACAACTCAAGATATAAACGTTTCTGCTCCGAGGGCCCGGTTGGTTTCGTATCCGAACCAATCGAGCTGTACTCAAAGTTCTCTGAAACATTGAGTGTAATATTTCGAAATGATGGTCTCGATCCAATGATCACATCGCAAATGATGGTGCGTCGATCGTAGGTCTGTGGCCCATGATATGGGCATTTGAACGGTAATTGTCCGAAAATAGGGGGTTCGGGCCCGGTCCGACCCGTCCGAGACCCCCTGGGTCGGCCCGAACAGGGTCAGGGTCCGGCCCGCTTGCGCGCGGCCCGGCCTGGGTGGCCCAGCCCAGTGCTGGCGCTGGTGCGGCGCGGCGACCACAGGGCCAGCAGGTGCGGGGGTTACAAACCCCCATGGTCGACGTAACAGGTGCAGCTTTAAGTCGCACTGCTCTGCCTCCGAAAAGGCTAAGTCGTTCCGGTTCGGCCCGCCACCGCGGCACAGCCGCGGTGGTTCCATTCTAGAGGCACGCCGCCACCTCCTTCCGCGGACCACCGGACGCGCTACGGTGGTCTGTTTTGCTCGCCGCCTTCACCAGCGGTCTTCCCAGGACCCGAACTTCACTGCGGAGACTTCAAAACACCATTGCGGCCCATTCTAACAATAGCCGACGATCCTCTGTCAATTAACGATCATTGGAGGCTTCTAAACGCCGCAATGGGGTGACGTGATAGCACCACGCTTCTTCATTATTTCCACGTGGTGCTGCGACACTGCGCCTCCATTGCTCGTGCCGCAATAAGAGCTATCATAAAAAGGGGGAGAAGGTTCGGTCGTGTTCATGCGGTCCGACCTCCTCCCATCATTACGATAATAGGTGGCTCAACAACTATCCACCAAATAATCAAAGTCCAAGGATATAATCCACATAAATGAGAAATATAACAATATTCCCCTACCTCATCAAATTCGTTGAGTGAGGGTTCGTCGCGGAATTTATCATCGCGGAAGAAGGCGTCGCGGAAGGAGAGGGTCGTTGGCGTCACAGTACACGGCGTCGTGTAGTCGATCTCCGAGGATTCGGCGTTCTTCGTCAGAGATCGGTGCATTCTTCACGTTCTTCTCATTCATCGTGTTCTTCGACGAAGAAGAAGAAGATCTTAAGGCCTCCCCTTTTTCTCCCAATCCCCTCTCAACACAACAAGTCAAACCAAAATTAAAATAACTACTTCACTAATTTTATTATCATGAGATATGTTTTAAAATTCAAAAATTGAATTAAACAACTTAATTAAACGTTGTCATTAAAAGGGATGATAAGGATTTAAGGAATATGAGAGGTCACCCACAGAATGGGGGTGTTAGAGTAGGTTTAAGGAATGTGAAAGGGTGGGGTTCGTGTGGGCCCCACCTCAAATTTAACCTCACTTAGGTGATTAGGTTCACCCAACCTTCTTTCTTAGGTTTTAACCACTTAAAAGGAATAAAATTAGTTGAACAAATTTTATTTCTCGGAAGTCTTTATCCAATAAACTAAACAACTCTTCCCGAGAAAATGCAACTCTGGAAATGTTCTATTTAAGCAATTACCGGCGTTGCAATTCCATAGATGCCCTCGGATTTCGATTTCAATCACCGGTTCTGAAGATAGAAAAACCCGTTCTTTGTTTCACTGAACGTACCTGAGATAAATTTTAGAAATTGATTCCGGGCACACCGGGCCTCTGAATCAGGCGCCGTTAAAAACTGCATTCTCGTAATGTCCCAAAGAAATTAAGCATAAAATTTCTGTGAAATTTTTGGGACTTTACATTCATCCTTAAATCCAAATATATTTTCCCCACTGTGTTATATAACACTTACGTGCTGTTTCAAAACCCACAACATACATTTCCTTAGATCCTAAGCAATGAATAACATCGGCCTCCACACCAACACTAGACTCCCTGAACTGAATACCACACTTGGTACTCTTAACACTATTGCTTCACATAGAAAAAAAATCAGAGTCCTGGGTTCTATGGTAGAATTGAACTCCTCTGATACCAATTTGTTACGACCCATCCTCGGGGCCCGTGCCATGACTACCCCAAGCCCGCCTTCTATAGGCTAGGCGCTGGCGACTAGCACCAAGGTGTAAATCCTGATAATTGTGAAGGCATTGCCTTTATAAAAGTGAACAAAGAACCACAGAGTACAAGAAGATGTAAACCACTAAGAAAAACTGAAACAAGCTGTGCTGAGAGTAAAGGGGCTGGAAATACAAGCCCAACTGTAATGTACAAGGAAAATATATAAAACACCTGGAAGGTGATAGGCAGCTCCTGTGTCTTCCTCCTCGAATCCTACCTGAAGGGTAGGTACTGATAGTGCAGCTCCTGGATCGTTCACCATATATCCTACCAAAATGGTAGGTACAGATAGCCTCCACAATGCTCTCTCCCATCAACCTCCTCCGTTTGTCATCTCATCGTGAAGTCCACCACTGGAAACTGTCTCGTTGTGAGGTCCACCTCCGGGTACCGTCCAGTCCTCAAACACTCAGCCTCTGTCTGCGCTGCCCGTGGTCTGCAACCAACACAACAAGGTGTGGGCATTTCCCATGAAGGGGTGAGTATTACGATACTCAGTTGGGACCTAGAGACCCTCAGGGTCACAATAAATCCAACAAAGATAACCACAAAGAAAGATCTTAATATATAACATCTACTTAGGTATATATACATATATATACATATATTATCAAGTAACCCATCTCAATTATGAGAAACACAAGATTATGAAATCAATGGATAGCCACTACCCAGGCATATGCCCATACATATATCTAAGTTAACAAGTGACACATCTCAATCATGAGGTAAACACAAAGATCATAGACTCAGCTCAACTAGGATTTTATTCATGATGTCGAAACCATGACAGCTAGAGAACTCCTCCTCTGTTGAGAACAGTGGGCCTGCAGCTAAAACTATGCACACCCCAATAACCTTGGACTGATGTAGTACTCCACCTGTCGAGTATTGTGGGTATGCTGCTATAACCAAGTGTTTCCCACCATGGGTTTGCCGGTACAACCAAGCTCTCCCACTCATAGTCTATAGAGGTACTACTTATGTTGAGTACCGCTGGTCTACCGCTACAACCAATCACTCCTCTGCCATGGGACTTCCACTACAACCAAGAGCTCCCTCTCATAGCCTCCAGAGGTACTCCTTCTATTGAGTACCGTGGGTCTACCGCTACAACCAAGTGCTCCTCCGCTGTGGGTCTGCCACTGCAACCAAGAGCTCCCTCTAATAGCCTCCAGAGGTATTCCATCTGTTGAGTACCGCGGGTCTGCCACTACAACCAAGCGCTCCTCCACCCTGGGTTTGCCGCCACAAACAAGCACTCCCCACTGTGATATCTGAAACACACCAGGATGATAGATCAGCAGTCCTCAAGTCTCAGCCAGCTACTAGGTCTATGCACTCTGCTAGCTCATCACCGGGAGGGTCTACTCCATGAGCTATAGGTCGATAATCCAGGTATCTTAAAGGTCCCCATTGTCATAGGGGTCTCAATGCAACAGACATCGCGTTAGTCAGATGCCCAGTCTGTGAGTTACTAGCCTTTTTTGTCCCAGGTGCTCGGTTGGTTTCATGTGAGAACCAACCCAGCCGTATCTTGAATGTACCCCAAACTCTCATAGAGTATTCTCATAGGAACCGATTATCAACGTGTTCACCAACGCCGCTGACGGTTCGTCAAACGGACGTCCGGTCTGAAAGTTATCAGCCTTTCCATTCTAGGGGCCCGGTTGGATTTCAGGTACAATCCAACTCGGCCACTGTCCAACTACATCCAAATCTTAGGAGAAGCATGCCAAATGTTCCATCTCATCAATATGAATCCAACAAAGGTGATGTCACATCAATCGGACATCCGGAGCACAAGATATAAACGTTTCTGTTTCGAGGGCCCGGTTGGTTTCGTATCCGAACCAACCCGGACATACTCAATGTTCTCCAAAACCTTGAGTGTAATATATTTAAATGGATGTGTAGATCCAAGGATCACATCGCAACCGACGGTGCATCTATCGGAGGTCTGTGGCCCATGATAAGCACGTTTGAACGGAAACTTCCTGAAAATAGTGTGTTCGGGCCCTGTCCGACCCGGCCTGAGACCCCCTGGGTCGGCCCGAACCGGATCAATCGGAACCAGGTCTGTGTCCAGACCATATCGAAAGGCGGGGCCCGGCCCGACCCCACCTGGGTGCGGCCCCGCCCGACCTGTGCGGCCAGGCCTGGGGCTGGTGCTGGCACGGTGCGGCGCCCGCTTGGCCAGCGGGTGCGGGGGTTACAAACCCCCGTTGTCGACGTAACTGGCTCGACATTGAGGCGGGCCATTCCACCTCCGGAATGGATTAGCCATTCTGGTTCGTCCCTCCTCCGTGGCGGTTCTGTTCTGGTGGCGCACTGCCGCCTTCCGCGGACCACCGGACGCGCTCCGGTGGTCCGTTTGCTCGCTGCATTCTCCAACGGTCCTCCTAGGACCCGAACTTCCCTGCGGAGTCTTCAAAACACCACTGCGGCATTTTCCGACAACCTCTGACAATCTGCCATCAATTAATGATCTGCAGAGCCTTCGAATCGCCACAACGGCGTGGCGCGAGGGGACCACGCTTCTTCATTGTTTCCGCGCGGTGTCATTGCACCGCGCCGCCTTTGCTTGTGCCACAACAAGAGAAATCATAAAAAGGGGAAGGAGGGTAGGCCGTGTTCGTGTGGTCCGACCTCATCCCATCATTACGATAACATGCAGCACAACAACTATCAACAAAATAATCAAAGGCCGGGGATATAGTCCACATAAATGAGAAATATACAATATTCCCCTACCTCGTCGAATTCGTTGAGCGAGGGTTCGTCGCAGAATTTATCATCGCGGAAGAAGGCCTTGCAGAATGAGAGGTTCATTGGTGTCGTGGTACACGGCTTCACGTAGTCAATCTCCGAGGGTTCGGCGTTCTTCATCAGAGATCGGTGCATTCTTCATGTTCTTCGCATTCTTCGCATTCTTCGATGAAGAAGACGAAGATCTTCAAGCCTCCCCTTTTACTCCCAATCCCCTCTCAACAGAACAAGGCCAACCAAAAATAAAATTTGTGGTTCACTTATTTTATTATCATGACTTATGTTTTAAAATTCAAAAATTTAATTAAACCACTTAATTAAATGTTGTCATTAAAAGGGAGGTTATGGAGTTAAGGAATATGATAGGTCACCCACTTAATGGGGGAGTTAGAGTAGGTTTAAGGAATGTAAATGGGTGGGGTACGTGTGGGCCCCAACTCACATTTAACCTCACATAGGTAGTTAGGTACACCCAACCTCCATCCTTATGTTTTAACCACTTTAATGAAATAAAATTAGTTGCACTAATTTTATTTCTCGGAAGTATTTATCCACAAAACTAAACAACTCTTCCTGAGCAAACACAACTCTGGAAAATGTCTTTTTAAGTGATTACCAGCGCTGCGGTTCCATCGATGCCATCAGATTTCGATTCCGAGCATCAGTTCAAAAGATAGGAAAACCCGCTCTTTTGCTCACTGAACGTACCCGAGCTAAACTTCGAAAATTGATTCTGGGTACACCGGGCCTCGGAATCAGGCGCCGTCAGAAACTGCATACTCGTAAAATCCCAAAGAAATTAATAAAAAAAATTCCTTGAAATTTCTGAGTATATACATTCATCCTTAAATCCAAATATATTTTCCCCACTGTATTATATAACACTTATGTGTTGTTTCAAAACCCACAAAATACATTTCCTTAGATCCTAAGGAATGAATAACATCCTATATAAATATATCTGACACTCCCCAGAATTATATAATCCCACATGTTTATATAAATAAATTATAATATCACTCCACACATCACATTAAAGGTCACTAAATGACACATTAATGGTATATTTCATAACAGTATAGATTAGTATATTCTAAAAAATATATTCATCCAAAAACTATAAAATAAAGAACATTTAATGAATCCAATTAATATTTTACATTCAACATGTAACAAAATTATATAACTAGAAATTACTTATATATTATACTAAAATTAAAAACCATTACATTTTTCAATTTTCATTGAATAATATATCTCAAAATCACAGTTATAGAAAAATTCCAACCAATGTTGTTATCATAATTAATTTCAATTGGGTAAATTATATATTAAAATATTATATAGTTTTTTTACAACAGAAAACAATCACTAATAATTTAATTCATCATTAGATATAAATATAATTCAAAAAAATTATATCCATTTTATACGAAGAATAATTTAATTGATGTTCAAAATTTACCTTCACCTATAAACTCGAGTGGGAAGATCCAACCACAGTACAAAACGAATTATAGAATGAAACAAACCAAAATGAAAATAATGTTGTATCCCCAAATTTATAAATATAAAATTATATAAAATGGCTATACTCTCCTTTAAATAGTCAATAGTTATCTATAGGTTCATTGTAAAAATATAAACAATCCTTTTTTGTCAATCTAAAAACAGAGAAACCCATCATAAAATATCATCGAAAAAATTATGATAGTTGCCTACCAATAAACAAATCTTTTGATCTGAACTTCTGTATCATTTCAATCATATGATAACATCAGATCCACATTAAATAATTCAACTTTATAATTCAAAAAAAATCGTACATAAAAAAAAGAAAATTAATTCTAGAACGTGAATTTTGATATATTTTCATAAATTTTATTCTCTTTCACTATATATATAACTTTTTTCAATGGTATTGTATTGTATTATATGTATAATGAGATGAATAGAATGTAATCAAATAATAATACTAGGTATCTATCTTGGTATGGATAAAACGCATTGTTCATGAATCGTATGAACATTATATGAACATTATTCACCATAATTGGAATTAATATTAACCCATACATCCGATAAGAAAACTAGTATTTTTTTCGTCGACATATATTTTACTCAAAATAATAACTAATGATACCCATGTCTAGGCTTAATCATGGATAATAATAGATCTCCTCTTAGATGAAATAGAAATTCCTTAATAATTGTTAGTCGATAAGTGCAGTTTATCGTTATATAACACAATTAATTGAAATCCATAAAGAATCAAAAACTACAATAATATAAATATATAATTATTATAGGGAAATTTATAATAAATCAATTAGTTTATGAACCTCACTATGAAAAAATGTTGCGAGACACCATCATAGAATATATATCATTCTTTTTTTTAATAAATGGTTTTATACTAACTAACACTTCGCTAAAACAATATTGAATCCATTCTCAAAGACTAATTGATGTGGTAAGATTTCCAGATCCCTAAGGAATATATCAACATACACAAACACTATAGAAAAAATAAAATAAATTTTTTCTTCAATATACCTTTTTAGGATTTATAAGTTGAAGATATTCTTCCTAGATAACACATAGAAATTAAATTTTATCTATCTCTAGTAAACAAAAGTTGATCATTAGTAGGTCTACTATATGTAACTCTGCACACATAACAATCAATATAAACCTGAGATGATGTTTTTACAAAAAATTTCATGAATGTAATCATACGGTTACAACCTTAATTCGATAATATATTAGATCACCCTATCAGTTATAGGAAATAGGAAATAGTTTTCGATAACCTCAATCACGATAAGACTCCTTCCAGCTGATGTTGTTTGGATCAGTGGTCTCTCTGGAGATTTTTTAGAAAGATCATGTTCATCCATGAGACATGTGGTTATAAAAAAAAATCAAACTATTTTATCTATTAATATATAACACACGTTATTTTTTATGTAAACATTTCCTCTTTTAAACTTTAGAAAAACTAACACATTAGCCATTACTGCCAAAATTACATATAATAATACATGGCATAACCAGTCTATAAAATGACAACCCAATAATTTATGTCATCGTAATCAGTGAATATTGGATCAGTATAAATAGAGAAATAGTTGAAATATTGAATGACTAGAACCACAATGGGATCATTATCTTACTTTAGGCTCCCCCATTCGTAATGTACACTTTCCACCACTAGTTGAAACTATATATTTTAGAGGTATGGAATGATGATTTTGAAATAATGGAAAATCCATTGTTAAACACAATGATTATATCTGGAGGACATCATGGGTTATATTTAACTCAGTCAATTGAGGGTTCCCACTAATACAAGAAAATAAAAATATATTCTTCTAAGTTAAATCTCTTAATGAAATTAAACACTATGAATCCCAAACATTAAATTGTGAAGGATAATTATTGGAATATGATTATGAAACATATAAAACATTGTATATTATTGATCACATAATGGTATATTATTTTTTTAAGAAGGAACAAGATCAAACCTACAACATGTAGAACTCTACACACAAATCAAAATCTCGTATATCCAACAGAATAATCTCTTATCCATCATAATAAACTACACGATCTCGATATAGGTACTTATGTACATGAATCCAATTTTGAACTCAATATTTTATTATAAGTCTATGTCAATGTTACTTCACCATAACTAAATTTTCAATATCATTTAAATAGAATATACCAAAAATCATATTGAATAAAAAAAAATCAATTTACATAATCTATTCGGTTTATAATCATGATATATTTTTCTTTTTATCTAATGAATAAATGGTGGATTTTCTATCTGGAATAGTGTATGAAACAAAAACTATATAAAAATCAATATATGTCATCCATTATATATTATAATACTTCAATTATGTGATTCATCGTAGAGTAAAAATTCTATTAATCATACTCAATAATATGATGTTATGCTATATCGAATCTTGGAATTATGAGTTTTGATAATTTTTGAGAGATAAATTACATGTTTTCCCTTCATCTACCATTACTTCATCTCCCAAATTTTAAAGAACATGAGACAAAGGAACTATACTCATATTCTTCTATCTTCCATCCTATACTACTCAAGTAATCACTATATCTTCACCAAAGACTATATCTCCCTATTATTGATGAATTTTAATTTCCAATCTCTATTATGAAATATAATATTCCTAATTCATTGACTTATAATCCCAATGAATACAACTCAAGAACCAATTTGGTATAATATGTTCTCTATATGTAAAACAGTTTCAATTCCATCCTACTCACACTCAATGTATATGAGGTATAATATAATAATTATTTATTATAATGTATTTTAAATTTGAATCCCTTTTTTATTATAATCTTAAATATATAGACAATGGCTCAAATTTTTTTTATATGTGTTATCCTTTTATATAATTATATTTTCATCAACATGTACTATCTACTTATATCCATCAATGAAGGTACCAGTTAGAAATATTTAAGCCGTTCTTTTCCATTAAGAATATATCCATTTTGAAAAATGAACTGATGTACCATTATATAATAATATTCTATCATCCCAACACAGAATTCATAAATATCGTTCATTATTCTCCACATAATATGATGATCCATAGAATAATAAAATATATAATCTTTCTAAATTTCATTCTACCACACATTTTTGATATCATTCTATTTAGAATATAACTCATAGAACCACTACATTTTCAATTTAAATGAATTCAAATCAACAAGGAAAAAACTAAAGAGCGTAGAACACAATATCACTAAATCCTCATGATCACATTGAATGATGATCCCCCATTACTGAGAAACACAATATCAAAAGAAAATAATATCATATATATTATACTTTATCCTATTTTGGATCAAACTCAAACAAGTCTTTGTCCACTCCAATAACCATAGTTCTTACTAGTTAGACATGAACACCCAATACTCTTGATGCTCTATTTCTGAAACTCGAAATATGTATTCATCCAAAAACAATCCTCCTCATCTTCACCACCCCAGCAGTTAAATTATGTATCATTTTACACCCTTCTATACTAAATTATATCTTGATATCTTCTACCATCCATCCTTAAAATGATACACAAATCTTCTAATACATGGAATATGTGATTCATATAATTTAATTTAATTAAATTAAAATTAAAGAACCAACATTTCCTTAATATAAAAACTTGAATATTCATAATTTGGTTTCAATACACATGTCTCTCTTCATCACAATCTGCATTATCTCATTTGTTATGTTTAGAAATACCACAGTATTTATGTTAGATCATATGGGCACAAATCATTTTGTACTAGCTGATAAATATTTTCTTCATCATATACTATGTTAGATTAATATTGTTTCCCAATTAAAAAAATTGATGCATACTAGTAAATTAAATTATAATCCATCCTAACACAATAACATTGCTCTGATACCAATCTATCATATTCCATACCTACTAAAACACTTCATAGGATAGTATTATAAAAAAGGGTTACTCCCAATGGCATCCTCTGTTAGGCCTGGACTAACAAACTACCACTAAATCCATGTAAAAACACAAAAATACTCATTTCACTTATGCATCATATGAATAAAAAATAACCATTATTAAACATGAATAGAATAATATAAATAAAACCAATATCTCACAATGAATTTCATGTCATATATAAATCAATTTAATTGAAATAAAAATCCTAAATATACAATAGTAACACCAACTCCATAATTCAATGTCTAGAGAAAGTAATTTCAGGTCTGAAAAATTACCCCCTCCTGTAATATATAAAATATATGGTCTGTAATACATGTATTGTCAATATGAACCTCCCCAAAACATTTTATAAAAACATGGAAGAAATATTCTAATTAATTATTTAATAAATAGTGAAACAAACATATTAAATATATTCTATATTCTACAAACCATCATCAACAAGGCGGACTCATCCAAAACAAACACATGTAAGGAAATATAATAATAAATATTTATATGAAAATGAAACACAAAAGTACATTTTCATTGAATTATTCACTTTCACACCATAGTAATAGACATCCTAGATAATTTATCTCATAAAAATTTGTACAATAATATATCAAAACCATTCACACATATCCAAATCCATATAAGTTATAAAAAATCAAATCTTTATCCGGAGTACATATCATACCTTGATAGATAATATAACATGAAGGAAATAAAACAAAACCCATCATCTTACCAGGTACCACTCCACTTTGAATCATCATCATAATCACATTAGTTCATAATATTTCCACACATAAATATTATCAATTAACATTCCATAAGAGAGGGTGTAAAATATGAATTATTCCAGTATTATTCTATTAGAAATAATAAAAAACTAAATTGAATTCAACTTAATAAAAAACCCACTCCCATGGAAGAACTATCTACTGTAACACCACTATAATTACCACTACTCATAAAAATTACATCATCATCAATTAAAAGTAATCATTATATTCATTACCAAAAACAAAATAACTATGACAATGGAAAAAGAAACATCTCCAATAATTTATAATTGTACATATTCATTTATTTTTTATATAATTTATTAAATAATTTTAAATTCAATATCACATAAACTTTTAAATTAAACTTATACACATCACTTTTTCCTCTTTAATTAATTATTAGTTTGTCAACCTCATTTTTATTAGCTATTTATTATTTATATCCAATTAATTATCAATAAAATATAACTATTTTCCATTTTGTTATTTAATTTATCAACTATATATTGATAAATATAATCACAATTTAATCATGTCATCTAGTTTTATTTATTTATTTATTTCGACATCATTTCATTGTCAGGACCCATCCCCCTGGGCCTGTGCAGTGACAAACCCAATCATGCCTTCCATAGACTAGTGGTTATCTTCTAGTACCAGAATGGCATATCCAAAAGAGGGATGAAATTTACATTAAACATACACACAAACAGAATAGGTACACAAAAAAAGCAAACCACCGTGTAAAACTGATCATAGAAAAAGTGTGTACAGAAAGTAAAATGGGCCAATATTAAATCCCAAATGAAATGAAATTACAATAAAAAGGGAAAAAACATGCTATGATAGTTGTCCAACAAGGATCATACCTGAAGTTTAGTTACAACTCTCCATCTGTAATCATTGTCTCTCACCGCGTCAAGAAATCACCTCCATGCATTGTCTTGCACTGCCTCCTAAAGTCTCAGTAAAGCTTTCTATCATCAGCACAAGACACAACAAGGTGCGGGAAATTCCCATGTAGTTGTGAGTATAACAATACCCATTAGGGACCCCGATACCCCCTAATGGTCTTTAATAATTCTAAAAATTAAAAACCCACAAATCATGATCTCAATCATAAATAATAAAGTAAAAGACTTCTCACAACATGTATACAACCGATATAAATGGAATAATGTTGATTAGTATTAATATAGATTATTTTATATTCTTCTGTATCATATCTACTGATTCATGAATGGTTTCTCTTCTATCAATCTACAATGTGTAACTCTTCTTATGATCCTCGACGTGTTTCACTTCAGTTGGTCTATGTCAAGTCGTGCTACTGTTGATTCACAATGGGCCGCATTATTATTGATCCACAGAGGGTCACATAACTACAGATCCATGCAGGTTATCTCTCATGTCTATACATGAAGTGTCTCTCCATTGTCGATCCACGGGGGTTCACACTACTCACGATCCATGGAGGGTCTCTCTCATGCCAATCCATGGTGGGTCTCTCTTTACATGAAAGTCATCCACCAGATTCCCGCACATGGTGTGCTTGAGTTCCAAAGATTTTTTTCCTCATATAATCAGTCATACCTCAACTCCCCTAAAGACCCATAAATATTTTACATAAAGGATAGTCCTGTCATAGGGGTTCCAACATAAAAGATAGCATTTCAATCAGATGTGCGATCTCTATGATATAGCCAAAAGGTAAATAGGGTCCAATTGGATTTGAGTCTGATATAACCTATCCATACTCCAACTTCTGCTGATAATCATGTGGACTATCATAAATGGACTTCTTTATCTCAAGGCTTCCCATTCCACATACGATGCATCAATCAGATGTCCAATTTGCTAGTTATGTATGATTTAGTGAAACTGGGCCAGTCAGGTCCTGGTCCTGTAGTAGTCCGGCCGACCCGGCGAGTCCTGAACTCCTAAAAAAACAAGCTCGTATGCGGTTCGGTTGTGATGGACATGATGCAATGTGTCTTGTTCTTCTAGATGGTGGTGCTAGCATAGAAACACCCCTTCTCCAGAAATGGCCAGCACGAGCCGACTATTGCGCCTGGTGAGCAGCCCGAGCAGGCACCTCCGTTTTCCATGCAGTGCGCCAGCACCATACCATCCACATTTTATGAATGTCAAACCATATATCCATCCATTTGGATCCTGGAGGTGCTACTTCTCCATGAAGCCGGCATGGGCTGACCACCAGTATCGCCACACCAACAACACCTTCCATGGGCCATCAATGATACTGTGGTGGCCTGTTTTCCTTCCCTTCAGCATGTCTGGGTCTCCAGTGTCGCTGCATTCACCAAGAAGCCTATGGAATTACATTCCTTCCATTTTTCTTAGTTTCCCACGAAGAACTAAAAAAACCCAAGAGCGGAAGACGATTCAGGCTTCGTTTGGATTGAATAACACCCTCTATAATAGCGTTTTATCAAGGGGGAATTTAATAATAATAATAAGATTATGAAAAACCCCAAATTCAAACAACTCAATAACCAAATAAAATAAATAATGAATATTGGGTCCACATATTGGTCAGTTTATCATCGTTCTACATAGTATTCATGAATAGGGACGATAATTCTTTAAAACACATAAATACCCTACTTAGATTTGGTGGAATCTACAGCAAATGAAGGGAATAAATTTTGTGTTTCAAGATGTTTCTTGTTGTTCATTGATATCGGGTTTGTTTCCTCTAATGGTCATCAATCAATCACCATTCTTCATTAAAGGGAGATGACTCCTTTATTTCATCAGAGAATTCCCAACAATTTCCAATCCATTTGCCAAAATATTGATTAAATAAAAAGAAACAAGTTCCATGCGGTGTTAATTAATTTGGTTCATTAAGGAACCAGAATTAATGAACCAATTAAACACATGAGCATTGTGGTTACAAAAAAAGTAACAGGTCATTAAATGACAATATTTTAATGACTTTGTTACAATGTAGTTTCGCTAACCAATGATTAATAGGTGAGAGAAAAGAATTAAATAACATATAGATAATTCAAAATTTTTGTTCGAAAGACTAAAAATGATTTTTTATGTCTGAACATTTCTATTCGATGTTATGCTTCTCTTAGTAGACTCTCTTTGATAATAATTCAATAGTTACCTCATATTTTTAATCAATGAAATGGTTAAAAAGATAAAAAAACATCTCTTGCACATTTATTGTACATACCTTAAATGAATTCAAATTTCATTCTGGGCTCTATGGGCCTCGTTGTCACATGCAGTCGAATTTCATAGTATCGCAATAATACTCTATAAATTAAATAAATATTTATTTTTAAAATCAGTGGCATTACAGTCTCACCACCATAGATCTTAACATCACTAAAATCCATAGAAAATGATAAGAAAAAATAGGGATTCTGAGCACGAATCTCATCCTCCCTCTCCAATGTTCTCTCCTGGAGGTTTTCGTACTGCCACTAAAAACACACCATAAGAATTAACTGCCCTCGTAGGACTATCTCTTATCAACACATTTTCTTGACCATTAACTCCCTGAACATCATCCCATAATCATTGTCTTGCTCTACCCAGTCGGTGATGTGTGATGGATCATGGATGCATCTCCTCTACTATGACACATGGAAAACCATTTTCACCCGATGCATCTTTTGAGAATGATCTAGGCAGTAATCAACATGTCCTACCCTACTCAAGACCATGAATGGTATGACTAACAAAAATGATAGATTTCTTCCCCACCAAATGTTTGCAATTCTTGTTGTGGTGAGACCCTTAGTATGATATGGTCTCCCTCATTGAACTCCAAGGGTCTCCATATCCTATGAGCAAACCACATCTGCCTGATCTGGGCAATCATCATCCACTCCTAGATTATCTGTAGATTCTCTATTGTAGGTCATACCTACTCTGGAACTATAAGTGATGGCTCCTCTCGGTCCGTCTAGCAATGAGGTGATATACATGATCACGTATAGAAGACCTCAAATGGAGCCATGCCACTAGTGGAGTGATATCTTTTGTTGTATGCGAGATCCACTTATGGAAGGTGGTCCTCCTTAATACAGAAAAAAACATGGAAAAATGAAAAATGAATTTCGACATGTGTTTGTATGGTTCACTTCAACTGACTATATGTCTAAAGGTGAAAGGCAGTTCTCAATCATAAATTTGTCATGAATGGCTCCTGTAATCCCTTCCAAAACTGGTATGTAAAACCAGCATCATGATTTGAAATGATTGTCGATGGTACCTTGTTCAGTCATAGAATATTATGATTATAGAGGTGTCTCATGCCATCTTCTGATACCTATTCACCTATGTCAAGAAAATTGGACGACTTGGTGAGTCGATCAACGATCAACCATACAGTGTTGTGGCCCCTGAATGTCCATGGTAACCCTTTCACAATGTCCATGGAGATACCATCCAACATCCATTCTGTTACATATAGTAGTTATGCTATGTCTGCAAGAACATAATGACCAGCCTTAACTTTCTATCAAGTGAGGCATCGTGAAATGAACTCTACAACATCACTCTTCCTCCATGGACACCAATACTGATGTCAGATGTCCTAGTAAATCTTCCCCACTCTAGGATGCAATGATAAAGGTGATGTATAGATTTACCCCAAAATATCCTCCAAAAACGTCACTGGAACCATGGTGGGTCCCTTAAAAAGGATTAAGTGTTCCTACCTACCAAAAATCCAGCATGATTGTTCACAGAGGATATCTAGACACATCGGGCCTCGCAGTCAACATCCCTAATATGTGATTCTCTAAATCGCTGAAGGAGTGGGGGAGTGAAAATAATAGAGTGAAGTTATTCTATTCCATCTATATCCACAAAGGATATCTGTAACATGGTTAGCTACTCCATTACCCCACTCAGCAGTTGTAGACTGGAACTCTTACTATGTTCATCCACCACTACACTTCTCTTTCCATGGGTGTCGACTATCAAAAAGTCATCATCCAAGAATAACTCCATCCATCGATTCTTCCTCAGGATCAATTCCTTATGTTATAAGATATACCTAAGAAACATGTGATCAGAGTATAAAATTAATCGTTCACCTATAAATTAGTGTGTCCACATATTCAATTAAAAAACCACTACTTCCAACTTCTAGTCATGGGTCGCATAGTTCTGCTCTTGCTACATCATATGTCATGTGTCGTTGGCGATCAACGCTCTATCCTGCAGCAGGAAACACCCCAATTAGGTCCCTGATGCATTACATTAGGGTACATATCCAGTTCTCTATTTTGGTAGCCTCAAGATATGGACACTCATCAGTCTTCACCTCAGATCTATGAAAGCCTGTTGGAACCTCTCCGTCCATATGAAGTGATGTCACCTCTTTTTCAAAGCTAAAAAGGACGATGATACTATGGTTAATTCGGTAAAAAATCTACAATAGTACCCAGCCAACCCCAAGAAACTCCACACCTCGATCACACTCTTGGGTGGCTCCAAAGAATGTACTGCCTCTATATTCATTGGATCCACTACAACTCCAGCATCTGTGATAACGTTTCCTATAAATTGTTCCTTCCATATCCATAACATTCACTTTAATAGAATACAATGTTTTTTGTGTTATCAATGTGTATCATGGAATATCTTTGGATGTGTGGCGTGCTACTCCTTTGATTCCAAGAACACCATGATTTCTTCAATGAAGACAACCACGATGTGATCGATCTAAGGTTTGATGGTACAATTCATGATTCTAATGAATACTTATGTGGAATTGGACTTGTAGAATGGAATCACTATGAACTCATATTTTCCATACCAGAATCTGATGGTGGTTGTCAGTACGTCCTCATCCCACACAGGAAGCTAATGATAGCCTGATCTGACATCTATATTCTGAAACAAACGAGCTCCTTTCCCATAATCGATGAGATCATAAATCATCAGTAAAGGATAATTGTTCTTCATGGCCTCCTGTATCAAGAACCGATAGTCCACTAAAAGCCTCAAACTACCATACGACTTCTAGAAAAAAAATTACGTCTTCCCCTAGGGAAACACTATGACTTACAAACCCCTTCTCCTATAAATCCTCCAACAGTACCCTCAACACACAAAGATACACAAAAGACATCTGATATTATGGTGTATATATTAGTGTTGTCCCATGTTAGAGGTCGATGTATAATTATAACTCTCTATGAGGAGGTAGTCCTAGAACATCCTTTGGAATGAGGTCCTCATACAGGTCCACCACTACAAGATATCTCAGACTCCCCACATCAACTGCACTGAGGGTTAGGCTAGACAATTAATAAGTCATTGGATTATCCCTACTATATGAAATTAATCATGTGATGCAATGGTTCCCATCTTTTTTATGAAGGAAAAAGTAGTCCTATATTCATAGACAAAAAAAATTTGTGCCTAAAATAGTCAATCTAAGCAGGGACTATGGATAACCAGTCCATGCCCATGAAGATGTCGTAAGGCGTCGACACTGCTACCAAGATATTCTAGATGAGGCTCTATCCTACAAGAAAAATCTCACACTGCTGGAATTAGTGTGTAATTATCGAATACTCTCCCAGTTATTCATTAATAATAAGGTTTGATCTAATGACTCCACCTGAATCTCTGAGCTCTAAATGAGAGCTATGGAAATGAAAGTGTGATTGGAACCTCGATCAATAAGTGTTTCAACTAGGGTTCGGTAGACATAGATCATACACAAAATAATATCTAGATATTTGTGGTTATAAGCCTCTGCCACTTGAAGCTAAGATCATCAATATCCACCTTCATCCTATGGTTGTGGTGGAATGAATGGGTGTGGTGGTGGTGGTCCCTAAAACTATTTCCCACCATCTACTGCACAACCTGCCCTTCTTCCATGTCTGCTTCCAAGCGAACATCCTCTATCAAACCTATACCTCTTCCTCATAGGTCCTTCGACTATCTTCTGATCATCAGAATGGAGTTTCGGGCCATCATGAGCCATATGGCCCTCCCCACCTCACCATTAACACATTCTGCTCTTCTGCTGACATCCTCTTCCTTGTGAGCTATGAAACTCTGACCCTATATCATGGGGTCTTCCTCTAGATGGTCTGGACCTCTTGGGCCTTTCTGTCATCATCTGGCTACATTATATAGTTGAATTGACTGCCTATCATCTGGTGGTGGCTCTCACCATCTGTGCCTGCTCTTCCAGGTTGCACTCCACCAATAGTGCTCACTCTTGCACTAAATCCATCATCGAGATGTAAAGTTATATAATAAATGAAATAATCACCCATATAAGTGTCTAATAGAAGGTCTAGGAAATGAATAATGGGTCTCGTACCATGTCAGTGATGTAGAGAGATTGGTCATTGAATCAATCCGAGTACTGGGCCACTGTCAAGCTACCCTACTGTAATTACAGTAGCTCTTGAATACGGACTGAGTGTAATGTCATTGGTATAAACTCCACCCTAAAGAGGCTCTCAATGTCCAACTAGAAAATAATCGTCTCCTCGTGTTTCTGGAGCATCAGGTTCCACCATCTCCATTCTGATCTCTAATAGATATTATCAGTTAGGATCAACATTTGGTCTGTTAGTGTCTCAACAAAGTAGAAGACTCATACCACAACTTTCAGCCAGTCCTCCGCTGCATGTGAATCAGTATCACCTAGAAATTATAGAGACCTCCATCTATAGAACTCGTGATATATGCTCGGTCAGCATGAGTGGTACTCTGCAGGATCTATGGGAATCTTCTACCCTATGGGTGGTGGTGATATTGGTATACAACCCAAATGTTCTATATATATAAGAGGGACCTCCACTGATGCATCATATCTATTTGAGTCATCATCATGATCTATCACTTGTATCCTAGTAGGATGTCTACATGGAGGAATTCTATAATGAAACAGATACACCACGATCAATAATTTATACCTCGTTAGCTGGCCCAATAGAGATCAAATGAAAAAAAACATTTTCAAAACCCACACAATCAGTGTTTTTGTGTATTGAGATAGAAATCATAACATAGGGTCATAGTGTATAGATATGTCGGCCGCCATCCCAACACCAGATTACCTGAAATATAATCCAAAATCAAGACACTTAACACCATTTCTCCAATGAAAACATTGACTATTAGTTCTTATAGTAGAACCAACTTCCTTCGATACCACTTGGTCATGACCCATCCCTCGAGCCTCGCAACTTGACTACCCCATGTCTGCATTCCAAAGAGCTGGGGTTGGTGACTATTATCATAATGTCATATCCCAATAAGAGGAGAAATTGAATTTAATCCTACACGTAAATACAATAGGTACACAACAAAATAAAAAACAAAGTAGAAATATAGATATTAAAAGTGTCAACTGAAAGTAAAATGGTCTAGTATAAAAATCAAATTGAAACAAAATTACTGAAAAAATGGTAAAACATGCTATGATGGTTTTCCACTAATGATCCTACCTGTGGGTAGGTACATATCATCATCTTTCATCATTATAGCTCACCACATCAGTCAACCACCTCCAAGCACCATCTAGCCCTAACTCGCTATGTCTCAGTCAAGTTGTTTGTCATTCGGACAAGAAAAAACAAGGGGTGGGAAAATCCCATGGTAAGGTGAGTATAATAATATCCAATAGGGACCCTAAGAGCCCTCGAAGGTCTCATATAATTTCCCAATGGAAAAACCACTGAGCATGATCTCAATCACAACACATAATGTAAAATATAGATCCCACTAGGTAAAAAACGTAGAGAACATAAATAAATATGACTAGTATTATGCTAGATCAAATAATTATATTGGGTACCTCGAAAACTGATCTCGGAATGGATGCTCTACTATCGATCCACAATTATTCAATCTGCCCATGATCCTCAACGGGTCGCTCTACAGTCGGTCCACGTCGCGTCATGCTACTACTGATCCACAAAAGTCAACAATAATGTTGATCGACAGAGGGTGTCACTACTGCTAATCCATGGAGGGTCTCTCTCATAATTTTCCATGATGGGTCATTCCATTCCCAATCCACGAAGGGTCACAATACTGCCGATCAACAGAGGGTCTCTCTTCACTTGACATCCTACAACTAGATTCCCACACTTGGTGCACTTGAGTCCTAAATATTCTACTTCTCAAACAATTGGTCAACATTCAACCACCATAAAGTTCCATAAATAAGTAACTCAAAGGACTGCCTTTTCACAAGGGTTCCAATGTGACAGACAACGTGTCAATCAGACACCTGGTCTGTAATATATATATAAAAAGGTAAAGAGGGATAAATTGTATTCGAGTATTATCTAACCTGACCATACTTCGCCATCTACCAAAACACATGTGGAGTATCTCAATAGGACCACCTTGTCTTAAGGGTCTCAATTTAATAGTTGGAATGACAATCAGAATTCTTGGTTTGTGAGTTACAATAGAAATAATGAAATGAGGTTGGTCAGGTCCGGTCCAGATCATGGGTCTGGCCCGGTCAGCGGGTCCAGCCCTCCTAGAACACCCATCTTGCATTCGATGTGGTTGTACAGGACTGGATGCAACAGATCAAGTTCTCCCAACTAGCTGTGAATTTGTGGGCACTTCCCATCTTCCCATAACATCTAATACCAGCCGACCGTTTCTCCAGCTGAGTAGCCCGAGTGGGCCACTCTGTATTTCACATGGCACGTCGATGTGACAACTTCCACTTTACACATTCGTTTGTCCCCATCTCCTTCATCTACAATGCCAACAGGCACCACATATCCATGCGGTCGACACCGGATAGCCGTCACCGGCGATCAACAACATTGATTCAGTGGTAGTACCGCCCTGGCTACACCTTCCGTGGGCCACCCGAGTTACTCCAGTGTTACATTTACCTTCCCATATATGAATACAAGCATACTTGGTTGCTGCCTTCAATGAAAATCCCACAAAATATCTTTTTTTCCACATTGTTCGGTTTCCCAAGAAGAATTAACAATTCCAATGAGTGGCAGAGGGTCCATTCCTTTTACGGATTGGGCTGAACCCTATACGTTTTCAATTTATCAAGGGAGAAATTAACAATTATCATAATATTAAGAAGACCCCCAATGTGAAACCCCACAATAACCCCCCGCAATAAAGAATGAATCATATGTCAACTTGTAGGTTGGTGGATCCACATTCTCTATATAATTATTAATGGGAAAGATGAATCATTTAAACACCTTTATCTTCTTCATGGATATTCCAGAATCCTCTAAAGAGGAAGGGATGAAATTTCGTGTTAGAATTCATTCGTCGTTGATAATTGATTTCTAGTTTGATTCCTCCAACATTCGTCGATCAATCGCCATTCTTCATTAGATAATTATGTATCCAACATTTCATGGTATCGTTCACATCAATTACTAATACAATTTCAAATATATTGATTAAATAAAATGAAACAATCTCCCCATTTGGTTTATTAATGTTCTTTATTAATGAACATTAATTAATGAACCAATTAAACACAAGAGCAATGTGATTACACAAACAATGTAACTAGTTATTAATGGACTATCATTTAATGACTGTCCTTACACTGTGGTTCCTCCAGCCAATATATAACTGGTGGAAGAATAGAATAAAATTATTTACAGTTATTTTATTATTATTTTTTCAGAAAGTTAAAAATTAACCATTTTGTCCGACCATTGATGGTCAAAGTTAATCTTCACCGAGGAGAATCTTGGTGCTTCGAATTCAACGATGCCATCCTATTTTTTATCTTAGAAATATATCAATTTATTGGAAATCATTCTCAGACATTTACTAAATGTACCTTAAAAATGTTCAATATTATTTTTCGGGTATTCCAGGTCTAGGAATTACGTGCCCTCGAATTTCACATTTTCATAATAATTCCATATAATTTAAAAAAATACGGAATTTTTGGGTCTTTAAATAAATATTATCATAACCCATCTCTATTAATTATTAAAATTGTTTTTAAACAATTCCAAAATCCTAGTTAAATACAACCTAATGCACCTCACCCACTTTAAATTAATACATCAAGAACCAGACTAACTAGTTCTAATAGCCATTAGATAAATTGAATCACTTCCAAAACATCATCATATAAATTTAACATCAACCATATAAAATAATGTATTAGAAAAATATGTTCCATTCATACACATGAACATCAATATCAATAAATTCTATTACTACTTTAACCATAAAAGGAAAAACCCAACACCATTGTATACAAAATCTATGATTTCTATACACTGTTCACCTTATAATAAATTATGTGCCTATGAAGATACAAAATTTATATTATATATTTTATCAGTTTCATTATGTTGAATTATATAAATTATAATAAATAATACTTGTATGATAAATTATATCACAAATTATAAAAATGATCTATAGAAATTGTAACGCCATGACCCTAGTTACCCAGAGTCTTTGCATTTTTACATAACACTGGCATGGTCACAATAAAGATCAAATCTCGATAGACCGATTGGTTTAATAGCCTTGGAAACACTAGATATAATCATAAAGTTTTACATTGCATCATAAAGTGAAAAACTAATACAACAACATAGTCTCCATATCCCACAGTCATATCCCCACATATTATCCCTGAAGGTCATTCATAAATTACTTCTTCACATCCTGGGAAAAATAAAACATAGAAAAGTGGTGAGCTCAAATGCCCAGTAAGGATAACAATATAGCGGAAACTTTCATAAATAAAAATAAACATTTAAGGAAGTGTATAACTAAAACAAAAGCCTTTTAAACATGAACATCATCATAGTATGGAAAAAATAAAATTAAATAATTCCATTTTCTTAGTCACATGGATATTCTACTAATCAAAAAATCACATGAAATATCAATAACAACTTTCATAATGATGGAATGCATAATGCCAGACTATCATAACCACATAGCTAAGGCCTCGTGCCAAGACTACACATAATATTTTGTCAAGGCCTTGTTTCAAGACACTAGTTTGTCTCATGAGACCTACCGATGAATCGAGGAGCTATAGCGGGCTCCACCCATCACATATTAAGTCCAGTACATTCCCATATGAAAAGGTTAAAACATAACATAAACATTCGTATTAAAACTAGAATACGAAATGTAAATACTTCATCCATAAACCATGAATGGTATAAAAACAACACATCCATAGTTAAACATATCACAAAACCTTCAATACAATATAGAAATTTTGTTTCATAATAAATCAACTTCAAATAAGCGTAAAATCCATCAAAGGATGTTGACATAGATGAAATTAAAAGTCTTTTTAGAGTAATATCTCTTTTTATTATGAAATCATTTAGGAGTTATATATTTCTAAAATAAAACATTTTCATTGAAAATAATCTTATAATATTGTAAGGGAAGCTTCGACGATTTTATAACATCAGAAAATAACCGCACCCGCTGTATAAGTTAAAAAAAACATTCTTACCTTAATTCTGTCGATAAGGTTTAAAAGCACCTTGTTTGGAAAACGACGGAAAGATTCCTTTATAAAAATCTTATAAAAAGTCAAAAAAGTGTATAAATTACTTTATCCCATATTCTTTTAAATAGTAAAAATGTTTTGAAATACATTTTTAAGAAACATGTATGTGGATGATATAGAGATCCCAGTAGATTATTACGTATAAACAACCTCGGATAATGAAGAGATTGTGAAATAACACTTACCTTGTACTTTTCCTCGGTTGGGGTAGGTTAAAAATATGTATAATAGTTAAATAATTGTTATAAAATTATACAATAATCATATACATTCATATGATATCATATATGATCTTTTAACATTTCTTTGGTAATAATATCTTAGTATTATCGTCGTTTCGGGTGTTAACTTACTCATTTTCTTTAATATGTTTTGTTACATAATACATGTTTGTCATGGATAGGTTGTATATTATTCATATATAGAATGATATCAAGTACTTACACATTATTTTTAAATCATCATATTATATTTATACTTGAATGGATACGATGGAGAATGAATCTCATCGCGTTCGTGGAGACGATAGTCTGTACGTACGCATGAGCGACAATATCATTCTTTTGATATTAAAATAATATTTAAATGGATGGTATATCATATATACAGAATAATTAACATGTTATATTTATTATTTACATGAGTTAGACATCATTATTATACCAATCCAAATAATAATATATTGAATAACAATTACACCATGACATGGAGACGGTAAGCCGTACGTACGCACGTATGGTGACATGTTATTCAAAGGGTGGACAGAATACTGAATATGGTTGTACCATATTTATAATAACATCATAGTATATATATGATACTGGAGTTATTATTTTAGAATGGTAATAACAAAGGTAGAAGAAGTGGAAGAAGGAAGGAACTTGGAAAAGTGTGGTGAAATCATTACCTCTTCTTCGGGTTCTTCCTTTTGATTTGATCAAAAGGGCTCCATAGGTTGGATTTCTAATCAAACTAAGGCCTCTAGGTTTTATTCAGGGAAGTTGGGAGAGTATTGGGGTAGTTTTTTTCCGAACCAAAAGGCTTTTATGGTGTGATGAAATGAGAAGGAGGAGTGACCTTTTATAAGAGGGGTGAGGGGCACCTTGGAAAAACTAGAAATATTAATTTATAATAAATTCATATTCGGTTTCTAATGGATAAAAAGTATATTATTTAATTTATAAGGTTGGTATAGGTCTCAAAACATTCAACCAATATAATTTAGACAGGCTTGGATCATTATATTAACCTTATCATTAAGTATTAACTCTAAGTTAATTAGTTACACTTTTACAATGTCTCTTTGTATTTTTATATTATATGGTTAATAAAATTACCATATACATCCAAGAGACCCCCAAGTGATCCATTAATGAGAAAAATATGATGATATAAGTCTCTTGGATGAAACTTAGATTTTTAGGAATTTAATATAAATTAATAATATAATATTTGTTTTAAAAACTCTTTTATGTCAATTTTTACACTATTCAATAGTTGATTATTGTGAAAATCATAACAGAATTATTACATAGAAAAAAGTCAATTAAATCAATCCTAATATTTCATATTATCCTATTAAATTAGTTTAATTTTTTTAATGTCTCAAATTATAATTATTTAGGTATTTATAATATCAATTATTTTATTTTTTCATTATTATGGTAATTAAAATATCATCATTGTGTCATAAATAAATTAAAATATTTTATCTATAAATATTATAAATAAAATATAATTATGTAGGAAATATTTTTATCTTTCTAATTAATATTTATAGTTGAAAATTTAACATATATAACCCTATGTAAAAATTGTTTTTCTAAAAGATATATGCTTGTTTCATTTTTGTATTCATTTTATCTTAATTAAAATAAAGTGTCCCTATCACCTACAAGTGGCTCCATGGGGTCCCAAAATCGACCCAAACATTTCCATGGTCGGCCATGTATTAACCAATAAGGTTAGGACACGTTTTAGGGTAATTTAGTATTATTATATTATTATTTTTTAACCCTTATTAACCGGATTTACCTTTTAACCATGGTAAATAAAATATTTACAGATGTAATTATTTAAAATGTCTAAAAATAAAAGTTACCTATTTACACAATTTGAACATCCTAATTCCAAATAAGGAATCCATTTTTCCAAATTCAAAACACATAAGTGGCAGAAATTAATTTAAAATTAATTCCTGTTGTTAAAAAAAGCGTGTTTTTAAGAGATAATAACTATCAAAAGATTGGAACTTATTTAGGTCTGGTTTAATTGTGAAATTATGTCCAATGATGAACATTGAATTAAATGGTAAAAATATATTATAAATATACTTTAAAACCACCCAAATTAATAATTTATCAATATTAATTATTTTGATTAAAAAAGTTGTTTTTAATTAACATTTAGTAATTTTCACTGTTCGTCAAAATATAAGTGTTATCCGAAAAGTTCCAAAATTTCACCCTAGGATAAATTCGATATTCAGAATCCAAAAATGAAGTCCATTTTGAATTATAAAAATATATATAATTTCAAAAAGTATGTATTACTATTCAAGAATGGCTAGTTTGATTGGTTATGGTGTGTTAGAACTTAGTGTTGCGTACAACACACGCTGTCACATTATTCAAAGAGAAGCGTACTGTAGATGCATGGGGTGTTACATTCTCCCCACATTCAAATAATTTCGTCCTCGAAATTTCTATAATATTATCGCATGAAAAGACTCTGGTGTTTCTTCATCATATGTTCCTCGGGTTCCCACATTTCCTCTTCCATCTTATGGTTTCTCCACAAGACTTTTACCGGACGAGTCGTCCGGTTTCTCAGTACTTGTTCTCTCATATCAAGAATCCTGACGGGTTCTTCACAAAAATGTCGATCGGGTTAAAGTTCTAAATCATCATAGGTTAGTACATGCATTGGGTCAGGCATGTATTTCCTCAACAGAGATACGTGTAACACATTGTGAACATTGGAGATACTTGGCGGCATTGTCAATCGGTAAGCTATAGCCCCAATTCATTCTTGAATTTCGAAAGGTCCGATGTACCTGGGACTCAATTTACCTTTATTACAAAAACTTATGACTCCTTTCCATGGAGATACCTTCAGGAAAACATGATCACCGACTTGAAATTCCAAATCCTTCATTCGATTATCAGCATAGCTCTTCTGTCAACTTTGAGCTGCTTTGATGTGACTTTGTATTACCTTAAACTTTTCCATCATTTCCTCCACCAGTTCCGGGCCTACAAGTTTTCTTTCACCAACGTCATCCTTACAGGTTGGCGTATGAAATATCTTTCCGTATAACGCTTCATATGGTGTCATCTGAATACTCGAATGGAAGCTATTGTTATAGGAAAATTGTACCAATGTAAAATATTGATCCCATATACACTGAAAGTCAAGTGAGAAGGATCTCAACATGTCTTCTAAGGTTTGAATAGTTCTTTCTTATTGTCCATCGGTCTGAGCGTGGTAAGAAGTGCTCAAATAAAGTTCAGTATCTAGGGATTTCTGAAGACTTTTCCAGAATCTTGAAGTAAAACAGGGATCACGATCTGAAACAATCGATAGGGGTACTCCATGAAGTCACACAACATCATTAATATATAGTCTTTCTAGAAGTTCCTGGGGTAGATCTTCTCTTATAGCAAGAAAATGAGCTGACTTGGTAAGACGATCAACAATAACACATATTGCATCATTCCTTCCAGGATTCTTTGGTATCCCCATGACAAAATCCATCGTAATATTTTCCCATTTCCACTGCGGTATGGAAAGAGGTTGCATAACACCTCCAGGCTGTTGCCTTCCATCTTTCACTTGTTGAAAAACCATATATCATGACACAAAATCAGCAATCTATCTCTTCATGTTGTCCCACCAAAAATGTTCCTTCACATCTCTATACATTTTGGTGCTCCCGTGGTGTATAGAGAAATTGGAAGTATGAGCATTATCCAGCAATTCCCTTTTTAGATCAGGTATCTCGGGAACACAAAGTCTCTTCCCAAATTTCAAAATTCCATCTTCATACACAAAATATCTCAATCTCCCATCATTAAAAACTTTAATCTTCTTTTTAAATTCTTTATCATCGGTCTGATAACTCTTAATCCATTCTAGTAAATATGGTTTGGCAACCATTTGAAAAAGAATTGATGTTTCACCTTCCCTGGTTATTCCCATGTCTATCTTCACTAGATCCATCAAAATTGTATCCCTCTCAATTTTCATCACGTTCAAAACTCCAAGGGCATTTCTGCTCAAAGCATCTGCCACCTTATTTTCTTTCCCCGGGTGGTAGTGTATTGTACAGTAATAATCCATGAGTAATTCAAGCCATCTCCTTTGCCTCATGTTGAGTTCTTTTTGTGAGAAAATATACTTCAAACTCTTGTGATCAGTATAAATCTCACATTTTTCACCATAGAGGTAGTGCCTCCATATCATCAAAGAAAAGATCACAGCTTCTAACTTGAGATCATGAGTAGGATAGTTTTGTTCATGAATTTTCATCTGTCATGATGCATAGGCAATATCCCTATCATTCTGCATAAGGACACAACCAAGTCCTTTATTTGATGCATTGCTATAAATAACGAACCCATCATTCCCCGATTGTAGAGTCAATATAGGAACATTGACTAATCTTCTCTTCAGTTCTTCGAAACATTTTTCAAACTCTTTTGTCCAAACAAATTTAACCCCTTTACGTGTGAGCTTCGTTAATGGGTTAGCCAATCGGGCAAAATTCTAGATGAAACGTCGATAATAACCTGCTAAACCAATAAAACTTTGTTCCTCAGTTATACTCGTAGGTGCTGGCCATTCATGGATTTCCTTGGTCTTATAAGGATCAACAGAGATTCCATCTTTAGAGACAATATGGCCAAGAAAAGAAATCTCCTAAAGCCAAAATTCACACTTGCTAAACATCCCATATAATTCATGTCTTCTCAGTGTCTTCAAGATAATGCGCAAGTGATTTTCAAGATCTGCATAGCTTTTGGAGTATACCAAGACATCATCAATAAATACCTCCACAAATTCATGGAGATACTCTTCGAAAACTCTATTCATCAAATCCATGAATACAGAGGGTGCATTAATCAATCAAAAAGGCATTACCGTAAACTCATAATGCCTGTACCTGGTTCGAAATGCTGTTTTCGGAATTTCTTCCTTCTTCACACACAACGGATGGTATCCAGATCGAAGGCCAATCATTGAAAAGTATTGAGCACCATGCATTTGGTCAAATAAATCATCAATGCGAGGTAGGGGATACTTTTTCTTTATTGTTATACCATTGATCTCCATGTAGTCGATACATAACCTCATGGATCCTTCTTTTTTTAACAAAAAGAACAGGGGCTCCCCATGGAGAAACACTAGGGAGAATAAATACATTATTACTCAATTCCTCTAGTTGTTTCTTTAGTTAAACTACTTCTACAGTGGCCATTATATAAGGGGTCTTCGATATAGGCCTTGATCAAGGAATTAAATCAATGGATAACTCAACTTACTGTTCTGGAGGATGTCTAGGTAAATCTTCTGGAAATACATCTGCATATTCTTTCACAATAGGTACATCCTCTATTTGAACATTCCTTTCCTCCCCCATAGTTATTTCATTATCTTCCTCCCCAATAATTTAATTTAGTTGAGCTACTGGGGGTGGATCATGATAAGAATTAGGTGGTGATGATTCTTCTCTAAAGATAAGGTGTTCATTATCATCATCATCAAGAATCGTAACCTCTTTTTTCTTAAAATAAATCTTCACATAACAGTCTGAAAGCCAGTCCATACCGAGGATTATATCAAACTCAATCATAGGTATGACGATGAGATCAGCAGATAATGAACATTTATGTGCTCTAATGGGGACTGATTCACAAAACATTGTTGCAATGATACTTCCCTTATGAGTTTTAACTGACAACTCCCTTGTTAAATCAAATTGGAAATATCTAATTTTCTTAGAAAACTGGGAAGATTTGAAACGATGTGATGATCCAGAATCAAATAAAGCATTTTCTAAACTTGAGGAAACTATTAAATTACATGCAACCACGTCTTTCGGAGCTTCTACCTCAATAGTAGTGATAGCATTAGTTTGGCCTTTATCCCTTGGCCTTTTCTGAGGTAAGTTATCCTGACTCTTAGGACATTCATTTTCATAATGTCCCATGTCCCTGCAATTGTAGAACTGAACATTGGTAGCATCCTTCTTCCTCTTTCAATCACGAGCATGGTGGCCTTTTTCACCACAATTGTAACAGACTCCCGTTCCCTTCAAGCAAGTACCAGGGTGTTTCTTCCCACATTTACCACAGGATGGATATTCAATCTTTCCCTTCTTCCCCTTATTTCCATTCCTAGATTGATCAGCATGTCTCTTCTTCTCTTTCTTTTCTTTAAAGTCATAAGACTTAGAGAATTCCTTTTCGGTCTTGATAGCACATGAGACAGTGTCTTCGTACGACGAGAAGGATTGTGAGACTAATGCTCGATGGAGAAATGGTTTTAACCCATCAAATAAACGATCAATCTTACTTAATGGGTTACATATATAATCTGCAGTATACCTTGCTAACATTGTAAAGTTAGCCTCATACTTTGTGACATTCTCATCCTCCTTTTGCCTAAGACTCATAAACTGTCTTTCCATATCTTCTCGGTGGTCGCGAGGAAAGTATTTTTCTAAAAATAGATCCTTGAACTCCCTCCATTCCATATTTGATACTTCATCATCTTCCTTCGTATTTTGAATCATTGACCACCATTAATCAGCATCTCCAGTGATGTGGTAAACTTCCATGATAACTTTTTCCCTTTCACTACTGCTCAAAGCCTACAATAATTTCTCAAGGGAAAATATCCATTGCTCAGCTACTAAGGGATTTATACTCCTATTTAACGTTGGTGGTTGTTGCCTCATGAAGTGATCAAACATTGATCCTCCACGCTGTGGATCAGGGTGCCCCATACGGGTAAGGTTATTATTCATAACCTGAGTGAGTTGTCCCAGTATGGTGATTAGTTGATCAGCACCAGTTTCATCCCCAGCTCCACCATAATTATCTTGAGTAGGAGGGAAATCCCTACACGGAGTGCACGCATTGATACGGTTTCCATTTAATCCACTAGGCGCCATTTCTAAACAATGGCATAAACTAGATTAGTTTATGAATCAAAATACATAATCCCATACTTATAAAACACATAACATAAATTGAACTATTTGTAGATATAATCCATAATCATAAGAAAGTTTCCTTTGAGGAAGTATATACTCATAAACACTTCATAATTATTTGTAATGAAAATGTGTGTTATCCTAAGCATATCCCTCGGGAGTGTCGTAACCAAGAGTGCAGCAAGGCTCGTTGTCGTGCACCAGTTCCCGTTCGAGTCTAGCTCAAAGCGGTGTTTTCGGGTTTTACCCCTAGGTACATCTATGCCAGAGCCGCCTCTACCTGCTCGTATCCAGACAGGGATGTATTGCTCGGAAAACTCAGAAAATCTCTACAATACCAAAATTCTAGGATGTTCTTCTATACTAATCCTCAATGTTGAGATGAGTTCTATGTGCTCTAATCAGAGTTTATCTAAATCTAGCTTCCAAGGTTTTTACTAAACATCCTTTGATACCAACTGTAATGCCCCGACCCTAATTACCCAGAGTTGGTGCCTTATTACAAAACATTGGCATGATCACAAGAATGATCATATCTCGAAAGACCAATTGGTTTAGTAGCCTTGGAAACACTAGATATATTCATAATGTTTTACATTACATCATAAAGTGAAAAACTAATACAAGAACATAGTCTCCATATCCCACACTCATATCCCCACATACTATCCTAGCATGTCATTCAAAAATTACCACTTCACATCCTAGGAAAAATAAAACATAGAAAAGGGGTGAGCTCAAATGCCTAGTAATGATAACAATATAGAGGAAAGTTTCATAAATAAGAATAAATATTTAAGGCAGTGTATAACTAAAACAAAAGACTATTAAACTTTAACTTGAACATAGTATGGAAAAAATAAAATGAAATAATTCCATTTACTTATTAACATGGATATTCTACAAATCGAATAATCACATGCAATATCAATAACCACTTTCATAATGATGGAATATATAATGTCAGACTATCATAACCACATATACAAGGCCTCGTGACAAGACTACACATAAGATTTTGTCAAGCCCTTGTGCCAAGTCACTAGATTGTCTCATGAGACCAACCGATGCATCGAGGAGCTATAGCGGGCTCCACATGTCACATATTAAGTCCAATGCATTCCCATATGAAAAGGTTTAAACAAAACATAAACATTCGTATTAAAACTAGCATATGAAATATAAATACTTCATCCATAAACCATGAATGGTATAAAAACAACACATCCACAGTTAAACATATCACAAAACCTTCAATATAATATAGATTTTTTGTTTCATAAAAAATCAACTTCAAATAAGTGTAAAATTCTATCAAAGGATGTTGACATAGATGAAATCAAAACTCTTTTTAGAGTAATATCTCTTTTTATTTTGAAATCATTTAAGATTCATAAATTTCTAAAATAAAACATTTTCATTGAGAATATTCTTATAATATTGTAAAGTAATCTTTGAAAATTTTATAATGGCGGAAAATAGCCACACCCGCCGTATAAGTTAAAAATAACATTTTTACCGTAATTCTGTCAAAAAGGTTAAAAATCACCTTGTTTGGAAAATGGCGGACATATTCCATTATAAAACTCTTATAAAAAGTCAAACAAGGGAATAAATAACTTTAACCCATATTCTTTTAAATATTAAAAATGCTTTGAAATATATTTTTAATAAACATGGATGTGGATGATAAAGAGATCCCAATATATTATTACGTATAAACAAACTCAGATAATGAAGAGATTGTGAAATAACCTTTACCATGTACTTTTCCATGGTTGGGGTAGGTTAACCTTCTGTATAATAGTGAAATAATTGTTATTAAATTATACAAGAATCATATACATTCATATGATATCATATATGATCTTTTAACATTGCTTTGTTAATAATATATTAGTATTATCGTCATTTCGGGTGTTCACTTACTCATTTTCTTTTATATGTTTTGTTACATAAGCCATGTTTTTCATGGATAGGTTGTATATTATTCATATAAATAATTATATGTAGTCCTTAAACATTATTTTTAAATCATCAAATGATAACTGTACTTGAATGGATAGGATGGAGAATGAATCTCATCGAGTTCGTGGAGACGGTAGTCCGTACGTACGCACGAGCGACAATATCATTCTTTTGATATTAAAATAATATATAAATGGATAGTATTTCATATATACAGAATCATTAACATGTTATATTTATTATTTACATGAGTTAAACATCATTATATACCCATCCAAATAATAATATATTGAATAACAATTACACCACGACGTGGAGACGGTAAGTCATACGTACGCACGTATGGTGACATATTATTCAAAGGGTGGATATAATACAGAATATGGTTGTACCATATTTATAATAACATCAAAGTATATATATGATACTGGAGTTATTATTTTAGAATTGTAATAACAAAGGAAAAAGAAGTGGAAGAAGAAAGGAGCTTGGAAAAGGGTGGTTAAATCATTACCACTTTTCGGGTTCTTCCTTTTGATTTGATCAAATGGGCTCCATAGGTTGGATTTATGATCAAACTAAGGCCTCTAGGTTGTATTGAGGGAAGTTCTGAGAGTATTTGGGCAGATTTTGGCCGAACAAAAAGGCTTTAATGTTGTGAAAAAATGTGAAGTATGAGTGCCCTTTTATAAGAGGGGTGAGCGGCACCTTTGGAAAAAATAGAAATATTAATTTATATTAAATTTGTATTCAGTTTATAATGGCTCAAAAGTTGATTATTTAACGTTTAATGTGGGGAATGGTCAAAAAAACTCATCCAATATAATTTAGATAGGTTTGGGTCATTATATTAACCTTATCATTAAGTATTAACTCTAAGTTAATTAGTTTCACTTTTACAATGTCTCTTTGTATTTTTATATTATATGGTTAATAAATTTACCATATAAATACAATAGACCCCCAAGTGGTCCATTAATGATAAAAATATCATGATATAAGTCTCCTGGCCAATCCTTAGATTTTTAGGAATTAAATATCAATTAATAATATAATATTTGTTTTAAGAACACTTTTATGTCAATTTTGACACTATTCAATAGTTGATTTTTTTTAAACACATAACAGAATTATTACTCATAAAAAGACAATTAAATCAATCCTAATATTTCATATTATCCAATAAAATTAGTGTATTTCATTAAAATACTCATATTATATTTATTTGGGTATTTATAATATCAATTATTTTAATTTTTCCCCATTATGGTAATTACTACATCATCATTGTGTCATAAATAAATTAACTTATATAACCTATAAAAATTATAAATAAAATATCATTATGTAGGAAATATTTTTAACTTTCTAATTAATATTTATAGTCGAAATGTTATCATATATAACCCTATGTAAAAATTGTTTTTCAAAAAGATATATGCTTGTGTCATTTTTGTATTCATTTTAACTTAATTAAAATAAAGTGTCCCTATCATATGCAAGTGGCTCCATGGGGTCCCAAAATCGACCCAAAGATGCCCATGGTCGGACATGTATTAACCAATAAGGTTAGGACACGTTTTAGTCTAATTTATTATTATTATAATATTATTTTTTAACCCTTATTTACCGGATTTACCCTTTAACCATGGTAAATAAAATATCTACCGAAGTAATTATTCAAAATTTCTAAAAATAAAAGTTACCTTTTTACAGAATTTGAACATCCTGATTCAAAATATTGAATCCATTTTTTCAAATTCAAAAGAAAGAAGTGGGAGAAATTAATTTAAAATTAATTCCCGTTTTTAAAACCAAAAGCGTGTTTTTAAGAAATAATAACTATCAAAACATTGACACTTGTTTATGTCTGGTTTAATTGTGAAATTATGTACAAGGACAAACATTTAATTAAATGGTAAAAATATATTATAAATATACTTTAAAACAACTCAAATTCATAATTTATCAATATTAATTATTTTTATTAAAAAAGTTGTTTTTAATTAAAATTTAGTAATTTTCACTATTCATCAAAATATAAGTGTTATCCGAAAAGTTCCAAAATTTCACCCTAGGCTAAATTCGATATTCCGAATCCAAAAATGAAGTCCATTTTGAAATATATAAAATATAAATAATTTCAAAAAGTAGCTATTACTATTTATAACGGCTAGTTTGATTGGTTATGGTGGGTTAGAACTCGATGTTGCGTACAACTCACGTTGTCACATTATTCAAAGTAAAGCGTACCGTAGAAGCTTGGGATGTTACAGAAATAGTCTTATGAAATATAAGTATCATTAATTGAAGATAAATAATTAGAAACCATATAACTCAAAAGTCATTCGCAAATCAAATTTTCAATATAATTAAATATTTTATTATATTAATTTAATTATTCTCACATATCAATAAAAATAAAAATTAAAAATGATAATTCTAAATAATAGTGAATTTTAATCCCCAACCTTGAAAATGCATAAATAATCAATGCACTAAAATGGGATTTCCAATATTATCACACCATTAAGGTTCCCAAGAGTAAGCCAAAAAAATTAAATCATGTCATACTACATAAAGAACTCGATACACAACAAAAAATCCACATCCCATATAACAATGTTTCATTAAAAATTAATAGACCATGAATTAATAAGTTAGTATGTGGATTGAAGGGATTCAAGAAACAAATCAAAACTATATAAGTGATTGTTCACCTATATGAGGTTTTTTATAATATTCCACAACTATTTAATAACATCCAAACAATTTTATAAAAATATCAAGGGTTTATGAGAAATCAAAAAAAATATCCAATGAAAGAGGTGTGTTGAATATTAATTTAAATTAATACAACCACACCATAGCAGGGTGAATCCATCACCATTGTGCAGTTACTTTTTTAAAATGGAACCTAATTAATAATGTATTAAAAATTTAGAACCCCATTGAATAACACCCTTACCATCATTATATAATATAGATTCAACCATAATAATGATATAAATAAATACACTATGTAAGAAACATATATCCTCCGAAAATGGATACACTAATTACCACATCATTACAACTAATACCCTCACAATTTTTACATTATACCCTTGACACCACAATTTTATAGATTTTCCATGTATAATTGTGATATTTGAAATTATAAGTTCATATTTCTTCCATCTCCATTGATGAAAAGGATTCCATCAAACCTCACACCTACTAAAATGGTCAATTATATATATATATACTCTAAATTTTATAAAATAATATAGTGTTAAATTTTTTTCCATAACTTATTTATGAAATCCTATAACAAAGTTCAACCAATGCTTTATAAAGTATAACTACAAAATCCTTCATGTCATATTCAGTTTTATCACAACCATTTTGAATCCTAAATCATATTTTATTGATTATTATCAATCCAAAAAACTCTATGATTTAATCTAGAATCCCTAAAAGTCTATTAAACAATGCATATGAAAAGTAAAAATATATTCTTATTTGAAATCCATGAATCTAATAAAAAATTATTTTGACCTCTCAAAATAATAAGAATGATTTTATTAGAAAATATAACCATAAATGATGCTGAAATGGTCATATATAAAATCTAGACTAACAGTGAACTATATTGAAGTGGGTTTATAATAAACCATGATTATATTTTATGGTTTTCTACAATTTTAGTCATTGAGGAGACTTATAAACCATATAGGATAGATTTATGAACCCATTCGATTAAATGATTCCATAATTTCTTTATGTAATCATATGATATATGTGTAAATATAAAATTTAATATCAATCATGATACATTGAAGATATTAAGATTTCAATAATGGTGTATATAATCTCATGATTCTTGAAGCATAAATTGGATTAAAGGGTTACAAAAGCTTCCCTAATCTATGTGACAAAAACTGTCATTCATATTTTACCATGTTACTAATTCTGTACATCTAAAGAATATTTAGATAATATAAATGAAATAAATTTTTTGATAAATTATTATTTTCAAACTCGAATATGTTTATCTTGATTTACATTCCCCATATTTTTCATTTTTATATATTATTTGTTCTTATTATATCCTATTATCATGTTTATAATGTTACTTTCATTGTGGTATAATCCTATGTAATGTATTTTCAATAAAGTATTAATGTCCTTTTTTGAAAAACTTTTTATTATAATATATACATTATTCTGGTTTTTATATTGTTTTCAACTTATTATTTATTTTATATGAAAAAAATGTTGTTAAGGATTTCTAATTTTTTAAATTACTACATTTACTTATGGTTTTAATTAATTTAAGATTCATTTATGTTTTCCCTTCTATTATCATCAAAAATACATTATTCCAATGTGGTTATGAAAAATTGGTTTGTTATTTTTGACATGTATAATTGGATAGAACTTCTATAAATTTTTATTTGGAGGGGATATATTCATTAATGTTCATGTGATTAGCAGTTAAATTACACCTATATAAAAAATATGATATAATGGTATTTCTCAATCATTTTTATATTATTTAGATACTTTAAAGTTGAGATAATGGATGGTTTTTTACTATCATGTGGTATCGATAGATAAAGTGTTAGACCTTAAGAATATAAAAAGAAAAACATGATAACTCGTTACTATATACGATAACAATTATAAGACACCATTCATACTAACACAAAATTGTTAATAATTTAATTTTGATTTCCAAAATCATAATAAAAAACACAAAATTTTAATTTTTTTATTATAAGTAAAAAAACTAATGAAAAAAATTTCTAATTGATTATCATACGACCTTTGGAGAAAATTATTTATAAAAATTTGTAATTTTTTATATGGAAAATTATGTTTATACTATATTAATAGGACCCTAAGAATAAATTATAAAAATTTAGTAATGATTTTAGTGGGGTTATTCCTCTAACTTATTATCATTACTTATTTTATAAATAATTTCTATTTATTTCATTTCATCATACAATAATTTTCATTTTTTTGGAAAATATATAATAGATCCTAAAATGGAATATGAGATTGTTATTGTATGAAATTAACATTTTTTATAAGAAATATTATACGGTGGAAATATTACAAAACAATACAATAACCAAGATTCAGTTCAACAGGTGTAGAAAATCGTCCCTAACAAGAAAATATTGTTTGACGAAACAACAACAAAAACATGTAGGGAATCATTAAAAATGGGAAAAACACCAATATTACTGATATAATAAATAATTCACATGAAAAACATAATAATTTTGAATGAATAATTAATATATTTTCATAATGAATTAAGTAATATTTTTTAAGGAGAACACAAGACATGTTTCTTTTTTCCTCAAATATCTTGTGAGGAAACTGTTAGAGTAAACATAGGTGCAGGTGTAAAATAATATACATTGATCATTGAACTATATTAGTTAGGGGATAGAATAAGGAAATATAATTTAGTACCTAATATTACATCACACTTCATATGTATTTCTCTTGATTCATAAAAATACATGATAAAATATTAATGGAATTTTAAAACAACATTGAATCATTTTTTATGAATTTACTAATGTTATTTTACTATTAACACCATTTTATAGGGATTGAAAAATAATTTTATTTATATCATTGCCTCAATGAAAATGAATAATATATATAATAGATGGATAAATAAAAAAAATAAGATAGATGAAACCCTGTTACTTACCACTAAGGGTTATGAGCAGGTTGGTATAGAGAGTAAATTAATTGATGAAAAATATGCATGAAAAATAATAGAAGACTAGCCACTTCCTGAGAAATTCATTAAATTTGGAAGATTATATTTATTGTCACGTTATAATAGATTATGAAAATAAAAAAGATCCATTATTAAAAAATTCTATTTTTTTCTTAGAATGAGAGGAGGAAAAATTATACTCTAACATAGGGTACTTCTAGAAAGACATGTCTATGAATAGACATGGAATCATTAATATGGAATGCTTTTTAAAATTGAAAATCTTCCACCCTTATGGTTATATATGTAAATTGTTACTTTCTATTTCAAATACAAAAAAATATATAAAATACATACGGGTTTATGAAGGTTTATTATCCATTAATTTATCATTATATTTGGATATTTTATATAAATATTTCTCTTCATAATCATAGTTTAAATCTATATGAGTAGATTTTTTTCCCGTATATCTAATAAAAGATTATTCTGGTTGTATTGCTATATAAAAATAATTTTTATTTATTATTAGTTATATTTTAATTATGATCATAATCATAATAATTATTTCATAGGGACTTGTCACATATAATTTGGGTGATAATATTTTATTATTGGATATTATGTCAAATTTTTTTTTTGAAAAATATATAAAAATATAAATAGTTAAAATAATATAATACCAATGTATTGTTTATTTTTATCATAAAAAATTACGTTCTAGTTTTATTTTATAATTTAATCGAAAAATGAATTTTGAAATTTTTTTCTCTTTACAAATATTATTTTTTAAAACATAAATGAGAATTTAATTTTATATTGAAACTGAAGGAATTCTTTTTATGTAATTTTTTATCTCTATCCTAAGAGGAATTTAAACCATGTAATAAATTTATATCATTTCCCATGATTGATTATCTTGATACTAGTGATGTTAACTAAAAACATATATCGTTAATTCCAAAATATTAGGGAAATTGATATTGTGAATAATGTTGATTGAGTAATAAATTTTTAAACAAATATGATATTACTCTCCTAAAACAGAATATAGCAATTACCTATTATATTTTATCATATATATTCCATATAAAACCTATTAGGGGGAAAATTTATAAGCCACCTTCACCCACAATGGTCTTGAAAATTTTCGATGTTTCTAATTAAAAAAATATTCAGGAGTGGGTTGTATCATGAAGGATTCATTGATGTTTGGTATGTGTATGGGTATTATATTTTATAATATATGAAATTTCACAATAATTATCCATTACAATGTAATGAAACAACCACTTATTAAGAATATATATATTTATATTATGTATGATAAAAATATATAATATATATGGTGATATGAAGAACATAATTCACTATAATCCGAGATCTGTGAATGACGAGAACTGAAAGGGAAGGATTTGATGAATGTATAATATTTATGTTTAATGAGAGGGGGGATAATGTAATGATTCAAATATTAGTAACACATTATTAATAACGAGATCAAACATCCCCTAGAAAAATATGAATTTCCCAAGAACCAAAAATCCCTTACCAATCAATTTATTATTTTAATTTCCTTATAATTGACATGGAATATTGGTTATCTATGTGTATATACAAGAAAATATATCACTTATGGTAACCAAAATAGATTATTGAGAAGATAATAATTTCAAAATATTTTTATGTTTGATGGGGAAAAAATTTCTGATAATGTAGAAAATATTGTGCATCAGTAGACAATAAATCATAGAAAAGTTCTTTTATAAATGTAAATTATTATCTTAGAATTCGTATTAATAACCAATAATGATAATTTCATATAAAAATAGAATTAATATTTACCAAACCATGATGGTGTAAGAAACAATATCAATGGTATATTATTTCACATTTAATATATTGAGAAATTTCATAAGAATGAATATATTGTAGGAGTTGGGATGATATAAAACTTATTATTAATCTCTTTGTTCAACATCTTAATAAAAATATCATAATTTTGATAATTTATGTTAATTTACTATATATATTATATATTTTTTTATTATCTATTAATTGTGTTATAAAATTATGATTTTAAATATTTTAATTTTATTTTGGAAATATGTATCTAATATAAACTATATAATGGATTTAATGGTGAAGTATATTTTAATATATGAAACATTTAGCATTGAGATAGTAAAATTTATTATGGATATTTATTTTAATTCATTATGGAATCAACTAATCAAACATGTTTAAAGGACTTATTTTGAATCACATTAAAAATATGTTCCATTGGTATGGACTTTGTATACCCATGACCATTGGAGTTTCTTCCATGTAGCCTAAAACCGTTATTCACTATAAGATCAAAATATCATGATTGTTATAAGAACTGAACGAGCTCTCCATTAAAACTGATGGTAAATGTCAAGAGAATATGACTATAATCCACCATTCATAGAAAGTGGGATTTTATGTTATTTTTACTTGAACAAATAGTTATCTTGGATAAATAATGGTTTAGAAAACTATTATTATTTTTAATATTTATTATAATCTTGGTTATTGATTTGATATAGATTCCCATTTGCCTTCCATTTTAAACATAATACATGCGAGGAATACCAATAGAACCATTCTAACAAAAAATACAATAATAATAAATAGAAATTTTACATAGATCTAAATATTGGGAATAAAACATTATGTTATTCCGGGGGTGTGGAATTCCATGGTCCCCAAATATTAACATAGAATAAAGGGAGTACTAAAACATCCATCGTCCATTTTGATAACACCTCAATTAATTTTTTTACATGGAGTGAAATTTAATTCATAAGGTAGTGTTTAAAACTTATAAATAGAATAGATATCTCATGGAATAAAAATTTTAGAACCCATTATCATTTCTGATGTATTAATATATCATTGATTGTCACTTTCAATTTTCACTATGTTATTATTATATTATTCTTCTAAAAAACTATATTCATATTTGGTATAAATAGTGAAGGTTGATTTCGGTAATAATATAAATTTAATGTTCTCGATTTAAATAATTTTAATTTTTTATTTATTATTCTTTTAAACACACACACACACTATATTTTTAGGGAAAACGATGAAAAGAGAATGAATTGATTATCATTTCATAATTTTTTCAAACTAATATAAAAATATCTTCAACTAATCTTTTTAATTTTCTTTTCCAATTATAATCTACCTATGGTGGATCTATATTGTTATATTCGGAGTATAACAAGATAATTAACATGTATAGTGGAATTTAACATCATTAATTGTCAATTTAACGAGTGGTTATAGAAAAACCTTTAGATAAATTTCAGATGAGTCCAACATATTTAGTGGTGTGTATTTTAAGAATATGATATCTTGAAATTATCAATTTAATTACGACACAAAAGAGAAAGAATATGGTGGAAGACTAATAGATGGTATCTATTGGGAGAGAGTTAGAAATTTTGAATATCATAGGAAAACAATGGTAAAAAATGAATTGAAAAAAACTCCATGAATTAGAACCCATAAATACTAAGATTCATATATAGTACCATTTACTTTTATTTAATTTTTTTTTAAAATCCAACAATATTTCCTCATTATTGTTATGGGAAAAATATAAAAAAAATACAAATAATAAACTAATCAATTAATTTTATCATAAATTTTCTCGATATCGCCAATTGTCTATATTAACTTATTATTCAATTATAAAATTATAAATATTATTTGACTGAATTAAGAAAATAATCATTTAATGTCCACCCACATGAAAAAAATGATGTCCTATTGAAATCGTTGTATGAATATTTCATCTCTTAAATGTCAGTAAACAATAATGAATCAGTTATACCTTCTTTATCATTATCTAATCTATGTTAGGTCCCATAATAATTTCCATTGAAACCATTAAAAATCACATGTTATATTTTTTAGGTTTCTAATGTACATCCCTTAAATTATTTATACTAATATCATAGTTGTACCTAAAAATATATGATAGATCCTTTAACCATATTTTATTAGAACCAAAAACATGGAAATCCATGTTGAATTCCCTATACATTTCCACCAATATTTTAATCGTCATCATATTTGGTCCATTTATCTATGGATGTGATGTTTTACCAAAAAATTAGTGTTCTGAAATACTTTTAATATGTATTAAAAAACCAATAGGTAAATCTTGATTCATGATTTTTTAAAAAAAACTAATGTTAATCCATAAATATTTAATGTCACATCAAAATAATGTTTATTCCTGTGATATAGATATGTTTTCACTCAAATTGATAAAACACTTGAAAAATTAGGATTCCAAAGTTATCCAAGTCATGTTTTAAAGTTGTTTCATATTAGGTAAAAAATTTATTAATTGGAAATTATATATCCACTATAGAATTTTATGTGGTTTTAAAAAAGTCTATTGGATGATGATATCTACCTTACCCTACTAACAATTGAGGCACCACAAAATAAATTCCATTATATATCATCAAATGAATGACTACCAAATTTTCATCCTTATATCCAAATATATTTTCCCAAATATATTATATAACACTTATGTGATGTTTCAAAACCCACAAAATACATTTCCTTAGATCCTAAGGAATGAATATCATCCTATAAAAATGTATCTAATACTCCCCAGAATTATAAAATCCCACATGTTTCTATAAATAAATGATAATATCACTCCACACATCACATTAAAGGTCACTAAATTACACATTAATGGCATATTTCATAACAGTATATATTAGTTTATTCAAAAAAATATATTCATCCAAAAACTATAAAATAAATTGGATTTAATGAATCAAATTAATATTTTACCTTCCATGTGTCACAAGATTCTAAAATTATAAATTATTTATATATTATACTCAAATTAAAAACCATTACATTATTAATTTTTCATTGAATAACATATCTCAAAATAACAGACATAGAAAAATTACAACAAATTTTGTTTTCAGAATTAATTTACATTGGGTAAATTATATATTAAAATATTATATAGTTTGTTTACAACAGAAATCAATCATTAAGAATTTAATTCATCATTAGATATAAATATAATTCAAATAATTCTATATCCATTTCATACTAAGAATAATATAATTGACGGTAAAAATTTTCCTTCTCCTATAAACGAGAGTGGGAAGATCCTACAATAGTACAAAATGATTTCTAAAATGAAACAATCCAAACTGAAAATAATATTGTATCCCTAAATTTATAAATCTATAAATATATAAAATTGCTAGAATCTCCTTTTAATAGTTAATAGTTATCTATAGGTTCATTGTAAAAATATAACCAATCCTTTTTTGTCAATCCAATAACAGAGAAACCCATCATAAAATATCGTTGACAAAATTATGATAGTTGCCTACCAATAAAAAAATATTTTGATCTGAACTTATGTATCATTTTAATCCTTTTATAACATCAAATTCACATTAAATACTTCAATTAATACTTTATAGTTCAAAAAACCATACATAAAAAACGAAAAAAATTAATTCCAGAACACGAATTTTGATATATTTTCATAAAATTAATTATTTTTCACTATATATATAACTGTTTTCAATGGTCTTGTATTCTCTGATATATATAATGAGATTAATTGAATGTAATCAAATAATAATACTAATTATCTATATTTTTATGGAAAAACGACATTGTTCATGAATCAAATGAACATTATTTGAATTTTATTCAGTATAATTGGAATTAATAGTAACCAATATTTACAATAAGAAAACTAGAATATTTTTCTTCGACATATATTTTACTCAAAATCATATGTGATGATACCAATATCTTGGCTTAATCATGGGTAATAATAGATATCCTCTTAGATTAAATAGAAATTCCTTAATAATTGTTATTGGATAAATGTATGTTATCGTAATATAACATAATTAATTGAAATCCATAAGGAATAAAAAACTACAATAATATAAATATTTAATTAGTATAGGGAAATTTATAATAAATAAATTAGTTATATGAAACTCACTATGAAAAAATGTTGAGAAACACCATCATAGAATATATATCATTCGTTTCATTAATAAATGGTTTTATACTAACAAACACTTCTATAAAACAATATTTAATCCATTCTCAAAGACTAATTGAGGTGGTAAAATTTCTAGATCCCTAAGGAATATATCAACATAAACAAACACTATAGATAAAATATAATATATATTTTCTTCAATATAAATTTATAGGTTTTATAAGTGGAAGACATTATTCCAACATAACACATAGAAATTATATTGTATCTATATCTTGTAAACAAAAGTCAATCATTAGTATGTCTGATGTATGTAACTATGCACACATAACAATCAATATAATCCTGAGATGATGTTTTCACAAAACAATTCATGAATGTAATCATATGGTTACAACCTTAATGGGATAATATATTAGATCACAATATCACTTATTGGAAATAGGAAATATTTTTTGATAACCTCAATCACGATACGACTCCTTCCAGTTAATGGTGTTTGGATCAGTGGTCTCTCTGGAGATTTTTTAGATAGATCATGTTCTTCCATGAGACATGAGGTAATAACATAAAATGAAGCAATTTTATCTATTAATATATAACCCATAGTATTTTTTATGTAAACAGTTCCTCTATTAAACATCAGGAAAACTCACAAATTAGCCTTTACTACCACAAATACATATAATAATTCTTGACATAACTAGTCTATAAAATGACAATCAAATTATTTATGTCATCGTAATTAGTGAATATTGGATCAGGATAACTGGAAAAATAGTTGAAATTATGAATGACCAGAACCACAATGGGATCCTTATCTTACTTTAGGCTCCCCCATTCATAATGTACAATTTCCACCACTAGTTAAAACTATATATTTTAGAGGTATGGAAGGATGATTTTGAAATAATGGAAAATACATTGTTAAAATCAATGATTATATCTGGAGGACATCATGGGTTATATGTAACTCAGTCAATCGAGGGTTCCCACCAATACAAGAAAATAAAAATATATTCCTCTATGTTAAATCTCTTAAAGAAATTGAACACTATGCATCCCAAACATTAAATTTTGAAGGATAATTATTTGAATATGATTATGAATCTTGTAAAACATTATATATTATTTTTCACATAATGGCATATTAAGATCAAACCTACAACATGTAGAACTCTACACAGAAATCAAAATCTCATATATTCAACAGAATAATCTCTTATCTATCACTATAAACTACATGATCTCGATATAGGTACTTATGTACATGAATCCAATTTGGAACCCTATATTTTTTATTTGTCTATTTCATTGTTACTTCACCATAACTACATTTTCTATATCATTTTAATATAATATACCAAATCATATTGAATAATAAAAAAACGTTCATTTTATATAATCTGATCGGTTTATAATCAAGATATACTTTTCTTTTATCTAATGAATAAATGGTGGATTTTCTATTTGGAATAGTATATGAAACATATACTATATAAAAATTAATATATGTCATCCATTATATTTTATAATACATCAATTATGCGATTCATCTTAGAGTAAATGTTCTATTAATCATACTCAATAATATGATTCTATGTTCTATAGAATCATGGAATTATGAATTTTGATAATGTTTGAGTGATAAATTACATGTGTTCCCTTCATCTACCATTACATCATCTCCCAAATTTTTAAAAACATGATACAAAGGAACTATACTCATATTCTTATGCCTTATAGCCTATACTACTCAGGTAATCACTTAATCTTCACCAAGGACACTATCTCACAATTATTGATGAATGTTAATTTCTACCCTATATTCTAAAATATAATATTCCTGATTCATTGACTTATAATCCAAATGAATAAAACCCAAGAACCAATTTGGTATAATAATTTCTCTATAGGTAAAACATTTTCAATAACGTCCTACTCACACTCAATGTATATGAGGTATAATATAATAATTACTTATTCTTATGTATTTTCAATTTTAATATCATTTTAATTATAATATTAAATATATAGACTATGCCTCAAATTTATATTATATGTGTTATCCTTTTATATAATTATGCTTTCATCAACAAGTACTATCTACTAATATCCATCAATGAAGGTACCACTTGGAAATATTTATGTCATTCTTTTCCATTAAGAATATATCAATTTTGAAAAATGATCTAATGTACCATTAGATAAAAATTTTCTATCATCCCGACAAAGAATTCATAAATATCATTCCTTATTCTACAAATTATTAATGTATACTAATCTAATATATTCCTAATAATTGGTAAATAAATTGTCTAGACGATATTTACTAGTCTATTGGCTCATAAATAATTTAGTGGTACCTATACACCACGGTAGAAGTTACCTAAATTTCAAATATATATATTAATTACAATTATATATTTTAGTAACATAAATAATGAATATAATCATTTAGCTAATGAGAAAATGAGAAAAGTGCCCAAAAATATACCATATATTATCCTCATATATAAATCATTATCTAGTCTCTATCAATCTTATAATATCTCAATGTATCACTAATATATACATGATAATAAATGTTACCTCTTGTCAAAAATTCTCATATACACAAATATGGTGAGTAATAATAACTATAATTTTCATAACATAATATGTACATACTCATGACTGTAAATAAAATGTGAATAAAATATATCATCATCAAAATAAAGATATATTCATAATAACGTTGGGAAGATGATATATATAAAATTTATAATTATCAACTTTCGAAAAAAGAATTTTTCTAATCATAATTTAAAAAAAAATATTATTCGTCCCCATGGATTACGTCATACACATGTTGAAAAGGAACCCTATACTAAAATCGTACCCATGAATCTTATGATAAGATTAATTGTCATAAAAATCTTGCCACATTATAAATAAAAATAAACCAACTAAAAATATTATCGAATTATAGATAAGGATTTTATATTTTCATAATTACTATAAAAATAATTTGTATTGAAATAAATATACTAATTTTCATTAACATTTTATGAACATTAAATAAAAATCCACCTATTGAAGATGGATTCATCTATAAACTAATATGAAAGATGATTTGGTGTCATGGAAAACACAAAAATATTTATTTAGAGGCCTTTTAGAAAATAAGTGTTTTACTAAAAACTATACTATTTTTATTCAAAGTATATCCTAATTTCCCAAAAAAATAACATTCCTTAAAAAACATCTAAAATACTTAAAAAAACTTCTCATTTTTTCAACTCAATGGTAAATTATCTCTTAAAATATATCACTATAATAGATGTTCACATTACTTATTTACCATTATTTTAAATATTAATAAATTTATATTAAAATAACCTCTCACAAATTACAAAATTCTTAATATATACATGTTAATTATTTTATACCATAGGGAGAATCATATTCGAATAGAAAAATTGTTAAAGCATCACATTTAAGAAAAATATATATTTATATGTATCCTAGGAAACTATATCACTAATTTTAGAAAACATTTTTAAATCTTAAGAATGTGTTCCATAATGAAAGTTGAATCTTTAATATTTCACTAAGATTTGTGACCTCTTTTTACCAATAGCATTTATCACAATAACTTATTTTCCCCAATGTTATTTCATATACCATTAGTTCTCATGTAATATAAAATATAACATTAAATATTTTAATATTTAATACTGATAAAAGAGTTATACAATTCATAATTCAATATAAGGTCAACTATCACTTTTGAGTCAAATATCTAAAAAATATTCCATATAATTTTTAAAACATTCTATAGACTAATTAATTAATCATTTATAGTATTAATAATAAAAGAATTTGTTTTTCCTCCAGTACTCATAGTTCATTAATTCAAATGCTAATGGAAAATATTAATTTATACTATCAGTCGTACTAATGATAAAATGAGTGTTGATAAAAACATTTCTATAAATTTAAATAATATAAGAAACAATTAGATTCTAACTAATATAGTAATTATAGTCCAAACTATTTTCTATTCTAAAGGAGATGAATTTAAAATATATTTCTTTAAATATGAATTATCATATAAATGAAAACTGTGGTTTATATAAAATGATACAAATTTTATAAGGCCATATTTTTTTCTCTACAACTGAAATAAAACATTTGATTATAGTGAAATTAAATAAATAAATAAATTAAATATTGTTGTATTTATAAAACAATTTATATACCTTAAAATAATAAAATTAGAAACAATGAGATGATGATATGTTAAGGTAAAGGTAGATGTAAAAAATTAAATTTTCAATGATGTAAAGAATAAGAAATATATATTCCTATAATCATATCAAATAACATTACATAAATAAGGTCATATTAATATATTTTATTCACATGTAACCAAAAGTGTAAGGATTATTATAGGTCTTAATATTGATAGTTCAATAATATGTACAAGATGTTGTTACATTATTAAAATAATATTTTGGAAGAAAATTGTTAAATAAAACAATACCATTTTCTAGAAGATAGAATAATTAAAAGGCTTTTCTCCCATTTTGGCATGCTAAAACAATGAACGAATGTAAGGCATAAAAATAACAACTATAATGAAGTATAAAAGAAAGAACCTAATATAATGTGGGAATATTAGATCATGAATTATTTATAATGATACTTAACAAATCATCAATATGAAGTCCCAATCATTCATTCTCATTTATATGGGTCATGAGGATGACCATTTATATATTTTTGTTCAATATTCCTATAACACGAAGTGTATTTAGGATCCTATGATATTATTAAAAATAAATAAATGTTATTATTATTTTATCAATGATACTATTAATTAATATATTAATTAATTCTTTATGAATATATTCTTTTATCATTTTGTGGTACATTTCCCTTAAATCCCATTATCATGAATTTATATCATACTAGTTTTTCAACAAATAATTCATTCCTGATTTATTATGTGAAATCACATTACATGGTTTCCCAACGACATCATACAACATAAAAAATTATTATATTCCTGAAATATATAAAATATTACCCAATAAATTGAATCAAACGTTTTTTAATATATTTAGTTCTTTTTAAATAACCAAACATATTTTAAAACACTAAAAAATTTATATGTACGAAAATATTGTAAAATATTATATGGATTTTAAATAAAAAAATACTAGTTTGGGTGTTTTTATTTATCAAATTACTTAACATGAGACCCACTAAATATTAATTGATAACATTATTGGTCAATATGTATAAATCCATTGTGGTTGTGTGGTCTAAATTTCATTTATCATGAAATAGTGATCAAAAAAACATATTTTTTTTCCAATCATGAAATTAATTTCAAACCCTTTATTGAATAATTTAATTGATTTAGTGGGGACATAAATTTGAAGGATTTGTTGGATAGTATAATAATTTTGTATTTAAAAATCATTCATATATTTTATTTAATAATAGAGTGAAAATAATATAAATTTTTTCACTAAAATAAAATTCATGGGGAGAATGTTTTTTATTATAATTATAAATACCGTGGTTTAAATATATATGTTCATTGATGATACTAATAACCTTGAATGAATAATATCATCAATAATCTATTCACAATGAACTTATCATCATTTCTTCTTACAATACCACGAAATAAAATTTAGGGGCTCCAATTATATGTTTACACTAAATTAGTTTCACATTAAAAGATTAATGTTATTTTCCTTCAATGAAGTTATTATTAGCCACTATTTCTTATTTCACTGATTAAATATATTATATTTTATTTGTATCTATGTTAAAAATAAAAATTTTATTCATATAATTTAAATATCAATAAAAATTAATAAAAAGATTTAAATTAGGTGTTATGTCTCTTGGAAGAGGTGGACTTAAACTATTCAAAAAATGAAGTAATTTTAAACTAACTAGGGTATTGATGGGTTGAATCAATGAGTGATTAATTCCATTAAAAACAAGAGTAATGACTTGTGAGAAAGTTATTTTTATTCCTTATATAATAATCTTAAAATAAGATGATTTTTGTTTAAAAAAATTTATGTAGCACATGATGTTATGAAATTTGATATTTTTTATTATATTATATAAATAATGGAAAAATGATTATAGGGTGGATAACAAGAAATTAAAAACCATGATGGAAATTAATAGAATAATCCAAGAAATAAAATATAATTACAACAATTAATGTGATATATAATTGTTTGTTTATATTAAAAATATGAAAATAATATTATAAAGTAACTATTAGAAGAATTTTGGATCACCAATAGAGACACAATAGTTTTTGAAAATGTTAAGGAATCACAAAATTATTGGGTAATAATACTGAAACTACCAAATCTATCATAAGAAAATTTTTAAATGGTTGTTTTCATAATGTTATTTTGATATCAATATAATCTGGAATTAGTTATCATGATACTTATTAAGTGACAATTAATGATATAAAATATAAACGACATTGAAAATCATATCAATATCAATGGTTCAATACCATCGGTTTTGAAAAAAAAATTATTGGTACAATATATGGATGATATAATAATGGTTTGGGAAAACTGTTGGAATATGTATAGAATATGGCCACCGTAATAAATGGTATGGGAAAACCACTTGTATATGTGGTTCTTTTATTTAATGGAAATATTAAGAAAAAGATACATCAATATAAAGAATACTTACACACAGACATAAATATGTAAATATATTTATAAATATAAATATATAATATGTTGTGGTATAGTCATAATGTCTTTGGAATATTATTTGAAGTTAGAGGATCAATAGATAGTGATTTTAATTTTTTAACAAAATACTTATACTAATTTATTGATTACAATTCATATTGTTTTTCTATACCAATAGATTTGTAAAATAAGTAGTATATGTCTATATTTATTTTAAATAACTCAAAACATATTCAAACCATTTGTATATGGTATATAATAGGTATATGGGCTAAAAAGAGATCTGAACCCATTTATATATAATTTTTCTAGTAGTAAATACAGTAAATAAAATTTTTATATAGTTTTATAGATTGTAATATATAGATATATCCAAATTATTATTTAGTGGTGTAAAAACTTAAGTTCCTATAATATGTATTTAAATGGATTTTAAATGAATTTCACATGAAACAATCTAGTAATCCTGATGATGACATTATTTCATTACATTTTTTGATTAATTTTTTTTATATGTGGGTTATGTAGAGTTTTCCCATTACATATAAGAAGGAAAAAAATTATATGATATGATCAATGTATTTATTATTATATTTCAAGAAAATGTTATATATCATGGATTATCTTCTATTATGGATAAAATCAATAATTCTAGTGGAATAGATATATCTTAAGTTATTACCAAAATCATGAGGTTATTTGTTTTAAATTCTTATCAAACATGAGGGAAACATGAAATGTTAATGAGTAACATTATTAAGGGATCTAATGAATATGTCTTTGCTAAAACATTATTGGGATTTTGAACATTGGGGTGGGGAATTTTTAGTAGATCCTTTAAATAAAAAGTTATAAATGTTTTGATAAAATCAATGTCTAGACTGACTAAAGTAGTTCATGGGATGCAAAATTATAATTAACAATATAATGATAATTGGAATAAGGTTTTCTGGTAGATGAAAAAATATACAATGATTCATTTTCTATTTATATTTTATTTAAATTTTTTATTACATTCTATATTGTTTTTTTTGACTTTGTGTTTGAGATTATGATTTATTATTTATTATGTTTTTACATTTATTAAATTGATTCATTATTATCAATTTTCTACTATAATGTTCAAGGAATTTTCATTTTTTAATTATGATGTTATTATAGTCTGATATCAATATATTATTGGTGGATTCCATCACTATATAATTTAACTTTATAAGATAATCTCATGAGGAGTAAAAAATAAAAAATATTAAATATTAAATTTTAATTACACCAACACTAGTATCCTTGATCTAGTGTCGGATTTAATACATTTCTATAAATATATAGTATAAAATCACAACATAATTATCAGTTTATATTTTTTAGAGAACAATACAAATACATTATACCCATTTATCCTTGGGAATATAAAATCAAACATAACACATAATCAAATAAAATCAACTTCATCCTTGAAAACAAATTCAAATAATTATTTAAAATATTTATGTAAAAGGAAAAAAAATTGGATATAAATTACATAATAATAGCTATGTATAATTGAATAAATCAGTAATGAATACAAATAATAAAAATATAATGGTAAATAATTAAAAAAATTCAATTTAAAAAAATGACTATAAATATAACATAATTCATAATTAAAATGGAAGGTTAAATAACTAAAAAGAGATACTGTTAAATCAATAAATGGTAATGAAATACATCTAAATATTATAGCACTCTGAAAATAATATGATTTATAAAAAATTACTAATACTAAATGAAGTGAATAAATAATTTTTAGACCTCATATTCTTATATATTTTGATTCCCCTTTTATGAAAATCATTCACAAGATAGTAAAAAAGTACAGGTAGTAACCTGTTTCATTTGGAAACATATTTTTATCATGGTACATCTTGATGAAACGAGAGTAGATTTATAACCATGTACCACTAAATTTCCAAATAATTCTTCATACATCTAAAAAAAATACATTTCATGAATCAATATTCCTCATCATCAAATATATATATCGTGTAAATTAAATAGATTTATCAATATACCTCATTCAATTAAATAACATTCAATGTAAACACCATATATAAAAATGGTATATAGTATATGAAATTACAATATCTATTATATATTAATATGAATATTTTTGATAAATATAATTTCAAATTTATAATGACCACAATAGAGTTATTTTTTCACGAGAATGTTACGAATCATAAAATAAAACAAGATTGTATATTTTTTTTTACCACTTTTCAATTTTGACTTCTAATCATATTGGTTTCAACATTTATATTTGAAACATAAAATGCCATGAATTATTAAATATGAATGTCATTAAGAATAAAATGGGTAAAAAATACACCATATAAAATAAATTAAGAGCATAACATTGTTATATTCCTCAATAAAGAAATATTTAGATGATGTCTGATACCTCCCACATCAATTTGTTGAACATTATTTAAACATAGGTCTAGTGGCTTTTAATAATATTTAGAACTATAATAGAACAATATTATTATTTATAATATCATATATTATCCTTTCATAACATCCTACCACTCTTTTGTTAATAGTCATTCAAGATTTTCATTGTTGCCTGTGACAATTGCCTTATTTTCTTATATTTTATTTGTCACAAGTGTTTATGTTCATGTGAATATTATATTAGTACATCATAAAAATAATAATAATATTAATATTTTGAACATAATTATATATAAATTATACATTAATGACCAATCATGAAATATGGTTCAGAAAAATGAAATGCATTTTGATCATAGAGAAGGTAGGTCATACGTACATATGAGTAATGCTTCCATTGTTTAACGATCATTGTAGAAATAGGTAATTATTATATTTTATTTCTATATATATAATAATATTATAAATAACATATTATATATATATATATATATTCCATGTGGTGTGGTGGTGAGAATTGTTTCACATCACTTTTTAATGGCAGTTGTCCACATGTACTGAAATAGTGTTATCATCTTTCAGTGATTGAAACAGATAAAAAAGATTTATTATATTTAAATAATTATAAATTTGAAAATATTTTCTTATTTATTTTTATATACCACATATATTTAATAAATATATCTATATAAACAATCATGTAATTTGTTAGTGAATTATCTATCACATTGCTTCGCGAGGCGGTAGTCCACCGTATACAAGAGCGACATTATTAAATCCCCTACGTAATGGAAATTAAAAGGCTTAAATATTATATAATTAATCTAGAGGTATAATATTTTTTTATATATCATATATATATATACTTCATTTCTTCCATTATACCCAACCATGTTGAGTAGTAATGAATAAAATGAATGATTGTTTCGTGATATCATATTTCGCTATGCATTAAAATTTTGACTTAATAACACCTATGAATTAAGTAGGGATGATTGTAGCTTATGACCAAAATAAAATATTATCAATATATTTTTATACATATTTTTTTATATCATACTTTTTTATTATGAAATTAGGTTTGTGGAGGATGAAATAAAATAAAAATTCTCGTTTAGAACATTCCATCTTCTTTGGGTAACCACAAACAGTTTTTCACCAAGATCATTACTAGTTTGGATTTATGCCAAAAATATGCCCTCCAATATGAGGGGATGGAATTTGGGAAGTGATTCATTCCATGAATGGCTAAATGAAAAGGGTTTCAAGCAGTAAATAAGAGAGGAGGGGTTGACCTTTTATAGGTGTGATTAGTGACAGAGTAGTAATTTTTTGAATAAACAAAAGTATACAAATGTTTTTCAGAAGAAACATTGACCAAGATTTATAATAATTGATTATTAGATATTATAGGGTCGATATTTATTTATAAATTACATTTTATAAAATTATTTATATCTTTTATATAGTTTCATTTTTAGTATAAGTTGCTAATAAAACAAGTTTTACCTTATCTATGGTAAATAATATTTACTATTCATACTAATCATTTTATGGAAATATTAATAATACCATATTAGATATTATAAATAATTATTATTAAAAATATGTTATAATTTATTCCAAATTATATTCATATAATTATGACAATTTAATTTAAATTTAATCCTACAAATGTGAAATGAAAGTGCGTAGTTAAAAAGGAAATATTCAGTAGTTTACAATGTTTTTATATCAAAATTAAATATGAACTGACCAAAATGACCTAAATTTAATTAATATATATTAAATTTTAATAATATTAATTTTTAATATTATTATAAAAATTTAAAATTATAAATTTTTTAAAAGAAATTATAATTTTCAATTAAAATTATGTATTATTCATTATTCAATGAAAATAGAATCATTTAAAATAATTTAAATGAGTAATCCAAATTTTTATAATGTGATGGTTTCAAAAATTGTATTAATTTTATAAAATAAATATTTACACAATTTAAAAATATTAATTTTATTTTTTTTGTAAAAAGAATGAGTAACTTTTCTTTTTGAAAGAAATAAACATTTTCAATTTTTTTAAATGAATATTATTTTTATTTATACTCAATAGATAAAAAATTATTATTTGTAAACTAGGAATTTTTAATAATTTATTATGTTCTATAAATAATTTATAATTTAACTTCTCAATTATGATGGTCATGTTTAAATAAGATTCTAATTGAGTGTTGTGTTTTGTTTAGACTTGTTGTTTCATGCATCACAAGCTATCCACAAAATTAAATTTATTTAAAATAAATACATATCAAGGATTTGGGGTGTTACATTATTACCTCTTAAAAATTTTAATACTTGAAATTTCATGGTTATTACCTTTTGAACAGATTTTTATCATTCTTCATCATAACATCTTCTTCATCCAATTTCGCTTCCTCCATTTTTTGATTTCTCCAGAGTACCTTAACTAGACATGTCATCCGATTATTGAGTAATTTATTTATATAATAATGAAACTAGATGGATTATTGAATTTAATATAGACCAAGATACAACTGTACTTCATCATAGATGTAGAAATGATTTGGTTCAAACATATACTTCTAGGGAAATGATGTAGTAATAATGTCATGTAAGTTTGAAAGACATAATTTAATTTCCAAATTATAATAATCAATTCTATTTATTTTAAGGAATTATTATTTTATGATGTCTTTATTGAATAGTTTACCATTCTTTCCAACCCATAAACCACCCCTTCAATGGATATAATTTCATAAAAGTATGATCACCCCCATAGAATTTTTAATCTTTCCTCCAATTATTTGTATAATTATTATCATTCCATGAGTTTTTTTAGTGTGTTCATAGATATATATTACCTTTGACTTCATATCATATACATGTATTTAGAAAAAAAATTTAATTTTACACACTTTATCGCCTTATGTTGGAGTATGGAATCAAATTCTTGATAATTCTTCAAATGATTATTTTTTAATACATGAATATAAACTATTTTTTTCATAAAACAATCCCAAATATTAATAATGATCCCATATACCTTGAATTTCAAGTGTTCCAACCCTAAATATATCATCTATTATTTTAATAGTTCTATTGTAATGTCTATCTATTTGATGGTGGTATGAATTTCTCAAATGAGGCTTAGTAACCAGATAATTTTTAATATTTTTCTTGAATTTCTATGTAAAAAATGGGACCATGATCATAAATAATATAAATAGTAGAACTTGGAAACCTTAGTATTTCTCTAATATAAACCATTGTGAGACATTCAATATGTAAATATTATTTTATTTCAAGTAATGGTGCATATTTTTAGGATATCAATGACATATTATATTGAATCATTATTTATAGGATTATTAGGATTCCCTATAAAAGTTCACATATTAATAAAATCCCATTTCCACCTAGAAATAGGTAGATATTTTCTTAACCCTCTATGATGATATCTCATAGATTTCTCTTGTTTGAAAAAACAATCATATAGACACATAATCAATAATTTCCAAAATTATAATATCCCAATAAAATATATCAACAAAATCCATATAAATAATTATTAAACCTAGGTGTACAGTGAAATTCGAAGGATATGAGTCCTCCAGAAATTCCATTTTTTTCTCAGTTGTATGTGGAAAATACAATCACATTCCAAATATAATAACACCATCTAAAAAATCATATAATTTAACACTAATAACAACATTAATATTCTTCGGAATGTTCTCAATAACATGCTGAGAACATTTTTTCTTTTCATATTAAGATGATTTTAGATGAATTTGAAAAATGAGTTTTATCTCCCCTTCTTTTTTAATTCATATAACCATAATTACATGATTTGTGAAACTAATATACATCTCAATATTCATTTGGATAAAAATTCTACGGTATTTCTTACTAAATGCATCCAAAATCGTATTTAATTTCCCAAGTTGGCAATGTAATGAGAAATCATAATCATAGAATATCTCAATAATTCTCATTTTTAGGATATTGATATCATTGTGGAAAATATTATTATTGGATTTTATGATCCATTTATATATAACAATTTTACTACATATATAATGCCTCATTAAATATTAAGTATTGATTATAACTACAAAATCAAGATCAATGTTTCTACAGATCTATTCACGAGCTGTTAATTAAATTGATGTATATGAAAAAACCAACCTTTTTCATTAGAAAACAACCATGTACCCTTTTAATGAGTTGATATATATAATAAACCTTTCACATATAAAACCTAATGTAAATTTAATATTATTTTACAATATCCACATTACAATATCAAAATAATCTCTACATTCTATTGTCCCAACAAACTTATCCCACATGAATTTTATATTTTTTGAATGAGTTATCTAACCAGGTAAAATAAATAAATAATCAACGATAATAACCAGCCAATCCAATGAAACTATATACCTTAGTTTTGTTATTTGTATAGACATTCCATGACAACCTTTTTCTTTTTAAGATAAAATTAGATTCCATCTATATAGAAGATATGAACAAGAAAAAAACACTTTATGACATAAATCACACAAACTAAATATAACATTTAACTATTTTCATCATAGAGTCCTAATAAGTATCCAAATTTAATTCTCACAGTACTCTTAGGAATAAGCATACCAAATAAATAACATCATTGACTACAACAAAAAATCTTCAAGAGATTCCCCGATTAGTCCATCATCATGATGTAAAAAATCTATGGTTCATTAGTCGATATAAATAGAATTACTATAAACTCATAATGTTCATAACTCATTTGACAATATATTTTGAAATGACTTCATTCATAAATCACAATTTATAATTCCCAAAAAATGTAAATATTTTTTCATATTAGTATCCATGAAGTTGAAGGAAATATTAATCATCTAATGGAATTGGATACTTTTTCCATAAAATAATATCATATATTTTATTATTATTTTTCCTAATTTAATGGATCCATAATTCTTCTAAATAATGTGATTAGTGGCTCCACATTGTGAAATATTGGAGAAAATAAATCCCTTATAAACCATTTCCATTAGTATTTTGATCAACTCCACTTGTTCCAAGGTGACCAATATATAATGAGTATTTGATATTCTTATATCATTAAAGATTAAATTAATGGAAAACTAAGCATCACACTATAATATTTCTATGTAATTTCTATGTAAATAAATCAAAGAATTATTTTACAATAGGTATATCCTCAATTTGTTGTCAAACTTCAATAAATCATATTTTTACACATTTTGTCCAAGAATCACAATTAGTATATCTAATGGGGAATGATATAGATATGATTTAGATGTTTAAGACTCTAATATAAATATAAGTAATTATACATAATCGTCAAAAATTATAATTTACATCTTCTTAAAACAAATATTCACTTCATATTTTGAAAGACATTCCATTAAATGGATTATATTGATGTCAACCATAGGTATTATTTTTTTCATGTAAATTATAATTATGTTCCAAAATATTGACTACCACACACATCCTTGTTGCAGTGATACATACCATAAATGTTTTTAACTAATAAATACCAATACAAATAAAATGAAAAATGGATACTTTTCATGGAAATCCATGTAAATAAAAAAAGTTTGAGGATATTTAAATAAGTACTACATTATCTAAATTTAATGATAGTGTAAAAGTATCTATCTTCACATCATTGGGTACTTCCACCTCAGTTAGTGTGATTTCATAACTGTATCCTTCTCCCATTAGATCATTTTATGGAGGATTTACTTAACATATGGGGAATTAATTTGCATAGTGCCCCATCTATTTAAAACAAATTCAATAAAAATCATTAATTTGACTCTTCCCATTGCTTTCTTGAGCTCGGTTACCATTATCATCACACATATATAATTCTCCTAGCTAGTTCATTCATTCCCCATTTCGATTATTTATATTGTTTTGTAAAGATGGAAATCACAATGTTTTCATCTTCATATTTGACAGATTCCAATTTTTATGGTATTTATATAAGCTATTATCAAATTTATTTACCTTAAATTTGTAGTATCTTTAAATCTAATTCATTAATTTATTCAAAAATAAAACTATTTCATGTTATGAATTAAAATATTGAGCGACAAGATTCTTTCATAGGAAATTAATAATCCCTTAAAATAAATTATAAATCTTTCATTATTTGTCCCATAGGTATTCGGTTTCATACCTTAATAACACTGTAAAGGTATCCTCATACTTATCAACACATTATTATTCTTTTTTACATACACTGAGAACTTTATATTTTGTTATGTTTGTTTCTTATGGAGGGTATATTTTTAAAAGAATGTAACCTTAAGTTATTTTTATTCTATGAGTTTTATTTTCACTTCCTCCCTTTTATTCTAGATCATTTTCCACCATTGATCATCATCACATTTTATACAATACAGTGAAAGTGTAGCATTTTCCTTCTCACTACATCAAAATTCCATAAATATCATTTCCAGAGACTTAATACATTACTCATATACTAGTATATTAGAAGACCCACAATATAATTTGATATTCTATCAGATAAAGTGATCCAATATAGGAAAATATCACATTGGAATTGGTTTCTGTAACACCCCAAGATTTCATAGTGTGTTATTTTTTCAAATTAATTCAATAACTTTCACTACACCCAACACCGAGTTCAAGGGCACCATGACTTACCAAACAAGCCGTTCAAAAGAGGTTATGAATAGTATTACCTAAATTTTAAACTTTATACAATCCTTATAATTTTAGAATCCATATTATGAGTTTCTGAGACATAATGTATGTACAAATTCCTTTTCAGTATTGCACTTTAACCAATGTTTAATAGTGAACCCTTTTTAAATCCAATATTTTAAATTTTCTAAATTCAATTTGACAAAATAAATTTAATTTTTAGAATGGGGACATCAAAAATTTACAATGAAACATCCCACGCATCCACAGTATTATTTCCATGGAATAATATAGTCGCGTGTGTTGTACACAACTTCAAGTTCTAACACACACGACAACCAATCAAACCATCCATTATGAATAGTAATACCTATTTTTTTAAATTTTATATCTCAAAATATACTTCATTTTTGTATTCAGAGTATCAAATTGAGACTAAGGTGAAATTTTGGAACTTTTCGGATAACATTTATATTTTTATGAATAGTGAAAATTAATAAATTTTAATTAAAAACAACTTTTTTAATAGAAATAATTTATATTGATAAATTATTAATTTGACTGGTTTTAAAGTATATTTAGAATATATTTTTACCATTTAATACAATTTTGGTCATTGTGCAAAATTTCACAATTAAACCGGACATAACCAAGTGTCAATTTTTTGATAGTAATTATCTCTTAAAAACGCGCTATTTGTTTTGACGACGGGAATTAATTTTTAAATTAATTAATGCAACTGATATGTTTTGAATTTGGTAAAATAGACATCATTTTTTAATTCAAAATATCAAATATAGCTTATGACTAATTTTTGTTATTTTTCTGGAATCTTTCATTTTTTGATTAATAGTGAAACCACTAAGTGGTAGTTAAAAAACTGATTTTTTCATAAAACATAATTTTACCACTTCTGTGTGTTGAATTTCGATAATCTGAGACACACGATTAATATCAAGGAGTAAAATTTGGTTAAATGAGATGAAAATAATTTTTGGTGAATAGTAACTTTTAACTTTAATTTACCACGGTTAAAAGTAAATAGGGTAATTAAGGGAAAAATGATATTAATTTTACCCTACCACATGTCTTAATTCTATTGGACAAGCGTATCTCGACCATAGGAATAAAATATTATCATTTAGGTTCACTTGGATTAGATTAGGAAATTTGTTATTTTTTAATTCATGGAAGAGTTAAAAGAGTTAACATCAAAGTTTATTTACTAAAACATTTTAATATAGGGTTACACATAAGATAAATTCGATTATAAATATTAATTAGAAATAAAACAATATTTCCTACATAAGGATATTTTATTTATAATTTCTAGACATTAAATAATTTAATTTATTTATGACACAATCATGATGTAGTAATTATCATAATTGTAAAAAATTAAGATAATTAATATTATATATACCCAAAAAAATATACTTTGTGTCTTTTTATGATTTACAGTAATTTTCTAGGTTAATATGACATGATAGGAATGATTTAATTAACTGTTTTCGAAGTAATACTTCTGTTGAGATTTTTACAAAAATCAATTATTGAATAGTGTCAAAATTGACATAAAATAGTTTTTAAAAAAAATATTATATTATTAATTGATATTAAATTCCTAAAAATCTACGGTTCAGCCAAGAGACTTGTATCATTATAGGTGTATCATTAATGGACCACTTGGGGGGTCTATTAGAGGTATATAGTATGTTTATTAACTATATAATATAAAAATATAAAGTGACATGGTACGTGTCAAACTAATTAACTAAGAGTTAAAATTAATATATATTGTTAATATAGGTACAAAAACCTGTATAAATTCTATTGGATGAGTGGTTTTCAACCCATACCTACATTAATCTTTAAATAAATCACTTTTGAGCCATTATAATCCGAATATGAATTTATTATAAAATAATATTTCTTACTTTTCCAAATGTTCCCCTCACCCCTCTTATAAAAGGGCACTCCACCTTCTCACTAAATCACACAATCAAAGCCTTTTGGTTTGGCAAAAACCTTCCAAAATACTCTCTCAACATCCCTCAATACAACCTAGAGGCATTATTTTGATCAGAAAGCGAACCTATGGAGCCCTTTTGTTCAAATAAAAAGGATGAACCCCAAGAAGAGGTAATGTCTTCACCACCCTTTTTCAAATTCATTTCTTCTTCATCTTATTCATTCTTTGTTATTCCCATTATAAAATAATGAATCTCGAATCTCCTATATACATTAATATTATTATAAATATGGTACAACCATATTTTCAATATTCTATCCATCCTATGAATGACATGTCACCATAGGTGCGTACGTACGACTTACTGTCTCCATGTCATGGTGTTATTGTTATTCAATATATTATTATTTGAATGGTATAATAATGATTTCTAATTCATTTTAATAATAAATATAACATGATAATGATTTTGTATATAAGATATACCATCCAATTAAATATTATTATAATATCAAAAGAATGATATTGTCGCTCGTGCATACGTACGGACTACCGTCACCACAAACACGATGAGATTCATTCTCCATCGTATCCATTCAAGTATAATTATCATCTAATGATTTAAAAATAATTTTTAAGGACATTATATCATTCATGTATATGAATAAGATACAACCTATCCATGATAAACATGTCTTATGTAACAAAACATATAAAAGAAAACATGTAAGTTAACACCTGAAATGATGATAATACTAAGATATTATTAACAAAGCAATATGAAAAGATCAATTATGAAAACATAATAATGTATATGATTATTTTATAGTTTAAAATTAATTATTTCTCTATTATACAAGAGGTTAACCTACCACCAACCAAGGAAAAGTACAAGGTAAGGGTTATTTCGCAGTCTATTCATTATCCGAGGTTGTTTATACGTAATTATCTAATGGGACCTCTTTATCATCCACATCCATGTTTCTTGAAAGTGTATTTAAAAACATTATTACTATTTTAAATATTATAGGATAAAGGCATTTATACCCTTTTTTGACTTTTTATAAGATGTTTATAAAGGAATCATTCCATCGTTTTCCGAATAAGGTCCTTTTTAACCTTTTCGACATAATTAAGGTAAGAATGTTTTTTTTACTTATACAACGGGTGTGGCTATTTTCCACCCTTATAAAATTTTCAAATCTTCCCTTACAATATTATAAGGATATTTTCAGTGTAAATGTTTTATTTTATAATTATGTGACTTTTAAATTATTTCAAAAAGAATATTTTAAAATTTTCTGAAGGGTACTCTTTATCAAAATCAGAATTTTAAATGTTTTAATGATTTATTTTTCTAAATATTTTTTATTAATGTCCATGTTTTCAAAATGATTATAAGGATCTATTTATAAGGACATGAATGTTTTGAAATGATATTTCTTTTCAAAAGTTTCATAGTGGTATGGGACACTTTGATTCAAAAATATCTTTTAAATTACTTCCTTAATAAATTTGTGACTTTTAAATTATTTAAAAAAAAGAGATATTTCTCTCAAATAGTTTTGATTTCATCTATGTCAACATCCTTTTATGGATTTTAAGTTTATTTAAAGATGATTTATTTTGACAAAAAACTTCCATATTGTTTTGATGTTTTTGTGATGTGTTTGACTATGGATGTGTTATTTTTATACCATTCGCGGTTTATGGATGACGTATTTACATTTCGAATGCTAGTTTTAATACGCATGTTTATGTTATGTTTAATCCTTTTCATATGGGAATGCATTGGACTTAATATCTGATTGGTGGAGCCTGATATAGAACCTCAATGCATCGGTAGGTCTCATGAGACAAACTACTGTCTTGGCACAAGACCTTGGTTAATTCTTATTTGTAGTCATGGAATGAGGCCTTGGATATGTGGTTATGATAGTCTGACATTATGCATTCCATCATTATGAAAGTGGTTAGTGATATTTCATGTGATTATTCGATTTGTATAATATCCATGTGAATAAGTAAATGGCATTATTTCATTTCATTTTTTTCATACTATGTTGAAGTTCATGTTTAAAAGGCTTTTGTTTCAGTTATACATTTCCTTAAATGATTGTTCTTATTTTTGAATGTTTCTGGTATATTGTTATCCTTTCTGGGTATTTGAGCTCAACCCTCTTTCTAGGTTTTATTTTTCCCAGGATGTGAAGAAGTATTTTATGAATGACCTATAGGGATAGTATGAGGTGATATGAAGACAATATGTTGTTGTAGTTTTTCACTTATTGATATAATGTAAACATTATGAATATATCTAGTGTTTCCAAGGATACTAAACTAATCAGCCTTTCAAGACTTGATATTTCTTGTGATCATGCCAATGTTATGTAATAATGCACCGACTCTGGGTATCTAGGGTTGGGGTGTTACAATTTCTCTATCCGGAAAAGATATTTTTCACAACCTAATTGTTCTTCCCTAATAATGCCATAGTTGTCCACCTTGCAATACAATCTTTATTGCCTTCCTCAATAGGTAAATCTATACATTATCTCAGAGTGTTGGTACAATTATTCTATCCAAAAACCATATCTTAACTATAAAATATAATCTCTTGGATCATAAAATTTTAAATTTTAAATCAGAATGTATAATTGAATAATATTTTTTTTCATTTATCAAATATTTAAATTAATTCAATTTTAATCATAGAATCATTAAAAAAAATTCATCAATAATATCATTATTTTCAAATCCCTCATAATGGTTCAAAAAAAATTTGAATTATTCAAAGAATAGCCTCCAGGAATGTCGAACCAGGTGCATGATAATGTTTTTTTCTTAATCCTTATGATCCTATATCAAGACCACTTTTCCCATTTCTTTGTTATTACCCCAATGTATATCTATCTATATCAATGCACAATTGTAGTATTCAGACATGGATGTATTGAACTAAAAATACCACATAATCTATTTCCTTACAAAACATTAAGATGTTCATTTATAAATATACACAAAATCTATAATAATATGATGTTCTGTAATCAATGTTTCCCATAATCTAGTTCCCATGATTTCTTCTATAAATACAATGATACAAACTATAATGGCCTCTGGCCTATTAGCCCAATGATGGTGTCTCCGTTATGATAATAGAATATATAGAAATAATCAAACACTAAAGGACCATTATGTTTAGAAATTTTTTATTTATATATACATATATGATACACATGTTTCATTTGGAATAAAATATAAAAGATAGTAGATAACAAAATAAAATGAACTTCAACCTTGAAATCTAAATCCAATTATTTTTCTTCATAGACAAGGGGAAATGGAAAAAATATTGGTGAGCTTGAATGTTCAGTATTGGTTCTATACATTTTAATATATAATAAATTGATAAGAATAATCAACATGGGAAGCGAAAAACTAACTACATATTAAATATAAATAACTTTTATATCATGATGCAACAAGGCACAATCAATATAGTATGTTAAATAATTAAAAACACATAGCATTTAATCAATATTAGAGAATGCAATTCATCATGAGATAATAACATCATGAAAATATCTTGGATAATAAATTTAAAATAATCCTCAATATTTGAATTGATTTATTATTATAAATAATTATATTTGAAATCATGATACCTCTACAGTTAAGTCATTTTCCCAAGACAGTATATAACTATATGTAGAAACCTATTTTATTTTAATAACTGATTCGTATCATGAGAAATGTTAATGAATTGAGGGGATATCTAAAATATTTCCCCAAAAATAGCATTATTTCCAAATCATTCATAAAATAATTCTAAATATATATAACTCAATAATCAATATTAATCATTATCAAATATCAGAATTATGTAATTGATATAAATTTATCAATATTTTTCTAGTTAATGAAATATCATTCCAAATAATACAGTACATTTTAAAAAGGAATATAAATTAGGAAATATTAATATAAATCATAAATGTATATGGATACTTAGGATAAGTGTAAAATCTATTGAAAAAGTTCAACAAGAAAGGGATTTCTCAACAGAATTTTAAAAATCGGAAATAAATGTTAAAGTATATAATAAATTTTACCAGATTTTTATTTCTATTTTAAATCTCCTTTCATGAAAAAAACTAAAAATAAAATATAATATTACATCAATTATTAAGGAATAATTATATTACATTTTAAATTATATGTATATACACCATATTATATAAATTCACAGCAGAACATTACAATATTACTCGATGAACATGGAATAAGTTGATGTCCCCTCTATCACGATTTCTTTAGGATGAACATTTTTCATATTCATGTGTACAATTTTTATAAATTTTCTCAACTTATATAATAACCCCATAAGTAATTATAATATCAAATATGATCATTTATAACATCTTACCACTCGTTCTTTAATAATCATTCATTATTTTTATTATCTACTGTGTTAAATGCATGGTATTCCCATGCATTCTTTCTCGTTAAGGTTCTAGTTCATGTGAATATTATGTTGTACCATCATATATAGAATCATAATCATGAAATAATAATCTTATTTACACATAGAATATAATTATATGACCAAAAAATATTATTTTTTTAAATGAATTTCATTACGACCAAGTAGAATGTATGTTGTTTGAATGCATGACTAACGTTTCCATTAGTGAACAGTCTATATGGAAAGGAGGTGAATAATATTTTATCTTGATAAAATAACAATAATATAAAAAATAATAGTTTATTTTTAAAAAAATTATTATATATATCATTCTCAATTAGTATTGATGAAAAAATAACTACATCTCTTAAGTAAGGTTGTAGTCCACATGTGCAGGAACAATGTTATCAACATTTAGTGAGTGAAATGGTAAAAAAAATTGATATATTATATTATTAAGTTGATAATTATTTTTTAATATCATAATAATTACATTAATATCGCATGTATTCATTGAAATTATTCTTATCATCTCACATGTAAGTCGTTAGTTAAATATGAATTAAATTAATTCATGAATAGGTTTTTTTTTCTACACATGAGCGACAATATTATATCCCCAAGTGAATGGAATGTGGAAAACAAATATATTAGATAGTTACTCAAGATATATAATTATGTTTTAAATAACATATATACAAAATAGAGACCCAATATTCTCATATAAAGAAATTATAACATTTTAGAAGAATATTCATTACATTACACAAAAACATGCCAAAGGACCATAACAAGATATTGGTATTTTAATCAAGTAACTCAATATATTTAATTCATTAATGATATTAAATATCTCACATAATTTTATCATTGATTATAACTATTCTAAAAAAAATTCTATTTATAAAATCATTATTCATAACACGGGGAAAGGAAACATAATGAAGGGTGGGATCAGAACCTCAGTGATGGTCGAAAATGGATATGTGTAAGATTTACATGAACATATGAGTTTGAGAACATGATCACAACATTTGATAACAATACCATGAATATAAAATTTCATAATTTTTAAATATGTAATAATTATTGGAAGATCAAAAGAAATAGATAATAAGTTAATTAATGAACATGATACGTGATAAAATAACATTGGAATTTGACATAAATTTGTGGCATACACATAAGAATAGAAAAACCTTTTCAAGAATACCCACCATGTAAGTCATCAAATTTTATTCATGGGATAACCACCCATGTAGCTACATCAAGGTTGGGTTGACAACTTATATACCCAATTTTTGGAAAGGGATAACCTATCATGTACCCTTTTCTAGGCACTATATGATCTCATGTGTACCCTTTGAGCTCTTGTAACATTAATCATTATGAAATTCATTATAGGGTGTTATAGGTCCAATCATTCACATAATGAAAATCATACATATCTATGCCAAATGATAGTAAAACATTCATATTATCAGAACCAATGAAACTAAATGGTTTTCAAAAAAAAATATAACTATATCATAACCTATGGAAAAGAGAATGGTTTCTTAAACATTACATTATCTCATCATATCATTACCCATGGAAAAAAGTGTGTTTCATAAGAATCATAATGGTTTAACTCCTCAAAGATAAATGTGTTTCATAATCCCCATTCCGTCATAATATTATTATTTTTAGAATTAATAAAAATGATATCCTTTGATCATATCTCAATGAAGTCATATAAACATCAAAAGATGTCATCATAGATGAAAAATAATTTAGAATTATCATTTGAAACATTTCCTAGAGAAAATATCATTTCCTATTTAAAGAAACATTATAAAATTTAATAACTTTTCAAAATACTTTTCCATTAAAATGAAATTGAATTATTACATCAGAAAATACATGATGAATAATGGTCATGACAGCTGGAAATTTTATTCCTGACATACACATAAAATAATATTCATTTATCATTTTAGGTAAAATATAAATGGGAAATATTTGGAATATGTTGTGAATATTCCTTTTAATTTTATTATAAAAAGCCAAAAATGGATAAAAAATATTTTTAGAAGTAATAGGATAAGAATAAAACCTTTTTAAAACCATTTATATTGAACATTATTTTGGAAGAAAAATGATTATGAATGAAGAAAAAAATAAAGTCGAATTATAAATAAAACATTTTAGCCATTATTTTATGTAAAAAATAGTTGAAAATGGTTCTTTTATAGTAATATATAATTAATTTCCAAAGGATAATAAATTTCATTAATTCCTTGATAGATGGATCATACTATTTTATCATTGGAAACACAATAATAAACAATACTGATAAATAATGATATTGTAACATAAAATATTAACATATTTAGTATCATTGAATCATATTAGCCAATAAGGAATAACATAAAAAGAAAACAAAAATTTAAATTGGATATATAATGTTATTATATTACATGTCAAAGGTTCAATATATACATATCATGACAAAAATTAATGTGTAACATAACATGCTTCTCAATGATGGAAAATTGTGAGAGAAATGTCTTACACCTTTAGTAATCATTTTAATTATAATCCACAATTATGAATAAAATAAAATGAATCATTAAATATAATTTAAATAATATTATTCAATTTATAAAATGTAAATTATGATGAATAAAAAAAAAATGAGTTCTGAACTTCCAAATGTCTCCCTCAAATATATAAGAGACTAGATATCCATTACAATATGTCTCGATATTTTTCATACACATTCAATAATCAAATATAAAAAATATAATATATATATATATATTATAGAACTATATATATAAATATATATATATTACAAAATATGATTTATTTGTGACCTTTTATTTCATTTTTATTAATAAATTCTTGTTAAAATATTGTTTCTAGTGATAATTGCTTTGTATTTCAAATATTCTTGATTTTTTCTGTTTATATAACCTTGTTCGTCGTTTCATAATATAAATATTAATAACTTTAAAATACGTAACACATATATTAAGTAATTATACTTTTAATATTTACCATGAATTTTGTTTTTGTTATATGAAGTATGATATGATCATGGAGATGGTAGGTTCTAAGTATCCACGAGTCACATTTCAATTTTAAACAATATTTATGGAAATAGTTAATGTAATATTTTATCATAAAAATTGTTTCTAATATCATAAATACCATGTCAATTCTTTAAATATTTTTTTAAATTTCACCCAAGTGGTGTGGTGAGGAAATTATAGTTTCACATCATTCTGGGAAGGCGGTAGTCCACAAGTACATGAGCGATGGTTTAATTAATATGTGAGTGAAAATGAAATAAAGAAGATGTTATATTATATTTTATGAATGATAAATATTTAAAAATTTCATAATTAATTCATTAATATAATATATATATTTTCATTATTTTTATAATCATTCATGTAAAGCATTATGGTAATCAAATCTCAACACTTTGAAATGCATTAGTCAATTATACACAAGAGAGACATTACCATATCCCCTACAGAATGAAAAATAAATAAGATATTAATTAAATAAAAAATATAAGGTTATAATTATGTTATTATCATCAAATTTATAATTTATATTTATCAACATACCCAACCATGATGGATATTATAGTAAAAATGAATTACATCAGTTTGTGAGGTGGTTGTTCAACATACACAAGAATTGTGAATTTGAAACCCTTTTGTTATATGTGGAGAAGGATTTAGGTAAATAAAATAACATATCAAAATAATATTAAATTGTCTATTCTTTGGTGATTATATAAGTATTTAATAAACAAAATTAAAGGAGTTGGAGGAAGAAATAAAAAAAATGCTTGTTGATGAGTGTCGTCTATGTATAAGGTGTCCCCTTTTGTGATACACTTAAATCCTTCCTAGCATAGATTTATGTCAAAACTGAACATTATTGGAGTTCATAAGAGAATAATTGAAATATTTTGAGTATTTATTTAACTATAAAATGATTTTTTTTGCTGTGAATATTTGAGAAGAACGAGTGGCCTTTATATGTCTGTTGAGTTGCACACTTTTAATGTTTTAAAATAATCAATTCCACCCATGTTTTTTTAAGAAAAAAGGAACTAATAATGAACCATTACCATAAATATAAGATATAAGGACTATATTTTTTCATTTAATGGATTTTTGAAATGTTTTGTGTCTCTTATAACCATTATCCTTTAAGTTTAACCCTCAATAAACCCATCATTACCTCAATAGCTATAAATAATTTAATCTTTTTTAATGATTTATTTTGGTGAAAACGTAATTTTATCTTAACATATAATATTAACAATTATTATCACAAATATTAATTTCATTTTCCTAAATTCCTTTCATAAAACTAAAAAAATTAAATAAAAATTACTACAGTGGGTGTGATTAGAAAGCATGGTTTTAAAGAAAACATGTTCAAGAGATTAAAATGGTTTAAATTAAAATTTTAATACGGTATCAGATAAAAATACATAAATTTTACTATATTTAGTATAAATTAACTAATTTAACTCAAAAAATTTATAATAAAATTGTTCATTATAAATATATTAATCAAAATGAAAGTTTTCAATTAAAACATAGTATTTTTCATTGTTATTAAAAAACAACATTCTCATAAAATTATAAATAATTAATCATAAATTTAATTTAACATTTTATTCGAAAAAATTATTTTAAATTTCCATTTAAATTATATAAATGTGGGAAGTATTTATTTTAAAATAACCCATAGATACAATGAAAAATTAGGCTTTTGAGATGTATATTTTTTCAAGTACAAGATGATTAATATTAACAAAATTTATAATAGTTATTATTTTATGAATCAAAATGAAAATTTAATGATATATAATATTTTAATATAATTTTTCAAATTTATTATTTGGGATTTTGTAAATTAATTTAAATATAGATACATTATTCACTTTAAAATAGTTTAAGATCCCCTTTTGAATCCCATCAATACTTTCTGAATGGCTCGAAGGCCAAATTTTTATTTATTTTTGCATAATCCCCATTTTTATGGGTAGAAGGGGAACCCTTAAAAAACATGTAGGACCAAGGCACAAAGACCATACACATTCCAATATATGAACATAAAGTCCAAAGACCTAACACACTTACAAAAACTCAACCCCAACATTTGCATCTTAAAGGCACTTAGATCCCCACCTAACATGGATGATTAGGTAGAATTTCCCCATGCAAAGCTACATGATGCCTCGTCCTAATGGTAGTTTCCATACTATCTCATTCTTTTAATCTGGTCAGCTCTCGTACGGTGGTTTCAATTTTTCTCTAGGAATCCTCCCCTATATCTACTCCTGTGTGGTATTCCAGTGTTGCATCTTATTATTTTGTGTGGCCCAAATTCCCGGTTTCACAAGGCCATTGCTGGCCCAAAAGCCCTTATATCCCAAAGGCCCTATGAAATGAATGTCATAGGTTGTCCAAAGGCCCTGAGAACTGAATGCCCAAACTGGTAGCCCAATGTCCCAAATCATATTAATAGTGCCAACCACTACATTAAAAAACAATTACATATATAGTAACTAATGCATTACTGCAACAATAATTTTAATTTTCACCCCCACCCGAATTTGATCTTGGTTCACTTTAATGCCAAGCAGGGGCCCATATATCTCTTGTATGTGCTCGTTGGGTAAACCAATCAATAAAAATATACTAAAATACAATATATAGTTGATTAATAATTAACTAAATGGATTTTATAATACTAAATAATAATTATATTAACATAAATATTAATTGGGAATATATCTAACCTAAATTACTGAAAAAATGTTAGTTTTACAAAAATCTTTGTTATAACTATTCATTGAAAAATTAAATATTTTCCAAAAAAAGTCCCAAAATTAAAACATTTATTAACTTCAATATGGTTATATGAAATATAATGATTTTTTTATAAAATTAAATAACTATCTTTTCAATAATACTTAATCATAAAAATATATTAATGTAATTTTTTAAGAAAATACATTTTTTATGAATGTGATCATGATACAAACAAATAATTGATTATTTAATTGTCATTTATAACATAATTAATATTAAGTAGGAAATATATATATATATATATATATAATTATCTAATAATAAATATACCCACTATTTTAATGGATTTGTTATAATAATCATAGTTATAATAATATTATTTCATGATTCACTAAAACTCAGTGTCTAATTCTATATATTCTCTCGAAGAAACTCATTGTAGCATGAGAAGAAAAATATCAAAAATTGTTTTTATTTGGTAAAAAAAATAAATAAATTCATAGAATATATAATTGTTAAATATAATTTATACAAATATACAAACCCAACTGTGTGAGGTGGAAATGGAAATTAAATGATGTCAGTTTTCTAGACTGTAGTACGTCATATACACAAATGATGATTTAATGATACATTTTATTGAAGTTGGAATGGATTTTAGAAATTACCATAATATAAAAATATCTCGTTTAATTTAAGATTATTTGGTTATTATATCAGAATTTTTTTTTTAAAGGAGGTGGATGAAGAAATTCAATAAAAATGCTCGTTCAGAAATTGTTACTTCTTTTTTGGGTAACCTCATTAGAAATAATTGAAGAGACATCACTAATTATGTATATATTATATTAATAGGACTATAAGAATATATTATAAAAATTTAGGAATGATTTTAGGTGGGTTATTCCTCTAACTTATTATCATTAGTAACTTTATTAACAATTTATATTTATTTCATTTCATCATATAATACTTTTCATTTTTTTGGAAAATATATTATAGATCCTAAAATTGAATATGAGAATGTTATTGTATGCAATTAAAATTTTTGTTATAAGAAATATTATATGGTGCAAATATTACAAAACAATACAATAACCAAGATTCAGTTAAACAGATGTAGAAAATAGTCCCTATCAAAACAATATTATTTAAAGAAACAAAAAAAACCACATGTAATGAATCGTTACAAATGGGAAGAACCCCAATATTACTGATATAATAAATAATTATCATGAATAACATAATAATTTTGAATGAATATTTAATATTTTTTCATAATGAATTAAGTAATATTTTTTAAGAACAACACAACACATGTGTCTTTTTTCCTCGAATATCTTCTAAAGAAACTGTTAGAGTAAACATAGGTGCAGGTATAAAATAATATAAATTGGTCATTGAAAAAGAGTAGTTAGTGGATTGAATAAGGAAATATAATTCATTACCTAATATTACAGCACACTTCATATGTATTGACCATGATTCAGAAAAATACTTGATAAAATATTAATGGAATTTTAAAACAACATTGAATCATTTTTTATGAATTTAATAATGTTATTTTTTTATTAACTCCATTTTCTAGGGATTGAAAATTAATTTTATTTATATAATTTCCTCAATGAAAAAGAATAATTTATATAATAATTTGATAAATAAAAAAAATAAGATAGATGGAACCTGATTACTTACCACTAAGGGTTATGAGCAGGTTGGTATAGAGAGTAAATTAATTGATGAAAAATTTACATGAAATATAATATAAGACTAGACACTTCCGGAGAAATTCATTAAATGTGGAAGATTTTTTTTCTTGTCAAGGTATAAAATATTATGAAAATAACAAATATCCATTATTAATAATTTCTATTTTTTTCCCTAGATTGAGAGGAGGAAAAATTATACTCTAACAAAGGGTAGTTCTAAAAAGACATGTCTATGAATAGACATGGAATCATTAATATATAATACTTCTTACAATTGAAATTCTTCCTCCCTTTTGGTTACAGATGTAAATTTCGACTTTCTATTTTACATACAAAAAATATATATATAATATATAAGGATTTATGAAGGTTTATAATCCCTTAATATATCATTATATTAGAAAATTTCAAATAAATATTTCTCTTCTTAATCTTAGTTGAAATCTAGATGAGTTGATGCTTTTCCCGTATATCTAATAAAAATTATTCCGGTTGTATAGGTATATAAAACTAATTGTTATTCATTATTAGTTATATATTAATTATGATCATAATCATAACAATTATTTCATAGGGACATGTAACATATAATTTGGGTGATAATATTTTATTATTCGATATTATGTCTAATTTATTTTATGAAAAATATGTGAAAATATAAATATTTAATATCATATAATACCAATATATTGTTTATCTTTTTCATAAACAATTATGTTCTAGTTTGATTTTATAATTTAATCGAAAAATGAATTTCAAAATTTTATCTCCTTACAAAAATTATTTTTTAAAACATTAATGAGAATTTAATATTATATTGAAACTGAAAGAATATTTTTATATAATTGTTTATCTTTATCCTAATAGAAACTTAAACCATGTAATAAATTTATATCATTTCCCATGATTGATTATATTGAGACTAGTGATGTTAACTAAAAACTTATATCGTTTATGCCAAAATATTACGGAAATTGATATTGTGTATAATGTTGATTGAGTAATAATTTCTTAAACACATTTTATATTACACTTCTAAAATATAATCTAGCAATTAACTATAATATTTTATCATATATATTACATATAAAACCTACTAGGGTGAAAAATTATAAGCCACTTTCATCCACCATGGTCTTGAAAATTTTAAATGTTTCTAATTAAAAAAATAAACAGGATTGGGTTGTATCATGAATGAATCATTGATGTTTGGTATGTGTATGGGTATTATATTTTATAATATATGAAATTTCACAATAATTATCCATTACAATGTAAAGACACAACCACTTATTTAGAATATATATATATATATATTATGTATGATAAAAATATATAATATATATGGTTATATGAGGAACATAATTCACAATTATCGGATATCTGCGAATGACTAGAACCAGAAGGGAAGTATTTTATGAATGACTAATATTTATGTTTAATGATAGGGGAAATAATGTAAGGATTCAAATATTAGTAACACATTATTAATAATGAGATCAAACATCCCCTAGAAACATATGAATTTCCCAGAAACCAAAAAGCCCTTACCAATCAAACTATTATTTTAATGTCATTATGATTAACATGGAATATTGGTTATCTATGTGTATATACATGAAAATATCTAACATATGTTTAACAAAATAGAATATTGAGAAGATAATAATTTCCAAATATTTTTATGTTTGATGCGGTTAATATTTCTGAAAATGTAGAAAATATTGTGCATCAGTACACAATAAATGGTAGAAAAAATCTTTTATAAATGGAAATTAATATTTTTGAATTCTTATTGATAAACAATGATTATAATTTCAAAGAAAATTTAGAATTAATATTTACCAAACATTGCATGTGTAAGAAAAAATATCATGGGTATATCATTTTAAATTGAATATATTGAGAAATTTCATAGGAATGGATATATTATAGAGGTAGGGATGATATATAACATACTATTATACCACCTTTCCAAAATCCTAATAAAAATATCATAATTTTGATAATTTATGTAAATTTAATATATATATTATATAAATTTTTATTATCAATTAATTTTTTTTTAAATTATGATTTTAGGGGACTTATTTAGGTTATTGATTTTAATTCATGATGGGATCAACTAATCAAACATTTTTAAAGGACTGATTTTGAATCACATTAAAAATAAGTTCCATTGGTATGGACTTTGTATACCCATAACCATTGGAGTTTCTTCCAACTAGCCTAAAACCGTTATTCACTATAAGATTGACATATCATGATTGTTATATGAACTGGACGGGCTCTCCATTAAAACTGAGGGTAAATTTCAAGAGAATATGACTATAAACCACCATTCATAGCAAGTGGAATTTAATGATATTTTTATTTGAACAAATATTATATTGGATAAATAATGATTTAGATAACTATTATAATTTTTTATATTTATTATAATCTCAATCATTGATGAGATATAGATTCCCCTTTGCCTTCCATTTTAAACATAATACATGTGAGGAATACCAATAGAACCATTCTAACCATAAATATAATAATACTAAATAGAAATTTTACATAGATCAAAATATTGTGAATAAAACGTTAAGTTATTGAGGGGTTGTGGAATCCTGTGGCCCCCAAATCTTAACATAGAATAAAGGGAGTCTTAAAACATCTATCACCTATTTTTATAACACCTCAATATATTTTTTTACATGTAGTGAAATTTAATTCACAAGGTAGAGTTTAAAGATTATAAATGGAATAGATATCTCATGGAATAAAAATTTTAGATCCCATCGTCATTTCTCATGTATTAATATATCTTTGAATGTCATTTTAAATTTTTCACTATGTTTTTATTATATTATTTTTCTAAAAAGCTATATTCTTATTTGAAATAAAAAGTTAAGGTTGATTTGAGTCCAACCAATTTAGAGGAGTGTATTTTAAGGATATGATATCTTGAAATTATCAATTTAAATACCACACAAAAGATAAAGAATTTGGTGGAAGACTGTTCGAGGGTATCTATTGAGAGAGAGTTAGAAATTCTGAATATAATAGGAAAACAATGGTAAAAACTTAATTGATAAAACTCCAAGAATTAGAACCCATAAATACTAAGATTCATATATAGTACCATTTACTTTTAATTAATTTTTTTGAAAACTCAAACAATATTTCCTCATTATTGTTATGGAAAAAATATAAAAAAAGATAAATAATAAACTAATCAATTAGGTTTATCAATAAATTTCTAAAGATGGCCAATTGTCTATAGAAACATATTATTCAATTATAAAATTATAAATATTATTCTGACTAAATTAAGAAAATACTCATTCAATGGCCACACACATTAAAAAAATGATGTCCTATTGAAATCGTTGTATGATTTTTTAATCTCTTAGATGTCAATAAACAATTATGAATCAGTTATACCATCCTTATCATTATCTAATCTATGTTGGGTCCCATAATAATTTCCATTGAAACCAATAAAAAACACATTATATTTATTAGGTTTCTAATGTACATTCCATAAATTAATTATACTAATATTATAGTTGTAACTAAAGATGTATGACATATCCATTAACTATAGTTTATTTGAACCAAAAACATGGAAATCCATGGTGAATTCCCTATACATTTCCACCAATATTTTAATCATCATCTTAGTTGGTCCATTTATCATTGGATGTGATGTTTTACCCAAAAAATTAGCGTCCTGAAATACTATTAATATGTATCCAAAAACCAATAGGTAAATCTTGATTCATGATTTCGTAAAAAAACTAATGGTAATCTATAAATATTTAATGTCACATAAAAATAATGTTTATTCCTATGATATAGATATGTTTTCAATCATATAGATAAAACACCTGCAAAATTATGATTCCAACATTATCCAAATCATGTTTTAATGTTTTTTCATATTAAGTAAAAAATATATTAATTGTAAATTATATATCCACTATAGAATTTTATGCGGTTTAAAAAAGACAGTTGGATGATGATATCTACTTCATCCTACTAACAATTGAGGCACCACAAAATAAAATCAATTATATCTCATCAAATGAATGACTACTAAATTATCACTGCCACGACCCATCCTCAGGTCCCGTGCCTTGACTATGCCAAGCCCACCGTCCATAGGCCAGGGGATGGTGACTAGAACCAAGGCCTAAATCCTGAAAATTGGGAAGGCATTGCCTTTATAAAAGTGTAAAAAACACCACAGAATACAAGAGGAAGTAAAACACCAAGTAAAATTGAAACAATCTGTGCTGAATGTAAAGGGGCCAAAAATTGAAGCCCAACCGTAAAGTACAAGGAATAAGATAAAACAGCTGGAAGGTGACAAGAAGCTCCTGGTTCATCCTCCTCGGATCCTACCTGAAGGGTAGTTACAGATAGTGCTGCTCCAAGATCATCCACCACGGATCCTACCTGAAGGGTAGATATAGATAGCCTCAACAACGCTCTTCCACATCAAGCTCCTCCGTGTGTCATCTCGTCGTGAAGTCCACCACCAGATGTTGCCTCGTCATGAGGTCCACATCCGGGTACCGTCCAGTCCCCGGACACATGGCCTCTGTATGCGCTGCCCGTCGTCTGTAACCAACACAACGAGGTGCGGGCATAGCCCATGCAGGGGTGACTATTACAACTGTCAGAAGGGACCCCGAGACCCTCAAGGACTCAATAAATCCAACAAGGATAACAAAAAAACGATCTCAACAGATAACCTCTAATTTGGTATATACCCATACATATACCTATGTTATCAAGTAACCCATCTCAATCACGAGTAAACACAAGATTATGAAATCAACGGATAACCACTATCCTGGTATATGCCCATACATATACCTAAGTTAACAAGTGACCCATCTCAATAATGAGTTAAACACAAATATCATAGACTCATCTCATCTAGGATTTTATTCATGATGTCGAAACCATGGTTTCTGGAGAACTCCTCCACTATCGAGTATAGTGGGCCTGCCGCTACAACGAAGCACGCCCCATTATCCTTGGACTATTGTGTACTCCACCTGTCAAGTACTGTGGGCCTGCTACTACAACCAAGAGCTTCCAACCATGGGTTTGCCGCTACAACCAAGCGCTCCCCCTCATAGGCTCCAGAGGTACTCCTTCTGTTGAGTACCGCGGGTCTACCGCTACAACCATGCGCTCCTCCGCCGCGGGTCTGCTGCTACAACCATGTGCTCCCTCTCACAGCCTCCAGAGGTACTCCTTCTGATGAGTATTGTGGGTCTGCTACTACCACCAAGCACTCCTCCGCCGTGGGTCTTCCGCTACAACCAAGCGCTCCCCACTGGGCTATCTGAAACACACAGAGACGATAGATCAACGGTTGTCAAGTCTCAGCCATCTACTAGGTCTCTGCATTCTTCTAGATTGTCAATGGGAGGGTCCACTCCACGAGCTACTGGTTGATACTCAAATTATCATAAAGTTCCACGAATAAGTATCTCAATGGACCGCCTCATCATAGGGGTCTCAATGCAATAGACAGCGCATCAGTCGGATGCCCGGTCTGTGAGTTACTAGCCTCTTTGGTCCTAGGGGCCCGGTTGGTTTGGTGTGTGAACCAACCCGGTCGTATCTCGTCTGTACCCCGAACTCTCATAGGGTATACTCATAGGGACCGTTCCTCAACGTGTTCTCCAACACCGCTGACGGTTCGTCAAACTGACGTCTGATCTGAATGTTATCCGCCATTCTGTTCTAGGGGCCCGGTTGGATTTCGGGTACAATCCAAACCGGCCTCTATCCAAGTGCATCCAAAACTAAGGAAAAGCATGCCAAAAGTTCCGTCTCATCAAGAGAAATCAAAAAAGTCGATGGCACATCAATCAGAAATCTGTAGCTCAAGATATAAATGTTTCCGCTCCGAGGGCCCGGTTGGTTTCGTATCTAAACCAAACGGGTCATACTCAAAGTTTTCTAAAACATTGAATGTAATATACAGAAATGACCGTCTCGATCCAAGGATCACATCCCAAATGATGGTGTGTCGATCGGATGTTCGTGGACCTTGATATGGGAATTTGAATGGAAACTGCCTGAAAATAGGGGGTTCAGGCCCAGTCCGACCCGGCCCGAGACCCCCCGGGTCGGCCCAAACCGGCTCGCCCCGAACCGGGTCTGGGTCCGGCCTGCTTGGGCGCAACCCGACCTGGGAAGCCCGGCCCGGCGCTGGCGTTGGCGTGTCGCGGCGCCCGCGAGGCCAATGGGTGCGGGGGTTACAAACCCCCATGGTCGACGTAACAGGTGCAGCTTTAAGCCGCGCCGCTCCTCCTTCGGAACAACTAAGCCATTCTGGTTTAACCCACCACCGCGGCTCAGGCGTGGCGGTTCCGTTCTGGCAGCATGCCACCACCTCCTTCTGTGGTACACCGGACGCACTCTGGTGGTCTGTTTTGCTCGCCGCCTTCGCCAACGGTCTTCCCGGGACCCTAAGTTCACTGTGGAGACTTCAAAACACCACTACGGCCCGTTCCGACAACATCCGACGATCCTCCGACAATTAACGATATGTGGATCCTTCGATACGCCGCAACGGCGTGGCGCAATGGCGCCACGTTTCTTCATTAGTTCCAAGTGGTCCTGCTGCACCGCGCTGCCTTTGTTCGTGCCGCAACAAGAGCAATCATAAAAAGGGGGAGGAGGGTCAGTCGTGTTCATACGGTCTGAACTCCTCTCGTCATTAAGATAATAGGTGGCTCAACAACTATCAAAAAAATAATCAAAGGCCAAGGATATAATCCACATAAATGAGAAATATACAATATTACCCTACCTCGTCGAATTCGTTGAGCGAGGGTTCATCGTGTAATTTATCATCGCTGAAGAAGGCGTCGCGGTACGTGGCATCACGTAGTCGATCTCCAAGTATTCGGTGTTCTTCATCAAATATCGGTGCATTATCCGCATTCTTTGTTTTCATCGTGTTCTTCGACGAAGAAGATGAAGATCTTGAAGCCTCCCTGTTTTCTCCCAATCCCCTCTCAATACAACAAGTCCAACAAAAAATAAAATAAGTTCTTCACTTATTTTACACTACGGGAAAAATGAGCAATTGCGACGGGTTATTTGCGACGGGAATAAATCACGTCGCAAATAGTCCTGTTAAAAACTTATTTGCGACGGGGGTATGTACCCGTCGCAAATAAGTAGGCTTTTGTGACGGGATTGCTTTCCCCATCGCAAAAGAACTGGCGCGCGTTGCACGCCAAATCGTGGGAAAACTATTTGCGACGGGGGAATATTCCCGTCGCAAATAACCGGCGGCGGTAAAAGGTATTTTCGACGAGATTATTCTCCCGTCGCAAATAGTATGTCGGCAGGTGGTTATTTGCGACGGGTTCCGTCGCAAATAAATATTTACCCGTTGACCGTAATAAATGTCAGCTAAGGTATTTGCGACGGGTCCCGTCGCAAATAATCTAACCTATAAATACCTCCATCCGTTTTTTTTCAAAACATTCTCAAATTCCATCTTCTTCTTCTCTCAAAGTTATATTTCTAAAGTTCAGTTTTTCTTCAGTTTAATTTTTTTCTCTGGAGCTGATATTAAAGTTTTGAAGAACGATCAGAGCATATCAATTTTCAAGGTATTTATGTTCAATTTAATTTAATATTTATTTTTAATTTTTTATTAGTTTCAATTATTCTTTATTAGTTGTAATTTAATTATGTTTATATTGTTTTATTACTTAATAAATTTAAATTATTAGTATTGTTCATAGTTAATGGTAATTATGAATAATTAGTAAAAAATTTTAATAATTAAGAATAAATATTAATAATTAGTAATAAATACCAATAATTAGGGATAATAACATTATTACATTATTAGTCTATTTTATTATTAATATTAAAATAATATAATTTTTTATATATATAGAGTTCTCTTTTCATCTGTGTGTTTGCTGTCTTCACATGTATTATTTGTATGTGGAGATAGAAAACGCACAGATGAAAGGAGAATTGTATATAAATTAGAAAATTATATTATTTTAATATTAATAATAAAATATACTAATAATGTTATTATTTGTAATTATTGGTAATTATTCCTAATTATTAGTAATTATTCATTTAATTACTAATAATTAGGAACAGTTACCAATAATTATCAATAATTAGGAATAATTAGTAATAATTACCAATAATTAGTAATAATTACCAATAATTAGTAATAATTACCAATAATTAGTAATAATTACCAATAATTAGTAATAATTACCAATAATTACCAATAATTAGTAATAATTATAATTAATTACAAATAATTAGTATTAATTACCAATAATTAGTATTAATTACTAATAATTAGTATTAATTACCAATAATTAGTATTAATTACCAATAATTAGTAATAATTACCAATAATTAGTAATAATTACCAATAATTAGTAATAATTACCAATAATTAGTAATAATTAACAATAATTAGTAATAATTACCAATAATTAGTATTAATTACCAATAATTAGTAATAATTACCAATAATTAGGAATAATTACCGGTAAATAGTAATAAATAGTAATAATTAGTAATAATTAGGAATAATTACCAATAATTACCAATAATTACCGGTAAATAGTAATAAATAGTAATAATTAGTAATAATTAGGAATAATTACCAATAATTAGTAATAATTACCAGTAATTAGTAATAATTAGTAATAATTAGTAATAATTACCAATAATTAGTAATAATTACCAATAATTAGTAATAATTACCAATAATTAGTAATAATTACCAGTAATTAGTAATAATTACCAGTAATTAGTAATAATTACCAGTAATTACCAATAATTAGTAATAATTAGTATTAATTACCAATAATTAGTATTAATTACCAATAATTTGTATTAATTATCAATAATTAGTATTAATTACCAATAATTAGTATTAATTACCAATAATTAGTAATAATTACCAATAATTAGTAATAATTACCAATAATTTGTAATAATTACCAATAATTAGTAATAATTACCAATAATTAGTATTAATTACCAATAATTAGTAATAATTACCAATAATTAGTCATAATTACCAATAATTAGTAATAATTACCAATAATTAGTATTAATTACCAATAATTCATATTAATTACCAATAATTAGTAATAATTACCAATAATTAGTATTAATTACCAATAATTAGTATTAATTACCAATAATTAGTAATAATTACCAATAATTCGTAATAATTACCAATAATTAGTAATAATTACCAATAATTAGTAATAATTACCAATAATTAACAATAATTATCAATAATTACCAATAATTAACAATAATTAGTATTAATTACCAATAATTTGTATTAATTACCAATAATTAGTATTAATTACCAATAATTAGTAATAATTACCAATAATTAGTAATAATTACCAATAATTAGTAATAATTACCAATAATTAGTAATAATTACCAATAATTAGTAATAATTACCAATAATTCGTAATAATTACCAATAATTAGTATTAATTGCAATTAATTAGTATTAATTACCAATAATTAGTAATAATTACCAACAATTCTTAATAATTACCAATAATTCGTAATAATTACCAATAATTAGTAATAATTACCAATAATTAGTAATAATTACAAATAATTAGTAATAATTACCAATAATTACCAACAATTACCAATAATTACCAATAATTAACAATAATTACCAATAATTACCAATAATTGGTAATAATTACCAATAATTAGTAATAATTACCAATAATTAGTAATAATTACCAATAATTAGTAATAATTACCGATAATTAGTAATAATTACCAATAATTAGTAATAATTACCAATAATTAGTTATAATTACCAATAATTAGTATTAATTACCAATAATTAGTATTAATTACCAATAATTAGTAATAATTACCAATAATTAGTAATAATTACCAATAATTAGTAATAATTACCAATAATTAGTAATAAGTACCAATAATTAGTAATAATTACCAATAATTACTAATAATTACCAATAATTAACAATAATTATCAATAATTACCAATAATTAACAATAATTATCAATAATTACCAATAATTAGTATTAATTACCAATAATTAGTATTAATTACCAATAATTAGTATTAATTACCAATAATTAGTAATAATTACCAATAATTAGTAATAATTACCAATTATTAGTAATATTTACCAATAATTAGTAATAATTACCAATAATTGGTAATAATTACCAATAATTAGTAATAATTACCAATAATTAGTAATAATTACCAATAATTAGTATTAATTACCAATAATTAGTATTAATTACCAATAATTAGTTTTAATTACCAATAATTCGTAATAATTACCAATAATTCGTAATAATTACCAATAATTAGTAATAATTACCAATAATTAGTAATAATTACCAATAATTACCAATAATTACCAATAATTACCAATAATTACCAATAATTACCAATAATTACCAATAATTATCAATAATTACCAATAATTAGTAATAATTACCAATAATTAGTAATAATTACCAATAATTAGTAATAATTACCAATAATTAGTAATAATTACCAATAATTAGTAATAATTACCAATAATTAGTATTAATTACCAATAATTATTATTAATTACCAATAATTAGTAATAATTACCAATAATTAGTAATAATTACCAATAATTAGTAATAATTACCAATAATTAGTAATAATTACCAATAATTAATAATAATTACCAATAAATAGTAATAATTGGTAATAATTACCAATAATTAGTAATAATTAGTAATAATTACCAATAATTAGTAATAATTAGTAATAATTACCAATAATTAGTACATTATTTGTATATTTTATTATTAATATTAAAATAATATAATTTTCTATATTATATACAATTCTCTTTTCAATTGTGTGTTTTCTATCTCCACATGTAATATTCGCATTCTTTTTCAAAATTATCAACCTACTCGCAAATGGATAGGTGAAAGTGAATGCGAATATTACATGTGGAGACAGAATGTTAAACACACAGATGAAAGGAGAATTGTATATAATATAAAAAATTAGGTTATTTTAATATTAATAATAAAATATACTAATAATGTAATAATGTTATTATTATATAATTAATGTTTATGAAAAAATTATATTAGTATTATTAAAATAATAAAAAATCAATATAATATTAAAATTATCAATATTTGTAACATGTTTTGCTTTATTCTCAATATATTTAATCTTTACTTGAGTGTTTTTTCTAACAAATTATTCAAAACCAGTAATGCTTTTATATTTTATAGAGAAATATGGAACAACGAGGTCGTCAAAAATCATTATTAGGTGACCGCATATGGATAAATCAACGTAGAAATCCAAACGGTTCTGGTTTAAATCCAGTATATGTTGAGGGTGTGGAGAATTTTTTATCATTTACGGAATCAAATTCAGAATTTGTTTCAGAAGGAAAAATAAAATGCCCTTGTAGAAAATGTGCATTGAGAACGTTTGACACGTTTGACAAAGTGGGAGAACATCTCTTGCATTTTGGTTTTCAACCAGATTATGTTTTTTGGTATCAACACGGTGAACGCAGTTCCAGAGCAGGTGATACCAACTTGATTCCGGATCCATCTCGGTTTCAAGATTTAGTACATGATGTTGCAGGTTCATCTCTTCCACATACAGAAACTCCGGCTGATATAGCTTCAAATCCTGAGTTGGCACCGTCTGAATTTTATGAGTTGTTGAAATCTGCTGAGGAGGCATTATATCCTAGCTGCAAGATGAGCAAATTAGAAGTAGTTGCAAAATTTATGGCTATCAAATCAGATAATGGAATGTCAAACACCTGTTTTGACCAGATATTTTCTTTGCTGAAAACACTATTACCCGAAGGAAATGTTTTACCTGCAAATTACTATGAGAGTAAGAGGCTGGTTCGAAATTTGGGACTTACTTGTCAGAAGATTCATGCATGCTCAAATGACTGCATTTTATATTCTGGGGAAAATGAGTCGTCGGATAGTTGTCCTACATGTGGGCAACTGAGATATAAAGAAGGACAACACGGGAAGTCTGGTTTGATTCCTGTAAAACAGTTGAGATATTTTCCGCTTACATCCAGACTTCAGCGTTTATTCATGTCTAAGAATACAGCGACAATGATGTCATGGCATAAAGAGAATATTTCAACCGATAAAAGATTGAATCATCCAGCCGATGGTGATTCATGGAAACATCTTGATAGAGTGCATCCATCTTTTGATTTAGAAGCTAGAAATGTTCGACTGGGCCTTTCCACTGATGGTTTCTGTCCGTTTGGATCTTATGGTTGTCAATATTCATGTTGGCCTGTTTTTTTAACTCCGTACAATTTACCTCCATGGATGTTGATGAAGGAGCCATATATCATTTTGACTTTACTAATTCCAGGACATCCGAAGAAAAATATTGATGTTTATTTGAAGCCATTGATTGATGAATTAAATTTATTGTGGAGTACTGGTGTCAGTACATATGATGTTGCAACGAAACAGAATTTCATACTGAGAGCAGCATTAATGTGGACAATAAGTGACTTCCCGGCTTATGGGATGTTATCTGTCTAGAGTACACATGTTCAGAAATCATGTCCTTACTGTATGGGAGAGAAAAAAGCATTTATGCTCATTCATGGAAAGAAACCTTGTTATTTTGACTGTCATCGCAGATTTCTTCCAGCTGATCATCCTTTTCACAGAAACAGATCTCATTTCAGAAAAGGAACAGTTGAAAGGGATGGACCTCCAAAAATGCTATCAGGTTCGGAGTTAAAATCAGTTGTATTTTCATTACCTCCCATCACTTTTGGTCCCACAATAAATCAACAGAAAATTTTTGGTTTTGGGAAAGAACACAGTTGGATTAAACGTAGCATATTTTGGGATTTTCCATATTGGTCTGATCTGTTAGTCCGACACATGTTAGATGTCATGCATATTGAGAAAAACAGTTTTGATAATTTGTTTCATACAGTTTTGGATACGCCAGGAAAGAGCAAAGACAATGTAAATGCACGTTTAGATCTTGCCCAAATTTGCAGGCGTCCAGAATTGGAACTATTTGAGAATGTCAGAACAGAAAGGTTACTGAAACCAAAAGCAGCTTATATACTGTCTAAAGAAATCCGTTTATTATTTTGTCAGTGGATTGCAGATTTGAGACTTCCAGATGGATGTGCTTTTAATTTGGGTAGATGTGTAAAGAATGGCCATATTACTGGATTAAAAAGTCATGATTGTCATGTTATAATGGAGAGACTTCTACCCATTGGATTAAGAGGTCTGTTGAATTCTGTGATTTGGGATTCCATAACAGACATGTCTCATTTTTCTCGGGAAATTAGTGCGGCTACGGCAGATTATGATTCTCTAGGAAAACTTGAAAAAGATGTTGTTGTAATTATATGTAAACTGGAAAAAATATTTCCGTCGTCTTTCTTCGACTTAATGGAACATTTGATGTTACATTTGCCATATGAAGCCAAATGTGGAGGTCCGGTACAGTTTCGATGGATGTACCCATTTGAAAGATGCATGTAAAAATTGAAAAGAAAAGTACGTAACAAATCATCTGTTGAAGGATCTATTGCAGAAGCTTATTTGCAAGAGGAAATATCTTTTTTCTGCTCCCATTATTTTGAATCTGAGAATCCTTCAAAACACAACCGAATGTGACGGAACGAGAGGAATATTGATGAAATCGACAATCAATTATCTATTTTCAACCAGTCAGATCTTGGTTTTGGTGGAGTTTATGAACGCTGGCTTTCAGATGATGAACATCAGAGAGCTCATACGTATGTTCTGCTCAACTGTGAAGAGATGACATCAGTTGTATTGTAAGTGTTTATATCACATATTCTATCATTTATGTTACAGTAAATAACTTTGGTTTTTATAGGTTGTATGATAATCATATCAAGAAATACATTCCACAAATTACAGCAGCTGCTCTCGAAGAACGTCGACTGAAAAACTTCTCTCAGTGGTTTCAAAAACTGGTAACATAAATTCATTATCTTTTAGCAACTCATTCAATATATAGTTTAATATATTGATAATTATTTCACAAATTTTCAGGTGTCTCGACATGCTGATAAAATTGACAAACGGCTGTGTGTATTGAGTAACCCACCTTCCAAACTTGTTAAAACTTATAATGCATATGTGGTGAATGGATTTCGATTCCACACACATGCATATGGGGAATTGAAAAAAACAATGAACAGTGGAGTTAGCTTGAGAGGATCTCATCATTGAGAAAATGAAGTTGACTTTTATGGCATACTTGATGAAATCATTGAACTCTGTTATCTTGGACAGCATTACATAACCATGTTCAAATGTCGGTGGTTGGATACAGAGAGAGGCGTGCGTGTTCATCTGACTCATGGAATCATCGATATTAAATGTAAAAGTGTTCTCGCAGTAAATGAACCATTCTTATTGGCTCAACAGGCATATCAAGTTTATTATGCAATGTACTGTGCAACATCAAGAGACTTGACTGATTGGTGGAGTATAATAAAAATCAAAATTCGAGACAATCAGTTTAGTCAAAGTTAATGTGCTTTCACTGATGTGCAATGAATTGATGTTTTTCAAGAGAGTACTCAAAATCAATCTTTTTTACAAAGAGACATGAGTATCGATGACGACACCCCACATTTAAGAGTTGGTGATGACGATGATGTTAATGATGTCACATATGAATTTGAAATGGTATGAGATGAAGAAACTGTAACTCGAATGGATATCGATGATGTTGAGGAGGAATATGATGATGACATTGACATATATGAAGATGATGATGAAGATGAACACTGATAGTATTCCATGGTATTTATATACAATCATAATATGTATATATAATAGTAATTATCAATTATTTGCTAACATTAACATTTTCTGTTTCAGATGGACGAGGCCACATTTCGTGAGTTGGCGGATGATGACCTGACTTTCGATGCTAATGCGTTGCTGACAGATGACCATCAGCCTGCAGGCGCTCTAGGGAGTACGCGGAGGGGGCGCGGTCTTGCACAATTGATGATTGCTGACCCCGTCCCCGAGCGACGTCCACGTCTTGGGTTTGATCCACGCACACGGAGGTGTGATAACCTGTGTGATAACCTGTGGATTTGACTAAGATTTCATTAATCTATTCACATAATAAATGTTTATTATTTTTTCAGTTTTCCGCATATAGCAGTCGGATAGGGAAGCGCTATTTTGCGCAACTATTTCTCTCAGCTGTGAACCACATGGGAGCAGATTTCCATTGATGTGCAGCAGGCCATGTTCGGCCATTGGTTGGTACGTACGTAAATAAATAATTTTTATTTTGAAAATTATTTCATTTCTAACTTGATATTTTGATTTATTTGTAGGGTTTATGGTATCCGATCGAGGATACCATGTGTGACGCCATCCCCGAGGCTTGGGAGGTGGCCATGCGTGATCACCTTCATCAGTTTTTGCACAATTTAAGAAAATCTGTGATGAAGAAAGTAGGAGTGTCAGATTTTGAGGAGTCATGTAGAGCACACCGACAAGAGTATATTTCATCCCATGTATGGGATGGATTATGTGCGCACTAGTTGAGTGGTGCCTTTCAGAGGAGATCATCGGTGGGGAGGCAGAATCGGGGGAGACAGGAGGTTACTCATCGAGCTGGGAGTCGTTCTTTCAGTACTCATAGACATCATCTAGTACGTACATTATTTATAAATATTTTATATAACTATAAATATTAACAGTTTATTTTTTATTCGTATAGGTTGTCGAGCACCCCGATATTACAGAGTACGACGTATATCAGAGGATTTATAGTGATCCTGCTACTGGGGAGCTCAGAGGTTATCGTCAGCATCACATCGTGGTCAGTATTATTTGTTTTCAAGTTTAAAAATTAACTGCATATAATATATTCACAATTTTAATTTTAAATTGCAACTATAGGAGTCAAATGAGGCCGCAGCGTCATAGGCCCGGCCTAAGAGTCAGGCCGAGTCAACAGATCAGACCACTGCCCGTCAGTTTGATGAGGCGGCATGGATGCAGGCCACCCAGTATGCCTTCGAGAAGGGCCGAGTAGTTGGTATCGACTCTCGACTGACTCCCGGAGATTATTATGGAAGTGTTGTGATGTCGGCGTCCATCTCGAGAGGAGCATGTTCATCTTCTTCTACTACACAGTATGAGGATCTGTTGCGATCTCCGACTGCACAGATAGAGAGTCTCCGACAGGAGCTGGAGCAGATGCGTCAGCAGCATGAGGAGGAGCGTCGATGCCAGTAGCAGTTGTACGAGGAGCAGACGAGTCGGTGGCAGCAGCAGCATCAGGAGTAGATGGAGTACATGCACCGACTCACTCATGCTTTAGGGATGGAGTTTCCTCCACCACCATCTACAGATCCCCCACCTCCCCCCTCCCCCCCTCCTTCAGATTAGAGTTTGTATTTATGTTATAAAATTTGGGAAATCAAAATATCTTTTTTCTATTCTTAGTTATTGTGTCATTATAAAATATTAATAATATTATATTTTTAAATAACAATGTTAATATGAATAATAATATTATTTATATTTTATAATATTAAAATATATATATATATTAAAATATTATAATATTATAATTTAATTATATTTTTTGTAATACTTGAATTATTTTAATATTTGAATGTAAAACAATTCTATTATTTTTATATTAATTAAAATAACTTATTAATATTTTTTTATTTATGAATTATAATTCTAATATTATTATATTAATTAAATCATTTATTAATAATCTATTATTTTTTATTTTTGAATTATAATTCTATTATTATTATATTAATTAAAATAATTAATTATTTTTATTTGTGAATTATAATTCTATTATTATATTAATTAAAATAATTTATTAATATTTTTTTTTATTTTTTTATATTATTTGCGACGGGATACTGTGCCCGTCGCAAATACTAGTATTATTAATAGTTTTTATTTTTTTTTAAAAAAATATTTTCTGCGACGGGATACTATGCCCGTCACAAATACTAGTATTATTAATAGTTTTTTATTTTTTTAAAAAATAGTTTTTGCGACGGAACCGTTGCAAAAACTATTTTAAAAGTTTTTTACAAAAATACGGAATACTAGTTGCGACGGGGAGAATGACCGTCGCAAAAAAAGGCTTTAGCGACGGGCTCGTCGCAAATAAGTGTTGTTGGGACGCTTTTTTCAGCAACGGGCTATTTGCGACGGGACCCTGTCGCAAAAAGCCATTTGCGACGGGATCCCGTCGCAAATGCCCCGTCACAAATACCTGTTTTTCTAGTAGTGTTATTACCATGACTTATGTTTTAAAATTCAAAAATTGAATTAAACTAGTTAATTAATAGTTGTCATTAAAAGGGAGGTTAAGGAGTTAAGGAATATAAGAGGTCACCCACTTAATGGGGGAGTAAGAGTAGGTTTAAGGAATGTGAAGGGGTGGGGTTTGTGTGGGCCCCACCTGAAATTTAACCTCACTTAGGTAGTTAGGTTCACCCGACCTCCATCCATAGGTTTTAACCACTTAAAAGAAATAAAATTAGTTGCACAAATTTTATTTCTCGGAGGTCATTATCCACAAAACTAAACAACTCTTCCCGAGAAAACGCAACTCTAGAAATGGTATTTTTAAGAAATTATTGGCGTTGTGGTTCCATCGGTGCCCTCAGATTTCGATTCTGATCACTAGTTCAAATGATAGAAAAACTCGCTCATTCGCTCACTGAACGCACCCGAGCTAAATTTCGGAAAATGATTTCAGGAACACCGGGCCTCGGAATCAGGCGCCGTTAGAAACTGCATTCTCATAAAATCCCAAAGAAATTACGAAAAAGTTTTCCATGGAATTTCTGGGACATTACATTCATCCTTAAATCCAAATATATTTTCCCCACTGTGTTAAATAACACTTATGTGATGTTTCAAAACCCTCAAAATACATTTCCTTAGATTCTAAGCAATGAATAACATCGGCCTCCGCAATAACACTGGACTCCCTGAACTGAATACCACACTCAGTACTTTTAACACTATTGCTTCACATATAAAAAGATCAGAGTCCTGGGTTCTGAGGTAGAACCGAACTCCTAGGATACCAATTTGTTACGACCCATCCTCGGGGCCTGTGTCGTGACTACTTCAAGCCTGCCTTCCATAGGCCAGGGGATGGAAACTAGCACCCAGGAGTAAATCCTGATAATTGGGAAGGCATTGCCTTTATAAAAGTGAACAAAACACCATAGAGTACAAGAGGAAGTAAAACACTAAGTAAAACTGAAACAAGATGTACTGAATGTAAAGGTTCCTGAAATACATTACCAACTATAATGTACAAGGAAAAAAGATAAAACAACTGGAAGGTGACAAGAAGCTCCTGGTTCGTCCTCCTCGGATCCTACCTGAAGGGTAGGGATAGATAGCGCAGCTCTTGGATCGTTCACCATGAATCCTACCTAAAATGTAGGTACAGATAGCCTCCACAACTCTCTCACCCATCAACCTCCTCTGTGTGTCATCTTGTCATGTAGTCCACCACCGGATACTGACTCATCATGAGGTCCACCTCCAGGTACTGTCCAGTCCTCGAACACTCGGCCTCTGTCTACGCTGCCCGTCATCTACAACCAACACAATGAGGTGCGGTCATAGCCCGTGCAGGGGTGAGTATAATGATACTTAGTAGGGACCCAAAGACCCTCATGGTCTCACTAAATCTAACAAAGATAACCACAAAGAGTGATCTCAATAGATAACCTCTACTTAGATATATACCCATACATATACATAAATATCATGTAACCCATCTCAATCATAAGGAAACACACGATTATGAAATCAACAGATATCCACTACCCAGGTATATTCCCATAAATATATCTAAGTTAACACGTGACCCAACTCAATCATGAGGTAAACACAAAGATCATAGACTCAACTCAACCTAGATTTTATTCATGATGTCAAAACCATGACTGTTGGAGAACTCCTCCTCTGTCGAGTACAGTGGGCCTGCCGCTACAACCAAGCGCGCCCCACTAACCTTGGACTGCTGTAGTACTCCACCTATCGAGTAATGTGGGCCTGCTGCTACAACCATGATCTTCCCACCTTGGGTCTACTGCTAGAACCAAGCGCTCCGCCACATAGGATCTAAAGGTACTCCTTCTGTTGAGTACCACGGGTCTGCCGCTACAACCAATCGCTCCTCCGCCGTGGGTCTGCCGCTACAACCAAGCGCTCCCTCTCTTAGCCTCCAGAGGTACTCCTTCTATTGAGTACCATGGGTCTACTGCTACAACCAATCGCTCCTCCGCTTTGGGTCTGCCATTATAACCATTCTCTCCCCACTGGGCTATCTGAAACACACCGAGATGATAGATCAGCAGTCATCAAGTATCAGCTAGCTACAAGGTCTCTGCACTCTGCTAGCTTATCACCGGGAGGGTCCGCTCCATGAGCTACTGGTTGATACTCCAACTATCACAAATTTCCATGAGTAAGTATCTCAATGGACCTCCTCATCATAGGGGTCTCAACACAACAGACGACGCGTCAGTCGGACGCCCGGTCTGTGAGTTACTAGCCTTTTTCGTCCTAGGGGATCGGTTGGTTTCGTGTGTGAACCAACCCGGCCGTATCTAGACTGTACCCTGAACTCTATTAGGGTATACTCATAGGGACCGTTTCTCAACGTGTTCACCAAAGCCGCTGACAGTTCGTCAAACGTACAACTGGTCTGAATGTTATCAGCGTTTCCGTTCTAGGGGACCGGTTGGATTTCTAGTACAATCCATCACGGACGATATCCAACTTCATCCAAAATTAATGTGAAGCATTCCAAAAGTTCTATCTCATCAAGACGAATCCAAAATAGTTGACGACACATCAATCAGACGTCCGGATATCAAGATATAAACGATTCCGCTCCGAGGGCCCGGTTGGTTTCGTATCCGAACCAACCCGGCCATACTCAAAGATCTCTGAAACTATGAGTGTAAAATACCGAAATGAAAATATCAATCCAAGGATCACATCGTAACTAAATGTGAGTCAATCAGAGGTCTGTGGCCCATGATATGGGCGTTTGAACAGAAAATGCATGAAAATAGGGGGTTTGGGCCCTGTCCGACCCGGCCCGAGACCCCCTGGGTCGGCCCGAACATGGTAGACCCGAACCGGGTCTGGGTCCGGCCCGTTTGGGTGAGGCCCGACTCAGATGGGTAGCCCGACACGACCTGTGCGGCACGGCCCTGCCTGGGCGCGGCCTAGCTCGGCCTGGCCGGCCTGGCCTGGCGCTGGCGCTGGCGCGACGCGGCGCCCGCGTGGCCAGTGGGTTGTGGGGTTACAAACTCCCGTGGTCGACGTAACCGGTGCGGCATTGAGGCGCGCCGCTCCACCTCCAGAACGGCTATGCCTTTCTGGTTTGGCCCGCCATCGTGGCTCAGCAGCAATGGTGCTGTTCTTGTGTCGCGTAGCCGCTGCCTTCTGCGGACCACCGGACGTGCTCCGTTGTTCCGTTTTTCTCACCACCTTCTACAACGGTCCTCTCGGGACTTGAACATTCCTGTAGAGACTTCAAAACACCACTACGGCCCATTATGACAACGTCCGACGATCCTCCGTCAATTAATGATCTGTGGAGCCTTCGAATCACAGTAACGGCGTGACACGACGGTGCCGTGCTTCTTCATTGTTTCAGCGCGGTGCCGTTGAACCATGTCGCCTTTGCTCGTGCCACAACAAGATATATCATAAAAAGGGTAAGGAGGGTCGGTTGTGTTCGTGCGGTCCGACCTCCTCCCATCATTGCGATAACATGCAGCTCAACAACTATCAACAAAATAATCAAAGGCCAAGGATATAATCCACATAAATGAGAAATATAAAATATTCCCCTACCTCATCGAATTCGTTGAGGCAGGGTTCACCGTGGAATTTATCATCATGGAAGAAGGCGTCGCGGAAGGAGAGGGTCGTTGGCATCGCAGTACACGGCGTCGCATAGCCAATCTCCGAGGATTCGGCATTCTTCATTAGAGATCGGTGCGTTCTTCGCGTTCTTTGCGTTCTTCGATAAAGAAGATGAAGATATTAAAGCCTCCCCTTTTTCTCCCAATCCCCTCTCAACACAACAAGTCCATCCAAAAACAATATAAGTGCTTCACTTATTTTATAATCATGACTTAAGTTTTAAAATTCAAAAATTGAATTAAACCACTTAATTAAAAGATGTCAATAAAAGGGAGGTTATGGAGTTATGGAATATGAGAGGTCACCCACTTAATGGGGGAGTAAGAGTAGGTTTAAGGAATGTGAAGGGGTGGGGTTTGTGTGGGCCTCACCTCACATTTAACCTCACATAGGCAGTTAGGTTCACCCAACCTCCATCCTTAGATTTTAACCACTTTAATGAAATAAAATTAGTTGCACAAATTTTATTTCTTGGAATCCTTTATCCACAAAACTAAACAACTCTTCCCGAGAAAACGCAACTCTGGAAAAGGTCTTTTTAAGAAATTACTGGCACTGCAGTTCAATCGGTGCCCTCAGATTTTGATTCCGAGCACCGGTTCAAAGGATAGAAAAACCCGCTCTTTTGCTCACTGAATGTACCTGAGCTAAACTTCGTAAATTGATTCTGGGAACACCGGGCCTCGGAATCAGGCACCTTCAGAAACTACATTCTCGTAAAATCCCAAATAAATTAATAAAAAAATTTCCTTGAAATTTCCAGGTCTTTACATTCATCCTTAAATCCAAATATATTTTCAACACTGTATTATATAACACTTACGTGATGTTTCAAAACCCACAAAATACGTTTCCTCAGATCCTAAGGAATGAATAACATCCTATGAAAATGAATATGATACTCCACAACATTATATATTCCCACATTTTTATATAAATAAATGTTAATATCACTCCACACATCACATTAAAGGTGGCTAAACGACACATTAATGGTATATTTCATAACAGTATAGATTAGTACATTCTAAAAAATATATTCATCCAACAACAATAAAATAAATAGGATTTAATGAATTCAATTAATATTTTACCTTCCACATGTCACAAAATTCTAAAACTAGAAATTAGTTATATATAATACTCAAATTAAAAGCCATTTCATTTTTTATTTTTCATTTAATAATATATTTCAAAATCACAGTCATAAAAAAATTCCAACCAATGTTGTTTTTAGAATTAACTTCCATTGGGTAAATTATATATTAAAATATTATATAGTTTGTTTACAACAGAAAACAATCACTAATAATTTAATTGATCATTAGATATAAACAAAATTCAAAAAAAATTATATCCATTTCATACTAAGAATAAATTAATTGATGGTCAAAATTTTCCTTCACCTATAAACCCGAGTGGGAAGGTCTTACCATAGTACAAAACATATTCTAGAATGAAACAAACCAAAATAAAAATAATATTTTATCCCTAAATTTATAAATCTAAAAGTACATAAAATGGCTATCCTCTCCTTTAAATAGTCAATAGTTATCTATAGGTTCATTGTAAAAATATAAACAATCCTTTTTTTCAATCCAAAAACCGAGAAACCCATCATAAAATATCACTGAAAAATTATGATAGTTGCCTACCAATAAAAAAATCATTTGATCTCAACTTATGTATCATTTTCATCCTATGATAACATCAACTCCACATTAAATACATCAATTGATACTTTATAATTCAAAAAAACCGTACCTAAAAAACAAAAAAAAAAATACTACTAGAACGTGAATTTTGATATATTTTCATAAATTTTATTCTCTTTCACTATATATATAACTTTTTTAAATGTTATTGTATTCTCTTTTATGTATAATGAGATGAATAGAATGTAATCAAATAATAGTACTAGTATCTATCTTGGTATGGAAAAAATACATTATTCATGAATCATATGAACATTATTTGAACATTATTCACCATATTTGGAATTAATATTAACCCATATTTCCCATAAGAAAAGTAGTATTTTTTTCTTTTACATGTATTTTACTCAAAATCATAAATAATGATACCCATATCTAGGCATAATCATGGATAATAACAGACATCCTCTTACATTACATAGAAATTCCTTAATAATTGTGAGTAGATAAAAGTACTTTATCGTTATATAACACAATTAATTGAAATCCATAAAGAATAAAAAACTAAAATAATATAAATATATAATTAGTATAGTGAAGTTTATAATAAATCAATTAGTTTATGAACCTCACTATGAAAAAATGTTGCGAGACACCATCATAGAATATATATCATTCGTTTCCTTAAAAAATGGTTTTATACTAACGAACACTTCTCTAAAACAAAATTGAATCCATTCTCAAAGACTAATTGAGGTGGTAAGATTTCCAGATCCCTAAGGAATATATCAAAATACACAAACACTATAGATAAAATAAAATATATTTTTTCTTCAATATAAATTTCTTGTTTTTATAAGTGGAAGACATTCTTCCTAGATAACACATAGAAATTAAATTGTATCTATCTCTAGTAAACAAAAGACGATCATTAGTAGGTCTACTATATGTAACTCTGCACACATAAAAATCAATATAAACCTGAGATGATGTTTTCAGAAAAAATATCATGAATGTAATCATATGGTTACAACCTTAATGGGATAATATATTAGATCACCCTATCACTTATAAGAAATAGAAAATAGTTTTTGATAACCTCAACCATGATACGACTCCTTCCAGCTGATTTTGTTTGGATCAGTGGCCTCTCTGGAGATTTTTTAGAAAGATCATGATCATCCATGAGACATGAGGTTATAACATAAAATGAAGCTATTTTATCTATTAATATATAACCCACAGTATGTTTTATGTAAACATTTTTTCTATTAAACTTCATAAAAACTAACACATTATCCTTTTCTGCCACAACTATATATAATAATACTTGACATAACCAATCTATAAAATGACAACCTAATCATTTATGTCATCGCAATCAGTGAATATTGGATCAGTATAATTGGAAAACTAGTGGAAATGGTGAATGACCAGAACCATAAAGGGATCTTTATCTTACTTTTGGATCCCCCATTTGTAATGTACACTTTCCACCACTAGTTGAAACTATATATTTTAGTGGTATGGAAGGATGATTTTGAAATAATGGAAAATCCATTATTAAACACAATGATTACATCTGGAGGACATCATGGGTTATATGTAACTCAGTCAATCGAGGGTTCCCACTAATACAAGAAAATAAAAATATATTCTACTATGTTAAATCTCATAATGAAAATAAACATTGTGCATCCCAAACATTAAATTGTGAAGGATAATTATTGGAATATGATTATGAAACTTGTAAATCATTGTATATTATTGTTCACATAATGGTATATTCTTCTTTTTTAAGAAGGAACAAGATTAAACCTACAACATGTAGAACTCTACACACAAATAAAAATCTCATATATCCAACAGAATAATCTCTTATCCATCACAATAAACTACATGATCTCGATATAAGTACTTATGTACATGAGTCCAATTTAGAGCTCAATATTTTTTTATAAGTCTATGTCAATGTTACTTCAGTATAACTAAATTTTCAATATCATTTAAAGAGAATATATAAAAAATCATATTGAATAATAACAAAATTTTCATTTTATATAATCGAATTGGTTTATAATCAAGATATATTTTTCTTTTATTTAATGAATAAATGGTGGATTTTATATCTGGAATAGTGTATGAAACAAATACTATATAAAAATCAATATATGTCATCCATTATATATTATAAAACTTCAATTATGTGATTCATCTTAGAGTAAAAATTCTATTAATATTACTCAATAATCTGATTCTATGTTATATAGAATCATGGAATTATGAGTTTTAATAATTTTAGAGTGATAAATTACATGTGTTCCCTTCATCTACAATAACTTCATCTCCCAAATTTTAAAGAACATGAGACAAAGGAACTATACTCATATTCTTCTGTATTGCAGCCTATACTACTAAAGTAATCACTATATCTTCACCAAAGACTATATCTCCCTATTATTGATGAATGTTAATTTGCACCCTTTATTCTAAAATATAATATTACTAATTCATTGAATTTTAATTCCAATGAATAAAACTCAACAACAGATTTGGTATAATAAGGTCTCTATAGGTTAAATAGTTTCAATTCTGTCCTACTCACACTCAATGTATATGATGTATAATATAATAATTACATATTCTAATGTATTTTCAATTTGAATCCCATTTTTATTATAATCTTAAATATATAGACAATGCCTCAAATTTATATTATATTGGTTATCCTTTCATATAATTATATTTTCATCAACAAGTACTATCTACTTATATCCATCAACGAAGGTACCACTTAGAAATATTTATGACGTTATTTTCCATTAAGAATATATCCATTTTGAAAAATGAACCGATGTACCATTATATAAAAATTTTCTATTATACCGACAGAGATTTCAAAAATATCATTCCTTATTCTCCACATAAAATGATGATCCATAGAATAATAAATTATATAGTCTATCTAAATTTTATTATACCACACATTTGTGATATCATTTTGTTTAGAATATAACTCATAAAACAAATACATTTTCAATTTAAATTAATTCAAATAAACATGGAAAAAACTAAAGAACGTAGAACACAATATCACTAAATACTAATGATCACATTCAATGATGATCCCCCATTACTGAGAAACATCATATCAAAAGAAAAGAATATTATACATAATATACTTTATCCTTTTTTGGATCAAACTCAAACAGGTCTTTGTCCACTCCAATAACCATAGTTCTTCCTAGTTAGACATGAACACCCAATACTCTTGAAGCTATATTTCTAAAACTCGAATATATATTCGTCTAAGAACCATCCTCCGCATGTTCAACACCCAAACAGTTAAATTCTGTATCATTTTACACCCTTATAAACTAAATTATATCTTGATATATTCTACCATTTATCATTAAAATGATACACAAATCTCTTAATACATTGAATATGGGATTCATATAATTTCAATTAATTAAATTAATATTTAAGAACAAACATTTCCTTTATATGAAAACATTAATATTCCATATTTTGATTTCAATACACATGTCTCTTTTCACCACAATCAGAATTATCTCATTTGTTTTGTTTAAAAATACCACAGTATTTATGTTATATCATAAGGTAACAAATCATTTTGTACTAGCTGATATATATTTTCTTCATCATATACTATGTTATATTAATATTTTTTCCCTATTAATAAAATTGACTCAAACTAGTAAATTAAATTATTATCCATCCTAACACAATAACATAGCTCTAATACCAATCTATCAGATTCCAACACTACTAAAACACTTCATAGGATAGTAGTAAAACAAAGGGTTACTCCCAATGGCAACCTCTGTTAGGCCTTGACTAAAAAACTACCACTAAATCCATGTTAAAACACAAATATGCTCATTTCACATATGGATCACATGAATAAAAAATAACCATTATTAAACATCTACAGAACAATATAAATAAAACCAATATCTCACAATGAATTTCATGTCATATATAAATAAATTTAATTGAAATATAAATCCAAAATATACAATAGTAACACAAACTCCATAATTGAATGTCAAGAGAATGTAATTTCAGGTCTGAAAAATAACTGCCTCCTATAATATATAAATATAAAATATAAAATATATGGTCTATAATATATGTATAGTCAATGTGAACCTCCCCAAAACATTTTATAAAAACATGGAAGACATATTCAAATTAATTATTTAATAAATAGTGAAACTCACTTATTAAATGTATTCTATATTCTACCAACCATCATCAACAAGGCGGACTCATCCAAAACAAACAAATGTAAGGAAATATAATAATAAAAAATTATATGAAAAGGAAACACAAACCTACATTTTCATTGAATTAGTCACTTTCACACCATAGTAATATACATCCTAGATAATTTATCTCATAAAAATTTGTACAATAATATATCAAAACCATTCAAACTTATCCAAATCCATATAAGTTATAAAAAATCAAATATCTATCCAGAATACACATCTATGTTGATAGATAATGTAACCTGATGGAAATAAAACCAAACCCATCATCTTACAAGGTACCAATCCACTTTGAATCAACATCATAATCACATTAGTTCATAATATTTCCACACATAATTATTATCAATTAACTTTCATAAAAGAGGGTGTACAATTGAATTATTCTAGTATTATTCTATTATAAATAATAAAAAACTAAATAGAATTCAACTTAATAAAAAACCCAATCCCATGGAAGAACTGTCTACTGTAACACCACTATAATTACCACTACTCATAAAAATTACATCATCATCAATTAAAATTAATCATTATATTCAATACCAAAAACGAAATAACTATGAAAATGAAAAAAAACATCTCCAATAATTTATAATAGTATATATCTATATATTTTTTATATCATTTCTTAAATAATTTTAAATTCAATATCATATTAACTTCTAAATACAACTTATACACATCACCTTTTCCTCTTTAATTAATTATTAGTTTGTCAACCTCATTTTTATTAGCTAATTATTATTTATATAAAATTATTATCAATAATATACAACTATTTACCATTTTATTATTTAATTTTTCACCTATATTTTGATATATATAATCCCAATTTAATTATGTCATCTAATTTTATTATTTTATTAATTTATTTATTTATTTCGACATCATTGCATTGTCAGGACCCATCCCTTGGGGCCTGTGCAGTGACAAACCCAATCATGCCTTCCATAGACCAGTGGTTAGCATCTAGCACCAGAATGGAATATCCAAAAGAGGGATTTAATTTCCATTAAACATACACACAAACAGAATAGGTACCAAAAAATCAAACCACATTATAAAACTGATCATAGAAAAAGTTTGTACAAAAAGTAAAATGGACTAGTATACAATCCCAACTGAAATGAAATTACAATAAAAAGTGAAAAACATGATCTAAATGTTGTCCAACAAGGATCCTACCTGAAGGTTAGTTACAAATCGTCATCTGTCATCATTGTCACTCACCGCGTCGAGAAATCACCTCCATGCATTGTCCTGCACTACCTCCTAAAGTCTCAGTAAAGCTTTCGGTCGTCTGCACAAGACACAACCAGGTGTGGGAAAATCCCATGTAGTTGTGAGTATAAAAATACCCATTAGGGACCCCGAGACCCCATAATGGTCTTTAATAATTCTACAAATTAAAAAACCACAAATCATGTTCTCAATCATAATGAATAATGTAAAAGACTTCTCACAGCATGTATACAACCTAGATAAATGGAATAATGTTGATTAGTATTAAGATAGATTGTTTTATTTTGTTTTGTAGCTTAGCAACTGATTCATGAATGGTTTCTCTTCTATCACTCCACAATGTGTCACACTTATTATGATCCTAGACGTGTTTCACTTCAATTGGTCTATGTCAAGTCGTGCTACTATTAATTCAAAATGCGCCTCATTATTGCTGATCCAAAGAGGGTCACATTACTACAGATCCATGCAGGTTATCTCTCATTTCTATACATGAAGTGTCTCTCCATTGTTGATCCATGGGGGTTCACACTGCTATCGATCAACGAAGGGTCTCTCTCATTCCAATCCACGGTGGGTGTCTCTTTACATGAAATCCATCCACCAAATTCCTGCACATGGTGTGTGTGAGTTCCGAAGATTTTTATCCTCATATAATAGGTCATCCCTCAACTCCAATGAAGTCCCATAAATATGTAACATAAAGGATTGTCTTTTCGTTGGGGTTCCAACATAAAAGACATCGTGTCAATCGGATGTGTGATCTCTATGATAGAGCCAAAAAGGTAAATTGGGTCCAATTGGATTTGAGTCTGATACAACCCGTCCATACTCCAACTTTTGCTGATAATCATGTGGACTATCACAAATGGAACACCTTATCGCAATTATTCCCATGCCCCATATGACGCATCAATCAGATGTCCAATTTGTGAGTTATGTAAGATTTAGTGAAACTGGGCTAGTCAGGTCCTGGTCTTGTAGTGGTCTGTCCGATCTGGTTAGTCCAGAACTCCTAAAAAACAAGACCGCATGCGGTTTAGTTGTGATGGACATGACGCAATGTGTGTTGTTCTTCTAGATGGCAGTGCTAGCATAGAATCACCCTTTCTCTAGAAATGACCAGCACGAGCCGACTATTGCGCCTGGTAAGCAGCCCGAGAAGGAACCTCTGTTTTCTGTGTGGTGTGCCAGCGCCATACCATCCACCTTTTATGAATGTCCAACCATAACTCCTTCCATTTTGGATCCTGGAGGTGATAATTTTCCATACATCTGGCACGGGCTGACCACTGCTATCACCACACCGACGTCACCTTCCATGGACCATCAATGATACTCTGGTGGCCTGTTTTCAATCCCTTCTGCAAATCTGGGTCTCCAGGGTCGCTTCATTCACCACGAAGCCTGAGTAATTTCATTCCTTCCATTTTTCCTTATTTCCCACGAAGAACTCAAAAAAACAATGAGCGGAAGATGATCCAGGCTTCATTTGGATTGGATCACGCCCTCCATAATAGCGTTTTATCAAGGGGAAATTAACAATAATTATAAGATTATGAAAAACCCCAAATTCAAACAACTCAATAACCTCATACAATAAATAATGAATCTTGGGTCCACCCATTGGTCGGTTTATACATGTTCTACATATTATTCATGAATATGGACAATAATTCTTTAAAACACATAAATACCCTACATAGATTTGGTGGAGTCTATAGCAAATGAAAGGAGGAAATTTTGTGTTTCAAGATGTTTGTTGTTGTTCATTGATATCTGGTTTGTTTCCTCCAATGGTCATCAATTAATCACCATTCTTTATTAAAGGGAGATGTCTCCTTCATTTCATCAGATCATTCCCAGCAATTTCTAATTCATTTGCCCAAATATTTATTAAATAAAAAAGAAACAAGTTCCATGCGGTGTTAATTAATTTGGTTCATTAAAGAACTTTAATTAATGAACCAATTAAACACATGAGAATTGTCGTTGCACAAAAAAAAATTAACATGTCATTAAATGAAATATTTTAATGACTTTGTTACAATGTAGTTCCGCTAACCAATGCTTAATCGGTGGGAGAAAATAATTAAATAACATATAGTTAATTCATTATTTTTTTTCGAAAGTCTAAAAAATAATTTTTTATGTCAAAACATTTCTATTCAATGTTATGCTTCTCTTAGTATACTCTCTTTGATAATAATTCAATAGTTCCCTCATATTTTTAATCAATGAAATGTTTCAAAATATAGGAAACCTCTCTTGCACATTTATTGTACATACCTTAAAATAATTAAAATTCCATTTTGGGCTCTATGGGCCTCGTTGTTACATGCTGTCGAATTTCATCGTATAACATTAATACTCTATAATATAAACAAAAATTTATTTTTAATTTCAGCGGTGTTACATTCTCACCACCATAGATCTTAACATCCCTATAATCCATAGAAAATGATAAGAAAAAATGGGGGTTCTGAGCATGAATCTAATCCTCCATCTCCAATGTTCTCTCCATGAGGTTCTCGTGCTACCACTAAACACACACCAGAGGAATTAACCACCCTCGTAGGTCTATCTCTTATCAATACTTTATCATTACCATTAACTTCATGAACATCAACCCATAATCAATGTCCTTCTCTTCCCAGTCAGTGATGTGCGATGGATCATGGATGTATCTCCTCTACTATGACACATGGAAAACAATTTTCACCCGGTGCATCTGTGGAGGAAGATCTAGGTAGTAATCCACCTATCCTACACTGATGAAGACCATGAATGGTATGACTAACCAAAATGATAGATTTCTAACCCATCCAAATCATTGTAATTCTTGTTTTCGTGAGACCCTTAGGATGATATGGTGTCCCTAATTGAACTCCAAGGGTCTCCATATCCTATCAGCATAGCACATCTGCCTGATCTGGGAAGTCTTCATCCTCTCCTAGATTACCTGTACATTCTCTATGGTAGGTCGTAACTACTCTGGAACTATACGTGGTGGATCCTTTTGGGACTTTTCTGCAAAGAGGTGATTTACATGATCACGTATAGAAGGCCTCAAATGGCGCCATGCCACTAGTGGAGTGATAATTAATGTTGTATGCGAGCTCCACCTATGGAAGGTGGTCCCCATTAATACTGAAAAAATCATGGAAGAATGAGCAATGAATTTCGACATGTGTTTGTATGGTTCACTTCAACTAACCATCTGTCTAAAGGTGAATGACAGTTCTCAAGAATAAATATGTCCTTTATGGCTCCTGTAATCCCTTCCAAAACTGGTATTTAAAACCAGCATCACGATTTGAAATGATCATCGATGGTACCTTGTTCAGTCATAGAATATTTTGATCATAGAGTTGTCCCATGCCATCTACTGATACCTAGTCACCAATGGAAAAAAATGGGATGACTTGGTGGGTCGGTCGACGTCAACCATACAGTTTTGTGGCCCCTGAACATCCATGGTAACCCTTTCACAATGTCCATGGAGATACCATACAACATCTATTCTGTTACATATAGTTGTTATGCTATGTCTGCAAGAACATAATGACTAGTCTTCACTTTCTATCAAGTGAGGCATCATGAAATGAACTCTACAACATCATTCTTCATCCCCGGCCACAAATACTGATGTCAGATGTCCTGGTAAATCTTCACTACTCCAGGATGCAGTGAAAAAGGTGATGTATAGATTTCCCCCAAAATATCCTACAGAAACGTCACTGGTACCATGGTGGGTCCCTTAAAAAGAATTGAAGTGTTCATACCTATCAAAAATCCAGCATGATTGTTCACAGAGGATATATAAACACATCAGACCTCGCAGTCAACATCACTAATATGTGATTCTCGAAATCGCTGAAGGAGTGGGGGAGTGAAAATAATATAGTGGATTTATGCTACTCAATCTATATCCACGAAGGATATCTATAACATGGTTAACTACTCTATCACCCCACTCAGAAGTTGTAGAATGGAACTCCTTCTATGTTCAACTACCACTACACTTCTCTTTCCATGGGTGTCGACTATCGAAAAGTCATCGTCCAGGAGGAACTCCATCCATCGATTCTTCCTCAGGATAAATTCCTTCTGTTATAAGATATACCTGAGAAACATGTGATCGATGTATTCAATTAATCGTTCACCTATAAATTAGTCTGTCCACATATTCAATTAAAAAACCACTACTTCCAACTTCTGGTCATGGGTCATATAGTTCTTCTCTTGCTTCTTGATATGTCATGTGTCATTGGCAATCAACGCTCTCTCCTGCAGCAGGAAATACCTCAATTAGGTCCCTGATGCATTAGATTAGGGTACATATCCAATTCTCTCTTTTGGTAGCCTCAAGATATGGGCACTCATCAGTCTTCACCTCAGCTCCATGAAACCCTATTGGAACCTCTCCATCCATATGAAGTGATGTACCTTCTTTTTCAAAGCTAAAAAGGATGATTATACTATGGTTCATTTGGGAAAAAAATCTATAATAGTACATAGCCAACCCCAGGAAACTCCACACCTCGATCACACTTTTGGGTGGCTCCAAAGAATGTACTTCCTCTATATTCATTGAATCCACTACAACTCCAGCCTCTGAGATAACGTTTCCCAGAATGTGTTCCTTCCATATCCAGAACATTCACATTAAGAGGTTACCATATTTTTTGTGTTATGAATGTGTATCATGGAATTTCTTTGGATGTATGGCGTGCCACTCCATCGATGCCAAGAACACCATGATTTCGTTAATGAAGACCACCACGATGTGATCGATCTAAGGTTTGATGGTACTATTCATGAGTCTTAGGAATACTTATGTGGAATTGGACATGTAGAATGGAATCACTATGAACTCATAGTTGCCATACCGGCATCTGATGGTGGTTGTCAGTACGTCCTCATCCCACATAGGAAGCTGATGATAGTCTGATCTGAGTTCTATCTTCTGAAACCACTGAGCTCCATTCCCATAATTGATGAGATCATAAATCATCAGTAAAGGATAATTGTTCTTCTTGGTCACCTGTATCAAGAAATGATAGTCCTATAAAAGCCTCAAACTCCATATGACTTCTAGAAAAAAAATTACGTCTTCCCCTAGGGAAACAATATGACATACAAACCCCTTCTCCTATAAATCCTCCAACTGTACCCTCAACACACAAAGATACAAAAAAGACATCTGATATTATGGTGTAGATATTAGTGTTGTCCCATGTTATAGGTCGATGTATAATTATAACTCTCTATGAGGTGGTAGTCCTAGAACATTCTTTGGAATGAGTTCCTCATACAGGTCCACCACTACATGATATCTAAGACTCCCCACATCAACTGCACTAAGGGATAGTCTATACAATTAATAAGTCATTGGATTATCCCTACTATATGAAATTAAATCATGTGATGCAATGGTTCCCATATTTCCTATGAAGGAAAAACTAGTACTATCTTAACAGTGAAAAAAATTTGTGCCTAAAATAGTCAATCTAAGCACGAAATATGGATAACTAGTCCATGCCCATGAAGACGTCGTAAGGCGTCGACACTGCTACCAAGATATTCTAGATGAGGCTCTCACCTACAAGAAAAATCTCACACTACTGGAAGTAGTGTGTAATCGTCGAATACTCTCCAGGGTATTTGTAACACCCCTAGATTTTATGAAAAATATTCTTTTTAATTTCACTAATGTCTTGTGTCGTACACCAAAAGGAGCTTGCAAAACACGCATCCTTGATTTTCCTTTCATTACACGCAATCGCGACCTTCCTCGATAGCGTGTGTAGTACGCAATAATGAGTTTCACTAAACAACAATATGCTATTAAAATATTATTTAAATTATCCGTTATGAATAGTAATAACCACTTTTTGAAATTTTGTAATTTTATTTTTCAAAATGGAATTCATTTTTGGATTCGTAATATCGAAATTAGCTTAGGGTGAAATTTTGGTGATTTTCGGATAACTTTCATATTTTGATGAATAGTGAAAATTACTAAATATTAATTAAAAACAACTTTTTCAATCGAAATAATTAATAGTGATAAATTATTAATTATAGTGGTTTTAAAGTATATTTAGAATATATTTTTACAATTTAATACAATGTTGGTCATTGGATGTAATTTTACATTTAAACCAGTTATAAACTAGTGTCAATCTTTTGATAGTTATTATCTCTTAAAAACACGCTATTTGTTTTGACGACGAGAATTAATTTTTAAATTAGTCAATGCAACTGATATGTTCTTAATTTGGTCAAATAGACATCATTTATGAGTTCATAATATCAAATATAGCTTAGGCCTAATTTTTGGTATTTTTCTAAAAACTTTCAATTTTCGATGAATAGTGAAACCACTAAGTGGTAGTTAAAAAAACTGAATTGTTCATAAAACATAATTTTACCGCTTCTGTGAGTGGAATTTTAAAAATCCGAGAGACACGGTTAATATCAAGGACTAAAATGTGGTTCAATGAGATGAAAATAATTTTTGGTGAATAGTAACTTTTTAGTTTTATTTACCACGGTTAAAAGTAAATAGGGTAATTAAGGGTAGAAAGGATATTATTATTACCCTAACACATGTCCTAATTCTATGGGACAAGTGGAATTCGACCAAAAACAAACTTAGGAATAAAATATGACCATTTAGGCCCACTTGTATTAGATTAGGACATTTATTATTAATTTATTTAAAGAAGGGTTAAAAGAGTTAAAATCAAAGTTTATTTACTAAAACATTTTTAATATGGGGTTATACATAAGATAAACTAGACTATAAATATTCATTAGAAAGATAAAAGGATTTCATACATAATGGTATTTTATTTGTAATTTTTAGACATTAAATAATTTAATTTATTTATGACACAATGATGATGCAATAATTATCTTATTAATGAAATATTGACATAATTGATGTTATAAACACAAAAATAAATGTAATTTGAGACTTTTTATGAATTTAACTATTTTTCTAGGTTACTATGATATATTAGTGTTGATTTAATCAACTTGGTTCGAACATATAATTTTGTTATGACTTTCACAAAAATCATATATCAAATAGTGTCATAATTAACACAAAATAGTTTTTAAATCAAATATTATATTATTAATTGTTATTTTACTCCTAAAAATCTAAGGTTCGGCCAAATGACTTAGATAAGGATATATATATTAATAATAAATAATTTGGGGTTCTTTTGGCATGTTATAGTAAGTGTATTAACCATATAGTGTAAGAAAACAAAAAGACACGGTAAAAGTTAATTTATTTAACTTAGTGTTAAATCTAATTGATAAGGTTAAAATAATAACCTAAACTTGTCTAAATCCTATTGGTTGATAGGATTTCGACCCATACCCACTTTAGCTTTGAAATAAGACCCTTTTTAACCATTATAAACCTATTTTAACTTTAATATAAAATAATATTTTGAGATATTCCTAAAGGGCCCCTCTCCTCCCTTATAAAAGGACACCTCCTCCCCCTTCTCCTCACACCAATTTGAGGACTCAAGCTCGGCCAACCCATGCCAAAATCCCTTCTCCACTTACCTAGAATAATCCTAGAGGTCCTGGTCTTCTTCAAAGACCAATCTTAGTTCCCAAAGTGCAGGATTCAAGGAGGCGTTTCAAAGAAGAGGTAATATCCATTAACGATCTTTTCAATTTCTTTCTTCTTCAACTTAATCTTATTTAGTTGTTTCATGACAAAGTAATAACATCAGTATTACTTACATACTGATATGTTATTATAAATATTAAACAACCCTAATTCACCTTCTATCCATCCTACGGAAAAATGAAATCACCGCGCGTGCGTACGTACGGAATACCGTCTCCACGCCGTGTTGTAATCTATTTTCCACCACCACCTTAATAGTATGGGTATAATGGTGTAATGAGTGACTATATATTATTATTATAAAGTGGTATTTATACTGAAATAGTATACATACACTTCAACACAATTCCACGACCATGGGAACGATATCATCGCTCGTGCGTACGTACGGACTACCGTCTCCATGATGCGATGAGATTCATTCTCAATGATTACCCATTCATGAATGATTATAAATTATATATAATAAGTACTAATGAAATATATTACATAATAATGATACTGGATTTATGTAAATTTATATGTATGTCATCTACTTAATTCCATTCAATTCAATAAGGAAATGAAAACAACGTTCATGTGTACGTACGGACTACCGTCCCCATGAACGGTGTATTTCATTCCATTTATTGATATTATATATATATATATATATATATATATATTCTTAATATATATTATATAGAAATAATGTTTTGCATTCTGGATATAAGTAATCATGATCCAAGTAATCATATTAATAATTACAAGTTAAAAACACGAACGACAAATGAGACGATTTTACCCAAAACGCTACTTTAACATGAATTTACAAAAGAACAGGTAATATAAAGTCATAAGTGAACCATATATGATATCATAACAATGAATATGATTCTGTAATAAGTTAATGACATTATTTAAATCATTATAAAGGAGGTTCGGACACTTACGAAGCAAATCGAACCTAAGGTAAGGGAAATATCACAATCTCATTTTTATCTGAGATTGTTTGTACTTTGAAATTTACTGGGGTATATTTTATCATCCACATCCATGTTTACTCAATATGTAATGTTATTTACATCCACCTACAATTTTTTAAATCCAATTTTACCCTTCGGTGAGTTTTTAGTAAAAGATATGAAAGGAATCTTTTGTCGTTTTTCGTACGAGGTACATTTTGACTTTTTCGACAAAAGTACAAAGAATGTTTTTTTAACTTATACGGCACGAACGGATTTCTACTGTTTTATAAAGCCTTATTTTCATGAAGCTTCCTCTAAAATATTTCATGACTATTTTCAATAAAATATCTTTCTTTTAAAATTTCATGATGTCTTGTGAAAAGAAATTGATTTTGAAGAAGAAAGGATATTTTCCTCAAGAATTCAATTCAAGTGTTTTGTCAAAATTATTTTCCATCTAAGATAATAAAGGGTTCTGTTTCTATCCATATTTTTACATTGATTTGACTATGTTGTGATGGAAATATGTTTATGAATTCCTTTATCTTATATGAATGGTTTTATGATGTCATGTTTTTTATGAATCCCATTTTTATTACATGGGTTATGCAATGATGTATGATTTATGATTTTGTGGCACACATAAGAATTGTATCATTATGAGATGGGTGGGACCAATATCTCCCTCCAATGAATTGGGTAAATATTTTATATCTCATGAGATAGACATGGATGGAATGGTAGGTTATACCGGTTCAGTGAAACATGACTGAAACGAGGGTTACTCGATTCAGAAAGGGACTTTGTCCACTAAGATAGTCTTGGAAATGAGTCTTGACTAACAAGAAATGATTCTATATGATTATGTGTGAATGACACAAAGTTTCATGTTTTAAGTTATTATTATTGTGATTACATTTCACTGCCATGATTTATCCCATGTTATGAAATTATGCTCTCTTTTGCAGGTTAAGATTTCCAAAATGTTATGTTCTTATGAATATGATGTGATTGATATTTCTTTTTTTTACCCTTACTGAGCATTTGAGCTCACCCTTTTATGTTTTCTTTTCCCCAGTATATAAAGAAAGGTTTTAGGTAAAAAAAAGGAAGATCTTTATGGGAGATTTTGAAGATCATTCACCATTATTAGAAGATTATATTTCGAGTTTCCAAAGACACTAAACTATTACGGTCCTTGTGTGTCTGTTTTTGTAATGTACTAAGTATTCCGCAAAATTAATGTAATGTACATGTACGTCAGGCTCCGGGTCTCTACAGTTGATATCAGAGGAAAGGTTTAGTCAACCTTTGGAAACTAGGACGCGAAAACGTTAGTGAGATCCCTAGATATATTTATAAGGAATGTCTAGGTATGTCCCTAAGGTTAAGTATACGTATAGGTTATAGTACTAGAACTATTATAAAGATCATAGAATTAAACCTAAGATGTTAGATATTGAAGGTACTCCCCCTTTATTAGGTTGTTTTCCCTAGCATGATTTTTGCCTCTCACACTATTCTTTTTGGGTTTTAGACGATGGCTGGAACCCGAAAGAACCACGTTGATCAATGTAATGGACAATGCAATGATTGTCCTCCTGAACAAACAAATGTTATGGGAGATGGGGTGAAAAATCTTATTGCTATACTTACACAAGCTATGAATCATTCTGGACTTCCAAATGAGCAGAGAAGGGAACAAAATTCTATTGAGTCCTTCATGAGGCAACGTCCACCTTCTTTCAGTGGGACTTCCAATCCACTTGTTGCTGAACAATGGATCAGTACCACTGAAAATATATTTTTTGTTCTTCAATGTTCTGAACATGATAAAGTCATCTTAGCAGTATATCATTTGGAAGGTGAAGCTGATCAATGGTGGAATCTTATCAAGAATACGAGGCTAAGAGATGAAATTGAGTCCATGGAATGGGACGAGTTCAAGAACTTGTTTTTCAGTAAGTACATCCCTCGTTTTCTTCGATCAAAGATGGAGAAGTAGTTTCTTGAACTAAAGCAAAAGGATGATGAATCTGTTGGTATATACGAAGCAAATTTTTCAAGACTTGCAAGGTATGCATCTGGAATTATCATCCAACCTGAAAGTACAGTTGATCGATTTTTCACTGGCTTAAAACCGAGTCTTCGAAGGGCATTAGCTATAAGAGACTTTAGTAGCTATGAAGAAATTGTGCGTTGTGCTATCAAGGTAGAAATGGAAGTTGGTGTTACATATCCATCTCATGGTTTTGACAAGAAACGAAAGATGGAGTTCAGAGAGAAATCTCAGAATAATGGTGAAAAGAAGATGAATGTTTCCTTATGCACAAAGTGTGGAAATAAGCATGGTGGAGACTGTCTTAAAGGGACTAGAAAATGTTTTAAGTGTGGAAAAGAAGGTCATCGAGCAGCTGAGTGTCGAAGTAATGGAAAAAGGGTTTCTAATGATGTGAATAAAGCAAACACTGCAGAGAACGCACCACTAACACTTCAATGATTCAAGTGCAAGGAAATGGGGCATTATGCTAATAAATGCCCTAATACAAGGGTTAGTGATGATCAACATGAGCAACCGCTTAAGGCAAAGGATAAAGGGAAGTCACATGCGATCACTATTGGCGATGTTGAATATGACAACGATGTGGTGGAATGATTAAGTGTTTATGTAATGGGATTCCAAAATAATGTTGTATCATGGAGTATTGGAATATTTATGTATTGGTCTAATGTGGTATTCAAAGTGATTGAGATATTTTTGGAAATACGACGATATGCGCGTAATGAAGGGAAAATGAGAAAATGAAATGTTTAACTGTATTCATGAGCTCGTAATTGATATAAGGACTAAGTGATATCATGGTTTGATTATAAAGAATTTTGAGGATTTTGGTATGTGGAAAGTGTTAACGTTTAACTGCATTCATGTTTTCACTAAGGTTCAATGGGTATTCAAGAGAATACATGATTAAGGACTTTGAATGTTTAGAATGTGACCAACAAGACATATCTTATGATATATGGGGATCAACGATGGTATTAAATCACTTGTAATTTTTTTCACTATATTATGAGAGTGGACTGCAGTATTATGGGTAAGCATAAAGATTGGAATGGATTATATTGGACATAAGTTAGTATTGTATAATTATAGAAGTTTTTTTTCTCGATATTATTGATGGGATGTTATAGTAATATAGTTTTAGAAAAAGGACAACCTGCAGGACGGGCGACAGCCCATCGCGTCGGACAAGGCTGTGGGAATCGAACCCACACCCGAAATGCGACTGGCCTTTATCGCCTACCACTGGCCTACAGGAAGTCCCTGTTTAGTAGAAACTAGTTTTATTTTATTAAGCAGTATGATATATGAAGTATAAGTTCATTTTTGGAACCATATACGATTAATCTAACCATAAGATGAACTTATAACTTTTCAAACCTTTTGTTTGAGACAGATGGAATGACCCATCATTCTATTACATGATCTGCTAACACATCACGAATGACAAATTCAACTTAATTTCTTTAATAGATGAAGTAGAAATTGTCCAATGAACGGCCAATGGTGAGACTATACCGAAATCACGAAATTATTTCTTCTAATTCCAATTTCATCAACTTTAGGGAAATGATATTGAAAACCAAAAATGTCATCCTAGTGCTCTTATATCTGATTAATCAGATGGTACCTTAGATCGTCACAAATTTATGGATTTGTGATTGTTGGCTTTTCCATAGACATGTTCTCTACCACTCTCCATCAGAACATGATGGTTAGATTTTTCTTCCATATCCATATTTTCACCTATGTGGAAACCCAGTGATTAGTTTATTTGGGTAATCGTTACATTTCATACATCAGTTTTTAAAGCCATGTTTTGGTATTCCTTTTTACAATGTGGGTTTCTATCAAAGAAAATTTTTAATAGTAAACCATTTATAACCTCGACGAATTTTGAGGGCGAAATTCATTTTAAGGGGGGTAGAATGTAACACCCCGAGATTTTATGAAAAATATTCCTTTTAATTTCACTAATGTCTTGTGTCGTACACCAAAAGGAGCTTGCACAACACACATCCTTGATTTTCCTTTCATTACACGCAATCGCGACCTTCCTCGATAGCGTGTGTAGTACGCAATAACGAGTTTCACTAAACAACAATATGCTATTAAAATATTATTAACACTATCCGTTATGAATAGTAATAACCACTTTTTGAAATTTTGTAATTTTATTTTTCAAAATGGAATTCATTTTTGGATTAGTAATATCGAAATTAGCTTAGGGTGAAATTTTGGTGATTTTCGGATAACATTCATATTTTGATGAATAGTGAAAATTACTAAATTTTAATTAAAAACAACTTTTTCAATCGAAATAATTAATAGTGATATATTATTAATTTGAGTGGTCTTAAAGTATATTTAGAATATATTTTTACAATTTAATACAATGTTGGTCATTGGATGTAATTTCACATTTAAACCAGTTATAAACTAGTGTCAATCTTTTGATAGTTATTATCTCTTAAAAACCCGCTATTTGTTTTGACGACGAGAATTAATTTTTAAATTAGTCAATTCAATTGATATGTTTTGAATTTGGTAAAATAGACATCATTATTGAGTTCATAATATCAAATATAGCTTAGGCCTAATTTTTGGTATTTTTCTGAAAACTTTCAATTTTTGATGAATAGTGAAACCACTAAGTGGTAGTTAAAAAAACTGAATTGTTCATAAAACATAATTTTACCACTTCTGTGAGTGGAATTTTGAAAATCCGAGAGACACGGTTAATATCAAGGACTAAAATGTGGTTCAATGGGATGAAAATATTATTTGGTGAATAGTAACTTTTTAGTTTTATTTGCCACGGTTAAAAGTAAATAGGGTAATTAAGGGTAGAAACGATATTATTATTACCCTAACACATCTCCTAATTCTATTGGACAAGTGTAATTCGACCAAAAACAAACTTAGGAATAAAATATTACCATTTAGGCCCACTTGGAGTAGATTAGGACATTTATTATTATTTTATTTAAAGAAGGGTTAAAAGAGTTAAAATCAAAGTTTATTTACTAAAACATTTTTAATATGGGGTTATACATAAGATAAACTCGACTATAAATATTCATTAGAAAGATAAAAAGATTTCCTAAATAATGGTATTTTATTTGTAATTTTTAGACATTAAATAATTTAATATATTTATGACACAATGATGATGCAGTAATTATCTTATTAATGAAATATTGACATAATTGATGTTATAAACACAAAAATAAATGTAATTTGAGACTTTTTATGAATTGCACTAATTTTCTAGGTTACTATGATATATTAGTGTTGATTTAATCAACTTGTTTCGAACATATAAATCATTTATGACTTTCAAAAAAATCATATATCAAATAGTGTCAAAATTAACACAAAATAGTTTTAAATCAAATATTATATTATTAATTGTTATTGTACTCCTAAAAATATAAGGTTCGGCCAAATGACTTAGATATGGATATATATATTAATAATAAATAATTTTGGGTTCGTTTGGCATGTTATAGTAAGTGTATTAACCATATAGTGTAAGAAAACAAAAAGACACGGTAAAAGTTAAATTATTTAACTTAGTGTTAAATCTAATTGATAAGGTTAAAATAATAACCTAAACTTGTCTAAATATTATTGGTTGATAGGATTTCGACCCATCCCCAGTTTAGCTTCGAAATAAGACCCTTTGGAACCATTATAAACCGATTTTGACTTTAATATAAAATAATATTTTGAGATATTCCTAAAGTGCCCCTCTCCTCCCTTATAAAAGGACACCTCCTCCCCCTTCTCCTCACACCAATTTGAGCACTAAAGCTCGGCCAAACCCTGCCAAAATCCCTTCTCCACTTCCCTAGAAAAATCCTAGAGGTCCTGGTCTTCTTCAAAGACCAATCTTAGTTCCATAAGTGGAGGATTCAAGGAGGCGTTTCAAAGAAGAGGTAATATCCATTACCAATCTTTTCAATTTCTTTCTTCTTCAACTTCTTCTTATTTAGTTGTTTCATGACAAAGTAATAACATCAGTATTACTTACATAATGATATGTTATTATAAATATGAAACAACCCTAATTCACCTTCTATCCATCCTACGGAAAAATGAAATCACCTCGCGTGCGTACGTACAGAATACCGTCTCCACGCCGTGGTGTAATCTATTTTCCACCACAACCTTAATAGGATGGGTATAATGGTGTAATGAGTAACTATATATGATTATTATAAAGTGATATTTATACTGAAATAGTATACATACACTTTAACACAATTCCACGACCATGGGGACGATATCATCGCTCGTGCGTACGTACGGACTACCGTCTCCACGACACGATGAGATTCATTCTCAATGATTACCCATTCATGAATGATTATAAATTATATATAATAAGTACTAATGAAATATATTACATAATAATGATACTGGATTTATGTAAATTTATATGTATGTCATCTACTTAATTCCATTCACTTCAATAAGGAAACGAAAACAGCGTTCAAGCGTACGTACGGACTACCGTCTCCATGAACGGTGTATTTGATTCCATTTATCGATATTATATATATATATATATTATGAATATATATTATATATAAATCCTGTTTTACATTCTGGATATAAGTAATCATGATCCAAGTAATCATATTAATAATTACAAGTTAAAAACACGAACGACAAATGAGACGCTTTTACCCAAAACGCTACTTTAACATGAATTTACAAAATAACAGGTAATATAAATTCATAAGTGAACCATATATGATATCATAACAATGAATATGATTCTGTAATAAGTTAATGACATTATTTAAATCATTATACAGGAGGTTAGGACACTTACGAAGCAAATCAGACCTAAGATAAGGGAAATATCACAATCTCATTTTTATCCGAGATTGTTTGTACTATGAAATTTACTGGGGTATATTTTATCATCCACATAAATGTTTCCTCAATATGTAATGTTATTTAAATCCACCTACAATTGTTTAAATCCAATTTTACCCTTCGGTGAGTTGTTATTAAAAGATATGAAAGGAATCTTTTGTCATTTTTCGTACGAGGTACATTTTGACTTTTTCGACAAAAGTACAAATAATGTTTTTTTTAACATATACGGAACAAACGGATTTCTACTATTTTATAAAGCCTTATTTTCATGAAGCTTCCTCTAAAATATTTCATGACTATTTTCAATAAAATCACTTTGTTTTAAAATTGCATGATGTCTTGTGAAAAGAAATTTATTTTGAAGAAGAAAGGATATTTTCCTCAAGAATTCAATTCAAGTGTTTTATCAAAATTATTTTCCATCTAAGATAATAAAGGGTTTTGTTTCTATCCATATTTTTACATTGATTTGACTATGTTGTGATGGAAATATGTTTATGAATTCCTTTATCTTATATGAATGGTTTTATGATGTCATGTTGTTTAAGAATACCATTTTTATTACATGGGTTATGCAATGATGTATGATTTATGATTTTGTGGCACACATAAGAATTGTATCATTATGAGATGGGTGGGACCTATATATCCCTCCAATGCATTTGGTAAAGATTTTATATCTCATGAGATAGACATGGCTGGAATGGTAGGTTATACCGGTTCAGTGAAACATGACTAAAACGAGGGTTACTCGATTCAGAAAGGGACTTTGTCCACTAAGATAGTATTGGCAATGAGTCTTGACTAACAAGAAATAATTCTCTATGATTATGTGTGAATGCCACAAAGTTTCATGTTTTAAGTTATGATTATTGTGATTACATTTCACTGCCATGATTTATCCCATGTTATGAAATTATGCTCTCTTTTGCAGGTTAAGATTTCCAAAATGTTATGTTCTTATGAATATGATGTGATTGATATTTCTTTTGTTTACCCTTACTGAGCATTTGAGCTCACCCTTTTATGTTTTCTTTTCCCCAGGATATAAAGAAAGGTTTTAGGTAAAAAAAGGAAGATCTTTATGGGATATTTTGAAGATCTTTCACCATGATTAGAAGATTATATTCCGAGTTTCCAAAGACACTATACTATTACGGTCCTTGTGTGTGTGTTTTTGTAATGTACTAAGTATTCCGCAAAATTAATGTAATGTACATGTACGTCAGGCTCCGGGTCTCTACAGTATTCTTTAATAATAACGTTTTATCCAATGACTCCACCCGAATCTCTGAGCTATAAACAAGAGCTATGGAAATGAAAGTGTGATTGGAACCACGATCAATAAGTGTTGCATCTAAGGTTGTGTAGAAATAGATCATACGGAAAATAATATCTAGATATTTGTGGTTATAGGCCTCTGCCACTTAAAGCTAAGCTCACACCTATCCACCTTCATCATGTGGTTGTGGTGGAATGAATGGGTGTGGTGGTGGTGGTCCCTAAAACTATTTCCCACCATCTGCTGCACGACCTTCCCTTCTTCCATGTCTGCTACCAATAGAAAAACCTCACTCAGACCTATACCACTTCCTCATAGGTCCTTCGACTATCTTCTGATCATCAGTATAGTGTTCCGGGCCATCACTAGGAATATGGCCCTCCCCGCCTCACTATGAACACAATTTTCTCTTCTGCTGACATCCTCTACCTTGTGAGCTATGAAACACTGACCCTATATCGTGGGGTCATCCTCCGGATGGTCTGTCCCTCTTGGGCCTTTTTGTCATCTTATGGCTACCTTCTACAAATGAATTGACTGTCTATCATTTGGTGGAGGCTCTCACCATCAGTGCCTGCTCTTCTAGGAATCTCTCCACCAATAGTTCTCACTCTTGCACTCCATCCAGCATCGAGATGTTGAGTTATATAATCAATGCACTAATCTCCTATATAAGTCTCTAATCAAAGGTCTGTGTAAAGAATAATGGGTCTCTTACCATATTAGTGAAGTAGAGAGATTGGTCATTGATTCTATCCGAGTACTGGGACACTGTCATCCTACCCTACTGTAATTGCAGTAGCTCTTGAATACGCACTGAGTGTAATGTCATTGGTATAAACTCCACCCTAATGAGGCTCTCAAAGTCCAACCAGAAGATCATCGTCTCCTCGTGTTTTTGGAGCATCAGGATCCACTATCTCCATTTTGATCCCTCAAAGAGACTATCAGTTAGGATCAACATTTGGTCTGTTAGTGTCTCGACAAAGTAGAAAACTCATGCCACAACTTTCAGCCAGTCCTCTGCTGCATGCGAATCAATATCACATCGAAACAATAGAGACCTCCATCTCTTCAACATGTGATAAATGATCAGTCAGCGTGAATGGTACATTGCAGAAACTATGGGAATCTTCTAACCTACGAGTGGTGGTGCTATTGGTATACAACCCGAATGTTCTATCTATATAAGAGGTACCTCCACTGATGCATCATATCTTTGTGAGTCGTCATCATGATCTCTCACTTGTATCCTAGTTGGATGTCTACATGGAGGCATTCTATAATGAAACAGATACACCATGATCAATAATTTATACCTCATCAGTTGACCCAACAGTGATCAAATAGAAAAAACATTTTCAAAACCCACACAATCAGTGTTTTTTTTTGTATCGAGATAGAAATCATAACATAGGGTCATGGTGTATAGATATATCAGTTGCCACCCCAAAACCATATTCCCTGAACTATAATCCAAAATCAAGTCACTTAACACAATTTTTCCATTGAAAACATAGACTATTAGTTCTTCTGGTAGAACCAACTGCCTTCGATACCACATGGTCATGACCTATCTCTCGAGCCTCGTAACGTGACTACCCCATGTTTGCATTCCATAAAGCTGGGGTTGGTGACTCTTAACTTAAAGGAATATCCCAATAAGAGGAGAAATTGAATTTAATCCTATACACAAATACAATAGGTACACAACAAAATTAAAATCAAAGTAGAACTATAGATATAAAAAGTGTAAACTGAAAGTAAAAAGGTCTAGTATAAAAAGAAAATTGAAACAAAAATACAGAAAAAAGGTAAAACGTGCTATGATGGTTGTCCACTAATGATCCTACCTGAGGGAAGGTACATATCATCATATGTCATCAATATAGCTCACCACATCAATCAACCACCTCCATGCACCATCTAGCCCTAACTCGCTATGTCTCAGTCAAGTTGTTTTCCATTCGGACAAGAAAAAACAAGGGGCGGGAAAATCCCATGGTAAGGTGAGTATAACAATATCCAATAGGTACCCCAAGACCCCTCGAAGGTCTCATATAATTTACCAATGGAAAAAACATTGAGCATGATCTCTATCACAACACATAATGTAAAATATAGCTCCCACTAGGTAAAAAATGAAGACAACATAAATAAATATGACTAGTATTATGCTATATCAAATAATTATATTGGGTACCTCTAAATTTGATCTCAGAATGGCTTCTATACTATTGATCCACAATTATTCACTTTGCACATGATCCTTGATGAGTCGCTCTACAGTCGGTTCACGTCGGGTCATGCTACTGCTGATCCACAAAATTCCACAATATTGCTGATCGACAGAGGGTGTCACTACTGCTAATCCATGGAGGGTCTCCCTCATTCTTATCCATGACGGGTCATTCCATTCCCAATCCACCAAGGGTCACACTACTGCCAATCAACAGAGGGCCTCTCTTCACATCATATCCAACAACTGGATTCCCACACTTGGTGCACATGAGTTCTGAAGATTCTACTTCTCAAACAATTGGTCAACATTCAACCACCATGAAGATCCATAAATAAGTAACTCAAGGGACCACCTTTTCACAAGGGTTCCAATGTGACATAAAACGTGTTAATCGGACACCTGTTATATAATATATATATATATATGAAAATGTAAAGAGGGCCCAATTGTATTCGAGTCTTGTCCAACCCGGCCATACTCTGCCATCTACCAAAACACATGTGGAGTATCTCAATAGGAACACCTTGTCTTAATGGTATTAATTTAATAGTTGGAATGACAATCAAATTCTTGGTTTGCGAGTTACAATAGAAATAATGAAATGAGGTCGGTCAGGTCCGGTCCAGATCATGGGTCTGGCCTGGTTAGTGGGTCCAGCCCTCCTGGAACACCCAGCTTGCATTCGATGTAGTTATACAGGACTGGATATAAAAGATCATGTTCTCCAAACTAGCAGTGTAAGTGGGGGCATTTCCCTTCTTCCCATAACATCCAGTACCAGCCGACCATTTTTTCAGCTAAGCGGCCCAAGTGGGCCACTCCGTATTTCACATGGAGCGTCGATGCGACACCTTCCACTTTACACATTCGTCTGTCCCCATCTCCTACATCCATAATTCCTACGGGCACCACATATCCATGTGGTTGAAACTAGATAGCCATCACTGGTGATCACCAACATTGATTCAGCGGTAGTGTCGCCTAGGCTACACCTTCCACAGGACACCACAGTTACTCCAGTGTTATATTTACCTTCCCATCAATGGATACGAGTATCCTTGGTTGCTGCCTTCAATGAAAATCCCACAAAATCTCTTTTTTTCCACTTAGTTTGGTTTCCCAAGAAGAATTAACAATTACAATGAGAGGTAGAGGGTCCCTTCCTTCTACAGATTGGTCTAAACCCTATACCTTGGGAATTTATCAAGGGGGAAATTAACAATTATCATAAGATTAAGAAATCCACCAATGTGAAACCCCGCAGTAACCCACCACAATAAAGAATGAATCATATGTCATCTTGTAGGTGGGTTGATCCACATTCTCCATATAATTATTAATGGAGATGAGGAACAATTTAAACACATATATCTTCTTCATGGATTTTCCAGAATCCTCTATAGAGGAAGGGACGAAATTCCATGTTATAATTCATTCATCGTTTTTAGTCGATTTCTAGTTTGAGTCCTCCAACTTTCATCGATCAATCACCATTATTCATTGGATAAATATGTATCTAACATTTCATGGTATAGTTCACATCAATTAACCATACAATTTCAAATAGATTGATTAAATAAAAATAAAGAAGCTCCCCATTTGGTTAATTGATGTTCTTTATTAATGAACATTAATTAATGGACCAATTAAACACAGGAGGATTGTGGTTACACAAACAATGTAACTAGTTATTAATGGACTATCATTTAATGATTGTCATTACACTGTGGTTCCTCCAGCCAATACATAACTGGTGGAAGCATAGAATAAAATGATTTACAGTTATTTTATTATTATTTTTTCTGAATGTCAAAAAATTAACCCTTTTTTCTGACCATTGATGGTCAAAGTTAATCTCTACAAATGAGAATCTTGTTGCTTTGAATTCAACGATGCCATCATGTTTTTAATCTGAGCAATAATAAATTTATTGGAAATCATTCTCCGAAATTTACTAAATGCACCTTAAAAAAGATCAATATTATTTTTCAGGTTTTCTGTGTCTTGGTATGACGTGCCCTCGAATTTCATATTTTCGTAATAATTCCATATAATTTAAAAAATAAAGAATTTTTGTGTCTTTAAATATATATTATCATAACCCATCTCTATTAATTATTAAAATATTTTTTAAACAATTCCAAAATCCTAGTTAAATACAACATAATTCACATCACCCACTTTAAATTAATATATCAATAACCGCACTAACTAGTTCTAATAGCCGTTAGGTAAATTGAATCACTTCCAAAAAAATCATCCAATAAATTTAACATTAACCGTATAAAATATTTTATTAACAAAATATGTTCCATTCTTATACAGGAACATCAATATCAATAAATTCTATTACTACTTTAAACATAAAAGGAAAAACCCAACACCATTGTATAGAAAATCTACGATTTCTACACACTGTTCACCTTATAATGAATTATGTGCGTATGAAGATACAAAATTTATATTATATATTTTATCAGTTTCATTATTTTTAATTATTTAAATTATAATAAATAATACTTTTATGATAAATAATATCACAAATTATAAAAATGATCTATAGATATAGTCTTATGAAATATAGATATCAATAATTGAAGATAAATAATATTGAAACCATATAACTCAAAAGTCATTCGCAAATCAAATTTTCAATTATAATAAAATATTTTATTATATTAATTTAATTATTCTCAAAGATCTAAAAAAATAAAAATTAATAATGATAATTGTAAATAACACTGAATTTTAATCCTCAACCTTGAAAAGGCATAAATGATCAATGTACTAAAATGGGATGTCAAATATTATGACACCATTAAGGTTCCAAAGAGTAACCCAAAAAAATTATATCATGTCATAATACATAAGGAACTCGATACACAAAAAAATAAGCATCCACATCCCATATAACAGTGTTTTATGAAAAAATAACAGACCATGAATTAATAAGTTAGGGAGTGGACTGAAGGCATTCAAGAAACCAATCGAAACTAAATAAGTGATCGTTCACCAATAGGAGGTGTTTTATAATATTCCACAACTATTTAATAATATCCAAATAGTTTTATAAAGATATCAAGGGTTTATGAGAAATCAAAAAAATATCTAGTGAAAGAGGATTGTTGAATATTTATTTAAATTAATAGAACCACACCATAGCAGGGTGAATCCATCACCATTGTGTAGTTACTTTTTTAAAATGGAACCCAATGAAAAATGTATTAAAAATTTATAACCCCATTGAATATCACCCTAACCATAATTATATAATATAAATTCGACCATAATAATGATATAAATAAATAAACTATGTAAGAAACATATATCCTCCAAAAATTGATACATGAATTACCACATCATTACGACTAATACCCTCACAATTTTCACCTTATACCCTTGACACCACCATTGTATAGATTTTACATGGATAATTGTGATCTTTCAAATTATAAATTCATATTTCGTTCTTCTCCATGGATGAAAAGGATTCCATAAAAACTCACACATACTAAAATGGTCAATTATATATATATATATTATAAATATTATAAAATAATATAGTGTTAAAAAAATTTCCTTAACTTATTTATGAAATCCTAGAAAAAAGTCCAACAAATTCTTTAAAAAGTATAACTACAAAATCCTTCATGTTATATTCAATTTTATCACAAACATTTGGGATCCTAAATCATATTTTTCTAATTCTTATCCATCCAAAAAACTCTATGATTTAATCTAAAATCCCTAAAATTCAGTTAAACAATTCATATGAAAAGTAAAAATATACTCTTATTTGAAATCCATGAATCTAATAACAACTTATTTTGACCTCTCAAAATAATAACAACGATTTTTTTAGGAAATCTAACCATAAATGATGCTGAAATTGTCATATATAAAATTTAGACTAACTGTGAACTATATTTAAGTGGCTTTATAATAATCCATGATAATATTTTAAGGTTTTCTACAATTTTAGTCATTGAGGAGAGTTATAAACCATATAGGTTAGATTTATAAACCCAATGGAATAAATGATTCCATAATTTCATTATGTAATCATATGATATAAGTGTAAATATAAAATTTAATATCAATAATGATACATTGAAGATATGAAGATTCCAATAATGGTGTATATAATGTCATGATTCTTGAAGCTTAAAGTGGATTAAAGGGTTATAGAAGCTTCCCTAATCTATGTGAAAAAATAGACATTCTTATTTTACCATGTTACTAAATCTATACATCTAAATAGAAAATTTAGATAATTTAAATGAAATAAATCCTTTGATAAAATATTAGTTTCAAACTCCTATAAGATTATCGTGATTTAAATTCCCCATATTTTTCATTTTTATATTTTCATTGTTCTTATTATATCCTATTATCATGTTTATAATGTTATTTTCATTGTGGTATAGTCCTATGTAATTGATTTTAAGTAAATTATTAATGTCCTTTTTTGTAATATTTTTCATTATAATATATACTTTATTCTGGTTTCTTTATTTTTTTCAACTTATTATTTATTTTATATGAAAAAATGTCATTAAGTATTTTTAATTTATTAAATTACTAAATTTAATTATGTTTTTAATTAATTTATGATTCATTTTTGTTTTACCTTCTATTATCATAAAAAATACATTATTCTAATGTGGTTATGAAAAATTGGTTTGTTATTTTTGACATATATAATTGGATGGAACTTCTATAAATTGTTATTTGGAGGGGATATATTCATGAATGTTCTTGTGATTAGCAGTTAAATTATACCTGTATAAATAATATGATATAATGGTATTTCTCAATCATTTTTATATTATTTGGATACATTAAAATTGAGATAATGGATGGTTTTTTACTATCATGTGGTATCGATAGATAAAGTGTTAGACATTAAGAATATAAGAAGAAAAGAATGACAACTCATTACAATATACGATAACAATAAGAAAACATTATTCATACTTACACAAAATTGTTAATGACTTAATTTTGATTTCCAAAATCATAATAAAAAAAACAAAATTTTAATTTTTTTATTATAAGTAAAAAAACTAATAAAAATAAATTTATAATTGATTATCATACGACCTTTGGAGACAATGATTTATACAAATTTTTAATAAATTTATATGGAAAATTTTGTATATATTATATTAATAGGACCCTAAGAATATTTAATAAAAATTTAGTAATGATTTTAGCGGGGTTGTTCCTCTAACTTATTATCATTACTAATTTTATAAATAATTTTTATTTATTTAATTTCATCATGCAATACTTTTCATTTTTTCCGAAAATATATTATAGATCCTAAAATAGAATATGAGATTTTTATTGTATGAAATTAACAGTTTTTATAAGAAATATTATATGGGGGAAATATTACAAATCAATACAATAACCAAGATTCATTTCAACAGATGTAGAAAATTATCCCTAACAATAAAATATTATTTGATGAAACAACAAAAAAAACATGTAAGGAATCGTTACAAATGGGAAGAACACCAATTTTACTGATATAATAAATAATTCACATGAAAAAATTAATAATTTTGAATGAATATTTAATATATTTTCATAATGAATTAAGTAATATTTTTTAAGGAGAACACAACACATGTGTCTTTTGTCCTAGAATATCTTATTAGGAAACTCTTAAAGTAAACGTAGGTGCAGGTCTAAAATAATAGATATTGATCATTGAAATAGAGTAGTTAGGGGATAGAATACGGAAATATAATTCATTACCTAATATTACAACACACTTCATATGTATTTATCATGATTCAGAAAAAATAATTGATAAAATATTAATGTAATTTTAAAACAACATTGAATCATTTTATAGGAATTTACTAATGTCATTTTATTATTAACACCATTTTATCTGGTTTGAAAAATAATTCCATTTATATAATTGCATCAATGAAAATTAATAATCTATATAATAAGTGGATAAATAAAAAAATATATAGATGAAACCCTGTTACGTACCACTATGGGTTATGAGTAGGTTGGTATAGAGAGTAAATTAATTGATGAAAAATATACATAAAAAATAATAGAATACTAGCCACTTCTTGAGAAATTCATAAAATTTGGAAGATTATATTTATTGTCAAGGTATAAAAGATAATGAAAATAAAAAATATCCATTATTAATAAATTCGATTTTTGTCTTAGAATGAGAGGAGGAAAAATTATACTGTAACAGAGGGTACTTCTAGAAAGAAATTTCTATGAATAGACATGGAATCATTAATGTGGAATGCTTTTTATAATTGAAAATATTCCACCCTTATGGTTATGGATGTAAATTGTGACTTTATATTTCAAATACAAAAATATATATATAAAATATATATGGGTTTATGAAGGTTTATTATCCTTTAATTTATCATTATATTAGGATATTTTATATAAATATTACTCTTCTTAACCATAGTAGAAATCTTGATGAGTAGATATTTTTCCCGTATATCTAATAAAAAATTGTTCTGGTTGTATAGCTATAGAAAATAATTTTTATTTATTATTAGTTATATTTTAATTATGATCATAATCATAAAAATTATTTCATAGGGACATGTTACATATAATTTCGGTGATAATATTTTATTATTGGATATTATGTCTAATTTATTTTATGAAAAATATGTAAAAATATAAATCGTTAAAATCATATAATACCAATGTATTGTTTATTTTTATCGTAAACAATTATGTTCTAGTTTTATTTTATAATTTAATCGAAAAATGATTTTGATATTTTTTCTCATTACCAAAATTATTTTTTAAAACCTTAATGAGGATTTAATATTATATTGAAACTAAAGGAATTATATTTATGTAATTTTTTATCTATATCCTAAGAGGAATTTAAACCATGTAATAAATTTATATTATTTCCCATGATTGATTATCTTGAAACTATTGATGTTAACTAAAAACTTATATCGTTAATGCCAAAATACTAGGGAAATTGATATTGTGTATAATGTTTATTGTGTAATAAATTTTTAAACACATTTGATATTTCTCTCCGAAAATAGAATCTGGCAATTAACTATTATATTTTATCATATATATTCTATATAAAACCTACTAGGGTGAAAAATTATAAGCCACTTTCACCCACCATGGTCTTGAAAATTTTCCATGTTTCTAATTAAAAAAATAATCAGGACTGTGTTGTATCATGAATGAATCATTGATGATTGGTAGGTTTATGGGTATTATATTTTATAATATATGAAATTTCACAATAATTATCCATTACAATGTAAATACACATCCACTTATTTATAATATATATATATATATATATATATTATGTTTGATAAAAATATATAATATATATGGTGATATGAGGAACATAATTCACTATAATCCGAGATCTTTGAATGACTAGAACCAAAAGCGAAGGATTTGATGAATGGCTAATATTTATGTTTAATGAGAGGGGGAATAATGTAAGGATTAAAATATTAGTAACACATTATTAATAACAAGATCAAACACCCCCTAGAAACATATGAGTTTCCCAAAAACCATAAATCCCTTACCAATAAATCTATTATTTTAATGTCCTTATCATTAACATGGAATATTGGTTATCAATGTGTATATACAAGAAAATATCTCACCTATGGTTACCAAAATATATTATTGATAAAATAATAATTTCAAAATATTTTTATTTTTGATGGGGTACAAAATTCTGATAATGAAGAAAATATTGTGCATCAGTAGACAATAAATGGTAGAAAAGATCTTTTATAAATGGAAATTAATAATTTTGAATTCGTATTAATAAAAAATGATGATAATTACATAGAAAAATTAGAAGTAATATTTTCCAAACAATGATGGTGTAAGAAAAAATATCATTGGTATATCATTTTACATTGAATATATTGAGAAATTTCATAGGAATGAATATATTGTAGGGGTAGGGATGATATAAAACTTATTATTATTCTTTATGTGCAACATATTAATAAAAATATCATCATTTTGATAATTTGTGTTAATTTAATATATATATTATATATTTTTTATTATCTATTAATTGTTTTATAAAATTATGTGTTTAAAGATTTCAATTTTATTTTGGAAATATGTATCTAATATAAACTATGAAATGGATTTAATGGTGAAGTATATTTTAATATAAGAAACACCTAGTATTGAGATAGTAAAATTTATTAAGGCTATTGGTTTTAATTCATGATGGGATCAACTAATCAAACATGTTTAAAGGAATTATTTGGAATCACATTAAAAAAAGTTACATTGGTATGGACTTTGTATACCCATGACCATTGGAGTTTCTTCCAAGTAGCCTAAAACTGTTATTCACTATAAGATTGACATATCATGATTGTTATAAGAACTGAACGAGCTCTCCATTAAAACTTAGGGTAAATGTCAAGAGAATATGACTATAAACCACCATTTATAGAAAGTGGAATTTTATGTTATTTTTAATTGAGCAAATAGTTATCTTGGATAAATTATGGTTTAGATAACTATTATTATTTTTAATATTTATTATATTCTCGGTCATTGATGAGATATAGATTCCCCTTGGCCTTCCATTTTAAATATAAGACATGTGAGGAATACCAATAGAACCATTCTAACCATAAATACAAAAATAAAAAATAGAAATTTTACATAGATAAAAATATTGGGAATAAATCATTATGTTATTGAGGGGGTGTGGAATCCCATGGTCCCAAAATATTAACATAGAATAAAGGGGGTCCTAAAAATCCATCATCCATTTTGATAACACCTCAATAAGTTTTTTTACATGGAGTGAAATTTAATTCACAAGGTTGAGTTTAATCCTTATAAATAGAATATATATCTCATGGAATAAAAATTTTAGCACCCATCGACATTTCTCTGTATTAATATATCGTTGATTGTCATTTTCAATTTTCACTATGTTATTATAATATTATTAGTTTAAAAAACTATATCCTAATTTGGTACAAATATTTAAGGTTGATTTGGGTAATAATATAAATTTAATTTTCTCGATTTAAATATTTATAATTGTTTATTTATTATTATTTTAAACACACACACACTATATTTTTAGTGAAAATGATGAAAAGGGAATGAATGGATTATCATTTCATAATTTTTTAAAACTAATATATAAATATCTTCAACTAATCTTTTTAATTTTCTTTTCCAATTGTAATATACCTATAGTGGATCTATATTTTTATATTAGGACTATTACAAGATAATTAACTTGCATATGGGAATTTAACATCATTTATGGTCAATTTAATGAGTTGTTACCAAAAAAACATTCAGATAAATTTCAGATGAGTCCAAACTATTTAGAGGATTGTATTTTAAGAATATGATATCTTGAAATTATCAATTTAAATACGACACAGAAGAGAAAGAATATGGTGGAAGACTGATAGAGGGTATCTATTGAGAGAGAGTTAGAAATTTTGAATATAATAGGAAAACAATGGTAAAAATGAATTGAAAAAACTCCAAGAACTAGAACCCATAAATACTATGATTCATATATAGTACCATTTACTTTTATTTAAATGTTTTTAAAACTCCAACAATATATCCTCATTATTTATATGGGAAAAATATAAAAAAAGATAAATAATAAACTAATCAATTAGTTTTATCAAAAAATTTCTACAGATAGAACATTTTCTAAAGTAACTTATTATTCAATTATAAAATTATAAATATTATTTGACGGAATTAAGAAAATACTCATTCAATGGCCACACACCTGAAACAAAAATGTTGCCCTATTGAAATCGTTGTATGAATTTTTCAACACTTAGATGTCAATAATAAATTATGAATAGGTTATACCTACATTATCATTATTTAATCTATGTTAGGTCCCATAATAATTTCCATTGAAACCATTAAAAAACACAAGTTATATTTATTAGGTTTCTAATGTACATCCCTTAAATTATTTATACATATATTATATTTGTTACTAAAAATAAATGACGGATCGTTTAACCATATTTTATTAGAACCAAAAACATTGAAATCCATGTTGAATTCCCTATACATTTCAATCAATATGTAAATCTTGATTCATGATTTTAAAAAAAACTCATGGTAATCCATAAATATTTAATGTCACGTCAAAATAATGTTTATTCATGTGAAATAGATATGTTTTCACTCAAATTGATAATACAATTAAAAAATTAGGATTCCAAAGTTATCCAAGTCAAGTTTTAATGATGTTTCATATTAGGAAAAAAATATATTAATTGGAAATTATATATCCACTATATTATTTTATGTGGTTTTAAAAAATATTTTTGGATGATGATATCTACCTTACCCTACTAACAATTGAGGCACCACAAAATAAATTCAATTATATCTCATCAAATGAATGACTTCCAAATTTTCATCCTTATATCCAAATATATTTTCCCCAATATATTATATAACACTTACCTGATGTTTCAATACCCACAAAATAAATTTCCTTAGATCTTATGGAACGAATAACACCCTATAAAAATGTATCTGATACTCCCCAGAATTATAAAATCCCACATGTTTTTATAAATAAATGATAATATCACTCCACAAATCACATTTAAGGTCACTAAATGACACAATAATGGCATATTTCATAACAGTATAGATTAGTATATTATAAAAAATATATTCATCCTTCAACTATAAAATAAAAAGTATTTAATGAATCAAATTAATATTTTACCTTCCACATGTCACAAGATTCTAAAACTAGAAATTAGTTATATATTATACTCAAACTAAAAACCATTAAATTTTTCATTTTTCATTGAATAATATATCTCAAAATCGCAGTCATAGAAAAATTACAACCAGTGTTGTTTTCAGAATTAATTTCTATTGGGTAAATTATATATTAAAATATTATATAGTTTGTTTACAACAGAAAACAATCATTAAGAATTAAATTCATCATAAGATATAAATATAATTCAAATAAATATATATCCATTTCATACTAACAATAATTTAATTGATGGTCAAAATTTTCCTTGTCCTATAAACGAGAGTGGGAAGAACCTACCATAGTAAAAAACAAATTCTAAAATGAAACAAACCAAAATGAAAAAATATTGTATCCCCAAATTTATAAATCATTAAATATAAAAAATGTCTAGAATCTCTTTTAAATAGTTAATAGTTATCTATAAGTTCATTTTAAAAATATAAACAATCCTTTTATTCAATCCAATAAAATAGAAACCCATCATAAAATAACGTTGAAAAAATTATGATTATTGCCTACCAATAAAAGATTCTTTTGATCTGATCTTATGTATCATTTTAATCATTTGATAACATCAACTCCACAAGAAATACTTCAATTAATAATTAATAATTCAAAAAGACCGTACATAAAAAACGAAAAAATTAATTCTAGAACACGAATTTTGATATATTTTCATAAATTTAATTCTCTTTCACTATATATATATAACTTTTTTCAATGGTCTTGTATTCTATTATATGTATAACGAGATGAATAGATTGTAATAAAATAATAATACTATGTATATATCTTTGTATGGAAAAAACACATTGTTCATGAATCGAATGAACATTATTTGAATTTTATTCACCATAATTGGAATTAATATTAACCTATATTTCCCATAAGAAAACTAGAATTTTTATCTTCGACATATATTTTACTCAAAATCATAACTTTTGATACAAATATCTTGGCTTAATCCTGGATAATAATAGATATCCCATTAGATTACATAGAAATTCCTTAATAATTGTTAGTGGATAAATGTACTTTATCGTTATATAATATAATTAATTGAAATCCATAAAGAATAAAAAACTACAATAATTAAAATATTTAATTACTATAGGGAAATATATAATAAATAAATTAGTTATATGAAACTCACTATGAAAAAATGTTGAGAAACACCATCATAGAATAAATATCATTTGTTTCCTTAATAAATGGTTTTATACTAACTAACACTTCTATAAAACAATATTGAATCCATTCTCAAAGACTAATTGAGGTGGTAAGATTTCTAGATCCCTAAGGAATATATCAACATACACAAACAATATAGATAAAATATAATATAATTTTTCTACAATATAAATTTCTAGGTTTTATAAGTGGAATACATTATTCCAAGATAACACATAGAAATTAAATTGTTTCTACATCTTGTAAACAAAAGTCAATCATTAGTAGGTCTACTGTATGTAACTCTGCACACATAACAATCAATATAAACCTGAGATGATGTTTTCACAATAAATTTCATGAATGTAATCATATAGTTACATCCTTAATGGGATAATATATTAGATCACCCTATCACTTATTGTAAATAAGAAATACTTTCTGATAACCTCAATCATGATACGACTCCTCCCAGCTGATGGTGTTTGGATCAGTGGTCTCTCTAGTGATTTTTTAGAAATATCATGTTATTCCATGAGACATGAGTTAATAAAATAAAATAAAGCTATTTTATATATTAATATATAACCCATAGTATATTTTATGTAAACAATTCCTCTATTAAACTTCAGAAAAACTCACACATTAGCCTTTACTAGCACAACTACATATAATAATTGTTGACATAAACAGTCTATAAAATGACAACTGAATATTTTATGTCATCGTAATTAGTGAATATTGGATCAGTATAACTAGATAACTAGTGGAAATGATGAATGACCAGAACCACAATGGGATCTTTATCTTAAATTGGGCTCCCCCATTCGTAATTTACACTTTCCACAACTATTTGAAACTATATATTTTAGAGGTATATAAGGATGATTTTGAAATAATGTAAAATCCATTGATAAACTCAATTATTATATCTAGAGGACATCATTGGTTATATGTAACTCAGTCAATCGCGGGTTCCCACTAATACAAGAAAATAAAAATATATTCTTCTATGTTAAATCTCTAAAAGAAATTGAACATTGTGCATCCCAATCATTAAATTGTGAAGGATAATTATTAAAATATGATAAAGAAACTTGTAAAACATTGTATATTATTGTTCACATAATGGTATATTGAGATCAATCCTACAACATGTAGATCTCTACACACAAATAAAAATCACATATATCCAACAGAATAATCTCTTATCCATCACTATAAACTACATGATCTCGATATAGGTACTTATGTAAATGAATCCAATTTGGAACACTGTATTTGGTTATAAGTCTATGTCAATGTTACTTCACCATGACTACATTTTATATATCATTTAAATATAATATCCCAAAAATCATATTGAATAATAACAAAACGTTCATTTTATATAATCTAATCGGTTTATAATCAAGATATATTTTTCTTTTATCTAATGAATAAATGGTGTATTTTCTATTTGGAATAGTTTATGAAATAAATACTATATAAAAATCAATACATGTCATCCATTATATATTATAATACTTCAATTATGTGATTCATCTTAGAGTAAATGTTCTATTAATCATACATAATAATCTGATGCTATGTTCTATAGAATAATGGAATTATGAATTTTGATAATGTTTGAGTGATAAAATACATGTGTTCCCTTCATCTACCATTACTTCATCTATAAAATTTTAAAAAACTTGAGACAAAGGAACTATACTCATATTATTCTGTCTTGCAGCCTATACTACTCAAGTAATCACTATATCATCACCAATGACTCTATCTCACAATTATTGATGAATGTTAATTTCCACCCTCTATTCTAAAATATAATATACCTGATTCATTGACTTATAATACCAATGAATAAAACCCAAGAACAAATTTGGTATAAAAATTTCCTTATAGGTAAGTCATTTTCAATAACGTCCTACTCACACTCAATGTATATGAGGTATAATATAATAATTACTTATTCTTATTTATTTTCAATTTGAATCTCTTTTTATTATAATATTAAATATATAGACTATGCCTCAAAATTATATTTTATGTGTTATCCTTTTATATAATTATGTTTTCATCAACAAGTACTATCAACTTATATCCATCAATGAAGGTACCACTTGGAAATATTTATGTCGTTCATTTCCATTAAGAATATATCAATTTTGAAAAATGAACTGATGTACCATTATATAAAAATTTTATATCATACCGACACAGAATTCATAAATATCATTCCTAATTCTCCAAATTATTAATGGATACAAATCTAATATATTCCTAATAATTGGAAAATAAATTGTCTAGACGATATCTACTAGTCTATGGGCTCATAAATAATGTAGTGGTATCTATACACCACGGTAGAAGTTACCTAAATTAAAAATATATATTAATTACAATTATATATTTTAGTAACATATATAATGAAAATAATCATATAGCTAATGAGAAAATGAGAAAAATGACCAAAAATATACCATATATTCTACTCATATATTAATCATTATCTAGTCTCTATCAATCTTCTAATATCTCAATGTATCACTAATATATACATGATAATAAATGTTACCTCTTTTCAAAAAATTTCATATACACAAATATTGTGAGTAATAATAACTATAATTTTCATAACATAATATGTTCATACTCATGTCTGTAAATAAAATGTGAATGAAAGATATCATCATCTAAATAATGATATATTCATATCAACGTTGGGAATAATATATATATATATATAATTTATATATATCAACTTTCAAAAAAAGAATTTGTGTAATCATAATTTTAAAAAAAATATAATATTATTGGTCCCCATGGATTACGTCATAAACATGTTGAAAAGGAACCCTATACTGAAATTGTACCCATGAATCTTATGATAAGATTCATTTTCATAAAACGCTTGCCACATTATTAATAAAAATTATCCATCTAAAAATATTATAGAATTATAGATAAGTATTTTATATTTTCATAATTACTATAAGAATCATTTGTATTGAAATAAATATACCAATTTTCATTAAAATTTTATGAACAGTAAATAAAAATACACCCATTGAAGATGAATTCATCTATAAACCAATATGATAGTTGATTTGGTTTCATGGAAAACACAAAAATAATTATTTAGAGGCCTTTTATAAAATAACTGTTTTACTAAAAATGATAATATTTTTATTCAAAGTATATCCTAATTTCCCAAAAAAAATAACATGCTTTAAAAAAATCTAAAATACATAAAAAAAACAATTAATTTTTTCAAATCAATGGTAAATTAACTTTTAAAATCTATCACTCTAATAGAAGATCACATTACTTGATTACCATTATTTTAAATATTAAAAAATCTATATTAAAATAACCCCTCAACAAATTACATAATTCTAAATATATACATGTTAATTATTTTATACCATAGGGAAAAACATATTCGAATAGAAAAATTGTTAAAGCATTACATTTAAGAAAAACCTATCTTTATATGTAACCTAGGAAACTATATCAATAATTTCAGAAAACATTTTTAAATCTTAAAAATGTGTTCCTTAATGAAAGTTGAATCTTTTATATTTCACTAAGAGTTGTGACCTCTTTTTACCAATAAAATTTATCAAAATAACTTATTTTCCACAATATTATTTCATATACCATTAGTTCTCATGTAATATAAAATATAACATTAAATATATTAATATTCAATACTGTTAAAAGAGTTCTACATTTCATAATTCAATATAAAGTCAACTATCTCTTTGGTGTCAAATATCTAAAAAATATTCCATATAATTTTTATAACATTGTAGAGCCTAATTAATTAATCATTTATAGTATTAATAATAAAATAATTTATTTTTCTTCCAGTACTGCTTGTTCATTCAATCAAATGCTAATGGAAAATATTAATTTATAATATCAGTCGTGCTAAATTTCGAATGAGTGTTGATAAAAACATATCTATAAATTTAAATAATATAAGAAACAATTAGATTCTAACTAATATAGTAATTACAATCCAAAATATTTTCTATTCTAAAGGGGATGAAATTAAAATATATTTCTTTAAATATGTATTATCATATAAATGAAAAATGTGGTTTATATAAATTGATACAAATTTTGTAAGGCCATATTTTTTTCTCTACAACTGAAATAAAACATTTGATTATAGTGAAATTGAAAAAATAAATAAAATAAATAATATTGTAATTATAAAAAAAAATTATATAACTTAAAATAATAAAATTAGAAACAATGAAATGAAGATTTGTTAAGGTAAAAGGAGATATAAAAAAATTAAATTTTTAATGATGTAAAGAATAAGAAATATATATTACTATACTCATATAAAATAACATTACATATCTATGTTCATATTAATACATCTTATTCACTTATAACCAAAAGTGTAAGGATTATTGTAGGTCCAAATATGGATAGTTCAATAATATGTTGAAAGGCTTTTCTCCCATTTTTCCATTCTAAAACAATGAACGAATGTAAGGCATAAAAATAACAACTATAATGAATTATAAAAGAAAGATCCTAATATAAAGTGGGAATATGATATCATGAATTATTTAGAATGATACTTCATGAATCATCAATACGAAGTCCAAATCATTCATTATCATTTCTATGGGTCGTGAGGATGACCATTTATATATTTTTGTTTAATATTCCTATAACATGAAGTGTATTAATGATCCTATGATATCATTAAAAATAAATAAAAGTTATTATTATTTTCTCAATGATACTATTAATTAATATATTAATTAATTCTTTATGAATATAGTCTTTTATCATTCTGTGGTACATTTCCCTTAAAACCAATCATCATGAATTTATAACATACTAGTTTTTCAACATATATTTCATTCCAGATTTATTATGTGAAATCACATTTCATGGGTTCCCAATGATATCATACATCATATAAAATTATTATATTACTGAAATATATAAAATATTACCCAATAAATTGAATCAAACGTTATTTAATATATTTAGTTTATTTTTAAATAACAAAACATATTTTAAAACACTAAGAAATATATATGTATGAAAATATTGTAAAATATTATATGGATTTTAAATAAAAAAATAATTTTTTGGGTGTTTTTATTTATAAAATTACCTAACATGAGACCAACTAAATATTAATAGATAACATTATTGGTCAAAATGTATAAATCCATGGTGGTTGTGTGGTCTAATTTTCATTGATCATGAAATAGTGATCAAAAACATATTTTGTCCAATCGTGAAATTAATTTCAAACCCATGATTGAATAATTTCATTTCTGTAGTGGGGCATAAATTTGAAGGATTTGGTGGACAGTATAATAATTTTGTATTTAAAAATCATTCATATTTTTTATTTAATAATATAGTGAAAATAATATAAATTATGTCACTAAAATAAAATTCATGGGGAGAATGTTTTTATTATAGTTATAAATACCGTGGTTTGGATATATGGTCTCTGATAATACTATTATCCTTGAATGAATAATATCATCAATAATCTATTCACCATGAACATATCATCATTTTTTTCTTAAAATACCTCAAAATAAAATTTAGGGTATCCAATTATATGTTTACACTAAATTAGTTTCACATTAAAATATTAATGTTATATTCCTTTAATGAAGTTATTATTAGCCACTATTTCTTATTTCACTGATTAAATATATTATATATTATATTAATCTATGTTAAAAATAAAAAATTTATTCATATAATTTAAATATCAATAAAAAACAATAAAATTCTTTAAATTATGTGTTATGTCTCTTGGAAGAGGTGGACTCAAACTATTCCAAAAATAAAGTAATTTTAAACTAACTGGGGTATTGATGGGTTGAAATAATGAGTGATTAATTCTATGAAAAACATGAGGAGTAATGACTTGTGAGAATGTTTTTTCTTCATTCCTTATGTAATAATATTAAAATAAGGTGATTTTTGTTTAATGAAAAATTTATGTAGCACATGATGTTATGAAATTTGACATTTTTTTTATATTATATAAATAATGGAAAAAGGATTATAGGGTGGATAATAAGAAATTAAAAACCATGATGGAAATTAATAGAATATTCCAAGAAATAAATTATAAGTACAACAATTAATGGGATATATAATTGGTTGTTTATATTAAAAATATGAAAATTATATTATAATTTAACTATAAGAACAATTTTTGATCACCAAGAGAGACACAATAGTTTTTAAAAAAGTTATGGAATCACAAAATTATTTGGTAATAATACTAAAACAACCAAATCTATCATATGAAAATTTTTAAATGGTTATTTTCATAATGTTATTTGGATATCAATATAATATGTAATTAGTTATCATGATACTTATTAAGTGACAATTAATGATATAAAATTTAAACAACATTGAAAATCATAGCAATATCAATGGTTCAATACCATCGGTTTTGAAAATAAAAATTATTGGTACGATATATAGATGATATAATAATGGTTTGGGAAAACTGTTGGAATATGTATAGAATATGGCCACCATAATAAATTGTATAGGAAAACCACTTGTATATGTGGTTTTATTATTTTATGGAAATATGAAGAAAAAGATACATCAATAAAAATAATATTTACACATGCACACATATATGTAAATATATTTATAAATATAATTATATAATATGTTGTGGTATAGTCATAATGTATTTGGAATATAATTTGAAGTTAGGGGATCAATAGATAGTGATTTGTTTTTTTAATAAAATACATATACTAATGGATTGATTACAATACATATTGATATTCTATACCAATAGAATTGTAAAATACGTAGTATATGTCTATATTTATGTTAAATAACTCAAAACATATTCAAACCATTTGTATATGGTATATAATAGTTCTAGGGACTAAAAAACGTACCTGAACCCATTTATATATAATTTTTCTATTAGTAAATACAGTAAATAAAACTTTTTATAGTCTTAAAGATTGTAATTAATAGATATATCAAAATTATTATTCAGTGGTGTAAAAACATAAGTTCCTATAATATGTATTTAAATGGATTTTAAATGAATTTAACTTGAAACAATCTAGTAATCTTGATGATGACATTATTTCATAACATTTTTTGATTATTTTTTTTAATATGTGGGTTAAGTAGAGTTTCCCCATTACATATAACAAGGAATAAAATTATATGAGATGATAAATGTATTGATTATTATATTTCAAGAAAATATTATATATCATGGATTATCTTCTATTATGGATAAAATCAATAATTCTAGTGGAATAGATATAACCTAAGTTATTACCAAAATCATGAGGTTATTTGTTTTAAATTCTTATTAAACACGAGGGAAACATTAAATGTTAATGAGTAACTATGTTGAGGGATCTAATGAATATGTCTTTTCTAAAACATTAGTGGGATTTTGAGCATTGAGTTGGGGAATTTTTAGTAGATCCTTTAACTAAATAGTTATAAAAGTTTTTATAAAATCAATGTCTAGAATGATTGAAGAAGTTCATGGGATAGAAAATTATAATGAACCATATAATGATAATTGGAAGAAGGTTTTCTTGTAGATGAAAAAATATACAATGATTCATTTTCCATTAATATTTTATTTCAATTTATTATTACATTGTAAATTTTTTTTGACTTTGTGTTTGAGATTATGATTTTTTATTTATTATGTTTTTACATTTATTAAATTGATTCATTATTACCAATTTTCTCTTGTAATTTTCAATGCATTTTCAATTTTTAATTATGAAGTTATTATAGGATGAAATTAATATAGTATTTGTGGATTCCAACACTATATAATGTATCTTTTTAAGATAATCCCATGATAAGTAAAAACTAATAAAAAGTAAATATTTTATTTTAATTACATCAACACTAGTATCCTTGATCCAGTGTCAGATTTAATACATTTCTATAAATATATAGTATAAAATATCAACATAATGACCAGTTTATATTTTTTAGAGAACAATACAAATACATTATACCCATTTATCCTTGGGAATATAAAATCAAACATATCACATAATGAAATAAAATTAACTTCATCCTTGAATACACATTCGAAGAATTTTTTATCATATTTATGTTAAAGGAAAACAAATAAATGGCAGATAAATTACATAATAATGGCTATGTATAAATGAATAAATAGGTAATAAATATAAATAATCAATATATAATGCTAAATAATTAAAAAAAATCCATTTAAAAAACATTACTATAATTATAACATTATTAATAATTAATAAGGAAGGTTAAATAACTAAAAAGGGATACTGTTAAATCAATAAATGATAATGAATTATATCTAAATATTATAGCACTCTGAAAATAAGATGAATAATAAAAAATTACAAATAATCAATGAAGTGAATAAATAATTTTTAGACCTCATATTATTATGTATTGTGATTCCACTTTTATGAAAACCATTCACATGATAGTAAAAAAGTACAGGAGGTAAACTGTTTCATTTGGAAACTTATTTTTCTCATGGTATATCTTGATGAAACGAGAGTAGATTTATGACCATGTATCACTAAATCTACAAATAATTATTCATACATCTAAAAATCAATATAGTTCATGAATCAATACTCCTCATCATTTAATATATATATCGTGTAAATGATATAGATTTATCAATATACCTCATTCATTTAAATAACAGTTAATGTAAACACCATATATAAAAATGGTATATAATATATGATATTACAATGTCTATTGTATAGTAATATGAATAATTTTGATAAATATAATTTTAAATTTATAATGATCACAATATTGTTATTTTTTCAAGAGAATGTTACGAATGAAAAAATAAAACAAGATTGTAGAAATTTTTTTACCTCTTCTTAAATTTGAATTCTAATCATATTGGTTTGAACATTTAAATTTTAAAAAAATGCCATGAATTATTAAATATGAATGTAATTATCAATAAAATGGGTAAACAATACACCATATAAAATAAATTAAGATCTTAAAATTGTTATATTCCTCAATAAAGAATAATTTAAATGATGTCTTATATCTCCCACATCAATTTGTTGAACATTCTTTAAACATAGGTCCAATGGTTTTTAAAAATATTTAGAACTATAATAGAACAATATTATTATTTATAATATCATATATGATCCTTTCATAACATCCCACCACTCTTTTGTTAATAATCATTCAAGATTTTCATTGTCCCCAGTGACAATTGCCTTATTTTTTCATATTTTATTTTTCACAAGTGTTCATGTTCTTGGGAATATTATATTAGTACATCATAAATACAATAATAATATTAATATTTTGAACATATTTATATATAAATTATACATTCATGACCAATAATGAAATATGGTTCGGATAAATGAAATGCATTTTGATCATTGAGAAGGTAGTTCATACGTACATATGAGTAATGCTTCCATTGTTTAACGATCATTGTAGAAAATGGTAATTATTATTTTTTATTTCTAGATAGATAATAATATTATAAATAACATATTATATATATATATATATGTATATATTTTTTCCACGTGGTGTGGTGATGAAAATTGTTTCACATCACTTTATAATGGCGGTTGTCCACATGTACTGAAATAGTGTTATCATCTTTCAGTGATTGAAATAGATAAAAAAGATTTATTATATTTAAATAATTATAAATGTGAAAATAATAACTTATTTATTTTTCTATATCACATATATTTAATAATTATATCTATATAAACAACCATATAATTCGTTAGTGAATTATGAATCACATTGCTTCGCGAGGCGGTAGTCCACCGTATAGACGAGCGATATTATTAAATCCCCTATGTAATGGAAATCAAAATCCCTAAATATTATATAATTACTCTTGAGGTATAATATTGTTTTATATATCATATATATATACTTCATTTCATCCATTATACCAAACCATGTTGAGTAGTAATGAAAAAAATGATTGATCGTTTCGTGATATGATATTTTGTTGTGCATAAATATTTCGACTGAATAACACATATGAATTAACTAGGGATGATTGTAGCTTGTGACCAAAATAAAAAAAAATATCATTATATTTTTTATAGTTATTTTATTAAGTCATATTTTTTATTGTAAAATTATGTATGTGGAGGATGAAATAAAATAAAAATGATCGTTTAGAACATTCCATCTTCTTTAGGTAACCACAAACTATTTTTCACCAAATCATTACTAGTTTGGATTTATGCCAAACATATTCCATCCAATATGAGGGGATGGAATTTGGGAAGTTATTCATTCCATAGATGGATAAAAGAAAAGGGTTTCAAGAAGTAAATAAGAGAGGATGGGTTGACCTATTATATGTGTGATTAGTGACACAATAGTAATTCTTTGAATAACAAAAGTTTACCAATGTTTTTAAGAAGAAACATTGACAAAAATTTATAATAATATATTATTAGACATTATAGGGTCTATATTTTTCATAAAGTATATTTTATAAAATTATTTATGTCTTTTATAGATTTTCATTATTAGTTTAAGCTGCTAATAAACCAATTTTTACCTTATCTGTGGTAAATATTATTTACTATTTTTACAAATAATTTTATTGAAATATTAATAATACCATATTAAATATTATTAATAATTCTTATTCAAAATATGGTATAATTTATTCCAAATTATATTCATATGATTTAGACAATTTAATTTAAAATTAATTCTACAAATGCGAAATGAATGTGCGTAGTTAAAAAGGACATGTTCAATAGTTTACAATGTTTTCATATCAAAATTAAAGATGAACTGAATAAAATGACATAAATTTAATTAATATATATTAAATTTTAATAATATTCATTTTAAATATTATTATTAAAATTTAAAATTATAAAAAAAATTTAAGAAATTATAATTTTCAATTAAAATTCTGTATTATTCATTATTCAATGAAAAAAGAATCATTTAAAAAAATTCAAAAGAGTAATCCAAATTTTTATAATGTGATGGTTTCAAAAATTATATTAATTTTATAAAATAAATCATTACACAATTTCAAAATAATAATTTTATTTTGTGTGTAAAAAGAACGAGTAACTATTCTTTTTGAAAAAAATAAACATTTTCAATTTTTTAAATGAATATTGTTTCTATTTCTACTCAATAGATAATAAATTATTGTTTTTAAACTACGAATTTTTAATAATTTAGTATGTTCTATTAATAATTTATAATTTAACTTCTCAATTATGATGGTCATGTTTAAATAAGATTCTAATAGAGTGTTGTGTTTTGATTAGACATGTTGTTTCATTCATCACAAGCTATCCACACAATTAAATTTATTCAAAATAAATACATATCAAGGTTTTGGGGTGTTACATTATTACCTCTTAAAAAATTTAATACTTTAAATTTCATGGTTATTACCTTTCTAACAGATTTTGATCGTTATTCAGCATAACATCTTCTTCATCCCATTTCTATTTATCCAATTTTTTATTTCTCCAGAGTACCTTAACTAGACATTTCATCCGATTATTGAGTACATTATCTATATAATAATGAATCTAGATGGATTATTATTTTTAATATAGAAAAAGATACAATTCTACTTCAACAGAGATGTAGACATGATTTGGTTCAAACATATACTTCTATAAAAATGATGTAGTAATAATTTCATGTAAGTTTGAAAGACATAATTTAATTTCCTAATGATAGAAATAAATTCCATTTATTTTAAAGAATTATTATTTTACGATGTCTTTATGGAATAGTTTACCATTCTTTCCAACCCATAAAACACCCCTTCAATGGATATAATTTCATAAAATTTTGATCACCCCCATAGAATTTTGAATATTTCTTCTAATTAATTGTATAATTATTATCATTCCATGAGTTTTTTTAGTGTGTTCATAGATATATAATACCTTTGATGTCATATCATTGACATGTTTTTAGTCAAAAAATTTCATTTTACACACTTTATCCCCTTATATTGGAGTATGAAATCTACTTCCTGAAAATTCTTCAAAGGATTGTTTATTAATACAAGAATATAAACTATTTTTTTTCATAAAACTATCCAAAATATTAATACTGATCCCATATTCCTTGAATTTCATGTGTTCTGAACCTAAATATATCATATATTATTTTAATATTTCTATTAGAATTTCTATCTGTTTGATGGTGGTATGAATTTCTCAAATGAGGCTCAGTAACCAGATAATTTTTAATATATTTCTTGAATTTCTATGTAAAAAATTGGACCATGATCATAAATAATAAAAATAGTAGAACAAGGAATCCTTATTATTTCATTAATACAAACCACTGTGAGACACTCAATAAGTAAATATTATTTTATTTCAAGTAATGGTGCATATTTGTTAGGATATCAATGATATATTATATCGAATCATTATTTCTAGGATTATTAGGATTCCCTATAAAAAATTACATATTAATATGATCCCATTTCCACCTAGAAAAAGGTACATATATTCTTAACCCTCTATGATGATATCTCGTAGATTTCTCTTGTTTGACAAAACAATCACATAGACACATAATCAACAATTTCCTACATTATGTTATCCCAAAACAATATATCAATAAAATACATATAAATAATAATGAAACCTCGGTGTACACGGAAATTTGAAGGATATGAGAACCCCAGAAATTCCATTTTTTGTTCAGTTGTATGTGGAAAATACAATCACTTTACAAATATAATAACACTATCTAAAAAATCAAATAATTTAACACTAATCACAACATTAATATTCTTCTGAATGTTCTCAATATCATGATGAGAACATTTTTTTCATATTAAGATGATTTTATAAGAATTTGAAAAAATGAGTTATATCTCCCCTTATTTTATAATTCATATATCCATAATTATATCATTTGTGAAACTAAGATACATCTCAATATTCATTTGGATAAAAATTCAATTGTATTTCTAACTCAATGCATCCAAAAACCTATTTAAATTCCCAAGTTGTGAGTGTAATAAGAAATAATAATCCTGGAGTAGATCAATCAATCTCATTTTTAGGATATTGATATCATTGTAGAAAATATTATTATTGGATTTTATGATCCATTTATATATAACAATTTTACTACATTTATAATTCCTCTTTAAAAATTATGTATCGATTATAACTACAAAATCAAGATCAATGTTTCTACAGTTCTAATCATGAGCCGTTAATTAAATTTATGTATATGAAAAAAACAGCCTTTTCATTAGGAAACAACCATGTACCCTTTTGATGAGTTGATATATATAATAATCCAATCACATCTAAATCCTAATGTAAACATAATTTTATTTTACAATATCTACTTTACCATATCAAAATAATCATTACATTCCTTTTTCCCAACAAACTTATCCCACATGCATGTTATATTTTTTGAATGTGTTATCTAAACTGTAAAAAAATATAATCAACGATAAAAACCAGACAATCAAATGAAACTATATTCCTCAGTTTTGTTATTTGTATAGAAATTCCATGAAAACCTTTTTCTTTGCAATAGAAATTAATATTTCATCTATATAAAAGATATAAACATGAAAAAAACACTTTATGATATAAATCACACAAACTAAATATCACATTTAAATATTTTCATCATTGAGTCCTAATAATTATACAAATTTAATTCTCACGATCCTCTTAGGAATTAGCGTACCAAATAAATAACATCATTGACTACCACACAAAATCTTCAATAGATTCCTAGATTTGTCCATCCACATGATGTAAAAACCTATGGTTCATTAGTCAATATAAATAGAATTACTATAAACTCATAATGTTCATACCTCATTTGACAATTTATTTTGACATGAATTCATTCATAAATCACAATTTATAATTCCCACAAAATGAAAATATTTGTGCATATTAGTATCCATGAAGATGAAGGAAATAGTAATCATCTGAAGGAATTGGATTCCTTTTCATTAAAATAATATCATATATTTTATTATTATCATTTCCTAATTTAATGGAGCCATATTTCTTCTAAATAATGTGAATAATGGATCCACATTGTGAAACAGTGGAGAAAATAAATCCCTTATAAACCATTTCAACAAGTATTTTGATCAACTCCACGTGTTCCATGGTGACCAATATATAATTAGTATTTGATATTCCTATATCATTAAGGATTAAATTAATGGAAAACTAAGCATCACACTATAATATTTCTATGTAATTCCGATTTAAATAAATCAAAGAATTATTTTACAATAGGCATATCCTCAATTTGTTTTCTAACTTCAATAAAACAATTTTTTACACATTTTCTCCAAGAATCTCAATTAGTAGATCTATTGGGGAATGATATAGATATGATTTAGATGGTTAAGACTCTAATATAAATATAACTAATTCTACATAATCATCAAAAATTATAATTTACATCCTTTTAAAACAAATATTTACTTCATATTTTGAATGAAATTCCATTCAATGGATTATATTTATATCAACCATAGGTATTATTTTTTTTCAATTAAATTATATTTATGTGCCATAATATTGACTACCACACACATCCTTGTTACAGTGATACATCCCATAAATGTTTTTAACTAATAAATACCTTTACAAATAAAATGAAAAATGGTTAATTTTCATGGAAATCCATGTAGATATAAACAAGTTTGAGGATAGTTAAATAAGTACTACATTATGTAAATTTGATGATAGTTTAAAAGTATCTATCACCCCATCATTGGGTACTTCCACCTCAGGTTTTGTGATTTCATAACTGTAGCCTTCTCCCCTTATCTCCTTTTATGGAGGATTCACTTAACATATGTGGAATTAATTTGAATAGTTCCCCTTATATTTAAAACAAATTCAATAAAAATCATTAATTTGACACTTCCCATTGCTTTGTTGAGCTCGGTGACCATTATCATCACACATATATAATTCTCCTAGCTAGTTCATTCATTACCCATTTCTATTATTTATATAGTTTTGTAATGATGGAAATCATAGTGTTTTCATCTTCATATTTGACAGATTCCTATTTTCATGGTATTTATATAACCTATTATCGAATAAATTTACCTCAAATTTGTAGTATCTATAAATATAAATCATTAATTTATTCAAAAATAAAACTATTTCATGTTATGAATTAAAATATTGAGCGACATGTTTCATTCATAGGCAATTCATAATCTCTTAAAATAAATTATAAATCTTTCACTATTTGTCCCATATGTATTCAGTTTCATACCCTAATTACACTGTAAAGGTATCCTAATACTTATCAACACATTATTATTCCTTTTTACAATCACAGAGAACTTAATACATTGTTATGTTTGTTTCTTATGGAGGGTATATTTTTCAATGAATGTAACCTTAAGATATTTTTATTCCATGAGTTTTATTTTCACTTCCACCATTTTATTCTAGATCATTGTCCGCCATTAATCATCATCACATTTTATACAATACTATGAAAGTGTAGCACTTTCCTTCTCACCACATCAAAATTCCGTAAAAATCTTATCTAGAGACTTAATCAATTACTCATCTACCAGTATATTAGAAGACCCACAATATAATGGGATCTTCTATCGAATAAATTGATCCAATATAAGAAATTATCACATTGGGATTGGTTTCTGTAACACCCCATGATTTCATAGTGTGTTATTTCTTCAAATAAATTCAATATCATTCACTACACGCACCACTGAGTTCAAGCGCACTATGACTTACCAAAAAAAAAGTTCAAATTCATTTTTAGTATTTCACTTTTACCAACGTTTAATAGTGAACCCTTTTTAAATCAAATATTTTAAATTTTATATATTCAATTTGACTAAATAAATTATCTTTTTAGAATGGGGACATAAAAAATTTATAATGAAACATCCCAAGCGTCCACGGTATGCTTTCCTTGATATAATACAGTAGCGTGTGTTGTACGCAACTTCAAGTTCTAACACACACCATGACCAATAAAACTAGCTGTTATGAATAGTAATGCCTAATTTTTTAAATTTTATATCTCAAAATGGACTTCATTTTTGTATTCGGAGTATTGAATTTAGCCTAAGGTGAAATTTTGGATGTTTTCGGATAACATTTATATTTTGATGAATAGAGAAATTTACTTAATTTTAATTAAAGAAATTTTTTTTAATTAAAATAATTTATTTTGATAAATTATGAATTTGAGTGGTTTTAAAAAATATTTAAAATATATTTTTACTATTTAATAAAATTTTGGTCATTGTATATAATTTCACAATTAAACCGAACATAACCATATGTCAATCTTTTGATAGTTAATATCTCTTAAAAACATGCTATTGTATTGATGACAGGAATTAATTTTTAAATTAATTAATGCAACTAATATTTTTTGAATTTGGTAAAATAGACTTCATTTTTGAATTCAAAATATCAAATATATCTTAGGACTAATTTTTGGTATTTTTCTGGAAACTTTCATATTTTGATTATTAGTGAAACTACTAAGTGGTAGTTAAAAATCTGAATTTTTCATAAAACAAAATTTTACCGCTTCTGTGAGTTTAATTTCGATAATCCAAGAGACACGGTTAATATCAAGGAGTAAAATGTGGTTCAATGAGATGAAAATAATTTTTGGTGAATAGTTACTTTTTACTTTTATTTACTACGGTTAAAATTAAATTGGGTAATTAAGGGTAAAAATTATATTAATATTACCCTAAAACATGTCCTAATTCTGTTCGACAAGTGTATCTGGACCTTAGGAATAAAATATTATCATTTAGGTCCACATGGATTAGATTAGGACATTTATTATTATTTAATTCAAGGAAGAGTTCAATGAGTTAAAATCAAAGTTTATTTACTAAAACATTTTTAATATAGGGATACACATAAGATAAATTTGATTATAAATATTCATTAGAAAGATAAAAATATTTCCTACATAATGATATTTTATTTATAATTTCTAGACATAAAATAATTTAATTTATTTATAACACAATGATGATGCAGTAATTACAATAATTGTAAAAAATTAAGATAATTGATATTATAAATACCCAAATAAATATACTTTTAGGATTTTTATAATTTACACTAATTTTAAATTTTAATATGACATGTTAGGAATGATTTAATAAACTTATTTAGATATAATAATTCTGTTGTGATTTTTATAAAAATCAATTATTGAATAGTGTCAAAATTGACATAAAAGAGTTTTTAAAAAAAATATTATATTATTAATTAATATTAAATTCTTAAAAATCTAAGGATCAGCCAAGAGGCTTATATAATGATAGGTGTATCATTAATGGGCCACATGGGGGACTATTTGAGGTATATAGTAAGTTTTTTCACTATATAATATAAAAATATAATGTGACATGGTAAGTGTCAATATAATTAACTAAGAGTTAAAACTAAATGAAAAGGTTAATATAATTACAAAAACCTGTCTAAATTATTTTTGTTCAGTGTTTTTCAACCCATACCCACCTTAACCTTTAAATAAATCACTTTGGAGCCATTAGAATCCGATTATGAATTTATTATAAAATAATGTTTCTTTCTTTTCTAAAGGTGCCCCTCACCCCTCTAATAAAAAAGAACTCCACCTTATCACTAATTCACACAATAAAAGCCTTTTGGTTAGGCCAACCCTTCCCAAATACTCTCTCAACTTCCCTCAATACAACCTAGAGTCCTTATTTTTATCATAAAGAGAACCTATGGAGCCCTTTTGATCAAATCAAAAGGAAGAACCCGGAGAAGAGGTAATGTTTTCACCACCCTTTTTCAAATTCATTTCTTCTTCAACATCTTCTTTCTTTGATATTCCCATTATAAAATAATGAATCCAGTATCTCCTATATACTTTAATATTATTATAAATATGGTACAACCATATTCAATTTTCTATCCATCCTTTGAATGACATGTCACCATACGCGTGTACGTACGGCTTATCGTCTCCACGTCATGGTGTAATTGTTATTCAATATATTATTATTTGGATGGGTATAATAATGTTGTATAATTCATGTAAATAATAAATATAACATGGTAATGATTCTGTTATAGGATATACCATCCAATTAAATATTATTTTAATATCAAAAGAATGATTTTGTCACTCGTGCGTATGTACGGACTACCGTCTCCACAAACGCGATGAGATTCATTCTCCATCATATCCATTAAAGTATAATTTTTTATTTGATGATTTAAAAATAATTTTTAAGGACTTGATATCATTAATGTATATGATTATGATACAAACTATACATGACAAACATGGCTTACGTAAAAAACATATAAAAGAAAACATGTAGGCTAACACCTGAAACGATGATAATACTAAGATATTATTAACAAAGCAATGTAAAAAAGATCAATTATGATAAAATAATAATGTATATGATTATTTTATAGTTTCATATCAATTATTTCACCATTATACAGGAGGTTAACCTACCACCAACCAAGGAAAAGTACAAGGTAAGGGTTATTTCACAATCTATTCATTATTCAATGTTGTTTATATGTAATTATCTACTGGGACCTCTTTATCATCCACATCCATGTTTCTTGAAAGTTTATTTCAAAACATTATTACTATTTCATAGAATATGGGATAAAGTCTTATATACCCTTGTTTGACTTTTTATAAGTTGTTTATAAAGGAATCATTCCGTCATTTTCCAAACAAGGTCCATTTTAACCTTTTCGATATAATTAAGGTAAGAATGTTTTTTTTACTTATACGGTGGGTGCGGCTATTTTCCACCGTTATAAAATTTTCAAAGATTCCCTTATAATATTATAAGGATATATTCAGAGTAAATTTTTTATTTTATAATTATGAAACTTTTAAATGATTTCATAATGAATATTTTAAGATTTTTTGAAAGGTACTCTTTATCAAAATCAGAATTTTAAATGTTTTAAAGATTTATTTTTATAAATCATTTTAACTAATGTACATGTTTTCAAAATGATTTTAAGGATATATTAATATGGACATGAATGTTTTGAAATGATATTTCTTTTCAAAAGATTCAAAGTGGTATGGGACACTTTGATTCAAAAATCTCTTTTAAATTACTTCCTTAATAAATGTGTGTCTTTTAAATGAATTAAAAAAGAGATATTTCTCTCAAATAGTTTTTATTTCATCTATGTAAACATCCTTTGATGGATTTTAAGTTTATTTGAAGTTGATTTATTATGACACAAAACATCCATATTGTTTTGATGTTTTTGTTATGTGTTTGACTGTGGATGTGTTATATTTATACCATTCGTGGTTTATGGATGAAGTATTTACATTTCGTATGCTAGTTTTAATACGAATGTTTATGTAATGTTTAAAACTTTTTATATGGGAATTCATGGGACTTAATATGTGTTGGGTGGAGCCTAATATAGCTCCTCGATGCATTAGTAGGTCTCATGAGACAAACTAGTGTCTTGGCAAAAGGCCTAGGCAAATTCTTATTTGTAGTATTGGCATGAGGCCTTGGCTATGTGGTTATGATAGTCAGGAATTATGCATTCCTTCATTATGAAAGTGGTTATTGATATTGCATGTGATTATTCTATTAGTAGAATATCCATGTGAATAAGTAAATGGAATTATTTCATTTTATTTTTTCCATACTATGTTGAAGTTCATGTTTAAAATGATTTTGTTTCAGTTATACATTGCCTTAAATTTTTGTTCTTATTTGTGAATGTTTCAGATATATTTTTATCCTTACTAGGTATTTGAGCTCACCCCTTTTTATATGTTTTATTTTTTCTAGGATGTGAAGAATTATTTTATGAATGACCTATAGGGATATTATGAGGTAATATTAATACAATATGTTGTTGTAGTTTATCACTTATTTATGTAATGTACCTTTATGAATATATCTAGTGTTTCCAAGGCTTCTAAACTAATCGGTCGTTCGAGACTTGATCTTTCTTGTGATCATGCCATTCTTATGTAATAATGCACCGACTCTGGGTATCTAGGGTCGGGGTGTTACCATTTCTCTATCCAGATAAGTTATTTTGCACAACCTAATTATCCTTCCCTAATAAAGCCATAGTTTTCCCCCTTGCAATACCAACTGAATTGCCTTCCTAAATAGGTAAATATATACATTATCTCTGGGTGTTGGTACAATTATTCAATCCAAAAACTATATCATAACTATAAAATATAATCTCTTGGATCAAAAAATTTTAAATTTTAAATCAGAATGTATAATTAAAAAATATTTTTTTTTGCATTTATCAAATATTTAAATTAATTCAATTTTAATCGTAGAATCATAAAATTATTTTCATCAATATTATCATTATTTTCAAATCCCTCATGATGGTTCGAAAAAAATGTGAATTATTCAAATAATAGACTCCAGGAATGTCAAAACAGTTGCATGATAATGATTTTTTCAAAAACCTTATGATCCTATATCAAGACCACTTCTCCCTTTCTTTATTATTACCCCAATGTATATCAATTCTATATCCATGCAGAATTGTAGTATTCAGACATGGATGTATTGAACTAAAAAGACCACATAATCTATTTCTTTCCAAAACATTATGATGTTCATTTATAAATATACACAATGTCTATAATAATATGATGTTCTGTAATCTATGTTTACCATAATCTAGTTCCCAAGATTTCTTCTATAAATTCAATGATACAAACTATAATGACCCCTATCCTAGTAGCCATGTTCTGGTGTCTCCATTATGATAATGGAATATATAAAATTAATAAAACACAAAAGGACCATTATGTTTATAAATTTTTGATTTCTATATACATATATGATACACATGTTAAATTAGGAATAGAATATAAAAGACAGTAGATACTAAAATAAAATGAACTTCAACCTTGAAATCTCAATCAAATTCTTTTTCTTCATAGACTAGGGAAAATGGAACAAAATATTGGTGATCTTGACTGTTCAAGAAGGTTTTTGTATATTTTAATATATAATAAATTGATAAGAATAATCAACATGGGAAGTGAAAAACTAACCACATATTAAATATAAATAACTTTTATATCATTGTGCAACAAGGCATAATCAATATAGTAAGTTAAATAATTAAAAACACATAGCATTTAATCAATATTAGAGAACGCAATTTATAATGAGATAATAACACCATCAAAATATCTTGGATAATAAAACAAAAATAATCCTCAATATTTGAATTGATTTATTATTATAAATAATGATATTAGAAATCATGATACCTCTACAGTGAAGTCCTTTTCCCAAGACAGTATATAACTATATGTAGAAACCTATTTTATTCTAATAACTGATTTGTATCATGACGAATGTTAATGAATTGAGGGGATATCTAAAATATTTCCCAAAAAATAGAATTATTTACAAATCATTCATAAAATAATTCTTAATATATTTAAATCAATAATCAATATTCATCGTCATCAAATATCAGAATTATGTAAAGGATATAAATTTATCAATATTTTTCTAGTTAATGAAATATCATTCCAAATAATACAGTACATTTAAAAAAGGAATATAAATTCGGAAATATTAATATAAATCATAAATGTATATGGATACCTAGGATAAGTGTAAAATCTATTGAAAAATTTCAACAAGAAAGGGATTTCACAACAGAATTTTTAAAATCAGAAATAAATGTTAAAGTATACCATAAATTTTACCAGATTTTTATTTCTATTTTAAATCACCTTCCATAAAAAAAACTAAAAATAAAATATAATATTGCATTAATTATTAATGAATAATTATATAATATTTAAAATCATATGTATATACACCATATTATATAAATTCACAGCCGAACATTACAATATTACTCAACGAACATGGAATAAGTTGATGTCCCCTCCATCACGATTTCTTTAGGATGAACATTTTTCATATTCATGTGCACTGTTTTTATAAATTTTATCAACTTATAAAAGAACCCCATAATTAATTATAATATCAAATATTATCATTTATAACATCATACCACTCATTCTTTAATAATCATTCATTTTTTTATTATCTACTATGTTAAATGCATGGTATTCCCATGCATTCTTTCTCGTTACGGTTCTAGTTCATGTGAATATTATGTAGTACCATCATATATAGAATCATAATCATGAAATAATAATCTTATTAACACATAGATTATAATTATATGATCAAAAAATATTATTTTTTAAATGAAGTTCATTACGATAAAGTAGAATGTATGTTGTTTGAATGCATGACTAACGTTTCCATTAGTGAACAGTCTGTTCGGAAATGAGGTGAATAATATTTTATCTTTATAAAATGACAATAATATAAAAAATAACCATTTATTTTTAAAAATATTAATATATATATCATTTACAATTTTTATGGATGAAAAAATAACTACATCTCTTAGATAAGGTTGTAGTCCACATGTGCAGGAACAATGTTATCAACATTTAGTGAGTGAAATAGTAAATAAAAAATTGATGTATTATATTTTTCAGATGATAAGTATTTTTTAATATCATAATAATTACATGAATATCACATGTATTCTTTGAAATACTTCTTATAATCTCACATGTAAGTCATTAGTAAAATATTAAATAAATTAATTCATGAATAGGTTTTTTTGCTACACATGGGCGACAATATTATATCCCCATGTGAATGGAATGTAGAAAAAAAATCTATTAGATAGTTACTCTAGATATATAATTATTTTTTAAATAACATATATACAAAATAGAGACCCAATATTATCATATAAATAAATTATAACATTTTAGAAGATTATTCATTACATTACACAAAAACATGCCAAAGGACCATAACAGGATATTGGTATTGTAAACAAGTAACTCAATATTTTTAATTCATTAAAGATGTTATATATCTCCCATAATATTTTCATTGATTATAAATATTATAAAAAAATTCTATTTATAAAACCATTATACATAACATGGGGAATGAAAACATAATGAAGGGTGGGATCAGAACCTATGTGATGGTCGAAAATGGATATGTGTATGCTTTACATGAACATATTAGTTTGAGAACATGATCACAACATTTTATAACAATACCATGAATATAAAATTTCATAATTTTTAAATATGTAATAACTATTGGAAGATCAAAAGATATAAATAATAAGTGAATTAATGAACATGATACGTGAAAGAATAACATAGGCATTTGACATAAATTTGTGGCATACACATAAGAATAGAAAAACATTTTCAACAATACCCACCAAGTATGTCATAAAATTTTATTCATGGGATAACCACACATGTACCTACTTCAAGGTTGGGTTGACCTCTTATATAACCTATTTTGGGTATGGGATAACCTCTCATGTACGCTTTTCCAGGCATTATATGATCTCATGTCTACCCTTTGAGCTCTTGTAACATTAATCATTATGAAATGCATTATAGGGTGTTATAGGTCCACTCATTCACATAATGAAAATCATACATATCTATGCCAAATGATAGTAAAACATTCATATTATCAGAACCAATGAAGCTAAATGGTTTTCATAAACATATAACTATATCATAACCTATGGAAAAGAGAATGGTTTCTTAACCATTACATTATCTCATAATATCATTACCCATTGAAAAAAAGTGTGTTTCATAAGAATCATAATGGTATAACTCATGAAATGTAAATGTGTTTCATAATCCCCATTCCGTCATAATATTATTATTTTTAGAATTAATTAAAATGATATCCTTCGATCTTATCTCAATTAAGTCATATAAACATCAAAAGATGTCATCATTGATGCAAAATAATTTAGAATGATCATTTGAATCATTTCCTAGAGAAAATATCTTTTGCTATTTGAAGAAACATTTTAAAAATTAATAATATTTGAAAAAAAATTTCCATTTAAATGAAATTTAAATATTACATCGGAAAATTCATGATGAATAATGGTCATGACAGCCGGAAATTTTATTCCTGACATACACATAAAATAATATTCATTTATCATTTTAGGAGAAATATAAATGGGAAATATTTGGAAAATGTCGTGAATATTCCATTGATTTTTTTTATAAAAAGTCAAAAATGGAGAAAAAATATTTTTAGAAGTAATAGGATAAGAATAAAACCATTTTATAACCATTTATATTGAATTTTATTTTGGAATAAAATTGATTATGACCGAAGAAAAAAATAATGTCGAATTATAAGGAAAAACTTTTAGTCATTAATTTATGTAAAAAATTGATAAAAATGGTTCTTTTATAGTTATATATATTGAATTTCCAAAGGAGAATAAATTTCATGAATTCCTTGATAGATTGGTGATATTATTTTATCATTGGAAACACAATAATAAACAATACATATAAACAATGTTATTGTAACATAAAATATTTACACTTTCAGTATCATTGAATCATATTAGCCAATAAGAAATAGCATAAAAAGGAAACATAAATTTAAATAGGATAGATAATGTTTTTATATTACATGTCAAAGGTTCAATATATACATATCATGAAAAAAAATAATGTGTAACATAACATGCATCTCAATGATGGAAAATCGTGACTGAAATTCCTTACGCCTTTAGTAATCATTTTATTTAATATCCCTAATTATGAATAGAATAAAATAAAACATTAAATATAATTTAAATAATATTATTCAATTTATAGAATGTAAATTATGATGAATATTCAAAAAAATGAGTTCTGAATTTCCAAATGTCTCCCTCAAATAAATAAGAGACTAGATATCCATTACAATATGTCTTGACATTTTTCATTCACATTCTATAATCAAATATAATAAATATAATTTATATATATATATATATTATAGAACCATATATATAAATATATATATCATACAAAATATCATTTATTTGTGACCTTTTCTTTAATTTTTATTAATAATTTCATTTTAAAATATTGTTTCTAGGGATAATTGCTTTGTATTACAAATATGTTTTGATTTTTTCTATTTATATAACCTTGTTCATCATTCCATAATATAAATATTAATAACTTTGAAATAATTAACATATATATTAAGTAATTATACATTTAATATTAACCATGAATATTGTTTTTGATAAATGAAGTATGTTACGATCATGGAGATGGTAGGTTCTAAGTATTCAGGAGTCACCTTTCAATTTTAAACAATATTAATGAAAAGAATGAATGTAATATTTTATCATAAAATAATTTTTCTAATATCATAAATACCATTTAAATTATTTTAATATTTTTATAAATTTCACCCAAGTGGTGTGGTGAGGAAATTATAGTTTGACATCGTTCTGGGAAGGCGGTAGTCTGCATGTACATGAGCGATGGTTTAATTAATATGTGAGTGAAAATGAAATAAAGAAGATGTTATATTATATTTTATGAATGATAAATATTTAAAAATTTCATAATTAATTCATTAATATAATATATATATTTTTCTTTATTCTTATAATCATTCATGTATAACATTAGGGTAATCAAACCACAACACTTTGAAATGCAGTAGTCAATTCTACACAAGAGAGACATTATCATTCCCCTACAGAATGGAAAATAAAAAATATATTAATTAAATAAATAATTTAAGGTTATAATTATGTTATTATCATCAAATTTATAATTTATATTTATCACCATACCCAACCATGAGGGATATTAAAGGAAAAAAGAATTACATTAGTTTGCGAGGTGGTTGTTCAACATAGACAAGAATTCTGCATTTGAAACCCTTTTGTTATATATGGAGAAGGATTTAGGTAAATAAAATAACATATCAAAATAATATTAAATTTTTTATTCTTGGGTTATTATATCAGTATTTAATAAATAAAATTGAATGAGGTGGAGGAAGAAAAAAAATGCTTGTTGATGAATGTCTTCTATTTATCAGGTGTCCCCTTTTGTAATACACATAAATCCTTCCTAGCATAGATTTATGTCAATAATGATCTTTAATGGATTAGATAAGGGAATAATTGAAATATTTTCGGTATGTATTTAACTATAAAATGATTTTTAGTTGAGATGATTCGAGAAGAACGAGTGGCCTTTATATGTGTGGTGAGTTGTAGACTTATAATGGTTTAAAATATACAATTCCACACATGTTTTTTTAAGAAAAAAGGAACTAATAATTAACCATTACCAAAAATATAAGATATAAGGTCTATATTTTTTCATTCAATGGATTTTTGAAATGTTTTGTGTCACTTATAACCCTTATCTTATAAGATTAAACTCCAATAAACTCATCATTACCTCAACAGCGGTAAATAATTTAATCTTTTTTAATGATTTATTTTGGTGAAAATGTAATTTTATCTTAAGATATAATATTAACAATTTTTATTACAAATATTAAATCCATTTTCCTAAATTCCATTCATATAACTAAAAAAATTAAATAAAAATTACTACAGCTGGTGTGATTCGAAAGCATGCTTTTAAAGAGAACAAGTTCAAGAGATTAAAATGGTTTTAAATAAAATTTCAATATGGTATAGAATAAAAATACATAAATTCTACTATATCTAGTATAAATTAAATAATTTTACTCAAAAATTATATAATAAAATTGTTCCTTATAAATATATTAATCAAAATGATAGTTTTTAATTAAAACATAGTATTTTTCATTGTTTTCAAAAAAATAACGTTCTCATAAAATTATAAATAATTAATCATAAAATTAATTTAACATATTATTCAAAAAAATTATTTTAAATTTCCATTTAAATTAGATAAATGTGGGAAGTATTTATTTTAAAATAACCCAGAAATACAATGAAAAATTAGGCTTTTGAGATTTATATTTTTTCAAGTACAAGATGATTAATATTAACACAATTTATAATAGTAATTATTTTATGAATCAAAATGAAAATTTAATGAAATATAATATATCAATATAATTTATCAAATGTATTATTTGGGATTTTGTAAATTAATTTAAATAGAGATACATTATTCACATTAAAATAGTTTAAGATCCCTTTTTTAATCCCATCAATACTTTCTGAATGGCTCGAAGGCCAAATTTTTATTTATTTTTTGATAATCCCCCTTATTATTGGTAGAAGGGGAACCCTTTAATGACCTATAGGACCAAGGCACAAGGACAATACACATTCCAATATATGAACATAAAGGCCAAAGACCTAACACACTTACAAAAACTCCTCCCCAACATTTTCATCTTGAAGGTACATACCTCCCCACCTAACATGAATGATTAGGTAGAATTTCCCCATGAAAAGCTACATGATGCCTCGTCCTAATGGTTGTTTCCATATTATCTCATTCTTTTAATCCGGTCAACTATTGTATGGGGGTTTCTATTTTTCTCTAGGAATCCTCCCCTATATCTGCTCCTGTGTGGTATTCCAGTGTTGCATCTTATTATTTTATGTCTCCCAAAATCCCTGTTTCAAAAGGCCATTGGTGGCTCAATGTCCCTTATATCCCAAAGGCCCTATGGAATGAATGTCATAGGCTGTCCAAAGGCCCTGAGAACTGAATGCCCAAACTGGTGGCCCAAAGTCCCAAATCAGATTAATAGTGCTAACCACTACATTAAAATACAATTACATATATAGTAACTAATACATTACTGCTAAATTATTTTTAATGTTCACCCACACCCGAATTTGATCTTGGTTCACTTTGATGCCACGCAGCGGCCCGTATATCTCTTGTATATGGTCGTTGGGTAAACAAATCAATAAACATATAATAAAATACAATATATAGTTGATTAAAAATTAATTAAATGGATTATATAATACTAAATAATAATTATATTAATATAATGATTAATTAGTAATATATCTAACATAAATTACAGAAAAAATGTATGTTTTACAAAAATCATTATTTTCACTATTCATTGAAAATTTTGATATTTTCCAAAAAAAGTCCCAAAATTAAAACATTTATTAATTTCAATATGGTTATCTAAAATATAAAGAATTTTTTTTAAAAAATCAATTAACTTACATTTCAATAATACATAATCATAAAAAAAATATATTAATATAATTTTTTTAAGAAATTACATTTTTTATGAATGTGATCACTTTACTAACAAAAAATTTATTATTTAATGGTAATTTATAACAGAATTTATATTAAGTAGGAAATATATGTATATATATAATAAATTATTTGATAATAAATATACCCACTATTTTAATTTATTTGTTATAATCATCGTATTTATAATAATATTATTTCAAGATTCACTGAAACTTAGTGTCTAATGCAATATATTCTCTCGAAGAAACTCATTGTAGAATGAGAAGAAAAATATCAAAAAATGTTTTTATTTGGAAACAAAAATAAATAAATTATTATAATATATAAATGTTAAATAATATTTATACAAATATACAAACCCAACTGTGTGAGGTGGAAATGGAAATCAAATGGCGTCAGTTTTCTAGACTGTAGTATGTTGTATAAACAAATGGAGATTTAATGATACATTTTATTGAAGATAGAATGGATGTTAGAAATTACCTTAATATAAAAATATCTCGTTTAATTAAAGATTATTTGTTAATTATATCATATTTTTTTTTGATGTAGGTGGAGGAAGAAATAAAATAAAAATGCTCGTTCAGAAATTCTTACATATTTTTTGGGTAACCTCGTTAGAAATGACTGAGGAGACATCCGATGTTAGATTTGATCAAAATATAAGGATTATATAATGTTATTATAGATTTTGGTATGTTATTGGAGAATTTATGGGATAAAATAATTTTTTTACTGTCTGTATATGAGGGGAGAGGCGGTGGCATTTTATAAGAGAGGTGAGTGCCACACTTATAATATTTGAAATAAAATTTATGTAAAAATGTATTTCACAAAACATAAGAGTAAAAAATGGTTTTTTATTAATAAATAGATATTATATTGTATAAATATTTCCTTGTAACATATTTTAGACATGTTTTTTGGTAATTTAAAATGTTATAATTTTAATTTTACACCATGGTAGACACATTTTATTTTTAGCACAGTAAATTGTTTTTATTATTTTTACAATTATTTATTTTAAAAAATTATGATTAAATTTTTAGATAATAATAATTTATTTAAATTAATTGATTATATTTTTCATAATTTCATTAGCATAATAGGAATATTTATATTTAAAATACATCTCATAAATGTGATGATAAAACTAGTTTTAGGGACGATATGCTTCCAATATTATAAATGTTCATATAAAAATAATATATTAATATGATTCTAATGACCTAAATTGTATGGATATAATAGAAAAATTTTACATTAAAAAATTATAAAAAATAATTTTACATTATTTTAAATTTATTAAAAATGTAATGTTCAATTTAAATTCATCATTTTTAACAATTCATTAAAAAATAATATATTTTTTAAAAACCAAAGAAATTAACCCTAAGATAATATTAATATGATTATTTAAAAATGATGTTAATTTTATAGAATAAAGTATCATAATGTTGGAAAATTTATTTTTAATTTATGATTGTGAAGCACGATTAGGCTGTCTTATAGAAGAATAAATTTTTTATATATATTCTATTTCTTTAAAATGATTTTTATTTTAATTTATAATCAATAGATAATTAATTATCACATCTAAATTATATAATATTTATAATTTATTTATTAATAATCATACTCAATAATTTAATGATTAGGTAATAATTTTCATGTCTAAATGATATTTTAATAAAGTATCATATTTTTTAAACTATTTTTTTGCATCCGAAGTTATCAAAAATGTAAATTAATTTTATCAGAGAATATTTTAATGTCTATGGGTTTTACAAAAAAATATATTATAGAAAAAAAATTCATCACAACTTATAACCACCATAGTCCCAAAAGATTCTCAATTTTTAGAAAAACGTTTCCCCCATATTAACTATGTATATAATTATTCAATGGTGATGACTAAAATTTTTATAATAATTAGTAAAAAATTTATTTTCTCTATGTTTTTATACATTAACCCTAATATGAAGTTAATAATGTTATTCTTGGCCTTTTGAATGTTGATAATCCATTGATCTTATTTTTTAATTCTAAATTTTTCAAATAATCCAATGTTATGTTCTGCCAAACACAAAACCTAATGGCTATGTTAAAATATTAACAGAGATAACTTGTGGAATAATAATGTTTTATTTAAATGAAATTAAAAAATATTAAAATATATTGAAGCCTATTTATTCACTAAGTATGTAAAAGAGATTATTTATAATAAAATTCTCTTCATCCATATGTTTCTCCTTAATCATTGAGGAATAGAAAATTGTAATATCAATCTTTTTTCTTGTAAACATCACTTTTAAGCATGAAATAAGGAATATCTAAACTAATTATGAGACTTGTAAGATAGTGAATGAATTTATCAACTATTTATGCATCATTAACTAATATATTTGAAATTATATTTTTTATTACTTCTATTTTATAAAAATTATTTTATACTATATTATTAGGAATTTTTGTTAATTCATCAAGGAATAATTAGTAAAGTTGGATGCACTGAATATTCCTTCCCATCCAATACTTCTATATATATATTTCCTTTTTTATTGAGGTTATACCTTACAGTATGAAACACTCTCTAATATTACATAATGGTATTTCTTTTAAAACATCATTAATTAGGATTCACATTATATTGCAGACAATGTAATGTTTTACATTAAATATATATAATAGTTTAAACGTATTGTTACTGTGTTATGGTTCCCCTTTATAATATCTCATTCTATTAGGGGGTTATTATATTACTGAAATGATGTACATTCATATTTAATTTTATTATATCTCTATTAAAAAGATTATGAATTTATTTCCATTTTAATATATCTACACATAAGAATTTCTACCTATTTGTTTTCAAATACCATTACACGTATTATAGGAAAATAAAATTACACAATCTTATAATATATTTTAGTATACATATTATATTACAATAATCCACTAAGTGATTATAATATATTTCATCTTTGGTTTCCTTAAGTTTCATAGGTTTAAAAATGTAAGATTAATCTAAATCTAGTGCTTGAAAATATCTAATCTTATTGGGTTTAAATATATTACTGCAAATCATTCCCTATTAAAAATCATATTTGTAACCTGAAAGGGGTCCATAAACTATTAATTTAAATGATACATCCCTTAGTGTAACAATGTATTATGAACCATATTGAATTGATGAAAAAACCATCATATAAATTTAAATTATATAAGGTATATTGAGTAATCCCACATATAAAAAACCTTCCATCATTTCAATTAATAAAAAAATTAAGTTTTATAAATTCTTAAATTAGAAAATTAACCAATATAAATTTTGTTTTAGGCCTTATTCTAAACACATATTCTCTATAAATTATTTATTGTTATGTTATATATGATTATATATATTCATCATGAATTTTAATTTCTTTTTATTTATTATTTCTATTTAATTCAATGATTTCAATATTATTCAAAGAATAATTGATATTGAATATAAATTTAGGGGAGTTGGGAAACATTTAAATATGTGATTAAATAAACTAAAATATCAACTATATAGTTAAAATCAAAATAAAATAAATTATATTACAAATGTTAATGAAGTATCTAAAAATTATAAACAACATGGACAATCGTGTAAGATATCATAGTTCAATATGAATTTTATCAAATTTACCAAAATCCAACAAATCAAGGGGTAATCTAACCATTCATTAAAAGAGAAAAAGATAATTTTTTAATCACTATGTTATTGTTAGTACATAATACATAAAAATTGAATTGGATACAAAAAAGAGGGAAAAAATTTAATAATGATTAAAAATTAATATCATTGTTTTTCATGTTTCATTGATATTTTTTAAATCTAGGAAGAGTACACAATGTAATAAGATTGAGATTTCAAACAGATGAAATGGAATTATATAAAGAGAATATATATGATAAACTTCATCAAGGTGGTGTAAACCATTATAAAAAGTGTATATTAATTTGAACTATGATGTATTTATATGTAATGATTGATTACAAAAAATAATTCAACATTAAGAATTAAAATTACACAATGGTTGGTTTTTAATGGTCTAATAGATATGAATTTTTGTGGAATGTGAACCATAATAAAATTGATAATACATGATGATATATAATTATATGGAAATAAAATTTAGTATATCCATATAAAAAAGTTTACATAAAATATCCATGTCATGGTTTTTGGTTTCCAAATATGGTTTTTAAATGGGTAGGATATTAACATGAAAAAAATTTTTAGAAGGACATTCTAGAGACTTATTTTTAGAATAAATTTATATTGTTTTCGATAGATTTTTTTAAAAAAAATAGACTCTTTAATTTGGTGTATAATTCACTATAGCCCCCATAACGAATACTTAGGTACTTTTAAAAAATAAAAAAAATAAAACAACCATTATAATGACGATCTAGATCAAAGTAAACTAAAAAAATCTAATTTAGTTCACTATAATTATGATTTAATACATTACATAAAACACATTTGAAAGAAATGATTAAATAAAATAAATTCAATAAAAAAACAAGTAATTTAGATGTTTTAAATATAGTTATACTGTATATGAATAATGTTTCCGGGAATTTAATAATATAATATAAGGTTATTACATTCAAATTAATTCATCCATCATAATTACTCTAGTGTATATATATATTAGAGTCTATATTATGATATAGTTCCAACATATTAAGGTATTCATAAATAATATTATCATAATCAATTAATCTTTATTTGATTCCCTATTCATAGTCAAAAAAAACACTACCATCACACCACATTCTATTAAAATTTTAATTCTTACAAAAACTATATGGGCTTACACATACATATCACACATAATAAATAATTATCCATAAATTTAAACCTTACACAGTTCATTTGTTCTTCCAAACATTAATCCATGAGACATTTATAGCTAGCTTACGATTTTTTTTACATCGGAGTTCATACATCAGTTAATTTGGAATATTAAATTTTTACAATGGTCTATCACAAATCCATCAATTCTATCTAGACATATAAAATTACTATTAATGGATTTCATCTTTCAATAATTCCAATCAGATAGTATGAAATTATATTCAAATGGTTGAACATAGAAATCTCCCACTTCAAAATGATTTTCAAGATTCATCACCAGGTCCATTATTAGTATCTGCAAACCACTCCCATTATTCAATTCCCTCTACAAATATAAATTTCTTGCATGATGCTTCTACTTATCCCATACCGATTGAGGTTGAACACCACCTGAAGACAAGACAAATATAAGCATTATAATCATATCTACCATATTTTAAATTCTAGACACATTTTTTTGATACAACACATTTTCATATAAAAACACATATATAATTGTTTTTTTACTTAATATACTTTGTTCTAGAATGAAACATTGATTTTTTGGCTATATGGATTACACATTTTGAATCCAAAAATATAAAACCATTATCCTAATATATTATAGGATATTCTATTAAAACAATAATCTAGAAAAATTCCTTCAAATATTTCATCAATATAATATACTCGACATCTATTATTGATTTGTGAAACTATTAATTGAAGCTTAAAAACAAATCACATATATGTTCCCAATAATTGAATACAATGCCAATAATTATTCTATAAGACTCTACATGTCCCTTAAATTTTGAATGTCTAAAACCATTGAAATATTTTTCCATTATAGAAAAAGAGATATAATATTTTTAAATAGTTTTGATACATGAGGATTCACTTTATCATTTAACAATTCTAACTTTTAGTATTTTATAGAAATTTAGTATCTACTCCTACTACATGTTCAATGTATTGTTAGCTATAAACCTTGGAATACATGAATCTTCTGTCTTCCTATGAATAATTTACAACTTCCATGAAATTATACACTTCAATAATTCTCGGTGTCTTCCCTTCTCTAAACATGATATTCCAATCTATGATATTTATAACAGAATTCAACGTCATCATTTTAAAACATTCTATAAACTTTTATATATTGTAATTAAATTCAATGGATAATGTTACATACCTCATTCTCCCTATAATTAGACACCCCAATGAATTATATTTCTTAATAGAGATCATTAAACACTAAACATCATGATAATTTATATTTTATTTAATTAATAATTTCCTTTTTCGAAATAAAAATTTGAATATCATTAATATAAATAAATATAATGATCCAAATCCAAGGATAGATCATATATTATAAATCGTAACTACCAAAATTTACTAATATGAACAATAATTCATCCATAAATGGGTTGAGATTTTATCTCCATAGCATTTGGGCATGCATTAACCCCGATAGGAGCCTCTTTAACATTCAAACATGGTTATGGATTTGTTTTTTTAACCATTCAAGGTTCTTATTTTAAATTTGTTCTTCTTCATCCAAATTATGTAATTTGGTTTTAAAACCTTATTCATAAATATATAACTCTTATGCAGTAACTCAAAAATGTATAGATTAAATAGTAAGGTGTTAAACAATTTGAGAAAATCCTACCGAAATGTATTTTAATTTTTTTTACATAAAACCATTCAAGATAAGAATCACACAATAAAATATTTACCAATGTTTTTCATCCATCATAAGATAAATCCATTTATTTAATAGTAATATTATACTAGTAGCTCATTTCATTATCTCCTGTGTACTGAAAATAATTTAAAAATCCATACCATCCCATGTTAGTAACAACCACTAAATACAAACCATCATTCCTTTGACCAGTTTTATGTTTTTATTTTCACCTATGTGTGAAAGTATAAAATAGTTCAAGTAATTTTCATATCTACTCACATGGATGTAAATCATATAATACCCCTATAACTCACCATGTTCCCAGACACAATTTATAACCACTAGTTATCGAACATCACAATCAGAAATTATTCACTAGTTTTATTTAGTACTATAGATTTCTAGTATATCTAGCCTAGTAAACACTATCAATAAATGATAACAATTTAAAACACTCTTTAAATGATCATGTGATTCTAGAATCATTATACTCCTAAACTCTCTAGAATGTCTAGAACCCTTGAACTTCCTATTATCATAACCCTATCATTTGATGAATTTTGTCTTTCATCAACAACATCCGCATGCATCGAATATTTAGAAAATATCTATTCATTGAAGAAAATTTATTGCTTAAAAAGACCACGAATAAGATATTATACCAAATCAAAAATCCTATGTCATCATTATCATACACTACAATGATTATTCCTTAAGATAGATCCCCAAAATTTTATTATACCATATAATATGTATGAATATAGTTTAGTGAATGAATCCCTTTGAGTAGTGAAATTACATACATTATCCTAGTCCTACATGGTTCTAAATTTATATTCTCAGTTAGATAAAAAGAAAATATATTCATCATTTTGGTAGGAAGATAAAAACAATCTTCCAAAAACTCATATAGAAATCCTAATTGAATCCTAAAATTTTCTGAATTCTCAAATAATAACTCATTCAGACTCTCAAAATCTCTATTTTATTATAGAGTACCTTATTAATTTTTCTCAAACCATATTTTATTAAAAAAGTAAAAATATATTAAGTCCCTTATTCCAAATTCAATACAATTTTAAGTCCTTCTACATTTCATTTTTCTTCTTTTCTCCTTTTAAAAACTAGTTCTCCATCAAATAAAACTGTCTACATTTTCTTGGGTATATACCCCAAAACCTTATGTGTTGCATCCATGATGATGGTAAAAATATATGTTAGACTTCTATTAGAATGAACTAGAATATTCCACCATATGTTTATATTAATGATCACTAACATACTCTAGTTGTGAATCTCACCTTCTCATTAAAATATCATCTTCCATTACATCCTATAAATTCATTATTAAAATGTTATATATTATTTTTTTTTATATTCACCATTTCATTACTGTATTTTATTTTTATTCTTTATCTAATAAGTGAATAATATTTTTATTCCATTTTTTTGGAAAATTTTACTATTGCGGGACACATTATAACTTATAAAATTCACATTTGGAGAAATTTTCCATCGTTTAATTTAATAGACACCCATATAGAACTAAATATGAGTATCCATTCTAAAATTCATAACTATTTTTAAAAAAAACAATTCATCTGATTTTACTACCAAAATAATATTATTTCTTAAAATATTAATGTAGTACACTTATTATAATTATATTTAGCTTTCATCCATTTTCTAGATATAAGCATCACATTTTCACAATATATGGAGAGTTTCTCCATATAAAATTCAAATATTTTTATATATGTTATAAATTTAATACGTCTTAATCGTCCTCAAATATAATTTGTTGGATAAATTACAATATTCTATAAAATATTAATTCATGGGAATTTGTGACACATATAAAAGGCCAATCCTATCATCTGCAATAGGACTTGTGTACAAACATTTTGAAAAACAACGTCTATAATTTACTATTTATTCACTACAATTATTCTTTTGTGGACTATCTTCTTGAAAATCTAACACATGAAAATTATACCTTTATCGGATCTACTATGACTCTAACATATATTTCCTTTTCATTTCATGTGATTATTCAGTCCTACCTAACACCCCATATCATCCACAATATATAAATTTTTGATAAATTCCTATATATCATTCCTTGGGATCTCAATATTTATAATTAGATCACTAATATCAGTAAATAATACGTCATACATACTGCATGAGCAACACACTGTGGTAACCAAAATATCCTATTATTTTTCATGTGTTCAAAGAAATAAAGTTCCTACTCTGCATCCTAGAAACATACCGTCATTGATTCCAACTAACATAATATAATGTCTAAGTCACTGATAAAAGAATCCAACATATTTCAACATTGTATTATATTGTTGATTGACCTCTTCAATAGTATTTATTTTCATTATAGTTTTCTTCCATAACATATTGGAATTATCCTTATAAAGTCTTAATGTTTTTTTTAACTAACAGATATTATAACACATATATCATGATGTTTAAATCTAGATCATTTTTAGTTAATTTTTATCTAGATTTTCCTATTATTCCATCTTCATCATTTATGTTTTGGATTACATTAAAACAAGAATGCCATTATTTTGATTTAGATAATAATCTATCTATAAATTCTTAAATCAGAGGAAATTATTGTCATACTTCTCAACCATGTCTATAACAAAATACAATTCATTTACATCTAAAGTCAATAAAATGATTATTAATTTTTAATCATTAAATAAGAAACAATCATTTCTTAATAATATTTTCCCATATGGATAAGTGAAAATTAATAATGTTGATCTAATTATAAAGAACATTGTAAAGGATCTAGAAATATAATACCTTCCAACTGTGTTCAAGTACCACTTGCTGGTTTTGAAAACCTCCCAATTACTTGATGTTATCACTTAGAACATACAAAGTGGAAATATATTGTTGGAATGAATCCATTTTAATGATGTTCTAGAATATAAATGACAAGTTTCACATTATACACCACACCAAAAAAAACACATTTGTCATAAACAAACCAGAATTCCTTATTTAAAAGAATTTAAAAAAAAATCAATATTTAACACAAAAATAGATTATATTTTGTTTTTAATTAACAAATTCGATGTGTCTGATCTTTTTTTTCAAAATGACCCACAAGATAAAAAATGTGAACAAGGAAATACTATAGTAATATTATTATATAAATATGATATTAATAACCTAAAAACAGGTTAGTATATTTTAAAAATGCACAGAACTTTTATGAAATATATTTAAAAATTATTTTATTATTAAACTAATAGTCATTAATTAATTGATTACAAGTTTTTTGGATTTAAATTTTACATATTTTAAGGGTAAACGAGAGAATTTTAATAAAATGTTTGTTGAGTGTGCAATATATTTTTATCTTAATAGATTAATTTAATAACCACAAATAAAATCATATAATGATATATTTATATTATTAATACAATTTAATTTATGAAATATAAATGAATAATATTTATTATTCATATAATGAGAATAAATAAATTATATACTACAATAATAAATTTTATTCAAATGTAATTATAATTAAATTTAATTCACGCATATTAATAATTATTTCATATAGATTAAGAAATGTTTTTCAAAAATGGAAATAATTATAAAAATAATAATTTTATAATATTATTACGATGATTATATATGAATTTTCTGACATTAGTGGTTTTTTAGTATGTAATGAATAATTTTGGGTTTTAAAAAAATCATTTAGTTTATTTCAATCAAGTAATTTAAAAGACCTATTATATTTTAGAATAGTTTTTTATGTAAAATATGATCTATTTTATTAAAAATAACATAATTAGTTCCATATAAATCCTAATTATAAATTATTTGGTACAAAATAATTTAAATTAATATAAAAATATTTCTAAAAAACATTTTTCATTTTGTTTTACGCATTATATTAACTTTTATTTACAATGAAAAAATAAAATAAACATTGATAATTGGATTTCATATTATTAATCATGAGGTTTTTATTTGTGAAATAGTAAAAATTAAATTTTATTCATATTTATTATTATGCATTTTAAATGTTTATTTATGTAGAAATGGGACGAATTTGTTAATTATAGTTAAAAGATTATGATAATGTCCCAAAATAGACAAAAACTTTTCATTTATTTCATTCTATGTATATAATTCGACTATATGCATCAAAACACAAAAAATGTATAATTTCTTAAAACTAGACAGTGATTTTTTCATTTATATTGTATTAATTGTAACACCCCAAGCATCCATAATACACATCATTTTAATAATTCAATAGATTGCGTTATACGAAACAAATATTTTGAGCGCCCCATGACCTATTAGTGTAGCCATTTAAAAAGAATTTATGAGCATTATTAACCACATATTAAAATTTTCATATATCCCATATAATTTTTAAATTCATATTATTCATTTTTTTTGACATAATATGAGGAAAAATTCAAATTTTTATATAAAAGATGTTTTTTTTCAAAAATTCTCCTTTTCAACTTTGTAATGGAGAACCGTTTTTAAAAAAAAATAATTGAGGCTATAATAGATTCAATTTGACAAAATTAAATTATTATTTTTAATCGGGACATAAAAATTTAAATTAGATATCTTTTTGGTGTTTATCTAGATATCATTCATATTTTAATGAATAGTGAAAAATATTCCATTTTAATTCAGAGCTACTTTTCCATCTAATTTATTTATGCTATATTATTTTCTATTTCATTTCTTATAAACTATAATTAGATTTATTTTTTTTAATTTAGTGGAATTTATGTCATTATATGTATCTTCATAATGAAATTTTAAATAAACAAATATAAATTTTGATGGTTTTTACTTTTAAAAAACACGTTTTCTTATTTTGACAATGTGGATTGATTTTAAATTTATTACTACAACATTTGTTTTTAAATGATTAAAATATATTCCATATTTGGAGTCATATTGTACTAAATCTATAAAAAAATACCCTGTATTTTTCGACCTTACGAATCGAAACTTGAGAAATTATTTCAATTCACCATGGTTAAATGGTGAATCATGTAAATATGGGTAATTATATTTTACAATAATAATATAAAACTTCCTTAAAATGTGTCTTAATACTATTCTATTAGATATTTTTGACAGCGATCATCCTTGGAACTATTTTAGGACCCCCTGAATCTAATTGGGTGCGATAATGGCATGTTATAAAAATTAATTTAATATAAATAGAAATATAACAAAAACATGTATCTTTTACAAAAACTATTTTAATTTTGTGTTATATAATATATATCAATGAAAATAAATAATAAATAGAAATATAAACCATATTACTACATCATGATTTTTTATTTATAATATGTATACATTAAATCTATAAATTTATTTATGACACAATGATGATGCAGGGATTACCTTATTAGTAAATGATTGAAATGAATGATATTATAATTTAAATTAAATATAATTTTATCTTCTTTGATACCAAAAAATCCATTTTTTTTAAATAGACTTGTTAGGAATGATTTAAATTCTTTTTCGTAATATTCATGTTTTTACGACTTAAAAGAAGTTAATTACTAAATAGTGTATAAAATATAAAAAAATGAATTTTTTAAACAAACACTATTTTATGAAATTATATAATTGTCATAATAATATAGTACTTGGAAAACTAAATTATATAGTGTAAATTTTTTTATTTATGATCCACTTGAGGTTCATTTAGAATTTTATAAAACTATTGGAAACATATATTAAAAAACATACAATAATACATGGTAAGAGTTTTCTTATTTTACTATGGGATAAATACAAAACATAAGGTAAAATTAATGACCTAAAAATGTCTAAAACCTTTTAGTTGAGAAGATTTAGAAAAATTAAAATATTATCGTTGAAATAAATCACTTTTTATCCCATATAAACTAACTATCAATTTATAATAAATTAATAATTCAAGTCATTCTTAAAGTGCCCCTCACATCTCTTATAAAAGGGAACTTCTCATTATCTTTTATCCTCACCTCCAAGACCCATTGTCTCAGCCAAACCCAGCCCCGAAATCCTGCCAATTTCCCCCAAATCATCATAATTTTGGAGTCATTTTGTTGAAACCAATAATAGGCACCCGAAGAAGAGGTAATAATTTTATCCCTTCAATTAATGTTTTTTTCTTCATCTACTTCATCATCTTATGTTGTTACCATAATAAAATAATAGCTCTAAATTTTTTTATATGATGATATGTCATTTTAATGGAACATCCATATTCCTTTTTTAACTATCCTTTTAAAAACAATATCGCCATGCATGCGTACGTAAGGCTTACTCTCTCCATGCGAAAGTGTAAACTATTTTTCATATGTACATTATTTTGACATGTAAATTAATGAATATAAAATTAATTAAATAATATATATAACATAATAAAATTTATGAAAAATTAATAATACATCCCATTACTTACCATTTGATAATTAAGTAAATGATATTGCCCCTCAGGTGTACGTACGAAAAACCTTATTCAAGACGTGATGAGACTCATCTTACATGTTCACCATCCAAGAATTATTATGAAAATATGTATATTATAAGGACACGTACTTAAACAATAAATAATCATGAATTATGTTTATAATTAACATTGAGGATCTTTTCAGGTTTAGTGTTTTAAGGAATTAGTCCATAACTATTAAATTACATCTCAAATATTAAAAAGTAGAAACTACTACTCAGTATCCACTTTTTTCATAAAATATAAAATCTTGAAAAAGATTCATGTCAAGATCCATGTTTTAGAGAGAATTAATTATCCATTATCCCAAACATGTCCCTATTAAACTTTATTTCTTGTAAAAAACATTTCAAAAAATGCATGGGATGTGCATCAAAAGCTCAGTAAGGGTTATAAAATAAGGAACACAAACATTAGTCAATCTATACTTACAATTCAATGAAATCAAATTTTTCAATATTTAGCATACCACACAAGATCATACGTTTTATTAATATCACATGGAAAACAGAAATCATAATGTAATCTTGTGGCATCTATAAATTATTTACATAGTAGCTTTCAAAACTACATAGGGAGTTACATTTGGAAGACCCATCACCGTATATTCCCAAAATCTCTTCGGAGAAACATTACCATTTTCCTTCATCATGTTACCCAATGAATTGGAGAGATATAATGGTCTCACTCACCCTTGGTTTATCATGGAACCACCCATATACATTAACAATTCTCAAGAACCATATCATTTTCATAACACATAAAACAAACATAAATAGAAGATACCATTTCCACATTTCAATCAAAATATATCATTCCAAGATATTGAAATAATCAATCCATTCTAAAAAAAATTCGCAATACCAATATATGTAAAAATACTATATGGTATTTATTTTCCTTTTAAAAACACTACGAGCTGTAGAGGAATCCATATATCAAATAATGCTTATGGCGGCAGAATGGTCGTTGTCACCGTGTACATTGAAAACAAACATTCAATTTGTCATTTAGTAAACCACTACATAGAAACAAATTCCATATGAATGAAATGAAAATTCAAAGGGGTTTATAAATTGTATAAATGAAAGTCTTGTAGGAGACAAAATATTAATCAATGAAAGGTGATTGAGACGATGTCCCTTACCTGGTGTCTGACTTGAACCTTTTGTTCCTTAATCTCAATAATAATAATAAAAAGAAAATATATACTTGATTCAAAACATTTTTTAATTTTTTTATTCCTTTTATATTACTAATTAACACTTTATAATCATTACACTATCCATTAAGTTAATTACGGTCGTTTTGTTGATATTTGGCACTTGAGTCAAAAAAGAATATCATATAATTACATGTTTTTTATGTGGTCGAAATTACATTCTCTCTTGATTAATATTCATGATTTAGATATCATATATATCATATATATCTAGTATATATCTGTATTTATAAATATACATAACATTTTGGAGATAAGAAATAAAATGCACTATAAATGGAGATGGTAAGTCGTACGTATACATGAACGCTACTTTATTTTCTAAATCATATAGAATGAAAACATATTGATATATTGGTATATTATAATTAAATTATAATATTATATATAACTTCATTAATTCTATCCATTATACATTCCACATATGTCATGAATGAGTCATATCACTTTGAGGGGGCGGTAGTGCCCACTTCCACAAATGAAATTATCACTTTTACCCATTATGGAAACCAAAAAGGTATGATATAAATGAAAAATTCAGAAGTATAGAGGAAATATAAATATAATATATAGCTTACATATAAATACAGTTCCATCATAATGGACACCATGTTATGCGATATGAGATAATTGAACAATCATCATTTTGTTAGGTTGTAGTTCACCATCCACAAAAACAGTATGTTCTTAATATGTTGGATGGAGGTTTGTGGAAGTGGACCTCAAACACTCCTCATAAAAAAATCCTATTAAATTTAATGTATTTGTGTTGTTGTTATAGAATCGAATAAAGTGTTTTTTAGGGGTTTAGTTATGGAAATAATTGAAAAAAACTTGAGAGAAAAAGTTACCTTTAAATCGGGTAACTCCCTTTGGTTTTAACCAAAATGAATTCCTGAAGTGCCTTCTAATAATGTTAAGGCATCTAAGATGAAGATAGGGTTGTTGGGAGATTAATGTGTCATTGTTTGAATGAGTCAAGGGGCTTGATAGGTGGGTGTAATTAGTTAAAAGTGGTGTACTTCTATAAGAGTGAGGACGAGATGTTTAAGAAAGTTTGAAAGTATTATTTTATTATAAAATGATTTTCTATTTCAAAGAGTCCAAAACATTTTTATTTCTATGATATGATACCCATATTTTGATATAAAATCATCCAGTAAAAATAGGATAAATTTTTAATATTTTTTAATCATTATCTTTTTTATTTAACCATTTTTTAACTTATTTAACTTTTACCTTGTCCACTTATATATTCGTACAATATGGTTAATATATCAATTATAAAAAGTGAAGAGACCCAATGTGAATCATTAATGACATTTTTTACATCATATATGTCATTTTTTCGAATATTTGATTTTTAGGAATATTTTATCATTTAATCAAATAGTGATTGATTTAAAAAAAATTATGTCATTTTTAATAATATTCATATCATGAAATTTAAAAAATTACAAACCTAGTTGATTATTTATAAAACTATTAATTAATAAAATTATATCAAGTCATAATAATATATAAAACTCATGGATGGTGTAAAAATGTTCCAAATAAATTTATTTTAATACTAATAATATCATTTATTTTAAACATTCCTAAATGAGGTAATCATTACATCATCATTGTGTCCAAAATAAATTTTTTTATTTAATGTCTAATAATTATAAAATAAATACCATCATGTAAGAAATATTTTTTTATTTCTGAATAATATTTATAGTCAATGTGATAAATTATATAACCCCGAATAATAATTGTTTTAGTAAAAAAGTTCATGTTTACGTAATTTTTGTCCTTACATTTATTTATCTAATAAAAGTGTCATTATCAATCCCATGTGGCTCCATGGGGTCCTAAAAGTGACCCAAGGAATCCCTTGGTCGGAAATATTTCATCCAATATGTTTAGGATAAGTGCTAGGGAAATTTGATATTATTATTATATTATTTTTTATCTTTATTTGCCAGATTTACACATTAACCATGGTATATAAAATATTTTCTAAAATTAGTATTATAATGTCTAAAAATAAAAGTTACCTATTTAAAAACATTATACCTAATGATTCCAAATATGGAATCCAATTTCCGAAATTCTAAACACATATGTTGCAGATATTAATTTAAAAATAATTTTCATTTTCAAAACAAAAAGGGTGTTTTTAAGAAATAATAACTAACAAAAGATTGAAACTTTTTTATGTTAAATTTAAGAGTGAAATTACCTAAAATGACAAAAATTGGATTAAATGGAAAAATATAATCCAATTAACTTTTAAACCAATTAAAAGAAAAATCTAACTATATAAATAGATTAGATTAAAATGTAGTTTTTAATTAATAAGTATTATTTTTTACTAGTCATTAAAAAATCAACCATATCAGAAAAATTACAAAATTTCAACCAATGTAAATTTTGATTCCCATGTTTTAATGATGATTGTTAATATTTCACATATAACTTATACGAGTGACAAAAACTATATTTAAAAATTGCTCGCAATGAAATGGTGGTAAATCGACATTTTAAATAATATTAGAGTGTTTATGATGAAAATTGGATTCATTCACATTGTAATCCTCTAACTTTTATTGGATAAATGATAAAATATTTAACAAACCCGTATAATCATATTTTAGATAGTTCTATTCATTTATGCCAATACAACGACAATGTGTTAAATACCATTAAAAATAATATTTTATTATTATTTTTTAGTATGACTCATCCTTAGGTGCAACATGAGATTTCGGAAACACCCCTTGTTACGTTTCAAGTATACCATCGAACATAGAATCCCCTTTATAGTAAAATTAATATCTAATTCACCAATATTTATAAATATGAAAATTTCATATTATTTTTTTATCTAGGATGTAACATCCTTCCCCCTTTTTCAATTGCATACTAGAAAATTTATTCACAAATCAAATTAATTGTGGTGTTTATCCCTCATATAATTCTCAGATTCCCACATTTCCAATTCAACCATATAGTTTTTTCACAAACACATTACCTGATGAATTACCTTATTCCACAACACGTGCTCTCAGTTGTAAACAATATAGACTGATTGTTCCTCATAAGAATGATTGTCTTCCAAATAAACTACATCTAGACTCAAAACATGAGATATATTCGGCATATAATTTTTCATCATTGAAACATGTAAAACATTATATACCTTGGAAAAACATGTAGGTAATGAAACATCATATGTAGCTGATCCAACATTATCTATAATTTCACAGGGTCCAAGGAACCTCGGACACTGGTTTCCCTTCATAGAAAAACACATAACACTATTCCATAGAGAAACATTAAGAATAACATGATCACCTATTTCAAATCAATGATCCTTCCGCCGGTTATCCACATTAATTTTATGCCTGCTCTGAGCTCTTCTCATGTGATTTTGAATTAGATTAACTTTTTTTTGTAATCTTTTTTACCAATTCTGGTCCCATAATATTTTTATGACCTATTACATCCTAAAAATTTGGAGTTCGACACTGCATTCCATATAATTCCTAAAATGGTGAAATATGTATACTGCAATGGAAACTGTTATTATAAGAAAATTCAACCAATGAATGGTGTTGGACCCAAATTCCTTTGTAATCCATTGAGAATGTTCTAAACATATCTATCAATGTCTGAATTGTTCGTTAAGACTTACCATCTGATTTTGAATGAAAAGCATACTAAAATTTAATTCAGTATTCGACGACATCTGAAGGCGTTTCCAAAAATTATACATAAACCTGGAATCATGATTATATATAATAGATAGGGGAACTATATGAAACCTGACTATATTATTAATATATAATCGAGAATATTGATCTAGAAGTAATGTATCTTTAAGAGGAAGTAATTGAGAAGATTTTGTCAATCGATCAAAAATAACCCAGATTGCATTATTACCTCGAGATGACTTTTGTAAACTCACAATGATGTAATTGGATATAATATTCCATTTCCACTTTGGCACTGGTAAATGTTGAATCATCTCTTTCAATAACAGCTTCCCATATTTAGACTTTTTCCAAGACAAACACTTCACAGTAAATTTAGCAATATCTCTTTTTTCATTCCAGCCCAGCAGTAATACTCCTGAAGATCTCTCTATATAATAGGACTATAGGGATGTACTAAAAACAAAGATCTATGAGATTCACATAATAATTATTTATTCCATAATGAATCATAAGGAACAAATAATCTTTTCCTAAAACTCAAAACAAAATCATTATCAATTTTAAAATCAAGAAACATACCCTTCTGATCAAACTCTTCCTTTTTCTGCAACTCACTATCTTCTTTATGTGCTTTCTTAATTCATTCTGATAGGGCTGATTTCACTTACACCAAAAACCAAACAAAGGAATTTCTTGCACCAACTACTACTATGCCAAATTTCATCAAATCATTAATCAAAAGATATTTTTCAAAAGATAACATAGTTAATGTAGCATTAATTTTCTGAATCAAAGCATTATCCACTTTACATTCATTTTCTAGATGGTAGTGAATCGTGCAATCAGAATCCTTTATTAATTCCAACCATCTCCTCTATCTCATGTTCTATTATTTTAGAGTAAATATATATTCAATATTTTTTGATCAGTATATATTTCACAATTTTCTCCATAAAAATGATTCCTCGTAAATTTTAAATGAAAAAACAAAAGTGGCTAATTCCATATAATGTGTAGGGTAATTTATCTAATGAGGTTTCAACGGACATGAAAGAAATGTAAATACCTGATCATTATGGGACTAGATATCTATATAAAATTTTCAACAAACCTCTACTAATAACCAAATAAACCAAGAAAAATACGGATCTAAGTTATATTAGTTGGTCTTGGCCATTCTTCAACAAAATTCATTTTTGTAGGATAAATAATTATTCCATTTTTTGAAAAAATGTTACCACGGAATGAAATTGTTTGAACCAAAACTCAAACTTGTATAATTTTCTATACAGTTTCTTTTTTATGGTTTTCAATACAACCATTAAATGACTTTCATGTTACTATTTACTTTTATAATAAACCACAATATCCTCAATAAACACTACCGTAAAATTATCTAATAAATCCTGGAAAATAATATTCATAATATCATGGAATAATACAGGTGCATTAGTTAACCTAAAAGGTATAAAAACATATTTATAATGGCTATATCTAGTTTGAAACATGATCTTCGGAAAATATACTTACTTTAATTTAAACAGATGGTACCCCAACATGATTCCAATCTTTGTAAAATATTGATCTCCCTAGAGCTCATCAAGAAAATAATCCATATGTGGAAAAGGATACTTGTTCTTAATAGGGATGTTATTATATTCTCTACATTCAATGAATAGTCTAATTTAAACATCTACCTTTTTAAAAAACAATACAAGAGCACCCCATGGGGATGTGCTAGGTTGAATGATACCATTATCTAATAAAATCATAAAATTGTTTCTTTAACTATGAATGTTAAATTTGAGCCATTCAATAAGGGGGTTTTGAAATTGGCTTAGCATTAATAACTAAGTCAACAATAAATTCAACTAACCAATTAGGTATTATACTAGGAAACTCATCAGGAAAAACGTCAAGAAACTCATCTAACACTTACACATCATTAATATGTCCAGTTCCATGGTTTTCAATAATATGTGCAAGGTAACATTCAGTTCTATCTTTTACTAGTTTCTCTATTTCTTGATATTTCATCAAAATTAACGGTTCATTCTTATATACAATCTAGAATTAATTGTGAAAAGATATTTTTAGCAACATATTCATTATTAGCATGATAAATTGAAAGCCAATTAATACCCAAAATAACAACAAATTCTACTTGAGGATAAATAATAAGGTTTGCAGGTAGATTATTCCAAATACATGCACATGAAGTTTCATAAAATTGTTTTGTGTCAACATTTCCTCCTGGTGTTTTACCATAATTTTACGAATCATATCATGATATGGAATTCATAATTTTATTGAAAACTTCACTAAAATGAATGAATGTGTAGACTCAGAATCCAACAACACAATGGCATAATCTGAATAATCAAAAATTGTATTTGATACTACATCATTTGATGGCCCAAAATCTGCTGACGTAGTTGCAAAGGATGTCACCACACCTTTCTATGTGTAGTCTGACATCTTTCCTTCAGTTGGATTTTTTTTGGACACCCCTTTTAATAATGAATCATTTCATTTAACTTAAAACATTTTAGTGCCTATATTTCTAATTTTTTATTACCATTACCCTAATCTTTTTCATTGCCATTGGGAGCCTTATTCCCCATTTTACCACATCAGTATCACAATATAGAATTGAAAAGGAATTCACCTTTGTGATTTTTTGAACAATTTTCACAAACTGTAAAATGTTTCTTACCAGTAGTCATTTTTGAAGTGTTCTTCCATTTCTTCTACTACCTCGACCTCTTACTCTGTTTTTCTTTTGAAAGAACAACTGATCATCGACATTCACCATTTCCACCTTCACTCGACATTAAACAAGTTTTTCATAACTATTTAACTCACAAGAAGATAAATCCCTTCAATAAATTGGAATTAATACTGTGTAAAAACAATTTATTTAACTATAATGATTTTTTAATAAATTTGGATCATACCTTTCTTTTCAAGTGAATTTGTCTTCATAAGCTGCCACAGATTCATTCACCTACTGTAATTCAATGAATTATTATTATATCCTAAGATGAACCACCATAAGAATGTATTTCTCATGAACCATACCTTTTAATTCAACCCAAACCAGAGAATCAATCTCCTCACTAACAATAATATTTTTCACCATCAACCTCTATTGATTAACTTCACATTCAAAATGATAAAGAAAAATACTATCCTTTTGATGTTTTGAAAACAGTATGATATCAAAAATCTTCCCTAGTGCTTTAATCCACACTTTATCTAGAATTGGTTCAGATGATTCTCTGAATGATAGGGATGATGCCTCATGAAATGATCCACTGCTATCCTATTCCTTTATAGTTAATCTCATGCATGGATTCCACTACCATTTATAGCATGAGTCAATAGTTTCATCACTACAACAAATATCTCTGTTTCAATTCTGACCATTACAGGTTACTGATTTTGAATGTTGTTTTCCTCTTGATGTCATCACATCACAGTTGTCATGTTTTATCAGTGGAAAAACATTTTTAAGACAGAAATATCTTAGACTAAGTCACACATTAATTTTTAAATACTATATCATTTCAATATTAACATAAATTAATTTATGGATATTAATTTTAAAAAACCCTAACATCAAAGGTTTTCTAAACCAACCTTTGATGAAAACTACAAAGACCCAACCTTAAATAAAAAAGAATCTAAAATTATGTTAATAATTCACATATAGCCTCTTTTAGGTTTAGAGTTTTAGATAATAAGGCCATAAATAACATATTACATCTCTAATATTACAAAGTAGACAATTTTTTTTAGTATCCATTTTTTCATAAAAGAAAATAATTTGACAAAAAGAGTCATGGCTAGTTCATTGTTTTAGAAATAATGACTTTTCCATTATACCATCCTTGAGCCTATTAATATTTATGTACTGTGAAAAAAAATTCCAAAAAGAACATGGGATTAGGATAAAAATCATAATAATTTTTATAAAAGAAGTAACACAAACATCAGTCCACCAAATCAAACATGTCAATGAAATAATACTTTTATATCATTAACATACCACACAACATCATATGATTTATTAATAACACATTGAAAACATAAATCATAAAGGTAACTTGTGGCATCTATAACATACTTATGTTATAACTTTCACAGCTATGTAGGGAGTAACATTTGAAAACCCATTATAGTATATTTCATAAATCACTTTGGAAAAACATTAACATTTACCTTGGTCACATTACCCAATGCATTGGAGAGTTATCTTGGGCTCACCTGCCCTATGTTTATCACAAAACCAAATGTATACATAAACAATGCCCAAGAACTATTACATATTCATAACAATTAAAAAAACATAAAGGTAAGATAATATTTCCTCATTTCAATCACAATATATCATTTCAAGATATTGAATAAATAAATCAATTATCAAGAACCATTTTCAGTATCAAAATACATTAAAAGAGTATATGGTATTTATTTTGCTTTTAAAAACACTACAACTATTATAGGAAGCCAAATATCAAAAAATGCTCGTAGCAGCAGAATGGTCGTTGTCACTGCATAAATTAAAAAGAAACATTCCCTTTGTCATTTAGTAAAATTATAATTAGAAAAATATTCCATTTAAATGAAATGAATAGTATATTTAGTTTATACACCGTATAAAAGAACTACGTGTAGAAAAAAATACACCTCAATTAAAGTATATTTAATGGATTTCCCTTACCTCATGTCTGACATGACCAGTTCGTTCATTAATCACCTGAATAATAAAATAATGTTAATTTATACTTTATTCAAAACATTATCAATTTTATTATTCCTTTTATATTATTTCTTACCATGTTTTAATCATTACATAATAATTTATATTAATAACTATCATTTTGGGGATATTTGGTACTTAAGTCAAAAATGAACTTCTAATAATTACATGTTCCATTATCTCCAAAAAGATATTCATTATTTAGATATCAGATACATCATATATATCTAATATATATATATATATGTATTTATTATAGTATATAACATTTGAAGATTAGAATTGAAATGCATCATTAATGGAGATGGTTAGTCGTACGTACGTATGGATGCTACTTTAAAATCTATTTCATATAGAATAGATAAAATATTGATAGATAGGTATATTATAATTCCATTATAATATCATATATAATTTAATTAACTCCATCCTTTATTCATTCCATGTATTGAATTAACTAGTCATATCACTTTGAAGGGGTGGTAGTCCGCACTTCCACAAATGAAATTATTTCATTTACCAAATACAGAAACCATAATGGTGTGATATAAATAACAAATATAGAAGAGTAGAGAAAATATAAATATAATACATATATTACATAAAAATATAGTTCCATCATAATGTCCACTATGAGAGGTGGTTGGAGATAATTGAACAATCGTCATTTCGTGAGGCAGTAGTTCGGAATCCATAGAAATATTATATTCTAAATCCATTAGATAGAGGTGTGTAGAAGTGGTGTTCTAATACTCCTCATTAAATCATCATCGATTATTTAATATACTGGTGTTGTTATAAAATTGGGTAATAAAATGAGTTTAGGGGATTTGATATAGATAATAAAGGAAAAGAACTTGAGAGAAAAAGGTTACCTTTAAATCATGTAAATATCGTTGGTTAGAACCAAAAGGATTTATTGAAGTGCTTTCTGAATATGGTTAGGATTATAAGAATAAGAGAGATACGTTGGGGACATTTGGGGTAATATTTTCTACCAACCAATGGTCTTGAGAGGTGAGTGTAATGGGTTAGATGTTGTGTCCTTTTATAAGAGGTGGGAGGGGCTCTTTAGGAATATTTGAATGTATTATTTAATTACAAAATTATTTTAGGTTTCAAAGGGTCCAAAAATTATTTATTTATATGATAAGGTATATATATGTCTAAATAAAATCATCCATTAAGAATTGGACAGGTTTCGGATATTTTTAATCCTTAACATTTTTATTTAACCCTTTGTTAACTTATTTAACTATTACCATGACCTCATATATTTTCATACATTATATTTAATATATTTTCTATATAATTCCAACCAACCCAAATTGAATCATTAATAGCCTATTTATCATCATAGATTTCATTTTAAGAATGATATATTTTTAAGATTATATGATCATTTAATAAAATATTGATTGATTTAAAAACTTTTTTATTTCGTTTTTAATACAATTTATTTAATTACTTTTTATAAAATCTTAGACAACTATATTCATTAAAAAAATATTCAATAATTCAAATATAACAAGTCATAATAATTTCTAAAATTCATGGATGACATAAAAATGTTCAATATAAATTTATTTTAATATATATGATCTCGTTTATTTAAAAATTTCATTAATGAAGTAATCATTACATCATCATTGTGACATATATAAATTTATTTATTTAATGTATAAAAATTATAAATAAAATACCATGATATAGGAAATATTTTTATCATTACAAATTATTTTTATAGTTGAAGATATAACTTATATACCCCCATATAAATATTTTTTTAGTAAAAATATTCATGTTTATGTACTTTTTGTCCTTATTTTAAATTAATTAATATAAAGTGTCATTTTCACACCCAAATGGATCCATGGGGTCCCACAATCCGCAAAAGGATTCCCTTGGTTAAAAATATCTCAACCGTGAGGGCTAGGATAAGTGTAAGTATAATTTAATACTACTATAATAATATTTTTGCCCTTATTTACCATATTTACCTTTTAACCATGGTAAATAAAATAATTTCTGACGTAAATATTAATAACGTCTTAAAATAAACGTCACTTATTTACAAAATATTGAACCCCTAATTCCAAATATGGAATCCATTTTTAAAATAAAAAACAAATAAGTGGTAGAAATTAATTGAAAATTAATTCTCATTGTCAAAACAAAAAGGTGTGATTTAATGAAACCATAACTATCAAAAGATTGACACTTGTTTATAGTAAATTTAAGATTTAAATTACTTATAATGAAAAAAATTAGATTAAATAGTAAAAATATAATACAATTACACTTTAATGGCATTTAAAAGAATAAAATTACTATATAATTAAATTGGATGAAAAAAAAAGTTTGGAATTAAAATGCAGTATTTTTCACAATTCATTAAAATATTAAAATTTTTAGGAAAATACCAAAATTTCATCTAATTTATAATTTTTTGAAATAATTATAATGAAGAATATTATTTTTTCAAATAGATCATATAAAAGTAAAAAAACTATATTTATAAAGGTTTCACCATCAAAAGGCAGTAAATCAACCTTATAAAGAATATTGATGTTTTTATGCTTAAAATTGGATTTATTCATATTTTAAGCATCTAAATATTATTGTGTAAATGAAAAATTAATTATAAAACATGTATAATAATATTACAATTTTTTCTGTCCATTCCCACTAACCATAATGGCTAGACGTTAACTATGATTTAAAAATATATTATATTATTAATTTTTTGTATGACTCAGCATTGTGCACAACAAGAGATTTCATAGAAAACCATTTTTCCGTATCGAGTAAACCACTGAACATAGCCTCCCATTTAATGTAAAATTAATATTTAATTTAAAAATTTTAAAAAATATGAAAATTTCATATTCTTTATTTAAATGCGACGTTACATATATTATGAATAATTAGGAAATATATGAAATAACATGGCAATAGGAATAATATATATATATATATATATGAAAATATAATTCATTCATTTACTTCCATTCAATATGATAAGAAAACAAAAACAGCATTCATGCATGCACAAACATTACCGTCTTCATGAATGATGTATTTCATTTCATATATATATATTTATCTATTATATATATTTATATTATGAAAATATATGATATATAAATCATATTATAACTTCTGAAAATAATTATATCATTATCTATGTAATATTGGAATGAATAACAAGTCAAAAAATGTACGATCAATGATGCCATTATTACCCTAAATATAGCATTATCTAGGAAATGATAATATATAGGTAATATAAAGACATAAAATAAACATATATGATATCCGAAATATTATTTTTATTATTATATAAGATAATAAATTGTTTAAAAACATTATACATTATTTTCGTCCACGCACTGAGATTATCAGACCTAAGGTAATGGTTAATTTCACAATCTCATTTTTTCTGAGATTATTTATACATAAGTATTTACTACGACATATTCATTATCCATGTCCATGTTTTCAAAATAATTATTTTTATGAATTTATACAAGGGACACTTTTACTAAAACATAATTTTAAATTTTTTAATGATTTATTCTACTAGATCATTCTCATTAATTGTTAGGTTATAAAATTGGTTTTACATAATTATTTATATGGAAATGAATTTTTTAAATTATTTATATATTCAAAAGATTCAATGTTGTATGAGACACTTTGATTCAAAAACATCGTTCAAATATCTTCATTTATTTTCTGTGAGAATTTTAATATTTTCAATTTCAAAAAAAGTATATTTCAGTCAATGATTTCTAATGTATTTTTTATATTATTTTCATATATGTTAACATAATTTGTTGGATTATTGTTCTTAATTAATGTCAATTTATGATCATACAATCTATTGTATTGTATTTAAGGGTTTTTGATAATTTTGACAATGGTTTTTTTTATAATACCATTCATCATTTGTTGTTAAATTAATAACATGTTATACAATAATTTTAATATGATTTTTTTATCATGTTTCAACCATTACATATGAAGAATGTATTGGAATGTGATGGTTATGGGCAGAGCCAACTATAGCCCAATGATGCATCAGTAGGTCTCAATAGACAAACAAGATATGGACTTGGTAGAGTTCTTACCCATTTATTTTCATATACTGATGTGGTCGAGGCCTTAACCATTTCTTTATAGATGTCTTAGCCAAGACCTCAATGGTACATTGGAGATGACCGACATTTTTCATCCCCTCATTATGAGATTAGTTATTGATATTTATTGTGTATAATTAAGTAGTAGAATATCAATGTGAAATTTTAAATGGAGTTATTTTATTCTTTCTTTCTATATTGTTCTGAATATTATGTTTAAAAGAATTTTTTTAGTTTTTACCTTTCCTTAAATATTTTTTCCTATTTATGATAGCTTATTCTATATTGATAATCTTTAGTGAGCATCTCATCTCACCCCATTCTAATGTTTCATACTTCCATTATATGTGAAGAAGAAAATTTTTATTAACATGAAATTATAGTATAATTTTTATAAGTTGTTTTAATGGGGAAAATATGTTTTTTCATTTCAGGATTTAAAATATAACATATGTTTGTATCTAGTATTTCTATGACAATTCAACTGATCAGTACATTAATCCTAGTAATCATTCCAAAGTATTAATATAATGAACCGAATATGCATTTCAGGGTTTGGTACATTACAATTTGTATTAGGGAAGTTTAGCAACAACCTCAAAATTTAGATTTAGAAGGCCCATATTTGATATTATAACACTAAGATAAGATTTTAGATTATTTATAGAAGAACATACAAGATTTTTGGTTATCAATATATTAGGTGGGTATTAATATTAAATAAATCCCCTCATGGATACAATAAGTGGACATGGTTCTGGCACATAGGTACCTAGGGGTGAAAACTCTGATAAGGTGTTGCCACCTTTACTTAGGGTAACCTGGTACATGACAAACGACCTTACTGTGTACTTAGTTTGACACTCCAATTGGATATTGTTAGGATAATTCAAAATTTAATTACAAAACATTATAAAGGATTACAGAGAAATTATGTCCCCAAGGAATCAATTTTTGAAATTATAGATTTGATACGAATAAATTTTTCAATTTAGGTTCATTATTTAACTATTTTGGCATTATGCATTAGGATTCATACATGAATATTGTATATTCCATTGATTAGAATTGGATACTATTGGTTGGAATGGAAACCATATCAATTCATGTAGTCCTTTTTGGGATTTCCTTCATACGCAAGATAATGATAGTGGAGTTAGAGATATAACTAGTGCTGAAGAACTTATAACCATAGTAAGACACCTTAATCATGTTATTAATTTTATACTAACCTGTATGGATCACCTTTATCTACCATTTATAGAATCAATGTTATAATAATTCATTATACAATGGCATCCAACATATAATGGGACTAAAAACCCATTTGTAACTGTTATATGGATATGTTTCTTAGTGAAAATATTACTTCCATTGGGGAGTAATGAAAAGGAAAAAATATTTCCTTGAAGTTTATTGTCTCATAAAAGATAAAAATAAATGGTGATCATTAGTTCCAAATAAAAAATAAGGGTTAATATGTAGAAAATATGGAATGAAGAGTGATTAATGCTCATTTGGTAGAAAATTACATTCCTCGTGAACAACGAGCAGATATGGGGAGACAATTTCTAATTCTAAAGCTGACAGAGGATGATAATGTTGCAAAGTATTAATCTGAATTCACATGGTTAAAATCAAAATCTAGTGAATACATATGTAACCCAAGAATTAATATTAATCGATTATATGATGGTTTAAATCCATTCCTCAGAAAGGCACTAGTATCTGAAACATTCTAATCTTATTATGATATAGTATCATGTTCTATCAAGAAAAAGAAATAATTTTCTAATTCATATGACATGAAGGGATATTAAGAGAAAAGTTATTTTTCAGAGTAATAGAAGGATTATAGTTATAAGGGAAGTATGAATTTTTTTCACATGTGAAAATTGTGGAAGGAAACAACTTGGTGTATGTTTAATATAAAATGATGTTTACTATATGTGCGGTCAGAAAGGCCATCATTCTCATGATTGTAAGGGAAATAAATAATCGATAAATTTACAATGATATAATTGTAATGAAATGGAACAATATGAAAATAATTTTCTTGCGTGTCAGGGAAATATTGATCAGATGACGAAAATAGATCAAGGTCTAGCTTATGATATTACTATAGTTGAAGAGGAATAATTACTATATTTGTTTTTTTCTATTCAAGAATTATGATATTATATTTTGGTTCTAAAAGTAATGTGATATATATGTATTTTACAGTAATACTTATTTTTTAATGATTTGGAATCATAAATTATTTCATTAATTCTTCTCAGGTTACAAATGTATTTTCTTATTAGAGATTCATCACATTGTCTGGGGAATTTATTGTTACCAAAGATTTTAGAAATTTAGGTACCATTCAAGCCTATGAATTTTTTCTACATTATTTTAGAATTGTATTAATGATGGAATAAATTATGTTGAAATTTGTATATTATTTTTAGATGTTGAAGTAAGATTATTTGGGTAATCATCATGGTTTTATTAAACAAATACATGATTAAAGAAATACATACGGGCCTTATGATTGATCAAAAGTGCATCAGGTATAAAAAAATTCATTTTGAACATTCATTTAGAGTTATAAGGGATAAAGGGAAAATATATTGATGAATAACTGATTTATGAGAATATGATTATGAAATTGAATGAAATCAAATAAATTTTTTCCTAATAATTCATTATGGGTAAATAATCATGAAACCAAATATTATATGCTTGTAATTTTTCTAATGAATTAAATTATTCCTTATATCATTACATATTTTTATATTTTTGATTGTTAACCATATCCTCATAAAGTTTTCTATCACTATACATCTGATAATAATTGTCATTTTTTTCTTCCATATCCATATTTTCTGACATGGAATCTTATTATAAGTAATCTATGATGACCATCACACTTCCCTTTCATAATTTTAAAATAGAGGCCTGACTAATAAATTTATGATCTGGTATTTAAATAAATATATTTTCAAAAGTCCAACCCATACTATTTTATTCCATGTTTAAATTGAAAGGATGAAATTTCTTGAAAGAGGGGATAATGTTACACCACAATCTTTCATGGTATGCTTTTTATTAAGAATTCAACAGCTTCTGCTACACAAAAAACTGATTTTGAGCACACCATGACCTGTCAAAGTATCCGTTTTAAAAGTGGTTATGAATATTAATAACCAAATTTTTATTTATATATACATCCCATTTAATTTTATTATTCATCTTATGTGTTTTATAGATATAATTTAAGGACAAATTAACTTTTTTATAAAATTGATGTATTTTTTAAAAAAAATATTGTCTTTCCACCTTTTCATGGAGAACAACATTTAAATAGAAAATTTTACACATTAATATATTGAATTCGTTATAATTAAATTCTAATTTATTATAGGGACATAAAATTTTAGTTTGGATAAATTGTTTTCATTTTTTCAGAGATCATTTTTATTTTAATGGATAGTAAAAAATCTTATATTTCAATTCGAAAATTATTTTTCATCTAATTTATTTATATTTTTTTGTATCCTATTAGTGGGTTTTTATGTATAAATATAACATGTTTTTGTAATTTAATAAAATTTATGTAATTGGGAGTAATTTCACATTGAAATTTTATATTAACACTTATCGATATTTTGATTGTTTTTACTTTTCAAAAAATTTGGTTTCTAATTTTGACAACAAGGATTAATTTTAAATTAACTATTGGAAAAACTGTTTCTAAAATTGGAAAAAATATATTCCTTTTTTTGAATCAAATTTTCCAAATTTTATAAAATGTACCATTTATTTTTTGACATTATGAATAGTATATTCGATAATTATTTTAATTTACCATGGTTAAAGGGTGAATCAGGTAAATAATGGTACACAAATCATACAATAATAATATAAAAATACTCAAAAATGTACCATAATACTATTTTATGAGATATGGCTTACAATTATTATACTTGTGTTGATTTTAGGACTCCATGGAGCCACTTTTGTGTGATAATGACATGTTATAAAAATTAATTTAATTATAAGGGAAATTTAACACAAACATGTATCGTTTACCAAAATTAATTTATTATGGCGTTATATAATTTATCTATTTGAATATATATATTCATTATAAAGATAAAAAAAATTCTACATCATGTCATTTTATTTATTATATTTCAATAATATATAAATAAATTTATTTATTACACAATGATGAAGCATTGATTACCTTATTAATGAATGTTTGAAAAAAATTATATTATAATTTTTATAATAAATTAAATTATAACTTTTTGATTCAATACATTGATTATATATATAAAATGGTCATTTTGGGGATGATTTATTTCTTTTTTTTGAGGAATTATTTTTTTATGACTTTGAAGATATAAATTTCAAAATAGAGTTAAAATTTGAATAAAGGAATTTTTAAATCAAAAAATATTTTATTAAATGATATAATAGTAATAAAAATATATGATTAATCCAACCTGATTTTTTAGTGTTAAAAATATCATTAATTATCAACCTATTGTTCTCTCTGATATTTATAGTAAATATATTATCAATATATTAAAAAAATTCAAGAATAAATTGTACTAGTTAACTTATTTAACTAAGGGTTTATATTAAATGATAAATTTAAATTCATGACATAAACATGAATAAAAACAATTGAATAAGAGGATTTAGACCCATAATAATTTTATCCTCAAAATAAATCTCTTTTTTCCAATTAGAACAGAAATTAAATTTATAATAAATTTATATTTCATGACATTCTTAACGTGCCTCATCCCATCTCCCATAAAAGAACACTTTTTCTTATATTTTATTCACACCTCCAAAAGCCATTTTCTCTACAAATAACTTCCCAGATCTCCACCCAACTTCCCTAAATTCATTCTAGAGGCCACCCTTTTTGCAAAAAACACATGTAAGGATTCCTTTTATGCAAATAATTAGAATACACACGAAGAATAGGTATTTGTTTTATCCCTTCATTCAATGTTCGTTTCTTCTCCAAATTTCTCTTTCTAAGTTGTTACTATAATATTATATTAACTCTAGAATTGACTATATGATTATATACCATTAATATGGTAAAAGCATATTCTTCATTTTACCCATCCTCTAAAAAGCAGTATCAGCATGCATACATATGTACAACTAATAGTCTCTGAGATGTGGTGTCAAAATTTTTTCATCTATACTATATTTAGATGGGTATAATGATGAATATAAATGACTTAAATAAAAAATATAACATGATACAATTTTATCACAATTCATATTCCTTCAAATTACATACCATTTAACAATTAAAGAAATCATATTGTTTCTCATGCGTCTGTACGACCTACCATCTCCACGATGTGATGAGAATCATCATCCAAATTCACCATAAAATAATTTTTATAAAAAGTAATAATTATAAATTATTATGAAATATATGACCTATTAAGGATACATAAATAATATTTATATATATACGCGTATGTACATATATTTCATTTAGTTACTTTGATTCAACATGATAAGAAAATAGAAATAACTTTCATGCGTACATTAGTCCCACTATCTCCATGAACAATGTATTCCATTCCATATATCTATCTATTATATATTTATATTATGATTATATATGATATATAAATCACAATATAAATTCTTAATGTAATTAAATCATTATTTGTAATATTAACAAGAATAAAATTTCAAAATATGTTTGATAAACAAGATGATTATTACATGAAATGCTGCATTAACATGGAATTATTAATAAATGGGTAATATAAAGTCATAAAATAAAAATATATAATATCATAAATATTATTTTATTTTTTATAAAAGTTAATAATTTGATAAAAATTATTATACCTGAGTTTCAGACACGTACCCAGAGTACCAGACCAAAGGTTACGGTTAATTTCATAATATTTTTATTATCTGAGATTGTTAATACATAAGTATCATATGGGATATATTAATCATCCATTTCCATGTTTTAATGAGGAATGTTTTAATTATTTTATTTAAGTTACACTTTTACTAAAAAACATTATTTTAAATGTTTTAATGATTTATTCTTCTAGATCTGTCTTATTAAATTCTATGTTTTCATATTGGTATGAAGGACTTATTTATTTGGACAACATTGTTTTAAAATGTTTAATCCAATCAAAAGTTTCAGCGTGGTATGGGAAAAATTTATTCAAACTACACTTTTAAATTTCATCATTTATAATTACGTCAATTTTAATGTTTTCAAATTAAAAAATTGATATTTCTATCAATGTGTTTTAATAAATTTATTAGATCATTTTCATATATGTCCGCATATTTGTTAGATATTTAGGCTCAATTGTGATTGATTTATTATGATATAATCTTTAATATTTTATTTCAGAGTTTATGGTATGTCTTATAGTGATGTTCTATTTTAATACAATTCATGGTTAATGGTTAAATAAATTACATTTTGTATTCAAGTTTTAATATGAGTGTTTGTGTTATGTTTCTCATTTTTCATATATGGAATATATTGGACTTACTAAGTGATTAACGGGGACCACTATATCCCCTAGATGCATCAATGGGTCATATTAGACAAACAATATATGGACATAGTGGAGGCCTTGCCCATTTTTTTAGATATTGATTTGGCTGAGACCTTAACAATTTCTTTTTATATGTCTTGGTCAATGCCTAAATGATATGATTCACTTTTCCAATATTATTTATTCCCTCATTATAGATTATTTATTGATATTTCATGTGATTATTAAACATGTAGAATATCCATGAGAAATGTTAAATGGAATAATTAGATTTATTCAAGCCTTATTGGGCTGATGATTATTTTTAAAAGGATTTTGTTTCAGTTTTATACCTTTCATTAAATTTGTATGCTTAACTGTGACAGCTTCCACTAAACTGACTATCCTTTCTGAGCATCTATTATTACACCTTTCCTATGTTTCTTTTTCCCCCAAAATGTGATGAAGTACATTTTTATTGACATTAAACGATGTTTTAAGGTATAAGATAGATTTAAAAGGGGATAATATGTTGTTTTTCATTTTAGGTTGTAATGTAAAACTAAAGCTTGTATCTATTATCTCAATGTCTGCTCAAATGATCGGTCCTTTGGGACTTTATTCCTTATAATCCTTCCAATTTATTAATATAATTCACAGAATTTGTGTTTTTGGGGTCAGGGTGTTACTATTGTTATCAGATTATGTTTAGCGACAATATTAGAAATTAGATTTATAAGGATTGTCTTAGGGATCAAAAACCATAGATAGATTTATTTAATAAGTATAGAAAATCACTGTAACACTCAAATCTTCCACGGTATGATTCTCTTGGATTAATACTGTAGTGTGTCTTGTATGAAACTTCGTGTTCTGACAAACCACTACCAATCAATCTAGTCGATATGAATAGTAATACCCACCTTTTGAAATTTTATAAATTTTATCTTTCAAAATGGACTTCATTTTTGGCTTTAGAATATTGAAATTAGATTAGGGTGATTTTTTTCTGAAAATTTTAAAAACTTGATGAATAGTGGAAACCACTGAGTTATAGTTTAAAACCGATTATTTATTTAAATAATTATTTATTTTATTTAAATTTATTTTAGGTCAATATAGATACATAATAACAATCAAATTTCAATGTAATTGATTGGAGTTAGTTTATAATATTTGTAGATATATAAAAATTTTATTGAAATTTTCACCATCATTTATCCACCTCCTAGGAAAATTTGAAAATTCACATAAAACATAATTTTACCACTTCTGTGAGTGGAATTTCAAAAATTTGAGAGACACGGTTGATATGATTAAGTAAAATTTGGATCTATAAGAGTAAATTAATTTGTGTTGAATTGTAAATTTTTACATTTATTTACCACGATTAAAAGTAAATAGGGTAATTAAGGGAAAATTTGATATTATTATTACCCTAACACATGTCCTAATTCTATTGAATATGTATAGTTCTGTTGGATCGATATATAGATGTATATGTATTTTAAATGGAAAAACAAAATAGGGGGGTTGAATTGTAGGTTTAAAAACTTTGTGTTTGAACACTTAAGAAAATTAGTTTAAATGATCTTAAACTAATAAAAATAACAAAAAATACAATTGAACACAATTGACTTGAATTTAAAGGTATCATATGATGGAATAGTATAAGAAAAATAAATCAATTGTATTCAAATTGAATACAATATTCATTGTAATACAATAGTGAAAGATTCTACTATAAAGTATATTGAATATATTGATACAATATGTAATAGTATAATTACAATTGGAACAATTAAAATTGAATATTAAATGAAGAACGGAACCCAAAAAAATCCCTTTCTAATAAAAACAGCAGTGGAAATGTAAAAGTATTACAATTCTTTTGACCCAAAGTGATGGGTGTCCATTCACATTAGATAAGAGGTCTGTCTTACCACGACCATGGTAATCCCATGATACAATGATTGACATGTCTATCTTGCTATCCTCGCAAGCCCTCGATATGATGATCAACATGTATGTCTTGCCATCCTTGCAAGGCCACGATTGGATGATTGGTACATCTATCTTTTTATCCCCATAATCCCTCAATTATGTTGGTAATCAGAAACACTATCTTTCAAACACTTGAAATCCCTCAATATGAAGATCGGTAGCATTGTTTGCCTATCATCAGTAGCCCTCGTTCTTTATCACATGATCTGTCACACAAATCAAAACAATGCACTTATTGAAATACAAAAACTAAGAATGATCCATTCATGTTTTGTAATTTCACGGCTTTTGCACGAAGCAAGAGAGAAGTTACATCGTCTCTCTATAGAACTTGATAGTAGCAAACAATGATCAAAGTATCATGGTTTTCCTTCTCTCCATCAAATGACCTCCTATTTATATGACTCAGGTTCCAATAGTCATATTATCTCCAATGGTCATATTTCTCTAGGAAACTCGGAAGGACATGGAAACCTGGTAATATAACAGTCATATTGAAACAGAAAATAGGACATCGTTTTGATTTTTTTATAACTAAATCCATTACAACGTTTTGGTTAAAACAAAAGATATATGTAAAGTATAATCATCTGTACGATTAATATAAAACATGTGTTTTGATAAAGTATAAAAAAGCATGTGATGAAAGTAAAATATGATTACAATTAGTATTACTTAGTGTAATATATTGATATGATACAAAGTGACAATGATTCAAAAAAGTCAATACGATGGACAGAGTCTGTATGATTGTCAGTGTCGGTATGATTGACAGAGTTAGTACGATAGACAAAGTCAGTATGATTGACATAGTCAGTAGGATTGATAGAGTTAGTAAGATTGACAAAGTCGGAACGATAATCATATTCAGTATTATAAAAATAGTCAGTACAATAAGTATATATGAATACATTTGTGATTTACAAAACAATAAATAAATCAGAAAAGAGAACTTTTGACTAAAAAATATCACCCTTTATGGAACGCACAAAACATAATGTGAAAACTAAAATAAATACTAAATTCCCCATGAGTTATATGAAACTCTTCTAAATAAAAAATTGAATACAACTAACTCCCCCTATGGTATATACTTTCCTAAGGATTGTATTCGTAAATATTCCTTGATTTAGATGTATTTGATTAAAACATTCTCCTGTTATAAAACAATCTCCACCTTTGTGATTTAAAAAAAGAATTGGGTAATCATGTGTTGCCCTAAAGAGTTATAGAAATGAAATTCAAGGAAATTGGAAGGGTAACATAAATCTCATTGAGATAAAAAAAGTCTATAGAATTATAGAAATGGGAAAAAAATGATACAACAACACTCATTTGGTTACTCCTTCCTTTCCTTTCTTTATCAGCTAATGAATAACGACATTCATCTTTTTTCTTTCTTTCTTGTCATCAGATATAGAACCTCCCAGAGATTTTATAAGTTGATGTTGATCGACAATATGATGATCCTGATTCATTATAGTCTCTTCCTGAACTATGATTACTTCTTAGAGCGTATCAATTATGTCTTGCATGTTATTATTGTCATTAGAAAACAAATAATTTTTCTTCTTCAACAAAACTATTTCATTATTCAAAGATGAAACCTTCAAAACCTCTTCCATAAAATCATCCATTCTCTCTTGCGGCTCTTTTATTGAAGAAATATCAGCTCCATGAGTTGTTGACATATGATTCAGCATTTAAATGGTTTTGTTCTCATGATTAATGAATGAAATATGATGATAATTTGAATTCCTTCTTAGGTTTTCAATTTATATTTCACGATCATTCAATGAGCATTCAGTTTTTTACGACCACTTAGTCATTCTACTACATGCCTTCTTATGAGCATCCAAACATTCAGATAATACTTTTAAATCGGCTTCAATTAAAAAACTCTCCTTCTATGTTCTCTTAAATAACCAAACTTCTTCCTTTTATTTTTAGAAATGAAATCAATTTTCCCTTCACATCTATGAAAATAAGGAAGAGTCTTCTCAATTATCCTCAAAACATGAACAATGTAATAACTCTTCCTAAGATAAATTTTGTGTTCTTGAATCTGTATCCTCATCGTACGAATTCAGTTTATTTGATCGGATTTTGTTTTCAACTGGATGTTTTCCTTTTGATTTTTATTTCTACTTTCTTTCTTCTTCTAATTTTCCACTGATAATGATGACTTTTTCGGTATGGGATGAATAATAACATTTCTATACATGGGAAGAAATTAAATCTGGAGTTTCAATAGATTTAGCTGGAGCTTGATTGGCATGAGGAACCTGTTCAATATATTCACATTGATTTTGAAAGGATTATTCTCTACTCTTTTTTGAACTCTGAAGAAATTCCAAATGAAAATCTTCTTCCTCTTCTTCAACTTCCTATACTTATTTCAATATTTTTTTCCATTTTTCTTTCTCGGGAAGACTCTATATAATAGGCTCACAATGCACTTCTTCTGTTAGTTGTGCACTAGCCTCCTCAACCATTTTCATGATTTTATAAACATCAACGTCTTAATCTTTCCTTCTCAAAAGAGTCTTATTTTTCTTCTCATCCTGATGAGTATCCTCTACCCTTATTCTCTTAGAAAAATCGTCATATGGATCAGGACCGAACATAGTATAAACTTCTTTTCATTGTTCAATATCTTTCCTCTACTTGGACACAAACTCTTTGATGTATTGAGGTTTCGTCTGTGGCTTAGAAATAGATTGAGGATATGAATTTTTAGGAGCAACAACAGTTGGATTGTCTTAGATTTGGAAAAGGTACTGATTGATTTTGTGCTGATTGATTTTATTCCTTTTTAGCTTATACATATATGACAAAAAGCGTTGAGTTTTCATCGAAACAAACATACATCTTATTCAATGTATTCTTACTTATCCAAGAAGGCTTCAGTAATTTTATTTTACCTTTAATAGGAATATTAAAAAACATCAAGCTCTCAAGAATGAACTTTGTATTAATACAGGGATACATAATCAAATGGTTCTTGATCTCTCCTGACTTGACATTATTGACTGTTTCAAAAATTTAACCCATGAGATTTACCTTTCTCATGTTTACAAGATATTCTAGAATAAAAATATCAGAGACTATATGAGTTTCTCTATCACCTTTCATTAGGATAATAAAACCATTCATCCACAGCACCACGAACCTGTTATTTGGAGATAAATGAGCTATTTTTCTATACTCTTCATTTATAAGAAATAATGATTTTCAACACATTCTTTATTTAACATACAAACTTCCTCTGGTAGTTTATGAGATGGAAAAAAAAGAATCACCGACTGTTGAGAAATTTAGAAAATGGGCTACTTGTTTCACAAACATTGAGATTTATCTATCGTACACAACAAATTTGATTATCATATTTTTGTCAAAAGATGTGGTTTTGTAGAATTGAATAACATATTCAATAAGAAATGGATCTTGAGATACAGTTTTTTCAACCAAAAGATGTTCCCAACCTTGAAATAAAATAATCCTCTGGATTTTTGAATCATACGTGTCAAAGAAGTACCGATAAAGTAAAATTTACCTGAAGAAGTCTTTATCTGAAAATTTTTATGAAGACATTTCGGTAGGAGTGTTGGAAGAGGACAGAGACATATATATTTGGAAAATGGAAGATCGTACAGAGTCTTAAAACAAAGGGGTAGAGCTTCGCCATGAGATCTGAAAAATGGTGTGGGGATGGGGAGAGGGGGTCTCTTTATAGGCGAAAAAGGGATGATCGTTGATCTTATACAGTTAACATTAGTTGAAAATAATCAATGGTAGGGATTTAAAGGAGTTGTTTTTAAAAAAATAAACAATAAAAAAAACAATACAGTGAAAGGAATAATGTACCTGCTGAAGATTCTATAGAAATTATTGAATTAATAATATTAACACAGTATAATACAATAACAAAAAAAATATATGAATTCGTGGAAAAGAATATGATCGGTTGTGAGACCGATGGAAAACAAATTCATTAACATAGGTTGTCATGTTGATGGAAAACAATGTCATTACAATAGGTTTTCAAGCTAATGGAAAACAAAGTCATTGCCATAGGTTGTTAAGCCAATCGAAAACAAACTCATTACCATAGGTTGTCAAGACGATGGAAAAAAATGTCATTAATATATGTTTTTATGTTGTTGAACAATATTCATTACCATATATTTTCATGCCGATGGAAAACAAAGTCATTTCCATAGGTTGTCAAGACAATGGAAAAGGATGTTATTACAATAGGTTGATTTGCCGACGGAAAAAAAGTAGTTAACAAAGGTTTACATTCAGATGGAAAACAATGTTGTTACTATAGGTTGATGTGTTGATAGAAAACATAGTTGTTACCATAGGTTGATGTGCCGATGGAAAAAAAGTTTTTACCATAGGTTGACATGCCGATGGAAAACAATGTTGTTTCCATAGGATGCCATGCCGAAAGATAACAAAGTTGTTACCATATATTTACATGCCGATGGAAAACAAACATTTTCCCATAGGTTGACGTGCCAATAGAAACCAAATTTTTTAATGAAGAAACCAGGATATCAAACAGAATGATTAAAAAATTAATCAAACAATCTAGATGATAAAAAAAATTATAAAATAACAGATCAAAATATTAATCAGATAAAGGAGTCCATAAGAAAAATTTAAGAAATACATAAAGAATCAAATAATTTTATTCACATTTTAAGAGGAGTTTAATGTAAGGATAAGTGTAAAACATGAATTATATGTTAATGGTTTTTTAAATGTTATCATTCCTAGATTCTGTTTTATAAACTCAAATCTATAAGAAGTTAAATGTTTTGTAAAAATGTCAACAATTTTTTCATGTGTTCTGATTAATTGTAAAATAATATCTTTTTTTTACTGTGTGATCCCTATGAAATTGATGCCTAATATCAATGTGTTTTTCCCAGGAGTGATATGCTTGGTTTTTACTAAGATTTATGGCACAAGTATTATCACATAGAATTCGTGTTTTTGGAAAAACTCAATCCATAGTCAGTGAGTGTGTATTGCATCCAAAAAACATGTGTACAATAACTTCTAGCTGCTAAATATTCAGCTTCCGTAGTGCAATGTTGTACTGAGTTCTGTTTCTTGATGGACCAAGAAACCAACGAATCTCCTATGAAATGACATGTTCCAAATGTACTTTTTCAATCAATTCTACAACCACTGATGTCAGCATCTAAAAAATATTTTAAAATAAAATAATTTCTAGAAGAATAAAAAAGACTTAAATCTATAGTTCCTTTTAAATACCGAAAGATTCTTTTCACAAATTTTAAATGAGACTCTATTGGATTAGATTGGTATCTTTCACATAAGCATATGGAAAACATTAAATCTTGTCGACTATCTGTCATGTATAACTAACTTCCTATCATACATTTAATATTTTTTTGATATATTGGTTTCCCAGTTTCATTAAGATCAATTGTATTTGAGGTACCAATTAGAGTTATAATAAATTTAGTATTGTCGTATCCATACGTTTTTAGTAAATTGATAATATACTTATATTGAGACATATATTTCCGTTTATGGTTTTTCTGAAACTTCAAAACCTAAAAAAATGTTAACTCACCCATCATACTCATTTTAAACATAGATTTCATCAATTTTGCAATGGAATAAGTTAAAGACTACTGAGTTGATCCAAATATGATGTCATTAACATAAATTTGAACAATCAAATCATTTTTTTCCAGTTTTTATAAAAAAGGTTGGATCCACTGTGCCTTTTGCATAATTGTTTTGTAAATGAAATCATGTATGTCTAACATACCATGCTCTAGGGGCTTGATTAAGTCCATACGATGCTTTGGTATGTTTAAAAACATTATTAGGATATTTTGAATCTATAAAACCCAAAGGTTGTTCATCAAAAACATCTTCTTGAACAAAACCATTTAGAAAAGCACATTTAACACCCATTTGAAATAATTTGAAATTAATGTATGCTCCAATGGATAATAGAATATAGATAGATTCAATACTAGCTACTGAAGCTTATTTTTCTTTATAGTCTATTCCCTATTTGTGATTATAGCCCTTATTAACATATCTTTCATTATTTCTTACAATGATTCCATTTTTATCAAACTTATTTTTGAATACCCAATTTAACCCAATTAAAATTTTTTCTATAGGTTTTTAACTTATTTCAGGACTTGATTCCTTTCAAATCAATTTTGTTCATCTTCCATTTCATTAATCTAGTTTTTATCTCCCATGGCCTCACTTGGACTATTAGGTTCAAATTCGGATAGAATGGAAATATGTTCTATTTCATTTCTCAATGATTTTCTGGTCCATACAGGTTGATTTACATCGCTAATGATGTTATCTTTGGGATGATTCCTATGAAGCAATTGATTTGGGTTATTTATATCATGTTCATCAACATATGGTAGAAAATCTTCTGGGGTTAATGATTCATGAAAAATTTCTTGAACATTTTCATTATCAGAAGGATCTTATAATAGAGGCTAATAAACATTTTTTGAAAACACATATGAAGATGTAGGTAGGGGTTGTTTAAAAAAAAGATTAGTTTCATCAAATTTAACGTGAACAGTTTCTTTAATAGCACACATATTTTTATTAAAAACTCTATAAGCCTTAGAGGTTATATAATAGCCTAGATAGATTCCTTCATCAGATTTTGGTGAGAATTTGTGTAGATTATATTTAGTATTTAGAATGAATACATTGAACCCAAAAACATTGAAGTATGAAACATTAGGTTTTCGACCTGTCTTCAATTCAAAAGGTGTTTTATTAAAAAAAGTCTTTTTAAAACATGTTTTTTAGTTTACAAGCAGTTCTAACAGATTCAGCCTAAATTTGGATAGTAATTGTGTATTCACTCAACCTGGTTCTTTTCATTTCCGGTAGAATATGATTTCTTCTATCAACAACACCATTTTTATGAGGAGTTCTTAGAGATGAAAAATTGTGAGTAATACATTTTTTCCTACAAAAGGTTTCAATATCTGAATTTTGAAATTTACCACCATGATCACTATGGACTGTTATAAATGGTAGGTTTTTCTCATTTTGACATGGGCTCTAAACATTTTGAAATAGATAAATTCTTTAGATATCATTGTTAAAAAATAGACCCATGTAAATCTAGTAAAGTCATCAACTAAAACAAATACATAGTATTTTCATCCAATGCTTCAATTTTGTGAAGGACCAGAAAGAACCATATGCACTAGCTGTAATGCATTAGAAGTTGAAACTTCATTAATAGATTTAAAGCTTGTTTTATGTTTCTTTCAAAATTTACACGGATCACAGACCTTTGAAGAATCAAATCTATGATCTGGTAGTCCCTTTAAAAGTATTTTCATTGAATTTTTACACAGGTTTCTTAGGTTTTAGTGTCCTAGTCTTATATTCCAACTCCATGATTGGTATTTTATTGAACATAAGAAAGGTAAATTTTTACTCCTTAGGTCTTCTATGTTAATAGTGTATATATTCACATGCCCATGGGCTGATAGAATGAAATCATCCTTGGAATTGTGAACTAAGCATTTATCATTTATAATATCCATAAGGTATCCTTTATCACATAATTGACTTAGGCTGATGAGATTGTGCTTAAGACCTTTAAGATAAAAAACATTTTAAATAAGAACGTTTCCAAGAAAAAAAATATTACATATTCCAATATTCTTTACATGGAAATTATCGACGGAGCTAACATTCCTACCTTTTGTTTCAATAATATTTTCAATGAAATCTTTTTTTCCATTCATGTGTCAAGAACAACCACTATCCATGTACCAAATATTCTTCTTGGTACACTTCTTATTTTCGGAAAAAGAAATAATTAGTTTTTGGAATCCAAACTTGTTTGGATCAAGAAGGGTTAGATAATATAATTTTAGGAATCCACATTTGTATTGCAAAATAAGCATTGTGAAATCTTAAAGAATGAGTTATATTAAGAGAAAAATATCGTTTCCAGTGTCCACCACATTGAAACATAATACCAAAAGAGGTACATTGTGGAACAAAATAGTTATTACTAAAAACAGGTTTAGAAAGAGTACAACCAAAACCAGAATGATTTCTCAATGATCAAATTTTAGAATACATTTTTTAAAAGGATTACATGGCATAAGTATAGTTTGAAAAAAATTTCTTCAATGAAAAAATTTCTGACATCAGTTTTATAACTATGTTTTTATCCTCCAACACATTTGATTTTGAAATAGATTTTGGTTCGTAACCATTTTTCTTAGAAATTCCATTTTCTATACCCTTATAGTGTTTATCCCTTTGAGAATTTACTTTCTCATGGGTTTATAAAATACTTTCAAAATTAGAAGATTTCATTTCAAGATCCATAGAAAGATATGATGCTTTTTTAGTTAAAATAGAAATTATAAAATTTTATTTATCAAATGTTTTCTTGATTTTAGAATTTTCATATTCAAGTCGTTTAGAAAACCAAGAGAATTCATCATAACAAGGTAATGTATTATATTAGGATGAAAAGGAATCATCATTTTAAGATTCTAGAATTTCTTATCAGTATAATTTGCATTCTAAGAAACATTTTTAATTTCTTCAGCATTGTATACCTTTTCCATGAAACTATGATCTTCAATTTGTAGTCCGGCATTAAGTCCAATATACATTTATCTTGGGGATTCATATTCTGAAGAATCATATGATTAATTTCTACCAATTTCACTCCAAGTATCATTTTCCTTCAAGACATTTTTTTGTCTTTGTCTTGTAATAATTTTCTTATTTCCTTCAGAATGTTTCTCCTTTATATATTTTCTCTTCAGTTTATGACAATCATGTCCTATATGACCAATTTTCTTAAATTCATAAAATTTTATCTTTGAATCATTATTATCCTTTCTATCTTTCATTTTGAATCTATATTAGAAGTATTTATTTCGCACAATATTGTTTAGCCTTCGAGCAAGATTTGCAAACTCATTATCTGAATGATCACAATCACTTGATTATTACAACGAAACTTTCTTGGATTTGGATCCTATTATCATTTCAGGTGTTTTTGCTTTAGATTTAGTAGTAAAAGATACACTTCCATTTCCATTTTTCTTCTTATTTAAGTCATCGTCTCTCTTCATTCCTGTCTCATGATGTAGAAGACTTTCAAAAAGATCATCAAGAGTAATATGAGAAACTTTTCTATTTTCATCAATAACTGTCCTTTTTACTCCCATTAGTTTGGAATTATATAAATAATTTTGTCTACAATAGCTTCGTCATCAAGAAATTTTTCTCCTATGGATACTAAACTTTTGTCAATTATCATAAATATTTGTTTCACTTTACTTACTGGTTCCCCATAAGGCCAAAAAATCCATTATACTCTACTCGAAGCATTGCTCTTCTTGTTTCTATAACCTTAGACTTAACAAAAAGAGTGTCTTTAAATTTCTTCCAAATTCAGTTGGCTTCTTTACAAGATGATATCTCGCAGTATATATTCCTTGTCATAGAACATTTCCAAGTATTGTATACCTTGTAATTTAGTTTATATTCTTGCTTCTTTTTATTAGTGAATGTACTGACTTCTTTGTCGGGAATTTTGTATCCTCTAGTAAGGATAATAAAATTTTCTACACCATTATTGATAACAAATGTCTTCATTCAATATCCCTAGTACTCATAATCATTCCAATCAAATATAAGTGGTCTAGTTGAATTTAGATTGTATATTGATCCAATATTCATCCCTGCCATATAATAGATCAAAATCTTTTCCACTCCACATGATAGTGCAGTAAGTAGTTGAGAGAGAAATTTGAAATAAATAAATAGGACCAGTAATACAAATCAGCAGAAATCTCCTCTCATACCAATTTTTTCATCGATATATATATATGTATATGTATATTATATAGAAAAATACAAGAGGAAGGTGAATTGTAGGTTAAAAAACGGTGTGTTTAAACACTTAAAGAAATTAGTTTAAAGGTTCTTAAACTAATACAATTAACAAAAAATACAATTGACCGCAATTGACTTGAATAAAAAGGTATGGTATGATGTAATACTATTAGACAAGTAAATCAATTTTATTCAAAATGAATACAATAATCATTGTAATAAAATAGTGAATGATTCTACCATAAAACGTATAGAATCAATCGATACAATATTTAATAGTATAATTATAATTGAAACTATTACAAATGAATATGAAATTAAGAATGGAACGAAAACAATTCCATTTATAATAAAATCAGCAGTGGAAAGGTAAAAGTATTAAAAATCTTTTAACCCAAAGTGATAGGTATCCATTCACCTATGATAAGATGTATGTCTTAACACAACATTTGTAAGTCCTCGATATGATGATCAACATGCCTTTCATGATATGCTCACAATCACTCGATACGATGATCGACACATCTGTCTTGCTATCCTCGCAAGCCCTCTATACGATGATCAGTAAGTCTTTCTTGCTATCCCTGCAAGCCCTCAATTATGCAGGTGATCAACACCTCTGTCTTTAAAACACTTGAAAGCCCTCGATATGATGATTGGTAACACCATCATCCTATCCTCAACAGCCCTCGATTTTTATCTTCTGATCGGTCATATAAATAAAAAAAATAACTTATTGAAATACAAAAACTAAGAACGTGTCGTTCACATTTTGTAATTTCAAGGGTTTCTCACGAAGCAAGAGAGAAGTCACATCGTATCTTCCAAGAAATTGATAGTTTCAAAAAATGATCAATGTATCACAGTTTTCCTTCTCTACTTCGAATGGCCTTCTATTTATAGGCCTCAGGTTCCAACGGTCATATTTCCTCCAACGGTCGTATTTCTCCGGGAAACATGGAAGGACATGGACACCTGGAATTATAATGGTAATATTGAAACCGAAAACACGACAACATTTTGATTGGTTTATAACTAACTCCATGAAATTTTTTTGTTTAAAACAAATGATATATGAAAGTGATAATCATGAGTAAGATTAATATAAAACATGTTTTTTGATAAAGCATAAAAATAATCATGTGAGGAATGTAAAATATGATTACTATTAATATTAGCTAGTGTAATATATTGATATGATACAATGTGAGTATGATTCTAAAAAGTCAGTACAATTGAAAGAGTCAGTATGATTTTCAGAGTTAGTACAATTGACAGAGTCATAATGATTGATAGTGTTAGTATGATTGACAAAGTCGGTACGATTGACAGTGTCAGTATGATTGACAGAGTCGATACGATAAAAATAGTCATTACGATAAACATAGTTAGTACGATAAGGTTATATGAATACAGTTGTGATTTTTAAAACAAGACATAAAAGTAAAACATTTACTTTTTAGACAACATGTTTGACCAAAAACAACATTAATAATAAGATATGAACCTCTATTTCCTACTTGGATTAGATTAGGACACTTATTATTATTTTATTTAATGAAGTGTTAAAAGAGTTAAAATCAATGTTTACTAACTGAAAATTTATTAATATAGGGATAAAAATTAGATAAATTCGACTATAACTATTCATTAGAAATCTAAAATGATTTTATAACTAATGGAATTTTATTTATATTTTTTCGATATTAAATGATTTAATTTATTTACGAATCAATGATGATGCAATAATTACATAATTTATAAAATATTAAAATAATTGACATTATAAATATCCAAATAAATTTAATTTGAGACTTTTTATGAATTACACTAATTTTATAGGTTAATATGACATATTAGGGTTGGTTATAAAAAATATTTCGAAGCAATAATGTTGTTATGAATTTATCAAAAACAATGTACTAAATAGTGTCAAAATTGACATAAAAGAGTTTTTAAAACAAATATTATATTATTAATTGAAATTCTATTACTAAAAATATAAGGATCCATAAAATGACTTATATAATGATAGGTGTATCATAAATAAACCATTTGGGGTTCTCTTGGAAGTATATGCTATGTTTATTAGCCTTATAATATAAAAATACAATGAGGCATGGTAAATGTAAAACTAATTATCAAAGAGTTAAATCTAAAAGATCAAGTTAATATAGTTAACCAAACATATATAAAACCTATTTTTTACTGGTATTCAAACAATAAATACCTTTTTCTTTAAATATTCCATTTTATAGGAATTAGAAATTGAAAATCATGTTATTATGAAATAATATTTCTAGATTTTCCTAAGGTGCCCCTCACCCCCCGTATAAAAGGGCACTCCCACTTCTCTCTAGTTCACACCTTCAAAGCCATATGGTTCATAAAAACTCTTCCCCAATACCCTCTCAATGGTAATCCCTTCATACTAGAGGCATTCCTTTATTTAGAAAGATATCCTATGGATCCCTTTTGATCAAATCAAAAGGAAGAACCCGAAGAAGAGATAAATATTTCATCACCTCTTTCATGTTCCTTTCTTCTTCAAATACCTTTCTATTTGTTTATTCCATTATAAAATAATAAACCCAATAAATTTTATATAATATTATGTTATTATAAATATGGTAAAACAAGATTCATTATTCTAAAAAATCCTTTGAAGGAAATGTCACCATATGTGAGTACATACGGCTTACCGTCTCAAAGTCGTGGTGTAATTGTTATTCAATACATTATTATTTGGAAGGGTATAATAATGATGTTTAATTGATGTAAATAATATATATAACATGATAAGTATTCAATATATTTGATATACCATCAAATTATATAATATTTTAATATCAATATAATGATATTGTCGCTCGTGCGTACTTACGTATTACCGTCTCCATGAACGCGATAAGATTCATTCCCCATCGTATCCATTCAAGAATAATTTTAATTTTATGATTAAAAATAATGTATAAAGACTTGAAATAATTCTGGATATGAATAATATACATCCCATCCAAAACAAATGTGACTAACATAAGAAATAATATAATGAAAAACAAATCTGTTAACACCCAAAATGATGATTATACTAAGATATTATTAACAAAGCAATGTTAAAATATCATATATGATATCATATTAATGTATATGATTATTGTATAATTTAATAACAATTATTTCAACTTTATATAGGAGGTTAACCAACCCTAGAGCATGGAAAAGTAAAAGTTAAGGGTTAATTCTACCATTTCATCATTATCCGAGGTTGTTTATGTGTAATTATCTACGGGGACTTCTTTATCATCCACATCCATGTTTCATAAAAATGTATTCCAAAACATTTTTACCATTTACTAGACTATGGGTTATATTCATTTATACGCTTTTTTGGATATTATAAGATGTTTATAAAGTAATTGTTCCTTTGTTTTCCCAACAAGGTCCTTTATAACCATCTTGACAAAATTAAGGTAAGAATGTCTTTTTTTAACTTTTATGGATGGTGCAGCTATTTTCCACCGATATAACATCAACAAAGCATCCCTTAAAATATTATAAATAATCTTCCCCAAAATAAATGTTTTCATTATAATTATGTGACTCTTATATGATTTCAAAATAGAATGAGATATTTCTCTAAAAAGGATTTGATTTCATGTATGTCAACATCTTTGGATGGATTTTTTGTTGGTTTGAAGTTGATTTATTATGATACAAAGAATTCATATTTTATTGAAGGTTTTGTGATATGTTTGAATGTGGGTGTGTTATTTCATACCATTCATGGATTATGGATAATGTATTGACATTTCATATGCCAGTTTAGATATGAATTTTTATGTTATGTTTATATCTCTTCATTTAAGGAATGCATTGGACTTCATTTGTGATGGGTGGACCCCAGTATAGCTCATCGATTCATCGGTAGGTCTCATGAGATAAACTACTTTCTTGACACAAGTTCTTGACAAAATCTTATTTGTAGTCTTGCACATTTCCTTGAATATGTGGTTAAAATAGTCTGGCTTCCATCATTATGAAAGGGGATATTGATATTGCATGTGATTCTTCTACTAGTAAAATATCCATGTGAGTAAGTAAATTACATTATTTTATTTTATCATTTCCATATTATACTAAAGATAAAGTTTAAAAGGATATGGTCTTAGTTTTATACATTTCCTTAAATGTTTATGAATATTTATGAAGGATTCCGCTATATTGTTATCCTTATAGTGCATCTGAGCCCACACCGTTCTATGTTTTATATTTCCTAGGATGCGAAGAAGTATATTATGAATAACCTGCATGGATAGTATGAGGGGATATGAGTCCAGTCTATGGAAACATGGTGTTTTATTTTTTCATTTTATGATATAATGTAAACATTATGAATGTAACTACTACGTCCAAGCTTACTAAACTAATCGGTCTTTCGAGACATGATCTTATGAGATTATACCAATTATATGTTATAATGCACCGACTATGGACATCTGGGTATGGGTTGTTATAGTTGGTATCAACGAAAGTATAATAAAAACATTGGAATCTAGAATTATATGAACTCGGATTAGAGCACATTACCCTAGGATAGTCATTGAAGATTAGTATAGAAAAACATTAATGAATTTTGGTATTGTAGATATTATTTGAGTTTTCCATGCAATACACCCCTGTAAGGATACAAGTAGGTAGAGGCGGGTTTGGCACAGATGTACCTAAGGTTAAAACCCAAAAACACCTCTTTGATTTATATTCAAACGAGAAATGGTGCACAACAATGGGCCTTTCTGCACTCTTGGTTACGACACTCCAAGGGGATATGCTTAAGATAATTCTTATTATCATTACAAACCATTATGAATTGTTTATTCGTATATACTTTCTCAATGAAAACATTTTTTATGATTATGTATTTTATCCAGAAATTGTTTTATTTATGTTATTTGTTTCACAAATTTGGAATTATGTATTGCGATTCATAAACTAATCTAGTTTATGACCTTGTTTAGAAATGGAACCTAGTATAAGGAATGGAAATTGTATAAATGCATGAACTCCATTTAGGGATTTCCATCCTGCTCAAGAAAATTATAGTGGGGCTGGTGATACAACTGGTGCTAATCAGCTTATCACTATACTGGAACAACTCACTCATGTTCTAAATAATAACATTATCCATATGGCATACCTTGATCCACAACATGGAGGATCAATGTATGATCGCTTCATGAGGAAACAACCAAAAACATTCAATGGGGGGTAAAATCCATTTGTAGATGAGAAATGGATAAATTCATTAGAAAAATATTCCACGCCTTGGGGAGTAGCGAAAGGGAAAATGTTGTCCTGACAATTTACCGCCTCACTGGATATGATGATCATTAGTGGTCATTGATTAAAAACACAAAGGAATATGATGAAGTATAAAATATCTAAAGGAGGGAGTTTAAATAGCTTTTCATATAAAAATAATTTCCTCATGATCATCTATCATATATGGAAAGGCAATTTCTAAGTTTGAGGCAAAAGGAGGATGAGAATGTGACAAAGTATGAAGCTATCATTAAAAAGTAAGAGAGGCATGATTTCGATTTTATATGTAACCCAAGAAGTTATATTGATCATTTCATTGTTGGGTTTAAACCATTCATCCGTCAAGAATTTGTCTTACAATCCTTCTTATCATACGAAGATATTGTCTCATGTGCTATCAAGATTCAAAAAGAATTCTCTCTATCTTATATCTTTAAAGAAATTCTTGAGATGAAGATATGTACTGAACAATCTGGAAATGGAAATAAGGGGATGATGGTAAAAGTTGAATATCCATCCTGCCGTAAATGTGGGAAGAAACACCATGGTACTTGCCTGAAGGGAATTTGGGTCTGTTACAAGGGTAGTGAACATTGCCATCAAGCTCATTATTTCAAGGAGAAGAAAGAGGTTGCGATGATGAATGCTACAATAGTAGAGAAAGGTGGAATTATGCGATTGAATTTCTTATGCATCAGGGGAACATACCTCAAAAAGGCCAATGGATCAAGGACAACTTTATGCTATTACTACTGTTGTGGTTGAAGCTCTAAAAGATGTGGTGGCTTGTAATTTAATGGTTTCCTCAATTTTAGATATTTATTTATTTGATTCTGGATCATCACATTGTTTCATATCTTCCTAGTTTGCTATGAAAATTAGATATTTATAATTTGATTCTATATGTGAGATTTTAGTCAAAACTCCTAAGGGAATTATCACTGCAATAACTTTTTGTGAATTAGTCCCCATTATGGCATATAAATGCTCTATATCTTCTGATCTCACTGTCAAACCCATGATTTAATTTGATATAATTATCAGTATAGATTGGATTTTGGATCATTATGAACAAATTTTTTGCAAGAAGACGGAGATTAGTATTTTTGAGGATGATCCTAAAGAACACCTTATCCTTAGATCAGAAGCGTCACCACCTAATTATTATCTTGATCCACCACTAGTAGCTCAAATTAATAAATTATTGGGGAGGAAGAGAATGAAATAAATGTGGGTGAGGAAAGGAATGTTCAAATAGAGTGATTACCTATTGTGAAAGATTTTTTGATGTGTTTCCAGATGATTTACCTGGACATCCTCCAGGTCAAGAAATTGAGTTTTCCATTGATTTGATTCCTGGATCAAGGTCCATATCGAAGACCCCTTATTGAATGGAAAATGTGGAATTAGTGGAACAAAATAAAAAACTACATGAATTGGGTAATAAGGGATTTATTTGCCCTAGTGTTTTTCTATAGGGAGCCCCGGTCTTTTTTTTATTAAGAAATATGGATCAATGAGTTTATGCATTGACTATAGGGAGATCAATGATATAACAATAACGAACAAGTATAACCTACCTCACATTGATTATTTATTTGACCAAATTCAAGGAGCTCAATACTTTTCAAAGATTGACCTTCGATCTTGATACCATCTGTTGTGTGTGAAAAAAGAAGACATTCTGAAGATCACATTTCAAACCAGGTACCATCATTACGAGTTTACAGTAATGCATTTAGGATTGACTAATGCACCCTCTATAATCATGGATCTAATGAACAGAGTTTTCCTGGAATATTTCGATGATTTTGTAGTGGTATTTATTGATGATATCTTGGTATACTCCAAAACCAACAAATATAATGAAAATAACTTGTGCATTATCCTGAAAACTCATAGAAGACATGAATTATATGGGAGGTTTAGAAATTGTGAATTCTAACATCCGGATATTTCTTTTCATGTACATTTTGTCTCTAAGGATGGAATTTTGGTTGATCCTCCAAAGACAAAGGCAATCCAAGAATGGCCAGCACTGACATGTATAACTAAGGAACACAATTTTATTAGTTTGGCATGTTATTATCGAAGTTTCTCCATAATTTTTACCATTTGGCTAACACATTAACAAATATAACACGTAAAGGGGTTAAATTTTTTTGGACAATATAGTGTGAAATTTTTTTTTAAGAACTGAAGAGAAGATTAGTAAATTCTCATATATTGAATCTACCATCGGGGAATGATGGGTTCGTTATTTAAAGTGTTTCACTGAAGAATGGACTTGGTTGTGTCCTTATGAATAATAATAGGGTTATTTCATATGCATCACGACATCTGAAAATTCACAAGTAAAACTATCCTAATCATGATCTTGAGTTAGTAGCTATAATATTTTCTTTGATGATTTGGAGACACTATCTATATAGAGAAAAATGTGAGATTTATATTGATCATAAGAGTTTGAAGTATATTTTCACAGAGAAAGAACTCAATATGAGCAAAAGGATATGGCTTGAAATAGTCAAGGATTTTGATTTCACGATACACTACCACCCAGGGAAGGCAAATATGGTGGATGATGTTTTGAGTAGAAAGGATCATGGAGTTCTGAACAATATGATAGTTGAAAGAGATCCTATTTTCATGGAACTAGTAAAGATGGATATGGGAATCACCATGGAAGGTAAAACCTCAATATTATTTTAAATGTATGCCAAACCAACTTTACTAGAAATGATAAAATGTTCTCAAACCGATGATGAAGAGTTTCAAAAGATGATTAATGGTGCGAATAATGGGAGATTGAGTGAAATTGTGTATGAAGAAGGAATTTTGACATTTGGGAAGAGACATTGTGTTCCCAATATACCTGATCTAAAAAGAGAATTATTTGATGATTCTCTTAGTTCAAATTTATCTATACACCATCGGAGCACCAAAATGTATAGAGATTTGAAAGAACATTTTTGGTGGGACTACAAGAAGAGAGATATTTATATTTTTGTATCGAGACGTATGGTTTGTCAAAAATTGAAAGATAGAAGGGAAAAACCTGGAGGAGTCATGTAACATCTTCCTATACTGGAGTTGAAATGAGATAATATTATGATGGATTTTTTCATGGGACTACTATAGACTCCTAGAAAGAACGATGCAATATAGGTCATTGTTGATCGTCGTAAAAAGTTAGTTGTAACATCCCAAGTAATTAATGAATAATAGATATTTTTATCTATGTCTATTAATAAATTAGATAATGTTTTACAGGATTAAAATGAAAATAAATCCAATCTTAAGCATAGAATACACTAATATTCATAAAAGATGGTTTTACTGCCTTTTGAGGGCCAACCATTTTTAAATCTATATTTTGAAAATTTTATAATCTATTTTTGTCAAAATAATCTTATTCTTTATTATTGGGACATCAATATTTACTTTGTGTGAATTTTTGGTATTTTTCTGACAATGTTCATTTTTTATTGAATAGTGAAAAACACTGCATTTTACATCATAACTGCTTTTTAATCTAATTTTTTATAGGATTAGATTATATTTTTAATTGGTTTTAAAGTTAAATTAGAATATATTCTTACCATTTCATCCAATAGTGGTCATTGGAATTAATTTCACTTTGATATTAGACTTAAACTACTGTCAATCTTTTGATACTTATTGTTTCATAAAAACACGCTATTTGCTCTGACAGCGGGGATTAATTATTAACATAATTAATGCAACTTATATGATTTGAATTTTGTAAAATAGAAAACATTTTTTTAATTCAGAATATCAAATATATCTTAGAATGATGTTTTGGTATTTTTCTGAAAAACATCAATTTTTGATGAATAGTGAAACCACTAAGTGGTACTTAAAAACTGATTTTTCATTTAAATGAAATTTTACCACCTCTGTGTTTTGAATTTCAAAAATCTGACATACATGGTTATCATTACAATGTAAAATGTGGTTTAATGGGATTAAAATAATTTTTTGGTGAATAGTAACTTTTATGTTTTTAATCGCGATTAGTGGTAATTAGTGTAGTTTAGGGTAAAAATAATGATTTAATAATATGAAAGGGCCTACACACATGTCCTACCATTATTGGATGTGTCATGGACGACCAAGACAATCCATGGGTCAACTTGGCGACAACATGGAGCCACATTGGTAGGAAAACGACATGAATATATTTTTATTTAATGTTAAAGTAAAAATGCCACAAACATGAGTAATTTTACTAAAACAATTTTTATATGGGGTTATACAAGACAAATTTATGATTATAAATAGTTATAATAAATATAAAAAGATTTCCTACATCATATTAATTTTTTTATAATTTTTATACTTTAAATAAATTAATATATTTATGACATCATGATGATGTAGCGATTACCTCATTAATAATGACTTTAAATAAAATGAAATAATAAAGTAAAATATATGACCTACACATGTCCAAAACCTATTGGATGGGTGGATTTAGAACCCTTATCACCTTACCCTCGAACCATATCAATGTGGTACCTTTTGAATTCAAATCACAATTTAAAATAAAGTAACATTTCTTTACTTTCCAAGAGTGCCCCTCCTCTCCTCTTATAAAAAGCCCCCACCTCTACCTCCTTACCCACACAACCAAAGCCTTTGGCTCGGCCAACCCCAACCCATTTTGTCTCTCCACATCCCTCTATTACTCCATGAATCCTCACTTTGGGCAGAAGTCTTCCCAAGGATGCCTTTGGTCTCAAACCAAAGGGAGTTACCCGATTTTAAGTTAATGTCTTCACTTGAGTCCTTTTGTTTTATTTTACTTCTCCAACCCTCTAAAATAATTTTATTAATTTCTTTTATAAAAACTCCAGTATCATCAATATACTATGATATTGTTATAATATGTAATCGAGCTACACTTACACAAACCGACATCTAATGGTTAAAGAACATACTGTTTCCGTGGATGGTGAATTTCGGCCTCCTGAAATGATGATTGTTCAACATTGTTTTAAAACCTTAAAAGGTGGCCATTAAGATGACAATATATTTATATATGATATATAATATTTTTATGTTTTCCTTAATATTCTTTATTTTTCATTTTGGGCATACCTTTATGGTTTCCATTATGGGTAAACGCGATATGTTCATTTAAGGAAGTGCAGACTACCGCCCCCTCAAAGTGATTTGATTCGTTAAATACCATATGTAGGATGTATAAAGGATGAAGTTATGATATTATATATGATATTACAATGGAATTATAATATACCTTTATATCATTATGATTCCATTCTATAAAATATGAAATAGAAATGAAAGTTGCGTTCATGCGTACGCACGGCTTACCGTCTCCATGAACGGTGCATTTCATTTCTTACCTCTAAATGAATATGTAATATTATAAATGCATGTATATACTGGATATATATTATATATATGATATATAAATCATGATTATAATTCTGGATATAATGGATACATGAACAACTTGTAATTATAAAGGGTTTATTTTTTACTCAAGTACCAATGATCGTTAAAACGACCGTTATTACCTTAAATAATTACATAGTGTTCATGACATGGAAATGAGTGATATAAATGAAATAATTAACTTGATAAAGGTTCATGAACATGTATAAATTAACTCATGTTTATTATTCAGGAGATTAAAGAACGACCGAGTCAAGTCGGACCCGAGGTATGGGACTTCATCTCAATCTCCTTTCATTGAGGCATATTTTACTTTATACAAAACCTTCTTTTATACGGTGTATAAAACCCTTTTACTTTTACATTTATCCAAAAGGAATCTTTTTTATATGAATGATTTTACTAAAAGAAAAAAGGGAATTTTTTTGTCGTACGTATGTGGCAACAACGACTTCTCCACCACCGTGACCATTATTTGAGTTTTGGATTCCTCTACAAGCCATACCTTTTTTAAAAAGAAAATTAAATACCATGTTTTACTTTCCTTTTGTTTTGGTATTGAAAATGGTTTTCATAATGTTTTTATATAAATATTTTGTATTGATATCTTGTGATTGAAAGGGGGAAATGTTATGTTTCCTATATAGATGTTTTATGTGATACGATTATGTTGAGGTTCTTGGAAATTATTAAGAAGAAGGGTGGTTTCGTGATAAAATAAGGGCGGGTGAGCCCGATATAGCTCTCCAATTCATTGGGTAACGCGAAGGAGTGAAACGTTAAGGTTTCTCCGAAGAGATTTAGGGAATTTACTGTGATGTGTATTTCAAACGTAACCAAGTGGGTTACTCCCTCCGTAACAATGTTATGAATTCCTCAAGTTACCTTTATGTCTTATGATTTCTATGATTTAGTCGTGATTTGATGAAGTATGTTAAAGGACTTATGTTTTTCGGGTAATGTATGATTTCATTCTTATGTATATATGAACATATGTTTCCTTTCCAAATTTTTATAACCCATACTGAACTTTTTATTCTCATCCCAAGTTTTTTTGAAATGTTTTTCACAAGTCAAGGGAAAGGTACATGATAAGATGATAGTGTTAAGGAAGTGTCATGAATTAATCCATGTTTTATTTTAAAGATGTTACCATTGATGGGAAAAATGAATACAATCTTTATGTAACCACTTTGTTTATATGTGGAATGTAATGCATGTTTTATTTTCTAATTCTCCAGAACTCTAAACCTGAAAAGATCCTCAATGTGTAATCTTGTAATAACTCAAGATTATGTAAGGTTTAAGTCTGGGGCCTTATAGTTTGTATCAAAGGTCGGTTTAGATAACTTTAGGAGTAAGAATTCTATTAAATTATTTTCAAAAAATATTTTTTTTTAAATGATATAGCATTTGAAGATTACTATGTTGCTTCATCTAAGACATGTTTGTTCCAAATGGTTTTCCACAGAGGAAACAGGGAAGCAGTGCTAGGAAGGCATAAAGAAGGAAATAACCTTCCGAATCAGCATCCTGAGATGGTCGGAATTGGAACTGAATGGTTTGTTGCAATAATGGTGTAGTTGACTCAAGCGATATATGGTGGTGGTATCCATGCACGAGATCAGCCAGATCAACTGTAGAGGAACATGTTAGTGGTGGAATATTTCATGAGGCAACATCCCCCATCATTCAGAAGATCATCTGACCCTATGTTAGCTGAAGGGTGGATTAAATCATTAGAGAATATTTTTGATGTCATGGGGTGTTCAGAAAATAAAAAGGGTAGTCTTGCTATTTACCGTTTGGAGGGTGAAGCAGATCAGGGGTGGTTGATGGTTAAAAATATCAGGGACGCTGATGAGATTGTTGCTCTCGACTGGGATTAATTCAAAGATATGTTTATTAAAAAGTATTTTTCTAAGACTGTTCGACGTAGGATGGAAAAACAATTCTTGGAATTGAGGCAAGAGGAAGACTCAGTGGCTACCTATGAAGAAAGGTTCACTCGATTGGCAAGGTATGCTCCAAATTGTATCTGAGACATTGATATTAAAATCAATCATTTTTACTCAGGATTAAAGACAAAATATAGAAGGGAAATAGCTTCTCGTGAGTTTAAAAGTTATGAAAAGCTTTCTTGATGTGCTGAGAAGGTGGAAATGGAGTTTGTCGATGAATAAGTGTTCTATAACAACCAACAGAAGAAGAGACAGAGGTGGCAGGAGAAAGGGAAGAATTCTTCAAAAAAGTCTGATGGTATGAAATCTAAGTTTCTAGTTTGTGATAAATGTGGAAAAAGGCATGCTGGGAAATGTCTTCTGAATTCTAGAAAGTGCTACCGATATGGTAAGATGGGACATAAGGCTCGTGATTGCACTGAAAAAGATCAAGGTGATGGTACCTTCAAATTTGATTTACAGTTACTGAAATTTTTTAAGTGCAATGAGACGGGTCACTATGAAAATGAGTGTCCGACAAAGAGCTCGAGTGATGGGAATCAGTTAGACTACAAGCAGAAATGGGTGGTGAAATTCTTTGCAACTACTTTAGCAGATGTTGGGCCATCAAATGAAGTTGTATCCAGTACTATGTTTGTTTTTTCAGATTATGCCAGTGTGTTGTTTGATTCGGGGTCTACACATTCTTTCATCTTTGAAAACATTTCTCGTAAAATGCGAATACCATATCAAGAAATGACTCCTAAAATTTTGGTAAAAACACCTGGGGGTAATGTTGAGGCAAAAAGAATTTATAAGAATCTTCTTGTCCTTATCTGTGGAAAGAACCTACTTGCAAACCTTATTGGTCTACCTCTAGTAGAGTTTGATGTTATCTAGGGTATGGATTGGATCTCTATTTACCATCCTAAGATTCACTGTAGAGATAAAGAGGTTTATTTTCAGAAATACTTTCAGTTTGTGTACAATAATGAACCCTTACTGTTGATAACATATCAAGAGGTCATGAAATTTGTAAAAGATGGAAATTAATGTTACATTGCACACATCATTGAAAATAATGGAACTGATCATATTAATGATGTGCCAGTGGTAAATGATTATCCTAATGTTTTTCCTGATGAGTTGCCTGGAATAATACCAGATCGGGAATGGGAGTTTATTTTTGACTTAGTTCCTGATGATATGCCAATTTCAAAACCCCCTTAGCGAATGGCTCAAATTGAACTTTTAGAGTTGAAGGAGCAATTGCATGATTTATTAGAGAAAGGTTTCATTCGAACTAGCACGTCACTATGGGGTGCTCCTATTTTATTTGTTAAAAAGAAAGATTGTTCTATGAGACTTTTCATTGATTATAGAGCCTTGAATTACATCACTGTTAAGAAAAAATATCCTTGGCCTCATATCGATGATTTGTTTGATTAGCTCCAGGGATCTCAGTATTTTTCAAAGATTGACTTGAGATTGGGGTAACATCAGCTAATCGTAAAGGAAGCAGATGTTCTGAAGACTGCGTTTCGTACAAGATATGGCCATTATGATTTTTTACTAATGCTTTTGGGCTAACCAATGCACCTGCTGTATTCATGGACTTAATGAATAGAATTTTCCATGAGTTCTTGGATAAGTTTGTGGTGGTTTTCATTGATGATATTTTGGTGTTTTCTAAATGTAAAGAGGATAATGAAATACATTTAAGGGTTATTTTGAAAACCTCAAAAGAAAATAAATTGTATGGGAAATTCAGAAAGTGTGAGTTTTGGTTGCAACAAATTTCGTTCCGTGGTCATATTGTTTCTAATGATGGGATAACCGTTGATCCTACAAAAAAAAATGGTTGTTGAAGAATGTCCATGAACCACAAATGTAACAGAGAGTCATAGTTTCCTTGGTTTGGAAAGCTATTACTGAAGGTTTGTTAGAAATTTTTCACGGTTATCTAGTCCAATGACTAAGCTAACTCGGAAGGGTGTTAAGTTTATCTGGGCAAAAGAATGTGATGATTGTTTTCTGGAGTTGAAAAGAAGATTGGTGAATGCTCCAGTTTTTGCACTTCCTTCCAGGAATGGTGAGTTTGTTATATACAGTGATGTTTCATTGAAAGGACTTGATTGCGTCCTAATGCATAATGATCAGTTAATTTATTATTCTTCATGATAGTTGAAAACTCATGATGTAAATTACCCTACACAAGATTTGGAATTAGCTGCTGTTGTTTTCGCTTTAAAAATTTGGAGACATCATTTGTATGGAATAAAGTGTGATATATATACCGATCACAAAAGTTTAAAGTATATATACACTCAAAAATAATTGAACATGAGACAAAGGAGATGGGTACAATTAATCAATGATTATGATTGTACAATTAATTACAATCCGGGAAAAGAAAAAAAAGTGGTCGATGCATTGATTCAAAAAAGAAATTCTTCATTAACAATGTTGCATTTGGAACGTGATCCTTTTGTTAAGGATTTGATGAACTTTGGAATAGATGTTGTTGGAGAAGGAAGTTATTATGTTTTTTTCAGGTATCAGTGAGATCATCTCTATTAGACAGAATCAAGAAAGCACAGAAGCAAGACAATGAGTTGCAGAAAAAGGTAGAGCTGGTTCAGAAGGAATGTTGCCTGAATTAAATATTGATAATGATTGTGTTTTGAGATTTGGGAAGAGATTGTGTGTGCCTTGTGATTCACAGTTGAAGAGATAGTTGTTATGTGAAGCTCATAGTTCTCTGTTTTCAGTTAATCCTTGCAGTACTAAGATGTACAGAGATCTGCGGGAGTATTACTGGTGGGATGGAATGAAAAGAGATATTGCTGATTTTACTGTGAAGTGTTTGTCTTGTCAACAGGTTAAAGCATAGCGGCAGTTACTGAAAGGGATGCTTCATCCTTACTAGTGCTAGAGTGGAAATGAGAGAATATATCCATGGACTTTTTTGTGGGATTACCGAACAAATATCGAGGTAATAATGCAATATGGGTTATTGTTGATCACTTGACTAAATCTGCTCATTTACTTGCTATAAGAGGTACTTTTTACCAAGATAAACTTTCCTGTTTTTATCTTAAAGAGATAGTCAGGTTACATAGAGTTCCTCTCTCCATTGTATCTGACCGTGATCCCATGTTTACTTCTAACTTTTGGAAAGGCCTTGAAAAGTCGTTGGGTACTGAATTAAATTTTAGTACAGATTTTCATCCTCAATCAGATGGGCAGTCAGAACGAACAATTTAGACCTTGTAGGATATGTTATGAGCTTGTTCGATGAATTATCATGGATGTTGGGACCAACATATTTCATTGGATGAAATTTCATATAATAACAGTTTTCATTCCAATATACAGATGGCACCATTTCAGGCATTATATGGGAAGCGGTGTCAAACTCCAACTTTCTGGGATGAAGTGGGTGAAAGGAAGTTGATGGGACCAGAATTGGTAGAAGAGTTGGTAGAAAAAGTTCAGCTGATACAAAAACACATGAGAACAGCTCAGAGCAGGCAGAGGAGTTATGCAGAAAATAAGAGGAAGGATCTCTCTTTTGAGGTAGGAGATCATGTTTCTCTCAAAGTATCACCATGGAAATGTGTGATACGATTTGGTAAGAAAGGATTGTTGAGTCCAAGGTTCATTAGACCATATGAAATTCTGGAGAGAGTTGGATCAATTGAATACTGGGTGGCTTTACCTCCGAGTTTATCTCAGGTACACAATGTTTTTCATGGTTCGATATTGAGAAAGTATATGCCAGATCCATCTCATGTTTTGAGTCCAGAGGTAGTTCAGCTGGAAGAGAACCTATCTTATGAGGAACAATCGGTCCAGATTCTTGACCATAGGGAGAAAGTGTTATGGAATAAGGTGATTAATCAGATAATGGTTTTTTGGAAAAACCACAAGATAGAAGAGGGAACATGGGAATCTGAAAATGCAATGAGGGATAAGTACCCTCGTTTATTCGATAAGTAAATAAATTGCGGGGATTTAATTTTCTAAAGGGGGGAAGGATGTAACATCCCAAGTATGTAATGAATAATAGATATTTTTATCTATGACTATTAATGAATTAGATAGTGTTTTAGAGGCGTAAAATGAAAATAAATCCAATCTTAAGCATGGAATACACTAATAATTTTAAAAGAATGTTTTACTGCCTTTTGAGGGCAGACCATTTTTAAATCAATCTTTTGACAATTTTATAAGATTTTTTTGTCAAAATAAACTTATTATTTATTATTGGGACATCAAAATTTACTTTGCGTGAATTTTTTGTATTTTTCTGACAATGTTCATTTTTTAATGAATAGTGAAAAATGATGCATTTTACATCAAAACTGTTTTTTAATCTAATTTATTTATATGATTATCTTATATTATAAATTCGTTTTAAAGTGAAATTAGAGTATATTTTTACCATTTAATCACATAGTGGTCATTGGAATTAATTTCACTTTGAAATTGGACTTAAACTAGTGTCAATCTTTTGATACTTATTGTTTCATAAAAAAGACGCTATTTGCTCTAACAGCGGGAATTAATAATTAAATTAATTAATGAAACTTATATATTTTGAATTTTTTTAAATATATAACATTTTTGAATTCATAATATCAAATATATCTTAGGGTGAAGTTTGGGTATTTTTCTAAAAAAATTCAATTTTTGATGAATAGTGAAACCACTAAGTTGTACTTAAAAAACTAATTTTTCCTTTAAATGAAATTTTACCACCTCTGTGTTTTGAATTTAAAAAATCCTACATACTTGGTTTTCATTAAGAAGTAAAATTTTGTTCAATGGGATTCAAATAATTTTTGGTGAATAGTAACTTTTATGGTTTTAATCGCGATTAGTGGTATTTAGTGTAGGATAAGGTAAAAATAAATTTTTAATAATATGAAATGACCTAGCCACATGTCCTACTCTTATTGGATGTGTCATGGCCGACCAAGACAATCCATGGGTCAACATGGGGACCCCATGGAGCCACTTTGGAAGGAAAATGACATTAATATCTTTTTATTTAATGTTAAAGTAAAAATGACACAAACATGAGTTATTTTACTAAAAAAAATTTTACATGGGGTTATACAAGTCAAATTTTTTATTATAAATAGTCATTGTAAAGATAAATATATTTAATACATCATAGTATTTTTTTATAAATTTTGACTTTAAATAAATTAAATTATTTATGACATCATGATGATGCAGCGATTATCTCATTAATAAAAGATTTAAATAAAATGAAATGATAATGTAAAATATATGACCTACACATGTCCAAAACCTATTGTATGGGTGGATATCGAACCCTTATCACCTTAGCCTCGATGTATTTCAATGTGGTACCTTTTGAATCTGAAATTTTTTTAAAAATAAAGTAACATTTCTTTACATTCCAAGAGTGCCCCTCCTCTCCTCTTATAAATGGCCACAATCTCTACCTCCTTACCCACAATTCCAAAGCCTTTGGTTCAGCCAACCCCTTACCATTTTGTCTCTCCACATCCCTCTATTACTCCTTGAAGCCTCACTTTGGGCAGAAGTCTCCCAAAGGTAGTCTTTGAGCTCAAACCAAAGGGAGTTACTCGATTTTATGGTAATGTCTTCACTTGAGTCCTTTTGTTTTATTTTACTTCTCCAACCCCCTAAAATCTTTTTATTCAACTCTTTTCTAACAAATCCAGTATCTTCAATATACTAGGATGGTGTTATAAGAAGTATTCGAGCTACACTTACACACACCTACAACAAATGGTTAATGAACATACTGTTTCCGTGGATGGTGAATTTCGGCCTCCCGAAACGATGATTGCTCAACATTCTTTTAACACCTTCAAAGGAGGCCATTAAGATAACAATATATTTATATATGATATATAATATGTTTATATTTTCCTTAATCTTCTGTATTTTTCATTTTGAGAATACCTTTATGGTTTCCATTATGGGTAAACGTGATATCATCATTTAAGGAAGTGCGGACTACCGCCCCCTCAAAGTGATTTGATTCGTTAAATACCATATCTGGGACATATAAAGGATGAAGATATGATGTTATATATGATATTATATTGGAATTATAATATACCTTTATATCATTATGATTCCATTATATAAAATATGAAATAGAAATGAAAGTAGCGTTCATGCGTTCGTACGGCTGACCATCTCCATGAACGGTGCATTTAATTTCTTACCTCTAAATGATTATGTAATATTATAAATGCATGTATATACTGGATATATATGATATATATGATATATATTATATATACATCATGATTATAATTCTGGATATAATGGATACATGAACAACTTGTAATTATAAAGGGTTTATTTTTGACTCAAGTACCAATGATCGTTAAAACGACCGTTATTAACATAAATAATTACATAGTGTTCATGAAATGGAAATAAGTGATATATAAGGAATAATGAACATGAAAAATGTTCTTAATCAAGTAGAAATTAACTCATGTTTATTATTCAGGAGATTAAAGAACGACTGAGTCAAGTCGGACCCGAGGTATGAGACTTCATCTCAATCTCCTTTCATTGAGGAATATTTTGTTTTATACAAAACCTTCTTTTAGACGGTGTATAAACCCCTTTTACTTTTATGTTTATCAAAAAGGAATATTTTTTATATGAAGAGTTTTACTAAACGACAGAAGTTAATGTTTTTGTCGTACGTATGCGGCGACAACGACTTCTCCGCCGACGTGACCATTATTTGAGTTTCAGCTTCCTCTACAAGCCAAACCTTTTTTAAAAAGAAAAATAAATACCATGTTTTACTTATCTTTTGTTTTGGTATTGAAAATGGTTTCAAAATGTTTTTATATCAATGTGATGTATTGATATATTGTGATTGAAAGGTGGAAATGATATGTTTCCTATATGCATGTTTTATGTGATACGATTATATTGTGGTTCTTGGGCATTATTATGAAGACGGGTGGTTCCGTGAGAAACTATGGGCAGGTGAGCCCGATATAGCTCTCCAATGCATTAGGTAACACTAAGGAGTTAAACATTAAGGTTTCTCCGATGAGATTTAGGGTATATACTGTGATGGGTATTCCAAACGTAACCAAGAGGGTTACTCCCTATGTAAGAATGTTATGAATGCCTCAAGTTACCTTTATGTCTAATGATTTCTATGATTTATTCATGATTTGATGAGGTATGTTAAAGTGCTTATGTTTTATGGGTAATGTATGATTTCATTCTTATGTATATATGATCTTATGTTTCCTTTCCATATTTTTATAACCCATACTGAGCTTTTTATGCTCATCCCATGTTTTTTTGAAATGTTTTTCACTGGTCAAGGGAAAGGTACATGATATGATGATAGTGTCAAGAAAGTGTCAAGAATGAATCCATGTTTTATTTTAAATATGTTTCCATTGATGGGAATAATGAATACTATCTTTATGTAACAACTTTGTTTATATGTGGAATGTAATGAAAGTTTTATGTTGTAATTCTCAAAAACTCTAATCTTGAAAAGATCCTCAATGTGTAATCTTGTAATAACTAAAGATTAAGTAAAGTTTAAGGCTGGGGAGTTATATCAGTACATTTTCCTACTATAAGGGAAGATTTAAAACTTGAACATCTAGAAAGACTATATATTAATGAATTTGTGAGACTTCATGGAGTACCCCTATCGAGTGTTTCTAATCATGATCCAAATTTTTACATCATGATTCTTGAAAAGTCTTCAGAAAGCCCTGGATACTGAGCTTCGTTTGAGCAATGCTTACCACCCCCAAACTGATAGAAATTCAGAATGGGCTATTCAAACCATATAACACTTTTTGAGATCATTCTCACTTGAATTTCAAGGTATTTAGGATCAATATTTACCTCGGGTAGAATTTTCCTATAACAGTAGCTTTCATTCAAGTATTTAGATGGCACCATATGAAGCGTTATACGGAATAAGATGTCACACAACAACCTGTTGGGATGATGTTGGTGAATGAAAACTGATAGGCCTAGAACTTGTGGAGGAAACGATGGAAACAGTAATCATAATCTAATCCCACATCAATGCAGCTCAAAGTAGGCATAAGAGCTATGCCGATAACTGAAGAAATGATTTGGAATTTCAGGTAGGGGAAAATGCTTTGATGAAGGTATCTCTATGGAAGGGTGTTATACATTTTAGTAAGATGGTAAAATTGTGTCCTAGGTATATCAAACCTTTCGAAACTCTGGAATAAATTTTGGTTTTAGATTACTGTTTGGTAATTCCGCCAAGTCTCTCCAAATCCATGATGTGTTCCATATATCAATGTTGAGAAAAAACATACTTGACCTAATGCATGTAATCACCTTTGAAGAATTAGAACTGGAACCTGATCTGTCTTATTGCGAAGTGCATGTACAGGTTCATGATACAAGATAACAAGTGCCGAGAAACCGGATGACTAATCTGGTAAAAGTTCTATGGAGGAACCATAAAATGGAAGAGGTGACATGGGAACCCGATTAACTTATGATGAATAACAACCCAAGTCTTTCTATACATTAATATTATTGAAATTTCTAGGATGAAATTATATGAAGGTGGGGAGAATGTAACACCCCAATCTTCCATGCTACTCTTATCATTGAATAATACAGTAGTTTGTGTTGTACGCAACATCGAGTTTTAATACACGACAACCAATCAAACTAGCAATTATGAATAGTAATACCCACATTTTGAATTTTTATACATTTTAACTTTCAAAATAGACTTCATTTTTTGATTAGTAATATCATAATTAGCTTAGGGTGACCTTTAGTTATTTTTTTGAAGATTTTCAATTCTTGATGAATAGTGAAAACCACTTAATTTTTGTTTAAAACAGAATTTTTTTAAATAATTATTTATTTATTTTAAAATTATTTTCGGACAAACTAGATACATAATATCTATATAAGTTCAATTTAATTTATTGAAGTTAGTTTATAATAATTTTAGATATATAAAAATTTTATTGAAATTTTCACCACCTTTTACCCAGCCCCTAGGAGAATTTTCAAATTCACATAAAATTTAATTTTACCCCTTCTATTAAAAGAAATTAAAAAAATCTGAGATATATGGTTGATATTAGTAAGTAAAATTTTGTTCAATAATGTGAAAATAATTTTGGGTGAATAGTAACTTTTTACTTTTATTTACCACAGTTAAAATTAAATAGGGTAATTAAGGGGAAAATGATATTATTATTACCCTAACACATGTCTTAATTCTATTGGATATGTATATTTCGACCAAAAACAACCTTAGTAATAACATATTAACCTTTTTGGGCCACTTATATTATATTTGGACACTTATTATTATTTTATTTAAAGTAGAGTTAAAAGAGTTATAATCAAAGTGTAATAACTGAAAAATTCTTAATATAGGGTTACACATAAGCTACATTCGACTATAAATATTAATTAGAAAGATATAACCATTTCCTACATAATGGTATTTTGTTTATATTTTTTAGACATTAAAAAGGTTATTTTATTTATGACAAAATAATGAGGCGATAATTATATAATTAATGAAATATTAAAATAATTGATATTATAAATATCCAAATAAATTTAATTTGAGACATTTTATGAATTAAACTGATTTTTCTAGGATAATATGACATTTTACGGATGGTTATATTAATTTCTTTCAAAGCAATAATGCATTTATTAATTTAGAAAAAACAAAATACCAAATAGTGTAAAAATTGACATAAAACTGTTTTTAAAACAAATATTATATTACTATCTGATATTCTATTGATAAAAATATATTTTTTGAACAAAATTCTTATATAATGATAGTTGTCACATTAATTAACCATTTTGGGTTCCCATGGAAGTATATGGTATCTTTATTTACTTTATAATATAAAAATAAAAAGAGTCATGGTAAATGTCAAAAAATTTAACTTAGAGTTAAATCAAAAAGATAAATTTAATATATTAATACAAACATGTGTAAAACCTATTATTTGAATGGTTTTAGACCCATCCCCAATTTATAATTTAACTAATTCAATTTTTTGCCATTATACATACAAAATAATTCTATTGTAATATAATATTTCTAGCTAATTCAAAGGTGCCCCTCACCAATCATATAAAAGTGAACTCCCTCTTCTATCTAATTCAGACCTTAAAATCCATTTAGCTCGGCCAGAATCTACCCAAATACCATATAAAATATCCTCCCATTATTATAGTGTCATTCCTTTTGTCATAAAGCCATCTTATGGATCCCTTTTTATCAAATCAAATGGAAGAACCTGAAGAAGAGGTAAATATTTCATCACCTCTTTCAAGTTCCTTTCTTCTTCCACTTCTTTTTTCATATTTTTTCCATTATTAAATAATAACTCCATTATCTTATATATACTTTCATATTATTATAAATATGGTACTTCCAAATTCATTATTTTGTCTATCCATTCAATGACATGTCACCATACGCGTGTTCGTACGACTTACCGTCTCCAGGTCGTGGTGTAATTGTTATTAAATACATTATTATTTGGATGGGTATAATAATGGTGTGTAATTGGTGTAAATAATATATATATATCATAATAAGGATTATTGATATGTAATATAACATCCAATTATATATTATTTTAATATAAAACATAATTATATTGTTGCCCGAGCGTACGTACGTATTACCGTCTCTACAAACGCGATGAGATTCATTCTCAATCATATCCATTCAAGACTAATTTTAATTTGATGAATAAAAATAATTTATAAAGAATTATTATAATTATGGATATTAATATGATACAGCCCATCCATAACAAATATGACTCACATAACAAATAATATAAATTAAAATGAATTTGTTAACACCTGAAACTACGATAATACAAAGATATAATTAACAGTGCAATTTTAAAAGATCATATATCATATCATATTAATGAATATTATTCTTGTATAAATTAATTACAATTATTTTTACATTATACAGGAGGTTAACCTACCCTTGACCATGGAAAATAATAAGGTAAGGTCTAATTCTACAATCTCTTCATTATCCAAGGATGTTTATACATAATTATCTACTGGGACTTATTTATCGTTTGCGTCCATGTTTCTTAAAAAATGTATTCCTAAACATATTTACTATTTACTGGACTATGTATTAAAGTCATTTATATACATTTTTAACATTTATAAGATGTTTCAAAAGGAATATTTCCATCATTTTCCAAACAGGGTCCTTTAAAACATTTTCATCAAAATTAAGGTAAGAATGCCTTTTTTGAACATATACGGCGGGTTCCGAAATTTTCCACCATTATAAAATCATCAATTCTTCCCTTACATTCTTATAAATAATTTTTCCAAAATAAATGTTTTCTTTTTAATTTACAACTCTTAAATGATTTCATACTAGAAAGAGATATTTTTCTAAAAAACAATTTTGATTTCATCTATGTCAACATCCTTTAATGGATTTTATGTTTGTTTGATGTTGATTTATTATTATACAAAACTTCCATATTGAATTGAAGGTTCTGTGATATCTTTAATTGTGGATTTGTTACTTTAAACCATTCATGGTTTATGGATAATTATTTGACATTTCTTATGCCAGTTTTAATATGAATGTTTATGTTATGTTTTAACCTTTTCATATGAGGAATGCATTGGACATAATATGTGACGGGAGGAGCCCACTATAGCTCATAGATGAATCAGTATGTTTCATGAGACAAACTAGTGTCTTGGCACAAGGCCTTAACAAAATCATATTTTTAGTCTTGGAATAATTCCTTGACTATGTGGTTATGATCATATGGCATTATGAATTCCATCATTATGAATGCAGCTATTGATATTGGATGTGATTATTCGACTACTATAATATCCATGAAAGTAATTAAATGGCATTATATTATTTTATCCTTTTCATATCATGTTAATGTTCATGTGTAAAAAGATTTTGTTTTAGTCTTATACATTTCCTTAAATGTTAATGCTTATTTATGAAAGTTTATACTATATTCTTATCCTTACTGAGCATATGTGCTCACCCCTTTCTATTTATTATTTTTTTCTATGATGCAAAGAAGTATTTTATGACTGACCTTCAAGGATAGTCTGATGGTATATGAGTTCGGTCTATGGAAACGTGTTGTCGTAGTTTTTCATTTTATGATGTAATTTAAACCTTATGAATGTATCTAGTACTTCCAAGGCTACTAATCTAATTGGTATTTAGAGACTTGATCTTTTGTGATAATGCTAATGATATGTAATAATGCACCGATTATAGACTTCTAGGGTAGGCTTGTTACAATCATCCTATAATTATTTTTATAAAAATAGTATGTTAGTATTCGTATAAAATAAACCCCTTCATGGATACTATAAGTGGACATGCTTTTGTGATATATTTAACTAGGGGTGAAAACAGAAACAAGGTGTTGTGAGCTTTAATTAGGGTTACATGGTACATAAAATCGGGACTTACTTTGCACCTAGTTTGACACTCCTCGGGGATACTCAAACGATAATTCATATTCTCATTACAAACCATTTTTATAGATTTATGGTTAAATATGTCCCCAACGATACAATTTTATCATTATGGATTTTTTATTCATAAATGTATCAATTTATTTTAAGTATTTTACTTGTTCATAATTATGCTTTATGATTCATAAAATAATCTAGTATATGCCATTATCTAGAAATGGATCCTAATTGGAGGAATAGAAACCATATCAATTCACCTAGTCCATGTTGGGATTCCCCTCTTATTCTAGATAATTGTATTGGAAAAAGAGAAAAAATTAGTGATGAACACTTTATAACCATACTAGGAAAACTGACTCAGGTTATGAATAATAACTTCACCCTAATGGAGAACCCTGATCTACAACGTGGAAGATCAATGATATAACTCTTCATGATATTACAAACATAAATATTAAACTGGTCTTCAAATACATTTATTCATGTAGAATGTATATGTTATTTAGAGAAAAAATTTCTTGCATTGGGAAGTAATTAAATGGAAAAAGATGTCATGGTAGTTTAATTTCTATTTAGAGATGTAGATCAATGGTGGTCATTAATTCAAAACACAATTGAGGGTACAGTAGTTGAAAACAAGGAAGGGAGAATGTTTGATAAAATTTTCTGAGAAAAATACCTTCCTCCTAAGAATCAAGAATATATGGAGATATAGGTTCTATTTATAATCCATATGGAGTATAATAATGTTTCAATGTTTAAATCGAACGTCACATGGTTAGAAAGGCATACTATAGAATACATACATCAGACAAAAAGTAAGTATGATCAATTATTTGAAGGGTTATAACCATTCCACTAATGGGAACAATTCTCTCAAACATTCTAATAAAATTGAGATATAACATCATGTTCTACCAAGAAATAAAAATAATTTTCATTGCCTTATGAATTGAAGGGAATGAAATAGAAGATTAGAAAGGTGTAGAGAGATAAATATGATGGGGAGAAGGGATAGAAAGATTTTCTCACATGTGACAATTGTGGATGGAAACATCCTAGTGCCTGCATAAAAAAATGAGTTTTCTTTATGTGTGGTGAGAAAGTCTATCATGATCGTGATTGTAAGAAAAATAAATAAGTATTATATGTGATATTCTACAATTGTAATGAAATTGGACATTATTCAATTGATTGTTTAGAGCATCAAGGAAATTTTAGTTATATGAAGAAAATAGCTCATGTTAATGTTTATGGTGTTACTACATTTGAAGTGGAATAATTACTGAATTTATGTTTTTTGATTCAAGAATTATGTTACAATATTATGGTTATTAAAACAATGTGATATATAAGGATTATACTATGGTAATTCTTCTTTTAGGATTTGGAATCATGAATTATTTCAATAATATTTATGATTTTGTAATATTATTTTTCAATAATAGATACATTACTTTTATTGGGGAATATAATGTTACAATTGATTTCGGAAATTTAGAGACCTTTTTAGACTGTAAATTTAGACATGTGTATTTTGGATAAGTATTTATGTTGGAATGGTTGAATTTGAACATTGGATATTATTTTTCATTATTAACATATTATTTTTTCGGCCCAAATTGTTGTTTTTAGTAAACTATTATATGATTATGGAAATTCATTCAAGGATTATGATTTATAAAAAGTGTTTAAGGTGTAAAAAATTTCATTTTGGACATCCATTTGCAGGTGTAAGGGATGAAGTGAAAATATATTGAAGAAAAACCAAAGGATGAGAATATTCTTATAACATTGAAATAAATCAATTAAACAATTTCATAATAATTCTTATATGTAATTTATATTTAAACAAATAATTATATCCTATTAGTTTTTTTGATGAATAATATGATCCCAAAGATCATTTCATATTTATAGCTTTGTGATTGTTAGATTTCACCTCATTATGTTCTCTATCATTATCAATTATAACATTGTCATTGGTTTTTTCTTCCATGACACGATTTTATTATATGGAATAATAATATATGTTTTCTCCAGTAAACTTCATACTTCATATAATTATTTTAAAATCAAGGCCACATTAATCAATTTTTTATGTGGGGTTTCAATAAAAATAATTTCAAAAAGTCCTGACACCAGTTTTCAATTCTAGGTTTAAATTTTGATGAGTAAATTTATTTATGTAGGGATAATGTAACACCACAAGCTTCTATGTTCTTCTTATACTTTATAATTCAATTGTTTACACTGCATGAAACACTGAGTTTCAGAGCACCATGACATATCAAAATATCAATTTAAAATGATGTTATGAAGAATATTAACCAAATTTTGAGTTTTATATATCTCCCATATTATTTTGGCATTAAAAACATTTTTTCAATAAACCTAATACCAGGAAAAAATAAAATTTTCAAATAAAAGATTTAGTTTTTTCATAAAATGATATTTTTATGCCTTTTAATGGACAACCCATTTTAAATAACGTATTGAAAAATTATATATATATATATATATAATATGACAAAATGAAATTATTCATTAGAATAGAGACATAAAAATATAGTTTGGATAAATTTTTTGTTGTTTTGTGATAATATTCTTATTTTAATTAATAGTGAAAATAATGAATTTTAATTTAAAACTACTTTTTAATAATATTTATTTATTTTTTTAAATTATCCTTTTATTTGGTCATAATGTATATTTTTATTAGGGTTTTATTATTTAATATAATTAATTAATTTTGAGTAATTCTAATTAGAGATTTGATATAAACACATATCTATCATTTTATTGTTTTAACTTTTTTTAAAAAAAATTGTCTTTTTGACAATAGGGATCAATTTTAAATTTTTTACTGAATCTTATATGTTTTAAATTGAAAAAAATGTATTTAATATATGGAATCAGAAGTTATAAATTATATATATGTAAATTTGTTTTGGACATTATATATAGTAACATTAGTAATTATTTATATTTACCATGGTTAAAGGGTAAATATGTTAAATAAGGTTAAAAAAATAATAATATAATCTTATAAAACTAACCTAACATGTGTTCTAATCGTCTTGGATGAGATACATTCGTCCATGAGCTTCATTGGGTTGATTTCTTGACCCCATAGAGCTACTAGGGTGTATTAATGACATGTTATAATAATTAGTTTAATGTAATGAGATATATAACAAAAACATGAATTGTTTACTAAAACAATAATAATGTGGGTAACATAAATGATCCCTTTGAAAAAATGGTAATTATAAATACAAAAATATTTTCACTTTTATGGAATTTTATTTGTAATTTTTAAACATTATATAAAAAAAATTATTTATGACACAATGACGATGCAGTTATTAACTTATTAATGAATTATTGAAATAAATGATATTATAATTAATTATATAAATGTAATTTATAATTGTTCATTCCAAGGATAAATTTTTTCGATACCATTGACATGTTATGGAAGAGTTAATGCTATTTTAATGAATCAATTTGTTACGAAATTAACAAAAATCAAATTACTAAATTGTATCAAATTTGACAAAAATGATTTATTAAAACATAATATATTTTATTAAATGATATAATAATCATAAAAATATAATATTTAGAAATCTAACATATATACTATTAAAAATTTAGTTAATTATCCGCTTGAGGTTATCTTGGAATTCTATAGTAATTATATTAACCATATAACATAAAAATATAAGAACACAATGTAAGAGTTATCATATACAACAAAGGGTTTAAGAAAAAATACAGGGTTAAATTTGTGACATAAACCTGTCTAAAACTTTTTTGTCGATAAAATTTCAATCCATCCACATATTATCCTCAAGATAAAATGCATTTTAACCATTATAAAATGAATACAAATTTATAATAAATTAATATTTCAAGACTTTCCTAAAGTGCCCATCACCTTTGATATAAACAAGCATTTATCATTTTATATTAATCTCACCTCCAAAGCTATTTGGCTCCACCAAACCCTTCTCATATATCTTACCAGCATCCCTCACTTCATTCAATAGGAAACCAATTGAGAATAAAACCAACTGAAGTAGTCCATTCATGAAAATCAAAAGCAGTCATTCGAAGAAGAGGTAATTGTTTTATCTATTCATTCAATGTTATTTTCTTCATCTACATCCTCTTCTAAATTTGTAACCATAATAAAATAAGAAAACCATAATATAATACATGATTATATGTTGTTATAATGGGAAAATCGTATTCATCCTTTTACACATCCCATGAAAAACAATATCACCATGTGTGTGTGCGTATGACTTACCGTCTCCATGTCGTGGTGTAAACTATTTTTCATATATACATTATTTCAACGGGAATAATGATTAATATATATGATTTAAATAAAAAATATAGCATGATATTATTTATGATCAATTCATATTCTATCCAATTACATACCAATTAACCATTAATGAAAAGATATTGTCTCTTGTGAGTATGTACGGCTTACCATCTCCACGATGCGATGAGACTCATCATCCACGTTCACCATCCCAGAGTGCTTGTAAAAAAATATATTATTAGTAATTATAAAATAGATGAAATAAATAGGATACTATAATAATAAATATTATATATATGTACATATATTTCATTCACAACTTCTATTCAATACAATAAAAAAATGGAAACAGTGGTTGTGCCTATGTACGAGCTACCATCACCATAAATATTGTTTTACATTTAAAATATATATATATTAAAAAGATTTATATTATGAAAATATATTATTTATAAATAATATTATAATCTATATAATTATGTAAATCATGATCAATGACATATGATCAAGAATAACAAGTCAAAACACATACGATAAACAAAGCGATTATTACCTAATATGTTGCATTAACCTGGAATTGTTAATAAAATAGAAATATAAAGTCATAAGAAAATCATATATGATATCATAACTATTATTTTGATTCTAATATATGATAATATATTTTTAAAAACATTATACATATGTTTCAAACAATATGGAGATTATTGGTCCTATGGTAAGGGTTACATTCACTATCTCAATATTATTAGAGATTATTTATACATATGTATTTACTGAGGAATATCTTTCATCCATGTCCATTTTTTAAAAATGAATATTTTTAGGATTTTATTTAAGGGACTATTTTACTACAAAACCTATTTGAATGTTTTAATAATTTATTCTTCTAGGCCATTATCATTAATGTCCATGTTTTCAAAATGGTTTTATGGATTTATTTATATATACATGACTGTTACAAAATTATTATTCCATTGAAAAGTTTTAATTAGGTGTGGGATAATTTGATTTAAAAATATCATTAAATTTCTTCATTTAAAAACTGGGTGAAATTTAATGTTTTCAACAAAAAAAAAATCAAATTACTCTCCAATAGTTTTAAGAAATTAATTAGATTATTTTTATATATGTAAAAAATCTTTGTTATATTTTTATTCTTAACTAAGATTAATTTATTATTTAACAATATTACATATTTTATTGATGGGATTGTGATATTTATGACTCTATATGTTCTATTTTAATATCATTCATAGTTTATGGTTAAATAAATAATTTTTCCTACTCTTCTTTTAATAAAAATGTTATTGTTATTTTTCATTCATTTTATATGTGTAATGTATTAGACATAGTAAGTGATGGGCATGAACATCTATAACCCCTCGATGCATCGGTAGGTATAATAAGACAAATTAGATATGGAATTGTTTTAAGCCTTGCCAATTTATTATTAGATATTTATTTGGATGAGGCCATAAGAATTTATTTTTAGATTCCCTGGTTGAGGCCTCGAAGGTATGTTTTAGATGTCCAACGTTATTAATTACCTCATTATGAGATTAGTTATTGATAAATAATGTGATTATTGTACAATTAGAATATTCATGTGATATTTTAAATGGAATTATTATATTTATTCTGGAAATATGGTGTTGAAGATTATGTTTAAAATGCTTGGGTATCAGTTTAATACCACCCCTTAAAGGATTTTGCGTATTTATGATGGTTTCCAATATATTAACTATCCTTACTGTGTATAAGGCACTATCAATAATACATTACTTAATATTAAGTTAAATCATGATTCAACATTAATAATCATTTCAGATTTAGAGTTTTAGAGAATTAAGCCGTAAATATTATATTAAATCTCAAATGTTACAATGCACACATGTATACTCTAACAAATTTTTTTCACAACAATAATACTTATTAAATAAAAAAATAATTCTTTTCTTGATATAAATTTACTTGAATTCTTCTTTTCACTTACGCTTCCTAATAACTGGTGAAACACATTTCAAAAACAATGGATGAGCATAAAAATCCTACTATGGGTTATAAAATAGGGAAACAAAACAATAGTCCATCAATTCATTCAAATCAATGAAATCATAATTTTTATTCATATAACATATCCACCTTAACATTCCTTATTAAATCATATGAATTATGAATGACGCTTAGAAATCATAATTCATAAAGTCATCTTATAGAATCCATAACATATTTACATTTTAGTTTTCATAGCAACAAAGGTAGTTACGTTTGGAATACCCATCAGATTATATTACCTAAATCTCTTAGGATAAAAATTAATATTAATCTCTATCACATTACCCAATTCATTGTAGAGCTATAGCGGAATCACCCGCACTAGGTTTATCATGAACAACCCATATTTGTTTTATCATGTAACCACCCAAAATATTTCCCAGTACCATTACATAATAATAACACATAAATGATTGAAATTGTCAACATTTCACTCATCATAAATAATTAACCAATTCATGATATTGAAATATTCAACCCATTTCCAAAACCATTTAAATCATTTCATATTAATATTTTCTAATAAAAGTGTTCCATACCATACTGATATTTTAAATATAATTAATATTTTAAAAAATTAATGTTAATATAAATAAATCCTTAAAATTATTTTTAAAACATGCACATTAATGATAATGATTTTTAAAAATAAATCTTTTAAAAACATGAAACACATTTTTAGTTAAAGAGTCCCATACAACTAGAAAAAATAAATGAATAAAGATAATTATCGAATAACATAAAACAAATATTATAATATCATGGGAATAAGTTGTTTCATGATATATTATATCAAATGGAATTATAGACACCATATAATGTTTGTTGGTGTATATCAACAAATAACTCTCAATAGAATGTAAATTGATTCAAAATCCATTACAAAGATCATATCCTTAGATTAAGGATAAATCCATGACATACATAAGTTAGAAAAATATAAATACACCTAATATAATTTGATATTATATTTATAATAATAATAGGTCATTCACATATATTAATTGAAAAAAATCCAATCACATTGTTATTTAACTCAATCAATGAATATTGAGCTATGATTTCCCTTACAAAATTCGTATTAATGATGTAAGAATTTATAAATGGGGTGAATATATGTACCAAAAGTATATCAGCATAAAGGGGTAGTGAAAATTATATAATTAATAAGTAAGCAGTGATTCAACACATAATCATGGTTTAATATAGTCACCTATGTATGTGTAAAACCCTATGAGAGGAAATTGAGTTTAGAAATTCAATTATAAAATTTCCGCATCATAACAATGTCACTAAAAATATCAAAAAATGAGTTGTTGAGAGATAAAATGATATCTCAAAAAATAGAAATAAAATGTACATAAATAATGATATATAATTACATATCCCAACATAAGAAAATGATATTTAAAATTCATAACCTAAAAGAAGTCATTGACTGAAAGAGGAGGGTAAAAGGTTCCCTTACCTTGAGTCTGATTAATCACATATATTTCATATTCTTCCTGAATAATAAACATACATTAGTTTCTATTTGATTAATAAAATTTTTAATGTTTATTTTTCCTTTTATATAATTTATTACAACATTTAACAAAAAAAATAAATATATAAGTTAATATCATTCATTTGGTGGATATAATGTATTTGAGTCGAAAATAAACCTATTAAAATTAAAAATTCTCCATGTGGATAAAATATAATTGTTTCAAGAATGATATTCACGATTTAAATAAAATATATACTTAGTTTATACATGTATATATAATATTATAAAACATTTGGTGATAGGAAATGAAATACACTGTTTATGGAGACATTATGTTGTACGTAGGCATTAACACTACATTCAGTTATATTTCATATGGAATGAAAAATAAACGATACAAAGGTATATTATATTTCAATATAATATAATATTTTATATATGTTACATAATTTTATTAATTCAATTCTTTATAAATTCCATGTATATAATGAAGAAGTCATATCACATTAAGGGGAATGTAGTGCACACTTTTTCAAATGAAATTATCATATTTATTCATTATTGAAAGCATAATGATATGATTTAAAAATAGATGCATATAGAAAATATAAATATCATATATATCATATATATATAAATATATATTTCCATCATAATGTCCACCATGAGTGGTGGAAGGTGAAAATATATCAATTATCATTTCTTGAGTCAGTAGTTCTCCACACACAGAAAATGTATGTTTATATTCATTTGAAGGAGTTTTCTGTAAATATAGTTAGAATCATTATCATAAAAATCCTAGTATATTGATTATAATTGTGTTGTTATTTAATAAAAAAATATGAATAGAATATGCAGTTAAGATGTAAAATAATGGAATAAAACATTAAAGAAGGAAAAACCTCATAAAACATGTAATTCCTCTTGATTAAAGACAAAAGGATTTCTTAAATTTTCTTATCCCTCATGTTATACTTCTATGGTGAAGAGAATTGATGTTTAGAGATTATTTGGGAAGATTTTTTTGAGACACGGTGCTTGAGAGGTGTGGTAAAATGGGTACGGGTGATGCTTGTTTATAAGAGGGAGGATGGACACATTAGGAATGCATTAAATTGTTATTTTATTATAAAATATGTTTCGGATTTAAATGGTACCAATGTATTTTACTAGAATGATATGAATATTTTGGGTTTAAAAACACTCAAAAAAATATGTTTTAGAATATCATAGGTCACAAATTTATCCTAATCTTTTAGCTTTAACCCTTTGTTAACTAATTTAAATATTACCATATCTTCTTGTATATTTTTACTATATGGTTAATACAGTTACTATTAAATGAAAATCAAACCTCAAGTGGTTCACTAATGACATGTTAAACATTATTTATTAAATTTGGATGAATTATATGTTTTTATTACTTTTATATCATTTAATAAAATATTATATGTTTTATAAACTGATTTATGTTAATTTTTTTACTATTCATATCGTGACTTTTTCAAAATCAATAACAACATGATTCGTTCGAAAACGGTTCAATAATTAATATATAAAAAGACTTAATCATCCAAAAAATTCTTCGAGGGAATATAATGTTTCAAAATAAATTTATATCAATATGTATAATAACATTTATTTAAATAATTCAGTAATTATGTTAACATTACATCAAAAATGTGTCATAAATAAATTTATTTATATAATATATAAATATAATAAATAAAATACCATGATATAATAAATATTTATATATATATATTGAATATTTATTTTTGAAAATAACACTAATATATCCCCATATTAAATTTTTTTTACTTAAAGATACAAGTTTATGTTACAATTTTATTTACATTAATTTAATTATTATAAAATGTTATTTTCAAATCCATGTGGATCCATGGGGTCCCAAATTCAACCCAAGGATGGCCATGGTAAGAAATATCTCATAAAATACGATTAATACACTTTTTATTGTAGTTTAATATTATTATGATATTATTTTTTACCCTCATATATCAGATATACCTTTTAACCATGGTAAATAAAATTATTACTTATGTTACTATTGTGAATTTATATAAATAAAAGGTACCAATTGACAAAATCTGGACCTCCTGATTTCAAATATGGAATCATTTTTTTCAATTTCAAGTATCCTAATTTGTTGTAATTAATTTAAAAAGCATCCATGTTGACAAAACAAAAAAGCAGGCTTTTAAGAAATAATAACTGTTAAAATATTTACATGTGTTTATATCCAATTTCAAAGTGAAATTACTTAAAATAACCAATATTTAATTAATATATTAAACTATAATCCTATTAAAAATTAAAACCAATTAAAATTGTAATCGAACTATATAAATAAATTAGAGGAAAAGGCAGTTTTGACTCTAAATGCGGTATTTGTCACTATTCATTAAAAATGAATTTTATATGAAAATTACCAAAAAATAATCTAATGTAAATTTTGATATCCCAATTCTATATAAAAATTTCATTTTGTCATATTTAAAATATAAAGGTGAAAAAAATATATTTGAAAATCGTTCTGAATTAAAATGTTGTAAAACATCTTTTTTTAAAAATATTAGAGCATTTCATGTGTAAAATTAGATTCATTCTTATTTTAATCCTATCAAATTTATCAAATAAAGTATATAAATTTAACAAACATGTATAATAATATTATATTTATTTGTGTTTATTAAATTCAATAACATGACAAGGCATTAACAACCATTTAAAATAATATTATTATTACTGTATTATTTTTTGGTATATATCAATGTTGTGTGAAACATATGATTTATGTGAAACGACATGATGTGTGTCAAGTAAACTATTTGATAAAGCATCGATTTTATCTTAAAATTAATATATTATTCATAATAATTAATTGAAATCAAATTGTAATAGTCTATAAAAAATGTGTCGTAACATCCTTCCCCATTTTTGGAAATTGTGTCCTTGCAATTTTAAAATTAGGCTCAAAATCTTAGTTGAATGTCCTACAACCAAATATAGTCAATAAAAATATCATTTAAAAAAAATTAATGATAAGTACAATGGTCACCTGAGATAAGGCATACAAGGATTCAATGAAATCATGGATATAGAAGATAAAACTAACTATCATGTTTTAATGGAGAGTGATAGAAAAAATTATTAGGGGAAATTTAACAAAAAATAAACCACATACATATAATGGTTTAAATGGTCATTGATTCCCCTATAAGAAAATTAAATTGACATTGTTTTAGTTTTAAGTTCCTTTTCATAATAGTTAGGATTTATTTTTCTACTTAGAAAAAGAACATAATAAAATATTCTTACATGTCTTGTTGAGTTTCATCATTTAATAAATATCTATCACAAACTAATCTTTTCTTCAAATGATGAGTATTTTAGATTACTTGGTCACATATGAAGTACTTGAATCTACTTCTAGAGAATCACATAATCCACAAAAGATGATCCATATAAATTTCTATTGACATTATACATTAAACAAAACCAAATTGGTTAGTATAATATCAAATAATCCCTAAAATAGATAATACATTATAAAAAATAAATACTACTCTTAATATCCAAAATTAAACAAACAATACCAATAGTTAAACATAGAAAATTCATTACACAATTTTCATTAATATTATTCAGAATAATATAAACTACGATTTAAACCCAAATCTCTGAAGAATTTGATCATATCATCTTCCATGAAAAATCATAACATTTTTCTATAAATAACATTGACCATTGATAATGTCTCATATTGAAAAGTGATTAACCTAATAACATATTTTCTATGATAGGATAATCATTTCCATATATACCCCAAATTGACAAACTTCTATTATAAAAACATAGATTATTCGAAAATAATAATTCAACCATTAATCCACAAATGAAATCCCAAACTATTCTGTTTTCCTTAAGAATATAATGTTCCCAAAAGAGTGCATGTCTTCAAAAATAACATTTATCACTTAATAAAAAAATCATTTTCCTAAGGATATCAATTTTATAAAACATATGTTCTCAAAATAAACTGATTCATGGTCTATAAAATCATATAACTAAAAGGAATAAGTCATAATTACCAAGGGCTTCACGTAGTCTAGTTTTAGGTGATAAATGCCCATCGCAATTTGGTTCTTGGATTGATTCCCAGATCATTGTCTGATGCGATGGGATATCACATGGTCTTTGTGTTATCCCTTTTCAAAAAACTATATAATTTTATAAAATTCCCAAAAATGAGATAATTTCCTAAAAAATAATGATAACATTTTTTAACTTCCAAGGTTATCTCATACCTCTAATTTTACAACCCAATTGGTAATAACTTGTAATTACATCAAATTAAAGTATCATATAAACCCTATTGGTTATTTATAAGTATATCCAAAAAAGAAACAATAATTTTCCATAATTAAAATTTTTATATAAAAAAATAAAGGTTACATATACTAAATGTCTTCCAAAGTAACACCATCATTTATACATTTAAACATATCATCATCCATGGATCCAACACAACTCTTCAATTCTGAAAATGTAGACATATTAATAATCAAACATTCTTTGTGATCCATTATCCATGTTTTACATATTATTATTTTATAATTCCTTCCTACAAACAAAATCAAGTTTAATTTCTTAAAATTATATAATTTTCCAAACATGAGTTACGAAATAATCCATAACTTTTATTGGTCATTGTCAGTTTCATCATGCTCAATTGGAATGACACTATGTAGTGGAAAATATTTATTTGTATGATTTTTCTGATCCCATTCCTGAACTATATTTGTATGACATATATATTTGTAATAACTATGCACACGACGTTTAAAACATTCATTTGATCCCATATAAAAAAATTCTTTCCATTTCCTCAATTCAAGTTAACCCTTCCTTTTTCCATGGAAGGTTATTCCTTTATAAACAACATTTCTACATCAATAACATCTTCATGTCCCATTAGAGTATTTTACTAGGTTTTTCATTCCACATCCTAGACACATAGGTTTTTGGAAATACTTACATTAATGTCTATTAACTTAAATTATATTATGATTTGTTTCTCTCATATATGATGCCTTATAAAAATCACCAAGGATCATTACTCCAGATATTTGGTTAATAATAAACACAATAGTTATCATTGAAAATCACATTTCATTTGATTTATTTTTCTAAAAAATACCACAGTTTCCTTAACATCCATTGTTAATTTTGTTCATCCTAAATCAGTCCATTTACTAAAACCAAAATTGTCAGTATTGGTATATTAGTAAAATCATAATATGTTATCTTATGTGGATGGTAAACACTAATATTTGATTATTCATGTTATATTAAACTCATTAAATTTATCTAAAATAACTATGAATCTGTCATATATGGTAACCATTGTGGTTATATAAAACATGTCCCTTAATCTAAAATATCAACATATCCTCTAAATTAATCTAAACCGGCCATTGATACCAACTACAAGGACCCATTCATAAAACATTACATAATCTTTAGTTTGTTCAATAATTCACATTGAAGAACATAACAAGTTTATTTTTTAGATAATTAGTCCATATCAATTACATTACATCTCAAATATTTCAAATTAGACACTTCTAATCTAACCAATTTTTTAACAACAATAAAACCCGATAAATAAAACAAGAATTCTTTTCATGATATAAATATTCTTGATTTATTTTTTTTCTCTTATCCTTCCTTATAACATGTGAAAAAAATTTAAAAAACATGGGACAAGCATAAAAATCTATTCTTGAGTTATAAAATAAGTAAAGAAACCATTAGTCCATCAATTCATACTTATTAATAAAATCATACATGTTACTCATATAACATAATCTCTTTATCATACCTCAAGAAATCATAACATTTATGAATAATGAATAGTAATCATAAATCATAATGGTAACTAGTTGCATCCTTAACCTACTTCTGTTTTAGCATTCACACCTACACAGGGAGTTAGGTTTGGAAAAATGATCACTTTATATTTCCTAAATAATCAAGGATAGACATTAACGTTTACCTCTGTCACATTGCCCAATTCATTGGAGAACTATCTTGGGCTCACCCTCTATAGGTTTATCACAGAACCACCTGTATTTGGTTTATCACATATCCACCCATCTAATGACCTAGTACAATTATAAAATCATAAAACATAAAATATTTAAATCATCATAATTTCACTCATCAACCAAAATAAATCAATTCATGATATTGAAATATTCAATCCATTTACAAAAAAATTTAAACAATTTAATAAATATATTTTTGAATCATAGAGTCTCATACCACATTAAAACTATTAATGGAATTAACATTTTAAAAATTAATTTCTTGTAAATAAATCCTAAAAACTATTTTGAAAAATTGACATTAATGTGTCTGGTTTATAAGATTAATTCTTTAATCTATTTCAAACAATGTTTTATATAAAGTGTCCATTACCACCTGATAAAATACATGAACTAAAATAATTAAATAATAACATTAAAAAAATCTTATAATATCATGAGAATAACAATATTTATTATATAATATGAAAAAGGGAATTATACATACAACAAAAAATGAGTTGCTGTATAAAAAAAGATAAGTCTCAATGGTGTTAATTAAGACAAAATCAATAAAAAAGAATGTATCCTTTGATTAATGATGATGCAATACCATAACTAAGAGTAACAATAATAAATACACCCAATATAATTGGATATTAACTGTTAAAAAATACGAGGAAATTCACACATATTCTTGAAAAAAATAATGACATGGATATTTAACTCAATGAGTGTAGATTGATCTATGATTTCCCTTACAATGTTCATATAAATGACGTAAGAATTTACAATTCAAGGGACTATGTGTATAAATTGAATATCAACCAAAGTGGGAAGTGGAAATTATAACATTAATAAATAAACAGTGAATCCACTCATAATCATTTCATAATATAATTATCTACGTATGCTTAAGACCTAGTGAGAGGAAGTTGAGTTTAGAAATTCCCTTACAAAAAATTGGCAGCCTAACAGTGCTAGTAAAAATATCCAAAAATTATTTTATTCGAGAGAAAATGGTCTTTCATAACTTGGAAATAAAATTTATAGTAATAATATTATAGAATAACATATCCCAACATAATAAAATTAACAATAAAATACATAACATAAAATAGTATTTTGACTAAAAGAGGATGGTGAAAGGTTCCATTACATTGAGACTGATTTCTCATGTATATTCATTGTTCATACTGAATAATAAACATATATTAATTTATACTTTCTTAAAAACCATTTTCATATTTTTATTCCTTTAATATCACTTAATACCATGTTATAAAAATTTCATTAATATTGACGTTAATATTGGTCATTTTGTCGATATAGGGTACTTGAGTCGAAAATGAACTTGTTATAATTAAAAATTTCACATGTAGTAAAAAATATATTACCTACAGAATTATATTATTTATTTAAATATCATATATCTAATATATATATATATATATATATATTTATAATAGTACATAACATTTGGAAATAAGAAATGAAATACATAGTTCATTGAGACGGTATATCATACGTACGCATGAATGCTACATTAATTTCCTTTTCATATTTAATGGAAGAAACAATAATGAAAATAGGTATATTATAATTACATTATAATATCATATTTTTTATATTTTACATAATTTTACCAAGTCCATGCTTTATCCATTCCATGTATGTATTGAACGAGTCTTATCACTTTGAGGGGCTATAGTCTACACTTCCTCCAATGAAATTATCATATTTACACATTATAGAAAGAATAAAGCTATGATTAAAAAACCATAATGAAAATATATGTATAATATATATAATATTTAAATATATATACATCATAATGGTCACCATGAGAGGTGGTATGGGAAATTCGAACAATCGTTGTTTCGTTACGTAGTAGTTCGTCGTACATAGAAATAATATGTTCATATCCCATAGATGGAGATATGTATAACTTTAGAAAGAATAAATTTTATAAAATCTTCTTTTTTCATTATGGATACTAGTGTTTTAATTTAGTCAAAAAATAAGAATAAAATAGGGGTTGAATAAGTAAAATAATGGAAAGAAATATTAAATAATACATTAACTCTTAAAATGTGTAACTCCCTTTGATTTGCACCAAAATGGTTTCTTTAATTGCCTTATTCACATGTTAAGGATTATAAGAGAAATATATGGATGTAAAGAGCTCATTTGGTGTGAGTTTGGATGAACCAAGGGGCTTAAGAGGTTTTGATTAAATTGGTAGGGGTGATGCCCTTTTATAAGAGAGAGGAGGGGTACTTTTGGTTGTCATTGAAATATTAATTTATTATAAAATGATTTTCTTTTAAAAATGGTCCCAACGTAATTTATTTCAAATATAAGATTCTTATGGGTGGATAAAATCTCAGAAAATTGGTTTTAGACATGTCTAGGTCACAAATTTAACATTATCTTTTAGCATTAACAATTATTTAACTAATTTAACTTTTACCATGTCATCTAGTATATTAATACTATATGGATAATTTACACACTATAAAAAGACAAGAGAACCTATAGTGGTTTATTAATTTAATTTTAATAATTATCTTATTCATTTTTCCAAATAATAGTTTTTTTGGGATATTATTTCATTTAATAAAATAGTATTTGTTTTAAAAACACATTTTTGTCAATTTTTATATGATTCGTATCAAGAATTTTTAAAAAATCATAAAAACATGATTCATTCAGTAATTTTTTTAATTAAAATATAAAATGACCTAAATATCTCTAAAACTAGTGGATGGAATTAAATGTTTCAAAATAAATTTATTTTAATATTTATAACATAATTTATTTAAAACATTCATTAATATGGTTAAAAATATATCAATATTCTGTCATAAGTGTATTTCATTTATTTGAGGTATAAAAATTATCAACAAAATACTATGATGTAGGAAATAATTTTATATATCTAAAGAATATTTAGTCTAAAATATCTCTTATATAACTCCATATAAAAATTATTTTACTAAAAGATACAAGTTTATGTTAAAATTTTCTTTTCTTTTATAAAATGTCATTTTCACATCCATGTGGCTCAATGGAGTACCAAAATCAACTCAATGATGACATTTTTCATTAATATATCATAAAATAGGATTATGACACGTGTTAGGGTATTTCATGATTATTAAAATATTATTTGTTTACCTTTATTTACAATATTTTCTATTTAACCATTGTAAATAAAATAATTACTAAAGATACTATTCATAATATCTAAATATAAAAGGTAAAAATATACACAATTTGGACATCCTGATTCAAAATATAGAATCCATTTTTTCAAATACAAAATAGATAATTTTCATTAATTAATTTAAAATTAATTCCCTTTGTGAATACCAAAAAGCATGTTTTTAAGAAATAATAACTATCAAAATATTAACATGTTTTTATGTCCAATTTGCCAATAAAATGAAATCTAATGACAATAATTGAGTCAAATAATAAAAATTAAATCTAATTACACTTAAAAAAAATAAATGTTCAATCTAAATGTATAAATAAATTTTATGAAAATACAGTTTTGAATTAGAATTCTGTATTTTACACTATTCAGTAATAATTGACATTTTTTAAGAAATTACAAAAAAATATCCCAAGTAAATTTTGATATAACGATCTAATATTTTTTTATTAGGGTAAAATCTGAATATCACTAAAAATAAAATTTTACATTTTAGTTAAATAACTTTTTTCAAAAATTTATTGCGATATTGTAATTACCATGAACACTTACGTAACCACGATGCAGCGCTTTTGAAAGCAGTAGAAAAATCATGTATATTTTAATAAAAAAAAGAGTAATAATTTTTAAATGAATAGTGTTATTCTATAATTTATTTTATAATTATAAGTTATAATTATTGTTTAAATAGATTTTTTTTCCATTCATCGATTACCATGATAAAATAAATTTAATTATATGTGAATATCCCCAAAAACATTCACTTAATGGTATTTAATATTTTAAAATTACTTAATCCATTATAAAATTATTAAAATTTTATATTGACTCAAAGAATACAAAAATAGAATATAATATAATTCATGTCTCATGTATGACCCACTTTCGTTTTCAAAATTTCATTCATGACCCATATAAATTTTAAATTTTAATAATAGTTAATGTTAAACATGGATAACAATGGAGATATATTAAAAAATAATGATTAAATTAAAACCTAAATAAATTTAAAATTTACTTATTAATAGTAATTTTATTATATAATTTTTTTTAGATTATATGAATTTTTTATCAGTTTTACATGAGTTAGAGAAATAATAAATATTAACTCTTAATGTATTTAAAATTTTTCTACATACCTCACCTATAAAATGAATCTCTATTGTGTCACATATTCACTCATTTTTATCATTTAGGTCATCAAGTACATCCTAAAATTACATCCTAAAATTCCTTAACGTTTTCTAGATTCCTTGTTGTCACTATTAGACAGACAATTTAATTAATAAGGTTTAATGAAAATGAGGTAATATAATGTAGAGCTACAGCACATAACCATGTGATTCCATTTTTATTTATACATCCCTGTAATCTAAATATATTATATCAATGTTGATATATTACAATAAACACATTGAATAAAATTAAATTTTATTATGGTCATGTAATAATTGATTTTTGGTTCAAATTCATCTTAATTTGAAGTGAAAGTATCACTTGTCTCTACGTACATAATATATTTTCCACAATGTGAGGTATTTCATTTTCCGTCACCTCATCTATAGGGTAGGTATTAAGATTGATTAAATATTTATATATTATATTCATTCAATACATGCTCTTATATAATTATAATATTTTATCTACCTTCTTATATTCCCATCTGTTCGAAAATTATTACTTTGTTTTTGTGTACCTAAAGAATACCACCTCCACGATGCGATGGGACTTGTTTTTTATGTCATGATTTCAATTATGGAAATAATGATATATTTAGTGAAAATATATTATATTTATGGTGTAATTAAATATTTTTAACGGTTAATTATTATAATGTTTTCTATTTATTACTAATCAATAATTGGAAACCTAACTCACATATATATTTGGACAATCGTCTACATGAAGTGATGTGATTAGATTTTTCACTATATTTATATCATAGTTATAAATTTTTATATAAGGAATAAATATTATTATAATGAAATTATGATGGTTATATATGTGATTGATTTATTATTAACGTTCAAGTGTATAAACTAATGAACCAAAACTTCCCTAGAAAATATTTTGCTTTCACCGAATAATGATTTTAAAATAGAAATATTAGTTAAAGGATTAATGAAATTTGTAATTTCATGGACCTCTCTGGTCCATTCCTTTGTGAAAATGTGGTACTAGAGGTGTTTCGGGAAGTCATGGTGACTTCGGGGTGCATTTGGGTGGACTTTTGAAGAATGTTATAGGGTAATAGCTTTCGTACGGTTTGCCTAAACTGTCCGGCCAAACCATGCAAGGCTGGTCTTGAGGGCAGTGGCTAATGCACGATTAGCACACTGTTTTCCTAACCGTGTGGACTAACCATGCAAGGAGGGGTTTTTGAGGCCGAAGCTAATGCATGGTTAGTGCACAGTTCGTTAAACCGTAAGAACAAACCATGCGGGCACTTAAAGTTAGATCCTAAAATTGAGGCTCTAACTCGTTTTCCTTTAATCACCTCGTTTAAGCCCTTAAGCGGCCATAATTCGGGATTAACCTTCCATGGAGGTTGAAGAACCTCTCCCATGCATTTTGTAGGTGATCTGGGGGATTCTCTTCACGGATCGAAACCGGTTTCTCGAGGTAAGTGATCCTTTTTGTTTGGTTTCTGAGATATTACTAGATCTACTCCTTCTTTTCTATCGGGATTTTAGATCTACTCCTATTATAGGTATATCAAATTGTGTGGATGACGTTTTTGATGATATTTGATCTTGTTTGTGTTAGGAGAGGAGATATAGGGAGGATCCTTGGAGAATCAGCCCTGTCTCCTTGGCCACTCTTCGACCGTTGTGGGTTTCCTCGAAAACCGTTGAGGTAGGGGATTCATGGTTTCTCTAATTTTTATGTGAAATCATAGAGTTAGCATGATTTAGGCCTTTGGATCACAATGAAATTGACCTAATTAAATACATGAACCAGATTAAAATAATTTGTTTGATCGGTTTTTGTTGTTACTTTGTATCGTGATAACTGTATGCCTCATGTTTTGCTAGATAGAGTGATATCTATGCTTTCTTTGTTCAGTTGTTCATTCTTGATGAAAATTGATAAAGAATGTAAAGCCAGAATTAATTGGTAATAGATTTTCTAAAGATAACGAGTCATGTAAATGAATATGGTTGTTATCGTTGTTGTAGTTTTTCTAATTTGATGTTAATCAAATTGGCATAGTAAGTATGTTAAATATTTTGTGATAGCTTAGTGATTAGGTTTCCTTGTATTAGAACCTATGAAATGAATTTTTTTATTCAAGAGTTATTAAAGAACTGTTTGGTTGATAAAAGATAATGCCTGGTAGGGTTCTCAGATACACTCTTGTCCGTAAGGCCGATGGCCTTGTGCTTTAGAGCCATGAGTGCTCATTATGTATGAATGTTGGATGCCTTGTTAAAGGACGAAGATCCCATTTGATGGGATGTTTGATTTCCTGCTTCTTGTACTGTAATGATACCTTGGAGGGGTGTTGTGGTATGTGGAGGTAGGGAGGCATTGTGGTTGTGGGGGAGGATGACACCTAGAGTGGCGAGATTCATCAGTTTATGCATGTGGGTGTCAGGGAGGACCCAAGTGATAATGGAATGGGATGGATGGGTTTATTGGATGTGTGGATTCTTTTATTGAATGTTTATCTACTTTACATTTCCCAACTGCTCAAGGCAGCTGGACATACATACCCTTCTTCTAAAGGAGGTGAACACGCGAGGGGTATGCAACGTGATTTCCTTGTCAAGCTTCTCGAGGGAGGATGGGTATACACTCTTTCTATAGTCGGCAACGACTCGACGTGTAGTACATATACTCACCGTGTTGATCCCCCTTGTGTTTAGTAGCATAGGTTGTTTTTTTAGCATGCCTGGGAATATGGGAAAATAATTTCTGTAATGAAAGATTTTATTAAATGGGGAAGATCCATGGGGATGGAGATGCTGGAATTTAAAGGTGATATGGAATCATTAAATGAATAGTTGTTTTTGAATGTGATTCAAATGGAGTTTAATATTGTTTTGTTCATGGTTAATTAATGTGAAAAGAATTAATTAACATAATGTGGAACTGATGAAAAGGGAATAAAGTAACCTAATTAGGTTCATTAATTTTTTTGTGTGTTTATAGGATACCTAGTCTTAGAAATAGCAGCCCAGAGTCCGAGAGACGTTAGCTGCAGTTGAGACTAATACTAGGTTATTCCCATAGTGTTGTTGTGAGTTATATATTATGTACTTTTTATGATTCTATAAGATACTCTACCTTATCAGTAATGGAAATTGGCACCCTTGGTATTCTGAGCCCTGGGGGGTGTTTTCCCCAACATTCTTATGGGAGGGTGAAAGGATGACAACCCCCTTTGACCCCTCTCTCTTCTCATGGAAGATACTAGTGCCATTGGGCATAACGGTTAGTTTCCCCCATATATGTGTGTGGAGGGATGTAATGTCTTGTGGTTATTCACACACATATATTTGGGATATAGTATCCCATGGACTACTATAGGTGTAATGTGTATAGGCTGTGATGTCTTAAGGATACTTACTCAGTGTATGGGCTGTAATGGGTTGAGGAATAATACCCAACGTATGATACACGTTATGCGAGTTGTGGTGGCTCCCGGAAACTACCTTGTTTTTTTGGTTGTGAGGATGTTGTGGAGATTCTCCCAGGTGTCTACGGGAAAGCCTTTGTGGTGCACGTGGTGCAGATTATGGAGCTTAGCCTAGGTGTATACATGAAAACATTTGCAGAGAGATGCACAAGATGTATGTCCTTGGGGGAAAGATGAAAACCAGTGGGGAAGTAGTAGCGGGGTACCCTTGATATCCTTTTCTATATATTATATTATTGTATGCGTTACTTGGTGAGACTATCCATGGTGAGGTTGGGAACATAATATACCTGCCTAGGGAATGAGTTAGTTTCACGGTTGTTCACTATGCTTTATCATTATTTCATTACATTTGCACGAGAGGCTTTAGGGAGGATCCTACTTAATATACTGTTATACTCACCATACACATATATAAACTATTTTTCAAGTCACTTGGAGCATGTTGGAGGTCAAGATGGGTCCTACTAGTTTGTGGATAGAGGAGCTGTTCAGGCTTGTGGTCACTTTCGTTTTACTTTATTTTGGGTACTTGTAGTTTTCCCTTTTCGTTGTAGTACTTTTGCATGAAATTTCATATATGTACATGGGTTTATATTATATTTCAGTTCTGAGATGGAGTTGGTTGGTATCTATCCTAAGTCTCTCTTCTGTATGTGTTCTCTTAGAGGTTAATGCCTCCCATCTGTGTGTCTATTATATCGTTGGTGCTAGTCGCCAACCTGAGGCCTACTGTAGGCAGGACTCTGGGGTCATTATCTCCCTTTTCACATTGTCGGCCTAGGATGGGTACACTTTGTTGGGAGGGGTCATGAAAAATGTTATATGGGAATTATATATATATATATATATATGAAAGTAGTTATTAATTGATATATAATTAATCAATAGTTATTATATAATATGCTTTAAAACATTCTAATGAAGACATGGCTCGAGGTGAGGGTTTCCCCTATCAATTTTAATTTTTTGTGAAAAACTGTATTTTTTTTTTTTAATTCTAATGAATTTATATTGAATTTGAAGTTATTTTTTCATTCAATTAATTTAAATTATCAAGATTAAAAAATCTATCAAATCATGCCTCTTTAATAATTCTATGGTTAAATGATTCCCAATACAATAAGAGTTTATAATATTATATCATTTCATTTCTAGTTTTTCATTGATAAATTTAAAATGCCCAAAATAATATGATCCTAATAATTTGAACCCCATATATTTTCGTCTAAAATATTAATTTCCTTGTTTTCGTGTTTTTTTTAAGTACTTTTCTTTATTACATAAATATACTATGAATATGATTCTGTAAAAAACTGAACTTATTTCTCATTTTGGATTGGAATGGTTATCCACCATACACATGTTCTTTTAAAAGGGTTCATTTAATGTTTCTAAATTGATCAATTAATTATTTAATTTAACTTTTAACTAGCTTTTAATTTATTTAAAATTATTTTAAAATTAATATCTTAATTGTTACCCGAATGGAACATTTTCAGTTTCATTAAAAAGTATGAATTTTTTCCTGATATGAATTGAATACTTTTTGTACCACCATGAATATTTATATAATTGAATATTACCTTAATTTTATACATGATTACTTATATATAAACACATTCCATCAATATTTTTCAAATATTATATTCTTTAATAATAATTTTGTTATAAATTGGGGTTTTGTATTAAATTTCAATGCAATGTTCATATTTTCTATTAATTTAACTTTTAAAATATGAAAAATTATTTTGAAAATGACATTTATACACTTATAAAATTCATTAAATATTTCCTCAGTATTTTGTCTATATATATATTATGATGATGAAATTGAAATTTTAACAAAAAATAGTTCATTTATATTTCTTATCATATTGTAAAATAATAAATGATTCATTTATATTGTGTTGAATATGAATATATTTAATTATGTTATGGTTGGTTATGTTAATTGATTTTATGAATTGGATAATGTAAAATATTTACGAGGTCAATGGGTACACATATGTTATACATAGACAAAAAGACATTATACCGAAGGTTATCCCAATCATAAAGAGAGTACATGGTTTGTTATCACATTCCCAACATATGATGAATGTATTGATACATAGCTGTGAAAATGAATTAAATGATTAGAATTTTTTAATTTATTATTTTATGATCATATGAAATATTTGTATACTAATGTTATATTCTCATTCTCATTATCATTATGTTTTTTTTTGTATAATGTCTTGTGAACTGTGAAAACATTATTCCATCATTCCTAACGATATTATATGAATTATTGGGTATGAATTTATAATGATAATATATGGATCTCAAACCCATATGCATACCTTGTTCCAACTTATCATTATCAACTATTATCTCCCATGTATACCAACACTTAGAAATATATCTTACCCTTTCATATATTTTTATTTCAACTATATAGGAAGAATGATGTTAAGTATTTTATTAATGAGTTTTTTAATGGTGTATTTCCACATAATAATATGTAATAATAAATTATGTGTATTGCGGAATAATTCCCATTTAATTACAAAGATACATGTTTTTATGTAAATTGTTTTTTTAATTCCCTAAAACACTAAACATTAAATTATTGGTTATTTATTTTACTCAATATTATTTATACATGCTTTAATTATGGGTGATTATAATTGCATATTTTTTTATTTTTTTAGATCTAGTATATATATAATGCATTTTTAATACTGGATTTGGGTGTATATATCTCAGGATTTCTCAAATAAGTATTGTTTTTAAATATTTGGAAAATGTTCTTTCTTAATAATGGGGTCTCTAATATACTTTTATTTTTGGAATAAATGACTATTACATTTAGAAAAAGGATTCAATGAAAATTATTCCACCATAAAATAAAATTAGATACTAGGTGGTGAAACTTGCGACATCATAATACAATCTCTACAAAGAGTATTCTTCGATAGAACTAATCATCATTGGAACACATGATCATGGTTTATAATATACAGCATAATAACTTCTTCTTTTACTGATTAGTGTATAATTAAAAAAACTTCATGAGTTTACTCAAACATATAATTCAGATGGATAGAGGTAATATTTATTAAAGTTCATTATGGCTTTCTAATTCCACCCTTGTGACTATCTAGGCTTGTTATTGATTTCCTATTTTTGTCATCTAACTTATAAACTAGTAAATAATATACACAAAAACACCACCATATTTTGTGAGACTTTAAAAAAAATTATTCCATAAACTATTTTAAATAAATTATCTTAAAATTATTTTCATTCAACTAAAGATGAAATATTATATGTTAATTATTAATTAATGTATATGGTTTTTTGAATGAATGTGGGGTGAAAATATGTTTTTATGACATGTTTTAATGAATTTTAATTGATTAGTTTTTCATATAGTTTAATGATGTACATATTGTGTTTATGTGTTAATCAAATTATAATTTTTTTATCCCTCTTGTAAATTAGAAAATTAGTTGAAAATTGTTATATTTCAATTTTTTTCTAATTAAAATTTAAAGAACATATTATTTGATTCGGTATCAGTTTAGGTAATATATTTTTAACTAATATTTATTATTAAACTAGTTTATAAATTAATAAATGTCATTAATCTTTTTAAAAATATAATTTCTTAATTATAGTGAATATATTAGAATGAGAGTTTTATTAAATTTAATTCAAATAATATGATGTTATTTAACAATGATGTTTAAAATATAATAAAATCATAGCCGTAGATTTATTATTTTTTGACATAGTTTTTTCGTTAAATATTAATTTTTTTAAAACAATTATTTAATTAGTTCATCAATGATCCACGATTGATACAACATTCTATGTACAAGAAATTAATTGTGGGATTAACAATGATCCAAAATTAACTATTCCATTATTATTATTATTAGGAAATTTATTTAAAAAATGTTAAGATTTATTTAAACAATGAATTAATGATGCCTGAGATTTGTTTAAAAAAATTCATGACATTGATAGGGATCTTAAAAAAATTAGAAGAATAAAAAATTTGACAGATTATGATAATTATTTTATTGTTCTATTTCAATTATTTAATTTAACAATTCTTGGTAAATCTCATGAAATTAATTTCAAGTTAAACCTTATTGTGGCATAAACATTAAAATTGGTACCCAGTTTTAGAATTGGTGAAGAAACATTTCATTTATAGTCTAATAATTAAAAATAGTTTACAAATAAAAAATAAATAGAAAAAATGGATAAAATTGTTCTAGTTCATGTCATGGAACTACATATGAAAATAGGTTATTCGAGGTGAATAATGTAATAAGAGTTTTCCATAACTTCTTGTAGGTGGTAAAAATTTATAATATTATACCACTAGTTCATGTAAATAACTTGGGGATAAATTCTGTTATCATCCAAATTATTTCAATAGAAATTATATTAATTAAGATAATCATGATGACATAAATTCATATTTTACATGTTTTTGCCATCTTTATGATACCTTCAAATTGAATTGTGTCTCTATTTATATTTTAGATAAATAATAAACAATATATATATTAATAGAAAAATAAAAGGTAAAGATTCAAATTATTGAACAAATTTTCATCAATGTATGTGATGAGATGATAATAAATTACTAATGTTATACATTCTGCCATAATATCATCAAAAATAAATTTCTAAATTTTATAATATATTAATTTTTTCATGGAACAATATTAAGGAGGATACGAGTGTTTTATGTAGTGTTTAAGATAGTTTTCTCATATTGGTATAAACATGTTTTTACTAAATGAAGGATTTTATTACCATTTTTGTCATTTCATTTGGCCAATGGTTGATGATTTTACTAAAGTTTCATTTTTGGAGCGATTTATTACAGGTATTAAAACATTTTGGAATATATTATGTTAATTATTTTAGTGAAAATTAGATAAATAACCATAAAAAATAGATCAAAAAGACCATTTTAATTGATGTTTGTTTATAGTAATTTAATATTTGATAAAAATGATATACGATAATACTTATGAGTCCCCATTGAAACATTATTAAGGGGGAAACAATATTTTTTAATATAATTTTTTTAGATGGATACCATATATACATCAGGGATAGAGTCAAACAAATATTCATTAAAAAGGTGCAACTATTCAATTCCAACTTTATCAGTGGAATCATAAATGAAATAATTTTTTATTAAATTAAAGAAAAAATGATTCATGATAATTACAAAACATATTATTTTAAAATTTGTTTCCATTTCAAGAAATATGTTTTCTATCATTATAAATATTGAATTTAATAGTTCAATTTTTTTAATTAACTCAAAAAGAGTCCATGTTGTGTGATACAGGGTGGCCAAAACACAATCCATAAATTAGAAAAAAAATGTAAACTAGTTATTAAAAAAAATATAGAAATTTGATAGAAAAATTATAAAGTGAAGAAAAATGATAAGATATGATAGTAAATTTGGATGGAATATGTAATTTAAGATTAGGTGGGAGATAAAAAGTAAAAAATAAAACATTATAAACCTCCACAACCATTAGTTTTTTGAATTAATTAAGACATAATTGAGGAATAAACGATAAATTTCAAAGATAATTTTATGACGAATAATATTAACTTTCCATAACGTAATATTTAGAAAATAATCCCACAAATACAATGTTTGAGAGTGATGTGGTTATGAATAATATTAATAACAATTATATATGTTCAATATAAAATTTTTGATATTTCTAATGTATTGTTTTTATAGGTATATTGATCAATTCAAATGAACCTAATATTTTTTATTTATTATTAGTGGATATTATTAATTTTTAAATTATTTTTTATAATTATGGTGGGATAGTAAATATCATGTCACCCTTAATATTAAAAATATTGGATTTAACAAAAATGAATCAAAAAATTATTTCACATTAATTATATGAAACAAATATGTAGTATACCTCTGTTTTTAGGTGGTATTTTTATTAAAAAATTTAAATTTAAATATTCCACATGTTTTTTTTGTACCTGAGGTTGATAAATAACATTTATATCTAAAGGATGTTAATTGATTTATAATCAATTTTGAGAGTTTTGACGAATATGAAAAGGTATTTTGTAATGAGAAAAATATATTTAATGTCTGTTATAAGTTGGTGTAAGGATATATGACTATATATTGGGGAATAATCATTAAAGAGAAAAATACAGAAATAGAAAAGAGAAAAAATTGATTATGATAACAAGGATATTGAGAAATATAATATAAAAAATAGATAAAATATGGATAATGAAATTGGTTATTCAATGAATTATTGTGTAAGACTATATGGAGTACACCTATGGATTGATTCTGATTGTGGACCCCATTTTACATCATGATTCTGTCAAAGTTTTCAGAATCCATGGATACTGAACTTCGTTTGAGTACTACTGATCACCCTAAAAATGATGTAAAATCAGAACAGATTATTCAAACCTAATAAGACATGTTGAGATCTTTCTCACATTACTTTCAATGTATGTGGGATCAATATTTAACTCTGATATAATTTTCCTATAATAATAACTTACATTCAAGTATTCAAATGACACCATATAATGTGTTATAATGAATGATATTTTGTACACCAACTTGTTGGGTTGATGATGGTTAATGAAAACACATAGGTCAGGAAATTGATGAGGAAACAATGGAAAAGGTGAATATTATCCAAACCCACATCAAAGCAGCTCAAATTAAGAAAAATTGTTATGTTGATAACAGATGTAAGGATTTGAAATTTCATGTAGGAGATCAAGTTTTCTCGAAGTTATCTCCATTGAAGGGTGTTATACATTTTGGTAAGAAAGGTAAATTAAGACCCATATACATCATGAATTTTGATATTCTAGAAAAAACTTTTGTTGTAGAATATCGTTTGGAAATACCTCCAAGTCTCTATAATGTTAATGATGTGTTCCACGTATCACGGTTGAAAAAATTCATGCTTGACTAAACGCATTTACTCACCTATGAGAAAAAAGAACTGGAACCCGACCTCTCTTATTGAGAGGAGGCAATCAGAGTTCTTGATAACAGAGAACAAGGGTTACGAAACCGAACGACTCACCTAGTTAAAGTTCTATGGAGAAACCATAAGATGGAAGAGGAATAATGGGATGTCGAGGAACTATGATAAAGATACACCCAAATCATTTTATATAGTAACATTCTATAAATTTCTAGGAAAAATATTTTTGAAGGAGGTAAGAATTTTACTCTATAAGATTCCACGATACACTTCCCTTTGAATAATACAATAGCTTATGTTGTATGTAACTTCGAGTTCTAACACACCAGGACCAATCAAACTATTCATTATGAAAAGCAATACCATATTGAAATTTAATAAATTTAAATTTTCAAAATGGACATCAGTTTTGGATTTGGAATATCAAAATTATCTTAGGGTGAATTTTTGGAATTTATCTAAAAAAGATCAATTTTGGATGAATAGTAGAAAACATTACGTTGTTGCTTAAAACCAATTTTTTTTAATAGTTGAAATTTTATATAAATTTATATTATTTTTAAATAGACACATAATACTGATATTTTTTCAAGGCCATTCATTGGAGTCATTTTAAATTAATATTAGATATATAAAATTTTATTGAACTTTTTATTGTATTTTACCCTCATTCTCGGAGCATTTGAAAATTTGCATAAAACATAACTTTATAATTACTATGAATTGAATTTCAATCTTCTATGATACTATGTTGATATTATTACATTAAATGTGGTTCAAAACAATGAAAATAATGCTGGGTGGATAGTAACAGTTGACATATTTATCACGATTATAAGTAAATATGGTAAAAAATGGTAAACAATTATATTATAATTAAACTAACACATGTACTAATTATATTGGAGAAGTTTATTTCGACAAAAATCAACATTAGTAGTAAAATATGATATTTTTGGTCCACATGGATGAGATTAATAAATTTATTAATATTTTATTTAAAGATGAGTTAAAAGTGTTAAATTCAAAGTAAATACTAAACAATTTTTAATACAAGTTTATACACGAGATAAATTCGACAATAATTATTCTATAGAATGAAAAAAATATTTCCTATAAATTATTAATTTATTTATAATTTTTCAATTTTAAACAATTAAATTTATTTATGACACAGTGACGATGAAGTAATTACCTTATTAATGAAAGAATAAAATAATTGATATTGTAAATATATGAATAAATGTAATTTGAGGCTTATGATGAATTACACTATTTTTTATGTCAATATGACATTTTCTGGTTTATTAAAAAAATCGAAGTGATAACATTGTTATGACTTTCACAAAAAATTTCCAAATAGTGTCAAAATTCACATAGAAAAGTTTCTTAAAAAAATACTATATTATTAATTGATATAATATTGCTAAAAATATGATGATCAAACAATTCACTTATATAAGGATATATATAAATAATGAACTTGTTGGGGTTCTCTTGGATTTTTATAGTAGTTTATTAACCATATACTGTAAAAATACTAGAATACCTGGTAAAAGTAAAAATATTTAACTAATAGTTAAATCTAAAAGATATGGTTAATATGGTGACATAACCTGACTAAAACCTATTGGATGAGAGGTTTTCAACCCATCACCACCTTATCCTTTATTTAAATCATCCTGGAGCCAATATAAACTGAATATGATTCTATACTAAAATAATATTTATGATTTTCCTAAAGTGACCCTTACCTATCTTATAATGGGCAATTCCCCTTCACTCAAAATCATACCCCCAAATCCATTTGGAATGGCCAAACCATACAAATATTTCCTCCCAACTAACTTTACATCGACATAGTGGCCTTAAATTGATCTTAAATCCATACTATGGATCGCCTTTCATCAACTCAAATGGAAACACCCAAAGAAGAGGTAATAATTTCACCACTTCTTTCAACATTTTTTTCTTCATCCACTTCATTTTTCATTGTTATTTCTATACCAAAATAATAACTACATAACTTGATATATACATTGATGTTATAATTAATATGGTAAATCCATATTCATTATTCTATCCATCTTATGAATGACATGTCACCATATATGCGTCTGCATGACTTACCGTCTCATCATTGTGGTGTAGTTTATTATTCAAACACTTCATTATTTGGATTAGTATAATAATGATAATAATTGATATAATAATAAATATAACATGTTAAGAATTTAGTATATATTATATAACATCTAATTAAATATTATTCCACCATTAATAGAATGATATTTTCACTCGTGCGTACATTCGGATTACCGTCTCCAGGAACGCGATGATTTTAATTCCCTATCATAACCATTCAAGAATAATTTTCATTTTATGAATAAAAATAATTTTTAATAACTTAATATCATTTTTTATATGAGTCAAATATATCCTATCAATAACAAAACAGCTTATGTAACCAAAAATATAAAGTAAAATGAATCAGTTAACACCCGAAATGATGATAGTGTTAAAATATTATTAACAAAGCAATATTAGATGATCATAAATGATATCATGTTTCTGTATATTTATCTTTTATAATTTAATAAAAATGATTTAACTATTATAAAATATGTTAATTTACTCTATTATAAGGAATAATAAAAGTGAAGGGTCAATTCTACAATCTCTTTCTTATCCGAGATTGTTTATACATGAGAATCTATTGGGACCTCTTTTTCATCCACAAATGTGTTTCTAATAAATGTATTTATATTTTTTTAATTTATTAGAATATGGCTTTAAGTCATTTATACCGTTGTTTACTTTTTATATTATTTTTATAAAGAAATATTTTGGTTTTTTCCTAACATGTCCTTTACAACATTTTTGGAAAGATTAAGGAGAAGATGTTTTTTAATGTAAATTCAGAGTGCGGTTATTTTCAACCATTATAATACCTTCGAGGCATACCTTGAATGTTTATAAAATATTTACAAAATAAATTATTTAATTTATAATTATTTTACATTTAAATGATTTCAAAATAAAATAATTATTTCCCTGAAATGGTTTTTCTTTTATATATGTCAATATCCTATCATAAAATTTACAGCTGTTTGAAGTTGATTTATTCTGATAAAATCATTCATATTTTATTGAAGGTTTTGTGATATTTATAAATGTATCTGTGTTATTTGTATACCATTCATGGTTTATGGTTAAATTATTAACATTTCATATACTAGTTTTAATATAAATGTTTATGTTATGTTTCACCGTTGTCATACAAGGAATGCATTTGACTTAGTGAGTGACAGGTGGAGACCTCTATAGATCATCAATGTATCGGTAGGTATCTAGAAACTAACTAGTGTATATATTCATGATAACTTGACAAAATATTATTAGTATTCTTGGAACGAGGCATTGACTATGTGGTTATGATGACCAGTAGTATGCATTCCATCATTATAAAATTTAATGTTGATATAACATGTGATTATTTGACCTATAAATATCCACATGTATAAGTAAAAGGTATTATTTGATATATTGTTTCCATCTTATTCAAATTATTATGTTTAAAAGAAGAGTGTTTTTGTCTTATACATTGCCTTAAATGTTTATGCTTATTTATAAAAAATTTTGCTATATTGCTCTCTTTACTGAGCACCTAGGCTCACCTCTTTCAATGATTTATTTTTCCCAGGATGTGAAAATTTATATTATGACTGACCTGCAGGGATAGTCTAAGAGAGATGAATGTGTTAAAAGGAGACACAATGTTGTATTTTTTTCATTTCATAATGTAATGTAAAACTTATCACTACTACAAAATTGACCAATAGTGACCCCCAAATGTGGTCTCTAATGGTATTTAGAAACTTCCAACTAATAAAAAATTGGGGCTGCAGTTTTCATGTCACTAAAGGCTAATAGAGACCACCAGAGTCGCTATAGGTCATCCATATCCTATGATGGTGGCGGTAACTAGGAGGAGTAGTAGAGATTGCATTTGGTGGTCGCTAATGCTCTGAAAATTAAAACCATTATCGACCTCCTAATATGGTCTCTAGCCTGGAATTTCTTTTTTAAAAAATACATCATTTTGATAGCAACCAAAGAACCCAAAAAAACCAAAAAAAAGTATAAGCACATGAAAACAGTTCAATTTGGATGTGTGTGTAGACTAAGTGGAAGAAAAATACAATTTTGAACTCACCTACGATGAACAACATTCAGTCACCCACGACCGGAAGATACCTGTGTTAAATTAATGCTTGAGAATTCATTTTACCAAAATTATGATAATGTAAAATATCTTATTGATATAGCTGATTTGATGAAGGTGTGATTGGAAGCCATTTAACTCACTACTCATGATGAAGTAATAAATTTTATTAAAAAATATATTCAGATAATGGTAAATTACCAGCCAATAATTCATCAAAAAATGTTATAATTTTTTCATAAGATCTACTGAAATCCATGCTGGATGGTTATTGGATGGTCACCAAAGGTATTTTCGTATAAGTACATGAAAGAAATCATGTAATTTTTTGTTAAGTGCATCGTGTATATTGAATAAAGTCAATAACCTGGAAAAGAAAAAGATATTTTCCCTCTAATGGATAAAGAAACTCATAGAAAGATCATGTTATACTCAATGGTCTTCTCATTTGCAGTCATTATAATATATCCATTTTAGACATGTAATCTAACCCATAAGTCCCCATCATGTTCATATCTAGTTTTGATACATAGGAACTTGATGCTGAGTTTTTTACTATGGGAAATGATCAAATGGAGACTCAATCTAAGTTACTTAATGTTGATAATATAATTAAGAAGATGATATGGGATACTAATAAAGACCAATATATTTATAATCAATCCTTTAATACAACTAAAAATGATATTATAGAATGAAACAAAATTGAATTTCAAACTGAATGGTTGAAATTTTAATTAGAAGGAATTACATCTAGAAAAAAAATTAATATGAAATTAATAATAATTTGTTGGTGTTGTTCATAGGCTCAATGATAATTTAAAGGTATTCAAAAATAAAATGCAACTTGAGTCCTAGGATCTGATATTAGATGATATTTTTTTATGCAGTTTTTGATCAGTCTGAATCTTATAGTACTACCTTCGGAGCTATGTGATGAATCCTTCATGGAAGGTAGGTGATTGGTTGTTGAAAATGAAAATATTTCATGTTTTTCAAACAATGACAAAATAGAGACAACAACAGTTAATAGTAGGTTGTGTACATGTCCACATAGATCATTCAAGTTGATGTCATCCATGAGTTCTTCAAGGTGAATGCTTGTACAAATCATAATTTCAAACAGGATGTCCACATATTTCCATAGTTTCTACGAAATTATGCTTCTCATGAATAGGTCTTGTATGCTATCTTTAGACCTCAAGAATAAATTTCATGATAAAATAAGATGTTGCCCAACCATTTTCTTCCAAACCTAGAAACACATCCACCAAAATAAATTTTACATAACAGGAAATGAAAATAACAAATAAAAACTAATCCTAAAACATACAATATTCTTTCAAACTCCAGTGATTCATACTCCCGCCAATGATCTTGTTTGTTTCCATCATCTATTTTCAATTCTATTAAAGAGATGATGGGCCATTAGGTTCTCAAATATATAGGATTTTGGGTTGCATATTGATACGCATATGTTATTCCTTGTTTTGTGCTGAAGAAATTTGTGTGCGTATATTATAGAGGTTTTTCAATAACCTATTAGAATGTGTGTACATAAAGTGAGAATGTTCGCGAAGAGAATTATGATTGCATGAAGTGTTGAGCATGAGAAACGTTGAGGTTTGTGATGTAATGAGAATTTTTATAAATACTATAATATTATTTCTGAGTGCAATCAACACTGATAGTGGTATGTTTTTCCACAACTATAAGAAACACTAGTTTCAAAAGTACAATTGAGTAATTTATAAGATCAATTATCTATAGGATTGTGTGTGAACAAAATTATGCATTTAGTTGTGAAAAGAAGATAATAAAATCCATATTCAATTGTTTCTCAATCATGTAAATTATTTAAACATATGTGCATAAATATGTTTAATTATTAATTAAAAAACACCTTTACATTTATTTATACCTTGACCCATAGATGTAGAGGGCTCTACAAAATGACATGGAAATAGTGATTGTTCCCTTGACATATCTGCAGTCATTGAAAAAAAATTAATGAAAGGATATGATTCCTAATACAGTTCCATGTAATGTAAGCTATAGAGGACTCTTGGACTTTTTATTTTCTTCAAAAATATTTCATCAAATATAAATAGGTGTTTAATTTTAATGAGTTTATGTCTAGTCGTTATGAATTTCTATAGACACATCAAAATGAAGAGTTCCTAGATTCAAAAGTGGATATCATTTTTTATACACTAAATTTTAAACCACCCCATTGCAAGGATCTAAACTGTTCAAACAACACAAAAATTAAAACAATGGTTATTCAATAAAATGAATATTTTTTCACAAAGTAAAGACATTATCTAAGAAATTACAATATAATTTTTTTATCTTTAGTCATCAATTAATCACAGAAAAATTTATATACAAATAGCCAGAAAGTACGTTAATGAATTTCAAATGTCTGTCTACCATAATAAATATCAATACTTACGGCATTGAAAATTATAGTTTAACACATTAGTATTAATTTACTTGGAAATCACCATAATTAAAATTCATCCATGATCCTTCCACTAATATAGACCAACATATGAGAAATCACCATCCTACCTAATCCCCAAGAAGTATGTTCCAAATAAATCCATGTTTGATGAGGAATAAATACACAATTCATATGGCTTAAATCATGATGCAGCAGATTATAGGCATCTATATCGTCTTGGACAAATTTATTTAAACTTTTCATCATTTAATGGGTAAAGCAGCATAAGAATGAGATTCTCCTTACCATTGTTATACATCAATATTATGTTGTTGTATATAGCTTAAAGGGTCCTTTAAATTATAACTTCCATTTTTAGAGATTATGTGATGTGTTCATTATATATTTCTTATAGAACATAGTTTTTTAGTCATTGTAGTTTCCACCCTATAAATTATATTAAAAACATATTGCATATCGTAAAACCATTATGACAGCAGCATAAAAAATGGATAATTAGTGTCATTAATTACATTTGGGGAGATCTTACAATTACAATGATTATGGTTAATAATATCATCATCAATTTCCCTAACCACACACCTTTGTGGTCAAACTAAATATGAAATACGTATGGGGAATTAATGATAACAAATTTATTTTTACACAGACTAAACATTCAACAACAAACAAATCACAATTCCAATTCATTATGAAATAAGAGTGATAGAGGTTCCCAAAATGAAAACCCTACAAACAAAATTTGTATTTCCAGATAGCCTATAAAATATGGAACAAAGTGATGATTTGGAGCTAGATGTGGGGTGAGACGTGAAGGAGGGGCGGTGGAAAGGGTCGATGGGTAGCGCATGGAACCAGGTTTAGGTGGGACAATGAATGATCTACAAGGAGAGGGAGACATTTTGGAGGGAGGTGGATGCATAGCTTGTGAGGGGAGCCGAGGAGTGAGATTGAGTCAATGTAAGAGGGAGTAGGAGCCAGAGGTGGTAGTGGGTTTTGTGAGGGATAGGACGAGAAGTAGCAAACGAGGATGTAGGGTTTGCTGATGTTTGTTCCTGATGGAGGAGTGGGGGTAAGAAGTCTCGTGAATTTCTTTTTAAGTCTAGAGACCACCATTTGTAGTCGTTATTGATACCCAATAGTGATTGCCAATGGTGGTCGCCCATTCCTTGGTGCTCTAAAGCTTAATTTTCTAGTAGCGTATGTTTGTATCCTTTACATCTAAGGCAACAAGACTAATCGACCTTTACGGAATTGATCCCTAGATATCATGCCAATGTTTTTTTATAGTTCTCTTCCACTCGGTAACTATGTTCGGGGTGTTACCCAACATGATAAAAATAATTTATTTGAATAGTAACATTTGAATTTTATTTACAACGATTCAAAGTAAACATGGTAATTAAAGGTACGTATGATATAAAAATTACCCTAACACATGTCCTATTTCTTTTGGACAAGTGTATTTCGACCAAAATAATCCTTATCTATAAAATATGTAACATTTGTTCTACATGGATTAGATTAGGTGATTAATAATTAAATAATTTAATGAATGTTTAAAAGTGTTAATGTCAATTTATAATAACTAAAATTTTTTAATATAGAATTATTCATAAGATAAATTCGACTATAAATATATATTATAAAGTTAAAAATATTTTTTACATAATGGTATTTTATTTATAATTTGTATACATTAAAAAATTAAATTTATTTTTGTCACAATTATGATACAGTTATTACCTTATGAAAGAAAGATTAAAATAATTGATATTATACATATCCAAATAAAGGTATATTGAGAATAAGGATTAATTTATCTAATTTTCAATGTTAATATGACTTGTTACGTTTTATTAAAAAAATTCGTATTGATATAGTTTTTATGACTTTCGGAAAAACAAAATACCAAATAGTGTCAAAATTGACATAAATGTGTTTTAATACAAATACTATATTATTGACTAATATAATATTCCTAAAAATATAAGGTTGTACCAAATGACATAGATAAGTTTATATATATCAATAATGAACCACTTGGGTTTCTCTCGGATTTTTATAGTATGTTTATTAACTATTTGTTATATTAATACAAGAATACTTAATAAAAGTTAAAATATTTAACAAAGAGTAAAATATAAAATATAGGGATAATATGGTGATATAAATCTATCTAAAACATATTGGATGAGTGGTTTTCGACCCATCCCTACATTATCCTAGAAATAAATCATTTTGGATCCATTATAAACCTAATATGAATTTATAATAAAATAATATTTCAAGCTTTACCTAAAGTGACCCTCGCCTCTCTTAAAAATGGTACTTGCCTTTATCACAAAATCACACCTCCAAATCCTTTTGGCTCAGTGAACCCCTTCTCAAATATCCTACCATCAACACTCACCTATTATCTAGGCCATTCATTTATCATAAAGCTATCCTATGGATCGATTTTGATCAATTCAACTTGAAACACTGGAAGAAGAGGTTATATTTTCACCACCTCTTTCAATGTTATTTTCTTCTTCCACTTCTTCTATAATTGTGGTTTCCATTAAAAAATAATAAATCAAGTAACTTATACATACTCTTATGTTATTATAAATATGTTACAACTGTGATCACTATACTATCAATCCTATGAATGAAAATTCACCATATGTGTGTACGTAAGACTTATCGTCTCCATGCAGTGTTATAGTATATTATTCAAACACTTCATTATTTTTATGGGTATAATAATGATTATAAATGATGTCAATAATAAAAATATAATGTTAAGGATTATGTATATATGATATAAAATCCAATTACATATTATTTCACCATCAATAGAATGATATTGTCTCTCGTTCTAACGTGCGGATTACAGTCTCCACAAACGTGATGTAATTCATTCCCCATCATTACCATTCAAGAATAATTTTCATTTTATGATTATAAATAATGTTTAAGAACTTAATATCATTAGGGATATGAATCAAATACATCCTATCCCAATAAAAGATGGCATAATTCACTAAGAATATAATGGAAAACGAACCAGTTAACTCTCGAAACGATGATACTAGTGAAATATTATTAACAAATAAATATTATAAGATCATATATTATATCAATTTAATGTATGTGGTTTTTTTATAATTTATTAACAATTATTTACCTATTATACAGGAGGTTAACATGCCCTCGATCATGGAAATGTATAAGGTAAGGGTTAATTCTACTATCTCTTTATTATAAGAGGTTGTTTATAAGTGAGTATCTAGTAGAAGTCTTTATCATCCACATCTGTGATTCATAAAAATGTATTTTAATTTTTTAATATTTCATATACTATCTGTTAATGTAATTTATTACCTTTTTTTACTTTTTATGAGATGTTTATAAACAAATCTTTATGACATTTTCCAAAAATGTTCACTTTAAAACTTTTCGACAAAATAAATGAAAGAGTGTTTTTTAACTTATACATTGACTGATGATATTTTCTGCCATTATAACACCTTCAAAGAATTTCTTAAAATAGTATATAAATATTATAAAAATAAATATATATTTTATAATTATTTTTTATTTTTATTATTACAAAAAATGTTATATTTCTCTCAACTTGTTTTGATTTCATATATGTCAAATCCTTTGAATTATTTTAGAGTTTTTAGAAGTGGATTTATTAAGATACAATCTTCCATATTATATTGAAGTTTTGGTGATATTTTTGACTACGGATGTGAAATTTTTATACTATTTATGGTTTATGGTAAAAGTATTGACATTTCGTATGATATTTTTAATATTAATGTAAATGTTATGTTTCAACCATCTCAGACAAGGAATTCATTGGACTTAGTAAGTGATGGGTGGAGCCCACTATAACTCCTCATTGTATCGGTAGGTCTCATGAGAAAAAGTAGTGCCTTTTCACTAGGCCTAGAAAAAATCTTATTTTTAGTCTTGGCATGAGGCCTTGACTATGTTATTTTGATGCCCAACATTATGTATTACATCATTATGAAATTGGCAATTTATATTACATGTGAACATTAGAAAAGTATAATATCAATGTGAATAATTATACGGTATTATTTTATTTATCATTGCATTGTTATATAGAAGCATAAGATTAAAAGGCTTGTTTTTTGGTATTATATATTTTCATAAATGTTTATGCTTATTTATAAAAGTTACAGCTATATTGTTATCCCTACTGGGCACTTCAGCTCACCCATTTAAATGTTTTATTTTTCCCAGGATGCATAAAAATATATTATGACTAACCGGTAGGGATTGTCTAAGGGTGATTAATGTGTTAAAAGGAGACACAATGTTGTTTATTTCTATTTCATATTGTATTGTACGACTTATCTTTATATCTAGTACTACAAGGCTACAAAACTGATCGGTCATTCGGGATTTGATCTCTTTTGATCATGCCAATGTTCTGTAAAAATGTACTAAGATTGGGTAAATAGGGTATGGTCATTACACATTAGGATGAATATTATTTCTAGTTAATTGTAATTTGTGAATTTTATTTACCATGGAAAAAATAAAATGGGGTAATTAATGGTTAAATTGATATAATAATTACCCTAAGAAATGTAATAATTCTATTTTATAAGTTTATTTTGACCAAATATATCGTTTGGAATAAAATAGGATCCATATGGTTCACTGGGATTGGATTAGGACATTTATTTTTATTTTATTTAAAGAAGAGTAAAAAGTGTTTAATTCAAAGTTCAATAAATAAATCATTTTTAATATATGGTTATACATAAGAAAAATTTGACTATAAAAATTTATTCGAAATATAAAACAATTTCCTACATAATGTTATTTTATATATTATATTTATACATTAAATATTTAAATTTATTTCTCACTCAATATTGACGCAGTTATTACATTTTTAATGAAAGATTAAAATAATTTATTTTATAAATATCCAAATAAAGGTAAATTGAGGCTTTATATGAATTCCAATAATTTCATAGATTAATATGAATTATTAGGTTTGATTAAATTACATTTGCTAAATTTGTAAAGTGGTTATGAAATTCAAAGAAAACAAAATACCAAATACTTTGAAAATTGACATAAATGTCTTTATAAAACAAATACTATATTATTAATTGATATATTATTCCTAAAAATATAAGGATTGGACAAAGGAAATAGATATTGTTAGATATATAAATAATTAACTAATTGGGGTTCACTTGGCTTTTTATTGTATGTTTATTAACCATTTATAATAATAATACAAGAATACATAGTAATTGTTCAATTATTTAACTAAGAGTTAAATCTATAAGATAAGGTTAATACAGTGACATAAACCAATCTTAAACCTATTTGTTGAGTTTTTTTAGGTCCATCCTCACCTTTTCCTATATATAAATTATTTTTTTATCCATTATAGACCTAATATGATTGTATAACTAAATAATATTTCCATTTTTCTCTAATGTGACCCTCACCTCTCTTATAAAATGGTACATTCTCTTCCTTCAAAATAACACCTCCAATTCCATTTGGCTCAGAAAACACCAGCTCAAATATCTTCCCTACTACCCTCAATTTTATCTACAGGTCTTACATTGATCATAAAGCTATCCTAAGTATCTCTTTTGATCAACTCAAAGGGAAACACCCGGAGAAGAGGTAATAATTTCCCCACCTCTATCGAAGTTCATTTCTTTTTCCATGTCCTCTTTCTTTATTGTTTCCATACCAAAATAATACCTCTAGTACCTTATACATATTGTGATGTAATTATAAATATGGTACAACCATATTCGTTATTATATCTATCTTATTAATGAAAAGTCACCCTATGTGTGTAGGTATGGCTTACCGTCTCCACGCCATGGTGTAGTTTGTTATTCAACGCGTCATTGTTTGGATGGGTATAAAAAATGAGTATAATGGATGTAAATAATAAATATAACATTTGAATTATTCATTATATATAATATTCCATCAAATTACATATAATTTCACCATCAAAATATTGATATCATTGCTCGTGCGTATGTATAGCTTACCACCGCCAAGACTTGATGAGATTCACATTCACCATTCAATGATGATTATAAATATATATTATTAATAAGTATGTAATATATGAAATAATTATTATACATGAAATATATTTACACACACACACACATATATATATATATATATATTCCTATATATCTCATTCCCTTACATTAATTCAATACTATCTGAAAACAGAAACGGGGTTTATGCGTACGTTCGGCCTACCGTCTCCATAAACAGTGTTATAAATTTCATATATATATATATATATTATTCATAATATTCATATGAATATATTTAATAAATAAATAATATTTTATATTCCAGAATCAATTAAATCATGATATATGTTATATGATAATGATGAATATGTTAAAACATGTATGATAAAGGAAGCGATTATTACCCAAAATGTTATTTTAACATAGAAATTATTATTAAATTTCGATTATAAATACAAAAATGAATCAAGTATAATGTAATATATATGAATATAGTTCTTTTATTATTTAATAACATACTATGGTCATTATAAATGTGGTTAATCATACCATCGATGAATGAAAACTACAAGGTAAGGATTAGTTTCTCATCCTCATTATTATACGAGATTGTTTATGTGTTAGTATTTACTGGGAAATTCTTATCATCCATGTACATGTTTCAAAAAAAAAGGTTTTCAAATTGAAAATTTTAAGGTTTTTGTTAAGGGACTATTTATCAAGATCAACATTTTAATGTTTTAATGATTCTTTTCATTATAATTAATGTACATGATTTAAAAATGATTTTAATGAATAATTTCAATGGACATGATTGTTTTAAAATGTTAATTCCATTCAATATTTTTGAAGTGGTATTGGACACATTGATTCAAAAATCTATTTTAAATGAAAACTTTTATAAATGTGTGACTATAAAATTATTTCTAAAAAAATTGATATTTCTCGCAAAATGTTTTACTTATCATTTTTAACTGTGTCACCACCCTTGAATGGATATTATTCTTTATTAGGTTGATTTATTGAAAAATAATTGTTTATATTTTTTTGATTGAGTTATGATATGATTGATAGAGGATTTGATATTTTTATACTCATCATGGTTTATTATGGCAGTATTGACATCTTATATGATAGTTTTAATGAAAATTGTCCTCTTATGTTTCAAAAATATCATATAATGAATGAAGTTGACATAGTAAGTGATGGGTGGAACCACTATAGATCTGTGATGCATCAGTAGCTCTAATGAGAAAAACTAGTGTCTCGGCAATGGTCCTTGACAAAAAATTTATTTCTTGTCTTGGTAAGAGGCCTTGACTATGTGGAAATGATGTTTGACAATATGTATTCCTTCATTATGAAATTAGTTTTTACATGTGATTATTCAACTTGTAAAATATCCATGTCAATGTTTATATGGTAGTGTATTATATATTTTGTCCATATTATGTACATTTTTATCTATAAAAGGATGTTTGTTTTATTGCACATCTTGACTTATATGTTTATATGTTATGCTAAATTATTTACCCTTAATGAGCATATGAGCTCAACACATTCTATTTTTTTATTTTCCCAGGATTCCAAGAAGTGTATTTTGATTGAAATGCAATGTTAAAGTATAGGAATAATGGAGTTATCAAAGGGTTATTTATGTTGTGTTTTTTTTAGAAATTTTAAATTAAAGTTCATGTATGTAATATATTTTCCATGACATCTGAACTAATTTTCCCTTCAAGACTGAATTCCTTATAATAATTACAATGTATTAAAATAATTCACCAGCTCCGGGCTTCAAGGGTAGGGGAATTTCATGAAACATGCAGGAAAAGACCATGCATGGAGAGTATTACATTACCTATCTAGACACCTTGAATAACCAAATTATAAAAAGAGTGTAAAATACAGTGAGGTATAATCAGGTAAATGTCTATAAAAGATTTAAAATAAGTATATAGATATACTCAATGAAAGAAACAACATTTACAGGTAGGTCGCACCATAATATACCAGCCTATTAATCTTTCTTGATGATTCAACAAAGCAATAAATCTAGAGAACAAACTCTTAATTATGATAGCACTGAGGAAGTCCATCTGAGTGTTAATTCTCATCAAGTCTTATCTTTAAAGTGAATACATGATGAATGATCTTAAGTGAATATGATACATAGATGATGATCACTACTAGGGCCAAGGGGTCACACCACAAAATCAATCTAGATTAACCATGTATTTACTAGATTTCTACTCAGTAGGATTGGTCACATAGATAACTAGTAATCTACCTAAGGCATGATGATGAATAGATGATCGTACACCGGACCTCTCAGGGGGTGGCTCCATCAAATCCATCTATGATTCCCTTTTGAAGGGGTCCTAGAAATATGAGTAGAAAATGATTCATACTAACCATATTGAAAACAATAAGGGGGAAAACCATAATGAATATAGTCCATGATACATAGGAAAAGAGATCTATGCCATGTATGAAATATTACATGGCATGAAGAGGGGCAATACACTATGTCCCATGACCCTTTGTTCTTCCAGTGTAAACTATCCATGTCATTCAAACTGTTTCTATGTAATATTACACATGGTGTAAGAATCTATACTCATGTTCCATACATCTTCCATCCCATGAATATAGTCCAACCCATGTTCATGTAGGGGAGTACGTACCATGTTGGCGGTTCATGTACTCCACCCTATCTTCGTGTACATTTTTATGTAAATTCCATATCAACTATGACTGAACACATGTTATGTAGTATTAGGCACACACTATGGGTGACCATTCTCTTACAAAAATCCCAAGCCTCCAATTACGGGGCCAGCATGTTATCTAATGTAGTATTACACACCATGTTGATTGGGATTTTTTAAAAACACTAGTTCATACTCTTTTGCTTTCTCACTCCCTAGTATCCTCAGAATCTATAGTCAATATCACCTTGATTCACATTTCTACCTTGAATGAGAAACACAATCATCATCCATGGGATTCTGACCAACCGATTCCCCTACAAAATTGATCAAATCATTGATATTCTTTATGTGCCAATGAACATCAGATAACAAAAAATTGGGAATCCGCCATCAACCAAATTGATCTATCTCCCTCATCACCCCCTCTCCCTAGCATGATGATCCCATATCAATCATATCAGATCATTTATCCAAGGTATGTGTGTGAAATTACTGATTTATTGGAATTAAGCATGTCACAGACCAAATGATGAAGACATATGAAGAACAAAAAATGGGTGGAGAAAAACAAAAAAAATATATAGAAATAGTCCTCAATCAATGATTTCATTGACCACAATTTTTATCTATCTGATCGACAAATTAAAAAATCAAGAATTAGTATAAAACTATAGTGAAACCCCTATAAATAATACCATTACATAATACACATGATATGTGAATCAATATGGTGGTCGATTGATTCATTTTCTTCATATAAATTAGGAATGTGTAAGAAGACCAAATAAAACACAATATCTACCATGATTTCTTTTGATCAATGATGAAGAATGATCTGTCATCGTCATCGTAGGGATGATATGTCTAATATGAGATGTTTCGATCTTCTATTGAAAAATATTTCACTGTTCGACTAAGAGGATTATCCAATGATCTCTCCAACTGTAACACCAAGGATCCAGGTGCCATTCAATGGGTTCCCTGAACCCGGTTTTCCACATGACCTCAAGCGCATTTCTACAAATGCCCGAGGCTGCCGACTAGTAGTGAGGGCCCAGGTCTGATATTGGGAAAACTATTCCCACATTTTCCAGAGTGTAGCGTAGCGGAATACCAGATAAAACAAACAACAACTAAAACAGATGAAAATAATCATAAGCAATTTTAAATGAACAACTATAGTAAAAAAACCAACAGTCATTTATATAATGATGATGCAACATGCCTCAGGTTATAAGAAAACAACCATATAATGTTACAAAGCATTATAATACGATACATAGTAAAACAAAACATAAAAAAACAAAACAGTTGGTAGCATCACAAGAATAAGCCTAGTCCCAAGCTCCCCTACTCCTCACCAGCAATCAAGTACATGTATAGGGACCCTTGCACTTATCCACACTTGCAGAAACGTAATCTATTTGATCCAAAAAGCATGACCCAAACTGGGTGTGAGTAATAATCTCAATAATCACCCACCAAAGGCTCGTGAGCCACTGTATGTAAACATGCATCAATAGTGTGAAAAAGTAAATACAATAATCTAAGAAGTACTCAATAGTAACTTACATTACTAGTTAGATTTCCATTTTGATATTCATTTCATAATTTATTTTTATGAAACCACCACCTTGAACTTCTTTGTAAATAGTTAGTTTCCTCAGACATGGAAACCCTTACCCTCAAGAAATAAGATTCCAACCCGCATGTAATTTTCCTCGGGTGTAATAGGTATTGACCTTAGGCGTACGAAGTGTTTCCCTCAGGAACAGAAGTCACTGCCCTCAGGAATACGAAATGTTTCCCTCAGGCGAAAAATAATGTTGTACTCTGGCTAAGCAGTACCTTGCCCTCATGCTAAACAAACAAGGCCCTCAGGCTAAAAAAACATTTCCCTCAGGCGCATGTAACTGGTCCATGCCATACATTTAAATAAGCAATTGAAATACAATTCCCCTCAAGGAAATTCAATAAACATTATTACAATGGCATACCCTCAGGTATCTAGGCCAAACGGCTAAACAGAGGAATGCACCCCCGGGGTAGTCCTCAAACCAAGCAGTGATCCCAAACATCAGTTTATTATCACATTTAATTACCTTTAAATTCAAGGCATTTAAAATAGCTAAGTCCTCAGCCACACGACCTCCCAATATGGGTTCGTAGCACAAAAATACACAAAAACACACAACAATTGCAAACTAAACACCAAGAAACCTACCTTAAACACAAAATAATGGTATACTCGAACAGTGCCTTCTGAAACATCCAAGAACTTTGTAGATATGAGGAAAATGGATTCTCATTCAACCTCAAATAATGTCCCATAGAATAATAATTGGAACGAACTATGCAAAGAGAAAGAAGCTCTTACCCGTTTGGTTCCAACGAGATCGACGGAAGCAGGATCATATCCCTATTGCTCGATCGGTTGATCCACAACGATTCGATCATCCTCCCGAGCTCCCCTCCGGTTCTAAGCCAATCCCGTGAACAGGGTTGGCTACTACTCATTTTAAGTGAAAAACATGATGTAAACGGCGTGTACTTTTGACTACACGACGTGTACTTGCCTCATTTAACTGTTCCTCTGGCGGCACCGCCAAACTGTTCATTCGTCGATATGATTACATGGCGTGTATTCCCAACTACATGGCGTGTACTGTTTCCCAGCAAGAGGCTGCTTCCACAACCTTAACATTTGCCTGCCAACTGACTACATGGGATTTAAATACATACTACACGGCGTGTAGTCGGTTTTTAAACATTTCTTCAAGGACATGGCTTCACACCCTCTATACTCGTCCCACACTGCCAATGTACACTACGTGTGGAAAAGTACATGGTTTCTACTTCCAATATTTTGGATTTTCCCACATTTTCCTTATTTTCTAAAAAACACTTAAGGAAAAGGGAAAGGAAGAAACACATACCTCAATAATAAGAACCGGGTTCTTACAAACTTCCCCCCTTATTGAAATTTTTCCACGAAGTTCCCTTCAATGGGGGGTGAAGATAATGCTCAAAACAGATCTGTCCACTGAACATGTATGCCAGTCTCCCGCTCCCAGGATTTGTCCTGCACTCGGCCATGTTGTCCTAGCACCAGTACGAGACGAACTGATTGGACTTAGAGAACATTCTTGCTCCTATAATGATATGAATTGGATGCTCCTCAAAGGATGAAACCACTTCTAGATCAACATCCTCATGATGAAAGACGTGAGATGTGTCTGAATGATAGTGGCACAACAGAGATACATGGAAGACGTCGGTCATGGCTCGGTACCTCTTTGGTAACCGCAATCGATAAGCAACCATCCCAACTCTCTCTTGAATATCAAATGGCCCCACATACCTCGATGAAATTTTACATTGTCTCTTAATCCATTTGTTTCCCAGTCTCATAAAAACATGCAAGAAGACTTGATCCCCGACCACAAACTCCAATGGTCGTATGTGGTGATTAGAATAATATTTATGATGAGACTGTGCGGTAGCCATCCACTTCTGAATCAACTGGACCAGCTCAGAAGTCTCCTGCATGAGATATGATTCTAGTAAATCTTCCTTACCTGCTTCTAACCAGCACAAAGGTGATCGGCATGGCCTACCATATAATGCCTCGTATGGTGTCATCTCGATAGTTTCCTAAAATCTGTTATTTTTGGAAAACTCGACTAGGAGTATGTTCTTCTCCCAAGAGCCCCCAATTTCTAGGATGCATGCACACAATATCTCCTTGAGCCCATGTATCGTACGCTCTGTCTGGCCATGGGTCTGAGGGTGGTAAGCTATGCTCAGAAGCACCTGTGTACCCAGTATCCTCTGAAAACTTGACCAGAAATGAGATGTAAAATGGGAGTCCATATCTGAAACGATAGAACGAGGAACCCCATAAAGGCACAAGATCTCTCGAATATACATCTTCCTGAGCTCTTCAACACCGAACGTCTCCATGATCGGAAAAAATTGAGCTACCTTCGTGATTCTGTCCACAATAACCCTCACGACATCATTGCCTCAAGGTGACCTTGGAAACCTAGTCACGAAGTCCATCATGACATCATCCCATTTCCACTCAGGGATGGGTAACTGATGTAACAGTCTGTCTGGCCTCTGATGCTCCACCTTCACCAACTGACAGGTGGAACATATCGTAACACAACCAGCTATCTCTCTCTTCATACACGGCCATTGGTACTGACGTATCAAGCCTCGGTACATCTTGGTAACCCCATGATGATCTTCCCAAGCTGAAGCATGAATCTCCCGCATTAAATTCTTGTGTATATCCCCTATAACCCACACTCGTACATGGAAATGCAGAAATTCATCATCGTCTATCATCCAACCAGGAGGAGGGTCCTCACTTTCCACCTACTCCCGTAGAACTAGGCCTTCTGAATCAGATAGTTGTCTAATCCTCACTCTATCCAGGAGGGTATAAGTCACAGCTAAAGATGAACGATAGTTCTGCCCTTAACTGTCATGAACCTCCAAATCAATCTCAGAGAATAAAGCCATGAGCTTCCACTCACCACTGGCCTCCGGCACTGCCGGTATCTGAGTCTTCCTGTCCAGTGCATCAACTACTGCATTACATTTTCTAGGTGTATAGGAAAGCTCAAAATCGAAGGACTGAAGGTATTAAACCTAGCTTCTCTGTCTCAGGTTCAAGTCACAATGAGTAAATATGTACTTGAGACTTTTGTGGTCAGTGAAAACCACAAAATTCTCTCCTAAGAGATAATGTCTCCAAAAACGCAACACATGAACAACTTCAGCCAACTCGAGTCCATGCGTCGGGAAATTCTTCTCGTGTGGCCTCAACTACTGAGAATCGTATGCAAAAACATGATCTACCTGCACCTACACTGCTCCTAGCCCAATACTTGATGCATCATAGTAACTATATAGCTCTTTCCCTACTCTGGGAGTATCTGGACTGGTGCCGATGTCAACCTTCCTTTCAGGTCCTGAAAGTCTATCTCTCATGCTTCTGACCAAATGAACTTCAAACACTTCTTAGTAAAACCCAACAACGGTGCTCCTGAGATGGAGAAGTCATGTATGGTGCATCTATAGTAGCCATCTAGGCCCATGAAACTCTTTATCTCAATCACGTTCTTTGTATGCTCCTAGGAAAATACTACTCTCACTTTCCCTGGGTCTACTACAACTCCTGCCTCTAAGATGATATGACCCGGGAAGTGAATCTGGTCCATCCCAAAGTGGCACTTTGAGAGCTTAGCATAGAGCTTATGATCTCTCAGTGTACTCAATATGATCTCAAGATGGGTGGCATGGTCATGTCGAGTATGAGAGTACTCCAAGTTGTCATCCACAAATACTAACATAAAACAATCCTGATAATGATGGAACACACGATTCATCACAGCCCTGAAAACTGCTAGCGTGTTCATGAGTCTGAATGGAATAACCATGTACCCATATGGAATATACTTACTCCTGAAGGTTGTAAGTGGTATATCTGATGGTCTCACATGTAGCTAGTGATATCCTGATCTCAATTCAATATTCGATAACAGTCTTTCTCCATGAAGTTGATAGAAAAGATCATAAATCCTCGTCAAGGGATATCGGTTCTTAACCGTTAACTAGTTCAACTTCCGATAATCCACACTGAGTCTGAAGGTACCATCCGCCTTCATTGAAAAGTGGTAAGGCGAACCCCATGGAGAAGTACTGGGCCGAATGAAACTTATTTCCTATAAATCCTCTAACTGCCTCTTGAGATCCTGCAACTCAGGCTTGGTCATCCTATAAGGAGGAATGGACACCGGTGCTTCTCCAGGAAGAAGCTGAATTGAGAAATCCACCTCTCGCTCTGGAGGTAGACCTGAAAATTCATCCGGGAAGACATATCTAAAATGATCAAAGATCGGATAGACATCCTTTTGATGTGTCCCCTGGTCGTCTAGATATAAACTCGCAATCTGGGTCGTGACTCCACCTCGCCCACGATGATCTGGACCAGCTTGACTCTCCTGAACATCCCATTCACCTTTGAATAGAATCTCTCCACCCTATGGTGACGTGAAACTTACCCTGTGATGATAGCAGTCGACAATGGCTCGAAAGGGAACCAAACAGTCCATCCCGAGAATGACAACATAGCTCATCATCTCTAAGACATCGAGGTCCCATAGGAAGTGACACACACCAACCTCAAGGGGGAACTCTTGGCACTGACGCACACTTGTCGTTATAGTTCCCCACGGAGTGTTTAGGGTCATAACCGCTGAAGAAGAAGAAATACACAGCCCAAGGCTCTCCACAACCAGCAAAGTTATGAAACTAGGTGTAGCACCCATATCAAAATGTACTGAAGACAAGACAAAATCTACTAGTGTAGTACCTCTAATAGTAGAATGTTTGGGATCCTGCACATGTTGGGTCTATTGAACTGCATATAAATGCCCAATGTAGTGGCCCTACGACACAGCCTGGCTACCCTGAGTTGTCCTGCCCTGCGGCATCTGAGATCCTGCTGTCTAGATACCACAGCCACGACCACCATCCATGCCTGCACGCCCTAACGTATTCTAGTTCCCCAACTAATAAGAAGCTACATGCCCTTTCCCTCACATGGAGTCTGCACAGAACCCCTCTGAGTAGACACTGGTGGAAACGCCCTACAAAAGTGATGCATATGACATATCATTCTGCAAGCTCGACACTCCACTGGGTCACGTGGACACTACGGTCTCTTGTGCCCCTCTCTACCGCACTGGTAGCAAAAGACGGAGCCAGCTGAAGAAACTACATGGCTAGTACTGCCACTGTGAGAGAAACTCATCGGTTGCTTCTTCTTCACGGCAGAAATAGTACCAGAAACCGGTGCTGAACCGCCATGGCCCACACAAGTAGCTTCCCAAAGGTTCCTCTTTGTAATCAACTCCTGATTTATAATAGAATGTATTGACAGAAACCTAAAAACATTTACCAGTGCTTGAAAGTCAAAACAAAGACCATCTTCAAAGTGGCTGGCTCTCAACAACCCATCCCCCACCATAACAGGTGGAAAATGCCAAATCTCGGAGAAGTGAGTATAATAATCCATCAACAATATAGATACCTACTGAATATTCATGAAATATCAAGAACTATCGGCCCTCATCGTCTCTAGAAATAGGATGTCATAGAAGACTGCCTGAAAATATTCACATGCCATGTCCCTGTGATGCTCTGACTGGGTGGTAACATCCCAACAACTCTTGACAGAATTGTGCAACATGTAAGTCACGAGCTTGACCCTCCGCCTAGGAGGCGTCTCAAGATGATCAAAAATAGTCTGCATAGACCCATCCAAGTCTCCGTAGACTGTTGTCCGCCATCCCTTGAAAATGTGGGCAGATGTTGCTGCTGAAATATACGCGTCAACTCAGCCATAGATGTGGCAGCTGGCGGTGCACCCGGAAAGGTCTGCATGAACTTCATAAATCTTTCATAGAACTGTGCTCCACACCCATGTCCAGTATAATGGATGGTGCCACATCTGGCTCTGCTGGAGGATCCACTGGTAGCCCATGGCCCACCATTTCTGTATTAAAATCGTTTCCGCTCTCCTTGTGAACAATGTGTGGTCGCCATGATGGCATGACTCTACAAGGTCAAATGCACACCTTAGATCAAGATTATCAAAGACTGAAACCAAAGTGAATAAAAATGGTAACAAGAGCAACAAGGCACTCACGATTTGCAAAACAATACTACACGGTGAGTATATTGACTACACGGTGTGTAACTGACTTATGTTCCCCTGCCCGGAACCTTCTACATGGCTAATCCACTCGGCTCCCGTTGAACAAAACTACACGACGTTTATATAATATACACGACGTGTATGGTGTAATTTTCCAACTACCTGTGGATTTTGTGACACGGCCGAATATTCGGCTTGATACTACATGGCGTGTGACACCCAAACATGGTGTGTACACCACCTGTTTTTACCTGCCACACGTCTAAAACCACATGGTCTGTACTCATAATAGACTACACGGCGTGACCCAAAGATACACGACGTGTAGTAGACGAGCTTCACCGACCCCTGTTGTTAGTTACACGGCCGGATACACGGCTCACTCTACACGATGTGTTCTATATACACACGATGTGTACAATATAATATTACACCGACCCATGTTATTAGTTACACGGCCGGATCCCTGGTCAGACTACACGACATGTTCAATAGTGGACATGGCTTGTTTGTCTTAAGGTCCCCTCCATCCGTGTTGTTAGTTACACAGGAGGATCCCAGGACGGACTACACGTTGTGTTCTACAGTGGTCATGGCATGTATTTCTTAAGGTCCCCTCTGTCCGTGTTTTTAGTTACATGGGAAGACTCTAGGTCAACACTACACGGCGTGAACATCAGGCACACAACGTGTTCACCCCATGCATTTCCCTTTCCCCCTGTCCCTTCCCACATGGTCTATAACACGAGATGAGATTCCACGGCGTGTAGTGTGGGTACACGGAGTGTACTCTAAATGTTTTGATTTCATCCCGAACAGAAGAACAAATGACGTGTGTCCAAGGAACTACATGGTGTGTAGCTTCGATTTTCTGGACATTAAGTCTCAGATATTATTTTGGAACCTAGAAAATAAATAAAAACAACACCGAAGTGGAAATTTCCAATCTGTGAGGGCCCATACTCCCCAAAAACCAATTTTTGGTGTCCATTCTAGCAACAAGATTATACAACAATACCCTATCACATAACTAGTATTTATCAAAGCATTTATCACAACTGCATTTTGTTTTAGCACGACAACTATCACAACATTATGCAATTCCTAATGCACCTACATTGCATGGAAATTATGCATGTCATGTGATTCCTAGCATGTGCCTAAATGATGCATGAGATGGCATACCCTCATCTCATCGGGTTGCAACTAAATAGAACCCATGGGTAAATTATAAACAGCACAATATCACGTGCATCACCCAGCGGTGAAAATCAAATCAACTTTAAAATTTTAAAAAATCATAAGTATTCAAAAAATACGAGGTAGAATGGATTTTCCCTATACACAGGTTAGCTACGCTCAGGCATGGATTATTACCAACTACCATTCCCATCCTATCCCTGACTAAGGCTACATATTGTAAGTTAAAGAAAAGAAACCTCTGATACCACTTTTTAATGTCCTAGATCTGGGTGCCACTCAAAGGGTTCCCCAAACCCGGTCTTCCCCATGACCTAAAGCGCATTTCCCAAAATGCCAGAGGCTTCTGAATAGCAGTGAGGTCCCAGGTCTGATAGTGGGGAAATTATTCTGTCATTTGTCCAAGTGTAGCACAACGGATTACCAGATAAAACATACTACAACAATAGAAGAAGAAAATAAGCATACACAATTTTAAATTAAAAACTACAGTAAAAACAACCAACTGTCATATATATAATGATGATGAAACATGCCTCATGTTCTAATAAAATATCATGAGCATGTTACAAAGTAGAACAATACGATACAAATTATATCAAAACAAATAAAATAGCTGGTAGTATTGCGAGCCTAAGCCCGATCCCAGGCCCCCCTACTCCTCAGCAGCAATAAACTACCTATATTGGGACCCTTTCTCTTATCCACACCTATAGAAATGTAATATGTTTGGTCCGAAAATCATGACCCAAATACGGTGTGAGAAATAATCTCAGTAGGCACCCACCAAAGGCTCGTGCTCAACTATGTGAAAACATGCAACAACAGTGTGAAAAAGTAAATGAAATAAACTTTGTAGTACTAAAAAGTAACCAAATTTACCCATTATATTTCCATTTTAATATTAATTTTATTATTTATTATTGAGAAACCACCATAGTGAACTTGTATGTAAATAGTCAGTGTCCACAGACATGCAAACCCTTACCCTCAGGTAATCAAAATCCAAACGGCAGGTAATTTCCCTCAGGCATAACAGGTGTTTCCCTTAGGTGTATGATGTGTTCCCCTCAGCCACAGAAGTCACTTCCATTAGGCATATGAAAAGGTTCCCTTAGGTGAAATAGAACGTTTCCCTTAGGCTAAGCAGTACCTTTGCCTCAAGCTAAACAAACAATGCCCTCAGGATTAAAAGAACACTGCCCTAAGGTGCAAGTAACTGGTCCATTACAAACATGTAAACAAGAAATTCACATAAAATTCATTTCATGTAAATTTAATAATCATTATTACAATGGAATACGCCCAAGTATCCTGACAAAATGGCTAAACAGAGGAATGCACCCCCGAGGTGGTCCTCGATCCAAGTAGTGATCCCAAATAACAGTTTATTATCACATTTAATTACCCTTAAATTTATAGGCATTTAAAACTACTGAGGCCTCAGACACATGACACCCCAACATGGGTTCTTATCACAAAAATGCACAAAAACACACAAAATATGGAAAGTAAACACCAAACCACCTACCATAAACACCCAAGAATTGAATACCTGAACGATTCCTTCTAAATCATCCAATAATGTCATAGATATGAGGTAAAAGGATTCACATTCAACCTGAAATAACTTCTCATAGAGGAATAATTTGCATGAACTACGCAATGAGAAGGAAGCTCTTACCCGTGTGGTTCTAACGAGATCGACGGAAGCAGGATCGGATTCTCGGTGCTTGATCGGTTGATCCACAAAGATTCGGTCGTCCTCCCGGTCTTATCTCCGGTTCTAATCCAATATTGTGAACATGGTTGGATACATCACATTTTAAGCAAAAAACCCAAAGTAAATGGTGTGTAATTTTGACTACATGACATGTACTTTCCTCAACTAACTGTTCCTCTGGAAGCGCTGCCAAACTGTTCATCTGTCCACATGAGTACATGGCGTGTATTCCTGACTACACACCGTGTACTGTTGCCCAGCTGGCGGCTGCTTCCACCGCCTTACTATTTTCCTGACAACTAACTACATGGCCTGTAAATACATACTACATGGCATGTAGTCGGTTTTTACACCCTTTGTCACCGACATGGCTACACACCCTCTGTAATCATCCCAAACACCCAAAGTACATGGCGTGTGGAAAAGTACAAAACATGTACTTCCAAAATATGGTATTTTTCCACATTTTTATTATTTTATCACAAACACATAAGGAATATATATAGGAAGAAACATGTTCGTCAAGAATAAGAACCGGGTTCTTACACCAAAAATCCCCCGAAGGCATTAGGGATATATAGAGATCACTTGGATTTCAGAATAATAATTTATTTAAATAATATATATTCATTACGCCATTAAATAATTTTATTTATTTTTTCTCAAGATAATGTCTCATCAAATGACTCGAACTGACTAATGTTACGCTTCTTGTATGCAAAACAAGGGGTTCTAGGTTCAACGATGCCCTAATTTTTTATATCATGTCACCCATTTAGATGTTAATCTTTTTTTCTAGGAAAAAATCACTTGATTTCTATATACTATATTTCAAAAATTTATTTTGGTCACACTTGGCTTTGGAAATTCATGTCATATCAGTACTTAGTCTATGAAATGATCAATATAGTATTCATAAATCATACATGTAAAATATGATAAATTCCATGGTGACAATCCTTATATTGAGAAATAGTGCTTAATGTACTAATTAGTTGATTATATGATTGATAGATTATATAGACCAACTTTTAGGACATGTTCTCCCATGAGGATCTTATCTTCACTTATCTACTGAATGAATACTTATCAAATGTTTCACCACATGTTTCATTTGATGAGTTAACGTCTAGTTGGAGGAAATATAATTCTATTTTTTTACTTCAATGATGAGGATGTAATCATGGTACATAAGATTTTATTAGTCCTTTTCTTTGTTCTAGAATATCTTATAAGTGAATAACATACATATATATGGAAAATTTATTCTTGAGAATCATTTATGTTCAAATTGATTAAGTGATAGTTCTAGTGGATATGGATGAATATAGACATTACAGGATCATTCAATTAATTCCATATAAATCAGAGGGTGAAATCTGTGCACCATCGTTAGACTGGTTTTATCTATCATCATCATTTATCCTTTTAGTGTGTGAATTTATCATATTTTATTTATTAATGGTGTTTCATAGGTCCCCAAGGATCCAAGACATTGTATGTGTGATTGATGATCATCTAATGGAAAATTATCACTTCTTATAAATTAGGCAGACATGCTTAGTTGAAGAGATTGGAAGGCTCTCTGTCAATGATATTATTCCCCAATATAGTGTTCCCATGATACATTTATCATAAAAAGATAGTTTTGTACATTTTTTTGTTTGGAATTGAAAAAGGACTTAGGGACTTTTTTGAGATTTGGAATATTGTACCATCATCACACAAATGGATAGTCCAAGTGGATTATTCAAATATTAGATAATATTATTTGATCATGTGTCCTATAATACAACCATGGCTTATTTACACACTTAAACCAGATTTATTATATAAAATCTTCATTTGATTCAACATAAGAGATCAAGGGGTATTGTATATTTTAGGATTAGGAAAATTAAATAACAGCTTAGAACAAAAAAACACACAACATATTTATTGAAAACATCCTTTACAAGACAAATACATTCTCTCATACTTTGTATTACTTGGGATTACTTGCAGATATGCATAAGAAAAGGGTGAGCTATAAAGCCCAATAAGGGAATAAAAGTGGAATAACATGAGGAATAAAATACGTGTTAGATAATAGCCATATCAATGGAGTACATGAGAAACATTAACATAACGGCATGATAATGCCTGATAATCATAACATGGAAATTTTCTTACAACATTAAACATGGAATTAGCATGAGAAAAGGCTCATTGAACATGGAGCATGAGTAAACCCTCATTGAACTTGAATCTCTAGTAAAACCTCATTCCACATTAATTATCATGATTCAAAACCCATTGTACATGAAATATCATGATACTATACTTTACCCAATGCATTGGAGCACTATCAGGGCGCACCCTTCTTAAACATTTCATTGCATGCATAATTGTGCCAGATGGATCATGGAAACAATCAAAATCTTAATATATTCTATGATTATTTAATGTCTAATAAATACATGAGTGTACCATTCAAAATTTATATGTTTATAAAGGTGAATACCTATGATAGGACATGGGTATTATATTCCCTTACACAATTATTTTGGCATTGGAAAATGTTGTGCAAATTCGGCAACATAACTACTTGACATTAGAAATCATGAAAATGGTTGGTGAGAGAGAAAAGGGTGTATCATCATATATAAATTCAATTTATATTAATGGGTTCATATAGATACATTTCCCATCAATTTTAATGCATTTTAGATTTATAATAAAAAAGAATTACTTGGATGTAAAAGATGAGAGAGAAATCCCTCATGAAATTTTGGCATGGTTATGGGTGTACATGGGAGGCATTTATGAGAGGGAAAGGGGACTAACATCATCCAAAAATTAAGATAAATGTAAGGGGGAGGTTATAAATAATACCCCCATCATTTTTAATTGAAACCAAAATGGCATAATAACTTAATGGAAATTGGAATAAAATGACAGAGAAAGAAATCCCTTACATGGAAGTGTGACCCCAAAGGCTTGGGAGTTGGTTGAGAGAGGCTTATTGGGAGCTTCGAGCACCATGGGAGGATTTTAGAGAAAGTAGGTGAGGGTTTTTAAGAACTCCAAAGGCATTGAGTGATGTGGAAGTGGGAGCATGGGTGGGTTTATAAAGGAAAAGAGAGGGAATTATTTATTATTTGGATTTGCGATAACTCACATTAATCATAACAAAACAAAAAACTATACCTTGGTTTTTGCCCATGGTTTTTGCCCATGGGGAATGGAAAAAAATATTTTATATGTCCAGTGGCTTAAATTCTTAAAATAATAGGGTTTCTTATGTGGAGGTGAGTCGCACTCTTAAGGAAAATAATTTAAAAAGACAAAATGTTTTATAAGTCTTGGATTGTCCACTAATGCTTTTTAAAATAAATAAAAGAGACCAAAAATCACATTATTTTATTTTTGAAACATATATGGTCAGAATATAATGTTTATATTATTTTTTAAATTAATATTTGTTCATTATGATGTCATAAAATCCATTATATATTAAAATGGTATTTAATTTTTACCGAAAAATTCGGTTCTCTCTGAAAATTATGAAAAATTAACCATTTGATAACATCGATGGCCTTATTCCAAAAATAATATTCATTTTATAATAATAATTTTATAATTTAGTGAATTTTATCTCTTAAAATAAAAAACTACATTTATCAAAAATACATGGGTTTTGGATAAAACCGCTTTCAAACCTTAATAAAAATTACAATGGAATTCATAAAATTAGACAGTAAGTTATATTTAATAAAAGGTAATTTAATAACAATAATAATAATTTATTAGAATATTATTTAATTGAAAAATTCATTATTTCATCAAAATAGATTTCTTAGTTGAATATTAACTATAAATATTATTTGTTCTTTTAAAAATATTTACAAGGTAACAATAATAAAATGAATGCAAACACTTTATATAGAAATAGTGTACATAGTCAAAGTGCTAGGGTCTTGTTTCATAACCCCATATAGAACACACATAATACTAAAGGGTATAGTGTGTGATGGTGGCAGACTCCTGGGGTGTCTCGGATAACATCGCTCTAGAGGTAATCTCTATTAACATCCACTACTCCCATTGTCAGTTCTACTCAAGATTAACGTGTACAAGCTCTGCTTGGGCATGGTCAAGAGAAAACCCCAGTGAAGAAAACTCTATTCCATGCTCTAAGAAATGGAATTCATATGGGGAAAGTCTAATAGATGGGGACATCACCTCCTTTGTCCAAATAAATTGGATTTTTTAAAGCCCTATTTTTATAAAAATCATTTGATCATTGTTCAATGGCTATATTAGAAATAGTCACAATTCATTATGGTATTTTTAAATCTGGAAACATAAAACAAATTAAGTTCACATTTTATATTACAATAATAAAAAATTTAATTAGATAAATATGAATTTACATTAATGAGTTGGTTCCCTAAAACCTCAGCAATAGTCGAACTATGCTCGTTGATTCCAACAATATAAGAAATTATTTGAGCTCAAGTTGATTATTTTAGTTTAATGGTCGTGGATTTAAATTAATAACTGATATAAATGATGTTTTTAGATCAATTAACAAGGAAGTAAATGGAAACAAACAAGAAATTGAAGTCAAATTAGTTCCATTATATATTATAATAATATATACTGGGCATCCACAACCTGGAGCATATCGTTGTTAGCCAGAAAAGATGTTAGCAAAATTCATTCAACTATGTTGTTGAGTTTTTTCAATGATTGAAGATATTAATAAATGGCATGAAAATGATTCTATAAATTCATAGTCTTGGTCTATGCACTCACACACTGAACCATTGTGTCCCTCGTGGCTTGATGGCTGGTCCTTTATCATTCCTTCATTATCCATCTCCCCTCGTTGTCGGAGATTGTGAACCGTTCCCATTCCTTTTTAAGCTACTCCAATTTCTGGGTTTGCTGCTCCACTACTGGGCCACATTTTTCTATCAAATACTCATTCTTCATGATTTTTTTCAACATTACAATTGATCCTAAATTATTTGTACCATTTTCAACGAAAATAGTTTTTGTTGTAGCAAGATAAGTCATCGACTATGCCACAGAATGTTGAGATTCAAGGGAACTAGTTTCTACCTGAGTAGTGACCACATGACTTACTACATCATAAATACCATGATAATCAAATACACTAAACCTAGTACCAAAAACTAGTGGTGTTACTTTGGTAATTTCACTGGCATCATAGACAATGAAGGCTGAGAGATTAATCATCAAATGATCCTCTATTCATTTGCCTAATGGGATGAATATCAACAAAAAATTACTGATCAGTCTCAGAGTCACCCCTGAATGATTAAATGTTGTCAATAATGAATGTTACAAGAGAGGTACTTGATTAAGCATCCATATCACAGCTCTTCCTAGTGACAACCATGTCTCTTGAAATTATAGTGGACGACAGAATGGGGACGTCTTTCGTTATTAGAAAGGATTGTGGTTGGGATTATAAGGATATGGAGGGGAATGATTGTGTACCTCCCACACCCGCAATAGTACCACTATATAAATAAAGTGGTGCTAAATATTCCATCCCAAGTTTCGTCCCATGGTTACTAGGGAATACTAATGTCTTAGGGCCATGTTCACCCAAAATAGTATCCCTTAGAAGATTGTTTATTAATATAAGTCATGTAGTTATAGTCAGTACAAATAATGGTACTTTTCTTGAGATCCGGTTGGAAATCATAAATCCTTTTAGATTTGGTGACAAGAGTATGATAGCCAGATCCAATGTTTCAGGGATCAAAACATCAACCTCCTTGACTATGACTTCACCAGAGCCACTATGAGCTGGTGGAATATCAACCTTTTGAGTTACTCTTTCTATAAGTGAAAAAGTATTCCAATAAATATTGATGTGATCATTAATATTTAGAGTCTCTCAAAAATCTATCAAGGCTTTGGGATCACCACTGGACTCTTCCACTACTATAATGTCTACCCTAGCTCTCATCATGAGAATTGGATCATCACTATCAAGTCAGCCATCAACTTCTGGATATCAATTTATTATTGGGTTAGAGAGTGTTCTAGTAGGAGGAGGAAGACTTGAAGGGTCAAAAACACTACTAGTCTCTTCATACGGCCCTGGTTCATTATTTCAGTCAACTGCAAAAGATGGTGACAATTCCACTTCCCTAAAAGGGATATTAACTGTAGATACCAGTGTGATCAACGTCTGGTTACCAATAGGCCCAGAGTCAAACTACATATATTTACCAGTTAATCAACAAGACAAGTTTATTTGGTTCAATCACCATGTGAATAGATAATTACTTGTGATTTACCTCAAAATATTATTTGATAGTTGGGAGGCTTGCTTGTGTTTCTTTGATTGTCGGCGGGAAGCCCCATGAATAAGATCACCAAGAAGAGATGGAGGAAAAAATATCTAGAAGGGTCTGTAATGACTTCATCAATGTGTTATTGGGATCTATGGGATCCTTCCATAGTACCACTACCCTTGATAGGGAACACTCCACATCCGTACTACCTAATAGGAAATAAATTGGGGGGAATGTAGCTTCCTGAGATCCTACGGGCCCCTATAAAAGAAAACGTGGAGGAGGAGACCATTAGAATATGCACATTAAATGAATTCAAAGTTATAGGTTTCAGATAAATCCTATCCTATAATACAAGAGAGTAATTATTCCAATGCAACATGGTTCGACAAGTAATGAATTTCGGTATGAGAATGAAGACACTGGTCCATTTCATTTAAGAAGGAACCCACCTCCTCAAGATCTTCGTCGGTTGAAATACTAGTTAGAGCAATGGCTCCCCCTAATCCTGGAAGGATGAATCATCCCTCCTGAAGAAGACTCTATATGAATTCACATGAAGTGTTCACCCTCAATTAATCACATACTCTCTAGGCATCATGAAATGTGGCCATGACTAGGATAGCCAGCACTGAATGGGTGGTTCAGGGGAGCGAAGCATGTATTGAAAATAAAATAAATTTCTTGGTCGTCTCTATAAGAATAGAACCTCATGAACTTGAATGTCTATGAGACATTGGGAGTAAGTGAGTGGCATTTTCCCTAGAAACCACAATAGGTGATCCAACGACATGGTCATTCTTGTCAATTTTCTTTGTCCATAGCATGACTTGTATGAAATGTTATTTTATATGGGGACCACATCCAGAATGGATGAGGGACACGAGGTACTTAATGTAACAACCCTCCCACTTTGGATCCTCATCAAAAGAATCATTATCGGGTTTTGAAAAATATCTAATTTTAGTAAGATAAATTTACCTTGTTTGGAAGAGCTACCATAATCACTAGGGGACCAGTCTCGAGTTGAGTGACATCCTTTTAGGAGGACACATTTCCTCTATGCCACTTTAAAATTGACATTGGGTGGAATGGTTGCTGATTTCCTAGAAGTAGCTTCAGCAGCTTTATTGGTCACCTGTGAGTTCACAACCCCATCTTTGCCAGCATTCATTGGGGAGAACAAGGAGGCATTCAAATGACTTTTTCTGGTCAAGAATGTTCAACAACTTCTGTTTTGTTCTCCTTTCCCTTTGACCTAGATTCATTGGATGTTTTCACAATAGGAATTGGGATATCTAATAGGCTATATGGATATGATATTTCCTAGTACTCATCATGTTTTTGGTAAAGAAGGGCACGTAATCACAATGACCAAGATTCTTGGCCTAGCACGTGGTGTCCTCCAAAGTGAACATTATCCATAGTTGATGAGCTATCATCAGCTAATACTACTAACGAGCACTATTGAGTTCGAGACGACACAATTTCTGGACAATGATAAATTTATGATTAAATTTTCAACGTGCATATCCCTTTCAAATAAGTTCCTCCCCAATACTGGTGACCAAGACCCCATCACTCAATGAAATGAAGCAACATTAAATGAAAAAGACATTATATTCATTACTTTTAATAGTTCTAGTAGGGAAATTATAAGGGTGGTAAGGGAAACATTCGTTAGCCTTGATATAATCCATTATGTCTTGCACATTCTTTTCGGGTTTCTCCTCTAACTTTTCATGTGAAGCCCAAGATGCATGTATGAACCCATTGGTTCTTTAAATGTATGGTCTGAGGGTGGAATGAAAAATAGGTAAGGAATTTTATAATGAATAACCTCCTATGTGGGATCCCCTCAAGCCCCAATGAATTGGGTAGGGACCAGCCATCTAATAAAGAGGCCCCCCCTCATTAATTCGACATATTATATATTAAATCTTATCTAATAAAGGTATAGCTAAATTGAAACATTCTTCGGTAGAAAATTATGTGGCTATGATAAAATTGAGGCTCTTACAACACTATAACCCCACATAGGATAGAGCCTCCCACTCAAAAACATCGATAAGAATCCAACAAGTTAAAATAATCGATTGATGTCGGGGACAAGCCGCCATCCTCATTTCTAAAAATTCCTCTATTCCAGGGTGGAACAATAAGTAACTACTCTCCTCTGAGTGGTTTTGGTAGGAAATTCCCTCGGTCCTTGAAGATCAGGCTCTAGACTAGTACGATTAAAAAAATTCCCCAAACTAGTCATCAATTAGAATGCCCCTCTTCCAAAAAAGATCTATTTCTGTCACAAGTGTCTTCTCTTTAATGAAGTGTTTCTTAGGAAAAGGAGGGGCTCTTTCCCTGTCATCCCAAACATAGGTAGGGGATATAAATTCATCATTCATGGACTCGACAATTGGGACTCTTGAGATTTGTCAAATGTCCAATGGTCTATCTCTGACTTCCACAAGTTCAAATAGAAGGTAAGGGTTTCTGGACTCCACCCACACAAGAGCCATGAAATAAGGGCAGTAGGACAATTGGTTTATATTTGAGAAAACCATGCAGCCTCATATAGTACCACAATCTGCAGCTTGGTTCAGAATTCTTCACCACACTGGTTATCCTAGAAACCAAACCCCCAGTCTAAGAAAAAAGAGCCTCCGGAGAAAAAAGCCCACTAGGATAACCAACCATTCTTCTCATTCCTTATATCTTTCCACAACATGATTTGCTAACAGTGGATCATCTAGTCAAGATTTCGCTACACTCCCTCAAAATATTAAGGAGCATAGTTCATTGAGGACCCATAGGAAGTGTCTCTATGAATGTACTTCCCCACAGAAGAAATAATTTCGTTCAGAATATATGTATTAATTATCCAAGAAGTATGTTTATCATTTGGATTTGGAATCGGGATCACTATATTGGAAAATACTACAATCCTATAAGATGGAAGCCTGTCTGATTTCAGATACTCCCTTTGACTCTCCATAAGAAGATTCACTAGAGATTGGTGAAATGGAAACAATAAAATTTTGTTGATGGCCAAAACAGCCATGTTGTTTGATCATTCATCTTTAGTAGAAATATGGGCATTATTATTTTCCTCAGAAGATGCGATGACATCATTAGTTTCCTATGATTCAACCATTTTAGCTTACATGGGAAGAACCGAAATCCGATAAAAATTAGTCCAGTGAATGTTTTTGGATAAAGGATACAATGGAATTTCTAATGGAATTTAAAATATGCCCTCATAAGGATCTGAATACAATTCATGAAAATGGTATGCAGTAGGCATATCCCATGTACTGCATAATTTGCAAAAAACACCATCTCAAACAGCTATGGTACGCAGAAACGTTTCCCCAGGTACAACCATGTTATGCAGAGCATCCACAAGGCACTATCCCATAGAGAGTTGGTTGGTGAATATAAGTGTTCATGGAAGGTGGGTACCAGGAACATCTACCTCATTATGTTCATTTTCAAATACCATAGATTCAATGTTTATGTCCATATTATTAATTCTTATGGTTCGGTTCGCCCGTTCAGCCTCGGTATGCGAACACACAAGTAGTGAAGTGTTATACTACATGGATTACGTATTTTATTTTTAAAACACCAAAATGTTGTTTTTGATATCCAAAATTGGGTTAGGAGAGAGAAAATTTTTCAAAATTTATATTCGCAGGAACGTAGGAAGTGGTTCGCGAAATTATTTTTTGCTAGAGGCACAATATGAAAATTCACATGATGCTACATGAGTTGAGAACCCATTTCTCCATGATAAATGGTAATATAAAAATAAAATGGGTCCCTATATTTAGGTATGGTCCCCTCCTACCAAGCTTATTAGTTATACTGTGAACCATTTCAGTTCAAAACTATTTATGCATCAGAATTGTCCCCTTTTCCCCCATTCCGATGGGGGCATTTGTTGGGTGATAAAAATTATTCCAATGGAAGAAAATGATCCCACTATAAATTTACAAAATAAATCATGTACTCTTATAGGACAAAAAAGGTGTATGGACTCAAATTTAGTTACGTATTTTAGAAGAAAGATGATGGAATTCATGTTTTCAAAGGATTGTAAGTGGCCAGTGTGCCGTCACCGAGAATGGTTTGCATACCTCCTGGATTTCAAACCATCTTTACTTGTAATGATATTAGAGGCGCTTGCCTATAGAGTGATGGATAGGATCACTATTGGACCATGAACCACATTATTGAAGGAATCAGACCGGTGAAGGACATCCGCATACTATCTCGTGAACTCAAAGGTTCACAAAGGAAGAAAACTGGAAGGGTTCCATGGACCATGATCACGAACCATAGCCTTCACAATCCTCAGTTGACTGAGTATTTGGTGGGTCAGGATATCTCTTCAAAGGACTCTACAAATGGTTCTGAAATCATATAGATACGATTTCCTCAATGCTCTATAAAAGAGAACATAATGAATTGAGAAATCAAAGATAACAAAATTTTGAAGGGAACCTAGTGGTAAGATGAATAAACTCAGGTTGGATTACAGATTCAGTCTATAATCATTACTAAGGCTTGAATTGTGAATCATTATCTCCATAGGTACATCCATCCATGAATCATATAATGGGGGAACATAAATATTATATAACCATAAACCCATTTTGTGAAACTGTGAACCCCATATTTCTCTCATATGAACACCCCGTGAATGATAACCTCCTAGACCCACCTTTAAAATGGTGTCTTGCATAGTATATCACTATGCAGATTTATCTCAGAGTCATGTAATGCACCAATACACGGGTGGAACCCAAATCAGTGTGATGGATAACATCTAGGACTATGTACCACCCCGGTGAATAGTGGTCCATAACCATTCATGAATACCACATTGGTACATGGATGGACCCTCCACCCACATACCTTCTATGATTTACAGTGCCTCTCCCAACCCGCATAAGAAATTAGTACGAAGAATTCCTTATTTTTTGGTATTCTTTCCTTTGATTCTAATCTCCCCCCCCCCCATTTCTGTCTAGTCCTCCAGAGTCCTTCCACATACCAGTCTCTCGACATTAAGCCATATACTCCTCCCAAGCAACCTGACATGTATGACCGTGACATCATGTTCTTCAGTTTGCCCCTTTGAGTCTACATAACCATGGTAAGTGGAGTCGCTAAGGGTCTCCCAACTACTTTTTGGGAATCCGGAATGTATATGTGGGTACAATCCCATCATAACATGGATTTCAACCATGGGATGCTAACATGAACATCCTTATTCAATGGAGTAATTGTGATCACCTGCTTTTCCATTCAATTAGGAATTGTGATATTTCAATGGTGTTATGTTTGATTCCCCTTTTGATGAGGAAGGATCTATAACCCTTATTAGAACGTGTTCTGGGGAACTCCCATTGAGTTAAGTCCCCAATCTTATGACGATGAGTTTCAGGGCCTTTAATTTATTTTCACATTGAATGGTTCACCACTCTGCACCCTTGCTGACCATCACCCCGGCCTCTTCCTCTATATACTCCTCATCTCCCACTACTAGGAGAGGAATCATGTGGTTGGTATGATCTCTAACATCATCAGTTTTTTAACGAAAATTATGAATCCTATAGGGATAGATGTTTTTTAGGAATAAAACATCCAAAATATTCTGAACTTCAAGAACTATGATTCCTAATCAAACCATGATACATAGAATGCATACTTGAAAGCCCGTGCTCAAAAGGGTGCCCTCCGAAAAGGGATTACCCAACCATGTTCTCTCAAATTGTAAGATTCCATGTGTAAGACCAATGTAATTATGAACTAAGAGAACTAAATTTCAAAATCCAACTAGGATATGTAGAATGCCTACTTATGGGATCAGTCTCAAAAGGGTCCCATCCAAAAGGGTTCACCAAATCATGTCCTCAAATGGGAAGCTTCTATGCGTAAGATGCAACAATTTGGAACTATGTAGGTTCTGATTCATCTCCCAAGGAAACATTGGAAACCCATCATATGGGTATTATCCCAATATTGAGTCACCTTACATCCCCCTTAGATTATGATAAACTATTGAGAATATTTTTGAAATTCTTATGTCAGCATTGCCATGGTAACATCAAATCCATGTACTCTTATGATGGTCCTGTAAACTAGATGTAGACCATGGTCACACTCTATATAAATGAACCAAGGATTCATGAAATTATGAAAATGACTTAAATCTTTATGAGAGTACTGGAATTGGAATTATTCTTCCCCCAAAAGGGTGTGGTGATCCTGACTTCTTATACTCTCAGCCAATGGCATCCTTATGTGTCATTGGATGAATCATCTACCCATGGGCTCCTGTCGTTGGAATGAAGGTCCATTAATCTAGGATTTATTGGTAATTGTGTGTTCAGGCTCCATTAATAAACATTTTGGATACTATTTGAAGAAGTAATATCCTACGAGGTCTAGTTGCAAAAGAATGAAACCCCATGAAATCATATGTTGGGACAACCTGACTGGGGCATCTCCATTGCAGTATAGAATGGGTAAATTTCATTTTCCCCGAAGGGATAATCAAACCATCCATTAAAGGATTATGATGTTGAATGGGTTGAAAAAAATGAAATGTTGAAGTAGTCAAGAGAACATCTCCTGAAAAGGGACAGGTGGGGATTCTCATCAGACCATTTCACCATCACCTGATAATGGACATCCTCGGAATTAGAATATGGACCTATCTCGGACCAACATGCATTGTAAAAGGCACCAGGGTATTCTTAAGCTCCTCTGTAATCCCTGAAAACATTCCCATCATCTGTACACAAAATGACACATGAATGAAAATCCCATGGATGTGTGAGTATATAGATACAAAATAGGATTCCCCAAAATATATAGAAGTAAATTTAAGAGATACAATAGAAATAGAAAACTCAATCCAAAGAAAGAGTGTAGAAAAATATAATGACATGGATATATATATATATATATAATCCAAAAAGACATAAAAATGTGATATCCATCTCATAGGCCAACCTAAGATTTGAATTCCAATTATTTCAAGAGGCCATCAGTGATTCCCATTATCTCACATTTATTCCTATTGAAGTAATATTGTGGGAGGAGGCCATCCCTCACCACAGTGTAGCACAATCGAGGGGATGAAAATCCAAGAATAGGATATGTACCACTTTGTATTAGTAGGGGGTACACTTAGTGTATAGAGTTTATGCACCCTAACCCATAGAGGGAACAACAATGTGTGTTGATGTCCCACACAATATTTCCATATAGGGAGATCAACCAATAGATAGGGGATTCTCAACCAAACTCTATAAGGGTATACCAATCAGTATATAGAGAAACCAGACCCTAATGAAAAAAGGGGATCCACTATGTGGATAGAGGACCCTCACCCGAACATCATTGTGGGGTAACACTAAGTAGATTGAAGACATGTACTATTACACCATGACAGGGGGTGTCAATCAATAGATATTCCACCTGTACAATAATATCGTTGTGGGTCCTAATCGATAGATAAAATAAATGCACCCAAACACCATATGGATGGGTAAGGTGTACAACTCAGAAAATAGTGGACCTACACCCGAATACCATAGGTGTAGGGGGACCATTTTGAATATAGACAACTCACACCCTAACACTATTGATGGTTACATATTAGATAATTGAAGACCTCCACCATACCCAATAGGGGGTACTACTGTAATGATCATTCAAAATCACTATTGTTATAGAGAATCTTCAAAAGGGGAATCACACTCAAAAAATTAGAAATTGTATACTTAATGTTTCCAAGTTATCCATCATCAAATTATATGTGAAGAAAACTCATTATAGGTTACACTTGTGAAAAAAATAAAATCACCAAAGAAGGAGATGTGGGATTTGGGACATTCCTCATAATGGATGTAGGGGTACGCGATGTGTAAGGAGACTCACATGGTATGTGGTCCCACCCATCTTCTTAGACATTTCACTATCTGTACATAATTTATGGATAGTATATACCTACCCAGAATGTTTGGGGATCACAAAGATCTCCTTAGACACTCTAATTACAACCCATTCTTTTGGGAGTGTCTATATAATGTTTCACATGTCCTCATACAAAATAACACTATGTTTCTTCCTACACATGGTTTCCCCGTGACATTTAGGACAAGTCTATATACTCATATCAATTTCATATACTAAAGTACAGGGTGTGTTCCTGACCATTCTTGTGTACATGTTCTCCCAATGTAAACACTAGGTCAGTCATCTAGGTGTCAGAATACTTTTTTTCCCAACACATGACATCTGATATTTTTATCCACCTGAAAACCCTAGTTGAAGAAATAATATGGACACCATGACATCAGTTTGTCACATTACACACTATGTATGTGTGGATATTCCAATAATTGATGCATGGTTTATTTTTCATCTAGATCCAGTAATTATTTCTTAAATCCCACCAGTTGACCACAAAATTTTGTTGTATATCTCCTGCATCCATCATTTTCCATCAATATGGTTGCTGGAAATATGAATTCAATTCACCCACTAAATGTTGTATTGGCCCCCATTATCACCCTTGCAACACCAAATCATACTTTGGATCCCAGATCCATGATAAAATCATCAATGCCAAGATTATACTATAAATCCATAAATGATATTCCAATCCCTTCTATAAACATGAATCCACCACTAATAACGGAGTTGATTCCCTCTCAGTCCCACATGAAAATGTAGAAATGGTACTACATAGGTGAATAAAAAGAATGTTAAAAATAATTATGTGAAATTCACAAGAAAAAAGGTGAAAAATTAATTTTAAAAGTGTTCTTTTAAAATGAATACACATTAATATTTCATAGGAGATAAAACAGAATAATCAATTTTAAACTAATACATCGGTGCATTCAATGGATTAATTTCACATTGATCAAGTGATATATTCAATCTTCCTCATATTATATAACCAATTGGGGTAGAATATGAAAATGGATGAGTCCTACCTCAAATTGTATTTTCATCTATGAAGATTGAATTCACCAATGAATGAGAAATGTATTTGCCTTCTATATGGATGAATCAACAATGATTTTGTAGCTCATTATCATATGATATTGATACTTTAATGTGAAGCTGGAAGAATATAATATAAATGGTCTTAGGGTTATGTGGATATCCTTGGAAAACCTCCATACTGGTAAATATTTCGATATTTTTATGTTGTTTCAATTAATAAATTTATAAAAAAAATTATTTAATTTACATATTGAATGAACCTCCAAAGGAAAATTTATCCAAAAACCTCATTCCAACCCATTTTTGTTCTGAAATGGAAAAAACTCATATTAAATATTCAAAATATATCTTATTTATTTGATTTAATACGTTATTTTACGATTGATAACATTTTCATTAAAAAACATGAATGTATGTTATGAAATACATTTAAAATATTTTTTAAATTAATTATGAGTTCACATATCCTTTGTAATTCATGTCCTCGAGATGATTAGATCCAAAAAATATTTCTACATATATTCTGGATTATTTTATGGAAAAAACAAGGTCATTAAATTATTCCAAAATTCATGTTTTTCATCCCCAAAAGTGAAACTTATTCAAAATCTATGGATACTAATCGCACATCTAGATCATCCACCTCAGTCTCTAAGGGAATAAGATGTCGACTTGCATAGGATTTATACCTACTCTAGATTGTACTAATTAGCTCATGGATGATCGAGACCTTCTCTTTCATAGCCTGCACTATCTATGGAGGAACTACATTTTCCTTGCTGATCATAGTCCAACACACGGGTAACCAACAGGGTCTACCATATAGGTCCTTAATTTTTTCTACGCCAAAAGATGAGTGCAAGATATTATTGCATTAAATCACTATTAATATAATGTTAACAACCCATTTACAAAATAAACATTACATAATCACTCATCTTATTCTCTAGCACCTACATAGTACACTTGGTCAGCCCATCTATATAGGTGTAGAAGGTTGTAATCGTCCTCAACTAGGCCCCATGTTTTTCTTCTATGCCCCTCCAAAACTATGATATGAACTATGTGTACTGGTCAGATATAATATTCGATGAAACCCCATGAATATGAACAATTTCACATACATTTAACTTTCCCAAACACTCCAACAAACTCTACTCCATAGTTAAATGTAATTTCATGGATATCATGACTCAGTATACAATCACGTAGATTCCATCATTACCTCTCACTATTTTTTGGAATCCCTATCAAAATGTCCCTTGATATGTCAACCCATTTCGACTCTAGGATCTCATGTGGCTGAAGAATACTATCTTGAACATATTTCTCAACCTTCTCCTCCTAAAATGTGAATCACCAAAAGAAGAATTCAACTATTCATAATATCATGTTGGCCCAACAAAAATATCGATGAAGGTCTCTATATATATCTTCCACAAAGTAGGATTTGCATCCAATAAAGATGTGAGGATCTATCTTTTCACCTCCTCCAACATCATGATTTGGACAACCATCCATCCCTGAATAATTATAATGTTATCCCCCTTTAATATGTCAATATGGTGAAGCTACCTAGGATATCATGTAATTAAATACCTCACAGTAGATGTCTCCAAACAGGGAATCTCTCACAAAATGGGGGAGTGTAGGATTAAACATCACTGATTGGGGAAATGATTCACCATCCTTATTAACTATGGTCATCAACATGGAATCCAACTACTCAGATTAATATTTCACTAAACAAGACTTATGCATTCTACTAAGAGAATCTTCCACTATTTTACCCTTGATATGAGTATAGACTATCTCATAGTTATAGTCTTGTAGGAAATCTATGCATCACCTCTTACAATTGTTCAAGTCTATATAAGTGATAAAATATCTAAGACATTGACATGATGAGTATAAAAAAAAGATATCTCCTAGAATATAGTACCCACAAATCATAAGATATAATACTACGCCTACTATATCTATGTCATGATTAACAAATATCTTCTCAATTGGTCTGAAATTCCTTTAGCTCTATGCAATGAATTCATATATATATATATCAAAACACTATTGATCCTAGGACCTTGGGCATCATTATAAACTACATACTTCATTAACTCCCATAATATTCGTAAAAAACACTCATCAACATCACCATAAACTCATCAAATTATCTCTGGAACTACTAAGTCGAGGTAAAAGTGTATCCTTTCTGCATCTGGGTGGTCAATGGGGAGACAATCATATAGTGGTCTGCCCCAAACTACTAATAATAAACCACCATGCCATGAAATATATGGACCAATGAAACACTCTTGTATGGATCCCATGATATAATGTCATTAATAATGTTTCATGTCTGTAGCTAATCCATTATAAAAAAGGACATTTCCTAGAATGTGAACTACATGAATCTACAACATGAACATAAAAATATTACTATAACACTGGTACTCCCAATCAAAACCTAGGAATGTTATAAAGTTCTCTAAATGATCATCTTTTAAAATCATATTATCTGTGTATGTCAATAATGAAGATAACCCAAAATTAGTCCAACTATAGAATTGATAAATACTACATACGATTCTATCACGCCGAAACGAATAAATAGGAATTATTAGTTTCTAAAGAAACATCAAAATGACTGATTCAGAATATTTTTCATGCAAACTGTCAAATCATTATAGCTTACTAGAGATCTGTCATTTAAAACTAGCTCATTCCTAACAAATGATCAAAGAGGTAATCAGTCCTTGTGAAGTGGTAATTTTTCATTATTGGGGATTGGTTCAGAAAACAAAAGACTATAAAAACATTAATTTTTCATGTATGCATTTTTCATGAACAACACTTGAAATGACCAAGGGGGACAAAACGGTTCTCATAATACCCTTCTTTTGAAGGACTTACAACTATAACTGCTGCTCTCTGAGCTCTATAGGCACCTTCCAATATGCCACATAATATATTAATGTGTCCCTTGTATACCAATCAATAAATAAATTCTTCTCCCACCACTGAGGTAATCTAGAAACATCCTTAGGAATGATATCCACCATATTCACTATGATTAATAGAATCAGGATTCATGGTGAGACTGTATAACCACCTACAACACTCTCTAACTGTTGGGTGTTGGGATAAATCCCCTTTCATTCAAAACCCTCTAACCATTAAATGGGATATATCTCACCCACAATGGAGAGTATCTTATTATTATTGTTAAACCTTCTAATTCAATGGTGGTGATAGTCAATTTCTTCCCATATTGTGGATATATAATACATGACAAAGATGACTCCCATTGTGAAGTCAAAAAGGTCCCACTAGAACCGCTACCCACCAAGCGACGTCTCACAGAACTATTAGATAAATAATATAGTGTAATAATTTCACATAGAAACATCATGAAATTGATATTTCATTATGGCCTAATCTTGGATATCCATCACTATCACCAGAAGTAAACTGATAAATTACTAGCTCACATTTATGCCTACTATTACTAAATCTATAGTAGAATAAACATATATTGTACCTAAAATAATCTTGTGTGCTGTAAGGAAACATATTTCCATATCATGAAGCTATCTCTGAATCTGGAAGCTAGATCCTAAGGCCTATAATGGGCCACTTGATGGAGGAGTTCAAATAATCTCATAGTGTCATCCACCAACCAATTATCTTCCACCTTCTGGTTATCCACATGATTCTCTTCCAGCTCCCCGTCCTTTGGGGTAACTCTGCTCATGCTTATGAGATTTGTGATCACGGGGTTTCCTCTACCCTGCGGATACATTATGTATCTGTCATCCCTCTTCATCAAATTGTGTCAGGATGTCATTATCCACGAAAAACATAAAATAAAACGAATAAAACATCCCCTCTCTAGGATAACATATTCCTCTATTCATTCCTAGTGTCTCATTACCACATGCTTGAGTCAGTTCATTGGGAGTTATCACGTGTTGAGATCCTACAAACTAGTATCTCTTAACTGATGGAGATCGGTCAACCTTTTTTACACCCACATATATCCCATGATTAATGGTGTTCCTATGAAAGTACAATCTATATCACCATCACCCATTCTAACACCCTAGTATAGGTGGGAATAAAAAAGGGTACTACTATGTCTAACACATTTCTATATAGACCCTTCTCAAACATCTATTCCTGGATGAATCCATCAAGAATCAAATCAAGAGTGTATCATATAATGTTATCAAACCTTGCTACGTACTCAACCACTATTATACCTCCTTTATTCAGGTATATATTCTCATCAATATAAACCAACTGCAAGACTATGGGATGCAATCCTCATAGAAAATCAATTTGAATTCTTTCCACGGGAGCATCTACACATCATGAAACTATTTATCTATACTCTACCTGTGACCAGATGATCAATGGAAAATTAAATCTACCAATGAAATCACAAAACAATTCAATGTTTTTATGATATGAATGATGAAAAATATCACCATATTTTTCTAATCCACAATGACATAGGGATCTATCTCACCATGGAACATTAGTGGCCACTCACACATGAAAACATGGAGTGTGCTAAGACTGTATGCATCCATAGAATTATTTTGATGAATTATTTAATGATCAAAAGGTGGGGTTCTAATACATATCCACCTAGATGAAGGGTGTCATGCGGTGGCACCTTATCTTTGTCCTTATCTCTCATCAGATCATGGACACGACATGGAATTGGTACCATGGATGACTCTCATCGTAGAGGCATCCTGAAACATTAAACAAGACACACCACAGTAAGAATAAAATATATATACAACAAGGAGATAAATAAAAATGTAAAATAAAATGACTAAATCTTATGTGATTCATATACCATTGATCCCTGCACCCAATATCTTTGTATGCCATGTTGACAAGAATGTACTCAAGGCCTTGGTGAGTGGATACTTTGGTTGATACAAACACATTAGGTTCCCTGGCATGAAAACCACATTTGAAAGACTCTAACACTATATCAAACAACTACAACCAAATCATAATAAGGGGACCACCCAAAATATTATACCATGGAATCAACCACCTTCGATTCCAATCAATTATGACCTGACCCAATGATGCTCGAACAACAACTACCCCAATTCGACCTCAATTGGCTAAGGGTAGATGACAAGTGCTAAAAGGAATAACTAATATGGGATTCCTTTTCCTATGTACCTATACACACAAACAACCATATATTTGTAGAATTACAAAGGAAAAATTAAAAATATAATAAAACAGGATAATAACCAGACATTTTCAACCTCTAAGGAGTATTGTAGTATGAATGTCAAAACTAAAAGGTAAACATGGAAAATAAATTCCCATCATAATGAAATGGAAATGTAAATTCTATGTGTGCCGCACTATGAAAATATATGCTCCATCAACTTTATACACTCATTTGAACTATGTTATAATTATTCTCCTTTATAATCACTAATAACAATTCATTTATTTACAAATGAAACGACACATGCCAGAAAATATCAGGCATGGTTGAATATATATACCTAGTAGGATTCCTGTAAAAAAAGAATGGGGAGTAGTAAATGACATGGTAGTAATAGACAGATCTAACCCAATAAAGAGAGTATCAAAATCCAATTACGTGGATATATATATATGAACAACAATAGAATCCCAAACTATAAAGAAAGGTGTTATTCATCCCAATTCCCATCCGAGGAAAAGAGTGTCGACTGTAAAAAATGTCTATCAATTATTTCTATCATCTTATTTGTCATTCCATATAAGTAACTATGTTGAGGGCCCATGTTGAACCACTATACTTCACAAATGATGGGAAAAACATCAAATAGAAGAACCACTCCCATTTGCTTTAGAGGGTCCACTCAGTGTAAGGAACACTCACACCCTATCCAATAGTGGGATTCCAATCCATGCGTAGAGGATAAAAAATTAATTCCATAGGTAGTACCACATAAAAGATAGAGTTTCATCACCACAATTCCATAATGGGTACCACTTAGTAGATAGAGGAACCACATCATTACAACATAAGAGGGTACCACTGTGTTGAGAGATGACTCACACCATAATTCCACATATGGGTACCACATAGTAGATAGAGAACCTACACTCTAACACCATAGGTGACTAAAAATATTTATATATATGACCCACAACATATTTATATAGGGTTAACACTCAGTAGATATATTACCCACACCGTAACTCTACATGGGTTACCATTCATAAGTTATACGACACGCTCCCGAATGAAAAATTGGGGTACCACTATGAAGATAGAGGACTCACACCCAAATGTCGTTGAGGTTACCACATAAAAGGTAGAGGCACAGGTAAAAAATAATTCTATATCCACTACCATCAATAGTTGATATAGAGGTCAAAATTTTGGCTATATGATATAGTCATGGATCAAAATTTCTATAGCTGGTATAATTGTGGCTATATTAAAAAAGTTGTATCCATTATATTAAGAGAATATTACCTTGGTTTCCACTGTGTAAATAAAACATAAGCCAGATTTCTAGAAACCAATGAAATTTATCTCAGGGATTTCTACCATGTTTATATTGTCTATTTACATGTTGAAAAAAGGTGGCTATATCCCCTATAAACCATGGATATCACTTTAAATTAAATACGCACCATCCAGATTTGAGCTTTCTTCCTCCTCTACCATTGATCCTAAACCATACCACATACTGTGAATATATTATGGTATATATATATATATATTGACATATATATTTTTATGAATCATGGAAATGAATAAATAATGTGTATATATGTATATGTTATAGATACATTTTCATAAAACCATTGATATAGCCTTTGAAAAAACACAATATAGCCGAGGTTTAAGAAACTGTGATTATAGTTAAAGCAATAACAATAGTTTAGAAACAATTGTGGCTATAGCCTTGGTTTCAATAACTATTTCCATGGTTTTTAAAACCAATGATATTATTCCATAGATATATACCAATTTTTTTATTGATAACCCTATCACTAAAACCATAAGGATTATAAATCTAGTGACCCTTTTTGATCACTACAATCATCAATCATCACCCAAAGAAACACCATGCTTATAAAATCTCAAATTGAATATCTAAATACACTAAAAATGCAACTTTCAGGTTTTATGAAGAAAAAACTCATGATAGGATACTCACAAGCCAAAATCTGAGTCCAAACTCACGATATACGAAATGTAGAAGTTTCCTAAAAAATAAGTAGGGGTACATTGTAGGTATAGGGAGACCCATGGCATGTGGTACCACCATTAATTCTATCCATGTCCCATAAAGTACATGATTCACTTATCGTGTAGACATCATGGTGTGTGTTAGGACTATAAAATTTTCATCATCCATCCAGGGTCCGACACATTCCTCTAGTTATGTTTTTTAATGATTCTCACATCTATGTAATATACTACAAGGTTTGTCAACCCACACGTGGTCCTTCCTATATCCTTTATGTTGTGTCTGTGGACCCAAATGTGACCATGTAATATAGAACACAACTTGTTACTATTCATTACTATGTCTTTATACTAAATAAATTACACACTAGGCTGATTTTCATGGGGTACCATGGTGCGTGGTCCCTCAATAGGGCATGTGATAACATACTGCACCCCAAAACCCTAGCTTCTATAGTAACCAAATGACATGATTTATTTATATCATTATTATAATATTTAATTTCCCGATATTATATAAATATTTTAATATCCTTGAGTCTTCTCGATCTTGTCCTTTTTCCTCATATCCCACCGGTCGACCACCCATAATCGGTGGATATCACATTCTTCTTTCATTTCTGGCCATCATGTGGCTAGAAATCAGATTCCCATTCACCATCTCAACACCATATGTGTGTTTTTCATTTTTCATTGAATGAAATTTCATGATTTATATCGTGAATCCATGATGAAACAATAATACACTGATAAAACCTCTAAATCAATCATTGATTGGCCTATCAATTGCTCACATTAAAATAAGCCCTGAATCCAGGGGTTTAATGGGGCTCGATCCCCCCTATCAATGTGGAACCAAGACCCCATATTCCAATAGTAAAATAAAATGAACTATAATTAGGAGAAATATAGAAGTGAAAAGGTGAAGCAATCACTGGATGAATTATCTTGGCCATCAAATACATATTGGGATACAAATGATGATAAAAAAATAAAAAATTTAAAATTGCTACATAGGTGCATGAAAAATAATAATTTAACAATGATTAAGAGATATAATAAATCATACTCAATATATTTAAACAATTCAAAATGAATAAACACAATGATTATTCCTTATTCAATTGGTAATTTTCTTCGATGAAGAATGTGGTCGCCAACAAAGGAGATTATTCATTGTGTTTGTTGACCCTTGATTCACCTATATTCGTAATCCATTCATCTTCTAATTTTGATCCTCCAATAAGATGGTGGATTAATGTCCTCTAAATGGTCATAGAGTTATTAATCTAACCCTATAGATTGTCCACAATGGAGAACTTGTATGGTATGTCAACGTAGTTCTATTATTAAATTTATTAAATTATTTATTTATCTAACCCGTTAAATATATCTCCAAGGGAGTCTTTATCTAAACGCTGCACAATGACCCATTTTAGGCCACACTTGGGGTAAAACTCAAATTCAGAAATCAAATGTGGTATAATATTTTTTATGTGAGAAACCATTTAATAGTGATCCCATTTTTTTATGATAATACATGTTTATAACATAAAATATATTTAATAATTTTATAAATCTAATTTCTGGAATACCAGTCCTCATAATCATATGTCACCGCAATGCCATGCTCTTAAAAAATGTCTATGTATATTCAAATGAAATGACAATATTATAGGGTCTCAAAAATTTAAATAATTTATTTATGAATTTTGAGTTATTTATTAAATGCAGGGAACACATATGATAAATAAAATATCTAACTATTAAAATTATAATCTGAACATTGGGAATGTAATCTGACCCTTATGAATAAAAACCTTTTTAATTATAGTGTACACCCATATATAACAATACACGAATATATTGTATTATTATATAATGAAAATATTACATATTCATATCATGATAAAATAAAAAAATATTTTCTATTATATAATAAGACTTTTAATTTTATTTTAAACATATATCATTTATTTAATTTTTTATAAATTATTTAATAATTTAAAATAATATTTATATTAATAATAAGAGTTTAAAAATATATATTATGTAGTTTTTTTAAATATATTTTTTATGATTAAATGAGTAACTTTTCAAAGGGTTTGAAAATTTATTATAATATTAAAATTGATATTAATTCATATAAACGGAGATTTTTTAAAATAAATTTTTAATAATTGGATTGTTTTCATTAAATGTATTTTAAATATAATATATACACCTAAAATAATGAATAGGGAGAATGTTATATAATTTTATAAAATTGATGAATTTTTTCTGAATACAAAAATATTGTAAAATATCGTATCAGACATTATCAGTTAATTAAATATTTAATTTAATATTCGATGATATGAGCACAAATTAGTTAAATCCCACATGAAATAATAAATATATATATTAAAAAAATTCACAATATTTGTATCCTCAAGTCATAATAATATACTAATGAATATATTATTAAAAAATCATCTCATCAACTTAAGAAGATCACCCTCACTACACATTCTATACAGGTATTATAACAGTTATAGCTTCTAAATATTGGAACTATTATAATCCATGTTACGTCCCCCATAACCCCTTAGTTCTAATATCACCAATATTCTAATTAGAATTCCCTAATAGAGATTTTATAGGGAGATAAATTTCAAGAGGCAATATTCTAAAACTATGGGTTTTAAATTCTTTTCATATTCTACATTCTCCTCACCTAACTCGTCTATCATGAAAAAACAAATCAACTATCATATATATATATATATGAAAATAATATTGTGATAATTTGATGCCAACCATCCATACACATTTATTCTTTCCATATTCTAAAACAAAAACCACTCTTTATATTATATCAGTTAAACTTCTTTATGGATAATGATTTTATCCATTTACACATTAATGGGAGGATAAATTTATTATTAAATTGTTGTAAATGATCAAAAAATATATATTATAAATTTTATCACATTATATAATGAATATATTGTCAAAATAATAAATAATATGACTATACTTCATGATGTTCTGTAAAACTACCTATGTGAACTAACAATACTAAGTTAATGTTTTTACTAAATGAATCATCCCAATGCCGAAACAAATTATGTAATTTATATTCATTTATAATTTTATGGGAATATTAATATCATTTATTTGTACTTATTTTGTTTTAGTCTCATTTTATAAGAATCTATGTAGTTATCCTCAATTGATTAGATGATGGAACCATGAACCAAACCCCCTTAGAATAATGAAAATAAAATTTATATCTCATTCAAATGATAAAAACTAAAAAATTAAAAAATATATTAAATAAAATATAAATTAAAATAGTTTTTAATATTGTAATTATTGATAGTAATTTTAATATTTTTGATGTTATGTAATTGTGAAGAATGATTCAAGAACATATGGTAAGGGATCCCATTGAACCTCCCTATCTTATTTGGGTTACACTTTATCTCTCATTAACACACTTAACATATCTATTTTTATGATATTCCTACATTATAATATTTATATATGTTCCCCAAGAATTTAACAACGTTAATTCACATTTCTATGTTATGTATATACATTTTTAAAAGATTAAAATCTCTATATCATTCTTTAGGAAAACCCAATTAAAAAATCTTCTCTCTGTGTTACCCAATTTGATGTACCACTACCTAATAAATATTATACAATCCACTAATTATATAAATTTTCATTGTATTATGGATGAACCATTTTAAATTATTACTAGTTTAATGGAAATTATATTCTCTATCCCTATTTAAATATTGTTTACCTGTTTCCATAAAACCCCACTTAAGATGTAAATTCGAATGTAACCAATCCATTCATATTCAGGTATTTATTTCATCTTCACATCCATATTAATGAAATGTGATTATTTTCACATATATAATGCTTAATAATATTTAAATCCACACTTTCATGGAAATGATTTTTTATTCCATTTTATTGGGTTATATGATGTTATTATGAACCATGTTTCCTTCCATGGGTAATATTTGTGTTTATACCTTATAGTTGATTCCTTATGTGGATAAAAAATTCATGTACATATTATTATTGGTGATCCATGTGAGTTTTGAAACGTTTTGGGAAACAAATCTAAGATCCCAAACCTTCTTATAAGGTATGGGCTTTTTTTCTAGTGTTTTTGTAAAAAATAATAAAATATTGAAATTTAAAGAGTATTCGGTGTGTACTTAAGAGTACATGACATGTAAATGGATTCCACGGGTGACCGTGTATAGGCCATGTAATGGTCGAGTACATGGCCATGTGGGGTGACCTAGAGACCGCCCAAAGTAGAGCCTAATAAAGGGATATACATTACATTCATTTTTAAATGAAACAATTGGTACTTTTCATTTTATTTATTAAGTCGGACCATGGTCATGTTTAATTTAATGAAAACCCTTCATTTAGGTGTGTCTCGTCTAGGAGAAACTGAAACAAATGATTATTCTCCAATCATCGACCCGATGTTCGTTCTTATAAAAAATCATCATCGATTGCCTTGAAATATTCACGGTGAATTATTCCTTCATTTAGATCTGCATTCCCTGATTTCTCATCTTTCATGAGATATCCTTGGTTTATCATTTTTTATGATTTTGTAGATCTACCTCATTATAGGTCTATTAGAGGGCCAATTCTAGAGTATATTGATCGTACAGTACCTTATTAGGTGGTTTGTGTCTACGCATAGTAGGACATTGAATATTATTTTCAAACGTACCCAACACCATAGATTGGCGTACTACATGTTTTTAGATTTTAACTGTTTTGATGACTGTAATGGTTGTTTGCTTGAGTTAGGGATATTGTTTTTAAATAGTGTTATTTTTTCATTCTATGATGTTTTTCCCCATGTTTGATTTGATATTGACCTTTTGGTCTATTTTTTCTTGTTAGGATGTTTTTCAATCCCTGTATAATGTTTCTAGGGTGGATTGATTTAATTGATAATGTGATATACATTGTATATGTTTATCCAAGTAGTTCAGGAGGATTAATTTGGCTTATTGAACATCGTTTGTGCACTATTTCTTTAAACATGGATATGGGGACCTGGTGTTATGGGACCAAAGGGGGAATTGATATTGATGGATTTCCCTGAGTGTCTATTATTTCATTATCATTCCATGAGACAATAAGGGGGATTGATGTTGAGAGCTCCGCGGTGTGTCTATAGTTATTGTTATGAGAACACAAGTGAAATTGATGTTCAATTCATCCTCAGAGTGTCTATAGTATTTCATTTATAGACTATAAGGGGAAGTAATGGTGAGTGCTTTATCAGAGATTCTTTGTTTGCATTAGACAAAAGGGGTTAGACCGTGTGAGCTACCCAGGATTTCGTTAAATCATTTTATAAGTTGAACCAGATGGGTAAGCCTATGAAAACTCACCCAGAGGGTTACTGATGAATGATTGGTTGAAATAAAGGGTGTAAGATATGAGATCATTCTAAGTGGTTTTTGTGTGAATTTTAGGTTGAATCATTAATAAATTTATATGAATGTAATTGAAACTGTATGATTGTTTACATTAGAGTATTTCCTTGTTTATTTCTTAATTTTTCATATATCCCCCACATATATATATATATTAAATGATTGTTAGGAATAGATCATTGTGTGGTTTTCTTTCGTGTATTCATATCATACCCTATTTGGGTCTTTCTTTTGGGTACAAACAGATTATACTGATGTATTTATAGATAAGGGAATGTGCCCTTCTACTTCAGGTACATGACTGTTGTGGAGCTGTAGATCATGAGACCAAGCTGAGGCTTGTGATGCTAAGATGTTTTCTACATGTTTCCCTTTGTAAATTATATTAGTACTGGATTATAGAATTTTGAATTGTTTGGATGATTTTCTAGATATTTGTGACATGCTACATTATTGATATATATATATATACATGCTACAGTTGTCTATTTACCCTCAGTCTTCTGCTGTTTACTATTATATGTTATTATTACTGCTTCTGTTATTGTTATCTATTTATTTCTGAGGCATTACTCTACCATTGAGGTAATATTTTCCACACTATCTCACCAACATCCCTCACTTCTAGTCATAAGCCTTTAGTGTTTGGGGAAATGTGATTGAGGTTGTGTGACCAATAAGGTATAGGGCACCTCTAGGCCGTACACAGAACTGGGATGTTATTACAATTTTTTCTTGTGATAAGATTTTTATATTATTGGTATTTAACCCAATCCGTGATGAGACTTGGCCCATCATGTGATTCTATCTTGGATGTTTTCCTTGACATAAGTTTATGTCATGTTTTATGTCTTTCCCACATTATTTTGTTTACATGATATTACGATTAATTTTTTGGTTATTTTATGATTCTACATAAGTATTCATGATCATATTATTTAATGATATAATGGTTTTCATTTTGGATCATATTTTATGTTTAATTATCATGTATATTCCATTATTGGTCATTATATGATCACCCCTTATGGTTATGTATTCCATGGTTTATCCAAAATAGTTTACAAAATCAAATAGATTTAGGATATTTTTATTTCAGTTAAAATAGGAAAAATAAAATTTAATGATGATTTTTACAAACCTAATCTCACAAATTTGTAACACCTATAAATAATAATATTATATTTATTAGATATTTATGTCAATAAAATGTAATAATATATGGATTTATCTTGTGTTTCTACAATTGTTATCCAAATAAGGTAAATTGTTTATGGATTATTACTAGAATAATTTATTAATAACCCCATGGATAAGTCTCTATATATAACAACATCCATCATTTTAGTAAATTATAGAGAGAGACGTTTCATATAAATTACAACCCAGTCTTGATAATACAAGTGGATGTGTCTCTATCATAGTCCAACATTGGGGTAATAAACATTGAAATTATGATTTTATGTTAAATCAATCATCACATGGTGCACAGTAATGATACCAGGTTTCACAACATGATGGACACACATTGTTGATATGATTTAGTACATTAATAAATTCATTATTAACCATTTTAAGGGACTTGATAATTATTTTTAGGTCATAAAACTTATAATGAAAATTATAATGGCCAACATAAAAGAAAACATACAAACTAATAAGTCAGGTTATATGTGTCATTTATAATTTATTCCTTATAGGTTCATTGTTTTTTATATACATGTTGTTTTTAATTTTTATACCTATTTTTATTTAGGATAAAAAAAATTTGATAGAATTAGAATAAAATAGTTAAAGGAACACTGATAATACATTCCTCAACATAAAATATCTTATATGATTATTGTTATACACAATTTTTTAACGTTGAATTCTTAGTAGAACTATTTAAATACCACCACAAAACAAGTGGGTTGATCTATCTATAAAATCTGAAAATTGAATCAATTATTGCATCCCAAGAATATAAAACCCCCTGAGAAATGATTATTAACTTAACATAATAGTTGATTTTTCCAAACGTATTTGAATGTAATTTTCTCATATGATAGGAATATATTTTATACCCTTATATAAAACGAACCTGAACTGTCAAGAGAAAGAGATCACTCTTCCTATCATGGGTCATCCTATGATTTGGTGTAAGTGTAAGCAGTTGGATGACTCTTATTAAGAATAATCATCAAAAGTGTTGATATTATTCCCTTTTGAGAAATTTAATCTAGCTAATTTTATTTAGATAAATGAGATAATCATTCTTGAACACATCCCCAATGCTAGGGACTAGAATGATGTATATCCATATATGTTTTCTTAATCATCCAAATAATAGATAGGCTATGTTATTTATCTATAACTCATTATATAGTTACCACCATTGAGATAGAATAACCGATGAAATAGTTACATGAGAATTTTTAAATGGGTATTATATTCATGAGTTCTTCACCATATGGTGCACTAGTACAATTCATCCTGAAGAAGGATAAGTCAAATCTCCAATGGATTGATTACCATGAACTCAAAAAAATCATAGTAATAGACAAATATCTAAATCATAGGATTTATGAATTTTTTGATCAACAGTGTGGGGGGATATTACTTATATAAGGTCAAACATAGGTTGAGACGTCACCAATTAATGGTTGAATATGAAGATATTCCCATGAGTTCCATTCCAATGGTATATGGATTGTATGAATTCAATGTGATTCCCTTCAGACTCACTAATTCTCAATGAATCATAACAACATGATGAATAATTTCTTTTTAGACTATATCATCTTGTTTTTTATTTACAGATTATATTCTTCTATATTTGAAATTTAATGAGGAGCAAGAAGAGTATTTGAATAATGTGTCAAAGATATTTTGTAGGGATAATGTATCACGAAAGTACAAAAATATTGATTTATGTATCGATAAATTATAATTAATGTGGAATTCTATTAACAAAAAAGGTGCAACATCCTTTATTTTATATGAACATAATGTTCAATATCTTCTATAACCCAGAACACTAAGATAAAATAATCCAAGAAATATTATTATTCAAAAATCATTGTAGTAAACCAGAAAATAAATTTGAGAGTTTTAATAAGACTAACTACATTATTATATATATTTTAATTTTAAATAAATATTAATTTATTGATAGATTCTTAGTGAATATCACCATATTTTTTTGTAAAGACTTATTATTATTCAGAACTCATTTTCACTAACAAAAAGTACATTATATTTCATAAGAAAATATTGTAATAAAAATTTGGATCTTTTATTAATTTTATTTTTAAAATTTCATTTATTTTATTAAATTTTTATAAAAAATTATCTTCTGCTGAAATATAAATAATTTTGTAAATAAATGGTTGTTCATTGAATAGTGTAAAATATCAATTTTGGTAAAACTATCAATCATTTTAATTAAATAAATTATTTTAAATATTAATAATTTTTTATATTTACTATTAATGTGAAAATGGTACATTTATTTTCAATAATAATATTATTTAAATTTAAAAATCAATTTTTTTATTTAGGTATAAATCTATTTTTATGAATAAAACACATTTCTTTGAAATCTGTTTTGTAGTGCATCTTGTTTTTTCCATTTTAATTAATCAAAATACTAACTAAATAAAATTGATATAAATTAAATGTGTAGATTATATCTATATATCCTAATTTAAAATAATATCTGTGGGTTTCATATTCATAGAGTTAACATATAATAATCATTTCCTTGAAAAAATCATTCTCCTTTAAAAAAGGCCTTTAACTGCTATTTGTAAGTTTAATTGTAAATTAAAATATCTAACATAGTTTAATTGAATATGATATAAAAGATTCAATATTCATAATCATCCCAATTAATATTAGGAAATATGGTTTATTAAATTTTTACTCATTATATATAGTAAGTACTATAAATATTTATTATCACTATAAGAGTAAATTAGTTAGTTAAGATAGAAAATAAAATGATAAACACCAAAAATTGAAAATATAACCTAACATTATCCCATTAAAAGAGTAGAGTTATGATATTTTAATCCAATTATAAAATATATTACCACTTGGTTTCATATTTCTTTCATTTTTTCATTTATAATAAATAGGTAAAAGATAAAATTCAAATTTATTGCATTCATGATTTAAAAAAATATAAATTTTGCATTAGTATGAAGAAATCATTTTTCATTATTAAATAAAAATTTTATATAAAAATGAATTTTATAATTTAAATTTATTAATATTTTTTTGTGATAAAATGAATACACAAAATAATTGTAAATCACTAACACATAATTTATTTAAATCATATAAAAATATTTTAAATATATTTCAAATTATTGAAGTAATAAAATTTAAAATTAGTATAGTGTTCATTGAATTTTGATAATAAATATAAAATGTTTATACTATTATTTTTTTTAATTTCCATTTTTTCATGTCTCTTGTAAGGTAATATTAATAAAATTGTTCTAAAAATGTAATTAATGATATATTATGATAATTAATTTATTACTAAATAATTTAATATTAGTAGAATTAATATATATGACCAATTGATTGGGATATTATTTTAAATGAAAACCATGGTCTAGTTATTATCCAATTATATATTTATTGTAATTATCATGACCATGAATGAGTAAAAAATTTGATATCAAAATAATTATAAAAAAGGTTCAGTGCATGCTGAAACAAAGTTATAATAGTAAAAACCAAATATATATAGGTCAAAATTATTTTTGATTATGCTATTTTGACCCATCCTCATCATATATTTTAAATTATTAATTATTATAAATTTTTTGAGTTAATAAATTAATATATATTTAATTTATAAAAAAATTGCAAAAGTGCACTCCCATATCATATAAACGGGAACTTACATGACAGATTTATTTACACATAAAGAACCATATTTTCCATTAACTAAAATAATATATTGTTTACATACTGTATTCCTTATTTTTATCATAAATAAAATTATTGAAGGATTTAGGTATTATCATAACGAGGTTGGCTAAAAAAGATAAATAATTCTTAATCGAGTGATTTTTTATTATTTTTTCACAATTTTAAATTTTTATTAAACAATAAAAATTTAATAACATATGAATATTTCATATAATGTGATGTTAATATGTTATTTAAATAAATTATAACAATCTACTCTACAATAAAATCAGAATCAAATCCATCATTCTTGTGTAAGGTGGATTATCGTCATCTAAACTGAAATAATTTATTTTTCTTCATCACATCTCAAAAGAATTTATTATTATGGATTTAATGTAAATATGTTTTATCCATCATATATATTTAACAGATGATAGTCATTTATACCATTCCATCCATTTAAAATTTATAATGTCATTCATACGTATGTGTGGACTACCAGCTCCGTGAAGCGATGTTATTTGTTTTCCACCACCACATCAGATGGATGATACTTATGAGATTATTTAAATAAATCATATTATACTTATGATGTTAAAATAATTATGTATGGATAAAATAACAATTACATTCCTTATATTATGATGTCTGAAAAATGGTATCGTTTCTTATGAAATTATATATCTCACAATCTCCCCGATTAAAAAATAGTTCATTTTTCATAACCATATATCATGGATTGTTTTAAAAATATAATTAATTTAAAAAAATGAGAATTATTGCATTTTTATTGTTATATATATGATTTAATGTTGACATATTTTAACATAATCAACCTAACAATTTTTTTTAAACATTATATTTGAATAAAATTTAAACTTTTTATGTAAACACAATTGATTATGTAATAAAATATAAAATGGTAATATCTAAAAAAGGTATAATATAATGAAATATTTTTCAATCATGAATCTAATTTACCAAAATTTATCATTTGGGAATATATATTATGTACATGATGAGTGGGACCTAAGGCAACAGGTTTCTAAAATTGATTTATTTTCATTGGGAAATACTTATACATCATATAATATGTAATGACATTTTTATGTGTGAAATTAAATCTGGAAATATTATGTATTGTTTACATGTTTTTAAAATGTTTTACATTTAATATAAATAGTCATTTCATTGAATAATTCTCACCACATTGTTAAAATAAATGTAATAGACATTGTCTAAATTTAAATTCAATTATGCTGATTTTAAAGATATACACCTAATATCGTTATATGGTTTATGTATTTATGTTGAACTTGTAATATCATTATTCCTTCTTTCTTAACTATATATAATTTTTAAGTAAAAATTATATCATATAATGATATTTTACTCAAATGTTACTATGTGTTAAAGGATTTAATCTAAATTCACATTCCATTGATACATTTAATATTATTCATCTATTTAATTTTTTATGTTGTATATATTCCCTCATTATTGTATTTAACATGAATACCTATTTATTCACGATTATTAATTTTCCAATTTATATTTATTATTTCATGGGGTAACAATTTAAATGTTACATAAAAGAAGGTATTGATTTTACAATCTAATTTATTGGAATTGAATTAAAATTAATTGAGGGAGTCATATAGTAAATATTTAATGAAATCTGTAAATTTTATTTTCATAAGGTTATTACTAGAAATAAATATTGATTTTATTCATTTTTATCTTGTTATGTATTAAATATATTGAACAAATTTTAATTTAAAATGACATTATTTTTCAACTTGGTCCATGATCCTTTTTATACACAATCATATTTTCCATAAAATGTTTAAATGATATTTTATTGTAATTAAATGAATTATTAATGAAAATTTTCCAATGTTTTGTTTTAGTTTTTTGTAAGAGTAATATTTTTTTCATCATCATAAATATGTAAATTTAAATATTTTACACAAAATGTGGTAGGAACCATTATTTTAACATAATTGGCATGAACAGAATTTTCCACCATCAGGTCCGCTCAATGGTTTTATGATTCCATTGTATGGTTAGAATTCTAATTTTTAGGAAATTATTTTTCAAAAAATTTGGAAATCATATAGTTTTGTCTAATTTATTTTCTATGTTGAATATATATATTCATCCACAGAATTTTAAAGTAATATTTAATGTAATTATAATTTTAATTTATAAATTCAATTTATTGTACATTCACTCCATTATGGATATTCTCTACAAATACCACAAATATTTTTTATTCTCATGGTTTGTGATCAGTTTTTCTTGTAATGCATGACATGAACTTTCATCATTAATTTTGTGTCCTTTTACATTCTGTTGATAAAAAATCCATTTATTGTTATAGTTTTCCACTTGAAAATACATTTCCATAAAAATATTCATATTAATTGTGTCATTGAATAAATTTTTTCTTAAAATTTATACTATTTTGACATATGTCTTCTTACGATGAATGTTATTTAATTGGATATGGAAATATTTATAAATTCATTTTCTTCAATCATCAAGGATATTGATTGATAAGTTATATTGTTTATAAATTAAATTGATCACTCATTATAAAATGAAAATATTGGACAAGTAGTGATATGTGTGCCCTACATACTGATATAAACTATATGCATTGATATGTCTCATAATACAAGTCATTTTCCCAAATATTATAAAAATATTTTTTCCTATACCTTCTTATCTATTAATCTACCTTGACATAAGGTGTTGTCGATATAATTATCATGATGTATAAGATCATGAAATATAATATTACAGATTTCATTTGTTGATAATTTAATTATAATTATCCTTGATATATTTACATTGATATCATGCATGGATGTAATTTGTTCACAAGTTAATGATTCAATAGAATGTGTTTTTAGTTATTTACCTTTCAATATTTTTTATTCCATTTTTACTCATGATTAATTCCAATATACATAAACCTTAAAATCATCAGTCTCTCCCTCATTTTGTTCATGTTCCCCAATATATAATGAATATATCATTGAATGGGTTAATTGATACATTTTATTTACATTCACTATGTTTCTTATATTATGCTTTAATTTTTAACATGATATTTATGTATGTATCTTTTTTTGTCATTGAACATAAAAAATAACCAGTCCATTATGATACTATTTCTTTTATTTTGTAACAATGTAATAAAGTCACCAAAAACTCTATTATATAAGGGTGGGGATCATTTCAATGGTTAAAAAATAGGATCACCTAATATAATGTATATTAACGTGTAACCTAGACTTGCATATGTAATAGGGATCTAATGTATCCTTGGACTAGATGCTTATTACAAATAATTTGTTACATGCATCTCCAAATTATCAAACCCACTTACTAATTTTATTTGTAAGAGGATAAATTATTTTAACCTAATGACAATAAATAAAACATTAATGAATTTAAATAGTGATTTCTTGCTTAACTACTACATACTATACCCATATGTAGATAATTAATGATGGTTCATATTTGTTTTCAAAGATTGTCAATGTATGGGTAATGATATAGAATAAAAAATTGATAAGATAGACCTTAAGGAAAATAAATGATCATAAGCAGAACATTTTAATTCATGATCTAGGTTTGGATATAATAATCTTCCAATTGATTATTTGGAATCATTATATATTTAGGGAGAAGTGTGAAATATATATGTATCATAAAAATAAAAAAATATTCAAATAAATGATGATTAATATGAAATAATGGGGTTGGTTAGTGGAAATTAAGGAAAATGAATTTTGAATCAACTATAATCCTTTGAATGAAATTCATTTTATAGATTTTGAAAGTAGAAAGTATCATTCAACCATATAAATTAAAAGAATAGAGATGAATCTAAACATACAAAGAATAAAAAAGATGGAAATATGAATCATGAATGAAAAAATCCTCATTCCTTTTCAAAATATTTCATAAACATGCCTTATAGAAAAAATAATGTATGATTGAAGAGATGATGTTTAAATTTAGTAGAACTGGGAAGCTATAAGAAAATGGGGAGCATAATGATCAAAATTATCGATTTTGGAGTTTTAAAGATTCATTTTTTAAATGTATGACATAAAATCATTATATAATTAAGGAGTTGTTGAGATATTCCCATTTTTCAACCTTCAACATATACCATGGGATTATTATGATATATCATGATCTATGCGAGAATTATTGGTGGGAAATTGGAATAAGGATAACACATAATATAAATCAGTGTTCCCAATATATCGTGAGATAATGTATGAAAGAATAAAAATTAAGGGGATGATGAAACCACTACCCATAAAAACCTATTAATGACAGAACATCAATATTGATTTTATCATAGGACTATCGAAGACATAAAATGAAAATAATTATATATGGATTATGTTCAATATTATCCCAATTAAATATGACGTCATTGATATTGTAGATGAAAAATCACCCATTCAACTTTCAAGAATGTAGATTAGAAAAGTGTTGAGGAACCACAGAACACAACTATCAATTTTATCTGATAGAGATCCAAGGTTATAGATTATATTATTGGATAATATAAAAAAACTCCAAAAATTGTGCTAAAAACATTATATATTTCCACGCCCATACATATGGAAAATAAAATTATACTATATAAAAACAGGAAAAAACGATGAGTTCTTTCTAGAGGGATTTTAAAGATTGATTAGATCAACATCATTATTGGGTTAAATTTTCATATAATAATAGTTTCCAATCAAGTATTGACATTTATATATATGAATAATTTTATTGTAGGAAATCAATAACACATTAATTTTGGGAATAATTTTGTTAACATCGGATGTTAATTGAAATAGTCTATGAAATGATTAAAATTGTAACGGCAATTCAAATGCATTTCAAGGATTCTCAATGTTGTCCAATGGGCTAGGTTAAAAACAATCAATGATACAATGCATTTATTGCTAGATAAAAAGTATTCCCCATAATATCTCTATGGAAGAGTGTGGTGAGATTTTGGAATATAGTAAATCTATATCAAAGGTATATTGGTCCCATTGAGATTGTCGATCACAGAAGATTCATGGATTTTTAGATAACACTCCCACCATCCATTTCTCAAATACATGATGGGTTATTAGTATCCCTCTTGATTATGTTCAATCTTTATGCCTCTCATGTCGTGAATTTAGAGGTGGTATAGTATCCAAATTATCTCTCTTATATGGTTCATCTAGTGAACATCTTGGATTATAGAAACAATGTTATGAATAAAAATTTAATTCACCTTGTTATTGAACTATGAAAGAACCATAATTATTAGGAGTTTATAAGGGAATCAGAGGAAGTAATGATTAATATTTAACATGACCTATTTTAACATTTTTATGAATTATTAAATTTAAAGGGAAAATTCTTGTAAAGGTGGATGAATGAAAAGACCTATAATGTTATCAATGAGATTTTCCATCAGATTAAATAATTGTGTTATACAGAGTATGGGAGTATTATATTAACAAATTTTACCCCATGATATAACCACCAAAAATTTATTATAATTATTTTAAAAATAAATATAGGGTGTTATCAGCACCATAAGAATGAATAATTTTGCAATATGATAAAAACTATAACATATGAAAATAACGATATGAAAAATTGGATCTGGTTAATCCACCAGAATATCACACTCTAGAAAAAAATTATAGAAAGAAGAAAAATATTCATAATAAAAAACTCTTCATGGATGTGAAAATATATAAAACCATGAAAGAAAAAATAATTAAATTATTAATGAAAAATATTATTATAATTTATATAAATTATGGAAGTTATATGAATTTTACAAATATAACCATGTATCACAGCGCAGGATGGGTGATCACATTGTCGAGCACATCAAATTAGAGGTTAAGTTTTTACTAGAATTTATGCAGTATAGCAGGAACCCTAGGTCATCTCTCGACGGAGCCTTAGATCACTAATTTCAAAAAAGGTTCTGATTAAGTTAAAAAAAATTGAAATTAAATTATTTGGTTGGGGGTTCTATGATTTTAATATAGCAATTTAAATGATACTACTAAGTGAGAGAAACTGGTTGGAAAATCGCGATCAACTCGGGTAAGTGTCACTTGATGCTCAATCCATAATCGCTATCAAGGGAATAGGAAGGATAATTTATTCCTTGATTTTATGCCCACTGAAACCAGTAGTATGTGAGTTCTTACTAGGTTACCACCTAGAATTTGATCGATCAACATTATTGATTATCAGCGACCGCTCACAAACAATAAAACTATGTCGATGTAAGAACCGAACTCAATCAATGCAGCACATCAACAACATGATGAGATGTCCATATTTAGGGCTTTGTAAAATTTGATATCAATACTAAAACATGCATATTAATGGGTTATAACTTCTGTATATCCTCAGAAATTTAAATTCAAAATCATACTCATGAAAGAGAAGATGTGAGAAAAGAGGCAAACACACTCAAATTATTACAGGATCCGGGTTATGCATGGAAGCACAAGGATTATTGTTCCTTTGATTTATATTTAATCATAACATAATAAACAAAAATTCATAAGTTAAAAATTACAAATAATAGACAACAAACCTGGAAATTAAATCACCATACGAAGATTACAAATGTAGAGCTTGAGATTACAACAATGGACACCCCCCAAGTTGATCACTAAGAAACATAGAAGTACATGAGGGATAAGGGAACTAAAATAAATGAAAGAAGCTAACCAATTCTACTAACCTTCAGCCCTGGTAGTGAAACCTGAAATAATGGGGTTGATAGGTGTTTTTATGGACATACACGTCACACTTTCCACAAAATAATTCAATTTCTTAAGAGACAAGGTCACTATTCAGGCAGACTTTTTACTCCATTATTATCCGGATGGTTTACGGACCAGAACGCGTGTAAATGTAATGAAATTTAGTGGGGAGGTGAACCTTCAAGTTATCTGTCCATGGGAGGTAGAATCAGCCCAATTGGATCTCTGAGGCCCGAGTTATGGCCCATATTTAGAAGGGGACCAATATGGCCCGCCCAGAATTGCTTCACCATGTGGACCTATTATGGGCCATTAAATGGGTGAATTGGGCTTCATGGTCTTCTAGAGAAATGTAGGACAAACAAATTTACATGCATAAAATGATTTTTAGCCCAATTTAATGTATATCGTATCCACTGTACATACTAATGTCCACATGAATGCTTGGGCCCTTGCGCAGTATGGCCAGTTTTTCTTGATTACCATCGTGGGCTCTCCGAATCACTTCCTCTTATAATGTAAACACTTACAGAAGTAAAATTACAATATTAAAAATTAATAAACATCAATTCATTGAATCAAATAGTAAGTGTATCTTATTATTATATTTTGATTATTCATTACAAAACCATTTTAAAAACAACGGTGTAACGGTGAAATAAAATTGTGAATCATGGTAAGATCACACCCCCACACCTAAACATTGGCACTCCTGGGAAATGTCACATATCTCAATAATGCATATATATTTGAGTAAATTTTATTTAAAGTAATGTTATCAAGTATGAACCGCACCAAGGAGTTCTTTTTAGTGAAAATGGAAAAAGATGTTTCATAAATCATATCGTAGCGAATTTCAAAAAGTTTTATGATACCCAATTTACAAAGGAATTCAGAAGTAAACCATGACACTAAATATCCATTTTTATGTGTGAAAACCATTCCATGCTATTCTTTCCACTTGATATCCAATAAATATATGTTATTTCAACATTTTTCAAATTAAATGATATCGTCCACCGAACCTACCATACATCCTTTACAATCATATTTCAAGACCCAATCACTTAAGCATTCCCAAAAGTCAAACCATAAGCTCCCGACCTTGATATCCCCATATGTTGCACATTTCATCACTCCCCTCGTTTAATTTTTTTTTGAAGTTGCATTTGGAACAAATCCCACACTCATCTCTCAGCCCTATTTTGATCTCCTCACGACACTAATTTCAATTGTTATAACAAGATCAAAGGTTGAGGTGGACTAGTTTTGTGACCTGCCGAAGACACAACAATTTTTTTTGAGGGTGTACAATAGTCGGACATTAGGTACACAATCATAGGCCAATCTGGTATAGTAATGAAACAGATCAGATAAGGAAATAACATATGGAAATATCATTTAAAGCTGAAAAATATTAACCCAACATATATTTACCTTATATTAAGTAAGAAATAATCACTCTTTGTAGTTTGGTGAAAACATCTGTGGTGATATTAGTGACATAGTTTTCCCAAAAACTACTCAAACAATGGGCATCAATCATCTCAACGGTTTCACGTAGATACGTCCATTTATAGCATTGATAGAAAACCAATTCACTAAAAATCACCCCTGATGTCAAATTCATACAAAAATTATTTTTATCCTTCGTTATGGTATTTTCCTTTCCCCCCTTTATGGTCCCCAAATAATGGAACTTCTAAATTGTTGATGGGGAAAAAATGAAAATAACATAAAGAAAGCCCAAAAGAAAAAAGAAAATGAGAAACAATGAAAATTCTTATCTAGCCCAGGAATGTATCCACCCCCCCACACCTAGAGTGTGTAGTGTCCTCACTAAAATAATTGAGAATGTGAGAAGGAAGGATAAAACCTGGTGTGTTTTATTGTCATGATGCATAAAGTAGGTGGATTTACACCACCAGATTCTTTGTAAAATCCTCATAGAAATGTTTACATCGCTACCCATTAATGGTAAGACTTCGTCCACTCTTCTCATACAAAACTTGTATTGCACCAAAAGGGTAAACATTAGTAAAAGTATAAGGAACGAGCCATCGGGAACGAAGCTTACCTGGGTGGATCTTAAGACTAAAATTTTATATGAGGAAATTCTCACCAATATGAAACTTCCTCTAATGAATCATCCCATCATGTATTGCATTTTTCCTTTCTTTGTAGACTCAAGAGTTCTCATATTCATCACGCCGAATTTCTTCCAACTCCTAAATCTGCAACATCCTATGCTCACCTGCATATGAGAGATTCATATTACATTTCTTAACGACCCAATATGCATGGTGTTCTACCTCAATCGGGAGATTAAAATCCTTCCCAAACACAATCCTATATGGTGAAATTCTGATCAAGGTTTTAAAAGAGTTACCATATGCCCAAAGTGCATCATCCATGTGCAAACTCCAATCATTCCTATTGGGTTGTACTGTTTTCTCCATGATATGCTTAACATCCTGATTTTAAATTTCATCTTGTCCATTAGTTTGGGGATGATATGCAATGGAGACTTTATGAAAAACTCCATAATTACAAAGCATGTTTTTTATGTTATGATTGAAAAAATGTTAACCTTGATCACTAATGATGAATCTTGGTAGACCAAACCTACTGAAAATCTGGGACCTCAAGAAATCAATAACAACTTGAGAGTCATAGGTCCTAGTAGCCTTTTCTTCCACACATTTAGAAACATAGTCAACATCTAGTAAGATGTACACAAAGCCAAATGAATTAGGAAGAGGCCCCATGAATTCAATGCACCGTGCATCAAAGATTTCACAGAATAACATGGGATGTTGGGGCATTTCATTCCTCTTGGATATATTAAATGTGAATTGACATCGAGTACATGATTTAAAAAAATTATGGTAATCTTCTTACAATGTAGTCCAATATAATTCTAAGTCAAGGACCATTCGAGCATTACGTTGAGATCCAAATTATCCCTCACATGCCAAGGTGTTCCAAAAGGTCAAAAAAGAGGTGAACTCATGGTCAGGGACACACTAACGAACTCCGTGGTCACTAAAAATCCTCCACAAGTATGGGTCATCCCAAATGTACCAACTAGAATCACGCTTAAGTCTCTGGGATTGTGATATGATAAAAATAGTGGGGGCCCTTGATGTTTCTAGAAAATTCACAATGTCTACATACCAGGGGGTATGGTCCACAACATCACAAAGGTTCTCATGAGTGAATAATTCTTCAATGGGTATGGGTGAGTCAACATGATGGTCTAATGGTGGGGAAATCCTACTAATGTGGTCAGTAACCACATTCTCCACCCCTCTCTTATCTCTAATCTCATGGTCAAACTCATGGAGGTGGAGCATCCATCGAATGAGGTGGGGTTTGGAAACAGATTTCATTAGGAGGAAATGAAGGGCATCATGATCAGAGAACACAATCACTTTTGACCCAAGAATATATGAACGAAATTTTTCTAAGGCAAACACAATAGAAAGGAGTTCTTTTTCTGGGGTTGTATAGTTTACCTGGGCAGGGTCAAGGGTACGCGAGGCATATGAAATGACATGAGGAGCCTTCTCAACCCTTTTTGATAAAAGTTCCACAACTAAAAAGTTAGAGGCATCACACAAAATCTCGAATGGGAGATCCCACCTTGGTGGTTGGATTATGGGAGGTAATGTGAGACTCATTTTTAGTGAATTGAAAGAATTCTCACAATTCCTGTCAAAAACAAATTCAGAATCCTTTTGTAACAACCGAGATAAGGAATGTGCGGTCTTACTAAAGTCTTTAATGAATCAGAGGTAAAAACCAACATGACCCAAGAAAGAGTGCACCTCACGAACACAATTTGGATATGGAAGGAATGAAATTAATTCAATGTTATATTTATCAACATAAATTCATTTATTTAAAATTATATGCCCAATAACTTTCTCCCACTCAACCAGGAAATGACATTTTTCATAATTTTAAACAAGATTTTTTTCAATGCAGGGGTGGAGGATAGAACCTAGGTTTTCCAAACAATCTTAAAAAGAAGAACCATAAACCGTGAATTCATCCATAAATACATCCATACAACACTCAAGGTACACAGAAAAAATACTCAGCATACATCGATGAAAAGTAACAGGAGCATTTCATAGGCCAAAATTCATTCTTTTGTATGAAAATGTGCCGAATGGACATGTAAATTTGGTCTTTTCTTGATCCTCAGGGGCTATATGGATTTGGAAATAACCGGAATAACCATCAAGGAAACAATAATGGGACTTACCGGCCATTATTTGTAACATTTGATCAATGAAAGGTAATAGAAAGTGGTCCTTCCGTGTGGCTTGATTCAGTCGACGATAGTCAATACAGACTCACCAACTATTTTTCACACATGTTGGAACCAATTAATTCCGTTCATTTGACACAATGGTTATTACTGTTTTATAGGCCCAATTTTCACTAGGCTAACCCATTTACTATCAGATATAGGATAAATGATCCCCGTAGGAAGTAATTTACTGACTTCCAATATTAACAATTCAAGGAGAGTGAGATTCAACCGGCATTGAGCATGCGTTACAGGCTTAAGATAATCATCCAAATGTATATGGTGCATACAAATAGATGGGCAAATCCCAGGAATATCAGCCAATGTCTATCCTATTGCCTTTTTAAACTCTATTAAATGTTTGAGCAATTTTGATTCCTATTTTGGAGAGAGGTTATTGACAAAAATGATGGGCAATTGGTTAATACCGTCAAGATAGGCATATTTTAAATTTGATGGAAGTCGTTTTAATTACAACACCGAGGGTTTTTGTATTGAGTGAGTGGATTTAGGGGGATTCAGGTCCATGAAACTATCTATCTACTCATGTTTATTCTCAAAGGAAAGAGAATCTATTGAAATGAGATTTTCAGAATCATCAATAGTCATGGGTACCTCAAAATAAACACACTCATCAATTAAAGCACAAAATTGACATTTTTATGAACCCACACAATATTTAATAGAAGAACCAAAACTCAAATCATCCATGGGTTAATAAGAGGATAATAAATCAGAGGATGGGTCACGGATAGAATTTTGTGTGTGTTTGTCGTTAGAGAGAACCTCCATCGAATAGATTGGAAGAGTGGAGTGCTCTTCAATGGGGTGTTTCATAGCCTCAAGGATGTTAAAACTTACCTTTTGTCCACCAAACTCCATGGACAACATACCATTGTGAACATTGATGATCGTCTTTGCAGTTTTAAGCAATGGCCTCCCAAATATGAGAGGGGAATTTCCTTGGGTTCGGGTATCTTCCATCTCATGAATATAAAAGTCTACAGGGAAGATGAGATTCTTAAATTTTACGAGGACATCCTCGACCACTCTTGATGGGTGTGTTGTGCTTCAGTTGGCAAGTTGCACGACAATGCCTATTGGTTGAAGCTCTCCGACCTGCAAAGAAGTATACATGGAGTGAAGCATTACATTAATAGAGGCACCAAAATCTAGCATAGCATCAGAAAATAAGGTCTCCCCTATGGTACAAGGTATCGTGAATGTGCTGAAATCCTTGAATTTGGTTGGCATTACTGTTTGAATAAATGTCGATGCATTCCTTCTCAGGTTGACTCTCGCATTCCCCTTCAGCCTCCTTCTATGGGTACAAAGATCTTTATGAAATTTGTCATATCGAGGGATTTCTTTAACTACATCCAATAATGGAATGTTAACTTGAACCTTTTTAAATGTATCCATTATTTCGTTATCAATCTCATTTTAGATATTCTTCCTAGATTTCGATAGTCTTTGAGGGAAAGGAAGGGGAATGGATTGTTCATTTGAATCATCAATGACAATTTGATTACCATTTTTGTCTTGTTTATCTTTACATGAAATTTTTGAGGGTTGGGAAAGAGAGTTTTCATGAGGGGGACATACCTACTGTGTAGAATCAGTAGAAGAAGAAACATCTTTACCACTACGAAGTGTAACTACACATACATTACTTTTGTCCTTTGGATTGGCAATGAGTTGGGATGGTAGTTGTCTAGAACCTTGCATCTTAATCTCACCGGTGGTGTTTGTCAATTTCCCCACTTGGGTTCGTAGGTCTTGAATAGCTGATTGTTTGGTTTGATGGAACTGCAGGTTCTCAGTTGCCATTTGCTTCACCATATCCACAAGGCTTGGTTCAGAAATGGAAGGGGGAGGATTGTTATGAGATATTGAAGGATAAGAAGGTTTCATACCTTGGCATTGTTGATACCTATTCTGCTTATGGTATCTTGTGTTTCATCCTTGTCAGTATTTGGGTGTGCTTGCCAGCCGGGGTTTGGATTTAACATCAATGTTTCTTGCTTGAACGGTAGTGCTTGTTGGAATGGACACCCAGGGAACACTGCCGCATAAGACTCAGATGAATCCTGAAGTTGTGGGCAGTAGTCATAAAAAAGACTATTATCAGAACAAATTCCACAATGTAATGGAATGGGAAGAGAGTGTGAGTTACCTTCTGCTTGAGCTAATTGCCATAGAATGGTATGCATCTCATCAAGTTTATTACCTACATTTTTGTTATAGCGATGAATGAGTTACCTCATTAACTCCTCGGGTTGGCGAAATAGCTCGTGTAACAAATTGGTGTGCATTTTGTGCCATATTGGCTATTAAGCCATGAGTGGCAGAAAGAGTTTTGTCAACAAGGGCACCACTAACTGCAGCATCAATCATTCAATGATTCATGGGGAGAAATCCCTCATAGAAGTATTAAACTAATTTTTTTTCACTAATCTGGTGGTGGGGGAAACCTGAAAAAAGTATTTTGAATCTCTCCCAATATTTATGAAGGGTCTCTCCTTGTAACTACCAAATGCCACAAAATTTCATTCCTAATTGATGTAGTTCGGGAGGTAGGGAAAAACATCTCTAGAAAGAGTCATTTAAGGCCATTCCGTCCCCCAATTGCGGTAGGCAGATAATATATCCAATCTTGGGCTACACCATCAAGGGAGAAATGGAAGGCCCTAAACATAATGAGGTCCTCAAACACATTTTGGGTTTTCATGGTGGAGCACTCTTTGTGAAACTCCCTTAGATGTTTATGAGGGTCCTCTCTAGGAAGACCATGGAATTTGGAAGGAGGTGGATGAGGCCTGATCTTAGCTCAAAATTGGCCACTTCCTCTGGATATTGGATGTACACAGGTTGGTACTCCACATCCATGGTGGCCAGTTCTTTTAATGTCCAGTTATTTGACGTCATGATCTTTGGGGTTTGATTTGGATCAATTTTTGATTTTTTAAGACCCATTGAGGTTCCAAATGTGGTTCCTTAGTGTTACATGACTTTACTACTATATTTGACCTGATTTTTGATTGGAGTGACTTTACAATTTCAGGGTCAAATTTGAGTAGTGTTTCTTTTCCAGATCTTGTCAGCAACAACAATGCCCAATTTGATTGATTGATTGTTTTTTTTAAATGTTTTTTTGTTTTATGGAAGGTGAATAAAATTTAAAAAAAACTTATTAAATGAATGTAGTATATAAAATAGAATTTTATAATACCGAATTAGAGAGATAAAGAAAAAGAAGAAGAAGAAGAAGAAGAAGAAGAAGAGAGAGAGAGCACACAAAAATAAAACAAACTAAAACAAAAACTAGAAAATGGTGGGGTGTTGAATAGATTAATGATTAAGAATTAAAATGTATAAATAAAATGAAAAAAATGATCTTGGATCCCTTGAAACGGTGCCAAAATTTGATCGCGTTGTCGAGCGCGTCAAATTTGAGGTTAAGGTTTTACTAGAATTTCTGCAGTATAGCAGGAACCCTAGGACTAATATCGATGGAGCCTTAGATAACTAATTTCAAAATAAAGTTCTCATTACGTTAACAAAATTGAAATTAAATTATGTGGTTGGGGGTTCTATGATTTTAAAATAGCAATTGAAACTATACAACTATGTCAGAGAAACTGGTTGGAGAAATCGTGATCTACCCGGGTAGGTGTCCCTTGATGCTCAATCCATCATCGCTCTCAAGGGAATGGGAAGGACCATTGATTCCATGATTTTATACCCACTGAAACTAGTATAATGTGTGTTATTACTAGGCTTCCACCTAGAATTTGATCGATCAACATTATTGATTATCGGTGACTGCTCATAATCAATAAAACAATGTCGATGTAAGAACAAAACTCAATCAAGGCATCAAATCAACAACATGAAGAGATGTCCAGATTTGGGAATTTATCAACATTTTTCTCAATACAAAAACATGCATATTCATGGGTTATAGCTTCTGGATATCATCAAACAAGTCAATTCAAAATCAAACTCATGAATGAGAATAGGTGAGAAAAGAGGCAAACACACTCAAATCATCCCAAGATCCGGGTTATGCATTGAAGCACGAGAATTGTTGTTCCGTTGATTAATATTTACTCATACTAGAATAAAAAAAATTCATAAGGTAAAAATTAATAACAATAGACAAAAATACTGGAAATTAAATCTCCTTATGAAGATTACAAATGTAGAGCTCAGGATTACAATAATGGACACCCCCCATGTTGATCACTAAGAAACATAGAAGTACATGAGGGAGAAGGGAACTAAAATAAATGAAAGAAGCTCTCAAATTCGACTAACCTTCACCCCTGGTCATGACACCTGATATAATGGGGGTGAGAGGTGTTTTTATGGACATACACATCACACTTTCTACAAAATAAGTCAAGTGCCTAAGAGACTAGGTCACTATTCAGGGCAGACATTTTACTACATATTTATCGGGATGGTTGACAGACCAAAATTCATTAAAATTTCATGAAATTATGTGGAGAGGTGAGGCATCATGTTATCTGTCCATGGGATGTAGAATCAGCCCATGTGGGTATATGACTCCCATGATATGGCCCAAATACAGAATGGGGTCCAATCTGGGCTGCCCGGAATTTCTTCACCATGTCGATCTATTATGGGCCTTTAAATGGGAGAATTGGGCTTCATGGTATTCTATAGATATGTATCCCAAAAAAAATACATGAATAAACTGATTTTTACCCCAATTGATTGTACATAGTATCCACAGTACGTATTAATGTCCACATGTATTCTTGGACCCTTGCCCAGTTTGGCTCGTTTTGCTTGATTACCATGGTGGGCCCTCCGAATCACCTCCTCCTATAATGTAAAAACATAAACAAGTAAAATTAACCTATTAAATATTAAAAAAAATTAATTCGTTGAATCAAACAGTAAGTTTAATTTATTATTATATTTGGAATATTCATTACAAAACCATTTTAAAAACAGCGGTGTAAGGGTGAAATAAAACAGTGAATCGTGGCACGATCAACGGGATCGTTTGGGAGAAATGTGTGCTAGGCGATAATTGATTAGAGAAGATTGAGTTCTTCTTAATCACTCATATTGGGTGCACCATTTTCGCATTGAAATTCCCAACGGTTCCATATCATGCAATATGTGGACCTGCTTTTCAAAGGCATGCGTTAATTGGGTGGTTTGACCAGCGATGCATAAGAACTCACATTGGTCGAGAATACGGGAAGTTGGGCTCCTCACAACTTTTTTGGGGGGATTTTTAAGTTTTCTGGCACACTCTTATAGATTTAAGACAAGTTCATATGTTAACAAATCAATGTTTTACACCCAAACAAAATATGCACAAATTACTTCTGGTTGGAAATGGTCAGCTGAACACAGGGGTTCAAAATAATTTATGACCAAGGTTTACCATCCCTCGTTGGATTACTGACCCAAAGGAGTTTGGAATCACTAAGACGACACTGATTTAAATCCTTGTAACCATGCACTCTGGAGTTTATTGTCTTCTAAGGGCAACAGATAAAAACTTGAGCATTTGGATCAAACCCATGGTATGGGCCACCTACGTGTCCCAGTGAGAGGAATCAGAATTCACGTAGTTTATTTTTGTATGGTTATTACATTCTAGACTGCCCGGGGATGGTGCGGTGAACCGACTTGATGATGGTCGGATTGACCGGGTGTTGTGATGGATCCTTGGGGAGGCTTCTTACGTACCCTGCCTAAGAGACAGGGATAAAAGTCCACGTATTTTGAATGGGAGTGTCGGATAACCGATGTGAATGTGGAACCGGGGGTCCGATGGTGATCGGGCTTGAACCTATTGGAGGCTTCCTACATATCCCTCTAGTGGGTAATCAATGTCCACGTAGTTCGGATGAGGATGGGGCTTATGCTCGGAAGAATCCCGGGGTAAGATGTCATAGTCGATGCATACTCTAAGCCCATGTGAGTCATTCTCGGTGTGAGAAACAAGAGGCATCATGGACCGGATGATCACATCCCAAAAGGTGTGTCCGTGGGAAGTGGAGTGGGGCTTACGCATGGAGCAGCCCATAAAGTCAAGACTTACTCCGAGATGGACTCTCAAGGTGTCTTCCTCATGTTTGGCCATGAGGGCATCCCAACCCAATGGTGGGTTGAGGAATATAATTGGGGTCAATGCCAATGCACATGTGCACAAGAGGGATAACTCCAAGGGAGTTGGAATAAGTCTTAACAAAGGGAGTTTAAAAGTGTGAAATACATGCCCGGAATTAGGAACACAATGAGGGTGGCATGGTGATGGAGGATAACTGTTGACCTTGTTCGAAACATGGAATCTATACCACGTATGCCTTAAATGAGGACAAACAAATGAGGGTCAACTACTGACCGTGTTCAAAACACAGGACCTGACTCAAATTGTTGTCAAAAGTCATTCGGGGGGTTGTCCCAAGATGGTAGGTGAAATGATGCGTCATGGGACTAGGACGTTAGGGGATCCCATATGACATAGAAGGGTTTGAAAATCTGAATGAAGGACACCCAAAGCGTGAGGCGGAGTGATTGAATGTTTGAAAAGATTCCAACACTCTTGAAATTATGCCATTATAATCATGGGATTAGGCATCTTATGCCGGTGACATAAGGCATCTCTTACTTGGAACAAGAGGAATCCTATTTATGAATGATATTGAAAGCTACTGTTTATAGTCATGTAGAGTGGACTGTTTACATATATTTTAATGTCACATGGATAGGACGAGGGTCATACAGTTTAATTTCATGTGGTCTGAACGACTAGGAAGGAGATACTTATCAATGGTTGGTGTGGGACTTACGCAAGGGCGGCCCTTTCTGGATGAACCTAGCCAAAGGAGCTAGGAAATGGGGTTAGAAAACAGTCATGGGGAGTATATCGACTCAAGGAATATATAATAAGGATGTTGGGGTGTATTAATGGTGCAATGTAAAATTGTATTGTGGCATAGGGTGTCTGCGAATGAAATGGCCACAAAGGGATGGACGCGGAGGAGCTGGTCGTGGAGGAAATTGCCGTGAAGGGCATCTGAAAAGGGGCAGGAGCCCGTCCAAATTCACGCCCGCGGAGGGGTTCTCGCCTCCATTTTGCAAATGATGCTGGTCTGCGGAGGGGCTGGGCGCATAGGAGATTGCCACATGTGGTTCACAGTTTGGTTGTCTGTGAAGGGTGACCATGGAAGAGCTAGCCACGAAGGAAATGGCCCCGAAGGGCGTCTACTCAGGGGATGGAGCCCATCCTACATCGTGCCCATGGAGGGGTTCCCACCTCCATTTTTTGAACAACACTGGTCCGTGGAGGGGTTGGCCACATAGGAGATGGTCGCATGTAGTTCGCAGTTTGGTTTCTCCTCTATACATAAGAGTGCATCCGTGGACGATATGAGGTCCGTGGATGGTCGTAGAACATTACCGCTTAGGGTGATTTCCCCAGCGTCTCCCCACCGGTTTTTACCCGTCCTTCCTCTCTGCATTTTTTGTGCCCCTTGGTGACTATTTATAGAGTTGTGAAGATGCCGTATTGATGGGAACACGACACTTTTTGTGGAATCCCATTGAGGAATACCCACCCCAGGAAGACTCAGTCAACCGGGGATTTTTGGAACCGAGATTTGCAGAATTGCTACGTGGCCATGCACCACTCCACTTCTGTTCAGCGAGCTACAGTGGTCTGTGGAGGGGGGCGGCTCGCGGCGGTGGGCCAGCCTAACATCTAGCAGTCTTCCTGGTTCGTGCCCGCACAGGCGCTCCACCCTCATTTCTTGAACTAAAGCATCTTCGGGGGGGGGGCAGTTCACCGAACCGGCCATGTACTATTGTTGGGAGCCAGTATGCAGACAGATTCCGTCCTTTTCAAAATTTTGGGGTAATTGGATTTCCCCTTTGCGGAATTTTCAGGACCCTATAAACCATTAGAATAGAAATTTGACTGTTGGGAATGTAATCTGACATTAATTAATCTTAACCTTCATATTAACACAGTTTCATCACCTGGGAATGTGTAAAATTATATTATTTATAATATAAAATAATAACAGGTCATTTTTTATAACATGTATAATTTTTTAATTGATATATTATTTCAAATAATGTATTTATAAATTAATATTAATATTTATTATAGTGATAATAAAATTTTATGAGACCATATGTAATATTTGAAAGGGTTTTATAATTGATCATTATATTTAAATTTTCACTTTTCCAAATTATGACGGATTTAATTTATAATGTATATTTATCATATTTAGAGAAATATCTAAAAAATGAATGAATTTTTGGAATATACATTTTAAATGAAATTTAGGGTAAATATTTTTGTATTTCACTAATATATTTAACTTAATGGTGATAATTTAAATATAAAAAATAAAATATTTATAATTATAAGTAATCATTATGATTAATGGAATCTGGGATGATATAAGAATATACTATTTCAAACACAAATTAACCATTTAATTAATATATTAAATAGAATAAACATTATTGGTATAGTTGAGGAAAAATAATATTCTATGGATATATTTTTATATAATCCTCTCCACCAATTATAAACACCACCCTCACCTCCCCTTATATTTCAAATTTTATAGTCATTTATGATAGAAAAAATTATAAATATTTACATTATGAAGCCTCTATACCACATTTTATTTCTTTAAGTCTCAGCAATAGTAAAATTCCAGGTTCCTTAAAATGTTTCTCAAGGAGATGACATTCAAATTTTAATATTCTCAAACTACCTCTTTTATATTCATTTCTTACTCATCTTTCATCATACATCCATCATAAAACATGTCCTAATAACACTATTGACATAAAAATACTACAATTATATAGTTTTATTGGAATATCTTCCATCCATCATATTCAGTTCTCCTCTAATTATAAAAATGAAATCATTTTCCATATTATATGAGTTCTCTGCTACTATGGATAATGTGTTACCATTTTAGATTTCCATTATCATAAAAGAAATAAAATCATGTATAATGGTTTAAAATAATTTAGAGATGTTTATTATATATATTTTTTAAAAAATTAATTAATTATTAAATAGTCATAATATTATATACAACCCTAATAGTCTAAGACGGTCGGTATAACTGTGTATGTGAACTAAACATATAACATTAAATTTTTGAATAATATTAATTTTCCAATGTTACCACACATATAGTATTTGTGAATTATTTTATTTTACTAATATCATTAAATTTCACTATTAAATTTTTAGTACCATTTGAATATAATCTATGTAACATTCCTCACGTGATTTGACCAAGGAACCATGAATCAGACACCATCATAACAAAAAACTGAGACTATATATCCATTTGAGATTGATTAAAATAAAGAAAATTTAATTATATTTTTTAAATTATAGATCCAAAATATTTTTTGTTAATTAGTTATTAAATCTAATTTTATTATTTAGTAAGTTATCTTCATGTGTAAAACTATTCATGATCCAATGTTATGGGATCTCTCTGAACAACTCTATTTTCTTTAGGATAAGCTTTATCTACCATCTCCTAAATTTATTGATAAAAATATATTATTTATTTATTATATATTTTAATTATATTTTAAATACATATATATAAGTAAATTAATTTTTTTGATGGGGATATATATGATTTAAAGGTTATTTTCTAAATTATATTCATTCAAAAAATCAAATTTTATTGAACTTCTATATCTCTGAATCCTTTCATGTACCCCACTAAAAATTGTTTTAACCATGATTGGTTTATTTAAATTTCATTTTAATATTGGTAATCCCTTTTTATTTTATTTAATGTTTTATAATATTTAATATGATCTTTCCCTATTTAAACACACATTACCTTTTCCCCTAAAACCCAACATAATAGGTACATTTACAGAGTTACCTTTCCACTCTTCATCACATATTAACTTAAACAGGAAACCATTTTTCATAAAACATGTTTACATTTTAAAATATTATTATTTATGACTGTTTTATTCCCCAATTACATTGAAACCATTATGATATTTAATCATTTTATGTTATATGATATGATTTTAAAAACCTATTTCTTTCCATGGAAAAATTTAAATGTATTTTCATTATGTTTAATTTCTAATGTAGAACACTTATTCATGTAAATGTGATGATGGGTGAGCCTTTATTGATGAATAATACATTAGTTTATTTTTCTGTCTCAGAAGACAATATGATTGGGATTTTGGAGTAATCATAATCTATAATAGGACTATATCCAACAATTGGCGGTGTCTTAGTAATTATCATTGAATTATGTGTATTTCATGTTTCATTTAATTTAAAAATTATTATGTTTATATTATATTATCTTTACTAGTTAATTATGTTTTTTGATAATATGATTATTCACATATATTTTCATTAATGATACCGTGTTATGCATTTTGACTCATATGTTATGCTTCATTGTTATGTTTATTCCCTAGTTTGTTTTTTAGATCACCAAGTTTGTGTATATATTTATAATTTTATCCAATAAATGATTAGGAACTCAATTGGATAATGTGTCTCATTATAAAGATTATAATTATCAATTTTTTTTGTTATATTTTTTTGTTTTATTTACCTAGTCTCAGAAGACATTGGGTTTATGATTCCCCAGTTTGTATTTATTAAATATTTATTTTAAAAATTACTTAATAATATGTGTAAAACGGGTGGGTTGATATATAATCCCATTAACATAATATACATTATTTATAATAATAATAATTTAATTAATTTATAATACATAAATATGTTTTTCCTAGAATTATAGAGATGATTTATTTTAATATTTATTCAGTACTCACATTGAAAATTTGATATTTTACTAGGGGGAACTCAGGGAGGTTTTCCGTATAGGAATTTTACATGGATCAAGGGGTTTAATAATGTTTAATAGGACTCTCATGGAAGTAAAATTTGTATAGGTATAAGTGGGATTATAACATCTATAGCATAGATAAGGGGCTGGTGGAAGTATAGTTCAATATGTGAGAGAAATGGCATTTTTTTATAATAAAAAGGAAAAGTTCAAATTCAAGTCACATGAGACCAAAAGTTGAAACTAATCTAGGTGTCATGAGGGATTGTTTCAGACAACCATCACCACAAATTTTGAGATAAGGTAGGATGAATTTCAAAAATTTCTCTTTAGTTATAACATAAACATAAATTAACTTTTAACATGATAACTCATTTTTAAAACTAAATTATTATTTTTTATTATAAAAATCACAAATGGAATTATTATACAAATTGAAAATGTATATTTATAGTATAAAAATAATTTTTTCAAAAAAATTAAATAGTTAGTCAAATTATTTTTTATTTTTCATCGCATACCATGTAAACACTATATTTTAGTAAAAGATTAATTTAAAGAAAACAAATAATTTTCTAGATATAATTATAAAATTTTTATTATTTTCTTAACATGAATTGCTTTATAAATAAAAAATAAGAGTTATCAGAATTTTAAATCAAGTGAAATGGTAATGAACTATGTGAATATTAAATTTAATGAATAGACAAAGAACTATTTTTTATGAGTGTAAAATATTTGATGAGTTAAATAATGATATATACATGTATTATAATTTCGACCTCATATAGGTCCGTGAATAATTTTATTTTATAAATTAATATCATGAATATATATGTTTTATATGTATTTATGTCAATATTATATAATGATGAATCAATATACTCTACATTATTGGTTAGAACCATGTTTATCATTTTTAACTAAAAATATACCATTTTACAGAAATATCAAAAAATCTTCCAAATGTAATATTTTTTCATGATCCCAAAAATTAATTTCATTTTTTCAAAATTAAGTTTTTTAAATTAATGATTTCTACTTTTAAATAGAAACATAATACAGAAAGAAAAAAATCTCTATAGGATAAATTAATTTTAATTAAAATAACTATTTTAATTCTCATTTCCATTCAATTTAAATATAATTTTTAATATATTAGTCATAAGAAAATATTATATTATCATCTTATAATATTAGTCATATTTTCTTAAAGAATTAGAGCATAATAAAATTGAATATTATAAAAAAAAAATTTTTTTGTATGTACTGAGCACAATATATTTATATAAATATTTATTGAATTTAGTTAGTGATTAATAATTAAAATTAAATTAAATTATCATTTTTAAATATATTTAATATATTTTTTACAAATTTTTATACCACCAAACATAATATCTTCAATACATGTATTATATTTATCTAATTAAAATATCTTGTGTTTCTTTTGGTTCGATGTTTCATTTGAAAAAAACCTATTCAATATATTCTATATTTAAAATTAATTTATTACTTATTCCATTGGGTGTTATTGGAATAATAATTTTGTTAGGTGAAACTGTGTTCCACATCATCTTATGGAATATTTCACCTCACTATACTGAGTATTGGACACACTATGATGAGTCCCTTTCTAGAATTATTTTGAAATTGATAAAACATCAAACTCCAAATTTATTTTCATTCTTATTTTATTTTTTCTATTATTATTAAATTTTATTGTTTATAATTCAGTTTAGAATCCAAATAGAGTTTTATTTTTTTCTGTTTTCCAACCGATTTTCTCTCCATTTAATTTTTGTGCACAAGGATTGAGGAGAAGTATGGAAGTAACTAATCAATGTGGGTGTTTGGATTCCATTTCCTTTATGTTTTTTCTTGAATGGGGAGGTAATGATTGTTTCTGACCCATTAATGTATTAAGACAAATCGTGTGAGATCTTGATGTTTTCTGGGAACATAGGAAAGGATTTAACACATTTTGTGGAAACTATATTTCCATACAAAGACATGATGGTTCTTCCTTCCACTAGAGGGTGCATGTTTAGTGTACAATTTGGTAAAAATTTGGCCACACCATGTATCATTAATATAATACCTAAATAAAATGTGTTTGATTCCACACTCATAAAAATAAAACTCCATTTCGTCCTTCCTCTCAGTCATTCAATTTCAGTGCATGAAGAGGCTTTCAAAATCCACACACATTACTTATCCTTAATGATATGAAGCTCCTCTATTGATCATTGGTATGTATCTGTCACGACCAGCCTTCACCAAAAGGAGTGAAGGGTCAGCAGGTTTCCAAGACCTTCCTTCATTAAGTTGAAGGAGAGATTATGACCCCCGAAACGCGCCTTCTATAGATCCCGAATTGGAGACTAGCACCAAGGGTATGGAAATTTCACACAAGTGGAAGGCATTACCATTTTTGTTTTATAGGATCGAGAGATAAGATGATGAAACCCAACAACATCAAAAGTAAAAGAAAATTAAACCATTCTCACATGCATGTTCCAAAAGTAAAAACCACAAAGTACAAAAGTGACTACAAGGGTATGTATAAAAGAAAGGGAAACATCCACTGCAACATCCCAAAGGTCTGAGCTATTATGGTCCTGCATGATCCCCGAAGTACTCCTAGAAATCTGAAAGTAGTTTTATTTACGTAGTGTGAGCATACAAGTACACTCAGTAGGGAAAACTAAAGACTCTCGTGCACAAGTGGGGGAATGTACTAAAGTCCTGTGAGAAGCAGACAACAATTACTATAAAGGTGTTCACCTATACCACTCACAGGCTCCACTCACCAAGTAACACAAACCAAGTAATGTATATATAATAAGAGCAAATCGATGTTTGGGTACCCCCACCACTTTCCCACTGGTTATTGACACATCCTATGCATCGAACGAATCCCTCCATTCTCACTGCAGTCCCACTGCCACACCCGCCCACACACACCTGGGCCAAAACCGCACGTAGTCCCACTGCCAAATCCCGCCCGCAATCACCTGGGCCAAAACTGTCACACGTACCATGCCTGCAAACACCTAGGCTAGAACAATCACCACCATGGCCAAAGACACATGGGCTAGATGTTCCACAGCCACGCCCGAAGACACCTGGGCCTCATCCCGAAGAAACTTGGGAGACTACTTGCCCGCATACACCTGGGCCATAACCACCACACTACCCCACCCAAAGATTTTTGGGCTAATAATGGACCTCAGGCCATCACATCCTACCTGAAGGTACTTGGGCTATCGAGGAAAGGTAGCATAAGAGGATCTAATAACCAGCCACTGAGAATAGTGTTGGGAAAAAAACCCTCCCCCATGAAATGGGGGTGTTCGGCACTAAGTGCTCAACATGGGTCGGGAGCGAATAAGAAACAAAAAACTGCAAGTATATACATAGGTAACAAGCACTCAAACAAGGTTAGTTTTTTCTTCATACAACCTATAGATCACAACAGCACGTCCTACATATCACAACAGCACTGAAGTCAGAGTCACGACACTCACCAACAAATCATGTTTTTCCCATTCTTCTTTTCATGTTCAGTAATAATGTTTTAATAAGTTCATGAACATACTTGGAAAACTAACACCATAAGGATATCCAAGGAAAGAATCCATCCTAGCGTCAATTTAAACATTCACACCTGGTTCTCTTGTAATGTTACAACGACAAGGAGATAAGTGAGATCGCTCGATGTTCTAGAACCAAATAACCCTCAAGACACTACCCTGTTTCCCCCAAAATGGTTTCTCATCAACAGAGGATCCCACCCCAATTCATGATATAAACAAGGTAACCATCTGGTCTTAAAACTCACAACCACAGAATCCATATTAACAGGGGATCTCATCCCCTCCCACATCTCCTGCAATCGTCCTATAAAATAACACGACCAAACCACTACCACCAACAAAAAGCAAGTCCACGCCAGTATTTTCAGATTTAAAAGATTTTACACGCTCCATGATATCAATTTTGTGTGCTTTAACTGGGGTTTATCACAGAAGGGTGGATCCTAGTGCTTTCAATTCATTTATCCAGGTTTACGTGATTAACCAATTGCCCTTTTTACATTAGGAGTTCAAAACCACAAACAAGTCATTTCAATCATCCCCAGGGGTTCATTAGCGCTCAGAGAAAGACCACCAACGACCATGGTTTTCAAGATGCATAAGCCCGCACAATTCAGAAAGATGATCAAAACATAAAATAGCATCAACGATCACAACCCCCCACTTTCTTCATATAATAAGTTCATTATCTTTATTTAGTTCTGGTTTAACCAATTCTATAGAACCAAAAGCACGCCCACCCAACATGATACACAAATGAGAGAGACAAAGAAATTCCCAACTTGTTGGATCAACGATATATGCTGAAGCTGGGGGTGGAACATCACGGATAGAGATGCGGTTCTCCTGAACAAAAAACTAGTCGTCTGGATGAAGCGTACTCTTAGAATAGGGGGCTCAGGAAAAAAATTAAACCACGGCTAACCCTTAGTTTATAAGAGCCGCGGATGGTTGAGATAAGAATGACAAACCGCGTAAAGAGTGGTGGTCGTGGGTTGACCACACAGCCCCACACGTTATTAAAGGGTTCGGTGGATTAAACTGATTCACACACCAAGTTAATTTATTAAATATTTAATTATAACATTTATGGGACTTACTGGGCTTTATAAAAAGCTTAAAGAGTGTCGAAGAAGGTTTTAAAACTCAACTTGCACACGTCACTCGAAAAAACACCAACAAAGCCGGGTGACGTCCATCGGTCGCGCCGCGACGCTACCCCTTTAGGATATGGATTTTTGGCAAAGGAAAGGTGCAAGAGTTTCTGGGTAATCACATCAGATACCTCTCAAACTATTCTTTCCCTCTAAAATTTAAACAGCCCAGAAGGAAAGAGGAGGTCCGAACAACCACCTCGAAAGATACCTCTCAATAGTGAACCACATTGTTAACTAAGAACACTTTCATGTCACGAACTAAGCAACATATCATGTCAAACTGCCCAGTCATGTGGGGGTTGGGGAGTCACTTTCCCCATGTCAAGATATTATCCACTTTGGGCGGCACTGACTCACCCGCAAGGGTTTAATAACATCCACCTTAATGCGTCTTGATTAGGGGTCGGGTTCTCTCCTCCCTCATAGCTAGGAATTTTCACACACATTTAGAGGAAAAATAAAACTAGCATTTCATATCCTACAAGGTAAAACGTCCTACCATAACAGCTATAACAACAGAATACAACTCAAAACAACTCTGGTTATTGGTCACGCATCTGTGCTTCCCTCTCCCACGTACTCTCTTCAAGAAAACCATGTATCCACAACACATGAACCAAGGGAATGGTTCGCCCACAAAGAACCTTTTCTTTGCGATACTCGATCATCACTGGTCTCTCCACAAAAGTCACATCGTCCTCGATGTCCAGCTCTCCCCAGTCGAGGATGTGTGAATCGTCGTTCAAATACTGACGGAGCTGGGAAACGTAAAAGACATCATGTATGATCAGTAGCAGTTGTGGTAACGCTAGCTGATAGACCACTTCGCCGACCCACCGTAACACTTCAAAGGGCCCGATGAACCTAGGAGAAAGCTTAATCCCCTTTCTGAACCACGGTTGTCCGCACCGAGGGGAGACCCTTAAGTACCCGTGGTCTCCAACCTCAAATTCCAAGGGCCTCCTCCTTTTATTAGCAAACGTCTTCTGCTAGTCCTGGGCCGCCTTCATCCTTTCCTATATGAGCTGAACCTTCTCTGTCGTGCTCAGCACCACCTCCAGTTGAATGATGCCTATCTCTCCTACTTCGGCCCAACACACAGGTGAATGGCATGGCCTCCCATACAAGGCTTCAAACGGGGCCATACTGATGGTAGAGTGATAGCTATTATTGTATGAGAACTCTACCACGGGAAGTGTCACACACATGATCCTCCTGAGTCCAGAACACATTCCTGCAGCATATCCTCCAAGGTTTGGATGGTTCCCTCTATTTTTCCCTCTGTCTGGGAATGGAAAGCAGTGCTACGGCGTAACTGTGTGCCAAGAGCATTCTGCAATCCTTTCTAGACCAGCGAGGTAAACCGTACATCCCTATCTGAGACTATAGACCTTGGAACTCCGTGCAACTGCACCACCTCATCCACGTACATTCATGCAAATGCGTCCATAATACTCGACTCCCTGATCGCCAGAAAGTGGGCCGATTTCGTCAACCGGTCCACTACAACCCAGATGGCGTCGTATGCCACTTTGAACTTGGAAAGTCCCAGGACAAAAACCATCGATATATCATCCCACTTCCACTCAGGGACATCTAGATACTGTAGTAGGCTTCCTGGAACATGGTGTTCAACCTTCACTTGATGACACACCAAGCACTTGGCCACAAACTCTGCCACTTCTCGTTCCACTCAGGGACACCAAAACTATCTCTTCAGTCATTGGTACATCATTGAACCTCTTGGGTGTACCGCCAGGGGTGAGTTTTGGAACTCACTGAGAACCTTTCCATGCATCACTCCTGGAACAAACAACCTTCCCTGGAAAAGCATCCAGTTCTGACCATCCTCTGTCCATCCTTCCAGAGCATTGCCCTGGTCAACTCGGTCATGCATCACTTCGCACTCTGGGTCTCCCCACTGATATTCCTCCACTTGCAGCAACCGAGATGATTGCACTTCCATCTGATATAGGAAACCTATACCACCATCCATTCTTGCATCCAGGTGTAAGGCAGCCAACTCATCTATCGCCTTCCAGGCGTCCGCTGACTCTTGGACCGCATCCTTCTGCGTCCTCCGGCTCAAGGAATCGACCACTACATTTCCTTTCCCTCAGTATACGAGATCTCAAAGTCATAATCATGGAGGAACTCCACCCATCTCCGATGTTACAAGTTTAGGTCCCGCTGGGAGAAGATATACCTCAAAGTTTTGTGATTTGTGATGACCATAAAGCGTTCTCCGATGAGGTGGTGCCTCCATAACTTTAGTGCAATAACCACCGTTTCAAACTCCAGGTCGTGGGTGGTGTAATTACGCTCATGAGGGCACAACTTCTTGGACCCATAAGAGATCACCCCATGTTGCTGCATCAACACACATCCCAGGCCATGTCCTGAAGCATAACAAAACACCTCATCCCCCACCCCTTCTTCTGGAAATCTCAGCACTGGGGTACTAACCAACTTCTCCTTCAGATAGCTGAAGGCTGACTCGCACTGCTCACTCCACATGAAAACCTGGTCTTTCTTGGTCAGGGCTATCAAAGGGGATTCAACTCGGGAGAAGTTGGGTGCGAACATCCGATAGTAACCCGCTAGCCCAAGGGAACTAAGAACCTCTGCCACATTCTTGGGTGCTACCCAAGAAACAACTGCCTCAACCGTTGATGGGTCAAACTCTACCCCCTGCTCGGACACCACGTGCCCAAGGAAGTGCACTTCTCGTGTCTAGAACATGAATTTTGACAACTTCCCATTAAATGATGATGTCGGAGGACCTCCAGAACTGTCCTCAGGTGCTCTGCATGGTCCTCCACTGATCTTGAGTAGACCCAGATGTCATCAATGAACACAACTACGAACCAATCTAGGTACTTGTGTAAGATGAAGTTCATAAGCCCCGTGAACTCAGCTGGGGCGTTCGTAAAACCGAAGGGCATGACTACGAACTCTAAGTGTCCATATCTGCACCTAAACGTCGTCTTCTGGATGTCTCCCTCCTTCACAATCAGCTGGTGGTACCCAGACCATAGGTCTATCTTCAAGAACCATCTTGCCCCTATTAGCTGGTCGAGAGGATCGTCTATCCTCAGAAAAGGGTAGCGATTCTTGATCATCACCTGATTTAGCCTCCTGTAGTCTATGCACAACCTGATACCACCATCTGCCTTCTTTGAAAACATGACTGGAGAACCCCAGGGTGACGCACTCTGCCAAACATAACCCCTCTTCATTAAATCATCAATCTGGACCCGCAACTCATGTAGCTATGAAGGTGTCATCTGGTAAGGAGCCATCAATATCGGACGAGTGGCGGGCTGCAGGTCTATCCCGAACTAGATATCCTGTTGAGGGGGTAGAGTCATTACCTCCCCAGGATAGACATACATAAACTCACAGACAACCTCGGGAACCACCACCATCTCAGCATCTACTGATTCCACTGACAGATCAGGTTACAAGGAGGGGAGGGGTTCCTCTCGCCTGCTGCCCTTCTGACTGCTCCGCTCATCGGTGAAGGTAACACGCCGACAGCCGAGGTCCGAGAACACAACCCTTCCTCATTAATAGTCGATGATGGAACACATAGAAAATAGACAGTTGATGCCTAGGATGACATCGTATGGCTGTATCTCTAGAAGAAGAAGTTCCCTAACCGACTGATGTGGCCCTATCATCAGTATGCATCCCCAACAAACAAACAACAAGTCGGTATGAACTCTGAAAGGTGTGCTCAACACCAGGGGCACTGGAAGTATCTCATGAATCTAGACCCAAGTCACATGCTATACTGAGTGCAACAAAAGAATGTGAAGCTCCGGTATCGAACAAGGCATAAACAAGAGTGCTAAAGAAACTGTTCATACCTAGAACAACCTCTGGCCCTGCTGGAACTGTTGCCTCTGTGGCATGAAGTTTTCGACGCCCGACTCCTCATCCACTCAGCTTTTAGACACCTTTCCAACCATGCTCAGTCGAGGTCCCTAAGGAGCACCCTGAGGTCAGCCCCCTCTTCCTACGTCTGTCCTCGGAGGAGAGGAAGCTCAATGAACCTGCTATTATTGCTGGAAAGGTCAGGATGGAAGCTGTTGCTGGGGCGGGTGTTGGGGTTGTCTGCCACCATTGTATTGTACCTTGTCTAGGCACTGACTCCGGAGATTTACATGGATCCCTCAGACGAAGCATCACTTTCCCTTTCCTGATGTAAAAGGACAAGGACCGGGGGATCGAAACTGAAACTGTTGTAGCATGCACCCTGCGGGTCGGAACCTGGAGGGTCCTGACGCTGGAGGCCTAGGGGTGACGACATTCCCCTTCGATGTTCCCAGGTGGATCCCATCTCATGGCACACCTCCTATATCATGTATTCTCTCCACCACTTTGTCCTTCTTTTGGACCCCCATCTACGTCGGTAGGGTAAAGGGGGTAACATCATACTGAAGGGAGGGTCGGAGCGCCTCCTCTAGAAGTCTTGCCCGATACTCCACATCGGGAAAGTGGTCCGGAGAAAAATGTAAGAGGTCCTTGAACTTTATTCCAAGATCCCTCACTAAAATACTCCCCTGTTGGAGGGATATTATCTCCTCTCTCTTTTCCGCCTTCATTGTCGAGGAGAGGAATTCCGCCCGGAACTCCTTCTCGAAATCAGCCCATGGAACCTCAGCCTCTCACCTATCCGCCAGGTAAAGCGTCCCCCACTGACGCGCTGCTCCCCACATATGGATGCCGGCCCGAGGATCCCATTACCCGGTCGGGGGATGAATCAGGCCGAAGTCTATGAGTAGCACCTCTATCTGGCCTTCCGTCATCATGTCAGAGGTGATGCCCTCGTACTTCTATAGGGTCTGTCGCTGGAAGGCCTGAAGAGTCTTCTGACACTGATCATCCTCTTCCCCTCGATCAGATCTCTGCCGATGGGCCAAAGTAGTCTCTGTGGCCTCGATCGCCTGTACCACACGTGGTCGCCTTCTAGGTTCCATACCTGCAAAGTAAATAAGTAATTCCTAAGACCAAGTAGTGCAGAATATTGTTCTTAAAATATTCTTAAACTTTTTCATTTACTCTTAATTCCCATGACATCCCAGAAACAGAAGAACACAAGTCATTATGATGAATGTACCTTTCCAAGGGTCTCTACCCTATAATCTGTGTGGCCTCACATGGTTGTTCGGTATGTCTAGAGTCCTTGCATCAGATAACGGGGGGACCTAAAATCCCATGTCCCAGCCGGTCTCCCGTAGCCTAATTCATGCACCAAGGTCACCCAACACGGTTTCCATACCATCCCATGCAATCCTCACTGTGCCTAACTCCAGACTCCATCCTATCTCTCAACCTCACCTTTGATACCATTCTATCACAACCCTCCTTAACCAAAAGGAGGGAAGGGTTAGCAGGTTGCAAATACCTTCCTTATTTAAGTTGAAGAAGAGTTAATGACCCCTGAACCCCGCCTTCTATAGATCCCAGAGTGGCGACTAGCACCAATGGTGTGGAAATTTTACACAAGTGGAAGGCATTACCCTTTTTGTTTTATAGGGTTGGGAGATAAGATGATGAAACCCAACAACAACAAAAGTAAAAGAAAACTAAACCATTCCCACATGCATATTCCAAAAGTAAAATCCACAATGTACAAAAGTGACTACAAGGGTAAGTACCAAAGAATGGGAAACATCAACTGCAACTGCCCAAAGGTCCGAGCTAGTATGGTCATTAGTGATCCCCGAAGTCCTCCTAGAAACCTGAAAGTAGTTTTATATATGTAGGGTGAGCATACAAGTACACTCAGTAGGGAAAACCAAAGACTCCTGTGCAAGTGTGGGGGAACGTACTAAAGTCCCGTGAGAAGGAGACAAACATTACTATGAAGGTGTTCACCCATTCCAGTCACCGGCTACACTCACCAAGTAACGCAAACCAAATAATGTATATATAATAAGAGAAAATCAATGTTTGGGTACCCCGCGCCACATTCCCATTGGTTATTGAGACATCCTCAGCATCGAACTAATCCCGCCATTCTCACCGTAGTCCCACTACCACACCCGCCCGCACACACCTAGGCCACAACCGCATGCAGTCCCACTACCGAATCCTGCCCGCAAACACCTGGACCGCAACTATCACACATACCACACCTGCAAACACCTAGGCCAGAACAATCACAACCATGCCCAAAGACACTTGGGATAGAAGATCCACAGCCACGCCTGAAGGCACATGTGCCTCATCCCGAAGATACTTGGGAAACTACCTTCCCGCACACACCTGGGAAATAACCACCACACTACCCCGACCGAAGATTCTTGGGCTAATAATGGACCTCACGCCATCACAGACTGCTCGAAGGTACATGGGCTATCCGGTAATGGGAGCAGAAAAAGATCTAATAACCAGCCACTGAGAATAGTGTTGGGAAGAATACCCTCCCCCATGAAATGGGGGTGTTCGACAATAACTGCTCAACATGGGTGGGGCACGAATAAGAAAGAAAAAACTACAAGTATATACATTGGTAACAAGCACTCACCCAAGGATAGGTTTTTCTTCATACAACTTATAGATCACAACAGAACAGCCTACAGATCACAAATGCACTCAAGTCCAAGTCACGACTGTCACCTACAAAACTCATTTGTCCCATTATTGTTTTCATGATCAGTAATAATGTTTAAAAAAGTTCATGCACTTACATGGGCAACTAACACCATAAGCATAACCAAGGAAAGAATCTATCCAAACGTCAATTTAAACATTGACACCCAGTTCTCTTGTAATGTTACAACGACAAGGAGATAAGTGAGATCCCTCGAAGATCTAGAACCAAAGAACCCTCGAGACACTACCCCGTGTCCCCCAAAATGGTTTCTCATCAACAGAGATCAAACCCAATTCGTGATATAAACAAGGTAACCACCACGTCATAAAACTCACAACCACAGAATCCATATTAACAGGGGATCCCATCCCCTCCCACATCTCCAACAATCGACCCATAAAATAAAATGACCAAACCACTACCACGAACAAAAAGCAGGGACATGCCAGTATTTTAAGATTTAAAAGACTTTACATGCTCCATGATTTCAATTTCGTGTGCTTTAACCGGGGGTTATCATAGAAGTGTTGATCCTGGTACTTTCAATTCATTTATCTAGGTGTACGTGATTAACCAATTGCCCTTTTTACAGTAGGAGTTCACAACCACAAACATGTCATTTCAAACATCCCCAGGGGTCCCTTAGTGCACAGAGAAAGACCTCCAACGACCATGATTTTCATGAGGCATTAGCCCTCACAATTCAGAAAGATGATCATTACATAAAACACCATCAACGATCACAACCCCCCCCCCCCCTCTTTCTTCATATAACCAGTTCATTATCTTTATTTAGGTCTGTTTTAAATAATTCTACAGAACAAAAAGCACGCCCACCCCAGATGATACAAAAAAGTGAGAGATGAAGAAATTCCATACTTGTTGGATCAATGATCTACGCTGAAGCCGGGGGTGGAACTTCACGAATAGCGATGCGGTTCGCCTAAACAAAAAACTGCTCGTCTGGATTAAGGGTACTCTTAGAACAGGGTGATCGAGAAAAAATAAATAAATAACGGCTAACAATTAGTTTATAAGAGCCGCGGATGGTTGAGATAAGAACTCCGAACAGCGTAAGGAGCGGGGGTCGTGGGTTGACCACACGACCCCACACGTTATTAAAGGGGTCAATGGTTTAACCCGATGCACACACCAGGTTAATTTATTAAATATTTAATTATAACATTTATCGGTGTTACCGGGCTTTATAAAAAGCATAAAGGTTGTCAAAGAAGGGTGTAAAACTCAATTTGCGCATGTCACTAGATAAAACCCCGACAAAGCCGGGTGACGCCGATCGGTCGCGCTGATCGGTCGCGCCTATCGATCTCCCCGATCGGTCGTGCTGATCAGTCTCACCGAACAATCACGCCATTCCATCTCACTGATCGGTCACACCATTCGGTCTCACCAAACGGTCGTGCCGGTCGGTCTCACCTATCGGTCGTGTCGGTCAGTCGCCCTGAGCGGTCGCACTAGTCGGTCGCGTCGAGCAGTCGCACCGATCGGCCGCGCCGAGCGGTCATGCCGATCGGTCATGCGGATCGGTCTTACCAATCCATCTCGCCGATCAGTCCAACCGATCAGTCTCACCGATTGGTCGTGCCGATCAGTCTCCCCGATCAGTCGCACTGAGACACTACCCCTTTAGGATCCAGATTTTTCGAAAAGGAGAGAACTAAGAGAGTTTGGGTCATCACAGTATCATTTGGGTTTTGAATTTTTTTCCCTCTTTTATACTTTCCCTCCAATTTACCTATTCTCTATTTAGAATCCTTTATTCTTATCCAAAGTGGAGGGTCAGGGTTCGATTATGATATTTTTATCATTGGATGTTTTAGTGAGCTGTTGGTCACATTGACCTATCCCAACATGATTTCGATGGGTTAAAAAATTACCCCACCATTTAGTTAAGTGTCAATATATATTAATTTTTTAGATCATTTCATTTTAAAATTGAGCCTTTTTAAACCAATATTTTTTTCCTTCTGATCTTATATGGGAATGATGAATTGCAAAATCATTTCATGTTGGTGGTTTTGTTGGAAACTGGGGTTTTCTATGTATTTCTATAATATGATATTTTTTTCATGGTATATAAGGACATGTTTTTGTTATATTATTATTTTGTAACTTTTAATGGATTTTGACATAATTCCTATGTTTATTAGAATTAATTAAAAAATATATAATTTTTTTGGGTTTAATTTTACGATTTGACTAGACTGTTTCCATTTTTGAGGTTATTTGTTGGTTTTACTAAAAAAACGTGGGTTCTGATATATTTGACTTATGTTCTTTATTTTGAACTTTTTTCTTTAGTATGGATTTTCATGTGTTTAAAAGTTAAATATTATCATATTTATATATTCGTTGATGTGCAAATAGATGATTGAACATGTATATATATGGATATATCATGTAATTACTTCTACCAAATGTTTTCCATCAAAAAATAATTATTTATTTCAAAATATTTTTTACAATAGTATTTGGGTTATGATCACTAAATATTACATTAATTTCACTAAATGGATATTGAAAAAAATGACCACATTTGGTTTACAATTGTTTTTATTAAAAAATTAATTTTTCTAATAAAATAATTCTGGTTTTAAAATGTGTATTACTGATTGGTATTTTTCAAATTATTTATTTAAATGTAAATAAAACCATTAAATCATGTCATTCTATTGATGGAATTTACATGTATTATGATTGAAGGAGGGTTATGAATCTGTATTATCTTATAATTGTTGTTTTGTGTACTTTGGATTTCATTTTGTTTAGTAGTATCATTAGCCCACTCATCCTCTATGTGTATTTATTTTGGATAATATTATTTTATTTATTTTAAATAGGACTTTATTAGAGTTACTTTGAATTTTTATTATTTTATAATTCTTTATTTATAATTCTCTATGTGGGCTTAAATTTTTAGGCTGTCAATTTCATGCTTCATGGTTGAAGATTGTGCTATTTATTTTCATAGTGGGTGAAATAATCCCAAAATTTTTTTGACGTGAATTTGATTCCTACCTCAAACCATGGTCATTGAAGAAACCCAAAATTTATCTTTCGATAGAGATAATGTGTTTGATTTAAGGATGATTTGAGACGGTTCATTAAAAAATGGTATTGGAGAAATAATTTTTTATTTGGGGTGTAAGGTAGAGAAGAGATTTTGATTTTCTATACCAAAGAGGTCATAGTTGAAATATAATCCTAATATCTCAATATTTTTATCCTCTAGTTAAAATTGTTTGTTGTATTTTTTCCCGTAATTTATTAATTTTATTTCATCCTCTGTTTGCACTTTTTTCTGGATGTCTGTACATTATTTTGGGTAATAAACTAAGAGGGTTCTAGGATTATATGGTGATATTGAATTCCACAGAAAACCATGTGGATACCATGTGTATAATTCAATATGAATCTCAATTTCAGTATTACTCTAACAAAATTTTATAAAATAACCATGTGTACATGTCTTGCATAACCACTAGTCCCCTATTTCATAGGATTTTTTATAATATATGTTTATGGATTTATTATGATTGGTGTTAAAATGATTAAAAATTTATTTGGAACGTTAAATTTTATAAATTTTTTTTATTATGTTGAACAATTTTATTGTAATGTGAAATATGGAAATAGTATTTTGGAAATATATATGGGTAAATTGAAAAATATTTTATTTTGTAAAATAGTATTTCAAGGGATTCTTTTATTAACTAAATTTAAATGTATATTTTAGAAAAGGGGATATTTACTCAATTTTTAATTATGTATATTTTAATTAAATTATTATTTAGATTTATAGACATAAAATTTATGTATTTAGATTGATAATTAGTAATATATTGGTTTTATTTTACATTTTGTGGGATATTTAGAGAATTCTACCCAGATACGTCTCAATGATTTCATGGAAGTACCTTCAAGCTAATGAATTTTTCCAGACTCTTAAAAGAATGGTGGAGCCATTCCCACTTCAATAAGTATAGGTTTTTCATTCTTATAATGTCCACTAGAGTTCATCGAGTGGCTGGGAAAATTCAATGGATCATTTCATTACAGTACTTTATAAACCATAAGGGTTAGATATTTAATTGTTGATTTGATAAACAGTGTTTAGAGAAGTGTAAGTTAATTTTTCTTCCTTAGATTCATGTTTGGATGATGAGATTTATTCATGATCACATTCATTCAATTATTCACTTTCTTGGTTTTTATGGCATGGAAGGTGGATATGCATATGGGTATTCTACAAGGAAAACAGATGATGAAGGGATATGTTGATCACTTCAAGGAATTGGTTCAAAATTACGCAATTATGTAGTTAAGGAATTTAATAATTTATCATATTTTTAAGAATGGTATTTTTCAAGAGATGAATGATTTATTATTTTTATTTATGCAAGTGTCATTGGAAGATTTGGTATATATTATTTTTTCAATTTTTAGGTCACTCGAGTGTAATACATAATGGTTGGTATATTGACATCCCTTGGTTATTGTAAAGGTTCCCCATTTTGTGAATTGAGTGAACTACAAGATTCTATTTTATAGGAATATCCATTATGCATCACATAGTTTCTACAAATGGGTAATTCAATATTATGCTTCAAATTTTTTATGTTTTCGAATTCTAATGCATCTCTCCAAACTAAAATTATGCATTTCCATAATTGTTGTTGTATATATAGTATCTTAAAAAAATTTCTTCATCAACATCTCAATAGAAAAATGATGTCTATGTTAACTCATGAATTTAAGTAATTTTCACTCTGGTATTCTGACGAAACTGTTGGATGTTTTCTTGTTTTTTTCTTATCTTATTCATTTTTTAGTTTACTTTTTCTATGTGTTTACATTTATATATTTAATAACCATTTAAGGTTTTAGACAAATGTGTGTTGTGTAATTATGAATATTGGTTTGTTACATTTATCTATTTATTTTTATTTTGTCGAATATGTTATATTTTGGTGTTATGATCCCATTGAGTGTTATTATATATTGAACCATCATGCAAGACTATTTGTAAATGGTTGGGAGATTCATCATGTATCTCTATGTTATTATAACTTTATATAGTTGAGTGAAATTAGTGGGATTCATGGGTCACACTAATGATAGTGTTTTTTCATTTTGGAGATTTTGTACTAACAATTATTTCTTTGGTTCAAGTATTTAGATTTTGATTCATGTCATGGTATTCGGGAAATTCAAGATAATGAATGGATTATGGTGGTGAGTATATTCCCACATAAACTTTTATATTCATTTTGATTTAATTTATTTCTGTGTATATAATATTTAAAATTATTTTTTGGTTGAATTTCTGACACTTTTTATTTCTCATTCACCCAATAATTTATTTTATATTTAAGGTCAGTGCACACATTTTGGGGGAATCCCCATGATCATTGATTTGAAAAATCATTTTAATGTTCAATTCCTTTTTATTGGTTTATATTGAATAGTAAGTGTATAGTTGAGTCTAATCCATGTGATTTTCATGATAAACAATAAGAGGGAATGTTTTTTTGGGATATAGTGCATATATTGTTCATGAGATTAAGAAACTATATTGTAAAACTATTTAAGGTTATTTGTTCCTTCTAGTGGGGGGAAGAAAGTTGTATAATGATATTTTATAATGTGTATATTAATTGTTTCAATTTTCTAAAATTACAATATATTTAATTTCATATGATACCCGCACAGAAATAAAACAACATTTAGACCTGCCTCTCCCCCATTACGTTTTTGAACATGAAGGGTTCACCAAACCCCTCTCTCACTTGTATTCCAAGATGATTTGAGTCTCCTCTATTAAGCATTGGTTGGAAGAATTTTTTTGGAATTTTTTTATCAATTTTTAGATTCAAATCATGTTTCTCTTTTCTCATATTGTCTTGGATTCTTCTTTTACAAATCATAGGATGTGGGTTGGTTTATGTAAGATGTTTCATTTGATGTTATGGTCGGTGGTTTGTCTCTTGGACCTTGTCCTTAAAAATTATGAAGTTCATGTTATGTTCATACACTATTGAGGTATGTGTCTCTATCCATTACATTACCAACACATTATATCTGATTCATGAGTATTTATAATAAAATTTTTATTCTATTCTCCATGATATTTGTTAAATAAATTTATTTTTAAAATCCTTTCATATTGTTGATTTATTTATAAAAATGAACTTTTTTAGGGGCATCTATAATTTTTCTTATATTATCAATGTATATTCATTGTATACTTTTTTAATATATTGAATTTGTGATTTAAATGGTTTTGGGGATTTTTAGGATAGATAATTTCATTTATTGCAATTTTGTAAGGTAGTATTTGTTTTGATGTGATATTTTGCGTTGGTTTTTTCCATTTGGAGAATAAATTTATTTTTTACATGAAAATTCAGGTTTTATGGAATGACTACTATTTATGTACTTTCATATGATCATTTCAAAATCCTATGGATGTCATATACTTGTTTGATATATACCTAATTACAAGATATTATATATTAATATAAAAATGTGCTTATGTTTATAAATAGAAATTTAAGAGAGAACATTACCTAATATTTTGGTGGTCTCAAATGAAAAATATGATTCGAAATTATATCCAAATAATATTTTTAGTATGGTGTTTCTAAATTCATAGATTAAAGGACTTTTATAAAATTATGTACGTTTTTGGATTATCAGCAACGATTTGGAAGTGTAATATAATTTAAATATGTTTTCTAGATAATTATTTTTAATCTCCAATATAAGGGAATGCATGGTATATTAAAAATTATTTCAATGAAAGTGAACATATTTCCTTGTAGGATCTCCATTATATAGAGGGAATTCAGATGGATTGTGTTGGGAGATGTTCATAGAATGTGTATTGAATTATGATTATTATTTATTGTGATTTCATATGTATATTTTATACATCACCTATACATTTTTTATTTTATTCAGATCCTAGGAATCCTATTGGAAGTATAGAGATAGTTATTTTCCAGGATTGATGAGATATAATAGATACATAATGGTTACGAAGACCAAAGAAGATTTCTCCACTAATGAGGCTAATTTTTTTGATGTGGGTGGATATATGCTTATTATTGCATCAATAGGAAGTCATATAGTTATAAAAAAAGTAAATCATGGTTATTCATCAATGATTTTTAGGAATTTTCTATCATTAGAGATAGTGTAATAATTTTTTTGTTAGAAATTTTTCATAACCAACTTCACTTTTATTTTAGTTCAATACCTATTCACCCTTATTATATAATTATTTTGATATACCTCAACATTTATATTCATTTTTGACCTCTATTATTTATCCTTTCACTCAAATGGTTCTATTAGTTGGGTTTTTCACACTCCCCCTTTGGATTAGTTTTCAATGATTTATTTTATTATTGTAACTATATAATGGAATGTTTTTAAATGGGTTTTAATTAATATTTGGAATTAATATTTTTGTTTTGTAAAATTATAAAATCTTTATTTCTATTTGTATTCTCAATTTATTATTTATGTTATATTTTATGAATATATATTCATAGATTCTATGGTGATTACATACTATGTTTTTAGACACACATACAATAATTGTTCCACTCTGCATTAGTAGACATAAGATATTTTTTATGTAAATGTTCTATATTTGGATTGCTATTGTATAAGGTTATTTTTATGGATGGATGGTGACATGGAGATCACACTTAAATAGTTTGTTCGATTATGGTTTATTTGTAACAATAATATTATCATAGTCCTCCTCTTAGCATCTCTATTTTTTATCTTTCTTTATTGATTAGGATTTTTTTATTCAATTGATGTTCTTTATGTATAATTTTATATTTATTTTATTGTAATATATATGTGTGTGGACTTTAATATTCATGATGGTCTTTTGTCTGGATTTGTGGTGGAATCCCATTATATTGATTTTCTTACAATGTGAAATATTCCTTAAGGACTGTCTTAATGTCTCAGATGATTTTGAACAACCAATTGGGATTGGTTAGGACCATACAAAGTATCTTGGGTTGGATATTGTGTATCCTTTAAGGTTGAACTAGTAAATCATGTGACATAAAAGTCAAATCAACCATCAATCAACATAATCTTCTTAGGACTCATTTTCCTCACATTCCAGAACTTTCCTGGTTTCCCTCATGAAAAACTCACCTCTTCCACGTCTTCCACTAAATTTCAATCTATAATTTGACACATAATATTTGGTAAATCATAAATTAACATGTTTTTTGTACCATCTATAGTTAGAGCCTCCTCATTCCTATAGTTCTCACCTCCCATACATCTATGTATTTTTAGGATTTTGTTTTTCTGAATTTAAGGGTGTTCGATTTTGATTTCAAGGATTTCTCTAATATTATAAAGAACCCTCCTCTTAAACAATAATGTGTTTACCCAATTATCAATGTATTCACAGGATTATTATCAGTTGACCCTTATGTAACTTATTATCATGAATATTATGTTCAAAAAATTTATTCCTTGAAAAATAAATATTATATTATCTAGTATACTCACATTCTTATGGGGGTGAAGATAAATTTTAAATCATGACTATTATTAATTTTTATATTCCTATATAATTACATATGATATAAATTATTTAATAATTGTAGTTTACCATAATCAATGTTCATCTCAAATATTTGGAACTTGGGTATGGAACCTAGGGTGAGGTATTTTTAATAATGTTTCATATCTAAAGATTAATTTTGTCTCAATGAGTATATAAGTAATAATATTATATACAATTGTAATCTAGATAAGGAATAATTTATAATGGTTATTTATTAATATGATGAGGATCATATGATACCTTCATCATTGGGACCATAATGAACATCCAATATTTCACATTTGGGATGTTTTTTGGATTATGTAACTACAATTAATTAATTATAAATTGAATTTATAATCATACATAAATCATCATAATATGATTACATCCTACATTATTTTATTTTATTTCAATCCATGATGATTTAGAACATAAAATAAATGATGTTCTTGGAATAAATATTGGGATACTAATAGGGTTATCATATTCACATCATACATAATACCAATTAGTGTATGTAAAACATATATTTAACGATGATGGTAAAGTATGGTCCCCAGATGAAAGTTGTTTGAAATCATGTCAAACATTTAAGGTTTTATAGAGGATATATGGGGGGATGATCCCTCCTATTATGTGAAGAGGGGTAGATGTTTTTCTTTTTTATTCTTGATTCTTTTTCTTAATTTTTAGTATATTTATAGTCATTTTTCTCTCATATTTTTCTCCACATGCAATAAAATTCTATTATTGAATATATAGTTTCATTAGAACATAATTATTTAATATATTCATGTTATGGTTATGATATCTTGTTATATTATTCTATGTTTCACGATGTGACAGTTTCATTTAAAATTATTTGAATATTTTATTTCATGAATCACCAATGTATAAAGGACATTTTGGGTTCTTAGTTTTGATACATTTAATGAATTTTTAGAAGTAAAAATTCACATTATGTGTTTTTAATGGCTAGGAACTAGTTTTTAATTAGTACAGATCATGAACTCTCTTTGGGCATTGTCGATGACTGAATTGAGTGCTGGAGTATGGTTTATCCCATGTTGGTTCATAAAACATTGTAATTAGACACTACACGACACCAATATCTCACATAAAAGTTATATAACATTGTATTACACATATATTAATTAATTTACATCCAACTTTATTCCTTTATATTTGAGTTCAACTATGAAAATTAAAATTATTTATTTGAATGATATTTCTCATTTCCATCATCTTTTATGTAGTCATAACCTAAATATTATTCATCTCTATAGCCACATTACTATGGATATTTTTATATTTACCACTTAATTTATAATTTAGATTAATATCCATCATGGGTTATCAGTTCACATATTTTTAATTTCATTTCATGGAAAAAATATTTTATGTTTCATGAATTTATATGCCAAATTATTGATTGTTGTACTATATGAAAATATGAAATTTTCCTATTATAATTATATAATTCATCAAATGTATTAAATCATTAATAACATGATTAATAGAATCTAAAACAGAAATCAAGTACTTATAAAAAAATTTATCATCAATTTTCTATTACATAATATCATTCACATCTATATTTTTATAATTGATATTTTTATGTAAATATTCAGAATATTATATCCATTTTCAAGGATAGAATTGATATTAATGATATTTTATTTGAATCCACTTATATGTTAGTTATATACATAATTTTATATTCATCGTGAAAATTTATAAAAGTATCATTTTCTGATTTGAAGCTATTCATTATCTCAAATATTCTAGATACATTCAAAAACACCAAAAGATCCATTATTAGTTGGAAATAAATTGGTATTTTCTCATCTCATGTTTCTTCAAATTCACTCAATATATAATGTGGTAGTTATTAACTAGGCATAAATATCATTTTTTATTCTCCCATTGAGTCCCCTTTCTCAGTTTATATTTTCTGGTCATAATATTTTCCCTAATGGTTTGATATAAATTAAAATATAAATGTTATATTGTATTTTACTTTACCATTCAAGTAAAGATAATCATCTTTAAGAAAAAGTTATCTTTTTCATCCTTAATAATATTTTTGACTAATCTTATTCCTCATTTTCTTATTTTATTTCATGGAATTTAAATAATATTTGTTTAATCTCAAATTAGTTAATACACCTAAATGGGTTATTTCCCTTTCCTTTCCCTTTTCAAAATTCCATTCAAATAGAAATATTTTATCTCATAAAACTTCTTGGATGAAAATATATCACAAATTTCCCACTCATGAGTTTTATTATATTAAATATGTATGGAACATTTAAAATCATTAAATGTTATTTCACTCTCTTATTATAATTTTCTCAAAATTGGAATCCCTAATCCCATATATAATGAATTACCTATATTGAACACATTTTTATTCTCAAATAATATAATTATTTTTCCTCAATGGAAAAAATGGTTGTTTTAGATTTAACTTAGTGGATTTACATTGATTTAATCACTATAATATAGTCCTAAAGAATTTTTCAATTTATTTGAATAAATATATAATATATTAACATAAATCTAGAATTAGTGAATCATTTTACATATTCCTATTTGGATATCTTCAAATTAATAATAATATGAATATATAAAAAAATCATTTTAACCCTTCTATCTTAGATGGATATCACCATGTTCCTTTGATATTTCATTTTTTATTTCTAAATAATCACTCTTTCAATGTATTTTCATGAGAGTGTTCAATGTTACTGACATCCCCCATTATATTTGATTTCATTCATAACATGGAAAGTATAGGTTTTATTATTTTTAGGAAGAAGTTCTCTTTTATTTGTGATTTTATGAATATCCAATAAAACAGATAGATTATATGGAATAATACTCCACATCGTTAGATGAGATCCCTTTTAGTCAATTATAAAATCATATTTGTTTATTCACAGTATCCATAACCTTTATAAATCTCATAGATCATGAAATATGATAAGTAAAAAAAAGAAAAATATGTAGGAATCAATTAGGTGAAAAACATGGAGATTTGTATGATACTAATAGATGTGACTAGAAGGGAATATGAAAAAACTTATAGGGGGATAAAAATGTTTTACTAAGAACACCAAATCCTAATATAAAGTATTATCATCTTATTTGATTGTGATTTTAACTTGGTGATGACACGGTGTTATATTTTCTATTGATGTATAACATAGATCCAAAAATGGTTTTTCCAATGTTCACTCAACTTATTGTATATTTTCTAATCAATTGTGTGATGAGGTTGTGATAATTCCGTTAATATTAAAAATTTATTATAAATAAGAAGATTAAATTGGTAATAATGTTTTGTATAATCTATTATTAGAAGAAATAATCAAAATACCAAATAAATTAATTAATTTTCTATTTACTTCTATGTATATACATCTAGAATTTAGATATATCTTTTCACCCTTATGGATATCCTTAGTTGGAGTTTAAATATCTATAGAGTGGGTAAAAAGTTATTCATGATATTCATATATTTTTTTTACCACACATTGGTTCATCCAAGAAACGTCATATATAATGAAATATCATGAATAGTGTGGGAATGAATATTCCAATATCATGATTTCTCGATCAATAAACTATGCACGTAGAATCATTTAAGACAGACATCCACTTTGTCAAATACTATGAAATTTTCTAATAGGTCATGAAATAATGAGTTAAAATGGTCAAATTAAAAAACCATTGATTTCTAAATGACCTGGGAATTATGTTGTAGTCCATAAATTATAATATAGTGACTCCAAAAATCTCGAATTGCTAACACACCCAATTTTCACTTACTTGATCACAATAGTGGGGCCTGGACTTTGTGAAATGAATCTCCAAATCAAGACATGAATCTACTCTACTTTCAGGCTTGTTCTTCACTAATGTTATAGATCATTCAATTTATTAGAAAATCAGATCCCTGTAATTCAACATGAACAACATCAAAATAAATTGCTTTCATCAAAGATATGTCTGTTATATGTATGAACTATGTAGTCTTCTTCCTCATATCACTCATGTAAAAACACTTATTACGTAGGAATGCTATATATATGGGTAATATAGTCATATTATATTAGATTAAATATCTTATAATATGATCATAATCCATCACATTGTGGAATATTCTTTAACTAGTGACATTTATTTATTTCCAAAATCACAATTCTACAATAATATTCCATATAATCATTGAATATGTTTTGAATAAATATATCATGAATATATTTCTATGATCATGAATTGATTTTAAATGAAACAATCTGAACAATTATTTTAATTTTAATGTTTTTAGACCCCACACTATAGGATTCGATGGTATTTGAGAGTAAAATAACACGAAGTGTATCATCAATGTACTACTGATCATGTATCAATAAAGATCAACTATCACACCCCCTTTGTTGAAAAAATTCAAAGTGGAATTTTTCAACCTATAACAATCATCAAATCCATCATTCATAAAGGACAACATATTATTCATAATGAATAAATTCATTTAATGACATGATAGTTTTCCATTTAAAATGAAATTATCCAAAATATTTAATTTTTTCCATGATCTACATGATCTTTACTAGATTGAGATAATAACAACATGATTTATCACTATGTAATAAAATGATATATCTTTCTCCAAAAAAATCCATTCCCATCATCACTACTTTAAAGACTCACAAATTACCCCTTCCATTTTACCTATATTCATAAAAATTTTATTGAAGATTCATTGAGAAAAGATAAAAAATGGTAGACAGTAATAATTATGATCATTACATATTTTTCAATGATTTATGTCTAGATTAATTTATGTTTTAGGACTATGAGTAAAAAGTTCAACATCATATTTTATATATTGTCCCCACATCACATAGTTCACAAAATGATAATAATGGTATCCCCGTAATTTTCTCAATCTGTCTCATCCATCCAATTATGTTCCATTTTCAATAACATTTTTCTATATTTATAAATTTTTTAAAAACAAAATAATCCTCAATTTAAAAACCTTATAATAGGATTATAGTATATACAATGATACATAGAAATCTGAACTGAGTTTTTTTCTATTGACAATTTATTTGACTTACACATATTGTTTTCAAGTGTTTCGGTTTTATTTAATATAGAAAATTTTATTCTGTAAATAATATATGTGTTAAGGCTTCCTTGAAAAATTTGTAAATTTCAACCTATAACAATTACCATCCCCTTATCAATTTTTTTTACTCATATAATGTTATCTATTATTTTTTGTAGAAATTCATTATACTTTTAATATTATCAACGATGATCCACTCCTCTATAAAACAAGTTTCAAAAAGACCATTAGACCACATAACTGTTATTTGTTAGTAGTTTAATTCCAGTAACACATTTAGTGTGTGTGAAATTGGTTGAATTATTATCGTTATGTTATTTATTGTTTAATGTTTTTACATTATGAAATTTCATATTTTTTTCATTTTTTTTACAACTTCAAAATTTCATTTAATTAATACATGTAATGCCCCGACCATAGATTCCTAGAGTTGGTGAATTATTTTAATTCATTTTCATAATTACAACGAATGAAGTCCTAAATGAATGATCAGTTTAGCATCTTGGAAAGAATATTTCATACATGAACATTACATTACACATTATAACATACATCACAAAAAAATACTTTGAGAATGTTATTTTTCCCTTATCTTAGCCCTGAATCTCAAACATAAAACAATTATTAGGATCCTGGGAAAATAAAACACATGAAATGGGTGAGATCAGATGCTCAGTTAGGGTAAATAATTTAGCGGAAGCTATACAATTTTAAGGAATCGTGTGTAATAAAAACAATAGCCTTTTAAACATAAACATGAACATAATATGGAAAAAATAAATCTAACATTACCATATAAACATGCAAATGTATATTATACTAGTCTAATAATCACCCATAATAACTAATTTCATAATGAGGGAATGCATAATGCTAGACATCATTAGCACATAGTCAAGGCCTTGTGCCAAGACTACAAATAATTTTTTTTCAAGGCCTTGTGACAAGACACTAGTTTGTCTCCTTAGACCTACCGATGCATCGAGGAGATATAGAGGGCTACACCCATCACATACTAACTCCACTTCATTCCACATATGAAATGGTTGAAACATAACTTAAACATTCATATTAAAGGTAGCATACAAAATGTCAATACATTATCCGCAAACCATGAATGGTATAAAAATAACACATCCATAGTCAAACATTTCCCAAGACCTTTAATAGAATATGGAAGATTTATATCATAATAAATCTAAATCAAACAAGTTAAAAATCCATCAGAGGATGTTGAAATGGATGATAATAATTTGTAATACACTTTGATAGAAATATCTCGTTTTCATGAAAACATTTAAATGTCGAAAAATTTAAAAAGGAAGACATTTAATGACATTTTTGAATCAATTTGTCTGATACCACTTTTAATCTTTTCAAGGAATGAACATTTTAAATACATTCATGTCAATATAAATAAATCCATACAACCCATTTTGAAAACATGGAAATTAATGAGAATGATTTAGAATAATAAATATTTAAAACATATAGAATTATGTTTTAGTAAAATTTCCCTTATAAATCACTTTTAAAAATATTTTATGAAACATGGACTTGGATAATAAATATATTCTAGTAGATACATATCTATAAACAACTTCAGATAATAAAGAGATTGTAAAATTTACCCTTACCTAGTACTTTCCTTTGGTTGAGGGTTGTTTAACCACTTGTATAATGGTGAAATAATTTTTGTTAAATTATAAAAGAATCATATACATTAATATGATATCATATGTGATCTTTTAATATTCCTTTGTTAATAATATCTTAGTATTATTATCATTTCGGGTGTTAAAAGATTCGTTTTCCTTTATATTCATTGTTATTTGAGTGATATTTGTTTTGGATGGGATGTATATTATTCATGTATAGAATTATATCAAGTCTTTAGGAATTATTTTTAATCATCAAAAGATAATTAGTGGTGAATAGATATGATGGTAATGAATCTCATCACGTTCATGGAGACGGTAATCCCTACGTACGAACAAGCGACAATATCATTATTTTGATATTAAAATAATATATAATTGGATGGTATATCATATATACTGAATCATTATCATGTTATATTTATTATTTACATCAATTATACATCATTATTATATCCATCCAAATAATAATGTATTGAATAACAATTACACCACGGCGTGGAGAAGGTAAATCGTACGTACACACGTATATTGACATGTCCTTCAAAGAATGGATAGAATAATGAATATTGTTGTACAATATTTACAATAACATATATGTATATAATAGATACTTCAGTTATTATTTTATAATATAAAAAACAATGAAAGAGGTAGTGGAAGAATAATGTATCTTGAAAGAGGTGATGAATATCTACCTCTTCTTCGTGTTCTTCATTTTTATTTGATCAAAATGGTTCTATAGGTTAGATTTATGACTAATATAAGGCCTCTAGGATGAAGGTAGAATATTTGATAGTGTATTTTGGTAGGGGTTGGACGAGAAAAATGGATTTGAAGGTGTGAATTATAGTTAAGGGGGAGTGCCCTTTTATAATAGGGGTGATTGGCACCTTATGAAAAGCTAGAAATAGTATTTAATAATAAAATAATTTTCAGTTTCTAATTTATAAAAAATGGATTATATAAATTATAAGGTGGTTGTGGGTCAAGAACCACTAAACCAATAGGTTTTAGTCTAATTTGGGTCACTATATTAAATTTATCATTTAGATTTCACATTTAGTTAAATAGTTTGACATTTACCATGTCTATTTTTATTTTTATATTTTATGGATAATAAAATTACTATATTCATCCAATAGATCCACAAGTGGTTCATTAATGATAAAAATATCATTATATAAGTATTTTAGTCAATCCATATATTTTTAGGAATATAATATCTATTAATAATATAATATTTGTTTTAAAAAATCCTTAATGTAAATTTCGAAACTATTTGGAATTTTTTTTCTATATTCCTAAAAGCATTATTAATTTGATAAAAATTCATCAAAACAACCCTAATATGTAATATTAACCAATAAAATTAGTGGAATTCAATAAAAGTCTCAAATTACATTTATTTGGATATTTATAATATCATTTATTTTAATCTTTCATTAATTGAGTAATTTTTTCATCATCATTGTGTCATAAATAAATTTAATTATTTAATGATTAATACAAAATAATATACAATTTTTTTAGAAATATTTTTATCTTTCCAATGAATATTTATTATGGAATTTATCTTATGTGTAAGCCTATATTAAAAAAAAAATTATTAAACTTTGAATTTAACACTTTTAACTCTTCTTTGATTTTAAATAATAATAAATGACCTAATCTAATCTGTGTGGTCCTAAAGGATCATATTTTATTCCTAATTTTGATTTTGGTCGAATTAAACTTATCCAATAGAATTATGACTTCTGTTAGGGTAATAAAATTATCATTTTTACCTTTAATTACCCTATTTACTTTTACCGTGGTAAAAAAAAGTCAAAAGTGACTATTCACTAAAAATTATTTTTATCTTATTAAACAACATTATACTTACTGATATAAACCATTTTGCTCAGATTTTTTAAATTCAATTCATAGAAGCTGTAAAATTATGAGTTATGCAAATTTGAAAGTGTTCCTTGGAGGTGGGTATAAGACGATAAAATTTCAATAACATTTTTATATATCTAAAAATTTTATAAAATGACTCCAATGAATTACATTTAACATATATAGGTATTATGTATCTATTTTGACCTAAAATAAATTTAAATTAAATAAATAATTATTCAAATGAAAAGTCAGTTTTAATCAATAACGCAATGTTTTTCAATATTCATCAAAAATTGAATGTTTTCAGAAACATAAGAAATTTTCAGCCTAAGAAAATTTTGATATTCCGAATTCTAAAATAAAGTCTTTTTTACCAAATTAAAAACATATACATTGGATTCAATAATTTAATACTATTTCCCGTTGTCAAAACCAAATAGAATTTTTCATGAAATAATAACTATCTAATGACTGACACATGTTTATGTCCAATTTCAATGTGAAATTACATATAATGGCTAGAATTGGATTCAATGGAAAAAATATAAAATATTTGTACTTAGAAACCATTAAAATTTATAGTTTAACAGTATATATTATATCGGTCCAAAATGTTATTATCAGTTAAAATATAGTTTATTTTCTATTCACCCAAATATGAATGTTATCCGAAAAAGAAGAAAATTTTATTACAACTAAATTCTTATGTCCCGATTCGAAAAAAGATGTTTATTCTATCATAGTGAATATTTAAAATTTTCAAATATTGGATTTTAAAAAGGTTCTTCATTAAAAGGATGTAAAATTCCAATTTTTTGAAAAATTATTCTTTTATCTGAAAAAATCATTTTGTTCTTATATTATGTTCAAGAAACTCAAAATATGGATTCTAAAATTTAAGGATTATATAAATTTCAAAATTCAGTTAAGACTCTTCATAAAATCTTTTGAAAGTCTAGTTTGGTAAGACATGGTGTGCTATAACATTGTGTTATGTGTAGTGCATGATATTGAATTACTTTTTAGAAATAACATACTATGAAATCATGGGGTGTTACATCCTTCCCTAGTTCAATAAATTACCTACTTTTAATTTGAAATTCTATTTCTAAAATAAAATGTTGAAAATAGAATAAACTTTTGTGGGAAAACCTTCATTGGAAATTGGGATAATAAAATTTAGTTTTAATACGAGGAAAAAAATATAGACATATATATACATGACAAGTAGAGTTGCATGCATCAAATAATTCCTAACAAAAACTCATCATTCATTCCAATATATTTCGAAAAATATATTCTTTTTTACCTAATTGAATAGTGATCCAAATATAATGAATTTATAATACATTTGTCATAATATTTAATAAAACTAAATTATACAAACTAGTACATGACATTGTCCAGTCATAGGTGATGCACCATTTTCACTCTTCAGTTGTAGGTTCAAGTCTTGCAGCCTTACCGGACATGACTATTTGTCGCCCAACCTCTAGGTTGTCCTTTTTATAACAATCCAAAAGTAACCTTAACAATAGTATCCAATTTCAAACATAATCCATTCCAACCGTTATACTTATCAAAAATACTTCTATCCAAACCCTCATTCCACAGATTATAAGGAAGTTAACCACAATGAAGATCATTTTTTTCCAGGTAATAACAGGTGAACACCTTCATCATGTATTATTTTAAAACACCACAACATCAAGAATTACCATAACACCATATTGATTACATTCATGCTCCAGTATTCATTATAGAATACTGGATATAATCTTTTTTATCCAAAAATGTTTTAAACTCCAACAACAATGGATTATACAAATCATTAATCAGTTGTTAGGTAGTTAATAATATCCAATATAGATTATCCAAATCAACCATCTCTTATTACAAAATCACAACCTCATTATTAGGACCGTATTAAGGATTACCTTTCCTTGAACAATTTATTTTCCAAAATGTCTAGCATACTATTACGTAATTTTTCTTAAAACCATACAATATCAAATCCTCTATAATATAGTACTTCAGTAAAATACATAATTATATCCATAATTCATATAACCAATATATTGGTGATACAAATCTTGAATGTAATAATTCTATAATAACAACATAAGAAGACTTTTCATGACCCTTCCCCTGGGGCCTTTGCCGTGACTACCCCAAGCCCACATTCCATATTCCAGTAGATGGTGACTAGCACCAAAGGCGTAAGTCCCAAAGATGCGAAGGCATTGCCTTTATAAATTGTAAACACACACAATCATAGTACAAAATGGATTCAAACACTAAGTAAAAGTGTTTACATAAGGAGTGATGAAATGTAATGGGGCAAGAAATACCAGCCCAACTAGAAAGTACAAGTACAACTGAAAAACGTGTACAACTGAAGAAAAGAAAAGTAGCTATTGGGTCATCCTCCAATGATTCCTACATAAAGGGTAGGTATAGATAGCCTCCTTAGCACTCCACCTCTATCGGTATCCTCTATGTACCGACTCGTCATAAGGTCCACCTCTGGTTACCGTTCAATCCTGCTACTCTGATCCTCATTCAGCGATGTACATCGTCTAAAACCACCACAATGAGATGCGGGAAAAGCCCGTGCATGTGTGAGTATAACGATACTCAGTAGTGACCCCAAGCCCCTCACGGTCTAACAAAATCCAACAAGTATAAATCAAATACTGTGAATTCAACTGATGACCTTACTTAGGCATATGCCCATACATATACCATAGTAATCAAGTAATCCATATCAATCATAAGGTAAACACAATAGTTACTTACTCAGTTCAACCAGGCTTTTATTCTAAGGATAATATCAATATGAAGCCTCGACTGCTGGGGAACTCCTTCTCAACTGAGTACAGTGGGCATGTCGCGCTCACACAGAGGCACTTCCCACAAACCTTGGACTGATGAGGTACCTATCCTGTTGATTATCATGTGTTTGTTGTGTCACACAGTGGCACTCCCCACCATAGGTTTTCTGCCACAACAAGGAGCTACCCATTAAAACATGTAGAGGTACTTTTCCTGTCGAGTACCATGAGTCTTTCGCCACAACCAGGCGCTCCTCTATCATGGGTCTTCCACAACAACTAGGCGCTCTCTAATGTGCCATATGAGTCACTCTGAGTTGCTTGATCAGTAGTGGTCAAGTCTCAGCTAGCTAATAGGTTGCCGCACAAATGCCTACTTATCTCTGAATGATCCGCTCGAAATGCTACTAGCAGATAATCCAACTATCACGATGTCCCACGTATAAGTATCTCAAAGGACTGCCACAATAGAGAGGTCTCAACACAATAGACGGTGCGTCAATCAAACATCTGTTCTATGAGTTATTAGCCTATTTTTTCCAGGGTCCCGGTTGGATTCGTGTACAATCCAACTTGGTCGTATCTCATCATTACCCTGAACTCCAGTGGCGTATACTCGAAGGGATCTTCATGCTCCCAAAAAACAAGCTCCACTGACTGTTCACCAAATGGTCATCCAGTGCCAAAAATATAACCAAAGAATGAAATGGCACATAGTGGGCCCAGGTCCGGTCCGACCTGGTCGGACCGACTCGACCCTTCTATGTCTGGGTAAACCTGGTCTGGGTCGACTCTGTCAGACCTATTGGGTATGGCCTGACCCATATGGAGGGCCAGCCTATTAGGTTCGGCTGGTCCACTGGGCCTGGACCAGCGGACTGCGATGGCGGTTCGGCCTGGAGTTTGCCGCATAGGAGGCTACTTACAGAGGTCGGGGGTGGTTCGGCTAGCACCACGTAGGGCACGGATTGGGTGGCACAGCTCGGAAGGCTGATCCTAGTCAGCCAGCGACGCTGTGAGGGACACCGCGGGCTGGCTCGGGAGGTCGGCGCAGCTCAGACAATTCAGCAGGGAACCAGGGCGCATTAGGTCAGGGTGTCGGGTTGTCCAGCTAGTGGCTGGGAGGGAGTTGGGCATGCCGGTAGGCGGCTAGGAAGGCCAGGTGGCAACCTAGGTAGGCCGACAGGGCACTGGTTGGGCAGCAGGTAGGACTCCTGGGGTGCCGGCTGGCCGGCGGGTGTCGTGCATGCCGCGGGTTGGGCGTACAGGGGGCAGGGTGGCCGCAGGCAGGCTGCGCGGGGTGCAGGTAGGCCGGCAGGGTACGGGGCAGGCCGCAAGCAAGGCACACGGGATTCCACGGGCATGTGGGTCGGCGGCCTGGTAGCGGTCGGGTATGCCTATTCGGTGACTCTCATGCCAGAGAGGACCGACATTGTTCAGTTGGGAGCAACGAAGTGCCACAGGGGGAAACACAATGCGCGGAGGTCACGGGTAGTGCATCCTTTGTCGTTGCCCCCGTCGTCGCATCATTTCCACTTCGTCGTCAATAGTTCACCATAAAAAAGATTGGCATAGGGATTGGTCCATGTTGGTTTGGCCCTCACCGTCCACATTTATGGAGGTATAATTTTTTTTTTCAATGTAGTACGCTGAACAACAATTATTTTACAAACTCCATAATGAATTATTTCTATCCGAAGAAGAGGAAGAGAAATGGGATAAACCATGAAAGTAAATCCCCTACCTTGTATTGTCTTGTGTCTTTCATTGATGATGTCGCAGTAGGTAGACAAAGAGAATCGTCATTCGTTGCGCTCGCAGCACGCTTCCAAATCCAATTTGCATCGGCTTGTGGAGACGCTCCACATTGTTAGGTGTCTGGGAAATAAGTCAAAGAAGGATCGTTGATGGGGTTCTTCTTTGGCAGAGTTCATCGATGGGTCCTTCTCCCAATAATCCTCTCCTCAAGGAACCCATGGTTTCCACCATAATGAACAATTCCAACCCAAAAATAATAATAGTTCTGTTATTTTAGGTGTTGGCAGAAAATTCAAAAATGGAGGATTAATTACATGGCACCACTTAAACACATCACTTGCATTGGCATGCTATAATAAAAAAGGAGTTGGATCTATTTAATTAATGGAAATGTGGAGAGGTTCTACCTCATTAATGGGGGAGTGTGAAGAGGTTTTACTCTCCAGCATCAATATGGGGTTTAGCCCCGTATGGTCCCGACGACATAACCTCTAGTGGGAGGTTATGATCTGGTGGTACCCATGGCGTAACTTCTCACGGGAGGTTATGTTATGGTGGGACCAACCACTATATCCTTTCATGGGAGGATTATGGTGTGATGGTCCCACATCCAACTTCCAAGAGAGGGTTTCAACTACCAGTCACCCACATGGCGGCTAAAATAAAATAAAGTGTAGCTCACATTATTTTATTATTTTTTTATAAAACCCAAAAAATAACATTTATTCTCGACCAACTGCCATTGAGGTGAATGTATCTTTATGTGAATATCGACGCTGCGAGTTAAATGATGCCCTTATATTTCAATTCTGAGCACCAGTTCATAAGTTATATAAACCCTCTCATACATTTACTGAATGTACCCAAAAAAAACATCATAAAATGATTCTAGGCACACCGGGCCTTGGAATCATGCGTCGTAAATTTTCACGGAATTGTAAAATTTCCATGTATTTATGAATAAAATTTCCACTGAAATTTCATGTCTATACATTCTCCCCACCTCTGGTATTTATGTCCCCTTAATCTATAACTCAAAATATGGGAACATATGGGGGTACCGAGCACGAATATGAGACTTTATCTCCCATATGCTCTCGTTGACGTTCCCATACTGCCAACACATGTTCACTAGTGGTATAGACCATCCATGATGGAGTCACTTTGGTCAATCCTCAATCTCCGCAGGATCCCCTGTAAAAGTCGCCCAATCGTCGGCGTCCAGCTACCCATAGTCGATGATGTTAGTAGGGTTATGCTCATATCCCCTTAACTGAGATATGTAGAAGACATCGTGAACCTGGTGCAACTGAGGTGGAAGAGCCAGGTGGTAATCCCCCTCGCCTACATTGCTGAGGACCTGGAATCATCTGATAAACCTCTTAGATATCTGGCCACCTCAGCCATATCTCTGTAGACCTCGTCTGGGTGAGACATGTAGAAAGAGTTGGTCACCATACTCGAACTCTAGAGGTCTCTTTCTTCTGTCAGTATATGATTTCTGCCTGCTCTGTACAGTCTTCATCATCTCCGAGATGATCTGCACCTTCTCTGTGGTAGCTCATGCCATCTCTGGTCCCACTAGTGTTGACTCCCAGTTGTGGCTGATGTCTAGGAAACATGTACGGAGCATTTCCTTCATAGTCTGAATGGTCCACTCAGTCATACCACTTATCATAGGATGGAAGATGGTGCTCATATGAAGCTATGTCACAAAATCCTCTTGCAACCCCTTCCATAGCAGGGAAGTAAATTGTGTCTCCTGATCGGAGACAATCGTCGAAGGTATACCATTTAAACACAAAAATCTCCTACACATAGAAGTGTCCCTAGATCCCTACTTAATGCTTCTCTCTAATCGGTAGGAATTAGGCTGACATGGTGAGTCGGTCGACGATCACCAAAATCAAGTCATCTCCCCTTGAAGTACATGGAAGACCTATCATGAAGTCCATGGATATCACATCCGACTACAACTCTGGGACCTCAAAAGTCAGGACTAATCCAACTATTACATTGTGCTCCGCCTTCACTTGATAACAATTGAGGCATCAAGAAACTAACTATGCAACTGCCTTATTCATTCCAGGATAGTAATGCTATCGTTGAAGGTCCTGGAACATCTTCTCCACTCCGATATTTACCGCTAGACGGGATGTGTGGAACTCCTTTAACACTTCCTCTTGATGTGACACTAGTACTATAGTAAGTCCTCTGAAGATTATGATGTGATCCCCACCTTCTAAAAATCTATCAGGTGGTTTCCCTATGGATATCTGAGTACATAATGTATCGCAATCAGAGTCTCCATGATGTGCCTCCCTAACTCACTGAAGAAGTGTGGGAGTGACTGTAAGATACTAAAGGAAGTCTTCTCCATCTCTATCCAAAAAGGATATCTGTAAACAAGCCAGTTGCTCTGTCGCCTCGCCTAGCAGCTGTACATCAGACCACTTACTGAGTGAATTTGCCACAACTTTACCTTTCCTAAGAGTATAGAATATATCTATGTTATAGTCCTGGAGGAAATCAATCCATCATCCCTATCTCAGGTTCAGGACCTTTTGAGGGATGATATGCGAGAGAGTTTTTTGATCAGATTACATGCTAAAACGCTCACCCATAAGAAAGTGTCACAACAGATTCATGATTAATACCACTTCTGATAACTCTAGGTCACGAGTATCGTAGTTCTGATCATGTTGTCTCAGCTTCCAAGAACCATAAGTGATCACTACTCGGTAATTTATCAAGACACACCCAAGTCTGGTCCCTGATGTGTCGTAGTAGAATACATACCATATTCCATCATCTGGATGCCTCAATATGGGGACACTAGTCAGCCTCTGCATCAGCTCCTAAAATCTCTACTGGAATCTCTCTAACCACACAAAAGTTTTCCCATTCTTTTTCAATACTGATAGTGGTGTTGCAACTCTGTTGAAGTCTAGAACGAACCTTTGGTAGTATCTACCTAAAGCAGATGTCCCTCCACCTTTGGTGGGTAATCCTAGAAACAACTTTTGAAAAGATTCCCCCATGTTTTTTTATACAGTTTGGAACTGAAAACTCAAAAATCATACTACCATGTGGTTATGGCTGGAAAAATCAAGAGTGATCAGCTACACCCTCCTATGCATGATTTCAACCTATTCTGCCTGGGATTCCTTTTTCGTAGAATAAGGAGAACCTCATCCAAACATTGTAGATAAACCACAACCACTTTACCTAATACATTCAATCTGTGTATGAATTGTGGTTTCCCAAACGATACCCAAACTAACGTCATAAGTTCCTAATGATGCCACCAAGAGGATCCAACCGAAACACCCGCCTCAGGGGTCAGATCACACCGTCAGTGTATATGTGATTATGGAGTCTCCTCCCAATGGTATCTCCATTTGTGAGGGCCAAGTCAATGGTTTAACTAGATACTCAAGGTCTGGGACAAGATTCGTGGAAGGAAGGAATGATTGGTACCTATACCATTGATACGACATCTATTAGTAGACATAGACCATAACTCGAATCATTCCTAGAGCCCTTGGGTCACACTCATTGACCACATGTAGCTGTTAAATTCTGCTTCCATACAGCTCCCTGAGCCTGGAGGGGACCACAAAGGTAGGTGGTTGTAACATGTCTAAATATACACCACCCCATGCTTCTCTCCTAGCTCCATTTTTACGTCTACTGCCCTGAAGATTCATATGTCCTTAACACTTCCTCTTCTTGAAACATTTTACACGCTCATGTCTTAGAGACTAAAGTCAGGTTTATAGTTTCCCACTGCTAATATTCACTGGCTGTATCCACTCAGCCAAAGTACATTGTATTGAAAAGTGTCTCTCTAGCATCTAGAGAAAATTTGTGGCTCTGATGTCCTAAGAGACACCTCGCTCGGTAGTCCATGTCCCGAATCACTGATCGTATCATATACATCGAGTACCGAGAATGATCAGTATGCCTCGATGAATAATCAACCAATGACATGTCATCCTAATGATGCTATACAGGCTCTAGAGAACTCTCAGCCACCTCCTCCGGCCAGTCCTCAGCCACCTGTGATTTTGGATCACCTCAGATCCTGAGCGGTATATGATGATGAAACACATGTAAGGCACTAAGCTACATGTGTCATTTACCAGTATTTCCATTTGTAACTACTAACCAATATGCACTGATATAACTAACACACTACCTGAAGGTACAATCTCGGGCAATGGTCCACGTACCGAAGCCTCATTACTATGTTAACCAACCTCATGGTAAATCAATGGAATAAACTAGTATCTATGATCACTATTTTATCTATAGGTGTCTCAACTAGGCAGAGAATGCTAGAAATCACATCCATTCAGTCCTATGATACCTGGGGAATTTTTCTCATCTCGTAACCTCGAAGGCCTTTGTCACTGAAACTCATGCAACGCGCTCAGTTGGTGTGCACCATACGCCAGTGTGGGTGGTGGAATCTGCTGCCCAACAGGTTTTCGTTATGCTAGTGCACCACCTGAAAGTGGCAACATAGTAATAGGGCCATTCACCGGAGCCTCGTCACTCAGTGGTTTGTCATTGTGTTCTCTCTCGGAACTCTAACTAGCAGCCTGCATAGAGGAATCCTGAACAGATGCAACAAGGTCAAAAGTTATACCTGGATAGCTGAATTGTTCGAGCTGACTTAAAGAATACTTTTGAAAACACATAGGCAATCAGTGTTTTTGTGCTCTGATTCAGAGATCAGTAATCAGGGTCCTAGTGTATAGATATATCTACTGCCACACCAACACTAGACTCTCAGAACTAAGAACCACACTCCGTACCCTTAAAACTATTGCTCCACAGAAAAGAAAGATTAGAATCATATGTTCTTCGGTTGAACCAACTCCTCTGTTATCAATTTGTCTCGACACATACCCCAATGACCATTCATTTCTACCCCTAGCCCAACTCCCATAGGCCAGTGGCTGGCGACTAGTACCAAAGTCGTAAATACAAAATTTGGGAAGGTATTACCTTTATAAATTGTAAATACACACTATTAGAGTAAAAACATGAAGCAGACACTAAGTAAAACTCTATACAAAAGGAGTGTTGAAAGGTAAAGGGGTCGGATATACAATCCCAATAGGAATGTACTAGTACAACTGAAAAACAAGTACAATTGAAAAAAGTAAAGCAGCTACTGGGTCAGCCTCTAGGGATTCCTACCATAAGGGTAGGTGCAGATAGCCACCTCAACACTCTACATCTGTTGGTCTCCTCGGGCTACCGAATTGTCGTAAGGTCCACCTCCGGGTACCGTTCAGTCCTGCTACTCTAAACCTTAGTCAGCATTGTCCATCATCTGTAACCAACACAAATGAGGTGTGGGAGTAGCCTATGCAGGGGTGAGTATAACGATACTCAGTAGCGAACCCGAGACCCTCAAGGTCTCACAAAATCCAACAAGTATAAATCAAAAAGTATGAATTCAACAGGTAAACTTACATAGATATATGCCCATACATATACATAGGTTATCATGTAATCCATATAAATCATGAGGTAAACAAAAAAGTTACTGACTCAGCTCAAACAGTATTTTATTCAATGGATAGTATCAATCTGAACACTCAACAATTGGAGAAATCCTCCTATATCAAGTACAGTTGGTGAGCCTCTCTCACAGAGAGGTTCTTCCCACTAGCAAGGGAATGATGAGGTTCTCCTCTTATCGGGTATCATGGGTTTGTTGTGTCACACAGAGGCGCTCATCACAATAGGTCTGCCACCACAACCAGGTGATCCCCCTCATAACCTGTTGAGGTACTCCTCCTATTGAGTACCGCAGGTCCTCCATGAAAACCAGGTGCTACTCCACTGTGGGTCTGCTGCCACATCCAGGCGCTCACCACTAGGCCATACGAGTCACTCTGAGTCGCCTAATCAGTAGTCTTAAAGTATCTACAAACTATTATGTTCCACACAAATGCATGCTCGTCTGAGGAAGATCCTCTCCACAAGCTAATGGTAGATACTACAACTATCACGAAGTACCACTTAGTAGTATCTCAAAGGTCTACCTCGTCACTTAGGTCTCAATGTAATAGACAGCACATCAATCGGTCACCAGGTCTGTGAGTTATTAGTCATTTTGTCCTGAGGGACCTATTGGATTCGTGTACAATCCAACCTGGCCATATCTCAAATTTACCTTGAAATCCAGTTGGGTATACTCAAAGGGATCGTCGTGCTCCATGAAAACCATCACCGTAGATGGTTCATCAAATGGTGATCTAGTGCCAATGATATGGCCAAAGAATGTAAATGCCAGTTGTGGGCCCAGGTTCGGTCCGACCCTGTGGGACCGACTCGGCCCATCTTGGTCTGGTAAGACCTAGTCTAGGTCTACCCAGTCATATCTATTAGGTCTGGCCCAACCCATTGGACGAGCCAGCATGTTAGGTTCATCCCGAACCATTGGGCCCAACCCATTGGACTACAAGAGTGGTTTGGACTGGAGGTCGCCGCGTAGGCGGCTCCGTCCGGAGACTGGGGCCAGTTCGGCCAGCACTACGTGGGGTGCGGCTCGGGAAGCTCAGCCCGGAAGGACGATCTGGTACGGCCCGTGACACTGCCAGGGACACTGCGGGCTAGCACGGGAGGTCGGCATAATTCCTCCGGTTTGGATAGGAACTGAGGCGCTGTCGGCCCGGGTGCCGGGTATGCTCGGAGGCTATCGGGAGGGTGTCGGGAAGGCTGGCAGGCGGCCGGAAAAACTAGGCGGTGTCCTGGGCAGGTTGGCAGGGCACCAGGAAGGAAGCAGGTAGGGTGCACGGGGTGCGGGTAGGCCGACAAGATGCTGGGTAGGCCACGAGTAGGGCGCATGGGTTGCGGGTAGGCTGCTGGCCGGCCGCGCATTGCATGGGCAGGCGGGCAGGGCATCGGGCGGGATGTGGGAATGGTTTGCAGGAGGCCTCGTGCTAATGGCCAAGTGGTGGCTGGGCAGGCCTGTTCGTCATAGCTTAGTCTGGCACGCGCCGGTGGTGTTTTGATGGGATCACTAGAGTGTCGTGAGGGGTTGCACGATTCGCGGAGGCTATGAGTAGCGCGACCTTTTTCGTTGCTACCTTCATCACCTATTTTCTGCTTCTTCACCGAAAGTTCAACATAAACAAAATAAGTGGAGGGGTCGGCCAAGATGGATTATCCCACACCCTCTGTGTTTATGGTGGTATTAATTGGTTCATCCAAGTAGTACTATGAACTACAATTCTTTAACAATCTCTGAAAATAATTCATTCAATCCGAATTGTAGAAAAAGACAAGGTATGAAACTTGAAAGTAAATCCCCTACATTTAATTTTCGGGTGTCGTTCATTGACGGAGTCGTGGAAAGTAGATGAAGATAATCATCTTTCGTCGCATCTTCCACACACTTTCAAATCTGAGCTACATCGGGTCGTGGAAGATGCTCCACTTTGGAAGGCATCCGGGAAAGAATTCGAAGGAGTGTTGCTGAAGTTATTCACTGGCAATAGTTCTTCATTGGGGACTTCTCCAAATATTCCTCTCCTCATATCCCCCAATGTTTCAGCAGTAATGAACAATGCCAACACAAAAATAATAATAGTTCTATTATTTTAGTTGTTAGCACAAAATTCAAAATTTGATAATTAATTTCATGGCTCCCCTTAATTAATTCACGTGTGTTGGCACGAAGTAATAATAAGGGAGTTGGATATATTTAATTAAACGGTAGGTGGAGAGGCTCTCACTCAATAATGAGGGAGAGATGAGTGGTTTTAATATCCTCCATCAATAGGGGAATTTAGCACCAAGTTGTCCTCAAGGTGTAACCTCTCGTGGGAGGTTATGTTCGGGTGGTCCCCACATTGTAACCTCTCAGGGAGGTTATGTTTGGGTGGGACCCACCATCATAACCTCTCATGGGAGGTCAAGGTGTGGTGGTAGAAAATCCAACATCCAAAACGTGGTTTCAACTACCAGTCACCCATTAAGAAGCTCAAATAAAATAAAGTGTATATCATTTTAATTTTATTTATGAAAACCCAAAAACTAACTTTTATTCTTGACCAACGGTCGTTGGGGTGAAAGTCTTATTATGTGGATATCGGTTCCACGAGTTCAACGATGGTCTCAGATTTCAATTCCGATCACCGTTTCAAAAGTTATAAAAACCCACTCGTATTTTTACAAAATGTACTAGAGAAGAACATCAAAAATTGACTCCAAGCACACAGGGCCTCAGAATCATTCACCGCAAATTTTTGCGTACTCGTAAAATTCCCTTTTATTTAAGAAAAAATATTCCTTAGAAATTCTAGGTCTTTAAAACATTAGTCATTCATCTACATAAGAGGTAGTATCATAACATGATTATTATCGAATTACATCATTTTCATTATAATCTTATGACTGGGATATTGATTCACGTAGTGTCCTAACTCCTTGTACATGAAGCATTGTACATTTGAATCCTTTTTCTTTCCTTTGACATCATGTAATTGGTGTCCATTTTCTCCACTCTTATAAAATACTTTGATTCCCTTCAATCATGTACTAGGGTGATTCATCCCACATTTAATGGAGGATGGATATTCAACATTTCCCTTCTTCCCCTTACTTCCATTCCTTCCACTAGTAAGCCTTTTATAAACAATGTCATTATCTAGATTAGTTTATGAATTGCAATACATAAAACCAAACTTATAAAACACTTAAAATAAATTGAACAACATATTTACTTAATCCATAATAATAATAATGTTTTCATTGATGAAGTATATAATCATAAAACCTTCATAATTGATTGTAAAAAAATGAAAATCATCCTAAGAATATCCACAGGGAGAGTCCTAACCAAGAGTTCAAAAATGCCTATTGTTGTGCGCCAGTTCTCATTTGAGTCTATCTCAAAACAGTGTTTTTGAGTTTTACCCCTAGGTACATCTGTGCCACAGATGCCTATACCTTCTAGTATCCAGACATGAATATATTTATTGTAAAACTAAAAAAATATCTACATTACCAAAATTCTAGGAAATTAGTCTATACTAATACTCAAATTCTATCTTAGGGTAATGTTCTCTAATAAGAGTTTATATAAATCTAGTTTCCAATGTTTTTTCTAAACTTTCTATTATACCAATTGTAACGCACCGACCCTATATTTTCAGAGTCGGTCCATTATTTTAATACATTATCATGATTATAAGGAATCAAGTCCCGAAATACCGATCATTTTAGCAGTCTTTGAAAACAGATTCCGTACATGAATATTACATTACAATTTCAAACATACATCACAAAAAAAATCCTTTGATAAGGGGTGAGCTCATATGCTCAGTAAGGGTAAGTAATTTAGTGGAAGGTATAAAAATTTAAGGTAATATGTGTAATAAAAAAAAGCCATTTATTCATAAACATGAACATAATATGGAAAAAAATAAATCCAACATTACCATATAATCATGCACATCGATATTCTACTCGCCAAATAAACACATGTAAGAACTAATTTCATAATGATGGAATTACTAACGTCAGACATCATTACAATATAGTCAAGGCCTTGTGCCAAGACTACAGAAAAAAATTTTGTCAAAGACTTCCTCCAAGACACTAGTTTGTCTCATTAGATCTACCGATGCGTCATAGAGCTATAGCAGGATCCACCCATCTCTAAGTAAGTCCACTGCATTCCTCATTTGAAAATGTTGAAACATAATATAAATATTAATATTAAAACTACCTTACGAAATGTCAATACATAATCCATAAACCATGAATGGTATAAAAATAACACATCCAAAGTCAAACATATCACAAATCCTTAAATACAATATGGAAGATTTCTATCATAATAAATCAACTTCAAAAAAGTTTAACATTCATCAAAGGAAGATGAAATAGATAAATATGATTTGTAAAACCCTTTGAGAGAAATAAATCTTTTTGATTAAAACATTTAAATGTAAAAAAATTTAAAAATGATGAAATTTAAAGACATATTTGAATCAATGTGTCCCATCACACATTAATTTTTTTTCAAAAGAATTAACATTTTAAAAACAGTCATGTCCATATAAAAAAATTCTTAAAAAACATTTTGAAATCATGGACTTTATTGAAGAATATTTAGATGAATAAATATTTAAAACATTTAAAAGGGTGTTTTAGTAAAAATACCCAAAAAATTAATCCATTTGAAAACTATTTTATGAACTGTGGACTTGGATAATAAATTTTTCCCAGTAGATACTCTTGTCTAAACAACCTCAGATAATAAAGAGATTGTGAAATTAACAATTACCTTGTATTTTTCCTTGGTCGAGGGTAGGTAGACCTCCTGTATAATGGTGAAATAATTGTAATTAAATTATACCAGAATCATATACATTAATATTATATCATAAATGATCTTTTTATATTTCATTGATAATAATATTTGAGTATTATCGTGGTTTTGGGTGTTAATAGATTCATTTGGCTTCATATTTTCTGTTATATGAGTTATATATTTTTTGGATTGATATATATTATTAATGTCCAGAAAAATATTATATCATTAAACCTTATTTTTAATCCTCAAATGAATATTAGTCTTGAATAGACAATATGGGAAATGAATCACCTCATGTTCGTGGAGATGGTAATCCATACGTACACACGAGCAATAATATCATTCTTTTGAAAGTAAAAGAATATATAATTGGTTGGTATATCATATTTAAATAATAATTATCATGTTATATTAATTATTTACATCAATTATACATCATTATTAAACAGATTAAAATAATAATGTATTGAATAATAATTACACCACGACGTGGAGATGGTAAGTCGTACGTACCCACGTATGGTGACATGTCATTCAAAAGATATATATAATAATGTATATGGTTGTACAATATTTATAATAATATCAAAGCATATATAAAATACTAGAGTTATTATTTTAGAATAGATAAATCAAATAAAGAGGAAGAGAAAGAATAAAAGAACTTGAAAGAGGTTATGAAATATTTACCACTTCATCAAGTTCTTCCATTTGATTTGATCAAAAGGGATCCATAGGCTGGCTTTCTAACTAATAAAAAGCCTCTAATATGAAGGGAGTACATTTTAGAGGGTATTTGGGCAGGGGTCGGCTGAGACAAAAGGCTTTGAAGGTGTGAATTAGATATAAGGGGAGTTCCTTTTATAAGACTGTTGAGAGGCACCTTAGGAAAAGATAGAAATATTATTGTATAATAAAATTAATTTCGGTTTCTAATGGTTACCAAATGTATTATTTAAATTATACTGTGGGTATGGGACGAAAACCACTCAACCAATAGGTTTTAGAGACGTTTGAGTCACTATATTAACATTATCTTTTAGATTTAACTCTTTGTTAAATAGTTTGATATTTACCATGTCTCTTTTTATTTTTATATTTTATGGTTAATAAATTTACTATATATTTCTAAGAGAACCCCAAGGGGTTCACTAATGATAAAACAATCATTATAAAAGTCTTTTGGTCAAACCTTATATTTTTAGGAACTGAATATCAATTAAAAATATAATATTTGTTTTAAAAACTCTTTTATGTCAATTTTGACACTATTTGATATTTTGTTTTTGCAAAATTCATAACAGCATTATTACTTCGAAAAATTAATCCAAACAACCCTAATATGTCCTAATAACCTATAAATTTAGTGTAATTCATAAAAATTATAATATTACATTTATTTGAAAATATATAATATCAATTATTTTAATCATTCATTAATACGATAATTCATGCATCATCATTGTGTCATAAATAGATTTAATTATGTAATGTTTAAAAAATATAAATAAAATACCATTATATATGAAATATTTTAATTTTTTTAATGAATATTTATAGTAGAATTATTCTTATGTGTATACAAATATTAAATTTTGTTTAGATATTAAACAATGAATTTAACACTTTTAACTCTTTTTTGACTTTCATAATAATAAATGACCTAATATAATCCATGTGGACCTAAATGTTCATATTTTATTCCAATGGTTTTTTGGTGTAATTAAACTTATCCAATATAATTAGGACAAGTTTTAGGTGAATAATAATATCATTTTTACCTTTAATTTCCCAATTTACTTTTAACAGTAGTAAATAAAAGATAAAGTTACTATTCACTAAAAAATTATTTTTATCTTATTTAATCACATTTTACATACTGATATCAAACGTGTCTCTAGTATTTTTAAAATTCAATTCATTGAAGTGGTAAAATTATGTTTTATGAAAATTTTCAAATGCTCCTTGGAGGTGGGTAAAAGACAATAGAATTTCAATAAAATTTTTATATATATAAACTTATTATAAAATTACACCAATGAATTAAATTTAACATATATTAGTATTATGTATATGTATTGACCAAAAATAGTTTTAAAATAAATATAAAATTATTTAAATGAAAAATCGGTTTTAACGAATAATGTAATGTTTTTCAATATTAATCAAAAACTGAATGTTTTCCGAAACATACCAAAAATTTACCATATGCTAATTTTGATATTCAGATTTCAAAAATAAATTATATTTTAACAAATTTAAAATTTAAATTTCATCTATTCATTTAAAAATAATTTTCGTTGTCAAAACCAAAAAGCGTATTTTTAGCAAACAATAACTATCCAAAGATTGACACTTATTTATATCCAATTTCAAAGTGAAATTATTTACAATGAACAGCATTAGATTAAATTTAAAAAATATAATCTATCAGTACTTCCACGAAATTAAAATTTATAATTTACCACAATAAATTATTTTTATTAAAAATGTTGTTTTCAGTTAAAATATAGTATTTTTCGTTATTCAGCCAAATTTGAAAGTTATCAGATGAGCACCAAATATTAATTGAAAATAAATTCTTATATCTTGATTATAATGAAGAAGATTATTTATTCAAATTGAATATATAAAACATTCCATTATTGGATTTAAAAAATGATCTCTATTAAAATGTGGTAAAATTGCAATATTTTTTAAAAATACTTCTTTTTTCTGATAAATGAATTTGTTCTTAAATTATGTATATGAAACTCATAATATAAATCAGAAAATATTATGGTTTATAAAAGGTTCAAAAATTCATTAATACTATTTATAACTGCTTTTGATCGGCTATTTTTGTACGTTCTGGTGCGTTAGAACTGGGGGCTGTATGTAGTGCAAGATATTGAATTACATTGAAGAAATAACATAATATGAAATATTGGGGTGTTACAACATCCATCAAATATTTATAAAAAATAAATCAAAAAAATAATTTCAATGAATGGGTATCCCAAAAAATTCATATCATTAGGAATATAAATTAAAAAATAGAGATATAGATAAATAAAATACATAATCTAAAAAATTATATTAATAATAAAAAATAGTTATTTTTATTCATCATTTAAATTATGAAAAAAATAGATTTATAAAAAATTAGTATTTATTTAGAAATTATATTGAAATCCTGAATTGAACTGGCTAAATACTAAATTTATGTAAATTAAAAAAAATACAACATTTAATATTTATATGATTACTCCTAATAAAAATGATATAATTTCATGATATCCAACCTTATTTATCACATTTTTATAATATGATCTTGTTTCAATATCCCCCAATGACTTGTATATTTATTTTATACATAATTATATCATGTTTAGATGATATCATTAAAATAATAACTTCCCCATCATATCTTAATCATCCATTAAACCATGGAAAAATATTTTTTATAGCATGCGGCGAAAGATATTTTGATGTAGTTTTCTTAGTTTCCCAAAAAAATCACTGCATATGGCTCCACCGTATGATATTCTCTAATATATAGTCATAATTTCTTATTCCCAATTATTATTATCCCATTATTATTATTAAAATAAATTGTCCATTACATAATAGGTTTCATTTTATGATCAATAAAATGGATATTTTCATTGAAACACAATATTTTCCTCACTTTTTCAAAATTCTATATTTCAATGAACTACTAGAATCACACTAATTTAGAAACAAATATTCAAAAAATTACATTATAGATATTATAATTCAAATAATCATCTTTTTTATGTAAAAAATCTTGATATCATTGGTCAATATTTTTTCCATTCCATAAACAAATCACAAATTTACTTATATTATATTATAATTGAATTTTTTTATTAATAAAAATAATTAATAATCACTGAAATGTTATTTTAAATATTTTTTTCATGTTAATTGTTTCATTATGTTTATCTTAAATTTTATTTGAAAATCCTTTTATTATTATGTTTTTAATTTTGTATTAACTTTTCATGAGTCATAATTTTATGGTAATGTGGATGTAAAAGTTTATCTCATGTTTAATGAATTTATAAATGGTATTTAAAAACTCTGATATATTTTAAACGATAAATTCTATGTTTTTATTTGGATTGAACTATTTAATGCATTATTTCTATAAATTTTTAGAATGATTAATTGTGTTAAACAAAAGTAATGTTTTATATGTTTTCTGGATATATGGTTTAGTTGTTTATTTTTTTGTACTTCCTCTTGTATTTTTCATCATTTTTGAAGGATATATTAATGTTTAAGATGTATTTTAATTGTATTTCCCCTTTTGGTAATCTATTGTTTGAGAAAGAATACTATTTTGTTTAAATACTCATATTGATTGTGTTTAGTTATTTTTCAATGAGGTTTTCATTTATCAATGTCATGTTCTCAGGCATAGAGTTATATTTAAGTATGGAAGCATTTTTTTAAGATGACTATGAATTTTAGGTTATTATTTTTTCCAACTTACCATTTCTTTTTAGTTTATTTTTTGGGTTTACCAATGTATTCAATCATATATGATTTGTGTCTCCCATGGTGGTTATTTTTTTGAATTTTTTTGAATTATATTTATTTTTATTCTCAACGATGGGTATTATATAGTAGGTATCAAAGATATATTCTGAAGTCTTCAAATTCTCTTAAATTGGGGTTCTGAGGGATATGTAAAATATATAGTAGAAATATAGTTTCATTGTACAATATATTTTTATGTTAAAATGAAATTTATACTATCAAAAAACATTATAATGTTTATTATTAAAATGTGATTTGTCACTGGGTGGTGTATTTTGTATGTGTGTTATAGGTAGAGTGGTGTTGTTATCAATGGATGTTTTGACCGAATCCATGTATTATTGTTTATCTCATTGAATAATGTTTTAGTAAATTAATTTTCCACCCATTAGGGTGAATTTAATTACTGTTATGGTTGAATATTTTTGGTGATCATTGAGGTTATTGTCTAAATTGTTATTTCATAAAATATTTTGTGTTGTGTAGATATGGTATACATTACATGTTAATGAATATTAGGTAAATTTAATGAATTAAATTATTAATGAATTCAGTATAAATTAGTATATCACTCTGAATATTCAATTGGTATGGATTTCAATACATTATATATTCAATTCATATCATTGAATTTGAATGGTATGTAACCATCATATGTAATGGTGGAAGTTCTGAAAAACATTTCATAGTAATTTACATACAGTTGTTCCACTATAATGCATGATTTTATTATAAGGTTTTTTAATTCAATTTTTGTATAAAATGTTTATTAATTTTTTGATTTTTTTCGTATATTTATATTTGGAAAAAAATTTAGCAGACCATTATATTTTCCATCTGTCTCAAAATATTATTTTGAAAACATAATATTTATAATTAAAAAATGTATAATAATGGTTAATTAGAAAATTTGTCATAAAAATTAAATTAAATATTATTATAAATACATTTTATATAATATTTCATTTTATGATTTTTTATTATCATATAACATTTCATTATTATTAGTTAGTTATTGTTTAAAAAAATTACTAGTACTTTCAGAAGCAGTGAACTAATATCTATTTTTAAAAACTACCCAAGTAAAAAAAGTATTAATATCTCTATTAAACCCCTCTTTCAATTATCCTCCCTAGATTATTCTAATATCGGTCACTTTATCTATGTGAACTAAAATATACATTAATATAATTCATTTATATAAAATATAAGAATATGATCCATATGTTATATGAATATAATTTAGTTCTTACTAAATATATAATAACAATATAATTAGGGCATATTTTTTCTAAATATTTTTTTCACATTATTCATGTAATAATTTTTTATTATTTTTACGAATATGATGCATATAATCCATATATATATTCACAAAACACAAGATGATGAAAATTTACATATAATTTATCCCAATGTGATTTCTACAAAAACTTATTATTTTAATTATAATCACTGAATGATAAAATAAAAATTATGGAGGTAAATATCATGGGTTTAATTTGATAATACCTATGTATTAAAATTATTTTTCATTATATATGATGAAGTCTCATAGACCACATATTAATGGAGAATAGGTTCTCCATGTTTTTCTATGTCTTTAGAATGTGTTCATTTTATATTCTCTCATATCATCAGTTACATATAATGCATGTAATAAAATTTTTCTTTTTATAAATAATTCATCACTATTTATTAAGGATCAAGAAAACATTCAATAAAACTACTGTGTAATATCTATGCCCTTTTATAGATTATTCACCATTCATTAAAATGACCATTAGGTCCATGCCCACTATGTTTCAATTATTTCTCCGTAAACATATGTAGTCCACATCCTAGGACCACCCATGTGACTAAATAAATAATTTGACTAATGTATATCCCTATAGAACAACACAGGTTCATTAAATGTGAGTTTTACACAGTAGAACACACCCTGGGAATGAACATAAGTGGACACCCATCTTAACACATCTATAGTACAAGCTCACTTAATTGTAGAGTATTAACTATGTCAGATCTATTTAATAAAGGTATTCCTTTTTAAAATAGAGGTTATATTTAGTATTTTAACATATTAACATTCTAGGTAATTACATGGAGTCCTATCATAATGATTTGGATCCAGTAGTATGAGTACACCTATCAAATGAAGTGGGTTCATAACAATATTATTCATTATCTTATTCAAACATTCTACTCTAACCGAGAAACATTATTCGTGGTATACTATAAGTTTACTTGTTTTGTATTAAATAATAAAATTTATATAATTATTTAATTGAGATAATTCTATAATTTTTTTGTTTTGTTTCTAGTAAAAATGATTATATAATAAGCACAAAAATATATTAATGTAATTAAAGTGAGATTTCATCAAGGACTCACTATGTTTAAATAATTTGTTTTCAGGAAAATAAAAATATTATCATGGCCTGTAATAAATGTTACCTTTAGGTATCTCTTTAAAATATTATCTTTTGATAACATTATACAGATAAGCAGGTATTTGGGTCCTCCTAAAGTACCCTTATAAAAATGGAGCATCATAAAACCCATTATTTATTTACTCATAAGTATACTCCCAAAAAAACCATGTAAAGGTCAATTTTGTATAATAGTAAACATAATTCATAGTATAAAGGTAAATGAGTAACATATTTCCACAAAATCCCTATTTATCTATTTAGAAATCTATATTTACATGGTTTTTAAATGTAATGGTCTTAAGAGGTTAACCCTTTGTATAATGGGGGTAAGGGTATAGAAACATTTTAAAAATATACATATATTATGAAAATTTTATATATAATTTATATAAGGTTTATTAAAATAAAAGTTTTAGACTTTGTGAAATATTTTTGTTTCATGTATGATAAATTTAAAAAGTTCATATTTGAATCCCTTTTTTGGGAAATAAATAATTTTTTATTGTAGTTTTGTTTCATGTATATATCTATATTTTTATTTTGAATTTTTTACAGGATTTATTTATATGAAAAATTTCATCATTGAGATAGATCCTTAATTTTATTCTCAATATAACCCTATAAAATATTGTTTTCATTTATCATGTCCTCCATTTTAAAATGGGTTTTCATAAGTATTTCTATAATTAGGTTATGGTGTTCATACTATATAAAGACATGTTTTTGATAAATTATTATTTTGAACATTTTAATGGATTTTGGAATAATTTCTATATTTATTGGAATTAAAAAAAAAACAATATTCGTTTGTTTGGGGTTTATTGTAGGCTTTGATTATGTTGCTTTCATTTTGACGGTATTTGATTGTTTATCTAAAAAAACTATTGTGTTCTCAGATGTCTTTGATTTATGCTTTTTATTATGACCTTTTAACAATAATTTAGATTTTTTTTATGAATAAAATTATCATATGATCATATTTATATATTCATGGTGGTGCACATGGATTTTTGAACTTGTATATAGATAGATATTCGAAGTAATTCCTTCTACAAAATCTTTGTCTTCAAAAAATAATAATTTATTTCCAAATATTTTTTAAATTAGGATTTATTGTCATATACATTAAATATTACATTAATTTAACAAAAGGGATATTGGTAAAAATGACCACCTTTGGTTTACAATTGTTTTATAAAAGAATAATTTATTCCGAGAATATGATTCTGATTTTCAAATTTAAATTCCCTATTAGTATTTTTAAAATGATTTCTTTAAAAGTGAATGCCACCATGAAATCATGTCATTCTATGGAGGGATTTTACATGTACGGTGTTTGTAGGGGAGTTATTAATGTGTATTATATTATAATCAATATAGATTGGGATTCTATTTATTTAAATGGTACCTCTCGTAAAATTTTCATTTTATCAAGGGTTCCTCATATTTGTTATTTGAGTTGATATATGGTAACTATATAGACCTAATGAGATGGGATATATCCCATATATTTTCAATTACTATTTGAGTTCGTTCCATTGGGATACTAGTAGAGGGTGATGTGATTGGTTATAATCATAGGAACACATTAATAGACAGACAGACGGTTCCAAACTGAGAATGACGATGGTCTACTAACATGATGTTTAGGAAATTACCATTATTATATACTCATTGTTTTATATTTTTTTAGTTCTATTATTTTCTATAACACCTCAAATTCATTCTGATATAACATATTTTCACTCTTATTATTACATTTGATATCTACCTTGAATTTTTATATTCATTTTTTACCACTATTTTTTATACATTTATACAATTTTCCTATTATATCCTAGTTTTAATCCCTCACAATTTGGTTTAGTTTTAAAAGATAAATTTTGGTGGACTCCTCATGTTTTGATCATGTTTTAATTATCACAAATCCTTTTACTGTTAATTAATTTCAATCTTCATTGCACATCTTGCTAATGGTCTTCAATCTCAATAATAACTACACATCATGATTTAAGGATAACAAATATTATGGATATTAATTAATCTCTTTATTTTTTACAAGTATTATGAATGATCAAAAATCTCACATATATTATCAAGCCTTTATGTTAATGATTCATGTTCTCTTTATCTCTAACGATTAAACATAATCAATATTCTACATATTCTCTCTAAGTACAAATACAGATATTTTTCTACGTATGGACTCACCGTGACCCAGACACCATGACCTGGACAACGTGACCCAGACACCGCGACCCAGACACCGTGACCCAGACACCGTGACCCAGACACCGTGACCCAGACACCGTGACCCAGACACCGTGACCCAGACATCGTGACCCAGACACCGTGAACCAGACACTGTGACTCAGACACCGTGAAGAACTCACTGTGACCCAGACACCGTGAAGGACAAACCATGAATCTCAAACCATGAATCTCATACCGTGAAGCCCATAACGTGATGCTAAAACTGTGATGTTCATACCGTGAAGAAGACATTATTTTCTTAATCACTACGACATCGTTTCTTATCTTTATGTCAATATTATTTAAATAATTCTAACGGTCATATTTTATGTTTTTAATGCAATTAATGTTATTTAATGTCAGTGGTTGGCATGTCAGGAAATCGTATCTCGTACTAATGAAAAGGGAATCATTCCTACTGCTAGATCTTGTGGAATATAAGGTAGAGTAAGATACAGTACACATGATATACGATACATAAGAATCGGTGAAGAAAATAAAAGTGTGAATATACAACAAGAAGAACATAAAGACACCCAAGAGAACTATGGTGAACGAGAAGATCAATCCTGAGCTTGAAAGAGATTTCCAGACTTTCAAAGGACTCCTATAAATGCAATCCAACATCACAGAAGAACACTCGAAGAATCAAGAGATCTTCCTCACTCTGGTAGAAGATGAGCTGAACTACGAGACTCTGTTTTTCAACAGAAAAACCAGAGTAGGACTTAGAAGCATTCCTGCTGATTCTAAAATGTCCAGAGTTGCATTGATAATCACTAGAGCATTCTAAACTCTTATCTTCTCTCTATAAGTGATTTATTTATTAACTTTCGAGCAGTGTGGTGTAATCTTTATTTCTTATATACACACAGTCTCCTGCACTGAACTGGAGGATATCAAAATCCTCAAACCACAATTGTTTACTCTCATTTACCCACGTCAACTGTGGAATAGGTCCTTGTGTGGCCTGGTCTATTTGTTTCCCACAAATAATAGTGGTAGAGGTCCCTGTGTGTCCTGGACTGTTTTGTAAACTGTCGTTATCCCCGATCCAGGGTGTGGATCAAATTTATATAAATTTGAGTGCACTATGTCTCGGCTTGAGATTGAACCTCTTGTTATATCTGATGTGAACTTTTATTTTATGTTCAATGTTTACTACATATATTTTTTTTTATTCATCTTCAATTACTTTGAATTACAAAACTATTTTAAAGCTACTTTTATTGTTAAATTAGCATGTGTTTACACATATTATAAATCAGTAGGTTAGTTTCAAAAGTTAGTTTAATCTTCTGGTTAAATTAACTGAGACCTAATCAATCATTGAGAAGCTAAGTGAACATTTACAATATGTATAAATTCACTACAGTTTAACTTGTTTTATAAATTGGGGGATTTTAAATAGACAATATATTAACATAAATTTTAATTGGAACTTAATTCACCCCCCTCTTGAGTATCCACTCTGACCAACATTTGGTATCAGAGGATTTGTTTTTGTTTAAGGAATTGTTAGAAATATGATGTTTTTCAACTGTGATTTTAGTTGCATCATTAAAAATCATAAATTTCTATTAGTTCCAAATTCTATCTCTTTAAATTATATTTCATTAATCTAGATATGGACAATAGACTAGTGGGTGCTGCTATTAATAGGACACCTTTCATCAATGGTACAAACTATGCTCAGTGGAAACTTAAAATGAAAATTCATTTAGAAATCATGAGTTTTGATATCTGGACTTCTATAGAGTCACACTATAAAATTCAAAAAACTGAAAGAGTAACTTGGGATGAACCTACAAAGACTACCTACAATAATAATTGTAATGCTATGAATGCCATGTACTATGCTCTAGGAGATGAAGAGTTTAATAGAACTTCTGCTTGCAAAACTACTTTTGAAATTTGGGATACTTTGGGTGTTTCTCATGAAGAAACAACCAATGTTAAAAAATGATATTGAATACATATACTATTAAATATGATAATTTTATGATGAAGACTGGTGAACCTATTTATGATAAGTATCTCAGGTTCAATGAGATAGTCAATACAATGTATTCAATTGGAAAGGCTGTTCCAGTAAAGGAACAAATTATGAGAATCATTAGATGTTTACCAGACCGATGGAGAGTCACTTATGTTTCAATCAAAAAATCTTGTGATTTTGGTAAACTGCCAGTGAAGGAAATTATTGGTAAGTTAATGATGTATAATGAATAACTTAGGGTAAACAAAGATGAAGAAGATGAACCAAAAAAGGATGTCAGTGGCTTTCAAGACTACTACTTCAAAGAATAAAGATAAGGCGAAGTTTCATGTATGTGATAGCTCATGCAATGGAGAAAGTGAAAGTGCATCTGACAGTGATGCAGAAATGGATCATATAGCTAAAAGATTTATGAAATTTTATAGGAAGAAGAAATTTTTCAGAAAATCAAATTACAAAGGTAAGTATGATAATAAGGGAAATTGGAAAAAGGACTGGAAGAAATCAGACAAATCTGATGAAGTTGTCTGCTATTAATGAAAATGGAAAGGGCATATAAAAGCAGACTGCCCAAAGATGGAATATAAGAAGAAATATGAGTATAAGGATAATTAGTATCAGAAAGCCATAAAGGCTATGTGGAGTGCTTCTGAGGATAGCTCCAGTGAATATAAAGCTTCTAAGACTAAAAACAAAAATAAGGTAAACATGTATTTTATGAAAAACACATCTGAGGTAACATCTAAATATCCAGCTTTAAATTATTATTATTCTAAATATGATTCTGATTCTGAAAATATTTCAAAATCTGAACTGTTTGAATACTGTGATATGTTGGAAGAAACCTGTAATGAGCTGAAAGTCAAATATAAAGGTTTAATGAAACAGTATTCTTTAATTGGTAAACATAAATCTGATCTTGACATAGAAATGGAAAATAATGCTTGGTTGCTTAAAGAAAACACTGAAATGAAATTATAAAATGAGAAACTTATGAAGGATTTAGAAATGTTCACAAATGGAAATGATACTCTTACTCAAATTCTAGGTAAGTAAATTGCAACGAGATATACTACTGGTATAGGATACCAACCTGGACAAAGACAGATTACCAAGAATATATTTATTTGTAAATCTGGACAGAATACTTCTAGTTCTAGTTCTGGACATTTATATGCTTCAACTAGTTATTCACATAGTTATAAAGCTAACATAGTTTATCATTCTAAATCTATTGATTCTGTAAATTATATGCGACCCATAAGACAAATTTGGGTACCTAATGTTTTAATGGATAACCTGTCTGGACCCAAGATGATCTGGGTAGCAAAATCATTTCCTATTTAAATATGTTTTGTAGGAAACCTGCTTGAAGAGATCCCACAAGAAGACATGGTATCTGGACAATGGATGTTCAAGACATAAGTCTTGGTATTACTCGTGTTTCAAAAGTTTAATAATGGTTTATGGAGGTCATGTCACCTTTAGTGATAATTCTAATGGAAAGATCATCAGCATAGGCCAAATTAGTAACACAGATTCTGTTTTAATTTCCATTGTTTTATTTTTTGATGGAATGAAATATAATCTGTTATGTATTTCTCAATTATGTGATGATGGTTTTAATGTCAAATTTGAAAATGATTCTTGTAATGTTTTTAATTCTAAAAACGTTTTAGTCTTTTCTTCTCTAAGAAATGAAAATGTTTATATTGTTGATTTAAATTCCTTAGCTAATAAAAATGTTACCTGTCTAAATGATTTTCATAAAGAGTCTTGGTTATGGAATAGAATATTAGGACACTGCAATTTAAACTCACATTGAAAACTAAATTGGAAGAAATTGTTTAGATACCTACCTAAACTTGAGTTTCCAAATGACAAAGTTTGTAATCCCTGTCAAAAGGAAAAGAAACATAAGGTTTCTTTTAAATCAAAGAAAGAAGATTCAACATTTCAACCTCTCGAGTTGGTTCTCATGGATTTGTTTGGACCATATAGAGTTTCTAGCTTAAATGGGAAGAACTATGTCACTGTCCTAGTAGATGACTTTTCTAGATATACTTGGGTATACTTCTTAGCTCACAAAATTGAAGAGTGTTCTTACTTTGTTAAATACTCAAAATCTATCGAAAACCGTAGTGGACGTAAGATTAAAACCATATGAAGTGATCATGTTCGTGAGTTTTAGAATCATGATTTTGAATCCTACTGCTCACACAATGGATATAAACACAATTTCTTTTCCCCTAGGACACCTCAGCAAAATGGTGTAGTAGAAAGGAGGAATTGAAGCCTGCAATAAATTTCTAGAACTATGCTTAATGAATATGACCTGCTTATTTACATTCGGGATGAAGCTGTCAATACATCTGGTTGTATAATTAATAGTCTTAATTAGAAATTTTCTTAAGATGTCCCCTTATGAGTTTTGGAACAATAGAAAACCTAAAGTTAGATACTTTAGAGACTTTGGCTGTAGTTTTTTTATTCATAATACAATAGATAATCTTGATAAGTTTGATTCTAAGAGTGATGAAGGAATCTTTTTAGGATATTATTTAACTAGAAAAGCCTATTGAGTTTTTGATATGAGAACCAAGTGTGTGGAAGAATCTGTTCACATCATGTTTGATGAAACTGATACACATGAGCCAAAAACCTCTCTTGAAAATATTGAAGAAGATTTATCTGTTCTGGACCTTAATGACAACTCTAATTAACCTGCTATAAAGACAACCAGTTCTGGACTTATTTCAGAATCTGTTGCTAATGAACCAAAACCTAGAGAAGAACCTAAAATCTCTAGTCCTACATTTACTATATCAACTAGAATTTTAAAGAACCAGCCTTTAGATACTGTTGTAGGAAATCTTGATAGTGGGACAGAGACTAGAGCTTCTCTTAGAAATCATGTCGAAAATCAAGCCTTCTTGACACAGCATGAACCTAAAAACATTGATGATGATATTAATGACGAATTTTGGGTAATTTATATCCAAGAAGAACTCAATCAATTTGAAAGAAATAATTCTTGGAATCTTGTTGAAAGGCTTAAGGACACTTTCACAATAGGAACTAAATGGGTGATTAGAAATGAAGTATATTAATTTGGAAACATAGATAGAAATAAAGCTATGCTAGTTGCACAAGGCTATAGTGAAGAAGAAGGTATTGACTATGAGGATAATTTTTCCCCAGTATCCAAATTAGAAGCTATTAGGATTTTACTTTCATATGCTGCTCATCTAAATTTCAAACTATATACAATGGATTTCAAGAGTGCATTCTTGAATGGATATATTGCTGAGGATGTTTTTGTTGAACAACCACCTGGATTTTCAAACCCTCATTTTCTAAATCATATTTTCAAATTATCAAAATATTTATATGGTTTAAAGTAATCTCCAAGAGCTTGGTATGATAGATTAAGTACATTTCTAATTTCTAAAGGTTTTATAAAAGGAATAGATGATCCTATCTATTTATAAAAAGAATTTCTAAAGATTTTTTAGTTGTACAAATTAATGTAGATGATATTATTTTTTGATCTTCAATAACTACATTATGTACTGATTTTTCCAAAATGATGCAAAATAAATTTGAAATGATTTTAATGGTGAACTTAAATTCTTTCATGGATTTCAAATATTTCAAAATGATAATGGAATTATTTTAACTCAAAGAAAATATACTAGATATCTTTTAAAACATTTTGGATTGGATATCAAAAAAGGTAGTGACACTCCCATGAGTACCACCTGTAAGATGGATCTTGATGAAAATAGTAACTTTGTTGATCAAATCACTTATAGAGGAATGATTTGAAGTCTACTCTACCTAACTGCTAGTCGTCCTAATATTATGTATAGTGTGTGTATGTGTGATCGTTTTCAATCAAACCCTAAAGAGTCACATTTAAATTCTGTAAATAGAATTTTAAAAAACCTCAAGCATACTCGCAATTTAGGACTTTTATATCCCAATGGACAATCATATGAATTAGTTAGTTATTATGATGCTGATTTTTTTGATGTAAGTTAGATAGAAAATGTACCTATGGAACATTCCATCTTTTAGGCAAGTCACTAGTATCATTGTGTAGTAAGAAACAAAATTCTGTTGCATTATCCACTACAGAAGCTGAATACATTTCTACTGGCAGTTGTTGTGCACACATTTTGTGGATGAAACACACATTAATAGACTATGGATATCAATTCTGACATTTCCCAATATATTGTGACAACAAAATTGCTTTTAACATTTCTAAGAATCATGTTTCTCACTCTAGGACAAAACATATTGATGAAAGGCATCACTTTCTGAGGTATCATTATCAAAATGGTTTTATCACTTTAGAATTCATTGGTACTGAATATCAACTTGCTGATATATTCACTAAACCATTAAATTCTGAAAGATTAGACTACATAATACATGATCTTGGTATGATTAATCATAAGTAAATATCTTACTGATCTTAATGATTAATACAGTACTATATTTTACATTACAGTTTCATGGTCATTGTTTCTAAGTTACTGTTTTATGCTCATGGTCTGTCAACTTACTATCTCACAGTGACTACACAGAAATCTCACTGTCTCACCGCGACAACTACCAACTGTCTCACCATGATGACAAGTTTTTATCACACTGTAATACCTGCTCACGATGTCACCGTGAAGATTATTTATATTCTTATTTTAACCCATATCGCGTATTTTTTATTTTATCGATATTTGGTTTCCTTGTTATTGTTTTTATGTCGTTTGACATTCCCAAATGATAGAAATTAAGGGTTTAATTTGATTCCTTACCCAAACTCTCTCTTGAAACTTCTCTTCCCTCTTACCTGAACCTTTAGTGGATGCCAAGGATGAAGAGTCCATCTTCACCCTCGTCTAAGAAGATCCGCTCTAAGAAACAGAAGAATATACCAAGGATAGCCCCCGGTGGAACTCTAATCCCAAACCTGGTAAGCCGTATAGTTGTACCTGATAAAGAGGTTTTTCCAGAGCGGTTGATGTCTAGCCGATCATTTGTTTTCAAAGTTTTACGAGAATAAGGTTGGCTTGGATGGTTAAATAGATAGAATAGACAGATCTACCCGAGATTGGTATCTCTGTTTTATCAGTATGTGAAGTTTTCATTTGAGTTTGGAGAAAGCTTTTTGGTGACAAGATAAATAAATGGTCAAAAGTGATCTTTCAATTCGAGGCTCTCGGCTATATTCCTAGGGATTCCCCATGAAGAAGTTTGTGAGGATTACCAGAGAGACCCTCCTCCAACAACCGACATCATTGACCTGGAGGCTGCTTTGGAAAACCTGACTGGAAATAGAACCAAGAAAAGTTCCATAGCAACTGAATTAGATGGGGAGGCTAGACATATGTTGAAATTTGTTCAAAATTTGATTAGCCCAAGAAAAGTAGATTTTTCTGTGATGAAGTATCAGGATTTTATCCTGATTCATCTGTTGATGAATGGCCATAAGATTAACCTATACAAGTATGTTATCAACCATATCTGTGAGCTGATCAAAGTCACTTCCAAATCCACCGCCCTGTTTTACTCAAGGATGATTTCATCTATGTTAGTTTCCAAAAGGAATGGTTGGACTCAATGAAGAAAAGTTAGAGGACCTTGATTTCTGCATATCCATTCATATCATCAGAATAATGAAGATTAGTTGGGACCCCTGAAGAAGAAGTGGTTTGAGGATAATGATAAAGTGTACAAAATGTTTAATCCTTTTGACTATCAAAAAAGGCCTAAAAATATATCTGATCCTGTTTTGGAACAAGTGGAAGTGGCTAAGTTTTCAAAATTAGAAGAAGAGGTAGTAACTGTTGAAATATCTCCAAGAGAAGAGGCTGAAATACCGCAAATGGAAACAGATCATGTTAAAAAAAGATGGTCTGTTGTCCCTACTGTTGTCCCTGCTGAAATACCTCAAGGAGAGGAAGTTGGTGCTAGTTTGAGAGAAGAGGAAGCTTATGCTTCTAGAGATGATGTAAATCCAGAAGGTCATCCTAATGCTGCAAGGAAGTTTGTTTTTTCTTGATTCAGAACATCAAGTAACCATAGAGGCAGATCCTGTTAAAGAGGATCTTTCTATGGATAAAGAAGATTGCATGGAAGTTCAACTTGTGGAACAATATATTCCTGAGATTATTCCCTCTACTGAAGAGTTGATGGAAATTTCCATTCAGTTGGCAAGGCAAGAGTTTGCTGAAGAGATCAGGGATGATCCTTTGGATCTTGTACATGTTCCTAAGACCCAAGAATCTGAACGGGAAGCACAATTTGAGGTGGAGGAACCACAAAATCTTGAGATTACATAAGCTAGATCTGCTGAAGCTTCTCAACCTATTGTCTCATACTCTATGCACAACCGGATTGTTTTCCCAAGCTTTTATGATGTGACGGATTCAGAGTAAGTGTCTACAACTGGAATGGATCTTTCTTCTCTGTTTCCACTGAAGTCTGTAGCTCATCCAGAACCAGAACCAGAGCCTCTACCACAATCTGAATCAGAATCTGAGTCTAAAGATGACTATGACCCTAACAAGAATCTGAACCAATGCCGTTACATGCACCCTTACCCGAGCATCACTCCATTGTGACCAAAGAGGATCTGAAAGTTTTTGGTGAAACATTGTTAGTTGGAGTTGAGAAAATTGTCTCCACTCAACCTTGTCCAGTAACTCAGTTAAGTCAAGAAGATGCATAAATTATTTTGGAAAATATTATCTTGAATATTCAACCAAGGTTGATCCGAGAAATTCATGAAGTTAGAGTTTAGAATAATCTTCTGAATGCTGATGTTTCAAATCTGAAAAATATGATAGCATGTTTGAAGAATGAGTTATCCTTGAGATCAGAACCAGCTCCTGTTTTTTCTCCTGCACCTATTGCTGCTTCTCATGAGCCATCTGATTCCCTCCTTGCTAGGGATATTACGACTGAAGTTCATCCATACCTCCTTTCCGTTGACTAAAATATTGGAAAAAGACACACCAAGATGCTGGAATGCATGAGAGAGCTTGTGGAAAATCTGAAAAAGCTTACAGATGAATACATTGGTTGCCTGCAAAAAGTGTTGAAATAGATCAAAGTTCTAACTAAAGCTTTCAAGTCTTCAACTTCTTCTGGTCAGACCTCCACATCTTCTTTGGAAGATTCATTGCTGAGATCCATAATCAAGGAATTACTTCAGAGTGCCTTCAGTGGCTTCGATCTATCTTCTTTGACAGAAGTGGTTAAGAACAGTGATAGAGCATTGGACTTGGTTAGGATTCACTCTAAGATATCAAATGATGCTCAACAAGATATCACCAAGAAAATTGATCTTTATCTCTCCCAGATTTTCTCTAATAGTGATATGACAAATCACTTTAGACATCTTGTTGAAAATTTGATAATCCCTCCAGTGACTCAAAATTTTAAAACTCATGTTCATAAACATACATTGTTCACCATATTCATGGACAAGTTTCTGGAGAATAAGGATGATTTTGAAAAGGCTATGAAAATATGGTGGTGAAATAATTACTGATTTCATCATCCTTTTGAAGTCATATATTCTTGTGTAGAGTACTGTTATCGTGGCTCCAGCTGCTGCACCCCTTCGACCTGCTCTAACTACCTTAGCCTCAACTGCCATGTCAGTCAGCCAAGCTCTTTCTCAGATCCGGCCAGTCATTCTTGACCAACCTCAGCCTAGATCTTCTACTACTCCCACTTTGGCTCCATCTTCATTTGAAGGTCTTACCTTAACCTATTTATCTACTGCATCTATGCCTTCTTCTACTTCAGCACTAGCTCCTGCTACTGATAAAGGCAAGGAAAAGATGGATCCCTTAAGAGTCTAGAGACTGTTTTCTTTTTGATGGGATGTCATTTATGGTTTACTATTTGTAATTATCCTGTATGTTTTATTATTAACAATTTTTTTAATGAAAACTGTCGAGTTTCGTTTCATTTTATCTACTTTATTATAATCCCAAATGGGGTAGAAAAATCTACAAGTATAAATTCAGGAGAAAAACTACAAGTGTCAGTTCTATAAGGTTTTTTTTATATTCTAGTTTCTTTAATGTTACAAGTCATTTATATTCTACCTATATCTGATTTGTGATCATCAAAAAGGGGGATATTGTTGTACTCCTCTTGTGTTAATCATGTTTTAATGATCACAAATCTTTTAACTATTAATTAATCTCAATCTTAATTGCACATCTTTCTAGTGGTCTTCAATCTCAATAATAACTTCACATCATGATTTAATGATAACAAATCTTATGGATGTTAATTACCCTCTTTATTTTTTACAAGTCTTATGCATGATCACAAATCTCACATATATTATCATGCCTTTATGTTTATGATTCTAGTTCTCTTACACTCTAACGATTAAACTTAATCAATATTCTACATATTCTGTCTAAGTCCAAATACAGATATTTGTCTAAGTATTGACTCACAGTGACCCAGACACCGTGACCCAGACACCATGACCCAGACACCGTCCCCCTGACACCGTGACCCAGACACTGAGACCCAGACACCGTGACCCAGACACAGTGACCCAGACACCGTGGCCCAGACACCGTGATGCAGACACCGTGAAGGACTCACCGTGACCCAGACACTATGTAGGAAAAACTATGAAGCTCATACCCTGAAGCTCATACCGTGAAGCCCATACTGTGAAGCTCATACTGTGAAGCTCATACCGTTATGAAGACACCGTTTACTTAATCACGGTGACATTGTTTATTAACTTTTTGTCAATATTTTTAAAATAATGCTAACGATCATATTTGATGTTTTTAATGCAATTAATGTTATTTAATGTTAGTGGTTTGCATGCCAGGAAACCATATCCCATACCTATGAAAAGGGAATCATTCCTACTGGCAGAACGCGTGGAATATAAGGAAGCATAAGATTGAGTACACAAGATATACGATACAGAAAAAGAAGTGAAGAAAACAAAAGTGTATATATACAACGATAAGAACTTACAAACACCCGAGAGAACTGTGCTGAATTGGAAGATTAATCCTGAGAAAGAAATTTATTGCCAGACATTCAAAGAACTCTTATGAATGCAATCCAACACCACTGAAGAACACTCTACAAATAAAGAGATCTTGCTCACTCCTATAGAAGACGAGATGAACTACGACACTCTGTTTTTCAACAGAAAAACCAGAGAAGGACTCAAAATCATTCTCTACTAAATCCACCAAGTCCATATCTACATTGATAATAAATAGAGCTTTATAAACTCTTATCTAATCTCTCTATGTAATTTATTTATTCACTTTCTAGCAGTGTGATGTTCTCTGCATTTCTTATACACACATTTTCTCTTGCACTGAACTGGAGGATATCAAAATCCTCAAACCACAATTGTTTACTCTTGTTTACCCACGTCAAATGTTGAAGAGGTCCTTATGTGGCCTGGTCTATTGGTTTCCCACGAAGAACAGTGGTAGAGGTCCCTACGTGGCCTGGACAGTTTTGTAAACTGTTGTTAACCATGATCCAGGGTGTGGATCAAATTTATATTAATTTTTGAGGACTAAGTCTTGGCTTGATACTGAACCTCTTGTTAAATCTGCTGTGAACTTTTAGTTTAAGTTCAAAGTTTAATACATATTGTTTTTATTCCACTGCTGTAACTTTGAAAACAAAAATTAAAGCTTCATTGATAGTTAAATTTACTAGTGTTTACACTTATTGTAAATCAGTAGGTTAGTTTCAAAAGTTAGTTTAATATCGTGGTTAAATTAATTGAGACATAATCTATCATTGAGAATCTAAGTGACCATTTACAATCTATATAAATTCACTATAGTTTACTTTTTTTATAAATTGGGGGATTTTAAATAGACAATATTTTAATAGAAATTTTAATTGGAACTCAATTCACCTCCCTCTTGAGTATCCAATCCGAGCAAAATATTTTTTAATCTAAAATGGATTAAAGGATATTTTTTATTTATTTTATTGAATTTTTAGAAATTTATTTTGTTTTGTAAAATTTCTAAAATCCCCAATCTACTTGTCTTTTGAGAAAACATTATGGACTATAATAGGAATTAAAATTCAAAGACTCTATGTTTCTTACCTACTAAGTTGTTTTGTAGACAACCCATTAATTTTTTACCTTAGAAATATATAGAACTATATTTTTTCTTTGTTCTAGTTATTATTTTTTGATATCCCTTGGATTAAGTTAAATTTTTGGATGGATAGTGACCTCGAAGTCAATGAAATATTACTTTCTATATTTTGGATTCCATTTTGTTTAGAAATTTCATTAGGCCACTCATCCTCCATGTATATATATTAGATAATATTATTTTATTTATTTTAAATTGTTAATTTTTAGTGTTAGATTTACTTTTTATTATTTTATAATTCTTTTATATTTATAATTGTCAAAGAAGGATCTAATATTTAGGTTTTCCATGTCATGCTTCAGTGTTGAAGATTGTGAAATTTATTTACGTAGTGGGTCAATATAATCCCCAAAAATTATAGAGATGGATTTTATTCTTACCTCAAACCATGGGCATTGAATAAACCACTAATTTGTCCTTTTATAGAGATTATTTGATCAGTTTATGGATGATCTGTGGTGGTTCCTAAAAAATGGTATTAGATAAGGTAAGTTTTGGGGTGTAAGGTAGTCATGTGATTATGATTTTATATACCCAAGAGGTGATAGTTGAAAGTTAATAATAATATATTAATCATTATGAGCAACTAGTTACAATTGGTAGTTGTATTTTTTCCATAATTAATTAATTTGATTTTATCCTATGGTTTCACTTTTTTCTAGATGTGTTTTCATGATTTAGGAGAGTACACTAGGAGGGAGCAAGGATTACAATGTGATATTGAACTACAATGAACACCATATAGATCCCATGAGGATCATTCAATATGAATCTCAATTTCAATATTACAATCACCAAATTTTCTACAAAACTTTGTATACATGTCTTGCAAAACCATTAGTCCCCTATTTCAAAGGCTTCTTCATCATATATGTTTATGGATTTATATTTATTTGTTTGAAAATAATTAAAATAATATTTGTAACATTAAAATTTATAAAAAGGTTTTTATATTTGGTGGACCAATTTTATTTTATTTTGATATATGGAATTAGTGTTTTGGAAATAGATACGGCTAATTTGAAAAATATTTTATTATGTAAAATAGGATTTCAAATGTAAATTTATATATTTCAATGGAAGTGTAAAGTTTACTAAATTTGAGGTTTACTCATTTTTTTATTATATTTTTTTAATTAAATTTGTATTTTGATTTGTAGATATATGATTTAGGTATTTTATAGATAATTTGTAAGATATTGGTTTTATTTTATGTTTCACTGGATATTTAGAGAATTATACCCAGTTAAGTCTCAATTATTTATTGGAAGTCACTTCCAGCTAATGAATTTTCCAAGACACCTAGTAGAGTGGTGGAGACATTCCCTCCTCAATAAGTATAGGTTTTTAATTTATAAAGAGTCCACTAGAGGTCATTGAGTGGCTGGGAAAATTAAATAGATCATTGGGTCCCTAGGAACATTATAAACTATAAGGGTAAGATATATCATTGTTGACTTGATAAAACAGGTATAGGGAAGTCCAATTTAATTTTTCTCCCTTATTTACACAGTTAGATGATGAGAGTTATTCTTTATCACATTCATTCAATTGTTCATTGTCATGGCGGTGAAGGCATGGAAGGTGGAAATGCATATGGGTATTCAATAAGGAATACGGGTGGTGAATGGATAAGTTTGTCACTTAAAGTAATTGATTAAAAATTCCACAATTATGGAGTTTTGAAATTTAATAATGTATCATATTTTTAGGAAAGGTATTTTTCTAGGGATGAATGATTGATTATTTTTATCTGGGCTACTATCGTTGGAAGTGTTGGTAGGTATTATTTTTTTCGATTTGTAGGAACTTGATTGTAATACCTGATGGTTGCTTCCTTGATATACCTGGGATCTAGTAAAGGATCCCCATATGGTGAGGGGAATGAACTACTGGATCATATTTCTAAGGAATATCCATTATGCATCACATCATTTCTAGAGAATGGTAATTCAACATTATACTTCAATTTTGGTAAGATTAGGAATTCTAATCCATCTATCCATGATAAATTTCAGTCCTCCAATCATTTTTGTTATCAATATAATATCATAAAAAATTATTTCTAGTAAAATATTGATAGAAAAAAGTTGTCCTGGTTAACTTATGAATCTTATTATTTTTCACTCGGATATTCTGATGTAATGTTTGGATTTTTTCTTGTTTTTTTCTTATCTTATTCATTATGTAGTTGTATAATTTCTATGTTTTTACAATCTTATATTTATTACCCATTTTAGGATGTAGATGAATGTGTGTTGTGGAATTATGAATTGTGGTTTGTTACTATTATCTATTTATGTTTCTTTGGTTGCATCCATTTTTTCGGATTTTTTATCAAATTGAGAGTTTTTATATATTAACCCATCATGCCTATTTATTTATAAATTTTTGGGAGATGCATCATGTATCTCTATGTTATTATTACTTGATATATTAGAGTGTGATTATTTGGATTCATGGGTCACACCAATGATAGTGTTTTTTCATATTGGAGGTTTAGTGCTGACAAGTATTTCATTTGTTTATGTATTTTGATTTTTATTTATGTCATGGTATTCAGGACATTCTTGGGAATGAATGGATTAGGGTGTGGAGAATATTCACACATAATCTGTTTTTTTAATTGTGATTTTATTTATTTATGATTATATCATATTTACATTTAATTGTTTTTTGAATTCATGACAATTTTTTTTCATTAGACCATTACATTTTTTAAATTCATGGTGAGTGCACATGTTTTGGGGGAAACCGTGAGATCATATATTTGAAAAATCTTTTTAATGTAGAATTGTTATTTTCAAGTTTGATATTGAATATGAAGTTTACAATTGAGTCCAAACCATGTGAGTCTCAGCATAAACTATAAGAGAGAATTGTTCTCTTTGGTATATGCTGCATAGATTGTTTACATGTTTAGGAAAATATATAGTCAAACTATTCAAGGTATTTTTGTCCCTATAATAGTAGGTACATAGTTGTATAATGATATTAGATAATTTTTATACTAATAGTTTCAATTTCATAAAATAACTCTATATTTAAATTTCTATAATACCCACAAAAAAATAAAACCTCAATCAGACCTCCCTCTGCCCCATTTGGTTTTGTAACATGAAGGGGTAACCAAACCCCTATCTCATTTCTATTCCAACATGATTTGAATCTCCTATATTGATAATTGGTTGGAATATTGTTCTTTTGGAATTATTTTATCACTTTTCCCATTCAAATCATGATTCCCTGTTCTCACCTTGGGTTGGATCCTTCATATTCAAATAATTGGATGTGGGTTTGTTTATGTGAGTTGTTTCTTTTGATGTTAGAGTGGGTGGTTGGTCTCTTGGACCTTTTCATTCAAAATTACGAAGTTCATGTTCTGTTATTGCACCATTAATGTATGTTTCTCTATCCATTTTATTACCCACACATTAAATTTTATAAAGGAGTATTTATAAAAACATTTTTATTTTCTTATACATGATATTTGGTCGATAAATTTATTTATAAAACTTTTTAAAATGTTGATTTATTTGTAAAATGATCTATTTTAGGGATGTTTATAATTTATCTTATATGATCAATGTATATGCACTTTATATCTTTTGTAATATATTCAAGTGGTGATTTAAATTTATTTTGGTTTTTTTATGGTGGATTATTTCAAATATTGAAATTTTTTAAGGTAGTATTTGTGTTTAAGTGATATTTTTATTTGGGTGCTTCCATTTTGAGGGTAATTTACATTTTTACATGAAAATTCATGTGTTATGGAATTCTTATGATATATGTACTTTCTTATGAACATTTAAAAATCCTATGGATTTCATATAAATTTGTGATATTTACAAAATGACATGATAATTGATATTAGTATAAATATATGTTCATGTTAAAAAATTGAAATTTAAAGGAACAGATTATCTAATATTTTTCTATAATCAAATGAAATATATGTTTCCAAATTATCTCCAAATAATTTTTTAGAATGGTGTTTCTAAATTCATAAATTAATAGATTTTTTTAAAAATAAATATGTTTTTTGATGATCAACATTGATTTTGAATTGGAATTCGAAAGAAATAATTTTTTTTATAAATATTTTTAATTTCCAATATAAGGGAATTCTTGGTATTTTTAAAATTAGTACTCTAAAGGTGAACATATCCATGAAAGGACTCCATTATATAGAGGAATTTCTGTTGGAATGTGTTGGGAGATGTCCGTAGAATGTGTATAAAATTATGATGATTATTTATTGCGTTTTTATATATATATTTTATACACCTCCTCTAAATTTCTTATTTAATTCTGATCCTGGTCATCTTAGTGGGAGAATATAAATAGTTATTATCTTGCCATGATGAGATATACTATATAATATATGGTGTCGAAGACCGTATAAGATTTCTCGACCATTGAGGTTAGCTGTTTTTGATGTCGGTGGATATATGCTTTTTAGTACATCAATAAGAAGAAATATGGTTCTAAATAGAGTAAATATTTGGTATCCTTACATGATTTCTTGGAATTTCCCTTCATTGTAGATTTTGAAATATATATTTTTATTATAATTTTTTCATATCCAACCTCACATTTATTTTAGTTCAATACATATTCACTCTTATTATATCATTAGATTGATATACCTCGATATTTATAAAAAAATTTGACCTCCATTATTTATCAATTCACTCAGATGGTTCTACTAGTTGGGTTTTGAACACTCCCCCATTGTTTTAGTTATCATTGATTTATTTTATAATTTTAAATATTTAATGGAATTTATTTAAATTGGATTTATAAAAATTTGAAAAGAATTGTTTTGTTTTGTAAAATTATGAAAACGTTATTTCATTTTGTATATTCAATTTAGTATGTATGTCGTGTTTTATGAATTTTGATGCCTAGATTCTATGCTAATTTCATTCTATGTTGTTTTATGCACTGACAATAATTTTTCCACTAAAAATTAGTAGAAATAACCTATTTTTATCTAAATGGTCAATATTTGGATCACAGTTGGATAAGGTTAATTTTATGGATAGACGGTGACATCGAAATCACACTGAAATTGTTTGTTCTATTTTGGTTATTTTGTAGTAGTAATGTCAAAATATACCTCCTCTTGGTATCTATATTTTTTATGTTTCTTTATTGATGATCGTCTGGGTTTCTCTTATACTAATGTTCTTTATGTATAATTTTATATTTATCTTTCTGTAATATTTATTTCTCTGGACTCTGATATTCATGTTGTTCTTGTCCGGATTTGTTGTGGAATCCCATTATATTGATTTAGTTACATTGTGAAATATTCCATAATAATTATCATAATTCATCTGATGATTTTCACCAACCAATGGGGATTAGATATGACCCTTAAATGTTTCATGGGTTTTATTTGGTGTATCATTTAAGGATGAACTATGAATTTTTGATACATAAATGACTTCTCAATCACCAATATATTTAATCATCCTAGGACACATTTTCCTCACATTACAGAACATTCCAGGTTTCCCTTATGACAAACTCGTCTCCTCCACCTCCTCCACTAAATTTCAATCTTGAATCTCACTCAGAGTATTTTGTAAATCCTAAATTAACTTTTTTTTCATACCATCCATAGTTATGGCTTCTTCATTCATATGGTTCTCACCTCCCATACTTCTAGGTATTTTTATGATTTTGTTTCATAGAATATAATGGTGTTGGATTATGATTTCAAGGATTTCTCTTACATTTTATGAAACCCACCACTTAAATAAAAAAGGATTTCCAAATTTATCAATGGATTTACATGACTATTATCAGTTGACCTTTATGTGCCTTATTATCTTGAAAATTGTGTTCTTAAATGATATTCAATGAAAACTAAATAGAATATTTTCTAGTATCTTTACATTCTTATGGGGGTGAAGATAATTTTTATGTCATGTTATTTCTATTAATTTTTATATTCCAATATAATGTATTATGATATTAATTATTAAGTAATGGTAGTTTATCATATTCAATGGTCATGGATAATATTTGGAACATAGGTATGGAACCTAGGGTAAGGGATTTTTAATAATATTTCGTATCTACATATTAATTTTTTCTCAACTAGTATTAATTTTATAATATTATATACTATTATAATCATGATAAAGAACAATATATAATGGTTTTCCATTAATACAGTGAGGATCATATGAGACCTTCATTATTTTGACCTTAGAGAACATCTAATATTTCCCATTTATTATGTTTTTTGGATCATGTAATTACAATTCATTAGTGATAAATTGATTTTATAATCTTTCTTAAATCTTCATAAAATTATTACATCCAACATTAGTTTGTTTAATTTTGGAAAAACATGATTTAAAATATAAAATGAATGATATTATTGGAATACATAGTGGGATCCTAATAGGATTATCATACTCACATCACACATAAACCCAATTAGAGTATGTAAACCATATGTTTAACAATGAGGGTAATTTATGGGAACCAGATGAAAGTGGTTAGAATTCATGTCAAAGTGTTCAGGAATTATAGAGGATACATGTGGGGATGATCCCTCATGTTATGTGAAGATGGGTAGTTGTATTTTTCTTTTATTCTGGATGCATTTGGCTTAATTTTTAGTATATTTATAGTCATTTTTATCTAATATTTCCCCCACATATAATAATATTAATTTTTTTAATCAGTTGTTTCAATATAATTTTAAAACATTATATTTTCAGGATATGGTTATGATTTCTTGTTGATTTCTTCTATTGTATACCATGTGATAGATTCATTTATAGTTATTTTTATATTTTATTTCATGACTCAGCAATTTATAAAGACCATGTTGGGTTTTCTGTTTTGACACATTGATTGAATTTTTCAAAGAAACAATCCCTAATATGTGTTCGTAATGGCTAGGAACATGTTTTCAGCTACTGGGGATCATAATCACTCATTGGGCCTTTTCATCGAATGAATTGAGTGCTAGAGTATGGTTTAACCCATGATGGTTCATGAAACATTGTAATTATACACTCCAAGACACCAACATCTCACTTAAAAGTTATATAACATGGGATGCCATATATATTAATTAATATACACCTACCTATATTCCGTTGTATTTGAGTTAAACTAAAAAAATTAAATTTATTTATTAGAATGATATTTCTAATTTCCATGGACTTTTCCATAGTATTAATCTTAATATTATTCTTCCCTATAGTCACATTACTATTGAAATTTTAATATTCAACAATTAATTTATAAATTATAGTATTATCCTTCATGGGTTATGTGTCCACATTTGTTTTCATTCCATTTCTTGGAAGAAATATTATTTGTTTCATGCTTTCAAGTCCAATTTATTTTTTGTGGTACCATAAAAAAGTATTACATTTTCATGTTTTCATTATATACATCATCCAATGTATTCTATCATCAAAAAACATGATTAATATGACTCAATAACCGAAATAAAGTACTATCACAATATATTTATCAATTATTATCTATTAGTTAATATTATTCACATCTATATTTTTAAAAATGATATTTTTTAAGTTAATCATTATAATATTATATCCATATTCAAGGATGACATTGATATTACTGATATGCCTTTTGAATACACTTATATATTGGTTATTTACATAAATTTTGATTCATCGTGAGAATTTATTAATGAATCATTTTTTGATTTGAATCCATTATTTATCTAAAATATTCAAGATTCATTCAAGATCACTGAATGATCCACCGTTAGTTAGAAATACTTTTGTATTTCCTTATCTCATGTTTCTTCAACATCACTCAATATATAATGGCGTTGTTATTAAATAGGCAAAGAGACCAATTTCCATTCGCCCATTGAGTCCCCTTTCTCAGTTTATATTTTCTCATCATAATATTTCACATAATGAATTGATAAAAATTAAAACATCATTGTTATATTATCTTTTCCTTTACCGTTCATGGAAAAATAATAACCCATAAGAACTAGTTATCTTTTTCATCCTTAGTAATAATATTTACAAGTCTTCTTTCTCCTCTTCTTATTTAATTTAACGGAATTTAACTATTATGAGTCTAATATCAAATTAGTTGAATCACCTGAATGGGTTATTTCCATTGTCGTTCCCTTTGAATATTCCATTCAAATAGAATTATTTGAACTGATCCAAATTACTGGATGAAAATATATCATAAATTTCCCACTCATGAGTCATATTATATTCAATATGTATAGAACATTTTAGCCTGCGGGGGCTGGGTGACTTGGTTCAAGGCGGTGGCGTCCTGTCATCGAGGTTATGGGTTTGAGTCCTCGCAAAGGTAACACGCACTATTTTCCAGTGATCCGTGCGTCCTCTCGAATCCGTGTGGAAGTGGCCCAAGTCCAAGGGTTGGCCACCTTGGGCCAAGCTGGGGATGTGTGGCGCGCAGGTGGTCAGGCCATCTCAATACCTCGTTACACAACAACACATTATGAGGGCGCCCTCTAGAGATCCACGACCGGGAGCACCCTAGGGTTTCAAATGCCTTCCTGGTGGCATAGGTCATCGGAGTGAGGAGGTATTTTGCGGAACAGATCCATGGTGGAAGGAGAAAGTGGCTTCAATTTATTCTGCAGATCTCTTTTCTGAGCGGTGGTTTATTCCTTGGCTTGGCTCGGGTATTCAGGTGATAGATATTGGATAGGCTTGCAGTTTTCAGTGGTGGGGATGGTGGTCGACGCGTCGATGGTTTAGGAATCTGGCTCTTGCCTCTTGGCCTTCCCTACTCGGCAGTCCTGGTCTCAGCTCGGCTCGGGTCTTCGTGAAGCCGACTCAATCTTGGTGAAGGATCTCTTTTCCTGTGCGACGACTTCATTTCTTGGATTACTATCGGTTTTTATTAGCGAAATGCAACTGGGATCTTTGGGAAGACAGCTCAGTCTCGGCGGCAGATCTCCTTTATGGTGCGATTTGGAATTTCTTTTGGTTTTCTGCAGAGTAAGGCGGCGGGTTCAATGATGAAGGTGTGGTTGTTGTTGCGATTGTTCTCATTGGACGCACATTGGTGGTGTGGCTGTCTTTCTCCACAAATCCATATCTAGCTTTGAATACCTAATCTGGTCAGAATCGATCTTGGAGGGATGGCACTGGAGACGGTGGTGAGGAAGGGTCCGGCGGCATGACTCGTTTTGTCCGGCGATGGAGGGTTGGCGATGAAGTTGTGGTTTGAGCCGGTGATGACATAGTGGTTTGAACAGGAGATGATGTTGTGGTTTGAGTCAGGATCCTATGTGGGATTTGGATCACTTTCATTGGACTTGTGTTTAGGAATTTGTTTTCTGGTCTTCAGTCATTTAATGGGTCATCTTTTTAAGCATTCGATATGCTGTATTGGGCATTGTAGTGGGTTGATCCCTCCGGCACTAGTGCATGTAATGGGTTTCTCCTTCCCAGTTTAAAAGGGGGTTTGTGTTTTATTATTATTTTCATAATAAAGGGGATTTACCCCAACTCTTTTGATATAGAACATTTTAAATCATTGAATTTTTTTTCACACTATTTTTATAATTGTTTCCAAATGCGTACCCCTATACCCGTGTAAAATGAATTCCCTATATTGAAAGAATTTTTGATTCCCAAAAAAAATAATCATTTTTCCACAATGGAAAAAATGGTTGTTTCGGATTTAATATAGTGGATTCTCATTAATTTTATCACTATTATATATACCTAAATAATTTCTCAATGGATTTAAAAAATATATCAAATTTTTGAAATAAAAGAAGAATTAGTCAATCATTTTACCTATTCCCATATAGATATCATCAAATTAATAATGATATGATTATATCCAAAAATCATTTTCACTCTTGTATAATTAATGGATATCACTATATTCCTTTGATATTTAATTTTTCATCTCTATATAATTACTCTTTCTATGTATTTTTAGGAGAGTGTTCAATGTTACACACAACCCCCATTATATTTGATTTCATTCGTTGACAGAAATGTGTAGGTATTCTAATGTTTATGAAGATGTACACTATTATTGGTGATGTTATGAATATCAATTAAAAGAGATAGAATATATAGAACTATACACCCATTAATTAGATGAGATCCCTTTAAGTCAACTATTAAATCATATATTTTTATTGAAAGTATTCATAGAATTTATATATCTCATAGATGAAGAAATACGATAATTAAAATAAAACAAAAATATGTAGTAATCAATTTGATTAAAAACAATGAGAATTGTTTGATAGTAATAGATAAGACTAGAAGAGATTATGAAACCACTAAGAGGGTGATAATTTTTATTACTAAGAACACCAACTCCCAATACAAATTATTAGCATCATATTTTATTATTATTTTAACTTGGTGATGATGTGGTGAAGAAATATTTATTGATTTATAACTAATAAGATATAATGGGTTTTCCAATTTTCACTCAACATATTATATGTTTTCTAATATATGGTGTGAAGTGGTTTTGATACTTCCATTAACATTCAAAATTTATTATCAATAAGAATATTAAATTGATAATAATCTTTCTATTGTCCAGCATTACAATAAACAATCATAAAAACAAATAAAATAATCAATCATTTCTTCCCTTCTATTTATGTACGCATAGAATTTTGATATATATTTTCACCCTTGTGTGTATCCTTAGTTTCAGCCAAAATCTCTCTAGATTGGGTAACTAGTTATCCATGATATTCATATATTTTTTATCACATTGGTTAATGCAAGACACATCTTGTCTAATGAAATGCCATGTATAATGTTGGAATGAATATTCCTATTTCATGAAGTCCAGATCAAAATGATATGCATGTAGAATCTATTAAGACTAACATCCACTTTGTCTTAGTAGTAAGCATCCCTTAATTATACATGTAAAATGGTGGTTCAAAACCCATTGGGTGTAGGTACTGTTGCATTGGCGGCACTATAGCAACGGCGGGTACTGTAGAGGTGGTAGGTCACTATAGCGGTAACTTGTTCTGTAGCAGCAGTGGGTACTATGTAGTATTATAGAAATGTGTGTACTATAGCATAACTATTAATAGAATGGGCTTTGGGCCAAAAAAATTATCATATGGGCCATGTAATGGGCTAAATTCCCCCTTGGCCTTCGGGATAAGTAATAGGTCTCCCTCTATCCGGTTAAAGTGGTCTTTGCTTTGCTTTAATAATAAATGAGGCTTCAGCCCCAACCAATAAAAAATGAAGATTATAAATAGTCGAATAAAAATTCCCATCTCATTAGCTTGGGAATTGTGTCATAGTCCATATATTATAATATAGTGAATCGAAAGTATCATGAACTGTAAAAATACAGAAGTTTCACTTCCTTGATCACTATAGTGGGTATAAGACTTTGTGAAATGAATCTCCAAATTATGACATATCTATATTCTACATTCAGTCTTGTTCTTCACTAATATTTGGTACCATTCATATTATTTCATAATCATATCCCTATAATTCATCAAGAACAACATCATAATAAAACCCTTTCATCAAACATATGTATCTTCAATGAATGAACTATGTTGCCTTCTTCCTCATCTCACTCATGTAAAAACACAAATTACACAGTACTGATATATATATATATATATATGTCTAATATAATCATATTATATTAGATTCAATATCTTGTAATATGATCATCATCCATCACATTATGGATTATTCTTCCTCTAATGATATTTATTCTTTTTCAAAATCACAGTACTACAATAATCCTCCATATATTCATTGTGCATGTTTTGAATAAATATATAATGAATATATTCCCATAATCATGAATTAAATTACTCTGAAATAATATGGAAAATTATTTTAATTTGAATGTTTTTACCTCACACCATGGGATTGGATGGTATTTGAGTGTAATATAACCCTAAGTGTAATGCCAATGTACTATTGATCATGTATCAATTAAGATCATCTATCACATCCCCTTTGTTGAAAAAATTCATGGTTGAATTTTTCAACCTTTAACAATAATCAAATCCAACATTTATAAATGTCACCTTATTATTCGTGATGAATAAATTAATGGAACCACACGATAGTTTTCCATTTTCAATGAAAATATCAAAAATACCTAAAAATAATATCCATGATCTCCATGATCTTCTTTAAAACATTGAGATAATAAGACCATGAATTATCACTATGCTTTAAAATGATTTATCTTTCCCCCAAAAAATCCATTCACACCCATCATCACTATAGAAAAGACCCACACATTATCACATCCATTGAACCCATATTCATTAATTCTGATAAAATATTCATTTAGAAAAGATAAAAAATGGTAGTTAGTAATAATTATGATCATTACAAATTTTTCATTGATTTATTTCTAGATTGAATTATGATTTAAAAATATGAGTAACGTTTTATACATCATATTTTATATATTTTCATTATATCTCATAGTTCAAAAAATGAGAGAAATTTTATCCACTTAATTTTTTCTATCAATCACGTCCATCCAATCATGCTCCATTTTCAATATCAGCATTCCATATTTATAATTTTTTAAAAAACAATATAATAATCAATTTAAAAACCTTATACATGGATTATAATATATTCAATGATATATAAAAATCTAAACTGAGTTTTTTAATGTTAAAAATTTCCTTGATTCCACTTATTTTTTCAAGTGTTTGGATTTTATTTAATATGGAAAATCATAGTCTTAAATAATATAAATGATAAGGGTGCATTTTGAAATGGGTACTTTTCAAACTATAACAATTACCACCCCCTTGACTATTTATTTTACTCTTATAATGTTTTTTATAATTTTTTATAGAGTTTTATTATACATTTAAAATGATTAATGTAGTTCCACTTCTCCATAAAACATGTTTCAAAAAGACTATTAGACTACTTAACTGTTATATTTGACTAGTTTTAACCCAGTAACACATTTATTGTTTATAAAACAATATGTATTATTATAATCATGTTTTTTATTCTTTAATTTTTTTACATTACTAAATTTCAATATTTTTCTTTTATGACAACTTCAATAGTTCATTAAATTAATATCCATCAAATAGTTAAAAAAAATTGCAATCTAGAAAACATTTTCAATATATAGTTATCCAAAAAATTCATATATTCAGGAATATATATTAAAAAATAGTGTTATAGATAAATAAAATATATAATCTGACAAAATTATATTAATAATAATAAATAGTTCTTTTAATTAATAATTTTAGTTATAAAAAATATAGAATTATAAAAAATGATAATTTGTTTCGAAATTAGATATAAATAATGAATTGAACCTTCTAAATACAAAATTTATGTAAATTAAAAAACCGCAACTTGGTATATTAATATGATTACTGATAATAATGTGATTTAATTTCATAAAGTCCAACCTTATTAATCACAGTATAATATTATGATCTGGTTTCAATATCTGTAGTTTATATATAATTATGTCCTATTTAGATGATATGATTAAAATAATAACTTCTCCTTCATATCTTAATCATCCATTAAACCCTGAGTAGATTTGTTTTATAACATGAGAGAAAGATATTTTAATGTTTTATTTTTAGTTTCCCATAAAAAATCACTGGACATGGATTCAATGTATGATATTCTTTTATATATGATCATAGTTTCTTATTCCATATTTTTTGGTTCCCATTATCATTATTAAAATAAATAGTCTATCAGATAATTTGATTCATTTTCGGATCAATAAAATTTAAAGGATCATTAAAAAAACTATTTTCTAGTATTTTTAAATATTCAACAATTTTGTCAACTTCTAGAATCACACTAATTAAAAAAAATTACTATAAATGAAAATTTCATATTATAGATATTATAATTCAATTTTTCATTACTTTTATGCAAAAAATAATGATATTAGTGGCCAATATTATTTTCCCCTACCACAATCAACTCACAATTTTACTTATATTATAATAGAATTGAATTTAATCCATTAATAAAAATAATTCATAATAACTGAAACATTAATTTAATGACTATATTCATGTTAATATTTTCATAATTTTTATCTTATATTATATTTAAAAATACTTTTATTTTTATGTTTTTAATTATGTACTGACTTGACTGGAGTGAATATTTTATGTTAATGTTGAAGTAAAATTATTTTTCATGTTTCATAAATCATATAAATAGTATTCCAAAATTCTGAATCATTTTAAAGGATAAATTCTATGTTTTTATTTGGATTATACTATTTAATGCACTATTTCTATAAATTTTTAGCATGATAAATTGGGATAAAGAATGTAACTTTTTTTATTGTGTTGAGTTATATGATTGATTTTTTTACCTTTTCTACTTACTCGTGCATTTTTCTTCATTTTGGAAGAATATATTATTGTTTAAGATGTATTTTAAATAGAGTCTTCACTTTTTGGGAATTTATATATTGAGAAAGATTACTGTTGTATTTAAATTATTAAATTGATTGTGTTTAGTGATATTTCTATGAGGTGTTCAATTAATAATTTCATGTTCTTAGTTGTGGTCTTATATCCAAATAGGGATGTATTTTTTTAAGATAGATATGAAGTGTGGGTAATTAGTTTTTCAAACATACCATTACTTATTTATTTAATTTTTGGGGTTACCAATTTAATGAATCATATATGATTTGTGTATCCCATGGTGGTTTTGTTTTTGAAATTATTTTGATCTATATTTATTATTATTCACAAGGACATGTATTATATATTAGGTATCAAAAATATATTATTTAGTCCTCACATTCTATTACATAGGGGTTCTAAGGGATAGGTAAAATAGATAGTAGACATGGAGCATCATTTTATAATTGATATTTTTGTTTATATGAAATTTATACTAAAAAATTATTATAAAAATTATTATAAAAATGTGATTTGTCATTGGGTGGTGTATTTTGTATGTGTGTTATAAGTAGAGAGGTGGTATTATTGATGGATGTTCTGATTGAAACTAGGTATCATTGTTTATCTCATTGAATAACATTTTATTAAATTACATTTTCCCTCATTAGGGTGAATTTATTTTCTGTGATGGTTTAAATTTTTTAGTGATCTGTTAGGTTAATGTTTAGGATGTGATTTATTTAAATATTTTGTGTTGTGTAAATAAGGAATACATTACATGTTGATGAAAATTAGGTAAATTTAATGAATTACAAGATTAACGAATTAAATATAAATTAGTATTTCACTATGAATATCAAATTGATATAGATTTTAACACATTTTATATTAAATTGATATCATTGAATTTGAATGGTATTTGACCATCATAGGTAATGGTGGTAGTTCCATAATTTTATTCATTGTAATTGACCTACACTTCTTCCACTGTAATTCATATTTTTATTATAAGGTTTTTTTAATTCAATTTTTTGTATGATAATTTGATTAATTTATTCATTTATTTTTGATATATTTCTCTTAGGAAAATTTTTTCGTAGACCATTATATTTTCCAAATATATAAAAACTTTATTTTGAAATTTTTATATTTATAATTAGAAAATGTATAAGAATAAATAATTAAAAAAATCATTAAAAAAATTATAAAATATTAAAAATAATTTATATAATATTTCATTTTATTATTCTTTATTAAGATATAACATTTCATAATTATTAGTTAGTGATAGATTAAAAAAATACTTTTAGTTTTATAATCAATGAATTGACATTTGTTTTTAAAAACTACCATAAGTAAAAAAAAGTTCTAATATATCTATGAAACCCCTTTCTTAATTATCCTCCCTAGATTAATATCATATCAGTCACTTTATCTATCTGAACTAAACTATACTTTAATATAATTAATTTTTATATAATATAAGAATATGATATATATATATATTATATGTATATAATGTAGGTCATAATATATGTATATATTAAAAATATAAATAGGGAATATTATGTGGGGATCTAATTTTCATATGATTCATGTAATACTTGTTTATAATTTAAAAGATATGATGCATATTCTCTGAAAATATAGTCACAAAACACAAGATGGTGAAATGATTACACATAATTTATCCCAATTTGATTTCTACTAAAGTGTAATATTTTAATTATAATTTTTGAATGTTAAAATTAAAATTATGGAGGTAAATATCCTGGGTTTTATTTTATAATACCTGAGTATTGTAAAGATTTTTGATTATATATGAAGATGTATCATACACCACCTATAAATAGAGAAGAGGTTCTCCATGTTTTTCTGTGTCTTTAGTATATTTTCATTTTATTTTCTCAGATATCATAATTTTCTTATTATGCGTGTAATATATATTTTTTAAATCATCCATCCATATTAATTAAGGATCTAGAACTCATTCATGAAAACTAGAGTGTAACAACAATGACCTATTTATAGCTTAATCTATTTTCCTTAAAATGGTAATTAGGTCTATTCCCACTAGGTTTCAATAGTTTCTTCACATACACATGTAGTCCACTACCTATGACCACCCATGCACCTAAATAAATCATTTGACTCATGAATATCCCTATACACCAACATGTGTTCATTAAATGTGAATTTTACATACTAGAACACACCCTGGGAATGGACATAAGTGGACACCCATCCAAAAACATATATAGTACAAGATCACTTAATGTAAGAGTATTAACTATGTAATATCATAATAATTAAGGTATTCCATTATAAAATAGGGAGTAACATTTAGTATTTAAACATATTAGCATTCTAGTGTATAACATGGTGTCCTATCATAATTATTTGGATCTAGTAGTTGGTGTTCCCCACTAAATTGAAGTGCGATGATAACAATATTAATCATGATCTAATTTAAAGATTATACTCAAAAAAAGAATTATTATTCTTGGATTACTATAAGTTTAGGTTTTTTCTATTAAATGATTAAATTTATATGATTATTTCTTAAAGATAAATATATATATATTTTTTGGTTTTTTTCTACTAGCAATGATTATATAATAAGAATAAAAAATCAATTAATTCAATTAAGGTGAGATTACATCAAGGACACACTATGTTTAAATAATTTGTTTTCAGGAAAAAAAATTATAATGATGCCAAATACAAGTTACCTTTAACTATCCCATTAAAATATTATCTTATGATAACATTATATAAATAATCACTCATATGGGTCCTCCCAAAGTTCCCTTTTGCAAATAGATCTTCATAAAACCCATTATTTATATATCCAAATGTAGACTCCCAAAAAAACCTTCTGAATTTCAATTTAGAATAATAGTAAACATAATTGATTGTTTAAAGGTAAAAGTGAAATACAATTCCACAAAATCACTATGTATCTATTGTGAGTCAATGTTTACATGGATTTTCAAAGTAATGGTTATAAGAGGTTACCCCTTTGTATAATAGGGGTACTAAATAAGGGTGTGGAAATTTTTAAAAATATACATATATTTTGAAATTTTTAAATAAAATTTATATAAGTTTTATTAAAATAGAAGTGTTAGACATTCTTAAAAATTATTTTTCAGGTATGAAAAATTTAAAAATATAATTTTTTAATATAATTTTTTTGGGAATAAATAAATTATTTATTTATTAAATGTATTTTTTTATTCATGAATATAACGTTATTTATATTTTGAATATTTTACATGATTTATTTATAAGAAAAATTTTATCTTTTAGATAGATCCTTAATTTTATTCCTTGTATGACCCTATAAAATATAGTTATCATTTACCATGTCCTCTATATATAATTGAAGTTGTTTTAAAAAATTATTAGATGAGAATATTTCAATAAGTAGCTCCAAATTTAGTAAATTATCCCCTTTTATATTTTCCAAATATAAATAGTAACCATATTAATTTTTATTACCACTGTAATGGGTAAATCTAGTATATAAAGATAAAAATAAAATTATAAGGAACATAAAATTATTATAACACTTTCCATAATATTATTTTTTGAGTCCATTTCGTCCTTACTCATCAAATATTTCGTTTTTTTCCTTTTCCAATCAGTATTTGATTTTAACTTTTACAATATTTAATTTAAATAAAATAAAAAATATCATACTGCAGTTTTTAATAATTATAATATTTTTTACAAAGAGATAACCAAAGAAACATTTTGTGTTATTTGTGTTGTTTTTATATATATATTACTTATCATAATCCTGGAAATTTATTTTAAAATTTTAGTGAGGAAATATTTCTCATAAATGCTTATACAACACTAACATAGTAATTATTCAATTAATTGAAAAAAAATTAAGAAAAAAAATTAAATGTTATATAATTTGAAAAAATTAATGCGGTGAATGTTTTTTTAAAAAAATATTTATTTGGATATAGAGATTTATTATATATTAATTCATTATCTATATATGTTCTTAAAAAAATTGAAAATGAATAGTTTTAAAATGGACATTACTGACATTTTATGGAAATAATATTTTACTAAATAATATAAATAACCTAAAATTTAAAGATTAATCTAAATTAATTTAACATGGTTAGTTGTATTATCCATGTTTAATTTATGGGTCTTTCCTAATTTGTTAAGAACATTATTAAAACTTAAAATATAGAATATTTCAATATTGCGGTAATTTTCAAAATTGTTGACGAAGGGATAAAACCAAATATTAATTGTAATAATATATGCAACGAGGTGAATTTATTATATTATATGAATATCTAAATCCATAATTATCCTATATTATATATATCAATTTTGAGCAATTTGTAATTCAAAATTAATTTACACTAATTTAATATTTGGAGAAAATCCAAGAGTTCCCCCTCCAATATAAAAGGGCTCCTCTTATTCTATATAATTCAAATAGAAAAGACAATTTTGATCTCAAAATATTAACCAAACTATCCTTATAACAACACTCACCACTTTTTAGAGGATTTATTTGCTTAATAATATGATCCTTAGTGGTCCTATGTTGTTAAGAAATAAAAGTTGTCCGAAGAAGATGTATAATTCCTAAGCATTCATTTTTGTTTTATTTATTCATCTAGGACATTAAAATGTTAATTACAGTTGTTAAAATAATAAACAAAGTCTCCCTGATATAATTATATATCATTAAGATAATGTAATAATCTACAAACATCTTCATACTTTATCATGTGTGAGAGTAATTCAGTATTCATGTGTGTGGAGGTTAACCGACCTGGGAATGGATATAATATCTTTTCCATCACCATCTTCAAGTAATAGTTATAATGGGGGTTTAATTCATATATATATATATGATATACATGATATTTTTATAAATTTTATTGGTAATATATCATTTAAACTCTTACCATTCAATGAACTTAAAAATGATAACGTCGTTCGTGAATACATGTGCACTACCGCCCCCACGAAGAAATATGATTTGTATTTCATCACCAATTAACAATGATGATATGCATAATTATAAATTTATAAATAATATGATATTTATGATATGTTTTTCAACTTTGAATTTTCAATTGATACCTATGTTCCCTCGATTAAGATCACTGAAATATTGAAATGTTAGTCATGAGTATGTAAATTATTTCATCTCCATGATTGAAAAATAGATTATTTTTTATATACATAATTCATGATTCGTTTGAAATATAAATATAATTTTATAATTTATTATTCTTAATTTATTTATTATTTATTATTTTTCTAGATATAATGTAATAATGACAAATTTGACCAGAGTAATCATTGCAAATCTATTTTGGACATACGAATTGGATATCGTCAAATCATATGACACGAATTTAATTAGTTTAATAATTAAATATATCAAGGTGAAAGATAAAATAAAATAAATAAAAAAATTAAAATTTTTTCTTAAAAATAAACAATTAATCTAATATTATTATTCATAATGAGCTATAATGTATGTGAATAGCCACACTCTTGTTATGCGATATTCTTTATAAAAAACATACATTAAAATTTCCCTTAAAATAACATTTCTCTACAAAATAATTTTTTTAAAAAAAATAGTATACATATATATATAGATAATTGTTAATTATTAGGAAAAAAATACTTTTCTATTGATTTTATTTCAGTTGATTTCAAAAGTAATGTTTTACATAGTATTATAATGACATGGAAAAAGTAAAAAAAAAGGACTGTTCAATTTTAATATATATGATTCCAACAACATTTTTGGTCTCTTTAAAAATTGATTTATTTTATTATTATGTTCCATGATATGATAAATTTTTAATATAAAACCCATATATTCTAGTTTACTAGTTTATTTCATAAATGATTTTAAAATGGAATTTATATATCATTATTTAAAAATGTTTTTTATATTATAAATGTTTTTAATGATATAATATATTAAGTATTCAGATATAGATCATGGGAATTTTTTATGTGTATGGGTGGTTCTACTATGAGATGATTATGGGTATCCCCTTATAGATCTCCAATGCATTGGTGATAGGAACAAAGTTAACTAGTTTTGTTTTTTATTGACTATATTAAAATAATACATTGCGATGGATATTCAAATTAAAAGTGTGATAGTTATTTCAAGTGTAACTGTGATGGTTACTCCATGTATGAATGTGATGATTATTCCATGTATAAGAAATAATGATATTAAAATGACTCAAAAGGTTTCCCACCAATTTTATCTATGATATCTATGGGTTTTTATGAAACTCGTATGATTTTACAAGGAATCATATATGCTACATTATATTTTTAAAAAGTATAACTTCATGACATATTTTATTATGATTTATTCAGGATTTTAAGGAAACAAGTTGAATTTTATTTTAAATTTTATAATTTGTTATAAAATATTTCATGAAAAAAATTTGTTAGAGATTGTGATTTGTAGGGTAAGAGAATTTATAATATGAACCCCAATATTATTTAAAAATGTTTTATTTGTTATCCTGGAATAATGGGTTTTTTCAATATTTTTATGTCTTCCTCGATGATTTTTTAGATCATTTCACATTTTATTTTATTTCATTAGGCAAAAGTAAGGGTATAATAATTTTTAACATCCCTTAATCAGATTCCACTTAACATATCTCTATGACAGGGTTGCCATATAGCCTTATTTACAACGCACTATACACTATAGGTTTACCATTAGAAGATAAGGACAAGGTGTGTCAATGGGGAGACTATTCTCTCATCACCAAAGCATAGCATAGAAGAAAATAAATATCACTTAAGTGGGAGATGTAGTAAAACAATCAGATAATAGATCAATATTAAGAAAAAATAACAATACCAAAAAGGTAGATAATATACAATGATGATGATACAAGTCATCCAACAAATAACGAATCCAAAACATTTATACAGTAGTAAAATACAATACATCACCCAAAATTCAAAATAAAACATAATTTTATTGAGCAAGAAACATGATTCTTAGCATGGTCCCATGCTCCCACACACTAAATCTACAGTTCATAACCTGTAGCAGGACGCATGCCATTATCCGTACATAAAATCCTATTATTTGTTTGGGTACCCTAGGTGGACTGAACATAGTGTGAGGATAAATTCACATATGAAACCACCAGTGGTCTAGCTCCATCCAATTAGTGACTACCTAATAGTCACTATGTGAAAAAAGTAATATAATATGTAACAAATGTACTGATGTAAACATCCTATAAATTCCATGTTCACATATATAACAATGTTCATTTAATCATTAAAACTCATTTAATAATTCAAATTCCTTTGAATTATTCTCTGCTTCAACTATTATAACATGATTAATGGATTCCTAAATGTGACATCAGTAATTTTTATAACATTTAATAAATCAAATATTTTTATTTTTGTTGGTAGATGCATCATATAAACCAATCTAGTAATTATGAATTCATTATCCTATTCACATCTTTGGGATTCCAATATTAGAATATAGGTAACACTCTGGGTGTAATATAAACCACAACTATACAAGACCATCCATTGAAATCCTTAAAATTACCCAATTATCACTATAGAAGTGGGATAATATCTCTTCCATTCATGTATGTCCTTAGTGGTCCACTAATGGAGATCATGTATCACCCATGTAATTTATGATCAAATATCGTTTGAGTTCATCTTATCAAATCTATCAAGAATCCAAGTATCACTCATCATATAATAGTCATCCCCAATTAGTCTATTTGTGGAAAAACATATAACGAGTCCATGTTTCTCTTGGGATAAGCATGGTGAAATCCCAATGAGTTCATCCATGGTATTAATTATTTGAATCCAAATTTCACCCAAATAATATAAGAATTAATATCAATCTCATTTAATCAATACATTTAATCATGTATTGGTCACCAACATGAACATTTACATTCAAAATCACCTTAAATGCTTGATTAAACTAGAGACCAAGCTTAGATGGAATTCTTTTTAACTACTCACTTGGGAAATTATTTACAAAAAAATTCTCAGGCTTAAACAATCTAGTATAATAAATGTTTCATGGGATGTGTCTTACACTACATTTTATATAAAAATTCAATAAACCATTGATAATAAAATTCTATATATTATTCAAATTAATTATAATATGAATATTTAATAATAAACATGCCATGATTATGTTAATGTGACCATCTAAAATGCATCCAAATTTCTCCTAACATTATAATGGTTTATATATATAAACAACAAACCCCATATAAATGATTAAAATTTCAAGGTCTATAGCCTATAGTTAATCAGGGATGAACCTCATAAATTACATTGGTTATTCTGAGAAATTTATTTGTAGGATTTAATTTAATTTTAATGCGATGATTTGAGAATTTGTCACATGGTAGAACGACATATATAATGACTTTTATATTTAAAAAACTGGACAAGACAACATAATGTAGATTCGTAGTATATATATTTTATAGTATCAACTCTTAAATAAATATTAGTAGTAGAAAATTAAAAGAAATTGTGAAGAACCAATTAATTGGTGAAATTATAATTTATCTAAATAATGAAACTCCTACAATGAAAAATTAATAATGGTCAAAAAGTAATTGATAACTCACTAATGTGGATCCAATGAGACCTGAAACACTCGAATCCATTATCTGAAGGAGATGATATCTTAATTCTAATAATTTTTTCCAATAGAGGGATAACAATCAATTTCTATATATACAAGGAGATGTGGTGATATAGGTTTGAAATGGATTTATCAATGGGGAACCCCATATATTCACAAAAAATTGACCATCACATAGTTTGGTAGAACATTTTTCCAAATTGTGTGCCAACTTTTCACATTCTTATATAGGATGGGGACACATCACATGGTTGTACAAACGGTTTTATTAATAATGCCCAAACCCTGAAAGAAATCTCCCGTTAAAATTTCTTACATTCTTGTATGGTCGGGCACCCCAAATCAGATGGTTTAGCCTAACAATACAGTATCACCCTACTCTCTTACAATCTCTTTCATGGTTGTTTAACCTAGTTCTCCTGCCCCGCATAGTCTGCAAAAAACATGCATCATGCATTTTTTCACTCCTAAAGATGGGTTCTCAGCTCTGAACTAGCCCCAGACAACCCTGAAACCTTCATGACCTAAACAGTCATTCATATTACGAAATATTAAAACATTTAACCATAAAAATGTATTGAATAAAAAATATCCAAATATTAATGAATACCATTTTTCTTATGAAAATCCCACCCTAAAGAAATTAATCTCCTAAATTTTTATCTGTGCTGGAGAAGAATGTGTGAGAAAAAAATGGCCATTATGAAGATACATCGGCCTATATATCCTAGGTCTCGTTCTATACTCAACCATGCTTCCATTTCACCTGTAATAATAGAATTTACATGACTCAAGGAACCTTCATGATATGACCCAAATGTCGTATTAGGTTCTCTTTAATGGACACATCTACCTCAAACTCACCTCATTAGGATGAAAGGCATGAGACAACTCTGAATAGTAACATCATAAGTATGGAACATGTAAGACTTCATTCATGTCTTGATACCACTACGATAACTATAATAGTTTGTCTACGAGTCTGAGAATCACCAGAATATCGAATGGTATGACATAATGTGATGAATGATTGCCCAGACTCCTGATCATCCTTTGTCTTATCCTTATTGAGACATGTAAGAAGACATAATCCCGAACCACAAATAGTAGAAGTATTCCAATTAAATTATCATATTATATATATCAAGCTTCATCTAAATCCATCTACTTCCTAATGAAAAAAACATTTAATATTGTTTACTAAACAAAATGAGTTCTATACATAGTATCCAATCCTAGATCAAGCCAACACATGCATGATCATAATGGTTTACCTACAAATACTCATAAATATCCATTTGAAAATTATCAATAAAGATATTATTATAGTATAATTCAAAAATGTCATTGTTCCACTCCTAAGAGCCCCCAAAATCAAGGCCTCATGGTGATAGTATATCCTTAGTCACCAACATTATGTCCCATTGTTTCCCATATGTCGGGGTAATTATATCATCCCCACAAGCACCAATGTATTTAAGGCCCTAGTTAGCACTTGATAAAACTGTTATGTAATCTAGTAATACTTAAATAATGTGATAGAATGATGGATATCATTAATTCATACTATCAAATTGACATGAATCCTCCCATGATCATCCAATCTGATGGTTTTTGTGATTCATGGGAAATGTGAAACCTTCATAAGCCTCTCAATAGCACCGATATGACATCATTACCTTGAGGGGACCTCAAAAAACCATTCATGAAATCTATCATGAAAAAAATCCATTTCCACTCTGGAATGAGTAACAATAGTAAATTAATGGATGGTCACTAGTTTCTTTCTCTCACTTGCTGATAGGTGGATCATCTCAAGTCCATATCAGGTATATCTCTTTTGATACCCAACCAATAGAATTGGAAATAAAAATATTGATACATCTTAGTGATCCCAGTGTGGGTGGACTAAGATGAATGATGAAATTATAGAATTATCTCCTTGATTCTTTATGTGGAAACCTACACACAACAATGAATAAAAAAATTTCATCCATGCCTATGGTCCATCCAAGAGGAGGGTCCTCACCATATATAATCTTCAATAAAAATACGCCTTTTGAGTTCGATATCATCTACATTATAACTATATCAATAATGGTATAGGTAATAAATATGAATGATAGGAATGGTTTCCCCTAAATATCATTCCCCTCCATTTTTTTCTTAGATAAAATATTCTAAGATACCACTCACAACTAGAATACCGATCATCGAACATAAGAGAACTCATTCTAATTGAATTTACCAATGAATTTTTCATTCAAGGCATATAAAAAGGATTAATGTTTAAATACTATATTTACACAACCCACCTATGTTGTCTCAAATTCAAATCACATTGTGTAAATATGTAATTGAGGATTTTTTGGTCTGTGTACACCATAAAAGGCTCTCAATGTATTTAATTTCTCTAAAAGAGGAATTAATGAAAAATGATATCTAACATGATATTGGGAATCAGGTAATTCCACTTCAATGTCCTCAACCATTGAAACCCCTAATCCACAACTCTATCTCCCTTTTTAATAAATTCACCCAACCAAATACATGATGTATCAGAGTGATTATTGTAACTCCATCGTGTCTCTAGAAAAATCAGTATTCAGGATGAAGTGAATATCCCATTCGTATCCTGAAAGACAATCATATAGGTATCAACCATATGAAGTTCATACCTTTCTTAGATACTCCTGTAAGAAGCTCTATTAAGTGATTGAAGTGTTGTATGAATCATTTTTATTATCGAACTATCCCCATGAAACTCAAAACAAAAATAAAATCATTGGATGCTTCCAAGAAACTACAAATATCACATTCTCGTGGACAAATAATACTATTGTCATTGAGAAAATGTTACATTAGAAGTGAATCCAATCAATCCCGAAGTATAACATTGGGAGCCTATCATTTAACTAATTATCTCTATGTGTACTCAATAAAATCTCAAAATATTTTTCATAGCCATGTAAACAGTAATAAAACACCAAGATATCATCCATCATAACTACTACAAATGAATAAATATAAAACAGTACATAGTTCTTCTATTCTAGGATTACTACTAGAGTGTTTTTGAGACCTAATGAAATAAACAATTACTCATAGAGACCATATGTACTACAAAAGACCGTTTGAGGAATGGCTGATGGTCTAACATGCACCTGATGATAACTAGATATCAAATCAATATTTGGGAAACATATTGATCATTTGATCGTGTTGAAGAGATAATCTATATAAGGAATTAGATATAAATTTTTAACCATCATCTAGTTCAATTTCCATTAATCTAAAGATACCCTAAGGGTTTCATCCACCTTTTTTGAAAAAAGTACCCCTAAAACCCATCGAAAATTGCTGTTTAAAATAAAAATGTTTACATCTAAATCATTCAGATGCCTATTGAGCTATTTCATATCAGTTATATCCATCCTATAAGTAGGAATTGATACTGTTGGATCTCATATGAGTAGATTGATAGATTAATATACATATCTCACTAGATTTAATCCTTACAAGTCACCTAGGATAATTTCCTTGAAATGATCCACCATTGGAAGAAAATGTGTCTAACATGCTACTTGATCATCTAGATACAAACATAATATCAAGGATATCATCCCACACATACCATGATTCTTGGATCTCTCTTGGCATAAATTGACATCACAATAACCTTTTTCAAAACTCTACTCACTTTGGTTGTGTAAAGGATACCCTTCCGAGATACCAATCAAAGAAAGCATGAAAGTGATCCAACCAGCCCATCATAAGAATAATGTCAAAACATATCATACTGATAATATAGTGGCCCCATATTATGTGAAACTTTCTAATATAAATTTGGAACTCTCTACAATAACATACACCCTCCCTTCTAATCCACAAAATATTTTCAACAGTAATAAAATTGCGAGTTGAATGTACACTGAGACCAATTCCCTAAACATTAAGCATGGATATAATGTTATGAGAAGCCATTGTATGATGTGTAAAAGAAAAAATGAAGGATACTAGTATTGTAACTCTACTAGAAGATTGTATTGGATCCTACCCACCAAGGGTTTTTTTCACTACATATGTATTGCCTAAACTGCATCCATGTGATACTACATATCTACCATTAGCATATATGTTATGCCGGCAGTGAAAAACTCAAGACTAACTATGATGACCATGACCACCACCTTAGTCTGATCAGACAGCTAAACTCTATCTCAGTAACGCATTTAAAGCTAATGAAACTTCTATTTAAATTGGATTCTGTACATACCCTCTATTACAAGATAACATAGGAAATGTTCTACAAAATTACTATTGATGGCCAATCATGTCGGATAATCAAAAATCATCTAGGTCCCTCCTACAATGTGGTATCATATTTCATATACTACAGAGCTAGTAGCACCACCACTGTCAATTTGAGTGTGTTATATGACTACTAGTGTCACAACATGGATGGTCTAAAGGATTCATCCTACTATAAAATGATCTGTGCCAAATATAGATGATATGAATCCACAAATTTCACCCATAACCTCACTCATGATATGATCTGTGATAATTTCATGATTTGTTATTAGGGAAATGATAGTCAAAATAAATACATTCACCCATGATTATATTTCATACTGGAGATCATCCTTGAGTCGCCGAGCTCTAGATAGCTCTTCACCCATTATAATAGGTTCACAATACAAGAGATTAGTTTAACTGGCCAAATATTCTATAACTAATAATGTTCCCTACACTAGTTTCATGAACTACTAGACTCTATCGTATCTCAACATATTAGGGTAGAAGTATTCATAGAAAGCCATATGAAAATCAATCCAATGCATCTATCAATGATGATACATAAAAGTAACAACATCCATCAATAGCGTGATGGAGTATAAAACATAAAACTAGTGAACTTCAGCCACCTATAAGGAGGCATCTATAGATGGTCAATGAAAGAGAACATCTCCTCTATCCATAACTCTACAACATGTGGTCATCTATTCCCTATTAATATGGGAATATGGTGATTTTGGAACTTACATATAAACATTTTCATAGTTAGGGGAAGGTTTTTGTGCTACCTGAATAATCTCCAAGAACATAATAATTCCTTCCCAAAATAATGTCACATCACTGATGTGAGGTATATCCACATGTGTCAAAACATTCACTACTCGAGGATCCAATGGTAGCCCATGCCCTATCTCCACCAGAGTATGGTTTCTTCCACTCTCTGGGAATATATCTAGAAGAATTCATGGTTTAATACCTCTAATAATTCCATGTGCACCCCTCATATTAATATCATTGTCATAGTTCGCATATCAGAATACCAAAATCAAAAATAGGATATGTGCAATCCTTCTTATATAAGAACACACCCATTTTTCTTGCTCCATGAATCAGGTCTTTGATATGTAAATATCTCGTATAAAAAAAATATAATACCTAATTCCCACTGCTATGGATAGGTCTGGGACAATTTCTCTTCTAGAATAGTTTATGTTCTAGTTTTATTCCAACATTCATTTCTGATTTAATTTTTACACTTTCATAAAAAAAATCATTTTTCGTAGTTTGAAAAAATTCGTCCACTATTTTTAATCCATAAAGTCCAATACACCTCATGAATCAAAATTTTAAACACACATAATCCCCACCATTAAAAGTTCTAAAATACCAATCAAAATTGCAGTTATAAATATATATATATCACAACACTTCTCACAACCACACGCAAAAAGATATTCATCCCAAATGTCATGGAATAATGCATGACATGTGATTCCTATTAGATGCCTAATTGATGCATGAGATTTAATACCCTCATCTAACTAGGTTTCTATACAAATATAACACACAATAATATCAATAGTAACATTATAATACAATTAAATCATGCAACGGTGGATGTAAATCAACTGTAATAGTTGAAATCGAAACACAGCTATTAAATTCGATGTAATTTGTCATTTTCTATAGGAACTATCTTTCACCTCTCAAGACATGGTGTTATATTATATTTTTGTATAGCCAAGGATTCACAAAAAGTATGTGAGACTATATTCCATAAGGAAACCACAGATGGATTATTTCTATCCAGGCACTGATTTTATAATAGTCACAAAGAGTAGGTAGGAATATAATTTGTAATGTATTTACTAATTTTGAACATCCTATAATGTATAGTTTCACATTTATAACCAAATTAATTTAATCATTAATGGTCATTTATATATGTTTTGAAACCTAAAATAATGGTCAGTTTCCCACACGATAACATGATCAATTTATTCCTAACAATACTACTTTGAAGCGTAATATATTACCCAAATCTAAACATGTTATTTTTCTTGGAAGTCACTCATAAAAATCATTTGATTAATCATTCATTCATGAACCTTAGACCATAATTGGAATTACTAATTTGGTATCAAGGAATCACATGAGGTATAATATACACCAACACACATCAATCAAATACATGGTGACGCTCACAAGAATCCTGGTATTTCCTTATGTTTGTAATAACATCAATGGCATTTGATTCCATCATTGTCGGTCCACTAAAAGATCCCAAGTATCACTAATGTCATATATAATCAGATTCACATTGATTTATTACATGAAAATTCATATGAAATCCATGTATCAGTCAAAATAAAATTGTCATCCCCCATGATTATGTCCTAAGAAAACCATATAAAGAGCCCAAGTGTCACTTGGAAATAAGAAAGGTCAAAGCCAGATGATCTCTTTGATGGAATTCAACATTCCAATCCATGTGTCACTAAAGTCATATAATCCATCAAAAAATCAGAATCAACATAATCTAATCAATTCATTTAATCATTTCATGATCAAAACTAAAAAAATTTCATTTTAAACTCAGATTATTAGCTGACTAAATAAAATTTCCAACCAAATAATGCTTAACTATAAAATACTCATGTTCTCATTTCATTACAACAAAAATATCATTCTTAAACAATACATTACATAGAATTCTTCTAGGGACGTGAACTCCATTCCCTTTTCACTATCAATAAAACAAAAAATTGATATTACAATTCACCTTATAATTCAACTCACTTAAAATTTAACAATTCAATATTAAACGCCCCTTAAAAGGGTATAGGGTGCACCTTAAAGGCGTCAAAATTTCACATTCAAATATATTGGTACATTTAAATAAACAAAAAAACCAAAGGGGGATACTCAAATTTCAATATCCATAACCTATAATCATTAATTAGAGGTCATATTTAATTATACATTCCATGGCTTGAAATTTAATTTTTGGATATAAATTCATTTTAAGGTGATGCTCTCAGAAATAGATGTATGGCACAATGGAATATATAATCAAATTAACAAATAATGAAAATAACAAGATTACCTAACCCATGATGGTATTAGGTAGGTCATCTAGTATAACATCATAATTTGAATCATATTGTGTGAAAATCAAAGAATGGATGAAGAACCAATGAATAGGTAAAATTACCTTTCACATAAATAGAGAATTATATGAAATAATATAAGAATAAAAGCTAAATAAAATTTATTACTCAATAATGAAGATTCAATTATATAGACAACACATGTTTTCTGTATCAGAAGGATATGATCTTTTAATCCCATAAACAGCCACCAGTAGTGGGATCTTAGTCCATCACTGTCCAATGTGAGGATAAGTGAGTATTTAGGATAAAAATATATTTTGATAGGGATAAATTTAAAAATTCACCCAAAATTTGGAATCACATGGTATGGTATCATGGATTTCAAAAAGTGTTCTAACCGATCCGGGTCATCTCTGAAAAGGAGACACATGGCGCATTTTAACTAAAAATTTGCAAATTGGGCGGAACTCCTCTTTCAAATTTGTAGACATTCCTACATGGATGTGCACTCCAAATCAGTGTGGGCTCATCTTTCTCCTTACCTAGCCCTTGCATATTTTTATAGACTGTGTGGCCTACCATGTTTGATTTTTTTCTAACAATGCGCTAGGCCTTTTAAAAATAAAGGTTTATTCCATTCTCCAAACCTTCCCCAAACATCCCTGAAACATCCATGTCCTCAACGAGAACTCAGAATATGAAATATATATTCATTTAAAAAAATAATTGAGGGAAAGTAACTTATTTTTACCTCAAATAAGTATAGGGTTACATGATGATGTAGGAATTGAAGTTGAATATCATGATATTTATTTATCGAAAAAATTACCTTAAATGTTTTATATTAAAAAAATGAACACTATGTTGATGTATCCCTGTTTTATATATATAATAATTATATAAGTGGTATGAACTATCTGTCAAAAACACAAAAACTGAATATCTTTGGAAAGGAATGAAATCTAATTCTTTTTGATAGATAATATGCTATGTAATATTTATGTTCATGTCTTTATATTTTTTATTTGATCAAGGTTTAGATTATTTGAGTGGTTTAGAGAGTGTTAATTGAATGTACCAAAAATATTTAATATTATAGTTAAGATGAAATAATGTAGAATTTCAATATTATCATGTTTATATATCTAAACTATGTATATTTAGATTGTTTGTCTGAAGAGAAAGAAGGGAATTTAAAGTAGGAAGAAACTAGGGTAACAATATCCTTTGGAATCAATAATGTGGAGTGGTAAAAAATAAAATAAATCATTTTTTTATGATGGATCACATGAAACATGCATTAAATAGTGCTTGTATCCATTCCATATATAATCTATATCTAACATACAGAAACATGTTGATTGTGGAACATTTTATGAGGTAAAACCATCAGCATTATGTAGATATTATGATGTAATGGTTGTTGAATAATGTATTATATAACTAGAAATGATATTTTTTATCATGCAGTTATTTTTTTCATAAAATTTATTGTCTTGATATCTTCTATTTTGAATGTGAATTCGGTTAGTGGTGGAAAATGCTTCGGAATTATAATGAATGTGAGTAAACAGATATGTTTGAATGGGTTGATTTTTAGAATATATTCCATGAGAAATATATTTCTAATACTGGACAATGTAAGATGGAAAATAAATTCATGGAATTGAGAAAAATTCAAAAAGTTTTAGTTGATTCATATGAAGAATACTTTACGATATTGGATACTGATAAAAATTGTATCTATGATTTTAATTGTAAGATGAATTGATTTTACATAATTTTAAAACAAGATATCTATTAAAATAGTATTTTTTAAATTAAAATGTTATAAAAAACAAGTGTGATATAATGAGATGGTGGAAACAAATCATTTAGATTATCCTGTGTACATAAAAAAACTATAAAATAAGAAGTAGAAGTGGTAGGAACAATGGATTAATTGATCAATGAAATATGACGGTAAATAAAATTCAATTTCCAATTTCTAGGAGAAGTGGTAAAAATAAGTTTAGGGAATTCCTTATTAGTCTGCAAAGATCTTATGATTACATTGGGTAATAAATTAAATTTAAAATGGAATTTTCACCCTAAATCTGAAATACAACCCAAGAGAACAACTTAGACATTGGAATAAATGTTTTCTACTAGTTCCGTGTATTTTTATGGAATTTGGGATTATGTGAATTATGTGAATGGATATTAATGGGATTTGAATTGGAATATAATATTGTTAACAAGATGACAGAAATTCAACAACATATCGAATGATCTTAGAGTATGCAAAAAAATATGAAGATAACATGATTAGAGATATCTTTTTTAAAGGAACTGATCATTTTTTAAAGTACCTCCATGTAAAAGTGTGATGCATTTTGGTAAATAATGATATTCATTTCTACTCTATATTATAACGTATAAAATCCTAATGAGTATTTGATAAGTATCTTACTTATTAGAAATTTATTTGAGTTAATTCAAGGTGATTTTTTTATTATTTTGGAATTAAGAACGTATTTTTAATACTCATCCCTTGTTTTGTTCCCGAAATTAGTTTAGAAGTAAGAATAAATTTCATAAGAGTAACAACCTATTCAGATTCATGACTTAAGATAGATAGTTTTATGGAATAGGGTAATACAACATGTTAATTATTTTGGAAAACCCATATTGTTAATGAAAACACAATATAATCTAAAATTCCCATTATGGAATGTCATCCCCACTTAATTAATAAGTATAAAACGTTCATGGATGAAATTTTCAAAAATTGGGGTAGAATGTAACATTCCAGGTAATGAGAGAATAAATCATTCTCATATTTATTAGTATTAATGATGTATATATTTATGGAAACATCATATCCTTCATTTCACAAGAATGGATTCCCAAGACCAATTTCCACAAGACCTCATTTGTACCTCCCTATACCCCAGAGGCTACAGACTACCTAAGTGGGTCAAATGTGGATCTATAAGGAGACTATACCCCCATATAAGAGAGGGTATATAGAATTAAATAACCAAACATCGTACACATCAGTGTGTGTAGAAAAAAATAAACTTAAACAAAAGATTTATTTAATAATCTAAAATACAATAAGGCTTGATAAATAATTCCATACCAAAAACATAGAAATCACACTAGTCCTATCACATATAAAAAACTAAAAAATAAATCATCATCCAATTACATCACAAATATATGAAATATAGACATTCCTCCATATCCTATCTTGATATTCCTTCTCAGTCATCATACTCCACATGCACAACCCACATAATGATTAAATTATAGTCCATCTCTCTACCAATCATTAATCAATGGTATGCATGAAAGCCTATAAATGGTGTAAATGCATTCAAAGATTCATGTTCAGGGGTGATAAATTAATCATAGTAGGGAACCAACAATGGTGAACCAACCAACTGATTCCATAAGATGATGCTCATCCAATATCCTCAACCTAACCAATTCATAAACGAAATAAATTTAATAGAAAACAATGTCCATCCTATGGTCCAAGATCAAAATCATCCTTACCAACTATGGCCAATGATCAAGAGTCTTAGAATATGCATTAATATTATTACATCCTACATAACCTGAGGCCTACACAACCCAAACATTTGAAACCTAACATAATAATTTTAGGGATCCATACTAGTATATACCTATCATCGGGGAAACCAATCTATTTCATCACTTATTATGTACTCATTACTAAAATTATAAAATCACACATGGGACCATGAAACATCATTCATGGGATCCAAACCAAAATAATATCAAAACCTTGAGAATAATTCTTACATATAACCCCGATAAAAAAATTAATTCCTAAAACATTAGTTTATAATCTAAAATAGGATATATAGAATAATTCGGCCATCCATTATGGCATGTATAACATCATTTCAAATAGTATCATTATTTTAATCAAAAAAAGTAGTATAGTTTCTCTATCTAGAGCCACAATCTAATACCTAATCCATATAGCATAATATTCATTTCTAGAGCATCATTATAGAATCTAACAACATAAATAGAATTTCACACCCAATATATTCAATAATATTAGGCAACATTTTTCGACCCAAGGTTCAATAATCAGACCATAAACTAACTATTAGTACCAATATGTTGTTTCTTGTCCAACATTATAAATTATGTATATATAGAACCATATTTGTGGACTGTCTATCCATCTCTATAAATTATCTTATTCCATACTACTAAATTGGGGTTTATAATATGTCAACACAATCGTATCACAAAATTAATGTTATTGTAATAATACTATAAACTTTTATAACCAATAGTAAACATTACAAAGTATTGTTGAACACAAATTCCCATCAAAAGACACTGAAGAGGAAAAAATTTCACAATAAGAGTAGTTACTCTTACAAGGGATTCCTATAACTCATCCAAGGACATAATCCCAGACCATCAGTAGAAACATATTCAAGGATTACTCAGTGGACTCTAATTGTTCCATGATAATTAATACACCACTAAAGGCATATAAAAACAACATAATTTTCTTTGATTATTCTAAATACTAGAGTATGACATTAAATATTCACTAGGTCAGAAATCTTCCAAAATATGGAATCCATAAAAGTCACTACGAATCCATTAAATATAATATTTCCACTTGTATATAATTTCCATCATATGGTGTCTACCCATCCAGAAGTATCCAACAAACCAGATCATACATCACATGATCTAAACCTCAACTACCCTGAGCTCAAGAAACTAGTACCAATACAATGAGACAACCATTATATATTAGGAGATAATACCAGATCATACCTTCCATGATCCATCCAAATCTCAAACAAATAACCATGGAATTCTTAATCCAGTTCAATCATTAAACCCACAACCCTCATCGTGATATCATAGCTAATAGAAAAACCAATTGGTGGATTCTGAATGCAAACCTCAATGAAATCCACCATATTAACTATCTTGGATCAAAGAACAATATTTATGTCATTTTTATTCTTAATGTATTCCACCATATTGAAATACATAGGCAAATTCTTAGAATGTACTGCTCTTAAGTCCAATCTAGACAATCGGTTACAAGCACAAAAAGATGCCCTTAGTATAATAAAATGCATGACATGTACTTCTGAGTACATAAAACGTATTTTCAAATTTACACATATCCATGTACATCACTACATCTATAACAGACATGGGGTATGCTCATGTATTGCTACATGGATAGGTAAAACCTAGGGTATTCCCATGTACTACTACATTTATATGTACCACTAAAATGGGGCGTATTCCTAATTAAATGACCATATGGACACATACCACCATACAACATGTACCTTGGTACATGACATGTACATTTCAAAACATCGTATATGCATGTACTCTACCTCATGTCCTTGTACATGGAAAAGTACTAATTCATAACATGTATGTAATGACCTAATGTTTTATCAAGGGAATTACATTTTTATAATTATTTCTTTTATTTTAATCATGTATTATTACAAATAGAACACTATAGTAACCTTTAAAATCAATAATTAGTAACATAAAAGGTATCTCTATAAGGTAAGGAACGAATACATTTGAAATAGTAAGTTGATCGTTAGAATAGTGATGTGACACATATGAATAATAAACCAACTAATTGAATTATTACCTCACTAATGAAAATGTATATAATATTTATCCACCATATATGTGAAAATATAATTCAAATATATCATAGAATAAGTAAGTAAATATTTCAAAAGTTATTATTTATGTGTTGGTATTTTTGTGTCTCGTTTATATTTAATTACAATTTTATGATTAATTTAATAATTTAAAATAAAATTTATTTTAGAAAAATATATTATTAAATAATTATTTTTTTGACTTATTATTATAATATAATGTGAATATATATTAATTAATTTTTTAATGTGTTAGTATAGTAGTTTTAATTTTAAAATTTGTTTTTGTAGTCAACTTATGAATTTAAGTAAAAACATTTCAACTTTTAAGATAATTATTTTCATCAAATGGAAATCATATTTTATACTACACATTAAAAAATGGAAGGGATAATTTTTGGTATTTTTCTCAAAATACATGAATTTTTGATGAATAGTGAAATACACAAATTTACCAAATCTATACAATATGAGTTAAATACACAATTACATGAATCCTAGCTTATGTAAGCACCCTTGATTTGAATTCACATTATATATTTACTATTTTTAGACTCATTAATACTTAACCATTCTTTTCTTGAGGAAAATAATATTTTAATGAAATAAATATTGAGAAAACTCATCTCTCCTCCAACATAATAACTAACCTCAACCCTACTTCTCTTCACTGCAACGAAGCCTTGAGATTTATCTAAATTATAATAAAATAGCCTCCCAAGCTCATACCCACATCAATAAGACCATTATCCATTCAAAATATCAAATCCTCTTCCCTAATGAGTCTCTCAAGGAAGATAAATTCAAGAGCTAAATACCTCTTTTCATTTCATTTATTTTCATTCAATTTCATTTCATTCATCCTCTTTCCTCACATCATTACATTTAAATGTTATAACAAATATTCCACCATACACATAGTATAGTTTTTTCGTTATAATTTAATAATTCATCATCATCTGTCATATCCCATCAAATTATAATAAAAATTAAAACACATCCTGAGATGTGTTAATTTATAACATTCATGGATGATGGTTTATCAATTTCTATTAATATGTTCAATTATCATCAGGAAATTATTATTATGGTTGAGCCAGACTATAATATATTTATTGTTTCAAATTTTAGGTTCATTAATCTTATATAAACATGATATTAATTTATAATGGGAAATGTGTTCGATGGGATCATAAACCGCCATTTCACCAAAACGGTTATCATTAATGATTTATATAATTATTCATGTTCACTAAAAATATTCAACATAATTTTATAACCATCTAATAAATTATATTTTTAATATTAAAATACATATTTATTTATGGAAATAAATTCTCATCTTACATGTTTATCCTTACATATATATAGAAAACCCAATCATGAGAACAATTGAAACAAACTCTCCAAAGCAATTAAATTGAACCTCTCAACCCATAAAATAGGTCATGAATTGAATTAATAAGGATATAATAAATCTATTAAATGTTGAAGAGGTTTTGGAAATATTAATTATTGAATGTGACTTGTTCATCTTGGGAATCATGATCAAGTGAAGGACAATATGAGGCTTATGATAAGGGATTCTACCAGAACATAAATTATTTCATCAGGTTGATCTATCTATCTTTTTAACCAAATGAATTTATATGTTATATATGTTTAAATTTTATAAATTATGTATACATTCTCCAAACTTAGGTATCATGGTACATTCTTTATTCTTCTTCAAGAATATAAATGTTTTTAATCGGTTCGTTCAATACATCCCAATAAGCTAACTCGTTTAAGGGAACAACACAAATTGTTACAGAATTTCAAGATAAATATACAGTAATTTTTAAAAACCCTTTATTTTTATAATACACGTGTTTTTATTGTTAAAACATTCCTGGTTCACTTTTGGTTTTATATAAAAAATAATTCACTTTTTTATTTTAAATTCTCTTTTTTATTTTCCTTCAAACCATGCTTAAATGGTTTAATGATAGAATTTATTAAATACTATTCATAAATGTAGTCACTTATTTTTTACAACACATATCTTGATATATCATTGTTTTAGATTATTAATTTCCTTGTATGTTTTAATTCCATTATTTAATGGACACTTTTTTGACACACCCAATCATTATAATTTACTATAGAATTATGATACCCATTTCATTTCATGGGTACCAATATGATTATTTTTGACTGAATATGTATGTTCATTTGTATGGAAGAAATATTCATGAACTTTTTAAGATGGGTGTTCCCATATAGTTCTCTAATGCATTGGGTAATGTAGAGTCTCATGTGACATTATGTGCAACAGTCTTGGTGGTTAACCTTAACTTACGCTTCTCGAAGTGAAATGAGGCCTGACTAATCCTAAAGTCATATTTTATGATATGAACATATTATAATGATTCCATGATTATATGATTGTTTTGTTATAGATTTAATTTTTTATGTTTAAATATGTATGATGCCTCTTTAAATCATTACGATATGCCTTTTAACCCATGTGTTAATGTTTTATTCTTATGATTATTCCACAACTAGGATTTTCCCTCATCGCATTGTTCATGATTTTCCCATGTTATCAATGAAATTTTTATGTGTAAAATATATGTTAGGGGCTCTTAATAGAGATTAAATAAATTAATATTTTACCTAATCCCATGTCTTCAATTTTAGGTACATATTCTTCCATGAAACAACCCTTTATTATCCTTGGATTGTAATGTGATGCTTTATTATACATAAAATCCAGTGATGATATATGAGAAAGGCTAAGGTCAATGTAGTTAGTGTCATAGGATGGACTAGTTATTTTGGTAGATTATGAATAGAGATTTTTAGTATGAACATTAGTGATGACACAAATTTTAATAAAACATCTCTAAATTTTGGTATGTATAGAATACGTGATTTATCCATAAAATAAATCACTAATTACATGCGAACAAGTAGAGGTGGATCTGGAACATTTGTATCTAGGGGTAAAACCGAAAAGACCACTTTTAGCTAGATTCAGATGGGAATCGCTGCACACCAATGGGATTTGGTTCACTTCTCTTTTGACACTCCAAGGGGATGTGATTTGGTAAATTCATAAGCTTATTATTTACTATCATTAAGGGAAAAAAATAAAACTGAAAACATAATGCTGAATGAGATGGAAAAGATCATGGATAACCTAGAGTTAACCCGATTGAATCCCAAATTTGGATATACGTTTCATTAAGAGTTTATCCTTTTATAATTAAAGTTACCTTTTTTTCTTATTATCGTATAATTCATGCTTCCTAAATAAACCTTATTTTACTACGCTAATGGCGGGAAGTAGAAGTACACATGGAAATAATCAATGTTATATGGATTGTGAAGATTGTCCAAATGGTATGAGAAATATGATGGGAATGGGTCCTCAAAATTAATGATAGTACTAGCTCAGCTGGCTCACGTTATGAATTGTAACATGATTCAGGTAGAACACCCTCCTTCTCCATGTTAAGATAATTTTGTCATTTAATAATTCATGGTGTAAAGTCCTCCAATGTGAAGTGCACTGTGTTGCATTTGTTTTCAATGAGGTATGTTGTTATCAAGGAATGAATGAATGGATGTCAAGGAATGTCAAGATGTGAGTGACAAAGGATGTGATGGTGATGGTGATGAAGGAGGATGGCCATGGTACTTAGAGGCATGTCACTTAGGAGATTCACTAAGTGACATAGGATGTTGTGGTTGAAACATTCTCTATGAATATCAGACGATTGAAGAACTGATCTTGATGTTTCAATACTTGTATCAAGATGATACTAAGTTACACCACTTGAATAATGGATGATGATGGAGCATCATCATTAAATCTGACGATTGTTGAGTTGTTCTTTAAGTGTAAAGAACTTGTATCAAGATGATACAAAGTCACAACATGATTAGAAGACCATGCATTGTATTGAAAATGCATGAGGAGATGAAGATGATCCATCCACACCTCCTAAGTTGATGAAGTGGATTAATGAAGTCCATGCACTATCAGTTAGTGCATGTGAATTTGAAGAAGATCCAATTTGATCTCTAATTAGATCGATGAAGAACATTGAAGACTATGTTTGATTCAGGAGTTCGGTTGAGGAAGAAGACCCTTCGAGAATTCGATATACTAAGTGAAGATCATATGAGAGGAGTGATGAATTCCTAAGAAGAAGAGAAATGGAAGAAGAAGAGAGAAGGAATGGCTTGGAGTGAAGTGGCATTTGGCATTTGAATCTGGTTACTTTGTTTTTAAACAAAGTACTTGTTCTATACTTAAGAAAAAAGAGATCCACCAAGGGCCAACCTTAAGGGTTCAACCCCAAGGCACATGTGGGACTCGAGGTCGCCACACCCAAGGGGGATCCTATGGGGCCAGCCCGAGAGGCCGCGACCGTGTGTAAGCCGGGGCCACGTAGAGGGTCAAGCCTGTGCAGCCGGGGCGCCAGAGCGCGTGCCCGTGTGTGCATAGTGGGCGCCAATGGCGCGCCCGCAGGGAGCAGAGGTGGGCGCAAGAGCGCGCCCGCTAAGAGAACACGGTGCGGGGCGGCACCGTGGAGGTTGGAAGTTCAATTGACGGGAGGAGGGGAGTGCTAGGTTAATAAACCACGGAAAAACCGGGAGCCGTTTCGATGTGGGACGCGGGATTTTTCCGCGGAGCGAATCCTGGCCGTCCGTCTCATCGCGCGCTTGATCTGGACCACTCATCGCATCCCGCACATGATGATCTGATCTCGGCCATCCAAAGTCCAGTAAACGCCTGATCTGATCGCTACCGCCTCATCTCCTTCCTCGAGCTCAGTCGAGGCACCTCCCGCGAGGCCGCCGATGAACCAGAGGCTACCCGAGGCTGGTTTTCGAGTTCCCGGCCACCTCTGAAGGAGCTAAGGCATTCATCCGGTTCGTTTGGCCACACTGAACACATACATGCATAAAAATATTCATGCATGCAACAAGGGGATAATTTTGAGTTCGGCCGAGGCAAAAGAATATGCCGAGGCCACGGGGTTAATATTTTGCATGGATCGCCGTTAGATGAAGACCGTGCATGCGTTCTAAGTCGCATGCACGTGGAGGAGAAAAACAAAGAGAAAGAACCCGCATTGAAACAGAGGAAATATCAAGATTTATAAAATCTTGAAAACCTGAGAATTTCGGGAATTCGAGAGATATCTCACGCGGAAGATTTGCCATCCCTCTGCCTATAAAAGGAGCACCCAATGCTCTGAATTTGCTTGCTGGAAAACTTGGAAGACCCGTGAGCGCCTTTGTGCCTCGCGAAGTAGAAGCCCCGCGCACACTTGCACGTCTGAATTCCCTGTGCCACCCAAGGCCCAAAGGTCACCTACGCGCATCACTTGCATGATAGGAAGAGCTCTCCCTGCCCGCATACTTGCGCGGCAGGAGAAGCTTGCGCACCCAAGGTGCTCTTGAACTCTTGAGGCTTGCACGACCCGAGGCCGCATCACTTGTGCACCCTGTGGTTGGTTGAGCCTTGCACGGCTGCCTTGCACCCGAGGCCTTGCACAGATCTTGTGCCTTGTGCACCTGCGGGACAATGGAGTAGAGGAGAGGCCGCACCAAGCACTTGCGTGCCTTCATATTGGCAGTGTGTGTGCAAAGTGATGGAGGAATGCCGAGACATTTTTGTGTGTGAATGCATGAAGAAACAACTTGTCCCAGGCTTAGTATTTGTGTTTGCAAGAAGAAGAAGGCCACAACACACCACGTGTGTGTGCAAAGAGGGAGAACACCCTACGGGCAGTGGGTGTGCAAAGGAGGAAGGTCATAGCATTGTGGGTGCACACATTGAAGAACAAATAAAAGAACATATTTTGTGTGTGTGCAAAACAAGAAGAGGAAGAAGGCCAAGCCATGTGTGTGCATAAGGAGTGTAGACCACAACAAAGAAGAACACATTTTGTGTGTGTGTGCAAGAGGAAGAAACAAGTTGTTTGTGATAGACAATAAGAGGCTGAAACCTTAGTGTGTGTGAAAAGTGAAGTGTACACACTAAGAAGGAGAAGAAGAAGGATACTCCACACCAAAGTAGAACACACATTAAGTGTGTAAACAAAAAGGAACAAAGTGTGAAGAAGGAAGAAGGTGTGTGTGCTAAAAGTATTTACACCCATTGTGGGTTTATCACACCAAGGAGAAAAAGGGGAGTGCATGCATGCATGCATGCACATGCACACGTGAACAAAGCCAAATATGGTTGTGTGAATTTGAGTTGTCCAAGACCAGGAGTTCTTGATGATGAAGAGATGCCATGCACTCAGTGTATGAAGATGATGTGGACTGAGACTGGACCAGACTGAAGTTAAAGACATCAATTGGATGAGTATTCAGTAATTGGAGAGAGGCCAGGTCATCCTTAGAAGAAGGAGATAAATCCTGAGCAAGACGAGAAGACCTGTTCACCACAAGTGATCAGAAGAAGAGCAAGGCCAACAGCCTTTATCCCAGGCTGCTGAGGATACTTGATGAGCTTGAACATAAGAAGAGCTGCTCGTGCGACTCGAGGAGCCAAGAGAAGACCCTGTGGGACTCAGGGAGAGGAAGTCTTCAGTGGGATTCTGGAGCAGGCCAGTGGGACTCTAGTAACACTGTGGGACGCAGTATAAAGACCCTCTTGTGGGACTCAGGAGAGATACAGTGGGATGCTTTATCGACCATTGTAATATTAACCGATTATAATGGAGAAACCATGTTGGGGTGTATAACCAACATGGCAAGGACGTAGGCCTTTGGTGCCGAACCTTGTAAATCCTTGTGTCCTGTGCCTTTACATTTACTACATTACTCGAGGAAAGGCTGAGAGATACAAGAAGAGTGGATCGAGTCTTTAACCAGCCGTAGAGGTTTAATTGATAATGAATCAATTAGTAAAAAGTTTTAAGGGATCAATGATTCACCCCCTCCCCCTCTCAGTGATTCACACTGATCTGGGCACTTCAATTGGTATCAGAGGGAAGGTTGCCTCTAAAAGATCCAAGTGAGTCTATATGGAGTGCATATTTGAGGAAATGAAAGAACAACCTCAAATGGAGATATCTTCCAAGACACTGAAAAACAGAATGAAGAAACAGGCAAAGAAGATGGGGAAGAAGGTTGTTGCAATCAGAGAAACTCCTTCTATGGAAAGAAATGTGAATGTCCCATCAGATGACAATTCCTTTTATCATTCTTCTGATGAAGCCTACTCTAGTTGTGATGAAGATGGAAGAAACAATGATCTTCTAAATGAAATCAAATATCTTCAGAAGACAGTCCCCAAGGAAGTGGAAATGTGTATAGCTACAGGCGTCCTTGATCTTCAAGAAGAAAAATTACAGCTAGAAGATGAAGCCAATTCTCTGGAAGTCCAATTGGCAAAAAGGGTTGGCATAACCAAAACTCTCAGAAAGCTGGTGAAGGCTAAAGATGAAACTGTTTCTCTTTGCAATGAAAGATATGAAGACACTGGTGAAGAATTGCAAAGAAGCCTTTTTGAGAATGAAATATTTATGATAATGATCAAAGAACTTTTCCATGCACTGGAGAAGTTGCACAAAATGTCAATGAATGTCAGAGATGCTCAACTCGAAGACAAAGTCAAAATGGTGAAGGATCTTGACAATTCATTGCTAGAATTGAAGAAGGTGCATGAAGACCAGGTAGAACAGCTGAAAGAAAATTGGGAAGGAAGGCTAAGAACTGTTGAGGATGAGAAGAACTCCCTTAACATGAAATGCATAGAACTAGAGGTGATATTGAAAAATCTGCAATCACCCAAAGCTGAATCCTCCCAGTTAGCTGAAAGTAGAAATGTTGCTATACAAGTGTGCTTTGAGAAGGATGATTCTAAAAGAAAGATATCCTCTAAAGAAAGGGAAAATTTTTCTAAAAATAAGGTACCATCCATACCATCTTGTACTCATTCTTCTAAAAGTGTTTCTACTAAAAGTGCAGGATGGAAGAATGAATCCAAACAAGTATGGATGAAGACAGTGAAGAAAGAATGATATCCTGAAACAACACAGCAAGTCAAGAAAAGTACCCAATAATCAGAAGGACTGAAGAGGTCAAGATTTGTGGGTTAGTGTTGGTGTTGTAATAAGTATGGGCACTATGCAAAGGATTGTTGGTACAATCCACTGAATGTCAAAGCCCAATGGAAGCCCATGCCAAGGGGGAGAAAGCCAGAAGGAAAGAAGCTGCATCCACAGGTCTAGAGACATTTGTTTACTACAAATAGATTTGGATTACTTGACAACATTTGGGATGATTGCAAAAGTGGTCAAAAAGATACGTGCCAATCTCCAACTGTATCCAGAGCTAAAAAGAAGAAAAGATCATAGAACCTGGCTCAAAAACAATCCTTGGGAAGAAAGCATAAGAAAGTGGAAGATGCTCCCAAGAAGATTATGAAAATGGAAGAGAAGACCTTGGAGTCTAAATCCAAGAAGGGTGATGCATCCAGAAGGACCACCAGGAAGAAATGCTTCTACTGTGGAAATAAAGGGCATAACACGGATCTTTGTAAACAATCCATGGAAATCAATAGAAGAAGACTTGACTCAAAAGGACAATCAATCCAGAAGAAGCAGAAGGGATTGATTGAAAATAAGTTGCCTAAGAAAGGTAGCTTAACATCATCAAAAGAACCATGTGGAATATCCAGAACTGAAGCCACACTTCCATGTGACTTACTAGTCATATGGCCAAATCAGTTGCAACATGCCAAAGATCTACAAAGAGCTGAAGATGAAGTTTTGGCAATTGCTAAGGCAAAAGGGAAGAAAAAGATTTCACATGAAGATGTATTGAGATCCACACCTGCACAAACATCATTGAAGATCAGATGTGCAAGTGTGAAGAATGGTGAAAATGGGGCATCTCGGTTGAGAGAATCTTATCAACCTTGTTGTTCACATTGATGAACCAAGGAGGTTCCATAATATTCCCTAATCACTTGTATTTACATCTGCTGACATTGGAGGGAATTGTAGATGATGATCATTCTCAACTGGAGGATGGTTTTGAAAGAATGGAGTGCACCCCTTGAGGGGGAGCCAATCTGGAGAAGATTGTATTCTAAGATTTAATACCATCTTGAGAAAATCTGAAGGTATTCCAATCATACTTTCATCCCTTGTTTCTTAATTGTATTCATCATGACAATTATGGGGGAGTATTGATTGAAGGAAAATGGTTGAAAGGGGGAGCTTTATCTTTGCACCTGAACTTTCTAATGAGTTTTGTGAAGTTGTGCATGATTTAGCAAATTCATTGTTATATCTGAAAAATTTCAATCCCCTTGAAGCATGATCTGACATGTATAGTTAATGTTGGATAGCATTGAGTACCTTGGTTACATCACTCTTGTTTTCTACACCGAGTTTTCCCACGTAGACTTAGAGTTGATTTACTAAAGGTTCTTTGCTAAAGAGAACATGTGACATCATCCCTCTCTTAGCGCTTTTCAAGAAGATGCTATTCGAAGGGAGGAAGAGATATTTTGGAAGATAACCACACCACACCTTTGCATTTGATTTCCAATAAGGAGGAGAAAATATTGGCACGCATATTGACCCATTCATATGTGCTGAAGAAGTGTATTGACAACAAATACAAAGGGGGAGATTGAAGTGCACTGTGTTGCATTTGTTGTCAATGAGGTATGTTGTTATCAAGGAATGAATGAATGGATGTCAAGGAATGTCAAGATGTGAATGAAAAAGGATGTGATGTTGATGGTGATGAAGGAGAATGGCCATGGTACTTAGAGGCACGTCACTTAGGAGATTCACTAAGTGACATAGGATGTTGTGGTTGAAACATTCTCTATGAATATCAGACGATTGAAGAACTGATCTTAATGTTTCAATACTTGTATCAAGATGATACTAAGTTACACCACTTGAAGAATGGATGATGATGGAGCATCATCATTAAATCTGACGATTGTTGAGCTGTTCTTTAAGGGTAATGAACTTGTATCAAGATGATACAAAGTCACAACATGATTAGAAGACCATGCATTGTATTGACATTGCATGAGGAGATGAAGATGATCCATCCACACCTCCTAAGTGGATGAAGTGGATTAATGAAGTCCATGCACTATCAGTTAGTGCATGTGATTTTGAAAAAGATCCAAATTGATCTCAAATTAGATCAATGAAGAACATTGAAGACTATGTTTGATTCAGGAGTTCGGTTGAAGAAGAAGACCCTTCGAGAATTCGATATACTAAGTGAAGATCATATGAGAGGAGTGATGAATTCCTAAGAAGAAGAGAAATGGAAGAAGAAGAGAGAAGGAATGTCTTGGAGTGAAGTGGCATTTGGCATTTGAATCTGGTTTGTTTTTAAACAAAGTACTTGTTCTATACTTAAGAAAAAAGAGAGCCACCAAGGGCCAGCCTTAAGGGTTCAACCCCAAGGACCATGTTGGACTCGTGGTCGCCACGCCCAAGGGGGGTCCCATGGGGATAGCCCGAGAGGTCGCGGCCGTGTGTAAGCTGGGGCCATGCAGAGGGTCAAGCTTGCGCAGCCGGGGCGCCAGAGCGCGTGCCCGTGTGTGCATAGTGGGTGCCAGTGGCGCGCCCGCAGGGAGTAGAGGTGGGCACAAGAGCGCGCCCGCTAAGAGAACATGGTGCGGGGAGGCACCGTGGAGGTTGGAAGTTCAATTGACGGGAGGAGAGGAGCGCTAGGTTGATAAACCACGGAAAAACCGGGAGCCGTTTCGATGTGGGACGCGGGATTTTTCCGCGGAGCGAATCCTGGCCGTCCGTCTCATCGTGCGCTCGATCTGGACCACTCATCGCATCCCGCATGCGATGATCTGATCGCGGCCATCCAAAGTCCAGTAAACGCCTGATCTGACGGCTGTCGCATCATCCCCTTCCTCGAGCTCAGCCGAGGCACCTCCCGCGAAGCCGCCGATAAACCAGAGGCTACCCGGGGCCGGTTTTCGAGTTCCCGACCACCTCTGAAGGAGCTAAGGCATTCATCCGGTTTTTTTGGCCACACTGAACACATACATGCATAAAAATATGCATGCATGCAAATAGGGGAGAATTTTTAGTTCGTCCGAGGCAAAATAATATGCTGAGGCCACGGGGTTAATATTTTGCATGGATCACCCTAAGACGAAGACCGTATATGAGTTCTAAGTCTCATGCACGTGGAGGAGAAAAACAAAGAGAAAGAACTCACGTTGAAACAGACGAAATATCAAGATTTAGAAAATCTTGAAAACCCGAGAATTTCGGGATTTCAAGAGATATCTCACGCGGAAGATTTGCCATCCCTCTGCCTATCAAAGGAGCACCCGATGCTCTGAATTTTCTTGCTGGAAATCTTGGAAGACCCGTGAGTGCATTTGTGCCTCGTGAAGTAGAAGCCCCGCGCACACTTGCGCGGCTGAAGTCCCGGTGCCACCCGAGGCCCGAAGGTCCCCTGCACGCATCACTTGCATGACAGGAAGAGCTCTCCCTGCCTGCATACTTGCGCGGTAGGAGAAGCTTGTGCACCCAAGGTGCTCTTGCACTCTTCAGGCTTGCACGACCCGAGGCCGCATCACTTGCGCACCCTGGGGTTGGTTGAGCCTTGCACGGCTGCCTTGCACCCGAGGCCTTGCACAGCTCTTGTGACTTGTGCACCTACGCAACAATGGAGTAGAGGAGAGGCCACACCATGCACTTGCGCGCCTTCATATTGGCAGTGTGTGTTCAAAGTGAAGGAGGAAGGCCAAGACATTTTTGTGTGTGCATGCTTGAAGAAACAAGTTGGCCCAGGATTAGTATTTGTGTGTGCAAGAAGAAGAAGGCCACAACACACCCCATGTGAGTGCAATGTGGGAGAACACCCTACGGGTAGTGGGTGTTCAAAGGAAGAAGGTCGTAGCCTTGTGGGTGCACACTTTGAAGAAGAAATAAAAGAACATATTTTGTGTGAGTGAAAAACAAGAAGAGGAAGAAGGCCAAGTCGTGTGTGTGCATAAGGAGTGTAGAACACAACAAAGAAGAACACATTTTGTGTGTGTGTTCAAGAGGAAGAAACAAGTTGTGTGTGCTAGACAAGAAGAGGCCAAAACCTTAGTGTGTGTGCAAAGTGAAGTGTACACACTATGAAGGAGAAGAAGAAGGATAATCCACACTAAAGTAGAACACACATTAAGTGTGTAAACAAAAAGGAACAAAGTGTGAAGAAGGAAGAAGGTGTGTGTGCTACAAGTATTTACACCCATTGTGGGTTTATCACACCAAGGAGAAAAAGGGGAGTGCATGCATGCATGCATGCACATGAACACGTGAACAAAGCCAAATCTGGTTGTGTGCATTTGAGTTGTCCAAGACCATGAGTTCTTGAAGATGAAGAGATTCCATGCACTCAGTGCATGAAGATTATTTGGACTGAGACTGGACCAAACTGAAGTTAAAGACATCAATTGTCTGAGTATTCAGTAATTGGAGAGAGGCCAGGTCATCCTTAGAAGAAGGAGATAAATCCTGAGCAAGATGAGAAGACATGTTCACCACAAGTGATCAAAAGAAGAGCAAGGCCAGCAGCCGTTATCCCAGGATGCTGAGGATACTTGAAGAGCTTGAACATAAGAAGAGCTACTTGTGCGACTCGAGGAGCCAATAGAAAACCCTGTGGGACTCAGGGAGAAGAAGTCTTCAGTGGGATTCTGGAGCAGGCCAGTGGGACTCTGGTAACACTATGGAACACAGTATAAAGACCCTCCTGTGGGACTCAGGAGAGAAACAGTGGGATGCTGTATCGACCATTGTAATACTAACCGATTATAATGGAGAAACCATGTTGGGGTGTATAACCAACATGGCACGGACGTAGGCCTTTGTTGCCGAACCTTGTAAATCCTTGTGTCATGTGCCTTTACATTTACTGCATTACTCGAGGAAAGGCTGATAGATACAAGAAGAGTGGATCGAGGCTTTAACCAGCCATAGAGGTTTAATTGATATGGAATCAATCAGTAAAAAGTTTTAAGGGATCATTGATTCACCCCTCCCCCTCTCAGTGATTCACACTGATCTGGGAACTTCACAATGTTTAATGGATATTCAAATCCATTCCTCACAGAATTGTGGATTAACTCCCTTAAATATATATTATATGTCCTCCTATTCTTTAAAGAAGAGAAATTTATAATGTTGGACTATCATTTTGAGGATTAAGATGATCGGTGGTGGACAATGATAAAGAATATAATGTCCAGGGTGGAAATTTATTCCATGGATTGGGAGGAATTGACAAAAATATATTTCTATAAATATATTCCCTAAACATTCTATCTCAATATAGAAAGAGTGTTCCTCGGTCAAAAGCATATTGATGATGTGTACATTTGTGTGTATTAATAAAAATTAATATGGCTTGCATGATAATCCTCTCTCATTATCTTGAACACAAAAATTAAGGTGGAATACTTCCTTTAGGGACTAATTAGAAACCTACCAAATATTTTGGTTATTTATGAATTTTCATGTTATGAAGAGACATTCAGTTGTGCTCTCTCAGTCAAAATTTAGATTAGAGACTACCAATGGTTTCCTAAGCATGGCGATAAAAACTGGAAAAGTGAGTCTAATATGGGTGGTTTTGTAATTAATTCTATTGATTTAATGATGATTGGACAACCCATGTGTCAAAATTGATGGAAAAAGAATCCTAGTAATATTTTAAAGGGAATCAAGAATTTCTTAAAATGTGTAAGAATGAGACATCTGGATAAAAATGATGGAGAGATATAAAGAATATCACAAATGTGTAAGAATAATGGAAGGTTCAGATCAACACACAGCCTACAGTGCAGTGTTACAACTACCAAGAACATTCTCAATATTAGAACAATTTCATAAAGCCATTGGTTGTTGGAGGAAATCAACAACAAAATACAATGAAACAAGGATATTCTAATGATATCACTACATTTGAGGTGGATCTAGAAAAATATGTTGTGACATGTACTCTAGTTATTCATTAATGAATATAAAATGTACTATTTGATTCCGGTGGAATACATTCTTTAATACCATTCATGTTTAGTAGAACTATTCATACAACACCTCAAAATTTTTTTATTGAGTTATATATTAGAAAAAAAATTGGTCAATTATTGTATCTAAAGTATAGTACTCCTCCCTATTTAATGTTTCTTGACATAACGTCCTAGAAAATTTTAGAAAGCTTTTTTTAGAGGAGTTCAATGCTATTTTGCGCAACAATTAGCTATGATTTTACAAATACAATATTAACTGTCAGGAAAGGGAGATTACAATTAGCATCCCATAGTATCCTACAATAATATACTATTATAAGGATGATGTTGAATCTCCTTCAGAATCATCATCTGATGTGTCGATAATGTTCCCTTTAGAGCATGTATATCTACCTCAAATGATTTGGGGAAAGAAGATGATACTTCTCCATGATATTCTGATTGGGGGGATTTCACAAACATATTCCCTGAATAATTTCCATGTATTCCTCCTGATAGAGAGGGTTAGTTCCAAATTTAACTTATTCAGCTATATCTACATATATCAATGACACCTTATGGAATGGCCACTGTTGATTTATAGAAGCTAAAGATATAGTTACAACAGAATCTATAAAACGGTTTTATACACCTATGTGCTTCACTATGGGGTGCAGTTGTCTTCTTTGTTAATAAAAAGGATGGATAACTGCGCCTCTGTATTGATTATTGTGATAACAATAAAATCATGAAAAAGAACATATATCCCACAACTCTGATAGATTACATGTTCGATCATCTTTGTTGGGCCAGTTATTTCTCAACGCTAGAACTCCTATTTGGATATTATCAATTCATGGTGAGGAAAGAAGACATTCCCAAAACATAAAATTAATGAGGTTAGATACTATGAGTTCAAATTGATTCCCTTCATACTCACTAATTATCTATAAATTTCAATGGATTTATTGATTAGAGTCATTTGAGATTACCACAACTCATTTTTGGTAGTTTGTATATATGATATTTCTATATACTCCATTAGAAATGAGGAACATGAGAAGTATTTGAATACTATGATGAAGACATTGTGAATGGAGAAACATAATGAAAATTATAGTAATTGTGAGTTCTGGATGGAGGATGTATCATTCATGGGGAACATTTTCACTAACAAAGAAATATCTATCAACCCTTACAAGACAAAGGCATGTGTAGAGTGGTCTAGACATATATTTATAATGGAGATTCACACATTTTTGGGTCTATCTGGGTATTATATTTGATTTTGGAAGAACATATATTAATTTTAAAAACCAATGAACATACTGACACTGAAGGGTGTGAAGTGTTTTTAGACATATTAATGTGTTGAATTCTTTAAGGAGCTCAAAACTAGTCTTATCATTTGACCTGTACTCACACTTCTGATAAGTGAAGAACTCATTTTGGTGTATAATAATTATTAAAATAAGGGATTAGGCTATTTGCTGATGAAAAATGATAATGCAATGGCCTAGACCATAAGGAAGATGAAAATTCAAGAGAAAAACTATCCAATGCATGATCTAGGGTTGCCAGCTATGATCTATGAGTTGAATATCTGGAGGCATTATCTCTATGTGGAGAAGTGTGATATTTTTCAGATCACAAGACTCTCAAATATATATTCAAATAGATGTATCTTAATATGAACCTGTGTATATGGTTAATGCTCATCATGGATTATGACAACTCAATCCACTACCATCATGGAATGGTAAAAAATGTGGTAGATTCTCTATATAGATATGATCCCACATCTATATCAATGATGACAGTAGAAATGGATAAAATATGTTATTATTTTTAGAGGATTAATATGTGAATTATTAATGGAGGATCATTATAAAACATTTTTCATATGATTACCCAATATTAATTCATGGAGAAAATAATTCATGATCCAGGAAATGATGTGGAAATTCCTAAAATGGTGGAAACTGTCAGAAATGGGATATACTATTAGTTAATTATTGGTGAGGAATGATTTATACTATTTGGGACACAATTATGTGTACCATCTGATCTAGAGATAAATATAGAATTTATGAATGTTGGAAATAGATCAACTTTCACTATTCACCCAAAGAGTACAATGATGTATTGAGATCTCAAAGGGAACATTTTCTGGGAAAATTTACAAAAAATATTGTTGAATATACATCATTGTTTCTACTATGTAAACAATTTAAATATGAAAGGAAATAGCCTAAGGGGATGATGCAACCACTATCCACACAAATATGGAAGTTGGTGAACAACACCATGAACTTTTTCATTGGACATCCAGATAAAACATTTATATATGGATTATTTTTGGATTCTCTTACAAATATGAAGTGCACTGTGTTGCATTTGTTGTCAATGAGACATGTTGTTGTCTTAGAATGAATGGATGTCAAGAATTGTCAAGATGTGAATGCCAAAGGTTGTGATGGTGTTGGTGGTGAAGGAGAATGGCCATGGTACTAAGATGCATGTCACTTAGGAGATTCACTAAGTGGTATTGGAAATTGTGGTTGAAACATTCTCCATGAAAATCAGACGATTGTTGAGCTGTTCTTAAAGTTCCAAGAACTTGTATCAACTGGATACAAAGTCAAAACATTGATTGAAGACCATGCATTGTCTTCACAATGCATGAGGAGTTGAAAGGAGTTTCATCCACAACTACTAAGTGGATGATGTGCATTAATGAAGTCCATGCACTATCACTTAGTGCATGTGAACATGAAGATGATCCAATTGATCTCTGATTAGATCAATAAAGAACATTGAAGATTATAAATGATTCAGGAGTTCGATTGATGAAGATGAACCTTCAGGAATTTGATATCCTAAGTGAAGATCATATGAGAGGAGGATTGATGAATTCCTAAGAAGAAGAGAGAAGAAATGGCTTAGAGGAGAAAGGCTTCAAGTGGCATTTGGCATATGGGGATACTTTGTTTTTATACAAAGTCTTTATTCCTATACTTAGAAAAAATTAGGCCACCAAGGAGGCCAGCCGAGGGTCATCACCCAAGGCACTTGTGGGACTCAAGGTCACCACGCCCATGGGGAACCCTCAAGGCCAGGGCAGCATCCTTGAGGAATGATTTATACTATTTGGGACACAATTATGTGTACCATCTGATCTTGAGATAAATATAGAATTTATGAATGTTGGAAATAGATCAACTTTCACTATTCACCCAAAGAGTACAATGATGTATTGAGATCTAAAAGGGAACATTTTCTGGGAAAATTTACAAAAAATATTGTTGAATATACATCATTGTTTCTACTATGTAAACATTTTAAATCTGAAAGGAAATAGCCTAAGGGGATGATGCAACCACTATCCACACAAATATGGAAGTGGGTGAACAACACCATGAACTTTTTCACTGGACATCCAGATAAAACATTTATATATGGATTATTTTTGGATTCTCTTACAAATATGAAGTGCACTGTGTTGCATTTGTTGTCAATGAGACATGTTGTTGTCTTAGAATGAATGGATATCAAGAATTGTCAAGATGTGAATGCCAAAGGTTGTGATGGTGTTGGTGGTGAAGGAGAATGGCCACAGTATTAAGATGCATGTCACTTAGGAGATTCACTAAGTGGTATTGGAAATTGTGGTTGAAACATTCTCCATGCAAATCAGATGATTGTTGAGCTGTTCGTAAAGTTCCAAGAACTTGTATCAACTGGATACAAAGTCACAACATTGATTGAAGACCATGCATTGTCTTCACAATGCATGAGGAGTTGAAAGGAGTTCCATCCACAACTACTAAGTGGATGATGTGCATTAATGAAGTCCATGCACTATCACTTAGTGCATGTGAACATGAAGATGGTCCAATTGATCTCTGATTAGATCAATAAAGAACATTGAAGATTATAAGTGATTCAGGAGTTCGATTGATGAAGATGAACCTTCGGGAATTCGATATCCTAAGTGAAGATCATATGAGAGGAGGATTGATGAATTCCTAAGAAGAAGAGAGAAGAAATGGCTTAGAGGAGAAAGGCGTCAAGTGGCATTTGGCATATGGGGATACTTTGTTTTTATACAAAGTCTTTATTCCTATACTTAGCAAAAAAATAAGGCCACCAAGGAGGCCAGCCGAGGGTCATCACCCAAGGCACTTGTGGGACTCAAGGTCACCACGCCCATGGGGAACCCTCAAGCCCAGGGCAGCATCCTTGAGGTAGGGGGCGCACCCATAGGACACCGCATGGGCGCCTGGGGCACGCCCGGAGGAGCGCGGCAGGGGCTGTGTATAAGCTCGAGGGCACGCGGTGGTGAAGCCCGCGCACCCGAGTGTGCATAGTGGGCGCCAGTGGTGCGCCCGCAGAGAGCAGAGTGGGCGCAGAGCGCGCCCGCAGAGAGAACACGGTGCGGGGCGGCACCGTGGAGGGAGAAGATTCAATCGAGGGGTTGTGGCAGCGCTATGTTGATAAAGCGCGAGAAAATCGCGCCCCGCTTCGATGTGGGACGCGGAAAAATCTCCAGGAGCGCATCCTGTCCGTCCGAGTGATCGCGCGGCTGATCTCCGCCGCTCATCGCATCGCGCCGCTCTTGTTCTGATCGCGGCCGTCCGATGTGTTTCATTCACCCGATCCAGCGTCTCCCGGTCCATCTCCTACCTCGAGCTCGCTCGAAGCCACCCGCGAGCTCCGTTCGAACCAGAGGCCCCCCCGACGACGGTTTTTGAGTTCCCGGCCACCTCCGATCAAACCGAAGGCTCCCTCGTGCTCGTCTGGACAAACCGAACACGATCATGCAAGAAAATAGGCATGCATGCAATGTTTGGGAGATTTCGAACAAAGCCGAGGCAAAACGAAGTTGCCGAGGCTTTGGTGTATTCATGCTTTGCATGGATTGAAAGAGAGGCCATTCACACGTTCGAATGTGCATGCATGTGAAGAAGGCAGAAGAAAAATAAAAGAAGGAAGAAGCCCGCGTGAACCGAGGATAAAAATCAAGATTTGGAAAGATTTTAAAAGCCCGAAAAACTCGGGGATTCAAGATATCTCACGTGGAAGATCTGAGGCATTCCTCTGCCTATAAAAAGAGAGCCTGAGGCATTCTAATTGCTTGCTGAAAAACTCGAGAGTGTCCCGCGAGCACCCTGTGCTTTGCGAAGATTTGAGCCCCACACATCCCACTTGCGCGGCATTTTGTTCCGGAGCCACCTGAGGCTTCGAAGGAGTCCCCTGTGCACCTCACTTGTGCATCAGGAAGATCCTGAACCGCTTGAATTTTCGCGCTCGAGGATTGGCACCCTCACTGCCCGCATACTTGTGCGGCAGGAGGAAGTGCCCGCGGGTGTTGCACTTGCGCGCCCCGTGGTAGTGCACCTTGCGCGCCTTTGTGCACCAAGGCACTTGCGTGCCCCGCGGCTGAGGTGTCTTGTGGCCTGCGCGCCCATGAAACTTGAGGCTTGCGCGGCAGTTGTGAAGAGGAGAAAGGCCACAACCCCTTGAGCGCCATCATTGGATATTCGGGCAGTGGGCGTGCAAAGAGGAGGAAGGCAAGGCTTTCACTTTGTGTGTGCATTTGAATAAGAAGGTCGTATCCCTTTAGTGCCTTGAGTGTGCACACTTTGAAGAACAAATTAAAAGAAAAAATTGTGTGTGCAAATTAAAGAAGTGGCCGAAGGCTTTTTGTGTGCACAAGAAGTGTGTGCTCACATAAAAGAAGAGGAGAAGACGCACACAAAGTACAACACACTTTTAAGTGTGTAAGAAAATTGAATAAAGTGTGTGAAGAAGTGAGAAGGTGGTGTGTGCTTAAAGATACTACACCCTTTGTGGGTTTATTGCACCAATAGAAGAAAGAGGGAAGTGCATGCTTGCATGCATACACGTGCACACGTGAACAAGCTCAAATCTGGTTGTGTGCATTTGAGATGTCCAAGACCAAGAGTTCTTGAAGATATTTGAGAATCCATGCTATCAGTGCATGAGGATTCAGAGTTGCCATGCATTCAGTGCATGAAGTTGTTTTGAAGTGAGACTGAGCCAGACTGAAGTGAAAGATATTGTTTGTCTGAGTTTTTAGTATTTGAGAAGAGCCTGATCAACAGAAGTGATCAGAAGTTGCTGAGCAAGACCAACAGACCTTATCAGAGGCTGTTGAAGGTTCTTGAAGAGAGAAGTCGGGTCATCCTTAGAAGAAGGTGATAAAGCCCGAGCAAGACGAGGAGACCTGTTCACCACAAGTGATCAGAAGAAGAGAAAGGCCAGCAGTCTTTATCCCAGACTGCTGAAGATACTTGAAGAAGCTTAAAGAGAAGAAGAGCTACTCGTGTGACTCGAGGAGCCAAGAGAAGACCCTGTGGGACTCAGGGAGAAGAAGTCTTCAGTGGGATTTTGGAGCAGGCCAGTGGGACTCTGGTAACACTGTGGGACGCAGTATAAAGACCCTCCTGTGGGACTCAGGAGAGATACGGTGGGAAGCTGTATCGACCATTGTAATACTAACAGATTATAATGGGAGAATCCATGCTGGGAGAGCATGGCAAGGACATAGGCCTTTGGTGCCGAACCTTGTAAATCCTTGTGTCCTGTGCCTTTTCATTTCTGCATTATCCGGGAAAGGTTGAGAGACATAAGAAGAGTGGATCGAGGCCTTAACAAGCCATAGAGGTTTAATTGATTATGAATCAATTAGTAAAAAGTTTTAAAGGATCACTGATTCACCCCTCCCCCTCTCAGTGATTCACACTGATCTGGGCACTTCAATTGGTATCAGAGCGGAGGTTACCTCTAAAAGATCCAAGAGAGTCTATATGGAGTGCAGATTTGAGGAAATGAAAGAACAGCCTCAAATGGAGTTATCTGTCGAGACTCTGAAAAACAGAATGAAGAAACAGGCAAAGAAGATGAAGAAGAAGGCTGGTGCAATCAGAGAAACTCCTTCTATGGAATGAAATGTGAAAGTCACATCAGATGACAATTCCTTTTATCATTCTTCTGATGAAGCCTGCTCTAGCTGTGATGAAGATGGAAGAAACAATGATCTTCTAAATGCAATCAAATATCTTCAGAAGACAGTCCCCAAGGAAGTGGCAATGTGTATAGCTACAGGTCTCCTTGATCTTCAAGAAGAAAAATTACAGCTAGAAGATGAAGCCAATTCTCTGGAAGTCCAATTGGAAAAAAGGGTTGGCATAACCAACACTCTCAGAATGCTGGTGGAGGCTAAAGATGAAACAGTTTCTCTTTGCAATGAAAGATATGAAGACACTGCTGAAGAATTGCAAAGAAGCCTTTCTGAAAAGGAATTCTTTATGATATTGGTCAAAGATGTTTTCCATGCACTGGAAAAGAGGCATAAAGTGTCAATGAATGTCAGAGATGCTCAACTCGAAGAAAATGTCAAATTGGTGGAGGAGCTGGACAATTCATTGCAAGAATTGAAGAAGGTGCATGAAGACCAGATGAAACAACTGGTGGAAAATTGTGAAGGAAAGCTAAGAACTGTTGAGGATGAGAAGAACTCCCTCAACATGAAATACTTAGAACCAGAGGTGATATTGAAAAATCAGCAGTCACCCGAAGCTGAATCCTCCCAGTCAGCTGAAAGAAGAAATGTTGCTACTCAAGTGAGCTTTGAGAAGGATGATTCTAAAAGAAAGACATCCTCTAATAAAAGGGAAACATCTTCTAGAAAGAAGGTACCATCCATACCATCTTGTACTGATGCTTCTAATTGTGTTTTCACAAAAAGTGCAGGATGGAAAAATAATTCCAAACAAGTATGGATGAAGAAAATGAAGAAGCAGAGCTCTCCTGAAACAACACAGCAGCTCCAGAAAAGTACCCTAAAATCAGAAGGACTGAAGAAGTCAAGATTTTTGGGTCAATGTTGGTGTTGTAATAAGTATGGGCACTGTGCAGAGGATTGTTGGTACAATCCACTAAATGTCAAAGCAAAAAAGGAAGCCCATGCCAAGGGGGAGCAATCCAGAAGAAAAGAAGCAACATCCACAGGTCCAGAGACATCTGTTTACTGCAAATAGATTTGGATTACTTGACATCATCTGGGATGATTGCAAAAGTGGTCAAAAAGATACATGTCAATCTCCAACTGTATCTAGAGCTAAAAAGAAGAGAAGATCACTGAACCTGGCTAAAATGGAAACCTTGGGAAGCAAGCAAAAGAAAATAGAAAATGCTCCCAAGAAGTGTTTTAGAAATGAAGAGAAGACCTTGAAGTCTAAATCCAAGAAGGGTGATGCATCCAGAAGGACCACCAAGAAAACATGCTTCTACTGTGGAAATAAAGGACACATCATGGACCTTTGTAAAGAAGCCATGAAACTAAATAGAAGCAGACTGAACTCCAAAAGACAATCAATCCAGAAGAAGAAGGGATTTATTGAAAATAAGATGCCTAAGAGAGGTAGCTTAGCAGCATCCAAAGAACCATGTGGAACTTCCAAAACTGAGGCCACTCTTCCAAATGATTTACTAGTCATATGGACAAATCAGTTGCAACATGCCAAAGATCTGCAAAAAGCTGAAGATAAAGTTCTGGCAATTGCTAAGGAAAAAGGGAAGAAGAAGATTTCACATGAAGATGTGTTGAGATCCACTCCAGCACAAACATCAAAGAAGATCAGATGTGCAAGTGTGAAGAATGGTGAAAATGGGACATCTCGGTTGAGAGAATCTTCTCAACCTTGTTGTTCACATTGATGAACCAAGGAGGTTCCATCTTATTCCCTTATACTATTGGTATATACATGTGATAACATTGCAGGGAATTGAAGATGATGATCATTCTCATCTGGAGGATGGTTTGGACAGAACGGAGTTCACCCCTTGAGGGGGAGCAAATCTGAAGAAGATGATGTTCTGATATTAATATCATCTTAAGAAAATGAATGAATGGGGGAGCTTTATCTTTGCACTGAACTTTCTAATGAGTTTTGTGGAGTATGTGCAGTATTTAGCAATTCATTGAATATCTGAACCCCTTATCATGATCTCACATGTTTACAGTGAATGCGGACAGCATTGAGTTCCTTGGTTATATCACTCTTGTTTTCTACACCGGGTTAGCCCAAGTAGACTTAGAGTTGATCAACTAAAGGTTCTTTGCTAAAGAAGAACATGTGACATCATCCCTCTCCTAGTGTTTGTCAAGAAGATGCTATTCGAAGGGAGGAAGAGATATTGTGGAAGATAACCACACCACACCTTTGCATTTGATTGCCAATAAGGGGGAGAAAATATTGGCACACATATTGACCCATTCATATGTGCTGAAGAAGTGTATTGACAACAAATACAAAGGGGGAGATTGAAGTGCACTGTGTTGCATTTGTTGTCAATGAGACATGTTGTTGTCATAGAATGAATGGATGTCAAGAATTGTCAAGATGTGAATGCCAAAGGTTGTGATGGTGTTGGTGGTGAAGGAGAATGGCCATGGTACTAAGATGCATGTCACTTAAGAGATTCACTAAGTGGTATTGGAAATTGTGGTTGAAACATTCTCCATGAAAATCAGACGATTGTTGAGCTATTCTTAAAGTTCCAAGAACTTGTATCAACTGGATACAAAGTCACAACATTGATTGAAGACCATGCATTGTCTTCACAATGCACGAGGAGTTGAAAGGAGTTCCATCCACAACTACTAAGTGGATGATGTGCATTAATGAAGTCCATGCACTATCACTTAGTGCATGTGAACATGAAGATGATCCAATTGATCTCTAATTAGATCAATAAAGAACATTGAAGATTATAAGTGATTCAGGAGTTCGATTGATGAAGATGAACCTTCGGGAATTCGATATCCTAAGTTAAGATCATATGAGAGGAGGATTGATGAATTCCTAAGAAGAAGAGAGAAGAAATGGCTTAGAGGAGAAAGGCTTCAAGTGGCATTTGGCATATGGGGATACTTTGTTTTTATACAAAGTCTTTATTCCTATACTTAGCAAAAAATAAGGCCACCAAGGAGGCCAGCCGAGGGTCATCACCCAAGGCACTTGTGGGACTCAAGGTCACCACGCCCATGGGGAACCCTCAAGGCCAGGGCAGCATCCTTGAGGCAGGGGCACACCCATAGGACATCGCATGGGCGCCTGGGGCATGCCCGGAGGAGCGTGGCAGGGGCTGTGTATAAGCCCCGAGGGCACGCGGTGGTGAAGCCCGCGCACCCGAGTGTGCATAGTGGGCACCAGTGGCGTGCCCGCAGGGAGCAGAGTGGGCGCAGAGCGCACCCGCAGAGAGAACACAGTGCGGGGCGGCACCATGGAGGGAGAAGATTCAATCGAGGGGTTGTGGCAGCGCTATGTTGATAAAGCGCGAGAAACCCGCGCCCCGTTTCGATGTGGGACGCGGAAAAATCTCCAGGAGCACATCCTGGCCGTCCGAGTGATCGCGCGGCTGATCTCCGCCGCTCATCGCATCGTGCCGCTCCTGTTCTGATCGCGGCCGTCCGATGTGTTTCATTCGCCCGATCCAACGGCTCCCGGTCCATCTCCTACCTCGAGCTCGCTCGAAGCCACCCGCGAGCTCCGTTCGAACAAGAGGCCTCCCCGACGACGGTTTTTGAGTTCCCGGCCACCTCCGATCAAACCGAAGGATCCCTCGTGCTCGTCTGGACAAACCGAACACGATCATGCAAGAAAATAGGCATGCATGCAATGTTTGGGAGATTTCGAACAAAGCTGAGGCAAAACGAAGTTGCCGAGGCTTCGGTGTATTCATGCTTTGCATGGATTGAAAGAGAGGCCATGCACACGTTCGAATGTGCATGCATGTGAAGAAGGACGAAGAAAAATAAAATAAGGAAGAAGCTCGCGTGAACCGAGGATAAAAATCAAGATTTGGAAAGATTTTAAAAGCCCGAATAACTCGGGGATTCAAGATATCTCACGCGGAAGATCTGAGGCATTCCTCTACCTATAAAAAGAGATGCTGAGGCATTCTAATTGCTTGCTGAAAAACTCGAGAGTGTCCCGCAAGCACCCTGTGCTTTGCGAAGATTTGAGCCCCGCGCATCCCACTTGCACGGCAGTTTGTTCCGGAGCCACCTGAGGCTTCGAAGGAGTCCCCTGTGCACCTCACTTGTGCATCAGGAAGATCCTGAGCCGCTTGAATTTGCGCGCTCGAGGATTGGCACCCTCACTGCCCGCATACTTGTGCGGCATGAGGAAGTGCCCGCGGGTGTTGCACTTGCGCACCCCGCGGCAGTGCACCTTGCGCGCCTTTGTGCACCAAGGCACTTGCGTGCCCCACAGCTGAGGTGTCTTGTGGCCTGCGCGCCCTTGAAACTTGAGGCTTGCGCGGCAGTTGTGAAGAGGAGAAAGGCCACAACCCCTTGAGCGCCTTCATTGTATATTCGGGCAGTGGGTGTGCAAAGAGGAGGAAGGCAAGGCTTGCACTTTGTGTGTGCATTTAAATAAGAAGGCCGTAGCCCTTTAGTGCCTTGAGTGTGCACACTTTGAAGAACAAATTAAAAGAACAAATTGTGTGTGCAAATTAAAGAAGTGGCCAAAGGCTTTGTGTGTGCACAAGAAGTGTGTGCTCACTTAAAAGAAGAGGAGAAGACCCACACAAAGTACAACACACTTTTAAGTGTGTAAGCAAATTGAATAAAGTGTGTGAAGAAGTGAGAAGGTGGTGTGTTCTTAAAGATACTACACCCTTTGTGGGTTTATTGCACCAAGAGAAGAAAGAGGGAAGTGCATGCTTGCATGCATACATGTGCACACGTGAACAAGCTCAAATATGGTTGTGTGCATTTGAGTTGTCCAAGACCAAGAGGTCTTGAAGATATTTGAGAATCCATGCTATCAGTGCATGAGGATACAGAGTTGCCATGCATTCAGTGCATGAAGTTGTTTTGAAGTGAGACTGAGCCAGACTAATGTGAAAGATATTGTTTGTCTGAGTTTTCAGTATTTGAGAAGAGCCTGATCAACAGAAGTGATCAGAAGTTGTTGAGCAAGACCAACCGACCTTATCAGAAGCTGTTGAAGGTTCTTGAAGAGAGAAGCCGGGTCATCCTTAGAAGAAGGTGATAAAGCCCGAGCAAGACGAGAAGACCTGTTCACCACAAGTGATCAGAAGAAGAGCAAGGCCAGCAGTCTTTATCCCAGACTGATGAAGATACATGAAGAAGTTTAAAGAGAAGAAGAGCTACTCGTGTGACTCGAGGAGCCAAGAGAAGACCATGTGGGACTCAGGGAGAAGAAATCTTCAGTGGGATTCTGGAGCAGGCCAGTGGGACTCTGGTAACACTATGGGACGCAGTATAAAGACCCTCCTGTGGGACTCAGGAGAGATACGGTGGGAAGCTGTATCGACCATTGTAATACTAACAGATTATAATGGGAGAATCCATGCTGGGAGAGCATGGCAAGGACGTAGGCCTTTGGTGTCGAACCTTGTAAATCCTTGTGTCCTGTGCCTTTTCATTACTGCATTATCCGGGAAAGGTTGAGAGACATAAGAAGAGTGGATCGAGGCCTTAACAAGCCATAATGGTTTAATTGATTAAGAATCAATTTGTAAAAAGTTTTAAAGGATCACTGATTCACCCCCTCCCCCTCTCGGTGATTCACACTGATCTGGGCACTTCAAAATATAGAAAATCTTATTGAAATTATAGAGGACCTGTTATTGGATCTACATGAATAGATATATATATATATATAAGAGGTTGTAAGTCTATATGGTGTACCACAATCTATTGTATCTAATAGAGATTCAATATTCACCTCAATGTTTTGGAAAAAAATCTAATATTATCGTAGCACAAAACTAAACATCATTAAGACCAATCATCCTCAATCTAATTTTCAATTTAAGAGATGTATTTAAACATTATAATAGATTTTTAGAATGTGTTCTATGATGTTTATAGGTTGATGGTACCAACATATTCCACTGGTAACATTATCCTAAAAAAACGGTTTCCACTCCTTCATATGAATCTCAACTTATGAAGCTCTTTAGGGGAAATGGTGAAGAACACCTGCGTGTTGTTATAATGTCATTGAGCTAGGACCTAAAATGGTCATTGAAATGGTGTATAAGGTGAAAACCACATAGAATCACGTAAAGGGAATCTCAATGTCAACAAAATGTCTTTAGAGACTATCATCAATGATACGTTGACATTAATGTTATACACATCGTAACACTACACACAACTTAGTGGAATAAAGTTATGTGTTTTATTAGGAATGGAGAGTAATGTAATAGGTACATCACCCCCTTAGATGTCCTTTATCTTATTAACGCTATGGACTATCAATTAAATCTTACACCTACCATGTATGAAGTACATGATTACTTCCATGTATCTCTCTTAAGGAAGTTTATACCAAATAAATCACATGTATTGTCTTCAGAGGTGGTATGGTTAGATATTGAGCTTTCTTATTAGAAGAAACCAGTGAAGATCATGGATCATATATATAATGTTCTATGTAACAAGAATACCCACCTGATCAACATACAATGGCATAACCTTAAGTACGAAGTGGAAACATGGTAACTGGAGGAGGTGATGAAGGAAAATTACCCACACATATTATCAGAATAGTATTTAAAATGAAATATTGAGGGTGAAATTTCCTATGGGGGGAGAATGAAATGATCAAATTTTTTATCAATGAAATTAAATTCTTAAAAAAATTTATAATAGAATAATAAGAAAAGAATACATATTAAAAAGAAAACAAATCTTTAAATGATTAATGAGTAATATAAAATGTATCTATAGAAGGTAAGGAACAAATACTGAATAAAAAATAACATGACCTTTTGAACATTAATATTACACTTCTGAATAGTGAACCAACCAATTGAATAGTATACTCACTAATGAAAGTATAACTAAAATATATCAATCTTATTATTGAAAATATGATCTAATTATATCATAGTATAAGAATGTTATTTATGAATATGGTGCTTTTTCCAAATGACCAAAGCACAATTTTATACATTTCATGTATATTTATTTATATTTTTATAATTAATTAAATAATTTTAATTAAAATTGATTTACCTACATTTCATTAATAAATAATTATTTTTATGACATATGATTGTAATATAATATTAATAGACCTTAATTAATTTTTAAAATTGTAGAAAAGCAGTTATAATATTAAAAACTGTATTTTTCAGGTAAATTATGAATTTAAATAAAAATTAAATATATTAAATTTAGAAAAATATTTTCTTATAATGTAATTAGTTTTTTTAATTCTACACATCAAAAAATAGTTCTGGGAATTTTTTGGATTTTTCAAAAATACATGATTTTTTTATGAATAGTGAAATACTATAATTTATCGTATATATATATGATGAATGTTGTAAATTTTATTTCAATTTAAATATTTTTTTTATGGATGTGTATAAAACTACACACATTAATGAACCAAAATATTCAATGGTACCGAACATAAAGATTCAAAATTCAAAATTCAAAATTATAAGGATTCGCTGCTCCCGAGAAGATCACATCTGAGATCAACCTGTGTTAGCCTTAAGACATGTCGTTATACTTCCACGAACCACCTCCTTCAAACACCTAGACACACCATTGCCTTCAATAGAGTCATCCTTATTAATAAAACACCATCATCATCACCACTAAGGGATGTCAACAATGTCAACGACGGCAAACAGAACCACCACCAGTGAACCGTGAAACACTAAAACAATAAAACCTTAAACCATACCACCACTATTGGCATCACCCCAAATAAACACATTTATGAATAATGAAAATATAGATCAAAAAAATCCTACAACTAGTATCATATTTTCCATGGATTTTTATTGAGAAACTATTTGCGACGAGGAAAACCAAATCATTCATTCTAAAAATTGCAAGTTTAGAATGAAGGCAAAACCAAAATGCTGAAAACTAAAGCCCACTAAAAAGAACCTCACAAAACGCCATCAGAGAACAATTCACCAATATGACAGAGAATGGGGTGTCAAACTAGGGGGCTTGGTAGATTTGAGAATAAAAATATTCAACATAGGTCCACGCAACACAACTTACTGTGAACATCATCCAAATCAAGTCTCCGATGAAAACCACCACAACCTGAATTGAAGTTAAAGGAAGCCGTGTAATCTAGAGGACTGCTGATTAACAATTATCACCTCCCAAAGCATACTAAATTCAATAATGCAGTCCAACTATTATAGTGACGTATGAACTAGAAGCTAGAGCAGAGATTGAAGTGGAAGGTTATCCATAGAGAAGTGTGTCAACACTTGGAACCTCTAATCCTAAATCTAAAGCCCCATTGGGAAAATAAGAAAATATAAACATAGATGGTAGGTATATGAATGCAATAGAGGAAGGGAGATACCAGCTAGAGAGTGGAATGTAGGCCTCCCCCCCTCCATAAAGACGATAATAGTAATCATGTGTATATATATATATTATGAGTTATTTACAATATTCCTAAAACTGTGGATCATGTAAGAACCCTTGGTTATAATTCACATAATCTAGTTAATCTTTTTATATAAAATAATTATAATTAATTCATTTGTTGATCAAAATAATTATCTAATGCATTAAATATTGAGAAAACATCCATATCCTCCACTATAAAAACCACCCTCCCCCACTCTTCACATCACTCCTCTCAAGCCCAATTCATGTATAATTTGGACTAAAATATCCTCACATGCACCTCCCCATGTTTAGTGGCCATTTATCACTTCAAACCTCCATTTCTTCTTCCCTATTGTTGCTATCATTGAAGATATTTTCATTATGTAAATTCCACTTTTCATTTATTTTATTTTATTTTAGGGTTCAATCATTCTTCTTATTTCATCATCTACATTCATACAAATATTATGATAAATCTAATACAATATATGTACATTAATTTTATTATGATAATGTAATAATTATTCATTATTTCTTCTTTCCCATCCTTTTATACAATAAATGAATACAACATCCAAATGTGTTAAATCCTGAAATATAAGGACAATGGGTTTTAAATTTTTTTACCATCATCAATTGTGTTCATGAAATCATTTTTATTGTCTTAAAAAAGGTTAACAAATGAATTTTGTCAAATTTATGGATCAATAATATTTTTTACACATGATATAAATTTACAATTCCAAATTGGTTTGATGTTATAAAAAACTGCCTATTATCCAAAACAATTTTCATTAATGTATTATATAATGATACATCTTGACTAAAAAAATAATTTTCTAACCATATAATTATATGTTTGTTGAATAATAACATAAAAATTTAATTCTGGACTACCATTCTCATCTTACATGTTTTTCCTTAAAAATATATAATTAAACCATTCATGAAAATCAGGGAAACAAACGATCCCAAACAACGGAATTGAACATCATTACCCATAAAAATGTTCTTCAATAGACATAACAGGGTGATAATATATCAATTATATGTACAAAAGGTTATATAAATATTAATTAATGAACTTAATTTGGTTATCTAGGAAATTAAGATCATATTAATGACACCATAAAACATAAGGTAAGGGATTCTACCAGATCCTCCATTATTATCTTTTTGGTTTCTCTATATTTCTTTTTACCCAAATGATATTATATATAATTTTTATTTACCTCTTATAATTACTAATTATTTAGTCCTAAATCATGTTTTATGTTCAATTAACGATTATCTTTTTGGGGATATATGTTTTCATGGTGTTCCCTCTTCAATACATCAAGATAACCAAAAATGTTTAAGGGAAAATCCCAAATTATTACACAATTTGAAGAGAAATCTATATTTTATTTTATATAGCTTTTATTTTTATAAAACCACTATTTCTATTATGAAAAAAAATCTTTTTCACTTCTAATTTTACATTAAATGTAATTCCATTTTATATATGAAATTCGATTTTGTATTTTCCTTAAAACTATGATAAAATGTTTTAATCAAAAATGTCTTAAAACACTTATTAAATGTTGTCACTTATATTTTACAGAATATACCATGATATATTATTATTTATCCTTATTAATTTCCATATATTTTTTAATTCCTTTATTTATTGGACACTTGTATGATTGGTCGATTCACTATGCTTTGTTATATGATTATGAAACCCATTTCATTCCATGGATACCACTATTTTTATATATGATTGTTCTTGTAAGATTCATTATATGGAATGAATATTCATGAGCATGTTATGATAGGTGTGCATAGATAGAGCTCCAATGAATTGGGTAAATTTTAGTCTCATGAGACGTTATGTGCAACGATATTGGCAGTTAGCCTTTACTATTGGTACTATTATCAATTGTCTTGCTTGAAAACCTTTCCATGTGCTCATCTATATTCAACGAACCCCGATTCCTGCTAAATTCATGTTTTATGTTTCTTAGACATTAATTTAATTCATTGATTATATGAGGCCATGTTTTAAATTCTATGATTCCTTATGTTTGATCAGGTATCATGCCTCTTTATATCATTATGTTATCTCTTCTAACCCATGTGCAAATGATGTATCCCTATGTTTATTCCCATGATGAGATTTTTTCATTCCTATATTCATGTTATCCCCATGTTATCCTATGAATATGTACGAGAAAAATTGTTGATGGGATCCCATTATGAAGATAAAATAATGTTATGTTTTATCTAGTCACCTGTTTTCAGTTTTATGTACTTAGTATTCCAAGACATAAGACATTATGATCCATGGAATTTAATATCATGAATTATTATTAATAAAATAATGTAATTATATTTGAAAAATTATAGGGTCGCTATAATTTACGTACGAAAATTAAATCTTCCCTGAACGAGAATAAAGCATGGAATGTGTTCTTAAAACTACATGACTTATAGATAGGTTTTCTGAATAAGAAACCCCTAGGATACTCTTGAAACTTCCATTTTTCTACATTAAGAGAAGACAAACCACCATAGGGTATCATGAAACTATAATATAGATATATTTCAAAATAAAATCACTTATATGTTGATAGGGGAATATAACAGAAAATACAACCAACCTCATTGTGTGAACACCAATGATTGAAGACCAAATCCACTCCTTTTAAATACTACACCTCAATCTGATCACGATATCCACCATGGAAGAAATAATTTGGAATATTATTCTCCTTATCCATATGGAATTTTATAGGCATGCAGTGGAGACTCTCTAGTGCTCTTATCATGCATATAATTCATACAAATGGGTTATTTGTTTTTCCAAATTTACATAATTAATTAATTAATTAAATGTCCATTTGGCACCCATCTAATATCCCAAAACCCAATGTATGTTATTTCTATACATAGAAAAGACCAATCATTACAGAATCAACTAAAGAGTTGGAATATAAATTCGCTGCTCTGTTTAAAAGATTACAACACAAGAACCCAAAAATAATTACTAAAAAATTATCATAATATTAAATATTCGACCAAATCTCAAATAGCCTTGAATAGAATCAAACTCACATATGAAAGTAAATTCTCTATTTTGGTAGCAATATTTTAGTCTAAAATATTATTGGAGATCATATGGTTGTGTAAAATAACTATTTTTCATCTCACATGCTCGGGAAAGAAATGAATCAATTTCTTCACTATTTCACAATCCTAAACACATGGGGTCTCTACAACATCCCCCCGTAAAACATATCATACTCAACATTCCATAGTGATAATACAATTACACATACCCACCAATCTCATCTATTAAAAATTAATCAACACATTTAAATTTAGTCATAGTCTTTAATCAATTTTCTCTGCATAACTTCAATGATATGGTGTACAACCTGTATATGGTCAAGACACCACATTCCATTATAAAAAATACCATGAAGAAACATCCTTACTGTACACATCCATCATGAGATATCATTATACCATTCAATAATTAATATCATTTTCAGGGAACTCTCTTCAAAATAACTTAACTAATAATGGTCGATTTCGATCCATATGGCATCCCAACACAAGTTTTTGTTGTTGAATCAAATCCATAGTACTCCACCAACCCACTCTATGTAGTTACATTAACATCCCCGACCCTACCTGCACAATGGTCACAATTTTGTGACTGATATGAATCTCTCCACCTTAGAATCATCCTTATTTTCCCCAAAAAATAGAACTACATCTCCATGGCCAATTCCATAATCACAGTTAATCCTCAAAACTAGACATGGTAATATCACTCCCACCAGAGAAAAAATTCATTCACCCATTATAGACATCCTATAATAAAACCCATTGTATTATCTACCATTCATTATATCATGAGGAATTCACTCATTTATTTCTAAGGGGGTACATACCACCATACTGTTCTGAAAACATTTCTCTATGAGAATAACATTCATTGAATCCCTTTATCAAAAAAATGAAATACATATATATATGGGCATATAGTTGATGCTCTATTAGAATACTGAGGGAAATTTCCTGATAGTGTTAATTACCATCTAAAAAATATGATAACACTAATATGTCATCGATGAATACCACCACAACTTCATACATTCTAGTGACATTAGTGTTTTATCCCAAGGGCCTCAGGCCACCAATCCCATGATCCTCTCATTACACCCACAATGGTTTAGAACATACTCATGGTTATTTTCTAAAATATAGTATTATTATTCTTCTCATACATAACTACCAATAAATAATCTCTACAAAAAATAACAACACCACACAATCACAACTGTAACAGTCCATAACACTTAAATGTTATACACTCATATGTAATAGAAGCATTGAAAATGTTCTTAACACTAACAAGCCATATCCCACTACAACATAGCTCAAAATACATATGTATATTACCTAAATCACCTAATGTTATTCAGAAATAGATCATAACTATAAGTATCATCAAAAAAAGAATATATATTACATGGTCTAGGCATGTGAACAAACACGACTCTCTATAAACCAACTATAATGCGAATGAACTATCACCCGATCAATCCTTTTATAAATATCATTAAAAATTATTAAACATCATACATAGAGAAACCTATCATGAACAAATTTCAAAATTCCCAATATAAATATTCATTCCCAATGACCACAATGGAACACATAACTTTTGTCAATCCCTCACCTAGGGCCACACTAGAAAGTCATAAAACACTAACTCTATACATTGGGTCATATCAAGAACATCACAAGATCTCCCACCTTTCCCCACCAGTCATGTCTCATGTCAATCCACTAAGTACAACCACCATGTCCTAGGAAAACTCACTTAAGTCCATTGATCATGGGGTGCAGAGCATGATCTCATCCCAACATCACAAAATATCATCAAACCAAAAGATCCATCTCTAGAAGATCATCAAATAATGAAATAACAATCCAACTAACTACCCATGACAAGGGTACCCATCCTTTATGATAAAATTCGAATCATAAAGCACTATTGAGGACAAAGGAGAATCTGAAGTCTCAAAAAATACTATCCACTAGGTTCAAGAATTCATACATTTATACCATAATATACACCGATGGTCACTTCATGAACTATTATATACGACTACATCTACACCATAATCATCTGGATTCCCATTAAGGTCTATAGATTCAACAATGAAGAATAAGTCAAATAAATCTCCCACTAGAAGGCCTATAACATGTGTAAATTTTGTTCTAAACAATATTCATTAGACACCCATTTCCTCGAAAGTGGGTGAGTTTTTATATATATCTATCCAACATAAAATGGGAAAATTTCTTGATATTGATTGTAAAATTTCAAATAGAACCAACATGTTCCGTTCCCATAGTGAAAATCACATTCAACTGTAACATCTTAAACCATAACATTAATCCCAACCGTGGTAACAAACTTTTTATACTGAAATAGGTGCTCATAACATACAAAAAATCATGTGTTGTGACAAATTTTTATATATCCTGTCTACCAATTCCCAAATAATAATTAGGAATTGTTATTCCACTAATACCAATTTGTAACCCCCTTGTCTAGATTCCAATAAACCACTGATATGATCTGTTTCACCACATGACCACAACTGTTCCTCCTCATACACTATAAGATGTCAACAATAAGCAGGTGTCTATGGTTGAACTATGCAGAGACTATACCCCCATATCTAAGTGCATAAATAGAAGTAAATAATCAAAAATCATACAGATTATAGTAATAGAAATGAAAAAATAAACAAAAATAGAATCAAGATATAATATAATGAAATACAATGCAAGACCAAAAGAACATTCAATATATACAAAATCAATTAAAAACTATGACTATCACATATCAAAAATGAATAGTTGACAAATAAATACATCTGGATCAACGAAAATCACTAATATATTTCAAATTCAAAATTTCCAAAATTCTATCAGGCTACTCAATCCAAATAATCAGTATCCACATGATAAAACCACATGATACTCTAATCCCTTGCCTTCTATCTATCCTTTATATATCTGTGGTCAACCAAAATGGGAACATAAGGTTTGCAGGTACACTGAGGATTATTTATATGTGGGGAGAAATAAGTATCAGTTTCCCTCCAAAAATTGTGAACCTATAACTATTTCATTAATTTAGTTCTCATGATTTATGATTAGCATATCCAAAACATAACATAATTTTTTTTCAAAAAATAACTATCAATCCTCATGTCCATGAACCCTATTGACCTTACATAATTTGAACAATATTTGTGTGTCTCAGAGTATGTCTCAATGAAATTTCATCTCAAGTAACCTATTATATCTATATCCATAGAAATCATAACTAAATCTAACACATTTAGGGACAAATCCTATGACAATACTATCATCTGGGAATCTAATATTTGTCATCCAATGGAATTTCTTCACAAAAACAATCAATTTTAAACACATTCATCCTAGACATATCAGTCCTAGGTATAACAAAAAATACTACCAAAACTAAGTGAATTAGTCAAAAATTTAAACCATGTATCTTAATATATAGTCCTCAGAACATTAGTCTAGAATCTAAATAGTTTGTGCAAAGAGTTACACTACCATATGTTCTAGATGGAATTCATTCATTTATAAAATAAAAATATAGTCCATAAACAATAATGTATAATATATTTGTCTTTCCCATTGTCTAACTATTAATTCTTGTAGTACAATATCAATTCCCATTGCCTTATTCCAGAATAGTACCACATAAATAGAACAGAAAAATATATATCCTCAACAATATTAAAAATGCACTTCTACATTCAGTTTATCAGTCAATTAATAATAATAAATATTAGTACTGATATTACATTTTTGTTAAAACGTTCTAAATTATGGATATTTCAAACCATAATCTATAGTCTTCTATGAAGTGATCTTGTCTCTCAAAACACTTAATAGAAAACTGAACACTAAATCATTGTGAAAGAACCATATGAAAATATCCATATAGGTGTAATGATATTCTCATCACTTATAAATATCAAAATAATGAAATTGTTTACTGGGCACTAAGGCATATCAAAATATCCAAAAATTGACCAGATGACTAAACAAAAAAAGTAACACATTGAGGGGTTACTCTATCCCATATAATGAATCATGCCCAAAATATCATGAGATATATCATAATGTATCCCTTAGTGGACTCCAACAAATCCTTGATAAATAAACACAAATAAATATAGAAAAATAAACACTATCCAATGAGGCCATTCCAAATATCCAACTATAACATTCAATGTTCACTATATAATAAAATATCCCACTATTTGTATCAATAAGATAACATTATACTCAACTCAACACCACAATAGAAATTATCCTTAAAATTCTTCCCATAAGACCTACCCATCCCCAAAGCTCGAACAAACCTGCTCCTCAAACTCATAAAAAATCCTCTACTTCTCTTTCCTCAAACAACTAATCACTATCATTGAGAAATACAATACCTCCTTAGATAAACGATATGTTCCCTCCTTATGGAATCTTTTAAAGGATCATAATATAGAAAACCATTTTCTTATTTGGTTAGTCTTGTCATTGAGCTCAATACCCTCACCTCATCCTCATTGATCAAAACCAAACCCATTAAGGGATTCTGAATCCAACCAACATTGGAAACCAGCAACTAAAATTTAGTTATAAAATGAATCACCCAATGGACCTCTATATGATGAAATGATGAAACTATTTAAATTTATAATGACAAATTTTCATAATGGACTACTAATAAGTCTAATTCTGATATTGGGGAGAAACATCCAAAACCCCCATGTTTAGAATGGTACATGAAGTGTAATTTTGAGTAAATGTGGTGTACTCTAAAATATACACTTGTACATATACTTATTCATGTAAAATGATTACATGGGATCGTATAGTGTACTACTACATGAATATGTAATACATGGGGTCTGCTCGTGTAATAATACATGACCATGTAACCCTCAAATAGGTTTCATCCCATGTAGATGGTCATGTCCTACTACACTAAATGTACCCATATTACCCAACAGGTATATCCAAACAATTAATATTCTCATTTAATAATCTATGTTGATAGTATCATTTTCATGTAATACAATAGGACATGTATTAAATTACATGAAAAGTACTTCGAAAAAGATTATCATCCCCATACCAAAATATTACATTGTGTGTGTTCATAAAACTACTTATCTTATAGTTTGGTAATCCATAGGGGAAACCCAGGATAACCTCTAAAACCCATCATTATTCCTAAATTAATAAACAATATATAAACATGGGTTCTTTAGTATACATAATAATAATTTTACTATCAATATATATATATATATGGAGATCCTAGCATAAAAAGTAAAAACACACCTTACCTAGTTACATAAACATTGATTCTTCATGTCCAAATCCACTCTAGGAAGATGTTTCACCATAGTTCGATCCTGATCATCACCAGGGATGATGTTTAGTCCCCTATCCATCTCCTCCCACTCATGGTATATGTATCACATTAAAGTTATATTTCCCCCATTATGTTGTGTATATGAATCACCCAAATGGGGGTATGATTTACATAATTTAATAAGATAAATAAATTCCAATTTAATAATCTTCTCGAGTCTCGAAACTTAAATCATTTTTATATCTCACCATAGAAAACCCAATTCGTACAGAATCATATGGGGGGTTATAATATCAAAATAATTCTCAATTAAAAATATAGAAATAGTCAAATCCACATCAATAATTTAATAATTAATAAATTAAATATTTAATATCCTAAAAAATATAAAATTACCTAGAATTATTCTAGACTCATGTCTAATGGTAAATTAAAAATACGCCGACCTACACAGTGGTAAGATATTATACAATATCATATGATAGTGGAACTAATAGTTTTAAATATCATGAGAACCCAAATGAAATTAATTAAAAAATCTATATAATTTCACAATCCTAAAAACCTTGTTTTCTACCTTTATATTTACTCTATATTCTAAAAGTAAATAAATAGTTTTATTAATAAAATTAATTATATGGTTTTATTTATGATATTGATATCATAATATGGAAGATTAATTTCAAACCATAAATTAAATATTTCAATTCCCCATTTCTAAATTTTCATCCAAACTATTTTGTGGATTTTCTATAATGTGTAGGGTTTTAATAAATTACGAGAAATAAATTTTTTTATTGAGAACTTAAAACTATTTACAAGTATATATAATGTATAATTATTTTTTTAGTTTTATAATATATCTTTTTATTTTTTTTTATAATTATCCAGTTATTATTATTGATATAAACTTAATACATTATTTTTTTTATGTGAAAATTATATATTTAAAAGGATATTTTTTTTAAAAAATTGGTTTTCATCCCCTTAATCTTGTTTTATTTGAAATTTTGATATCCTATATCTATATTCTCAATTATCAAAACTGGACTATGTATTTGGAATGAGTGTGTATTAATTTGGTTAATATGACCCTTTTATTTATGTTAAGTGTGAATAGTTACCTTTGTATTTTTTATAACCATCGTAAAGGGTAAATCTATTAGCTAAGGTTTAAAGTAAAATGATAAGGAATATAAAACGATCTTAACACAATCCATAATTTTATATGATGATTATATTTAATATATAATACTAAATTAAAAGTGTATATTCCCATTTTTTTAATTTTGATATGATTATATCAATTATAATATTTTCTTATATTTAATGTCTATAATAAAAAAATCTTATTTGATATAAAATTAATATTTTTCACATAAGGCTATCTAGGAATTATGCATTGTTATAAATATTATTTTGAAATAATAAATATTTATCTTCATAATGGTAATTTATTTTCTATATTTTTTTGGAAAATAATTACCATAAATTCATAGAAAATGAATATGGAGTAACTATTCAATAAATACAAATATAAAATAAATGATATTAAAAATATTATAAGTAGTATAATATTTAAGAATGAATATTATAATGAAATTGTTATGAAAAATATAACATGTAATTGAAATTTTAAATTATTATAATTTATATATTTTATTTTATTGTTGTTATTTAAAAAATGTAAATAAGATTTTTTAATATGACAATATTAATATTATTTGAAAATAATAATTTATTATATAATATAAAATTATTATTAATAAATTATTCTTCCCAATTAATGGTTTATGTTTTCTTAAATTACCACTGGTATATTTGTGGGTCTTATTTCATTGTACATTTATATTATTATTAACCATAAAAGTGTAGAAATCATTAATACATTGGTAATTTTCAAAAAGGGTAACAAAAGGTTAAAACCAAAGGATATCATTAAAAAAAGTAAAAAACCAATAAAATTAATATTCATTGAATTGTTTATATTCATACACATCCAATATTTTAAAAAACTAATTTTTATCTATATGGAATTTCAAATTATTTTATATTAATTAAATATTTTGAATAATTTTAAGAGTTCCCATCACCTCTAAAATTAAATAGAATCACTTATTTCCTATACATCCCACTAAAAAATAGAATTTTTATAATATCTACCCAAATACATTAATAAAATACATATACATGAACTAGATCACATACATAGTGTATAATACCATAATCAATGTCCATATGCTGTTAAGAAAAGGTGGTCTTTCAAAGAAGAGGTGTCACTTCTGCCCAAATGACTCTTATTTAATTTATTCATACACCCTCTTCAAATAATATTCAACCATGATAAAATAATATCAAAAAAGTACTCTATATAATTAGATTTTATTAATTTAATTTCATAACTTATATCCATCTCCAACATCCATCAAATGGGATATGAATTAATTTTTCACCTGTAAGACAAACAATCACCACACGAACCGATCAAATAAATTTTCCATCAGTGTCTCTAAAAATGGTTATATTGAAGGTTTTAATTTGTATGTATTAAATATTGATGAAATTTTTATCATTATCACAATTTAATATATCCATTATATTTTTACCATTCCATTCACAAAAAAATATAATGCCATTTGTGCATAGGTGTGGATTGACAGCTACTCGAAGTGTTGTGATTCATTATTCATCACTACATCAAATAGAAAACAAATAAAACTGTTTTTAAATAATTGAAAATATATTTAATATATTATAAACACTATATTATATAAAAATAAAATGTATACTTTTTCCATAATATTCATCAGGTAATGGAAATTTTACCCATGTATATGTAGGACCTACCATCTCAAGGATTGTATTGTAGTTAATTTTTCATAAAAATAATTAAATATTTGTTTTAAAAGTATAAAAAATGTATAAAAATAATAATAATGTAATGATATCTATTTTGGAGACTATTTTTATGAATTTATGTCCAATGTTGAATTACTAATTCCATTTTGGACATATGAAATGAATATCTTAAAAACCACCATTGTGAACTTAATTAATTAAAATATTAGATAAGTCATGATAAGTGATAGTAAAATGAGTAATAAACATGATTTTTTTGATGAATTTAAATAATTAAATAATGATTATTATTTATAAATATAAGAAATGTAGATGATGACTTGGGATAAATTTAAGGGGAATTATTTTTAGAAATTGTTTTTAATGAGTCCGTTAGAAATATATTTTCCCTCCATATCCATATTATTAAAAATTATTTTATGGATGTATTTATATGTATTTACGTTATTTGTAAAGGGAAAATTATATTTATTTTTATGTTCATTAAATTTTTTCAAAAGTTTTCATTTATAAAAAAAATTATTTCCTTTAGAAAAATGATAATAGAATGTTCTATTTTAATGTATATGATGATAACAACACATGCTAATGTCATAACCACTTCTAGTTTTTTGGATTCAAATACAAGAATGTATATATTCGTACATGAAAAACCACTCTTCCAAATGTTTTGTAAATACTCAAAAAAAAGAGTTTAAAATGAATTTCCTATATTGAAAATTGAAAATTTTCTCTTCTGGGTGAAAAGAATATTTTTATGATGAATGATTTCATTTAATATGTTATTAATATTGGGAATTGTTTATGTGGATAGGTGGTTACATTATAAACAAATGGATGTTTATATTTTAAAATCTCTTTTATTAATTGGGTAATGGGATAAATATAACCTAATTCATTTTTTCTAATTGATTATAGTTATATACTATGATCGGTTTTTCAAAATATTGGAAGAACCTGGTACTTGTTTTGAGGTACGGGTTTATTATTTTATCTTTTTCTTAAGTTATTTTGAGAAAATAAAAAAATTGGGGGAAATTCTAAATTTTTGGACTACATTCCTTGTACTATTCCACACGCCATGTACTTGGGCCGTGTGGGATGAGTACATAGGGTGTGTATCCCTGGCGGCGACATAGGGTGTAAAAACCGACTACACACTGTGTAGTGGATAATTACAGGCAGTGTAGTCAGTCGGAAGGGAAACAATAAGGTGGTGGATGTAGCTGCGAGCTGGGCGATAGTACACACCGTGTTGTCGGGAATACACGTCGTGTACGCTTGTCGATGGTTGAACAGTTTGGCAGTGCCGCCAGAGGAACAGTTAAATGAGGGAAGTGCACGCCGTGTAGTTTTTTTCACTTAAATGGGCAGTAGCCTCCCATGTTCACAGGTAAGGCTTAGAACCAGTGGAAGGAGCTGGGAGAGGAGTTTGAGCCTTTGAGGATATCCAGATCGAGTGTTGGGAATCCGTATTCACCTCTGACGATCTCGTTCGAACCAAACAGTTAAGAGCTTCCTTCTCCTCGTGTAGCTCGTGGAAAATTTTTCTCTAAGGAAAGTTATTTGAGGTTTAATGAGAATTCTATTACCATAGATGTAGCATGTTCATGGATGTTTCAGAAGGCGTCATTCGGGTATACCATTCTATGGTGTTTAAGGTAGGTTTCTTGGAGTTAAATTTTCCAACTATTGTGTGTTTTGTATATTTTTGTGAAACGAGCCCATGTCGGGGTGTCTTGTGGCAAAGTCCTTGGCTATTTTAAATACCTATAATCCTAAATGTAATTAAATGGGATAATAAACTGTTGTTTGGGATTGCTTCTTGGATCCAGGACTACCCCATGGGTGCGTTCCTCTGTTTATCCATTTAGACAGGTTACACGAGGTTATGCGATGATTATTTTGCGCATTAATTTTTCCATGAGAGGAATTTTATGTGAATTGCTTGTTATATGTTGTACATGGACCCGTTTCTTGATTATCCTGATGGTAGTGTTTTACATAGCCTGAGAGCAGTGCATCTTTTAGCATGAGGGTAACTTCTTCTGTGCTTGTGGGCAATAGACTCTATGAATGAGGGTGACACTTCATACTCCTGAGGGAAATATCGGTTACGCCTGAGAGAAATTACATACAGTTGGATTCTGATTACTTGATGGGTAAGGGTTTGTGTGTCCGAGGACAATGACTGTTAACTTAGAAACTCATTGTGGTGGTTTCTTAATAATAAATGATTAAATGAATGATAAAATGGAAATATAGCTGCTAAGTTAGTTACTTTTGAGTACTTCTTAGTTAATTGCATTTAATTTTGCACAATGTAATTGCAAGTTTACACATAGTTTACCATTGGCCTTTGGTGGGTTCCTACTGATATTATTTCTCACACCTTGTTTGGGTCATGATTTTCGGCCCAAACAGATTAATTTTCTGTATGCGTGGATAAAGGAAAGGTTCCATATACATGTACTTGACAGCTGCTGAGGAGTCGGGGAGAATGGGACCGGTCTTAGGCTCACGATGCTACCAGCTGTATTGTTTTGATTTTCTGTACTCTGAATTGTATTGTATTGTACTATTGCGTAACATGTTTTGGCTATTTTCTTAGAACTTGAGACCTGTTGCATCATTATCTATATAACTGGTTGGCTATCTTTTACTGTAGTTGTTAATATTAAATGTGTATGGTTTATTGCTTCTGCTATTGTTGTATGTTTTATCTGGTATTCTTCTATGATACTCTTTGAAAAGTGAGGGCATAATTTCCCAGCCATCAGACCTCGACCCTCGCTGCTAGTCGGTAGCCTCTGGCGTTTGGAGAAATTTCCTTGAGGTCACGTGGAGAATCGGGTTCGCGGAACCCGCTAAGTGGCACCCAGATCCGGGATGTTACATAGTGGTATCGGAGGTGTTCTTTTCTTTGAATTATGATTTGGAGCCTTAGACAGGGATAGGATGGGAATGGTAGTTGGGTATAAGTTGTGTCCAGGCGTATCTAACCCATGTATAGGGAAAATCAAGTCTACATCATATTTTTGAAATTCTTTTGGTTTTGATAGTTGATTTATTTTCCCCGATGGGTGACGCACTTGAGATTGTGCTATTAATATTTTATCAATGAACTCTATTTAGTTGCAACCCGATGAGATGAGGTTATTCCATCTCGTGCATCATTTAGGCATATGCTAGAAATCAAATTCCATGCATAATTCCATGCCACGTATAAATTGCATGTAATTGTGATAGTTGGTGTCCTAGAAAAGCATGTTATTGTGATAGCTGCTTTGATAAATAGCTGTTATGTGATAGGTTATTCTTTGTGTGAGTTTGTTGATAGAATGAATGCCAAACTATAGTTTTTGGGGACTATGGGCCCTCAATGACTAGAATTTGGTGAATCGTTGACTTTTTATCTTTTTATAACACGTATAAGATACCAAACTTTGATTAGTGGGGTGTATGAGCCCTCACGGATCTCAATTTGAATCTAAGGTGTTTTTTTTCAGTATTTTATGGGTTCCAGAAGAGTATCTGAACTTTAATCTCCGAAAAACCCAGTATACATGCCGTTTAGTTCCTCGAACACACGCCATGTTTTCTTCTGTTCAGGATGAAAATAAAACTTTTTGAGTACACACCGTGTAACCTAAGTACAAGCCATGTAGTCTCGTCTTGTATCATAGACCCTGTGGGTTGGGAAATGGGGAAGTGAAAAGCTAGGGTAAAACACGTCGTGTACATGATGTACACGTCGTGTAGTGTTGACCTAGAGTCTGCTCGTGTAACTAACAACACGGACGGAGGAGACCTTAAGACATACACGCTTTGTCCACTGTGGAACAAGCTGTTTAGTCTGACCTGGGATCCGGTCGTTTAACAAACAACACGACTCGATGTAATCCTTTTGTGTACACGCCATGTGTATATAGAACATGTTGTGTAGTGTGGGCCGTGTGTCCGGTCATGTAACTAACAACACGGGTTGGCGAATCTCGCTTATGTGCACGTCGTGTACCTCTGGGACATGCCTTGTAGTCTTGTCTGAGGACAGACTGTGTGGTCTTAGCCCTGTGGAATGGGAAACAGGGTGGTGTACATGTCGTGTGCGACTGTAACACACCATGTAGTATCAAACCAAGTAGTCGGCCCTGTCACAAATGACATGGGAAGTTGGAAAAATTACACTATATATGTCGTGTAGATGATATAAACGCCGTGTAGTTTTGTTCAACGAGACCCGTGTGGCTTAGCTGTGTAGAAGGACTCGGGCAGGGGAAGAAAAGTCAGGTACACGCTGTGTAGTTGGTATACACGTTGTGTAGTCTTGTTTTGCAAATCATGAAATGCCTTATTTCAATTTTTCCCTTTATGGTTATTTCATTTTTAGTCTTGAAAATCTTGATCTAATGTGTGCATTTGACCTTGTAGAGTCATGCCGTAGAGACGACCATGCGATGTTCACCAGAATAGCATCAACGATTATACTCCAGAAATGGTGGGCCATGGGCTACCAGTGGATCATCCAACAGTGCCAGATGTGGCACCAACTGTAATACCAGACACAGGCACATAGGCACAGTTCCGTGAAGGCTTATTGTGGTTCATGCAGACCTTTAAGGGAGCACCGTTGGCTGCCGCACCAATGGTTTCCCTCACTCGTATATTCTAGCAGTAGCATCTAATTACGTTTTCAAGTGATGGAAGACCACAGGCTGCGGAGTCTTGGACAGGGTCGATGCAGACTATATTCGAGCATCTTGAGACACCTCTAGGGCGGAGGGTCAATCTCGCGACTTATATGCTGCGTGATTCCACCAAGAGGTGGAAGGTATGTTACCACCCAGTCAGACCATCAATGAGACATGGTGTGGGAAGATTTTCGGTCAGTCTTATATGAATTCTCCTTTCTAGAGAAGCTAAGGGAATATTGAGCTTGATAGTTCATGAATCTGCAGCAGGGTGTTATGTCGGTGATGGACTATTCTTCTCATTTCCCCGAGCTTCAGCATTGTTCACCCATTCTAGTGGGTGATGAGATATTGTGGGATAGATGCATCGAGGATGGTCTTTGATATGACATCTGAGCAGTGGTGAATGTTTTCAGGTGGCCTACAATGCATGCTACTGGGAACCAGGTGCTGATTGCAGAAAGGAACCTTCGAGAAGCTAGTAGTGCTTAGAGGGTAGTCCAACACCTGTTTCTAAAACTATTTCCACTAGTAAGAGAAAGAGACAGATGGATTTCTCTCATGGTGGTAGTACCAATGAGAAGGATGATTCATGTGGTCAGTTCAGGTGCTACTAGTGTGGTAAAGAGGGGAAGAAGAGACGGTAGTGTCCACATGATCCTGTGGAGTGCCGAGCATGCAGCAAGATGGGTAATCTACAGTGCTTTTTCAGGGCATTTCTACTAGTGGATAATGAGAGGGGTTCTATGTAGACATTGTGTGCTGGAGAAGGACCATATGTTTCTTACTTATCGGGAAACTGGAATACATCAGGGCGTGCAGAATGAGATGGTGGTCGTGGCGATGATAGCCAGACACCAGGATCTCAGAGGCACCAGGGCGGGATAGCTCAGGGTAGCCAGACTGTGTTGCAGGGCCGCAGCACTGGGCAGGCATATGCTATGCAGAAAACCCAACATGAGCAGGATCCCATACCTTCTACAGTCAGAGGTACTATTATATTAGCTTATGTTATATCTTGAGTACTTTTAAATATAGGTTCTACGCATATCTTTGTATCTGTGCCTATTGTGGAGAGCCTTGGGATTTGTGTTTCTTTTTTTTTCGATGTCATGATTATAGACAATTTGGTGGGAACTATAATGGCAGGTGTGCATCATTGCAGGGAGTTCCCCCTTGTGGTTGGTGGGTTTCACTTTGTATGGGACCTCTATGTCATAGAGATGGCAGCTTATGAAGTCATTCTCAGGATGGACTGGTTGGTTCCCTTTCGAGCCTTTGTAGACTGCTATTGTCGTAGGGTGAGTTTCACATCACCCGAGGGCAGAGTGTTTCTATACAAAGGTGAGTAGGATGTTTAGGCGAGTCGAGCTGGACCAGAGCATCATGGGAGAGGTGGAGTCACATCCTAGATTATGTGTTTATATCTGGATGATTAGGGGGCTTGTGAGGCGGATTTCCCTCTATTGGTTTATTGTTTCAGGGATGTCTTCTCGAATGACTTTTCAGGTCTACCTCTAGAGCGTGAGTTGGATTTCTCTGTTGATCTTGTTCCAGGAGCAACACCGTTGTCCATTCCACCATATAAGATGTCTACACATGAGTTTCAGGAGCTCAAGAAGAAGTTAGAGGAGTTAAAATGAAAGGGTTTTATCCAACCCAGTACCTCTACTTGGGGTTCTCTGGTCCTTTTTTCAATGAATGTTGATGGTACCCTCAGACTATGTGCTAATTATCGGATGTTGAACCAGTTGACAGTTAAGAACTGATATCACTTGCCGAGGATTGATGATATTTTTTATCAACTTCAAAGAGAATGAGTGTTATCGAAAATTTAATTGAGATCAGGATATCATCATCTACGCATGAGACAATCAGACATACCACTTAAAGACTCTCAGAGTAGATATGGTCTGTACGAGTACTTTGTTATGTCGTTTGGACTCACGAACGTGCCTGCAGTTTTCATGGCTCTGATGAATCGTGTGTTCCATCATTATTTGGATTCTTTTGTGGTAGTATTCGTGGATGAAATCTTAGTGTACTCTCACACTCGACACGAACATGCCACCCATCTTGAAATTGTATTGAGTTCACTGAGAGAGCATCGACTATATGATAAGCTCTCGAAGTGCCAATTTTGGATGGACCAGATACACTTCCTAGGTCATATCATCTTAGAGGCCGTAGTTGCAGTCGACCCAGAGAATGTGAGAGTAGTAGTTTCTAGGGAGCATCCCATGAATGTGTTTTAGATACAGAGTTTCTTAAGGATGGGTGGTTACTATAGACGCTTCACCCACGACTTCTCCTGCTTAGTAGAGTCGTTTACGGGTTTGACTAAGAAGGGTATATAGTTATTTTGGTCGGAATATTTTAAGGAAGCCTTTCAAGACCGGAAAGTAAGGTTAACGTCAGCAAAAATCCTGATACTCCCATAGAAGGGGAAGAGTTATACAGTTTACTGTGATGCATCAGGTATTGGTATGAGAGCAGTATTGATGCCGGGTGATCGAGTTGTTGTGTACGGTTCTCGGAAGTTGAGGCCACATGAGAGGAATTACCTGACACATGATCTCGAGTTGGCTGCAGTTGTTCATGTGTTTCACTATTGGATACATTATCTCATGGGTGAGAATTTTGTGGTTTTCACCCACCACAAAAGTCTCAAGTATATTTTTACTCAGCGTGACTAGAATTTGAGGCAACAAAGCTGGGTTGAATACCTATAGTCATTCAATTTTTAGCTTTCCTATACACCTGGTAAAGGTAATGAAGTAGCTAATTCACTGAGAAGGAGGACTCAGATATAGGCAGTGCAGGAGGCCAGTGATGAGTGGCAGCTCATTAATTTTTTCCCTAAGATGCATTTTGAGGTTCATGATAGAAAGGGGTAGACCTATCTTTCATCTTTAGCTGTGACTTATACCCTCCAGGACAGAGTGAGGATGTGACAACTATCATATTCAGTGGGAATAGTTCTACCAGAGTCGGTGGCAAGTGAGGACAGTCCTCCTGATTTAATGATAGGTGATGATTAAGTTCTTCATTTCCATGGAGGAGTGTGGGTTATAGGGGATATACATGTGGATTTGATGTGGGAGTTTCATGCTTCAGCTTGCACATTTCATCAGGGGGATACCAAGATGTACAATGATTTGAGACGTTAGTACTGGTGGCCGGGTATGAAGAGAGATGTAGCTGGTTTTGTTGTGAGATGTTCCACCTGTCAGCAGGTGAAGGCAGAGCATCAGAGGCCAGTCAAACTATTACATCAGTTACCCATCCCAGAGTGGTAATGGGATGATGTTGCAATGGATTTCGTGACAGTATTTCTAAGGTCACCTCGAGTCCATGATGTCTTGAGGGTTGTTGTGGACAGACTCAAAAAAGGTAGCTCACTTTTTTCCGATCAAGGATACCTTTGGTGTTGATGAGCTCAAGAAGTTGTATATCCGAGAGATAGTATGTCTTCATGTTGTCCCACATTCTGTCGTTTTATATAGGGATGCCCGTTTTACATCTCGTTTCTGGAAGAGTTTGTAGAGGGCATGGGGTACACAGGTGCTTCAGAGCACAGCTTAGCACCCTCAGATAGACAGCCAATCAGAGCGTATGATATATGTGCATGAGGACATGATTCTAGGATGCATCCTGGAATTTGGGAACTCTTGGGAGAAGAAAATACCCCAATTCTAGTTTGCCTATAATAACAATTTTCAGGTGACTATTGAGATGGCACCTTACGAGGTTTTATATGTTAGAGTATGGCGATCACCCTTGTGCTGGTTAGAGGATGGTGATGAGCTTTACTAGGACCAAAGCTCGTGCAGGAGTCCTATGAGCAGGTTCAGTTGATTCAGATGAGGATGGATACTGTGCTGTATCTTCAGAAATCTTTTTCTGATCGCCGCAGATGACTTTTTGGACTTCATGGTCGGGGATCTGGTTTTCTTGCATGTTTCTCCAAGGTTGGGACACAGGCGGATCATAATACATGGTAAACTTTCACCGAGATATGTGGGGCCATTTAAGATTCTGCTGAGAGTTGGGCCCGTTGCCTATCAGTTACAGTTACCACAGAGGTATTGAGCCATGCACGATGTCTTCCATGTATCTCAGTTGCACCGCTATCATTCAGACCCATCTCACGTCTTTCAGCCAGAGGAGGTTGAGCTTCAGATCGAAGCGTCATTTGAGGAGCATCTGATTTGTATCGTGGATATGAGCACGAAGGTTCTCTAAGGCCAGTCAGTTCCTCTCGTAGGGGTTTTATGGAAGAATGGTCGGGTGCTGAAAACAATCTGGGAGAGGGAGGTCGACATACATGTTCAGTGGACAAAATTGTTCATGGATGTATCTTCACCACTCGTGGAAGGGAAATTTGGGGATGAATTGCTTTAAGAGGGTATGTTTGTAAGAATACGGTTCTTGTTTTGAGGTACGAGTTTCTTCTTTTCTCTTTTCCTTATGTGTTTTTGATAAAATAAGGAAAATGTGGAAAATCTTAAATTTTGGGACTACACACCATGTACTATTCCCCACGTCGTGTACTTCAGCCGTGTGGGTTGAGTACATAGGGTGTGTAACCATGGCGGCGACGAAGGGTGTAAAAATCGACTACATGCCATGTAGTGTTATTTACAAGCCGTGTAGTCAGTTGATAGGGAAATAGTAAGGCGGTGTAAGGAACCGCTAGCTGGACGATAGTACACGCAGTGTAGTCAGGAATACATGTCGTGCACGCATGTCTACGGATGAAGAGTTTAGAGGTGCCGCTTGAGGAGCAGTTAAATGAGGGAAGTACACAATGTGTATTCAAATGTACACATTGTGTAGTTTGTTTTTTTCGCATAAATCGGTAGTAGCCTCCCATGTGCACAAGGAAGGCTTAGAACCAGAGGAAGGATTTAGGAGAGGACGGAAGACCTTCCAGGATCTCTAGATCGAGCGTTGGGAATCCATTTTCACCTATGACGATCTCATTAGAAACACATGGGTAAGAGATTCATTCTCCTTGCATAGCTCTTGCCAATTATTCCTCTATGGGAAGTTATTTGAGGTTTAATGTGAAATCAATAACTCAGATCTACAATGTTCTTGGACGATTCATAAGGTGTCGTTCGGGTATACCATTCTAGGGTGTTTAAGGTATGTGTCTTGGTGTAAAATTTCCAACTGTTGTGTGTTTTTTGTATTTTGGTGCCACGAACCAATGTTGGTGTGTCGTGTGGGTGAGGCCTTAGCTGTTTTAAATACCTAGAAATGTAAAGGTAATGAAATTTGATAATAAACTGTTGTTTGGGATTGCTTTGTGGATCCAGGACCACACCGGGGGTGCGTTCCTCTATTTAGCCATTTGGCTTGGTTACCCGAGTTTATGCCATGTTTATTTTGCGCATTAATTTTGACTTGAGAGGAATTGAATGTGAATTTCTTATTATATGTTGGGCATGGCCCGGTTTCTTGTTTAGCCTGAGAGCAGTGTTTTACTTAACCTAAGGGTAGTGCATCTTTTAGCCTGAGAGAAACTTCTTCCGTGCCTATGGGAAATAGACTCTTTTCCTGAGGGAGACACTTCATATACTTGAGGGAAATATCAGTTACACCTGAGGGAAATTACCTGCAGGTTGGATTCTGATTTCTTGAGTGTAAGGGTTTGTGTGTCTGAGGACATTGACTGGTCACATAGAAACTCATTGTGGTGGTTTCTAAAAAATAAATGAATAAATTAATGATAAAATGGAAATATAACTGATATGTTAGTTACTTTTGAGTACTTCTTAGTTTATTTCATTTACTTTAGCACACTATAGTTTCATGTTTGCGCACAGTTGAGAACGAGCCTTTGGTGGGTGCCTCTTGAGATTATTTCTCACACTCTGTTTGGGTCATGCTTTTTAACCCAAAGAGATTACTTTTCTATAGGTGTGGATAATGGAAAGGGTCTATATACAGGTACATGACTGCTATAGAGGAGTAGGGGTGCATGGGACCAGGATTAGTCTCGCAATCCTACCGGTTATCTCTATAACTGGTTGGCTATATTTTACTGCAGTTTTTGATATTAAATGTGTATGGATTATTGCATCCACTGTTTTCGTATGTTTTATCTGGTATTCCCCTGTGCTACACATTGAAAAACGAGGTCATAGTTTCCCTACTATCAGAACTGGGCCCTCGCTGCTAGTCAGTAGCCTCTGGTGTTTGGGGAAATTCCCTTGAGGTCACGTGGTGAACCATGTTTGGGGGACCCATTGAGTGGCACCCGGATCCAGGACGTTATATATACAACCTTGATGGGCATTTCATGTGAAACTGCAATGGTTACTCTTTGTATAATCATGATGGTTATTACATGGGTATGTATGAATGAAATTAAGATGATACCTCAAGTTAGATAAATGATTTATCAATTTTTATATGGTTTTATATGTAAATTATATGATCCTCATGGTAAATGAGATTATATGAAACTTTGTATGGATAAAAAACTTAACATTGTGAAAGAAAATTAATGAGGTTTTCAAGATTTTAACAAAAGATTATCTGTTTTATTTTTTATTTTTTATTTATTTTTATTTTTTTGAAATTACATATGAAAATAAGATGATTTTATTAGTATGAATGTTTCTATTTTGTGTGTAGTGTTTATTTGGAAAAATAAATCTTCATTGTAAGTGTTCATGGAAAAATTGTTTCTTTCATTGTTTTCATGTTCCTCACTGAGCCTTTTATGTTAATATATCATTTTAAAATATTTTTTATTGGGCATAAGGATGTGGATTTAAAATGAATTAGTCAATTTATAATTTTTGTGATTTTTTATGAAAATAAATTATAATTTCGTTTAGATGTTTTTTATTATTAAGAAAATTTATACTGGTAAGAAGTTTTATTTTTCTATACATGGGATTAACATGTAAGTGTTAGAAATTAATTCTATAAAACTTTAATAAAAAAATATATATTAGAAAAAATTAATGTCAGTATTTTCTAGATCTAGAAGAATATATAACTATTAAGGATGGTTCCATATATAATATTTTAATATTATATTTTTAATTGAAACACACATATTGTTGTTCTAGGATGATGTTATGAATTAATGTGTTTTGATAAAATTAATTTGGTAGATGTAATTGGGATTTAAAAATTATATTATTAGAATCAAATATAAAAAATAACAACTGAGAAAATAATCATTCAATTAGAAAAAATAGTAATTAATTTAACATAACAATTATCCACATTAAATTGGAATGAAATTAAAATAAATCCCAAAAATAATATGATTGAGATTCCTTGAAAATAATATCTCTTCATGACCATGATTTTACAAATATTTTGTTTCATTCTAATGTAATAATCCTGTAGATTATATTTTTAATGTATAAACCATATTTGAAACAATATAAAATCTTTTGTACGGTTTAGGAAAAAATGGGGCCTCTAGATTATCATTTGTTATTAGGTTCATGTGACATTATTTATGTTATCACTATTCAATAAACCCAAATAGTTGGGATTCTAGAGGAATATAGTTGTGCATTATCCATTTGATAGATATATAAAAACATTTATTTTCTATACTACCTATGAATAACAACATTTATGATTGGGATGAATCCCATCACAAATTATTATCATAATTATTTTCTTAAAAATGAAGGGTTATTTCATAGTTAAATGTGGATCATGGATCACTAAATGATAGGATATATGGGGTCATAAATTAGAGTGGGAGAACTATCATTTGATGTAATTCATTAAAAAATATAAAACATGATTCTCACACTCTGTTATGTATTTATTATATATTATAGAATAATCCACATCAATGTAATTTAAATTTCTTATATATATGAACAATACAATAGGTAAATATTGTATATAAGGTTGCGGTGGGTACGCAACGAGAATCCTTCCAATCCACAGATTGTGAATGTCAAAAAAATAAACTTCAATAACACAAAATATTTTGTATTATATACTAGATATCAAAAAATAATAATTTTACTGAGAAATATGGGCATAGATATATAATGGAATTGACAATGAATGGAGTAAATCATTGTTTCATTTATTCATAAAGTGTTTTTACATTTAAATTAATCACATATAATCTCAATTAACCTTATAGATATATATAAGAATTGGATAAGTTTGATCATTTCCCACAATAACAGAAACATTATATTTATATCTAGTTTGTAAATGAAATGAACTATATATATTATTAAAAACAAGAGTTATTCTTTATATTATAATTAAATGTATTTCAGAATTCTAAATATAATGAATTATTCATATATTTTAAATATAAACAATATTTATTATAATATTAGAAATAATTAGGGCAAGATGGAATTTATTCCCATCTAATCATAAAATTATTTTCATGAACATATAAATGAAAAACTATTTCAAATAATCAATAAATATGGATTATTGGGAACATAAAATTCTGAATCATTAGAGAATTGTGAACAATTTCTTTTAAGAATGCTGACCAAGATACTATTTTAATGAAAAGTAAAAGTGATTGTAAACAATTACATCTCATACAAAGTGATTTATTTATACAAATGGGAATATAGAAAGCTAGTGGTTATATATACTTAATTATAAGTTCTAATAACATTAGTTAGTATTGTTATGTTCCTCTTATGAAATAAAAGTATAGAAAATTTAATAAGTTATTAGAGTTTCAGAATGAAATGTTGAATCAACATGGAAATGTATTAATATTATTCAATATGATCATGGTGATCAATACATAAGTCATGTTGTAACTATTCATCGATGAGAATGTCGAATTGGTTCACAATTAAAACATCCTTTAACAACATAATTTAATTGTGATTCTGAAAAGATAAATCATATATTGTTTGACATGGTTTGATTGATAATGATTCAATTTAACAATACTATATTGTTTTTTGTGTTATTCATTAAAGTCTTCTAAAATTTTATGAAATCGTTCTTAGTCTAAATAATTCATAATTGCACCGTATTGTATACAGACTCATAAATATCAAAATGTTACTTTTAATATGATTTTTCCTTACGATGGAATTATAAAATGATTGGATTCTAGAATGATATTACCTAATAAAAATTAATTTGTGTTCATTGGATATTCCAAATTAAACTAATGGATTTTATTTCAATAATTCTTCTAAAAACAATGTGTTTGTGGATCAAGACAGTGTTTTACATGAGTGAAAACTCAAATATCGGATAGTTATTGGGGTGAATGTTAAAAATAGATAATTTCAAGAGCAATAAAAGTGAAATTTTGCTAATACTAATGTATGTTCGGTTCTATGTAGATTTATGCTATAATACATGATCTTGGTTACACAAGAACCTCAATCATTTGGTAGGATTTATTAATAACCGGAATGATATTTATTTCATAAGGATATCAGTGAAGAATTAAGATTAATAGGGCTTTGACCTATATCATAAAAAGATACCATAGAGAGTTTTATTTCAATATTTTATTAAAATCCATGTAATATGAGATGTAATCCATTTACACTAACTATGTTCAAAATATTGTTAATGCAATTAATGGGGAAAATCCCATAAGGTGAATGTGTGTTTTCTATATCAAAAATTATATAGATGGAATAGTGTGTACTTGTAAATCATGAATAATGGATAATGGCCATAAAAATATCATCGTTTGGACATTGAGGAATCCAATTCAACAATAAAAATTATAATTTTATTTTAGATTTTTCAGTCTATAGGAGATGATTATGATTATGAGATATATTATATTGATATTGAAACCAATTTTATTAACTATAATTGTTATTTGATGTGTATATTATATATCTTATTGGTTTAAAATTTTGAAATGAGAAAACAAAGGTATGTATGATAGAGAAATTTTTTAATAGATTCCAATATTATTTATATAGTTTTAATATAATGTCAAATGATGAAATATAAGAGTATGGTTTCATTAAAAAGTGTATGATTATTATATATAAAAGTAAATTAGTCAAATAATTGAATTGTTTCTTATTTTTTTATTTTTATAACATACTTCTTATAAGAAATGAAATATTGACGATTCACTATGTGAAAATGTGGTTTGTTGTAGACTTCTAGATAAAATACATGGAAAAAACATAATACATACTATGTCTGATAATATATTGTGTTGGTTAAATAATATTTATTAGATATATTCAAGGAATAAATATTGGAATGGACATGAAGTGGTTTATAATATATAACTCTAATAAATGGGTTTAACATTATTATATGGAATGAATATTTGGAATATTTGGGATCATTCAGCAGAGTTCGATTAAATGTATACAATTCATTATATGTTATCCATAGGATATATCATATATTACATGTTTTATAATCATCAGGATGTTTCTTCTGATTTAATAATTTAAAATGGATACCAAAATAATCCAGCTGAGAATCATTTGAGATTTTTTTTGATTTGGTAGTTCATCTCTAAACATATGGTGGTTCCGAACATCAAGTGATGGATAAAGAATTATTATAAGGACAATGGAGTTCATGTTCTGGATAAAGAACCATGGTACCCCCAAAGGAACAGATACTTAAATTGAATATTCTATCTCATATGGGGGATAATTTTGAGGGGTGATGTAAATATCATTTGATTGGATAATGAATAAAATATAGCATATCTTTTAATAAGACCCATGATGCAAAACATCATGAAGTTCATGATAGGTTACTACATAATTGATAATTGAGATATCAATGGGATGAATATAAATATTTCTAGTATTTATCATAATGTAAATAATTATTTTTTATTCATTCATATATGTTATAATTTTATATACATGAAATTTCAATGTAAAAAAATCCACTTAATATATAATCAATCAGTTGTCCTTATTTAATAATAATAAAGAATCCATATTGACTGTGATTATATTTTAAAGGTTTGTTGAATATATTCTTATAGTCATCATGATGTGTTTTATGTAATATAGAATGAATAAAATGAATACATAATAAACATATATTTATTATATAGGTAAGGTCACTAAATTATATTTCCCCAAATCTCACACAATCATAAACATACATAAGGGTGTTTTCTTATTATAAAATAGTTTTTTGAAGTTATGAAGAATAAAATAAACAATTTGATATCCTAATAAACAATTTTTTTTAATTAAAAACCTAAACAATGTTATTAAATGGGTGTCTCAATGTGTTATTGAGTATGAAATAAATTAGGGTGATACCAGGTTTGGATTTTTTTTTTCATATATATAATGTGTAAATACATCTAACTATTGATTAAATTTGAAAGATTAAACGAAGTTCTATTATTAGTCAGGTCACATGTGACAATCATAGTAACGAATATGAGGTCTATGCCATGTCCTCTTATTTTATAATAATGGCCTATGATTTATTCATCATCTTGTTATGTGTGTTTTTAATTAATTAATTTTTTTAACTACATATATATGATTTCCATCTTCCATATCTTTTTGTCATTAAATTTCATTTAAAAATTTATTATATATGTCTGAATAGAATTTATATGATAAATATAGTTGTGAAAATGTTTATATATGGAGGAAAATATGTTTGATAGAGATCATTACAAATCCCTTAGTTGCATTAGTATAATATATTCCTTTCTATGGGATAATATTTATCTTACATTTATAAAATATTGATTTAGTTTTTTTAACAATTCTATAGATCATATGGTCACATAGTTAGTCCCTTTCATTAAGACAATATATTGGGAAACGTATTTGATCAAAATGAATATAGCTTGATGAAATTGCATTACATATTTCTTTCAATGGTTTCAAAAAGAGTTATGAATCAAGGAACTATGATATTTTTATTAAAAGTGGGAGAGTTATGGTTTTTTTTAAAAATATGTCCTATAAATTCTATACAAAAAATAAATAAATATGATGAATGTTATATATATACATATAATTTGTGACAATATATATATATATATATATATTCAGATAATATACAAATATTTCATATGATGTAAAATTATTACATCAGTATGATTCAAGTAATACATGTATACAATATTCAAGTATATGAATCACATAAACCCAATATATATACAGAAAAAACAGTAATGAAACCTATGTATCCCATATTACCAATACTTATTTAATTCTTATATAAAGATATATATTTGTAATATTCAATGTTTTAATACAAATTTATAAGTAAATTCATTGGAAATACATTATAACACATGTGTATTATAGATGTATTAATAATTTATAAATAATTTTTAGCTATCACGTATAAATGAGGATTGGTTATGATTATTTTTATATGGTTATAGTATAAATTTTTTTATTTTTGTTGTATATCATTAGTTTCCTGCATTGGTTATTAAATATTTTTTCTTCCTATATTACATTCATCACCATTGTGAGTGTACTAGAATCCCTACAAGAAAATAAGATATCTCTAATAATGAAAAGGTTCAAGTGGCCAATGTTCTCTACTCAAAGTAAGTATGATTAGATAAAGTTATCTATGTGATCATCCTCAATTATTCCTTCCATTCTATGAATGAAGATGTTTGTCGAACTGGAAGTCTATGTATTCTCTATTTTACAATTATTATTTTGCATCAATTTCGTGGAGAGAAGAAATCATTTTTTCTGTTTTTTACAACTTTTAATGATCATATAATGATAATATGAAACCCATACTCAATTTTTTTTATATTATTCATAAATAGCCTCATGTTCCATCCACTTCTCTAACTGGCTTCAGTATTCAACAACAATATCAATATCTCCATCCACAATCTCTTCAACTATTGTTATCATAAGTCCCTTTTCATATATTTGTATCATTATTATGAACCCTACAGTACTTCCTCATTATTATATGGTATAAATTTATAGGGAATATATCATATTTCATTTATATTGAATTAAATTTATTTATTAATAGTATGATTCCACTAAATTTTTATGAAAAAGTTTTCATAAAAAAAAAAAAAAAAATTACATATAACGTTATGAACATTAATTGAGATTCTTTTTATTTACCACGTTTTATTAGAATTTTTAAAATAATTATTTTGAAATCTTATTAATTGTACTAGGAAATTTTCCTATGAAATTTAGTTATTATTTTAATTTTATTGTTTAAAATTATTTGGGATATTTTTCAACATTTCAAATTTCATTTTTTGTTTTTTGTGGTTGTCATATGACATTTGAACATATATTTATGATATCATTATATATATATATATATATATATATATTTAAATTTAATCTTTTTATAATGTGGGATTTATGAAGTCTTATTTTAATTTTTTTATCAAGGAGTGATAATTAAATTTTTCAATTTTTGTTTTAGTCATTTTTAATTAATAAATATATATAATTTTACAGTGAATTTTTTTTAACATACAATGTCTATGATTTTGGTCGAACAAGATTTTTTAACATATGAATTGGAGTTATTATTTTATTTAACACGATCTAATTTAACTAATACATGTGATCTTATTTATATAGATAATTTAAAATTGGATAAACTGGATAAAATTATGATTAATTCATATAATAATACACCTAATTTTGTTTAGAGGAAAGAGAATTTTTTAAATCAGTAAATTTAAAATCATTCCATGGATAGAATAATATAATTTATATGACTGATTTGTTTTTATATAATTATTTACAATAAAAAAATTTTATTTTTACGTTGTATTGAATTAATTTTATATTGGATATTTTTTATGGATTTGAAAATATTAATTAATCCATGGAAAATGATTAAGGTCTAGTCATTATCCGAATGAGTAAGTTATTATGCTAATAGCAAAGAAACAAATTAAGAGCTTAATTATTAATGATTTCTTTAATAAAACACTACAACATAACATGTTGAGGATTTTAATAATTACAATATTTGATTCAATAATGTTAATACACAAAAAAAGAGAGAATATACATGTTCAATCACAAAGTTCCCATGAAGTAGATCATGATGACAATAAAGAGTTTTTTAATTGTTATAAATCATTAAATACTTTTCTTGCTACTATATTTTAATCGTATTGGATGATTGTTTTTGAATTATCGATAAATATATTTTTGATGATATTGCAGTTATTTTTAGAATATTTAAATGAATCTATGATCCATGAATAATTTTATTAAGTGAATTTATTTGCTAAAAATAATTAATTTAGGAATAAAATGATACAAACATATCCAAGTGAATATATGTTGTTTTGGGGAAAAATTAAGATAACAAAAATATAAAGATATTTTGTACTTTTATATAGAAAATAATTAATCAATATAAATGTATTAAGGAATATGATATGTAAAATAAGTAGTAAAATAAAACATCACTGGATATTTTATTTTACTTTCAATTAAAACCATATAATCAATGGTTCAATATCCATCTAAAATAGGAAAAAATGATGTGGTATTCTATATAAAAATGATAGGTTTATAAATAAAATATGTGATTTGTGATAATTGGAACACTTGGATAATTGTATATAAAAATCATTTTTTGTTATAAAAAATATATTTTTTATTTTATAATATTCAATTTAATTCATTTAGTACTATATGTACAAATTATAAAATAGAGTAAATTAATAATATCCCATATTATATTTCTATATAGATATTTATTTAAAACATTATTTCATAATTTCATGGATCAATATAAAATATAAAAATTATAAAAATTATAAAAATTTATTCTTTCAACCACATATAAAATATTTCCATAATTTATGGAACATTGGCGCAAATACATATGTTAAAATGAATAAAATAAAAAAATATATTATATTTATCAAGAATATTATATTTATATGTTAAAGAATAGAAAACTTATTTATCTATAGATCTCAAATTTTATAATGATGTATAATTTTTATAATTGAGTATGAATTAATAAAACAAACTTATAGACGGAAATTTTTTTTTACATGTTATCTACAATTCAGAGAAGATTCAATTAGATTTTTTTTATCAATTCATCATTCAATAGATTAAATTATATTATACGACTATAACATTTGTTATCTAGAACATACATCCTTTCATAATGACTAAATATTGATGAATGTTTATAAAAAAACTCATAGTTGAGTGTTTATATATAAAGATGTTCTTGTCTTCTTAGACTAATATAGAACATTAAAATGGATGAAAAAAATTCAATTCACAAACTACCTTATCAGTAATATGATCTTTTATATCATAATCATGATGATATGTTCGATGAAATTAATATTTTGAAAATACTCTTTTTATTATATGGAATTAGATATGAAAATAAAAATATCACCTTAATTCTAGTATTGTATTCTTTAAATGTTATATTAATTATTCATTTAAGAAAATAATTTTGGAAAACAACATGTCATAAATTTTTCATTAAAAAATTTTATTTCCCCACTAATGATTTATATATATATGTGAGTTTCTAATAGATATTCATGTATCATTTTCGTAATTGTTATCACAAAACATTTCAAATTTGATGGGTTTAAAATTATGACTTGTATATCTAGATGGATAAATTCACATCATTTTATAGCGTAATTTATTATGTACTAAAATAAATATATTTATAATCATATATTAATATTATTAAGGTAAATATTTGAGAAATCATTTCAGAATATTTATTTCAATAAAAAAATCAATATAGTTGTAAATGCACTTTTTCAGTTATAGAGGATATTTACCCTATTTTTTTGTTATAATAGTTCATTTGACTATTTATTTTCTGAGAAAATTAATAATTGAGGCCACACATATTTTATACTGATTAATCCAAATATAAAAGTATTCATAAGTTATTTTTTTCATAAGTAACCAATTAAATATAATTTAAATTAAATTATGTAAGTATATATCTCATCGATTTTGTGTTATATGATGTCTTCTGTTAAAGAGGTAATAACTCAAATGACAATTTTTTTGGAATATGTTATAAATGATTTTGAAATATTTTTAATGTATTATTATAGGATTTATAAACTAATCAATCATGTTTGATGTGTTGATGATACCACAACCTAATCATAGTAAAACAATAATTAAAAAAAACATTCCAACATTATGTCAACATGTTAGGAAAATGGAATTAATTATATTGGAACAAAAAATTATTGTTTGACTATGATTAGGTTGTGGTATCATCATCACATCAAACATGATTGATTAGTTAATAAATCCAATAATAATACATTAAAAATATTTTAGGAAAATGGAATTAATTATATTGGATCAAAAATTTCATATATTAACATACATATGCTTTAGTAAAATGTGATATTTCTTATTCTTTTATTGATCAAATAAATTCACCAAAAAATAGAAAACATCGACGACAGAAACAAAATTTGAAATATATAAAAAATTATATAATTAAATATATTATTGAATGATTTTTATGTTTTCCATATCATAATCATTTTTTAAATTCATTGAATATTTTATTTTTCTCCAAAATAGTTGTAAAATATTCGTTTTATGACATTACGTGGTTTTGGGAATAAGAAATAATTATAGGCCATATATTACATCATTACCAGAAATTCATGATTCAATTTGAAATATAATTTATTTTAAAATAATTCAACAATATATTGATGTGAATTTATTCTATGAAGTATGACATGGAGTATCATTTAAAATAAATCGAAATATATGAATAAAAATAATTAATAATTTTAAGGGTAAACTAGAAAGAAACATATCTATGTTAAGATTGATAAGAAAAAATTATAAGACAATATTTCTAGGCCTCTAATTTTATTAATGATTCACATAGACAATGGATTTTTTCCTAACCTTATTAGTTAGTTATATCCAATACTACTATTCATATTTTCATAAGATATGACAACCCTCTAAGTACTATATTATATTATTTTTCATATGAATTACCTAAATTATTAATGTATCATCTGTAAAAATTTAATGTTTGAATCATAACAAACTCTTCCTAATAGAGACACTCATAAAAGTATCAACATTTACATAATTAGTTTTCCCACCAAAAATTTAATTCTTAATTAATCATTAACATTATAAGTTAAATAAATTGTTTTAACCATGAGAATGTAATTGGAATTTTTTTTCTATGTTTTAATTTATTTTTAAAATTCTATCACATAATATTGTCAACCTCATCTAAAAAAATTTAATCAAAAAATAATGAACATATAGAAAGGATGCGAACTATGTAAACTAATGAGTATAGAATTATTATACCAACACTATGAGAAAGTGAAAATTACAACACCACACATCCTTTAAAAATACATATTTGTGTTCTATGTGGACTATATTTGAACTAATTGAGGATTTTAGTTTAAATTAAATAAATTATTCAGTATAAATTGCTTATAACTATCAATTATTTATTGATTTATTGGAATATTGGTTTATAATATAATGGCCTTAATAGATAATTAAAAAATGTTGAATTATTTAAATATCAATGGGTTGTATTGATTAGTTTCATAGACACTTCGAAAAAATGAAAAACTATTCTTGAAAAAACATTCCATATACTTTCTTGTATAAAAAATAAAGTAATTAAATTACGTATAATATAGATTGAAAGAGATTCAAGTGTGAGAGAAAAAAATCCACATGTTCATGGACTATTGATCTTGATGGATGCTAGTTGTGTTTATATATATTAGTAGTACATATTTTGTGATCCCATTATATTTTTCCAATGTGGAATGATCATGAATATTGAATAAAAATTAAATAAAATAAGATTTCATTGAATGAAGGAGGTATTCTAATTGGGAAAGTGATAAAAAATTTAGAAATGAGTTATATCATAGAACCAAAGATAAATCCCTTAAATTTATTTATTAATCTATATTCAATTATTATTATAATATGAGTTGGTAGTATAATTTTATATTATTATTTTAACGAAGTATAATTTAATATTACTGTAATTACATCAAATAATCAATATCTTTTAATAATTATCATTTTATTTTAACACATCATTATATGAATCAATAAATGAATGGTCCATTATGTGTAATTGGGTTAAAAGAGTGAAATTCCAACCAATGTAATTTATATAAGACATAATTAAATGGAGAATGAAATATTATTAAGGGTTTAATATAATTTTTGATAATTAAAGAAAACTATATTCTTATATAATATTTTGAAAAAAAATAATGTAACATTTTATCATGCTAAGGAGACAAATAGTTTTTTAACGGTGTCCTTAAATTATTGTGTGCTTATGTTTGTTTAAAATATAAATTCTTAAATTAATTATTATATGATATAATTAATATGATGAAAACCCCCACTATTTAAGAAATGATTCATTGAAATTGATCACAGTATTTTATAAGTAAATTAACATTAAAACTCCAAGATAATGTGTTATATTGGCCTAGTAACTAATAATATGGTTAGTTAGCTACATTCAATAAATATACACTTTAAGAAAATTGTTACTATTTTCAATATCAAATGCTTCATTTAACATTTATTTTATAGATAATAAATAAAATATAGAAAAAGGAAAAATATATGATATATTTTTTACAATTTATTCATTATGGTGTAGATGTTATTATATATTCATGATTTTATATAGAATTTAAATGAAGATATCAAAATATTACAATACTATACAATTTAAACAACTAAATATATGGAAGGAGTAAATTTATCTTGTATGAAACCAATATGGGGTAAAAACATTTTCTAGATAATATTGTGAATAATGAATAAATTTCAGTATTGATATTGGTTTTCAATGTTCATAGAGTCCTTGGAAATTGATATTATATCAGAATAACTCAAAATATAATAAATTATGTACTAAAGAATCAACACGTATAGCCTCCACCTATTATAAATGGGATTAAATTGGTGTATGCATTGACATTTTCAAGGATTTTTTTACCACTATGCAGAATGTTCAATTCAATAGAGATTCAAAATATGAGTTGAAGATGATATTTTTACTTTTCAACATTATGTGGGGAATAAAAAATTATTTATTAGATTTGGATAAAAATTCATTGAACAAGTGGAAAAAAGATAAAATTTAATTTATCATAATGTTTAACCAATGTTAAATAAGTGTGATCTATAAGACTGAATTTAAATTTTTTTAGTGAATTTTTAATAATAATTTCATGATTGATGGGGGATATTTCAAAATTACAACTTGTTGTATCCCCATAATTATCTCCATCATTATATTATTGAGAAATTCATAAATAAATAAATTTTATGGGAAAATAATTGGTTGATTCTACTATAATGATAAATTATGATGAAAAATCCAATAAAACATATGATGAATATACAAGTCGTGGTTCAAATAAACCCGATCAAGTATAACATCAATTGAATACGATATTTTTTTAATGAATTGATAATTTAAAATTTTGTAAACAAATATTATGCTAATTTATAAAGAAAATACAAAATAATCCCCTAAAAACATGCTTATATTTATTATTTTGTATATAATTTTATATATAGTCACAATTCCATAAAGCTTATGACATTAAATTACATTTCAAGAGTGATAAAATATAACGGTAAGATAGTGATCTATATAGGAAAATATTGAAACAATAATTTGATAAATGATAAAATTTCAAATAAATATATCCCATGATATAATCATTGAACAAACCCTCTATTAAAAATATAATTTAAACATCATTCATAATAGTAAATAATATTTTCCCTGAATAAACAAACTAATTTTCATGTGAGGAACAATCAATGATATCATGTTAATCATGTTCAATATTTGGGATAGGAAGATCTGGTGAGTGAATAAATTATATTCAAAATGAAAATTATAAAATATATATATGAGAATGAATGAATTTTTAGTGACCCAAGATTCTTAGGAGTGGATATTAAATAATTTTTATGAATATTCCTTTCATTACAAAAACACATTCCCAAGAAACATAATAGTTTATTACCTTTTGAAAAATAGGAAAAAATTCATCTAATCTAGTGAATGATCTTCAATGTATTGAATAATTATCATCCAATTATTTTCCCTTAATAGTTATACACTATATAAAAACTTTTTTTCATAACATGGGTGAAGGAAACATAAGATATAAATATATCAGATTATTATAGTAATAGTAAAAAGGGATATATGCAATCATAAAAAGTATATAATGGATTGAGAAAATGAATATAACATTTGATAACCACAACCTACATACCAAAGATTCTAATTATGGGTCTTGTAATAATTATAAAATGATAAGAAGACCAAAATTATTAATAAATCAACAAACTTTTTATATTTAAGTGTAAATTTGGTATAAGAAATAATGATTTGGAATATATATAAGAATAGAAAAAAAATTACTCAGTAGCCAATGATCATCTACAATAATTATTTATGAAATCTATGGGAGGCTAGACCACCTGGGCCTAGAATACCATGATCCCCTATGGCATCCCTTTTTTCATGGTAGAATGAGTTCACTACCCAATCAAATATAGTAGTCAAGGATCACTCCCAATACTACCAAATTATAAAATTCCCCTTACAAAAACATATTCACTCACTATTCCAGTTGTTTCATTCTAAAAGGAGTCCACAACCCATTCTAGTCCTATATTACTGATCAAAGATAAGAATCAATTCTAATCACAGTTACTAAAATAAATTCACTATGGATTGTAGTCCTTTCTAACTGATCCGTGTTCTCAAAAAATTTCTTCCTTATCCATCTCATGAGATATAATTCATTACCTAATGAATTGGTGGGATAAATAGGTCGCATCCATCTTTTTTAATTACATAACTACTGTCATTGTTTATAATGTAGTCTTCATCACAAAACGTAAATCATACACATGTGTTCTATAAGATCATGAAACATCCATCATATCATATCCCATGCAATTAAATGTTTTCCATAAAAAATTCATTATAATATAACTTTTGGATAAGATATAATTTTCATAATGAATTCATTATTTCATCATATCGTAACCCATGGGAAAATAACCAGGATTCATAATCCTTTAATCATGGTATAAGATATAGAATAGATACAAGTTTCATATTAATATTATAATCCTAAAAAAATAATATATTTAATAATAATAGTATCATTGGGTTATATCCATACTCAATAATATTTATTTCAAAGGATTTTGTAGAGACCCCAAATATGATGTACATGGACATTACATTAATTTTGTGTAATACTTAATATATAACAAAAAAACCAACACTCAACGGCCGTAATAGTTTAGTGTCTTTGGAAACTGGGAACATAATCTCATATTCATGGTTAAAGATATTTATCATCTCCCATAAAGATCTTCCCCTTTTGTTTTCTTACTAAAACCATTCATTATATCCTAGGGAAAGAAAACATATAATGGTTGAGATCAAATGCTCAATAAGGTTAAGCATGGTGAAAATAAAACAAACCATATACATTTTGACTTAAAAACATGAACATAATGTTTAAACATCAAAATCTTGAGCAATGACATAAAACATGGCAGTATGTAAGGCATAGATCATAATGGAACATCAATCATCATAAAATAGCACGGGAATAAATCAAGTAATATTGGAAAACCATTAAGCACGTGACATGATTTCCATATTAGCCAAGGAATTACTGCCAAGACCATCATAGTGGACAAAGTCCATGTCTGAATCGAGTTCACTCCTCATTCCAACCCTGTAACACTGAACCAGATTAACTAACCGTTCTTTCCATGTCTATCTAATGAGATATAAATCTTAAATTAATGCATTGGAGGGAGATATAGGTCCCACCCATCTCATAATGAAATAATTTTTACCTGTACAACATAAACATAAATCATTCATCATAACCCAATGAATAAAATGGTTTTCATAAATATCATATCACTATAACATATTCCATATAAAACAAATGGATATCATTTCATCATAAGAAAAGTGAAACCATGTAAAACAAAGAGACATTATACTTGAATCATAAACATATGAAATAATTTCATAATAGAAGGAAAATGGTTTTGATAAAACAATTTAAATGAATTCTTGAGGAAAATATCCTTTTGTCTTCAAAATCATTTTCTTTTCACAAAATTCCATTAAATTTTATATCAAAAGGATATTCATTGAAAATAGTCATGAAATCTTATAGATTAAGATTTATAAAAATATTGCATTATGAAACCGTAAAAATCTGTTCATGTTGTATAAGTTAAAAAACATTATCCTCTTACATTTAATGGAAATGTCAAATAGTACCACATATGGTAAACAAAAGAAATATTCCTTCCATTATAAAAAGTAAAAGTCAAATATGGGTAAACATGACTTTAAACAGACATGGAATAATATTAAACACTTTATAAAAAACATTTTTATGCATATTGATGAAAAATATAACCCCAGTAATCACTTATGAATAAAAAATCTCAGAAAAAAACGAGATTGGATTGTTATCCCTTGACTTAGGTCTGATATGCTTCATACGTATCTGAACCTCCTCTTCCTCGACACAACTCCTTTAAACTAATTATTAGGGCAATAGAGATGGTCTTTTGAGAAAACTAGAACCTCTATTATATAACTAGAGATTTTGAGAAGATGAATTGGAAGGGGTTGGCCGAGCTTCAATGCTCAAAAGGGTTATGAAGATAAGAGGGAAGGGGTGCCCTTTTTATAAGGGAGGAGATGGACACCTTTGTTAACATAAGAAATATTAATTTATAATAAATTTAACCTCACTTAAAAACCTCCAAAAATGACTCAAATCCGAATATTATATGAGATAGGGTTATAATCTCATCATCCAATAAACTTTATACGTGTTGGGAATTTGTTGTAAACATTATCAACTTGATTTATCCTTATTTAATCTATATAATTTAATTTCTGGTTATAATATACTAATTTTTAAAATGTTTTAAATAATTACTTATGTGTTGTGATTGTCCATTATTGGATAATTTAGAACATTTTTTACCATATAAATTTCAATTTATAATTTTTAAATATGATTTTTATTTTTAAACTATTTTATAATATGTTAGTGTTATAAAATAATAATAGTGTCAATTTTGACATTTTTCATTTATTTTAAATTAAATAAAATCCACATAGAGGATATATTCTAAAAAATATATTTAATAGATTCCTAACATGTCAAATTTGTCTATAAAAATTTGTTTATCGCATTAAATACATCATATAATATTTATTTTAATATTTTTATAACCATTTCTTTGGTATATCTCTTAATAAAATAATAAGTACAACACTTTTCTATAATTATACAATATACTTATTTTTTGAATAAAAATTAAAATTAAAATCCTATGATGAAGATAAATCTCCTTGATATTATAATAATATTTTTTTATCAAATTTATCATCTTAAAATCACAAAATGTAAATAGTTATATTTATTATATTATGAAAATGAAAACTTTAGTATCATTTGATATAAAATAATATAATTTTCATAATCTTCTTTCTTAGGATCCAAATGGTAACTAATTCTGCCATTGGATGCTTAGGGATTATATATATACTACCAATAAGTATTGGTTAGGTTTTTGGGCCCTTTGATGTGTATTATTATTTTAATAAAAACAATATTATTTATTTTTCACTAAATAAATAATTTATGCATCATTAGTGTAGTAGATAATAATGTAAATAAATAATTATTAAAAATTAAAAATAAATTACCATGATAAAGAAACAAAATTTAGCTTTCAAATTAAAATTTATAACTGAATTTATATTCTGTATAACCTTATATTAAAAATAGTTTAATTATTAACGTTTGAGTAAGACATATTTCACTTTCTTTTAAATAAAATAAATTATAGGTCTTAATCACATCCAAGTGGGTTCCAATGGATTCCATTTCGACACAAATATTCCATAGGACAAAAGATAATCACCCCAATATATTAAGACAAGTGTTAGGGTAATTTTATTACATTATATTTACCCTTAATTAACGGATTTATCTTTAACTATGGTAATTAAAATTTACCGTAGTTACTATTCATAGTGCCAAAAAATAAAAAATATCCTATTAACATAATTTGGACATACTGATTCCAAATGAGGAATCCATTTTTCAAAATTCAAAACACAGAATTTGCAGTAATTAATTTAAAATTAATCTCGTTGTTATGAAAACATGTTTTAAAAGTTAAAACATTGCCAAATATTTAAATGATTTTTCTTATGAATTCAATGTAAAATCAATCCTAATGACATAAGTTATATTAAATGGTAAAAATATATTCCATTTACGCTTTAAAAAAATTCAATATTATAATTTAACAATATAAATTATTATGATGAAAAAATTTGTTTTTAATTTAAATATAGCGTGTTTTTATTATTCATCAAAAAATGAAAGTTATCAGAATAATATGAAAAATTTATCCAAAGTAAATATTTATATCATGATTACAAATAAGAATTTTATTTATTCAAATTGAACTTATAAACAGGTAAAAATATATTTACAGTCGATGTGCCATCCAAAGGCGAAAAAACCGTGTTATTTGAAAAATACTTATTTTACCCAAAAAAATTATTTTGTTCTCATACCATGTTCTAGAAAATGTGTAATATGAACAATAATGATATAAAATTAAAAATTTAGTTAATAATATTATAACCATATATCATTGTTTATTGAAACCAGGTATTGCGTACTACACATGTTATCGAGGAAGGTCTCAATTGCATGTAATGCATGCCAAGAATAATGTTGTGTGTACTTCAAGCGAATAAAGTGTTGCGTATAGTACAAGCTAATCATTTTTTAGCGTAAAACAAAATATTTGAATGAAATTAAAAAGAATATATCCTATAAAATCTCTGGGTGTTACATTCTACCCCCCTTAAAAAGAATTTCGCCCTTGAAATTCATCGGCATTATAAATGGTTTAATACTTGAATGTTTCATTCATAGAAACCCACATTGTCAAAAGGAATAATAAAACATCATTTTAAAAAGGAAGGTGAGAATCATAATTGTCACCTAATGACACTCAGTACTGGGTTTGCACATAGGACAACATAGGTGAAAAAATGGATTCAGAAGAGAAATCTAACCATCATGTTTAGATGAAGAGTGGAATAGAACATGGCTATGAAAAATACAATAATCATAAATCTATAAATTTATGACGATCTAAGGTACCATATGATTAATAAGATATAAGAGCACTAGGAAAACATTTTTTGTTTTCAATATCATTTCCCTAAAGTTGAAAATTTGAATTAGAAGAAATACTTACTTGATTTTGATACAATCTCACTGTTGTTTGTGCGTTAAACAATTATCAATTAATTTATTAAAGAAATGAAGTTGAATTTTCTTCTGTGAAGTGTTAGCAGATCATGCGATAGAATGATAGGTCATTCTATCTCTCTCAAACATAAGGTTAGCAAAATTTATATACATAAGTCTATCTCTGGTGAGAGTTTTTGTATATGGTTCCTAAAATTGACTTATACATCATTTATCACACCACCTAATAAAATATAACTAGTTTTTACTAACCAGGGACTTCTTGTAGGCCAGTGGTTGGCGATAAAGGCATGTCACACTTTGGTTTTGGGTTCAATTCGCGCAACCTTGTCCGACGTGATGGGTTGTCGCTCGTTCTGCAGGTTGTCCCTTTTCTTAACCTACACTATTATAACATTCTATGAATAATATCAAAAAATTCTAGCCTTAAAAAATAGTAACTTATGTACAACATAATCCATTACAATATTTAGTCTTATCCAAAATACTTCTGTCCAAGATCATAGTATACTATAAATGTCATCTATCGAGCATGTTAATACCATCAATTATCCCCCATATATCATACGATATATCTTGTTGGATACATACCAAACATGTGAATACCTTAATCATGTATTCTCATGATATATAAATTACCATAGAACCTTAGTGAAAACATGAATGCTGTAAAAAGTTAACTCCTTCCACATTCCAAATTCCCAAAATTTCTATGTACTCAAAACATGATATCACTTTGTCCTTATATCTCTCATGAGATCATGAATACTATCATACAGATTATTTTCTCCTAATCCCTTCATTATGCATATTTCATTTGCTTTCCAAAAATATTTAAATCACTTTCCATTGTTACCGGTACCATAAAATTCTTAAAAACCACAATGATCCAATATAATGATATTCCAATATTCCACGATGATTTAAATGAGATTCCATAACATTATCTTGGAATCTGGTAAAATAAACACTTATTCATTCCACCACATCATTGTCATACTCAACATCACAAATAGTTAATGCATGTGAAATCCCTTTATCCTTTGCCTTAAGAGGTTTGTCACGTTGATCATCATTAACCCTTGGATTAGGGCATTGATTGACACAATTCCCCATTTCCTTCCACTTGAAGCATTGATGTGTTGGTGGAGTGTTCTCTGTAGTCTTTTCTCTATTCACATCATTAGCTACCTTTTTTCCCATTAATTAGACACTCAACTACTTGATGACCTTCCTTTCCACACTTAAAACATTTTCTAGTACCTTTTAGATAATCTACACCATGCTTATTTCCACACTTCGATCATAAAGAAACATTCATCTTCTTTTCACCATTTCTCTAAGATTTTTCCTTGAATTCCTTCTTTCGTTTCTTTTCAAAACCATGAGATAGATATGTAACACAAAATTCCATTTCTAACATGATAGCACAATGCAAAATATCTTCATAGTTACTGAAGTCTCTTAAATAAAATTCCCTTTGAAGACTTTGTTTTAATCTACTTAATAATCGATAAACTTTACATTCAGGTTGGATGATAAAGCCAGATGAATACCTTGCAAACCTTGTAAAATTTGCTCCGTATATTCAAACAGATTCATCATCCTTTTTCTTAATCTCAATGAACTCCTTTTCTATCTTTGTTCGAAGAATATGAGGGAAGTACTTATTGAAAAACATGTTCTTGAACTCTTCCGATTCCATTGATTCCATTTCATCTTGGGTCCTTGTATTCCTAATTAGAGTCCACCACGGGTCTGCTTTACCATCTAAACGATAAATAACCAGAATGACTTTTTCATGTTCTGAACAACGAAGTATGGAAAATATCTTTTCAATGGTACAGATCCACTATTCAACAACAAGTGGATTAGAAGACCAATTGAAAGAAGGTGGATGTTGCCTCTTGAAGTACTCAAAAGAATATTGTTCGCTTCTATGCTCATTTGGAAGTCCAGAATGATTAATATCTTCTGTGAGTATAGCAATAAGATTTTTCACTCCATCTCCCATAACATTTGATTCTTTAGAAGGACAATTATTGCATTGTCCATTACATTGACCAATATGGTTCCTTCGGGTTCCAGGCATCTTCTAAAACCCAAAAAGAATAGTGTGAGAGGAAAAAATAATTCTAGGTAAAACAACATAATAAAGGGGGAGTACCTTCAATATCTAACATATTAGGTTTAATTCTATGATCATTACTGTAATCCTAGGACTATAACCTAAAGTTATACATAACCTTAGGGATAACCCCATACATAACATAGAAATATCTCTAGGGATCTCACTAAAGTTTTCGCATCCTAGTTTCCAAAGTTTAGCTAAACCTTTCCTCTAATACCAACTGTAGAGAACAGAAACAGGACATATATGGACATTAAATTACTTTTGAAAAATATTTAATACATAAAAAAAACACCCAAGGACCGTAATAGTTTAGTGTCTTTGGAAATTCATAACATAATCTTCTAATCATGGTGAAAGATCTCCAACATCTCCCATAAAGATCTTCCCCTTTTGTTTTCTTACCTAAAACCATATACATTTGGACTTAAAAACATGAACATAATGTTTAAACATCCAAATCTTGAGAAATGACATAAAACATGGTAGTATATAAGGCATAAATCATAATGGAACATCAATAATCATAAAATACCATGGGAATAAATCAGGTAACAATGGAAAACAATGAAGCCCATAATATGATTTCTATTATTGCCAAGGTATTGCTTCCAATACCATCTTAGTGGAAAATGTCCATGTTTGAATCGAGTTCACTCCTCCTTCCAGTCCTGTAACACTGAACCAGAATAACTTACCCTTCAAGCCATGTCTATCTCATGAGATATCAATCATTACACAATGCATTGGAGGGAGATATTTGTCCCACCCATATTATAATTAAAGAATTCTTACTGGTGACACAACATAAACATAACTCAATCATCATAACCCAAAGAATAAAATGGGTTTCATAAGAATCATTTAAACATAATATAATCCATATAAAACAAATGCATATAATTTCATCATAAGAAAAGTGAATCCATGTAAATAATAGAGTCATTTTACTTGAAACATACACATATGAAATAATGTCATCTTAGATGGAAAATGGTTTTGACAAAACACTTGAAATTAATTCTTGATGAAAATATCCTTCCTTCTTCAAAATCATTTTTTTCACCAAATGCCATGAAATTTTAAAGAAAATGATTTTGTTGAAAATAGTCATGAAATCTTGTAGATTAAGCTTTATGAAAATATGGCTTCATGAAACAGTAAAAATACATTCATTCCATATAATTTAAAAAACATTCTCCACATACATTTAAAGGAAAAGTCAAAAAGTACCACGTATGGTAAACAAAAGAAAGATTCCTTCCATAATACAAAGTAAAAGTCACAGAGGGGTAAACATGACTTCAAACCTAAATGGAAGAATATTAAACACTTTATAAAAATCATTTTTATAGATATGGATGAAAAATATAACCCCAGTAAACACTAATATATAAACAATCTTGGATGAAAATGATATTGGAAAGAAATCCCTTACATTAGGTCTGATATAGTTTGTACGTATCTGAACCTCTTCTTCCACGAAGCACCTCCTTTAAACTTCTTCTTATGGAACTAGAGTTCGTATTTTGAGAAGACCAGAACTTGTATGATATTACTAGAGATGTTGAGAAGAGGAATTGGAAGGGTTTGGCTGAGAATCAAGGCTCAAAAGGGTTGTGAAGAGAATAGGAAAGGGGTTCCCTTTTTATAAGGGATGAGAGGGGAACCTTTGGTAACATAAGAAATATTAATTTATAATAAATTAAAACTCACTTAAAAGACTATGAAAATGTCTCAAATCCAGAATATTAGATGAGATAGGGTTGTAATCTAATAAAACAATAAAATGTAGACTTGTTGGGAATTTATTGTAAACATTATCACCATGATTTATCCTTATTTAATGGATTTTATTTTAATTGTGGTAATATAATTCTAATTTTTAAATTGTTATAAATTATTACTTATGTGTTGTAAATTGCCTATAATTTTATAATTTTTGACATTTTCTCCATATAAATTTTAATTTATAATTTTTAAATCTTTTTGTGATTTTTAATCAATTTTATAATATGTTATTTTTATAAAATAACAATACTGTCAATTTTAACATTATTCATTTATTTTAATTTAAATAAAATCTACATAAGGGATATATTAAAACCAAAATATTTAATAGATTCCTATCATGTCAAATATGTCTATAAAATTCGTGGATCATATTATATAGTTCATATAATTTTTATTTTAATATTTTTATAACCATTTATTTGGTATATCTCTTAATAATATAATTAGTACATAATTTTTCTATAATTATTTAATATACTTATTTGTTGCATAAAAATTAAAAATAAAGTCCTATAATGAATATAAATCTCATAGATTTTATAATATTACATTTACTATAATTTATCATCTTCAAATCACAACTTGTAAATATTTTTGTTTATTAAATTATGTTGTGACAACTTCGGAATCATTTAAAATAAAATATTATAAGTGTCATAATATTATTTATAAGGTTCCAAATGGTAACCAATTATACCATTGGATGATTAACGTTTATATATACACTAACAATAAGTATTTTTCAGGTTTTTGGGCCTTTTGATGTGTATTATTATTTCAATAAAAACTATATTATTGATTTTTCACTAAATAAATAATTTATGGATCATTAATGTATATGATAATAATGTAAAACAAATTTCATAAAAATTAAAAATAAATTACCATGATAAATAAAAAACTTTTATTTTAAAATGAGTATTTATAAGAAAATTTATATTCTGTATAACATTATATTAAAAATAGTTTAATTATTAAAGTTTGAGTTAGACATATTTCACTTTCTTTTAAATAAAATTAATTAATGATCTTAATCACATCAAAGTGGGATCCAATGGATTACATTTCTACCAAAATATACCATAGGACGTAATATAATCATCCAATTATATTAAGACAAATGATAAGGTATTTTCATAATATTATATTTACCCCCAATTGCCAGATTTAACATTAACTATTGTAAATATAATTTAATGAGTTACTATTCATAGTGATGAAAAATAAAAAGTATACTATTAACATAATTTGGACCAACTGATTCCAAATAAGGAATCAATTTTTCAAAATCCAAAACACAGAAGTTGCAATAATTATTTTAAAATTAATCCTGTTGTTAATAAAATAGGTTTTAAAAGTTAAACCATTGCTAAAGATTGAAATGATTTTAACTATGAATTCAATATAAAATAAATTATAATGAAATACATTATATTAAATGGTAAATATATATTATATTTATACTTTAAATCCATTAAATATTATAATTTAACCATATAAATTATTATGATGAAAATATTTGTTTTTAATTAAAATATTGTGTGTTTTACTATTCATTAAAATATGAAAGTTATCAGAATAATATGAAAATTTTATCCAAAGTAAATTTTTATATCCTGATTCAAAAGAAGAATTTTATTTTGTCAAATTGAAATTATAAAACTTTCAATGACTACATTTAATGTGGGTTCTCCATTAAAAGGCGGTAAAACTGCATTTTTTGAAAAATACTTATTTTTCACAAAAAAATTATTTGGTTGCCATACCTTGTTCTAGAAAATGTGTAAAATGAATAATAATGTTTTAAAATTTAATATCTAGTTTAAAATATTCATAATAGATAGTTTATAATAATATTATAACCATATATTGTTGTTTAGTGAAACCCGGTATTGCGTACTACACACGTTATCGAGGAAGGTGGAAATTGCGTGTAATGCAAGCTAAGAATAGTGTTGTGTATACTTCAAGTGAATACAGTGTTGCGTATAGTACAATATAATATTTTTGTATCATACAACACAAGATATGAATGACATTTAAATAAATATATCTCATAAAGTCTCTGGGTGTTATAGATTTCGTCATAGATGGAATAATGATTTTTCATTCTAAATCAGATAGAATGTTTCTTGAGGATTATAAATTTTAATTAAAATAACATTGTAAGATATAATACAATTTGGAATAATTTTCCATGAAAATTTAATTCTGAAAATATAAGTTAATAATAAAAAATTATATAAAGCAATTTTATGGAATATTTCATTTCCACATTGAAAAACAGTTTTGAAAACATTTTTAAAAAAGTTTTTTACATTAAAATTATTTATTTAAAATAAAAAATAAAAAATATTAGAAATTATATATTCATATTAAATAAGAAATTAAATATTTATGAGATGCTTTAAATCAATATTAATTCATGATAGTAAGAAATATTTTTCATGGGATTCATGTAAAAAAACAATGATTGTTCTCATACTTTCTATAAAATCGAAAAGCGAATTTATTTGGAGTAAAAATTAATAATTCATTAAAATAATATTTTAAAACAATAAAAATGTGTTTTTAATAGAAATCATAAGATAATAGTATTACATATTTTAAATCATTTTTGGAAAATAATGTTTTTAGGAAAACATTGTTTCAAGTGAAGAGAGAAATAATGGTCGATTATCTTAACAACATATACATAATAATTTATATTAATTAAACTATAAAATAGTAACATTACATGATTATATCATTAATAAATAGTTTATAATATTAATTATGATTATTAATGATTTTTAGATAATGATATTTCAAAATTCGAGACGTAATTATAAATAATCTGAATAAATAATGAGATTGTGACATAAATTATTTACTACTTTGGTGACATTGATTCATAATCCCTAAGAAGGTAATAACAATAAATAAAACCAAAAATATCAGGAGGATTAATACATTTATGATATTAAATTTCAAAGAGTATTTATATATATCTCATGAAAGAATATACCTACATAACATAACATTTATCTCAAAGAAGAACATTTGAGGAAAAAATCCCCAAACAACATTTCTAAGGATTGGACTGCAAACCCCATGAATGTGATATCATAAAATAGATATTTAAAACCAAATAATTATCAATATAATAATAAAAAATTCATTCAGGTATGGTATAACAAACACAAAAATGAAATTGGTGCTGATCGTGGCATGTTTCTCTTGGATGTAAAACATCAGACTGAAATCACATAACATAAGTCTTGAAATATTTTATATGCATTACACACTCCCACATAATTATTATAAGATTATCATAAATTTATTTCATAATAATAATTATATATATAATATCATATTTTATTTTTTATGAATATTTATTACATTTTCTTGATAATATGATGTCAAAATTTCTATTTGTGTAATAATTGATTTTTTAATATGTTTTGGCCTATTATTATTTTTCCCATTGATTCATTCAATGATTATTAATCTCAACAATGCAATACATGATAAAAATTTCAAATATATTACTTTTAAATTTTTTTACAATAATCTTTAAAATCGGGTAATATGAATTTGATTACATCGTTTATTGAGATTGTAGACTATATGCATGCATCAACATTGTTTCCATTATGTTGGAAAATGTAATGAAATAATAAAATTAACTCTTGGGATGTATAGAATACATAATGTGAATCAGAATTAAATAATAATGTAGGATAAGTTTTATGTGTTCTAAAAAACCTACAGAATAAAAATAAGAAAACATTTTTATCATTTAATTATTTAGTCATTATGTTTTCTCAATTTTATATTTTTAATTTTTATATAGTAAAATACAACTTTTTATTTATCTAATAAATTTATAATTCATTAATAAATGAAAAATGTGTTTTATTTAATATTTTATTTCTAATTATTATAAATAATAAATTAAATTTATTAAATTTAATTCATATGTATTTATAAAATTAATTATCATACATTTGAATTTAATGAGGAAAATATATTTTAAACATTAATCACTTAAATAAATGATAACTATTTTCATTAACAATTATGGTAAAAAAATTATGGTTATATTATTAGACAGTATAAATTATTCTAATCCAAATATGGAATCCATTTTTCTAAATTATAATGACTAAAACAAATGAATTTAATTTTAAATTATTCATACAAACTTAATAATAAAGTGGGGTTTCTTAGTGAAAATGTTCAAAAGTTCACAATTATTTTATATAAAATTTAAGTGTTTAATTGATTCTAATTAGATAAACAGGATTAATATCTTTATAATTGATCTAAATTTACAGTAAAAAATTTTAAAATATAATTAAAATTTGTAAATATTTTATTGGAAAAGGAAATTTTAAATAAAGATTACCATTTTTCCAATATTCATTGTTAAATACTTTTTTTTTGAAAAATAACTATCATTTTCACAAATATAATTTTTATATTAGGATTTAAATGTTGAAATGTATTATTTTAAAGAAATTTTATAATTGTTTATAATGTTTTTTTAAATATACATTCCATAAATAGTGTGACAAAATGACATTTTAAAAAAATAACATTTTAAGGTTAAGATTGGATTTATTCATATCGCTTTTCTTGAAAAAATAAATCATACCTTATAATGGCTAGGTGATAACTATAAAATTGAATAATAATATTTTAACACTATGAAATGTTTTGTTTAAAACTGTTGTTGTGTGTAATGTAAGATAAACTCCTTATTTTTTGATAAATAATTAAAAACATGTGATACATGTAATTGATGCTAAAAATATTGTTATGTGAAATGAATAATTACAAAAAGAGTAAATTCATTTGAAATTTTTTCAAAAAAAATATCATGGTATAACATTATACTCCAATTAAAATGAATTTATCCCTTGAAATTCATCTTGGTCATCAATGGTTTATAAATTTTAAATTATTTGGTATAATCCTACATAACAAAAAATGCTAAAAAGTCATTTTGAATAAGATATATTGATCCGAAAAAGTCATCAGGAATAATGTATATTGTGTTTCTGAATAGGATATTGATAGAAATCATGGTCAAAATTAATTTAATGAAGATGGATATTGATTGAAATCATGGTCAGATGTAGTTTAATGATCAAAAAGTCATATAAAATTTAAATTTTTAAAAATTAATTATTATCATAACAAATTGCAATAAATTGGATATTTTTCATTTCATGGGCCTTTTCTAAATATTGGTGAATTCATCTTTCGATATAGGCACATAACATTTGAAAATTTACTGGCACAATATATTTTTTAATTCAGATGAACTATTTAATGATTTGGTAGTTCCTTGATCAATATATAATTCATCTCTTACTCCGAGAGATTATTTTTTTCATTAATTGGGAACTAAATAAAAACCATATAAAGAATAAATTTTCATTTCATATGTCTCCAGTTAAAATATTTAACACAAGTCATCCAATATGGCTAATTTTTTATATGGAAAAGTTATACATTAATCCAAATAGCCTCGGACAAAGTTCAACATATATAATTACTTAAATTTATAAACTTTTAACTTGTAAAAAATAACAAATTTACAATGAAGGACAACAATCCAACATTATTTAATATCTTTAATATATCATAAAGTATCTCATGATTGTCACGTACCAATCATCTGAATTTATTTAATTTTTTATTCTCTATATCATTTCATAACCTTAATTTCAATTAAATCATAATGAATACAATAATTCATCCTCCTTACTCTAACAAAACCATATATTATAGAATATATTTCATATACCCAGAAATTTTATATTCTTTATCAATGATAACAAAAAAATTGTCTATAAATCATTAATTTGTTCATCATTCATCAATAATATCATATTTACTATATCCATATCAAGAATCTATATATGCAAAAATAGATCAATTTCTTATCCCCATGAACATGTAATGTTTTATCCTACATTAATTATAAAATATAACTTTTCCATTGAATCAATTTTCAATCCCAACTACACCATTCTATATATTAATCCCAATCCTTAATGGAAAACATATTCATAATAATCCTTATATATTTTATAATTCTATCACTCTAATATGTAATCAAATCAATTAATCTAAATCGAATTTAATCTGTTAACTACTGTTCAACACTTAATTATTTAATACCTATTTCCTTTCATATATCATTTATATTCTCATCATCTTCATATGAAATTCCATTACTCAAACAACCATGTTGATCCTCTTAATGATATTTCTCCATTGCACAAAAATATGCATAATTGACATACATTACATAGAAAAAAATAATATATTTTTAATATGTTTGGGAGGAAAATATTTCCTTACTTTTTCTTAACTAATCTTAACATTTTTCCTTTAAAATCACTTACATTTTGTCCTTATTCCCATAAATAATATAACTTCTCATTATTTTGATAAATTCCTTGTAATTATTCACCATACATATACTAAACTAAATATTCTATCCTTAATGGTCTTTACCACATGAACACTCAATGATCAATACCCATCACATCTTTAGTGAGTCCAATATTTGGTTAAAGTGAATGTTCTAAATCATAATTTGTGTTAAATGATTACACATAATCATAATACCACTCACCCAATTGATTAGTCTGTTCTGTTTCACATCATCAAATTTTCTATAACATTATACCATCTCCATATGCTCCCAACTATTTACTAAAACCCAATGTAATTGTATGACCAACAATAATCATAAAGGAGAAAAAAAATCATTTAGAAATACTTATATTATGTCTAAATCCTAACATCCTATTTTTAATACATGAAAGAATGTGTTAATCCTATGTAATTTATTTTCATTATCTATTTAATCCATCATGATGGATTGTAATGGTTTGTAAATTAGTAATGAAAATCCCAATGGAGTGTTAACCCAAGTGTGCATCAAGGACCGTTGATGTGCACCAGTTCTTAATCTCGTCTTAATAAAAACATTGACATGGGTTTGTGCACCCTAGGAACATATGTTATAATTCAACATTCAATTTATTTATATATATCGATATAATTTGTTTAAAACATTTAGCTCTATCTTTACCAAAAAAGTCATGGAAATTTTCAAAAGCATTGAATCTTACATAGACTTATCCTTCCCAACATCCCTAGACATATCCATAGAAATACACATATGTTCACCACTAATTTAATCGTATACTATTCTACAAAGAATCACTAAACCTTTCTTTTGATAACTACTATTGAATCCCTAGACACTCATACATGGATATTACATATTTGTTTATAAATATTCACCACATTACATTAACACACACCTAAGTACCATAATAGTTTAGTTCCTTTGGAAACAAGGAACATAATATTTTAATATGGTGAATGATCATCAATATATCCCATAAGGATCCTTTTTAAGTTCTAATAGTTATACCCTACTTAAAATTATTATTCAAAACATGGGGGCTAGAAAAATAGGAATGTGTTAGCTCAGATGCCCAGTAAAGGTAATCAAATTGGATTTTTAATCATAAAATTTTCATAAAGGTATAATAATAACAGAATATAATTTGATAACCATACCCTACATATCAATGATCATAATAAATAATCATTGAATAATGATAGGATGATCATAATAAGTGAATTAGTAGGAAATCAAAGAACTTGATCCAAGACAAAATAAAATTAATATAAGATATTAAATTGTGGGATACACTTAATTATATATTTATTTTCCATATAAGTTAATTCTCATTGGAAATATATATATGTAAACTCTATGGGTGGATTCACCTCTTGGGAGGGATACACCAAAATAAAAAATAGAATACCATTCCTCAAAGTAGAATTCCTCCACTCCAAACCATTATTGTAATCAATGATCACTCACAAGAAAATAATAGTTGACAAATACCCTTACTAAACTAAGTTTACTACCAATTCCATTGTTGTCTTACATAATCGAGTTCACTACCAATTCTAGTTCATTTTACCTGAACCATATTCACTACAAATTTCTGTACATTCATACTAAATTGTGTTCACTACCCATTCTCACCTAGTCTAACAAAATAGAATTAACTACCCATTTTAGTATTGTCAATCTAGTGAGAACCAAATAATTACCTAATTAATTATAATGAGATTTTCTTCCCACCTATCTTTTGATAAAACATAACCTTCGTGCATGGTGATAAAATACACACCATAATGAAGGGAAAATCATAAATATTTATTCCATTAGACCATAAATCATTCATTATATTGTAACCCATAAAATTAAATGGGTTTCATAAACATTTCATCATAACATGATCAGTTGAAAATAAACATGTTTCATAATTTTTATTTTGTTTTAATCCATTTATAACACATGGAAAACGAAGATTGATTCCTAATTTTTTTATCATGGTATATTATATATAAGAGAAATGGGTTTCTTAAACATCATACCATAATATGCAATGTAGATAAACAACAATAATTGTATTTATGGATCATACACCTAGTAATGAATAATCTACATTAATGTTATCGTCTTGGAAGGGAAAATGATTCTTCATGATAAATAACATTGAATGATTCACGAGGATGATAAATTTCCATTGAATAAAACATTTAAAAATATAAAACATTTTTTAATTTGGAAATATTTTTGAAAACTTATAAAGGATGATTTAAAATAAATTAAAACATTTTAGGTCGAGGATAATCATTCCACATTAGAAATCACTTTTTAATTAAAATTTGAAATCCATTATTAGTTTGGAGTAATTTATTGATAAAAAAATAATATGAAAATTATAAATGAAAAATTATTAAATGAATATAAATACAAAAATTGTTAGAGTAGTTTTTAAATCAATGAGATATCCTATGATTGAAAAATAATATTCATACTGTTCTTGTTTAGAATACTAATTTTATTCATATTTTCATTAAAATAAAAATGATCATTGTCTTGGAAATGATATAAATATTAGCTTAAAAATATATTTGAGATTATAAAATGTTTTTAAAAATGTATTTTGAAATTTTCAAAAGATAATTAAAACATTTTTGAAAACATTTTTAGAAAAAAGTGTTTTTTTAATGAAAATAGATGTCTTATCAAAGAGATAAATAGAGTCATATTTTCATAAAAAATAATAATAAATTTATATAAAAGGAGTATAAAATAATTAAATTAATTGAATATATCATAAAGACACATATATTAAAAAATTGATATTTATTTAGATTTATATCGTGATATTTCAATATTTGAGTCTTATGCATATACGAACCTGATAAATTTTTTATTGAACCTTAAAATATTTACCACATTAGTAAAATTGATTCAAAAGATAAATGCAGGAAAATGAAAATTAATATAAAATTAGGTTGAATAAATTAATGATATTAAATATATACGTACCATTATATACTCCTCATCAAATCATATTGATGCATAACATATAATATGTCTCAATGATGGAACATTGAAACAAAAATCCCTTATATATTTGTTAAAATATTAATCATAAACCCAATGATAGTGAGATACTATATTGGAAATCTAAATCCCAATAATTTTCAATATAATAATCATATAAAACATTCAAGGGTTTTATACCCACCCTATAAAATAAATTGGAGGTGAACATTGCATGTGTCTCACTGAAGTAAATATTGAGATGGAAATCCCTTACCATAATTCTATATTTCAATTTTACTCATTCAAAACTAATATATAATAAATATATGATTATTATAAATAATAATAATAATAATAATATATATCAAATCATATCTTATTATCTTATTATGTTTTGTTCCCTTTTTATTAACAATTCCATGTTAAATTTACATTTCGTGTAATAACCACTTTATTTTTTCTATATGTTTTGACATGATATCATTTTTATCATAAATTTATCATGGTTTCATAATCTCTTGAATTTAAACAATGAAATAAATATCACATATATTTACTATTTATTTATTTCGAGTAATCCACTATATATGGTGTTATAAAATGTAATACATCGTTCATGGAGAGGGTAGGTCATACATACTCATGAACAAAGTTTCAATTTCCTTGTCATATTGAAGGACTGAAAATTATGTCACATATATATATATATATATATTATCATTATTTAATCATTTAATGTCATATATATCACATATTTTTTCTAAACCCATCCTTAATAAGTTCCATGTAATGCAGGAACCAATCGTACCACCCCGCAAGGTAGTTGTCCACCATACACATGATTTTTGTTATCATGTTCCCAATAAATTAATTTAATGAAGTTATACATGATATAATAATTAATAAGAATAATAAAATCATAAATAATATAAATTAACTATAGTTACATCGTTAAAACCATTCATCACATGTGTTAATGCAAAAACGGACGACAAAAGATCACGAGGCAGTCATCTTCTATACACACAAATTATTATATCTTAATCCATTTAATAAAAGTGTGCATTTTTCAATTTCATACCCATAAAATAATAGAATATAATTATTTTTAATTAAATAATGTTATTATATCATCATGGTATAAAAATAATTTTATGACATGGAGGGAGATATAAAAACAGAAATGATCATTGATGAACATGACTTCTTCCTTGGGTATAACCCTTAGGATTCTGCTAAATCTTTTATTGTTCCAATTAATGTCTAAAATAAGGACTCAATGATGATGTAATGGTATTTTTAAATTTATTTGTGGGGTTATTTTCAAAAAAATTTTTAATAGGTGAATAAGTGACTTGAGTGAGTGCCCTTTTATGAATGAGGAATTTTTGTATGTACCCAAATATTTTCACTATTTAATGGCCTAGTTTACCTCAACTATTTCAAAAACTGAATAATAATGTATGGGAGAGTTTATTTACCCGAGATACACTTCCATGACTCTAATCGAAAACATTTTTTTCCTATTATTCTTTATTAATTATGATTACACAATTTTTTACTTTTAGTTTTAAGATAGTAACATGTATTTTTTATTTACATTGGAAATTATTATTTTATGACTACTATTAAAATAAATATAATTTGATTATCTGTACCCACTGATTATAAATATATAATCCAATTTATTAAATTAAAAATCTATATGTTCATTAAATAAATTTATATAAAAATGCATATAATAAAAAAAATCTCATTTTAAATTTAATTATGATAATTAATTTTATCTATTTTACTGATAATTAAGGGAAAATATTTGATTGGTAATATTAGAAAATATATACTATTATTATTAAAATTATGGATTTAATTTTTTCAAATTATACTCATAGTAGTTGTTGACGTTATCTTAAAATTAATCCTGGCGATGTGACGAGAATGAGGGGTTTTAAAGTAAAAATGATCAAAATGTTATGATTTTTTATATAAAATATCAATATATAATTTATTTAAATTTAATAATATATATTAATGGATTTATAAATTAACAAATTTAACTTCAAATATAATTTATTATATAATTTCTATTGTAGAAAAAATTAAACAAAATTGTAGTTTTTAAATTCAAATTCAATATTTCTCGATATTTATAAAGAATTGAACCACTTCATAAATATCACTAAACATTAACCTAATATAATTATGATTATAAAATTTAAAAACAGAAGATTACATTTCCAAATAAATTATATATAAATTTTAAAAATTAATTTAAAAATATGTTCACCAAAAAATGGAAAATTGTTTTTTTTAAACATAAATTATATAATCATAAAATAATTATTATTATTATATATTATAGAGTAAACACATACAATGAATGTTAAATATTTTAATAAATTAATTACATATATATTAAATTTAAATAATTCACCAAAATTTAATCATTTTATTTATTGATGTAAAACACAATTATGTGAACAAAATAGTTTTTATGAAAATGATATTATTTATTTTAAAATGTTATCTGTTTACATATATAATTAATTGGTTAAAAAATAATTTATTATATAATTATACATGTGAAAACAATATATCTTCATAATTTTTTTAATCATATTCATACTCTCTCTTATAATGTCTAAGTGATAATTATCATATTAAATAATAATATTTTAATTGAATAGAACGATTCATATAAACTCAGTGTTGTATATACCCCAAGATAAACATGGTATTCAATGAAAAAAGTAAAAATAAATTGTTTAACATAAAAAAAGATATCTTCAATGTAATATGTAATTGAAAATCTCAAAAATAAAAAGTTCAATTGAAAAAATATTTCCCAAAATTTTAGAGTGTTTGTAACGCCCCAACCCCACTTACCCAGAGTCGGTGCATTATTAAATAACATTGGCATGATCACAAGAATGATCAAGTATCGAAAGAACAATTAGTTTAGTAGCCTTGGAATAACAAGATACATTAATAAAGTTTACATTACATCATAAAATGAAAACTACAACAATATAGTCTCCATATTCCACACTCTTATCCCCTCATACTACCCAGTAGGTCATTCATAAATTATTTCTTCATATCCTGGGAAAAATAAAACATAGAAAAGGGGTGATCTCAAATGCCCAGTAATGATAACAATATAGCGGAAGCTTTCATAAATATGAATAAACATTTAAGGAAATGTATAACTAAAACAAAATCCTTTTAAACTTAAACAACAATATAGTATGGAAAAAAAGAAAATGAAATAATTTAATTTACTTATTCACATGGATATTCTACTAATCGAATAATCACTTGCAATATCAATAACCACTTTCATAATGATGGAATGCATAATGTCAGACTATCATAACCACATAGCCAAGGCCTCGTGTCAAGACTACAAATAAGATTTTGTCAAGGCCTTCTGCCAGGACACTAGTTTGTCTCATGGGACCTTCTGATGCATCGAGGATCTATAGAGGGCTCCACCCATCACAAATTATGTCTAATTCATTCCTCATATGAACAATTTTAAACATAACATAAACATTCATATTAAAACTAGCATACGAAATGTCAATACTTTCTCCATAAACCATGAATGCTATAAAAATATCACATCCATAGTCAAACAAATCACAAAACCATCAATACAATATGGAAGTTTTGTATCATAATAAATCTACTTCAAATAAGCTTAAAATCCATCAAAGGATGATGAAATAGTTGAAATCAAAAGTATTTGAGAGAAATATCCCTTTTTTTAAATCATTTAAAAGTCACATAATTATAAAATAAAAAATTTACATTGAAAATTTTCTTATAAGATTTTAAGGGAAGCTTCAAATATTTAATTATGGCAGAAAATAGCCACTCCCGCCGTGTAAGTTAAAAAAACATTCTTACCTTAATTATGTCGAAAAGGTTAAAAAAGACCTTATTTGGAAAATGACAAAAAGCTTCCATTATAAAATTATTATAAAAAGTCAAAAATGGTATAAATTAATTTATACCATAGTATTTAAAATAGTATAAATGTTTTGAAATACATTTTTAAGAATCATGGATGTGGATGATAAAGAGGTCCTAGTAGATAATCACGTATAAACAACCTCGGCTAATGAAGAGATTGTGAAATAAATGTTACCTTGTACTTTTCCTTGGTTGGGGTAGGTTAACCACATGTATAATGGTGAAATAATTGTTATTAAATTATACAAGAATCATATATATTAATATGATATCATATATGATCTTTTAACATTGATTTGTTAATAATATTTTAGAATAACTGTTGTTTTTGGTGTTAACTTACTCATTTTATTTTATATGTTTTGTTACATAATCCGTTTTTGTAATGGATAGGTTGTCTCTTATTAATATCCAGAATGATATCAAGTCCTTAAACATTATTTTTAAATGATCATATGATAATTATACTTGAATGGATGTGATGGAGAATGCATCTCATCGCGTTCGTGGAGACGGTAGTCCGTACGTACACACGAGCGACAATACCATTCTATTGATAATAAAATAATATATAATTTGAAATTATATCATATATACAAAATCATTATCATGTTATATTTATTATTTACATGAATTACACATCATTATTATACCCATATAAATAATAATTTATTGAATACCAATTACACCACGATCTGGAGACGGTAAGACGTACGTACGCACGTATGGTGACATGTTATTCAACGAATGGATAGAATACAGAATATGGTTGTAACATATTTATAATAAAATTAAAGTATTTTGGAGACACTAGATTCAATATTTTAGAATGGGAATAACAATGAAAGAAGAAGTGGATGAAGAAAGGAACTTGAAAAAGGGTGGTGAAATCATTACCTCTTCTTCAGGTAAATCCTTTTGATTTGATCAAAAGGGCTCTATAGGTTGTAATTATGACTTAAGGAAGGACACTAGGATGAAGTGAGGGAAGTTGAGAGAGTATTTGGGCAGAGTTTGGCCGAGCCAAATGGATTTGAAGGTGTGAATTAATGATAAGGAGGAGTGCACTTTTATAAGAGGGGTTAGGGGCACCTTTGGAAAATCTAGAAATATTATTTTATAATAAATTAATATTCGGTTTCTAATGGATCCAAAGTGGATTATTTAAAGCTTAATGTGGTTATGGGTCAAAAACACTCAACCAATAGAATTTAGACAGGTTTGGGTCATTATATTAACCTTATATTTTAGTTTTAACTCTTAGTTAATTAGTTTGACACTTACCATGTAACATTGTATTTTTATATTATATAGTTAATAAACATACTATATACCTCCAATAGACCCCCATGTAGTCCATTAATGATACACCTATCATGATATAAGAATTGGCCTAAAAGATATCATCTCAGTGAACCACATTTTAGTCCTTGATATTAACTTTGTCTCTCGTATTTTTGAAATTCCACTCCCAGAAGCGGTAAAATTATGTTTTATGAAATATTCAGTTTTTTAACTACCACTTAGTAGTTTCACTAATCATCAAAAAATGAAATTTTTCAGAAAAATACTAAAAATTCAACCTAGCCTAATTATGATATTCCGAATCCAAAAATGAAGTCCATTTTGAAAAATGAAAATTATAAATTTCAAAAATTGGGTATTACTATTCATAACGGCTAGATTAATTGGTTGTGGTGTGTTAGAACTCAATGTTGCGTACAACACACACTATTGCATTATCCAAAGAGAAGATTGGGGTGTTATAGTGTTAAAATTTTAACTCGGGCATAATATATTATTTGATAAGACCTGATAAATTGATTCAAGGAATTATATATTTAATACATGATCTGGAGATAAAATTCACAGATATATATATATATTATAAAAATTAAAATAGAAGATAATAGAATTTTCCAAGATGACAATGAAAATACCATGAGATGGTTGTATGGAATGTATAACCTTATAGGAAAATAATTTCATTAGAAATGAGGAAGAACATAATATTCATGATAATCTATAAGATAAAAAATTAGGGTGGGATTCCCTCCAAACGATTCATATTTGTAAGTAAAAATGGAGAAAAAATAATTGATATCAATATAATCATAAATAATGCTTTGAAATTAAATTATCATAATGTGTGAAATGATGAATCTCTATGGAAATTACATGAAATAAAATAAATCACAATCTAATTCCCAGGAAAGAGGGAAACACCTTGAAAAACATAGAGATAATTAATTTAAGAGGATTTTTAATATGTTAAAAAATGTATTAGTTCATAATTTTTTTAAATAATAACTTTCCCAATTTCAATCGAAATATAGGATTTCCAGATAATTATCTCAAGAAAGTGTATGGTTATATTATTCTCAATTATACCACTATCCATATAGTATAGTGTAGTGATACCAAAGATTGTCTAATATAATGTTATAGATGTGAGGGGTTTTAATATTCCTTATGAATTTAGTGTAAAAATAACAATAATCTTCTTGATATCGTTTTGAGATTAGGTAAATATTAAACCATAGATAGTTTAGAGTGATATAGGTATGAGAGAGATAAACCTATTAATCTTTCAAATCATTGTTATTAATTTCCCTTATCATTCCCGACTAGGTTTATTAAACACTGTCTGGTAAGAATTTATAAACTTTTATTAATAACTGAATTTCTTAATCGTGAAATGGAATAAAATAATTATGTTCATATTATTTATGGATGACTATTCTAAATACTATTTTCCCTATAATTGATGTTATTAAATAGAAACTAGATTTTAATAGTTGGAGAGGAAAAAAATATTTTTAATGGCCAACACATTGTGAATTATCCCCAGGGTTTTGATTATTATTTTGTTTAATTGATTTATTGGTATTTAAAAGGTGAGATATATGCACAACGGTAAGAACCCGGTTTTTCAGTCTGGAATGGGTCCATTATCTTTTTGAATAAATCTTTACATTGGTACTAATGGAGATGCGTAATGAGTTAGTAAAGGTTCTGACAGCGTATGGGGATTGATTGGTGCCCAGAACCCATTTTTGGATGAGGAAACAGACTCCGTGGACGGTTTAGATTAAATAGTGTTGGATTTCTGCATAGATGGCACATGTTCATTTTTTCCAAATCCTAAGAACACCAGTTATTTCAAGGTATCCATGAATGGGTGGAACATGGTTTGATCAAACCACGCTGAGGAATACTTTTCAGGAACAACTGTCTCACGTGGTTTGCGCATGGTTTTACAAACCATGTGGACAAACAATATGGAGGCCAAAAACCTGGGTAAAATATCCAAAATTCCATGAATGATCTTTTAATCTACCCCCTTCCTCTATAATCCATGTTTATTCGGGTTTGACGTTATTCTATATTGTTTTGGATATTTTTTAGGCCAATTCTTATGATCATGATATCTCTTCGCCTGACATATGATCGAGCTTTTGTTCATCATGTTTTATGCCCAATGGTAATTATTGAATTCCCATTAGTCATTCATATTATCTTTCACTCTCTACCTGGATATCTCCATGTGATCATTATTCATCTTTTCTTAGATATACATCAATACAAGGAAAACCAAGGGTTGATACTGGAGGAGACAGACCGTACAACCCTATGGTGGGTGGTATATAACTCATCAATAATGATTGTTGTTTTTTAAATGATAATTAGGGGCCCACCAGTTTCTTTGGGAACTATTTCTTAAATTTCCATTACATTAAAATACTTGTTAGAATCATAAGGCCATTCTATTTCCAAATAATTGAATAGTTGTTAGTGGTTACACCAACAACTCAATCCACCTCCCGTCTAAGGTTATGACATAATTGGGTTTTTAGTGTTCTGGCATGTTTGAGCCGTTGTTCGGGTGTGCCTCTGTTAAAATATTCTAAAGGTGGGTCTTTTTTTAAATGGCTTGTGATTATTGAGAATTTCATAATGGTGTGAATTATGTATTTTCACCACTTGACCCGCCTAATATAAGTGAATTGAAAGAGTTATTAAATGTTAAATGTCAAATGTAAAATGGTATGTGTAATAAATATATAATTGGTCCTTATTTGAAGAAATTTAATAAAGGTTACATGTCTGTAGCACGCCTTTCCTTGTTGATGGAAGTTATTCCAGTGAACCTCAATAATTTAATATGCCTTAATGGATAACTAACACCAGATAAAATGTATTCCAAACTACATGACCAATCCACACTAATATGATATTAGGATTTTAACAATGAATAACTGGTTTCATCTCTACATGAAATATTCACACTAATGGAAGGAAAATCATGATCCAAATTAATTCCTTCATGATTGAAATATCAAATGCGAATGTACTGATTCTAGCTCACATTGGATTTAGAGAGAATAATAACTTGGGTATCAGGAACCCCATTCTGATTCAAGGATGAAGTGTGCTTAGGTTGATACTCACCAAGAATCTGGTTTTATTCTATTCCTTGGATTCCTGATATACTACCATAGGGTCCCATTAATTATTATAGGATATCATAGATACACTCCTTGGATCCATCATTCCCTAATAGGTTCCATGTTGATATCCCATACGTCCCAGTGTTTGCATATACCAATTTTACCTTGGACGATTAAATTTGACTCAGTAGGTGTCTTATTGTGAAATGAATTGTATTAAAATCCTTGGATTACACACATACCCATTATCTAGACTCAGATACTAGTGTGATAGATTTTCGTTAATTTACACTATCTTTGCCTTTACCTTGGAACTCCCTCACTAGATATCATTGTCTTGATGATTTGTTAAAATTTGGGACCATCAATACTTATACTATAATGAGGTGATGTCAATGTTGTCTATGCATCACATGAACTATTAGATTTTTTTATTAATTGATTTAATAATGAACTGGTTACAGGTTACAGAACAGGCTGATGATTGACGTAGGTACTTAGTTATTTAGTGATATTGTATTTTATGCTTTACTTTATATATTCATTCTTGCAAAGTACAATATTCAATTACACATGCAAGATGTTATAGACACTATTGGTGGTGGCCCAATGGGATTTATATCACACCCTCTCTTAATGCCTTTTCGTACCAGGAGTAGATTACATGGTTGCAGGTATTTACAGAGGGAATCAAGCATCTTCTAATACTTTATATTGTACTGATAGTAAGGAGCGTGATTTCAGATGACTGGGTAGGATATCATTATTCACGGATTAGACATTCATTTGCATTGGGGAGAATTTAATGAGTATTATCTTGTATCCATTATATCCAATTTTATATTTACATGAAATTACATCATCCTTGTTTCAATTGATACAGTTATTGTTATTATTATTTATCTATTGAATTAGTTTGCTTCAATTACTTATTTATATTTCTTCTATTGTTTACTATTCAATTATGTTACATCCAGTGCATTACACTCTACAAATTAGGGTATAGTCTCCCAATAGACAGAACCGAGGCACTCACTGCTAGTCAGCAACCTCTGGCATTTGGGAATATGTGCATGAGGCTATGTTCCCATCATGATTGGGGCACCCGTTAAGTGAAATTCGGGTCCGGTTTGTTTAGAACAACTAATTAATAATGCATAAAAAATGGAGGATGATTTATTATATAAACCATTACACTGAAATTTTGTAGGTAATTATAAGGCATGCACTAACTAAAATATCAAAAACCAAATATGATATTAATTATTGTAAATAATGGTTAAAAATATATTAAAAACCCACCAGTTCTTCAAATAAACACACTTCCACTAAAAATAAAATATTCATATATTTGTTTATGAGATAATAATTTTTATAATAATAGTATAATTACAAGGTGATTAATAGATGATATTTTTTGATATACTCATAAAATACAAGACTACCATTTTGTGGAAAATTTCATACATAAAAGGTTTATGAAAATAAATATTTATTTATTTAAATTCCTATAAAGGGAGTTATGATAGTATTTCCAAAAGAAAATAATTATAAAATTTCAGTTAATACAGTTACCGAGTAAAGATTTTGTATATATTTTACTTGAATCTAAACAATCAATAGGGAAAGATAATTTTCATCACCCATTGATTTATCTGATATTTGAAACAATAATAGGATACATGATGTTTATCCTATCATGGGGTTGATAAAAATTGAGTTTTTAACCCGTGCTTTAAATGAATTTATAGTGAAAATTAGATTTCTCGAGGTAAGAGATTTGTATTGCTGGGGTTTTCACTTATTTAATATGTTTTTAGGTGTGAGAATATGATTTAGTAAAATTGACTTAGTTTTAAAGTCAATAAAAAAATAGTAGTCTAGAGATGGATTAGAAAAAACAGATACCAATTAATAAGTATTCATTTTTCAACCTTATCATTCTATAATTTAAATAATAACTCTAATTTTCCTATCATGTAAATATCTATTTGAATAGAGAGATAAAACACCAATGTTGTTCTTATCAATTCCTATCCAATCTTTTGGACAACATCGATCAATCATGGGTCATAGCACAACTAACTATCATAATAAGTGAAGTAATTACCAAGATTCATGTGTTTACAAATTGTTGAAAAGTAAAGAATAATATAAATTAAATAATAAATCAAAATATCCTACCAATAATACAATGATAAAATCTTGATAAATAATTTGAGAATAATATTCAATAAATATTACAATTCATTAGTGGGGTGGGAAAATTCTCTTTGGCTCAGATAATAATGACCTACTAATTCATCATAGGATAAATATAGTTAAAATAAATTAATTATTTAAATTTGATTAATTAACACTAAATCAATCCAATAATTTGAGTTGACATATCAATTGAATAGTAGAACCAATTATAAAAATTCATTGGGGTTTTCAATCCTCTAATAATTTCCATGTGATTAGCATAATATTCAACTCTTAATAACACATCAATATTTAATTATTCATCAAATATTGAGACTATTTTTCCTTTTTATTTAGCTACCATATAGAAATTTTTATGGTTATGATTTATTAATGTGAGTTTCACTGAAATCGTTGTCAATAAAACACTCCCCCCCCCCCCCCCGTGGTGAATCTTTGCACACCTTTTGAACTATGAGAGATTCAAATAAAATTGTGTTCATCAACATTATTGGGTATTATACTCTAATAAATATTTTTCCCCATTGAGGAGCATAAATGATTCGTGTGATACTAATATCTCTATTATTATTTATTGGTCAAAAATCAAGGATTTTGTTTTTTAGAGTATTATTGATGGGTCTCATGTTGGATAATGTACATGGGATTTATGAATGTCCAACAACACATTTTATAGAGATTCAATAGTTCTATCCCTTCTAATAATAAAGATGTAATATTTGAAATGGTGTCATGCACCGTCATCTAATGATGATTTTTATACACATATACTTATCACCATAAAAAAAATATTTTTTCTTAGATTCAAATATCATGTATGGTTCACTCATGATCCTACAATATCATGTTTGGACAAACTAGTGTCCCAAACATCTTGATCATCATTAATTTTTTCTAACACCTCCATCATTGCAAATAATCTTTATAAGACATTTCTTAGTCATGTTCATTGATAAAACCACACCATTAATTCTAAAATTTTAGATGTAAATCATTAGTTTTCAGTGGTTAAATATTCTTCCATTAAACTTGAAATAATCAAATGACATGATTTATATGGTTGTCATTAATCAGAAAACAATCATGTTATTCTTATTGAAATTAATGGGTTTTCTTCCCCCACTTGGTTCCATTGATCTCAGGATGCATTGATATTCAATATTTCAACTCCAAACGTGTATAATTTAAGTATAATTCATGTAAATTTATACTCAGAAGAGTTATTGGATATTTGGGTATCACATGTGTTCTTCAAGTAATGATCCAGTTTAATTATTCTAGTGTAGTGTGTTAGTGGATATTCTCATGGTTGGAATAGTCTTTATTCTACCTTATATCCCATATGATCTTAATTTAATTTGGTTCGGTATCATCTCAACTATTTTAATCGTTCTTAGGATTTATCTCATCCTTAGATGTTATCTTTTTTATGGATCTAATTAAAATAAAATCAGGGGGCAAGGTTTATCTTAATAATTGTAGGAAACTCATATTTGATCTTTGATTTTAATCTCTCAAAAGGAATGGATTCACAATACATGTAAAATAGGTTTGGGTATTTATAAGGCAATATAATGTGGTTCATTGATGGTTTTTTAAATGACACTCAACCCTGAATGAGTTGAATCATAAGAACATCAGAAAAACTAAACTCTCATGAATGTAATATTAGGATATTGATGGGAGAAATTTTTTAATCTCATAGATGATTATTATGGTTCATGGATGATCTCTACATAGAATGGTGGGCCTTGAATGATGGGGAATAAAAATTTTACTCATATATATGTGTTATGAAATGATGAATTTCCCTTTGATGAAATTTCTAAACTTGAATTTTTGATCCTTCAATCATGGTATGAAATATTTTCTAGGTCAAATTATATAAAAATCTATACTAGTAGGATCACATAATAAATCAACTAAGTATTTTTCTTTTTCTATTGTTTTATATTTTTAACTACAACACGTAGATATAATTTTTTTGTGAATTGTTTTTTAAAAATAAATTTTTAATGATTTGAAAAAAAATTATAAAATGACATTTAAATAATTAAATATAATAATAATAACAGAAAAATTATTTTATTACAATGTTTATAAATCTATAAAAATATAATTATTATATAAATTTTAACTTGTTATTTGATATGTATAAAAAACATATTTCTATCAAATTCATTTTCTGAAACATAATAAATATTCCAATTTTTCTGTCACTATTAATCTATAATAGATTAAAATATATGATTATTTTAGATAAGTTTAATAAAAATATTATAAAACAATTAGAGGGTAAATAAAAAAATAAAAATAATTCTTAGATTTGAAGATAAATTCAATAAAACAATAAATCATTAAAATTAAATATTAATGTAATTTTTAAATAATGATTATTTTTTCAAAAAATAGATAAAAATAACTATTTTACACATTATTTACATATATTATGTGATTATAATTATTGAAAATGAGTTTAAAATTTTTTAATTCTAATCTCTCGTCTCCCCCACCCCCACTCGAACTTATACAACTTTACCAACAATAATGTTATTAAATTCCATTTATTTGAAAATATTGTCTTTCCTAGAAAAAAGAAAAAAAGATAAAAATAAATAATATCATTTATCCATCTATTTTATAAATTATATTACATCTTCCAAGATTTCAATTTATTTCATTACTTCAATTCTATAAATTTTCTTGTTTATAGAGGTAAAAAAATTAAATTTTTGTGGAATTAAATTCTTAAAATTTAAAAATTATATTTATCCCTATATTATAAGATAAATAAAAAGGTGTTTGAATGTAAACATCCTTGATTCAACTAAAATTAAATTGTTTTATGTATATTTCTTCCTATATAATATATTTTAAATATTCCACTCACAAAAATGCTTTGTTTTTTGATAATATTTATTTTCTTATTTTTTTCATTATTTATTCACATCCTTGTATGTGTAAATAACAATAAAAATTAACTTATTGGATATTAAAAAATAACATTTATTATTCAGACAACCATATCCTAATTTATCAAAGATTCATTATGGAATCCCAATTTCCCATTTGACCAATGATTGAGTTCAATTATATAATTTTTTTTCTATTTTTTTCAATGAGCTGTTATTTCTCATATATTTCATTTTACCTACGAATATGTTAAAATATTAACAAATATAATGTTATAATTCATATTACATAAATATTTTATTCACTCAAACTTAATTTATTAGTTTTAAAATAAAATTTTGATGAAATTATTGTCAAATTTACTCAATGATAATTTAAATTTAAGAATTTTCAAAAAACAATATGCTCTAAAATTATAATAGTATTTATACTATAGAGATAAATATAGTGCTTCAAGTTTTCTTACACTATACACTTCTAAAAACAAAAAAAAGGTTGATATTAATAAATATTAATAATAAAATTTATAATCTTTATTGTTTATTTTCATTATTTCTAAGGGAACAATAAAAAATAAATAATAAAAAAATGCATTTACACCAAACTATATATTTCCCAATCATCCACACTAATCATATATATCATTCAAATTATTTCTAAAATGATATTCTGTGTCATGAGAAATAGATTAAAAATTAAAATGATTATAGACTAATTTAGGGAAAACAGATATCCTTGATGTATCTTGTATAATAGATGTATAGATGAGTTTTTAATCCTCCAATTGTGTTTTATATATGTAACAAAATTAATTCATCATTTATTGACCATCAATCTTGAATATCTAGTGGTAATCATCACCTGATTTCTCTAATAAACAAAATTTAAATGTCTAATTACCAAACTATGTCATATTCTACATGGAATAATTTTCAGTAATAATTATATTCAACCATGAATAGTGTAACAACACATTATATACTTATTCCATGAATATTTTTAGAATGATCATCCTATTGAATAATATATAATACCCTTTTTATGGGATGGTTTTCTAATTTTTCCCACTTTAGATCCTCATGTTTCATCATTTTCGACATTCTCTACCCTGAATAATTACCTAATTATTGGTTAACTAACATTATAGATTAATATTACATGATTTGTAGTTAGAAAGGTAAATAATAATTTTATAAATTGATTAATATATTAAGGGATATTCCTTGGGTCATAATGTTTTGATTCAGATTATATAATAGTTTGTATTTCGGAGTGGGATTATAATTGTTCGAAATTATGATTATCAAATTCAAATTTTTTATTAAATAATAAATATTCAAATAGGGTATTATTAGTTTAAATTATAGTGCTTGTGTTTGTTCTATTGATGTTTTAAACAGTATACTGATTATTATTTCGGCAATCCCTGGTAATGAAGATGTTCTAGGGGATACTACTGAGTATATTATCATAATATCTCAAATTAAAAAGACACTCATTAAGACATATAATATATTCAAAACTAAGTTATTTTACCAAAATATAATCATCCATATGATCTGGTGTTCCATTATCTTCTCCTTATTTAATCTTATTATAATTTTTTTTATATTTTCCTTAGAGTAACACGAAAACTGTAATTTTATTTATATAAAAATAGATTTATTCTTAAAGGGTGAATTAATAGAATCAAGAATGTTATATTTTACTATTTTATCCCTAAGAAAAATTAGTGACGTTCATTAATAGATAATTAATATCATGATAGCATTGTGGATAAATTTCATACATGTAATGATAGGGGGATGAAATTTACAATTTTCCACTTATATGATTAAAATGTAAAAATCATTAGTGTAAAAAATCTATTCTCACTTCATAGCACCTCGTTCAATATTGTAATACTACTTCCATGGGTTTATTTATAAAATTTCACAATATATTAGGTTATTTTTAGATCTCTAGAATAAATGGGAAAAATTCTATAAATAATGTTGTACATTAATTGTGGATTGAAAATCACATAGTGCGTTAGAAAAAATTGAGTTCTCCTATGGAGAAATAGATAAGTAATTTACATGGATTTTGTAATTTCTATTTTATTATAGTGTATCCTGACAAAAAAAATTATAATAAAATATACCTATTATTTAAATTATAATACTATATTCATTGTGAACATGTATTTGATATGTTTTTTAACTATTGGTTCATAGTGTATGTATTATAGAAAAGGAAACTCTATCTATAAATTTTTATATATTTCTAAAATATATTTCTTTATTTTGACTCATTATTGGTTCTCTTGGTCTAATTAATACATTTAGGGAAGAGGTTTTCTGGCTAATTTAAGGTCCCCCAAAAAATTATTACATTTATTTTTATTCGTTGGAGGTACTTATGTAGGGGTTTCTCCATTTGGTTTCATTTGCTTGGAATAGATTTTTCATGTTTGGTGGGATGTTCATGTCCAGATTTAGCTTAAAATAGTGTGTCATTGTTGTCTACTAGATTCATTCCACTCCATGGATTTATTGAAATGACATTTAATTTCTTGTTTTTAATTGACTAATATGGGAGTGTACATGAACATTTTCATAAAATTATATTAAGGTGGTAATAATTTGAAATTCGTTTCCATTTAACTCTTTAATAAAAAAAATTGAGTCTAATTATATTATCCTCGATGATTCTCTAGGTTATCCAGGGAATTTTATTTATATTGGATCAGTTTGTATACTATTAATGGTTACAAATAGTCATTTCAAAGACATATTTATGTAATGGTTTTTGGTAAGTCGTTTGAAAGGGTGACTTTACTTCTTTTGGTTCCTAACACCAAACTAGATATTTTAATTCTCAATGTATCCTTGGTTTCTTGTTTAATTATTCTCATATAGCCTCTATAATATATCATAAGAACGTTCATTAACATACACACATCAATCAATCTATAGTTATAGAGATAAAGACATTTGGAAGACACATTCAGTTCTAGGAAATGAGGGTTATTTAATATTTTATACAATTAACTACAACCCAAGATAGGTTAATTCATTAATTATATTTTCATATAAAATTGAGTAAAAGTTTTTTCCAAAGTTTTAATTTAATTTCATGGATGGTTAATATAAATAAAAAATATGAGAAATCATTAATTAGCTATCTACTGTAAATAGGTGACTTGTCAAATAATGCTCCCCTAGAGGAGGCATCCAATTATTCTTATTATTTTCCATCAATCCCTAGTAAAAGAATACAATTAAATGGTTCTATTCACAATAAGAATGTGGGAGAGAAGATTTAATGTTCATTAATATATCCCAGAATACACTTAATTTGTTTTTCTATTAGATTTCATGATCCCATAAATATTATTTCTTAGTCGGGTACTCCTTTAAGTAATAATGAATAAATATATCCAATCCCTCTAAAATTATTATAATATAGTTTCGATTCCAGCTTTTAAGACCCATAACCATTCTATAGATAATGTAAACAAGAATCATGGGAAGGAAATACATCTGATTTGAGAATTAGATATTCCTATATGATTAATGTCGATTCAAACATCACTAACTTTGTTAAGATTCTTGTTATAATATTTCAAAAATTGAACCAAAAACATGAGTAAAACATGGATCATTCCAGTTTTTAGTCTACATTATATATATAAATGTAATTTTATTCTTCGGTTATTTTTAATCAAATTGACACACTTTGGTCTTGGTTCACATATAAGTAAGTAAAACTATGGTCCAAAAGTCCTAAATAGCCCCTCCTCATATTCCAAAGGATGTCCACTAGTATTGTGGGTGTATGATTGTATGGTGGGGTGAATAGAAAATATTTATCAGAGATGATTATATTGGTAAATAATAATAATATGGAATTGTATACTATAAGGAATTGTAATATATGTCTTCTAGTAAAAAAATATTTAGTAACCAGTTTCCTAAAAACTTGATGTGATGTCTATAAAAAACTAACTTTATGAAACATAATATACTTGTATAAAAATTAAATCAAATTATAAAAAACTACATCCATTAGAATCCATAGTACTAGATTAGTCACTTTATACCAATTTTCAAATTATATTTGCGGTCTATAGATGTTTACATAACATTATCCCTAATTATATGCTAGTAAAATGAGCAACTTCCAATTGATTGACAAAATATAGTCTATGTAAAGCTTAGTTATCCTCCACAAAAAGTGTATAATGAAAATACAATTTCTGATTATAAAATATCTTAATGTTGGGTCATATTAAATGAAAACAAGTAAAAATAATACAACCAAGTCATTCATATACTCTTTATTGGATACATATACCACCATACTTACTTCAACATAATCTAGATGGAATTGATCATAGGACTATTAATTGGTTATTGAAATAAGAAAAACATCCATGGAATCCACGTATAATAATCGTAGGGGACCCATAGGATACCTATAACATCCATGAACATAGAACTTCTATCCCACCCATAGTGACCAACACTGTTTTTAGGTTTTGGAGTGTTGTTGTAATCTATGTGGTGAACCATTATCATTTGAACTTAACAGTCTCTAACCAATAATGTGTGAAATTCCAATGTAATATTGGTATAGGATTATTTGTGAACTAATGGGATAATAAATGGTTTTCCATTTTTGTTAACATAATGAAAATTTTAAAGAAATATTCTTTGGAATTTTAATATCTAGTGTATTCATATTAGCCATCATTTATTAGCTAAGGAAATCATGTACCTAACACATCAATGAATCTTATTTTATGGTATCTCACATGGTGGTCATATCAATAAGTTTTCTTAAATCCTTATAGTTTCCAACGTAGTTCTAGGTCGAGAACCAAAGTATTACTCATGGAAAGAAAAAGCTCTAACAATTTCATCATGGTCCATAGTAATATCTATGATGATATTAAAAAATTAACAAAGTCAAAGTGATGATATCCATCTAGTAAACAATACTATTCACTACATTTATCACCTAATTTAAAAATGATAAAATGACCTAGTCATGTATCAATGTCATATTATAATTCAATTAATTAATCTTGGATATTTATTTAATAATAGGAAAATAATTTGCACACAAGGAATGTTTTCGGATTATGAAAGTTTTTTTGAATGGAATTTAATAAAATCCCTCCAAAGGGGGCCGATTTGGTTGGGGATCTAAACCTATGACCATGTCATGAGGGTATCATTGATTTTCTAGATCATGTATTGTACATCTGATTTAAAATGGAAACAAATTTTAAGAGAAACACATAGAAGATTCAAAGTGTGGAAGAACAGTGATGTTATAATCAAAAATACGATTATGGATGTGTACATTAACACTGACCATAGTATACTTGAAGACTACTCATTAAGTATTGACCTTGTATAAGGTATTAAATTATAGAAAATGGAAATATATACAAATTTCAAAACAAATAAACAATATTATCTCACATGGACACTGAATTCAAATGGTAGAGAAAATAGAGAAATATAGTAAGAGGGTATCTAGACAAAATTAGTGGGATCCAACATGAATAAAAATGATTTAAATGGATTCCATATGAGAGAGATACTCTAAATCATTATAAATGATGAAAATGAGAACTACTATGGTAGTGGTGTTCTGTGAATGTGGATGTGAAATATTGAAGGTTGTTTAAAATAAATGAGTGGAAATAGTAATTTTATATCACTTTTAATGGTGTCTAGATTTGGAAACTAGTTTTTCCAAACTATGCACACTGGTTGTCTATGTTCACAAACTGTTCATGGTTTTGGTGCATAGTTAGAAAAACCATACACAAACTATTCATTCAGCACAGTCTAAAATCCAACCAGATTCTAGGTCTAGGATCTTGGTTAATCAAACCATGTGAAAAACATTCATTTTGTACCAACAATTAAATATAGGTTTTTCATGTTCATGTATTTCATGTTTTATATATAAACAAACCATGCATCACCCTTCAGGGGCCACATGGTAGAGGTTCCCAATTAATGTTAATTGTGCATTAACCATGCATCTTACATTTCCCACCAAAAACTAGAAATCATGGCCGCAACCAAAAATCAAATTGTTTCAAAACCTCCATGAACTCTTTACCTACATCTATTTAGTTAAATTTTATGTTTTTTATTTGATTTAAATGATCCATAACATAATGAAAAACTAGGTTCATGTGACATGCACTTTTTAAGACAACTCATCTTTTAGTATCCCTTCCAAGGGTAGTGGAAATATATTTTTGAATAGTTGTATACACTGAGCATGTTTGTCAGAATAATTTTCCTAGGCTTCATCCTATACATAGCCATTATCATAGAGCACTTGAATTGGAAGAATTATACTTCCATAGAAATAATTTGGGCTATGGTCAATAGTACAAATTCTATAGTACTCAAAACAAGAATTAGCCTCCTACTGAACTTCCTCAACATCAAATTTATGGAATGGGGTAGACTTATAATTATAGAGATGTGAAACATAAAAGGAATAGTTTATATCTATGTATCACTATAGAAGATCTCTCAGATATGTTATTGGCCCTTCCCTCTATATTATATCGTAATGTATGATGAATCTTGATGAAAACATAACATGCCTCTAAATCCATAAATTTCCCAACCTATAAATATTATGAAAAGTCCAAATCTCCCAAATGAAACTATAGAGGTTTGAAATAATGATTTAAAAATGAATTTTCCCAGGATTTATTCATAACAATATATATATTGATATTTTTAACATACATTGATTCCAATGAATAATTCTGGGTCTATGTAGCATTTTTTACCATACCATGAATCATCATAGGGGAAAATTGTATGGCTTAAAAATCAGTTTCTATCACAAATCAATAAAAATATTTTTTTAAAGAATTTATTATAACATGATTCAAAAAAACTATATTTTTATTTCATAACATCATCAATAATATATTACAAACACTAAAATCATTTCCTCTAATCCCAATATTGTGTTATCAAACTACGTGTCACTCTAAGGGTGATAAGTTGTACTCAGATGTACATAAGAGCACATAGCCTTTTGAAACCCCTTCAAGAATTGGAACACAAATTGATCAATCCTATATGATATCAAGGTTTTAGGAACCCTATGTAGGTTTATAATCTCCCAATAATAAATTATATCAATTTTATCTACAAATAAGCTCTCTCAAATGGAAAAGTGGTGTGTGAACATCATCAGTTGGTATATAATTACATATAAGGACTCACTTATTTAAGGTTTCATTGGTATTACATCTATGAAATATACATAGGTGTCATCTATTTTAACTCCATGATGGGTATATGACGTAACTGCCCTATAGTTCACTGATATTCTATTTTAACATGCTAATTGGTGTAATAGTGAGAAATAAAACTAACGATCTTCATTTTTAATGCTGGAAACTAATTCCAAATGTGAATGTAAAAGTAAATAATAGTACATTAGGGATATAATTTCCATTTGGATACATGTTTTTCTTAAATACCCTCATGTAACATTTCTTCATGTACCAAATATTTATCATTGATTTTAAATATCTCATCTACATCAATATCCCAAGAAGGTGTTGGGTCTTCACTAGAATCCTCCACCCCACAAGAGTAAGCCTTCATGATTTGAAATTGTCCCCTCATCATACAATCTAAAAGTAATGAGGTAACATATAAAGCTATTAAAAATGTAGTTCATGATATTCCATAAAATCTGTATATATTTTTTAAATAATATCCTTCAACTTCTATTCACTCTTACCTTCTTAATCTACTTTCATCTAACTATATTAACTTAGATTCCACCAACAACATTACCCTTCCCCAATGAGTAGGAAAGGACAATGTGAAAGTAGACAATGTATTCAACCCATAATCACTATATGATGATTAAACCATCATGATATAATTTGTATCATTTAAAATATGGATCTTGTTTTCCAAACACTATTCCCCAAATAATTAGTTTCTCCATAAATGGAATTGATAGACTACTACTGCAAACACATGGACGTGCATCAGGTTAATAATTCTAGTGATTCCTCTACATGTGAGACTTGTAAAATATTAACCATTCCATTTCATCAAACTATATCTTATCCTAATTTCTCATGTGTCATAATAAACTATATAACCACTTCAAAGAACATATAAAATCTAGACCGAAACCAGGTTCAACAATTCCATTAACTTTTGAAAAGTATTCTTAATTTCTTAAAACCCTATGAAGATGAAACAATTCATGAAAAATCCTACATGATCAATAGTATGCACTGAAAATTTCTTCATCAGTTACTGATTATAACCATGTAGTCCTATCAATCATTGAATATCATCAAATGTTTGTTGGATTCTCCTAGTGAACTTTGACTTGCACATTCCATAAGTACCTAGATAACATTTTTGTTTTATTGTCACTATGTAAGTGAAATTAATAAAAAAAAGAATAACATTGTCAAATTGTCATATAAATAATTTTATCTTAGTATACTCTATATTATTTAATGGTGTTTTCAATTCTCATGATTATTATTATAATATAATAATATATTATTCATGAAATTGGATTGGGTAAAATATAGGTATGGGTGGAAAATATGATTAATCAAGCCCCTAAATAAATATAATATATTCATTAGATAGAATAATGTCATAAGATATTCATATATTCAAAAAGTGCACTAGAAATCTATATGTAGAATATCTAGGGGTCTAACCCTTAAATGAAGATAACTTGGACCTAAAATGTTTTTGAGAAAAAAATTTCTCTGTAGAGATGATCGATTATATCATCTATACATGAATGTGGGTACCCATTCATAATGTAAGCTTCATCAGTAATTAATAATACTCACACCTCATTAGGGTGTCTTCCTCCTTCATTGTGAATAGAAGAAGAGAGAGGATTGGGGAATTATAGGTTTTTACAAAACACATTATCTTCCATGTCCTCTAACTTCCAGCCAAGTTTATAATTCATAGTAGGTAAAATACTATATGGATGAATATATACCATGTCTACACCTAGAAAATTAAAAATGGTGATTTATAAAACTCTTATAATTGGAATCCTTGAAAATATTTTTTGTGAAAATATAACTGAATTGATCCACCACACAATAAAATATGTTTTTTCATACACCATTATCATCATGAAAAAGGAAAAAAATTGGGTTGCCATTATACCTAACCGAAGAATCTTAGGTCTATATCAATATTTCTAGATATCACATTCTCATTTATGAACAGAGCTACCCCCCCAGGTGATGATATTGAAAAACTATGATGAGAATAATGAATATGGGATTGATATGGAGATAAATTGTCCATCAAGAAAATTATGTGGAAGCATATCACCTTAAGGATTAAAAGGTTACACAAGAAATCAAATCCATATATATTAGAGAGAAACACCTTAAAAATATAAAAATTATTTTATCATATTCACATTAAAAAGTCAAGATACATCAACCCCCTTAAATATTAACTTTTGATCCTAGGATATTCTATTATCACCACTGATATAAATGAGTCTTATATTTAGCTTCAATGGTCGTGGTAAATACTTTCTTACCTCATACTGTAGACAAAACATCACTCATCTATAAGGTGATATGTCACACCATATAAAACTATTCACATATATAACACTTAGATGCAACCTAAAATCCATGATAGGTCCCCAATATGATACATCCCAAACATGGATACTAGTTGATTAGTGTCGTAGGCCCGTTTGGACACATGGCCACAAGCACATCTCCCTGAATGCCAGAGGATGCTGACTAGTATCGAGGGCCTAGGGTGTGTCTATTGGGTTACTACACACTCATTACCAATGTTTTTCATAGTAGATGGAATTAAACTATGATAAATTGAAAAACCAATACAATTAAATAGAAGGAACATTGTAAAAATAGAGACAATAGTAAAAATTAATTAACTAACTATAATAACATTCATCAACTAATGATGACAATTCTTGTCACTATTAATGTTGAAAACATGGATACATGATAAATGGAATAACATAATATAAAAAGGTATAATGTAAATAATATGACTATCCAAAGCATCATGAGTTTCAACTCAGTCATTTACTATCAAGATCCATACTATATTTCAAGAAATAAAGTGTTCGAAGCTGTATGCTTCTGTTTTTCATCACCTTCAACCATGTAATCTGCCTTGGATACCAAACAGAAGTTAGAGAGCCTGTGATAAAAATCTCAGTGGTCCACTACCTATAGTATCCATACAATTCGGCCTGTGTAATGGAAATGTAACACTATGTGTACATACATATATAAATTCAAGAAGTAAAATGTTACTAAATACCCACAAACCTATTTCAACCCTCAGCTGTTTTCTGAAAATGGAATCAAATTATTTAATTTTCTAAATTCAAATTTTAGGTTGTGAAGTCTTGTGGGGAATATCCAACACTTACATGAACTCGTGACAGTGTAAATAGTTATGGGTCATAGATATAAATAGTTAACCATTATTAATGATATTTAAAAATTATGTTCCAAGATATTATCCAAGGAAACATAGACATCAAGGATCAAAAACTCAATAGTTATTGTTTCCTATCTATAAATAATAGTGTAATCCAGGGATCATGTTCCATTTAATTGAACAACAAGGTTCTAACTCAATACCTTGGATATTATCCAATGTAAAATGGAAATTAGAAGAGACATGGTCCTATGGTTATAATCATGGAACCTACATTTCATTACTCAATCCAATGAGTTTAACCAAGGAATCTTGTGACAATATGTAAGGGACCCTACATTGTCATATCGGGCATCCAAAGAACAGACATAGATCATGATCTGGGTTGGTATCCACCTAAGCAAGTTTTATCCCTAGATCAGAATGGGGTTCTTAAGTGCTCTTGGATTTCATCGATCAGAATCGAAGGAAATATCGAGTCAGGAAATTCGTATTTAATTATAATGTCTTGAAATCTATACTTTCAATCTATACTTTCCTTTCATTGGTGTGATAAGGCCACATATAATGCAACATTTTTATCATGTCATTTATTAATGCCTAACCTTTTATTAGCGTGACATGAAAAAATAGCATGAAACCATTTTTATTGATGTAACGAATATTCCATATTCAAGGTTAATAATGCTACCTTCCATTTATTTTGAAATGGGTGCTACAAATATGCAACCAACAATACATTTAAATTTAAGGCCATGTCCAATACTTAGTATAGTTTTGAATTCACATTTCACATTCATCTATAAATTGATGCACTTGACTTAGTCTGGTTATGTGGTATGTATACATGGTCCATTAAATATGTGATTCAAAATATAAATGAAACCAATTAATATATAAAATATAAAACTTAGGGTGGGAATGATAAGGAACACTCGAATGGAGAATCAATCATGTCCAAACACCAAATATAAATAGTGGCATAACCTTCAACATGAAATGTTTAGAGATTTAGGTGTGACAACCAATAACTAATGAAATATTTGGAAATATTATAATGATATATTAATAAGGATTATAAATATGGAATATAAATTCAATAAATGTCTCTGAATGTAATTGATGGGCCCCAAATGACAATTCTCAGACCAACAAACATTAGGGATGAGTTATAGACCACCGACATTAGGCTTTTATGAATCTCCTTCTCTAGTGTCACCCCTTTATTTTCATCAAATCAACATAAATATATGAAAAGGTGAAAATACTCAAACCATGATAACATGTTCCATATCAAAAGGTATCAATAACGGATCAAACAATATCAAGAACATACCGTTTTTTCAACCAATGTGATGAAAAAATAATCTATTGGATCTCGAATGATTGATATCATTCAATACCTATAAAATCCTTCAATAAACTCCAAATTGATAAAACAAGGGTTTAAACCCACTGGTTAACATTTTAAGAGGAAGAAGGAATATTAATAGATCATTAAGGGAGAAATTATAAATTTACCTAGAAAAATGACCATTGCACAGTTTGAATAACTATTTCAAAACCATGAGATGTTTTCTAGGTCGAATGGTCATTTTTCATTGTTAGGATTCATGGACATGTGCTAACTGTGCAATATGGTTTTGTCCAGATATTAGAATCATCATAGTTCGACAAATTATTTTACCACCATGAGATAACTTTATAACTTATCCATTTTTCACAAAAAAGTTGGGTTCTATGCTTCAAATATGCCCCAGAGTCCCCATAGTACTATACTGACTCAAACAGAATCTGTATTAGGTCCAAAGTAATTATTTGGACTGATCATAAAGGATCCATATCAGAGAGATAAACTAGGTTCATACATTATACTTTGGATACACAGAATAAGTCTATCTCCCACAACCAAGACCATCTCTTCAATATGTATAGTTGGTGGTACTCTAATATCCAGCCTATCATGGTGACACATATCCCACCACACAATTTTTATCTATTGTAGATCCTCTCCCAATGTGAACCAATGGGACTGTACTGAAAAATCTCTCAATATGGGCCACTAATCCAATTTCATAGCACTCTACTTATTATTTGTTGCACTTGGGATCAATGTGACCATGTAATCTATACTGATGAAAAAATATATAACATCTAATGTTCACACTAGGATTAAAACATTACTCTTGAGTACACTTTATGGGAATCTTCTCGATGCTAGATAAAGAAAATCCTTTCATATGGTGTGAAACCTCATGTCCAGTACATTAATTAGGACTCTTGTTTCACTCGTATATGAAGACCTTTTTAATATTAAATATAATTTACATTGTCATAAAACATTCACGTTATATTTTATATCATACCTGATACAATATTTTAGAAATATTATCACTATAATGAGTGGGTGAAAAGAACTAGAGCTCAGTGAAGAGAATCTATTAGCCTATAAAAAACTATATTACCCTACTATAAGGGTATAAATTTCCCAAAATTTGATAGCACTTATATTTTTCTCAAATAAATATCCGTACAAGGTCACATATATATAATTATAGAAAATTCCCCGATACTAGTCTTGCTACATAAGAATGTCCCATCATCACTTGGAATATCCCCAAATCATAAATGAAAACAAAATCAACGTTCTTAATGGAGGATTATTTAGATGTAAAAAGAATGATAGCATGTACACTATCCTTAAGTCAATAGCCAAGGACCACCTTCCTAAGAAAATGTTGGTAGGTGCTACTTCAATAAAACCCTTACCAACTTTGGCATGGTCGGTGAGGGTAATGATGGTCCCTCTATAGATTACACTTATTGTATCAAACATTATCTATGATGAAAATCATTGTCCAGTTGATGTATGATAGTTGGTAATTAAAGTGGTTCCACATGTGGAAAATTAGCTATGGTGGGTCTCACCACATTTGAATCATGGTAATTAAAACCTTCTATGTGCTCTACATGTGGCCATCATAGAGTCATATATATAAAATTTCAATAACAAAACATAGAATAATATATACGAAAAAAGGGATCACATATATGAAATAATGGATAAAATCATTTAGAAAAGATTAGATATACACCAGAAGAGTACCAATTTATATTTTCATGGTTATCGTGAGGTTTCACATTTTACTAAAAAATATTAGTTGTATGTGGTTTCAATTCCATGTTATTGTGGAAAAAATTCTTTATATCATAATTTAATTCTCCATTTAACTATAATAATTACATTTCATAGACAAAAATTTCCAAAAAATTATGTTAAGATATATTATAAGAGGTATTACCATTTCCATTTCATGAAGCAATAATTGTTATAAGTTTATATTTTTATTTCATGTATCTACAACCATCCCTTTACATGTGGTATTATTATCTAAAAATTTTAATACATGATGTTCCATTTATATGAATCACCATTATTAATTTATAATGACAAATAATTTATAAATTAAAACTAGAATCCCTAAAATCAGGAACAAAAAGAATATCCCAGTTTATATGACAAATTTCCCTGAAGTATTATCTCATAATTGGTTAGATAAGATTGAACTATAATATTATGTGTGGAAAACTCATTTTGGTTGATACTCACACATTATATAAAAAAATATTATTATTTTTTCCCCATAATAATTTTTAGATAATTACATTTATAAAAATAAAGTCACATATGATTGATAATATGAAATTAAATAATTATGTAATGGAAAATGTGTGATATATGAATCCATACCAATATTTAATGATACATAAGACAATGATGAATTTTCATTCTAGTATATGGGTAAAATTAATAATCATAAAAATAATAATTAATCAAGTGTATCACTCAACATTGAATATTTTTCATCTCTAGTAAGAAACATTCAAGACCAAAATTAATATCACAGGAATCATGGATTTCCCCTAAACATGGGTTATCTGCTCTCAGCAACGTCTTATTGATAACATATGACACTTCATAGACTTTTATCTACCAACATAAAAATGAAAATGAAATGTAAGATAATACTTTGAAACAATATTGGGGTGTTTGAGGCCATGAATAATTATAATTAACCACACACAAGGTCCACAATGCGCCAAATGAAGCTCTGCACACACTAGTGGATTCTGACTAGAACTGAGCAATTATGGTGACATAGTGGGGAGACTATACCCTCTTTATCATTGTGGGAAAAAAAATAAAAATAGAGAAGAAACAAAATCTATAAAGAAGAATTCTATAAATAATCTAGATAAGTATAATAGATAATAATCAATAACCCGTGTCATATATAGATTATATAATGTGTATAAGATATTATAATAGATATACATTGTAGCAGGAATACAAAAATATATGTACAACCAGTAAACAAAGTCAAAATTATATATTAAATATAATCTTGATAAATATGTCTTCTATATTCTAAAATCACAAAAATAGATCAATATTCCATATCTAGGGGATTCCTTAATCCTTACATTCTTTTAGGTAATCCTCTATGGTACAAAATGGCTGCCCTGACATGGTGTGGGTTAAACCCAGTGGGAAACCACTAATGATTTCAAATTGAAGTAATGTATTTGATTATAAAATATAGTATTCTATAAATATAATTTTATTAATGTTGAAAATCATATATAACCATGTCGAGCTCAATATCAACATGGAATACTTAGTTGTCCCAACATACATTGTCCTAAGATTGATGTATTTGAGAAAATATCTTTATTTCATCAAAATCCCAACAAACAATACTAATGAATCCATGTATAATAATCATAATGTAACCATGTGTGATCCATTGAATCCATTAGCAAAGAATGTTGTATCCACTTATAGGGATCAACTCAGATGTTAGGCTAGGGGTTAAAATAATAATCCTAGGGGAGAACCCTGAAATTATCAACCAAATTTTTTTGAATAAAACTTGGGAAAAATTATAAGGTAGTATAATTATACACTACATTGGAACCGATTATAATAATGAATGGTTGTATGTGATTATGGAAATAAAAAAAATAATCCAACGAGTTAATCAATTGTTGTCTAATTTTTTGTGTATGAAATTTATTTTGAAGGGTTTAGTCGAGGCCTTCATTTCTAATACATTGACATAGAACATTATTTTTATATCTCTTTGTAGCTTCATAACTGAATCTACAAGAATCCCATGATATCACCAAAGGCATTAAATATTAGGAACAAAAGTCTTACTCAACTCATTCCACTCTATAAAAATTTTCATCAAGGTCTATAATAATAATAATCATCCTATTAAAAAGATAATAAATGTTATATGAAAATATACTACTATTTAAAAATTATTTAAATTACATTTATCATTTAAATTACATAGTAAATATATATAAGTGTCTTATATATTTATTCTTTAAAATCTTATAATTCATTTTTTTCATTCAATTAATAATCAATAGGCCAAACAAATCTGGCGGTGTTTGGGATTTAATCATGTATAGTTTTCCAGTGAATTTAATCAATCCTACTAATATGGGGTGAATAAGGTTATGATTTTAATCCTCCAAGCACATATAGGGGTATCATAACATGTCTAGGCTATTTATTATTTAATTGATTTGGTATATCAGCCGATATTATGACCGATGAATGGAATTTCATGCATGAAGCACTACAACACATGTAATAATCAGCGAATAATTTACAAAAAAGTGTTATACCACCATTCTTAGCATAGTTGATGACTCCACATATAATTTTAAACTAATATATATAATTTAATGATATAAAAAACTAAAAAACATCATGAAAATTTGATAAATTTCATTCATAGATACAATATAGATAATAGAAGATAAAATAACGAATGAAATCTAGAGGAGTTCAAAACATATTGAGCACGATTCACTGTGACTATTCGTATTTGAAATAAATTTACGGTAGGAGATATAATATAAAATGGGGAGATGAAAAAAATTATAACTCCCATATTAGTGTTTCAATGAAAATGAGGAAGAACATGATGAAATGTGGTCCAATAGATAGGAGGGGGAAATAAAGAGTTTATGGTCATTTTAGTGGGGTGAATGGGTTTTTTCATGGTTATCCAATATAGGAACCATTAATGCTCACAAACATTCCATGTTTAAAACCAACACATAGTTAAGGAACAGAATTTAGAAATTAATAAATAAAATAATTCATTTATCACTATTTGGATGACAAAAACCCACATAATCAAGGTCTATCGCTAGATACACCACGCGGAAACCATGTGTAGAAAAACTAGAATTAATAAACGGATTTTCAAAGATATGAATCCCATGTTAAATGGTTACCCAAAATGTGAATCACCCTTTGAGGGATGCATATTGAAGTTTTAATGATTGTGATAATAATGTGATAACCATGCACCTCACCTCGTCACTCTATGAAAAAAAATGTTCACCTATAACCAAGATATAACACTTTATAACCCTGCATAACTTCTTTATCAAAATTAATTAATGTAAAAATATAGATTATAGCAGAAAAATAAATGATTCATACCTCCCATAAAAATTTGGATCTTATAGAAACTTGGTTCATATTGATTTATCAATGACATTTCAGTTGATCTATGTTGTTTACTATGCATTCACTTCATAAGGTGACACTAGTATAAGATATAGAATAAGATGAGGAGTCCTTCAATTGGATATTGACAAAAATGCATTTCCACATCCTTTATGATTCTCATATTCAGAATTCATTCAAGATTCATTCATCCAACATCTGGATCAAACCAAACAATGTGATATGAACTAGATCTGTTCATTTGCAAAAATACTTTTTAAAAAATGAAATAAGTCACACTATCCATCCTCATAATGACACTATGTTTATACACAGCCTATCACATAGTTGAAACGTTTTTAATTTTGAACCCAATATTTTATTACAGTTATAGTGTAGTTAAGATTTCTATATATTTTAGTATTTAATAGGTTATTTTATTATGTTGATTAAGGGGATCAATGTGTAAGTGAATGTCATGGTCAGATTTGGTTAGATTTATATTAAATATTAAATGTATTGGTATATATTATATTTATACTGTTCACATACACATGAATCATTTTTCATTTTTACACCACTTTCATTATCTAATAATAAAAATCCTTATTAGTTTTCTATCAATTGAATTTTACATCGAACTGAGATATTTAAAAACCATTATATTCATTATTCATAGCAGTTTTAGTGATTGGATATCACTAACCACTCTTAATTCACCTCAATAATAACTATCATAATCAATGAGGGATATCTCAATGGACAATTTTTTGAAACTAGTGAATAAGGATAGAATAATATAAATATAATGAAAAATAGAAATAACCTATCATCAGGGAATTTAAGATATCCAAATAAATGATAAGATAATAATTATTGTTAAAACTATAATTCACCTTAATTTCATAAGAGTTATCCTTGGCTAAACTGTTAATATTTTTGTAGTCAATCACCAGAGAAATACAATATAAAAAAATTAATGAATGATTGAATATGTTGTATCCCTTGATCAATAGAAATTCTATCATGCATCTCTCTATTGAATATATGTTCCTCTTTTATAAATTCATTGTTTTTTAAAAACCTCAATTCTCCACCACATCATTAGCATGATCTTAAACTACAACCATCCCAAAAGATTACAAATTATCCATCCTTACATAGCCAAATTCACTTTCATCATATTTCTTCCATGCCCACAATTTGATTTTCATGATTTCTATATGTGAGTATATCCCTAATATATCACATTAAACCCTTTACCTCCCATGATCATTCTTTCCACTCCTTCAAAAAGTACCGCAATGTTAAAAACAATGGTGAATCATGGTCACAAAATAATTCTAACTTTACGTAGTGTTCTTATGAGATGGGGATCATAAGTGATTCATGTTTACTAGTATTTGGTCATAGTTCTATATAAAACAATATATTTTATACTCTTTCCTTCACTATAATTAAGTGGCCTAACATAAGATGATTTTATGTTCATTAGGCCTCATAGTCACTATATTTATCCATGTATCAGTAGTACACTATATTCAGATCATGCATCTATAACCATGGGGATGTTCAGATATCCAGTAATATTAAATTTTATTTCCTAAATAATAAATAGTGACATTAAAAAATGATTGATCTCATATTCAGATATCATTCAAATTTCCCTCGTGATAATATTATTCCAGTGATTGAATGAACCAGTTTTTCATGATTCCCCATCATTTTTAATTTGATCAAACAAATTCATCATCGTTATGAATTGTCGTAATTAATTTATCATTCCTAAAACATTGATATAAAAGTAACATTTTAACTGCTATATCATTAAAAATTCATAGCTTCATGTTTGAGCTCAACTTGTTTCTCATGTTCATCATTGAATCATCCATTGATCAATTACATAAAAAAATGGTCTCCCTAACATCAATTTATTATTAATAGTATGTATTTCATCCTTTAATATCATCTTCCTATAAAATCATTAATTCCATTTTCAAATCCAACTATTCCACACAAGTTCATCAACAAAATTCAATATTGATCGGTGTTGGATTCATACTCAGATGATTTGTATCTCAACAATAACAACTCCATTGATAGATATCAGGATTCCATGATTTATAACTTATTCTTATATAGAATTATTTTGTAGGAATATTTTTCCATTAAATTAAATCATTTAGAATATGATTCATTAAAAAAATAGGATCAATGAATCATCATCCGTATTTAGTTGTCTCACTAATGTCACATGCTCAAACACTCAGTCAATAATCATATAACACTCAAATATTCTTGTAGATATGAAACACGATCATAAATTATCTTATCATCATTACATTGAGAGGGACCATTTTATATGAATCCGAGCATTAATCCAACTTTAAGGGAAGGAATTATGTACTGCAATACCAAAAAATCAAAATAAAATGTTCAAAACGTGTTGAATTAAGTTTCTTAATTGTTCCTCTTCAATCTCATATCAACGATGATAACAAACCATGTCCACAAGAAATTAATCTTCCTTAGTTAACCATAATTTTAACTTTTATGAATCATCATCCATCATGTTTAGGTGCATCATGTGATATGGAATAGATGGTTTATATCATGTGGTAAAACTCTATTTATTTATATTCTCATAATTGGTTTTACTTCCACAACTTTGTTATGAAAATCCTAGGTATTACAATTATTAAATCATTTTCCTTGTCTTGTGAATCATTTAAATCAACCATTTTTACCTTTTAACATTTAATATTGGTTCGAGATCTCAGTCTTATATTATCTTACCAAGGATTCATTTTTAAAGAAAATGACACTTTAGAAAATTGGTGTCATTTTCCTATATTGAATATTCTTTATTCATCCTTCAAGATGATTTATATTCATTCTAATTTGATCATACATCGATGAACTCCTATAATAAATATTTTTTCACCTTATCTTTCTATGCATATATATAATTCATTACACATTTCATGTAGATCTAATTAGAGGCCATGAATCATCTTCCCAGTCAGGGAATCCTCATAGAAGAACTCATCAATCCAATGTTCTGGATAGAACAGAAGAATAATGTATAAATGATAGGGAGGTGGGGAATAGTATAGTCCCTAAAATGTAGATCATAAAATCATTGAGAATAGACTCATGGATAAGGAAAAATTGAATCACATGTATAGAAATATTATCCACTTGCCATTGAGGATTCCATGGGTTATAGAAGAAGGTAGTATTTTAATCTCATTGTAGATCCATATGCTCTACAAATGAACTATTCCTGAAAGGTTGGATCATAGAAGAATATGTATAGATTTTTTCCACAAATTAATGATTGTAACATAGAAGGATTTCTTATTTCCATTTTTTGTATATATGCACAGATAATCCATAACTCATAGTACAAAATCATAGAATTATCAATTTCCTAGAATTTCCATGGATGCACTTGAACTAAAGTAGGGAAAAAAGATTTTTTGTTTTCCATTTTTTTGACATGATATTAATATATATATATAGTGCATTTTTTATACAAAATTATTTTATTTTAATGATTTCAAAATCAATATTAAATTCCCTTAATATAATCAAATTTATAATTAAGGTATGGTTTTTATAATTATAAATTGAATAAAACCATTTAAAACTTGATTAAATCTAATATGAAACATTATTTCCATATTTTCCAAAAAAAAAATTATTTATGGTTTAATTTCAAAAGTAAACATAAAATCAATATTATTACATCACTACTTATATTTTATAATTAAAAAATATATTCTTCTTGGAGATAAGTTGAATGAACATATTTCAAACCTATAAAACCATTAAAAAATTCAAAAATTAATTCATCGTTTCCAAGGTAAATCCAAAACAATTAATAAATAATTAATGAACAATGTCAATAAAATTTTTCAATAAACTAATGATTTAATAAAATATAGAAAAAACATTTTATTGAGGGTTTATATAAATTTGGATGTACAAATAATCAATATTATTTTAAAATTTAGATATTTTTAGCTCTTATAAATATTCTCACATTTTATTTTGTGATAGATATTTAGATAAGGTCATGAGAATGTTGATTTATATTATAAGAAACAACTATATTAAATAGTCCAAATCTATATATTTTATATATAATAAATTCAATTAGATTATTTAGTGATTCAACAAAATTCTATAGACGCTCGAATTAGATACATCCAGTACAAGAAATAATCATTCAGATATTCATGAATTTTTTTTTTGTTGTAGTGTAAAAAAATTAATATCTCTTTAAGAATCTATTCAAGTTAATTCACATATTTAGAAATAAAAAAAATTCCACTTAATAAGGAAAAATCTTAGTTGATGCCTAATGATGGAAAAATTTCAGTCCTGATACTATCATTTTCTTGTAATTGAGTTAAAAATTGGCATTATTGTGGCAATTTAATCATTTACACCGCCCCTGAACATTACTCCTTGGAAAAATATGTTTCTTTAGATATTAAGGATTATATTATATAATTAAAGAGGAATTATGAAAATAATAATATATCATTATGATAATTACTTTCGAAGGATACTAAATAAATATTTGATATTGACTATTTTCATGATTTTGATACAATACCCAAAAAATTATATTATTTCCAATTATCACATATCTTGAATATACATAAAAATTTAAAATCCCAAACTATGAATATGAAATTTTTGAGGGATATTCTCTTAGTTAGAGGACGAAATTAATGTAATATATTATTCATTAAACCCCTTAAATAGGGAACAAATCCATTATGATGTAATAGAAAATTATATTTTGATAATTACATATTCCATAGAAAAGTTAAAATCTAATATTATTAGTAAAATATTAATTATCTTTATTCACTATACACAATTAAAATACCTACATTCTATGAAGGAATAAAAAATGTCTAATAAGATGGGTTACAATTCAATCAATTAAAAATCAAGGATAAAAAGAATATGAGGATAAATTTATATATAAAATTATAATACTTATGAATTAATGAGAGGACCATTTAATTTTAAATATTATAATATACCAATATGGGCATTTTTTTCTCCAAATTCAAAAAAAATACCTTGTAATTCTAAAAATTAAAATATCCTTAGGATAATAATAATTTGAAATTAGTTGGCATCGTATAAAAACTATAGATTTAATGAAGATGTCCAATATTAATTTTGGGAATGCACTTCTTTTTATTAATAGTGATATAATGGAATAATAAATATATTTGTTTTATAAGAGGAAGTAAAATCGATTATTATCCATTTATATTAATTACCGTGTTGGAGGAATATAGATGATAATATATTGTTGTGATGTAGTAATAATTTGTCTTCTATTGGATAATATTTTTCTCTGATTCAATTTAGTATTTCATGAATTGTGACAGATTTCCAAGAATAATAAATGTTGGCAGAAGATAATAAATTCTATATAAAATAATATAAGAAGTATATATATTTGATGTATGAATATTATTGTTTAAGTGAATTTTTATAATCAAACATGGATATGATTAAATTGAATTTTAGGTTTACTATGTTTCACTTTGGTATATCTCAATTTTATTACCTAATTGATTCAGATAATCTATACAGATATTTTTATGGAATTTTATTTTTATCGACATAATTTTTAAGAGAAATAAATTATGATAGTGGTTTTCATTTATTGAATAATTATTTCTATGATTTAATAGATAAATACAGTTGAATGAAAACACTGTAACTACCTATTATCATTAAACCTGCGAGAAATTTGAAGTTACAAAAATGGAAATAAATATATTTTAATGAAAACATTTTCAATCCAAGTAATGAATTAGACATACATGTTATAATATGAATTTTCGGAACACAATAATTCTTTTTAGACAAAATTTGTTTCATTCCTATCGGTAATGGTATTTTTGAAATACAACCCTTTTAAAGTATTGATAATGAATAAATACATCTCTTTTTACGAATGATGGAAATATGTTTATACAATCATAATAATGAAAATATCATATAAGCTAAATGAACTATAAGAAATGTGAAAGGTTTAATATGGTAATACCACAATTATAACGTATATGTCAAATTATTTCATTAAATATAGATAAAATATAATGATTTCATAGAGGAAAGACATTTTTTCTTATTAAATTTAATGTTTAAACTATTTCAATGAAATATAAACTCTCAATGGTCAATAAATTTCATGATATTATTTGTAAATTTGAGTTATGAAATCTGTTAAAGAATGAGGTTCATTAATTATGAGTTGGAAAAGGATAAATTTATAATTTTAATGGAACAATGTGGAGTAAATAGAACAGATATGAGCTAAAATTGTTTTCTATTACTATAACATAAAATTTTGTTTGTGAGTAATGAAGAAAATTCATAATATAACAAACATTTCCATGTTAAGAGAAAATTTTAAATCACTACAAACAAGAATTAATTATAAAAAATAAGCATAGTGGGTGAATATTATATGATAAGGTTTACTGTCAGATTTTATAAATCCATCTAAAATATTTTCGTGAGGAAATATTTATCAAAAAATTAAAAATTGTGTGACTGAATTCTATTAATGGTTATTATAAGATAGAGAATTATATACAAATATAAATAATATTGATTCAATATAATTGATAAATTCATATGTTTAATCACAAATGTTAAAAAATAAAAATTTATTAACAAATTGGGTGCAAATGATTAATCAAGGTGTTGCAGTTTCATGATTCAAATTATATCTATTCTTTTAAACATAAATGCAACATGAATAAAGCTTCATAATAAGTCGGATTATTGGGAATTTTTTAAGAGTATTTACATAATAAAAATTAATCACAAAAGTGAATGTGAATATTATTTATGATAATTTATCATTGTTTATAAATATTTTTTTTCATAAGATAGAATTTTTTCTATTTGTTAAATAGTATGTTATAGATTTCGTATAATTATTGGAATTATAACTATATACCAAAAATTAATTTCATGATTAGGATTCATTTATGTTATATATTGAATCATTATTTATTTAGAAATAACCAATATATATTTTTAGGTGGTTTGAATAAATGAACTAGGATATTAAAAAATAACAAAAATAAATCAAATTATTTTTATGAAACATAAGTTTCATAAAATAGGTGTACTAACAACATCATTTTTCAGTGATTCAGTTAATATTTATTAAACAACATTGTAATCCCAACTCTATGTATATTCTTTCCCAATATAATTTAAAATTTTCAAATTAAGAAATCATAATAAAATAAGAGTGTATTAGATTCCACACATCTGTGTATCTCAACATAAGACATAATATCCTTCTCTAATTTTTTCTAATTAATAATATAATGAATTCATTGGTTTAGAAAAATTATGTGAATCTACATACTAGGTAAGTGTTAGCTATAATTCATCATATAGGAAACATTCATGTCATTTTTAACTGTAAGATGGCATTCAATTCTCCGAAAAATAGTATTATGGATCAAATGATCTATTATTATTTAAAATAATATTGTATAAACATGAGTATTTGACATGGATTGTGGTTATTTTTTGTGGAATTTTTAATGGTTGAAACATATTATTTTACCACTAAAACGATGTCTTGGTGGTTTCTCATGTATTTTTCACCTCTCTAACACCCTTTCTGCTTCCAATACTGACAATATTTCCACTAATAGAGGATCTAGATCAAATTTATCCATAATTTAGTTTGAATATTTTTACATAATAAATATTTTTCATGAGTCCTTTCATTCATTTCTCTCAAAAAAGTCATATAAATTCATTATTTTAGAAGGAATAAATGGTAAACAATCAATGGGGATTGTTCATGAGATTCAATAATATGTGGTGAATATGCACATATTTTGATGAAAAATGGAACACTTATAAATTGCCATATAGCTAAATTTGTTAGCACTGTTATGTGTTTTATAGAGAGAAATATATCCCTAGAGAGATAAAAAATTTATATATTATCAGGTAGTTGATCTTGATGGATGCATGTGGAGTAATTATGTAAGATTATTACATTTGGAATTATCCCATTACATACATCATGTGTATAGTAATTTTAAAAATATAATAATAAGTAAAAAATAGAATACGTCAATTATAGAAATTGTTTGTATCATTAAAATATATTTTTTCTATTTTAAAAAACATTCACTATAACATAATGTTTAAATTATATTTTCTTAATCATCATTCTAATCTTATTTTAATACGACATGGATTGTGTAGGTAAATAATAGGGTTTGTGTGATGTGGAATTTTTTACTAATATCAATGCATTAATGAGTCACTTTCTTTCCATCTTTCAATTATACCATAATGTATTACTATCCTAACTTTTTATTATAGAGTGCTTGAGGATTTGGGAAGTATCATCTATCTAATTCTATATTTGGACAAGAGTGGGGCTTAGATATCTAAATAAGGATGCTAATATAATGGATTACATAATGATATAATCATTAAATGGAAAAATATAATACCATTAGTATATATCCCATATGAAGCATTATGGGGAGCTACAACTATGATAAAGAGTTTGATAGTGTTATGATAGATCAGTAAGTGTATTTTCTAGTTTTTTGTTATTAATTTAAGCAATTTATCAATGTTAATATCATAAAATTATATCTATCCCAATAACACATTATTTCAAAATTGATACATTAATAATAAATTTCATTTAAATTTTTCTCTTCTTTAATTCACATTGTTCGTGTTATATGATTTCTACAACATTTACAACATAACACTATTCCCAATAATTCAATGATCATTCATTTAAATTATCTGTCACTAGAGAACTAAAATTAATATATTAAACATCGATATAAATAGAGAAACGATCTTTTTAGACTCAAAGATAAGGGGTAACAACACATTTTTAACTTATTATATGATTATGTACCTACCCTAAAAAACAATACACATTAAGAAGTTTTCCAATAGTGTAATATCTTAATTGATTTTATATACAATGTTTATTGAAAAGAACAGTTTTATTAACTAATATTAATTTTTATTAAATCATGTATATCAAGAATACTAATTACTTATAAACAATGTTTGGTTTTTGGAAATATTTTTTCCTGTGGACCTCAGATGTATTCTTGGAGATTCTGTGCTAATAATCGTAATGGATTCATCTTTTACATAGTTTTTTTATGAAAAATTATTTAAAACACAAAATAGTAGAATCTTATCTTAGTTTATAAAATTATGATACTAAAGGGAGTCCATTATCATAATCTAAATAATGTGACACATATAGTATTCAGATATTGTATTCAAATAAATGTGGTTCTAGATTTACAATGGAATAAAGAATGATTCAGTGTAATTTAACAATGTTAACAAATCTTTATTAATAAAAATTGTTGAATGTAAATAAAATAACCCAATTATCTCTAATTCACTTGGAAGGATGATATATTACATAGATGAAAATTTTGATGAAGATAGTATTGTCATAGTACTTGTGAAACAAAGACACAATTATGATATTGGATATGAATATGATGAATTGATTTATGACAATAATCTTCGTAAACAGTAAGAGTTGGGTATTTAATTCTAGTAAATTATTATTGTAATTGATATTACAAATATGGAAATAGATAATGGGAAAATATTAAATGTGGGAGACAAAAATATTGTACATAATGATGAATTAATTGATTATATGTTTATTCATCATTTATCTTATTTGTTAATGAAATATGTCATTTAATTTACTATACCTGAATTCATTGATCTATTGTCATATTTTTTAAATATCTTATTTTCAATACATAGTTATAACTTTATAAAATATTTTATATTATTTTATCTTGTGTAAATTTCAAAAAAATTATATAAATCTATGACTGGTTATTCTATAACTATTGTATAATCAGATTACTCTTCTAATACTCTCATAACCACATCAGGCGCAATCTCTAATTTTAGTAAGCATTATTTTTTCAAATTTATCCTATCAAATATGATATTATATATGTAAATTATGATATCTATATCTATTGGGGCCACTTATTATTTAGGTGTTTCACTCTATATTGATAATGGGGATCAATCAACCAACTAGTCACCATGGGTATTCTATATACCTGATGTCAACATTACTATCTCAATATTATTGGAGGGTGACTATTAATGTTAAAAATTTCTTAATGTGAAAAAAATATTATAATTTTATACTAACAATTTATTATGTCCAAATAGTAACTGGAGAGAGAGAGAGAGAAAATGATTGTAGTAGTTATTTAGATGTTAAAAAATTTAGAATTATTTGTTCCCTTTTAAAATTTTGGGGTTCCTACTGATGATGTAAAATTATTATATAGAATTATATTGGGGGTGAATAGAATTTGAGATCATGTCCCTGTTTCACCATGTATAATGTTTCATGTCTTACTTCAATTTACTATTATAAATAGATATTTTATAAAGAATAATGGGTATATTGAAAGAAATTTTCGTAGATTATTTTATATAGTGCACTTAAATGAATTAATATTTTAACTGTTTTTGAATATCTAATTTATTTATTACATCCAATTTTAATGTATATGGAGTAGTTTTATTCAATGAACATTGAATATACGAGGTTAATAAATGGAAGGACTTCATGTATTGTTTTTTTGTAAGTTTAATTACACCTATTTGACTTTTCATCAAATGATATAAATGAATCCAAATAGAATACCAAAAAATTAGTGTATGGAATGTGGTCATATAAATTTTAAATACTTATATCATGTATTTGATAATGTCAAATTAATATTTTTATTAATTTCATAATTCGTTTAATTAATATTTTATTTAATTTTATTGTAATCATCAAAAAAACAAATCAATTGTGAAGGAAAAATATTATATACCCATCTAAATATAAATATTTTTTTTTAAAAATGATCATTTAATTAAATTTTTAAACATTTATTCAATATATTTTTATTTCATTTTAATCAATATAAATTCAATAATTCTTAATTTTACTAAATTGAAGGTATATGTGAATGAAGTTGGTCACAATGTATATAAAACCAATATGTGTTTAAAATTATATAATAAGGTGGGTTTTAATTATATATCTTATCATAAAATATACCATGGGGTATGAAATATAAATATAATTGTTTTTCAAAAAAATTAATTTTCATAGAACATTATTTATTTTATATTTAAAATTAATTTGGTAGTAGAAAAAAATACCTTACAATCATCATAATTCTCCTACAGTAATACTATTACCTATTTTTATAAAAATTATTATTCCTAATCGTGTGAGAGTGGTTGGTTCAATACCATCACCATAATGATTTTTTGGGAGATTATTATCTTAATTAACTCAAATTCTGCATTCAGAAAGTCATGATTATGTTACATCTGAAAATAATATATCAAAAATAATGATATCAATAATAGAGAAAAATTCATAGAATTATGAGTTGAAATGGAAAAATTAAGAGTACTATAGTATAGGGTTAGGGAGTAGTTTGAGAAATATATTTTAGATAATGATAAAAAAATTTGCTATAGAAATTCTATATGTGATATACTAGACTCTATCAATAATGAATTAATTACATTTATACAAATATCATTAAATTATTATGAACATTACTTCAATATATTTTAGGTCCTTAATAATGAAATAAAACTAATTCATCTTTTACATTTGCTAAATGAAAATTTTAATGATTGGAATCATCTGAGAAAATTAGTATTAGAAATAGCCCCCGGTGAGTATAGGTGATTGTGGTTCTTATTAATTATTTTTTCTTGATTTTTAATTTTAACATAAATTCCATAAATATAACAAAAAGCTAAAAGAAATACAATTATATGTATAATAATAAATTTTTTTATAAATAAATGTAAGGGTGATTACGGTTTAGGATATTTTTTATAATTATTTCTAAGTGAAATAATTATATATATTCATAAACATTATTTAAATATCCAATTATAGGAATTAGATTATTCAATAGCCTAGTGTTTAGTTTTATTATTTAACCATTCATTTGAGATTTATCAAATAGAAACTAGGGAAAATAAATATTTTTAATTTATTAAAGGATTTATAAAATATTATGTTACTAAATAACATTTCAACATTATTTCATTGAACTTTATTCTAAATAAAAATAGTTAAATTTGATAAATTAATAGGTACATTTAAATTTATTAAAACATAAAATTGATAAGTATGAATATTTTACCTACCTATAAATTTCATAAAATGTAATTTTACAATATTCTATTATAATATATGTATTTTATATCAAAAAAATTTAGTATTTATGATTGAAAATAGTTTTAAATAACCATTACATGTTAAATTAAAACAATACTAATCAACAGATTATTGGATAATCTAGGGAAATTTTTAAAATAACATTTATTTAATTTTATGTTGTTCAAAATTAAACATAATAAAAAAATAACTATTTAGCATGTTTTTTTCATTTCATAAATCCTTCCTCATTTTAACTAAGATAATTTATTATTATTATTATTAAATATATATACCTTATACAGTCTTGGGATTCTAGGTATTTTTTTAGTATTGAGATACCACAGGGATGATATAAGTTGATTTTTTTATATATTTATTTAAGTTATATGAATGTTTAATCATAGGTTTCCATTTATGGTGAAACACTAAATAGTTTTTTTATTATATGTGGGGATTTTATATTCCTTCATTTTTCTTATTCTTTAACTATTTGTACTATATATTAATTAGTACTTGGGTGTGAATATAGAATTGGCAGAAATGAAAATAAGGATTTAAATTTCATTTAGTGGATCGTGGGTTATAATAACATTACATGGTTTCTTTTGTTGTTGTTTATATTATTTTATTATTTTTTGTAGATATGTTTTTATGACATAGAATTATTGATAAATACAAGAAACTATGTTTTAAATATGTTTGATAAATAATATTTTTGTAATATAATGTAAAATAAAAACATGAATTTAGATATTAATATTTTATTTTTAGTAGGAAATGATAATTCTGTCATTAAATTAATGAAATAATATACTTTTATATAGAAATGTTTAGGATACTGATTTTATTTAATTTTTTTAGTGGATGAAGATGTTTTGGTATAGATTTGTATTTGTTAGAAAAATATTCGTTGACTTGTTTAATTATTGTCATAAATTGTTGTGGTCAATGTGGTAATAGTATTATTGTTTTTTATTGTCATGGAGTTGTGGTCAACTTCTCAACTAATTAATTAAAATGAAAGGGAATTAGTTAAAACGAATTTTTACAATTATGAATAAATTTAATTTATGTGGGTGAAATATGGTCAATTTTTTTTGAAGAAGATTGGTATGGTTATTGAAAATGAAAAGTTGTTTAGGTGAGAGGTGAAATTATCAAATTGGTGAGGATAAATGTAATAATATGGTTAAACTAAATAATAAATAGTCATTCATAGAATATGAAATTTGAAAAGGTTGTGTTGTATTTATGTATTTCTAGGTATTTGTTTTGTGAGTATAAAGGTTCCAATAGTTATTTCTTGTTGGATGGTGGTGATGGCGTAATGATGTGATTTTTTAGAGCCATTTAATATGAATTATAATGAGGATATAATTTTATTATACTATTTATATTAATTTTTATTTATTTCTTATTCACTCCCACCCTAGCCAGACACCTAAAATATTACTATATATAGTTTTGTGTAATTAATGAATTCATAACATCTAAGATGTGAGCGATGTATATGGATGAATATTCATTATATCCCCCTATTATCATAAACCATTTTGAGGTTATTCAATTGATAGTGGTTATGGGTATTTGTATGTGGTTTGTGGAATTGGTATATGAATGTGGTATGTAAATTTTATATGTGAATGTGTATGTCGATATAATTTATCGAAGTGGTATGTGAATTTCATTTATAGAAATGGTCTTTGGTAATTGGAAATGGTATGTGTAGTTGTAATGAATGAATGAAATATAAAAAAAATCATTGGGATGTGAAACTTACTATATCAGTGGGGATATGTCTATGGGTATAATTCTATAATGTATTTAGAAAATATATTTTTTCATTAAATACAATCTTGAATATATTTATCTATTTTCAATACTAGAATAAAATGAAATCATGTTAGATTTTAATATGATAAAATTGAATGTATTGTAATGTGACAATTATAATGTAGTCCCTGAATTTGGGGGTACAAAATGAAGTAATATTATTATTATTTCTATTTATAGGGGAATAAAATTTCATTGAATAACAGAATTATTCGTTATGATTTTAATTTTTTCAATCATAGAAATAATTTTTCTTCATTATGCAATTCCTTAAAGTAAGGAAAACAAGAATAACGATTATTATGATTTGATAAAACTAATTGAAACATAATTTCTTTCTTATTAAATTATCCTGTAGAACCATGATGGTTGATGCACCAACGATGACTTCCAACAACACTTATTATATCCTTAGATATTATACTAACATATTGAGAGGTTATGTGAGTATATATTCAAATTATATAAACATGCAATTATTATAATAATAATTTCATTGTATCAAATTTATTCTATAAATATCATATTTTTTATTCTTTAGAAAAGCATATTTTATTTTTTTATAAAAAGAAACTAATTAAATTTAATTTTTATAACTAAATAACTAATAATATCATTTTATTCATAAAATATATAATATGTAAACATTTATTTTAATTCATAATTAATTTTCAGAGATAATAATTATGTTATTATAAAATTATAAAAATTATTTTACAAATATGAATTATATATTAAAACAATTTTAATTATGAAACTATTAAAATAAGTTATAAAAAATTATATTTGAATAATTTATTTTAACTTGTAAATACATTTCATATTATTTTATACATTATATTAAAGGTTAAATTTCTAAAACCATGGTTTTATATTTGAAAAAATTAGCTTAATTGTTTAATTTTCAATAAGAAAATCAGTTTAGGAAGACATTTTCAGATTTTTCATAATATATTTATTTTTAGATGAATTTTTCAAAAACACAAATTTTCATGTACGATGTCATATTAGACAAAATTATTAAATAATAATAACATAAAATTGATAATTTTTAACCAACTATTTATTTTATAATGAAACAAAATCATTTCTGAATATAAAATTTATATTATAAAAATAAATTTTACAATTTAAAAAATGATATATATTTTGATGGAAAACAATATTCATGTTTGATGAATTTTTAATTTTATGATTACTTATTATAAAAATTTGAAAATTAATATTATTAAATTTATTTAATATTTGGAAATATAATATCAAAAAAAAATTGGTAATTATATTTTCAGTCATAAAATTAATTTATGAATGTTTAAAATTGAGTTACCGTGGTGAATATAAATTTTAGTAAATATTCAAAATAAGAAGAAAAATACTAAATTAGAAAAAAATATATCTAAATGGGTAATTATTTGTTCTAATGAACCAAGACTCATGGTACTTATCCATACTTTTTTGGACTCACATGAATTGAATAGTGACTTTTCTTTTTATATGATTATGAAAATGTCACTTTATCACTTATAAAAAAATCCACCCCCTACCCCTTTAAATAAAATATAAATAAGAAATTTATCATGAAAATATACACACTTTGACATATAATAGATCACAATACCACATTTTTTACCCATTAATCCAACATAAATGTCTAAATCCATGATTTTGAAGAGGCCCTATAAGAAAAGAATAAAATTGCCAATGTCTATTCTAATGTGTTGTTAAACATTTAATTCAATATTTCCAATTTAAAATTAGTTTTAGCATTATTATATATTTATATAATCAAATAAATTAATGTAATATTTTATTATTTTAATTGTAAAACCAATATCTCTCTTTTACACTTCCTTATAGAAATGAGAATTTATTTTTGTGTACATGTCACTACCACCTCTATAAAGTGAGTTAATTTTTTTTAATAATGTCTGAAAAGTTATTTTAATCAAGTTGATTTAATAATTATTTATTATAATTATAAAATTATTAATTTAATTATATGATAAACCATTTCATGTATTTCTATTATTCGATAAAAAAAAATACATCTGTGTATATGTGGACTACTGCCACCTTGGAATGACGGGTAATTTCATCATTACCATCATTCATGGGTGTTTATAACAATGTTATTAACTAAAAAAATATATTAATTTGGAAAATTTTATGATTATTGAAACATAAATCGGGATTTATTCTAATTACCACTTCTTTAGGAAAATGAAATCTTTGTCTATGTGTACATTTAAGCTACATCATCCACCAACAATATGTTTATTTTTTCCTCACCATTATGTATGGATGGTAATAAAATATATTTAATGAATAAATATTATGTTATACATTAATATATTTCATGAATATCATTATAATCAATGAATCAAAAATCAATGAATTTTATTAATTTATTTGTTGATATTTTTAAATTACCCCGAACAAGGCCATCAAAGATTTCATCTTCATTACACATAACTAGAACTCTCAATGATTTATATTGTAATTTTATATGTCATTATTGAATTTTTAGTTATATTATTATTAATTATCAAACAATTAGGATCTTTTTTAACAATGATCAGGTTTCCATATCTCCTTTAGGAAACCCATATGTAACACGAAAAATTATTATCATTTAATGAAGAAAAAAATATAAATAACTATGAAATGAACATAATTAATGTATATATATGGTAAAAGATAAGAATAATGTTCAAAAATGAGTTATTAAATTTTTATTTTAATTATACATTTTTTTAACGCACCATCATTGATGTAGGGAGATAATATAGTTTTTTTCACATCTAAGTTTTATTTCATTGAGACATATTCCATATTCCCCACCTGTTAAAACTATGTGGTGTATATATAAATATATATTTATTTATAATATCATAATGAAACCTAATTGATTTTAAAAAAATTATACTATGTTTTATATTTCACAAGATTTCAATTTAAGTGATACAATTGTTCTACGGGATTTTCATAACTCAAACATCCTCCATTGAGTTATAATCTTTCTCTTTGATCATATTTATATAGTAATTTATTTCTTCAACACTATGATTTTATTATATGATTATTTTTCATTTGATATTGTTAAAACTGTAGTCTTAATTAAAAACTTATACATTTATTAACTTATATCTAAAAAATGATCAACATTCTCGATAAAATTAGTAATCCCGACAAAAAAAAGAATTTCATTTGTTCTATGTACATATTCATGCTTTATTCAAATATTAAACTTTAATATTTTTGAAATTCATCTTTTATTATTTCTTATGATAATTATAAATAAATTTATCTATTTTCTAAAATAGAATATATTTCTATTTTAATGGAAATAGGTTTCATTAAATGCATTTAATAATATCTATTTTGATTTCTTTTCAAGATCAAAATATCTATATTCAACTGCATATTTAAAATTAAAACCCATTATGTATTCTCAATTCCTATATTGTTTGGATTTATTATAAATACATATTTCAAAATCATTTTCATGTCACCTTCATTAAAACAATTTTTAATGGTGACTCATAAAATCATATTTTTGTAAATGATTTAAAATATTATATAAAATATAAATTCATGAATATAATTATATTTTCCTATTATCTATAAAATATTGAACTATTTACTATTAATGTTTCAATAATAACTCTATAAATTCAAATGTGATATAATCATTTGGGTTGATACCATTTATTTATTCAATTGATCAAATACATTAGGTCATTTCTTATAACACAATTTGGAAATCTTAATAATCCAACATTCATTCATTCAGTTTTTTATGATATACTATAAGATTCATATTTAGGGGGAACTTTTTTTTAGTTTATCATAATTATATGGGTGTGGCCATATATATCCCTCTAACAAATTTTTTAAGGTTTTCTATCTCATATGGTAAATATGTTGTTTGGGTAAATGATACCTTTTTGATATTGTTCACATGATTGTGTGGGGATATAAAACCATTTGTCTTTTTTAACAACGTTTTTCTTCAACATTATCTGGTTTTCATTGTCCAGAAAATTTTGTGTGGAAAACATCACATTTTTCGTGGTTCATATGGTTATTCCTTGATATAATAATTTAAGGCATTATTCACTATATTTTGTGGAGGTGATACTGTTATTGTTTGTTCACTATGATGTATGTGGGAATGAATTTTCAATTATTTGGTAAAATTATGTTCATGGACATTATCACATTATGATTTTTTCATAGTGTTGTTCATTTAAATGAACATGCTTTCATTTATTCACATAAAATTATAAAAACCCAAAAATACATAAAATACATAAAAAGATCCTAAAAACATTAAAAACCACAAAAAACCCTTAAAACAAATAAAAAATAGAAAAAACACAAAACACCATTAAAACCCTAAAAATATTAATGAAATATTTAATTCTTAAAAACCCTAAAATCTAAAAAAACCCTAAACCCTAAAAACCATAAAAACCCTAAAATAATAAAAATACCTAAAAATACCTAAAATCCATAAAAATATCAAAAACCATAAATTTGCTAAAAAACCGAAAAAAACCCGTAAAAACATAAAAATAGTTAAAACCTATAAAACATAAAATAATATAAAACCGTCCGCGGACAATATTCCTCTTATTTTTTGTAATGTTTTATTATTTTATATACTTTTTCTTGTTCCAATATCATTATTTATAAACATATGATAATATCCCTGGCTCGTGATTAGTCACTCGTGATTCAATACTCATATTCAATGGAATATTTTCATATGACATTACATTTTCTTCTCTCCTAACTTATTGGTAAATATTATTAGTCAATTTTCAATTTATTAATATATTTATCTCGATTTTATGTTTTCGCATATTCATATGATATTTATCTTGATGAAAATTCTATATTTTTTTCTATTAATAATAATTTTATCTCTAACTATTAATATGTAACCATTCTGTAATTTATGAAAAGGATAATAACATATCTGAAGTCTATAAAATGAACTAGTGTGGTTTTATTATAGAGAAATGTTCACATGTGTTGTGAAATAATTTTTCATCATTTCTAATCAATAATGATAGTAATATTTTGGGATCTTGGATTTTGTGATTATTATGATTTTTAATGCTTAGATTAAGGAAACATATATATGTTTTTCTAATCTCATATCTCATAGTATTAAATATATTTTGTAAAGTATGTGTTTTAACACATGATTTAAGTGTGTTAGTCTTGGATATATTTACCCAACCAAGTCATATAAAATATTAAATATTTTTAGATAAATATTCAATATATATAAATATAATAAATGATCTAATGATATAATGATTTAGATTTACTGAATACTAGATATATATTTAATATATTTTAATAAGTACCATCAATATCTCCTAGAAATTTCTAATTTTGTAGAAACCATCACAGAAATAACAAATGTAATGCCTTTATTTATATCCTGTAGAAGATGAAGCATAATTAATTTTGTGTTTTAAATTTTTAAGAGTAAACATGTGAGATATTATAAAGACCGGAGATAAATATTCAAATTTATTTCATTATTTCAGATGAAAAATCATTCCATCTCAAAAATAGTTGAAAAAATCACAGTACCAAATGAATAGTTTCTTTGAGTACTGGATATATAAGAAATTAATTTTATATTACTTGTGAAAATATCTCTATAATTATGAAACAATAGATTCCTTCTACAATTCAAAAAAAATATACTCATCTACAAATAATGGTGAAATGGAAACATAATAAATGGGTGAGCTCGGAAATTTATTTAGGGTAAAGATAAGTGATAATTATCAAATATCAATAGTGATGATAATATGAGAATATATGTTTAATCATGAAAAATATAAGATAGTATAAATAACCATATTTTATAAATATAGTAAAACATCAAAACATATCATTAAATTTTCCCACATGAAATAAATAAGGAATGCATCAGAATTGGGGAACATCTTTTAGTGTAGGGAAACAACAGATTATTGAGTAACACACTATAAAAAAATTCATGAAAATTTAATTATACAAATTCATACATTAACTTTAAGAGTAACACACATGAACCTATTATTGAATACATAAATGTTTTCCCCCAAATTAATATATCATGTTATTAATTTTTTTAAAAAAATTCATTGGTGGGATATATTGGACCCCGCTCATAATCACTCATAAATATGAGTGACACTTATAAACCATTCACTTATCACATCATAATGAACCCATGGAATTAAAAAATATTAAAGAAATAAAATTAAATTAATTAATTATTTTATAGAATAATTAACAATCAGAAACAACATGGGATTTATATGATTCTCAAATGATTTCATTTAAATAATCAAATAATAATAATAGTAATATAAAACCATCGAAAATTAATAGTTATCTAAATATATTCAGTATATTTCTAGTCATATATGATTAAATACATAAATTATAAAATATGGTTTTTACAATGTAGGGGTAATGTTTATATAGTAATGAAAATAATTTCATGAATAAGTCGATGTATCCAATCTAGGAGAACACTCGTCAATCAATGAAATATAAAATAAGGTACTCTAAAAGGAAATGAATTACCTAAAATTCTGCAGTAACACTAATTAAAATTAGGAAATATAAATGTAGTGATATATGGTTTCTATAATAAATAAAGATAATACATAATACATCCAAATAAAGAAGGTGTATTTTATCAAATTGAAATTTTTTTGATAAAATATTAGATATTTAAATGATTATTGATTTGAGGGAAATAACCTTTTTTTATTAGACATGAAAAAATAATTTTGGATAAATGAAATGTCAGTGATCATTTGATGGCATTTTAATGATATATTTTTTTAAATTGTGAAAAAATTTATATTTGAAATCATGAAAACATAGAGACCTAATATTTCTTGAAATGAAAAAGATTAATAAGAGATGGTTTTCACACTTGTATATTAAATGACCCATAAAATAAACATTATGAAATCATTTAATTTTTTTAAATATGTTTATATTTTATAAATTGACAAACATTAATTATTGATAAATATATAAGGACACTTGTATAATAATTTAATGAATATTCAAATTTAAAAAATCTTTCATTGATATTAATAAGTTATTATGTTAGTTTTAATTATAGGAAAACCTTTATGAAATATTTCAGTATAGGAAAAATGAAAATTTGAGTGGATATGTATAACACCATTAAAACCCATTAAAAATATGATGTTTTTATGGAGTATATGAAATCCCTATACAGATTATATTTAAATAAAGAACATTATTTTGAAATTATGATCATAAATGAAACCCTTGAAGTTTGAAAAAAATATATAATCAAAAACCCATTTCCCCATTGTTATCATTTAATCAAAATCATTTCAAATATAAGAAATGATATAGATTGTAAAATAAGTCAAATTAAATTAATATTTCAAAGTACATAAATTATATTATAGATACATTATTCAAAATTAAACATTTTTTTAAGAGGAATTATTTTTCAATGGGTGTATTTAAGAAAAGAAACCCTTTCCTTATTTCTTGACCTCCAGTAGTGTGATTAAAAATTCTGTATAAAAAATATTTTAATATTATTATTTATAACATGATTATTATATATAACCATTTTAAACATTCCGTTATAATTATTATAAACTTTCTAATTAGTTTGTTATTGCCAATTTTTAAATCATTTATGTGTAATCATGATCATTTTGAAATATTTTTATAATATTCTTATTTTTATTATTTATTTCCAAAATATAATCATTAATAGATAATAAAATGAACTATATTTTATTTTCTAGGATTTTTCCTAATTTTATATTTTCGTTTCTCTGGTTTTTATAAAAAATCATTAAAGGTGAAACCATTGGCGAGCATGTTTTTGTGCCTTTTTAAGGAATAAAAAATGGTATCTTAATTAATGGTTTGAATACAATATTTATCATTATAAACCAAAAAAAATCTCCATTTACATATATATATATATCATATATTATTGTTAATTAATTTCTCATAGTAATCCATGATATTATTTATCATTGTCAATAATGTGGTTAGACAGACCCAAACATGAAAAAAATCATAATTAATGGATGATTATGAATATAAATATATGTATTTAATAATAATATGATTATTATAGTATAATTTTATTAATATTTATATATTTTAATTTTTTTAATAATATTATAAATTTATTTATAAATATGACTGACACTTGATGAAAAATTGGATATGTTTCCTTAGGGATGTAGCAATCCATGCGACTCATTGTTAACAGGTTTAATTACTTGATGAGTATGGAATAATGAAGGTGGATTAAAATAATTATCATCGTCATAATAATTATATCATATATGTTACGTTTATTCATCAATTTCACCCTTATAATCTTTGAATAGTAAAATGGGTAAAAATTTAAGACGTCGCTTTGTGGAGGTTGTAGTCTTGGATATAAACGAATGAGTGTTTTATTTTTATTAATAGAAAAGATAAATGTAGTTTAATATTGATTAATTTTGAATAATAAAATTTATTATATAAATATTATTTATATTATTATATTGGAATTAGATAATTTGATTTTGAAGTCAATGAAAATATTAAGGAATTAAGGAAAACATACTCATGTGTAGTTCATATGGTTTCCCATGGATGTATAAATATAAATACGGTTATAAAACCATATATTACAAATAATAGGTTCAAGGAAGACTATTAGGAATATAAAACATGAATATTGATCATATTTTTACGATGAATATGTATTGTTAATGTGGACTTAATTGGGTGGTTTACAATGGTGATTTTATTACATATGTAATTTATAATTTGTTCCTAAAATATACGTGGAACTTATAAAACAATATAAACACCATAATTAAAAAAACTAAATAGAATTTATCAACTAAAATTTATTATTTCATTTAAACAATATTATAACATTAAAACATTTAATGTGTAAAATCTTGTTTTTTTACAAAGTTCATTTTAAAGAATTATTTTTTTTATAGAATAAAATTATCAATATATATTGTTTTCATATAATGAATTGGTATATTATTAAATTGGTAAAACACATTTGGATATAAATTAATCAAAAAACAAATTTTTTTCTAAATTAATATTTCATTTAATGAAAAGTGGAAAATTATAAATTAGTGAAAATATTAATTAATCTATTAAAATTAAAGTCATCAGTTTTACTACATCACCATAAAATTTATAAAATTCAAATTTTAATACTTATATAGATCTTTTAGTGATTAAAATTATTTAAATAAATTAGGTATTTCAAAAAGAATTAATATTATTATATTTTTCATAAAAATGATAGTATTAATAGTTACATAAGAATTAATTTTTTTAAAAAACATATTCCAAAAACCTTTTTCATATAATATTTATGTTATAAGTAAAAATTTAAATATCTATTTTTAATTAAAAAATGGATAATTTTAGACACATACTTTTAATGTAAATGAAAATTATAATGAAAATGTTATTTTTTAGGAAAATAAATTTTTGAGTGATTAACCATTCTTATTCTTATTTCCTGTAATTTAGTAAAAAAATTCTATCATATTATTTATTATTCAAATAAAAAACAAAGAATATTTTTTTTATTTAGATATTTCATGTAAATGATTTTTTTAAAAAAAAATTAATAATAAAATTACCATGTAAATAATATAATTTAATTTATAAATAACAACCCTTTGTAAAATATTAAAAATCAATACTATGTAAAATAAATTTTTTAAATAACATATTTCAATTTTCATTACCTGATCATGTCATCATAATGCCTCATTATATATCCACTCATGACATCCATATATAATCTAAAAAAAAGTTAAACTATAGTGGCTGTATAGGTTGGAGATATCTCTAGCTTTGAAATTGTGGAATTTCTAATGATTCTGAACTTCTCTTTCAAAAAAGTTCCCTCATAACATGATAGTTTAAGATCATCATGAGATTTTTCTAGAGAAACCCCATAAAATCTACCTCCATTCCAAGTATGAAAAAATGAACTTCATTTTGGAGACTTCCACTACCCAATGCCATATTTTTATTTTTGATCATAAATTACATTATATAATAACATAATTTTATGCATTTTTATATAATTGACATATTATAATAGATGAATTTTATTTTAATATATGACATATTCTTTTTAATTAAGCTTTCATTTAAAAAATTGTTATTACCATAATATTTAATTAGTGAAAACTTGAAGTGAAATTTATTATCCATAAAATTATCAATTAAAATCTTATATGAGAATTGGAAAAGAATAATGGTATGATAATGTGATATTATTAAATGAATACATTTTCAAGAATTAATTAAAAATAACTTGTTCCATGTAAAAAGAAATTTTCATAAAAAACATAATTCATAACAGTGTTGAATACTCATTAATCAATCAAGATCCAGGTGATAATATCATAAGAATAAATGAGAAATTCATTGTATACCCACAAAAAATGAAAATCATGTCCATAGAAAATGAGAATTGATAAGACAATAATAGTGAGATTAGTCCCCTATTAGATTATATTCACTCCGAATTCTAATCATTTTCAAAGTTACGGCCCACTTCCAAGGTTATCATAATGGATTAAGGTTGTTATTGTACATGGATTACTCCCCATTCCCATTCAAAATATCAAAAAAACAAAAATATTTACCTAATGATATGAAAGGATAAATAATTCATCGACAACAGATAACATAATGAAAAAAATTTATAAGTGTTACATAGGATCATAAGAATATTTCTCAATTAATTATATTTTAATTAAACCATTAGAAAAGAATGAAATTTATTGAACCATCCTTGAAACATCATAACCATAATTTGTCCATAGAAATTTAACTGATGTTATATTAAGATCATGTCCCCATTGAATCAAAAAACTCATAATGTATCTGAACATAGATGAAGAATCTCTGTTATAAAACAATTTAAAATACAATTTAAAAAATAAGAGAAAAATTTATTTTCATTCTGTATATTTTAGAAACTAAAAATACAAAAATAAATGTTATTATGATATTATATGTAAATATTTTTCCACAATTAAAATATGATTCATGATGAACATACTACATAATTTTATGAAAATATCTTCATGTCTTATACGTCCAAGAATGAATTTTGTTCACAAATTCATGAAAATTTAAGTGTGAGTAATACCAAATATCATTAAAAAGATTATAATTAAGAATTTATAAAACAATTCAATGTAACTAAAATTCACATTTTAAAAAAAATTATAGTTATAATGTTCAATAGAAAATTAATGAATATGGGTAAAAATAGAATGATTCCCAACCCAAATAGATGAAATATGATTATATTTCATAGATATGTTTTCCAAATATTTTGAAGTGCCAGTGGGAGGATAAGAAAAAATTAGCATGAAAACCCAAAAGATATTCCCAGGAGAAAATAATATTAGGCTTTTAATAGATAATTTTTCGATAATTTTTGATATTGTAAATTTAACATTGGTAACCTTGAAAAGAAATGAGCGTGTTACAAAAACCCTTACCTCATGTCAAAAATTTAATCATAAATTATATAAACACCTTATATTATAAATTAATATTTTTCATTCATATATAATTGAATTGTGTTAATAATTATATTGTAATATATCATTCATGTCTACTCATTGACAATTCATCCTTTAAATCCACATTTGGGTGTTTATGGTTTGGAATCCTGTGAAATGTTCTGTTGGAAAATTACAGTACATCTACCTTGAACATGGTTTTATCATATTAATTAATATTATTCATCAAATAGTAATATTATTAAATCATTATTGACCCATTTACAACATATGAAATAATGATACCATGAGAAAATGAATTAAATAACTTTGTAGTGGTTGTATTAAAAACATATGCATGAGTGTTGATTTTATTTTCCAATGAATGGAATGAAATAATATTGAATAATAATATTTTATTTTATAAAATAATAATAATATAATAACTATTATTTTAATTCATTAAATATATCATTATTACCAATCATTTTTAGTGGAAGAGAAAAACAAAGCATGTCTCTCTATGAGGGGATAATCTATATGCATGCATGAGAGTTATTATTGTTTCCCGAAATTCAGTGGGTAAGAAGGGATATGATATTTTATATTTAAAAAATAATAATTATATAAATATATATAAAACAAATCCATCTATATAACGATTCCTGATAATTAGTGATGAAAATTAAAATACATCATTTCAGGGGGATTGTAGTCTATATTTACAGATGACTGAATTTTTTACATTCTATTAGATAATTAGATATATTAAACAAATTTAAAAATAAAATAAAATTATTAAATAAAGTTAATATATTTAAATAATTATGTTTTTATTTTTATGTAATATTTGGAGTATTTCAATGAAGAAAGAAACATAAAATAGATCGTCAAAGATAATTACATCCTCTGTAGATATTTATTATTTATCATACACCTAAATCGTTCATGAGATTGTACATTCATGATTCATGAACTTCTAGAATTTGGGGAGTAAATTTTTCTATATATTTTTTTGTTTTAGATACACTAAAATACCCAATTTGTGGGGATAAATGCGGATTGCAGGATACTTTTTATATGTGATGTGTGTGGAAAACTTATAAATACATAGAATAGTGTTATCTAATATATATCTTACTCAAGTAATGTGGATGGAAATTTTTACAGTTAATAATATAATATGTATTGGGTTGAAATTAAATCACCCAATTATGTTTAATAATTTCACAGTTTTATTTTAGACCTTATGTCATTGTTTAACCCCTCTTTTAATTCATTCAGTTCATAGTGTTGTATCATGATTTTTTCCAATGTAACTATTCAATATGAAACTAACTTAATTATAAATTTTTTTATGATATTATAAATTCTTGACTAAAATTATATATTAAATTTTATGTGGTTCAATTCCACGAATTGGAATAAATTAATTCTATTACCTACACAAATAATGCATATAATTCATTTTTAGAGAAAATATATTTGTATAAATAAATTTATTTATGCTCCTAAAATACTAGTAAAAATCCAGATATTATCTCTAAAAATAAATATTAATGAATCTCATATAGACAAATTCGGATTTTATTTCATCATCCAATCCACATTTGTACATATAAATTTAATCTCATACAGTCAAATGTGGATATTATTTCATCATCATATCGCAGTGATCTCATGTGGCTTTCTGAAATTTTAGTTTCACCACATAAATTTTAACTAGTTCATCATATATCACCATATAACATTATCTATTATAGAAATAATAAATATTAATTTCTCCTTACAATAATGATAATATTTCATTGGTATAACAACATTGTTTAGAAAATGTAAAGATTTGGTATATACATCCATAAAATAGATACATTGAAAAAATCACGAATTTCTATGAGATTTCATGGAATTGATTAAAATTATGAAAAAATCAAAATTTCAAAGTAATATTATAAAATCATAACACATTATATATTAAAAATATAAGAAAATAAAAAATAACAATTCTACAATGCAATTACTATATATAATTTCATGATATTGACACAATCAATGCCTAATCAATCCATTTTCAAAACCATTTAAAATATTTAAGAAAGTGATTTATAAATCAAAGTGTCCAATACCACATTGATTATTTTAAAGGAAATATAATTTTAAAACATTAATTTTTATATAAATAAATAATGAAATCATTTTTTGAACATGGACATTAATGTGAATGATTTAGAAGAATCATTCTTCAAGGATTATAAAATTGTGTTTTATTTAAAGAGTCTTGTAACACTTGTGAAACACATGACTAATAATAATTGAAGAATAGAATAAAACAAAACATATAATATCATGATAATAACGATATTATGGATATATTATTTAAAAGTGAATTATATACATCATATAAATGTGATATAGCGCACAACAACAATGATGTCTCAAGGGAATGTAAATTTATAAGACATCCATATCAAGACAGTATCAATAGATTAAGGATAAATCAACTTCAGAATTATGTGTGACAAATAATAATAAACATAATATAATTGGATACTATGTATGAAACAATCATATTTCATTCACACATATTTATAAAATGACATAATCTATAAGTAGATGTTTAACACAAACAATTAAAATTAGGTTAAGAAGTTCCCTTAAAGAAATTCGACATCCAAACGGTGTCACTTCAAAATTAAGAAAAGAATTTGATGAGAATGAAATGGGTATATCGTCACATGGTCACAAAATATATATCATTTATGATATATAAGAACATATCCCAACATTATAAGATGTAAATTAAAAGACATAACAAAAAGAATTCTTTTAAAAATAGGAGGGTGAAAGGTTCCCTTACCGATTTGGTAACTTATGAAACATTCACCATATGAATGAAGGATAATAAAATTATGATTTAATTCCCCATAAATTAAATTATATTATAAAATTAATACAATCATGGTCAGTACATACAGCCCACAAAATGAAATAGCAGAAATATATCATGAATCTCAAGGGAAAAGGAAGTGAGATGAAAACCTCTTACCACGTTGTAATCATTCGAGATGTATGACCAAAAGTTAATAACAACCAATTGAATCATTGAATACAATGAATATAAATATAATCATGATAATATACATCAAATTGATGTAAAAAATACACCACATGTAGAAAATATGTGGTGAAGAATTGAAATATCATATAATTAAAAGTGAGATAAGAAACCCATTACCAATAGTCTGTCATGTTTAGTATGTTTGTTTTTTGTCCTAAATAATAAACATAATTTAATTTATAATTTCTCAAGAAACATTCTCAAGTATTATAATTATATTTATATCAGTTATTATCTTTCTATATCAACTAGTTAATTATTAGAGTTCATATCACATTTTTTGTCGATGATCGGAACATGAGTCAAAAATGAAATTGTTATAATTTCCAATTGACAATTTGGTCAAAAGTATGTTTTCTCCAAAATTAAATTATTTAGTTAAATATAATATATATTCTATATATATTTTATATATGTATATGTATTTATAATAGTACATAGTATTTGGAGATAATAAATGAAATGCACTGTTCATGGAAACGGTAGGCCGTACGTACGCATTAACGCTACAGTCATTTCTATTTTATATTTTAATGGATAGAAAAAAAATAATGATATATAATTATATTATATTTATATTATAATATAATTTAAATAAATATAACTTTTTTACATCCCAGGTATGGAATGAATGAGACATATCACTTTGAGTGGGTGGTAGTCAGGACTTCGTCAAATGAAATTATCCCTTATACCAGTTATGGAATCCATTATGGTATGGTATAAGTAAAAAATAAATAAGTAAAGAGACAATGTAAATAAAATATATTTCCCATATAAATACATTTACATCATAATGACCACCATAATATGTGGTTTGAGAAGATATAATAATCATCATTTTGGGAGGTAGTAGTTCGTCGTCCACAGAAACAGTATGATCTTTATCCATTAAAGGTAGGTGTCTGTAATTGTAGTTCGAATCCATCTCATAAAAATATATATTATATTTAGGATAATTATGTTTTTATAAAATAAATTAATAAAAGGATTTAAGGTGTTGGAGAAGTAAAATAAAATAATACAACATAGGAGAATATGTTACCTTTAAATCGGGTAACTCCTTTGGTTTGAACCAAAAGGCATTCTTGAAGTTCCATATGCCTATGGTAAGGCTTCTAGGTGGAAGAGATGGATATTGAGATATTATTTGGGTAGAGGTTGTATGAGACAATGGGATTGAGAGGTGTGAGTATTGGGTTAGAGGTGAGAGCTTTTATGAGGTTGAGGTGGGGCTCATTAGGAATGTTTGAAAATATTATTTTATTATATAAAGATTTTCGGTTTAAAATGTTCTAAAACACATTAAATATGGTAATAAGATGACCCATTTTCAATATAAAACCATTAAATAACAATTGGATATGTTTTAGATATTTGTTTAATTTTTATAATATTATTTATTTAAATCATTCATTAATGAGGTAAACACATCATCATTATTGTGACATATATAATTTTATTTATTTGATTACTATAAATTATTTACAAAATACCATGATTTATGAAAAAAAAATTCATTTATAATTAATATTTATTGTCAAATATATCAATTAGATGACCCCTCATTACAATTTATTCATAAAAACAATACTTGTCTATGACATGTTTATGTTTACTTTAAATAAAAAGTTTTTCATGCCATTATCTTACTCTAATGGCTTTAAAAGGCCACAAGTCTCATCTATGGATTTTATTCATCATCCATTACTCATAAAATTATGTTATGACAAGTGTTAATATTATTTTATATTTTTAAAATATAGTTTTTACCTTGTATTTCCCTATTAAACTTTTACTGCGGTAAATAAAAGTCAAAAGTTACTATTCATAAAAAAATATTTTCATCTTATTGAACAAAATTTTAATATATTGTGACAACCTTGTATGTTAGATTTTAAAAATTCAATTCACAGAAGATTTAAAACTTCGTTTAAATGAAAAATTCATCTTTTCATCTACTACTTAGTGTATTCACTATTCAATAAAAATTCAAGTTTTTCATAAAAATACCAACAATTCAGCATATTATATATTTGATATTCTGAATTTAAAAATGATCTATAATTTATAAAATTCAAAATATATAAGTTTCATTAATTAAATTAAAATTTAATTCCTCTATCAAAACAAAAAGCGTGTTTTTTAGAAATAACAATTATCAAAAGAATAACACTTGTTTTTGTCCACATTCAATGTGAACGTACTTACAAGGACCAACATTGGATTAAAAGGTAAAAATATAATTTCATTAAAATTTAAAACCATTTAAAAAATTAATCTATCCATATAAATAAATTAGATTAAAAGAAATTTATTAAATAAAATACAATATTTTTCACTATTCATTAAAAATAAACTTTATCAGAAAAAATAACAAAACTTTACCCAAAGTAAATTATTATGTCCCAATTCTAAAGAAGAGTTTCATATTGTAAAATTGAACTTATAAAAGTGAAAAAAATATTTTTAAAAAGGGTCCTATATTAAAACACAACAAATCGACCTTTAAAGAATATTAGAGTATTTATGCTTAAAATTAGAATCATTGAATTTTAAAACTCTAAATTTTTTGGATAAAATAAAAAAAAATAAACAAACATATATTATCATTTTAATTTAGTTCTTTTAATTCATTCTAATACAATATCATGGCATTAACTTCCATTTTAATTGATAATATTATTATATTATTTTTTGATATACCTCACTACTCTGTGAAATATATGTTTTTAAATAAACCCACTGCTGCGTATTAGGTATGCCATCGATCATAGTATCCCCTTTAATGTAAAATGAATATTTAATTTACAAATAATAATAAATATGAAATATGTCATATTCTTTATTTACCTCGGATGTAACATCATTCCCCCTTATAGAAAATTGTGTGCCTGCAATTTTAGAATTGGGATTGGAAACATCATTGAATGACCCACAAAAGAAAAATGGTAAATAAAACTATCAAATTAAAAGAATCAATGATATGTACAAAGGTCACATGAGATAACCCATAATAGGATTCGATGAAAACATGGATATAGAGGAGAAACTAATGGTCATGTTCGGATAGAGAGTGATAGAATACATGATTAGGAAAATTTAACCACCAGAAAATGAAAAACATGTGATGGGTTAAATGGTTTTTGATTCCCTTATAGGAATAATTAATATACAACCTATATGTTTTAATTTACTTTTCATAATTTTTAGGAATTTATTAATGAGATTAACAAAAAACATAAGGAAACTAACTTACTTTTCAGGTACACATTCTTCCTTTAATAAATACCAACCACAAACTCATCTATTATCCAAATTATGAGTATTCAAGATGACATGGTCACACTAGAATCGCTAAAATCAACATCAAGAGTATCACATAATATAAAAAATATGAACTATATATTTCTCCCATATTTATACATCAACTGAAACCAAAAAGGATAGTACAAGATCACATAATACCCAAAAAAGATAATTATTTAAAAAATACTATTCTTAATCTAAAAAATTCATCAAACTGTACCCAAAGTTCATCAAAGACCATTCAAAATACACAATTCTCTAAAATCATTAAAATTATTCCAAACTAAAATTGTAACCCAAGATTCATAAGGATTTAATCATATATTCTTCCACAGTAATTGTTAACATTTATATATAAATAACATCGACAACTCTTAAAGTTTTATATAGAAGTTTAACTAACCTAGTAAAACATTCTCAAAGATTCTTTATTCACTTCCTTAAGAACCCAACATTCTTAAATGTCCACAATAAAAACATAGATTCTTCAAAAATAAAATTCCACCACAACTCCTCATTTAAAATCATAAAATATTGTATTTTCCATAAGCATATCTTGGTTCCCCTAACTACTGAACATCTTTAAAAATAACCAGTAATACTAAATCAACAAATCCTTTTTCAACATTAAGGATATACATTTGACAAAACATAAGTTCCCAAAATAATCTAATTCTTGATCCATAAAATCATTTTACTAAAAATAAAAAGTCATACTATCTAGGGACTTTACGTATGCTAGTGGTTGGTGATAAATCCCAATCGCTCTTTGGTTGTGGGATCTAATACCACATATTTGTTTGACACAACAAGTTGTCACAGGATCTATTTGTTTTCCTTTTTAGAAAACTATACGATTTTATAATGTTTCCAAAAATTATATAAATTGCTTAAAATAACCATAAAATTATTTAACCTCAATGGTTGTTGTATTCCCCTCATTTTCATCGCAACTCATAATGAACTCAATATCATAATTCATACAGTATTATATAAATTTTCCTTTTTACCTCCATAAAATTGAACTATTCACAAAGAAGGAACATCGTACCATGATCATTATGTCCACTTGGTTACATCATTATCATGTTCACGTAGATAGAGGATCCATGAATTTCAACAATTATTTTGAGTCTATAAAAATAAATTTCATCTATTATCCAAATACACCTCGTAAACTTTGGTTATAAGGGAGATCACAGAAAAAAAATTTCAGAAAATAATCTTGTATGCCATATTATTTAAAAACATCCAATAAAACGTTCTTTTTATAAAACATTCACAACAAGTTTTAGTTAAAAGATTCAATTAATTGTCCTTTCAAAATACAATAATTATGTGCTGAACGACTATAATTTAAAAAGAAAATATAAATAGGTTGTTCAAGGGTCTCCTTCTTCAGAACCATTTACAAAATAACCATATGTTTCAATATCTTGTGATAATGTAAAATATTTGAAAATTCCTTGATATATTTACCTTTCCTTAAAATATAAGAATATTATGAAAATAAGATTTGATTACATACACCCATGATCCATGATGGTATAGAGGTATACTGGAGGTGTTTGATATCTCAACCTATTGCTTGAAAGTGATTTTTATGAATGAAAATGATTCTCTATCATCTGAACAAGACATTGGAATAATTATTGCATGTATGTCATTAGGATGATATAGTAATGTCATTACAGATCCTCCTCCTTCCATTTGTAAAATAATTTCCTTGATATGAAAAAGTTATAAAACAATGATTTTTCTAAAATAATAGACATTGGGACTAACCATGTGTTTAATGAAAACTCACAATCCCTAAAGATGACTAAAAGAACCTCTGATACCAACTATAATGGCCGATACATAAAATATAATATAATATTGGGTTAAATAATGATTTTACATTGTGGATATTTTTAGATTTAGGTATTTAGATAATTTGGCCATAAATATCATATATCAACATGAATATTACATGTAGACAATACTACTCAGTGTCTATTTTTTCACACAATAATAACTCTTAAAAAGAAACATGTTTAATTCCATGTTTTTGACCGCGCGACTTTTCTGTGATCCCATCCTTGACACTATTCAACATATTGTCTGGGGAAAAATATTTAAAAAACATGGAATGAGAAAAAAAATATAGTAAGGGATACACAAAGAATGGAAACTGGTAGTTTTCTAAAACAACATGTAAACTATGAATACTTTATCATAAGTAATACTTTTCACCTATATGAAGTATTAAATACTATTCACCGAATAAAAGATAACTTCATACCCTTTTGTAAACTAAAGATTACCATAAACCCATAGAAAAAATACATAACATTTAATCTATCATGTGATATAAACATAATTAAATGGAATATCCATATTGTTTAATTATGCACAAATCTATAAATGGAATTTCCATATGACCGACATCTATACCCAATGCATTGGAGGTTAAAATGTAAACACCCACCCTTGTTTATCACGGCACCACCTGTCATTTGGTTTATCATGTAACCAACCGTCAAATGTCCATGTAAAATTATAAAATAATAACATATAAAATATTCCAAATATAATCATTTCTCTAATAACATTTCCACATTGCAATTACCACATATCTTATCACTATATTGACATAATCAATGATTAATAAAACCATTTTCAAAGCCATTTAAAACATTTAATAAAAATATTTTTGTATCAAAGTGTCTCATTCCATTTATAAGAATTTGAAGGAATCAAAATTTAAAAAAATTAATTTCCATATAAATAAATACTAAAAACGATTTTGAAAACATGGACATTAATGCGAAAAAGTTAGAAGAATAATTATTTAATGCATTTAAAATGATGTTTTAGTTGAAGAGTCTCATAACACATGAGAAAAACATGGCATAACTTAATTAAAGAATTCAATAAAAAACATTTAATATCATTAGAATAAGTATGTCCATGATATAAAATTTTAAAGGGTAGTATATACACCATATAAAAGTCAATTAGCGAATGACAACAATGAAGTCTCAATGTAATGTAAATTGAGATGAAATACCTTATAAAGATAATATCCTTAGTTTTTTTATAAACCAATCACAAAATTATGTGATAAAATTAAGAACACACTCAATATTATAGGATATTATGTGTGAAACAATCATTGGTCAATCACACATATTTATAACACGACGTAATCAAGAAATAAATGTTTAACCAAAAGAATTCAAATTGGTTTAAGATGATTTCTTACATAAATTCCACAGCATAATGGCATCACATTAAAATTCAGAAAATAATTTGATGAGTGATAAAAAGGTATCTCATCACATGGACATAAAAATTACATCATTACGGATATAGATGAACATATCCCTACATTAGAAGTCGTAAATTAATAGACATATAAAAAAAGAAGCCTTTTAAAAAGAGGAGGGTGAATGGTTCCCATACCAATTTGGAAACTTATAGAAAATTCACCATATAAAAGAATTATTATATAATTAATAATTAATTAACATAAATTAATGTATATTATACAATGAATACATTCATGGGCAGTACATACACCACACAAAATAAAGTAGTGGCAATATAGCATGAATCTCACGAGAATATGATGTGAGATGAAAACCCCATACCACATTGAAATAAATCGAGTCGCATGATCAAGAGATAACAACCACCAAATGAATCACAAAATTCAATGAAAATAATGATAATCCTGATAATATACATCAAATGGCAGTAAACAGTACACCACAAGCATGAATTAACTGGTAAACAATAGAAATCTCAGGGAATTAAAAGTGAGATAGGAAACCTCGTACCTGAAGTCTGACTTGTCTTGCATGTTCCTTGTTATTTTAGAATACTAAACATTAGTTAATTTCTAATTTAATAAGAACATATTCAAGTTTTATTAATAATTTTATATCATTTATTATCTTGCAATAGATATTAATTTATTATTCGTGTTCATATCAGGCATTTTGTCGATTATTGGAACATGAGTCAAAAATGAACTTGTTAAAATTAAAAATTGTCCATGTGGTCAATTATATATTATCTAAAGAATAAAATTCATTATTAAAATATCATATATATCCATCATATATATGTATTTGTAATAGTACATTACATTTGGAGATATGAAATGAGATGCACCGTTCATGAAGAATGTAATCCGTACATACATATGAACACCACTTTCATTTCTATTTCCAATTTTAATGGATTGAAAAACATAATGATACATAGCTGTATTATATTTTCAGTATAATAAAATTTTATTAACTCTATCCTTTATATGTACCATGTATGGCATGAACGAGTTTTATAACTTTGATGGGATTTAGTCTAAACTTCATCAAATGAATTTTTTTATTTTACCAATTTTAGAAACCATAATTGTATGCTATAAAAAAAATACAAAATTAAAGAGACGATATAAATATAATATAATTCCCATATAAATATAGTGACTTTATAGTGGCCATTATAAATGGTGGTAGGAGCAGATTTAACAATAATTGTAGAGGCCCGTAGCTTGACTTACATGGACATTACATTACTTTTGCGGAATACTTAGTACATAACAAAAACACACACACAAAGACCGTAACAGTTTAGTGTCTTTGGAAACTCGGAACGTAATCTTCTAATCATGGTGAAAGATCTTCAACATCTCCCATAAAGATATTCCTTTTTTTCTTACCTAAAACCTTTCTTTATATCCTGGGGAAATGAAAACATAAATGCGTGAGCTCAAATGCTCAGTAAGGGAAAACAAAAGTAATATCAATCACATCATATTCATAAGAACATAACATCGTGGAAATCTTAATCCTGCAAAAGAGATCATAATATAATAACATGGGATAAATCATAGTAGTGAAATGTAATCCCAATAATCATAACCTAAAAAATGAAACTTTGTGGAGTACACACATAATCATAGAGAATCATTTCTTATTAGTCAAGACTCATTTCCAAGACTATCTTAGTGGACAATGTCCATTTCTAAACTGAGTTCATTCCTCGTTTTAGTCCTGCTTCACTGAACCAGTTTAACCTGTCGTTCCATCCATGTCTATCTCATGAGATATAAAATCTTTACACAATGCATTGTAGGGAGATATAGGTCCCACCCATCCCATAAGGATACCATTTTTATGTGTGCGACAAAATCATAATCCATATATCATAGTATAACATATGTAATAAAAATGGGAATCTTAAACATCATGACATCATAAAACAATTCATATAAGATAAAGGAATTCATACAAATATAATTCCATCACAACATAATAAAATCAATGTAATAATAGGTATAGAAATAGAACCCTTTATTGTCTTATATGGAAAATAATTTTGATAAAACACTTGAACTCCATTCTTGAGGAAAATATCCTTTCTTCTTCAAAAGCATTTTCCCTTTCATAACATGTCATACAATTTTAATCTAAAAGAAGTTCATTAAAAATATACTTGAAAACTTGTAAAGGAACCTTCTTGGAAATAATGTTTTAAAAATCCATTCATGCCATATAAGTTAAAACAACATTCTTCGTAATTTTGTCGGAAAAGTCAAAAAGTACCTCATACAAAAAACGGCAAAAGATTCCTTTCATATCCATTACAAAAAACTCACCGAAGGGTAAAATTGGATTTAAAAAATTATAGGTGGATGGAAATAATATTACATATTGAGGAAACATGGATATGTATGATAAACTACACCCTAGTAAATGCCAAAGTATAAACAATCTCGGATAAAAATGAGATTGTGATATTTCCCTTACCTTATGCATGATTTGCTTTGTAAGTGTCCGAACCTCCTATATAATGATTTAAATAATGTCATTGACTTATTCCAGAATCATAATCATTGTTATGCTATCATATATGGTTCACTTATGACTTTATATTACCCATTCTTTTGTAAATTCCATGTTAAAGAGCGTTTTGGGTAAAATTGTTTTATTTGTCATCAGTTTTTTGACTTGTAATTATTCATATGATTACATAGATAGCGATTACTTAATTCCAGAATATAATACATGATTTATATATAATATATATTCAGAATATAAATATATTTAATAAATCAGTAAATAGAATGAAATACACCTTTCATGGAGACGGTAGGCCGTACGTATGCATGAACGCTGTTTTCGTTTCCTTATTGAGTTGAATGGAATTAAGTAGATGACATAAATATATACACAAATAAATACAGTATCATTATTATGTCATATATTTCATGATTACTTATTATATATAGTTTATAATCATTCATGAATGGTTAAAGTGGAGAATGAATCACATCGCGTCGTGGAGACGGTAGTCCGTACGTACGCACGAGCGATGATATCGTTCTCATGATCGTGTGACTGTATTGGAGTGTATGTATTCTATTTCAGAATCAATATCACTTTTATATAATCATATATAGTTATTATTTACGCCATTATACCCATCCAAGTAAGGTGGTGGTTGAAAATAGATTTCACCACGGCGTGGAGACGGTATTCCGTACGTACGCACGAGCGGTGATTTCGTTATCCATAGGATGGATAGATGGTGAAATAGGGTTGTTTCATATTTATAATAACATATCAGAATATGAGTGATACTTATGTTGTTACTTCATAATGAAACAACCTAATAAGAAGAATTGGAAGAAAAAATAAAGTTGAACGAATCGGTAACGGGCATTACCTCTTCTTTGAAGCGCCTCTATGAGATCTCCTTTTAAGGAACTAAAATTGGTCATTGAGGAAGACCAGAACCTCTACGATGTTTCCAGGGAAGTGTAGAAGATAATTTGGTAGGGTTTGGCCGATCTTGAAGGCTCAAAGTTGTGTGAGGAAGAGAGGGAGGGGGTGCCCTTTTATAAGGGAGGATAGGGGCACCTTTGGAATAACTAAAAATATTATTTTATTATAAATCCAAATTCGGTCTTAAATAGCTCCAAATTGATTTATTTAGAATCTAAGGTTTGGATGTGTATAAATCCTTTCATACAATAGAATTTAGACAAGTTTAGGTTCCTATTTTATCCTTATCATTTATATTTAACATTAAGTTAAATAATTTTACTTTTACCGTGTCTTCTTGTGTTCTTACACTATAAGGTTAATAAACATTCTATAACAAGCCAAACTAACCCCAAGTTCTTTATAGTTAATATATATAACCTTATCTATGTCATTTGGAAGAGCCTTAGATTTTTAGGAATAAAATATCAATTAACAATATAATATTTGTTTTAAAAACTATTTTATGTCAATTTTGACACTATTTAGTAATTGATTTTTGTGAAACTCATAACAGAATGATTAGTTTGAAAAAAGTTAATTAAATCAATACTAACATGTCATATTAACCGATAAAATTAGTTGAATTCATAAAAATTCTCAAATTACATTTATTTGTGTATTTATAACATCAATTATGTCAATATTTCATTAATAGGATAATTACTGCATCATCTTTGTGTCATAAATAAATTAAATTATTTAATGTCTAAAAATTTCAAATAAAATACCATTATGTAGGAAATATTTTTATCATTCTAATTAGTATTTATAGTCGAATTTATCTTATGTATAATCTTATATTAAAAATGATTTACTTATTAAACATTGATTTTAACTATTTTAACCCTTCTTTAAATAAATTAATAATAAATGTCCTAATCTAATCCAAGTTGGAATAAATGATCATATTTTATTCCTAAGGTTGTTTTTTGTCTAATTACACTTATCCAATAGAATTATGACATGTGTTAGGGTAATAATAATTACATTTTTACCCTTAATTACCCTATTTACTTTTAACCGTGGTAAAAAAACTAAAAAGTTACTATTCACCAAAAATTATTTTCATCTCATTGAACCATATTTTACTTACTGACATCAACCTTGTCTCTTGTATTTTTGAAATTCCACTCACAGAAGTGGTAAAATTAATTTTTATGAAAAATTAATTTTTTCTTTTTAACTACCACTTAGTGGTTTCACTATTCATCAAAAAATTAATGTTTCCAGAAAAATACCAAAAATTAGGCCTAAGCTATATTTGATATTATGAACTCAAATATGATGTCTATTTTACCAAATTCAAAACATATTATTTGCATTAATTAATTTAAAAATTAATTCCTGTCGTCAAAACAAATAGCGTGTTCTTAAGAGTTAATAACTATCAAAAGATTAACATTTGTTATGTCTGGTTTAAATGTGAAATTACATCCAATGACCAAAATTGTATTAAATTGTAAAAATATATTCTAAATATACTTTAAAACCACTAAAATTAATAATTTATTACTATTTATTATTTCGATTAAAAAGTTTGTTTGTAATTAAAAATTAGTAATTTTCACTATTCATCAGAAAATGAAAGTTATCCGAAATGTACCAAAATTTCACCCTAAACTAATTTCGATATTCCGAATCCAAATATGAATTCCATTTTCAAAAATAAAATTTACAAATTTTAAGTGGTTCTTACTATTCATAAGGGCTATTTTTAATAATATTTTAATAGCATATCGTTGTTTAGTGAAACTCGGTATTGCATATTGCACACGCTATCGAGGAAGGTCACGATTGAGTTTAATGCAAGGAATGTCAAGGATGCATGTTGTGAAAGCTCCTTTTGGTGTAGAGAACAACACAAGACATTAATCAAATTAAAAGAATATTTTTCATAAAATCACGGGGTGTTACATTCTACCCCCCTTAAAATGAATTTCGCCCTCGAAATTCATCAGGGTTATAAATGGTTTAATACTCGAAATTTTTTTTAATAGAAACCCACATCGTAAAAAGGAATACCAAAACATGGCTTTAAAAACTAAAGTGTGAAATGTAACGGTTACCCAAATTAACTCATCATTGGTTTTCCACGTAAGAGAACATAGATGAAAATATGGATATGGAAGAAAAATCTAACCATAATGTTCTGATGGAGAGTGGTAGAAAACATGGCTATGGAAAATACAGCAATTACAAAGCCATAGATTCGTGACGATCTAAGGTACCATCTGATTAATCAGATATAAGAGCACTAGGACAACATTTTTGGTTTTCAAGATCATTTCCCTAAAGTTGATTAAATTGGAATTAGAAGAAATACTTTCGTTATTTTGGTATAGTCTCAGTGTTGGTAGTACTTTGGACAATATCCACTTCATCTTTTAAAGAAATGAAGTTGAATTTTTCATTCGTGATGTGTTAGTTGATCATGTGATAGAATGATGGGTCATTTCATCTGTCTCAAACAAATGGGTAGAAAAGTTATCAAAAATTAAATAAGTCCATCTATAGTGAGATTAATGATATATGGTTCCTAAAATGGACTTATACTTCATATATCATACTCCTTAATATAATAAAACTAGTTTCTAATAAATAGGGACTTCCTGTAGGCCAGTGGTAGGCGATAAAGGCTAGTCACACTTCGGTTGTGGGTTCGATTCCCACGGCATTGTCCGACGCGATGGGCTGTCGCTCGTCCTGCAGGTTGTCCTTCTTCTAAAACTATATTACTATAACATCCCATCAATGATATCGAAAAAACATCTATCCTTAAACAATATTAACTTATGTCCAACATAATCGATTCCAATATTTAGGGTTATCCATAATATTGCAGTCCACTCTAATAATATAGTGAAAACAATTACCAGAGATTTAATACCATCATTGATCCCCATATATCATAAGATATGTCTTGTTGGTCACATTCCAAACATTCAAAAACCATAATCATGTATTCTCTTGAATACCAATTGAACCTTAGTGAAAACATGAATGTAGTTAAATGTTAACACTTTCCACATACCAAAATCCTCAAAATTATATATACCCAAACCAAGATATCACTTAGTCCTTATATCAATCATGAGCTCATGAATACTGTCAAATATTTCATTTTCTCGTTTTCCCTTAATTATGTGCATATCATCTTTTTTTCCAACAATATCTCATCACATTCCATGGTTACCAGTACCATAAAATTATTGAAAACTATAATAGACAATACATAAATATTCCAATATTCCACGATACTATATACAACATTATTTTGGAATCCCATTACATAAACACTTAATCATTCCACCACATCTTTATCATATTCATCATCGCCAATGGTGATCGCATGTGACATCACTTTGTCCTTTTCCTTAAGTGGTTGCTCATGTCGATCATCACTAACCCTTGGATTAGGGCATTTATTAGCATAATGCCTTATTTCCTTGCACTTGAAGCATTGAAGTGTAGTAGGTTCATTCTGTGTATCCCTTCTTTTGTTGGCATCATTAGACATCTTATTCCCATCATTGTGGCATTCAAATGCCCGATGACCTTCCTTTATACATTTGAAAAATTTACTTGTCCCATTAAGACAGTCTCTACCATGCTTCATTACACACTTTTAGCATAAGAAAACAGTCATCTTATTCTCACCATTATTCTGATATTTCTCCTTGAACTCCATCTTTCGTTTCTTGTCAAAACTATGAGATGGATAAGTAACACGAACATCCATTTCTACGTTGATAGCCCAACTCACAATTTATCCATAGCTACTGAAGTCTCTTATAGCTAATTCCCTTCAATGATTTGGTTTTAAGCCACTGAAGAATCGATCAACTTTACTTTCAGGTTGGATGATAAATCCAGATGCATACCTTACAAGCCTCGTAAAATTCGCTTCGTATATACCAACAGATTCATCATCCGTTTTCTTTAGTTTAGGAAACTCCTTCTCTATCATTGTTCGAAGAATATGAGGGATATACTTATTGAAAAATATGTATTTGAACTCATCCCATTCCATGGACTCAATTTCATCTCTTTGCCTCGTATTCATGATAAGATTCCACCATTGATCAGCTTCACCTTCCAAATGATATACTGCTAAGATGAATTGATCATGTTCAGAACATTGAAGAACTGAAAATATCTTTTCAGTGGTACTAATCCATTGTTTAGCAACAAGTGGACCAGAAGACCCACTAAAAGAAGGTGGACTTTGCCTCATGAAGAAATCAATAAAATATTGTTCCCTTCTCTGCTCATTTGGAAGTCCAGAATGATTCATAGCCTGTGTAAGTATAGCAATAAGATTTTGCACTCCATCTCCCATACCATTTGTTTATTCCGGAGGACAATCATTTCATTGTCCATTGCATTGATCTACACGTTTCCTTCGGATTCCATCCATCGTCTAAAACCCAAAAAGAATAGTGAGAGAGGAAAAAATCATGCCAGGGAAAACAACATAATAAAGGGGGAGTACCTTCAATGTCTAACATCTTAGGTTTAATTCGAAGATCGTTACCGTAATTATAGGACTATAACCTATACTTATACTTAACATTATTGATATCCCTAGACATACCTTAGAAATATCTCTTGGGATGTCACTAAAGTTCTCGCATCCTAGTTTCCAAAGGATGACTAAACGTTTACTTTGATACCAACTGTAGAGACCCGTAGCTTGATGTACATGGACATTACATTACATTTTTGGAATACTTAGTACATAACAAAAACACACAAACAAGGACCTTAATAGTTTAGTGTCTTTGTAAACTCGGAACGTAATCTTCTAATCTTGGTGAAAGATCTTCAACATCTCCCATAAAGATCTTCCCTTTTTTCTTACCTAAAACCTTTCTTTATATCCTGGGGAAAAGAAAACATAAATGGGTGAGCTCAAATTCTCAGTAAGGGTAAACAAATGAAATATCAATCACATCATATTCATAAGAACATAACATTTTGGAAATCTTAATCCTGCAAAAGAGATCATAATATCATAACATGGGATAAATCATAGTAGTGAAATGTAACCCCAATGATCATAACGTAAAACACAAAAATTTGTGTTGTACACACATAATCATAGAGAATCATTTCTTATTAGTCAAGACTCATTGGCAATACTATCTTAGCGGACAAGGTCTATTTCTGAACCGAGTTCATTCCTCATTTCAGTCCTACTTCACTGAACCGGTTTAACCTGCTGTTCCAGCCATGCCTATCTCATGAGATATAAAATCTTTACCCAATGAATTGGAGGGAGATATAGGTCCCACCCATCTCATAATGATACCATTCTTATGTGTGCCACAAAATCATAATCCATACATCATAGCATAACCCAGGTAATAAAAAGGGAATCTTAAACATCATGACATCATAAAAAATTTCATATAAGATAAAGGAATTCATAAAAATATAATTCCATCACAACAAAATAAAATCAATGTAATAATTGGGATAGAAACAGAACCCTTTATTATCTTATATGGAAAATAATTTTGATAAAACACTTGAACTCCATTCTGGAGGAAAATATCCTTTCTGCTTCAAAAACATTTTCCCTTTCTTAACATGTCATACAATTTTAAACTAAAATAAGTTGATTAAAAATAAACATGAAAACTTGTAAAGGAACCTTATTGGAAATAATGTTTTAAAAATCCATTCATTCTATATACTTTAAAAAAACATTCTTCGTACTTTTGTCAGAAATGTCAAAAAGTACCTCATACGAAAAACGACAAAAGATTCATTTCATATCCTTTACTAAAAACTCACCGAAGGGTAAAATGGGATTTAAACAATTGTAGGTGGATGGAAATAATATTTCATATTTAGGAAACATGTATGTTGATGATAAAATACACCCTAGTAAATGCCAAAGTATAAACAATCTCAGATAAAAATGAGATTGTGATATTTTTACCTTACCTTATGTCCGATTTGATTCGAAAGTGTCTGAACCTCTTGTATAATGATTTAAATAATTTAATTGACTTCTTCCATAATTATAGTCATTTTTATGATATCATATATGGTTCACTTATGACTTTACATTACCCGTTCTTTTGTAAATTCCATGTTAAAGAGCGTTTTGGGTAAAATTGTTTCATTTTTCGTACGTGTTTTGACATGTAATTATTCATATGATTACTTAGATCATGATTACATAATTACAGAATATAAAACATGATTTATATATAATATATATTCTGAATATAAATATATATAATAAATCAGTAAATGGAATGAAATACACCGTTCATGGAGACGGTAGGCCGTACGTACACATGAACGCTGTTTTTGTTTCCTTATTGAGTTGAATAGAATTAAGTAGATAACATACATATTTATACACATAAATATAGTATCATTATTATGTCATATATGTCATGATTACTTATTATATATACTTTATAATCATTCATGAATGGTTAAAGTGGAGAATGAATCTCGTCGTGTCGTGGAGACGGTAGTCCGTACGTACGCACGAGCGATGATATCGTTCTCATGATCGTGGGACTGTATTGGAGTTTATGTATACTATTACAGAAGAAATATAACTTTAAAATAATCATATATAGTTATTATGTACAGCATTATACCCATCCAAGTAAGGTGGTGGTGGAAAATAGATTTCACCACGGCGTGGAGACGGTATTCCGTACGTACGCACGCGCGGTGATTTCGTTTTCCATAGGATGGATAGATGGTGAAATAAGGTTGTTTCATAATTATAATAACATATAAGTATATGACTGATACTGATTTTATTACTTCATAATGAAACATCCTAATAAGAAGAAGTGGAAGAAAAAAATAATGTTGAAAAAATCGGTAACGGAACTTACCTCTTCTTTGAAGCGCCTCTTTGAGATCCCCTTTTAGGGAACTAAAATTGGACTTTGATGGAGACCAGAACCTCTAGGATGTTTATAGGGAAGTGGAGAAGTTAATTTTTCAGGGGTTGGCCGAGCTTTAAGGCTCAAAGTGGTGGGATTAAGAGAGGGAGGGGGTGCCGTTTTATAAGGGAGGAGAGGGGCACATTTGGAATAACTAAAAATATTATGTTATTATAAAGCCAAATTCGGTTTTAAATAGCTCAAAATTGATTTATTTCGAAGCAAAGGTGGGGATGGGTCGAAATAATCTCATCAAATAGTATTTATAGAAGTTTAGGTTCCTATTTTAACATTATCATTTAGATTTAACATTAGGTTAAATAATTTTTCTTTTACCGTGTCTTCTTGTGTTCTTACACTATAAGGTTAATAAACATACTATAACAAGCCAAAAGAAACCCAAGTTGTTTATTATTAATATATATATCCTTATATAAGTCATTTGGCAGAACTCTAGATTTTAGGAATAAAATAACCATTAAAAATATAATATTTGTTTTAAAAACTATTTTATGTCAATTTTAACACTATTTAGTAATTGATTTTTTTGAACTCATAACAGAATGATTAGTTAGAAAAAAGTAAATTAAATCAATAATAACATGTAATATTAACCAATAAAATTAGTGTAATTCATAAAAAGTCTCAAATTACGTTTATTTGGGTTTTTATAACATCAATTATGTCAATATTTCATTAATAAGACAATTATTGCATCATCATTGTGTCATAAATAAATTAAATTATTTAATGTCTAAAAATTACAATTAAAATACGACTATATAGGAAATCGTTTTATCTTTCTAATGAGTATTTATTTATTAATTTATCTTATGTATTATCCTATATTAAAAATTATTTACTTATTAATCTTTGATTTTAACTATTTTAACCCATCTTTAAATAAATTAATAATAAATTTCCTAATCTAATCCAAGTGGGACTAAATGATCATATTTTATTCCTAAGGTTATTTATGGTCGAATTAAACTTATCCAATAGAATTAGGACATGTGTTAGCGTAATAATAATAACATTTTTACACTTAATTACCCTATTTACTTTTAACCATGGTAAAAAAAGAAAAAAGTTACTATTCACCATAAATTATTTTCATCTAATTGAACCAAATTTTACATACTGACATCAACCGTTTCTCTTGGGTTTTTGAAAATCCATTCATAGATGCGGTAAAATTATGTTTTATGAAAAATTCCTTTTTTCTTTTTAACTACCACTTAGTTGTTTCACTATTCATCAAAAAATGAAAGATTCCAGAAAAATACCAAAAATTAGGCCTAATATATATTTTATATTATACACTCAAAAATGATGTCTATTTTACCAAATTCAAAACATATCAGTTGTATTAATTTATTTAAAAATTAATTCCAGTCGTCAAAACAAATAGCTTGTTCTTTAGAGTTAATAACTATCAACAGATTGACACTTGTTTATGTCTAGTTTAAATGTGAAATTACATCCAATGACCAACATTGTATTAAATTGTAAAAATATATTCTAAATATACTTTAAAACCACTATAATTAATAATTTATCAATAATAATTATTTTGATTAAAAAGGTGGTTTTTAATTAAAATTTAGTAATGTTCACTATTCATCAGAAAATGAAAGTTATCCGAAATGTACCAAAATTTTACCCTAAGCTAATTTCGATATTCTGAATCAAAAAATGAAGTCCATTTTGAAAAATAAAATTTACAAAATTTTAAAAAGTGGTTATTATTATTCATAATGGCTAGTTTTAATAATATTTTAATAGCATATCGTTGTTTAGTGAAACTCGGTATTGCGTACTGCACACGCTATCGAGGAAGGTCGAGATTGCATTTAATTCAAGGAAAGTCAAGGATACGTGTTGTGCGATCTCATTTTGGTGTAGCGTATAATACAAGACATTAATGAAATTAAAAGAATATTTTTCATAAAATCTCGGGGTGTTACAATAATCGTTTCGTCAGGCAGTAGTACTCCCTCCACAGAAACAATATATTCATTACCCATTAGATGAAGGTGTGTGTAAGTATAGTTAATATAATTCTCATAACAAAAAACTAGTATATTATTTATACTACTGTTGTTATAAAATAACTGAATAAAAAGTGTTAAGGGGTGGATTATGTAAAATAAAAGAGAACATAAGAGAAGATGTTATCATTAAATTGGGTATCTCCATTTGGTTTGAACCAATAGGATTTCATGACCTGACTTATGCCTAAGGTAAGGATATTAAGTGTAATATAGTGATACTGAGAGCTTATTTTTATATATTTTGGACGATCCAAGGGGCTTTAGCGGTGTGAGTAATGGGTTTGATGTGATGGATTTTTATTAGGTGGAGGAGGGGCGCTTTAGGAAAGTTTAAAAATATTATTTCATTATATAATGATTTTTGATTTCCAAAGGTCCAAAACACATTAAAGTTTAAGATAGGATGACTCAGGTTCCAAATAAAATCATCTAATAATAATTAGACATGTTTTATATATATTTTTTAATTTTTATTATCCTCTTTATTTTAATCATTCATTATTGAGGAAAACACTACATGATCAATGTGTCATAAATAATTTCATTTTTGTAATTTCTAAATTTAATAAATAAAATAAAATTATGTATTAAATAATTTTACCTTTCTAATTAATATTTATAGTCAAATATATCAATTATATAACCCCTCATTAAAATTGATTTTTGAAAAATAATAAATGTTTATGATATTTTAATTTTCAATTTAAATTAAAATTTATTAATGTCATTATCTTACTCAAATGACTATAAAATTCCAAAATCCTCACCCATGGATTTTCCCTATTGTCCATTACTCATCCAATATGGTTAGGACAAGTGTGTAGGGAATATTATGTTATTAAAATATTGTTTTTACCTTGAATTATCATATTTACCTTTAGTGGTGGTAAAGGAAATTCAAAAGTTCATATTCCCCAAAAATTATTTCCATCATATTGAACCACTTCTTACTTACTAATATGATAAATGCACATTAGATTTAATAAATTTAATTCACAGAAGCGGGAATGTTTCATTTAAATGAAAAATTTATCTTTTCCACTAAAACTCAATGTTTTCACTATTCATAAAAAATTCATGTTTTTTAGAAAAATACTAAAAGTTTAATCCTAAGAAATATTTGAAATTATAATTTCAAAAAATTTGTCTATTTTACAATATTAAAAATATAGATGTTTCATTATTTATTTCAAATTACATTCCTGCTGTCAAAACAAAAAGTGTGTTTTTATGAAATAATAAAAATCAATAGATGGACACTTGTTTATGTACAAATTCAATGTGAAAGTATGTTTGATGACCAACATTGGATCAAATGGTAAAAATAAAATATAACTAAACATTAAAACCATTTAAAGAAATCATATAACAATATAAATAAATTAAATTATAAATAAGTTTTAAATTAAAATTCAATATTATTCATTATTAATTAAAAATGAACGTTATCAGAAAAATACCAAAAAATTAACAATAGTATATTTTGATGTCCCAATTATAAAGAAGTATTTTATTTTGTCAAATAGAACATATAAAATTCATAAAAACTAGATATAAAAAGGATTAACTAGTAAATGGAGGTAAACCGACCTTTTAAATAATATTAGAGTATTCATTCTTCAAATTGGAATCATTTACTTTTTAAGCCTCTAAATTTTATTCGATAAAATTAAAATAATTTAACAGTCATATATCATCATATTTTAGTTAGTTCTATTCATTCTCTACAATACAATGACATGGCACTTATTACTATTTACTTAAATAATATTTTTATATTATTTTTAGGTATAACTCACCGTTATGTGCTACGTAAGTTTTAAAAGAAACTCTTTGTTTTGTATCAGTTACTCCATCGATCATATCATCCTCTATAAAGTACAATTAATATTTAATTTTCAAATATTAATAATTATGAAAAATGTCATATTCTTAATTTAAATGGGATGTTGCATCTTTTCCCCATTTTGGATATTGTGTCCACACTATTTTAAAATTGGTATTGGAAACTTCATTGAATGCACAACATCAGAAAAAGAGTAAATAAAACTATCTCATTAAAGGAAATAAAGATATGTATAAAGGTCTCCTGAGATAAAAAATACTAAGATTTCATGAAAACATATATACGGAGGAGAAACTAACTGTCATGTTCTGATAGAGAGTTATATAAAACATGATTAGGAGAATGTTAGAAAATAGAAAATCACAAACTTTTGATGGGTTAAATGGTCATTGATTTCCTTGTAAGAAGAGTTAACTGTTATTTTTTTATGTTAATTTTCATAAATTTTTTTAATTTATTTATGATAATAACTAAAAATATAAGTAAACATACTTACTTGTCATGTAGACATACATCCTACAAAAACCCGGCTTTTTACAACACACTTAATCATGATTTGTTACATAAAATATTCACATGATATAACTTAGAATATCAGGAGGCCTAGTGTATTTAGGGCATAAGAGCATTACATAAAATCTTAGAACATAATATACACAACATGTTTATTGAAAACATTCTTTACATGACCACTACATTCCCTCGTACTTAGCATTTCATGGGATCACCTGAGAACATGTATAAGAAAAGGGTGAGCTTTAAAGACCAGTAATGGAATAAACATGGAATGACATAATGAAAAAAATACATGATAGAAAATAGGCACATAAGTTGATTATAAGTGAAATATGAACATAAAGTCATGATAAATCATGATAATCATAACAAGGAAAAGTGGCGACAACTCTTAACAAGGAAATTGCATCAGCCCAGGGTCATTGAACATAGAGAATGAGTAAAACCTCATTGCTCATGAAGCACGAGTAAAGACTAATTGAATATGAATTAGAATGATTCAATACCCATTTCACATGTCGTATCATGATACTACACTTTACCCAATGCATTGGAGAACTATCAGGGAACAACCTTCTTAAACATTTTATTTCATGCATAATTTTTTCACATAGATCATAAAACATGGAATAAATTATCATCATTTATTCTACGATAAATGGATGTGTAATACATTCATAAAGATTTATATTCAATAATTAAATGTTCATAATGTTGAATACCCTTGATAGATAAATGGGCATGGTCTTCACTACACAATGACATTGGTATGGAAAATCGTAGTGCAATTTTGGTCGCATAACGGTGTGAAATAAGAATTTATAAAATATGGTTGATCAGAGATAAATGCGTGTATAATAATATTTAAATAAAATTTAATATAAGGGGATTATATAGATACATTTCCCATTAAACGTAATAAAATTTGGATTTATAATTCAAAAGAATTGAATTGATGTAAAAGAGGAGAGAGAAATCCCTCACAGAATTTTGGCAAGGTAACAGTTGTACGAGGGACACATTAATGATAGATAAAGGGTTCTACCATCATTATAAACTAAAGAGGGAAGTATGGGGGTGGTGAGAAATCATAGCCAAAATTTTTTAATTGAACAAATAGGGTATAAGAACTTTAAGAAAATTGGAAAAAATGTGAAAGGACGAAATCCCTAACTGGGAAGTGTGATCAGAAATGCATGAGAGAGGAGAGAGAGAGGATTCATGGGAGCTTGGAGAACATTTGGGGATTCACGAGTGAGGAGCGCAGGGTTTGGTAGAAATAAAAAGTCATTGAGTGATGAAAAAGTGGCAGCTTTGGTGGGTTTTTATAGAAAAGGAGGGGGAATTCTTTATTATTTAGATTTGGGACACCTCAGAATAAACTAATCATATCCAAAAACTAGACCATTGGTTTTTCCCATGTTATTTTCAAAATGGTAGGGTAAAACGATATTTCATAAGGCCAATGGCCGAAATTCTTAAAATAATTGTGTTTCCTATGTGGATGTGAGGCACACTCTTAAGGAAAACAATTTAAAAAGTAAAAATGTTTTATAAGGCTTAGAGGGTCAACTAATTATTTATAAAATAAATCAAACAAACCCAAAATCATTTAATTATAATGGTAAAACATATATTGGTGGGAAATAATGTTTATATTATTTAATTACATCACAGTTCAGTCATTATCATGTCATTAAACACATTATATATTTAAATAGTATATAATTTTTACCAAAAAAATCCATTGTCTCAGTAATTATGAAAAATTAACTGTTGGATAATTCTGACGACCGGATTCCAAAAATAATATTCATTTTATATAAATAATTTTCAATTTTTTTTAATTTTTAATTTTAAAATAAAAACCAACATTTATCATTAATTCATGGGTTTTGAAAAATAAGCTTTCAAACTATAATAAAAATTACTATTGAATTCATAAAATTATACAATAATTAATATTTAATGAAAAATAATTTAATAATAATAGTAATATTTTATTAAAATATTATATAATTCAAAAATCCATTAATTCATCAAAATATATTTATTAGTATAATATTAACTGAAAATACAATTTTTCCTTTAAAAACTATTTACAAGGTAACAATAATAATATGAATGCCCATTATTTATAAAAAAAATAATGTACAAAGTCATAGTGTCTGGGTCCGGTTACATAACCCCTTATAACACCCACATAATACTGATGGGTAATATGTGTGATGGTGACAGACTCTTGGGGTGGCTCGAATAACATCGCTCGGGAGGTAATCTCTGTTAACTTCCACTTATCTCGTAGTTGGTTTTGCTCAAGAAAAACGTGTTCAATCTCACCTTGGTCATGGTCAAGAGTGAATCTCAATGTTTCCACCCCCATTCCATGTTCTGAAAAATGGGCTTCATATGGGTCAAGTCTACTAGATGAGGTCATCGCTTCATTTGTCTTATTAAATATGATTTTTAAATCCCTATATTTATACTAATCATCTGATCACTATTCAACGACTATATTAGAAAGGGTATGATTTCTTAAGGGTATTTTAAAATAAATAAACATAAAACAAATGATGTGCATATTTTATATAAACATAATAAAACATTTAAATAGATCAATAGGAATTTACATTAATGAATTTTTGGGCCGTTAAAATCATCCCCCATTAAGAAATTTTGCCCTAGAGAATTTTCTTTTCCAAAACTAAAATATATGCGGGTAACTCTGCTTCATCACATCCTCTAATTCCCACTTCACTTCTTCAGTATTTTGGTTTCTCCACAACACCTTGACGAGGGGAATTGTCATATTTCATAGAATTTTTTCTCTATGATCTCAGTTCTTCACTGGGAGCTCCTCAAAATAAATATCATCTACTAGTTGTACTTCCTCTAAAGAGATTACATGTAAAGGGATAGATATGTACTTCATTAAGAGGGATACATGAATGACATCATGTACTTTGGACATGGTAGGTGGAAGTGATAGTTGTTAGTCCGCAACCCCAACACGATCAAGAATCTTGAAGGGGCTGATATACCTAGGACTTATCATCCCTTTCATTCAAAACCCCATGACCTTAATCAATTGTGATATGTATAGAAAATCCATGTCTCCCATTTTAAACTCAATGTCTCATCGACAATTATCTGCATAACTCTTTTGTCGACTCCGGGAAACCTTGATATGATGATGAATGGTTTGGACCTTCTCTATTATTTCTTCAACCATTTTTTGTCCTAACAGCTTACGCTCACCAACTTCATCCCAACATACCAATGTTCGTCACTTCTTCCCATATAGTGCTTTATAAGGTGCCATTTATATTCTCTATTGAAAACTGTTATTGTAGGAGAATTAAACCTGTGGAAGATGTTGGTCCCACCCTCCTTTGAAATTCATAGAACATGATCTTAACATATCCTACAGTTTATGAATATTTCACTCAGATTAGCCCCCATTTTGAAGATTATAGGTCATACTGAAGTTTATTTTAGTATCCAGATCATGTTGAAGACTCTAACAAAACATGGAGGTGAATCATGGATATTGATCGGATACTAATAATAGTGGTACTCCAGGGATCCTTACCACTTCTCTGATATATATTTGTAATATTAGATCCATTGATAAATCCTCCAGAATTTCAAAAAAGTGTGCAGACTTTGTAAGGCGATCCAAAATATAAAAGATTCAATTTTTGCTTTGGGATGTCTTCTGCAGTCCAGTGACAATGTTCATGGTGATGTTTTCCCATTTCCATGCTGGTATGGTAAATGGTTGCATCTTCCCCTTAGAATTTTGCCACTCTACCTAAACTTTCTGCCACAACAAGCACTTTTATGTACACTCAGCAGTCTCCTTCTTCATATTATCCCACCAATAATGCTCTTGGAGATCTCGATACAACATTGTGTTTCCTTGGTGAATAGGGAAGTTTGAACTATGTGCATCGTCCAAAGGTTCCTTCTTCAGCTCCAGACTTAATGGAAGAAATATCCTTTTCCCAAATCTAACAATTACTTTTTCATTAACATTGAATACTGAGGATCTCCATTTTCTGAAAGCATCCACATTTGTTTGAATTCCCACATCATCATTTTGGGAATCCATTAACCTTTCCAAAAGATATGGTTAAATAATCATTTATGAAATGATTAATTACGTTCCCTCAGTTATGATTACCATGCCCATATTCATCAAATATTATAAGATTGTATACTTCTCCATTCTAATCAGTGAACGAATCGCAGGGTTCTTTCTACTTAGAGAATCTTCCAAATTTGTTCACATTTCCGGGGTTGTAATGGATTGAGGAGTCATAGTATTTGGTCAACTCTAACCATATTCATTGGTGAATGTTATACTATTTCAATGTGAATGTATAATTTAGGCTTTTTTTGGTCCTTATATATTTCAAATTTATCCCCAAAGAGATAATACTGCAATATTTTTAAAATGAAGATCACCACAACCAACTATAATTCATGTGTTGGATAATTCTGCTCATGAACGATCAATTGACTTGAAGAATATGCAATAACATTGTCATTTGAAATAAACACATATCCCATGCCCCTCTTCTAGGTATCACTATATACCACAAAAAGTTATCCACTTGTGGGTAATGTCAGTACAGGTGCAGTGGTAAGCCACCTACTTAACTTCTTGACGATTTTTTTTCATTCATCAATCAAATAAAACATTACTCCCTTCTAAGTTAGCATTATAAGAGGGTTGGACCATTGTGAGAAATTTCTCAAAAATCATGGATAATATCCAGCTAACCCCTAGATGATATGAAAATCTGTTACCAAATCTGGCCTCATCCATCCCTCAATTGTATCTATTATGGGGGGATCCATAGATTTCCCATTGCTTGTGATGATATGGCCCAATAATGAGACCTCCTTCAACTAGAACTCACACTTGTTGTACTTTTCCAAGAGATTCATCTTCCACAAAGTCTCTAGTACAGTTGTTAGATGATCCTCATGATCCTCCTTGGTTTGGTAGTATATCAAAATATCATCTATAAAGACTACCACGAATAAGTATAGGTAATCCCTAAAGACTATATTCATCAATTCCATGAAGATTACTTGATCATTAGCGAGTTTGAAAGGAATTATTATGAATTCATAGTTCTAGTATCGTGTTCCAAAAGAAAACTTGGGGATATGTTCCTTCTTCAACCTTACATGATAATATCCTGACCACAAATCCACCTTGGAGAAGTATTGTGCTCCATGCAACAGATCGAACAAGTCATCGATTCTTGGGAGGGGATACATGTTCTTTATAATGACATTGTTATGCTCATGATAATCGATGAAAAGGCGCATTGTACCATATTTCATCTTGACTAATTGTATTGGTGAACTCCATGGTGAAGCACTTGGGCATATAAACCCTTTAACCATACCCTCCTTTACTAGTTTCTTTTGCCCCCAAGCTCCACAACTTCCATTCTATATAGATTCTTGGTTATTGGCAATGCCCCAGGTATAAGATCAATTAATAATTCAACATCTATTCTAGGAGGAAGTCCAAGCAATTCATGCAATAATACTTTAGTGAATTCCCTCACAATCGGCATGTCTTCAAGGATGGATGCCTACACAAATTCAGTCATTTGATCTAGATACGCATGCTCATAGTGCCGCAATAGCCACTCATAAGAATATTAAGATATAGAATATTAATATACCTCCTTGAACTTTTATATAATTGGGACGTTGATTCTCCTCATGGAGAGTGATTTCCCCCTCACAGAAATTTATGTTGGCTCTATAAAAGTTAATCCAATCCATGCCAAGAATTTCATCAAAGTACACCATTGGGAGTATGAAAATTATTGCCGGGAAATTCAATCCACATATTAAGATAGGAGAGGTGCTATATTTATAGGATGCAATGATTTCCCCATATGGCATAATAAACGACCTATTTACCTCTATGATTTGTGGTGGTGTTGGGATTGTTCTACTAAAGGTTTTGGATATAAAAGTATGTGTATAACCTGAATCAAAAATTAATTTCCTTATTTTTCAATGAATATCTAGTGCACTTTTCACCACTTTGTTCTCAGGGTTCACTTTGGCAGTAGTATTGGAAAAATATCTCCTTTGGTGCCTTGGAGGATGTTCGTAGCCTCTGAAATCCCTTGGATTAGGGAACTGATTTGCAAGATGACCTAGTTCATTGAAGTTGTAGCAATGAACAACACATTGATGTTTGAACGGAGTGTTCCTCCCCTCTATTTCAATCACGTGTTTTTCTTATTGGACGTTAACAGCGAGGTTCCATTCTCTTCCACACCGAAATCATTTTCTTTTCCCCTTTATTCAATTTTTGTGCGGCTTCATTCTGTACCTTGGGAAAGTGGGGTGATGGATCCTCTTAGCACAGTTGGATTTATCTGTCATACCAATAGAATTGAAGTCCTACTTACGCTTCTTATCCCCATGATACCCATGAGGTTTGCTGATCTCCATTTCAACCTTTAGGGAAAATCATACAATTTCATCATAGTTAGCGAACTCAAGGATCACCAGGGATTTCCGCAGGCTAGGATTCAGCACACCATAGAAGTGGGAAACCATGCATTAGGGGGTAACTACAAAGCCGTAATCAAATCATGCAAGACTTGTTATATTTTTCTTGTACGCTCTCACAGATTCTTGGACATTTTTTCTTTAGGTAAAGGAAGCCCATTTCTATCTTAATATGGGGAATTCACAAAAAATAATTTTTAAAAACATATTCTAGAAATCCTTACATTCCACCGCCTTGATATACTCCTTTGGAATAATATTTTTGATCAATGACAACCACTGATCGGTTACACCATCCATATAATAAGCATCCAGATGAACATTATCTTACTTAGAACATTGAATGATGGAGAAGATCTTTTCAATGGAGCTGATCCATTGTTCAACGATTGATGGATCAGATGATCCATTAAAAGTAGGAGGCCTTTTTCTCATAAAGCACTAGATATCGACTTTTTCATTCTTGGGGGGGGGAGGGGGTGAAAATTTATTTGGACTCATGTTTCTATTCAAATCTTGAGTTATCTGAGAGTGTTTCATGATAATGTTCATAATTTATGCTCCCATCTTATTAAGAATCTAATTAGAATAGTCATCACATTGATCTTCACATCAGTTGTTAGCCCTATTCCTCATATTACTGGCCATTGGCTGGAATAAAAGTAAATTTAGGGGTAACACATGATGGGTAATCCAAAAATAGATGACATATAAAATGATTTTATTTCATTAACTTATTAATCTCTATGATTAAATCTATGTTATTCATGATCGACTTTCTTATATATATTCATAGGGGAATATTTTTATTCCATTAATAATGGTTATTACTAATCTTGTGAAGTTACCAATGAATATCCCCCTGGATAGTCATAACCAAGAGTGCATCCAGGCTCGTTGTCGTGTTCTGGGATAACATGGGTCATTCCTAAAACTCCTTGTTGGTGTTTTCACCCCTAGGAACATCTATGCCAGAACGGCCTCTACCTGCTCATATCCATACAGGGATGTATTTTCAGAAATTTTTTTCCAATAACCACAAAATTTTACGGATATTTCTATTATATATGTTCTTGTCTCTACGGATTCTTTGTGGTTTTCTAATCAAAATCCCAAAAATAACTAAACATACCCTCAGATTGAAACTATAGCAACCCTGCTTTTTATTACACACTTAAACCAGAGTTATTACATAAAATAATCACATGATACAACAAAGAAGATCGAGTGGTCTATTTCATTTGGGGCTTAAGAACATTCCATAACGACATAGAATATAATACACATAATGTCATTATTGAAAACTTTCTTTACATGACCACTACATTACTTCGTACATAGCATTGTATGGGATAATCTGAGGACATTCATAAGAAAAGGGTGAGATCTAAAGTCCAATAAAGGAATAAACATGGTAAAAATGAGGAATAAAATACATTTTAGACGATAGTCATATCAATGGAGAAGAATAAAAACATCATCATAAAGCATGATGATGAATGTAAATCATGACATGGAAATGTGGAAACAACACATAACAGGGAATTAGCATGAGCCAAGGCTCAGTGCACATGGTGCATGAGTAAACCCTCATTACACAAGAAGCATGAGTAAAAAATCATATAACATGAATTAGAATGAGTCAATAGAAATTTTAGATGAATTATCATGATACAATACTTTTCCCAATGCATTGGAGCGCTATCAGGGCGCACCCTTCTAAAACATTTTATTTCCTGCATAAGTGTGCTACATGGATCATATAACATGCAATCAATAATCATAGATTATTCCATGAAAAAAGGATGTGGAATACTCACATTAATATTAAAAAATGTTCATAATGATAAATAACCTTTATAGATAAATGGGCATGGTATTCACTACACAATAACATTGGCTTGGAAAATCATTGTTCAATTTCTGCGGTGTAACAACATGAAATAAGAACACATAAAAATGGGTTATGAGAGAGAAAGTGGTGTCTCATCATGTTTACATGAAATGGAATGTAAGTGGGTCATATAGATACATGTCCCAACAAACTTATTGGAATTTAGATTCATAATTCAAAAGATTTACTTTGGTGTAAAAAGGTTAGAAAATCCCTCCATGAATTTTTACCTGGTAAAAGTTGTACATGGGAGGCATTAAAGAGAGAGAAAGGTGTATCCCATTATAAAAACATAAAGAGGGAAGTATGGGGGAGGTGAGAAATCATACACCAATTTTTTAATTGAAAACAATAGGGCATAACAACATAAATAAAATTGGGAAAAATGATAGAGAATGAAATCCCTTAATTGGAATTGTGATCCCAAAGGCATGTGAGAGGCTTGAAAGAGGCTTCTCGGGAGCTTAAGTCATCTTGGGAAGATTATATAGAGAATAGTTCAGGGGTTGGTCAGACTATAAATGCTTTGAATGGAGATTAAGCAGGAGATTGGGTAGGTTTATATTGGAAAGGAGAGGGAACTCTTTATTATTTAGTTTTGGGACACCTCACATTAAAATAATCAGAACCACAAACTAGCCCATGGTTTTTGCAGAAGGGGAGTTGAAATAAATAATTTATAAGGCCAATTTCCAAAATTCTTAAAATAAGTGGTTTTCTTATGTGGAGGCGAGTCAAACTCTAAGGAAAACAATTTAAATAGACAAACTCTATTATAAGTCTTGTAGGGTCCTCTAATTCTTTGTAAAATAACTCAAAAAAAACCAAAATAACATTATTTTAATGCTAAAGCATATATTTTCAGAAAATTATGTTTATATTATTTTATTTCATAATAATAGGGACATTATGATGTCATAAAACACATTATATAATTAAATGGTATTTAATTTTTACCCAGACATTCGATTGTCTCAGAAAATTATGAAAAAATCACCATCGGATAATTTCGATGTCATGATTTGAAAAATAATATTCACATTATATAAATAATTTGTAAATATTTGAATTACTAAGTTTAAAATAAAAACCGACATTTGACGTATATTAATGTGTTTTGACAAAAACAACTTTCGAACCATAATAAATATTACAATTTCATTCATAAAATTATACAATAATTTATATTTAATAAAAATTAATTTAATAATAATAAAAATATTTTATTAAAATATTATTTAATTTATAAATCCATTAATACATTAAAATAGATTTCATAGTCGAATATTAATTAAAAATTTTATTTTTTCTTTAAAATTTTTTTACAAGGTATGAATTAAAAAATAAATTCACATTCGTTATACAAAAAAATGTACATAGTCATTGTGATGGGGTCTTGTTACATAACCCCTTAAAACACCAGTATTTTACTGAAGGGTAAGGTTTGCAATGGTGAAAAACTCTTGTAGATGCTCAGTTAACATCTCTCAGGTGGTAATATCTATTAACTTCCATATCTCCCGTAATCAGTTCTGCTCAAGCTTAACATGTTCACGCTTGGCGTGGGCATGATCAAGAGCAAAGACCTATCACACCACCCCTTTCCATGCTCTGACAAATTGGCTTGATATGGGGCATGACTATTTGATGAGGCCATTGCTTCTTTTTTCTAAGTAAATTAGATTATCTAAATCCCTATATTTATACTAATCATGTGATCACTATTCAACGACTATATTAGCAACAGGTCACAATTAAAAATGGTATTTTAAAATCTAGAAACATAAAACCAATGTGGTTTAAATTTTATATAATGATAATAAAAAAAATTAATTAGATCAAGAGGAATTTACATTAATGAATGTTTGGGTTATTACACAACCTTTAATAAATTCCTACCTCAAAATCATCTATTATCTAAACGATGAGTATTCCAGATGACTTGGTCACACCTGAATCACTAGAATCAGCTTTTAGTTTATCACATAATCTAAAAATGATGAACTATATATTTCACCTGTATTTATTCATCAACCAAAACAAATAAAATTAGTACAAGATCGGATAATCCCCAAAAGGGATAATAATTTAAAAATATTTACTACTCTTAATCTCTAAAATTCAACAAACAGTACCCAATGTTCAACAAAGACCATGAGATTATAATTGTCCTCAAAATCCATCAATGTAATTGAAACTAATATTGAAACAAAAAATTCAGAAGGATTTAATCATAATGACATCCACACTAATTCTTAACATTTATCTCCAAATAACATCGACTGCTCTTAAAGTCTCAAACTGAAGTTTATCGAACCTAGTCAAATATTATCTAGGATAAGTTATTAATTTCATTAAATAACCCAAAATTCTTGTAAGTCCATAATAAAAACATAAAATCATCCAAAATAAAATTCCACCATTACTCCTCCATTGAAATCATAAAGTATTTTATTTTCCATTAGCATATAGTGTTTCCCCAAAACATAGAACATCTTCCAAAAAAACCATAATCCCTTGATCACCAAATCAATTTCCAACATTATGGATATCCATTTGAAAAAACGGAAGATCCCAAAATCAACTAATTCTTGATCCATTGAATCATTTAACTAAAAATAATAAGTCATTCTATCCAGGGAAATTACGTAGGCTAGTGATAGGAGCTAAATCCCAATCACACTTTGGTTGTTGGATCTATTCCCACAATATTGTGTGATGCGAAGGGTTGTCCCACGTTCTGGGTGTTGTCCTTCTTCAAAATAAATTTGATTTTATAACATTCCCAAAAAAGAGATAAACTACTCAAAAATAACCATAACATTATTTAACCTCAATGATTGTCTTATGAATCTCACTTTCAACCCAACTTACAATGACCTCAATATATTAATTCATTAAGAGTTATATATATTGAATTTTTTTTACCCTTATAAAATAACACTATTAAGAAAGAAATAACATTGTTACTTGATCAATGTGTACACCTCGTTTCATCGTCATCTTTCTCACGTAGATAGATAGTCCATGCACTGTAACAACTATTTAGAGTTCCTTCCAAATCATTTGATTCCATTATCCAAATACACATCGTACAACATGGGTCATATGGGTGATCCTAGAAAACTGTTTTAGAAAATAATAATGTTGGACATATAATTTTAAAACATATTATAACACATTCTTTTTATAAAACATTCGTACCGAGTTTAAGTTGAAATAGTCATTCAATGGTCTATTTATACAACAATAAGTATGTGATGAAAGAAATTAATTTTAAAGAAAACATAAATGAGTTTCACAAGGTTCTACTTCTTTAAAACCTTTTTTAAAATAATAATATTTTTCAAAATCTTATGATATGGTAAATTATTTTAAAATTCCTTGATAATATTTACATTTCTTGAAAATGTGATAATATTGAGAAAATAATATTTAATTAAATACAACCCAAGATCCACAATGGTATCGAGGTATTGTGGAGGATTTTGACATCTCAAACAACTACTTGCATGGGAGTTGAATGATAGAAAAATTTTCACAATCATCTAAACATGACTTTGCAATAATTATTACAAGCATGTCCTTAGGAAGAGATGGGAAATTCATTTCAGATCCTACTCCATCCATTTCCAACATACATTCCTTGATCTGCAAAAGTTATAAAACAAGTATTTAACTAAAATAATAGACAAGGGGACAATCCTTGTGTTTAACAAAAACTCATAATCCCTAAAGATGTCAAGACAAACCTATGATACCAACTATAAGGACCAAGCCTTAAAATGTTATATAATATTGAACTAAATCAAAAAAATTCATTGAGGATCTTTTCTAGTTTATAGTTTTAATGAATTAGGCTAGAACTACTACATATAAAGTAGAATATTACATGTAGAAACTACTACCCAGTATCCATTTTTTCATAAAATAAAAACTTGTTAAATTAATCAAGTCATGTTCCATGTTATTGAAAAAATGATTTTCCATGATCTCATCCTCGACCATATTCCTCATAATGTCATGTAAAAAACATTTGAAAAAATTTTAATGAGAAAAAAGGGTCAGTAAGGGATACACAATGAAGGGAAACTGATAGTTTTTTTAATCAACGTGTAAACTATGAATACTTTATCATTACTAATAATTTCCCACTATATGATGTAGTAAATACTCTTCGCTGAATAAAAGTTCATTACATACCCTTTTGTAACAACAATACTACCATAAACTAAAAGAACGAACACATAACATATAATGGTTACTTGGGACATAAACATACAGAAATGGGAAAACTATTTGGTAAACTTCCATACATATCACTAAATGGAATTTCCATATAGCTAACTTCCATACCTAATACATTGCAGGTTATAACGTTACCACCCATCCTGGTTTATCAAGGCACCACACGTGATTTGGTTTATCATGTAACCACCATTGAAATGTCCAAGTACCATTATAAGATCATAACACATACAATATTGTAAATATATATATTTCACAAATAAGATTTCCACATTGAAATTAAAATATATCATTTCATGAGATGGAAACAATCAATGGTTAATCAAACCATTTTCAAACCAATTTAAAGCATTTAATAAAGAGGTTTTGGAATAAAAGTTTCCCATACCACATTGACTCTTTTAAAAGAGTTAAAATTTTAAAACATTTATTTATATGTAATTAAATACTAAATACCATTTTTAAAAAATATATATTAATGATAAATATTTAAATTAATATTTTTTAGTGATTTTAAAACCATGATTTAGTTAATGAGTCTCGTACCACTAGAGAAACACTTGACTAAACATAATTGATGAATAGAATAAAAGAAAATTTTTAATATCATGAAAACAAGGATATTCATGATATAATATAACAACAAGAAGTATAAAAACCATATAAAATCGAATTGTCACATTAAAACAATGAATTCTCAAGGGAATGTAAATTAAGATGAAATCCCTTATAAAGATGATATCATTTGATTAAGGAGAAATCATTTACATAATTATGGGTGAAAAATAAGAATACAATCAATATAAGTGGATATTACGTGTGGAACAATCATAGGAAAATAACACATATTTGTAAAATGGTATAATCAAGATGTATAAGTTTACCCTAAATAATAAAAATTGGGTTAAGAAGTTCCCTTTCCGAAATTTGACAGCCTAACATAGTCACATTAAAATTCATTCAATAATTTGATGAGATATAAAAGGGTATATCATCACATGGACAAAAAATTTACAAAATTAAGGATATAGAAGAACATATACCAACATTATAAGATAAAAATTTAAAGACATAACACAAATATGTTTATAAAAACAGGAGGGTGAAAGGATTAATTACAAATTTTGGTAACCTACGAAACATTCACCATATGAATGATGGAACGTAAAATTAAGATTTAATTACAAATAAAGTATATTATATTACACAATTAATAATATCATGGTCAGTTCATACACCACACAAAAGGAAATAGTTTCAATATCACATGAATCTCACAGGAATAAAGAAGTTAGATGAAAACCACTTACCATGTTGTAATCAACAGATTCGTATGACCAATAGTTAATAACCACAAAATGAATCATAGAATACCAAGAATTTATATATAATCATGATAATAATCCTCAAATAATAGTAATAAAATACACCACATGCATGAAATAAGTGGAAAACAATGGAAATCCCACAAAATTAAAAGTGAGATATGAAACCTCTTACCTCAAGTCTGACATTTCTTGTATGCTCATTGTTCTTATTGAATAATAAACTTAAGATAATTTATACTTTATTAAAAACCTCTTTAATATTTTATTATTACATTCATATAACTTATTATCATTCTATAGTAATTTGTTAATTATTAGAGTTCATATCAGTGTTTTTTTATGTTCAGATCTTGAGTTAAAAATGACCTTTTTATAATTACAAATTGTCCACGCGGTCAATATTCTATTATCTACAAAATAAAATTCATTATTTAAATATCATATATATCATATATATTCAGCATATATATGTATTTATAATTGTAAATTACATTTTAATATTAGAAATAAAATGCACCGTTCATAGAGACAGTAAGTTGCACGTACGCATGAACGCTACCTTGATTTCTATTTTGTATTTTAATAGATTGAAAAAAATGATACATTGTTATAGTATAATTTCAATATAATATTATTTCATTATATACATCCTTTATATGTTCCACTTATGCAATGAACGAGTCATATAAATTTAGGTGGTGGTAGTCTTCACTTACTCAAATGAAATTATCGCTCTTCTCCATTATGGAAATTAAAATGGTGTTCTCTAAATAAAAACCCATTAGTAATGAGACAATACAAATATAATATATGTATGATATAAATATATTTCAATCAAAATGTCCACCATAAAATTTGGTAGGATAATATTCAATAATCATTGTTTTGTGAGGTAGTAGTTACCCATCCATAGAAATAGTATCTTCTTTTCCAATTAGATGGAGGTGTCTGTAAGTGTAGTTCGAATCCTTATCCTAAAAACAAAAAATTAAATATAAGATACTAGTGTTGTGATAAAATAAAGAAATAAAATGAGTTAAGTGGTTGGAGAAGTAAAATAAAATAAAAGAACTTACGAGAAGATGTTTCCTTTAAATCGGGCAACTCCCTTTGGTTTGAAATAAAAGGCTCTCATGAAGTGCCTTATGCGAAATGTAAGGCTTATAGGTGGAAGATAAGGATATTGGCAGTTTATTTAAGCAATTTTTGGACTATCCATGGTGCATGATAGGTGTGAGTAATGGGTTAGAGGTGAGGGAGTTTTTTAAGGGGGTGGAGGAGCTCTTAAAGAAAGTTTAAAAATATTACTTTATTATATAATTATATTCGGTTTCAAAATGTCTAAAACTCATTAAATTCACATAAAAATGACTCATGATCTAAATTAAAATATCCAATAATAATTTTATAGGTTTTAGTTATTTTGTTAATTGTTATAATATAATTTGTTTAAATCATTCATTAATTAGGTAATCACTGCATCATTATAGTGTAAAAAGTAATTTTTTTTATATGATGTTTGAAAATTATTTAAAAAATACCATGATGAAGTACATAATTTTATCTTTCTATTTATTATTTATAATCAATTTTATCAATTATACAACCACAAAATAAAATTGTTTTAGAAAAACAATACATATTTATGTTATTTTTTTACTTTAAATAAAAAGTTATTAATGTCATTTTCCTTCCCAAATGGCTTTCAAAGGCCAAAAGTCTCCTACAAGGATTTTAATGGTCGGAAATTACTTATAAATAATGGTTATTACAAATTTTATGGTAATTTTATGTTATTATAATATTCTTTTTACCTTGAATTTGCCAATTTTCTTTTAACCCCGGTAAATAAAAGTCCAAATATATTATTCACCAAATATATTTTGCATCTTTTTTAACCAAATTTTAATTACTAATAACAAAAATTTTATGTATAATTTTATAAATTCAATTCTTTGAAGAGGTAAATTTTTATTGATTTTTTTTAACTACCAGAATGTGTTTTCACTATTCATCAAAAATTCATAATTTGTCCAAAAAATACCTAAAAATCTGCCTAAGATATATTTGATATTGTGAATTCAAAAATTATTTTTATATGACCGTATTCAAAACAAAAAAGTTATATTAATTAATTTCAAATTTCATTCCCGTTTTCAAAATAAAAAGCAATTTTTTAGAAATAACAACTATCAAAATATTAAAACTAGTTTATGTCCATATTCAAAGTGAATGTATTTACAATGACCAAAATTTGATTAAATGGAAAAAATATAATCTAATTACTATTTAAAACCTTCTAAAAATATAATCTAACCATATAAATAATATATATTAAATGGTAGTTTTAAATTAAAATAAATTATTTTCACTATTCATTACAAAAAAACTTTATCATAAAAATATGAAAAATATACCCAAAGTAAATTTTTATTTCAATATTCTAAAGATGAATTTTAATTTTTCAAATAGAACATGTAAAAGGGACCAAAAATATATTTTAAAAAGGTTTTTCCTATTAAAAGGTGGTAAACCGACCTTTTAAAGAATATTATAGTATTTATGCTTAATTTTTTTTCATTCATGTTTTAGGCCTTTAAATTTTATTGGATAAAAGTAAAAACATTTAACAAACATACATAATAATATTTTATTTATCTCTATTCATTTCCACTAATACAATGTCTAGGCATTAACAACCATTTAAATTAATAATATTATTATATAATTATTATGTATAACTCACCATTTTTTGAAATGTATATTTTCAAAGAAACCCATTGTTGTGTATCAGGTATTACATCAATCCTAGAATTCCATTTAATGTAAAATTAATATTTACATTAAAAATATTAATAAATATGAAAAAATTTATATTGTTTTTGACCTAGGATGTTACATTAATGGTCCTCTTGGACTGACCATATATATTAGGAAAACATTTAAAGATAATCTTCATCTATGTATTAACTGATTATATTAAACCAATCTAGAAAAAGAAGGTAATCCACTGATCACAATAAAAAATAATATAATTTGGTACATAATATATCCATACCAATTTCATATTTTGTATCCTGAAAATATGATAATGATGGAATGATTATCTAATAACAATGATTTTTATGAATATGTTAGGCGATTACTTAAAAACCATGTGACATTATAGAAATTAGATATATTGGAGAGTCTTATGACGAATTACATGGTGATAATTTCGTATTTCGAATATGGTACACTAAATGGTTATAACATCCCCTAATACATAGTTTTATTAAACATAACTTGTTTGAATACCAAGAATCAAGATATATACTCTACAGTATCCCTATACATGTTCTCACACAAAAAATAACTATTAAGTCATTATACATCTTCTTTTATACACTATTAATAAAGAATAATGATTTGTGTGATTCGTCCAATGAATCGTTATTTAATTCTTTTATTTTAGAGACACATTCAGAGTTCATAAACCCAATCATTCATTGGTTGTCATTATTGAACTCTAGAACTATCCATTTTTATAACTCTATATCTCCTATATGAGCCCAATTAATAATCACATGAATGGATGGTAGAACATTAATCTATGAAATAATGTAACTTTCCCCTAACATCATGATTACAAGGACTATCCATTAAAAATCTGAAAGTGTCAAATCACATTTAATCCTTATCATGGAAAAATATCATGGTCATTCATACTCAGATAATCAACCACCTTGATTGGTTTACCTATGTTTTAATGTATTGAGAAATCATAATAATTGATCAACTACTACAATCCCCTTTGGTGGATATTCAACACTTTCTATATAAATATATACATCATGAATTCATAATTAGTACATATATCACACATTTCACAAAATTATTCTTCTAAACAACTTTTATTGATATGATTTAATGGTCTTTCCCATTGTCTCCTGGATGAATAGGATTCTAATTTCAATTATCATTTTTAACCATTTGATTTATGAAATTATTTGAATTATGTTTGCACACCATGATATTATAACATTCGATTATTGGCTGTGAATTCAGTTTAGCATTACATCAGTTAATTGCATTGGTTGGACTCTTCCAATTAAATTGATATTGAATCTCATGATGGAAAGATGTTCCAAAAATAATATACATGTTCCCTTAATAAAATTTCATAAATGCTTCCTTCCACACTTTAGGAATAATGAATTATTATTTTTCCCTTCCCCTGTTATTTTTATATGTGATTATTCTCAATCATAATTATTTCATTTGTTGTTCTATGACCTAAACGAATAATAGGTTCCTCCACTCTCTATTTTTATATTCAGAGTTAATTGTATAATTTCTTCACCAAAATAGAAATCTATTATGGACTAAACATTTCATAGACTTGGTTTTAAGACTCCAAATAATCAGTATATTTTTCATCCATGATAGATGATAAAATTATAATTTCACCCTACATATATCATGATATTTTAATAATAATTACTTTAGGATTCAATATCCATTTTTTAAACTTATGGAATTTGATTTCCATTTTGGGGTGATAACTTCTAGGTATATTATTTTTGATGAATAACCATTTAATATCTTCCCATATCGCGGTTCAAATATCTTACTATTTCCTCATAATATTATTAATAGTCCATTGTTGATCCTATTTTCCTTCCAAAAGATAACTGACCATGAAATTATTATCAATTATCCTTTATAAAAGTTATCATTTCATACAATTATTCTTGTTTAACATTCATAATTTACGTGTTCATGGATCCTTATTCTTATCTTATGAGTTCACATTTTAATTCCTTAGTATAATTTATTCATTCAAAAATAAACCTTTTATAGTTATATATTCTTATGATATGATATATTATATTTAATCATTCTGTATGATTTCTTACAATGATTCAATAAAAATATTACATTAAAAATAAAATTACTCATATTTTAACTTTCGTTGAGGTTTCATGGTCTAATGATATGTTCTCTTATAAATCATTTCATTAATTTTACCATTACTAATCATTTCACCTCACCTTTTTTATATCCTCGCATATCCCATGTTTTGGGAGAATATTATGACGTATTATATTCCTATAAACGAATCATTTTCCAATATAATTTTAAAATAAATGTACATTATATCACGTATTATGTTTTTCATGAATAATCAATGAAATGAAATTAATCATCATGATCTCATGGGTGTGTTATATTTGTGAAATTTAATGAATAATTATATTAAATACTGATAATTAATATCATTTATATCTGAAAACATCAATGTTTATTAGATTAAGGTTTAGATAATTATATGTATTAGGTTAAGAAATAAAAAATAGTACAACTAAAATCAACCTATGATGAACTGAATATATAATAGGATGAAATAATATGCCACACAGAAGGAATTATTTGGTATTATTTTATTATTTTTTAAATTACAGAAATTTAACTTAATTTTTACTAGACAGATTAACATTTTAGTGTTAGTGAATTTATATAATCAATAGGATCACATTAAAAACAATTGATGAAAAAATTGATGATTGACCCTATTATTGACCACATGGAGTGGATGATGGTGTTAATACCATCGTGATTATGATTTCTCTATTTATTGTTAATAATATTATCCATTATAAGCTATTGAATTCCCCAAATAAGAATAAAATCATTTTTGAATACATAATTTGAAAAAAATTCCATAATTTAGAAATTCTTATGATCTGATAATAATTGTAAAATGGATCAACATAATTAAGATGATAAATTATATCATTAAATTATTGGATCAATATAAGGTATTATTATTAATCAATCATTTAATGCACATGAAGAAACATAATGTATTTCTTTCATGAAGATGAGGAAAATTATTAAAATGACTGAGTTGAATGACTGGAGTTTCGAAAAATATTTCTCAAAAAATATTTTCTCCAAACTCATCACATTATCATTCAGTATATTTTCTATAATTTTATGTTATTGGATGAAGAATAAAATTATTATTTTAAATAAAACACCCCAAGAATATTTTGGTATTCATTTTGTATTATTTTTAATCTCTAATAAAAACTCGATCATTTATTTTAATTATTAAAAACAATTCATTGAACATAAGTAGATATAAGGGATACTTGTACCTATGAAGGAAAGTTATGATATATTTTTCTGATAGAAATTGAAATTTAAACAACCACATTATTCACATGAACATATAGATATTAAAATTATAATTTATTTTCATGAAATTTAAATTAATAATATTCAAGAAAGGAAAAATATGGTGCTTCATATATTCCAAGAGTGGGGAGTGATAGACCAAGGAAATATTATAAAATGATTTGGAAAATTTCTCTACAGTATAAGAATAATACATCTGGAAGATGAGTGTTGAATAGATATAAATAGTTTTTATTAAAAAATGTAGAAGAAAAATATCCCACCTAATAATATTCAACTTTATTTGTTCAAATGAATTTAATTTGGGATGAATGAAGAATAATTCACTAATAAAATTTTTAAGAGGGTAATTTAAGTTAGCAACCTCCAATTCCAAGAGAGAAACGAAGTTATTATGCAATCACTATCATAGAATTTAATGATGATAAAAATTATTGAATTGTATAAATATTATAAACATAATAATTTGGATATCTTATTTTATTTTTAATCATTATGTACCATAATATTTGGAATAATTTATAGAGATTATTTAATCAAAAACACAATGATTTTATTTTATGTAATCTATGAATACATTGTATGGTTCCATTATTTCATCTAAAATATACATGTTTTCTCTATTTGTGGATTGTATGATATTAAATAAGAAATATAATTATTCTTCCCCTGGAAAAATTCCATGTCGTATTGGGAATTTATTTTGTGCCTTTTCAAAGAACAAATGTATATATTTTAGATACTTATATTTCATTTCACATCCCAAATAATTATATTATAATAAATAATTTTAGGCATAATTATGAATTATCATTATTAATTTATCCTTATATAGTTATTTCGATAATGAATGATGAGTGATATTTATATCAAATGGTTATGGACAAACGTTTTTTAAGAGATTACAATTATATGAGAATATTTAAATATATTTAAAATTGGGTTGAATTTCCTTTCCCTGAATTTTGAGGATGAGATAAAACATTTCATTCTTAGATTTCTTCTTATTTAATTTTCCTATATTCTCATTTTTTTGGTTGTTTAAAATTTTTCATATCAATTTTGTGTGTGGATGGAGTTTCATTGAAACTGTAGACATGGACCTATAGCTGGTATAAGTACTATTAGTCCCCAAACTAATAAGTAAGCTATATTGGCCAGCTATTGGATAGTTGGTAGTAGTAATTATTATACAATAAGAGAAACATATTGATTACGGGGCTTATAAAATCCTAATAAATCAGCATGCAACCAATGGTGAGTCATTTGTAGCCACTAAGTATCCATTGGAGTTTCTAGATGAAATTTTTTTTATGCTCAGTTATGTCATTTATAAAAAACAATCATTTTATTAATTTAATGTTATCACATAACGATGGTAAACAGAAATTCCAACCTTAGGAAATTTTGGATTATCCATCCTTACTTATTTAAAGAGATAATTTGCTTTAATCATTTTTATTCCCAATATATAGTTCCCATTTTTTTATTATGGATCCTCCTGTTCTTCTGGGTTTCCTCTCCCATGGTCTATAAGAACTATGGATTCCCCTTACATACATGTGTATAAAACATTTATTGTGAATCTTGGGATACCATTCTCATTTTTCAAGTAATTCTCATTATAGTATACACATTTCCTTCTATTAAATGGGAGTATGATTATTTTGAGGTATGTATCCCAATAGTTTACATTTATAATTGAATATATTATTTATTGTGACTCCATATTGAGAATTTCATGTCTTTTAATGTATTTTTCTTATAAAAAGTATCAATAAAAATCAATATTGATTTCTTTAGATTTTGATAAAAGTGATTGTGATTATTTTCAAAAACCATTATTTAAAAAATTCATTAAAATAATATATATAATTTTTGAAACTGATCTTCCTGGATTGATATTAATAAAATACCTAGACATTTTTATGATAATTATTGAAACACCCAATAGAACATTGAGGTTTTAATGATCATGGGTGTGTTCAACCCTTAAAATTAAATTCTATAAAAATGTATATTTATTAATGTTCAACGATTTGTTCATGGTATAATAAATGGAATCGATGTTCATTGAATGTATCAATATCCTAATTGGAAAGTGAAAATATTTGTTTGGAACCTTAAATTACTTATTTTCAAATAGAAAACTAGTAAGATAGTCCCCATTACTTATAAAGTAAATAGTTGAAGAAGGAATATTATAATATATCCAATCGAACAAATATTAATTGATATTATTGATAAAGTCTTTGTTTTTAAGTGGGTGGTCCGATATGTGAGTAAAAATTTTGGATTTATTTCAAATCATATGTTACGATATGTTATATAATATTATGTTATCATTGAAATAATCTCTTATGATTGAAATTAATTGGAAGACCTTGGTTTTTTGGTGATATGTCTTGGTTCAAATGTCTACTAAATTAGAATCCTTATTTAATACTTTCCATAGGTGGGACATAGGTAATCCTAAGGTATTTTCCCCTTGGTTAAAATTGGATAGGGTAAGGTCTGGGGTTTGGGGTGGGGCTAGTTTATTTTTCCATTGTATTCAAGTATGTAGTTTTTTCATTATTAATGGACACATTTACATTATTATATATTGGTACCCATTATCACCATTGATTTCCAATATGATGATTTATAAAAATATTCCATGGAATGATTATTTAGTGGATTTGGGAAATGATATATAATTTTCTATAGCATTCCTTTAATACAATATTAAACAATAATTTATTTATTTTATTATTTGAGAAAATAAATTCATGTTTTATTTTTAAATGGATAGATTTTGGGAAATTTGGTGTTTTAATGATAAATATTTCATACTTTATTTGGATGAATACCCTCAAGAATATATTTTGAAACAATATTTTAAGTCATGTATGATTTGGATTCTCTATTAATATGTTATGTTTTATGTTGGTAGGGCAGTTCAATTGGGATTTTATATCACACTAATATACATTACAGTTCTTTTAGGTTTTTCAATATAATGGATATTCTAATATATTTGGTATTGATCATTGAAGGTAGTGGATGCAGTATTTCCTAACATTCAAAGAAATATACCAGGTTTTGGATTCTTTCCCTGATTTTAGATTTACTGGCCATTATATTTTTTATTCTAGTCATTTTACCATCATAGATTCATTACAAATAAATATCACATGGTATACAATATTTTGATTTCCATTCCTCTATTTATATCCATATCTTTATTTATATTAGGTAAACCCATTCCCACATAATTCATATTGGCTCCTGAGTTCTTGTCTCTAGCCTGTAGGGATTGGAAATTCCCTTTTTTCTAGGGGTGGATCGGTCTATTATTCATTTTTCATTGGTAATCTAGATTGGTTCATTATAATTTTTATCATAGGGAGTTTTCCCTTGTTATTTATCAATATATGGTCTATTAGAGTTAGGAATGTAATAATTCAAAAATTTGGTAATCATATGGTGCCTAATAATCATTCTTATGATATAATTCAATGGCTACCTGGGTTTTCTGGGATGAATATATCACAATTGAGGTAATTACTCAAAAAAATTAAGACCTTTTGGTATTTTTGAGAGATTAATTTTGGATTTGAGAGTCAATATGAGATTTGGGGAAGCTCATTACTCTATGGAATATCGTGGAAGTAATCCATCTAAGTATCCCTTACTATGCATGACTTGAAAAAGTGTACATAGTTCATGTATCTTAATCTTGAAGACTTGATGTAGACATTCCATGAATTGGGATTCATCTACCATAATGTGCATTAAAACCATTTGAATCTATAGTTTCATTAGAATTTCATAGGTTTCATTCCTTCGACAATTTGGTTCATTTTCTTTCTTCTTGATTTTGGATTATGTTATTTAAAGAAGTGTCATGAGTTACACATTGTTTCAGAAAAAAAATATTCAATGTTGTGTTTGGTTTCTTGGGTATTAATACAAAATTTAATTTGATATGAAGAATAGTATTTATAATCTAGTTGACACATTTGGGGAATCATATAGAATAATAATTATTTCTAGTGTTTTATGTGGTTTCAAGAAAGACAAATTTAAATATTTGAAGAGTTTCTTTTTGAAATATTTTCAATATTTAGTTCGTGAAATATTACAATGATAAGTCGTTATTCATTAAAATAATATAACTATGTGTAAATGATGATTTAAGGAATGAAAATTCATTTTAAATGGATTTTTGAAAAACCCCACCATGACCCTAGAGTTTTTTCTATTTTTTACTAAAATTAATACATGGTTTTATTGGTCTAGGTTTTTTATAGTGTATAACTTTATTTTTTTAAAATAATGTGTTAAAAATATTTACTTATTATAGTTAATTCTTGTGAGACTTAACATCTGAGGTTTTTTGGTGATTTTTTTCTTCTACCATCTAGATTATTCACCCTTAATGTTTTAATTAACACTTTCTTTGATCATGATTATCATATTATTATTGATCCATACACTCCAGATTTATGTATTTTTTTCGTTCATATCATTCCCCTATGTGAGGATTTCGTATGAGGTTTTCATAACTTTAATACTCCCCCCTTATTTAGAAATCATGACTTTCCAGACGTAGTGACATTGCTAAAAATTATTGAGGAGATATTAATCACACATAAAATCAAAAAAATCAGGCTTTTTTTTCAAAAATCATGCATGGGAGACCTGACTGGAATTGTTTGAAGTCTATTACTGGGGATAAGCCACTGATTTAACATTCATGTGATATTTCAAAGTCATAGTTCATTTAATTATTTAAAAATTTAATGAAGGTATCAATGAATATCGAATTAATTTGTCTCTTATAATGGGTAAACCAATATTGGAGTATGATGGTAATTTTATCTAGTTTTTATTATATCATCAACATCATTACTTGGATGATCTATTAACGATATCGTGTTTGTATGATGGTCTTCAACGTAATATTTCACTGGATATTCTACCTATATACCCCAACTATTTTAGGATGTTTTTAATGCCAGTTTACATGGATTAAGAAGGCTTGTTAAGGGAACTAGAGGTATTAGAAAGTTTCCACCATTCATTGGTGTGATTGAGTAAAATCCTTGACAAGGAAAAGTATGTATTCCATGTTATACATTTCATGTTGTGGCATTAAAGTTTTTTCTTGTCTAATTTCATAATATTCCTCCATGGTTTTCTATTATAGAGGAAAAGATGTTGAAATGATTCAATAGTTTCAGAAGGCTCTTATATTCCCTTATTCTTATGGTTTTCCGGGTCATTTATCAGGGTTATTTCATTAATTTCCTACACCAACACTCATCTATGAGTAATCAGATCTTAATAGAACTGTATTTCATAAAATCATCAAGAAAATATATCTCCAACCAAAGGCTTTATATTGAATATGATTCATGTAAGAGAGAAGGTGTTTATAGATGTTGAGGTTTGTCCTACATGCTGATCTAAATTTTGGAGTGATGTCACTGTGGGTTTTCCGTGAAGAAGTTGCTTCCATATTTAGTATTTTTTTTAGATTTCACATTATAGTTACTAAATGTTCTACATTGTAATTTTTTATTTTGTTGGCTCATTTTTGGATTATAACCTGTTGTTGTTCAAATATATTCTTAAGGTTCTACTCATTCTCTTACTGTTGTTTGAATTCCTACATTTTGATGTATTATGTAGAGGGAGTTCAAATTGAAGGTTAATTAAATGTATTAAAGAAACATTCATTGCTGAATTTTCATCTTTAAAAGTCATTTTCCTTTTTTTCATAGAATTTCTTTTCTGTATCCCTATAGATTCTTAAAGGGATTATGGTATCCTTCATATTCAAAATTCTTCTATGTGTCAGTTTCTAAGAGGTTTTTATTGAGTATTCCAATGAAGAAGACACCATGAATGGGTGATATTTTAAGTCTCACAATGATAATGGTGTGATTTCAAATTTATCTATTCTTTGGTATTTTGGAGATGATCCATCTGTGATCCATTTCATATATTCATCATTAAAAATTAAAATGGGATTTTTTGATTTTATGGAAATTATTATGCCTATGTTTTTATAGTTTTTCTCTATTCTTGATCTGATTATAGATATGTTATAGGGTATAATTTCAAATCACATTCTGTATATAGGAAAACCATCGTAGAAATTGATGTGATATGTATATAATGATGATGATCTGATGGTTTGATTGTAGTTACTATGAGTTGGTGTACCAGAGGTTTGGTTCCATGTTACCATCACATGACATAAAAAAGACACTATTTAGTTTTTTAGGAATATTTATTATTGATTGATTTATATAATTTATATAATTTTTTATTTTTTGAGTCTTTTATGTAATTTTCTTAATTTGATAAAAATTTATGGTTTCTCAATTCAGTGGTATTTTTGATTCCTCCATATACTGCTCTTTGTGGATTCATTGGTGTTATAGGGTTGGTTAAATCATTAGTTGGTCACTTGAGTTGTTTAGGGTTAGTATTCAGGTTTATGAAGGTTGATATCTGTGTTATTCTTTATTATAAAGTTTCTCTTCCATGAAAAAACTAGCACAAGGGTTACATTGGATGTCTCATTTTATAGAGAGATTTGTTTGATATGTGGTTCTATCATCTCAATCTATTAATTTTTTATATTATATTACCTTTTTGTTATCAACGAAGGTTGTTGAGAATTTGGATCCTCTTGATAATATATATTCGATGGAGAGTTTTTTGTTATCTTTTATCTTGAGCTATTAAAGTTCATATATAATCATTATTAACAAATGTTCATGAATCAATCATTGGTATGGAAACCTTATAGACATGGGATTTTCATCAATCCATACATAGAATGCTCTATGATTATTTTTTACAACTTCCTCATAATATGTTTGGTTTATCTTTAGTTGCAAGGATTTTTTACTGGTTTTGCTTGTTTTCAGGCACATGTGGGGACATGAACTTATTGTAGGAGGTGCTACATATAGTACAACTACTCACCAACATGGGCCACTAGCTAACTAAAAAGAGATGGTAATTTGAATTGTCCCATGAGAAGATCATGGTATTGTCAGTAACAACCACACACTTGAAAATAGAAAGTTGTATTAGTGGCTTTCCAATTTCCTAAAAGATCATCCTTGGACCACTGGCTAGTTGGTGGTATCCATTGGGTTGCTTCTAGGGTATATGGATGTGCATTTTGATATGAGAATTTATTCCATTACCTCCTAAACCTTATTTTATAATTTTAACCTCCCCCTTGACCATGAATCGACCCTTCTAATAATGCTGGCTCTTCAGCGGTGATTTCGGCTCCGCCAGCCCCAATTCATTATTGATACATGAATTTTTTGATGTGTTTTTTCTAAATCAGTATTTCATTCACTATTTTGACCATTGATCCAATTCTTATTAAAGTTTCACATTTCAGAGGGATATGTCTGACATGTATTTTCATTGTATACACATTTTCTAATTGGACTTTCATTATCTAGGGATATTTGTAATATTTAGATGATTTTATTCTTTAGATATCAAGTAATTTCCTTCTGGTGATTTATATTTTGAGTATTTCTATGTTTTTTTCTGAATAATACTACACTATAATTGAATCTATGATTTCATGTCATTCCTTCTTGATTTTTATATTTTTTCCCTTGTCTCATCTTATATCTAGTATCTATATTAAGGATTTATGATTTCATAAACATTTGATAAATGTAAAAAATAGTGTATTTATATCATTTGATATGAATATTTTTATAAAATAATGTACTCTGGTTTTGGAAAATTCATATTCTTCATTAGATATTGATAATTTTTGATAATATATTCAATTTTTTATCTTTCAAATAATATTTACTTATAAATCATGGTTATGTTCACCCCTATTGAAATTATTCTTTGTAATGTGAAAATTTTGTAATGTTTAATGATTTATAAACATATTAATAAATGTAAATTAATGGATATGATTGTATCGGTAACCCGAGTAGAATCTAAAATGTCACAATTAGAACATTAAATTATTTATTGGGATATTGAAAACATATAGGACATGCCCCTTTATGTAAGAAGGAAATGATTAATGTATAAATGTAAAGAAAGGTCCCATTTTATGGAATATGATTTGATATGAATGATAGTGGGGAATGATCATAGGTGGACTATCCGTTGTGGGCGTAATAAATATTATTATTTTTCAATTCTAATAACATGATATGATTAGTGTTAGGATTATTTAAATGAAAACATGTTTTATATAATGTTCCAGTACAAATATTTCAAATTGAATATGAAGAATTTTTTTATATTAATGTATTTTTTTATTTTATGTTAATTTTGCTAGGTTTTGAGAAAATGAACAAATCTGAGTATATTTTTTTAAACTCTTTTATTTATGAAAATCCAAAAAAAATAATTTTTAACATTATTTTCAAATCATCCTCATATAGATTATCATTGAAATTGTTATGATTATGGGTAAATAAGTCGTGATCTACTAGGAATATATCTTGTTCCAATATATATTTCATATTTAGAATGCTTCTCAGTGTAATTAATATTCTTATATCATTTGGTTTGAAATTTTATGGAGGTGAATGTGGTGTTTCCTCACTTGCACATGGGGATATTGGTGTTTGTTATCATTGTATTTTTGTTATTATTACTATCCAATAACATTGTTATCTGTAAGAACCCGTTTCTTAATTTTGAGGTATGGGATTATTTTCTTTTCTCATTTCCGTAACTGTTTTTCAGAAAATAAAGAAAATGGGGATAAAATCCCAAATTTTGTAAGTACACGCCATGTAATTTTCCACACGTTGGGTACTTTTGGCCGTGTGGAATGAGTACAAATGGCATGAGGCCATGTCGGTGATGAAGGGTGTAGAACCAACTACACACTGTGTACTGGTACACTACACACCATGTAGTCAGTCAATAGGTGAATAGTAAGTTCGTGGCCAGCTGTGTGATAGAACACGCCATGTACCCAAGAAGACATGTCGTGTAGTCAGGTCGGCAGATGAACAGTGCCACGATGGCGGGAAACCACCCGAGGAACAGTTAAAAAATGGGAAGTTCATGTTGTGTACTCAAGAATATACGCTGTATACTTTTTGTTTTTCGGTTAAAATGGGAAGTAGCCTACCCTGTTCATATGGACGGCTTAGAACCGGTGGAAGGAGCGGGAGGGGATGACCGAATCTTCGAGGATCCGTCAATCTCAAACTAGGAATCTGTTTCTACCATGGACGATCTCGTTGGGAACGAACAGGTAAGCCTTCCGATCTTGTTAAGTCATTCTCACCAATTCTTTCATGAGGGAATGTTATTTGCATTTGAATGGGTTTTCATCTAACCCAGATCATTGTCGTCTTTGGGAGTTTCTGGAATCGGCATTCACGTATAACATTCGTTGGTGTTAAAGGTAGGTGGATTTGAGTTTATATTCCATCTGTTGTGTGTTTTTATGTGTTTTTGAGCTATGAACCCATATTTACGGTATCATGTGGCTGAGGACATGGATATTTTTAATACATATAATTGAATAGGTAATTAATTATGATAATAAACTGTTGTTTGGGATCATTTCTTGGATCTAGGACCACCTCGGGGGTGCGTTCCTCTGTTTAGCCGTTCGGCCAGGATACCCGTGGGTATGCCTTTTAAGTAATGATTCTGAATTTCCTTGGGAGTAATTGCTTTTGTACTTCTTGCATATATTTTGGGAATGGCCTAGTTACCTGTTTAGCCTGAGGGCAATGTTGTTATTAGCCTATGGGTACTGTATCATTTCGCATATGGGAAACATCTTATGTGCCTGTGGGCAGTTGATACTGTGCTGGTGGGCGACACTTCTTACTTCAGTGGGAAATATCAGTATGCGTGAGGGAAGATTCTTGTGGTTGGATTCTCTTTACCTGAGGGTAGGGTTTTACATGTCTGAGGACATTGGCTGTTTACTTAAAATATTCATTATGGTGATATTTTAAATTAAATGATTAAATTGATATTAAAATGGCGATATAACTGGTTATGTTAGTTACTTTTCAGTACTTCTTAGTTTATTGCATTTTACTACTTCACACTATTGTTGCATGATTTCACACAGTTGGGAACGTGCCTTTGGTGGATGCCTACTGAGATTATTTCTCACACCCTGTTTGGGTCATGCTTTTCAGCCCAAACAGATTACATTTATGCAGGTGTAGATACGGGCAAGAGTCCTTATACAAGTACATGATAGTTTTTGAGGAGTAGGAGGGCATGGGACCGAGCCTAGGCTCACGATGTCGCTTGATGTTCTGTTTGGATTTTCTGTAAATGTACTTCAGTTGTAATGTGTTGTATTGCCGTGTAACATGTTCTTGATGTTTTATAAAATAGTGACATGCTATATCTTCATATATATATGACTGCTGGTTTCCCTTTTTCTTATATGTTATCCATTTCAGTTATATATATTGTTGTTGTTTCCACAATTTTTGTATGTTTATATTATATTCCGCCACACTACACCTTAAAAAATGAGAGCTTAGTTTCCCCAGTATCAGACATGGGCCCTCGCTGCTAGTTGGTAGCCTCTGGCGTTTGGGGAAATGTGCTTGAGGTCATGTGGAGAACCGGGTTCGGGGCATCCGTTGAGTGGCACTCAGAACTGGGAAGCTACATAGTGGTATCAAATGGGTTGTTTTCTTTTACTTACTATTTGGAGCCTTAGTCAGGGATAGGATGAGATTGGTAGTTGGTAATAATATGTGCCCGGGCATATCTAACCCGTGTTCAGGGAAAATCCAATCTTCCTCGTATTTTTTCAATTCTTATGATTTTGAAAGTATTACAGTTGAATGATTTTCACCGTTGTGTGAAACACTTATGATTGTGTTGTTATATTTTTTCCATGGGATCTATTTAGTTGCAACCTGATGAGATGAGGGTATGCCATCTCCTTCGTCATTTAGGCACCTGATTGAAATCACATGTCATGCATAGTTCCATGTCATATATGTGCATTAGAAATTTCATGTTATCGTGATAGTTTTTATACTAGAAAAGCATGCTTTTGTGATAGCTGGATAATAAAATACATGCTTTGTGATAGGGTATTTGTGTGTGAGCTGGATTATAGAATGAACGCCAAACATTGGTTTTTGGGGAGTATGGGCCCTCAATTACCATAATTTGGTCGATCATTACCTGTTTATTTTTTTATAATATAGATAAGATGTCAAACATTGATTCTTGGGGAGTATGGGCCCTCACGGGTCGGAATTTGACACTTTGGTATTTTTTTCAGTATAATCTGTGTTCCGGAGACATTTCTGATGCATACTGTCAAAAACTCCCAGTATAAACGCCATGTAGTACTTTAAACACACCGTGTATATTCATCTGTTTAGGGAGAAAAATAAACTTTTTTAGTACACACCGTCCACCCCGAGTACATGAAGTGTAGTCTCTCACCATGTTAAAAACCGTGTGGGCAGTGACACGGGGAATGGAAGTGCATGGGTTGAACATGCCATGAACCTGATATACATGTCGTGAAGTGTTGACCTGGACTCCGCACATGTAACTAACAACATGGATGAAGGAGACCTTAAGAAGTACATGTCGTTTACACTATGGAACATGTCATGTAGTCTGACCTAGGGACCCGACCATGTAACTAACAACCCGGGTCGGTTTAATCCGTTAGAGTACACGCCATGTGTATATAGAACACATTGTGTAGGGTGAGCCATGTGACAGACCATGTAACTTACAACATGGGTCGGCGAAACTCGTCTAGTACAAGTTGTGTACTTGTGCGACACGTCATGAAGTCTTGTACGAGGACATACAGGGAGGTTTTAGCCGTGTGTCTGGGAAAATGGGGTGGTGTACACGCCGTATGTGGGTGTAACACGTCGTGTAGTGTCAAGCCGAGTAGTTGGTCATGTCACAAGCGACACTGGCATTTGGAAAATTACACCATACATGCCATGTATATTTTACAAATGTCGTGTAGTTTAGATCAGCATGATTCATGTGTCTTAGCCATGTAGATGGACCTAGGGAGGGAGAGGAGTAGTCAGGTACACGTCGTGTAGTCAGTATACACACCGGGTAGTTTTGTTTGCAAAATTTTGAATGATTTATTTCTCTTGATCTCTATGTGGTTCCTTTTCTTTCAGTCTTTGAAAAACATGAATCTAAGGCATGTTTTGACCTTGTAGTGTCATGCCCCCTAGATGTTCACGTTTTGTTCTCCGGGAGAGCGGAAACGAGTATACTCCAGAGCTTTTTGGCCATGGGCTACCAGTGGACCCTCCCTTAGTGCCACATGTGGCTCCAACCATTATACCAGACTTAGGCGCGTAAGCACAGTTCCGTGAAGGCTTTATGAGGTTCATGCAGACCTTTCAGGGAGCACCGTCGGTTGCCACATTAATGGCTGAGCTGACACGTACCTTCCTGCAACCGCATCCGCGTACACTTTCAGGGGATGGCGGACCACAGGCTGCAGAATCTTGGATAGGGTCTATTTATACTCTCTTCAAGAATCCTGAGATGCCTCCTGGGAGGAGGGTCATGCTCGCGACTTATATGCTCGTGACTCTGCCAAGAGGTGGTGGGATGTTACCACCCAATAAGAGTATCACAGAGACATGGTGTGGGATGATTTTCATGCAGTCTTTTATGAGTTATTCTTTCCAAAGATGCTGAGTGAAGATAGATCTCGAGAGTTCATGAATCTGAAGCATGGAACTATGTCGGTGATGTACTATTCTAATCATTTCACGGAGCTTCAGCATTTTTCACCCGTACTAGTGGGGGATGAGACGTTGAGATCCAGACCTTTTGAGGATGGTCTTCATTATGAAATCTGAGCAATGGTGAATGTTTTCAGGTTCCCTTCAGTACATGCAATTATGAACCAGGGGCAGATTACAAAGAGGAACCTGAGGGAATCTAGTGGTGTTGGCCAAGGTGGTTCAGCACCAGTTACTAGTACTGTTTCTACAGGAAAGAGGAAGAGATATATGGACTTCTCTTAGGTTGGAAGTACCAGCCATAAGAATGCTTCAGGTGGTCAGGTCATGTGCTACCAGTGTGGTAGAGAGGGGCTCAAGAGGCCACACTGTCCACGTGATCCAGTGGAGTGCTGAGATTACGGCAACATGGGTCATCTGCACCGCTTTTGAAGGGAGTTTCCACCAGTGACTAGTGAGAGGTGTTCTGTACAGACTCTGTGTGCGGGAGTAGGACCAGTGGATTCTTACCAGTCAGGGAATTTGAATATGTCAGGGCGTGCAGGCAGAGATGGTGGTCGTGTCCGTGGTATCCGGACACCAGGATCTCATTGGTAGCAGGGCGGGATAGCTATGGGTAGCCAGGCTGTGTCGCAGGGCTGCGGCACTCAGCAGGCATATGTAGGTCTATTTGATTCATAAGTGGATGGCTATCACGTAGTCTCGTCAGAAGTCTTATGCTGATCGCCGCAGACGAACATTGGAGTTCAAGGTCGGGGATCAGGTTTTATTGCATGTTTCATCAAGGTTGGGACACAGGCGGATCATGAGATAGGGTAAACATTCACTGAGGTATGTGGGGCCATTTGAGATTTTGGAGAGAGTCGGGCAAGTTTTCTATCGGTTTTAGTTACTAGAAAGGTACATAGCCATGAACGACGACTTCAATGTATCTCAGTTCTGCTGCTATCATTTAGACATGTCTCTCGTCTTTCATCTCGAGGAGGTAATGCTTGAAGTATATGAGTCTTTTGAGGAGCATCTGATTCTAATCGTTGATAGGAGCATGAAGGTTCTCCACGGCCGGTCAGTTCATCTCGTACGAGTGCTATGGCAGTATGGCCAAGTGCGGGATGAAACCTGGGAGTGGGAGACCGATGTACGTTCTCAGTGGCCAGAGTTGTTCACGGTTATATCTTTTCCACCCATGGAAGGGGAATTCGCGGACGAATTGCTTTAAGGGGGGATGTTTGTAAGAACCCGGTTCTTATTTTTGAGGTATGAGATTATTATTTTCGCTTTTCTATAAGTTTTTTTCATAAAATAAAGAAAATTGGGAAAAAGCCCAAATTTTGGATTTACACGCCGTGTACTTTTGGCCATTTGGAATGAGTACACAGGGAGTGTGTCCATGTCGATGATGAAGGGTGCAGAACTAACTACACACCGTGTAGCGGTCCTTTACATGTTGTGTAGTCAGTCAGCAGGTGAATAGTACGACGGTGGCTAGCTGTGGGACAGAACACGCAGTGTATCCAAGATGACATGCCCTGTAGTCTTGTTGGCAGATTAACAGTGCCACGCTGGTGGGAAACTGCCAGAGGAATAGTTAAAAATGGGAAGTACAAACTGTGTAATTGGAAATACACACTGTGAACATTGTTTTTTTCTCATAAAATGGGCAATGCCTCCCTTATTAATAGGGATGGCTAAGAACTGGAGGAAGGCACGAGAGGGGACGACTGAATCTTTGAGGATCCGTTGATCGCAAACCAGGAATCTGTTTCCACCTCGGATGATTCGTTGGGACTGCACGGGTACGACCTCCTCTATCCTTTATCCATTCCTACCAATTATTTCTCAATGGAAGGTTATTTATGTTTGAACGGGTTTTCATATAACCCATATCTACCACATAATTGGACATTTCTGGAATCAATGTTCACGTATAACGTTCATTGATATTAAAGGTAGGTGGCTTGGTGTTTATATTCCAACTATCTTGAGTTTTTTTGTGTTTTTGAGAAATGAACCCATATTTAGGGTGACGTGTGGCTGAGAAAATGGATATTTTAAATACCTAGATTTGAATAGGTAATTAATTATGATAATAAACTTCTGTTTGGGATCGTCTCATGGATCCAGGACCACCATGGGGGTGCGTTCCTCTGTTTAGTCATTTGGCCATGATACCCGTAGGAATTCCTTTTATGTAATGATTGTAGAATATCCTTGAGATGAATTGCTTGTGTATTGCTTGTTTATATGTTTGGCATGGCCCAATTACCTGTTTAGCCTGTGGGAGACACTTCTTATGCCTGTGAGAAATATCAGTAGGCCTGAGGGAAGATTATTGTGGTTGGATTCTCTTTACCTGAGGGTAGGGGTTTATGTGTCTGAGGACATTGGTTTTTTTACATAGAGTATTCATTGTGGTTATATTTTAAATTAAATGATTAAATGAATATTAAAATGGAAATATGACTGGTTAAGTTACATAAGTTTCAGTACTTATTACATTATATCATTTTAATACTGCACACCGTTGTTGCGTGATTTCACACCGTTGGGCATGGGCCATTGGTGGGTGCCTACTGAGATTATTTCTCACATCCTGTTTGGGTCATGCTTTTCTGTCGAAACAGATTATGTTTCTTTAGGTGTAGATATGGGAAAGTGTCCCTATACAAGTACTTGATGGTTGCTGAGGAGTAGGAGGGAATTGGACCAGTCCTACGATCAAGACCCCACTGGCTGTTCTATTTTTCTTTTCTGTTCTTGTACTTTAGTTGTAATGTATTGTATTTCAGTGTAACATCTTATGGCTATTTTACAGAATAGTGAAATGATGCATCTTCATATATATATATGACTACTGGTTTCCCTTTTTTTATCAGTTATCCATTTTAGTTATATATTTTGTTTCTTCTTCCGTTTTGTTTTATGTTTATATTATATTCTGTTACGCTACACTTTGACTAATGAGGGCATAGTTTCCCCAATATTAGACCTGGGACCTCGCTGCTAGTCGACAACCTCTAGAATTTGGGAAAATGTGCTTGAGGTTATTTGGGGAACCGGGTTCGGGGCATCCGTTGAGTGGCACCCAGAACTGGGATGTTACATTATCCATTTTGTTTTACCTCTATTTATTCTTTATCATTTTATATCTAATGTCACAAATTATTTGGATTTTGATTCCATTTTTTATCTCTTTATATTATTTTTTCGGGCGAATTATTCCCAATAATTATTTTCGATTACTAGTAACTTTTTGCTAGCATGTGAATATGAAAAACTTCATTTAGGATATGGTAGGATCGGTGAATTTTTCATTTTTCAATTATTCACATGTTCTATTTTTTATATGATATTTCAATTGAACTCATAGTAACTTCTATTCCTATATCAATGAGTTCATGTTGAGTAATCACATTTCAATTGGATGAATTAAATAAAAAACCACTATTGATTATTGATAAGGGTTTTATACGCCCATGTTCTCCACATAAGGATAACCAAGTTATCCTTATCATGAAAAAGGATCGTATAATTTGTATTTTCATTGATTATCATAATATTGAGAAGATTTAAATTATGAACAAGATACTTCAATTCCATATTGATAACATTTTTTTTGAACTTAAAGGTGATCACAAATCCTCAATAGTATATTTTTTATTTTAAAATCATAATTTAATTGTGTAAAGTAGATGATATACCAAATTCATCCTTCCATAAAAGATATTAAAAAGATTAATTCATAGTGATTCATTTTACACTCATAAATTATCATGTTATCAAAATGGATCTGATAATTAATGTATTTAAAACATACCCTAGAACTTTGATTTTATCATTATTAATAAAAATAACTTATATTATGTAATCAAAGAAGAGAATGAATAAATTTTTATGATTTTGATAGATCACACAACAATTTATAATTTGTATGTCTAATTTATGTACTATGAATTTTGTGTATAAAATTTATCCTTATTTGGTTAGGTTATAATAAAAGGGGGTATATTTTTTGACACTTTAAAGAATGAGGTACTCAATGAATGTCCTAGACCAACTACTATAATAATTATCCAAAATTATCATACATTTAATATATATTATTGACAATTTTTTAGAATATTATCATCATTATAAAATCCACTACCCATGTTAAAAAGGAAGGGAGTGATGTTTCTCTAGAGAAAATAATCTGAATATAATTTCATGGATATAAAGGAATGGTTTCCTACTGCACTATTGTAAAGACCCGTAAAATTCAAGGAAATTTTTTTCTTAATTTTCTTTTGGATTTTACATGAATGCAGATTTAGACGGTACTTGATTCCGAGGCCCGGTGTGCCCGGAATTTCTATCCGAAAAATAACTCGGGTACGTTCAGTGAACGAACGAGCGGGAATTCCTATCTTTTGAACTGGTGCTCATAATCGAATTCCTAGTGCACCGATGGAACTGTAGCACCGGCAATTTCATTGGAACTCACAATCCGGAGTTGCGTTTACACGAGAGTAGTTGATAAAAATTGTGGAAGTTAAAAAAAAAATTTAACAACAATTTTTATTTTACTCTAAGTGATTAATCCTTTGGATGGAAGATGGGTAACTACCCAACCTCCCTTGGGAGGTTATGAGGGTGGTGGGGCCCACAAGAACCCCACCCCTTCATATCCTCTAACCCCCTCAACTCACCATTAATATTGTTAACTTAAGTTAATAACATATGACATTAATGTAGTGATTTAATGTGAGTTTTTGAAATTCAAACTCTTGAATTTCAAAAGCCATGTTGAGTTAATAAATAAAGTGCGGCTTAATTTATTTTTGGGTTAGTTTCCCTGATGCTTGAGAAGAATTGGGGGAAAAATAAGGCAAGGAGCTTAGAAATCATCTTCTTCATCTTCGATGAAGAACGCGAAGAACGAACAATCTCCGACATGGAGTGTCGAGCCCTCGGAGACTGTCTTCCGTGACACCGACCCACGACACGATGTCTTCTTCCCTGACGTTTTTCATCCGTGACATCTCTTTTCGAGACAGTTTTCCGCGACAAAATCTTCGTCAACGTCTTCGAATCCTCGCTTCGCGACGCTGACGTTCATCATCTCTTTTATCAAGGTAGGGGATTATTTAATTATTTTCGTCCTTGATTTCTAGTTTTCTTTCTTTGTGGATATATGACTAAATGTTATCGAATAATGAGAGAGGGCCGGACCACACAAACACAGTCGAACCTCCTCCAATTTTGAAGGTTGATTCAAATATGGTTAGGACAGAATGGTGTGGTGTCATCGCACCACGCGGGATCATACGACAAGGTAATGCACGACGCCATCGCGCCGCACCGTGAAGTTGAACAAGGATGCAACGCCGTCGCGCCATGTCGAAGAAAACCGAAGACATCGCGGCCGGAGCTGGGCCGCGGCGGAAGGGTGCGGTGCCATCACACCGCGCCGGACAAACCAAGCCGCGGCCGGTTCCGGGCCGCGGTGGAGCAGGGTGACCGGCGGCGGTTCCAGGCCGCCGGTGTCAGCGAAGGAGAAGGACCGGCCGTCGCCGGTCCTTGATGGCAGAACCGGCTGGCCGGTGCGGGCTGTCTGGACAAAGGCTAACCAGGGGAATTAATTCCCCCGGCTGGCCAGCATAAACGGCCCCCAATTAATTTGGGGGGCCGCGGTTACACCAGGGGGCAGGCGCCCCCCCCCCCCCACTGCCAAAGGCACGGCCGTTGGCCGAGCTGGCCAGCACGCGGGGCACGCTGTGCCCAGGCCGGGCCGCGCCGGGGCGGCCCGACCCGGACCCGAGGCGGGTCGAACCGGTTCGGGCCCAACGGGGGGTCTCGGTCCAGGTCAGTCCAGGCCCGAAACCCCCGTTTTCGGACCGTCTTCGGTCTTTTTCCCATAACATGGGCTACGGACCTCCGATCAAATCACCGTCATTTGCGATGCGATCTTTGTATCGAGACAGTCGTTTTGGTATATCTCACTCAAGGTTTTGGAGAACTTTGTGTTCGGCCAGGTTGGTTCGTACACGAAACCAACCGGGCCCTCGGAGCGGAAACAGATATATATTGAGCTCCGGACATCCGATTGACATGACATCGACTTTGGTAGATTCATCTAAGTGAGACGGATCTTTTGGCTTACTCCGCTCGAGGTTTGGATGTCGTCGGTGTGCGGTCGGGTTGGTTCGCTCACGAAACCAACCGGGCCCCTGGAACGAAAAAGCCAATAACTCACAGACCGGGCGTCCGATTGACGCGTCGTCTGTCTCGTTGAATTCCTCTTGATGAGACAGAACTTTTGGCATACTTCACCCAACTATTGGATGTAGTTAGATAGTGGCCGGGTTGGATTGCACCCGAAATCCAACCGAGCCCCTGAAACGGAATAGCTGATATCTTTCAGACATGACGTCCTTTTGACGAACGGTCAGCGGCGTTGGTGATCACGTTGAGAAACGGTCCCTATGAGTTTACCCTATGAGAGTTTGGGGTACAGTTGAGATACGACCGGATTGGTTCACACATGAATCCAACCGGGTCTCACGGACGAAAAGTCTAGTAACTCATAGACCGGGCGTCCGATTGACATGACGTCTGTTGTGATTAGACCCCTATGATGAGGCAGTCCTTTGAGATACTTCTTCTTGGGACTTCTTATACTTGGAGTATCAACCTGTAGCTCGTGGAGTGGACCCTCCCAGAGACGAGCGTGCGGAGTACGGAGACCGTATAGCTGACTGAGACCTGACGACTGCTTGACCGACTTGACTTGGAGTGAGTCGACTAGCCCAGTGGATGGAGCACTACTTTGTGAGGTGCAGTCCCCTGGCAGATGGAGCACTACCTGTGTGACAGTGCAGACCCACGGTACTCATCCGGAGAGTAACTCAGCAGGCTACTAGGGGGTGTGCACTACTGTGTTTGGGTGGCATACCCTGGCGGGAAGCACTAGTGTGTTTGGGTGGATGACCCGCGGTACTCGACAGGAGGAGTACCTCAGCAGTCTTAGGTTAGTGAGCAGTACCTCGGAGTCGTGACTGGACCACTGTACACTCCAGAGACGGGGCTCTTCAGCAGTTACGGTTTTGATAATGAAAATCCTGGTTTGAGCTAAGAATTTTGACCTTTGTGATTCCTCATGATTGAGATTGGTTACTTGATAACATAGATATATGTATGGGCATATACCTGGGTAGTGGTTATCCATTGATTTCATAACCCTTGTGTTTACTCGTGATTGAGATGTGTTACTTGATAACTTAGATATATGTAAAGGCATATATCTAAGTAGAGGTGATCTGTTGAGATAATCTTTGTTGTTATACTTTTTGTTTTTAGTGAGACCTTGAGGGTCTCGGGGTCCCTAATGAGTATCATTATACTCACCCATGCATGGGCTATGCCCGCACCTCGTTGTGTTGGTTGCAGACGACGGGCAGTGCTGACCGAGGCCGAGTGTTCGAGGACTGGACGGTACCCGGAGGTGGACTACACGACGAGTCAGTACCCGGAGGTGGACTACACGACGAGTCAGTATCCGGAAGTGGACTTCACGGTGAGACGAAACTCGGAGGAGTTTGACAGGCGAGAGCGTTGTGGAGGCTATATGTACCTACCATTCAGGTAGGATCTGTGGTGGACGATCCCGGAGCTGCGCCATCTGTACCTACCCTATAGGTAGGATCCGAGGAGGACGACCCATGAGCCTCTTCCGTCTTTCCAGCTGTTTTATTTTTCTATTGTACTTTGTTTAGTTGTAGTTGTACTTTCTTTTGGGTTTGTATTCTGGCCCATTTACCATTCAGCACTTGTCTTTGTACTTAGTGTTTTACTTTCGCTTGTACTCTGTGGTGTTTTTTTACTTTTATAAAGGCAATGCCTTCCCAGTTATCAGGATTTATGCTTTTAGTGCTAGTTGCCATCCACTGGCCTATGGGAGGCGGTCTTGGGGTAGTCACGGCATGGGCCCTGAGGACGGGTCGTGACAAATTGGTATCAGAGGAGTCGGTTCTACCGTAGAACTTATAACTCTGATATTTTCATTCTATGAAGCAATAGTGTGAAGGGTACTGAGTGTGGTCTTCAGTTAATGGAGTCCAGTGTTGGTGTGGGCAGCCTATGTATCCATACACTAGGACCCTGAAAACTGAATTCCGTCTTTTTGCATGAAAACACTGATTGCATGTGGGTTTCCAGAAGTTTTATTTAAATATCAGCTCAAACTAGGTCAGCTCACCCTGTATAATTGTTTGACCGTGTCACGTTGTTTCTTTCAAGATGCCTTTTCATGGACGACTAGCTAGAGCCTAGAGGGATGTGCGTACTGATAGCATGTCGAGCGAAGAGGCTTCGGTACAGGGTCCTCTTGTAGTTGAGGCACCAGCGGAGGCACCAATGGTACTACCATACATTGGGCCACTGATGGCACCAGCACCAGCAGTAGGCGATGCATGCCACTTGGGTTCACTTCACGAGTTCCAACGCCGTAGGCCACCCAGGTTCCGAGGAGAGACAGACCCGCAGGCAGCTAAGGATTGGCTGCAAGCAGTGGTTATAGTCTTCAGGCTAGTGGGGACGCTTGCAGACTTCATGGTGATCTTTGCTGCCAGCCTCCTTCAGGTAGAAGCAGGCAGGTGGTGGAGCCACTTGTTCCAGTTTTGCGATGTGATGACCTTTGCATGGGAAGACTTTGAGATCTTCTTCAGGATGGAGTTTGTATAAGTAGCTCTACACCCTGAGCGTGTTCAGGAGCTGCTGCCTTTGCCTCGTGTTTTTCAATCAGTAGCCGAGTCATCTATGGGCAGTAGACAGATGATGCAGAGGTCCAGGATGACCAGACCAACAGTTGGGCGATCTTGGGTTTCAGGATCGGTGGTGCGGGGAACCCGGGGTGGGGACAGAGTTAGGAATGCCAGAAACAGATAGTGTTACTCAGGCGGCAGAAAGGGTCACCTAGCACATGACTATCTGACTCCTTGTACAGTTGATCCGCAGGCTTTGGAGGAGCCACCGAGGCAGAAGAAGTGGCAGGTTCTTGAGCAACAGTCGAGCAGTGGAAAAGGCAGTAGAGCTCTGGTAGCAGGTAGACATGAGCGAAACTAGTGGTTATGTCCCTTGTACTTCTAGTTCCATGTTGTTGTTGTATTCGTGTCTTTTTTACTATGATCTATAATAATAAAAAGACACTTATCTTTGTTTGATTTCATGTCCTTTTGTTTGGTTGATACTCAGTGGTCCCAGTTAAAACTGTTGACTTTACCCTCACATTCGATATTTCTATTGGAGGAGACCTAGTGACCTCACACTGATGCCGACAGTGTGGCTCAACCCTTGGATGTGAGAGTGACAGTTGGATCTCATAGTAGTTACGTCGAGGCCTTACGACGTCATACATGGCGTGAATGCGTCATTCATGTCGGGATTGACTGTATTAGGCAATGGGCATGGTTCATCCAAGGGATGAGACCGAATTTCTATTTTCGGCAAAGGAGAAATTTTAGCAACTCTTTCAGATCATATGCAAAGAAGGTGTAGGTCATCCAGGAGCGGATGAAGACTGCACAGTGCAGTAAGAAACAGGAAACCGGCTCGAGTCAGAGAGACTCGATCTTGTTAAAAGATTAAAGAAGAGGATGCTTTAAGGAGAGATGAGTCTGCGGAGCAGCAGACGTGGAGGTAGAGCTAGGAGAGAAGCATGAGGTGATGTATATCTTGACATGCTACAACCACCCGCCTTAGTTATCCCCGCCAGGCTCAGGGAGCTTGAGGCCAGAGGAAGAGTGTGGCTACATGCGATCAAGGAATGTGACCCAATGGCTCTAAAAAAATGACTCGAGGGAAAGTCTGTGTTAACTACTAGCTTCTGTAGTAATAGACGTTGATATGAACCATTCCTTGCTTTCGCAAATCTTGTTCTAGACTTAGAGTTTCCGGAAGCCATGTAATTGACCCTCACGTCTGTAGATACCTTGGGAGGAGACTCGATAATCACACTTACGCCAACGGTGTGGTCAGACCCTCGAGGAAAGAGTATCGGTTGGAATTTCTTGGTGGCAGCGTTGAGGCCTTACGACGTTAGTTTGAGTATGGAATGGGAATAACTATTCATACTCAAATTGACGGTTTTAGGCAAACATCGGGATGGGTTTTCCTTGGTCGGTGAAATGGAAACCCTAGGCAGCACAGGATATACACTTTCACAGGAGGGTGCGACTGATCACTCTTGAGTCGGTCAACCATACCCTCCTGGCAACAGTCATTTGAGGTTCAGTTCTAACAAGAATTGGAGACCTCTAGAGTTCGAGGATGACGATCACGTCCTTATAAGGGTCTCACCTCGACAAGGTTTATGGAGATGTGGCCAGGGCGTCAAGTTATCTCCGAGGTTCAACAGACCTTTCTAGGTCCTCAGCTAGGTAGACGAGGTGGATTATCTCTTGACCCATCCATCTCAGTTGTCCCAGGTGCACGACATTTTCTAGGTATCTCAACTGACGAGATACGCGCTCGACCCTTCGCATATCATCGACCATGAGGAGCAGGGCGATGGCGATGGGGTTACTTCCATGGAGGATCCTGTAGGGATCGAGAATCGATAGGAGTGGATCCTATGAGGACGGTCGATTCCTCGGGTGCGCTTTCTTTGGAAGTACGGAATCTCCAGGTAAGCACATGGGAGTGGAAGGCTCAGGTGCGTGCTCAATACCGCTTTTGATTCCCTAGTTTTCGATATATCATTACTGGGACATAAAGCCCTAAGGTGGGAGTAATGTAAAGACCTATAAAATTGAAGGAAATTTTTTTCTTAATTTTATTTGGGATTTTACAAGAATGCAGTTACAGACGACCCTTGATTCCGAGACCCGGTGTACCCGAAATTTCTATCTGAAAAATAGCTCGGGTACGTTCAGTGAACGAATGAGTGGGAACTCCTATCTTTTTAATAGGTGCTCGGAATCATATTCTGAGGGCATCGATGGAACCGCAGCACCGGTAATTTCATATGAACGCTTAATCCAGAGTTGTGTTTACACTAGAGTAGTTGATAAAAATTGTGGATGTTAAAAATAAAAATTTAACAACAATTTTTATTTTACTCTAAGTGAATAAACCTTTGGATGGATGTTGGGTAACTACCCAACCTCCCTTGGGAGGTTATGAGGGTGGTGGGGCCCACAAAAACCCCACCCCATTATATCCTCTATCCCCCTCAACTCACCATTAATATTGTTAACATAAGTTAATATCTTATGACATTAATGTAGTGAGTTAATGTGAGTTTTTGAAATTCAAACTCTTGAATTTCAAAAGCCATGTTGAGTTAATAAATTAAGTGTGGCTTAATTTATTTTTGGTTTAGTTACTTTGATGCTTGAGAGGACTTGGGGGAAAAAGAATGCAAGGAGCTTAGAGATCATCTTCTTCATCTTCGACAAAGAACTCAAAGAACGAACGATCTCCGATGTGGAGTGTCGAGCCCTCGGAGACCGTCTTCCGTGACACCGACCCGCGTCGCGACGTCTTCTTCCACGACGTTTTTCTTCCGCGACGTCTCTATTCACAACGGTTTTCCATGACGAAATCTCCATCAATGTCTTCGAATCCTCGCATTGCGACGCCGGTCATCATCTCTTTTATCAAGGTAGGGGATTATTTAATTATTTTCGTCCATGATTTCTAGTTGTCGTTCTTCGTGGATATACGACTAAATGTTATCAAATAACGAGAGGGGGCCAGACCACAAAAACACGGCCGACCCTCCTTCGATTTTGAATGTTGTTTCAAATATGGTTGGGATAGAATGGTGTGGTGCCATAGCACCACTCGGGATCGTACGGCAAGGTAATGGGCGGCGCCGTCGTGTCGTGCCGTGAAGTTGAACAAGGACGCAACGCCGTCGCGCCGCGTCGAAAAAAAACCGAAGACAGCGCGGCCGGAGCGGGGTCGCGGAGGAAGGGAGTGGTGTCGTCGCACCGTGCCGGACGAACCCAGCCGTGGCCGGTTCTGGGCCACGGTGGTGCAGGGTGACCGGCCGCCGGTTCCGGGCTGCCGGTGTCGGCGAAGGAGAAGGACCGGCCGTCGCCAGTCCTTGATGGAAGAACCGGCCGACCGGTGCGGGCTGGCCGGAAAAAGGAAAACTGGGGGAATTATTTCCCCCGGACAGCCATCATAAACGGCCCCCAATTAATTTGGGGGGCCGCAGTTACACCAGGGGGGCAGGCGCCCCCCCCCCCTGCCAACGACCCGGCCGTTGGCCGAGCTGGCCAGCGCCATGGGCGTGCTGTGCCCAGGCCGGGCCGGCCGCCTGGCCGGTCCACTAGGCTGGGCCGCACTGGGCCGGGCCGACCTTGACCCAGGGCAGGCCGACCCGGTTCGGGCCGACCGGGGGGTCTCGGGTCGGGTCGGTCCGGGCCCGAAACCCCAGTTTTCGGACCCTCTTTGGTCATTTGCCCATAACTTGGGCTACGGACCTCTGATCGATACACCGTCAGTTGCGATGCGATCCTTGTATCAAGACGGTCGTTTTGGTGTATCACACTCAAGGTTTTGGGGATCTTTGGGTTTGGCCAGATTGGTTCGTACACGAAACCGACCGGGCCCTCGGAGCGGAAACTGATATATATTGAGCTCCGGATGTCCGATTGACATACCGTCAACTTTGGTGGATTTCTCTAATTGGGACGGATCTTTTTCCTTACTCCGCTCGAGGTTTGGATGCCGCCGGAGTGCGGTCGGGTTGGTTCGCTCACGAAACCAACTGGGCCCCTGGAACGAAAAAGCCAATAACTCACAGACCGGCCGTCCGATTGACGTGCCATCTATCTCGTTGAATTCCTCTTGATTAGACGGACCTTTTGGCATACGTCTCCCGAGTTATGGATACAGTTAGATAGTGGCCGGTTTGGATTGCACCCAAAATCCAACTGGGCCTCTGGAACAGAAAAGCTGATATCTTTCAGACTGGAAGTCCGTTTGATGAACCGTCAGCGGCGTTGGTGATCACGTTGAGAAATGGTCCCTATGAGTTTACCCTATCATAGTTCGGGGTACAGTTGAGATACGGTTGGATTGGTTCGCTCACAAAACCAACCGGGCCCCGGGGACGAAAAGGCTAGTAACTCACAGACCGGGCGTCCTATTGATGCGTCGTATGTTGCGATGAGACCCCTATAATGAGGTGGTTCTTTTAGATACTTATTAGTTGGACTTGTGATACATGGAGTATCGACCTGTAGCTCGTGGAGGGGACCCTCCCAGAGACGAGCGTGCGGAGTACGAAGACCGTGTAGCCGACTGAGACCTGACGACTGCTTGACCGACTCGACCTGGAGTGAGTCGACTAGCCCAGTGGACGGAGCACTACATTGTGAGGAGCAGACCCATGGCGGATGGAGCACTACCTGTGTGACAGTGCAAACCCGCAGTACTCGTCCGGAGATTACCTCAGTAGGCTACTAGGGGGTGTGCACTACTGTGTTGTGGTGGCATACCTCGGCGGGAAGCACTACTGTGTTTGGGTGGCTGGCCCGAGGTACTCGACAGAAGGAGTACCTCAGTAGTCTTAGGTTAGTGAGCAGTACCTCGGAGTCTTGACAGGACCACTGTACACTCCAGAGACGGGGCTCTTCAGCAGTTACAGTTTCGATAATGAAAATACTGGTTTGAGCTGAGACTTTTGACCTTTTTGTTTCCTCATGATTGAGATGGGTTACTTGATAACTTTGGTATATGTATGGGAATATACCTGGGTAGTGGTTATCCGTTGATTTAATAACCCTTGTGTTTCCTCATGATTGAGATGGGTTACATGACAACTTAGGTATATGTATGAACATATACCTAAGTAGAGGTTATCTATTGAGATCTTCTTTGTGGTTATCCTTGTTGGTTTTTGTGAGACCTTTAGGGTCTCGGGGTCCCTAATGAGTATCGTTATACTAACCCCTACACGGGATATGCCCGCACCTCGTTGTGTTGGTTGCAGATGACGGGCAGTGCTGATGGAGGCCGAGTGTTCGAGGACTGGACGGTACCCGGAGGTGGACTACACGACGAGTCAGTACCCGGAGGTGGAATACACGACGATTCAGTATCCGAAAGTGGACTTCATGGCAAGACGACACTTGGAGGAGGTTGACGGGCGAGAGCGTTGTGGAGGGTATCTATACCTACCCTTCAGGTAGGATCTGTGGTGGACGATCCAGGAGCTGCGCCATTTGTACCTACCCTACAGGTAGGATCTGAGGAGGATGACCCAGGAACCGCTTCCTTCCTTCCAGCTGTTGTCTTTTTCTGTTGTACTTTGTTCGGTTTAGTTGTAATTTCTTTTGGGTTTGTATTCTTGCCCATTTACCTTTCAGCACTTCTCTTTATACTTAGTTTTTTACTTCCACTTGAACTCTGTGGTGTTTTGTTTACATTTATAAAGGCAATGCCATCCCAGTTATCGGGATTTACGCCTTTGGTGCTAGTCGCCAGCCCCTGGCCTATGGAAGGCGGGCATGGGGTAGTCATGGCATGGGCCTCGAGGACGGGTTGTGACAACTATAAAGTCATTTATCTATAGTGGAGAAGGATTTATAAATTACAATGATCCATCAATGAAGGGGTGTAGAATTGTTCTCTTATGAAATGAAATTATGATTGCCTATTTATTATTAAAATAATTATTTTATGAGAAAAATTTATCATTGCCTTATCTAGATTTATCAATAGGAATATTATCATCAAATATTAGTAGGAATTTTCACCATATAAATAATTTTGTGATATATATCGATCAAAATTAATTAAATTATATACTATAAAATATCGATATGATCAAGGGTTGAAGTGTATGGTTAGAATTTAAAATGTCTTGAGATTTATTAATACTTTATCATCTCACGAATAAAAACAAGGTGGATGATACTTTAAGAAGAAATTACCATGCTATATTTTCTAAGATAAAGATTAAAAGAAACCCAATATTCATTTATACGGAATGGATGGACATTGAAATCATAAGGTAAGGGAGATAATTAAATCATTCCCAAATAATTTCTCAATGATCTATTTATATTATTATCAAGAGGTAATAAATTGATTATATGATGGTATAGATAAAAGTATGAAATACTATAATATTAAACCTTGAAAAACATTAGCTATAGTATTTGGAAAACCAATATGTATCCCCTAAATTAAACATATGAGGATATGGAATTTGGATATTACACATAGCACATCAATATCTTTCCAACCTAGGAGAATAAATACATTTATTGTTCATGGGGAAAATTTTATTAGTACACTCTGAAGATGAATGTTGATGATTATGCAGCATGAGAATTTATCTAATATAAATATATGTTCGATTATCTCTTGTCAATGTTTGTTAGTTATTATTTCCCATACCTTTATATAAATGGGATAACACCATCGTCATTTTCATCATAGGAATTTCCATTAACGATAAATCAAATAATTTTATTTGGTTTTGGTTAACCAGGTTAGAAATATTGAATACACCATTTCTATTTTATATTATTTCAAACAATGATACATTCTAATATGTACATAAAATAGTTTATATGGTAACATATATTAAACCATTAAATTAAATAGGATTGATGTCAAATGATCATATTATTGTTATATTGAATTATTTTATAATATTTTCATATTGAAAAACTTTTAGCATATGAATTGCTCACACGGAGAAATGTTTTCAAATAGGGGGTGAATCACAGTATGAATAAACTGAAACACATCCCTTATTAGATCTTTTTTCTTCATTAAACAATAAAAATATTCCATATCCCACCTATAGAAATGTATAAAATGAAATGAAATAATATTATAGACAAAATATTTGATAAGGTTCACACTTATCTAGGATATTAAATGGAGTATAAAAATATCATGTTCCAAGGTGAAAATTACAATATAGTAAAATATTTCTTAAATGTATGGAGATAGATCCTTATCGCCCTAGATCACTAATAATAATTATTTTAAATCTCAATACTCTTTTTTTTCGTAGTTATACAGATTGTTTCTTCATGGGTTCCCTCATTCTATCATTCCAGATAAGGACGCCCATTTTACATCTCGTTTCTCGCAGTGTTTTCAGAGGGAACTGGGTACACAGGTTCTTTTGAGCACGACTTACCACCCTCAGACAGATGACTAGTCAGAGCGTACGATACAGGTGCTTGAGGACATGCAGTGTGCATGCATCCTAGACTTTGGGGGATCTTGTGAGATGCAGATACCTCTAGTCGTGTTTTCCTATAACAATAGTATTCACGAAACTATAGATATGGCACCATAAAAGCCTTTATATGTTAGGACCTTCCAATCACATTTGTGCTGGTTAGAGGCTGTGAAGGTAGCTTTACTGGGACCACATCTCTTGCAGGCGACTTCTAAGCAGGTCTATTTGATTCTGAAGGGGATGGCTATCGTGTAGTCTCTTAAGAAGTCTTATGTTGATCGCCGAAGATGAACATTGTATTTAATGGTCAGGTATCAGGTTTTCTTGCATGTTTCACCGAGGTTGGGACACAGGCGGATCAAGAGACAGGGTAACATTTCACTCAGGTATGTGGGACAATTTGATATTTTGGAGAGAGTCGGGTCGGTTGCCTATCAGTTGCATTTACCAAAAAGGTATTGAGCCATGCATGACGACTTCAATGTATCTCAGTTGTGCTGCTATCATTTAGACCTATATCATGTATTTCAGCCCGAGGAGGTAGTGCTTGAATTAGATGAGTCCTTTGGGGAGCATCTGATTCTTATCGTCGATAGGAGCACAAAGGTTATCCAAGGCCGGTCAGTTCATCTCGTATGAGTGCTATGGCAGAATGGCCGAGTGCAGGATGAAACCTGGGAGCGGGAGACCGATGTTTGTGCTCAGTGGCCAGAGTTGTTCACAGATATATCTTTTCTACCATTGGAAGGGAAATTCGGGGAAGAATTTCTTTAAGGGGGGAAGTTTGTAAGAAACTGGTTCTTTTTTTTTTGAGGTATGGGCTTCTTCTTTTCTCTTTTCTATAAGTGTTTTTCAGAAAATAAGGAAAATTTAGATAAAAGCCCAAATTTTTGATGTACACGCAGTGTACTTTTCCACATGCCGTGTACTTTTGGCCGTGCGGAATGAGTACACATGGAGTGTGACCATGTTAGTGATGAAGGGTGCAGAACCAACTACACACTATATAGTGGTCCTTTACACACTATGTAGTCAATCAGTAGGTGAATAGTAAGGTGGTGTCAAGCTGCATGACCGAACACACCATGTATCCAAGAATACATGCCATGTAGTCATGTTGGAAGATGAACAGTACCACGCTGGCGGGAAACCGCCAGAGGAACAGTTAAAAAATGGGAAGTACAAACTGTATAATTTGAAATACACACTGTGTACTTTGTTTTTTTTTTCTAATTAAATGGGCAGTTGCCTCCCCTTTTCATAGGTAAGGCTAAGAACCGGAGGAAAGAGCGGGAGAGGATGACCGAATCTTCGAGGATCTGTCGATCGCAAATCGGGAATCCGTTTCCGCATTAGACGATCTCGTTGGGACTGCATGGGTAAGCCCTCCTCTCTCCATTAGTCATTCTTACCAATTCATTCCCAAGGGAAGGTTATTTACGTTTGAACGGGTTTTCTTCTAACCTAGATGTACATAATCTTTGGACATTTCTTGAATCGATGTTCGCGAATAACATTCGTTGATGTTAAAGGTAGGTGGATTGGTGTTTATATTCCAACTGTCGTGCGTTTTTTTGTGTTTTTGAGCTACGAACCCATATTTGGGGTGTCGTGTGGTTGAGTCAATGGATATTTTAAATACCTATATTTTAATAGGTAATTAATTATGATAATAGACTTCTGTTTGGGATCGTTTCTTGGATCCAAGACCACCCTTGGGGTGCGTTCCTCTATTTAGCCATTTGGACAGGATACCCGTAGGTATGCCTTTTATGTAATGATTGTAGAATTTACATGAGATGAATTTCTTGTGTACTGCTTGTTTATATGTTGGGCATGGCCCAGTAACCTGTTTAGCCTAAAGGAAGTTTTATGATTAGCCCATGGGCACTGTACCATTTCTCCTGTGGGCAGATGATTCTGTACCTGTGGGCAACACTTTTTACGCCTGTGAGCAATATCAGTATGCCTGAGGGCAGATTATTGTGGTTGGATTCTTTTTACCTAAGGGTATGGGTTTATGTGTATGAGGACATTGGTTGTTTACATAGAGTATTCACTATGGTTATATTTTAAATTAAATGATTAAATGGATATTAAAATGGTGATATAACTGGTTAAGTTACATACTTTTCAGTACTTCTTACATTATTGCATTTTAATACTACACACTGTTGTTGCATGATTTCACATAGTTGGGAACATGTAGAGACCCTAAGATTAACGTATATTTACATTACATTACTTTTTCGGAATACTTTGTACATAACCAAAACACACACGCAAGGACCTTAATAGTTTTGTGTCTTTGGAAACTCGGAATATAATCTTCTAATAGTGGTGAAAGATCTACAACATCTCCCATAAATATCTTCCCTTTTTTTACCTAAAACCATTCTTTATATCCTGGGGAAAAGAAAACATAAAATGGTGAGCTCAAATTCTCAGTAAGTGTAAACAAAAGATATATAAATCACATCATATAAATAATAACACAACTTTTGGAAATCGTAACCTGCAAAAGACATCATAATATCATAACATGGGATAAATCATAGTAGTGAAATGTAATCCCAATAATCATAACATAAAACATGAATCTTTGTGGCATACACACATAATCATAGACAATCATTTCTTATTAGTCAAGACTCGTTGCCAAGACTATCTTAGTGGACAAAGTCCATTTCTAAACCGAGTTTACTCCTCGTTTCAGTCCTGTTTCACTGAACCGGTTTAACCTGCCGTTCCAGCCATGTCTATCTCATGAGATATAAAATCTGTAACCAATGAATTGGAGTGAGATATAGGTCCCACCCATTTCATAATGATACCATTCTTATGTGTGCCACAAAATCAAAAAACCATACATCATAGCATAACCCATGTAATAAAAATGGGAATCTAAAACATCGTGACATCATAATACAATTCATATAAGATAAAGGAATTCATAAAAATATAATTCCATCACAACATATTCAAATCAATGTAATAATAGGGATAAAAATAGAACCCTTTATTATCTTATATGGAAAATAATTTTGATAAAACGCTTGAACTCCATTATTGAGGAAAATATCCTTTCTGCTTCAAAAACACTTTTCCTTTCTTAACATGTTGTAAAATTATAAACTAAAAGAAGTTGATTAAAAATAAAAATGAAAAATTGTAAAGGAAGCTTCTTGGAAATAATGTTTTAAAAATCCATTCATGCCGTATAAGTTAAGAAAAACATTATTCATACTTTTGTCGGAAAAGTCAAAAAGTACCTCGTATGAAAAACGACAAAAGATTCCTTTCATTTCCTTTACTAAAAACTCACCGAAGGGTAAAATTGGATTTAAAAAATTGTAGGTGGATGGAAATAATATTACATATTGAGGAAAAATGGATGTGGATGATAAAATACACCCCAGTAAATTTCAAAGTATAATCAATCTCGGATAAAAATGAGATTGTGACATTTTCCTTACCTTAGGTTTGATTTGCGTTGTAAGTGTCCGAACCTCCTCTATAATGATTTAAATATTGTCATTTACTTATTCCAGAATCATACTCATTGTTATGATACCATATATGGTTCACTTATGATGTTATATTACCCGTTCCTTTGTAAATTCAATGTTAAAGTGCATTTTGGGTAAAATCGTATCATTTTTCATCCGTGTTTTGACTTCATATGATTACTTAGATCATGATTTCTTAATTCCAGAATATAAAACAAGATTTATATATAATATATATTCAGAATATACATGTATATAATAGAATAGTAAATGGAATGAAATACACTGTTCATGGAGACGGTAAGTCGTATGTACGCATGAACGCTGTTTTCATTTCCTTATTGAGTTGAATGGAATTAAGTAGATGACATACATATATATACACATAAATCTAGTATCATTATTATGTCATATATTTCATGACTACTTATTATATATACTTTATAATCATTCATGAATGGATAACGTGGAGAATGTATCTCATCGCGTCATGGAGACGGTAGTCCGTACGTACGCACGAGTGATGATATCGTTCTCATGATCATGGAATTGTATTGGAGTGTATGTATACTATATCAGAATAAATATCACTTTACAATAATCATATATAGTTATTATGTACACCATTATACCAATCCAAGTAAGGTGGTGGGGGAAAATAGATTACACTGCGGCGTGGAGACGGTATTCCGTACGTACGCACGCGCGGTGATTTCGTTTTTCGTAGGATGGATAGATGGTGAAATAGGGTTGTTTCATACTTATAATAACATATCAGTATATGAGTGATACTGATGTTATTAATTCATAATGAAACAACCTAAGAAGAAGAAGTGGAAGAAGAAATAAAGTTGAAAGAATCGGTAACAGACATTACCTCTTCTTTGAGGCGCCTCTTTGAGATCTCTTTTTAGGGCACTAAAATTGGTCTTTGAGGATGACCAGAACCTCTAGAATGTTTCTATGGAATTTGAGATTGTAATTATTTAGGGGTTGGCCGAGCGTGAAGGCTCAATGTGGTGTGAGGAAGAGATGGAGGAGGTTCCCTTTTATAAGGGAGGAGAGGGGCTCCTTTGGAAAAACTAAAAATATTATTTTATTATAAAGACAAATTCGGTTTTAAATATCTCCAAATTGATTTATTTCGAAGATAAGGAGGGGATGGGTCGAAATCCTCTCATCCAATTGTATTTAGACAAGTTTAGGTTCCTATTTTTACCTTATAATTTAGATTTAACATTAAGTAAAATAATTTTACTTTTACATTGTCTTCTTCTGTTCTTATAATATAAGGATAATAAACTTACTATAAGCAGCCAAACGAACCCCAAGTTGTTTATTATTAATATATATAACCTTATCTAAGTCATTTGGCCGAACCTTAGATTTTTTGTAATAAAATAACAATTACTAATATAATATTTGTTTTAAAAAACTATTTTATGTCAATTTTGAAACTATTTATTAATTGATTTTTTTGAAAATCATGACAGAATGATTAGTTCAAAAAAAGTTAATTAAATCAATACTAACATGTCATATTAACCTATAAAATTAGTGGAATTCATAAAAAGTCTCAAAATATATTTATTTGTGTATTTATAATATTAATTATTCTAATTTTTTACTATAATTGTAATTACTGCATCATCATTGTGTCACAAATAAATTAATTTATTTAATGTCTAAAAATTATAAATAAAATATCATTATGTAGGAAATATTATTAGATTTCTAATGAATATTTTCAATCTAATTAATCTTATGTATAACCCTATATTAAAAATGTTGTAGTAAATAAACTTTGATTTTAACTCTTTTAACTCTTCATTGAATTAAATACTAATAAATGTCCTAATCTAATCCAAGTGGGCCTAAATGGTCATATGTTATTCTTATGATTGTTTTCGGTCGAAGTACACTTATCCAATTGAATTAGGACATGTTTTAGGGTAATAATAATATCATTTTTACCCTTAATTACCGTATTTACTTTTAACAGTGGTAAAAAAAGTAAAAAGTTACTATTCACCAAAAATTATTTTCATCTCATTGAACCACATTTAACTTACTGACATCAACCGTGTATCTCAGATTTTTGAAATTACACTCACAGAAGCGATGAAATTATGTTTTATGAAAAATTCATTTTTTTAACTACCACTTAGTGGTTTCACTATTCATCAAAAAATGAAAGTTTCCAGAAAAATACCAAAAATTAGGCCTTGGCTATATTTGATATTATGAATTCAAAAATGATGTCTATTTTACCAAATTCAAAACATATCAGTTGAATTAATTATTTGAAAAATTAATTCCCGTCATCAAAACAAATAGCATGTTCTTAAGAGATAATAACTATCAAAAGATTGAAATTTGTTTATGTCTGGTTTAAATGTGAAATTACATCCAATGACCAAAATTGTATTAAATTGTAAAAATATATTCTAAATATACTTTAAAACCACTCAAATTAATAATTTATCACTATTAATTATTTCGATAAAAAAGGTTGTTTTTAATTAACATTTAGTAATTTTCACTATTCATCAGAAAATGAAAGCTATTTGAAAAGTACCAAAATTTCACCCTAAGCTAATTTCGATATTCCGAATCCAAAAATGAAATCTGTTTTGAAAAATAAAATTTAAAAAATTTCAAAAAGTGGTTATTACTATTCATAATGGCTAGTTTTAATAATATTTTAATAGTATATCATTGTTTAGCGAAACTCGGTATTGCGTACAACACATGATATCACGAAAGGTTGCGCTTGTTTGTAATGCAAGGAAAGTCAAGGATGCCTTTTGTGCAAGATTCTTTTGGTGTAGTGTACAACACAAGACATTAATGAAATTAAAAAGAATATTTTCCATAAAATCTCGGGTTGTTATAGCACATGCCATTGGTGGGTACCTACTGATATTATTTCTCACACCCTATTTGAGTCATGCTTTTCTATTGAAACAGATTACGTTTCTACAGGTGTGGATATGGGCAAGGGTCTCTATACAAGTACTTGATAGTTGTTGAGGAGTAGGAGGGCATGGGACCAATCCTAGGCTCATGATTCCACTGGCTGTTCTGTTTTTCTTTTTTGTACTTTTTCTTTTGTTGTAATGTATTGTATTTCAGTGTAACATGTTCTAGCTATTTTATAGAATAGTGACATGCTGCATCTTCATATATATATGACTATTGGTTTCTCTTTTTTTTATCAGTTATACATTTTAGTTATATATATTGTTGCTTCTTCTTTGTTGTTGTATGCTTATATTATATTCCACTGCCCTATACTTTTACAAACGAGGGAACATTTTCCCATCAGACCGGGGCCCTCGCTGTTAGTCGACAACCTCTAGCATTTGAAAAAATGCGGTTGAGGTAATGTGGTGAACCGGGTTCAGGGCATCCGTTGAGTGGCACCCAGAACCGGGATGTTACATTATCCATTTTGTTTTACCTCTATTTATTCTATACCATTTTATACCTAATGTCACACCTTATTTGGATTCTGATTCCATTTTTTATCTCATTATATTATTTTTTTGGGAAATTAATTCCCAATAATTATTATCGACTACCAGGTACATTTTTCTAGCATGTGAATATCAAGAACTTCATTAAGGATATGGGAGGATCAGTGAAGTTTTCATTTTTCAATTATTCACATGTTCTATTTTTTATATGATATTTCAACTGAACTCATAGTAACTTTTATTCTTATATCAATGAGTTCATGTTGAGTAATCATGTTTGAAATGGATGAATTAAATAAAAAACCACTATTGATTTTTGAGAAGGATTTTATATGCCCATGTTCTCCACTTAAGGATAACCAAGTCTTATTATCATGAAAATGGATTTTATAATTTGTATTTTCATTTATTATCATAATATTGAGAAGATTTAAATTATGAACAAGTTACTTCAATTCTATATTGATAACATTTTTTTCATTTTAAAGGTGATCACAAATCCTCAATAGTAGATTTTTTATTTTAAAATCATAATCTAATTTTGTAATATAGATGATATACCAAATACATCCTTCCATAAAATATATTAAAAATATGAATTCATAGTGATTCATTTTACACTCATAAATTATCATGTTACCAATATGGATCTGATAATTAATGTATTTGAAACATACCCTCGAACATTGATTTTATCATTATTAATGAAAATCACATATATTATGTAATCAAAGAATAACATGAAGAAATTTTGAGGATTGTGATAGAGCCCACAGTAATGTATAATTTTTATGCCAAATTTATGTACTATGAATTTTGTGTATAAAATTTATCCTTATTTGGTTATGTTATAATAAAAGGGGGTATATTTTTTGACACTTTAAAGAATGAGGTACTCAAGGAATGTCCTAGACCGACTACTATAATAATTATCCAAAATTTTCATACATTTAATAGATATTATTGAAATTTTTTTAGAATATTATCATCATTATAAAATCCATTGCCCATGTTAAATAGGATGGGAGTGATGTTTCTCTAGAGACAATAATCTGATGAAAATTTCATGGATCTAAAGGAATAGTTTCCTAATGCACTATAAATTTATTTCTCTATAGTGGAGAAGGATTTATAAATTACATTGATCCATCAATGAATGGGTTTTGATATTTTCTCGTATGAAATGAAATTATGATTTCCTATTTCTCATTAAAAGAATTATTTTATGAGAAAAAATTCGCATTCCCTTATCTAGATTTATCATTAGGAATATTTTCATCAAATATTAGGAGGAATTGTCACCATAGAATTAATATTGTTATATTTATCGATCAAAATTACTTAAATTATTTATTAGAAAAGATGGATATGATCAAGGGTTAAACTATATTGTTCGAATTTATAATGTATTTTCATCTATTAATTCATTATCATCTCACGAATAAAAACAAGGTGGATGATACTTAGAGAAGAAATTATCATGCTATATTTTCTAAGATAAGGATTAAAAGACACCCAATATTCATTTATATGAAATGGATGGACATTGAAATCATAAGGTAAGGGATAAAATAAATTCATTCCCAATTAATTTCTTAATGATCTATTTATATTATTATTAAGATGTAATAAATTGATTATATGATGGTATAGATAAAAGTATGAAATACTATAATATTAAACCCTAAAAAAATTAGCTATAGTATTTGGAACACCAATATATGTCCAATAAATTAAAAAATTGAAAATATACAATTGAGATATTACACATAGCACATAGTTATCTTTTCATCCTAGGAGAATAAATACATTTATTGTTCATGGGGAAAATTTTATTAGAACACTCTGAAGTTGAATATTGATGATTATGCATCATGATAATTTATCTAATATAAACATATGTTTGATTATCTCATGTCAATATTTGTAAGTTATTATTTCCCATACCTTTATATAAATGGGATAACACCATTGTAATTTTCATCATAGGAATTTCCATGAACGATAAGTCAAATAATTTCATTTGGTTTTGGTTGACCAGGTTAGAAATATTCAATACACCATTTCTATTTTATATTATTTCTAACAATGATACATTCTTATATATACATAAAATAGTTTATATGGTAACATATAGTAAACCATTAAATTGAATAGGATTGGTATCAAATGATCATATTATTTTTATATTGAATTATATAATAATATTTTCATATTGAAAAGCCATTAGCATATGAATTTCCCACACTGAGAAATGATTTCAAAGAGGGGGTGAATCACAGTATGAAAAAACCAAAATACATCCATCATTAAATCTTTCCTCTTCATTAAAAAATAAAAATATTCTTTATACCACCTATAGAAATGTATATTATGAAATGAAATAATATTACAGACAAAATATTTGTATAAGGTTCACCCTTTTCTAGGATATTAAATGGAGTATAAAAATAGCATGTTCCAAGCTGAAAATTACAATATAGTAAAATATTTTTTAAATGTATGGAGATAGCTCCTTATCACCCTAGATCAATACTAATAATTATTTTAAATCTCAATACTTATTTTTCGTAGTTATACAAATTGTTTCTTCAATAAATATCGATTTATTTAATTACTCATTTTTATTACATAAAATTAGGCTTTAAATTAAATTCTTCTTTCATCCATCTCATGAATTCAAATATATTAAAAATAATTATACGATATTTCTTTTTGGTTCGAAAAATATTCACATTTTGGAAAACCTTTGCACAATATTCAATAAATGTTTCATCTTTCCGAATATGTTTTTTATTTTTAATTCCACGAACGATCTCACACATTATTGAATCTCACAAGGCCATATTGAAATAAGTCTCTTTTATTCATAAAACTACAATTAATGTAAATGATTTGTGAAGAATTATCTTTAAAAAAATTATGAAAAAAGTATCATGGATATTTATTAAGGGTTAAAAATAATATTTCTGGAATAGTGTACTATCTATGGGAATTTAAAACCATTCATGTTAAATCCATATTCTATAAAAACATTACATGAAACAGTACTTGTATTCTGACCTTTTGTGATTTAACATCTCTTTATCCAATGAACTCACTAAAATTGTGAATATTATATTTTTATTTACCAAGATCATGTAACTATATCTTCATCCTAAAACACTGATGTTCATGACACATCATAACTTTTAGAAAACATTTCCAATTTACATATTTCATTTATGTATCATCGAATACTATATTTTTGGAAAATTCATTAGACGTATACACTTTTCATCCAGTTGTTAACATTTCACAAAATCCATTCCTATACGTAAAAATTATTTGTCCCATTCTTCCATATTTTTTATATAAAAAATTTAAAAATAACATTGAAATATCATAAAAATAAATTTAAAATTTTGTAAACACCTTACAGTGCTTCCATACCTCTATTATGCTCTTTCTAGATAGTTTTAACCCAACTTTCATCATTAAAACTTCATTTTCATATAGGCATCCACTGACTTTCATTTTTTCAAACAATTTTTTTTAATAACCATTCTATATATTTTCTATATATTTTTAAGAAATATTGTTCAGTGTACACACCGATACAAAAAACACTACATTTGTATGTAATGGTTTTTTTCACAACAATCCCACCATTGTGTTTTTGAGAAACACCTTACTCTATGATTCCAATTTAACCATTATTCTTCCATTTTGTTATTTAAAAATAGTACATGTACTTTTTACATCATAATTCATAGAATAATAAACTTGATAGTCATTAATGATATAATAAAAAAAATCATTAGGCCCACATGCTCAATTATCAATGTGAGAAACAAGAGTATCATGAAATATTAATCAATGAAAAACATCATCCTCAATAACAATTTATTAACAATCACTGATTGTTAAAATATTAATTGTCTATAATTAATTTGTTGTATAATAATAATTTTACAATATCAATGTTTTTTATGTTGTCTATGTGTCTCTCATTAATACCACTTCATTGGCCCCATTTTGTAACTATTTACCACAAAAACTATTACATAAACATTATGTGATATATCATCATTAAATGAACATCATCCTCATCATCGTATTTTAATATGTATGTATATCCTTCCTCCTAAAAATTCATCATAGTAGAATTTCTCCCCCCACAAATTTTACCAATATTATTCTCCCAAATTTCAATGAACCTAAATTCCACTATATTATAGTTAGTAACAAAACATTAAAATTGATTTTGACACAATGAAAAACACACCACAACATGGGTAGTGGGGGTTATAAATCTACACTATTTAATTATATAGGATATAATGATATATACGATCTGGTGAATGTATTTAAATTGATTCTTTCTATAATCCCTTTATCATGATGTGTGTAACCTGATGTTATGTAGAACTATACTCTAGCATTAGTAACTCATGGTCCACCATGTACTTGAAAAAAATGATTTCAGTGTACTTCATCCTTGAGTAATGGACTATATTATTTATGTGCTTTATATTACATGAATTATATATAACATGACTAATTAGAGACTATACATCATGTAACATAACTTTATATATTTTTTATCCATATTATGTGTGTGATATCTTAAGTGGTCACAATATACTAATCGTCTTTAGTGATTTGTGGAATGTAACCAAGTATCTCTCTAAGACAATAAATGTATCGTATTTTATGATAAATACACTACCCGATGTTTCCAATTTTAATCTAATGAACTATCCAAATATATGACTATTTGTCCCAATAAATCTTGTAAATATTTTTGATGTATATTAGATTGAACAACATTATTCCCTCGATATTCAAAATTATTATTTTCCGTACAAGGTATGGAAACTATGAATTTTTAGTGATGCCATTTGGACTTAGTAATTCCACTGCTCTCTTCATGGATCTGATGAATAGAGTCTTTAGAAACTATCTTGATCAGTTTGTGGTAGTCTTTATAGACGATATTCTTGCGTATTCAAAGAGAAAGGAAGAACATTAAGATCATTTCAGAATTATATTGAAGACCCTGAGAAAGGAGAAGCTTTATGCCAAATTTACCAAGTGTGAATTTTGGCATAAAAAATTGCATTTTGGGTCACATAATCTCAAAAGAGGGGATATCTATGGATCCAGCAAAAACAGAGGTTATAGAAAGATGGTAGAGGCCAACAACAGTAACTAAGATCAGATGTTTTCAGGGTTTGGCTGGTTATTATCAACGTTTTGTGAAAGATTTTCATGATTATCTAATCCACTCACCAGGTTGACTCGAAATGGAGTTATGTTCGTGTGGATGGAGGAATGTGAATAGAATTTCAAGAAGTTGAAAAGAAGGTTATCCAGTGCACCTGTACTCACACTTCCTTGTATTGGAGAAAGGATTGTGACCTAAAGTGATGCATCCAAGAAGGGGATGGGGTTTGTTCTTATGTAAAATGATATGGTGATAGCTTATGCCTAACGACAGTTGAAAATCCATGAGCAATATTACCCAACTCCTGATTTGGAGTTAGATGCAGTAATATTTGAATTAAAGATTTGGAGGCATTATCTTTATGGAGAATGGTGTGATATTTATACTGATTATAAAAGTTTAATGTATATTTTCACACAAAAGTAGATGAATAAACGCAAAAGAAGATGGTTGTAGATGATTAAGGATTACAAATGCTCAATTCATTACCACCCTGGGAAAGCAAACAAGGTGGCAGATGCATTAAGTCGACAAGACCATGCTAGATTATCCATGGTGAGGATCACAAAAGATCCAATATTTATAGATTTACAAAGGATGGATCTTGGAATTATAATAGAAGGGGGAAATCGTATCTTTCTGAAATGAATGATCAACCATCTATACATGTAAATATTAAAGAGGCACAAAAAGAAGATGTAGAGTTACAAAAGAAGGCGAGAAATGTTCTTGAATTCAACATTTATTGTGATGGGATAATAATGTTCGGGAATCAGGTTTGTGTTCCTCGAATCCTGTAATTAAAAAAGGAGTTACTGGATGACGATCATAGTTCTTCATTCTCTATTCATCCTGGAATCATGAAGATTGATAGGGATATGAAAGAGTACTTCTGGTGGGATGTCATGAAAAAATATTTTGCTGAATATGTCTCTCGATGCTTGGTTTGTTAGCAAGTTAAAGATGAGAAACAGAAGTCTAAGGGATGTTACAACCATTATCCATGCCTGAATGGAAATGGGAAAACATCACTATGGACATTGTCACTGAACTTCCTAATGCATCCAAAGGAAATAATGCTATTTGGGTCATAGTTGATCATCTTACAAAGTCTGCACACTTCGTTGCTATTAGAGAGGACTTCTCTCTAGATTTGATTTCCAGGATATACGTAAAAGAAGTGGTAAGATTGCATGGAGTAACACATTCCATTATATCTGATCGAGATCTGAGGTTTACCTCAATATTTTGGCGACGCCTTCAGCATACTCTAGATACAGAGTTGAGTTTCAGCACTGCTTATCATCCTCAGACTAACGGTCAGTCTGAGAGGACGATTCAAACCCTAGAAGATATGTTGAGAGCTTGATCTATGGATTTCAATGGATGTTGGGATCAACACCTACCATTGGTGGAATTTTCTTATAATAATTGCGTTCACTCCATTATTCATATGGCTCTTTAGGAAGCACTCTATGGATAGAAATGTAGGACTCCAACTTGCTGGGAGGAAGTTGGGGAAAGAAAGCTATTAGGACCTGTTCTTGTTTATGAGATGGTAGAAAAGGTCTGATCTATTAAACAACAAATAAGAGCAGCTCAGAGTCGAAATAAATGTTATACTGACAACCGAAGAAAAGAAATAGAGTTTTATGTGGGTGATAAAGTGTTCTTACGAAAATATCCTTGGAAGAGAGTAATAATATTTTAATAGAAGGGAAAGATGAGCCCTAGAGATATCGGTCCTTTCGAAATACTGGATCGTGTGGGGACAGTAGCATACCAATTGGTGCTTCCACCGAATATCGCTCAAGATCAAGATGTGTTCCATGTATCTCTCCTGAGAATGTACATACCTGATCCTTCACATGTACTCACCTCAGAAGTTGTACCACTGGAGCAAGATCATTCTTATGAAGAACAGCCGATAGAGATTATGGATCGTAGCAAAAAAGTCCTACGAAAAAAGACCACTCGCTTGGTGAATGTTTTATGGAGGAACCACCAATTAGAAGAAGTTACATTGAATCTTGAGGATATGATGAGGGAGAGGTATCCTCATCTGTTTGTAATGAATTGACGAATTTTGAGGGCGATATTCATTTCATGGGGGGTAGAATGTAACACCCTGAGATTTTATGAGAAATATTTTTCTTTTTTATGTCTTATGTTATACACAACACCAAAGGAACCATTCACACCACACAATACAGACTTGTCTTGCATTACACACAATCAAGACCTTCCTCGATAGCGTGTGTTGTACGCAATAACGGGTTTCACTAAACAACGATATATTATTATGGACTAGCCGTTAGGAATAGTATTAACTAAATTTTGAATTTTATATCATTATTATTCATCTTACACATTTTCTAGAATATGGTAAGAGAAAAAAATAATTTTTTTAGGTAAAATAAGTATTTTTCAAAAAATGCAGTTTTGCCGCCTTTTGATGGCGCACCCACATTAAATCTAGATTTTGACATGTTTATAAGTTCAATTTGACAAAATAAAATTCTTCTATTGAATTTGGATATAAAAATTTACTTTGGATAAATTTTTGATATTTTTCTGATAACTTTTATATTTTGATGAATAGTAAAAATACGATAATTTTTAATAAAAAAAAATTTTCCATTGAGATATTTATTATGGTTAAATTATAATATTGAATGGTTTTCAGGTATAAATATAATATATTTTTACCATTTAATATAATTTATGTCATTAGTATTAATTTCACATAGAATTCATAGGTAAAAACATTTCAATCTTTGACAATGTTTTAACTTCTTAAATAATTTTTTTAACAATGGGATTTATTTTAAATTAATTACTACAAGTTCTGTGTTTTGAATTTTGAAAAATTGATTCCATATTTGGAATCAATGGGTAAAAATTATGTTAATATGATACTTTTTATTTTTTGGGCTTTATGAATAGTAACTACGGTAAATTTTATTTACCTTAGTTAAAGGTAAATCGGGTAATTAAGGGTAAATATAACATTATAAAATATCCCTAACAGCTGAAAAAATCCTATTTCATGACTAAATGTCGACCCATATCACCTAAGGGTCGGATTAGATTAATTTAAGTGACTTTTTTTCATGAAAATAATTTAATTATTATTAAAACCAAAGAATATGACAACATGTCACTTTCTTAAACCTTATAAGTATAATAATTTTACTTTAGTCATAAACTTAATAAAACTTCGGACATGAATAGTCTTCAGAAAGATAATAAAATTATATATATCATAGAAAGTTATTTATAATTTTTAAGGACTATATAATTATCATTAATTATGACAAAATAGTGATGTTGAAATTATTTTATTAATTAAAATATCAAATAAATGGGTTTAAAAATATTAAAATAAATATTTTATGAACTATTTAATGTTATCCAGTAATTTTATAGATACATATGAAATTTTATGGATCTATTAAAGCTTTTAGTTCGAACATATATTCTGTATATATTTTATTTAAATTCGAATAAATGAATAGTGTCAAAATTGACACTATTGTTATTTTATAAAAATAACATATTATAAAATTGTTTAAAAATCACAAAAATATTAAAAAATTATAAATAAAAATTTATATGGTCTAAAATGTCATAAAGTGTCAAATTATAGAAAATTCACAACACATATGTAATTATTTATAATAATTTAAAATTTAGAATATTATTACCACAAATAAAATTAAATTGATAAACAAGGATAAATCAAGTTGATAATGATTAAAATAAAATCCTAACATTTCTAAATTTTATTGGGTGATGATATTGCAACCCTATCTCATCTAATATTAGTATATGTGTCATTTTAGAAGTTTTTAAGTGGGGTTGAGATTTAATATAAACTAATATTTCTTATATTTCAAAAGGTGGCCCTCTACTCCCTTATAAAAGGGCACCTCCTCCCTCTCCTCCTCACACCAATTTGAGCCTCCAAGCTCAGAATATCCCTCACCATTTTACTTCCCCACTTCCCTAGAAACATGTTAGAGGTCCGGGTCTTCTTCAAAGACCAATTTTAGTGCCCTAAGAGGTGGTATCAAAGAGGGGCTTCAAAGAAGAGGTGATGTTCGTTACCGATTCTTTCAACTTTATTTCTTCTTCCACTTCTTCTTCATTAGTTGTATCATAAAAAAGTAATAAAATCAGTATCACTCATATACTGGAATGTTATTATATGTATGAAGCAACCCTATTTCACCATCTATCGATCATACGGAAAACGAAATCACCGCACGTGCGTACGTACGGAATACCGTCTCCACACCGTGGTGTAATCTATTTTCCACCACCACCATACTTGGATGGGTATAATGGTGTAAATAATAACTATATATGATTATTGTAAATTTATATTGATTCTGAAATAGTATACATACACTCCAATACAATTCCATGATCATGGGAACGATATCATCGCTCGTGCATACGTACGGAATATCGTCTCCACAATGTGATGCGACTCATTCTTCATGATCTTCATTGCATAATGATTATATAAATGAATTTAATGAATTAATATGATATATATATTACACTAATCCTATTATGGAAATGTGGTATCTATAACCTAATGAGATGAATAAGAATTTATTCAACAAAACACACATAAGAACAAAAATTAATAAACACCCGAATAACAAGTAGCAATGAAATATTACTAATATGAAGATAAGAGTATGGAAATATATGATATCATAAAAATTAGTATGATTCCAAAATATGTCAATTACATTTTTTAAATCATTATACATGAGGTTCGTACACTTATGAATCAAATCAGACCTAAGGTAACGGAAAATCTCACAATCTCATTTTTATCCGAGATTTTTTATACTTCAGAATTTTCTGGGGAATATTTATCATCCACATCCATGTTCCCTGAATATATAATATTTATATCCTTCTACAATAGTTTATTTCCAATTTTACCCTTCGGTGAGTTTTTATTAAATGATATGAATGGAATCTTTTGTCATTTTTCGTACGAGGTACTTTTTGACTTTTCCGACAAAAGTACGAGAAGAATGTTTTTTTAACTTATACGGCATGAATGGATTTTTAAAACATTATTTAAAAGATGTTTCCTTTACATGTTTTCAAGTTTATTTTTAATCAAAGTATTTTAGTTCAATATTATATGACATGTTAAGAATGGAAATTGTTTTTGAAGTAGAAAGGATATTCTACTCAAGAATGGAATTCAAGTGTTTTATCAAAATTATTTTCCATCTAAGATAATATAGGGTTCTATTTCTATACCTATTATTACATTGATTTGATTATGTTGTGATGGAATTATTTTTTTGAATTCCTTTATCTTATGTGAACTTTTTTATGATTTCATGATGTTTAAGAATCCCATTTTTATTACATGGGTTATGCAATGATGTATGATTTATGATTTTGTGGCACACATAAGAATGGTATAATTATGAGATGAGTGGGACCTATATCTCCCTCCAAAGAATTGGGTAAAGATTTATATCTCATGAGATAGACATGGATGGGATGGCAGGTTAAACTGGTTCAGTGAAACAGGGCTGAAACGAGGAGTGAACTCGGTTCAGAAATGGACATTGTCCGCTAAGATATTCTTGGAAATGAGACATGACTACTAAGAAATGATTCTCTATGATTTTCTGTGTATGCCACAATGTTTCATGTTTTAAGTGATGATTAATGGGATTATATTTCACTACTATGATTCATCCAATGTTATGAAATTATTATTATTTTTTGCAGGTTCATAATTCTAAAATGTTATGTTCTTATGAATATGATGTGATTGGTTTTTTCCTTTGATTACCCTTACTATGAATTTGAGCCCACCCTTTGTATGTTTTCTTTCCCCATGCCAAGTTGAAATTTATTAAGTAGGATATGCCAAAAGGGACTCTAGATATGATGAAATAAATGGGAGATAATGTAGATGGTTTATGAACCAGTTGTTTATGTTTCCCAGTTTCTAAAGACACTATACCTTTACGGCCTTTTCATGGTTTTGTTATATTTTGTAATAAGTGTACTTCAATTTTGAAGTACTAACAATGTATGTAAAGTATGGGTTGTTATATGAACTCACAATTTATAAAATCTTCATGCCTCAGTCATTGTTATTAATTCTACACTCCACTGATTATCTCATCAACAGACACTTAAAACCCGTGTGTGGATTACTCTTATTGTATAAAAATAGATTTTTCTCAACTCCACCATACAGATATCCATGATTTTACAAGTACTAATGAATCATTTAATTCCATTTTCTCCATGATATCATTAACTAATAGATATCCATATCCATCAGATAAAAATTATTTTTAACTACATGATGAATATATCATTTTGGATACCCAATAAAATCATTTTCATAGAGAAAAAATATAAAAATACAAACATTACATGTATCTATAATATTGTAAATTTCCTTTTCAAAATAATAAAAAAAATAATATATGAATTGCATCAAATAATTCTATAGGTAAAAATAAATCATCAAAATCAATACCATCTATCTAAAAGTATCTATTAAATTTTAATCTTAATTTGTTTCGAATTACCAGTTTGTCTTCATTTAGTTTAATATTGACGACATATTTGATCTGAATGACACTTTTATTTACCAACTTCAATAAAATCAACCATATCTAATTATTTTCAATTTAGTCCAGATCTATATCCATTACTAGAACTAAATTATTTTTTCTTGTATATTATTCATAAAAACTTGTCTCTATATATTAATGTAATGATTTTGATTGTAGATATATCATTTAGCATATCAATAATTCAATTATCAGGTCATCGATGATATTCATAATAATGATTTAAGACCTACTCTTTTACTTCCATATATAATTTGGTTTAACTACATCATTAATATGTTTTATTTCTTCTTTGGAATCTTATTCTTTATATTTCACTCCCCCAAATCATCTCATTTATTCATCACTATCATCATTACAATTTTCCCTAATATCCCTTTATCACCACTGGATTGAAAAATCCTTTGATTAACCTTATTTAAAATCAAATTGTAACATTAAAAATATCTGATGTATGTTAAAATATTATTGTTTTCACACCATATAACATATTGACTCATCTGTTCCTATTGAAAAAATATCAACTATTACTTCAAATTGATGTTAATATTACTTCTTTACAAAACATCTCTAGTAGGTCATTCCAAATAAGAATTTTTTTAGACATGATATTTATGTCCTAGTTTCTCATCTCAACCAAACAATATTTTCATGAAAATATCAAACTTGTAGATTTGTTCTTTATCCCATTATTTTTCAGTTAACATTCTACCTATGGTTTAGTGAACTCAGTAAAATTCATTATTTTTATTATTATTATTTTATATCCAAACACACTTTTAGCCTCTTTGCTATTGATTAATGCAACTGAAATCACTAAATTTGTGGGTAATGATGGATATCCATTCCAGAAATTGGAAATCTACAATGAATAGAATATAATATCTCATCCTATCATTATTTCTTGGATAAATAGTTATAAAAACATCAATTTTCACTTGTTAAAGTTCCTTTGTCAAATTTTATTATTTATTACATCTATGTATATTGAGTAATCATCCATTATTTGAAAATACCACATCTTTGTGTATGATCACCATATAGATTTAGTAGATCTATAATGATTTAACATTTCACAATACCATGAAAATATAGTTATTTCAAATCAAAAATTCATTTATGCAAGAACATGTTATCTTATTCCATAGATGTAAAAACATATATTCTTCTTCAATCATAATGTAGATATTTCCATTAATTTACATCCATTTCATAACTATTTGACTATATTTCCCAATGTGGATACATGACTTCTTGGAATGTATAATTGAATTCCTTAAGTCACATGGTTCTCAAACATAAAGCATGTAGTGACTGAAACTATCAAAAACCAAATCATCAATGAATCACATATATTTTCCTCAAAATTTGGAATTATCATAGCCAACAAACATTATTCCATCACTATTAACAAAAATTGTGAAACATTTATTTTAGTACATGGGTATTATGGAAAGATATTTATTCACTATGATGTGGTAGGTGCAACCACTATCAATGATTCATGGTCCAACGCTATCAAATTTTTGCATTGTAATCTCTGAAACCAACTCATTATAAACTCCTACCCTATTCATATAAGTATATGTTTATACAATCATTGTTGAATGAAATTATTTGTATTCATTTTAGTATGATTGACGACATTTATCTCCTAAATATAAAAATTGATTTCTATCCTTATATCACTTGATGATTTCTTCATTTTAATGGTACAATGGTATTGGGTATATTTTGGAACATTATACTACACTATTTATGAGAAATATCTATCAATATATTCACCTCATCTACACCAAAAAAATAACCATAAAAATTATCTATTGAATATTGAACTCTACTTGGCCGCCTTTCCTTTAATTTTTACCTTTTCTACCACATGTTTATGTAATAAAATATTTTTGATAATTATTATATATTTACAACTATAGAAATTGAATCAAAGTATACATATATGTTTCATGTCTATAGTAATATTTTTCCCATGGTTTCAAAAAATAGTATGAGTTTTAACCAAATCATCATTCCTCATCAATGAGAGGATTTTATATCATCCATTAACAATTACATATTTCTATTTATTCTCAAGCCTCATTATATCATTATCATTCATATATTTATTTTTATACTATTTTCAATAACTATACTATTTTTTCTAGATTTTTCTTCTCCATATTCCGTTTTTATCTCATGTACGATATGCATTTTAGATGTTATTCTGAAATACAAAATAATTCTTTGATCACTAACAATTTCTCATTTTCTAAAAAATTCCTCCTAAAGATCATCCATAATTTTAACCTAATCCTTCACTATTTTAGTCATACCATTGATAAACATGTTTTTTATAAATTATAGATTGTATTAAATGATATTATATATGCTTTCAGGCCTTACATATTTCTTATTCCCAGTTGTTATCTTTATTACATACTTTTCCATCTATTTATTGTTTATATGAAATTTAAAATCACAAACAAATATATTGTAGCTATACATTTGTTTCCTTTCCAAGAAACTATTTCATCAATAGAATCCTCATTATAGGAATTGAGATAGATTCTTCCATCAACATATTCTTCATAAAACTATCTCACTTCAATTTTTAATGAATTTCCTGTAACATCCACTATAACATTGTCATTGTGGGATTTAAAGTCTCACATTTCTTATGAATCAATCTCTTATTAACATTAATTTCTTGGGAATATAGGTTTTTACTGTTTATTTAACTATTCTGTAGTTCAATTTCATCCTTTTTCATGGAATGAAGTCTTCTTTAGAAAATTTCCCCATCCACATCATCTTCTAGATTCTTCTTGAGACATATTTTTCATAGTTCCCACCATTTCCATATTATAATCATGAAACATGACGTTAATAATTATATATTCATTTCCTCCAGTTTAGATTTATTGATATAGATAAAATAACATCATCCAATATGAATTCTTCATGACCATCTTCCATGTAAATGTCGTTGATGGACATGAATTCTAAATCCCTAAATGTACCCATTTCTACAGCCTCATTATCATCATTTCCAATATCATATATGAAATGTGTTGTAGATACCCAAATCATGACATACATGGACATTACATTACTTAGGCGGAATACTTTATATATATCAAACACAGACACACAAGGACCGTAATAGTTTAGTGTCTTTGGAAACTCTGAATTTAATCTACTAATCGTGGTGAAAGATCTTCAACTTCTCCCATAAAGATCATCCCCTTTTGTTTTCTTACCTAAAACCTTTCTTTATATCCTGGGGAAACATAAAAAATAAAAAGGGTGATCTCAAATTCTCAGTATGGGTAAGCATAGAGAACATAAAACAATCCATAAACATTTGAATGCAAAAGCTTAAACATAAAATCTAAACATCAAAATCTTGAGCAAGGGCATAAATCTTAGAAGTACGTAAGGCATATATCATAAAGGAACATTAATATTGATAAAATAGCATTGGAATAAATCACAGAATTCTGGAAACCTTTCAGCACTTATTTTGATTTCCATAGTAGGCAAAGCATTGCTGCCAAGACGATCTTAGGGTACAAAGTCTTTTTCTGAATCGATTTCACTCCTCTTTTCAGTACTGTAACACTAAACCTGATTAACTTAATGTTCCAGTCATGTCTATCTCATGATATATAAATTTTACCCAATCCATTAGAGGGAGATATAGGTCCCACCCATCTCATAATGATATCATTCTAACTTGTGACACAAAATAAACATAAAACATTCATCATAACCCAAAGAATAAAATGGGTTTCATAAACATCAACCCATCATGTCATAATCCATATAAAAAAAAGGAAATTTCATCATAAGAAAAGTGAAACCATGTAAGTTGTAGAGACATTAAACTTGAAACATCCACGAATGAAATAATTTCATCTTAGATGGAAAATGGATTTGATAAAACATTTGAGATGAATTCTTGAGGAAAATATCCTTTCTACTTCAAAATCATTTTCTTTTCCCAAAATTCCATGAACTTTTAAAATAAAATTATTCTATTGAAAATAGTCATAAAATCTTTTATAGTATGCTTCATGAAAATGAGTCATTATGAAATCGTAAAAATCCTTTCACGCCGTATAAGTTAAAAATTACATTCTTCTTGTACTTTTTTCGGAAAAGTCAAAAAGTACCTTGTATGGTAAAAAAAAAGATTGCTTACATATCATGTAGTAAAAGAAAAATATGGGTAAAAGGGGATTTAAACATGCATGAAAACATTTTTATAAAAATTGGACATAGATGATAAATATAAACCCAGTAAATACACTTGTATAAGTAATCTCAGATAGAAAACAATTGAGATTGCAACATTATCACTTACCATAGGTCCAATATGCTTCATACGTATCCGAAACTCTTGTATAATGATTTAAATAATGTCATTGACTTATTAAAGAATTATATTCATTGTTATTATATCATATATGGTTCAATTTTGACATTATATTACCCGTTCTTTTGTAAATTCCATGTTAAAGTTGCATTTTGGGTAAAATCATTTCATTTATCGTACGTGATTCGACTTATTGTTCTTGATATTATAACATATATACTGATTTACATAACTCCATTGTGTAAAACATGATTTATATATAATATATATTCTGCATATTCATATATATATATGATAGATCGATAAATGGAATGATATACACCGTTCATGGAGATGGTAGTCCATACGTATGCATGAACGCTGTTTTCGTTTCCTTATTGAATTGAATGGAATTAAGTAGATGACATACATATATATATATATATACATAAATCAAGTATCATTATTATGTCATATATTTCATTATTATTCATTATATATACTTTATAATCCTTCATTAATGGTTCACATGGAGAATGAATCTCATCGCGTCGTGGAGACGGTAGTCCGTACATACGCACGAGCGATGATATCATTCCCATGATCGTGGAATTGTAATGAAGTTTATGAATTATATTTCATAATCAATATCAATTTAATATAATAATATATAAATATTTTTTACACCATTATACCCATCTAAGTAAGGTGGTGGTCGAAAACAGATTACACCACGAAGTGGAGACGGTATTCTGTACGTACGCACGTGTGATGATTTCGTTTTCCGTAGGATAGGTAGAAGGAGAAATAGGGTTGTTTAATATTTATAATAACATATTAGTATATGAGTGATACTGATTTTATCACTTCATAATGAAACAACTAAAGTAAAAGAAGTAGAAGAAGAAATAAAGTTGAAAGAATTGTTAACGGACATTATCTCCCCTTTGAAGCCCCTCTTCTTAACCATCTCTTGGGGCACTAAAGATGGTCTTTGAAGAAGACCAGAACCTCTAGGATGTTTCTATGGAAGTGTAGAAGAGAAATTTGTAGGGTTTGTCTGAGCTTTATGACTCAAAAGGGTGTGAAGAGAAGTGGGAAGGGGTTCCCTTTTTATAAGAAAGGAGAGGGGTACCTTTGGAAATCTTCAAAACATTAATTTATATGAAATCTAACGCCAATTAAAAAACTACATAAATGACTCATATTATAATATTATATGATATAGGGCTGTAATATCATCAAACAATAAAATTTAGAAATGAAGGGAATTTATTTTAACATTATAAACTTGATTTATATTTATTTAATCTATTAAATTTTATTTGTGGTAATAAGATTCTAAATTTAAAATTGTTATAAATAATTACTTGTGTGTTGTGAATTATCCATAAATAGATAATTTATGAAATTTTAGACTATATAAATTTCAATTTATAATTTTTAAATATTTCTTGTAATTTTTATCCAATTTTATAACATGTTATTTTTATAAAATAACAATAGTGTCAATTTTGACACTATTCATTTATTTGAATTTAAATAAAATCCAAAAAGATGATATATTCAAACAAAAATATTTATTAGTTTTCTAAAATGTCATAGTAATCTTTAAAATTAGTGGATCACCTTAAATAGTTTATATATTAATTATTTTACTATTTGTAAAACCATTTATTTGATATTTCTCTTAATAAAATAATTACTACATCATTTTTGTATAATTATTAAATATTCTTATTTGTTGCATAAAAATTAAAAATAAAATACTAGGATGACGATAAATATTATATATTTCTTAATAATTCATTTTTTTGGATTTATCTTCTAAAAAACCCAAATTGTAAAATGTTATATTTATTAAATTATGAAGGTGACAACTTTGAAATAATATAAAATAAAACAATATAAGTGTCATAATCACTTTTATAAGACTCCAAATGGTCATATATTCCGTCATTTAATGCTTATGGTGTATATATACACTACCAATAAGTTTTGGTCAGGTTTGGGAGCTCTTTAATATGTTTTACTATTTCAATGAAAACAATATTATTGATTTTTTTACTAAATAAATAATTTTTCCATCATTAATGTATAAACTAATAAGGAAATTAAATAACACTTAAAAACTACAAATAAATTACCATGATAAAGAAAAACATTTTATCTTTCAAATGAGTATTTATAACCGAATTTATATTCTGTATAACCTTATATTAAAAATAATTTATTTATTAATGTTTGAGTGAGACATATTTCACATTCCTTTAGATAAAATAAACTAAAGGTCTTAATCACCTCCAAGTGGGTTCTAATAGATTCCATTTCGACCAAAATCTGACTTAGGACGAAATATAATCATCCAATTGAATTAATACAAGTTTTAGGGTAATTTTATAATATAATATTTATCCATAATTACCCGATTAAATTTTACTATGGTAAATAAAATTTACCGTAGTTACTATTCATAATGCCAAAAAATAAAAAGTAATCTATTAATATAATTTAGACCCACTGATTCCAAATATGGAATCAATTTTTTCAAATTCAATACACATAATTTCTAGAAATTAAATTAAAATAAATCCCCTTGTCGAAAGAAAATGGGTTTTTGTTTAAAACATTGCAAAAGATTGAATTGATTTAACCTACGAATTCAATATAAAATCAATGATAATGATATACATTATATTAAATGGTAATAATATATACTATTTATCCTTTATAACCATTATATATTACAATTTAACCACATAAATTATTATGAAATATAAATTTGTTTTTATTTTAAATATAGCGTGTTTTTACTATTCATTAAAAGATGAATGTTTTCAGAATAATATGAAAAATTTATCCAAGGTAAAATTTTATATCCTGATTCAAAAAATAATTTTATTTTGTAAAATTGAGCTGATAAACATGTCAAATACTAGATTTAATGTGGGTGCGCCATCAAAAGGTGGCAAAACTGCATTTTTTTAAAAATACTTATTTTATCCGATATATTTATTTTATTCTCGTACCATGTTCAAGAAAATGATTAAGATGAATAATAATTTAATAAAATTAAAATTTTAGTTAATAATATTCATAATTGATAGTTCGTTATAATGTTATACCCATATATCGTTGTTTAGTGAAACCCTGTATTGCATACAACACACGCTATCGAGGAAGGACGCGATTGCAGGTAGTGCAAGCCAGGTCAGGATTGCGTGTAGTGAAATCACCCTTTGGTGTTGTGTAAAACATAATTCAAAACATATTTCATTTATAAATTATACAAAATCTATACGTAATGTTGCGTAAAATAATTTCTACAAAACGAACATGAAATTGTGTGTAACACGAGCCAAGAATAGTGTTCCGTATACTACAAGCTAATACGGTGCCGTGTTTAGCGCAAGATACTTTTGTAGTAGTATATAATACAAGATGTCAAAGAAATTAAAAGTAATATATCTCATAAAATCTCGGGGTGTTACATTCTACCCCCTTTAAAAGGAATATTGCCCTCGAAATTCATCGGGGTTATAAATGGTTTATTACTTGAGAGTTTATTTCATAGAAACCCACATTGTAAAAAGGAATACTAAAACATACTTTTAAAAAAGTTAGTTAGATAAAAAATAAATACCCAAAGTAACTCATCACTTATGTTCCCACATAGGAGATCATAGGTGGAAATATGTATATGGAAGAGAAATCTAACCGTCACGTTCTGATGGAGAGTTGTAGAGAACATGGCTATGAAAAATCTAACAGTCACAAAGCCATAAAATTGTGATGATCTAAGGTACCATATGATTCATCAGATATGTGGGCACTAGGACAACATTTTTGGTTTTCAAGATCATTTCACTAATGTTGAATAATTTTTTTGAATTAAAAGAAATACTTAATTGATTTCGTTACAATGTCGCTGTTGTTTGTGACTTGAACAATTTCCTATTCATCTCTTAAATAAAAAAAAAGTTGAATTTGTCTTCCGTGAAGTGATAGCAGACCATGCGATAGAATGATAGGTCATTCCATCTGTCTCAAACATAAGGTTAGGAAAAGTTATCAAATATACATAAGTCCATCTACAGTGAGATTAATCATATATGGTTCCTAAAATGGACTTATACATCATATATCACACCGCTTAATATAATAAAACTAGTTTTTACTAACCAGGGGCTTCATGTAGGCCAGTGGTTTGCGATAAAGGCCTGTCACACTTCAGTTGTGGGTTCAATTCCCACATCCTTGTCTGAAGTGATGGGTGTCACTCATCATACGTGTTGTCATTTTTCTAAAACTACACTATTATAACATTCCAGAAATAGTATCAAAAAAAGTTCTATCATTAATCAATTCTATCTTATGTCCAACTTAATCCATTCCAACCTTTAAGCTTATCAAAAATACATCTGTCCAATCTTATAGTATAAAGAAAATGATTACTAGAAATGTCATCAACCAAGAATGTGAATACCATAATTCATCCCCCATACAAGATATATCATGTTGGTCACATTCCATTCATGTGAATACCTTAATCATGTATTCTTTTGAAAAATTAATACCCATTGAACCTTAGTGAAAACAAGAATGCTATCAATGTATAACCCCTCCTACAAACCAAAATCCCAAAATTTCTATATACTCAAACCATGATATCACTTAGCCCTTACATCAATCATGATATCATGAATAATATCAAACATATTATTTTCTCCTTACCCATTCATTATGTGCATATCATCTGGTTTTCAAAATTTTTGAATCACTTTTCATGGTTACCAGTACCATAATATTTTTGAAAACCACAATAGAATAAAACAAAAATATTCCAATATACCCTAAAAGTAACTCACCAACATTATTCTTGAATACCAATACATAAACAATTCAATCCATCATCATCAATTATTATCATGGAATAAGTCCTTCCTTGATTTAGAAGTAACCTCTTAGGTCAGTGCATTGATTTGGGTAATGCCCATGTTCTCCACAAATAAAACATTGAACTCCATAATAGTTTGTCACTCTATGACCCTTTTCTCCACACAGATAACATCTTCCCCTCCATTTGAGGTATTCCTCAATGTTCTTCTTCCCTTATTTATAAATCTCAATCTTCATTTCTCTATTCTCCTCACCAACATGGATAAAATTCCATCTTCCTCTTATTTTATGACTTAGGAATACCACCAAAGTTCACCTTGTTAATCATATATCACGATGAAAGATTCGGCATAATCACAAAATCATTCCTTCTAGACAATACACAATTTTCGTGCCCATAGTCTCCAATTTGCACATTGGATTCAATTTTGACCCAATTCCATTTGGTTCCCTCCATTGTCTAAAACCAAAATACATGGTGTTAGAAATAGTTAAAACAATGGGGAACCACATAATCAGAAAAAGTTACTTATAAGATGTCTAACATAACAGAAATTCTTCAATCCAGGACACCTTAGGATCACCCTAGGTTATTCATGATCATCAACATAATTCTAGTACTATAAACTATAGTTACACTAATCCTTAGGGACATCACTAGACATACCTTAGAAATATCTCTAGGGATCTCACTAAAGTTTTCACATCCTAGTTTCCAAAGGTTTACTAAAAATTTCCTCTGGTACCAACTATAAATACCCAAAGCTTGACATACATGGAAATTACATTACTTTTTCGGAATACTTTATACATAACAAACATAGACACACAAGACAAACACAGACACACAAGGACCATAATAGTTTAGTGTCTTTAGAAACTCAGAATTTAATCTTTTAATCATGGTGAAAGATCTTCAACTTCTCCCATAAAGATCTTCCCCTTTTTTTTCTTACCTAAAAACATTATTTATATCCTAGGGAAAAGAAACATAAAAAGGGTGAGCTCAAATGCTCAGTAAGGGTATGTATAGAGAACATAAAACAATCCATAAACATTTGAATGCAAAAGATTGAACATAAAATCTAAACATCAAAATCATGAGCAAGGACATAAATCTTGGAATTACGTAAGGAATATATCATAAAGGAACATTTATCTTGATAAAATAGCCTGGGAATAAATCAAGTAATTGTGGAAACCATTCAGCACATGTTATGATTTCCATAGTTTCCAAGGCATTGCTGCCAAGACCATCTTAGTGGACAATGTCGCTTTCTGAATTGAGTTCACTCCTCGTTTCAGTCCTATAACACTGAACTGGATTAACGTACCATTCCAGCCATGTCTATATCATGATATATAAATCATTACCCAAATAATTGGAGGGATATATAGGTCTCACCCATCTCATAATTAAATCATTCTTACTTGTGCCACAAAAAAACATAAAACATTCATCATAACCCAAATAATAAAATGGGATTCATAAACATCATCCCATCATCTCATAATCAATATAAAACAAATGGACATTTCATCATAAGAGAAGTGAAACCATGTAAATCATAGAGACATTAAACATGAAACATCCACGTATGAAATATTGTCATATTAGATGGAAAATGGTTTTGATAAAACATTTTAAATGAATTCTTTAGGAAAATATCCTTTCTACTTCAAAATCATTTTATTTTCACAAAATTCAATGAAATTTTAAAATAAAAGTATTCCATTTAAAATATTCATTAAATCTGGTAGTGTATGCTTCATGAAAATGAGGCGTTATGAAACTGTAAAAATCCGTTCATGCCATATAAGTTAAAAATAACATTCTTCTCGTACTTTTGTCGAAAAAGTGAAAAAGTACCTCATATGATAAACAAAAAAACGATTCCTTATATATCATGTAGTAAAAGTAATAAATTGGTAAAAAGGACTATAAAAATTCATGAAAACATTTTTATAAAACTTGGACATTGATGATAAATATAACCCCATTAAATACTTACGTATAAGCTATCTCAGATAGAAAACAATTGAGATTGCAACATTGTCCCTTACCATAGGTCCGATATGCTTCGTACGTATCCGAAACTCCTGTATAATGATTTAAATAATGTCATTGACTTATTAAAGAATCATATTAATTGTTATGATATCATATATGGTTCACTTATGACTTTTTATTACCCGTTCTTTTGTAAATTCAATGTTAAAGTAGCATTTTGGGTAAAATCGTTTCATTTATCGTACGTGATTCGACTTGTTGTTCTTGATATTATTACATATATACTGATTTACATAACTCCAGAATTTAAAACACTATTTATATATAATATATATTAAGAATATTCATATATATATTATAGAACGATAAATGAAATGTAATACACCGTTCATGGAGACTGTAGGTCGTACATACGGATGAACGCTGTTTTTATTTCTTTATTGAATTGAATGAAATTAAGTAGATGACATACATATATATATATACATAAATCCATTATCATTATTATTTCATATATTTCATTTCTATTCATTATATATACTTTATAATCCTTCATGAATGGTTAACATGGAGAATGAATCTCATTTCATCGTGGAGACGGTAGTCCATACGTACGCACGAGTGATGATATCATTCCCATGATCGTGTAATTGTATTGATGTGTATGTATAATATCTAAGAATAAATATCAATTTACAATAATCATATATAGTTATTTTTTTACACCATTATACCCATCCAAGTAATGAGGTGGTTGAAAACAGATTACACCACGGCATGGAGACGGTATTCTGTACGTACGCACGTGCGGTGATTTCGTTTTCCGTAAGATGGATAGAAGGTGAAATAGGGTTGTTTCATATTTATAATAAAATATTTTTATATGAGTGATACTAATGTGTTTACTTCATAATTAAACATCTAAAGAAGAAGAAGTAGATGAATAAATAAAGTTAAAGGAATTATTAACTGACATTACCTCTTCATTGAAGCACCTCTTCTTAACCTTCTCTTTGGGCACTAAAGATGGTCTTTGAAGAAGACCATAACCTCTAGGATGTTTCTAGAGAAGTGGAGAAGAGAAATTGGTAGTGGTTGGCCGAGAATGAAGGCTAAAAAGGGTGTGAAGAGAAGTGGGAAGGGTTCCCTTTTTATAAGGGAGGAGAGGGGCATCTTTGGAAATCTTAAAAATATTAATTTATAATAAATCTAACCGGACTTAAAAAACTCCAAAAATGACTCATATTTAAATTTTAGATTAGATAGGGTTGTAAAATAATCATCCAATAATATTTAGACTTTTAGGGAATTTATTTTAAACATTATCAACTTGATTTATCCTAATTTAATCTATTAAGTTTTATTTGTGGTAATAAGATTCTAAATTTTAAATTGTTCTAAATAATTACATATGTGCTGTGAAATATCCATAATTAGATAATTTATGACATTTTATACTATATAAATTTCAATTTATAATTTTCAAATATTTTTTGTGATTTTTAAACATTTAAATAACATGTTATTTTTATAAAATAACAATAGTGTCAATTTTGACACTATTCATTTATTTGAATTTAAATGAAATCCACACAAGGGATATATTAAAACTAAAATATTTAATAGGTTCCTAACATATCATAGTAATATATAAAATTAATGGAGAACATTAAATAGTTCATATAATATTTATTTAACTATTTTTAAAACCATTTATTTGATATTTCTCTTAATAAAATAATTATTACAACATTTTTGTATAATTATTAAATATACATATTTTTTGCATAAAAATTAATAATAAAATACTAGTATGAATATAAATCTTATATCTTTCATAAGAATACATTTAGTCGGATTTATCTTATAAAACACCAAAATTTTAAAATGTTATATTTATTAAATTATGTAGGTGACACCTTTGACATCATATAAAATAATATAATATAAGTGTCATAATCACTTTTATAAGACTCCAAACTGTCATATATTCAGTAATTGAATGATTATAGTGTATATATACACTACCAATATGTTTTGGTCAGGTTTTTGTGCCTTTTAATATGTATTACTATTTCAATAAAAACAATATTATTGATTTTTTTACTAAATAAATAATTTCTCCATCATTAATGAATAAACTAATAAGGTAAATAAATAACTATTACAAATTACAAATAAATTAACATGATAGAGAAAAATATGTTATCTTTAAAATGATTACTTATAACTGAATGTATATTTTGTATAACCTTATATTAAAAATACATTAATTATTAATGTTTGAGTGTGACATATTTTACTTTCCTTTAAATAAAATAAACTAGAGGTCTTAATCACATCCAAGTGGGTTCTAATGGATTCCTTTTCGACCAAAATATTACTAATGATGAAATATAATCATCCAATTGTATTAAGACAAGTGTTAGGGTAATTTTATAATATTATATTTACATATAAATACCTGATTTACCTTTTACTATGGTAAATAAAATTTAACATAGTTACTATTCAAAATGCCCAAAAATAAAAATAAGTCTATTAATATAATTTGGACCTGCTAATTCCAAATATAGAATGCATTTTTCCAAATTCAATACACAGAAGATGCGGAAATTAAATGAATATTAATCTCGTTGTCGAAAGAAAATGGGTTTTTGTTTAAAACATTGCAAAAGATTGAATTGATTTAACCTACGATTTTAATGTAAAATCAATGATAATAATATAAATTATATTAAATGATAAAAATATATTATATTTATACTTTAAAACCATACAATATTATAATTTGACCACATAAATTATTATGATAAAAAAGTTGTTTTTATTTAAAATAAATCGTGTTTTTACTATTCATTAAAATATGAAAGTTATTACAATAATATGTAAAATTTATCCAAGGTAAAATTTAATATCCTGATTCCAAAAAAAATATTATTTTGTAAAATTGAGCTTATAAAATGTCAAAAACTATATTTAATGTTGGTGCACCATCAAAAGGCGGCAAAACTGCATTTTTTAAAAAAATACTTATTTTACCTGAAAAATTTATTATATTCTCAAAACATGTTCTAGAAAATGAGTAAGATGAATAATAATGTTATAAAATTCAAAATTTAGTTAATACTATTCATAATAGATAGTTCTTGATAATATTATAATCATATATCGTTGTTTAGCGAACCCCGATATTGCGTACAACAAACGCTATCGAGGAAGGCCGTGATTGCGTGTAATGCAAGCCAGATCAGGGTTTCCTGTAGTGAAATCACCCTTTGGTATTGAATATAACATAATTCAAAAACTATTTCATTTATAAATAAAACAAAATCTATATTTAATTTTGAGTAGAATAATTTCTACAAAACGAACATGAAATTGATTGTAACACGAGCCAAGAATAGTGTTGCGTATACTACAAGCTAATACTATGTCACGTATAGCACAAGATAATTTGGTGTAGTGTATAATAAAAGACTTCAAAGAAATTAAATGTAATTTATCACATAAAATCTCAGGGTGTTACATTCTACCCCCCTTAAAATTAATTTCTCCCTCGAAATTCGTCGGGGTTATAAATGGTTTATTACTTGAGAGTTTCTTTCATAGAAACCCACATCGTAAAAAGGAATACTAAAACTTACTTTTAAAAATGAACTTTGGAAACAAAATGAATACCCAAATTAACTCATCACTTGTGTTCCCACATAGAAGATCATAGGTGAAAATATGGATATGGAAGAGAAATCTAACCATCATGTTCTGATGGAGAGTTGTAGAGAACAAGGATATGAAAAATACAACAGTCACAAAGCCATAAAATTGTGTTGATCTAAGGTACCATTTGATTCGTCAGATATGAGGGTAGTAGGACAACATTTTTTCTTTTCAAGATCATTTCACTAATGTTGAATATTTTTTTGAATATAAAGAAATACTTACTTGATTTTGGTACAGTCTCACTGTTGTTTATTCCTTGAACAATTTCCACTTCATCTCTTAAAGAAATGATGTTGAATTTTTCTTCCGTGAAGTGTTAGCAGGTCATGCGATAGAATGATAGATCATTCCATCTGTCTCAAACATAAGGTTATAAAAAGTTATCAAATATAAAAAAGTCCTTCTACAGTGAGATTAATCATATATTGTTCCTAAAATGGAATAGTACATCATATATCATACCACTTAATATAATAAAACTAATTTTTACTAACTAGGGACTTCATGTAGCCCAGTGGTATGCGATAAAGGCATGTCGCACTTCAGTTGTGGGTTTGATTCCCACAGCCTTGTCTGACGTGATGGGTTGTCACTCATCCTATGGGTTGTTCTTTTTCTAATACTACACTATTATAACATTCCCGAAATTGTATCGAAAAAAGCTCTAACGTTAATCAATTCTATCTGATGTCCAACTTAATCCATTCCAACCTTTAAGCTTATTTAAAATAATTGGGTCCAATCTTATAGTATAATGAAAATGATTACTAGAAATGTCATCAACCAAGCATATGAATACCATCATTTATCCCCCATATAAGATATATCTTGTTGGTCACATTCCAATCATGTGAATACCTTAATAATGTATTCTATTGAAAAATGAATACACATTCAACCTTAGTGAAAAGAAGAATGCTGTCAAAAAATAACTCTTTCCACATAAAAAAATTCCAAAATTTCTATATACTCAAACCATGATATCACATAGTCCTTATATCAATCATGAACTCATGAATACTATCAAACATATTATTTTCTCCTTATCCATTCATTATGTGCATATCATCTGCTTTCCAAAATATTTTATTAACTTTTCATGGTTACCAGTAGAAAAAAATTATTGAAAACCACAATAGACGAATACAAAAATATTCCAATATACCATAAAAGTACCTCACCAACATTATTCTTGAATACCAATACATAAAAAATTCAATCCATAATCTTCCATGATTGTCATGGAATAATTCCTTCCTTGATTTAGAAATAACCTCTTTTGTTAGGGCATTGAGTTGGGTAATTCCCATGTTCTCCACAAATAAGACATTGAACACCATAACAGTCTATCACTTTATGACCCTTTTCTCCACACAGATAACATCTTCCCCTCCATTTTAGGTATTCCTCAGAGTTCTTCTTCCCATCTTTAGAAATCTCAATCTTCCTTTCTCTATGCTCCGCACCATACGATCATGCATAAAATTCCATCTTCCTCTTATTTTATGACTTAGTAATACCACCAAAGTTCACCTTGTTTTTCATATATCGCGATGACTGATTCAGCATAATCACAAAATCTTTCTTTATAGACATTACGAAATTTCGTTGCTCATAGTCACCAATTTGTCCATTGGATTCAATGTTGAACCAATTCATTCTGGTTCCCTCCATAGACTAAAACCAAAATACATGGTGTAAGAAATAGTTAAAATAGCGGGGAACCACTTAATCATAAACAGTCACTTATGAGATGTCAAAATTATCACACATTCGTCAATCCAGGACACCTTAGGTTCACCCTAGGTTATTCATGATCGTAAAAATAATTCTAGGACTATAAACTATAGTTATACAAAACATTAGGGACATCCCTAGACATTCCTTAGAAATATCTCTAGGGATCCCACTAAAGTTTTTGCATCCTAGTTTCCAGATGTTGAATAAACATTTCCTCTGATACCAACTGTAGAGACCCAAAGCATGACGTACATGGACATTACATTACTTTTTCAGAATAATTTATACATAACAAACACAGACACACTTGGACCATAATAGTTTAGTGTCTTTGGAAACTCGGAATTTAATCTTCTAATCATGGTGAAAGATCTTCAACTTCTCCCATAAAGATCTCACCCTTTTGTTTTCTTTCCTAAAACCTTTCATTATATCCGGGGGAAAAGAAAACATAAAAATGGTGAGCTCAAATGCTCAGTAAGGGTAAGAATAGAGAACATAAAACAATCCATAAACATTTGAATTCAAAAGATTGAACATAAAATCTATACATCAAAATCTTGAGCAAGGACATAAATCATGGAAGTACGTAAGGCATATATCATAAAGGAACATTAATCTTGATAAAATAGAATAAGAATAAATCATGTAATTGTGGTAACCATTCAGCACTTGTTATGATTTCCATAGTAGCCAAGGCATTGCTGCTAAGACCATCATAGTGGACGCAGTCCCTTACTGAATCGAGTTGACTCCTCGTTTCAGTCCTGTAACACTGAACCAGATTAACGTACCATTCGATTCATGTCTATCTCATGATATATAAATCATTACGCAATGTATTGGAGGGTGATATAGGTACCAACCATCTCATAATGAAATCATTCTTACTTATGCCACAAAATAAACATAAAACATTAATCATAACCCAATGAATAAAATGGGTTTCATAAACATCATCCCATAATTTCATAATCCATATAAAATAAATGGAAATTTAATCATAAAAAAGTGAAACCATGTAAATGATAGAAGCATTAAACTTGAAACATCGACGTATGAAATAATGTAATCCAAGATGGAAAATGTTTTTGGTAAAACATTTGAAATGAATTCTTGAGGAAAATATCCTTTCAATATCAAAATCATTTTCTTTTCACAAAATTCCATGCACTTTTAAAATAAAATTATTCTATTGAAAATAGTCATAAAATATTGTAGAGTAATATTCATGAAAATGAGGCATTATTAAACCGTAAAAAACATTTCATGCCAGATAAGTTAAAAATAACATTCTTCCCGTACTTTTTTCGGAAAAGTCAAAAAGTACCTTGTTTGGTAAACAAAAAAAGATTCCTTACATATTATGTAGTAAAAGTAAAAAATGGGTAAATTTTACTTTAAAAATCCATGAAATCATTTTTATAAATCTTGGACACGAATGATAAATATAACCCCAGTAAATACTAAAGTATAAGCAATCTCAGATAGAAAACAATTGAGAATGCAACATTATCCCTTACCATAGGTCTGATATGCTTCGTATGTATTTGAACATCCTGTATAATGATTTAAATAATGTCTTTGACTTATTAAATAATTATATTCATTGTTATGATATCATATATGTCTCACTTATGAATTTATATTACCTGTTCTTTGGTAAATTCCTTGTTAAACCAGCATTTTGGGTAAAATTGTTTCATTTATCGTATGTGTTTCGACTTGTTGTTCTTGATATTATTACATATATACTGATTTAAATAACTCCAAAATGTAAAACATGATTTATATATAATATATATTCAGAATATATATATATATATGATAGATCGATAAATGAAATGTAATACACAGTTCATGGATACGGTCTGTCGTGCGTACGCTTGAACGCTGTTTTCGTTTCCTTATTGAATTGAATGGAATTAAGTAGATGACATAAATATATATATACATAAATCCAGTATCATTATTAATTCATATATTTCATTATAATTAATTATATATACTTTATAATATTTCATTAATGATTAACATGGAGAATGAATCTCATCGCATCGTGGAGACGGTAGTCCGTACATACGCACGAGCGATGATATCATTCCCAAGATCATGGAATTGTATTGAAGTGTATGCATAATATTTAAAAATAAATATCACATTACAATAATCATATATAGTACGTTTTTTTCAGCATTATACACATCCAAGTAAGGTGGTGGTCGAAAACAGATTACACCACGACGTGGAGATGGTATTTTGTACATACGCACGTGCGTGGATTTCATTTTCCGTAGGATGGATAGAATGTGAAATAGGGTTATTTCATATTTATAATAACATATCAGTATATTAGTGATACTGATTTTATTACTACAAAATAATACAAATAAATAAGAAGAAGTAGAAGAAGAAATAAAGTTGAAAGAATTGCTAACGGACATTACCTCTTCTTTCAAGCGCCTCTTCTTAACCTCCTCTTTGGGCACTAAATATGGTTTTTGAAGAAGACCAGAACCTCTAGGATGTTTCTAGGGAAGTGGAAAAGAGAAATTGGCTGGGTTTGACAGATCTTGAATTCTCAAAAGGGTGTGAAGAGAAGTGGGAAGGGGTTCCCTTTTTATAAGGGAGGATAGGGGTACCTTTGAAAATCTTGAAAATATTAATTTATAATAAATATAACCCTACTTAAAAAAACTCCAAAAATGACTCATATTCTAATATTGGATAACATAGGGTTGTAATATCATCAACCAATGAAATTTGGACATGTAGGGAATTTATTTTAATCATTATCAACTTGAGTTATCCTTATTTAATCTATTAAATTCTATTTGTGGTAATAAGATTCTAAATATTAAATTGTTATGAATAATTATGTATGTGCTGTGAATTATCGGTATTTAGATAATTTATGACATTGTATACTATATAAATTTCAATTTATAAATTTTAAATATTATTTGTGATTTTTAAACAATTTAATAACATGTTAATTTTATAAAATAACAATATTGTCAATAATTTCCACTAAAACATTCAAATTTTCCCATATAATGATATATATGAGTAAAGAAACAAATCATTGACATCATGGGATGATATTTGTGTGAGAAAGTAATTGGGTCTTGTTCTATTGTTGAAAATAATAGAGATGCTTCAAATAACTCGGTATTATATTATTGTATAATAAATTCTAATTTATAGATATAATTCTTATTATTTATGAGATCTACATTTTAATTTTAGAGATAATAAATTCTATTTGATATAACCATGGAATAATATCATGAAATTTAAGATGTATATTTAAATAGTAAATTCATTTCTCCATTAATGATTATTGATCCTTTGGGGCCCATATATTATTTCCAAGAACTTATTTAATGACTCAAACTTTTATTAATGAATAATATTCTTGATCTAATTAAATGTCTTATTATGGTCATATAACACATAAAATTCATAGGTTTTATGATTTTGGATCTCAAAATATAGTTATTAATTTTTACTATATCTAATATAGTCGTTGAACTGTGACCAAATTATTAGTATAACTATTGGGCTTTAACAAATACAATATTCTCATAAAAAGGAAGAAAAGGGATCATCCAGTAGAATTGATGCTTAAGAATCCCATTTGATGGAGCTGAAAAAGGTGGTGGAGTCACTATAATTCACTCAAGACCAAGCCCATGCCGAGATTCAATAACTTATTTTTGAATGGAACCACCTACTAGAAAAGTTGAAAATGATAGTGACTACCACCTGTGGAATGTTATCCTAGCCACCCCAAGATTCTGTCACCATTACACACCTTCCCCTTAGGACATATTTGGGTGTGGTAAGGGTTTATTTAACATGGCTTTAGAACTATGATTATGTGCATTATTTTTGTATATAATAAATAATATAAATTCATTTTATTATTATTACTTTGTAAATGGTTTTTAAATCACCAATGGTATTTATAGTTAATATTAAATTAAGAAATATATTGTGATAAATTAATGGATATTTAAAAAAAAATTAATAAAATTTTTTTAATAACTTAATTTTTAATAAATATAAATGATCATATAAATTTTATGAATAAATTTTTTATTTTTATTAAGGATTAAAATTCGATTTTTTCAAGACACGTGAATTTTAGATAAATGTCAGTTTTTATTTTAAAAGTAAAGATAAACATATATAAAAAATTATTTGGATAAAATAAATATTATTTTTTGGAATCACGACATCGAAATTATCCAATTGTAAATGTTTCAAAATTTTCTGAGACAATAGACCTTTTTTGTAAAATTAAATATTGTTTAGTTACATTGTGTGGTTTAGGACATCATAATGACCCAACTATTTTGTAATAAAATAGTATAAATGTTTCTTTCCATCCATAAAGGTTGTACCATTAAAATATTGAGATTTTAGGTTTTTATGATTTATTTTAAAAATCCTAAGTGGACCCTCCAAGACTAGTAAATCATTTTGTCATTTTAAAATTATTTCATTTGGAGTTTGACTCACATCCACATATGAAAGCATAATATTTTAAGAATTTCGGTCAATGCCCTTATAAAATAATTTTTTCAACTTTCCTTTTGAAAAAATCATGGTAAAATACAATGGGTTAGTTTGTGGTTTTGATTTGTTTAATGTTTGGAGGCCAAAGCATAAATAATAATGAATTTTCTATCTTTTCCAATATAAACCCACTGAGGCTCCCACATCCTATTCACTTATAGACATTAGAGATCTACATACTTATTCCTTCCTCTATCTATAATCCTCCCAAGGTGCACTAATCTCCCATGAAGCTTCTCTGAAGCCTCTCCCAAGTATTTGGGGTCACACCTCCATGTAAGGGATTACATCCTCTCTCGATTTCCCATGTTTCTTTATGTTACTATACCCTTTTCATTTCATTTTAAAATGTTGGGAATTGATTTTTCACCTCCCCTATAATTCTATCATTACTTTTTAATGATGATAAAACTCTTTATATCTCATTAATTCCTTCCATGTACTCCTGTTACCATACCAAAATTTCGTAAGGGATTTCTCTCTCCTCATATACATTCAAGAAATTATTTTTTATTATTAATATAAATTAAATTACATATGTTATGATCTGTTTATATAAGAAAATATTACCATAAATTTCATGTTTATATTATGAGACACCCTTTTACCTCCCATAAACATTTTCAATTAATTCTTAGGTCCCACTATTATGTTGCCGAAATTACACCGCAATTTTCAAAACCAATGTCATTGTATAAGGAATACTATGAAAATTTCACTATCATGGGAATTCACAATTATGAATATTTCCTTATTGATTATATTTAATTATATATTATTTCACCATTCCTTTATCTTGGAATAAATGGATATGTTTAATGATTCCATGTTATATGACCCATGTGGCAAACTTATGCATGAAATGAAATGATTAAGAATGGTTCCCCTGATAGCGCTCCAATACATTGGGTAAAAATTATTATAATGACGTGTCAATTAAAATTAGTGTTTACTCATTATTATTCATGTAAAATAAGTATTTACTCATTCTACATGTGCAATGATTCTTGGCTATTTCTAATATCATGTTAAATGTTGTTGCCACATTTCCGTGTTTTGATAATCATGTTGTACCATGATTTTATGTTCATGTAAATATTATGCTCTAATTTTATTCCAATATTCATAACATGTACTATATTATTCATGTTATTTCTTTTTTATTCTATTACTGGACTTTATATATAACACTTTTCTTATTCATGACCTCAGTTTATCCCATGCAATTCTAAGTATGAAGGAATGTGTGTGGTTATTTAAAAGATGTTTTCAATAATGATGTTTAATTTCATGTTCTAAGTTGTTATGTAATGGTCATAACCCCCAAATACACATGAACTCTCTATATTCTATGTCATATCAAATTAATAGTTTTAGGTTCTAAATCATGATAAAATATGTAATAAATAGTGGTGTTTTTATAGTTTGTATCAGAGGATAGGTTTAGTTATTCTGGGATTAGGATTAGAAAACCCTAGTTAATGCCATAGGGATAATATTATGAATAATAAAAACATCCTAATATTTTTCTGAGTATTTATTAAGTGGTTTATCAAGAATTTACATCCCTGTATGGATACAAGCATGTAGTGGTGGCTCTGGAATATGTGTATCTAGGGGTCAAACCCGAAGACGCTGTTATAAACTAGAATCGAACATGAACTGGTTCAAGATAATGGGTCTTGATTCACTATAGGTTATGACACTCTCAAGGGATATGCTTTACTAAATTAATAATCATAGTAGTAACCCTTATTAGTGGAATAAAAAAATTCCCTCTATGAATATATATTGGTATATAGATCATGGATAACATATATTTAAGCATATAAATTCATGAGTGTATGAAATAAAAGTAATTTGTAAGACATTTGTTGATTTCGTTAGATTAACCTTTATGTTATACCCCTAAAATTCCTTTTATTCCAGTTAATGGCTAGTGATAGGAGGACTCTGGATAACAACCTATGTGAAGATCAATGTGATGATTGTTATAATGAGATTCACAACCCTATGGGAGTGGTAATTGTGAAAATTGTCATGATACTCTATAAGTTAAGACATTTTTTTGAATATAAACATTTTTCAAGAGGACCATTCAACCCCCCACACCCTCGTAATCAAGAGCTTCATGATACAAATGCCACCTAATTTTAATGGATCATCTAATCCCTCAATCACTGAACAATGGATAACTCCATTGTGATGATATTCACCAACCATTAATGTTCTAAACTTGATAAGGTACTTTGAGATGCATATTATATCAAGGATGAATCTGATCAATGGTGTAAATTGATCAAAAATACAAAGCCTGATGATGATATTAAGCCATCAAAATGAGAGGATTTCCGAAAATGCTTTTTGACAAATATTTTCCCCAAACCCCCAAACTAAAAATGGAAGGGGACTTTATTTCCCACATGAAAATAGACTATGAATACACTAGAGAATCAGAGGAAAACTGTACAAGGATTTTATGATACTCTTTTATCCTTGTCATTACCCCCAAATGTAATGTTGACCACATCATTAGCAGGATAAAAACTAATATACAGAATGCCCTAATGATCCATGACTTCAGGAGCTATGAGTAAATTGTTTGATGTGCCCTCAAGGTCAAAATGGTGATTGTTTATTGTTAGTGTAATCATAGGGATAAGAAGCATAAGGTGGAATTCAATTACGGGGGTCTGATGGATAAATCCAATGGTTTAAGAAAATCCTTCACTACACAAGCCAATGGTTTGGAAAGAAGCACCCCATAAATTTTCTAAAGGGGAAGAGGAAATGCTTTTGGTGTATAATATAAGGGAACCTGGCCATTAACTGATGACAAGAAAAACATGTGGTTGTGAAATATGAGGAGAACACTCTATTCTAGCTTCAATGCATTTTTCAATGATTAAAATGCAAATAACCATGGCACTTTACAAACTGGTAAAATAATCCAATTGTTTTTTGAAGAAAACAAAACCCTCCAAGGCATAAAGGGAGAGCTTTTTCCATCACTACTACAGATGTGAACTACGACCATGATGTGGTGAAACGTACACCAATAATTCATTCAATAATATCTAACATACTTTTTGATTATCGTTCTACACATTCTTTTATAACCAAAAATATCAGCAGAACAATCTCAACACCACCACAAATCATGGATGTAACCTTATCGGTGGGAATAGAAAAGTGTTAAATAATTTCAACCCATGATTTTAACTCCTCCCTTATCATAATTTATTTATTGAAATACCTGGAAAACATTTTCATACTTCTTTTGGTGGAATTTGATGCAGTTCATGGCATCGATTGGATTTACATATATTGAGATAAAATTAATTTTCGTGAGAGGGAAATCACTCCCCATATAGGGAATCGACCCCCAATTATATACATGTTCAATAGAGGATGAAAAATATTCATTAGCAGTATTATCTCAACTATGGATACTACATCCCTATGAGAATGTGTATCTGGATCAGATGATTGTGTATAAGGAAGCAGCCATCCATGAAGAATTTCCTATTGTGAAGAAATTTGCTGAAGTGTTTCCCGAGTAATTTCCAGGTCTTCATTCTAGATGATATGTTGACTTATCAATTGATCTTATACCTGGGAAATTAATAAAAACATAGAATCTATATAGAATGGTTTTTGTAGAGCTTGAGGAGTTTATGAAATGCCTATAAGAGAATCTAGATAAAGGTTTTATACGCCAATGTGCTTCACCATTGGGTGTACCAGTCCTCTTCATCAAGAAAATAGATGGGCCAATGTGCCATTGCATTGATTATCGTGACCTCAATAAAATCACAGTAAAGAACAAGTATCCTATTACCCAAATTGATGAATTTTTTGATCAGCTATGTGGATCACAATACTTATCCAAGGTAGATTTTAGGTCTAGATATAACTAAGTAACGGTGAAGGAATATATCTCCAAGAATGATTTTTGTACAAGATACGGGTACTATGAATTCATAGTAATGTCATTAAGACTCACCAATTCTTGGAAAATATTGATGGACCTGATGAAATTTCAATAGAGATTACGTTGATATATTTGTGGTAGTCTTTATAGATGATATTCTAATATACATCAAAACCAAGGAGGAGCATGAGGATAATATAAACAATGTACTAGAGACCTTGAAAAAGGATAATATCTAGGAAATGTAAAAAAAGTGTGAGTTCTGGATGAAGGAGGTCGCATTCTTGGGTCTTATCAACACTAAGAATAGGATACCTATAGATTCATCCAAGACTGTAATAATTGATGGATGTTTGAGGCCAGCCTCGGTAATGGATATCCATCGCATCCTGGGGTAAGTTGTACATTATCGCTAGTTTGTGATAAATTTATCACAATTATAGAACCCTCTTACAATGATATCGTGAATGGGAGTCATATTTTCCTAAAGTGATGAATTAGTAGAGATATTAAAGGAGTTGAAAAGGTTGGCTTATCAATATGCATGTGTTCACATTAACCACATGTGGATAACTTTTTTGGTATTTAGTGATGCATTGAATAAAATCTTGGGCTGTGTATTGATACAAAATGAAAATATCATTTTTAATAGTTCAAGAAAATTGAAAGATAATGTGAAAATCAATCAAACACATGATCTGGAGTTACCATAAGAAATATTAACTTTGAAAACATTGCACCATTACCTCTTTTGTGAGAAGTGTGAAATATAGATGGATCAAAAAACACTCAAGTATATATTCACACAAAAAGAGTTGAATATGAGACAATGAAGATGGTTGGAGCTGATCAATATCTATAACTGCTCAATCAATTACCATCTTTGGAAGGAAAACTAGGTGACAAATACCATATCTATAAAAGACTCAACATTCAATCATTTATGAGAATATAATTGGATCCAATACTCTACGATTTGATGAAGATGGACATGGGAATCATAAATAAGGGAAAATCATCAATTCCTTAACTATTTTTTCTCAACTATATCTTAAGTAAAGGTTAAAGTATATCAAATGGATGATGTGGGAATTCAGAAGAAAAAGGAAACTATCATAAAAGGTAATTCCTTATATTTTAATGTTAATGAAGAAGTAACAATGTGATTTGGGTCATGACTATGTGTTACACTAAATCCAGAGATAAAGAATGAACTTTTGGATGATGCACATTGTTTGAATTTCTCTGTTCACCAAGGAATCATAAAAATGTTTCATGATCTCTGAGGGAATTATTTTTGGGATTACATGAAGTAGATTGTTGAGTATACATCAATGTTCCTATAATGTTGGCATGTGAAGGATAAGAGGAAGATGTATAAGGGGATGATGCCACCAATACCCATACCAACATGGAAATGGGAAAACATCATGTGGGAATTTTTTACCCAACAACCGAATATATCCAAATGATATAATTCTATTTTGGTTTTTGTGGAATATCTTACAATGACTGCACACTACATTGCAATAAGGGATTGTTTTACAATGGATCAAATTGAATAGATATACATCAGAGATGAGGTAAGGCTGCATGGAGTACAACTATCTATTGTATCTGATCGAGATCCATGATTCACCTATATGATTTGGAAGAGTCTTTTACATTCAATAAATTCTTAGTTGAACATTAATAAGACTTATCATCCTCAAATATATGTCCAATTTGAGCAGAAAATCCAAAAACTCAAGGACATGTTGGGGGCATTCCCAATGGACATCAAAGAAGAATGAGATGAACATATTATTCTAGTTGAGATCACATAAAATAATAGTTTCCACACAGGCATCCAAATGTCTCCTTATAAAGACCATTATACGAAGAGGTGAAGAACACATGAATGTTCAGACAAATTTGTGGGGCGAAAACTCCTAGGTTTAGAAATGGTCGATGAAATGGTTGTGAATGTTATAACCATATAGCAATACATTAAATATACGCAAATTGGATCAAATATATATGTTGATAAACATCTATTAGACCTAGAGTTTGATGTTGGAGACATAGAATTCCTCCTCATATCTCCATGCAATTGAGATTTGAGATTTGGAAAGAATGGAATGTTTAATCAAAGGTATATCAGCTCTTTTGAGATCCTTGATCACATTGGAGTAGTGGTCTATTGACTAGAACTCCCACTGAACCTATCTCAATTACATGATGTATTCCATGTACCACTCTTTAGTATGTACATAACTGACCCATCACATGTAATGAATCTAGATGTGGTACCGTTGGAGAGTGACCTCACCTATGAAGAGAAGCGAAGAATGATCCAAGATCGTATGGGAAATGTTCTATGATATAAGAAAATGCCCCTTGTCAATGTGTTATAGAGGAACAAAAAATTTTATAAAGAAATGTGGTATTTAGAAGAAGTGATGAAGCTAAGGTACCCACATATATTTTTTTGTAGGAAAAGGAAAATTTAAGGGAGAAATTTCTTAACGGGGTAAGATTGTAACGACCAAAACTTTTATTAATAAAAATTTAACTATTTCTAATTAAATTTCTTATTATGGTTATATAACATATGAACATATTTGGTTTTATGATTTTGGATTTCGAAACACTATTAAGAGTTCTTACCAATGCTAATATAGTTATTGAATAGTGATTATTTGATTATTATGAATATACGGATTAAAAAAATCCAATTTACTCAAAAAAAGGAAGCTATGGCCTCATCTAGTAAAATTTCCTTGTATGGTGCCCATTTCTCATAGCATGGAATGGTGGTGACATCACTGGACTTCTCTCTTGACCAATCCCAAGCTGAGACTCAACACGTTATGCTTGAACAAAACATCATCTTGGAAAAGTTGATGTTGATAGTTATTACCACCCGAGCGATGTAATCTAAGCCACACATAGAGTGTTTTACCATTGCACAACATACCCTTAGCTCATATGAAGGTGTTATAAGGGGTTATGTAAAAATATATTATCACTATGATTATGTGAATGATTTTTTTATATAATAAAGAATTCACATTCATTTTATTATTATTACTTTGTAAATGGAGTTTAATGAAAAAAATATTATTTTTAGTTAATATAAAATTAAGTAATCTATTTTGATGAAAAAATGTATTTTTGAATTAAATAATATTTTAATAAAATATTATTACTAAATTAATTTCTATTAAATTCAAATTATTGTAGAATTTTTATGAATACAATTGTGATTTTTATTATGGTTTGAAAGCCGTTTTAGTCCAAACCAATGGATATTCGATAAATGTCAGTGTTTATTAAAAAGAAGAAATTCACATGTTTAGAAAATTATTTAGATAAAATTAATATTATTTTTATAATCAGGATGTAAAAATTATCAAATAGTGATTTTTTCATAATTTTCTGATATAGTCGAATTTTTGGTTAAATATAAAATACCGTTAACTTATATAATGTATTTTAAGACATCATAATAACCCATTAGTAATGAAATAAAATACAAAAATTCGCCTTTTTATCCAATATATGTTTTATAATAAAATATTATGATATTAGGGTTGTCTGATTTAATTTATAAGTCCATAGTGGACCTCCAAGACTTATAAAATTTTTTGTCATTTTAAAATGATTTCCTTGAGACTATGACTCACCTCCACATAAGAAATCCTAATATTTTAATAATTTCATGAACTTTCCTTATAAAATAATGTTTTCGACTAACTATTTGTAGAAACCATGTGAATAACAGTGGTATGGATTTTTTTGATTAGTTAAATGTGTAGTGAACAAAACCTAAATAATAAAGAATTACCTCCATTTTCATATATAATCCCTCCCAATCACCCACTTCCTATTCACTCAAAGACTTTTTATCTCTTCCAAAAGCATACCTCCAATCTCTCGAATCATCCATTGTCACCCCACGAACCCTCTTTCAAGCCTCTCCCAAGCCTTTGGTGTCACACTTTCAAGTAAAGGATTTCTTCCTCTCTCAATTTTGTCTCAGATTCAATATGTGGTTATACCCTTTTCAATTCAATCACAAATGTTGGGATATGGTTTATCATCTCCTTTATACATCCCTCCATATGTATTATTTATGATATATCACTTTTTAACTCATTACTTCCTCCCTTGAACACCGATTATCGTGGAAAAATTCTCTATGGGATTTCTATCTCCTCATTTAAATTCAAGGAATTATTTTGTTTTATTAATCTTAATTCAATTAAATATATTGGGACATATATTTATATAACCAACATACAATCTTGTTCATGTAAATATGACGAGACACCTATGTCTCTCTCATCATCCATTTTTATGAGTTCTTATTTCACGTTGTTATGCAGCCAAAATTGCAACACAATTTTCCTAGACAAAGTCATTGTTATGTGAATACCAAGCCCACTTCGCCCTCAAGGGTATTCACCAATATTAACATTTATTTATTAATTATATAGTTTCATGTATTAATTCCACATTATTTTATCATGGAATAAATTATTATGTTTAATGAATCCATGTTATATTATCCATGTGGAATAAATATGAATTAAATGAAATGATTTTGACGGGTACACCCTAATAGCACTCCAACGCAATGGGTAAATATTAGTATTATGATACATCATGTGAAATGAGGGTTTACCCATTCTAATACAAGTGCAATCAGGGTTTACACATTCTCCAGGTGCAATGATCCATTAATCATGCTAGTGTCATGATAAATGTTTTTTCCACATTTCCATGTTATGATATTCATGTTGTATCATTACTTTACATTCTTGTATCACTTATTATCTATTGATATGCCTAATGCCTTACATGTACTATATTTTTTATATTATTCAACGTTTTACTCACATACTGGGATTTATATCTCAACCTTTTTTTATTCATGTCCTTATGTTATCCCAAGCAATGCTAAGTCCAAAGGAATGTTTGAGGCCATGTAAAATAAGTTTTCAAAAAATATGTTCTATTTTATGATCAAAATTTTTATGTAATGTTCTTAAGTACAAAAGACACTAGACCTCTTGATCTTCTATATTGTTTCAAATCATAATTTTTATGTAATAAATCTATTTTAAGTTTGTAATAACGAGTAGGGTTGTTATAACATTTAAAATGGATCTCATGAGGGAATGAAATTTTCCCTTTATCATTATTAAACATGAATATAGAAAATCTATGACATTCACTGCACCTCATATTTTAATATCTATAAAATAATATATTATTGGAAGACTAAATAGTTGATTGGTCATGTCATACATTGAATAATAATTTGGAGAAAAAAATATGATATTAGAGATGGGTACCCTAACCAATATGCTTTGAGCATTGAAATATTTCATTGGAGTAATATTAACAAATTCTATCATAACACAACTTCTTTATTATGTGAAATTTCATGTGTCAGATATCTTTTTATAAATACCACACCAAACTAAAATTAATAATAACAGATTTCATTAGGTGGAAAATTAATGTAACACAATAAAATAATATTATAATAACATTTTATTTGATATCAAGTTCTACACATGACACTCATTTTATCTTTCATGAAATACAACAATAAGTATAGGTTGCGTCATATGCAACAGCATGTTTAAATGAAACATGACATATTTTGAAAATATTATTATTAATTGTGATAGGTATCAATTATATGTAAGAATGTAAACTGTGAATGTGAATAAAAATTATCATGATTAAACATGTTAATTGTTAATTCATTACTATTAAATAAAATAGGAATCATTTAATATAAATTTTTTTCTTTGAGAAACATAATTTTTCAAAATAAAAAATTTATGACCCCATGAACAAATAATTTAAAAATAAGTGTTCTGAATTTTAGAAATTTAGTTGAGATAATAATCTACATTTACACCAAAATCATCTTTTGGTGAACATTTGGGTTATTTATTTTAAAAAATTGAATCTTATATTAAAATACTAATTTTTATTGAAAGTCTCCATTTCAATTAAAATATTTATTATGATAAATTATATTTTAAATTTGATATAATTTAAAAAAATTTCAATTATAGATATATTAATCCCACTAACTTTATTAGAGACAATTTCATAATTAATTTTCAATAAAATAACTTTATTATTTTGAACACTTTCTCTTTGAAAACAATTTTTCATGTCACATCTACCAGATTAATTTTAATTTAGAATTTTTCAACATCTATGAATTTAAATTAGAAAAATGGAATTAATATTATGAATATTAATACATTATAATGCATATTAAGGTAAAAATAATTTTTTGAATAAATATTTAGTGAAAAAAGTAAAAATTAATTAGTACGGTTAAGGTAAAAATGGATTTAGCAGGGGTTAAAGTCGGAGGGTAATGGTTAAATAACCAATAAAATTGTCCAAAAAATATTAACTATATATTTTTCATAATTATGTCATATTTTGTATATAAGTTCATTTTTTATTATTTTTCGCAATAAAAACATGGGAATGACTGAATGTTTTCATAAAATTTCAAGTGATACACTCACCTAATATATAAAAGGACGTACCCTCATATCCATTCTTCACACCACAATACCTATTAGAATCAGAAAATACCTACTCAAATTATTTCCCAAAGTCCATGATATTATCCTAGAATCCATATTTTGGGTAGAAATCCATCTTAGTAATGATTTACTACAATCGTGAGGTGCATACCTGAAGAAGAGGTAATTTTCTTCAACAGATGTCTTTATTTTATTTATTTATTCACCTATATAATTTCTAATTAAAAAATAATGATATTATAAAATAAGTATGATTAATATACTAGTATGTTTTAATCTTAATTTTGTGACCTAAAAACTTATCCACGTCTATAAAATTCATTGCTAAATCATTGTTCTTGTGTTTGGAGGGACACCATCTCACTAACTATTGTTATTTGTTCATCCATTACCACATTTCATGACTGGGTATAATGATGGATGTTATGTATATATAAGACATTTAAAACATAATTATACCTATTGAATAATGATTTCATGTATATATATATATTTATTTATTTATTTATTTTTCTATATAGATATATATTGCCTAATATTCCATGGAAAATACGATAACATCGCGTGTGTGTACGTTTTGACTACCACCATCACACAGTGACGTGACTCTCTTTTCATCACCACACCACATGAATAAAATATATAAAAATATATTTTTATATGTATCCTATTATTATAATTATTGTAGATTATATATTACTTACCATATTTCATTAATTATCATTGGAAAATTGTAATTTTACTCATGTATGTGTATGGAATATCATCTACATGATCTTAATATACTTCATTTTTCAAAAACATATTTCCTGACTTCTATTAAAAGTATGATTTCTGAAAAAATAAGATAATTATTTCATTATTATTAATCTATATATAAATAAATTAATTAATATCATAATGAATTATATATTTAGTGAAAAAAATAGCATAAGAAAACAATGTAGCTAACACCCTAAAAACAAATATAGTGATATATTATTAATATACATGTATAAAGATGGTATAAAAGTATAATATATGGAAATATAAAAATTAATATGTTTCATTTATAAATTGATAACATTTTAAAATCCCTTAAAATTAAGTTAAGTAATTCTTGATCAAAAGGAACTATGATGTAAAGGATTAATTACCTCAATTTCTCATTCATTGGAATAAACGTTTACTTCATTATTTATACCATTTTATTATTATGTATATACTAACATTTAATTACATGATATATTGTTAAAAATATCTATAAATGGAATTATAGTTCAAATACATAATCAATTCATTAATTATTTCCCCCTTCAATTTCTTGTTTATTATAGAGTATTATTTCAGAATCCCAAACTAATCGAGAATGTTTATTCTAAAAATTCTGTTAAAGGAAATTATTTGTACATTTTTATGTTATACATTTAATTTTATTCTTATATGGTTATTCATGGTATTTTCATGTAATATTAACATTTTAAAATCATTGGTACTTATATTTATTGGAGAAATGTTTTCAAAAAATTAGACATCAATTATCTCATCGGACATAAATCTATTTTCTTTCAAAACTATGATTTATAAAAATGTTTTATAAAATGTATTTCAACATTTCAAAAAAAAATTTTGAAATGATTTTTTACCTCATGTTACTCAATTAATTTTTTTACAAAGTAATCTATTGCAGCGCTCAAAATAATGTCTATCTTGATTAAACTAAAAATGATAATGGAATACTTATTCCTACATGTATGGAATGTATTGAATTTTATACCGTTATATCCTGATAATGTATTAAAAATTAATTTATATATTTTCCTGTTTATTTATGATAATGTTATTTTCTAAAAAAAATATTTTTTAATAAATCATGTCAAAATTAAAAGGATATATTCCACACAAAAAATTTAATGATTTTTTATAGTATTTTTATTTATTAATGACAACTACACAATACATATACTCAAATGTGAATATTCATTACTGATACCATATTATTATTTTTATGATTATTTTATGATTATTTTTACCAAGGAATGTTTTGAAACCCACATTCTACATTAATTCTTGTATTTATTAACACTCCCTTCAAATATTCACTTTATTTTGATCATTACACATTAAATTTTCCCAAAAAATTCACATTACATATCATGGATTATTTTATCTCTTAAAGAATGTATTGTTGTTACATAATATTTTTTACATTGAATTTTAATTGATTTACTAGGGAAATACTTATATTCCATATCCTTTACTCAGTATGAATATTTAATGATAAGGAATATTTTTCCTATAATAAATATATTATTCAATATATAAGGAAGGATTTTTAATTTAAAGACATGACTAATGAAAATTTATAGAAATAACTTCAATTCATTAGTATGTATCATGAGATAAATTCCATTAACCAAAATATTTAAATTTGAAACTAGTATCTTCAAACAGTCTTTTGAAAGTTGTTGACAATATTTATATTCCTGGAAATACTGTATTTGGTTATACCCAATATTTTTAATCATTCTTGAAAAAGGACATAAAAGTGGATTTATCATGTTCTAGAGATATGAAATAAAATAATTAAAAATTCCATTTATTTATAATTTTTCTATTTTCATCCCTGATATTTTGTTAATGATATTATCACTCAATTTATTTCATTATTAGTTTATTGATTAAATTGAATGAGTTTACAGTAATTAACAATTCCATATCGAATATACCTTAGGATTTCATGTTGTTTTTATATTGAAATTAGATCTTTGTTCACTTAATTACGATGACATTTTAAATAATTTTTATTGAATAATTATAGATTTCACTATACATCACACATACTATGGGTTTGAGATCCCCAATTTATTGGTTTATTTTCCTAAAATCCATAACGTGTACTATCATTCACATTAAAGGATATTCTAGTGGTAAAAAAAATTCTAAAAAATTGTATACATTTTATAATAAAATAAAATAAAATACTAGTTTATATATCTAGTTTACTCAGCCAAATAAACTATTTGGCCTTTCAGGGTATGATTATAGGTATCTTATGCCAATGTAATCATATATAAATCAGCTGTAGGATGCTGGGGTCGAGGTCGCTACAACTGGTATTGGAGTAATTTTAGTAGTAACCTTATAGAGTATATTTAGGAAATCATATATTACGAATCATACACCTATAGTAGTTAATGAGGATAACTATTCAAGAAGACCATAACATGTTGAAATAAAAGATATTATACGGTTTTCTATCTAAATTAATCCTTATCTGATACTAAAAGTGTATATTTTTCTTAAATAGATTTATTTAGAAAAAATAATTCTGAAGAAGATGCATTAAGATTCTACTAATCATAATGTAGTGCATGACAAAGAGCCTTAGTGCAGACCTACTTGGACACTCCCTGGTCATATGCTTAGGATAATTGACATTTTATTTTAAAAACATAATGAATAATTTTAATTACAGATATCCCCAAAGGAGATATTTTTTTGATTATGAAATTAGATACGTATAGATATTTAGAATTTCATGTCATTAGTTTTAATATTATACATTATATTTCATAATGATATTATTTAATATAATGTATGTCATAATTTAGAAATGAAACCTAAAAATAGAATGAAAACCGAATCAAAATACATAATCCACATATAAAGAATGATAATTTTTAAAATACATTTTAGAATCTTGAAAATGGAGAAAGTACCCCAATAATTATCATCTTATTTTGAAATAGAGACATGTGATATCAAGAAATAGAATTAATTTTCTATGTACTATGGCTATGAAGGATAGAAAGATAAGAAAGTGGAGGAAGTGAAAAATAAAGATAATGGGATGAAGGGACTAAAGGGTTTTCCAATATGTAAAAAATGAGGAGGGAAACTCCTGGGTACAATATTAAGAGAAAAAAGGTATTTCTTTATGCATGGAGAAAATGGAAACCATGATAGTGATTTCAAGGGAATGAAATAATTTTACAACAATAATTTCTTCAACTATAAAAATATAAGGATATATGAAAATTCATTCCCCAAACATCGAGGGGATATACCATAGATGAATCTAAGAGATCAATGTCATGATAAATTTATTACACAATATGATGTGAAATGATTAATATGCATCTATTTGGAATCTAGAATTAGGTAATTTGATTATTTTTTCAATTATTTTTCATTTATGAGTTTCATTAAATGTATAAGGATTGTACAGTATTACATTATAATATCGAATTTTAATATATATAATAAAATGTACCAATGACTAAGACAAATGATTCAGTGGGATGTTAACCCCATTTTACAATACATGAATAAAAGAAATATTAACCTTAATATGTTTCTAATGTTGAGATAATGATTTTGTGATAAATATTTGTTTATTATGGATAAATTTAATTTTATAGTAATGACTAACTTTTAACTAATTAATGATATTTTAAAATAATTCTTATACTATCATTTATAGAGTTTACATCATTATTTAATTTAAGAAATATTTCTAATAATATATTTTTATTATTTAATTTGTAATAATGCACGTATTCAATATTTTTTTAGGTAATTCAGTTTATTACCATGTTTGATGGTAAAACATGTTGAAGGCATTCAATGGCTTGGTATTTAACAATTTAGATCACCTTTAGGTTGTTTGGGGGATTAATGATAAGTTCATTTTGAAAATCCAGGGACCTTATTTATAATTTGTTTTATTTTTATCTTTTTGAAGGGACCAAATATTAATATTTAATGAAATAGTTATATTTAAACTTCAGTGTATGATTTATATATTAATTTATTACTTCACCATATAGATATTTATCAATATTGGATAACATGTACTGACCCAGTGGGTTTTTGAATATAGTTAGAGACATAAATGGAAACTTTTAATTATTTTATTGATATTATGATCCATTAAATTTTAATTGAATTACATGAGGCATAAAGAATTCATTTTTATGTATTCATTTTAATGAGAAAAGGATAAATTGGAAATTTATCATTGAACAACCAAAGGATTGAATTGTTATTATGAGATAGAATCACATCATGTCAGTATATTTTATTTTATTAATAGATTGAAAAAAGAACTCCAAAACATTAGGAAAAGTATCTTGAAAAAAATTCATATTAACTTCATATCTGATGATTCAGATAGTTTTGTAAATCATCAATTATTTATGGATTCGAGGAATATTAATTTCTATTGTTAATTCAATTAATTTTGACCAATGACCTCGCAAAATTTCTAAAATTGTTTAATTTTTTTCATTAATTTTCATATATTCACCTTAGACCAATGTTATATTATGTATAAACCTTGTAATAAATATTTATATATGATTATTGTAATCCCTTTACCCTATTCTTAATAGAATATTTTAAAAAAAATTATGATGTCTTTTTTTAAATGAACAATTCCCAAATATCATTTTCTTCATTTTCACGACTATGTTAAAATTATGACAAAACAATTTATTTTAAGGGGGAGAATGAAAAACAATAATTATAAAATCATACAATGGTTTTTGATATATTATACCACACACAATAGTAGGTTTGCCTTGTATAAAAAGTTTCACTGATTTGAGCTTGTGATACATACACCAACATTTTTAAATGAAATATGACATTTTATAAAAATTTTATTATTTAATGTTATAGTAATCACCAAGGCACTAGAGTGGAGAGTATTAATATGATTGTACAAAAAATTGAAATATATAGTATACATAGGATAAATGGTTAATTATTTATTATAAATAATGTAAGAATCGTTTAAATGAAAACATTCTTTTGAAAAACTGTATGAATAAAAAATATAGATTATATACCCATTGCGAACATTATTTAAAATAATATTTTTATTAAAATTTATACAATTTATTTGAAAAATATAATTATTTCATTACATTGGAATAAAAAATGTATCATTATGGTGATTCATTGTATTTCTCTAAAAAATTCATTTTTAAATAAATAGTTATAAATACTAAATTTTATTAGTAAAATTTCTAATCATTTAAATTATTTATAATGATAGATTATATTTAAATTTTATTTTAAAGTCACATTAGTACAATTTTATATCAATTATTCAAATTTCATCATTTTAATCCATTTCATAATTAATTTAAATATAAAAACATTGTAATCTTTTTATCATTTTACCTTTAAACACTTCCTTTCTAATCATGTATATGAGATTAATTTTAAATACAATTTTACCACCATTATGAATTAAATTTTTTAAAATGGATGAAATATGAATAATCACAATAAATTAATTTTTATAAAATCTTCAGATTAATTTTTTACCAAAATGAACAGTGAAAATAGTAAAAATTAAATATCACTATAATGGTAAAAATGGATTTATTGGGGGTTGAACAATGAGGATATGGGATACCAATGACATACTAGCTAATCTGAAACCTATCTCAAGGAAATATTTTCATGTTATATTTTCATTGATATATATATAGTCCATTTTGAAATCATTTTCAAGAAAATGTTTTGTTGAATATTTTCAAAAAATTATAGGTATGCCACTCACCTCATTTATAAAAGGCCTCCCCTTCTCTTATCTACTTCACACCATAAAAAATATTTTATTTTTTCAATGAAAACAAAAATATCTACCCAAATTTCCTCATATAATACTAGAAGCACTATTTTTGGAATAAAGATAATCTATGAAGTAAATAATTAGAACCTAAATAGGATACTCGGAGAAGAGGTAATTCTCTTCAACACGTGTCTTTATTTTATTTCATTATCCAAATTGTTAAATTAATAATAAAAAATTATATAATTGTAACCCCTACATATTTAATATAAAATAATGATTTTATAATGACATCATAATAAAAAAATCCCCACTGTTATAAAATGCTTTTTGAATTCCACATTTGTTTGTTCGGTGGAATATCTCTTTGAAAACACATGACATTCATTCTTCCATTACCTAATTTAATGTTTGGGTATGATGATGGAAATAAATTATTCTAATGATATTTAGAAAATATTTATTCATTCATGTCATTATATGGATAATATATATTTTACCTTCTGTCATATAGAAGATATGATTAGGTCAATTGTGTGTATGAACAACTAATGCCTCTCGAAGTGATGTGATTTGTCTTTGACTAATGCTTCACATGAAATGTGATGGGGAAACATTTAATGAAGATATGTGATATAAATAAAATAATAATGATATTTACGGTATATTTATCTCTATTTAATTATAATATATCATTTTCAGTCTTACTTTTCATCTCACTAAAAGATGATTACATTGTTCCTATATGTGTGGACTACCACCTTCAAAAAGTGATGTGAATCTCTTTTAATAAAAAAATCATTGATGATATATATGAGAATATAATGTAGTATATATGAAATTAAGATCATTTTTTAAATATTATATGTTACTTACCTTGTTTCTATAATTTACAATGGAAAATGGAAATGTTACAGAAGCTTTAGTAGGACTTACCATCTCAATGATCGTAAAATGCTTAATTTTTAATAACCATATTTCTCAATTGGTATTAAAAGTAAATTTTTTAAAAAATTTGATAATTATTACAATATTACTATTTATATTATTTAACAATGGAATATTGGTAAACTATGTCTATAATGAAAAAATCCTGAATAAGAAAACACAACAATTTACACCTAGGACAATCAAAATAATGAACTATTAATATTGAAACGGTAAAAAGATTTTATAAAAGGATCCTATAATATTATAAATAATAATATGGTTCTTTAATAAGTTAATAACATTTTTAAGGACACACTAATATAGTATAAATAATGTTTAATAAAAAGGAATTATGAGGTACATGATTTTTTAACTCAATTTCTCATTCATTAAGATAAATTTCTACTATATTGATTTTGTTATTCGAAAATTATATATATATATATATATATATTTGATTAAATTATGTGGTTTTAAACTTTTTTTATGTGGAATTATTTTTTAATCACATAATTTATACATTAATTAATTTTGACTTCAATATTATGTTCATTGGAGAGGTTTAATTCACCATCTCATTAAAATCGAGAATGTTTATTATTGAATTTAATCTAATTGAAATTACATGAAAATTTCCTAATAAAAACATTTTATTTCATTATAATTTTTAATTGATATATTTTCATGTAATTAATCCTTTTTACTATCTGGAAATTAAATTACTTTGAGAAATCTATTATGAAAATCCTACTCAAATTCTCTCATAGTTCCGAACAATATTTTATTTCCAAACCATTTTATTCTATAAATGATTTGAAATATTTTAATATACCATTTAATAATTATTTATTAAATTAATTTTTACTAATTTTAACTCTCTAATGAAAATTCAAATGAATCTTATTTCGTTTTCAAAACATCCCATAATTTGTATTTATCCAAAATGAAAATTGAGTCATTGAATTAACATGTACAACATATACAAATGTTTATAACGAAATGACCTTGATTATTATAAATCATACATTGTATGTTATATTTTTTAGATTTAATGTTATTTTTTAAAATGTCTTATATTTTAAAAATATATTTTAAAATTTAAATGTTTAGTTTCATAGAAAATAATTTATTAGATTTATTATAGTATTTCTCTTCATAAAAGAAAAACGACCCTTTAATAAGACATAAATTTGTATATGTTGAGCTGATATCATCCATATTTATTAGATTTATGGGTTTTCATCATTTTGAACAAGGAATGTATTTACAATCAAATTCATTATTCGTTATTGTAGTCGTCAAATTTCCTATGAAATATTCATTTTTATATGACAATTACACATTAAACATTTCATAAAAATCAAAATTATTAACCATGACATGTTTGTTTTTTAAATTTTATATCATTACTATATATGATCTTTTAATAGTAATGTTATTTCATAGGATTGGAAAATATTTATAATCTGCAGCCTCTACTCAATAAAAATATTCGATGTTGAGGAATGTTATTCTGAAATTAAATTGATTATCTGATGTGTGAGGAATGATATTTTAATGAATGTCATGGGTGAGAATTATTTATATAAAGAACCTCGACGCATCATTTGGTATCATGAGAAAGATTCAGTTATCCAAACTCTAGGAGTTTTTTCACCTAGTATTGTTAAATTACCTTGTGAAATGTCTTGACATTAGTGATATCATTGGTCATACCCTATCATTTTTTATGTTGATAATGTAAATCATTTGTGAAATGTATTGAAAGTAGAGGTATAATTTCCCTAAGGTATGATGCGCAAAAATTTGGAGTTTCCATTATTAAAAATTCATTTATTATTATCAATGAATGTTTTACCATTTTATTATCTAGGGATTCATTTAAATCTCATTTAATTAATTAAATGGCATCCTTCTTCAGTTATTTACCTTTCCATATTGATTATTATTTATCCAACCATCTATTAATGTTTTATAAATGGAATATATTTTATGTTATATTCCATACCATATTGATTTTTTTTGTTTTTGACTCAGGATATCTTTTACTATACTTAATCACTAGTAAGAGTTTGATATCACCCTTATTTGTTTTCCTTTTTCCAAAATCCATTAATATTATTATGAATGATATAAAAATAAATTATTTATAAAAAAAAATATTCTTCAAAAAAACTGTATAACATTTAATATTAAAATTTAATACAAGACTCAAGTGTGTATATAGTTTACCAAGACTACTAAATTATTCAGTCTTATGAGACGTGATTCGTTATATCTTATACAAATGCATCAAAGTAGACACTAGATTCGGGTTGTTTGGTTCTAGGATGCTAAAAAGAAAACAAGAATGAAATAAATAATAAGATATAAAATTCCAAAATAATTAATGAATTTAAAATTAAAATAAATGTACAACTAAATTAAAATACAATAAGTTTGTAGTATTCATCCCCATAGTATCCCACAAAGATCATACAACTAATAATTATTGTAGAAATAATAAAATCCATTAGAAATATTTCTTAAATGTTATATAATTACATCTAGGGAATTATATTACTGAATTATGAATGTTAAAATGTCATAATATGACTTGAACATTATATAACCCTTAGTAATATTTCTAATTGATATATGGTTGTTGAGTATACATGTATCCAATAGATATATTGTTGATTTTTTTATTACAATGTAGAAATAAAAAATGGGTTATTATTTCTATATTTGCTAACCTGTTAGAATATAATAAAAATTATTTCAATAAAATAAAAATAGGTTGTTTTATTTACAAATATATATTTTATTTTAATCTAATAGTTGTTATTATATTCGTTAATTTAAAAGAATAAATTTAATAAAATGGTATACAAATGAATAAATTATTTTCAAAATAAATAAATATTATATAACAAATAATTTATAATCTATAAGGAATAAAAATTACATTATTCATTATCAATGAAATGCTATTTATTTAATTTTTCGCATATGATTTGTGTTTTTATTTAAAATTATATGTTCATATATTTTTATATTAAAAATTAATATAATTTACTATTTATATATACAAATATCTATTATTTTTTTAACCTCCAATTAGTGATTTTTATTATGTTATAAAAAAGATTAATATTATCTTTTGACCCTTTTATTGAAATTATATCTTAAAATGTGATTTGTTTTTATGGAAAATAATTTTTTTATCATTTTTATAAATAATTTTTAATAAAAATGGATTTCATATTTAGAATAATAATTTAACAATTTTTTAAAATGAATAAATTTATTTTAGGATAAAAACATAGGTTAATGAGTTAAAGGTGATTTTCTATGGTAAAGGATGAAATGTGGAAAAATGATAACCTATAGAGTATGGTTCTAAAATATCCTCATACCTAAAAATAATTTATTTAGATGCGGTGTATCACTAACTATTTCCCATAATTTTCCATTAGTGGTCCATTTTACAAATGAAATTACATTATATTTACATTATGGAATCATTACTCACAAATATAAAACCAAAACTCACTAATAAAAGGAATCTTAATCCACAAACATCAGGCCCTACAATTTATGAATCTTCCTCTAAGTTATCACTTGTGTTTTCCAATACATTAATCTTCAACATTTTTTGATGCCTTTTGTCTTTGGAAGGATCCCAACATTCATCAAAATCAATGTAGGATTACCATGGTAATCATGCTTATAAAAACTAAATAGCATCACATGCTATCAATTTTCCTTATATCTTCTCACTCGTTTCCTTCATAAATTTTTTTTGATAAAAAATATATTAGCATGTAACCTGCACAAGGATAAAACACATAAATCATGAAATAATAACATTTTTTTAATATTTTAGTGGGACTAATTATGTATTTGGATGGAAAATTTGATGTTTCCATTAAATGGTTCGGTGCAATTGGTGCATATTTCCTTAGTGTGTTAATATCATACTAAAAAAGGACACAATGGTCTATATATTTTCCCTGAGAAATTCATTTACCCATATGAATACTATTAATGAGGAATCTCCCACCCTAGATGAGTGGGACACAATAAGGGACCATATCGAAGGTCTTTACAATTCTCCACAAGTTGTATATGTGAAACAAATATTTTATGCACATTTGGAGAATACAAATGAACTATATGGAAGTGATTATGGGTCCAATTATAGAGTCTCGTGTTATAAAACTAGAAAAAAATCCAAATGAATTTTGAATTTTGGTGTTTACTGGATGGGCCTTTTGAAACCAAGTTTCATAATTTAATTCTGAGAGTTGTAACCCCATTAAGCAGTGTTTTTGTTATTAAAAAATCAATTAATTTAGATAAAAATAAATGAAAAATAAATTAAATGAATAAAAATGGAATGAGGATAAACAAAAGTTTTAATAATAATAATAATATTATTATTATTATTATATATTTTAGGATGAAGAATAAAATGGGTATCTCCCCTCTCCTCCATAATATCCTATGATTCCCTCCCCCTTGGCGTCTCATTCTCTTCACATGACACCACCTCAAATCTCTCTCATCATTCAAAGACTTCACTTTGATCATTCATTATTATTTCTTTCTTCTTCATGGTATTAACTTATGCTCCCATATCCTACAATGGATGGTTGGTTTTCTTCTCTGTTTTACCCTATGTCAATAAGTCAAAACCCTATGCATATAATTTAGAATATTATTGGGTTTAATCCAATAGTAGGGTGTGTGAAGTCTCTCTCAATTCTCCATTGTCCATAATTTAGCAACCACTGCTAACAGAAAAGCTCTATGGACCATCTCATACCACCCATCATTAGTTTAGGGTATTTTTTTCCTCTATTAATTGTCTTTGATCAGTTTATATTGTAGTATTTTATGATTTATGATTACCTTGTGTTTTTCATTAAGTATGTTGGGCCCTATCATGTAGTTTCAAGTTTTTTGAGATAAAGTCAACTTACATCATTTTCATAGGAAGGAATATATATATATATATATAATTTCTCTTATTATATGTATATCTACCCACAGAAGCATGAATATAAATTTGGGGATAGGTTTCCTGACGTATAATATAAAAAATTCTTATGTTCATGACTATAAGTAGGTATATATATGTATGATCATGTATGTAATGATCCCCTTGAAAATATTAATGGACATATGAATTTATCATAGGGTATATGTGTTCAATGTTTATGTGATGGTGCATATGCTTGGAGGTGGGAGGATGTAGCCTTGATTTGTCGGCGGAAAAAATGTCTAGTGCCAAAGTGTTTGAATTCAACTTTTTTTTAGGTAGGGAACCTTTTTTTCCCTTTTAATTAAATTATGTTGTTTCCTGCATAATTAATCCTTAATTGATTTATTTTAAATCTTTGGATGAAATTATTAATTATTCTAAATGATTACATTGAAAAATGAGTCATTTTTTTATTACAAAACCCCTTGAGGGTGGTGTGATGTCTTTTAGTATAAAATGTAGTGATTTGACTTTTATTTTTAGTTTCCAAGATTATTATTCATTATAAATTTATGTCAAGTAAGTACATATTTTTTTTTGAAAATGGCCATTATTCTAATTATTAAATTTAATTTCAGAATAATGTTGTCTAACCTTCAATTCCCATGGTATTGAATTTGATATGTGTAAGTCAATAGTAGAATTGGTAGAATTATTTATCTATTTTAATTCCAAAATGGGGTTAATTGTTCTGTCCATTTCATTAATAGATTTATTGTTCATATAGATAATTAATTATATAATTATTTATGAGATTGAAGGGTATTTCAAATATATAATTAATTAGAAATTAATTTCTTAATTTAGGGTTCATGGTTTTGAAAATTGTTCTTGGGAATTAATTATGAGATAATGAATTAGTTAAATTTATATAGTTAACTATATAATTAGTTATGGTATATTGGGGATATTTTAATTGGATAACAAATTGTAAAATAAATTATATGATACTGAGATGGCTGACTTGATATAATTAATCGTTGTATTAACTATGAAATTTTACATACTTAATTTAAAGTGGAATTAATTAAAGTTATTTATGTTATAAAAAATTTATTGAACTAGTAGTAAAGATAATTTTTAACAATTAATTGATGAATTAATTATCTGTAAAGGAATGTGATCATATTCATTATAAATTGAGAAGGTTTTTAATAACATAGTAATTTTATATTTGAGTAAAGAAATGGTAAAACTTTTATTCAATTGATAAGTTTAAATTGTTTCACGGTCCTTGTACTTGTGAGTAATGGAATGGGAACACATTCATTCAATTGATAAATTTAAATGGTTAAATGGTCATTGTAATTTTTTGTAATGTAATGGGAACACAATAATTCTATTTAGAAGTAAGCATTATCTCATGGTCATATTATATGTGAATTTAGTATTAGTTTCAGGGGAAATCATGTTTGAATTAAAGAATGGTAACAAAGGTACTCTGAGATAAGACCTCCCTAGAGAATACATTAGGCCCAAACAAGATCTTGAATTGGTATTGGGATATGATATCACATTTGAATACATTGGTCACTAGTAAGATCCTAAGAATGTATTGGGATATAATGTTTTCTAGTAAAAATTTGGGATCTATCGTGATCCAAAAATGGAATTCATTAATGGTGACCCCATGAACCATAGTGTTAATATAGTTTCTAGTGAATAAATTTAAATATGATATCTATATTTTTGAATTTTATATATTTAATTATCAATATTCCTACACTATTATTGGATTGGATTGGGAAAGAATCCATGCATACCAACCAACAATGATTCTTATCTGACACGCTTCTCAGATCACCATTTCACCATGTTACACATGTAGACCTTTTATATGTACGACACATGTTGATTGATGGTAAAATTTTCTAGTACTTTGAATTTCAGAGCACAAGACCAAGAATTAAATAGGGATTCTCTTGGAGATAGATTTTGGGATTTTTTCTTTCATTACATTGTATTTTTTATTTTTTATTTTCATTGGATGTACTTGTAACATTATTTTTCAGACATGAATTGATCTAATTTAGTGATGGGAACTTTTATTCAGCTATTATAATATACTTTTCTTGTCATATGTTCTTGCTTATGATACGGTAATCTATTATATATATTTTATCATTGTGAATACAAAAATATATGATGTAATAGTCTCCCCATATACACACCCTAGTCCCACCCTGGTAGTTGGAAACTGCTGGAATTTGGGGAGATGCACTTGATGTCATGTGGCGACCGGTCCAGCAAACTGTTTAGTGGTCAGTTAAGCTGGGACATTTCAATGTAGAATTAGGGGGAAATATTATTTTCAATTATTGTTTTGGTTAGGTTAACAAGAGATTTGGAATTATTAGATTCATAGGAGATAGACGTGCCTGAGATTAATCACTCCATGTGCTGGAAATGACTAAGTGACTAGGTTTCAGATTGCAGCTTATACTCTTCGATGTTAAGGTTTATTTGATTTCACCGAATATGATTGATGTATTTTTCATCAGATTATTTATGTATAAAAATTATATTATTTTTACCATTTTTCATATTTGGTAAAGGATGAATCCATTCATGCATCATATTAGTCACATTACTAATTAACATGCTATATATATTCCATGCCATATTGTTTCATATGAAGGGTTTTTGTTTGTACTGGTTCTGGGACAACTTTATTTTGAAATGATTCTATTTATATATAATCATTTCCTATGTTACCTTCTAATGATAACATTCTGGTTTGTATATATAAATGGATGCATGGGATAATTATAACTTGTTTCATTGGATGAATTAAGTGGTTGTGATTACGACAAGATCCAGTTTTCAATTGTATTGTTTATGGGTTTCATATAACTTGGAAAAGATAAATAATGTTATCAAACCATCCTTAATATTTATATACATATATATATTCAGATACCTTTGAAAATTATATGTCTCCCAAATTTAAAAGCTATAGTGAATTGGTTTTAACGAAAGGGATACAAATGTCAAAAAATATTGTGTGTCGACACTTAATGGATTCGTAGTCAGCCACCCATATATCAGAAACATTATATATGCAAATGTTATGTTTTAAATGGATATATGAGTGTAATATGTTTAATTGTAATCTAAAATGAATTAATTATCTTTTATAATGAACAACTAGACCCATGTAGGTTAGATGGGGCATGTATCTTATGATATGGCATGTTAGGTGTTTTTTTCTATAACTATGAAAAGACTCAGGGTTTTCACTCTAGAAAACGTTATTTGGATTAGTGGGACACTCTTAGGTCACATAATTTGTTAAAATGGAATTTTTGGATAAATTTACATATAAATACATTTTTTCAATGAATGTTTAATGTTAAAAAATTAATTTATGACAGATTCATATTTTTCCTAGTGATTTGTTTGAAATCATTTTAATTTTTAATGTTTTAGGGAAAATCGTAGTAATGACATGAAAAGGGAACCTATGGTGGTGTAATATGCTAGAACCCCCATTTAAAGGTAGTTTTCTCTTTAATTTAGTTTCCTAGGAACATAACCAAAGTTGGTTCCCCTATGCATTTATGTTCTTTTGTAAATTAATTAAATGATAGAATCTAGATCCTAGTTACATTTCAATTAGCGTGACAAAGTGTTAGTGTCGATCTTGTTTCTATTTTATGGGGATATCATGTGGTAGGTAACTCCCTTGAAATCTAAAAGACTTTCTAAATGTCATTATTTTATGATGTTTGATGTCATTCAGGTGGTTTTCCCCATATATGACACTTATCTTGTAAATAAAAAACATATTAGGATTGGTGGTCTTGATTTGATGGCCTTTTATGGTAATGAAAGTCGAGTAATTCTAGATTTCATCAGGTTAGACATTCCAAATTTAATGTCTGGGATTTTAATACTGTATTTTTAAAAATATGTGGGAATTATTTTGATAAAATTCTCCGAGACAACAAGAAATTCTGAGGCCCAGTGAGCCAAGAAAAAATATTAGAATGTAATTAACTAATTTAATTATGAACGCGTGCAGTTTTCCTGAAAAAGTGGAATAACTCCTGAATGGGTGCTTAGATCAGCAATCTGAGGGCACTGTTGCATCCATAACAGTGATTTTACCTTAGGTGAGGCCTCACATCGGTCGGCGCAGGTCCATGGTAAAATCTAGTTTTTGGACATAATAGTAATAAATTTTTTTATAAAAATAATTTATTCTGCAGTGAAATATTGTTAAATCTATTCCAACAGATGTCTTTTATCATTTTTAAGTAAAGGCTTCTGCAGGGGTTCAGGGTTACAAACATCATAACCCTTAAACCCTTGGCGACTCTGGAGGGTTTGGAGAAAACCTCCCAATGCGGCAACGATGTTCTTGACTATTATCACGAGCGACGATGACGCGACGACCGGATCATCAGCAATGAATATTGCGGATCTAGTTAGGATTTTTGATCTCTATCCCTTTTTCCCCATTGTTGATTCCTACAATGAACACAGACTAATCCATGAACAGATTAGCCCATAGATCGGTCGTATTTGCGGGATGTGATATTTGCGGGAAACGTGGGGATTTGATTCATGAAATTAATTTGTTTTTCGTTCAACCTTCAAATGGTGACGAACCAAGATCGACACGAACATCGATCAAGGTTCGTCCATATCGATTGTTGTGTTTTTATCTCTCAGTTTCCACACGTTCTTCATTGCGTTCTATGCATTCTTGGAGGAAATTGATCGTTGCACATTTGTTTGTTGGCGCAATGATCAGTGATTGTAGATCCGACCCCAGAGCGATGTCATAGATGTGCGATGACGGTTTCGGTGAATGATTCGGAGCGGATCGAGAGATATGAGTTTTTGGGCGTTCTTCATTGGATGGACCATTTGTGGTTTATGATCTGATTTAAGCACCGAAAACACCCGTTTCAGTGTTCGTATAATGAAACGAACCAACAACTAGATTATCAGGATGAACGGATGAGAAATCGTGGATCTGGAGGATCAGCCGCGACACGAGGAGGAAGACTGTGTTCTGGAAAAATCCCAACTACATGGTGTGTAGTATGGGCTACATGGTGTGTGTTTGTTGGCGGACTACCTGGTGTGTACTCCAGGAGTACACATACAAGGTTTGGGTACACGGCCAAAGACACGACGTATATACCACTCTCCGACCAGACCTGGGGAGATACACGGCATACCCTATGTTCTAGTACATGGGAATGCGACACGGACAGAGACCGTTTACGGGCACATGTCCAGCGTACACGGAGCAAGCCCTTGGTGCTCGGACACGATGTGTGATTCTTCTAAATATCGTGTAGTTACTTCCTATCCAATTGGCCGACTGACCCAGGCCGTTTACACGAGCAGTACCCGAAGTCATGTAACACTACGTGTGACTATTCTACCCAAGGTGTTGTTGAGTTTTACACTTCTTGAACGGATGACACGGGCCGTTTACACGGGCAGTACCCGGGGTCAATTATCATGGCATGTAACCATAATACACGATGTGTAACCAATTTTACATGGATTGAGCTAGTTGCCTTCTGTGACTCGGGCTAGTTTCCTTAGGGTTTATCCCCTTGGCCTTTCTCTTGAAGGTTTCGAGTATCATTTCCTACATATAGTAGTAGGATCCCTTTAGTAGGACTTCCTGAATAGTTTTGTTGGAAACCCATCTGTGAGACATACAACTGGATCCTCTATTCATTCCGGGAACCCTAGATAGATTTCTTGGTATCGACGTTACCAACATTACTCGGGCACCGATCCTTTGCATAGCGGATTAGCTCAGACTTAGTTGTCAGAATCACCCCAAGACTTGGTTGTGATCCTCATCTGAGCATCATGTTCTCAATGTACATATTGAGTGTGTTCTCCTAGAATGAGTACTTTGTATCTATCTCTTCAGACACAGGAGTGTTTTCTCTTGGTTGCATGCTTAGTGGAATCTTCAAGCTGGATACTAGTGATGATTTCACAACAGTCACTTCTGTATGAGTACATCTAGATATTCATGTTATATATTCTATAAAAATATACTGTGTAGAGCTAACTGTACCTTTATTTTGTGGTATTTTTCTTGTAGTATACCTTTGTGGTTTCGAGGTGTCCTTCTGGGTATTATAATACTCACCCCTGCACGGGATTTTCCCACACGTGTCATGTCTTGTGAAGACGAGTGAGCCATTGACATGATTATAGGAGAACCAGGACCGGACGGTACTCAGTGATATCAGAGAGGTTGATTTGTGTTCTTACGGCTACAGACTGCAGTCCCAGCACCATTCTTTATAGGTTGGACTTTATTATGGACTCTCTTTTGATGGGCTTGAGTTTTTTGTAGTGTTTTACATTCTTGTACTTTAATTTCCTTTCTTACTCTGTTGGTTGGGTTTTAGTGTATTCATGCATCATTTTCATTTTAGTAGTTTTTACTTTTCAGCATTGTTGGCTTGGAGAGGAGTGAGCATGTGTACATGGTTATAGGCAACGCCTCCCATGTTAGTAGCATTCCTACTCGATGCTAGTCACTAGCCCCAGGCCTATTGGAGGTGGGATTGGGGATTTGCGGCTCAGGAACCACTGGGAAGGGTTTTGAAAGAGTGGTATCATAGGTGGCCGATTCTACCATAGGACTGAGAGTCTGTGAGTCGGTTTGGGGCAACAGTGTTAAGTGTTTCGAGTTTGGATTTCTGGCCAGGGTCTCTAGTGTGGGTATGGGCAGCCGACGTATCCATACACCATGACCTTGATAACATTCATTTTGACTTGGAACATGAGAACACTTTTTGAAGGAGAAAATAATAGTACATGAATCATATAGGAATGGGTTGTGGGTTCCATGTATTTCTTATGTCAGCTCTCCAGATATACTCACAAACTACGATACATCATGTTTATTTAAGAGGATGCCTCTGTGATGCACACCTACTAGGATCCAACAGCTCGATCATGAAGATGACCCCCACAGTGATGATGCCTCGATATAGGGATCGGATCCCCCAGTTTTACCATCAATTGGTGTACCAGTTATCTCGCCACATGTAGAGCAATGTCTAGTGCATGTTGTACTAGTGGAGGAGGAGTGCATGATGAGTGCACTCCACGAGTTCCAGAGATAGAGACCCCTCAAGTTTCGAGTTGTGTCTGACCCTTAGGAAGTGTAGGAATGGCATGAGGCAGTGACCAGAGTCTACTGTTTGGTCAGGACACCAGTAGACCAGATGATGATCCTAGCAGCATGCCTTCTACAGGGATCAGCAAGGCGATGTTGGAGTTTGGTTATCCAGATCCACGACGAGGTGACTCATCGATGGTCAGAGTTTGAGCAGCTATTCAGAGATGAATTTTCACCAGTTACCCTCAGAGCAGTACATATACAGAATCTTCTTCAGCTCTAGTAGGTAATCATGACAGTGGCAAACTATTCATCGATGTTTACCGAACTCTCGCGGTACTCGATATATACAGTCAGAGAATAGTACATTAGATCACGGAATTTTGAGCGGGGATTGCGTATAGATATCAGAGATAGAATCATCCCTATGAAAATTCCTACTTATGCTAGGCTTCTCAAGAAGGCATTGGTCGTTGAGAGCTTCTTGGAAAAGCCGAGACAGCCGACAGTTGTTAGTTGTGAGAGAGATGGAGTAGAGACCTTGGTAGCAGGGAGCCAACATCAGTGAACCAGGCATGGGAGTTGTTTTCAGAGGAGATCCCAGGACAGGGGATCTGTCGTAAAGGGATCACAGGGAACATCCAGAAAGCCTAAAGAGAGGCGATGCTACTCATGTGATGGAAGGGGACATCTCGCTTGATATTGTCCGACTCACCATACTATAGACACGGGAGTAGGGGATGGACCACCGATGTAGAGGCAACGTGTCGATCAGATAGATCTGTGGGGCAGCAGACGGGGTAGAGGAGCTCGGAGAGAAGATAGATGTGGTCGGTGTTTTTACCCTTTACCACCAACCCCCTAGGAGGTCTACCTTCGGATCAGGGAGCTGGTGGACAGAGGCAGGGACAACTGGAGGCAGCAGAGGCTTATGACCCAGGTACTCTAGGAATGATTAGAGGTACAATCTTTGTCCTTTCTACTTTTGATTCCGTACTAATTGACATAGGTTCTAGTCATTCTTGTCTGGATATTTATCTTTTTCGAGACATTTTGATTTTATTTGAGTCATTGACTCTACCCTTATGCTTAGAAACACCGACTGGAGAATCTTCAGATATCACCCAACTCTGTAGATAGTGTCACCTGACCCTTGGAGGCAAGAGTTTTGGTTGGAACCACTTGGTGGTAGCGTCGAGCCCTTACGATGTAATTCTTTGTATGGATTTTATATCCACAGATCATTCCCAGATTGAATGTTTTTGGTGAAGTGTGCGTTGTGTCCGCAGGGATGGAACGAGGTTTTCTTTTGTCGGTGAAAGAGAGACCCAGGCAGTGCAGGATGTACTAGTGCGTATGAAGGTAAAAATGGTATCCTATTAGTTGGATATAATATCCCATGCCACAGTAGATGCTACGAGTTTTCAGTTCCCAGCAGTAGTGGATGAGTATGAGGACGACATTATGGAAGATGTCCCCGGAATACCTCCCTATCTGAAGATAGATTTCTGCATTGAGTTGCAAACCGGGACAACACTGATATCATCATCAACATAACGGGTGGCTCCTATAGAGAATCGTGAGATGAGGGTGCAGCTGGAAAAATTGCAGAAGAAGGGATTTGTAAGACCCAGTGTTTCACCCTGGGAGGCCCCAGTGCAGTTTTCCAAGAAGGTAGACGGGTGCATGAGGCTATGTGTGGATTACATGCACTTGAATCAGGTGGCTGTGAAGAACCGTTATCCACATCCAAGGATCGATGACCTCTTTGACTAGTTGAGAGGGACACGATGGTTCTATAAGGTTGATCTATGATCAGTATATCAGCAGTTGCAAATATGAGATGAGGATATACCAAATATGGCTTTCAGATGTCGCTACGGTCACTATGAGTACATGGTGATGCCCTTCGGCATGACGAACGCCCCGACAGTGTTTATGGGACTAATGAACTGGATCTTTCAGCCCTCTATAGATCGGTTCGTAGTGGTCTTCATCGATCATATCCTTTTGTACTATGCGTCTAAGGAGGAGCATGCGAGACACCTAAGGATGGTTCCAGACACACTCCGAGAGAACCAGTTGTATGGGAAACTCTCGAAGTGTCAGTTCTGGATATAGGAGGTCCACTTTATGGAACATGTTATCTCAGTAAATGTTGTAGCAGCGGACCCAGCCATGGTGGAGCCAGTACTAGCATGGGAGCCAACCCGAAGTGTGATGGAGGTGTGGAGTTTCCTTGTGTTGGTAGGCTACTATCGTAGATTAATTCTTGATCTCTCCATGATTTCAGCACCCATGACATCTTTGACCTGAATGTGGAAGCCATTCGTGGGGACCGAGAGATGCCAGCAGGCTTTCCAACAGTTGAGACAGAGCCTGATGAGCACCCTGATCATGAGATTACCGGAGGAGGGTGTCAAGTACGTATTGTTCTGCGACGCGGCAGGAAACGGGCTTGGTAGTGTCCTGATATAGAGGTAAGAGGTTATTGCCTATGGCTCATTCCAGTTGAGGCCCCATGAGTAGAACTGTGAAACCTATGATCTTGAGTTAGCAGCGGTGGTCTTTTCTTTGAAGATGTGGCGGCACTACCTAATGGGAAAGTGGTTCACCATCTACTCTTATCAAAAGAGTCTCAGATATACCTTTTCTCAAAAGGATCATAATTTTAGACAAATACGATGGCTTGAGATCCTCCAGGGTTACGACTTTGAGATCATTTATTCTCCTGGGAAGGGGAACGTTGTGGAAGATGCTCTCAACAGGTGATCCAGTTCGCAGTTGCTGGATGTGGCGATAAGGCAGTTGGGCTCCTTACAGTTATCCTTCGTGGATAGAGATGAGGGGGGTTACCTTCAGTCGATGTTTTTTAACCTTCCACTCCATCAGCGAGTCAGGGAATCCCAAAATGAGGATTCTAGTTGTGAGACTCTATGTGCTCAGATATCCACATGCGATGATGCTGATGGATATTCAACTAGTGGGGAGCACGTTGTTCTTTTCAGAGGGCACCCGGTAGTAGCAGTGATGTTGCGAGGGGAGGTTCTAAGGGAGTACCATACATCCCCTTTGGCAGTGCATCCTAGCATGGAAAAGATGTATCAGGACCTCCGACGTCAGTTCTGTTGGACAGGAATGAAGAAGAGTGTGGCCGATTTTGTTTCACAATGCCATACATTTCCGCAAGTAATGGCTGAGCACCAGGTGCCAGCTGGTTTGACTCATCCCCTTGAGGTGCCTGAGTGGAAGTGAGATGAAATATCCATGGAAATCATGACGGGTCAACCACGTACGTCCTCGGGACACGATGCCATCTGGGTGATTGTTGATTGGATCACCAAGTCGGCCCACTTTCTAGACATACAAGAGTAGTGTTTAGTAGAGAGCTTGGGACGCCTCTACAGGTAGGATATAGTCCGACTTCATGGACTGCCTTTCAGGATCATCTCAGATTGTGATTCTCATTTCACATCCCTGTTGTGGAAGGTACTGCATGAAGCTTTTGGGGCTCAGTTACACTTGAGCACAGTATTTCATCCCTAGATTGATGGTCAGATTGAGCAGACCGTCCAGGTTCTGTAGGATATGATTTGAGCTTGAATACTTGACTTCGGTCATAGATGGGAGTATCACCTACCACTGGTGGAGTTTTCTTACAACAATATTTATCATTTCACTATTGGTATGGCACCATTCGATGATTTGTACATGCGACCTTGCAGGTCACCACATTATTGTACTGACCCAGGAGAGTTAGCACTCATGGGCCTAGTGATGGTGAGTGCTACTATAGAGAAGGTCTAGGTCATCCAGGAGCAGATGAAGACTTCACAGAGTCGGAAAATGTCTTATGCCGACAGTAGCCAGGGGCCCTTGGAGTTCGAGTAAGGAGACCATGTGTTCCTTCAGGTCTCACTTGGACAGGGATTTTGGATATTTGGACAAGGTGGCAAGCTATCTCAGAGGCTCATCGGCCCTTTCCAGATTTTGTGTAGAGTTGGCGAGGTGGTGCATCGCTTGGCTCTAACTCCTCAGATGGACTGGGTACACAACGTCTTCCATGTGTCGCAGCTGTAGAGGTTCATGCTTTATCTATCGCACGTCATCGACAAGGGAGAGCTGTGCATCAATGATGGAGCGACCTTTTCTGAGTACCTATTGGAGATTGAGGATCATCAGTAAAAGGTCCTTCGTGGGTGAGTTATTCCCTTGGTGTGTGTCCGGTGGAAACACGGGAATATCTATGAGAGCACGTGGGAGCAGGAGGCTCAGATTCGTGTGTTGTACCCACATATTTTTTTGTAGCATTTTTTTTTTGTCTTTTTGAGGTCGTAAAAGCCCTATGGTGGGTGTGATGTAATTTCTTGGATTTTCTATACTTTATATTTATAAATATTTAGAATTATTTCGAGACCATTCTTCGAGGGGGCGTGCAGTTCCGAGGCCCGGTGAGCCGGAGACAAATGATTGAATTTAATTAAATAACTAAATTACGTGCACGTGCGATTTTCCTGAAAAAGTGGAATAACACCTGAATGGTTGCTCAGATCAGAAATCTGAGGGCACCATTGCGTTCAGAACAGTGATTTTACCTTAGGCGAGGACAAACATCGGTCGGCACAGGTCGGTGGTGAAATCTAGTTTTGGGATGTAATAGTAATAAAATCTTTTATAAAAATATTTTATTCTGCAGTGAAATATTTTTAAAGATATTAAAATAGATAAATTTTATCCTTTTAAAGTAAAGGAATGCGTAGGGGTCTAGGGTTACAAACCTAATTACCCGTTCTTCATTTCTACGACCAACTTGGACTAATCCACGAATATATTAGCATGCATATCGGTCGTACTTTCGGGATGGGCTATTTGTGGGAATCGTGGGGATTTCATTCTTGAAATTAATTTGATTTTTGTTCAACCTACTAACGGTGACAAACCATTATCGCCACAAACATCTATTGAGGTTCGTCCCGCTCGATTTTTTTTTCTCTCCTGGTTTCCATGCATACTTCTTTTCATTCTACGCGTTCATGGATGGAATCGATCATGACACATTTTTTTGTTGGCGCAATGATCTGATATTATATATTCAACCCAGGAGCGATTTCACGGAGGTGCGACGATGGTTTCAATGAACGATTTGGAGCAGATCGAGAGATATGAGTTTTCAGGAATTTTTCAACAGATGTATCGTTCGAGGTTTATGATACAATTTGAGGACCGAAAACACCTGTTTCAGTGTTTGTATGATGAAACAAACCAACCCCTAGAGTATCGGGATGAACGGACGAGAAACCGTGGATCCTGAGGATCAGCCGCGACATGATGAGGAAGATTACATTCTGGAAAAATCCCGACTACATAACATGTGTTTTTCAGCGGACTACCTGGAGTGTACTCTGGGAGTACACAGACACAGGTTGGATACATGGCCATGGACACGGCGTGTATACCCCTCCCCTGCTAGATACACGGGATACCCCATGTGCTGGTACATGGGCAGGAAAGATCGACAGACACCGTGTATGGTCATATGGCTAGCATACACGGAGAGAGCCCTAGGTGCTCGGACATAGAATGTGATTCTTATACACATTGTGTAGTTACTTCCTATCCGAAAAGCCAAATTACATGGGATATTTACATGGGCAGTAACTAGAGTTAAGAAACACGGCGTGTGATTATTCTACATGCCTTGTAGTTGAGTTTTACACAGCCTGAACGGATGACATGGGCTGTTTACACTGGCAGTACACGGGGTCAAGGAACAAGGCGTTTATGCATTATACACGTTGTGTAACCAATTTTAGGTGGCTTGATCCAGGAACCATCTGTGACTTGGGCTAGTTTCTTTAGGGTTTGTCCCCTTGGTATTTCTCTTGAAATTTTTCGGTATCATTTCCTATATATAAGATTATGATCCCTTCAACTGGACTTCCTGAATAGAGTTGTTGGAATCCCATCTATGAGACTTAGAGTCAGATCATCTATTCATTCCTGGAACCCTAGGTAGAGTTATTGGTATCAACGTGACCAACATTACCCAAGCGCTGATCCTCTTCTTAGCGGATTATCTTAGTCTGAGTTGTTTGAATCACCCCATGACATGGTTGTGATCCTCATCTGAGAATCAAGTTCTCAATGTACTTGTGGAGTGTGTTCTCCCAAAACGAGTACTTTGTATTTCTCTCTTCAGAACTAGGAGTTTGTTCTCCCAGTTTCAAGCTTAGAGGAATCTCAGAGCTAGATCTTAGTGGTGGTTTCACAATGGTCACTTTTGTATGAGTATATCTGGATATTCATGTTATATATTCCATAAACATATACTGTATAGAGCTGATTGTACCATTTTTCTGTGGTATTTCCCTTGTTTTATTCATTTGTAGTTTCGGGGTGTCATACTGGGTATTGTTATACTCACCCCTGCATGGGCTTTTCCCACACGAGTCGTGTCTTGTGCATAAAATCAAGCCTTTGAAAAGATTCTAGGCAGTCTAGGACAGGACGGTACTCAGTGAGATCAGACAGGCCGAGGTGTGTTCTTATGGCTACAGACTGCAGTCACAACACCTTTTTTTATAGGTTTAACTTTGTTACGGACTCTCTTTTGGTTGTCTTTTACTTTTGGCCCATGGTTTTACTACCTTGTACTTTAATTTCCTGTCTTACTATGTTGGTTGGGTTTTAGTGTAGGCATGCATATTTTTCCTTTTAGTAGTTTTTACTTGTCAGATTTGTGGGCATGTAGATGAGTGTTTGTGTGTGTGTACAAGTTTATAGGCAATGCCTCCCATGTTAGTAGTATGCCTACGCGGTGCTAGTCACCAGCCCCTGCCCTATTGGAGGTGGGCTTGAGGAGTTGCGGCTCGGGCCCTACTAGGATGGGTCATGATACAAATAGAATGGTCTATCACTTTTTTAGTCTCCTGACCCCTTCCTCTTTTCTAGGGGGACGTAATAAGTCATCAGTTAGTTGTATCATCGTATCGGATAATGTGACGTGAGTAAGCTTTCTATATAGTCCATCTGATACTCAAATGCATAGGGATAATAAGTTTGTGGGTTGTATTTTTTTGTTCTGGTTACATCTTTAACCTTAGGTATACCTTTTGTTCATGTAAATTGTTCTCGTCGAGTGAAAAATTATGTAACTAACATGTTGAGTAGGGTGTAATCCTTGAGAATTTTTCAATTGAACTCATTTTTAGGTCATCTAAATTATAGAGTAACCAGGATGTTAATTGATTCATGTAATTCCAATGTTTGGGAATCCATCCTTGTGACATAGATATTTTGACATTCTTTTTTGTTTGATCAAGGTTTTCATGTCATGTTATTCATGATTTCCTTTATGGTAAATCATACTTTTCACTCTTGTGAGTGGATGGACAGCCTATTTATTTGAAGGCTATGAAACGCCGAAGGTGGGTAGTGTCATCTCAAATTTGTATATAATTTTCTTTCAGGGTAAAAGGTCCACATCATAATAAGACCCTTAGGAAATGGCCATTTTTTCCAAATGCCTTTCAAGCCTTTAGGTTTTGAAAAGAAGTCTTCGATAGTTTAGTAGCATGATATTTCTATGGTTGGATATGTGTGAAGCCATTGGAAACTTCATTAGTAATGTATGAAATCAGTGCTCAATATAGAATAGTTCTGGAATTCCTTGGGGGATGATATGGGTCAAGTTTGTGTCAGTGAATTAGTTTGTCAAGTTGAATGTATTTCGAGAAGTATACAACTAGTGGTTTGACTAATCTTTTTTTCGAATTACTGGTTTCCTTTTAGTTTACTCCTCTTAATGTGGTGAGAATGTCCCCTATCTTTATGTCATCCATTATTCACTATTTGAGTGTTGATCTTACACTGTGGTAGATTTTTAATGTCATAAGGATTGATATGTAATATCGATTTGGTTTCATGTAGGATACATGGTTTTTTTCGAGCCTTGGATATCCTAGAGTGTCCATAGGTTCCCATGTTTTAATTAAATTTACAAACTATTATACTCAAATAGTTAATTCCTTTGACTTGGTCATTAGGTGAATGCCGCCCTAGGATCAGATAATGTTTTTATGTGGATGTGTTGGCTTGTATCGATGTCTCTCTAATAACCATGGAGTATTATTTACCTTGGTATAGTTCCTTGAAATTCAGTTCAATAAAATTGTGGTTATATCTAACTAGTTTTTGGGATCGATAGATTATTTAATGTGTAATGATTCCAATTTCCTATATTTGGGTTACAAACCTATTCATCTTGGGGAATGAAAGTTCTATTGGTTAAGTAATAAATTGTCTAAGGAAAAGTCACGAGAGGTTTGTTACGGAATTCAATTAAGGCATTCATTATCAATTAAATATTCTTTCAAAGGATTCATTTTCATTATTTTGGAATACACCAGTCTTTCATTCTAATCATTTAAGAATAGTCATATAGAGTGTTTAGAGTTGTATTCATCTCGTTCAGTGTTTTTGTTTAGGTAGAACCTATTTTAAAGCAGGCGATCTGGATAAGTTGGTTGTAGTTTAAGTGTTTTTAGTTTCTTCTACGAAATATTGTGCTACAAATATATGTTTTTTAAATAATTAATTGACTGTTAAATTAATGTTAGGTCCCCTAATATATCCTTAGATGCAACTTGGATCACTTATTTTTTTGGAAAACATCACTGGAGTGTTGATATAATGCTTAGTGGTTTTCATTGTAATGAAATTCAAATAGTGTAAAACCAAGGATAGTAATTGGTCCCTTATTAATGATATAACGAATGATGGGAAATACTACCCAAAATTTTTTAATGAGATGATTATGTGATTATATCTCTAGAATTTTCAGCATAATTAGGTGTTTTGTTGATGATTCACATGGAAATAGGCCATTCGTTTGGGTTTTGATGTCTTATGTGTCATGTGATTAAGAACTAATTTGGGGATCATTTGGTGTTTGAAAATGAAACATGAACATTTATTGTAGACTTCAGGATCCATGTTGTCTGAGGATCTTTTGGTTGTTCCTGAAGGCTTTTGGGGCGATAATTTCTAAGGATAGCAGGTTATAGTCTACCATGATTTTAATCCGGATGAAAATCCAAAAGAATTTTGAATTTTGGGGATTAAATGATATATTATTTATGAATATGAGCTTTAGAATGCAATTATAAGAGTTGAAAGAACATTACAAAGTGTGAATATTTTTAGAAAATTTATTTAATTAAATAACTATTAAATTGAAAAAATATATGTGGAATATGGGAAATAAGGATTAATAAATTTTACAATACGAATAATAATAATTATTATTATTAAAATTATTATTTGTTTTATGTTTATGAAAACAAAGGGGGTCCCTCGTCTCCTCCTCCATATTTTTTGATGCCCTCCCACGGGGCCTCTCCATGGTCATGCCCGACAACACCGCCAAGATCCCTCTATGTTCGACTATTTTACCTCTATACTTCGTGGTTCTTTCACAATCTTTATTAATAAGACATTATTCTCTCAATTGTTCCCTTGGTTGGTCATTTTTATCTCTCTCTCTCTCCATGTACCATTACATTGATATACTAGGGTTAGGGTTGATATTGTCTTTGGTTTTCTTCTAATGTTAAAAATGTGAAGGCTCTCACATACCTCATTTTTTCATATTATATAATCTTATTCCATAGGTGATGTGTTTTGGATGTTATTAATCTTCCAATTTTAGATTTTTTGTATTTATTTCCTACTTTCTTCATTGTTGATCAATTTATATTTGGTACATTTTTTTGAGTCTATTTTTTTCATTAAGTGTATTGGGCATTAGAACAATGTATTGAGTTTCTAGATTTAAAGGAGACTCTTCATGCATGCATTGTTAGGTATATAAATATATAATTTTATTGCCCTATTATATTTATGTATTCCCATTAATGCATGAATAAAAATATGGGGTTATGTGTGCATAAGTACAATTTAAAAAATGCATACATGCATGAGTATTAACTGGTATATGCATATATGAGAATGTATGTAAGTATAACCATTCACATATTCATGGACATGAAAATATATGAATAAGAGAAAGGTGTCTATATATAGATAATATGTCACATATGTTTGGAGGTTGTATGATGCACCTACAAGTGGTCTCTTTGGAAAATGTCAACTATCAAGGTGTTCAGCATGGGCTACGTTTGAGGAACTTTCATATACACCTTTAAATAAAAGAATGCATTAGTTCCCGACTTATTGCTTACTTTATTAATTGAATTATGATATCTGGATGAAATGATTAAATATTCTAAATGATATTTTTGATAAGTAATAATATTTTTTAATTAAACCCCTCGACTGAGGTGTGATGTCTTCTAATCTAAAAAGTTGTTATTAAACTCTTATTCTTTTCTTCCTTACATTTTTTTCTTTATTCATTGATGTATTATTGAGTCATAGAATTTTATTCGAATGGACATCATTCAAATTATTAAATGGGGTTTCCATGTATGTTTTCTAATATATAATTCCCATTGTCATGAATTTGATATGTGTATTAATATTGTATAAGTTTTAGGGTTCTTTGGTAATTTTAATTCCTAAATATTGTTAATTAAATTGTCCAATTTATTAATTGATGCACTATGTAAATATATAATTAATTGTATAAAACATTGTATGATTGAGGGGTTGTCCAATTAGATAATTAATTGTGTGATTAATTATGAGAATTCATGATCACGATTTATATAATTAATTATGGAATTAACTAGGAGATATTGAATTTTTTGAATGGAGATAATTATATTTATAGTCAATTATGAGATAATGGGGTTTTTTTCATGATATAATTAGTTGTATAATTATTTATGTGATATTGAAATGGTTGAATATAGATAATTAATTGATGAATTGATTAATAGATTTGATGTACTAAATTAATTAGGGAATTAATTAATTGTATGTATGTGATAATATATTTTTTTAATTAGTAAGGGAATCAATGTTGAAACATAAATTTATGAATAAATTATGTAAAAGTGAATGGAAACATTGTACTTCTAAGGTGATAAGTATAAATGGTATGGTGGTTATTGTATGTGGGAGTAATAGATTGGGAAAATAGACATTAAATTGGGAAGTATATATGGTAACATCATGATTATAGTTGTGAGTAATGGAATGGGGACATAGTCATTAAATTGAAATGGTTAAATGGTAACATCGTCATTATACATGTGAGTCAAATAATGAAAACGTGGTCATTCTTTTGAAAATGAATAATTTTATCATCATTATCACAGTTTTGAATATAATATGGGTAACATGGGAAATCACATAAGAATTATAGAATAGTATAAAATCTACTTGAAGATATGACCTCCCATGAGAACACTTAAGGATCCATCATGAGACAAATAAGTTATTGAGATATTATATCATAGTTGAATGCATCAGGAATTTTCATGAGATGAAGCAGGCATTATATTACGATATAAATAAGAAACACTATGGACTATGGCATGATCTGAATCTATCATGGGGTGTGGGTGTCCTTATGAACCCTAGAGTTAATGTGGATTTTTAATGAATAATTGATAATGTGATATAATTTTATTTATGAATTGTATATCTTTCTTTATTGATAAACATATATTTTTAATAGACTGGATTTTTCAATACACGATGGGTGCTGGTCTACTGATATTATTATCTCACACCTTTTTCAAGCCTTCATTGCATCGAGGTAACGGACTAGACCTTATATTAATAAGACATAGGTAGATTGATTGCGTGTATTTCTAGTATCTAAGAGTTATGATATCAAGTTAGAACTGGAGCTTAGGATTCTCATTGATCTATTAATTCATATTTTTTTCTATTGTTACAATGTATTTATTTTTTAAATATTTCAGTCCTTGTAATTGTAGAATCATCTATAAGACATGAATTATTGTAATTTTTCATTGGTCGTTTGTATTCCTTGTTATAATATACTTCCATTGCTATAAATTCTTTTTATGATTCTTTTATCTACTATATATTTTTTATCACTATGTAAATGTTGATCTATGGTGGAACAGTCTTTCCACATATTCATATGGGGCTCACAATACTAGTTGGAAGCCTCAGGCGTTCAGGGAGATGTGCTTGAGGTTATTTGGAAATCAGTCAAACTACTAGTTTAGTTGTAATTCATTCCAAGACGTTGCATAATTAATTTGAACCAAATAGTTTATAATGAGGAAGACAAATAGTATCTATTTTGTGGAATATGGGTAAAGATAATATATATGGTGTAGGATTTTGTTTTAATTTGAAATTGGAGAAATCAAAACAACATAAGGATTATTTAATTTAAAAAATGTGATAGTAACATGATCTTATAGTGGTGGAGGAATATTTTCCCAAATTATTTATAAAGATGAGGGATAGAGAATATTAAGGTTGATGTTAACCTATTGGTTGATCTTCTTCAAGACATTGATTAATTATTACAAGTATAGTATACTACATGTTGTAAAAAATATGCACTTAATTTCAATTGAAATCAATCATCAAAAATTTGATCATATTGATATCATGATTGAGGAAAGGATTGTATCTAATTCACGTCTTGATTTTAGGGTCTTGAAGTTGCCTTTTTAATTACTCTTACTAATATGGTGTTCCTTAAATTTCATGGTTTTTTATTGCATTATAATATTCTATGTTTGGCATTAAAATGTTATTTTTCTATTTTACATGGAGGATGAATTGATGATTTTGGGTCGTGGGATTTTTTATAGATGAATTAGATTGTAATTTAGACTAGTTTCCCTGATTTATGGAAAATGTTTTATTTAAAATCAATATTTCAATATGTATCTTATCTTTTTTGGGAGGAGGATGAAATTATGTCCCTTTGGCTTAAAATTATCACTATTATGTTTTTTGGTGCTGTTTGGGGAAATTGGAGGGTAATTGATACTTTTCTTGCAATATGTTCATGATTTGTCTAGGAATTAAATGACTTACATCACTTCTTGGAGAGATGGTTGTTATAATCATGATTTATATTTCCATTGATTGTAATTTTATTTTTCCATGTAGGTCATTACATTGTACATTATTAATGTGTGATATTACTGTTATTTAATTTTCCTTATGACCATAGATTTGGTTTTCCAAATCCATTGTTGGAATTTAAATTTATAGAAATGATATTATAATAATTTTCATATTATTTGATCAAAATGAATTATGTTCACACTAATCCATTGAGTTATAGTTTTTTTCTTATATGGGTCAATTTAACCATATACATGAATTAAGGTATAACATTTTCATTACATGTGAATATAGGAACTTGAATTATGATAATATATTATATTAATGAAGAAAATATGTTTATTATTTATATGATTATAATGTGTATAATTATATTCATTAATAAATTCATTTCCCTTTAATAATTCAGTATTGAAAAAAAAGTTGAATTTCTTACATTTCTTTATGAACCAAAAACCATACCAACAATGAATTAAAAAAGGTCCTTAGAACTCTTTATATCATATTTATATAATTTTAAATACAATAGTACATATTATTATCATATTATCATGGATCATGAAAGAAAATCACAATATAAAATAATGTGGTGAATAATCCAAACAATTAACACCCTATAATTAATGTTAACATTTAATTATTATTAAAAGTTATATAAAAAATTATAATAATAGAACTATTAAAAATAAAAATGCCTAATATTTTATTAATGACAAATAATAAATCAAAATTGATTATAAATTTAATTGTAGGGTGTTTGAGGAATCTGGATTTTTCTTTATGGGCTTTACTCGACTCTATCATTTTCTATTGAGTCATACATTTATTAATTTACTATGATTTTATAAGATACACATATTCTAAAAATTATATATCACATATAGTATTTTAGAATTTTTTATATATAACTTGAAATTTTTCATCATCAAATTATTTTAAGTTGATTTTTAAAATTTATAAAAAGACGATGTTCTAAAAGACAATTTTCACCCTATATAACGGTATTTATCTTCCTTGTCCATATTATTTAGTAAAAAATATAATGTATTTATCTTATTTTTAATTTATAATATGTATTAAATTCTCTAAAATTCATATTTTTATTTAATATTTTTTATGAAGAAAAATTATATATCATTTATTGATGTGGATTTCTCTAAAAGTGTAAAGAAATTTTAAAAAATTTATTTTATTTCACATTAATTTTATTTTATATCCGTAGCCCTATGTTTCAAAATAGTTGAAATTATTTGATTTTTGGATCTATTTTTAGGATGTGTATTACAAAAATAATGTTTTAAAATTATTTTTCGCACCATTAAAATTTTATTTGTAAATGTAACAATATCTTATATTTTATGAAAATAATACCAAAACATTAAGAAAGAATTCTTCGTATTTTTTATATAAAATTTTTAAATTTAAATTAATGATGTATTAACTATTTTTATTTTTTATCCCTTATGTATCACCCATTAAACCATATTTTCATATGTTTCATATGGGTAATTGATATTTTAATATCATAAGATCAAATTAATGATTCACTTATATATGATATATTATGAAAATATACGTAACTCATATTTTTTCATTGATAATTTATGTTGTGATATGTGATTTCATTCATGTGGTACAAATATATATAGTTTATCAATATTTGACAAGTTTCTGAATATTATTATTACCCTATAACACATTTGGAGAAGCTTTGTATCTCTTGAAATTATTATATAAATCTTGTGTTTTTCCTTGTAATGTACATTATAAGACACATATGGTTATCATTGTCAACTATGTGTTGAGACATTGGTAAGCATCTTAATAATATCTGATTTGAAATAAATTTGGGATATAATTCAAATAAGTTAGGGTTTTCTATGTATATATATGTGATACATTAATTGGTCAAGTATCAATTGATTAGGATTATTGTCTTATGACATCACATTCATATACCAAGGTATATGTTATGATTTCATGATGAAAATATAGTGTTGATATATTTCTATTTTGGGATCTATAAATATTCATTAATTGTTTTTGAACAATTCTTACGATTCTTAGATCTTATTTCATTAATAATGTATTTTACACATATTTATTTTCCTCTCTTGTTTCAGATATAAATATATGATCTCTTTTAGTTGAATAATATGTTTTTCAAAAAAATTATTGATTCATCCCTCTGTATGAAATTTTTTTTACCTGTGTTATAATGAAGATTATTTTACATCACATGTCTATAAAATAATCATCTATGAACTAAATTTCAGATGAAACAACACAACATCATGAAATTGGTTTATTATGTATGTAGCCTCTAAATACAATGATCTTTTATGTTTACAGAGTGTGTTCAGTTTATTAAATGTAATGTATAATGACAAAAAATGATGCAAAATTTATGAATATTATATTTTTGATAAGTAAAGTTTTTAAATGGATTTGGTTGATTTGTGTCCAAATACTTTTTATTATCCTAAATGTTTCATATATTGATCAATTTTTTTTATATTTTATTACAACAAATATGATACCACTTTTACTATAATGGGTTTTGAGGTATTATTTATATAGTATTTATTTTCCCCGTATAAAAGTGTGTAATTACACCTATGTTTCATGTTTTATACGCTCAATGTTGGTTTCATACCCATAGATAATTTGTGGACTTCATTGAAAGTCTATAATATCCCAGATTTAACATTGAATATTATTTTAAATAGTTAATTATTTGATTCATTCCAAATTGTGTCGAAAAATCCTCATAATAGATATAAATACAATTAAAAACAATTTATTTACTCTTAATTGAACATTCCCTCAAAAGTATATGAATACAAGGAATTTATATTACTAATTATATCCATTAATATTGAATGCAATAAAATTGGTGAAAACATATTAAAAAATTATATTTATATTACTCATAATTTCTTTAGATAGACATCACATTTTAGAATCAATATTAGAATAAATAATCTTATAATGAGAATAAAATGTCTTGATAAGAGACAAATATTTATAAAATAATAATTTTAAATTAAATATATGATATTTTTAATTTGATATGTTAGAATCAAATAAATATATAAAATATAACAGGGGAAATATGACACTTTTTTCCATTAGAAGTGATATATTGTCGTTCGGTATAATACAGTAAACTATATTTCATGTTTCTAATTACTAGTAAGTATTTCAAATTCATAAATATTTTAATATATATATATTAAAATTATATTATTTAATATAAAATAATTTATTTAAAAAAAAAACAGATACATAATTGATTGTGGAACAATATTTTATTTTAAATAAATTATACTTATAGAATAGGCCATTGAATTAATTTTTTACATATAAAAATTGTTGTAAAGAAATTTATTTATAAAATTACGATAATGATTTTTATATTAATGGATCGATAATATACAATGACCAATAGAACATAAATATGATGGTAAATAGTGGATAATTATTTAATGATATAAATGGATATTTTGAATTATTATTTATTCTATTTGTTGTTAATTTTTATATTAATTAATTAAATTTGTAATTATGAAAATAAATTTATCTAGATAAATTTATTTATATACAAAAAAATATATTAATTTATTATTCGTTAGTTGTTAATAATAATAAATTCATTTAATGAATAGTAATAAAATTTCTCTAAAAAATTTTGGTGTTACTTATTAATATATTAAAATTAATTTAAGTTGCTGTTATGAATGGAAAAATGAAATACAAATTTAGAATTTGTATATTTAAATTTGGTTCGGGGTTGCATATTTTATTTTTTTAAAACATAATTCCTTTGGTAAGTAATTAAATAATTTAATATACATAAATGGGAAAATAAAATATCATTATTGTTTTCAAATATATAAAAAATAACTTGTTCTATATGTCATGAACCTGCCCGGATGCCCAAATACCTGATCTAGAACTGACATAGCATGATGGGTGTTCCCAATCCCCATAGGTTGGAGTCTAGCGCCAATCGTCTTCAAATATAACAGAGAAAATAAATTCAATACATATACCGTGATAGATGATATATACATATCAATATACTAAAAACACAATGGCCAATGGAGAAAGAGAAAAAAAAAGTAATATCAAAACCCAAAAAACAACATCAAATTAACCAAAAGTCTTAAAATACAGACATTACCAGAGAAAATTCACTTCAATCTAAGGGATGAAGAACATACACCTCCTCCAAAGGACGCATACACTTTTCTCAAATGTGGCAGAATAAAATCTACGAACGCTTGAAGGAAAGGTATGGTGTGAGATAAAAATCATATTTGGTTATCACTAAGTGTTCCATATTCATATTCCATAATAATAAACCAAATCTTTTAATCTATTTTACATAAAACTCTCCATGGGGATAAAATTTCATGTTTAAAAGAAAACTCTTTTTATTTCAAATAATGCAATACAATTCAAACAATGAATTAGGTAAAAATATTATATAAAACCACATATGTAAAGCACTACGAATGAGTAATGAAATTTCTCTATCAATGAAATTTATAATAAAAAAATTCATAATAAGAAGAATGTCTATCTACCTTATGGTATGATAGTTTCTTGATATAGGATCCAAAGCTCTCATATTTTTTGATCATCACATGAGTACACAAGTCATTAAATCTTATTCCGAATATGACTCATCAATACTCCATCATGAATATAATCTTCTTAACTAATTTTTTGTTATAGTTCTCATTTTCATCATATTTCTAGGTAACTACCGTCATATAATGCTTGTCCCAGATAACGCACTAACTACCCAAGCTTTTATTTTCTCAATCAATCAATCAATTGAAAAAAGGAAAATCACTTCATTTAAAATTATTCATCATGCATAGATTAAGTATTCACTTTTCCTTTTCAAAATTAAAATAAACATTTGAAACCGTAAGAGTGGTTTTTCCTCATTTCATGATTTTTCAAAATAAAACCAGTAATAGTTTTTTATCAATTTAATTTACACCACTTTTCTAAAAATAAATTCTCACATTCAATAAATTTCAATTTAACCCCCATTTTAATTTCCCAATGAATTAGGTGTTCTCCCATAACCAATACATATTCAATTTTCAATTTCCAATTATCATTAAATTCTCTTTTAATTATTCAATATAAAAAAATTGATTAAAAATTAGAAAATCAATTTTTTATTACATAGTGAACCTTAGATGTTACCACATGAAATTTTCCATTGTATCATTACCCTACATCCGAATCATAATTTTACAATGATGGATGATGGAAAAAAGAGATCTAGAAAACAACCCATAATTTAATATTAAAATACATCATGTATATATGCGTCAAACAATTGATGATCTAATAACCCTATGTATGAAATAAATATACAATGTGATAGATAAAAAAGAGGCTAATTACATAATTGAGAGGGATTAAACATGATATTCCCCACATTGATCCATAATGGAATGGGTTTCAAGACTCCAAAATGGTTCTTGATAGCCTCTATGACCTATTAATTAAGGATCCGATGAGTTAGGGTCGATCTAGAGGTTAAGAGGGGGGTTTGGGTGCTGTTAACATATTTTTTAGAATACAAAAACATCAATCCCATTGTTTTCTATGTAGGGTCACATGATTCTACAAACCAAGAACCCTAACTTTGTACCCCGATAATGGTGTTCATTATTTCTATTAAGTGGGAATGATTTTTTTCAAACCGTTCCACAACCATGCACACATGCACAATTTAGTATCACATGGTTTCTTAGGGGTAGGTGTATAGTTTATCCAAACCATGTGCCATCCATGAACAACCGATAACTTTTAAAAAAAGAAACATTCAATATCAAACATCCCAATCCAAACCGAAACTATACATGATATAAAAGGATGATTTATGAGTATCTAATAACCAGTTACATGATGATACAACCCACCCACACCCCTATATTTATACATGTTGTCCCCAGAAATCCTATAAAGATGTTCTAGTGTCATAATGATGAGGCCACTACTCCACCATTAGTACCTATATATCTCTGTATCATAGCTGTAATACCAATGATTCCATAAAAAATTGACCAAATGTATTATCCTCCAAGAAATATCCTTGGGCTCTGAAGCAACTATCCTCTCTAGATGGTCATTCATATAAAAAAACAGGCCAAACATCAAGATCACTTCAACTCAAAATATGATATAGAATAGAGAGATATTTTTCATAGCTATAACACATGAAATGTTTTATGTGTTGACCCCAAATATAATGGATGTGTTAAAATTTATTCATTTTTCCCAACCTACTCATCATTTTGAAAAGGTCCAATAAAATAAGGATCAAGGACCCATTAACTCATAAGTCATTGATGGACAAAATAAGGAGAACAATTCTTGAACTCCTTGTCCCCAATAGAAAACTCCAATGTTTTGTGACGACGATCAACACAAGAACATACCAACACTATTGAATTGAAATCCTATGAAAAATCAACTGAATATTCGATGTTGTCTCTTGGATGATTCTCGGTCCCACAAAGTTGCTTTCACTAATCTCTGACCAACAGAATATATATTTAATATGTCAACAAATAATAATGTAAAGAGAGAAATAATGACATTGGAAATGTAAATATTTTTATAATAATACCCAAACAATCCCAACTGCTCATCCCAATTTAAACCAAAATCGATGACATAAACAACATGAATATCCTCATGAATCATTATATCTCTCATAATCTAGCCATCTTTTTAGGGGTGCAATGTTGTACTCTAATGTACTGGATATCCCAATGCCTTTTGAAGGCCTCTCCAAAAGAGATAATTTAAATGTGTATCTATATCAAATAATATAGATGATAGAACTCCATGAAAATAAAAAATGTCTCCCAAATAGATATTTCCATGATCATAAGCATTTTTTGAATCATGAGTGAATATAAAGTGAGCCAATTTGGTAATCCTATAAATTAAAACCCATATCACATTCAAATTTCTCATGGTATGTGAAAACCAAACTACAATGTCCAAAAATATATCATCTCACTTATAATTTCTATTTGGATATGGTTGAATAATATAGGAATACTTTTGATGATCGGCCACAACATGTTAGAATGTATAGCAGCACAACACAAGATCTGGGATGTCCCTTCTCATATCTGGATACCAGAATCATTTCCGCATGTAAAAAAAAGTATTTATTGTTCCTAGGATCATAACCCTATGATATTAAAAGAAATCAAACATAAATTATTTCTTCATGGATAATGGTAAAATGAACCAATTATGAAAAAATACAATACACTATGTCGATAATGGCCACCCTAAAATAGTCTCCATGCCATAGTGATGGTATCCAATTCTATGGAATTCATCATCAAGATACTATTCCTAAAAATTTATCATGGGATGAGAGATGGTCAACAGAACTATATCCAATAAAACCATGTCCCCTATTAATTAATCTCCAATATTCAACTTTGGAAAATAGGCATCATGTTCAATATTTTGTTGTCTCATTCTTAGAATATTGTATAATTTTTTGAAAAATTTTATCTAGCACATAATTCCATTTAATTAGGTTATAGGGGATTTAAAAATCAATGGATTGAAGGAAATATACACAATGCCTCTATTGGAGGTTCAAATAATTTTGAGATGAGATTTAAAAAAACCTCTTATAATAATAATACCGGATAATCCATTATTTCAAAAGGTAATTTTTTCATCCATTAATTGAATTCATAACATTTTCTTGTTCAATGGCATGGGTTGGTTAATTATTATTTTGTGGCTTATACAACCAAGTCATAAAGGCAATATCAAGATCACTATTCATAAGAACAATGACCAAACCATATCTTGAAGTGTTATAAAATACTACATAGCCCTTCACAATCTTTATAATTGTAAACATCAGTGAAAACAGCAAACAAATCATTCAATAAAACAACTATGAAATTTCTCATCCCAATAATACTTTAATCACTCTTATGTGATATCATTAAATGGAGAACATAACATTGTGAAATATTTAATGAGGTAGTAATAAAACCAATTTATCCCTAAGAAGAACTTAATCTCAATATTCTGACATACTTTCTCACATATCTTAAAAAATTCAGCATTTCATGATCAAATGAAATACCATGTTCCAAGACCATGTGTCCCTAAAACATAAATTCCTACATCTGGAAATCAGATTTCGAAAGATTGGAATAAAGATTTTGATTTCCAAAATGTTCTTAATATGATAAAAAATGTAAAAAATGGCCATCCTAAATCATATAGTAAACAATGATATCATCTAAAAATACCAAGATTAAATTATAATTATATTCACAAAAGATGATGATCATAAAATATATAAATATTATAAGTGAATTTGTTTGTCCAAATAGATTGAAAGGGTATTCAAATGGACATTCCTAATCTACAAGGCACTTTTATTAATGTCATATTATTTTATTCTTAACTAGTCACCATTAGATCGAAGATAAATCTTCTAAGAACATTTCTTGCCTTCAAATTGGTCAAATAGATCAATAGTCTTTAGAAACATATACTATTTTATTATTACTACTTGGTTGAGTTTTATTTAATCAACCCATAGTTGATGGGTTCCATCTGATATCGTATAAATTGAAAAATGAGCCATGCATGGTGACATAAAAAGAAATATAAAACCTTTATCCAGTAGATCATCCAAAAGAATCATCAACTATTAAATTTTAGTAGGTTTAATGTGGAAATAATGTATGGATTTTGGTTGACTTTATAGGAATAAATCAATAGAAATATCATCCTCACAAAATTGTGGAAAATCAGAGATTTTGAAATATAAAAATGTTTGGCACCTAGATGAAAACATGAGGGAGATAATCACTAAAAGTTTCTCACTCTAGATAAAATGATTAACCTAATATTAATTTCCTAAAATATAGATAATAAGGGTTGTATATACTTTACATGAGGTCCCATTTTCCAAAAAAAAATAAGACACCCCATTGATGATAGTAATGGATACCCATTAAAGATAAAAATAAATTCATGATGTATTTATAATTATCAAATCCATGATAGAAATAAAAAAAATAGATTTTAGGCTGAGAACCAAAAAATAAAAAGTATGACGCATATCTGATAAAGATAAAATGCAAGCCAGAAAATGAAGACCCTTCTCTATCTTTAATATTATAGGTGTAGTAAAATTCATCCTATAAGATAAAATCTACGTATTATGATTTAGAGGGTTCAAAAAACTAGTTGATATAAAGGAATGAGATGCACACAAATCATTTCAGTTACTCAGCAATAATGAAGCTATAGTGATTGTACCTCTCAATGTCATTGGACCCCTATATTCATCCTCTAGAGTTTCTTCAACTACATGATGATTTTTTATTCCAAAATATTATTGATAAAACCCGTTATATCATGAAGCATATAATATATTCATAGTAATTTTTTTGTTTTATAAGGTTGTTACAGTAATTGGGAAAAATATATAAATTAGAACATCTGTAAGTGTCATGAGCATCAACTTGATGTATCTATACTTGGTGTTTCAATGAAAACCCAATATAAATACCCATAATTTCCACAAAAATATCAAGTAAAAGTGCATCATCCATGATCTTTTACTTGTTTATATGACCCCAAAGGTAAAAATATAGCATATGAATCATCAAGATTTGTCTCACCTTTATGGGAACTCCCAAAACATCTACTCAGATAAAAAAAAACTTCTGTCAACCCTGCTATACTAGCTAGATCTTGTTCGACCGTCAATTTCATAAACATAATGTTAGTATAAGAGGATACATTAAACAAAAACCTAATAAAAAATATCATATCTAGGTCCCATATCATATCATCGTATCATCAACCATTAAATTGATACAATATCATGTTAAAACTACACAGGCTCTAGAAATGATTTTACATATTATGTCACGGTCCTGTCAGCCTACTAAATATTGAAAAATGCTATAGGCATATGTAGTACCATATAATTTTGATATAAATCATCAATGAATGAATATTAATATACATAAAATCTAAACTCTCATGTTTATTCATTGTCAACATTGAGTCCCACCATCTCCTGCCATGTCCTTCCATCTTGGTAGTGGCACATATAACCATGATTGACACATGTGTATCCAACAACTCAAAAAGAATCTATTTCATTCAAATCAAATTCTCATCATGTTTAGGATCATTACATGATTTAAAATATTGTTTATTTTAGAGAAGGAAATCCCAAGAATGACTCTGTAATTCAACCCGATGAGGATCTTTACCTGGAGTTGGATTGGGAATGGGTGTATGTTACTATCCAATGCTTTGACATCATAAAAATAAATCATAATAAGATTCTGGTCCATTGTATAAGATTCTCACTAATTTCACAAAAATCATCATCTCATATCCTATTAATATGTTTTTATAGGATGATTATTCTATCATGCATCAGAAGATAACATTAAAGAAGTCAGATGATTACTTTGATAAGAACTCAAGAAAGAGAAACAAGGATATCAACCCCTATAGATAGATATACATATTTGTATTTGAACCTATCCAAATAAAATGTTGGGAAATTACAAAAATTATTCCTCAACACAAGTTTCCCTAACCAGCCATTTTGACATAAGGCCCATTATGATGAAGTCCTTCCAAAATCTTACTAGCATCTACCTCTTATGTCTGGAAAATATCTATTAGAATCATACTGAAATCAATTAACGATTCTCAATTTGCATGTTTGATTCAACTTTTTCAAAAACCAGACCAAATACCATTATACTCTGATACCAAATATGACATTCACATAGTCTAAAGTGCATTATAGATCCAAAAGGGTTGGTGAATTGAAATGATCATCAGGAAGTGAATGATAGGGAATGAATTTTCACAATAGAAAATGGAAGATAAGAGATACATATCTATTTTATAAAAATAAAAAATAGATATGGTACTGGTAACCAAATTGTAATATCAGAAAAAATAAACAAAAAACCATCACATTACTCAAATATTTTACCCAGAATATATTACATGAGTTACAATGCTCCGATCCAAATGATCAAAGATATCCACCTTTTAAAAGACTCATTAAACATTTTCTCATAGTTTGAAGAATAAAATAGTCCATTTTTTAAAGAAAAGGGAGGTATTGAGATATACTAATGAGTATGGAATCACCAAGACTTCACATTCAGATTACATAATAATAATAAAAACATCATGATTTGATTTTTTTAATTAAATAGGGAATGGTTAAATAATTTATTATTCAAACGAAAACAAACATTAAATTTCAAATGATGGAAAAAATTTCAAATAATAGCATATGTCAAAACTTTATATAAATCAGTTCATATAAACTACTAGGCATTTGTAAATTAGTTACACAATAAATGGAATTTATAATCAAAAAATCATAATGAACACCATGGACCTCTTCCCTATGTTGTAGTAGTATTTAATTAAAGGATCCACAAAATATCATATCACTGATCATATAATATGTGTACACACATCCCATAGGCTCATTCTAAATAGGACTCTTCAACATTGCATCAAGAATAATATAATTCAAACAAAATTTATGTTAGAGTTTTAATTTTCAATACATTTATATTGAATTATAATTCAATCATTATTTTCATAAATAACCCACTAACTACACATGATCGCATGTTCTCAATCATGAAATAAATTGAAAAATGGAAGATCTATTATTATCAATTCATTTATCACTCATAGATCAATTTTCCAATATTCCTTATCAAATACACCCTTAAATTTGAAACCTAGAACACATGTTTTTAATAAAATCACATATATTAAAAATGCAACAAATAATCTATTTTTAACAATCCAATTTAATCCTTTTTTCTCAAAATCCAATCACAAATAATTTCTCATATTCCATCAATTTAAAATTCACCAAAATTGAAATTCTCTTGGAGTTTAGAGTTTTCCCATAAATTATACCAATTCAAATCCAAATTTAAATTTTCATCAAATTGGGTTTCAATAATTAAATTTAAAATAATTAAATCAAACCATAAAAATGAAATTTTAATAATATTGTAAATCTCAAGAATAGTCACCTAACATTATTCACATTATCGATACTCAACACCCACAACGGGATTTTTTATTTGAAATTATAACAACCAATTTCATGAAAACCGAACATGAATAAATATTCAAAACAATGGGGTTTAGATCCATCCAACATGTGATGATCTAAAAAACCCTTTTGGTGAATAAAATAGAGAAATGGATAGAAAGAATAGGAAGATAATTAATTACCAGAGATGGATTAATCAATATATTCCATGCATCGCTATACCGATGAATTTGTTTGGATGATCCAAAAATAATTCTTGAGAGCCTCTAATACCTAGTAATTGGAGAAACCTTTAGTGAGGGTAGGACGAGTGGATAAATGTTGGATCAAGTATATTTAAAATACTTTTTGGAAAAAAATATCATTTTCTCCATAGTTAGCTTAGAAGGGCTATATGGTTAGACAAACAGTGTGCCCTAAGTATGTGAAACTATATAGGGGGCATGGTTTCTATTAAGGGGAAGAACGTTTGATCAAACCGTACACAAACCATGAAAACCATCATCATCTAGGTATTCACAATTAACCTTCGGTGGGAAAACACTTTGGAATAACCATGCACCAACCCTATACAATCAAAAAACTGTTCAAAAATTTTAAATTTCCTCCAGAAACAACATGAGAAAAAACCCTAAAAAAGAATGATAAAAAATTAGGGTTATAGATTACATGAAAACAAGTAACATTATGTTACAATAGAGGATCACGTTTTGGACTGGGAGTCAATATTAAAATTGGATCCAAAAGTTTTCAAAAATCTCCAATTTTATATTTGGTTTACTCTTTCCATAAATAATTTTAATAAATAAATTTAACTTACTTATACCAATAAAATATCTTCGGCCCTATCTATTTTAAATAAATTTTATCATTAACTTTATTCTTTAATATCTACGGAAATTTCCTCCCCTAAAATTAAACATTGAAAATATTATTAATTTTTTATAAAAATTAGTAAAAAATAATTCAATTTAATAGAATTAATTATATGTATGAGAAGTTAAATAAAATTGTGTAATGATTTATTCTTCATATAATTAATTTATATTTTCATCCCTACACTTTTGAAATGCCATCAACATCTCAAATTATGTGTCATTAACACTAATATGAATTTATAAAAATTATATTACAACTATATATATTCATATTCTTAGTTGTTAAATAGTATTACAAGGTCCTGTTTATGTTGTTTCATCCTCTTGTATGAACAATGTAATCATATCATCATTATCAACCAATTTATAATTCAATGGACTAACATGTTCCTTGTAGGATTAGTTTAATTTCCTACATGTGTAATTTTTCCCTATACTGATCATTTACATCACGAATTATTATCAAATCATAAATATTATAAATATATGACACTAATTAGAAAATTATTTTTTATTATGTTTTGGGATAAGATAAACAAAAATAAATTTCCTTTATATTTTATTACCTAATTAGATATCTAAAATGAACATAGGGAATAAAAATCAAAAAAATAGGTATGTTCCAAAATATGAAAATAGAGTTCATTATAATATTATTATTCAATTACCATGACTAATCTTGGAATTATTATGATAATAAAATGGTAAGATGAATAAAATATCTACACCAAAACTAATATGATATAATAAAATTTTGTAAATGAGATACAATAAATAAAACATGTATAACTATTATATAAACAATAAATGGTAATAAAAAATTAAAATAATATGTATTAAATAGAAATAAGATTATAAATTATGTAATTAATATGTCTTTTTTTATTATAAAATATTACACAACATGTTCCACTTAGAATTAATAATGTTAATGGATTTCCATATAAATTTCATTTCACTAATACAAGATTCATATTATAAAAATATTTAAATTTTCATGGATTATGAAAAAAATATATATTTTTTATTACGATATAAATTTTACCATGTTATTTGAAATCATTTTTTCACGTTACTGGAATTGTAATACAAATATTACCAATGTTATAAGGTTTTTATTTACTCACTCTCTAAATTATTGGTTTATAATCCTTCTACATTTACTATATTCTTTTCTATTTCTTATAATCTACCCCTTCATTTCCTTATGTTGTATTTTCTCTTTCATTATGGATATATTAAATTTCATCAAAAAATAATCTAACTTATGGATACATAATTCATAATGATAATTCAATATAATAGTAAACCTCAACATTTTATATTGATTTTTTCCATGTTAATATCTATTCCAACCAGAAAACTTTATTTATTATTTTAAAAGTATATATATATTTATTCTATTATTTCCCATTAATAATTCTTTTTATCTCTACTAAAAACGATTCTTTATAACATCATCAACTATTTAACATTCCTTAAACTATTAGAAGTTTTTAAAATCTATTACTAACTAAATGTATATAATTTAACAGATTCCTCTCTAATTTTCTTCTATTAGAAGTTTTTTTCATTTCAGGTATACATTATTCGGATGTATTATCTTTTAAATGTTTATTGTTATCTTTTGAATATTATTTTGACAGTTACATATTTTAATATATTTTTAAAATGTTATATATCTATTAAAATATTTTCCAATGTTTCCATACCATTTTAAATTATTTTATTTGTTGATCTATCATTGTTTAATATTTCTTGGCATTAATGTGTCTCAATTTAAATTATTTTATGATATGTTTCGTTTGTATTTTCTAAATTTTGGTGTCATGCAATCATACGAAGCCAAAATTTTTATTTTTCAATAAAGGATACTATATTATCACAGTAGAAATGAAATAAATGTAAATTTTGAATTTTTTAAATTTTATAAAAATGCACGGTTTGGAAAAAAATCCGCACAACTATAAAATTTTAATAGATTTAGAAAATGAATTAACAATGATTGGTGAATAGTTTGAGAAGTTATTGTAATGACTTGTAAATTCCATGTAAATTTTATGAAAATTTCATGTCATTATTTCAAGACTATGCTCTAAGACAACCCAAGACTCAGAGACGTTGTGAGCCAAAAATAAATGTTTGAACATTTTAAGTTTGTTTAAAGTAGAATACATGTGTGGTTTTAGAAAAATAAAAATTGGTAGCTTGATTAAAATACATAAGGAAACATTCCATGTGGAATGGTGACTTTACCAAATGATGGACCTAACGTGTCACGACCCAACCCAATGGGGCTCGAGCCACGACTCCCCAAGCCCGCCTCCAATAGGCCAGGGGCTGGCGACTAGCGCCGAGTAGGCTATCACACACATGGGAGGCATTAGCCTATGGTACCTGTACACACGCACCCAAAAACACCTCCATGCAACAGTGCAGAGATAATGAAACTGAAAAGTAAATGCATGCATACAATCTATCCCAAACCAGAGTGCGACAACAAAAGTACAAGGGAAAAATAGGGCCCACCAAAAGAAAACTACAAAGCGCGTCCAACCTGCTCTGAAGAAGGGTAACGCTGCCACAAACACCCGCCGGAAAGCTCCCTCGGCACAGCTCCGGTAAACACCCCGGTCAACTCGCTCACTAAGATCCGCCTGCTCCGGGTCCTCCTGGGACTTCGTCAAAAGGCCTGTGGTCTACACAAGACACAAACACGTGCGGGCAAAGCCTGTGCAGGGGTGAGTATAAACATACTCAGTAGGCACCCCAAAAACCCAAAAACCAAGGGAGCAACTGAAAGGCAACAGTCCGCTCAACCCAGCCAGAGGGAACCCAGATGAGAGAGAAACTCCATCTCGTGACCATCCTCGGCTAAACACAACAAGTCAGCTCAGCTCAGCTCAGGTGTATGCCCATACATACACCTTGAACAATCCAGATATACACAGCTCACGTCACAAAGCCACAAGAGGTACCGACCTCATCACCAGCAACTGTCCACAACCAGGAGAGTACACCACGAACACTGTCATACCAGATGACACTCCTCCGAGAGATACACTCCATCAGGTCCCAAACAAACATCTCAGATGCTCACCCGAGAGACCACGCTCGTCGGACAACATCACTGAGGAAACACCACTGAAACAACATAACCGCCAAACTCCTCGGAGAGGGGATCGCCGCTAGGGTCCGCTAGGGGATACCAAGACCTACTCCGGTATACGTAGCTCACAGATAGGGGATCACTCCCAGGGTACGCTGGGGGATACCACGACCCGATCTGGCATACGTAGTTCTCACAGATGGGGGATCACACCCAGGATCCGCTGGGGGATTCCACAACCCGGTCTGACGCTCGACAGAAGCTCCACACTCAAATAGAGGATCATCGTCCATATAAAGATGGTCACGACGATACCGGAACCCTATCGGGTATAACTCGCGATGTAGGGGATCGAACGGACGATGCCGCAACCCTACCAGAAACACGCGCTGAGTAGGGGATCGTATACCCAACGATACCGCAACCCTACCATAAACATCATGCTGAGTAGGGGATTGTATGCCCGACGATGCCACAACCCTACTGTGCACGACCCACCGCGTAGGGGATCATATGTCCGATGATGCCACAAACCCTACGGGGTTAACCTGCTAGATAGGGGATCGCCGCCCGTAAATAAACGGTCATAGCGATACCAAGAACCCGATCTAGGGTAAAGATGCTAGATGATCCACTCCGGGCCCACCAGAGGGATACCACAACTCTAACAGTTTGGACATCCCATCGAGAGGATCACAAACCGATACGAAGGTTGTGATGCCACACGAACCCTCGTTGGAACGAACCAAGGGAGAACCTTCAACCACTCCTGGTCCAAACGTCGCTAACCCGAGCGACCCGCCACATCGCCACACTGCGCACCTCCTAGGCCAAAACCGAGGCCACCATCGCGTTCCACGCGGAAAAACACGCAGGATAGACTGTTTACTCGCCTGAAACGGAGCACCGGTGAAAAAGGCACTATTCACCGTAGCTAGCACGTGCGGGGCCCACACAACGATCCTAAAACCCATCGAGCGGATCACATCACGGCGATCCCCTCGGAAAAACAATCGGAATCGACTACTCGTTCATCCAAAACGGACACCCGGTAAAAAAGGTACTATTCACCGAAGGCCAGCTCGAGTGGGGCCCACAACTGGATTCCGAAACACATCGAACGGAACGCACCATTGCGATCCTCTCGAAAAAACACACAGGATCGACTATTCATCCTCCAACATTGGACTCCTAGTGCAAAAGCTGTGTTTCTCCGCAAACGCCAAAACCCGGCCTCGTGGGGCCCGCACCCCATTCGCAAACCCAACACCCGGAAACCATCTCAAAAAGTCCGTCGTACCATCAAGGTCTCAACGCCACTGACAGCACGTCAATCAGACGCTCTGGGTAGAAGTTACAAAGGCCCGAAGTCGTAAAATAATAAAATAATATTATTTTTTACGACGTTTCTAGCTCCCGGGCCACGATCCCGAACCTTTAAACCCTCGAACCCACACCGGAGTGTTCGCCTCGTCGTCAGGGACACGTCGCCGCAAACGGCGCGCGAATCCGACTCCCGGAGTGCAAGATACTGGGGTTTTAAGACCCCCGCATGCGAAGAGTGGCCGGACCGCCCCCGACCGGCCGGTCCGGCCGGCCTGGACCGGCCGCCGCCGCCGGCCCACCCTGGCCGGCGGCGCTCCGCCGCGCGCCACCGCGGCTCCGCCGCGCGCCGCCGCGCTGGTGTCGCGCCGGCGGAACTTCCGCGGACCGCAGGGGGCACCCCGGAGGTCCGTTTTGCGATCCGGAGGCATCTACGCGACCCTCGGGACCCAATCTATACTACAACGACTTCAATTTACAGAAAAATGCAGTAAAAACGGGATCGGGGGTTAAAACTCAAACCGCCTACCTCGCGGGCGAAACGTCGACGTTCTGCCTTAGATCCACGCTCCCGAGCTTCCGATGCGCGCTCCTGGAACGTCCGCCGTCGAATTCTAAGCTCGTGGGCGTTCCGTTTGCTCGATTCGGCAGAGTGGCAGCGAAGAACAGCGAAGAACGGCGAAGAACGGTTAAAAGGGGGGTGCTGATATTTATATCAGCGGACCGCCGGCGCCAAACCCGCCTCGGACCCAACGCCCGATGCGAACAAAAGTAAGGTCACCCCTAGGGTAAACGCGCCGTTCTGAACGCAACGGCGGTCTCAGATTTTCCATCCGAGACTCCGTTCAGAAGTTATTCGAGCTGACGCTCGCACACTATCATGCCACTTATTTACGGAAACGCCCCTGGTGGCGTTTCTCACCGCAGGCCCGCACCCGCAAAGTTTACACCCCGCCTAGGGTAAACGGCACGTTCCGGACGCAACCGTACCCTCAGATTCCCGATCTGAGCTACCGTTTAGGAGATATCACACCCTCGCCACGTGCATAGTATAATTAAACTTAATATTTTTATAAAATTAATTCCGGTCACACCGGGCCTCGGAATCGCACGCCATCTTCGCGCCTAGCTCTGGAATTATTCGTAGAAATATTCCAAAGTCTGACAGGGAAAAAACCCGAGTCGCTACATCCTCCCCCCCTTAGACTTTTTCGTCCTCGAAGAGCCCTAAGCACAAGGGAAGCGACTGGACTCTCAACTTGGTCTCACACACTAGCGAGCTCACCAACAAACACCCACACAGGGTCTTACCAATGCCCTGAGAAAAACTAGAGCAAGCAACAAAAGGAAAGAGTACCTCTAAACAGTGTCTGACAAACTACTGCAGTAAGTAGAAAGGACACAAGGCGTACCTCTATCCATCCGCGATGCCTCTAGGTCAACAGCCTCCAGGGCATGCAGTTGTCCTCGCCCTCGACCACCAGCTCCCTGGGCTAGGCGTGTACCACCTGGGGGTGGGGGTGGTGGCAACTGGTACTGCCTACCACCGCCTCCCGCTGCACCAGCTCCGCCGCCCTGCGGACCTCCTTGCTCGAGACGCTGCCTCTGCCAAGGCGGTCCGTCGACCGGCTCCCTCTCAGCAGCATGTCGGGTCGGAAAATCTCTAGCAAGATGTCCCCGACCATCGCAAGCGTAACACCGCCTCTCCTGCGGCTGACCAAAAGTGGACTGCGAGCCCTGTGAGCCCTGAGGCTCATATCCTCCATCCTGGGGTCGCCTCCTGAAACGTCAGCCACGTCCAGACCCTTGAGTCTGTCGTCGGCTACCAGATGCCGATCCGACCGACGAAGTCTCAGCTCTCGCGTGCCCAGCACTAACAGGAGAGATCTTCTCGGCCAGGAAGCTCTCCACCACCAGCCCTCGCTCCATCACTCCAGCATAGGTGGGCAGGCACAAGGAAACCACACCTGCTCGGATAACCCTGCGTAAGACCTGCTCGAAGGTCCGAGCCCTAAAGAACGGGTCTCGAACCATATCCAGGGAGTAGCACGGCAGGTCTGTAAACCTCGCTGAGTACTACGACACAGTCATGCTCTCCTGTCGAAGCTGCAGAAGCTCTTGGATCCGCACTGACCTCAGTGTCACCAGAAAAAACTCTTCCCGGAAGAGCCGCTCCAACTCTGCCCACGAGAGTGTCTCCTCGTCATGGGACTGCGTCACCAAACTCCACCATCGCCCGGCAGAACCATGCAGAAGGCTCGCCGCTAGGACCACCATCTGATCTGGAGATGTCCTCACTTGGCGGAAAACTCGGGTGACTGCCTCAATCCAGTCATCAGCTGCCTGGGGGTCTGGATCACGACGAAACCTCAGAGGTCGCTGCCTCCGGAACTCGTGCAGCGCACTCAACCTGCGTGCAACCTCGTTCTGCACCGCCGACACAACCAGCTGCTCGACATGTGGTGGCTCAACTGGCAGACCACCTGGAGGTGCAACCTCAGAACCTGCGCCCTGCTCCACACCAACTACACGGGGTGGGTCATCAGCACAATCCTGCTGCGGAACCCTCGCTGGCTGTCGTCATGGAGGCATCCTGAAATACATTCAAGACACACCATAGTCAAAGAGTATATCTGGAGAGCTGACTCAAGAAGGACAAGGAAAAAATCCAAAAACCCAGTCCTATATGATGCATGTACCATTATGTCCCCGCAACTAGTGTACGAATGTCCCGAGTCGAAAGGTAGGTTATCCGAGTCCTGGTGTATGGATACGTCGGCCGCCGCACCAACACTGGAGTCCCTGGCCTGAAAGCCGAACTCGAAACATCATAACACTACCGCTATGCAACCCAAACCAAGCTCACAGCTAGACCAGCTACGCTCTGAGATCCCAAAGGTGGAACCCCCTCTGATACCACTTTGTCACGACCCGACCCAACGGGGCTCGAGCCACGACTCCCCAAGCCCGCCTCCAATAGGCCAAGGGCTGGCGACCGGTGCCGAGTAGGCTATCACACACATGGGAGGCATTAGCCTATGGTACCTGTATACACGCACCCACAAACACCTCCATGCAACAGTGCAGAGATAAAGAAACTGAAAAGTAAATGCATGCATACAATCTATCCCAAACCAGAGTGCAACAGCAAAAGTACAAGGGAAAAATAGGGCCCACCAAAAGAAAACTACAAAGAGCGTCCAACCTGCTCTGAAGAAGGGTAACACTGCCACAAACACCCGCCAGAAAGCACCCTCGGCACAGCTCCGGTAAACACCCCGGTCAACTCGCTCACTAAGCTCCGCCTGCTCCGGGTCCTCCTGGGACTCCGTCAAAAGGCATGTGGTCTGCACAAGACACAAACATGTTCGGGCAAAGCCAGTGTAGGGGTGAGTATAAACATACTCAGTAGGCACCCCAAAAACCCAAAACCCAAGGGAGCAACTGAAAGGAAACAGTCCGCTCAACCCAGCCAGAGGGAACCCAGACGAGAGAGAAACTCCATCTCGTGACCATCCTCGGCTAAACACAACAAGTCAGCTCATCTCAGCTCAGGTGAATGCCCATACATACACCTTGAACAATCCAGATATACACAGCTCACGCCACAAAGCCACAAGAGGTACCGAACTCATCACCAGCAACTGTCCACAACCAAGAGAGTACACCACGAACACTGTCATACCAGATGACACTCATCCGAGAGATACACTCCATCGGGTCCCAATCAAACATCTCAGATGCTCACCCGAGAGACCATGCCCTTCGGACAACATCACTGAGGAAACACCACGGAAACAACATAACCGCCAAACTCCTCGGAGAGGGGATCACCGCTAGGGTCCTCTAGGGGATACCAAGACCCACTCCGGTATACGTAGCTCACAGATAGGGGATCACTCCCAGGGTCCGCTGGGGGATACCACGACCCGATCTGGCATACGTAGTTCTCACAGATGGGGGATCACACCCAGGATCCGCTGGGGGATTCCACAACCCGATCTGACGCTCGACAGAAGCTCGACACTCAGATAGAGGATCATCGTCCATATAAAGATGGTCACGACGATACCGGAACCCTATCTGGTATAACTCGCGATGTAGGGGATCGAACCGACGATGCCACAACCCTACCAAAACCACGCGCTGAGTAAGGGATCGTATACCCAATGATACTGCCACCCTACCATAAACATCATGCTGAGTAGGGGATCATAAGCCCGACGATGACACAACCCTACTGTGCACGACCCACCACGTAGGGGATCATATGTCCAATGATGCCACAAACCCTACGGGGTTAACCTGCTAGATAGGGGATCGCCACCCGTAAATAAACGGTCACAGTGATACCAAGAACCCGATCTAGGGTAAAGATGCTAGAGGATCCACTCCGGACCCACCAGAGGGATACCACAACTCTAACAGTTTAGACATCCCATCGAGAGGATCACAAACCCATACGAAGGTTGTGATGCCACACGAACCCTCGGGGGAACGAACCAAGGGAGAACCCTCAACCACTACTGGTCCAAACGTCGCTAACCCGAGCGACCCGCCACATCGCCACACTGCGCACCTCCTAGGCCAAAACCGAGGCCACCATCGCGTTCCACGCGGAAAAACACGCAGGATAGGCTGTTTACTCGCCCGAAACGGAGCACCGGTAAAAAAGGCACTATTCACTGTAGCTAGCTCGTGCGGGGCCCACACAACGATCCTGAAACCCATCGAGCGGATCACACCACGGCGATCCCCTCGGAAAAACAAGCGGAATCGACTACTCGCTCATCCAAAACAGACACCCGGTGAAAAAGGTACTATTCACCGAAGGCCAGCTCGAGTGGGGCCCACACCTGGATTCCGAAACTCATCGAATGGAAGGCACCATTGTGATACTCTCAGAAAAACACACAGGATCGACTATTCATCCGCCAACATCGGACTCCTGGTGCAAAAGCTGCGTTTCTCCGCAAACGCCAAAACCCGGCCTCGTGGGGCCCGCACCCCATTCGCAAACCTAACACCCGGAAACCATCTCAAAAAGTCCGTCGTACCATCAGGGTCTCAACGCCACTGACGGCACGTCAATCGAACGCTCCGGGTAGAAGTTACAAAGGCCCGAAGTCGTAAAATAATAAAATAATATTATTTTTACGACGTTTCTAGCTCCCGGGCCACGATCCCGAACCTTTAAACCATCGAACCCACACCGGAGGGTTCGTCTCGTCGTCAGGGACACGTCGCCGCAAACGGCGTGCGAATCCGACTCCCGGAGTGCAAGATACGGGGGTTTTAAGACCCCCGCATGCGAAGAGTGGCCGGACCGGCCCCGACCGGCCGGTCCGGCCGGCCTGGACCGGCCGCCGCCGTCGGCCCGCCTCGGCCGGCATCCACGGCTCCGCCGCGCTCTGCCGCCTTGGGCGGCCGGCAGCCGTGGCTCCGCCGCGGGCAGCCGTAATCCGCCGGCGCCGGCGCCGCCGCGCCGGTGCCGCGCCAGCGGAACTTCCGCGGACCGCCGGGGGCACCCCGGTGGTCCGTTTTGCGATCCGGAGGCGTCTATGCGACCCTCTGGACCCGATCTATACTGCAACAGCTTCAATTTACAGAAAAATGCAGTACAAACGGGATCGGGGGTTAAAACTCAAACCGCCTACCTCGCGGGCGAAACGCCGACGTTCTGCCTCAGATCCGCGCTCCCGAGCTTCCGCTGCGCGCTCCTGGAACGTCCGCCATCGAATTCTGAGCTCGTGGGCGCTCCGTTTGCTCGATTCGGCAGAGTGGCGGCGATGAACGACGAAGAACGGTGAAGAAAGATTAAAAGAGGGGGGGGGGGCGCTGATATTTATATCAGCGGCCCGCCGGCGCCAAACCCGCCTCGGACCCGACGCCCGATGCGAAAAAAAGTAAGGTCACCCCTAGGGTAAACGCGCCGTTCTGAACGCAACGGCGGTCTCAGATTTTCCATCAGAGACTCCGTTCAGATGTTATTCGAGCTGACGCTCGCACACTAACTTGCCACTTATTTACGGAAACGCCCCTGGTGGTGTTTCTCACCGCAGGCCCGCGCCCGCAAAGTTTACACCCCGCCTAGGGTAAACGGCACGTTCCGGACGCAACCGTACCCTCAGATTCCCGATCTGAGCTACCGTTTAAGAGATATCACACCCCCGCCACGTGCATAGTATAAAAAAACTTAATATTTTAATAAAATTAATTCCGGGCACACCGGGCCTCGGAATCGCACGCCGTCTTCGCGCCTAGCTCTGGAATTATTCGTTGAAATATTCCAAAGTCTGAGAGGGAAAAAACCTGAGTCGCTACATAACGTCGACCATCATGGGTCGAGGGACAATGTTAATTTTTGGTCGTTTTAGGGAGAAAATAAATAAACATGAAATGATTGTCTTATTCAAAAATTAATCTCTAAAACACAGTGATGAGGAAACCAATTTATTTCATAAATGAAACAGAATAATGATGCGGAAAATTAGTGTAACAGAAATCCTGAAACACATTTCATCAATTAATATCCTAACGTGGATGTGGGATTATTTCCATGATCATGGAGTTAATCATAGTGGATTTAAAGTATTCTCACTTTTAAATTATGAAGGGAATAGAAAAATATTTTCCCTTCCTCCTCCTTCAAAGGATCACCAATCATAATAGTGAATTAAGGGATAATCAATGATAATGGTGGACTATGAATCAGGGATCGACGAATGATGGAAGGAAACATTGTTCTTCATATATGAATGAAATGATGGAATGTAACAGGTTATTTCATAAATTGATTAGTTCTTTCCCATATTTATCTTCTAAATGATGAACACATATCAAATCACTTAAAAGTTGATCTATGGATCTATTCTTATTACCGGTTTGAGAATTTTATTATGGGATCTGATTTGGTTGTTTATTCATGTATCTATGCCATACATGCTTATAGATTGGTAGACACCAATTTCCCCCAAATTATATTTCCAAATATGATTGACTAGGACAGTCCTGAATAAGTCCCAAATCCATTTTCTTGGTTGTTTTTGTTATCTCACTCTTCCTCCTTAGGTTCTTCACACACAGACCCATGTGGTCATGTTAAACTCTTGGTGGGTGGTCTTGAACGTGGTTAGACCCCCCATATTGATGGTGAGATGTCTTGAAGCACACAAATGTCTAGCTGGAGACTCGAGGATCAAATTGGATCTTCTTAATCCAAAAACATACCATTTGAGTGAGTCTGGTGGCCCATGGAAGAACCCATTGGCGCACCAGCGGCGACTACGTACAGGAGGCGGCACACGACAAAGGTATGACGAGGAGTTGGAGAAGTCAAGAAGAATCCATAATGGGTAGTGGGAAGAGGCCATCTACTGGTGGTCAATGACGGTATGTGTTGTTACAGTAGGTGCACCGCGTCACATGGCTAGAGGCCTTGGTGGAGTTGGTACATAGTGTCAGATTCTTTGGCGACCTGCGTGGTGGTTTGGAGAAACAGAACTTGATGTGTCTTTGGATAAGTAGACTAAATAGATATAGTGGGATGGATTAGCATAGTTTACTGTTTTGAGTTGACCTGATGAGTTTGTTGGGTGGACCTGGGGCCGTGTTTGGTTAGGTCAGACAAACCAGACATTGACCCAACCGTCCCCTTTTCACTAAAAGGATAATAACATCGAAACTGCATGTCTGATTGATGAGCCTTTTGCAATGATGGGAGACTGGAAAAGAGGAGTTACATTTTTTATAATATATGATTGTTTTAGTGGATGGTGATATATGATTGGGGGATTGAGGAGTAAATTATCCAATATTCAAGAGAACTATGTGAGGGAATCTTATGGATGGCTCTGATTAAAATATTGTAAAAAGTGGTTCTAGGTGACCTTGAAGATCAAATTTATGAGGGTGATTTGGTGACCTAGTAGGAAAATGTGATGAGAGGGTTATGTGACCCAGGAAACCAAATTGATGGTTGGGTTTTTGTGACCCAGTAACCCAATGAGGTGAGCGAGTTTAGGTGGCCCGACCTGCCCAATCGGTGGTTGGGTATAGATGACCTAGTGAACATCGCAAACTCATTAGGGTTGTGTTTCATAGAAATACAATTTTTTTAGTATTTACAACATATAGTCTTTATTTTCATTATTTGTTTTATAACTATGTGAGCTAACAATACATTATTAATACATTCCATTGTGGTATTACCTTTGTGTTTCGGGGTCCTTACTGATTATTTTATTACTCACCCCTACACGGGTTATGCCCGCACATGTCGATTCTTTTCCATATTATAGTCATATCAATAGATTCCATAGGGGTGTGGGACTATGCGGTGCACAATGAGGTCTGGAAGATGAGGAATACATATATAACTTCAGGTGGCACCCCCTTCATCTATACATCATATAGTTTTTAATAGAGATAAAATATATGAGATTGTGAATGACTTTTTTTGACATGCATTATGGGCCCTTTACATTAAATTTTGTAATACTACTCTTATTGGATGACTTAGTGTCGTTTATGTTTACTTTTTAGCATTTTGGGCTGGGAATGTGTTTTTGTGTTCATATAGGTACTCGGGAAAATTCCTCCCACTTTTGGGATAATACATGGTTCATATTATAAAAATATTAAAATTATTCTGGATTATAAAAAACACATATTTTTTTATGATGATATAAATTTTTACCAAGTGATTTGAAATCATTTTTTCACTTTATTTGGATTCTAATACATATATTACCAATGTTGTATGGTTTTTATAAACACACTCTCTAATTTATTGGTTTATAATCCCGAATAATTTAATATATTCGTCTCTATTTCTTATAATTTACCCCTTCATTACCTTAGGTTGTATTTTCTCTTTCATTATCAGAATATTAAATTTCATTAAAAAATAATCATACATATGGATATTTAATTTATAATGATATTTCAATATAATAGTAACCCTTGACATTCACTTTCGATATTTTTATTCCATGTTAATATCTATTCCAACCATGATTAATTTTTTATTATTATAAAACATATATATATATATGTATTCTATTATTTCCCATTAATAATTGTTTTTATCTCTACTCAAAATGATTCTCTATAACCTCTTCATCTATCTAAGATTCTTTAAAATATTAGACATAATTAAAATCTATTTCTTAAAACAAGTATATAATTTAATAGATTCTTCTCCATGTTTCATCTATTATAAGTTAGTTTCATTTCATGTATACATTATTCAGAAGTATTATTTTTTAAAAGTGTATTATTATCTTTTGAATATTATTTTGATAGTGACTTATTTTCATATACTTTCAACATGTTATATAGCTTGTAAAATATTTTCCAATGTTTCCATTACATTTTATATTATTTTATTTGTTGATCTATCATTGTTTAATAATTCTTATCATTAATGTGTCAAAATATTAATTATTTTAAGATATATTTATTTTTTATTTTTTTATTTTGGGTGACATATAATCTTACAAAACCGAAAATTTTATTTTTCAATAAAGGATACTCTAATATGACAGTAGAAATGAAATAAATGTAAATTTTGAATTTTTTAAATTTTATTGAAATGCATGGTATGGAAAAAAATATGCAACAACTAAGTACTTTTTATATATTTATAAATTGGATTAAGAATGATTAGTGAATAGTTTGGGATGTCATAGTAATGTATTGTAAATTCCATGTAAATTTTATGCAAATTTTATGTGATTATTTCAAGACTATGTGCGTAGAAAACCCATGATTCTGAGACCCTGTGAGCCCAAAATAAATATTTGAACTTTTTGAGTTTTTTTTAAAGTTGAAGACATGTTTGGTTTTAGAGAAATCAAAATGGGTGCCTTGATTGAATCATAGAAAGAACCATTGCGTTTGGAATGGTGACTTTACCCAGGGATGGACCTAACCTCGACTGACGCGGGTCGAGGGACAAAGTTAATTTTAGGGAATTTTAGAGAGAAAATAAATAAACATAAAAATATTGTCTTATTCAAAAATGATTCTATACAACACAATTTTGAGGAAACCATTTTATTTCAAAAATGAAACAGCGTAATGATTCGGCAGATTAGTGTAACAGAAATGCTGAAACTTGTTTCATCAATTAATTTCCAGACGTGGATGTGGGATTGTTTCAATGATCATGGAGTTATTCATGGTGTATTTAGTGGATTTCCACTGGTAAATGATGAAGGAGAATGCAAAATATTTTCCCTTTCTCCCCCTTCAAAGGATAGCCGATGATAATGGTGAATTAAGGGATCACTAATGATAATGGATGACTATGGATCAATGATCGATGAATGATGGAAGGAAACTTTTTTCTACATCTATGAATGATATGATGGCATGTAACTAGTTATTTTATAAATTGATTAGTTTTTCTCCATTTTACAATTTTAAATGATGAACGAAGATCAAATCACATTAAAGTTGATATGTTGATTGATTGTTCATACTAGTTAGGGAATTTTATTATGGGATCTGATTTGGTTGTTTATTCAGGTATCTATACTATACATTCATATAGAGTTGTAGACACCGATTTCCCCCAGATTAGATTTCCAAAATTGATTTACCATGAACGACATGAATAAGGCCCAAATCCATCTGCTTGGGTTTTTTTGTTATCTCTCTCTTCCTCCTTAGGTTCTTCACCAACGGACCCACTTGGTCATGTTAAACTCTTGGTGGTAGGTTTTTATCGTGGTTAGACCCCCCATATTGATGGTGAGATGGCTTGAAGCATGAAAATGTCATGGTGGAAACTTGAGGATCACATTGGAACTTACTAATAATAAAATATCATTGGAGTGAGTCTCGTGGCACATGGAAGAACCCATTGGCGCACCAGCAGCGGGTGCTTGCAGGAGGCGGACCACACCAAAGGTGCGACAGGGAGTTGGAGAAGGCATCCAGAATCCATAATGGGTGGTGATAATAGTCTGTCTATTGGTGGTCAGTGATGGTACGAGTGTCTGTAGTAGGTGAACCACGTCACATGGCTAGAGGCCTTAGTGGAGTTGGACCACGACGGCAGACTCTGTGTCGTCCCGCGGGGTGGTTCGGAGAAACAGAACATGCTATGTCTTAGGATAAGTAGACCAACCAGATCTAGTGTGAAGGATCAGTATAGCATACCGGTCTCAGTCGACATGATGAGTCTTGTTTTTGAACCCGGGGCCGTGTCAGGTTAGGTTGGACAAACCAAACATAGACCCTACCAAACCCTTTTTACTATAAGACTCATAACATCTAAACTGCATGTATGACTGATTATCCTTTTCCAGTGTTGGGAGACAAGAAAAGATGAGTTTCATTTTTTATAATATATGTTTGTTTTAGTGGATGGTGGTATATGACTATGGGATTGAGGAGTAAATTATCTAATATTCAACAGCTCTATGTGAGGGAATCCAATGGATGGATCTGATTAGAATATTGTGAACAGTGGGTTTAGGTGACCTTGAAGGACAATTTGATGAGGTTGATTCTGTGACCTATTTAAAAAATGTGATGAGAGGGTTATGTGACCCAGGAAACCAAATTGACGACCAGGTTTTGGTGACCCAGCAAGCCAAAGAGGTGAGCGAGTTTAGGTGACCCGACCTGTCCAATTGGTGGTTGGGTTTAGCAGACCCAGTAGACATTGCTGACTCATTGTGGATGTGTTTCATATATATACAATTTTTATTGTATCTACAACAGATAGTATTGATTTTCATACTTTTGATTATACATGTGTGAGCTAAAAACACATTGTGAAAACATTCCATTGTTGTATTACCTTTGTGTTTCTAGGTCCTTACTGATTATTTTGTTACACACCCCTACACGGGCTATTCCCCCACATGTCGATTCTTTTCCATATTACAAACATATCAATAGATTACTCAGTGGTATGGTACAAGGTGGTGCCCAATGAGATCTGTATGATGAGAAATACATCTATAACATCAGGTGTCACCCCCTTCATCTACCCATCATGTAGTTTTTAATAGAGAAAAATATTAGGATATTTTGAATGACTTTTTTTGAAATGTATTCTGGTCCCATTACATTCAATTTTGTACTACTACTCTTATTGGTTGACTTAGTGTCATTTATGTTTACTTTTTATTATTTTGGACAGGGAATGTGTTTGTACGTTCATATAGGTACTCTGAAAAATTATTCCCACTTGCAGAATAATGCTTTGCTGAGTCACCATCCCCATTCCTTTTGGAGGTGGGCTTCTGGTAGTCACGACACGGGCCCCATGGGATGGGTTGTTCCAAATTGTTATCAATGGTGGTTGGTTCTATCTTAAAAATAGGGAGTCTGTGGTTTTTTAGGGGGAAATTGTGGAATGTATTCAGTTGGACTTTTATACTCGGAAAGTCCACTATATGTGTGGTGGCCAATGTATCAAAACACAATGACCCTGAATACTTATTTTCAACTTGGTACATGAAAACACCAGTGGCGTGCATCATATAAGAATTTAGAGTGTCCTCATGTCCTTTTTGAGTTAGATTAGGATCACTATGAATAATTTATTGACAGTGGTTCATCTTGATATGTTACAAGATTCCACCACACAGACAACCATCTAGTATTCTTGTGCATGAACACGAGGAAGATATGCCTAGTCATGGGGCATCATTACAAGGACATGTAATAGAGATGGACCAAATGGGAAACCAGTGTAACCACCACCCATCGATATGCAGTTCCTACAAGCATTACTTGTATAGGATGCAGACAAGCTCAGTTCCATACATGAGTTCTAGAGGTTGAGAAATCATAGGTTTAGGGATCTGACTATCCCCCGGGTAGCTGTGTTTTTTCGTGTTGTGTTTACATGAGTCTTATGTCTAGTAAGGACCCCTCATGACCAGATAATGATCATAGATGTGAGGATTCTTCAGGGAATAGTGGGGAAATAGTGGAGATTAATGATCGAGACACATTAGGAGGTGACCCTCACATGGAATGATTTTGAACACCTCTTTATAGATGAATTATTTTTTGGAGACTCTATTCTTAATACACATCAAGGATCTATTTCACATACAATAGGGTAGCATGACAGTAGTGGAGTACTTAGGTATTTTCACCATGAATTATTTCTTCTCTATAGACATGGTTTGAGACCAAATATTTATGGATCAAGCTTATGAGCAAGGAATACACCATGAGATAATGAAATCCTAGGTATCACATAGCATCCATACCCAATATGGGGTTTTGGAGTGAGCTCTAATCATGGAGACCTTCTTGGAGGAGCATGCACCATTAACAAGAGCCTCCAGTAGGTATGAGCATGAAAAGTCTTTATAAGGGGGTATTGGGTAGTAGACACTGGGACCCAAGTGGTTCAAGCCTTCGGTGGATGATCCTAGGAAACAGGGTCAGCATTTTGAGCCTCCAAGGGAAGAGGGAGGAAAAAATGAGAAGGGTGTGCTACACATGTGGTGGGTAGGGACACATGGCTTATGACTTCCCGACTCGCCCTGTAGATGGTTGTGGGGCCACTGTTTAAGACATAGAGGGATGATCATGGTGGATTGTAGTGAGGTGAATGAGGTAGGGGAGTAGGTGGTGTGGCATGCGGGGGGGGGGGGGGGGGGGGCTGAGGGTTGAGGTACCACCGCCACGGCCTCCAGGTGGTCCACCATAGGCTCTGAGAGCAGGAGGATATGGGTGGGCAATGCATCAGGTGATGAATGCATATGATCTCGATTCTTCATATATGATTATAGGTACGATCTATTTCTTCACAATCATAGATACATTTCTAATGGACATAGGTTTTAGTCACTCTTTCATTGCCATGGACCTTGTTTGTAACTCAGATATTTCAGTAGATCTATGGCCCTGATCATTAGAATTAGAGACTTCTATGGGAGGAGATTTGATGATCACACACTGGTTCTTGTAGTGTAAGTTTACCTTTGGAGTTAACAGATACATCTCAAATCTCCAATTAGCAGTTTCAAGCCCTTACGACGTCGTCTGATGTGTGGAATGCTTATCTACAGTCTTTGCTTAGACTGACTGTTTAAATCATAGAGTTTAGTTTGTAAGAATAGATGTAACTAGGTTATACATTATGAGTGAAAACTGAATTATTTCAGCATAGGACCGAATTTATCAAAGGAGGGTTCAGCTGATCACTCACTCGTTGGATATCCATACCCTTGGTGTGGTAGACAAGAGTAATCCTCAATTTTAAACATTGGTGGTTGTGTAAGGGGAGATATTTTTTGAGTATATTTTGGGATTACCTCCTCACAGTTAGGTTATCTTTTATATCAATTTGTACTCCGAGACAGTAGTGATATCCACACCTACATAATGTTGAGATGGTATGTGAGTATGATATACTCTATAATAACAAATTTATGATCTAACATGTAAAAATTAGATGATCAAATACAATAGGGTGGGTAAATTGTATACATTAAAAGTCCCTAAAGAAATGTTTGCATAACCAAAACTCAAAACACCTCTAAGCTCTAATAAGATGCTTGATTCTGGAATAATGATTCTTGAAATAAAACATAATAAATGTTTACAACAACTACGATTCTACCATAAAGAGTATTGAATCATATAAAATTAGAGTACAAGTCTAAGAAAGTTTAAGATGATTATAATGTCCTCAACAACAATAAGTACAACAGAAAAAATTGAAATACTACAACTACCCATTAGTAACTCTTTAAACCCAAAGAGAAGGGTATACAACAACCTGGGATAAATGGTCCCTTGATTTATAATTTCAAGAAATACTCTCTTACCCAAAACCAGGTAAGCCCTCAATCTGAAAATCAGTATATGTCTTGTTATCCCTGCAAGACCTCGATTTTTATGGAAATCGCACCTCTGACTTCACAACCCGAAGTCTCTGATTTCAATGAAATCACACCGCTACACTAAGAAAATCTGCATGAAGCAATGCTTGAACAAGTTTTTCAAACTTTCTGCCCAAAGATTGAGAGTTTATAAGAGCCTATCTCTCTCTAGTAATCACATCAACAACATGTAATCATAGTGGTCACTGTGAAGTGACTCAAAAATATACCGATCTCAATCAAATGAGCTCCTATTTATAGGCACGGCTCTAACGGTCGACTCCCTCCTCCAACAGTCATATTTTTCCATGAATTTATGAGATACCTGTACATGTGTCCCTCAAACAGTAGTTAGTTAATAACTGAAAGCATTCCATCATTTTATAACAAAACAAGTGTAAGTAAAAATATTGTTACATAACTAAAATCCAATATTCGGAATGTTAGTAAATGAATGTTTTGAGTCTAAAAAAATTTGAATTCAGAGTCTATAATACAAGGATAATTGGATTTTGTTTTGTAGGAATTCAGAATCTGGTTCTTTAGACTTCCAAAGTCTGAATTTAAAAAAAATCAGAATCTGGATTCACAAGAATTCGGAACCAGATCTTAAAATGTTCGGAGTCAAAGTTCATGATAATTCAGAGTCAAAACTCATAAGAGTTCAGAGTTTATAATCGGAGAACTCAGAGTCAGAACTCGGAGAAGTTCGTAACCAGAATTCAAAATTAGAATTCGGAGTCAGAACTTAGAGGAGTCTGTATCCAAAATTTTAATCAGAATTCAGCATCAGAACTCAGAAGAGTCTGTATCCAGAATCCATAATCCGAATTTGGAGTCAGAATATAGAAGAGTTTGAATCCAGAATTCGTAATTAGAATTCAGAGTCAGAACTCAGAAGAGTTCATATCCATAATTCAGAATTAGAATTCGGAGTCAGAACTCAGAAAAGATCATATCCAAAATTTGTAATCAGATTTTAGAATCAGAACTCGGATGAGTTTTTAACAAGAATTATAAAAATTCCGATCCTAAAACAGAATGCTTCAAATCTAGGTAATTATAGGATCTGAGGTTTTGGTTTCAAATATAATTTTACAGATAGAAAAATTATGAAATGAACATTGATTCCATGGTAAGGATAAATTTCTGAGGGAAAGGAAAGTTTTCCTTATAGAAGTAAAACACAGGATAAAAATAATTTTTCCTTCAGATAAGGTGTTTGTGATTTTAAAAACAAGAAGAAATGGTAAAGTCATAAGGAAACCTTAATGACTCAAAAAACTCCCCCATTAATGTAGGAATGGAAAATTCATTAAGACATCCTTATTTAATCAACAATCTACCACTTTTTTGAAATCACAAACAACCTTACGGAAAAAAAATATGGGGACATAGAAAAAATTTTCTAGACATTGAAAATAAAACTTATCTCCCTTTATATATGAGAAAGGGTAAATACGACTAACTCAACCTTATGTTTTGGAACTCTATAGATCATATTATAGATTTCCAAAATGATATTTTTCATTTGAATATGGAAATCTTAGTAATGATTACTCTCCCTTAATAAACTTCCACTTACTTAGTGATATTTCCTCTTTACTTATAACTCCTTTTCCTTTCTCCCCCTTTTGATTTTCATAATGAGTTTTTGGAAATGGAATAAAATGGTACCTGAAATATTAGTACATGCTTCCAAAAAAATTATGCAACCAAAATTTCATTAAGATTAGAAGAATTTGTACATGGAAAAACTGATACAACAAATGAACGGAGTTGGATCTATTTTCCTTCTTTTTCATTGGGTATCATCTTCTTCATGATGCTTTTCGACTTCTTTAGAACATTGTGATCCTCTTCTGCTGGATTCTATAAGGATTTGATCCTGTCATCTTGAACCTTCAGGGCCTCTGCCCAATCCTTCAGCAAGTCATCTTGCTTCAATAACTTTTATTGAATCTCCGTCCAGAGATTCCTTTCTATTTTCCAACTTTGGAAAAAATAATTCAACTTCCCATTCATATCATTGACATACTGAATCAGAATATTTTTTTCAAGGATTATCTTTTCATCAATGCTATTTGTAAGATCCTTGATTATGGTGTCTTCATTGTCAAATTATTCATTGAAATCTTCTTAAAATTGATCAATCTCTCTCAAATCTTCAAAGATCTTCTTGGACCAGCTGGTCATTTTACCTCATGATTTTATGTGGGATTCCTAGATGAAAAGGAAATTATTGTGTTCAGCCACAATCATTAAACACATATCCATCAACATGGATACAGAGTCTGATATCTGATTCAAGATATGCTGGAGAATCTGGCATCTGGATTCAATTTTTGGAAAGATCGAAATGGTGTCCACTACCTTTTTCAGGGACTGAATGACAAAATCATGTCCTAGAGGTGATGACTCTGATTATGACACTCTTCTAGGTTGTGGTTCTTCCTCTTTCTCAACAATATTCCTCATAGAGGATCCTCCAGCTTCATTCTTCCTTATAATTGCATTGGTTGGGGTATCAACAACCACGTTATTCCCATAGTTGGTTTTCAGAATAGCATATTCATCTTGAGATTACTGCTCACTCTTAGACAACTGAACAATCCTATCTTCATCAATTTTTTCTTTCTCATCTCCTTCCTCAATATCATCATGGTTAATGAAGTCGTGATTATGACTCTCTTCCTTACATAATTTGTTCACTTCATCTTCGTACTTCTCATCCATTTCCTAAGTGGCATGTTACAAAGATCCGGCTTGAGAAGTCCAGATTGAAAATTCTTCGGAAGAACTTACCTTATAATGAAATTATTCTAATTTCTTTATCAGATTAGCTGTATATTTAGTGTATTGATATTTGTGTACTTATACTATAGATTACTTTTCTTTGACACACTTCTCTATTAAATTTTCAGGATTCATGAACTTCTTCCCTGGTGAATCAGGTAATGGTTCTACTAAGAAATATTTCGTTATGGGAATGTCCTCGGATGCAACTTTAGTAGCCTTCAAAAGATATTTCAGAAACTCTTCCTCCGACATCTTCTTCTTAAGCTTCTTCTCTTTGTCTTACTTATCATGCTCTTCAACAGCTTTCTCCTTCAATGCCTTGGCCTTTTTTATTCAAGTCCAAACTGTGGCTCTCCTTCCTTCCGATTCTTTTTATCCTCCCTCCATTTGTCTACTACCTCATCCAGATAGGCTCTCAATTTCGTGGTCATTGGAGGTGATGATTCAGTTTCTTTGGCCTTATGGGTTTTCTCTATTTCTTCTTATTCCTTTAGTTTATTCTTCTTTCCAGATTTCATTGATGGATCAGCCTCTTCTGCATTTTTCAGAACGAATTCTACTTCATCCTCTGGTAGATCATAAAACTCACCTGACTCCATAGAGAAACCAACATTAATAATATTGAGGGTATCATCGTTTATAAACATTACTTTTCAATTCCTCGACATGGAAATGCAAGGGATCTTGAATGATTCAGGGTATAGAACTATCAATTTGGAGTGTAGGGAAGGATACATGACTATCTGTACTCTCAAATAACAATTTCTTATATTTTATATCTTGATGATAATATTATTAATCAGATTGATTTTCTTTATATTTACCAAAAAAAATATAATATATATATATCACTTCTCTTAAGAATGTCCTTGTAACCCTTTCTCGGTACGATAAGGCCCTGAACCCATAACTCTAGGATTTGACTATTGGCAGACAAGTGAGCATTTTTTGCAGTACTGACTTCTATAACTCCAAGACTTTTTATATCCTTCACATTTAAAAACCCCCCTTGAACATCTGGCTGCTTGTGGGAACAAAAATATGCCTCTCCATCATAAGATAACCCTACCAATCTAGTAGCCTTGGTGTATGAAAGTGCATATGTATTTCCATAACACTTGAAGGAAAATTTTTCTCTGCCATATTCATTAGAAAAGCAAACTAATTCATAAAATTCATTGAGTAGATATAGATACAAAACATCCTGATATCCTATCATTGATATGGATACACTCTACCATCCATTATGTTTGATATTATTTTAAATAGTGGAGTCATACTTATTAAAGAAGTTATGATTCAACAACCTCTCCCTATAATGTTTTCACTCTGAAATCATCTTGACAGAAGAAATTTCTTAAGAAGGAACATCATGAGATATTCAGACATGATAATTCTTTGAAAATCTAGAATGGGATTTTGATGATGCGTAGAGCTTCGACATGCACAATTTTTGAAAACCGATGTGGGACAACCATCGGGGGTCACCTTTTATAGGTGATGAAGCTCTGATTGAACTTCCCATCTGAATCCAATGGCTGAGAATTATTCTGATATGATCTGACGGTTGAAATGATACCCTCAAGGAAAATATGTTAGGATCCAATATTTTGAGATTTTTTAAAAGAAAATATTCGGATTTAAGGAAACTAGAATAAGAGATGTTTTACGATTAAAAAAAAGTAACAGCAAGTAAAAGGTTATTAATAAAACTCATGAATCAATCATACCTTTCATATTGTCAGGAGAATTATTCATATTGAAGAAAATACATCATGATGGACTTTGGATTCCAAAAAAAACTTTAGTATGAAGAAAATGAGTATGCAGATCTTCATTACGAAAATCATTATTATGAAAAATCTTCATTATGAAAATCTCAAGTACGAAAAACATCACTACTAAAATTTCGAGTATGAAAAACTTAATTACAACAAATATTTAAAACTTCATTACAGAAAATATTAAAAAATTCATTATGAATAATAAGAAATACTTCATTATAAAAAATATGAAAAACTTCAATACGAAAAATATGAAAACGCATCATTACAACAAATATTAAAAACTGTCTTTACGAAAAATATGAAAAACTTCATTACAAAAAATTTGAAAAACATTATTAAAAAAATTATGAAAAAGCTTCATTAAGAAAAATATGAAAAATATTCCTTATGAAAAATCTGTAAATCTATCATTATGAAAAATATGATAAACTTCAATACGAAAAATATGATAAACTTCATTAAGGAAAATATGAAAAACTATCAAACAAATGTACTCCCCCTATGAAAAGGAGTTTATTACTATAGGTAGATTGGTTGAATAAGAATTTAATGAGGAATATTACCTTACGATTATCATTCCAAACATCTATTTAATGTATTATAGTCTATCATAGGGTAAAGATTTTATGAAAATATGAGAAATTTCATCTTGTCTTACGATAAATTTATGAATGATATCTTTTTTTATGTGTGCTCTTGAAGAATTTGATGCCTAATATTTATGTTATTTTCACAAGAACGATGTTTAAGGTTTTTACTATGTGAAATGGAACTTTAATTATCACAAAAAATTTCTGTTTTTGTAAAACTCATACCGTAGTCTGTGAGTTTGGGTTGCGTCCACAACACTTGAGCACAACTACTTCCTGCTGCTACAAATTCAGCTTTAGCAGTGAAAAGTGCTACTGAGTGTTTCTTGTTTCAAGACCAAGAACATAATTAATCTCCTATGAAATGACAAGTTCTGGATGTACTCTTTATATACATTAGACATCCATCAAAGCCAACATCAAAAAAAAATTTTAAAACAAATTCATTTACAGAAGTATAAAATTGTCTTAAATCCATGGTTCCTTTTAAGTAGAAAAAAAGTTTTTTCGATACCATTGAATGAGAATCCTTGGGATTTGATTGATATCTTTCATATAAGCATACTGAAATCATTAATTCTGAATTACTATCTATCTAATAAAGTAAACGTCTTATCATACCTCTAAAAGTTGTTTGATCTGCTGGTTTCCAAGCATCATCAAGATGAAGTGTGTTTGAGGTACCAATGGGAGTAATAATACATTTAGTCTTGTTATATCTATAAGTTTTAAGAAGATATTTAATATACTTATGTTGGGATATATAGATTCCTTCTGGTTTTTGAGAGATTTGAAAATCGAGGAAAAATGTTAACTAACCCATCTTACTCATTCCAAACTCTGATTTCATTAGATCCGCAAAGGAATCGGTTAAAGAATGCTGAGTTGAACCAAATATAATTTCATCAATATATATTTGAAAAAAAACATTTTTCTTATCTTTCATTATAAAAATATTTGGATATGAATTTCCCTTATCATAGTTATTTTGACAAAAATACCCTATAAGTCTGTCATACCAATCTCTAGGGGCTTGTTTCAGTCCATAGAGTGCATTGGTATTTCTAAAAACATGATCTGGATGTTTTGTATCCTCAAATCTAGGAGGTTGTTCAACAAAACCTTTCTCTTGAACATAACCATTAAGGAAAAAAAATTTCACGTCCATTTTAAAAAGTTTGAAATTAAATAATGCTACAAAGGCAAGTAAAATAAAAATAGATTCAAGTCTAGCTACTAGACAATAGGTTTCTTCATATTCTCTTCCTTATTATCGATTATAGTCTTTAGCAGCTACTCTAGCTATATTTCTAACAATGATTCCATTTTCATCACACTTATTTCTGAAGTCCCATTTTACTCCAATAAAAGAATTTTCCTTAGGTATTTCAACCAAAGTCCATACATTATTCCTATCGAACTCATTTAGTTCATATTGCATGGATTTAATCCAATCCTCATCACCTAAAGATTCATTAGTGCTTTTTGGTTCTAATTGGGAAAGGAATGCTAGATGTTCTACATCATTTGTTAAGGAACTTGTTGTCCTAACTATTTGATTTACATTACCAATGATACTATAACTCGAATGATTCTTTAAAAAAAATTGATTTTGGTTTAGTAAAACATGTTCTTCAATATAGGGAAGAAAATATTCTAGGGTAAAAGTTTCAGAAGTATCTTCTTAGATATTTTCATTATCAGAAGGATCTTCGAACACATGTTGATAATCAATTTTTGGAAACATATCCAAATATGTAGGTTGGGGTTGTTTAAAAAAAGGATCAGTTTCATCAAATTTAACATGAACTGTCTCTTTAATAGTACAAGTGGTTGTATTGAAAACTATATGTTCCTTAGAAGTAGTGTAGTAGCCTAAAAAAATTCCTTCATCAGATTTTGGTGAGAATTTATGTAGATTATCTTTAGTATTTAGAATTAATACCTTGCAACAAAAAACCATAATGTAAAAAAGTCTAGGTCTTCTACAATTCTATAACTCATAAAGAGTTTTATTAAGATAAGTTCTAATCAAAATTCGATTTATAGTATAACATGCAGTACTCACAGCTTCATCCCAAAAATGATTTGCTACATAATATTCACTCAACATGGTTCTTTTTATATGTTGAAGAATTCTATTTTTTTTCAACAACACCATTCTGTATAGGTGTTCTAGGTTCTGAGGATTATGAGTAATTCCTTTTCTAAAACAAAAAGTTTCAAAATCATAATTTTGAAATTCTCCTCCATGATCACTATGAATAGTTTTAAATGGAAGAATTTTCTCATTTTTAACTTGGGCTCTAAAACTTTTAAAATTAGAGAAGTCTTCAGACTACTTTTCTAGAAAATAGACCCATGCAAATCTAGTGTAATCATCAACTAAAACAAATACATAATACTTACCTGCAATGATTCTAGATAGTGTTGGACCAAAAAGATCCATTTGAACTAGATGTAATGAATCAGTAGTTGAGACTTCACTAAGTAATTTAAAACATTATTTATGTTGGTTTCCATATTGTCAAGGGTCACTGACTTTTGAATATTTGAATCTATGCTCTGGTAGATCCTTAAGTAACCTTTTCATTGAGAGCCTGCATAAGTTTCTACAGTTATAGTGACCAATCCTTCTATTCCATAACCAAGAAAGTTATTCCATTACACTAAGTCATGCTAAGTCTTTTCTCCTAAGGTCTTCTTGGTTTAGTGTGTAATAATTCATTTTCTTATTGGAAGAATGAATGAACTCTTCTTTGGAATTGTGTACTAGGCAAATATCATTCCTAAAATTCACAAGGTAATATTCATCACATAATTGGATTATAATAATGAAGTTGTGCTTAAGACACTTAACAAAAAATTCATTTGAAATCACAGTTTTTCCATGAAGAACAATGTTACCTATTCCAATAATTTTTCCTTGAGCATTATCTACAAATGTTACATTTCCCCCTTTTCTCTTGATAATATTTTCAAAGTAGTTTTTGTTACCAGTAATATGCTAGTAACATCCACTATCCATGTACCATGTATTTTTGTCGGTTCCTTCCCTATTTTTATGAAATTAAGAAAAAGTTATGTTTTTGGAATCCAAACATTCTAGTATCCCGAAATATTAGAAAGAAATTTTTTTGGAAACCACGTTTTCTTAGAAAAATAAGCTTTATGAAATCCTAAGGACTGGGTTTTGTTTAGAGAACAACTCATTGCCTAGTGTCCACCACACTAACACTTAGTACAGAATGGACAACTTTGAGGAAAAAAATAATTTTTACTAAAAATTGGTTTAGAACTAGTAGAACCAAAACCAGAACTATTTCTTAGAGGTTGGATTTGAGAATACATTTTATCAAAATTTTCATTACATAATATATTGTTTGACAGACACTTCCTCGAGGAAAAAATTTCTTATTTGAGATTGATAACCATGATCTTGTGTTCAAACACATTTTATTTTGAACTATAGCTATGCATGAAAACATTTTTATATGAAATTAGGTTTTCTAGATCATTAAAATGTTTATTATTCTCATAATTTACGTCCTCAATAGTTTTTTGAAATACTTTCAAAATAAATATTTTTCTTATCAAGATCCTTAGAATGACCTGATATTTCATTTGTAAGAATAGTATTCCTAGAGTTTTCATTATCATGTTTTTTCATGAGTTTATATTCACAATCAAATGAAGTTTGGAAAACCTAAAAACTTCTTCGTTGGAAGGTAAAGTATTATATTCATTAGAAGAAGACTATTTATCTGAAGAATTATAATATTTATCATTTCTATAATTTTAATTTAATTATATTTTTGTCAATGAATCATAGTTGTGTACCTTATCCATTAAACAATGATTTTTAACAGGAAGTCTGGATATTAGACCAAGATTTTTCTGTCCAGAAGATTCATTATCTGAAGATTCTTCCAAAGAGTCTCCACCACTTAGACTCTAGGTGTCATTATCTTTAATGACTTTCTTATCTTTAGCATTATAATACTTCTTTCTGCTTCTCTTAGAATTCATTTCCTTTCATTATTTCCTCTTAAGCATAGGACAATCAGGTCTTATGAGTCCAGCTCTCTTGCATTTATAACATGTAACATCTCAATATTTCTTATCATTCCATTCCTTTTTCTTATATCTGGATTGAAAGTTCCTCTGTCTAGTTATATTGTTCATCCATCGAGCAAAATTTTCTAATTCATTTTTTGAGGATTCACTTCCACTAGATTCGTATTGGATAAAAACATTCTTAGATTTGGATCTAGTAACTCTCTCAGGAGTCGTTCATTTTATATGATTAGAAGTTGTAGTAAAATCAACACATCCATCTCAATTCTTCTTCTTTACATTATCATCATCACTCTTCATTCTAGTCTCATGCTGACAAAGAGTTTCAAACAGTTCATCTAAGGAAATCTTGGTAACCATTATGTTCTCATCAATAGCAGTCCTTTTAGATTCCCATTTAATCGTCATGATGTCTATGATTTTATCAACATGATCTTCATCATCTAATGCTTTCTATCCCATGGATTTTAAACTATTCACAATAGTCATGAATCATTGTTTCACCTTACATATGGTTTCTTCATAAGGAATACAGAAATGATGATATTCAGCTCTGAACATGTCTCTTATAGTTTAAATTTCTTTGGAAGTTCCAAAGGGAGTAACATACAGTTTCATCCATATACAATTTCCTACATCAGAAGTTGAAATTTGGCTATATATGTTTCTAGTCATGGAAAAAAGCAATGTATTGCATACCTTATAATTTAATTGATATTCATGCTTTTCATGATTAGTAATGGAACTAACTTCTTTGTCAAGGATTTTATATCCTCTAGTAAGAATAAAAAAATTATCAACACAAATATTGATAATGAATGTATTCGTTTGATCTCTATAATATTCGTAATCACTTCCATCAAAGATAGGTGGTCTAGTTGGATTGAGATTGTCTATGGAACCAACATTGATTCCTTCCATCTTAAAGAAGATTCATTCCGAATAAACATGTTAATAGAAAATGTTCATAAACAAGGAGAATATTCATATTCAATGAAAATATAAAACAAAAGTATCTCTGAGCAAAAATGAATCCAAACTATACGAGTCTGACAAACAGATTCTGGAAAATAAGAAGAACAAGAATTTTATTCTGAATCTAATCATGATATTAATTCAGAGGAAACCTGCTCTGATACCAATTGTTGAGATGTTATGTGAGTATGATATGATCTATAATACCAAATGTAGGATTGAATATTTAAAAATGAAATGCTCAAATACAAGAGGGGGTGAATTGTATACTTTAAAAATCCTCAAAGAAACATTTTCATAACCAAAATTCACAACACCTCTAAACTCTAATAACTTGCTTCATTTGGGAAAAGTGATTCCAGAAATTAAACATAATTTTTTTTACAACAACTAATATTCTACCTTATATCATATAGAATCCTATACAATCAGAGTAAAAGTATACGGAAGTATAATATGATTATAATTTCCTCAACAACTCTACGTATAGTGGAAAAAAATAGATATACTTCAAGTAACAAGTAGTAACTCATTTAACCCAAATAGTAGGTTATCCAAAAACCCTGGAAAAAAGGTCCCTTGATTTATACTTTCATGAAATTTTGTCATACAGAAACCCATGTATGACATCAATATGAAGATCGATATCTTTCTTACTATCCCCACAAGCCCTCGATTTGAATGGAAATTGGAACCTCTGACATCATAACCCAAAGTCTATGATTTCAATGAAATCACACCTACGCACTAGGAAAAGCTGCACGAAGCAATGTTTGAACAAGTCGTTCAAACATTATACACGAATCCTGAGAGTTTATAAGAGGCTCTCTCTAGAAATCACTTCAACAGCTAGTAAGCACAGTTGTCAATGTTTTGTGTCTCAAAAATTTCCGGATCTCTTTCAAATGAGATCTTATTTATAGGCACGACTGTAACGGTCGGTCCCTCCTCCAACGGTCTTATTTTCCATTGAATTTAAGTGGGTCTTGTACTCGTGTCACTCAAACAATGGTTAGTTAATAACTAAAAGCAGGACATCGTTTTATAACAAAACCAGTGTAAGTATAAATATATTTACATAACTAATATCCAATATTCGGAATGTAAGTAAATGATTGCTCAGAGTCATACTAAAATTGAATTCAGAGTCTATAATTCAATGATATTCAAATTCTGTTTTGTAAGAATTCGAAATATGAATTCTATAGAATTCTGGATTCTGAATTTGAAGGATATTTAGAATCCAGATTCACAAGAATACAGAACTAGAACATAAAATGTTTGGAGTCAGAGTTCATGAGAATTCGGAGTCAGAACACATAAGTGTTTAGTGTCTATATTTAGAGAACTCAGATTCAGAACTCAGAGATGTTTGTAACCTGAATTCAAAATCAGAATTCAGATTCAGAACTCAGAAGAGTTCATATCTAGAATTCGTAATCAGAATTCAGAATCAGGACTCAGAAGATTTAATATACATAATTTGTAATCAAAATTCAGAGTCATAACAAAGAATAGTTTTTATCAAGAATTATTAATCTGAATTAGGATCCAAAACCCATAAGAGTCCATATCCACAATTCTTAATCATAATTCTAAGTCAGAACTCAGAAGAGTTCATATCCAGAATTCATAATCAGAATTCGGAGTCAGAACACAGAAAAGTTCATAGACATAATTCAATGAATTTGGATCCTAAAATAAAATTCCTAATATCTAGGTAATTATATGATTCCATGTTTTTGGAATCAAACTGAATTTTACACTTAGAGAAATTATGATATTAACAATGAAAAAAATGTATGGATAAATTTCCTTTGAAAAGGAAATTTTTCCTTATAGAAGTAAAACACTGGGTAAAATGAATTTTTCATTGAGATAAGGTGTTTGTGATTTTCAAAACAAGAATAAATGGTAAAGTCATAAAAATCATTAATGACTCAATAATATACTCCTCGAAAGAAGGAATGTAAAAGTTATAAGGAAAACCTTATTGACTCAACACATATCATATGGCTCTCATGGAGCATCATGGGTTGGGAGTACAACTAGGGGACTTGTAGAGGAAGGGCTTTCAATAGCGCAATGCTTAACCTTGGGTAGCCTTAATTTAGTTTTCTATAAATGAAGACAAGAGATTGAGAATATGTGGGGACTATTGATGCCTGAATTAGGTGACCGTGAAGAAAAAATATACCCATCCAAGAATCGATGTTCTCTTCGACATACTGAACGGAGCAAGGTGCTTCTCGAAGATAGACCTTAGATTAGGCCTTTATCAGCTTCATGTATGGGATAAGGATGTTCCAAAAACTGACTTTAGATGTCGATATGGCCACTATAAATTCTTGGTGATTCCATTCAGTTTGACCAATTCCCCAAAAGTGTTCAATGGTGTCCTGAACTGAATCTTCTAGAATTACCTTGACCGGTTCCTCATGGTCTTCATTGATGACATCTCGTTTTACATGACATACAAGGAGGAGTATGCAACACACCTAAGGATGGTCCTAGATACCCTTAGAGAGAACCAGTTTTGGGGGAAGCTCTCAAAGGTTGAATTCTAGATTCAAGAGGTCCACATTCTAGGACACGTCATTTCAGAGGCTGGAGTTTTAGTTGACCCGAATAAGATAGAGGTGGTGCTTTCTTGGGAGCCACCTAGAAACACGATTGAGGTGTGGACTTTCAAGGGTTTATATGGGTACTACAAGTGGTTCATTGCAAAATTTTATATGATTTTAGCACCCATATATGATTTGACATGGAAGGGAGAACCCTTCAGGTGGATAGGGTTGTTCCAGCATAGTTTTCATGATTTGAGGTAGATATTGATGAGGGCATCAATTTTGACACTTCTAGGGGAGATATTTTAGTATGTACTATTCTAGGAAGCATCAGGGATTGGGATGATATTTGATCTTATGTTGGATTAAGGGTTGATTGAATATAGTTCTCGATAGTTGAGTAGTCTTTGCATTAAGGATGTGGCAACAATACTTTATGGGTGGGAGGTTTACAATCTACTCTGAAAATAAAAATACTAGGTATATCTTCTCCCAGAATAATCTGAACATGAGGTAGTGGTTTGGCTAGAGTTTCACAAGTACAATGACTTCTAGATACTCTATAATCATGGGAAGGGGAACATGGGGGTAGATATGCTCAGTAGAAGAACCGAGATTCAGTGGTTGAGTGTGGCATCATAGCAGCTAGCCACGATGCATGTATCCTTTGTAGATGGTGATGGAGCAGCATACGTTCAATCAATGGTAGTCACCCCCCATTCATGTAATGTGTTTGAGAGGCACATCATGGGGATGTTGACATCGAGGCCCAACAGGGTTAGTTATTAATCGATCATGACCTTGATGAATATTAGATGGGTGGGGATCATGTCACCCTTTTCAAAGGGTTCATCGTTGTACCAGTGTAATTATGAGATGAGGTTCTAAGGGATTTTTACAAATCCACCCTAGGTGCTGCATCCATAAGTGGAAGTGATGCACTAGGATCTCTGATGTTAGTATTGGTGGCTAGAAATTAATAATGTAGTGACAGAGTTCATTTCTCGATGCCTCACGTGTCTACAAGTGAACGAATAACATTAGGCTCTAGAATTATTGGCATAGGTACTTGATGTACTAGAGTTGAAGTGGGATATTATATTGATGGAATTCATGATAGGTTTACAACACACACCTGAGGGAAACAATATCATTTGGGTTATCATTAACTGAATCACCCAGTTGGCCTACTTTCTACCCATGTGAGAGCAATGTTTTTTGGAGTTCTTAGGACACCTCTATGTTCATAAGATAGTTTGGATTTATGGGGTGCCTTTGACGATCTTATCATGCCATGAATTTAACTTCAAATCTAAAAAATGGAAGGTACTACAATAGGATGTTGGTGCATAGCTTCCTTTGAGAAGGAAATTTCATCCCCATGGGGATGGCCAAATAAAGAGGACTATCCTGGTCTTGAATGAAATGATTTATACATTCATCCGAGACTTCGTTCATAATTGGGAGGACCATATACCAGTAGTGTAGTTCACATTCAATAATAGTTACAACTCAACCATTGGTAATGTATCATTTGAGAAACTATATGGGTGACCATGAAAATCACTATTATGTTGGACATACCAAGGGGAGTCATCATTCAAGGGTCATGAATTAGAATCATCCACCACTGAGAAGGTAGAGACTATCCAAGATCATATGATTACTATGAAGAGTAGGATGAAATATTATGGTGAAATGAAATTTGGTCCATGGAGTTCAAGGAGGGAGACCATGTGTTCCTTCATGTCTCACCTCGATGAGGATTGCTGTGATTTGGTTTGGGAGTCACCACTAAAGGGTCAAGAATTAGAATCATCCCCCACTGAGAAGTTAGAGATTATCCAAGAGTGGATGATTACTACGAAAAGTAGGATGAAATATTAAGGAGATATGAAACTGAGGTTCATGGTGTTCAAGGAGGGAGACCATGTGTTCTTTAATGTCTCACCTTGATAAGGATTGTTGTGATTTGGCTAAGGATTCATGTTTTTTCATAAGGTTTATCTGCCATTTCCAAATTCCGAGTTGTGTTGGGGAGGTGAAAATCTTCTTATATCTTCGTCAATAGGTGCACTAGGTGCTTGATTTCATCCATGTGTCATGGTTGAGGATGTTAATACACAGTCCATCACACATAATCTGCTAGGGAGAGCTAGACAGTGACAATAGGGAATCATTTATGATATTAATAGTGGATATTGAGGATCGACCAGACTTGGTATTTTATGGCCGATCAATTCTTATGAATCATGTTCGGTGGAAGCATGAGAATCTCCATAATATAATATGGGAGGGGGAGGCTCAAATTCGTGCTCAGTACCCCCATTTGGTTGTTTAACCCATGTATTATATTTTGAGGAATTAAATCCCTAGTGTGGGGAGAAATCAATGTCCCAGATATTTGATGAATAATTTCTCAAAAAATTATTTGATTATTTCATTACTAGGAACATAGATGAAACATTATTCTGAGTCTCAGTGAGCCCAAAATAAATGTTTTTTTATTCAAATAGTCTACATGCCTGGTTTTGGATTCCTCCAAAAGGGAGACAAGATTAAAAATCCCAAGGCTCCATTTCATCATGAATGTTGACTTTACCCAAGGGAGGACCTAGCCTCGACTAACACGGGTTGAGGAAAAATGTTTGTCTTCTTCCGTTTTAAGAAGAGATAATATAATCATAAAATTTTATTTTATTTGAAAATGTATTACTATAATGAAGAATGTGGGAATACATTTCATTTCAAAAAAGAAATAGCATAACAACACGATGACTGAAAGTAACAGAAATTGTGAAATGTGTTTCATCAATTAAAAGAATAAATTGGATGTGGGATAGTTTCCATGAACATGGTGTTTTTATTGGATGAATTTGATGATTTTTTTCAACGAATGATGAACAGTGATAAAAATATTCCTTCCTTCCTCATCCTTTGGTGGATAGACAATGATATCGGTTGATCAAAGATTCACCAATGATATTAGTAGACTATGGATCCTGGATTGATGAAATACATCATTCAGCATTGTTTTCATAGTAAAATGATATGATTCCATGTAGGTTGTTATTTTTGAAAATAATTTGTTTCTTCCCATTCTTCCCTTCTAAATTATTAATTCAGATTAAATCACTATCATTTTGATCTACGTGTTGATTGTTCTTTCATCTTTTGAAATTATATTGTGGGATATAATTTGGTGGGTTATTCATGTTTCTATGTGATCCAGTCATAGATATTGATAGTATCCCTTTTCCCCTAGATTAAATTTATAACACTTATGGAAAGAGGTGGACACAAACAAAGCCCATATCTATATGCTTGGGTGTCCTTTGTGATCTCCCTCTTCGTACCAGTTTTCATCGATGACAAACCCTTGTGGTCATGTAAGACTCTTTTTGGGATGTTCTGAATGTGGTCAGAACCTCTAATCGATGGTGAGACAGCTTGGAGGACACCGTAGTAGAGTCCGTGACCCTAGGATTGCTGAGGAACATCCTGATTAGAAAATAGTCCCAGGGAATGAGTAAAATATCCATAGTAAAACATTCTAGCATGACAATGGCACACCGAGGAGGTGGAGGACCACGACATCTGCCGCGGGGGGGGGGGGGGGATCTGCAATGGTCGCCGGCAGGTGACCAGTTTTGTTGTAAGGGGACATGGTAGTCGAGATGTGTCATGTGGCTGGAGGGCTTCTGACTATCTGTATAGTGGAAGCAGACCCCATTGGGTGGTTCAGAGGTGTGCCACCCACCGCATGTCGAGCATACAGAACCAGACCACTCTAGTAGCCTGGTTGGATAGGTAGGCCAGAATCAGGCTGAGCTGGAGAAGTGGACCTAGATGGGTTCATCTATACCGATCTATGCCTTGCATGCATAGTCAACTAGGTAGGTTGGGTTGGTCTTGGCGATTCGGGTCATCAGACCTGAGTCGCGTAGGCAGACCCTGGGTCATACAAAACCCATTCCCAACAAACCCATTTTCAAAAAAAAGCTCAGAACATCCAAATAAATTATCTGATTGTAGAGTCATTTGTAGCGTTGAGACCTCACCACGAGGTGGTCCTTTGGAAGTACTATAAGTGGGTTTTTTGTGGATGTTGAGAAACAACTGAGGGATTGAGGACTATATTTTCTTTGAATCAATAACATTACAAGTAAGAATGAAAGGGCTATCTTTGATGAGAAGAATGTGACAAGCAAGTCTCAGTGAACCAGAAGGCCAAAAGGATGAGTGGGTTTAGGTGACCCAGTTTTCCAATGTGAAAAGTGGGTATATGTGACCCATCATGACAAAGAGATGAGTTGGTTTAGGTGACCCAACATGCTTGTGTAACGATCAGTACTAGGTGACCCAGTAGGTCTAGCCAACTCATCAGGGATGAGCGTCTCAGCAGTACAGGGTGTTCAATATTTATGACTGACTGTCTTTCTTTCCATACAAAAGATTATACATGTGTGAACTGAAAAAACATTGTGCGTACTTTCTGTTATGGTATTACTTTTATTTTTTGGGGTCCTTAATGAGTATTTTGATTCTCACCCACACATGGGATCCACCTACACTTTTCATGACTTGTGCAGATGAAAGACAATTTGTCATAGACCTCAGTGGTTTAGCACCAGGCGGTACCCAATGAGATCTGAAAGATTTGGTGTAATTTTATGGCTTCAGGCGACACCCCTTCACCTAAAACTCATATATGGTTTACCACATCTACACATCAAGGGATTGTACGTATATTTTTTTGGGATTGTATTCTAGATCCTTTACATTCAGTTTTGTACCATTAGGCTCAGTGGTTTTCTTAGTGGCAAACATGTTCACTTTTCAGCATTTTGGGATGGGAGAATATGTGTGTGAGCAAATAATTACTTGAAAAAACTCCTCAAACTAGAGGGATAATTCCTTTGATGCTTGTTTATATCCCCTATCCTTTGGGAGGGAGACATGGGGTAGTCACGAAATGCGAACTGGGTATGAGTTGTGATTGTCATGTACTATAATCAAACATTATGGGGGGGGGGTGACCTAACACCATCTTTTCCCCCTCATTTTGAATACCTTTATTAATATATATATATAAGTTGTAATTTGATATTATTTTTTATATTTTAGTCTTATAATTATTCATATATTATCCAACTTTTAGGTTGTTGATTTATATTATATTTGTATTCATGTCTTGTTTTAAATTTTTATGAATTTATAATTGTTCTTTTATTATAGACTAATAATTTTTTTGTCAAATTATTTTAATTATAACATAATGAGGGGGATAATAATTTTTAAAAGTATATATATTATATTTAAATATTTAATGCATATAGTGGTTGATTTATTATTTCTACAATATAATTATATTATTAGGTTTTAATAGTGGTTATTATTATTATTATTATTATTTGATAATAACTTTAAAAGGTTGGTAAAGGTAAATCATCCTCATCAAATAATAAAACACTAATGAACAAGGGCTAGAGCTCCCCATCATAAATATTTATTCAATCCCAAAAGGGTTCAACATTAGATATGAGGAAAGAAAGGTCATCATTCACTATTATTTCTTCCATGTTAACATATTAATCATTTTACTACAAATTCTAAATATGGATTAGAAAATGCAGGTGTTTTAAAAATAAATGGAAACCCTCAAATTTTCATAGTAATTTTGATGTGAATATGTTTCAAACATCCTTGTTAACCTATGTTTATATTATCTTATGGAAGACATCAAATTTTATTAACATATGGTTTTATCTCTCTATGTAATATAATTCTATTTGGAATTTTCATGGTCCATGGGATTTCTATGTATTATTATTTCAAAACTAGTTCTAATATAATTCATATGTGATTGTGGTTCTTAGGGTTTTTAAGATTTTTAAAATGGGGAATTTTTGGTATTTTAGTGTAATATTTCAATAACTTTTTTCCATACATAAATTTTTTTTTGTAAAAATTTCATATGGAATTGATTTTCTTAAAAATAATTTTTAAAGGGTGTTTTGAAAAAAATCATAAAATAAAAGGGATATAAATGGTTTTCAAATGACCAATTTTATAAGTAACACTGAATTGACTAAATGTGTTTAATAAAATGTATATGATAACCATTTTAATTCAACTAATTTTATAATTGTAGATTCAAACATTTTTTATTCTAATTATATTTATCATTATTTTTTAACATCATGTAATATTCATTAGTGTCTCATCTGGTGTAATTTTTCTATTATTTATTATTTTATTCCCATTGGGGTTTTCATGTTCATTTCATTTTCATATTTTTTAAAATTGATGGAAGCAAATATAATTATATAGGAATTTCATAGGGTCTATTTATTGGTTTCATTATGAATGTGTAATGAATATATTTACATAGGATTTTGTTTTAGATATATGGGTAAACAAAAAAGTCTATTATATTTGTCATGATTTCAATGTGGTTAGTGACCCACAATTTCAATTTTTCTCTAGGTATAGGTTTTTTCCTCAAGTACATAGGGCTATGTCAGGTTTCAATTATATCATCATAAAATTATCAGTTGATAGGTTATCCTATTATGCTGTCCTATATCTTCTCTAGATACATGTTCTTGATTCCCATGTTTTTATTTACATTAGGATGTGATTTATATTATTTTAATTCATACTTCAAGATTTTCTTTATTAATGATATGGGTATATATATTTTAGGTTTGACTTGAGATAATTATTTATGAGATTATTTTTGATTATTTTTTCTTTGGATCCTTAGATTTATTAATTTAAAAGTGGCAGAATAAGGATTTTAAAAAGGGAATGATATTTTATGGTGTTATCCTTATGGGAAAGGGATAAACATATTTTTCAAATTTTATTTCAAAAATCCATTTATATTTTATCTTATAAGTTGTGTTTTATAGATTCTTGGAGATATATTATCATTAATTATCTCAAACCATTTATACACACATTTATTTGTATTTCATATCAACTTCTCTTGGTTGTTTTAAGGTTTGATCATAGATACCGTTTTATTAATTTGGATTATTAGATCTGGGTAATATCTCAACACAGAAGCTAGAAAATACGTTCATTGGTATAGTTCACAACCATGCATCATGCATGTATTTTCGTTTTCTATAGGATTTTGACTAGTAGAAGTGGTTATCTAGGATACTATGTGGAGACTATACCACTATATTTGAATGAACGACCAGCTAAAAAAATTCAATACATATTTTTGTATGTTGAAGGAATAAATAAATTTAAAATGAATTCTGTTGTAATAAAATGAAATATGGTAAATTCTAAAACAATAATTCCATGCATACAATATTGATCACCGACTAGGTTGATCAAATATAAAAAATAATACATAAATGATAAATACATTAGGTGATACTACTATCTCCATCTTGTGTCACATACATAGTCTCTAATACACTATCGAGTAACTCCACCCCAATCATTTCACCCCACATGGGATACCCAATCAATCATGAAATCTTGGATATATTTTATATCCTTCATGAATATATAATAATCCTGAAAGAAGACATAATATTTTCATGCACATGTAGGATCACATACAAGGTTGAGAAATAACTCCTATTATGCCACCTCTAATTGTGAACCTCTATGATATTTTCATAAGTGCAAAATAATGTAATAAATTCAACCTTCATGAAACAAAATGTAGATAAGTTTAAATATTACCACCATTTATCCATTGGTCCATGACCTTAGTTAAACATACCAAACTTTGACAACATGAGTTCTCCCATGCATCATCTATATGGCCATGAATCCACAACAATATATGAGATCCACATCCATGGCCTCCCTAATGAAACATTAAATATTTAATCATTATAACTCACGATTCACATAGAAATTTCGATTCCATAAACTAATTTCATTACAATACATGATGCAAACCTATATTCAATTTTTGACAGATATCCTGTGTAACATAAAAATTCAATCCTAGAGAATCAATATAGAATCTAACTAGGAATCAATATCAATGGTGACTAAAGAAAAAATATTTCATCAATCTTAATTACACGAGCATCGTCTCTTCATCCTCTTCTATATGAAATACCATCATTGCCCAATGGTTCATTCTAAGACTCAACCCATATAGAATTCTATAATTCAACATAGCCTCAGTAAGACTTGTAATCCCTATATTATGAATCCCTATCTAAGAGCCTTATAATTGTACCCCAACAAATATGAGGAATGTAATTTCCACTTTACTAAACAATGTCAATCATTGAATATGGATCCATGGTCTAGAAATCCAACCACACAGAAAATATCTATAGTGATATAGTGTATCTGGTCCAACATCATATCACAATAACATGGACTATCATGTAACTCCCTAACCCTAGAAGCCTGGAGCCGGTGCATTATTTTAAAACATTGGCATGATTTCAAGTAATCATGTCCCGAAGGACCATTCAGATAATTAGTCATGGAAAATAGATTAAATTCTTGAACATTACATTACACGTAAAAACATAAAACACAACATAAATAATCTGTTTAGGACACCAGTATTATCTTATCTTATCAATGCATATCAAATGCAATACACTTCTTGGAATCCTAGAAAAAAAAACATAAGAAAAAAATTTCTCAGGAGATCAATAAGTGTAAATAATTTAGCGGAAGCTACAAAAATTTATGGAAAGATTTTTAATAAAAACAAAAACCTTTTAAAAAAAAGATGAACATAAAATGAGTAAAATAAATCAAACATTACCATAAAAACATTAACATGGATATTCTACTAGTCGAATAATTAGATGTAATTATTGATTTCATAATGAAGGAATTCCTAACGTCGGACATCATTACCACATAGTTAAGGCCTCATGCATAGAATAAATATAATGTTTTTGTCAAGGCCTTCTGCCAAGACACAAATTTATCTCATGAGACCTACAAATGCATCGAGGGAAAACAACGGGCCCCATCCATCACTTACTAAGTCCACTACATTTTTCATATGAAAGATTTGAAACATAACATAAAAATTTGTATTAAAACTTGCATATAAAACGTCAAATACTTAAACTATAAACCATGAATGGTATAAAAAGATATAATTCATAGTCAAATATATAATAACTCATTCATTACAATATTGAAGATTGTATTTATAATAATTCATTAACAATCATGAATAATATCCAAAATGGATATTGACATAGTTGAAAATAATCAGTAAAACCCTTTGATAGAAATATATATTTTTCATGAAATCATTTTATAATAACACAATTTATAAAAGAATATGTTTAAAGGAAATTTTTGAATCAATGTTTCCCAAACCACTTTGAAAATTTATAATGGAATAAACATTGTATACCATTCATGTCCATATAATGAAATCCATAAAACCATTTTTGAAAACAAGGAAATTAATGAGAAAGATATAGGAGAAATTTTTTTTAAAACATTTAAATTTATGTTTTATTTACCGAGTACCTTAAAAGAATCATTTTTAAAATTATTTTATGAAACATGGACATGGATAATAAATATGTCTTTGATAATTCTTACACATATACAATCTCATATAATAATGAGATTGAGGAATTAACCCTTATCTTGTACATCCCTTTGGTTGAGGGTACATTTATCCTCATGTATATTGATTATAGTATGTTATCATATTATACTAGAACCATATTAATATTTATTATATTATTCACGATTAATTTATGAATTTATAATTCCCATTTATTAATGACATCTATGATAAATTAACATTTCGAGTAACAATTGCTTTCTTTATCGTACGTGTTTTAAGTTGTTATTTTTGTTCGTATCATTTAGGTCAAGATTTAAATACATACAGAATATAAAAAATATTATATATCATATATATTTATAATATATATATTTATAATAGATAGATATATTAAATGGAAAACATCGTTTATGTAGATTGTAGGTTATACGTACGCAAAAATGATGATTCCATTTTCATATCATATTTAACAGATATAAGTGAATAAGGTATGTGTAAGTACATACATATATATATATCCAATATCATTATTATGTTAAATATTACTTACTGGTTATGAATATATTTTTTTATAATCATATTTCAAAGGTGAATGTGGAAGTGAATCTCATCGCGTCGTGGAGATGATAAGTCGCCCGTACACACGAGCGATGATATCATTTCCTCAATGATTGAAAGGTATGGAATTGGATGTTATATTAATTCTACATAGAAATTTTAATTTCATTATCATTATTTATGTACATATTAATCATCATTATATCCATTCAAATAACATAGTGTTGAATTTAAAATTACACCACGGTGTGAAGATGGTAAACTGTACGTACGCACCCATGGAGGAATCATCATTCATAGTTTGGATAAAATAATAAGTATGGTAGCACCATATTCATACCAACATAATAGTATGTAAAAGGTCTTGTAGATATTATTTGGGTATGGAAATTACAAAAAACGATAAAGTGGAACAAGAAAATAACATTGAAAGAGGTGATAAAATAATTACATCTTCTTTGGGTGTTTCCTTTTGATTTGAATCAAATGGCTCCATCTGTTGGATTTATGATCAAGGGAAGGCCTCTTGGATAAAGTTATCGATGTTTGGTGGTGATTTGGGCTGGGTTCTTCCATGTAAAATGATATTGTAGTTTTGATTTTAGGAGAAGGGAATGTACCCTTTTATAAGAGAGGTGAGGTCCACATTAATTGAGGTTATATTAAATTATTATAAAATATTTTTTGGATTATAATTTGTCGAATTGGTTTATTTATAAAGTAAGGTGGGGATAAGTCAAAATCCTCACAAACAATAGGTTTTAGAAATGCATAGGTCACCAAATTAACCCTATTTTTTAGATTTAACTATTAGTTAAATAGTTTAAATCTCATTGTGTCCTCTTGTATTATTATAAAAAATGGTTAGTAAGCCTAATATTAAAATACAAGACATCTCCAAGTGGTTCATTATTGATATATATAACATTACCTATGTACATTGGCTGAACCATAGATTTTTTGAAATATTATATCAATTAATTATATATAATTTGTTTTAAAAACTCATTTATGTCATTTTTTACACTATTTGGTATTCTGTTATTTTAACTCCTAACATATATAGAACTACCAAAAAAATTAAATTAATCAAAACTATAATGTCATATTATCCTTTAAAATTCTTGGATGGAATAAAAGGCCTCAAATTACATTTATTTGTATATTTAAAATATCAAATATTTTAATCTTTTATTGATAAAGTAATTACTACATCATCATTGTGTCATTAAAAAATTCGATTATATAATTTAAAAACATTATAAAAAAATTACATTATATAAGAAATATTTTTAGATTTTTAATGAATAATTACAGTCAAATTTATCTTATATATAACCCTATATTGAAATTTTTGTAGTTATTAAACATTGAATTTAATACTTTTAACTATTCTTTAAATAAAATAATAATAAATGCCCTAATATAATCCATGTGGACAAAAAGGGTAGTATTTAATAAAAAGTATGGCTTTGGTAGAAATACTCTAATCCTATTGAATTAGGACATTTGTAAAGTTAATTATAATGTCATTTTTACCTTTAATTAAAATATTTATTTTTAACCATGGTAAAAAAAGTCAAAAGTTACTATTCATGAAAAATTATTTTCATATTATTGAACTATATTTGTCTTATTGATTTAATCTTGTAATCTCATATTTTTTAAATTTATTTCATAGATGTGGTAAAATTTCGTTTTAGGCCAATTTGAAAATGTTCCTAGATGATAGGTAAAAGAAGTTAAAAAGTTAAATAAAATATTATTCATCTAATTTTATTATAAAATGACTCCAATGAATTATACAAAACCTATATAGGTGTTATATAAGATTTTTTTCTTAAAATAAATTTAAATAAAAAAACTATTATTTAAATAAAAAGTCAGTTTAAAATAATAACGTAGTATTTTTCACTATTCAAAAATAATTGAATGTTTTCAAAAAAATACAAAAAACTTACCCTAATCCAATTTTGATATTAAAAATTCAAAAAATGAATTCTATTTTACCAAATTAAAAACATTGAGTTTCATGAATTAATTTAAAATTAATTATCATGGATAGAACTAAAAGAAATTTTTTTTAAAGTGAAAACTATAAAAAAATCACATGTTTATTTGTCCGATTTAAAGGTGATATTACATAAAATGACCTAAATTTTTTCAAAGGATAAAAATATAATAAATGTATACTTCCAAAAAATTCATATTCATAATTTAACACAATAAATTATTTCTATTACAAAGTTTTTTTCAATTAAAATATAGTATTTCCACTATTCATCACATCATAAATGTCATCAAAAAAGTACCAAAAATTTATCCGAACTAAATTTTTATGTCCCTATTCTAAATGAGATTTTAAATTCATTAAATTTAATATATAAATGTGTAAAATATTAGATTTAAAAACGTTTCTCCATTAAAAGGCTATAAAATTTCAATTTCTTTAAAAAAATTATTTTATCTGAAAAAATGAATTTGTTCTTATAGTATGTCTTAAAAACTCATAATATGGATTCTAAATTTATATGGATTATATAAAATTAAATATTAAGTTAATAATATTTTTAACAGATTTTTGAACGGCTAGTTTGGAAAGGTGTCGTGTGCTTGAACTTGGTGTTCCATGTAGCGCAAGTTAATGAATTACTTTAAAGAGATAACATACTATGAAATCTTGGTGGTTTATATTCTCCATTCATTAAATAAATTCCATCCTCTCATTTTGAAATTTTTCTTTAAAAATAAAAAATTTAATAACAGAAAAATACCTTTGTGGAAAACGCATATCTGAAATTGGGTTAATAAAATTTGGTCTTAAAAAGAGGGAATGGAAAAAAAAGTCGCCATCAATTTATGATCTCAATTTGGAGAAAATTGGAAGAAATTAAAGACATATAATTTGAGAAAAATATAAATATTTATAAAAATTTATTTAGGACATCAATCACAAATAAGTGTAAAATTGAGGGGCTCAAAGCCATCAATATATGACGACTTAAAATATAATCGGTTCAACAAAACATAAGGTAATAGGAAAAAAAATTATTTGTTTTAAGATCCCTTCCATAATGTTTAAGAATTAATTTATTTATACAAATAGAGGGAAAATAATACATGACATGTAGAGTTTCATCTTTCAACTAATTTCTACCAAAATCTCATCTTTCAATTTATAAGATAATACAATTTAAAAATATTCTATTTATACTAATCGTATAGGGTTCCAATAATAATGAATTTATAATTCATTTTTTATAATATTTTATAAAAACTACATTATACGAACCAGGACATCACGTCGGCATGTGGTAGGTGACGCACCCTTGCTTCCAATTGGTCGCGGGTTCAAGTCACACGGCCTTTCCAGACGCGACATGTTTCCACCCAACCTATGGGGTATCCATTTTATAACAAACCAAAAATAATCATAAGAAATGTTTTATGTTCCAAAAATAGTATCCAATTTCTAAATTAATTAATCCCAACATTTAGTATTATCCAAAATACTTCTGTCTAAACTCACAGTCCAAAATTTATAAAGAAGGTAAACATATTGAAGATATATTTTCTAAAGTAATAACATGTGAATACCATCATCATGTATAATGTTAAAACATGGAAACACCCTAAATTACCATACAAACTAAATAATTACATTCATTCTCCCATATTCCTTATAGATTACTAGATATACATCATATATAGAAAAATTCTGTAAACAGAAACAATGATTGAACAAAAAAACCATTAATTAGTTTTGATATACTCAATAATATCAAATATAATTTATCCAAATAAATCATATCTTATTCAAAAATCAATACCTCAGTATCAGAACCATATTAATGTTCATCTTTCCTTCAACAATGTACATTCCAAAATGTTTAACATGCTATATTTTCACTTTTCATAGAACCCTATAATCTCAATTCCTTAATGAAATAGTAATTTTGTAAAATCCTTATTTATTTCCAAAATTCTTATAACCAGTACATCGTTGGTACAAAACTCAAATGAAATATTAAATATCTAACAACATAAAAACATGAGTCATTCCTCTTCATATGTGGTAGTATCATAAATTTATTTTTTTCCAATACCATCATTTGGGGAATTATCTGATGATTTGGACACTAATTCACGTACTACACAAAATCCTTGAATATGAAGCATTGTACATTTGAAAAAATTTTCTTAGCTTTTAATTCATATAATTTGTGTCCTTTTTCTCCACACTTATAAAAAACACCCATTCCCTTCAATAATTTATCATGGTGATTTATTCCAGAGTTATCACATATGGGAAAATCCTTCCTTCCTTTCTTCCATTTTTCTATCGTTCTCTCTATAATCCTTTTCTTCTCTGGAATCCCGTCAATCCATAGGACTCAGAAAATTAATTATATATCTTATTAACACATGATACGATTTATTCAATTGATGAGAATAAATGGGTGACTTTTTCCATACTAAATATTGGCTTTATCCCATGAAAGATATGATCCTTATAACTCATTGGATCATGTGTATTGTTGGAGTTCTCATTCTTTCTCCTGAGCTCAAATTCTAAACAACGTCATACACTAGGTTAGTTTATGAATCACAATGCATAATTCTAATCTACTAAAATTCATAATATAAATTGAAGTGATTATGCATATAATCTATAATCATTAAAAAATTTCTTTTGGGAGGTAAATACTCATAAATCCTTTATAATTGCTTGTAATGAAAATGTGAATTATCCTAAGAATATCACATAGGAGTGTCATAACCAAGAGTGCAGCAAGGCCGATTGTCGTGCACCAGGATACCCAAATTCGAACCCAAAACTCCTTGTCTATGTTTTCACTCCATGGTATATCTGTGCCAGAGATGCCTCTACCTGCTCATATCTACACAATGATGTATTTCCTAGAAAATACACAAAATCTCTATGTTAACAAAATTCTAGGATGTTTTTCTATATTAATATTTATAGTCTATATTAGTTTAATGTTCTCAAATAATAGTTTTTCTAAATCTAGATTCCATGGTTTTTAGTAAACATCCTCTGATGCCAACTGTAACTCTCTGACCCCTGAATCCGGGAGCCAGTGCATTGTTTTAATACATTATCATGATTAAAAGATGATAATATATGACATACTTATTAATAATATATTTTTTTTATAATCATCATTGAATGTTGAATTTGGAAATGAATATTATCGCGTCTTGGAGAAGATATTCCATACGTACACACAAGAAATGACATCACTGCCATAATGATTAAAAGTCGATCATATATAACATACTTATTAATAGTATATTTTTTTAGGATTATCATTGAATTATGAACATGTAAATGAATCTCATCGTGTCGTGGAGAAGGTAAGTCGTATGTGCACATGAGAAACGATATCACTGACGTAATGATAAAAGGTGTGAAATTGGATAGTATATTAATGGTATAGAGAAATTATCATGCTATTTTCATTATTTATATTCACATTACTCATCATTATATCCATCCAAATAAAATAGTGTTTAATAACTATTTACACCACGATGTGGATATGGTAACCAGTACGTATGCACACATGGTGACATTATGATTCATAGGTTTGATGGAATATTTATTATGGTTGTACCATATTTAGAATAACTTCACAGTATGTAGAATGTACTTGAGTTTTTATTTTGGTATGGAAATAACCATGTATGAGAAATTGGAAGAAGATAATAGCTTTGAAACATGTGATAAAAAAATTACCTCTTATTTTGGTGTTTCTTAATGATTTAAACAAAAGGACTCCTTATGTTGGATTTCATCTCAAGGGAAGGCCTATAGGTTGATGTTAGAAAAATTGGGATGATATTTTTTCAGGGGTTGGCCAAGCCAAATAGATCTGGAGAAGTAATTTTAAGAGAAGGGGAATAACCCTTTTATAAGAGAGGTGAGGTCACTTTAAGAAAAGTTTGAGATATTATTTTATAATAAAATAATTCTCAGTTTCTAATGGCTCCAAATTTATTTATTTATAAGATAAGGTTGGTATGGGTCATTGTAGTTTACACAAATTGGTGTTATACATGTTTAGGTTACCATATTATCCCTTTCTTTTATATTTAACTATTAGTTAAATAGTTTAACTTTTCACATGTCCTCTTGTATTTTTATAATAAATGGTTACTAAACATACTATAAAAATATACGATAACCCCATGTGGTTAATTATTGATATATCTGACCTTATCTATGTACATTGGCCGAACATTAGCTTTTTATAAATATTATATCAATTGATAATATAGTATTGGTTTTAAAAAACTCATTTATGTCAGTTTTGACACTATTTAGTATTTTGTTTTTGGTATAGTCATAACAACCATATACCTTCAAAAAATATTTTCTCAACCCTAAAATGTCATCTTAATCTATAAAATTTCTGGATGGCATTAAAATCCTCAATTTATAGTTATTTTCATATTTATAATATCAATTCTTTTAATCATTCGTTGATAATGTAATTACCTCATAATCATTGTGTCATAAATAAATTTAATTATTGATTCTCTAAAAAATTTAAATAAAATACAAATCTGTGTGCAATAATTTTATCTTACTAATTAATATTTATAAGAAAATTTATCTTATGTTTAACCCTAATTTAAAAATTATTAAGTTATTATATTTTATTTAAAACATTTAACACTTTTTGAAATAAAATAATAATAAATGTCCTAATCTAATCTGTGTACACACAGAGGATCATATTTTATTCCCAAGGATGGTTTTGGTCTAAATACATATATACAATAATATTAAGACATGTTTATGTTTAAATATAATATAATTTTTACCTTTAATTACTATATTTACTTTTAATCGTGGTAAATAAATGTCAAAATTTACTATTAACCATAAATTATTTTCAACTTATTGAACAATGATTTACTTAATGATGTCAATCGTGCCTCTGGGATTTCTAAAATTCAATTCACAGATGCATTAAATTACATTTTATGCAAATTTGAAAATGTTCCTAGAAGGTGGGTAATAAACGTTAAAAAGTTCAATAAAATTTTATACATCTAATTTTATTATAAAATCACTCCAATTAATTAAATTATACAAGTATAGATATTATATATGTATTTTTTCATAAAATAAAATAAAACTAAATAATTAATTATTTAATGAAAATGTCAGTTTTATACCATAACACAATGTTTTTCACTACCCATCCAAAATAGAATGTTATTCGAAAAATACCAAAGACTCAAGTTAATCTAATTTTGTTATTACAAATTAAAAAATAAATTATATTTTACCAAATTCAAAACATTTATGTTGAATTAATTATTTTAAAATTAATTCCCATTGTCAAAACCGAAATGCGGGTTTTTTAAAATAGAATAAACTTTCAAAAGATTGACATGTTTTTATGTCAAATTTAAATACGAAATTACTTATAATGAAAAAAACTATATTAAATAATATTAATATAATCTATTTATACTTAAAAACCATTCATATTCCTAATTTATAAATATAAATTATATTGATTAAAAAAGCTGTCTTTAATTTCAATTTAGTATTTTCACTATTCATCAAAGTATGAAAGTTATTAGAAAAGTACCAAAAATTTATTCCCATTAATTTTTTATGTCACGCTTCTAAAGAGAAATTCAATTCCACTAAATTGAATATATTAAAGTGTCATATATTGGTTTCAAAAAGGGGTCACCATTAAAAGGTGGTAAAATTGAATTTTTTGAAAAATACTTCTTTTATATATGAAAAATGAATATTAATTATATAACATCTAAGAAACACATAATATGGATTCTAATGATATATTGACTATATAAAATTCATAATTCATTTAACACTATTCATAACCTCTTTTTTATTGACTGGTTTCGTACTTCCTGGCACGATCGAACTCGGTGTTGCGTGGAGCGCAAGTTATTGAATTGTTTTGAAGAGATAATGTACTATAGAATCTTGGGGAGTTACATATCATGTCTAAACTACACATCCTAACATTTAGAGCATCTTGTTAAACTTATGAACTTATTCTTGGGTAACATCATTTTCTACTCTATCAACCTTTGGTGTGGTGTATTGTGTTAGACATATAGAATCATATATTTGGAACATCTTATCCAGATCTCTAATCCACATATGTAGTGTGGAATTTTAATAATCTAGAACCATACGTATGGAACATCCAGTCAAACCCTCTTAATAATGGAATAAAATATCATTAAATTCGGCTCCAAAACATGGTTTCCCAACCATATCACATAATCCCCATGGTGTAAAACGAGACTCATCAATGAAAAAAGACAACTAATTTAATGGCATAAATGAGTGGATGAACAATAAATAATTTCATAAACACATCATCCCCATCATCTCACACATTTATTTGGGTCTCAAGGGAGAACCCATTGCCAAAACATCACAAATAGAGGCACCACTTCTGGGACGAACTATCAATCGTCCAAATGCATTTCCCCTATGTCAAGATGCAATTGGACTCATACCTCAAGGGTTACATGAAATTGTTACCCCTATAGAAGCATCACTCTTAGGATCCTTTTGGTCACAACATAAGAAGAGACATCCCTCGCACAATTATTAGTTAGAACTGACCTCACAAGTCAACACCTATCTCATGGGGTTACACAATATATAATCTAGATTCTATAATATCATGTCCTTAAATTCCTAAAAGGGAGTGAACCTTTAATGGGATATGGCCTCATTCTCATTCCATCTCCAAGTCACATATAGATTCCCCACAAACCCAACCGTTTTGTCACCTTGATTCATATCCCAATCCTATTAATATAGATTCCTCTTGTGTAGAATTTTATCGTCTTGGCATAAAAAGACTAATGAACTCAAAAGGATATAAAAGGCGATCTATTTCCATGTACCCCATTATTAAATTATTTACTCCAAAACCATCCACCGAAAAATTTAATCCACATGCCCTTCCACACTCAGGGTCATCATTTTACAAGTACACGACCACAAAATACATGTGGTTGGGTCATGTACATCAATGTTAGCAAAGTTTTTAAATTTTTCATTTCATTAATTAATTAAATGAATGTTTAAAACACGTATCTTGATTTCAAAAAAAAACATAGAGGGTTTATACATCAGCTATCAACCACCCCTATTCTACACTCAACCATGTAGTAAAAATATTAATTTTCTTGAATTTAATAAATATATTTCCATACAAAATAGTAAGAATAATTTAATATTTTTTTTATTTAATTGTTAAATATTCCTCTAAAACTCAAAAGACTCATAATTTCGGAAAACTCTTATGATGGCTTAAACTCCCTATTCCATGAAAAATTGAGTGGTCTGTAAAATTATCTTTGATCACATTCTATGATAAATGATCCTTTTTCCCTTCAATAGGACCCCAAATAAACAATTGAAATTTTTAAAAAAAATTGAAATATATAAGGATATATGGGTCCTCAACACCTCCCCGATATAAAACATCTCATCCCCAAGATGACTTCGCGGTCTTTCAGCCACACATCATATTACATCCTAGTCATCAATTCAGGATCAACATGTTGTATTCTTCATTAGTATGTCAACAAATCCCAAATTCATAAGTCCCAATATAAGTCATAAGTCCCATAAAAGGCTAAGACACCAATATAAATTATTAAGAGAAATGTAGACAACACCTAATCACACCCATCCATCCTGAGATGAAACCCCATCATCCAAAAAATATCCTCAAGCTCATTTTACTAAAAAATATAGAACTCAACCATTGACAATTTATTCACATCCATCTCACTTCCCAGTATTGGAATGTACTATTAAAACACATCAATTTCAGTCCACTAACCCACTAAATGGGTTATCCACTATGTGGTCAACCCTACCCACATAAGGACATCAACACATTAACTGTTATGATACTTATCAAAATATATTTTTCTTTTCTGTTGCCTCACAAATGTAATCAAATATATTCACCATGATAAAATAGAATTCATAACACGAAGCTGGATGTTATCATCTCACTCTCACCAGATTCACAAAATGAATCGATAACAATTGAAGGCTCCCATCTTTTGAGAAGTGCACCAATTAAATAAACCAATATCTAACAAATCACAAGGACCTCACTCATAGATTTCCAATGGTTCACATACTACCATAATTCCATACATCTACTACCCCACAAGCAAAACCTCCTAGGAGTTCCATTATCAAAACAGAATAGAAATATAAATATCATGGTGTATAGTCAATGTTTTATCATCATTCTCAGGAGGATGTAAATATATTTGAAATGATAGTTTATAGACTATGAGTATGCTATAATTTTATTGATGAACACCAACACAAAAACAACATTTCCTTTAACATTACAGTTCTATCCTGGTGGCCATCAATCACTATTCCACTTGTATCTCTTCATGACCAAAATGGTTATCTTCCATAACATGATTGTCTACTCAACTCAAGGATCATAGTTTATTCTTATATATCATGGAATCAACAAACCAACATATCTATCCGATCAAAATAAATTTCTGACTCCATGATCCCCTCAGCACATAACCATTATGTGATCTTATGTAATTAAAACACAATACATTATACAACTCCAACGAGTCACATCTCATGGAATATTAACTTAGAATCCATTACCAAAGACCCAAAATCACCACAGATACTTCTGATCTAGCACATAACCATCACAAACTACAATCATAAATAAGAATTTACTAATATTTTACCATGAATGAACTATCCAATTTTAAAACCAACCACATGTCTAATGCACATACACAAAAGTTCTCTTTCTAAGAAACAAAATCATCCAATGTTCCTAAACACTATACTTGGCTTCAAAATTCATTCACCTGATTCAAAATTTCCAAAATATATATTTGTGTGTCATACACTCAATGGAACACATAACTTTTTGACACCTCTAATAAGTCAATGTACAATGTAAAATGGCACGAAATCCCAAAATTGGGGTCATGTTACAAGATCATTAGGCTCTCCCATCAAGCCCCATGATTTAAGCCTCACAGTAAGTATATGGTTCAAACCAACTCAGTCGTGGAAAAATCACATATTTCTATTGCGGACAGGGCATCTAACATGCTATTTTCAAAATGTTAACTAACATAATCAATTAAAAACACTCATCTCTAGGGTAACACATTTGAAATATGCCACATGTCAAACCAACCACCCACAACATGTGATCATATCCTCTAAAAAATCTATATATTAGATCGCCCCTAGAGGATCGTTCCATACATCAAATCCTGAATAGAAAACAACTGGATGGGTTCCGATAGTCATATACAAATTTCATACTAATCAACCATGGTCACTAAATCGACTATTCATGTGGGCCACAACCACATCCTTCTCATCGAGCATCTCACCACAGATCCACGTAACCTTTTATTTGAAATATATACTTCAAATTAATCTCATATATGTTTAATGACATCTTATTCTTATATAAGAGAATGTAATATCAATTTTTTGAAGCATTATTCAACTGAGCCAGTGTTATCTGAAAAATCACACATTAGACGGCATATAACATGTTGATACCATGTATCAACCATGATGCAAGAGATGTATCTTGCCTTTATATGATAAGATTAAAAATGAAATCAAAATCCTCCTCAAAATGGTCCAATATAATGAAATCCAACAAAATCCATAACATCTAAACAAAATTTTCATTTTTCAGTAATAAAATCATATAAAACTGTAAAATTGATTACCAAGAACATCAATCTGATTCCCTAGTAAACTAAATTTACTATTCACTACACTGATATATATCATATGATCCTACATAGTCTTCCATCTTCATTTAACCAAAACCTAAATATTAAAATAATATAAGATTAACTCTTTTTATAGGACATTATATCATCCTATATTGGAATCCACTAAATCATGTCCCCATGCCAATTTTCCACATTTCCTCTTGAATACCTCATACAATAGAAGCATCCAACTAGATTCAACGGTCTATGATAGTACATTGAAGAGACTATATCCCCAAATAAAAATGCACAAATAGATGTAAATAACTATACATCATACACATAAGTGTATATGGAATGAATAAAAAACTAAAGTAGAATCATATTGTAATATAATGAAATTTAGAAAAGGTCTGAACAAGAATTTTATATAAAACTATCAATCACCAACTTGGAAGAACACATATTCAAAATAAAAAACTAAAAACATAATACATTAGGATCTACAACCAACTCCATGTAATGTCAAGCACATGATATATAATACCCTCTTGATCCACATCAGCACGATTATCTGACGCGACATGTACAACACACTAAATTATTCAATCTTATGTGTTTTCCTAGTACATAATATATATATGATAATTCTAAATGTAGACATAAGGTCTCCATGCATAATAAGGTTCACATATAATGGGTGAGATATAAATACTACTAGGTTTCACCCAATGGAAAATCTATAAGATTCTATCGTAAGTGCGTTCTTATTAAATATTCTCAACAAAGGAAAAACATAACCGACATAAATATTAATAAAACCATCATTTATCCTTAGGTAAAGTAACTCAATCAACCTACCTACATCATCCCACACCATGTGTCTTTGAAAATATCACTTTGACTGTTAAGAATAACTTATGGGAAGTACATCAATTGTAATCCTAACCAAGCACCTTACCTTTACACATTGAATCTATCTTGATAATTTGACACATCTATCCAAAGAATTAATAAAATGATAAAACAAGAACAAATTTAGGTAAACTATTCTATATTGTATCCCACTTATCATGAATGATCATTCCAATGGAATTAATCTAGCACCAATCTATACATCAAAAATGGTGGTTCCCCGAGAAAAAATGTGGAATCATCACAAATATAAGAAGCATCAATCCAAAATCCTCTCCCATATGGAATTCAATCATGTCCCAGAGTTCCATTCTTTGACTAAAACCACAGAGTATACTATTGTTGTCTAAAACCTTAGTTTGAAACCAAATTCCTATAGTATAATACCCACGCATGGTGCCTTAGATCAATATCTCAACTCATACATGGAACGCCATGTCCACCATACTCAACAATAATAACCAACATTCCTAGATCCTTGTTCCATCATTCAAACAAAAAAAACTATTAGTACTGGTATGATTTTTCTTATCCAACAATATATCACGTGATTGTAGAGGGTCATGTCTAAACTACTCAACCACATATTTGGTGCATCGTGTTTGACTTAAGGAACAATTCCTGGGGAAAATCATTTCAAACACTCTTATCCATTGATGTGGAGTTTCATGTAATTTATAAATAACCAAAAATATGGATAATGCTATCCAAATAACAATCATATGATGAAAGGAAAAAAAAATTATATTTAGAACAATAATAGTGGATCATCATGTCCTGCATTCTCTGTGATGGAATCACATATCATTAAACTAGGATCCAAAACGTGGAAACTAAACCATATCACTCCATCCTTAATGTGTAAACAAATTATCAACCTCCACATAATCAACTAATAAATGATGATCTAAGACTATTCAAACACCAAATAAAATGGACAAAACATCATCAAAATTTTCCTATACATCAATTTTGTTCCCAATGCATCACCCATAACTAAACAATTAAAATACCACACTACCTCCATGATTTTATATCAATTAGATACCCACGTGGACCTCTGTGTCGACATGAAATCATAGGAATCCATCTTGGGATCCTCAAAACTAGTATAGATGTGGTGATGCCCTTATTGGTATCCTCTAGGTCAAAACATTGGTTGATATATCCCTCTCTGAATTCATTGTCACAACAAACGTCTTTGGATAATTCACATCTATCAAGTTCACAATTCCTATAATCTAGTCTCTAGAATCCCATATCCTAAACAACCTAATATTGAGTAAAACACTAAAGGGATAGTTCCTTAAGCTTGTCCTAAATTAATTTCCTCTAGATTGGCATATACACCCAACTTAGTTGTCTCCTAGTGTCACAACCCTGTCATAATATCCATGTATTTTTCATTCCAACACCACTGAAGAATTCCACAAAACTCACACTATATCCTCAAATCTTTCTGATTACCCTATTTTGGTTCCTATCCCAAGACTCGTTGTAAGAAGAAAACTAAATAAAATTAATAGAAAAAAATTATATTGAATCATACTCACCAAAAAAACATCTCTTAAATGTCCTAAAAACAACACATATATTCCAACATTATATTCTATATAGAGAAATACTCAAACTGGACTCCTCATGTGCATAATTTTGAATATTTTGGTTCTAACAACTCAAAACGTGTAGAAAAGGTGTAGTGCGATGCATATACCTAGAGTCCATGGTATGTACTCAAAAACCTACTACCTAGGCATGTCCCTCAACATGTCCTGAAACACTTGGGGGTTGAACATGTAATAATACATTTACCTAATGTAAAAGGGGTTTATTTACGTACTACATCCATAGCCACGTCATACCCATGGTTTGAATGTGTACATCTACATGAAAAATAGCACCAAATAAGGGGTGACTTCCCATTTACCTAGAAACTTGGTTATGTCAATCTATCTGTCATAAACCCCGACTACATAATGTATAGTCCCACAATTCCATTTTCCCATGTACTTGACCATATATGCATGTCCCGCATAAATGTGTGTACTAATAATACATGGAGTGTACTTCAAAAATTGAATATTCCAAAAATAAGAAGAACTAGTGGAATGAGTTCCTGAAATGCATGTTGTTTGACAAGGATTTCAAATCGATAATGACAAAACCTATCCCCCGGGGTCTATGTCGTGACTACCCCAAGCCCTCCTCCCAATGTCCAGGGGCTAGAAACTAGTACTGATGTCATTATTCAATGTGTTTGTGGCATTTTCTTCAGTATCTATACACATGTTCAAACAAAAAAATCCATACCAAATAGTTGTAATGTAAAAAATATACTCCACTAAACAATCACTGAGTAAAGTTACAAGATTTTGGTCAAGTGGGTTAGAATACAATCCCAAAAAAAGAAAAAAATTAAAATAGATTGTGAAAAATATCTCTGGATGACTTCTGAATAAAACCCCCACCTAAAGGGTAGACAATTAGTGGCTTTGAAAAAGCTATAGTCGTGTGTTCTGACTATCATACCTCAATGGGCCCCACATGGTCTTGGGCTACAAAGGTCTCAGTCTAAGAACATGTCAGCTGAAGTAGACACAATACGTGTGGGCAGACACCGTGAAGGTCTGAGTAACACTGTATTTAGTAGGGAACTCGAAAAAATAGGGAATACCACAATGGAATGTATACACATGGTACTAATAGATCACACTGTTATAATCTAGTATATTAAAATCATAAATCTCAGTCGCACAATGAACACCTTGGACTGCTGAGGTACTCTTCCCTGATATGTATTGTGGGTCTGTTGGGTCACATAGAGCCACTCCGTACCGCAGGTTTGTGTGTTCTCACAGAGCATCTTTTCACATAGGAAATCAATGTTTGTCTATAGAGAGCCACTTTTAGCTTATCCACACATGGTCTCTTATATCCGATCCACACAGGGTTTCTTGTAACATGTTCACATAGAGCTCATTATCATCTAGGACAGTAGGAATAACATATAGATGCATATCATCAGTATTAGGGACATAGATAGACACATGATTCCTGCTTGTATTGAATTGATTCTACATGAATCCACTCCTCATGCCACTCGTCGTACTTAAAATTCCATGAATGTCACATTAGAGCATCCCAAAGAACCGTCTCACCACAAGGGTTCAAATACCTCAAATTCCTTGCTAATCAGATTCATGGTTTAAATGTTATTGGGGTTTTAGTAAACTATGGATGATTGAATTTGGGCCTAGTCTGACAAGGTTGAATTAACCCAACCAAACCAGCCCAGGGGACCTTCAATACCCATTCCAGTTCAGCCAACCTGAACAGACCCAATTTTGGTCTTGGGTGGCCTCGTCCTGCCTACCAACTGGGCCTAACACATTGAGCCTTGCTGGACTCGGGCCAGTACGGTCAGGGGTCCCAGTCACTGGGTTGGCCAACTACCCAGTTCATTCTAGCCCAACCCTCAATAGTATGGTAGGTTCTTCCCCATCCTGGGATGCTAAATGACCATTTTTATTCTCGCTGGCCTAGCCTCAAAAGTAGGTCATAATATGTACCAGCCCGGGCTTGTCGGTTGTCTAGTAGGAACCCCCTGGTTCGACCCACATGGTGGATCTTTCTTTTATAGCCCAGATGCCGACTGATCATATGGTTTTCCTGTAATAGAGTCGGATGAAGCTTATCGCCCCCTTGTATTGTACGCGGCCCACACTTGAGAGTGTTCCAGAACATCGTGACCTGCACAGCATGGTTTGTCCCTCCGACATAGCGGGGTGGCCACATCCTTGTCAACCTACCACCGGCCAGGGGGTAGTGGACCATGTTGCAACACAACGACCCAAGACAACTATTTCCTCATCCACGGTGTGCCATCGTGGCATGCTATGGGACCTTACTGCCGGTTGTCGGCACCACCACCAGTGCCTTCTACAGACCACAGGGTATGCTCTAGTGGTCCATTCCTCGAATCATCTATGCCTCTAGCCTCCTTAGGGTTCCAAAATCCTTGATACAGTCTAGAGATTGTTTTTTCATCAATTAGGAGGAACAATCACAAAGAACACATGAATGCACAATGACGAAGGAATCAGGGACTTGTTCTTGTCGTCCTTATTTGCCCACTTAAAAGTATTTTAAATATGGGTAGGAGTGATTTAGTTTCTAGAAACAATCTATCCCTGATAGAAAATCTCAGAGATAAAATACCATCCATAAAGAGCATATTACCCACATATCAACCGATTTGTGGGTTGATCTGCATTCATTATTATAGAAAGAAGATTGGGGCACTCAAATTATCCAAACATAAACCCCTTCCTAGAGAATTTTCAAATGGAGTGAAGGATATTATATGATGGACATACATCCAAATGGATTCATGATCTATTCAAAGACATTTGAGTTTTTTTTTCTTAGGTCCCAAATCCACTCCAGGGTTTCATCGATGCTTGTCCTATTTTACAACATTTTTTATTTGAGAGAATTATTGTTTCATTCATCAGAAGAATTATAGATCTAAATCAATATCTCCATCCTCATAATCTCATTAAAATATAAATATGTCATAGTTATTCTCTTACAAATAGGTTTCATGTCAAAATAGTGATTCATTTGTTAATCAATGTTTTAATTACACTTCAGTTAAAGTGTCATTACATTGTTTAATTTTTGGAATGAAACTGTCAGCTGATCCCTGCATTATAGCGAAGCATTTTTTAAATAAAATAAAATTTTTATATTTATTTTATTTTTCAGAAAATGACTGAAATCTTACGTTTACACTTGACCCATGCTGGTGGAGGTTATGCCCATTATTTGGTAATGTTGTTGTTTCAGACGTGATAGTTCCCTCATATATTCAATATGGGAACCTATTTAGATGTCCCAAAAACCATGCATTTAAAACATTTGAATTCACATATTCAATGTTCAAAATTGTTCTTTCACCATCAACTCACATAGGTTTTGTTTATGCTCTGTTTACGGGAAATAGGCCCTCACGAGCTCAATGGTACTCTGAGATTTCTTATCTGAGTTACCTTTTAAGAGTTATAAGTATTTCAAAATAAAATAATTATTAGTTAATTATATTATTAAAGGAAAAAAACTAACTTCCACTGTGGTCCCATGCTGGGAAATGTTATGTAATTTCCTAGTGATTATCTACTCTATGAGTTCAATGATTCCATATGATTTTTTATTCTTGAACTGGTTTAATGGTTACAAATATATAATCACACGATTAATTATTAAACTGAAAAATGATTTTAAAAATATGTTATGTACACTCTATGGATCGTATTTAGGTGTCGTCTCAAGGAACGTCCTTGAAATAATCCCATTTATTTTTTATAAAAAAAATAATTTAATTATGGGGTATTACATTACTCCCCATATTTGACCATTGTTACCTCGTAATCCAAAATAAGGGATAATCATCAGAAATTGATGTTGAGCATGTATCTGAGCCTCCCACAACCATGATTTCTACTTTAGATTCCCATGATACCAATGAATGAACAATAGGGTAATTTACTCCCCATGATAGACCTGCTACTTTAGATCCACTATCATCACAGGTAACTCCACACAAGTTGTCTCATCATCAATGTTTATCTCACCCAGTTGATGACATGCGATGGATCATGAATGTACCTTTTCAGATTTGACATGTGAAAATCATTAGGCACCATGTGAATCTGAGATGGAAGAGCTAGGTGATACACCACCTCATGATCTCTGATCAAAATCTGGAATGGGTTGATGAATCATTGAGATAACTTTCAGTCACAGACAAATCTCTAAAATCCCCACCGCGGTGAGACTCGAATGAACACATATTCCCTCTTCTTGAACTCTAAGGGCCTCTGTCTCCAGAAATAATAATATTTTTTCCTGCTCTGTGCAGTCCTCGTCCACTCAATGATGATCTTCACCTTCTCAGTGGTATACCAAAAAAACTATGGACCCATGAGTGTTGACTCATCTTTTTTAATCCAACATATAGGTGATTTTCAAGGCCCCCTGTAATGTCCCTCGTACAGTTCCATACTAATGGTGGAGTGATATTTATTATTCTTTGAATACATCATCAGTGGAATTTGGTCTTCCCATCTACAAAAACAGTCCAAGATGTAGGAATTTAGCATTTCCTTCAACTTCTGAATACTTCTCTTCGTATGATCGTCAATCATGGGTTGGAATGTCGTGCTCAAACATAGCTAAGTCCCGAACACCTCTTGTTATCTCTTCCTTTTCTGGGATATGATGTGAGAATCATAGTCTGAGATGACCATAGAAGGCACCCCATGAAGTCACAATATATCCAAGTGAAAGAGGCGTCCCAATTCCTTTTTTTGATCCCTAAATCTAGATGGGAAATAAGTGAGTTGGCATGGTGAGTTGGTCAATGATAAACCAAATTTTATTGTGGCACCTAGACATACATGGTAATACCATAATTAATTCAATCAAGATAACATCTCACATCCACTCTAGTACCTCATGTGGCTGGGTCATCTTGACTGGAACAAGATGCTCCTCCTTCACATGATGACAAGTGAGGCATCGTAAACAGAACATTTCCATCACATTCTTCATCTAGTTCCATCTATACTAACATTAAAGATCCTAGTGCATATTTTCCCCTCATAAATATACCACCAAAGGGGAGGTATGGGACTCCATCAAAATATCCTCTCACAATGCTACTAGTACTTGTAACGCCCCGACCCAAGATTCCAAGATTCAGTGCATTATTTTAATACATTGGCATGATTACAAGGAATTAACTCCCAAATGACTGATCATTTTAGCTTCTTGGAAAATAGATTACATACATTATCATTGCATTATCTTTCTAACAATCAAACAAAAAATCATCTGTAAATGCCATTGTTCCCTTAGCTTAACCATGAATCTCAAACATAAAGCACATCCTAGGGTCTAGGGAAGAAAAAAAAGTGGTGAGCTTATATGCTCAGTAAGGGTAAATAATTTAGCGGATGCTATAAACATATTTGGAATGATGTGTAATAAAAAAATAACCTTTTAAACATAAACATGAACATAATATGTAAAAAATAAATTAATCATAATCATATAAACATTCCCATGGATATTATACTAGTCAAATAATCACATGTAATAACTAATTTCATAATCTGTAAATGTACAGTACCATACATTAATTTCTGTGTTAAGGCCTAATACCAGGACCTAGGGGATAATTGTAACCAGACCCCATCCCAGAGAGCCTCTATAAACAGACTCCAACCTAGAGAGCCTCTATAACTGGACTCCATCCAAGAGGGTCTGCTGTAACCAGACCCCAACCCAGAGGGATTACTTTTACTAGTCCTGAACTCATAACATACTAGTCTAATACATTCATCTTAAGAAAATGCTGAAATACAACATAGACATTCATATAAAAATTTGCATAAGAAATGTAAATACATTAACCATAAACCATGAATGACATAAAAATAACTCATCCACATTCAATCATATCACATAATCTTTAATACAACATGGGATATTTGAATCATAATAAATCAACTTCAAACAAGTTTAAAATTTATCAATGGTTGAAGACATAGATGAAATCAAAACTATTTGATGGATATATCACTTTCTATTTTGACAAAATTTAAGAGCCACATAAATATAAAGAAAAAATTTAATTATAAAATATTATTATAATTATTTAAGGTAATATTAAACGATGTAATAATGGAGAAAAATAGTTGCACTTGTCGTATAAGTTAGAAAACATTTTTACCTTATTTTGTCGAAAAGGTCATAATGTACCTTGTTTGGAAAATGACAGAAATATTCTTTTATAAACATATTTAAAAAGTCAAAAAAGGATTTAAATGAATTTATCCCATAGTCTGGTAAATATTGAAATTTTTTTGGAAGTCATTTTTAAGAAAAAAAGTTATGTGGGTGATAAAGAGGTCCTAGTAGATACTTTCGTAAAAACAACATTAGATAATAAAGAGATTGTAAAATTAACCATTACCTTGTACTTTTCCTTGGTTGAGGGTAAATTAACCTCATTTATATTATATAAATCAGTGTTATAAATTATAGAAAAACCATATACATAATTATGATATCATATTTGATTTCTAAATATTCTTTGCTAATGGTATTTTAGTATTATCGTCGTTTCGAGTGTTAACTGATTCATTTTCCTTTATATTATTTGTTATATGAGCCCTGTTTGTTATGGATGAGATGTTTCGTATTCATATCCAGAATGATATCAAGTCTATAAAAATTATTTTGAATCATAAAATAAAAATTAGTCTTGAATGCTTACGATGGGGAATGAATATCATCGCGTTCGTGGAGACGTTAATCCGTACGTATGCACGACCGAAAATATCATTATTTTGATATTAAAATGGTATAAAATTGGATGTTATATCATATATAAAGAATATTAATAATGTTATATTTATAATTTATATAAATTAGACATCATTATTTTGACCATCCAAATAAGAATGTATAGAACAACAACTACACCACGACGTGGAGACGGTAAGTCGTAAGTACACACGTATGGTGACATGTCATTAAAAGGATGGATAGAATAATGAATATGGTTTTACCATATTTATAATAACAAAATATTATATAGAATAAACTAGATTAATTATTTTATAATCGAAACAATGAGGAAAGAAGAAGCGGAAGAATAAAAAATCTTGAATGAGGTGATGAAATATTTACCTCTTCTTCATGTTGTTCATTTTTATTTGAACAAAAGGTCTCCCTAGATTGGAATTCGGACTAATGGAATGCCTCTATAATGAAGGTAGGATAGCTGAGTGGATATTTGATCTGGGTTTGGCAGAGCCAAATGGCTTTAAAGGTATCAATTTGAGAGAAGGGGGATTTCCCTTCTATAAGAGGGGTGAGGGTAACCTTAGGAAAAGAATAAAATATTATTTTATAATATAATTATATTGGGATTATAATTGCTCCAAATTGATTTATTTCAAATATAATGTGTGTATGGGTCTAAATATTCTCAACAAACATGTTTTAGAGAAGTTTATGTTACCTTTTTAACCATATCTTTTAGATTTAACTCTATGTTAAATAATTTAACTTTTACTGTGTCTTCTTGTATTCTTAGATATATGGTTAATAAACACACTATATACTTCCCCAAAAACCTCATGTGGTTCACTAATGACATATATAATATTATTTTCATCCTTCTAACCAAGCATTAGTTTTTTATGAATATTATATCAAACAATAATATAGTATTTATTTTAAAAATCAATTTATGTAAATTTTGAAAGTATTTGATATTTTGTTTTTGTGAATGTCATAAAAATCTTATTTATTAGAAAAAAAGTCTAATAAACCCTGAAATATCATATTAACCTATAAAATATTTCGAATTCATCAAAAGTCTCAAATTACATATACTTGGATATTTATAATGTCAATTATTTTAATCTTTTATTAATAAGGTAATTATTTCATCATCATTGTGTCATAAATATATTAACATATTTAATTTCTAAAAATTATAAATAAAAAACCATTATGTATGAATTAATTTTATCTTTCTAATGAATATATATAATCGTATTTATCTTATGTATAACCCAATATTAAAATGTTTTAGTTCTGAGAACTTGAATTTAACACTTTTAACCCTTCTTTAAATTATATAATAATAAATGTCCTCATATAATCCAAGTGGTACTAAAGGGTCATATAATATTTATAAGGTTGTTTTGTCCAAATAAAACTTATCCTATATAATTAGGATGTGTTAAGGTAAATATAATATCAATTTTACCCTTAATTACCCTATTTACTTTTTACTGTAGTAAATAAATGTCAAAAGTTACAATTTACCATAAATATTTTTAACATATTGAACAGAATTTTAATTACCGAGGATAACCGTGTCTCTTGGATATTTGATTTTAACCTCACAGAAGTGGTAAAGTTAAATTTTAAATAAATTTTCAAATGCTCCAATAATGTGGGTAATATGCGGTATAATGATCAAAAGGTTTTATATATCTAATTATATTATTAAAAAGATTCCAAAGAATTTTATTGAACTAATATTTTTATTATTTATCTAATTTTATGTAAAATAAATTTAAATAAAATAATTAAATATTTAAATAAAAAGTGGGTTTTACACAATAACGTAGTGATTTTCACTATTTATCAAAAATGAATGTTTTCAGAAAAATTCCAAAAATTCACCCTAAGATAATTTTGAAATTTTGAATTAAAAAATAAATTATATATAACAAATTTAAAAAAATAGAATATTGATTAGTTAATTTAAAATTAATTCCCGTTGTCAAAATGAAAAGGTGTATTTTTAAGAAATAATAACTATCAAATGATTGACACTTTTTTATGTCCAATTTCAAGTGAAATTACTTACAATGACAAGAATTGGATTAAATGGTAAAAATATAATCTATTTATACTTCCATACCATTAAAATTTATAACATAACATTATAAGTTATTTTGATTAGAGAAATTGTATTCAGTTAAAATATTAGGGTGTTACATTCTTACCTCCTTCAATTAATTGTGTCCTCGCAGTATGAAATTGTTCTTCGAAAATAAATGGTTGAATATACAAAATACCAATGTGGAAAACCCCATATCAGAAATTGAGTTAATAAAATTTAGTCTTAATAAAAGGAAAAGGGAAATGAAAGGGTCACCACCAAATTTAGATCTAGATTAGGAGAACATAGGTTGAAATTAGAGACACATATTTGGAGGAGAAATGCAAATATTTATAGGGATTGATTGAGATCATCTATCACAAACAAGTGAAAAATTGAGGGCCTCAAATCCTTCAGTCTATGATGATTTAAAATATCAATGTTTCAACAAAACATAAGGTATTCGGATGACACATTTTTTGTTTTAATATCCCTTACCTAAATTTTCATAATTAATATACCAATAGAATAAGAGAAAAAAAATTATATATATATATATACTTGAAAGGTAGAGTTTCATCTTTCAACTAATTTCTAGCAGAAACTCATCTTTCACTCAATGAGATTTCAAACAAAATATTATATCTATCCTAATCGTATTGGGATCCAAAAATAATGAATATATAATTTACCTATCAGAACATTTTAATAAAACTATATTATACAATCCAGGGACATTACATAGTCCAGTGGTAGGAGATAAATCCCAATTACACTATGGTTGTGGGTTTGATTCCCATAGCAATGTCTGGTGCGATAGATTTTCACATGGTTTGCATGTTGTATTTTTTATAACAATTTAAAAATAACATTAACAATAGTGTACAAATTCAAACTTAATCCATTATAACCTTTGGACTTATCCAGAATACTTCTATCCAAACTCACAGTTCAAAATTTAAAAAGAAGTTAAACACAATTAAGTTCATTTTTTCCACATAATAACATGTGAACACCTTCATCGTGTATTATTTAAAAAAATGATAACACCCTGAATTTTCCACAAAACAATATTTATTACATTCATGATCCTTTATCTTTTATATAATACTGGATATATTCCTTATATCCAAATATTTTGAATATTCCAACAATGTTGAAAGAAACAGAATATTAATCAGTTCCAAGGAAGTAAAGAATATCCAATATAATTTATCCAAATCAACCATCTCTTATTCCCAAATCACTACCTCATTATAAAAACCATATTAAGGATTACCTTTCCTAAATCCATGTATTTTCCAAAAGGTGTAGCTTACTATTATGTCAGTTATCTTAGAACGATCTAATCTCAAATCCTCAATAAAATAGTACTGTAGTACAATCCTTAATTATCTCCATAATTCATATAACCAGTATATTGTTGATACAACACTCAAACGAAATAATTCAATAATAACAACATAAGAACACTAGTTATTCATCTTCATCTCAGGTAGTAACATAACTTGATTATAATCCAATAGCATCATTTGCGGTATACTCAGATGATTGGGACAATGATTCTTAAAGTGTTCCAATGCCTTGCAGATAAACCATTTTAGATTTGAATCTTTTTTCTTAGCATTTCAATCACGTACATGGTATCCTTTTTCTCCACACATATAACAAACACCCATTCCATTCAATAATTAACAAGGTGATTCATTCCACATTTATCACATCTGGGGAAATCCTTATTTCTCCTCTTCCCTTTATACATATTTCTCTCTAGCATCTTTTTCTTCTATTGCTTCCCTTAAAAGCCATATGACTCAAAGAATTATTTACGCATCTTATTAACACATGATATTATTTAATTATATATTGAGAATACATGGGATGCTATTTCCCTTCAAAATGTTGGCTTAATACCATGAATGATATGATCCTTCTTACTCATTGTATCATACGTATTGATAAAGTTTTCATTCCTTCTACTGGGCGCCGTTTCTATACAATGGCATACACTCGGTCAGTTTATGAATCGAAATAAATAATTCCAATCTGGTAAAATACCTATCTTAAATTGAATAGATTAAGGATATAACTCATAATCATGAAAAATATTTACTTTGAGGAGGTATATACTCATAAATTCGTCATAATTAGTAGTAAAGAAAATGATAATTATCATAATCATATCATCCGTGAGTGTCGTAAACAAGATTGTTGAAAGGATCATTATTGTGAAACAGTTCCCATTTTAGTGTAGCTAAAAGCAGTGTTTTTGGGGATTACCCATGGTACATCAATGACAGAGCCACCTCTACATGTTCATATCCAGACAGGGATGTATTGTCTTGGAAAACTCACAAAATCTATAGATTACAAAAACAAGGATGTTCTTCTTTACTAATCATCAAAGTAAATCTTAGGGTAATGTTCTCTAATAAGATTTTTTCTAAATATAGTTTCCATGGTTATTGGTAAACATGATATGACACCAATTAGAACGACCTGACCTTAGATTCCTAGAGTAGTTGCATTATTTTAAAGCATAATTTTACCACTTTTTGTAGTGTAATTTAAAAAATACAAGAGACATGGTTCATATTAGTAATTAAAATTTGGGTCAATAAGATGAAAATATTTTTTGGTGAATATTAACTTTTTACTTTTCTTTACCACAATTAAAAGAGAATTGGTTAATGAAGGGTTTAAATGATATTATTATTACACTAACACATGTCCTAATTCTATTGGATAAATATATTTTGATCAAAAATTACCTTAGTAATAAAATATGAACCTCTTTGGTCTAACTGAATTAGATTAGGATACTTATTATTATTTTATTTAAAGAAGAGTTAAAGAGTTAAAATAAATATTTAATAACTAAATTTTTTTTTATATAGGGTTACACAAAAGATAAATTTGACTATAAATAATCATTAGAATGATAAAAATATTTCATATATATTGGTATTTTGTTTTTATTTTTTAGACATTATATAAATTAATTTCTTTAAGACAAAATGATGATGCATTAATTTCCAAATTAATGAAATATTAAAATAATTGACATTATAAATATCCAAATAAATGAAATTTGAGACTTTTTATGAATTAAACTAATTTTATAGGTTAATATTACATATTAGTGTTTGATAGATTAATTTTTTTCGAAGTAATAATAATTCTATTAATTTAGAAAAAACAAAATACCAAATAGTGTGAAAGATGATATGAAATAGTTTTTAAAACAAATATTAAATTATTAATTGATATTATATTCATAAAAATATAAGGTTCTATAAAAAAACTATATAATTATATGTGTATCATTAATGAACCATTTTGGGTTCTAATGAATATATATGATTAGTATATTATCCATATAATATATAAAAATACAATGAGACATGTTAAACATCAAACTATTTAACAAAGAGTTAAATATAAAAGATAAAGATAATATAGTGCAGAAAACCTATATAAAACCTATTGTATGAGTTTTTTTTGACCCATCACAAAATATTCTTTTAAATAATCCATTTTGGAGCCATTATAACCCGAAAATGATTATATTTAAAATAATATTTCTTGCTTTTCCTATGGTGCCACTCAGCCAAATTATAAAAGGGAACTCCCCCTTCTCTATAATTCACACCTTCAGATCTGTTTGGATCGACCATACTCTAAAAAAATACCCTCTCAACTTTCCTCCATTAATCCTATAAGACTTAGTTTAGTCATAAAGTCATCCTATGGATCCCATTTTATCAAATCAAAAGGAAAAACCCGAAGAAGAGGTAAATATTTCATCACCTCTTTCAAGTTCCTTTTTTCTTCAACATGCTTTTTAGCTGTTGTTTCAATTCTAAAAAAATAACTCCAGTATATTCTATATAAATTTATGTTATTAAAAATATGGTACAAAAAAATTCATTATTCTATCTATCCTTTGAATGACATGTCACCATACATGCGTACGTATGGCTTACCGTCTCCACGTCGTAGTGTAATTGTTATTCAATACATTATTATTTATATGGGTATAATAATGATGTGTAATTGATGTAAATAATATATATAACATGATAAGGATTATTTAAATATCATATACCATCCAATGATATTTTCTTTTAATATCAAAAGAATGATATTGTCGCTTGTGTGTACGTACAGAATACGGTCTCCACAAACGCGATGAGATTCAATCCCCATCATATCCATTCAAGAATAATTTTCATTTGATGATTATATTTAATGTTTAAAGACATGATATCATTATGGATATGAATATTAAACATCCCATACATAACAAATATGATTCACATTACAAACAATATAAAGGAAAATTAATCTGTTAACACCATAAATGATGTCAGTACTAAGATATTATTAACAATGCAATGTTCAAAGATCATATATGATATCATATTAATGTATATGATTATTTATTAATTTAATAACAATTATTTAACAGTTATACAGGAGGTTGACCAACCCTCGAATAATAAAAAGTACAATGTAAGGGTTAATTCTACAATCTCTTCATTATCTGAGGTTGTTTATATGTAATTTTCTACTAGGACATCTTTATCATCAACATCCATGTTTCTTAAAAATGTATTCAAAAACATTTTTACTATTTACTACACTATGGGTTAAATTCATTTATAACCTTGTTTTAAATTTATAAGATGTTTATAAAAGAATATTTCTGTCATTTTCCGAACAAGGTCCTTTATAACCTTTTCGACAAAATTATGGTTAGAATGACTTTTTTTAACTTATATGGTGGGTGCAGAAATTTTCCTCCATTATTACAACATCAGAGCTTCCCATAAAATCTTATAAATAATTTTTCCAAAAAAATGTTTTCATTATAATTATGTGACTCTTAAATTATTTTAAAATAGAAAGAGATATTTCTAAAAAAAATTATTTCATATATGTCAACATCCTTTGATGGATTTTAAGTTTGTTGGAAGTTGATTTATTATGATACAAAAATTCTATATTGTATTGAAGGTTTTGTGATATGTTTGACTATGAATGTGTTATTTTATAACATTCATGGTTTATGAATAATGTATTTACATTTCGTATGCCAGTTTTTATATGAATGATTATGTTATGTTTAAACCTTTTCATATGAGGAATGAGTTGGACTTAATATGTGACGGGTGGAGGGTGCTATATCTCCTCGATGAATCGGTAGATCTCATGAGACAAACTAGTATCTTGGCACAGGGCCTTGAAAATTATTATTTATAGACTTTTCCCAAGCCCTTGACTATATTGTTATGATAATATGTAATTATGCATTTCTTCATTGTAAAAGTGGATATTAATATTGCATTTGATTATTCGACAAGTAGAATATCCATGTGCGTATGTAAATGGAATTATTTGATTTTACCTTTTCAATATTTTACTGAAGTTCATGTTTATAAGGATTTTGTTTTAGTCTTATACATTGCCTTAAATGTTTATGGTTATTTATGAAATTTTCCACTATATTGTTATCCTAACTGAGCATCTAAGCTCACCCCTTTCTATGTTTTATTTTTCCTAGGATGTCAATAAGTATTTTATGACTAACCTACAGGGATAGTCTGAGGGGATATGAGTGTGATCTATAAAATCATGTTTTTGTTTTTCATTTTATAATGTAATGTAAACCTTATGAATGTATCTGGTACTTCCAAATGCTACTAAACTAATCTGTCTTTCGGGACATGATCATTTGTGATCATGCCAATGTTGTGTAATAATGCACCGACTCTGGACTTCTGGGGTCGGGTGTTAGAGTTGGTATCTGACGAAGTGAGGTACAATCCTTGGAATATAGATTTAGAAAAACTCTGATAAGAGCACATTACCCTAAGATAGACTTTGAGGATTAGAATAGATGATCATCCTAGAATTTTGTTGTTGTAGAGATTTTTTGAGTTTTCTAAACAATAAATCCATGTTTAGATAGGAGCAGGTAAATGTGTCTCTGGAACATATGTACCTAGGGGTAAAACCCAAAAAAACCGGTTTGAGCTAGACATGAATGGGAACTGGTGCACGACAACAGGCCATGTTGCACTCGTGGTTACTACACTCCCAGGGGATATGCTAAGGATAATTATAATTTTCATTAAAAATCATTAAGAAGGGTTTTTGAGTACATAATTCCTCCATGAATATTTTTTATGATTGTTGATTATATCCATAAACTATTCAATCTTTTTTAAGTGTTTTACAAGTATGGAATAATGTATTTTGATTTATAAATGAATCTAGTTTATGCCATTGTTTAGAAATGGATCATAGTGGAAGGAACAGAAACCATATCAATGCACGCGATCCATGTTGGGATTGACCTCCTGCTCATGATAATTATAGTTGAGCAGATGATACAACTGGTGCTTATCATCTTATCACTATACTGGGACAACTCACTCAGGTTATGTATAATAACCTTACCCATATAGAGCACCATGATCCACAATGTGGAGGATCAATGTTAGATCGCTTCATGATAAAAAAAACACCAACATTAATTGGGGGTACAAATGAATTAGTATTTGAGAAATGGATAAATTCATTAGAGAGAATATTCCATGGCTTGGGGAGTAGCGAATGGGAAAAAGATGTCATGAAAATTTACAGCCTCTCTGGAGACGCTGATCAGTGGTGGTCATTGATTCAAAACAAAAATGAGGATGATGAAGTATCAAATATGGAATGAATGGAGTTTAAAGAGCTTTTCATAGAAAAATAATTTCCTCATGACCATCGAGAATATATGGAAAGGCAATTTTTGAGTCTGAGGCCAAAGGAGGATTAGAATGTTGAAAAGTTTGAGGAAAACATTACAAGGTTAGCGGTGCATGCTGCAGATTATATACATAAACCAAGAAATCAGATTGATCATTTATTTTGGGTTAAAACCATTTCTTTGTCGAGCATTAGTCTTATAATCATTATAATCATACGAAGATAATGTCTCATGTGCTATCAATAAATAAAAATAATTATCTATTTCATACGACTTTAATGCAAAGAAAGAGAAGAAGAGATCTACTGAACACTCTAGAAATAGAAATAAGGGGAAGAGGGGAAAATTTTAATATCTGTCATGCAGTAAATGTTGGAAGAAACACCATGGTACTTGCCTGAATGGAATGAGAGTCTGTTAGAAGTGTGGTGAAAAAGTCCACCAATCATTTGATTGTGAGGGGAAGAAAGAGGCTGTCATTGTTGAATGCTACAATTATAGATAATGGGGGCACTATGTGGACAAATTTCCTAAGAATCAGGGGAACATACCTCAGTAAAGGCCAATAGATCAAGGACAATCTTATGCTATCACGACTGCTGAGTTTGAAGCTCCCAAATACGTGGTGGCAGGTAATTTAATGGTTTCCTCATGTTTGGAAAATTCGTTATTTAATTCGCGATCATCACATTCTTTCATATATTACCATTTTTCTATGAAAATTAGATATTTCCAATTTTTTTTAACAAGGGAGTTGTCAGTCAAAACTCTTATGGGAAGTATCATTTCAACAATGTTTTGTGAATCAGTCCCCATTAGGGAATATAAATTTTCATTATCTATTTATCTCATCATCATACTCATGATTTAATTTATTATAATCCTTGGTATGGATTTGATTTCAGACCATGATGCAAAAATTTATTATAAGAAGAATGAGGTTAATATTTTTGAAGATGATGATAAAGAACACCTTATCATTAAAGAATGAGCGTCACCACCTCATTCTTATCTAGATTCACACCTAGTAGCTCAACTAAATTCAATTATTGGGTAGTAAGAGAATGAAATAACAGTTGTTGAGGAAATGAATGATCAAATATAGGATGTACCTATTTTGACAGAATATGTTGATGTGTTTCAAGAATATTTACATGGACATCCGTCATAATGAGAAATTGAGTTTTCCATTGATTTAATTACTGGATCAAGACCCATATTTATGACCCCTTATAGAATGGAAATTGTAGAATTAGTGGAACTAAATAAACAACTAGAATAATTGCGTAATAAGGTGTTTATTCTCCATTGTGTTTCTCCATGGGGAGCCCCTGTCCATGTTGTTAAGAATAAAGAATGGCGAATGTGGTTGTGCATTGACTATAGGTAGATCAATTCTATAGAAATAAATAAAAAGTATCCCCTAACTCACATTGACGATTTATTTGACCAACTGAATAGAGCTCAATACTTTTCAAAGATTGACATTCTATCAGGATTCCATCAATTGTGTGAGAAGAAGGAAGACATTCCAAATACAGCATTTCGAACCAGGTATGGGCATTACGAGTTTATAGTAGTGCATTTCGGATTTACTAATGCACCCTCTGTCTTCATGGATGTAATGAACCTAGTTTTCAAGGAATATCTCGGTGATTTTTTAGCGGCCTTTTTTGTGATATCTTGGTATACTCCAAAAGATATAAATATCATGAAAATCATGTGCACATTATCCTGAAGACTCTTAGAAGACATGAATTTTATGGTACGTTTAGAAATTGTGAATTCTGGCTTCAGGAGATTTCTTTTCATGGGCATATTGTCCCTAAGGTTGAATTTCCGTTGATCCTTCAATGATCAAGGAAAATACATGAATGGAAATCACCGACATGTATAACTGAGTTACGCAGTTTTGTTGGTTTTTCAGGTTATTATCGATGATTCATATAGAATTTCACCCGGATGGATAACTAATTAAACGAGCTCACACGTAAAGGGGTAAATTTTGTTTCGAAAAAAGCTTGTGAAAAATATTTTGAAGAACTAAAGAGAAGATTAGTCAATTATCCTATATTAACACTACCATCAGGGAATGATGGGTTCATTATTTATAGAGATGTAACAAAGAAAGGTCTTGGTTGTGTCCTTATGCAAAATGATATGGTTATTGCCAATGCATCACTACAGCTGAAAATTAATGAGCAAAACTATCATACTCACAATCATGAGTGAGCAGTAGTAATATTTGTTTTGAATATATGGAGACACTATCTCTATGGTGAAAAATGTGATACATATATTGATCACAAGAGTTTGAAGTATATTTTCTCACAGAAAGAACTCTATATGGGGAAAAGGATATGGCTGGAACTAATCATGGAATATGATTTCATGATACCCTACCACCTGGGGAAGGAAAATAAGATGGATGATTCTTTGAGTAGAAAAGATCATTGAGTTTTGAACAAGATGAGAGTTGAAAGGGGTCCTATTTTCCTGGATCTAGTAAAGTTGGATATAGGAATCACAATGGAATGTGAAACATCAATACTTTTTCAAATGGTTTCCAATCCATCTTTAGTGGAAAGGATAAAGAGTTCCCTTGCCGATGATGAATAGTTTCATAAGACGATTAAACCTATGAATAATGGGATATTTAGTGCCTTTGTGTATGAATATGGAATTTCGAAATTTGGTAAGAGGCTTTGTGTTCCAAATATACCTGATCTATAAAAAGAATTGTTGGATGATGATCACGGTTCAAATTTAAATATACATTATGGGAGCACCAAAATGTATAGAGATTTTAAAGAAGATTTTTGGTGGGACAACATGAAGAGGGAGATTTCTGATTTTGTGTCAAAATGTATTGTTTATCCACTAGTGAAAGCTGGAGGGCAACAGATTGGAGGAGTCATGAAACCTCTTCCCATACCGGAGTGGAAATGGGTTAATATTATGATGGAAATTTTCATGAGACTATCAATGAATCCTTGAAGGAACGATTCAATATGGGTCATTATTGATCATCTTACTAAGTCAGCATATATTCTTGCTATAAGGGAATATTTACTACTTGAATTTCTAGCAAGAATATATATTAATGAAGTTGTGAGACTTCGTGGAGTACCCCATTCCATTGTTTCTGATCATGATCCACATTTTACATCAAGATTTTGAAAAAGTATTCAGAAATCCAAGGATACTGAGCTTCGTTTGGGCACTTCATACCACCCCCAAATAGATGGAAAATCATAACATACTATTCAAACATTAGAAGTCATGTTTAGATCATTCTCCCTTTACATTCAAGGTATGTGGGATAAATATTTACCTCAGGTAGAATTTTTCTATAACAAAAAATTTAATTCACGTATTTCGATGCCACCATATGAAGGATTATACGGAAAGAGATGTCACACACCAACCTATTGGGATGATGTTGTTGAAAGAAAACTCATAGGCCCAGAACTTGTGGAGGAAAAAACGGAAAAGGTGAAGTTAATCCAAACCCACATCAATGCAAATAAATGTAAGCAGAAGAGATATGCCGATAACTGACGGAAGGATTTGTATTTTCTATTAGGATATCATGTTTTCTTAAATGTATCTCCATGGAAGGGTGTTATATGTTAGGGTAAGAAGTGAAAATTGAGTCCCAGGTACATCAGACCTTTTGGAATTATAGAACAAATTGGAGCTGTAGCTTATGGTTTGGCAATGCCGTCAAGTCTTTCCAAAGTCCACGATGTGTTCCACGTATCACGTTTGAGAAAAGCCATGCCTGAACCAATGCATATACTCACCTATGAAAAATTAAAATTGCAACCCAATCTGTCATATTGTGAATAGCCTATCATGGTTCTTGTTAAACGAGAACAAGTGCTGAGAAACCGAACGTTTTCTCTGGTAAAAGTTCTATGGAGGAACTATAAGATAGAAGAGGAAATGTGGGAACCCGAGGATCATATAAGGAAGAACCACCCTAGTCTTTTTATGTAGTAATATTCTGGAAATTTCAAGGATGAAATTATTTGAAGGAGGGGCGAATTTAACACCCCATGCTTCAACTGTATGCTTCTCGATGAATAATACAGTATCATGTGTTGTATGCTACTTCGAGTTCTAGCACAACACAACCAATCAAACTAGCTGTTATGAATAGTAATACCCACCTTTTGAAATTTTATTAATTTTATCATTAAAAATGGACTTCATTTTTGGATTCAAAATATCAAAATTATCTGAGGGTGAATTTTGCGTATTTTTCTGATAATTTTCAATTTTTGATGAATAGTGAAAACACTGAGTTGTAGTTTAAAACTAAATTTTTATTTAAATAATAAATTAATTAATTTAAATTTATTTTTGTCAAAATAGATATATAATACCTATATAAGTTCATTGTAATTCATTGGATTCAGTTTATAATAATTTTAGATATATAAAAATTTTATTGAACTTTTCGTCGTCTTTTACCCACCTCCTAAGAGAATTTTCAAATTCACAAAAAACATAATTTTACCACTTCTGTGAGTGGAATTTCCAAAATTTGAGAGGCACGGTTGATATCATTAATTTATGTTTGGTTCATGAAGATGAAAATAATTTTTGGTGAATAGTAACTTTTTACTATTATTTACCATGGTTAAAAGTAAATAGGGTTATTAAGGGTAAAATGATATTATTATTACCATAACACATGATCTAATTATATTGGATAAATATAGTTCGACCAAAAATATCCTTTGAAATAAAATATGAACCTCAATATTCCACTTGGATTAGATTAGGATTCTTATTATTATTTTATTTAAAGAAGTGTCAAAAGAGTTAAATCAAATTATAATAACTAAAACATATTTAATATAGTGGTACACATAAGATAAATTACACTATTATAATTTATTGGAAATATAAAAAAAATTATACATAATGTTATTTTATATATATTATTTAGATATAAAATAATATAATATATTTTTGACACAATGATGATGTAGTAATTACCTAATTAATGAAATATTAAAATAATTGATATTATAAATATCCAAATAAATGTAATTTGAGACTTTTTATGAATTAGACTAATTTTATATGTTAATATGACCTATTAGGGTTGTATAGAAGAATTTTATTCAAAGCAATAATGTTGTTATGAATTTAGAAAAAACAAAATACCAAATAGTGTCAAAATTAACATAAAAGTGTTTTTCAAAAATTATTATATTATTAATTGATATTCTATTCCTAAAAATATGAGGATCTGTCATAAGACTTATATAATGATATTTTTATCATTAATGAACCATTTATCATTCTCTTAGAATTATATGGTTTGTTTATTAAGCATATAATATAAAAATACATATAGATGTGGTAAATGTCAAACTATTTAACAAATAGTTAAATCTAAAATCTAATGTTAATATAGTGACCAAAACCTATCTAAAACCTATTGGTTGTGTTGTTTTCGACCCATCCCCACCTTATCCTTTAAATAATTTATTTTGTAAACATTAGAAACCGAAGATGTTTTATAATAAAATAAAATTTGTAGCTTTTCTTAAGGTTCCCCTAACCCCCCTTATAAAATTCAACTCCCCCTTATCTCTAATTCACACCTTCAAAGCCATTTGGATCAGCCATCCTCTACCCAAATACCCTCTAGACTATTCTCTCTTCATCCTAGGGTTCTTCCTTTAGTTATAAATCCATCCTATAGATCCATTTTCATCAAATCAAAAGGAAGAACTCGAAGAAGAGGTAAATATTCCATCAACTCTTTCAAGTTTCTTTCTTCTTCCACATTCTTTTTTCTGTATCCATTATAAAATAATAACTCCAGTATCATCTATATACTGTGATTTTATTATAAATATGGTAAAACAAAATTCATTATTCTACCCATCCTTTGAATTACATGTTACCATATTGCTTATGTATGGCTTATCGTCTCCACGTCATGGTGTAATTGTTATTCAATACATTATTATTTGGATGGGTATAATAATGATGTGTAATTGATGTAAATAATATATATAACATTATAAAGATTCTTTATATATGATTTTCCATCCAATTATATATTATTTTAATATCAAAAAATGATATTGTCTCTTGTGCATACGTACGGATTACCGTCTCCACGAATGCGATAAAATTCATTCCCCATCGTATCCATTCAGGACTAATTTTAATTGATTATGAAAAATAATTATTAAAGACATGATATCATTCATGATATAAATAAGATACATCACATCCATAAAAAATATGACTAACATAATAATGAATATAAATGAAATTGAATCCGTTAACACCCGAAATGACGATAATACTAAGATATTATTAACAAAGCAATGTTAAAAGATCATATGTGATATCATATTAATGTATATGATTCTTGAATAATTTAATAACAATTATATCACAATTTTACAAAAGATTAACCTAACCTCAACCAATGAAAAATACAGGGTAAGGGTTAATTCAACAATCTCTTCATTATTCGATGTTGTTTATACCTAATTCTCTACTCGGACTTCTTTATCATCAAAATCCATGTTTCATTACAATGTTTTCCAAAAAAATTACAATTAAAAATTCAATGGATTAAAGTCATTTGTACCATTTTTTTACTTTTATAAGAAGTTTATAAAGGAATCATTCTGTTGTTTTCCAAAAAAGGTCCTTTATAACCATTTCGACAAAATGAAGGTAAGAATATCTTTTTTTGTCTTATACGATGGGTACGGCTATTTTTCACAGTTATAACATAATCAAATATTCTCTTACAAGATTTTAAATAATTTTTTGAAAATAAATGTTTTATTTATAATTATGTGACTCTTAAATTATTTCAAAATAGAAAGATACATTTCTCTATAAAACGTATTTGATTTCATCAATGTCAACAACCTTTGATGGAATTTAAGATTGTTTGAATTTCATTTTTTATGATACAAACATCCATATTGTATTGAATGTTTTGTGATATGCTTGACTATGGATGTGTTATTTCATACCATTCATGGTTTATGTATAAAGTATTGAAATTTAGTATGCAAGGTTTAGTACTAATGTTTATGTTATGATTAATCCTTTTCATATGAGGAATGCATTGGACATAATATGTGATAGGTGAATCTTTCTATTGCTCCTCGATGCATCGGTAGGTCTCATGAGACAAATTAGTGTCTTGGAATAAGGTCTTGAAAAAATATTTTTTGTATTATTGGGAAAATGCCTTGACTATGTGGTTATGATATTCTGCCATTATGTATTCCATCTTTGTGAAAGCGGCTATTGATATTGCATGTGATTATTCGACTAGTAGAGTATCCATATGAGTATGTAAATGGAATTATTTGATTATATGATTGCCTTATTATGCTAGAGTTCATGTTTAAAAGGATTTTATTATAGTCTTATACATTGCCTTAAATGTTTATGCTTATTTATGAAATTTTCCACAATATTGTTAACCTTACTAATAATCTGAGCTCACCCCTTTCTATGTATTATTTTTACCAGGATGAAAAAAAGTATTTTATGACTGACATGCAGAGATAGTCTGAGGGGATATGACTGTGGTCTATCGAAACATATTGTTCTAGTTTTTCATTTTATGATGTAATGTAAACCATAATAATGTATCTAGTACCTCCAAGGATAATAAACTAATTAGTATTTCTAGACTTTATCTTTTTTTATCATTCCAATGTTATGTAATAATGCACAGACTCTGGACTTCTAGGGTTGTGGCATTACACTAGGACCTAGGGGATTGCTTTAACCGGGCCCTAACCCGGAGAGCCTCGGTAACCGGACTCCAACCAAGAGAGCCTCTATAACCGGACTCCAACCCGGAGGGTCTTCTATAACCAAACCCCAACACGAAGGGCATACTTTTACCGTTCCCCATCCCGGAAAATACGTGTCCAATACATTCATCTTAAAAAATGTTTAAATATAACAAAAACATTCGTATTAAAACTAACATACGAAATGTCAATACTTTATCCATAAAAAATGAATGGAATAAAAATAACTCATCCATATTCAAACATATCAGAAAACATTAAACACAATATGTGAGATTTGTATCATAATAAATCATCTTCAAACAAGTGTAAATTTTATCGATGGATGTTGACATAGATGAAAAAAACCATTTGAGAGAAATATCACTTTCTATTTTGAAATAATTTAACAGTCACATAATTATATAGATAATATTTATTTTGAAAATATTCTAATAATCATGATGGGACGATTCAACGATGTTATAATAATGGAAAATATCCCCACCTACCGTATAAGTTAAAAAAACATTCTTACATTATTTATGTCAAAAAGGTCATAAAATACCATGTTTGGAAAATGATGGGAAAATTCCTTTATAAAAATATTATAAAATTTCAAAAAAGGGTATTAATGACTTTATCCCCTATCCTAGTAAATATAAAATATGTTTTAAAATAAATTTTTATGAAAACACATATTTTGATGAAAAAGAGGTCCCAGTAGATACTTACCTAAAAACAACCTCAGATAATAAAGAGATTGTGAAATTAACCTTTACCTTGTACTTTTCCATGGTAGAGGGTACATTAAACAAATGTATAAAATTTAAATATTTTTTATTAAATTATAAATAACCATATTCATAATTATGATATCATATGTGGTCTTTTAATAATGCATTGTCAATGGTATTTTAGTATTATCGCCATTTCGCGTGTTAACTGATTCATTTTCCATTATATTCTTTGTTACGTGAGTCATGTTTTTTTATGGATGGGATCTTTCATATTCATATCTATAATTAAATCATGTCTATAAACATTATTATTAATAATCAAATGAAAATTATTCATGATTGGTTATGATGGGGAATGAATCTCATCGCGTTCGGGGAGAGGGTAATATGTACATTCTCCCGAGCGACAATATCATACATTTATATTAATTTAGTATAAAATTGGATGGTGTATCATATATAAAGAATCATATCAATGTTATAGTTATTATTTAAATCAATTATACATCATTATTATACCCATCCAAATGATAATGTATTGAATAACAACTACAACATGATGTGGAGATGGTAACCCATACGTACGCACGTATGGTGACATGTCTTTCAAAGGATGGATAAAATAATGATTATGGTTGTACCATATTTATAATAACATCACTTTTTGAATAAGATACTGGATTTATTATTTTATATTGGAAACAACAAGTAATAAAGAAGTGGGAGAAGAAAAGAACTTTAAAGAGGTAAAGAAATATTTACCTATTCTTTGGGCTCTTCCATTTTATTTGATCAAAAGGGATTCGTAGGATGGAATTATAATTGAAGGAAGGCCTCTAGGATGAAGGGAGGATACTTTATTGGATATTTGGGTAGGGTTTGTTCGAGATAAATGTCTTTGAAGGGGTGAATTTTAGAGAACGGTGAGTTCAATTTTATAAGAGGCATGGGGGGAACCTTAGGAAAATATTGAAATATTATTTTATAATAAAATCATATTCAGTTTATAATGGCTCCAAATGGATTTATATCAATGATAAAGTGGTAATTCGTCTAAATAATCTCAAAAAATGGGTTTTAGACTAGTTTATGTTAACGTTTTATCCATAAATCTTATAATTAATTCTATATTAAATTATTTAACTTTTACCGTGTCTTCTTGTATTATTAATCTATATGGTAAATAAACATACTATAAATAACCAATAGAACCACTAGATGTTCATTAATGACATATATAATATTAATTAATCCCTTTTTCCAAAAATTATATTTTTAGGAATATTATATCAACAAATAAAATATCATTTGTTTTAAATATTAATTTATGTCATTTTTGACATAATTGGTATTTTGTTTTTGTGAAAGTCATAACAACATAATAAATTAAAAACAAGATTACCTAATGAACTATAACTTGTAATATTAACCTAGAAATATATTTTAATTCATTAAGAGTCTCAAAATATATTTATTTGTGTATGTATAATATCAAATATTTTAATCGTTCATTAAAATGGGAATTGCTACATCATCATTGTGTCATAAATAAATTAATATATTTATTATCAAAAAATTATAAATAAAATTAAATTGTGTGGAAAAACTTTTTTTATTTCTAATAATTATTTATATTCTAATTTATCTTATGTATAACCCTATATTAAAATGTTTTACTTAGGAGAACATGAATTTAACACTTTTAACTCTTCCTTAAATTAAATAATAATATATGTTCTAATCGAATCAAAGTGGACATAAAGGATCCTATTTTAATCCAAAGGATGTTTTTTTTCTAATTACACTTATCCATTTGAATTAGAACATGTGTTAAGGTAATTATAATATCATTTTTACCCTTAATTACCCTATTTACTTCTAATTGTGGAAAATAAAAGTCAACAGTCACTATTCACCAAAAATTATTTTCATCTTATTGAACCACATTTTACCTTTTAATTTTTACCGTGTCTTTTGGATTTTTTAAATTAATCATAAAGATGTAGTAAAATTAGTTTTTATACAAATTTTCAAATGCTCCAAGAAGGTGGGTAAAAATGGTAAAAAGTTCAATAAATATTATACATCTAATTTTATTATAAAAAAGATTCCAATGTCTTAAATTTAACTAATATTTTCATTATATATCTATTTTTACGTAAAATAAATTTAAATAAAATAATTAATATTTAAATAAATATTGGGTTTTAAATAATAACATAGTGTTTTTGACTATTCATAAAATTGTAATGTTTTCAGAAAAAATACAGAAAATTCACCCAAAGCTAATTTTGATATTCAAAATTAAAAAATGAATTTTATTTGACCAATTTCAAAACATTTAAGTCTCATTAATTATTTTAAAATTAATTCCCATTGTCAAAACCAAAAGGCGTATTTTTATGAAATAATAACTATCAAAAAATTGACACTTGTTTATGTCCAATTTCAAAGTGAAATTACATACAACGAAAAGAATTGGATTAAAAGGTAAAAATATAATTTATTATACTTCCAAACCATTAAAATTTATAACTTAACACTATAAATTATTTTGATGAAAAAAAGTTGTTTTCAATTAATATATAGTATTTTTCACTAGTTACCCAAATCGGAAAGTTATCAGAAAAGCTCCAAAAATTTATTGAAACTATATTCTTATGTCCCGATTCTAAAGAATACGTTTATTTTTTCAAATTTAATATATTAAATTTTCAAATATTGTATTTAAAATGGTTTCACCATTAAAAGGTGGTAAAATTTCATTTTTTGAAAAATATTTCTTTTATCTGAAAAAATGAATTTGTTCTCAAATCATATCTAAGAAACTAACAATATGGATTCTAAAATTATAAGGATTATATAATGTTCCAAATTCAGTTAATAATATTCAAAACAGCTTTTGAAAGGCTAGTTTGGTAAGTCGTGGTGTACTTGAACTCTGTGTTTCATGTTGTTCATGTTATTCAATTGCTTTGAAAAAATAATGTACAATGAAATCTTGGGGTGTTACAATACTACTGTGCACCCTCTAAAAATGATTAAATGCTCCCATCCTATTAAAAATCCATCAGGAGACTATTGTAACGAAAATTGAGAACATGAGTCATCATATTCAACATTATATTGTTGTGCCACACTAACTCATTGTAAGAGTTGGGGAGTGACAATCATCGAATTATTTTAAGGATCTCCATCATAATAGATGAAGGATATCTTCATCCTGGATAGATTATATTTTTCATCACTCAGCAGTTGCAAAGTGAATCTTCTGCTGAGTTTTCCTTCCACCATGTTACCCTTCCCAAGAGTATAGACTATCTCGAAGTCATAGTACAAGAGGAACTATAGCCATTTCCATTGCCTCATGTCCTGGTCCTTCCAGGAGAAGATATACCAGAAATTATTTGTGATCAAAGTAGACTATAAACCACTCACCCATCATATAGTTACCCTATATCCTCAAGGAAATGATCAATGATTCTTATTGTATGTCATTGGTTGCGTAGTTCTTCTCATGCTGCCTGAAATTTTGTAAACCAGAGGCGATCATTTATTACTCTTAAATCATGCCACAACCCTTCCTGGTCCCTAATTCATCATAGAAAACTACATAACCAATGCCATCCTTAGGTAGTCACATGATGGGGGATCTCGTCAGTTGCTACCTCAGCCCCTAGAAAGTCAACTGGAATTTATTCAACCACCCAGAGGGTTGTCCCTTTTATGTAAAAGTTGTTACGAGTGAGGCTACCCAGAAAATGACATGCACAAAACAAAGGTTGTATCTAGTAAATCCCATGAAACTCCACACACAAGACATGCAATTAGGAGGCTCTGAAAAAATCACTTCCTCTATATTTACTGGATCCACAACAACTCCAGCCTCTTATATAACATGTCCTCAAAAGATGGATGCTATGTATCTAGAACTCGCACTTTGATAACATAACCTAAAAATGTTACTCTTGGAGTGTGTCCAAGTCTATCTACAGAGCTGTATCATGCTCCTCCTCGGAATCTGAGTACACCAAGATGTCATTATTGAATACCACCGCAAAACGATTGAGGTGAGACTGGATGATCCTATTGATTAGTCCCACGAACATTGATGGGGAATTAGTCATACCAAAAGGCATCACCAATATCTCACTATAGCCATACCAGCATCTGAAGGCTATCTTTTGTACATCCCCATACCACACACGAAGATAGTGGTAGCCTGAACTGAGGTGTAACTTCAAGAACCACCTCGATCCCTTCATCTGATCAAATAGGTATTCAATACTCCGAATCAGGTAAATGTTCAAAATGTTTATCTTTTTCAGACAGCATATGTCCATGTACTACATCAATCTCACTTCTACCTTCTTACTAATCAAAATTGCGGCTCCCCGTGTTGCAACATTAGGCCTCATGAATCCTTTATCCTGAAATTACTCCTACTATAACCTCAATTCATGAAGCTTCACGGGAGACATCTGATATGATGGTGTGGATAATAGTTCTATATCTGGGTATAGATCGATTCAGAATTCTACCTCCCTATGAAATTTATGTCCTTAAAATTCCATAAAGAGGACATCTTCATACTCATCCACCACTATAGGAAAGGGAGTACTACTCTTGTCCACCGTTTTGAAGTTGAGGCTATCCAAATAGTGAGTGATTAGCTACACCCTCCTTAGAGAAAGTCCATCCTTTTCTAAAATATCTCCCTTACCAACAGTGAATGAAAACCCAGTCCCGTTCTCTTGGACACATCACAATCTATGCCTAAGATATTCAATCTGAACATGAATGGTGGATAACCAGTCCATAACCAAGATGAAATTGTAAGGCCTCGATGCCACTACTAGGAGATCCCAACCGAAGATCTCAACTCAAATAGTAGGCACACACTACCGGCACCTGTTTCATATCATAAAATCCTCTCCTCTAAGAGTCCCTAAATCGATGTATTGATCCAAAAAATCCCCCAGAATCGTCGATCCATGAATGATAATTGTTTCAAGGATAGAGTGACTGGAAGCTGTGTTTATAAGAAATAAAAATAAGGTAGAGATAGAACATATCATACATTTAATCATCTCTGGATTTATGTGGTCATATGACTCCATTACCTGATGTTGGCCTTGTGGTAACGCATCGGAATCCTTACAAGATATCTGTGTACAGGTATCCTAAAATAGATCATGATTTACCACATTTGATAGACTATTCCATGTGAGTTGACTCAGATTCAAGAAGAACTTGAGGAAACACAAGATTCATACATTATCCAGGAAACCAGTGGGTTCTTGTAACATGTCAAAAATAGAATTAAGTGTCCTGGTGTATGAATATATTGGCCTCTATAACATCATTGGACTCCCCAAACCTGAATGTCAAACTCAAAAAATGTAACATTGTTTCCAGAAAAAATAGACCGTCGGTATTTGCGGTTGAATCGACCACCTTTGATTCCACTTTGTCACAAACCATCTCCTGGGGTCCATGCTCTGACATCCACAATCCGACCACAAAAAGGCCATGGGTAGGATACTAGCATGAAAGTTATTATTCCCTAATTTGGAAGAATTTAACTATGTACTTGTACGCACACACACACAACCACATCCCAAATAGATTGAAAGGAAAACAAGTATTCTACTAAACAACCATTGAGTAAAGTTACATGTTTTAAGTAAAATGTTCAAGAATACAATCCAAAAAAATAAAAAATAAAAAATAGTAAATTAAAAAGATATTTGGAAGTCGTCCGTGGAAAACCCCACATAATGGGTAGGCATGTAGTGTCTATTGGAAGCTGTAGATGTAATTCATGTCTGCCGTATCTCAATGGGCACCACTAGGTCTCGAGCCTCCAATGTATCAGTCAAAGTTCATGTCATCTACACCAGACACAATATGTGTGGGCGGAGCATGTGCATGGGTGTGTAACAAAATACTCAGTAGGGATCCTGGGACAAAAGATAATGTCCAGAAAGGAATGTATTCACATGGTATTGATAGCTCATGATGGTATAATCTAATGTATGCGATGAAAACTGTCAATCACACATTAAAAAACATGGAATACTGAGCTAATCAACCCTAATGATTACTGTAGGTTCGCAAGATCACATAGAGCCACTCCTCTCTATGGTCCTACCGGGTCACACATGTCCACATCCAATGTAGGCCTTCATATCTGGTCCACATAGGGAGGCTTGTAGCTGCTCTAAATTGGGTATCTTAAATAATATCCACAAAAGGATGATTGTATTTTTTTACCCAGAGTTACATATCATCAAGGCATGTATAGTTACTTAGAACAACTATTCAGTAGTTTTTGGATCTCAGCCAGTCGAAGGATTCCTACACACAACATGCATGATTGCGGTATAATCTACTCCTAAAGCCATTAGAAATATTTAAACATCTATGAATGTCTATATAGAGCATGAAAATATAAATGTATCGTCATGAGTCATCCAACACTGCAAATGGAGTTCCAATTGGGTGTCCGGTCTAAAAGATATTTGTGTTTTGTAAATAGTGACCGGTTGTGTTCTTCCCCTGTCTGACCTGGTCGAACTGACCAGACCAACCCGGCCTGAGGGTCCCACAAGCCCCAAACCAGTTTGACAGACCCGAACAGACTTGATTCAGCTCCGGTCACACATGGGTCTATCCTGGCCCAGGTTATGACCAATGGAACATACTGGACCCATCTCGGTTCAGTCATGGGTATAGCCCGCTAGGTCTCCTAGTCAGCCGGTTCTATCTGGCCCGGCCCACAACAGGTGGGATAGTTCTTTCCAAGCCCGATCTAATTAGCCACATGTTGTTATCGTGTCTGCCCAACCTGAAATATGGTCCTAGCTTGTGTTTCATCTCGGGATTCCCCACATCCCAGTTCGTGGACCTAGTTCCGGGCCACACGGTGGGCCGGTCTCCTCTAGCACAGACATGCTTTGGGCAGCCGGTTCGAGCGTGAAGTGGCTAGATAAAGATGACCACACCCTTGTCCCACATATGGCCCTCGCTGGACCAAATTACAGTGCACCATAACCCAATTAGTACAGGTCACATCCTTCTCGACTAGCCACAAGCCTGGGTGCCCTCATCCTCTTATACAATGCTATAGTCTGAGCTAGAGGCGGCCTCTACATTATCATGTCATCAGCCCATTTTGTGGACCACCGAGTTTTCCCTTATGGTATGTTCCTTGAACCATTTATGTCTCCAGCCTCTGTGGGGGTTATTTCATTAATACTACGACCTCGAGTTTCCATTTTCTTCAATTTGGAGTCATGATCATGAAGGACACACAATGTCCCAAAGTGGAATGAATTAGTTCCTTTTTTGTGTCGGACTGATTCCTCTTCATTAGAGATTTTGAAATATGGGAAGAGATGATGTAGTTTCTAGAAACAATATATCCCCCAAAAAAAAAACCCCAGATAATAAATACCCTCCTATAAGAAAAAGTGGCCCATGGATCAACCTATACATGGGTTAATCCTCATTCATTTTTAGATAGAAGAATAGGGCCTTCAAATTCTCAAATGATAGAACCCTATATAGAAGAGCTTCGATTGGAGAGAAGGTTCATTGCTGATGAAATCCATCTTTGGGGATTTACGATTAGTTGTATTCCATTGCCTTTCATTGGTCTCGGATCCATTCTCCAAGGTGTCGTCTCCACTTCTTTGATTCACTGGTGTTTGTCATTGGAGAGAATTCTCATTTCATCCATTATAAAATTTATAGATCGAATTATGTTTCTCCAACCCTTTTATCTCATTAATAGAGAAACACATCAATGTGTTTCTACTGAAATTAGTTATCACATCATTACACTATTTCATTGATGATTAAAAATATCTGTGATGACTTATTTAATGAGCTGTTATGTTGTTTCATTTATGTAAGGAAACAAACGTCTCATCAGTATGTTTCAATGAAAAAAATTATGAATACAATAAAATTTCTATGATTATTTTATTTTTCCTAAAATGACTAAAAATTAACATTTTCCCTCAACATTTTTCAGTTGAGGGTATTCTCATTCTTAGGGAATGTCATCATTTAGGACACAATAGTGCAGTCGTATATTCAATTCAGGCACCCATTTTAAATATTCCCAAAACTATTCATGTGAACCATTTTAATTCACATAATAACATTCCAAAACTATCAGTCACTATCGACCCCTACTAGTCAAAATTATTCTCTTCCTAATGGAAACACGCCCAATACTCTCAGATTTCCAATATGACATACCATTTAGGAGTTATAAGGATTTTAATATACAATAATTATTACTAATTATTTTATTTATGATCAATAACTAACGTCCAATATTGGTCTACACTGGAAAGTGTTAGTTCCTTTCTAGTAAAACACTAATGCTCCATGTTCAAATGGTGCACATGAATTTTTTATCTTAGCATCAGTTCAAATATAATAAAAACTCCCTCGTACAATTATTTAATGAAAATAAAAAAAGATAAAAATTTCATTTTTTCCACTATGATCCTTTGAATAACATTCACTCTTAGAGAATAGTCTTGAAATAAACCGATTCTATTTAAAAAAAATCATTGAATTTCATTGTATTACAGAATATGTATTAAAAACATTCCAAAACCCCCGATTTTTCCCAGAATAAGAGAAGATAAACCTCCTTATACTCTATATTAGTAATAATTAGTTTCATAAATTTTGAAAACATTATATCGTTATTATGGAATAAAACATAGAAACTATCATACCTCATTGATTAAATTTTAATTAATCATTTCCAAATAAGATATTGAATGTATTTACTCTTCAATAATTTCTTGATCACCTTTATTGATAGATTCTAGGGGAACCCCATTCTCACGTCACTCTCATTTTGGTTGTTGTATGTGTTAGAATCCCCCATCACCATTCATTCCAAATGTTTTAATCAAATTGTGGCGGGGTCATTTAATTAATTAATTATGTAATTATCTATTTTTACATTTTAAATAATCATTCCATGTCATAAATGAATTATTATTTTAATACCATTGTAATGAAATCCACCAATTTAGGATTCAACAATAGAGTCTAATTATCTATAACATTATGAAAACATTATCTTCATCTAAACCACTATGTGTAATTTAATATTTAATTAATTATATATATTATATTATGTCAAAATAATAATGGATCTTAATTCCAAAAAACTATTTTCATAGTATAAAACCCCAATTTTTGGAATAAAATCATGGTTATAAAAATTATATAAGATAATATTATAGGTGGAAATACCATTTTACTACTCATAGTCACTCAAATGTGAAAATTGATATTTATACTCAAAATAATAATCTAGGGAATCATTGGTCTTTATGAATTTTATTAGTTCTATGCGGGTCGATAAAATTAGTGTTTTTGGGATCCCCATGGGGGATGGTATTGTGTTAATACCCAGTTTTGTATTTCTTATATCAGATATATTTCATATTATATCATGTTATTATTATTTTATTGATTGGAAATTGATTGCAAGAAATGAAATTATTCATATGTAGTGTAATTTATTCATTATTTTCAAGAATGTATAAATCAAGCCCCAATAATATTTTTCCATAATATTTTATTTAATTAATGATTTATATTTTAATTCCTTGTTTGGGGTTTGATATCAAGTTATTTTTGAAAATTTAAACCCCGTTGAGGGTGTTCTATTAGTGTTTCATAGATTTTCTTTAGTTATATGAATGATAATGGTGATATGGGTTTGTAATATTATGATATATAAGGTTTGGGTATCATAACATATGACTTTATGAAAACAAAATCATGGTGAGTGGTAGATAATGTTATGGCTCTAGGGAGGTCTTCTTACGATGATACATTTTCATTAGGTGATATGTATGGGTCATTTAGTTTATGAAACATTGTGGAAAATAAGCTCACTCTATGTATAGGTTTAGTCACATCATGATTATATGTCAGTGTCAATGTGACTAGGAAATCACTTTTATGCAAGGGTACCCACCCATACATACGATCCCAAAACATTGTGAAATTTGGGTGAGGGGATATTTTATATTGATGGGTAATCATCACATAATAGTGATGATTCTAATATCTCGAACTCTTACATATTTACCCAGATAATTTCATGGGGTGGGATGTCCAGGTTTTATCATTGAGTTTCATTGTTATGGGGTATCATGGGAATGCCTACATCATGATTCATGATCGAGAAGGTGTTTCATGACTTGATAACAATTTCATTTCAAAATATCCTTGGATGTATGATCCATGATTATAATTAGTGGACGTTAGTCATACAATTACTTAGATGGTAAATCACTAAATCTAGAATAGTAATGTCTTTTAAAATTAATTTCATAATTGGTTTTAATAATAAATGTTAATAAATGAAAATTCATAATTACTTCATTAATGCCTAACTTCCCCTATACCCCTCTCGTTAATTTATTTTTAAGGGAGTGTACGCCTTTATTTGAACCCCAATCCAATTTTCAAGTAAATTGGACACTAGATTATGGTGATTAAATCCTATATATTTCATTGATTATTAGTTTCTCTTTTTATTCCATGGTCTCAGATAGATTATGGCTATTGCGGCCCTGGTTTGATATTTCCTCAAATTAATCGGTTTGTTATTTTTATGTTATGATAATCAAAAAATATTCCATTAGAGGTTTTCTATGTGTAAAATTATTAGTTCACTATCCAAATATTTTTAAATATTAATCTTTGAATGGGTGATAATTTCTATTACATGTTATCAATTGTTTTATTGTCTTTAACAAGTACGTATATATGTATCTAAAAAATTTTGGTTACTCTCCCAAGTTATAATTGTTAATAATGGAATATTGTACTTAATATTCACTTAAAAATTTTCATGAAAACTACGAAACTTATATGTACATTAAAATTAATTATAGGATGTTTTAAATGGATTAGTTTAAAAATAATTTTTTCTATCCATTTAAAAGTGTTTCATAAAAATTGTTAATGATTTATTATGTCTGTAAAAAATTTCCATTATTTTTAAAATTTAAATTTTTGACCCCATTTCTATGAATTATGTTATAATGAAATTATTAGATCATTAGGGAAAAGAATTTTGTGTTATAATAATTCCATTGATTTGTTCCTATTTGGGTTATTGATATGAATGGAAAAAGGTTTAAAAAATTTCTAGGTAGAGGACATGTTCTGCATATAACTTTTGATATTATAAAAAATGTTCTATTTTATGAAAGGTTTTCAAAGGCGGGGGTTTATTACGATCATTTATTATAGTGTGTTGTTATAAAACACTTATTAATTACACACCTCAATTTTTTATCTTGGAAAATAATAGGAAAATATGTGGGAAATATTAGTGTGAGTACTAAACAATTTTATGATACAGCTCTTCCAAGTTGACATATGATAGAAATATGTTCCACTTAGGAGAATTTCATCATAATAATGTTTTATTCAGAAAAAAAATTGTTCGGTATTGAATCACATAATGAACTAATTATATTGCCTTTAATTTTTTGAATTCTATGAATATTACATGTAATTTTAATTATTCCAATGATGTTAGAATTTATACTACATTGACAACAGTTGAAAATTATTTATTACCATATTTTTTTTCCCATTATAATTTTTTATTTAACTATTATAGAATGGTTTCCATATTTAATATGAGTAATTTTCAATAGATAGTTGAAAATATTTTATTTAAATAAAATGTGATATATTAATGACCCATTTTATAGGATTAATTTTGTTAACTATTAATATTGTATAGTTTGGATAAAAATTAATTTATATAATGACACAAAATAAATTGATTAATTTATAATTAAAATATTTAATTGGTAGTTGTGTTTTAAACTATCACAAAATTTATTTACTATTAAAATTTAGTAATGGGTTTTGTGGAGGAAACCTATATAGAATTATTTTCTAATGTTCTCTACATTAATTTTTCACTACAGGTTCTTTTTGGATTTAGTATATGGTTTTTACCCTTTCTAGATCAAGGTATTAGAGGTTCCGGGTGAAACTGTTCGACATAAACATAATGGTTGTGTTATAGGGATAATTACTATTCATATTTTCATTATTTTAGTTTATGTGTCTTATTAATCATGCAACACTAATATTCTTGTTATGTCCCCTTTTGGTGATTTAAAAATCCGTATTGATGTTTTTTCGATTGATTATATGTATATGATTTATTATGTGAATATGAGTAGTGTTTACTTAGCTATTTCACGATGGGATATATATTTCACTAAAAACTATTTATTTTTTCATATGTAACTCTGAAATAAACATTGGTTAGGAGGTACATATGATTTAACATTTCAATTTTACCTGTTTTTTTAGTGAAATCATTCATAATTATGTTTAATTAGATTCATAGTTACTTGTCTAAAACCAATGGAAATCGATAACGTGATTCAAAACATATAATATTAAATTTAGTGTACTCAGACCAAGGCTAAACTAGTTTGGTTCATTTATGTACTCATTCATTGTATTATACCTTTGAAAATTTCATAGATGTAATATGATTAAGAAAAATATGTTATTTAATTTATCAAACAATAAGGTATTAATACATAATTCATTGTATTATTTGTATTATATTTTTATAATAAATGCATGATGTGGTATTAGATCTATTTGGAGTGTTAAAATGATAAGTCGGGCCTTCTATAAGAGGTGTTCTAAAATTTGATTCCTCTAATCTCATTATTAATCATAAAATTTTGGATGCTGGGGATTTTAAAAATTCATAATACACATGATTCTAAATATGTATATAGAATTATTAAATTATGAATTTCAGTTAATTATTTTTTGGTAGAATGTGAATGTGATTATTGGAAGTAAAATCGTCACAATGTATTGTAAAATTGAATAATTACATTGTTTTTTTATTATTTTAAATGGATTTGATTTAGAGATCGAATTATTTTTCCAAAATATTATTTTCAGGAATATTGGTTGATTTTTGTCTAAAAATTCGCGAACCTCTTATAGTATAACACTTTTATTTTATTAGTGAGTATTTCAAAAATGTAATTTTTTTTCTGATTTATTTTAACACATTTTGGATTGTAGATTTTTTTTATAATTGGACTGATTTTTGCTGGTTTTCTATTATATTGGAAGAAGTTCAGATTTTGTTTTTTATTTTCATTGGTCATTATGATTTGATGAATGTGGGGTGTGATTATATAGGGATTCGTATTTATAAAATGAATATTTTATATAGGAATAATTATATTTGATGTGAAATGGTTTTTTTGTCTCTCACATGGACTAAAATATCATAATTTATGTTCTAAAACTTTTTCATGTGACTACATAGACATATTTGATTACTGATTTATTGGTTTTGAATGTGAAATATAATTTTTACAAAATGACTTATTACATGTTTATAAAATTGATGTTATTATTTATAGAAACAATTTATTATTTGGGTAACACAAAACGCAATGTTTCTAGAAGATAAAAAACATCCTTAATATATGTTTTTAATGTGTAATATGTATCGAGAATGATTATGAAAAAAATAATGTAACCTAGGTATCAAATAATTATAATTTTTTGACATATTTTATATATAAAAACATGTGGACTTTAATAATAGTGCATGGTTCATATGGTAAACCATATATGATTTGATAGAAACATAAATGAGGTTAGTGGATGTTTTGGACAATCATGCACCTAAAACATACATATGAAAAAAAAATTAAACCCCCATGAATGATAGGTTCGTGGTTGGGAATAAATGCACAACAAATGTTCATGTTAGAAGGTGTTAAAAAATAAAAAATCTCACCATTTATTGTCCTAGAAACATTTTTATGTCTTGTTATGGCCCATAAACATCGTTACCTTCATAATATGGTTAGAAAATGAATAAAAACATAAAATTGAAATAAAATTCCAACAGGTTGTATATTTTCACTCTATTATCTATAAATGAAATGATATTTTATGACATCTATAATATATAATTATATGGATACCCCTTAATTAGTTGTTTCATGTCAAAATATATTCATAACCCACTGAAATAAAAATCAAATTTTGGATATAATGGTCTTCATGTTAAATTATATTTTAAATTGCTTAAATATGACCTTTTATTTTGGTTTTATGATTTTTTAATCAAATAGTGGTCTTAACATATAAATAATTGGATTTATATACAAAAATAAGTTTTATAAATGGATTATATTTGAAATGAATACTATTTATCAATGTTCAAATGTTTGTTTCAAAAAATATGTGTTTAATGTTTTATAATTCTTGGTTATTGTAATTAAAATTTCAATGATTAGTGAAGGTAAATAGTATTAATGGGTAATATGATGTTTTAAGGGGATAGTGAGTTACCAAGATTAATTAAGCGGTCGATGGACGATTCATGATATCAAGTTAATGAATTTCAATATTTGTAATTATGTTATGGAGTAACGATAGAGAATTTTGATGTTTCATAAATTCATGATTAATTTTTTGATGGTTTTTATGGTTATTTTATTGATTAAAATGGTTGTAAAAAAGAAAAATAGGAATCATTTATAATTTTTTTAAAAAATTGCTAGTTTTTTAAGATTTCAAATGAAGAAAATTATTAACTAACATTAACTAAATGGGATTTTCTATAGAAGAAATAATTATGGTGAGGAGAATTATGATAGACTAATTTTTTCATTTTTAATAAATGTTTTTATAATAATATTTTATAAATAAAAATAATGTAAATTATAATTAGTTTTAACAAATATAAATAAATAATTTTACCATGATTCAAAAAAACATACACAAATATGATTCATTGTTAAGGATTTCCAAATGAATATTATTAAAGGATATTTCTAGGTTTTGGAAGATATTAATTTTATTTAATAAGTTCAATGTATTGAAATGAATCCTTCTTTCTTTTACATCACGAGACCTTCAGTAATTGATTTATATAATATTATAATGAAACAATTCAGTTTTTATTATAATGGTAAAATCATTTATTGGTATTTCCATACGTATATTGGGGTTTTTTAGATATAAATATGTGTGTGTCATGTTATTTTTATCAATGTATTACTGTTTTTAATTATTAGTGAGTACGTGGTATTTTTATTAAACAGTATCTATTATTTTATTATGAGTGGGAAAAGAATTTTATAAATATATGGATATTGTTTGTATGTATCAGATGCTTCTAAATTTTTTTTACTATTGTAGTTTTTTTATTCATACTACTAGTTTGGTTATTGTTTTTGTTGTTGTTAATATATAACTATGGAAAAGAGGATAAACTACTTCTTCCTCCCCAAACTGCCTAGCACACCTAGCTATATTTAGGATAACATTATCTTCAATCTGATTATGATCTCTAGGGTGTAAATTTATAGTGACCCCATATTTTCTTACTAAAATACCACATATTATTACATGAATATTAATTATATTTCAATATAATCCATTCTTAAACCATAATGGTTTAGTGTGTTTGGAAACATGTATACATAAAAAAACATAAAAGGTTTACATCATTCCTTATTATGTTTTTCAAAAATTAAACCCTATGTAAATATCATACATAATACCATTCAAAATTTCCTTGGGAGTGGAAACATATGAATGGTAAATATAAGATTCTCATAAATGAAAAAAAATAAAAAATAATAATTGTTCATAAGTTATCATATGAAACCTATGTGTATCTATGAACATAATAATGACTTTAAATAATCATACACAATGTGTCACATATATTTAAACATCAAATGTGAATTTTATTCAATCAAAATACATGATTCTTGAGAGTATAGTGTCATAAAAAAAGACATAATTGGCCATGTGAACATATCTGAAGAATATGAAAAAGCTTTGTGGCATACACGTGCTTATATAAGTTTATTTCCTTAGAAAATTGTCATGTGTAAGAATATCATATTGGATTTGGTTCACACTATTAAATTATTTTGATATCAAATGATCACTAATAATGATATACTATTGGAAAATATACCAAACTAACTCGGTTTCACTCTATCAAATAGTCATAACTATCTCAAGAGATATTCCTTATCATTTAATTAATTATATGAATATATAATTATTGTTCCACCAATCAGATAACAAAATATATACAAATGAGTTCCATAATATCAAAAAAAATTCACACCATCATATGATAACATGTGGAAATGATATGAGATTCCTATATATTTCAACATTATATATTTAAACCATACATAGAAAATAATATAGATGGTAACATTAAATCACATCAAGAGTAAATTATAAGAAAAATCAAAGGATAGACGATAATATCGTAAAATTTCACTATAAAATTTCATGATGAAAATACACTATTAGTTTTTAATAACTTATTTCAAATATATATATTATCAGAAAAAGTTTTAAGGAATACATTTGCATTAATAATAGACAATGAAACATATATATTATTCCTCATGGAATATTGTTTTTATGATACTGATAAAATTTCTGCAAATAGTGTTCATTAAAGCAAACAATCCTTTCACATATTTGATAAAAATTCATTAATACCTTGTTTTGAAAATGATAAGAAATTTATTTTTTTACTTTGGTAAATAATGTAAAATATAGTTAGAAATGACACTAAATTAAATTTATGTAATAGTAAAAATCATTTCAATAATGTTTCAAATAATATATGGATGTGGAAGAAAATATACCTGACCGAAGGGAAAAACATGATTAGTTTTCCTTATAATAATTAATTCAATATATTATGTACATTAAAATGTGAAAATGAATGGAAAACATTATAATTTCTTCAAATAAAAATGAGATAATAAAATAAATAATATTTTTGGGAGATATAACCAATAAATTATTTATATAAAATTTATACATTAACAATCCCATTAGAAATGTGACTGTAAAATAAAACATTAAAAAATAAGATTAATTTTGAATCATAATACCCATGAAAGGAAAAACATCATTTAAAACATTCAATAACATTAATATAAATAAATATAGTATGTAACAAATCATAGGTTTATTATATACACCGAATTCAAGAAACATGTGGTGAATATGTTAAATGTCTCATGGAAAGAAGATGTAGGCATGAAACCCTTACCATTGTTATAAATATTGGATATTATCCCACACAAAAAATAACATAAAATAAATCGATATATATATTAAAAATAGTTTATTAATGATAAAAAATAACAATGGAGTTTATGATAAACCTATTAAGAACATATAGTCATATAACATTAATCATGTCTCAATGTATCAATAGTCATATGAAGAACACATATAGAATTAGTAATTTTTTAATCAAAAGTAATTGAAAACATGAAAATAATATTGTTCTTAAAATAAAATAAATTAAATAATTTAGTGTTCCCAAATAAATATTAGGATGTATATAGAAGACCAAAATAAATATTTGGTGCATAAAATTATAACATCTCTGATTAAGAATAAACTAAGATGAAAACATTACCATATATTTGACATCAAATATAACTTCCATAAAGACCTATATTATAAATTTTTAAAATTATATAGTAATACCATATTAATATATGAGATATAATATTTTAATTAATTATATATTTACATGACCTTTTTATTAATAATTCCCCATGAGAACTGATATTTTGGGTGTTAACGACTTAATTTTTCATTAATAATTTAGCTTGTATGTTGAGTAAAATTCACCATTTTCATGGTTACTCTATCTTTATAATAATAAAAATGATATAAATATCATATGTATAAAATTTTTATAAATAATTAAAACAAATCCTAAAATGATTCACTTCATTGAGACTATAATGTGTATATACATAGAAGTGATGTTTTAACTTTTTGATGGATGTGAAGAATTGATTGTATAAGATAATTCAACATTTTATAATAATTAATATATCATAAATATCATATATTCAAATTCATTATATCCATATTACCATCCATGTCTATCAAAAATGATAAAAAAATAGCATTACATAGTGGAGGTTGTAGTCCACATGTACAAAAGAGCACCGTTGTCGTTTACAAACTGATCGATTTGTAAGAAGGTAGAAAATAACTAATAATTAAAAACCATATATAGGTTAATATATTCTTATATACAAATTATATAGATATTTACAACCACACATTAAATAATGATATGGCAAATGAATTGTATTATCGTATAGTGGTGGTAGTGAATATGTTCACACAGGCGATACTTTTATCTCCAATTTCATGGATAATGGGTGGAAAATGGTTATAAAATGATTAGAATGACAAAATATTATATTTTTTATAATATATTAATTTTTTATATATATTAATATTATATGTGGTTTATGGGATCCATTATAAATTTTTTTATTGTCCTAGTAATTATTATTCATTCATTTTCAATCAACAGAATAGTATTAATGGGTCCTTATATTATTCTTCATTAAAAGTATGGTTTTCTGTAAAGTATGTAATTAAACAATTAAAATTTATTTAAAGGAAAATATATTTTAAATTATTAGGCATTACATTCCTACCAATGAAAATAAACTTCATCTTCAGAATATTTATCTTTGTTATAATGAATTCTATAATGTAAAATAACTTTTTTTTAAAAACTGGATCTTGTAAAAGAATAATAAAAATACTTTTGAAAATGGAAGTATTAAACATCATGGATACCATAAATAAAACATATTTTGGATTCTAAATAAGTCTATAATTGGATATAATTAAAAATGTAGACATAATGTAGAAATAGAATGTAAATGTATTGACGTAGACTCATAGATAGATTGTTCCTGATTAATTTAATGAAAAGAAAAACATAAATTAGTGAGTATTGAAAGTGAAAAATTACTCCTTAAAAATAGAAGTAAAATGGAATCCATTTTCATTTTAAATATTAATTTTCCAATTTATGAGAAATTATTTTAACAAGGAATATGATAAAATATACTTAAATTATTTATTTTTATTTCATAATAATTAAATCATTTTTTTGTTGTGATTTGATAACATTTACCTTATATCTCATCCCATGCTCAATGAAATGAAAATTCAAGATGAATCTCACATTCCTGATGCACTAAAATTAACTACTATTTTTTATAAGTTCTATAAAATAATGAATATTCATTCCATATATAACTATTTTTTATAAAATAAAAAATGGATAGAACAAGTTATATAATATGTATAAATAAATATATGATGAAATTATACAATAATATCCAAATCCTCAAATATTATGCCCATATTACACCATAAATCATTTAATTAATAGATACACTCATCAATACAATAAAATATTACATGTCAAATTTGAAAACTATGAATTTTGGAAAATGGTTACAAATGTTTGGAAATCATGTTAACATTAATAACCGAATAAGTTATCTATTAATTATAAATACTAAACTTCTAAATAACTTGATCATATATTCTAATATTACATGCTAATTATATGAATCATTAAAACACCTCAATGAAAACATATATTATTTCAAAATAAATCTCTATACTCTTCTAGAAATAAATTCACAAACTATCCAATGTAGTTAACAACTCTATAAATGTAACAACCCCATTAAAGCTGTAATAAATCAGTTTGTTAGTAAATCACTCATAAGTTTTATTATCACAAATACTACCCAATTTTTATTATCAATATCTCTATACAATTTATCCTAAATATACATTATAATTTAAAATATTGTCAAACATTATTTTTTATCTATCCCTCAAACAAATTTTACCAAAAAAATTACCACATTAACACCAAATAAAACTTATAGGTTACTAACACTGTTCGTTATATTAATAAAAATTATTAATGAAAATCTATTCTAGAACTATCCTCATATTATTCATCGTTATTATAAGTATAATATAATTAACAATACACATCTATAACAAAAATATCAAATCATCATACATAAACACATTAATCATCAATCTATAATAATTAGAATAGTATAAGCCCTTCCTTGGCCTATGAGTTATCCCATGAATTAAGACACAGGCTCTGATAATTCACATATTCCCTAAAAATTTTACATCTAACTATAATTTGTAATGTTATATGTACTTTTTTCCAACTTTGAATATTTCATTTTCCCAGATAATTACATGTTATATTTCCTTCTTTTCCACACATAAAACAACTACCTATTCCATGATAAATTATCCTTGGTGATTCTAAAAATAATTTGGATATGTAAGTGGTGGATCTTGTTTCCTCCATGATCATCAAGAAACACTATTTTTACCTTAGTTGTTTTATTTATAATGTCACATATATTCATGTCATTATTAATATAATGAGATAGTAGGTTATGCATAGTCACAAAATTTCTTATTTTATCTCAAATCTCGTTGAGATTCCTGTGACGAAAATAAAATAATTTTTCTTCACATTTAGTGATAACAATATTATTTATATTTTCATTCGTTACATAAAAAAGAAAATTATAGAATGATAAAAAATAAGGATTAATCATCTAACTGTGAAAAATAAATCATTGGATGTCTAAAAGACGACACCTTCTTTTTGTCCATGGACATATTAGGATTAACCTAGGTTATGAATGGGTATTATATATTAAAATACTTCATAATGGATGAAAAATTATATGTCAAATAACTAAATTATATCCCCTAGGAGATTCACAATAGGATAATTGATGGGGTATAATAGCCATGCACTAAAATTATTGATGATATATACTTGACCTAATGTTTTTTATGGTCAAACCATTGAATCTACAGAAAACCACAACCACCTATAATATATAGAAAATGATTTATTTCCTCAAATAATTCTTAATATCTACATTAAAAAATATTAGGATATTATTATATACATAAGAGTTTCATAATGGTTCTCACTAAACAGTCCTCATCTTCTCTCTTAAAATTTACTAAACCTTACACTGATACCAACTATAGCAGCGAAAACATTTCATACATAAATACTAAATGTTATTTTAATAATATTCCCTACACATTAACATAATCCATGACATACCTATAAAGGTTAAGTTTATTAGGAAACATATTTATATTTATTTATTTATATTTATATTGGTACGTAATAGGTCTACATCATTTCCCATTATGTTCTATACAACTGTAACCTCTCATAGACAAATCATACTTAAAAAAATTACTATAAACCTAAATAGGGTAAAAATTAATATTGTATGATCTTAGAAGATTTTTAATGCTAAAAATAAGAGATAATAATTTATAGTAGTAAGTGAGATTAAGATAATAATAATTTCATATAAACATATTCAAGGTTTACAATAAAAAATAATCATCCATGTATCACAAAACATTATTATTAAAATTAGAATATTTTAATAAAAAGAAATAGGATATAAGAGTGTGGAATAATCATTAATAATTCATGATCCCTGAGAATGTCTCATTAGCATTGGACATATTTATGTGTCATACAAATAAGTTTCAAAAATAATTTACTTAGACAAAGATGACTTCCATAAATGTCATAGTGGTTTGGGTTTCTATTTGTTACGTCATTTATTTTTTCATGTTTAGCTCCTAGTACTTTCTTATGGTATAATTTTAAATTTTTAAATAGGTTCACCCCTCATTGAAGACCATATTATCTCATGAGATATCCATCATTACCCAATTAATTAGAGGACTATATAATTTTATTCCGACATGTCACACAATGAAAATCATATATATGTGTGCAAGATGATCATAGAACATTCATGATAACATCATATCAAATCCAATGGAAGGTATATTATTTTCATAAACATTTCATCATACATAAAATTAGACATCATTAGAAAGAATTATTGTCGAAAAATTGGATATCATCCACTCTAAATCATACGATATATCTCTCGCGACCCGTCCCTCGGGGCCTGTCCGTGACTAACCCAAGACCGACCTCCATAGGCCAGGGGTTGGAGAATAGCACTAGAAAGGATTATCCCTATAATGGGAAGGTATTTCTTCTAAATATGTACAAACAAAAAATACAAGAACACAACAATAAGCAACCATGAAGTAAACAGTTGTAGTAAAAAGTGTACTGAAAGTGAAGGGGGTCAGAATAAAATCCCAACAAGAATGTAAAAGTACAATTAAAATAGAAAATTTTTTCTGGAATATCCACCAAGTATCCTACCTAAAGGGTAGGTACAACTCAAAGTTTGAAGACACCACGACACTTCACATCAAATGGTCCACCTTTGAGCACCATCTAGTCTGGGCTCCCTTAAGATCAATCAATGTTGTCTGTTATCTGCACAAGTCATAGCATGATGCATGCGTCACCCATAAAGGGGTGAGTATAACAATACTCAATAGGGACCATGAGACCCCTGATGAACTCTTAGAGTTCCAAAAAGGAGAGAACACAATTAAAGACATCAATCTAAAAGAATGAATCATTCATCGACACTACTTAACTATATTCACATACATATACCTATGTTATAAACATATACTAGTCTCATTTATAAAGAAACATAAGGCTCCAAATTTTAAGCCATTTTCACAATTTATTCACAAATAAATAATACAAAAAATGTAACACCATGAAGGTAACACCGTGAAGGAATTGTATAACAAAGGTAACACCATGAAGGTAACACCACGAAGGCAACACAATGCATGTAAAAGTTCCACAAAGGTAACACCATGAAGGTAACACCATGAAGGTAAAAGTACCACATCGAAAAATACTCATCTCACCTCAGGTATATAACTTATGTACAAAATTATAGATGATTAGTCGTTATTCTATATCATCTTATTTTGTCAAGAGGCTCTCCTGCCGAACATACATAGTCTGACCCTAATAGGATCGATAGAAACTAAGCCCCACTAACCCACCCGAATCAGACCAACATATGATCATTATGCGCTGAACCACACAAGATCATTGAGCATTGATCCACATAGGATCTAACCAACACAAGATTACTAATGATCCACATAGGATCACTATGTACTAACTTCTATATGATCTTTCTCCAACCTCTGCATCACTTCCAGCCACTGGATTCTTACACTAAGAACACTTGATTCTATGAGCATATTTTCCTCAATTCATCAGTAATACCTCTACAGCCTTGAAGATCAATGAATAAGTATCCCAAATTTCCACCACGTTATTTGGTTTCTATCATGACAGAAGGTGCGTCAATCGGAATCCCGGTATGTGACTTATAAGCGCTTTAGTTCTGAAGACCCAGTTAGAATCGAGTTCGATCCAAAACGGTCATTCTCTAACATTATCAAAAACTCAGGTAAAGTATACCAAAAAGAATATCTCACTACAAGGGTCCTCGTGCCATAAATGGGTTTTCAAACAGATTTTTAGATTTCACGTTATGGATCTTTTAACGAAATTTGGCCCGAAAGGGATTTGGGTACGATCAGACCTGGTCGGGGCTGTGATGCCCATGTCAGGGTCACCTCAACCACGTCTGGGCTCAACCTGACGTAGTTTGAGTCTGACCCAGCCTGGCCGGGTAGTGGAGTGCTCATCCCAGAGGGCCACGAACCCGCACGACCAGACTTAGTGGCGCTGCTTGCTGGAGGTGCGACCTGTTGTGGCTCATGCGGCCCAGTCTACATAGGGGAACAACCTTCTGGAATAATGGCCCGTTGGGGATCGTTCTAGTTTCCATGGGGTGAGGTTTACACTCCCCCTACTCCCGAATGGATAAGCAGTTCAGGTAACATAGTGACAGCTCCACACGGCGCCGCCTAGTCGTTGTGGGACCCTCAGGGGACGGTCCCTCCTCCACTGTCATGTTCGTCATGTCGTGGCCATCACCAGTGGTGCATGATGGCACACCGCTCTGCCTCCACCTTCGGTGGACAGCCCATGCTGGTCGTCATCTTCCCCCACTGCTGCTATAGTCATAGCTTCTCTGTTAGTGGTGCGGGATGGCGCTCCCCCATACCTTCCACAACTGGCAATTGCTGGATGCTACCATCACCAACCTTCTTCGGTCTCTGGTGTTGTCATACTGATAGTAGTTTTTTGTTCAAATGGGCAGCTCTGGTTGCCCGTTTTTTTGCTCGTCAGTACCAACTACCTCCCCAGGACACCCTCTTCACTGCACGAACCTTCATTCTAGTTTCTGTCCAATCTGAATAAAAAGGATCATGATGTATGCAGATATTAACCTGTAACAGATGGTACATTCCTCTTTTAGTAGGCCATTTTATTCTGTGTTAGTGTCTTAACATCGAAGAAAGGATAAATGATTCAAAAATCTCGTGAAATTAAATCATGATAAATCCTTGCCTCAAGATCATTGGACATCTTATGAGTTTTCGGAATAGATATAATTAATCTTTCTTGCAACAAGAAACCAAATAAATTTTTGGATCTTCATTATTTGGTTTGTGATTTAGTGGTGAACATCACCACTCACAAGAAGTGGTCCCGTTCTCCAAGTGGATTGTGTCGCGGTATATAACCAGAACATTGTCACATGGTGAAGTCGTATCAATACTCCTCCCACAGCTCTATATAAATATGAGATGGGGATGGTGAGTATGGAAAGTGGAATTAATGGGGTTCATTTAATTAATGAACCTTCTTAATTCTAATTGTTCTATTGCAACGAATGTTGGATTCAATCCATTTATTGGCATGACACGTCGTTGGTCTCACCACTGCCCCTTGTTTGTTGGAGGAAAAGAATGGGATAAATAAAATAATTTTTTTATTTTATTATGATCTTAAAAGTCCAAAAATATAACATTTTCTCCCTACCATCCATATTTTAATTGAAGCCTCCCTTAATAAAATCTTGGTGGTGAAAATTCAACGGTGCAGTAGGATTTCTTATCTGAGCACCAGTTTAAAAGTTAGAAAACAACCCTCTAGCATTTATTGATCGTATCATAAAAAAAGTTCAGAAATTCATTACGTTCACACCGGGCCTCGTAATCACATGTAGTCAATATTAATAAACTCATAATAATTCCTTATAATTACTACAAATTTGCAAAGAAAATACTAGTCTTTACTATCTCCCCACCTTAGGGCTTTTCATCCCTGAAAGCCATAACATAGTCTATAGAATTAAATGGAGGTACTGAGAAAGAATCTGAGCCTCCCACTCCCATGTTCTCTCCTATTGGTTCTCATCCAACCAACAAATGTGCACCAGATGTATCAATCATCCATAAATGACTAATCCTGTCGATCCTCAATCTCCACTGGAACTTCTGTAAATGACACCCATTTACCAAAGTCGAACATGTTGAGGTCCATGATGTGAGATGCATCATTCACGTATCCCATCATCAAGGATATGTGGAAGACAACATTAACCCTCCCCCACTGTGGTGGAATGTCCAGGTTGTATGACACCACGCCAATCCTATGAATCATCAAAAATGTTTTGATAAACCTAAGTGATAACTTTCCACCCAAGCCAAACCACTAAAAACCTCATGGAGGTGAGACAAGTAAGTAGACATGGTCTCCTTTATCGAACTCAAAACGTCTCTATCTCCAATAACCATAAGACTTATTCCTTCTCGGTGCAGTCTTCATCTGCTCATGGATAATCTTCACCTTCTCAGTGGTAGCTCGTACCAACTCTACAACAATAATTATTGACTCACCTAGGACTGTCCAACAAATAGGTAACCTTCATGGTTGACCATACAAGGACTCTAATTGTTCCATAGCAATGGTGAGTGATAGTTGTTGTTGTATGAAAACCCCACCAATGTCAATTTATCCTCCCAATAATGGAAAAAAATTTGGACGCAAGAACAAAGCATGTCCTCAAGTGTCCGAAAAGTATGCTCCGTCTGACAATCAGTGTCATGATGAAGGGTGATTTTCAAATGTAGTTAAGTCACAAATGCCTCCTACAATACCTTCTTCAAATGGGATTTAAAATGTCTGTAACATTCAGAGATGATCATTGATGGAACAACATGAATTCACAAAATCTATTGTATGTAAAGGCGTCCCAATACATCTACTAAACCCTGCTCTTGGATGGGTAGGAAGTGGGCTGACGTGATGTGTTGGTAAATGATCAACCAGACAGAATCCTGATCCCTAGATGTATATGGCAGTTATGTCAGGAAATACATGGAAATGAAATCCCACTTCCACTATGGCAACTCTAGTGGATGCACTAAGCCTTCTACCACCTGGTGCTCGACCATCACTTGCTGAAAAGTGAGGCATCTTGAAACAAACTATTCTATTGGTTTCTTCACCCCTGGCCACATGTGCTGATTCCTGAGGTCCTGGTACATCTTCACCACACAAGGATGTACCTCCAATGGGAATGTATAGAACTCCTTCAACACCTCCTCCCGTAGTGCCACTGGTACCACGGTCAAATCTCTAAATAAGATTATGTGCTCCCCAACTTCATAAGATTAATCAAGTGCATGTCCTACTGATATATGATCACATAAATACTCATTGTAAAAGTACCCAAGATATTCCTCCCGATGTAGCTGATTAAATGGGGGAGTGGCAGTTATAGAATGGAGTTAACCTACTCTATGTTTATCCACAACGGATACCTTCAATGCAACTAGTTTCTCTGTCTCCTCACTCAACTATTGTAAAAAAGACCTCCTACTGAGTGTGTTTTCCAATACATTCCACTTCCCATGGTTGTACACTATCTCAAAGTCATAGTCATGGAGGAACTCCAGCCATCATCAAGGACTCAGGCTTAATTCCTTTTGTGACAATATATACATGATAATATTGTGATCTGATTAGACTGTAAAACGTTCACCCATCAGGTTATGTCACCACTTATTCAAGTCGAAGACCACTGCTGCTATCTCCTTGTAATGGGTGGCATAGTTATTCTCTTGCTGACTCAGCAACCATGAACCATAAATGATCACTTCCTGCTCTTTCATCTGGACACATCCATTTCTAGCCCCTGATGCGTCACAGTCGACTACATATGTATTGACCCAAAATTTCCGTGGAATTTTTTTCATAAATTCATTGGAATTTTACTAGTCTTCAAAAATTTACGGTGCTTGATTCTGAGACCCGGTGTGCCCAGAATAAATTTCTAATCTTTTTTGGGAATGTTCAGTAAACATACGAGCGAGTTTTCATAACTTCTGAATTGGTGCTCAGAACTGAAATCTGAGGGCACTTTTGAAATCACAGAATCAGTGATTGATTAGTGAGACCTCCACTGCAACTATGTTATAAAGAGAATGTAAGTCATTTTTTGGGGTTTTTACATAAATTAAATAAAAATAAAAGGATATATTATTTTTATTGTGGTGGTTAAAATATCCATGTGGAGGTTGGGGTGGGGGCCACCACACCCAAACCTCCCATGGGAGGATATGGTGGTGGGGCCACCCGATCATAACATCCCTTGGGAGGATAATAATAGTGGGGGCCACCCGAGAATTAAACCCCCTTTAACCCCCCATTTATGTGGGATGAAACCCTTGAACCTCACCCACTAATTAAATGAGACCCCACCCTCATTAATTAAATGGGTATTCACTTTTAATTAACCACAACTTTTCAAAATGTGTTTCCAAAAAATAATAGAAATCATTTCCATATTTTATTTTCTTGGCATTTTTCAATGTTTTGGTTGAAATAATTAAGGAGAGGATAACCCTTAGAGAAATATCCTCCATCGATGAAAGACTCATGAACGAAGAACGAGGACGACGCTCGATCCAAGATCAGGAGCGTCTTATGGGGGTGACGAATGTTGACGACCCCCCCATCAGTGAATTCATCTTCTTCCACACACCACCTCCATCAACGATCGTGGCAGGGGTTTGTGATGAATTTATTCCCATTCTTCATCATTCAAATTATGGTTGATATATGATAATTGATATCAATGTAATGTGGAGGGCTCGGACCGCATGAACACAACCCGACCCTCCCCCTTTGATTCTTCTCGTTTGATGATGACGGAGGTGGAGCAACATGACCGTCGTCAGATAGGCCATAAAGAAACCGACGGCGAAAGGCCGCCAGCTCGCCAAGAGGGTGCGGCACCATCGTGCCATGCTGAAAGGGATTCGCAGCCATGAAGGGATGCAGTGGAGGCGTGTCACACTATCGCACCACGCAGAGGGCAGTATGGGGCCGCGGCCATGCCAGGTCGTGGTGGAGGTGGTGTGGCACCATCGTGTTGTGTTATGGACCTGGAGGGCGCAGGCAGTTCATTCCAAGGTGGAGGAGGCGAGGGGTTGTCGCACTGCGCAGAGATGGGGAGTCGCGGCCAGGGCGTTCCGTGGCGGAGCATGTGGAGCGGCTGGCTGCTCAGCCAGCCAGGAGGAGCAAGAGCCCGTCGTGTCCCGCGTATGCTAGATCAGCAACACCTGGCACCGGTTTTGGCTCACACCCGAATGAAAATCCATTCGAGAGCCAGGGGTGTGCTGTTACACCCCTATACGTGGTTAGGTAGACCCACGAGCCGTGGGACTGCAAGCCAGCCGGGACATCAGGCAACCAGCTCGAACGTTGGGAAGCCAGCTATCCGGTCATTCGAGCCGGGTCACCCTCAGGCCGGGCCGACATCGGTCCGGGCTGCCATCAGTTCGGCCCTACCCATTGGGTCAGGCCTCCCCATTGGGTCAGGCTGCCTTTGAGCTTGGCCGCCCTCAGGACGAGCCGCACCCTCGTGCCGAGCCGCCCCCTCAAGCTAGGCCACTTCTTCTGACCGGGTCGGACCATGGTCCAGACTGAGTTGGTCCAGGTCGATCAGACTGGGTCAGACCAGACCCGGATCTGTTTGGTACGTTTACTCCCTTTTTTCTCATATCATTGTCTACGGGTGTTCGATCAATGAACCATATTGGCAACAGAAAGCATAGAGTGAGACGGTTCTTTTGGAATATCCCACTTGAAATTTGGGCACAGTTGGTGTATGGTAGGGTTGGTTTGAACCTAAAAACAAACTAGGCCCTGGGAAGGAAATGGAAATAACTCACAGACCGGGAGTCTGATTGACGTGCTTCTGTTGCGTTGAGACCCCTATGACGAGGCAAACCATTGAGATTCTTCTACATGGGTTTTAGTAACAGTTGGATTATCCACCAGTAGCTCGTCGAGCAGATCCTCCTAGAGACGAGTGTGCAGACTTCTAAGACCTAGTATCTTGATGATACGATACAACTTCTAACCATTGGACTTGGAGTGTTTCATCCAGCGTAGTGGGAAGAGCCTCTGTGTGATGCGGCAAGAACACAGTGGGGATCACCCCTATGTGACGGGGCAGACTCATGGTACTCGATAGGAGGAGTACCTCAGCATGCTATGAGGGGGAGCGCCTCTGTGTGAAAGCGGCAGACCCACAGTGGGGAGCATATCTATGTCATGCAGCAGACCCACGGTACTCAACAGGTGTCGTACCACAACAGTCCAGGATAGTGGGAAGTGCCTTTGTGTGACGCGGCAGGCCCACGGTACTATATAGAGGAGGAGTACACCAGCAGTCGAGGTTTTGACAGTGTGATTGTGGTTGTTACTTGATACTACCTCGTATAACAATGTCCTGCTTTTGAGCTGAGTCAATGGGTTTTGTATTTACCTCATGAATGATATGGTTTACTAGGTATCTTAGGTATATGTATGGGAATATACTTATGTTATGGGTATCCATTGATTTTATATTTTGTGGTTATCCTGGTTGGATTTTGTGAGACCTTGTGGGTCTCACGGTCCCTACTGAGTATCATTATACTCACCTCTGCACAGGTTATGCCTGCTCCTCATTGTGTTGGTTGCATACGTTAGACAGTGCTGATCTAGGAAAAGAGTAGTAGTATTGGATCGTACCCGGAGGCAGACAACTCGGCGAGACCTACACGGAGTGGACGGATAGACGTGGAGTGCTGAGGAGGCCATTTGAACCTACCTTTATGGTAGGAACCCTGGAGGGAAACCCAGTAGCTTCTTTACTTTTTTTCTTTAGTTGTACTCGCTTTTCAGTTGTATTGTACTCTACTATTGGGCTTGTATTTATAGCCCCTATACCTTCATCACACTATTTGGTAAACATTTTTTACATTGTGTTTTACTTAATGTTTCAAAATATGTTGTGTTTGATTACAGTTATAACAAAAATACCTTCCCAGCATATGGATTCACACATTTGGTGCTCGTCGCCAGCCCCTGTCCAATGTAAGGAGGGCTTGGGGTAGTCACAACATGGGGCCTAAAGACAGGTCGTGACAAATTGGTATTAGAGAAATCAGTTCTACCATAGAACATAGGACCCTGATCATTCTTTTTTGTGAAGCAATAGTGATAAGATTACTAAGTGTTATTTTTAGTTCAACAAGTCCAGTGTTGGTGTAGAGACCAATGTATCCATACACTAGCACCCTGACTTCGGAATTTCGACTTAGTGCACAAAAACATTGATTTCTGGTGTGTTTACAAAAGTTTTCGTAAGTCAGATCAACTAGGTCAGCTCACCAGGTATAATCTTTTGACCATGTCACATCGGTTTCTTTCAGGATGCCTCCCCGCAGAGCCCTAAGAGTCATACGCTTTGAAATCCCACCGAACAAAGAGGCCATAGTATAAGGACCTTTACCAATAGAGGCACCAACGGTACCACTTTCCATTGGGCCACTGATGCCACCAGCCCCAGCAGCAGAAGATGCACGCCGTTTGAGCGTGTTTCATTAGTTCTCGCGCTAGAGGTCACCCAGGTTCCTAGGAGAGACAGAACCACATGTGGCTTAAGATTGGTTGGAGGCTGTGGTGAGAGTCTTCATACTAGTAGGGACACCAGTAGACTACATGGTGATCCTTTCTACTAGTCTCTGTCAGGCAGTAGTAGGTAGATGGTGGAGCCTGATGCTCGAGATTCATGTTGAGGCGACCCTTCATTGGACAGACTTCGAGAGCCTGTTACGGGTGGAGTTGGTACCAGCCACCCTCCAAGCGGTTTGGATACAAGAACTACTTCATCGGCTGTAGGGTAGCATGATAGTAGCACAATACATAGCATGGTTCACTATCCTCTTACTCTATCCACAGATATGTTGTGGGACCCATTCATTAGGTCCGGGAATGTCGAGCAGGGGCTCAGGTGAGAGATCAGAGCCTCCACGATCTCCCTTAGTATCCTGACATAGGCGGGGGTGTTAGAGAGAGCCCTCCTAGTAGAGTGTTTTTTTGCTCAGTAGACACCAGTAACAAGACTCACTACTAGTAGATGTGCAGCGTAGTCTTCGGCAGCTGGAAGTAGATAGATGAAACAGAGGTCTAAGAGGACCAGACCCATGGGTGGACAACCGCATGACTTAGGATCTTTTGTGCAGGGAAACCAATGTAGTGACTTACATTCCAAGAGATGGAAGTGATACTCATGATGCCGGTAGGGTCACATGTATCGTGGCTGTCCGACCAACCATTCAGATGACATGTAGTTGGTTAAGGGACCTCCCAGGTATATGCAGAGGTTCGATCAAGGTGGTATGTAGGGAGCATGACGACGTGGCAGTGGAGCAGGTCGAGCAGCTTGTGGTGGACGACGTTATGAGGTGTTACCACCACCACCACCACCAGGTGGTCTACCTAGACCATAGGGAGCAGGTGGACATGGGAGATCTCAACTTCAGGTAGCTGAGGAATACAACCACGACACTCCGAAGATGATTCGAGGTACTATCTGTGTCTACTCCACCTTAGCTGCAGTTCTTATAGACACATGTTCCAGTCACTCTTTCATAGCAACTTCCATCTTTTGGTGCTTTGAGATTCTGACGGAGCTGCTGGCTCGATACTTATGGCTAGAGACTCCTATGGGAGTAGACTTGACAATTACTCAGTGGTTCTGCTATTGTGAGCATACTCTAGGAGGAATGATCTTCAGTTGGGATCTCCTCGTAGTGGCACCATTGTGTTATGACATCGTCATGGGTATGGACTGGTTATCTATAGTCCATGCTCAGATCAACTGTATTAGGTAGAAAGTGTGGTGTGTATGCATGGATAAGACCAGGTTCTCCTTCGCCAGTGAGAAGGGAACCTTTGCAGGAAAAGACAGACATACTCGGAGGAGGGGACAATCGATCACTAATCAATAGATCTGCCATACCATCAGATCAGTTAATGTGGAGGGTACAACCGATCACTCATCCTAGGTTGGGAACACTCATATAGTGGTGGACCAGCATGTGGATGTTTTCTTTGACGATGTCCATGGACTACCTTCTCACAAAGAGGTGGATTTCTATATTGACATGTACCCAGGGACGGAACCAATATACACATTAGCATATCAGATGGATCCCGCTGAGATTCGCGAGCTGAGGGTATAGCTAGAGGACTTTCAGGGGATGGGATTCATCTAGACCAGTGTTTCTCTCGGGGAATCCATTATTATATTTTCCAAGAAGTCAGATGGTAGCTTACAACTCTTTGTAGACTACTATTGCCAGAAATCGGTGATCGTGAAGAACATGTACCCACTCCCGAGGAATGACATCATCTTTGATCAGCTCAAGGGAGCATGATGGTTCTCAACGATAGACCTCATATCAGTCTATCACCGGCTTAGAGTTCCAGATGAAGATGTGCTGAAGATGTTTTTCATTTGTTGGTACAACCACTATGAGTTCATGGTTATTCCCTTCGGTGTAACCAATGCTCCAGTACTATTCATGTGTCTCATGAAAAATGTAGGGGAATTGGTCACAGTGAATGGCATACCCAAGAACTCATAGTGACCATACCGACATCTGAGGTTTTACTTCTACACATCCTCATCTCGTACCCTAAGATGATGATAGCCTGATCTGCAGATTATCTTCAAAAACCACTAATCTTCATTCCCCTTATCAAAAAGATCATCTATCCTCAAAAGTTGATAGTTTTTCTCTACAATCACATGGTTCATCAACTAATAGTCCATACAAAGTCTCAAAGTCCAATCTTCCTTCTTGGCAAACAAAATCAGGGCTGTCAACGGAGAAACACTGGGCCTTTTGAACCTCTTCCTCTGCATGTCCTCTAACTGTACCTGTGACTCACAATACACCACTAGTGCCATTTAATATTCTGGGGTAGATATCAGTGTAATCCCAGGGTACATGTCGATTTAAAGGTGTACCTCAATATTAGGAAGTAGAATTGAAACATCATTTGGGAAGACAATAGAATACTTGCCACCACTACAAGATAGCTCAGACTCTCAACATCTACAACTCTTTGTGTATGGCTAGACAAATGATGTGTGATTGGATGCACCCTTCTCTAGGTAATTTCACCCAATTCTGCAAAGTTTACCTTAACTATGGTGAAGGAAAACCTTGTCCCATCCTCATGGACATACCAAACATTGTGCTCAATATAGTCAATTTGAGTGTGGATTGTGGATAATGAGTCCATAACTAAGATGATGTAGTAAGGCCTCGACGTCGTTACAAAATGATCCCAACTGAATCTCTTACCTCCTAAAGTAGTCTCACACTACATGCACCAATGTTTAATCATTGAATCATCTCTCGTAGGAGTTTCTAATTGTAAGGATTGAGCTAAAGGCTCCATCAACATCATTGAGATCCAAATTAAGGTCATGGAATAAAAGCGTGTCTTACCCCTTTGTCTACAAGCACTATAGATAAGGTGGATTTGACACATATCATATATCTAATAAAAAAAAGCGTTGTGGTCATAGGCCTTAGCTTCTTATGCTATGCTCATCCCTATCCACATACTCTCTATTGTTGGGGTAGACCACCGGGAGGTGGTGGCAGGAGAACCTCGAATCTTGCCCATCGACTACTGCATGGTCATCTCCTCTCCCATGTCTTCTTCCCTGGGGACCTCCTCGCTCAAACCTCTGACTTTGCCTTAGTGGTCCCTTGAACATTATCTGGTCATCCGTATGACTGGTCGGGCAGTCACAAGCCATGTGTCCCTTCCCACCGCATGAGTAGCACTACCTTCTCCTAAACTATCCTCCTCTATAACGTGAGCCTCTCACCACCAACCCTGTATCATGAGGACATATTTCAGAAGGTCTGGCACACTTGGTCCCCTGCATCATCCGTCTACTACATGCTATAGATGACTCTATTACCTGATTTCTGGTGGTGGCTCTCTCTATCATCACCTACTCAGCTAAGATGCTCACCAGAAAAAGTTCTCTCTCTAGCATCCCAACCATCGTGATAATGATGAGAAATGTATTCAATTCTATAATCTCCCATAAAAGAACCTACTCAAATGAATGATCCCTAAATAAATGGTCACATACAATATCGGTGGAGTATCCTGAGAGATCATTGAATGTTACTGAGAACTGGGCCACATCCATGATGACCTGAAGTAAGTGTAGGATCCTAAATATGCCCTGATTGTAGAGTTGATGGGATGAACATTTCCTTCAAAAGGGGCTCAAAGTCCTCACAGTTAAGGGTCTCCACATCATGTAACTGGAGTGTCAGACTCCACTATCTCCCAACAACTCCCTAGAAGAGACTGCCATATAAGATCGCAATCAGATCAGCTGGTGTCCCAACAAATTGAAAAACTCTTGCCACAACCTCAAATCAGTCCTCAGCCACCTGCAGATCGGTCTCTTGTCGGAACGTCAAAGGCCTCTACTGTTGAAACTCATGAAACACACTTAATCATCATGCAACCTATGCTGGTGGGGATAGTGGTAATGGTTTCCCAACAGGTAGTGGTGCTGCTAGTGCACCACCCAAAGGTGCGAACACAGTTAGAGGGACCAACATGAGGCCTCCTCACTCAATGGGCCATCATCATGTATTTTTTGGGAATCCTGGTTGCAAGTATACATGGAGGAATCTTGAATGAAAACTGGTGTGCCATAGTAAAATGTTATACCTGGTGAGTTGTCTCAAAGAGATCAAAAGGAAATCTTTTAAAAAACACACACAATCTGTGTTTTTGTGCACTGAGTCAGAAATTAGAATTCATGGTCATTGTATATGGATATGTTGGACATCGCACCAATACTAGATTCTCTAAACAGAAAACCATCCTCATAACACTTAACACTATTTCCACATTAAAAAGATAAAAGTCATATTTCATTAGTAGAACTGAATCCATTGTTACCACTTTTTCATGACTCGTCCCTTAGGGATCATGTCTTGACTATCCCAAGCCCTACTTCCATAGGCATGGGGCTAGCGACTAGCACCGAAATGGTATATCCCTATAATGGGAAGGCATTACCATTTTACCTGTACAGACACATAAACCAAGATCACAACAAAAAGCAACCACGATGTAAACAATTATAGTAAAAACTGTTTTGAATGTAAAGGGGGTTGAATACAAGCCCTATAGGAATGTAAAAGTACCACTAAAAGAGGAAACAACTCATGTAACATCTACCAAGGATCTTACATGATTGGTTGGTACATCTATGGACTTGTAGAAATTATGGAAAACCATGTCAAATGGTCCACCTCTCAGCACTATCCAGTCTCGGCTCCCTCAGTATCGATCAACTCTATTTGTTGTCGACACAAGACACAACAAGGTGAAATCATAGCCCATGCTGTGGTAAGTATAACAATACTCAGTATGGACCCCAAGACCCCTGATGGACTCCCAAAGATCAACAATGGAAAAACATCAAAGAAAGGCCTCAATCACAAATCCTGAATCAGTCATCAACTATACTTTGGTATATTCCAATACATAAACCCATGTTATCAAAAGATACTCATATCATTCATGAGGAAACAAACGACCCCGTCTTCTAATAAATTTCTACACTTGATCAATAAAAGAAGAATACCACAAAGGAAACACTGCGATGTTAACACCACAATGGTAAAAGTAACACAAAGGTAACACCATGAAGATAACCCCAAGAAGGTACCACTACGAACGTAACACCAAGAAGGTAAAAGTACCCCAAAGCTAACACCATTAAGGTAACACATCGATTGATACAAAAAAAAGGTAAATGTTACTCAAATGTAAATATATAGCTCCAACCAAGTATATAACTTATTTACAGAATTCCAACTGATTAGTCTTAAATCTAGATCAACTAATTTTGTCGAGAGGCTCTTTTGCTTACCATATAGAGTCTGAACCACAAGGATTGATAGATATTAACCCCCATAGACCCACATATGATCTGACCCATATAGGATCAGTATGCACTGACCCACATAGGACCATTGAGAGAGGACCCGCACAGGATTGGTGCTGATCCACCCTAGATTTCTAGGTACTAACTTCCTTATGACCTATCCCCAACCTCCACCTCACTACCAGCCACTAGATTTCTACACTAATAACATATGGTTCCCAAAAATATCCACTCCTCAATCCATTTTCATAGATCAACAACCATGATGTTCCAAAAAGAAGTATCCCAATGGTATGACTTGTCATATAGTTTCCAACACGATATGTGGCGCGTTAATTGGACGCTCAGCCTGTGACTTATATGAGTTTTAATTTTGAGGATTCGGTATGATTCAGATTTGATCCAACCCAGCCATTCTCCAAATTTCTCCAAAAACTCATGTGGAGTATATCAAAAAGACAGTCTCACTCCAAATTTCCCTACGCCTTTGAAGGTTCGTCAAACAAATTCCCGGATTTCAGGTTATGGATATTTTAATGAAACTGAGCCTCAAAGGGGTCAAGGTCTGACACAGATGGGTTGGGTCACGATGAGCTTAGATGATGGGCCATGAACTGGATCGACCCTTTTGGTCGATGTGCCCCACTAGGCTAGTTTGGTCCACCACATAGAGGGGTGCAGGCAGTAGGGATCACACGGTCTGGCCCACGAAGGGGCTCAGCCCACTAGAGGTGTGGCCCAGAGGGCTCACTCAGCCCGACCCACGAAGGGTGCGACCCACATGGCCCGAACTGCCCGACCCACGAAGGAGGTCAGCCCACTGAAGGTGTGGCCGTTCAGGTGGATGGGATAGTCCTGCTAGAGGAGTGGCCCACTGGGGCTCACACTTGCTAGAATGGGGAAAAGGTTACGCTCCTCCCTTTACTCTCGAACAGTGGTGCCACGTGGTGCCTCCTGGTCTCCACGAGACCCGTTGGGGAAAGTCCAACATCAACAGATGCAACTTGATCCCACAACCATCACTAGAGTCACAGAATGACCGTAACCTTCTCCACCAGAGGAACACAACGGTACGCCACCATCCCTTCCATGGTCGGCTATTTCTGGCCACCACCATCACCTGTCAGCGTAGGTTTCCAGTGCTTCCATTTCGTTCGTGCACTGACAATCTTCCAGGGGTCACCAAGTGAGCTCTAATGGCCCGTTTTTCCATCATTAAGTACCAAAGGCCTCCCAGGGATGACCTCATCGCTTCTCAACCCTCCATTCTGTGTTCCGTCAAATCTGAATAAAAAGGATCGTGAAGATCGTAGTGATTTACATGTAGAATAGGGTCAGGGAAATGTTTGTTTGGCCCACACCCTTCGCATTAGTGTATTAACATGGAGGAAAGGATACCTGATTCAAAAATCTCTTGAAATTAAACCATGATAAATTCTTACCTCAAAATCATTGGTTAACGCCTGTGTTTAAGGAAGAGTTAGCGTTTCTAGTTCCTATAACAAGCCTCCAACGACATCGCTCAATCGTCGTTCATCAGTTCATGATTTAGTGGCACAAATAACTACTCACCATAACCTATCCCATCCTCCAAGTGGTTGGTGCCGCGGTACTAATCCAGAACATCATCTCTCAGTGAAGTAGTGCCAATACTCCTCCTCAAGCTCCATATCAATAGGATAGAGGACGGTGAGTATAAAATATGGAATTAATGGGGTTCAGTTAACTAAATAAACTTCCTAATTACCACAACACTATTCCAAAGAATTGGAGGGTCAATACATTAAATGGATTGACACATCATTGGTTACACCACAACAGCTTTCCCATTGGAGGAAAAGAAGAGAGTGAAATAAGATAATTTTGTTATTTTATTATTCGTTCAAATGTACATAAAACTAACTTATTCTCTTGAACTTTCATGGTCAGGGTGAAGCCTCCCTTAAGAAAATCTTGGCGCACTAGATTCAATGGCGCCCTGTTAATTTTAATCCATGCACCAGTTCAAAAGATAGATAATGACACATGCGCATTTTCTGATCATATGATAAAATGAGTTCAGAAATTAATTCTGGGCACATCGGGCCTCAGAATCACACACCATCAATTTTCAAAGACTCGTAATATTTATATATAATTTCAAAAATAAATAAAAATTTGGGGCTATAAAACCTCAAATGATATATTAAAATATCATAAAAATATCACTAGAATATTTCTTCTATAATACATACATCTATTTTCAAATCCCTGATTTTGAGAGAAAAAAATTACAGAAAAATTAATTTAATTTATTTTATTTTAAAATAAAAATACATCATATTTTTTTAAAGGAATCGATAATTTATTATGGTGGGGAATGTTACGCATAAGGTGATCATGGAAAATAAATTCCATTCTGATTTTTTGTTAAAAAATTATAAGTACCACATTTGGAAAATAATAATAAAATTATTTTTAAACCATGGTATATTTTTTTTAATATCATTGAAATGAATTGAAATATTATTTTTGTAGAATTAATACATTTATTAATAACCTTAACAGAAAATATGGTTATGGAAGAAAGGATGCCTTTCTAAAAGGGAAAAATAAATCCATTTTTTCATAAATACATTATTGTAGTCACTTTTGTAATTGAACATATGGATATGAAAGAAAGAAAATAATTCTAAAGAAATAACCATATGACTCAAATGGAAATATTATTTTATAGATATAGATCTTATAATTTCATTATCCAGAATTTAAGTAACAAAAATCCCTGTAAAATGGATATTGTAACAGAAAATCCTTACACTATGGGTTATATTTGAATCATAACCACCATGAATTGAAATAATTCAAATAAATAATTAAATACCATGAATAAAAATAAATTCATGATATGACATATAATATGTATTTTATGTAAATAATTAAATAATCAACATATTAATATGGCTTATGTATCACAAAAACATAAAATAGTGGACAAACCCATACCGTTTTTGAAAAAAATGAATTATAACCCCCCAAAAAATAAATAGTACCCAAAGAAAACATAAATAATATGAAGATAAAGATATTATTGATAAAAAATATCAATGTAATATTAGGTACACCACATAAATCATGATACATGTATGCCATCAAACTTTTCTCAATAAAATAAAATTGAGATAATGAAACATTACAGATTTAGTAATTTTTTATTTTAAGTTCATTAGAATCATGAAAAAAATATGTTTTTGTGAATAACATGTAATAAATCTTGTATTATACCAAAATAAAGCCTTGTGATGTATATAAAAAATAGAAATCATAAATTGGTGTATAACATTAAAACATGTCATAATGAACAGAAATTGAGATGAATCCCTTATATTATATCTAACACGATTCATGAGTGATATACATTTTTATATAAAAGTTTTAAAATTGTTATGAAAATATAAAAGAACCTTATTAACAAATATAATATATTATTTTATACAATTATATTATTTTTATTACAATTTGTTAAAAATTCTCTATTAATATATTTTTTTCTGGTGTTAAATACTTCATTTTTTATGTTTTTTATTGTTTAGTAATTATATCCCATGAAAATTTATAATGAATCCTATATACCAAAAATATTAACCAGGATATTAATATTAATTATAAAAATTATATAAATATTTATAACCATCTATAAATTAAATCACTTAATGTAGATAGTAATATGTATGTACACAATAGTTTTTTTAACTTTTTAGAGGATGGAATAAAAGAAAGGTAAATTAAAAATAACATTTATAGAATCATTATTATATCATGAATTGTTTTTTATTAATTACATTCCTTTTATAATCCATGTAAATATGAAATGATTATAAAATTACTTTTCCTCATAGAGGGGTAGTCCACTTGGACACACATGTGATGTAATGATTTACAAATGTATTAGAAGATAATAATGTATAAATAATCATATAAAAATTGAATTATAATTAATTTATATGTATTATATATAAAAATTATATCCATAATTATAAAAATATAATAAAATGTTGATGTAAAATTATTTATATTAATATGTGTCAGATTTATTCAACAGGTATGTATGAGTGATATAATAAATTAATTATTCCATTTGATCAATAGGAATTGGAAAATTATTTTCCAATAATAATAATAACAACTCATTAATATTAGGATACAATATTAGTCATTTTTATGGATATTAAATGTTTAGATAATTTTTATGATGAATTAAAATTTAAAGGACTTGGTTTATATTTATACATCTTCTTCGAGAGACCTCCTCTAGCATATATCCTACACTTCGAAGAATTGATAATAAGATAATAGGAAAAGATATAGGATTAATATAAGTATTATTAGAATCATTTTTAGATTCATTTATAAAAAATATAATCATTTTAAAATATTTATATATATGTGGGTGGGAATCTAAAACTTATCTCTTCGATTTCCATCCCCCAGCAACCCTTATTGTAATCCAATTTAAACATAATTTTGCCTAAAAAATACCCAGTTTAGTATCCAATATGGAAAAAAATTAATATGAACATATTATATTTTAATAATTATTCTAATTCTAGGAATTCAATACATTTTACAATTTTCTTTTTCTATAAGTGTAATAATTTAATTTCAAATATGAAGGAAACTTGTAATGGAAACCCATTTCCAAAAAATTAATATTTAAGAATTACACATTCTATATATTCATTGATTTGATCATAAAAAATAAAATGAGTTTTGTTATATATGAATGAATATATAATTTATTGATTTCATTTACCTCATTAATCATTATATATTAATATATTTTTAAATTTAAAAACAAAATTGCATAAATAATAATTGTCTGTTTTGAATAATGATATTTAAGGAAAACAATTTCATATACCCAAATCTAGTATATTGAAATTATAATAAATTATATAATTTTTACATGTATTTTTTTGTTACACTGATAAAATTAAAAAAATAATGGGACTTTCACATAAAAAATGACTGTTTTTATAAAAGCTGATAATTTTAAATTTTAACAAGAAAATAAATATTTTTAGAAAAAATCTAAAATATTTTGCAATGATTATATTGATAATTAGATTTAAAAATTATATCTAGTTATTAAAATATTAATTCTACATTTCTAATTTTTTTTATAAATTTCATGAAATAAAATAAATAAAACTCTGGGATGGAGAAAACATGTTTTTGAAGTACAAAATTACATTAGTGAAAATTGAGTACCTATTTATTAAAAATTGATCAAATTGGATGATTTAATAAAAAATAGATTAATGAATCTTTTTTTAATGTAGTAATTACAAGTCAAATGTTATAATTCAATAGCTATGTTGTATAGTGTCACTATATTAGAGTTTTTTTGACTTGTGGTTTCACATATTTTATGTTTTTGAAAGTATAATTATATTTGAATAAAATATTTTCTAACATATTGAGGTGTTAAATTCCAACCATAAATAAATAGCATCCTCATAATTTATATCTTGGTAATCATAATTTGGATTTTCAAAATTGTCTTTGTTGAAAACCCACAATGTGATAATGAATAATAAAACATCCATTAAAATTTGGATGTTGGAAACCTTAATGTTATCTATATATAAACATAATCATGTTCCAAAATAAAGACAACATTAGTAAGAATTCATAATAAGTACTTGTATAATTAGGATAATTAAAAAATAATAAAAGGGATAGATAAAGAACATGTTCATTATAATGTTAATAATAACAAATCCCAGAATCAATAATGGTTGAAAACAACCATCAAATACTCCTTTTCAGTTGTTAAAAGGAAAAAATCATTTTCGAGATAATTTTTCTAGATTTTAGGAAGTTATGTACCATATAAAAGGAGAACGTATACTTACATAAAATATTTCTATTTCATACAAATAAATTATTCATTTAGTTAGGCTTCAATATTTTTCCACTTTTACCGCACCCCATTCTCAGAAAATAATAATTAAGGATGTGTCGATCATTCTTAATGAAATAAAATTACCTTTTAACATACCATATGTTCTATAAAATAATTATTGTTCATTCTTTATGTTCTAATATATTGTTTAATATGTGATACCTATATTTTTGTAAATATTGTGGTAGTTGATTTCAGGGGAGGATCCATAATGTTTGGAGATGTTCTAGAGGAGAAGGAAGTTTCTCGACCAGATTTCAAATGGTTTCTTCATAGATCCCTAATATTGTGTCACAATAGTGTTGTTTAAGTGTAGGAATGAGAAGTTTCAATGTCATAACCCCATTAGAGGTGTTTCCATAATAATTTCATTTATGGGGGGAGTTATTCCAATGATATTGGAATGTGTTATATCATCTTCTTGATAATTAATAGTTGTCGAGTGGATAATAAATTGCAATTTATGTGGGGAATCATTAGATTCTGATGATTTTTCCATTTTCACGCATAGCAACACTATAGAAAATAGGATATGGAGTGGAACATTCTTGTTTCTAGTGGTCCTGGAACGTATATGACCCAGACACAATATAATTTTTCACTCCAATATATATAATCTCACCGATAAGGGTAGTTATTTTTAATATTTGTGGGCACTACTGGAAATCTGACATTTCCCAACACTTATATACCAACGGTTTGTAAAAAATTTTGGTATAGGTTCTCTTTCCCAACAGTTTGGCAAAACTGTTGGGAAATCCCACTTCGTGGCCACCTTTCCCAAATCAACCTTGCACAGAATCAAAATCCAAAATAAAAAACTATACCAACGGTTGTCAAAACCATTGGTATATGCCTATACCAATAGTTTTGACAACCGTTGGTATATATCCTTTGATTTTTTCTCATTTCTTCTTACCCAGAACATTATATAAATCAAAATTTAAAATAATTATGAGAATACATATATATATTTATGTAATTATATTCACAAAAAGTCATGTTAGGTTAGTGGTTAAGTTGTTAAGTAATAAACTAGGTGTCCTGGGATCAAATCCCAGCGAATGTTTTTTTTTTTGAAATACAAATACCAACAGTTCTATAACTATTGGTATAGATATTCATATTAATTATTCCAACGGTTTCCAAAACCGTTGGGATAGGCCTATACCAACGGTTTTGGGAAAACCGTTGGTATTGACCTATACCAATGGCTTACTTGGATACAGTTCTCCAAACCGTTGGTATAGGCTATACCAACGGTTTGGAGGCCTATACCAACGGTTCCAAACTGTTGGTATATGTTAGTTTTCCAGTAGTGGGGATTGACTAGTGGGGATAAATCATTGTGAGTGTGCTATAATAACCTATACTTTTAATTGATTTGTGAGGTGGTCTATATGGTCTTGTATAGTTATTATTTTTATCCTTGGTATAAACTTAACATCCCTTTCAAACACAAAAACTTCTCCATCCTCTCTATTGTTTCTTGGGAGGTTTAGTTATATCAAAAAGATTATATATAACCCCCTTCTAGTATCTTATACCATAAATTATTATAGATCAACCAAGGTTTGTTTTGTTGAGTTCCACTATCATTCATATCTTATATTATTTCAGTTTCTTTTCTGGGGAATGACGTTTCCTTATATAATCATGTGGTTTTGGTTTTTTATCCGATGATGATTTGGATTTTTATTCTATGTGTGTACATTATTCTGTTTCATCATGTTTCTCTGTGGATTTCCCCTTCTTGATCCATAATTGTGCAGAAAATCAAAAACCATTTCTTTTGAATGGGAAACCCAATGTTGCTCACCTAGCGTTTCATGTGGGTTAGTATTTATCTATTTTACCTATGGGGTGAAAGTTTAGGGTGGCATAAACTAGATAATAAAATTGTTAATCAAGATTGAAAATATAATTTTTTGTTTTATCATTTAGTTAAAACATTAAAATTAATTTTATATTGTGATCATACAAGCTTAGGGCCGCACTAAAAATAGTGATCTATATATTCTTTGATTGAACTAGTTCGATATGTATGGTGGATCCACGAGTTTGAGATTATTATGACACTAAATTGAAAAAAATATTTTACAACCTATACTTCTATAAAAAATTTATTTCACCTAGAAAAACACAACATGTGTGAAAATTTAATTAACATTTAAAACATGTATGTGATGAATTCTCATTAAGTTATTCTTAAAATGTTATGTTAATTTGAGTTGAATGTGATTCGATGAGTTCTATTATGTTACAATGTTTTTTTGGTAAGGGAAAGATGTGTTGATTTTTGAGGACTTGTTATGGGGTTCTTGTGATGGAAAGGTTACAGTGTATGGATTTTCTGATGAGATATGGAGTGTGGGGAATAGTTGTGATGTAGAATGTTGTTGCATATTTTAGATGGCGACAATGTGTGGGGGATTTCATGAAGAATATGGTTGTGGTGTTGAATATTGTTGTTCAAGATTCCTAACTAGTAATGGGAAGGGATTATAATTTTACAATTAGAATGGGCTAAGTTGGGATAATGAAACTGATAAGGTTAATGAATTAATTAATTAATAATAGGATTTCTGGTTGAAATGGTTTTTTCTAAAATATACAATTTATGTTGTTATGTAATGAAAAGTTTAATAAAATGTCAAGTGACAAATGTATTACATATTTTGGTGACATGTTTTTCATTTAGAGTTTGATGAATATGAAGTAAATGTTTTAAATTGGTTGAAACTTTTTTCTTATTCCCATATGTTGGCCTTGTATGTGGATATATATACATTAATTTACTTTCTTTTCTATATACACCCCCATCCAATTAAATAAACTTGTGTTGATACCCATATATTTATATGGGGTGTTTTCCCCAATATCATAATGATGGAGATAGATGTATGAATACCCCTCTTTCCTGCTCTCTATTCATGATGAAATTGACATTCATGGATTCATAGGACCTAAAGTCAAAATAACACTTTTGGGAAAAAAATTATGTCATGCAAAAAGTATCTCATGGCCACATCTAATGTGATAATTTTATGGAGTGGCGATTTGATATGATATAAAAGATGTATTATGGAATGGTGTGATAAAATGTCTTGTAGTGGTGATTTTGTATCATAGGAGGAGGGCATATGGTTGATGTCATTCATGTTCATGATATCCTTACACTTTAGTTAAGTGGTGGTGATGTGACTCTGTTGTAGAATGGTGATTTGATATTAAATAATAGGAGTTTGTAGGTGATATGATATTTGAATGTGATGTGTGGTGGTGAGATGTTATTTCCCATACGTCAATGTGTGATATATGATGTGACCATATTATGGGGTGTTGATGTATGTAATATGGAAGAGATAAGAGTTCCAGGATGTATAGTGTTGGGGTATGACTATTGAAAATCCGTGGGAATGCAGTGTTGGGATCCCTTTATCAATATTATTCTTATAATGTTATTATACATGGATGTGTTATTTGGTGAGTGAACTATTGTGGGTATGGGATTGGTCTGTTATTGTTTTTATTATAATTTTGGTTATGATATTTACTCATGGGTGCATTAGTATATTATTTCTATTTCTTCATGAGAGAAGTTGGGTCCTCAATTATTTATAATTGAATTCACACACTACATATGATTAACATATTTTCAGGTTTCTAACAAGGTTACACAGACTACTCTAGACATTAATAGCTTGTCCAAAAGGTCTACTGTTATGTAGATTATTTTGCATTGTTTATGGGTATTTTTTATAGATACTATTATCAATTTATGTTCTCATTAATCAAGAATTGTCGGATGGTTTTATATTTAAATTAATACTATTTCATGTAGTTTATTTTGGTTGATTATACTATCACATGGTCCTATTAATTTTATTATGGGTAATGAATCCCATTTTTATATATTTATACCCAAGTTGCTAGTCTCCATCTTCAGATCTATTATATGAGGGACTCATGGGGGGTTCATTATCTATCATTATTAATTATGTTATCTTTGGAGGGAGGGGGTTGTGATAGTGTGGTGTCATAGTAATGTTTGAGTCATGGTATGGAGTTTTTATTTAGGTATGGAGATGGTTGAATGGTTTTTGATAGAAACTATATTTTTTGTCCTAGGCATGAGATACCGACCTGGAAAAAACAATTTTAGAACACCCAGGATCTAGTTTATGTTATCTTGGATTATTTAATGACCAATTGAGGGAGACTTTCTTATAGTGTAGAGTCAAATGAGAGGTAAAACGATCACAATTTACTGTATTTATTTATTTGATTTGGTTTTTTCGTCTAGGATTATAAAATGAATTAATTAAATATTAATCAATATCTATACTACCAGGTTTTATTAATCTTTATATTGTATTATTAAATGGATATCATACATCGTCCTCATGTGGTTTTTTATGGGTTTGTTTGATGGGATTATCGGGTTTATCATTATAGGGATGATCTAGTAATGGATGTTAATGCTTTGTAGAGAGTGTTGTATTTTTTTTAGAAGAATAATTTGGGAAAGTATGAGCGAAATGTTTTAGATGTAGAGACAGAGAGATGGATGTAGGATCTTGAACCACATTTAGTGTGATCAAGACCCCAATGGGGTACTAGGTCCTATTGGGAATTATTTTTATTTTGGTAGATTTGTGTTAGTGGTGAATACTATATTTTTTGGAGTGTTTGGTGGAATATGTTTCATGAGTAAAATTTGAGAAAGAATTGAAATAAATTTTTTTCATCGACTATATATATAGTGAAGTGGTACGTTCAAATTCCCGTTTAGTAGGGTATTTTCCAATGTTCGAGATAGGTATCAATTTTAAGGACCTTCTACATTTCCACTACCTCTTTTCATAGAAGGTGAGTCTTGCGTGAGATGTCTAGATGGGTAACTTTGTCCATATATCTAGTACGAACATACCCCCCCTATTTTTTCGGTGTTTCTAGAGGTTTATAAGATGTTGTAGGTGATCAATAGTTTTCACTAATAAGGAATATTTTTGTAATAGGGGATCCAAATTGTTTTCCAAATGAGAAGATATGTCAGTGGAAGGTCTCACACACTAGGTCCATCAAGGATTCAACCAGGTAGGAGTCAATCATCGATGATTACATTCGAAAAAATATAGGTCAATGGGTTTCTAATAATTAAAATCGGACATTAGGCCAGTGTTTTTATATATATGGAGTTCATATTCCTCACTTGAACTAGTTTTTAGTTGTATTTACTGATTATTTTAATAGAGGAGGTTAATTTCATTGCTAGCCTCAATATAAATTTATTGGAAGTCTGTTTCAGCAGTAGGGGTAGAAAGATTATTCTATAATAAGAGGTGATAATATTGGTATATTGTGACCTTAGGATGTTACACATGTTTTGTTGTTATCAATTGAGCATCGTCACGGAGGTGGAATTTGGAAGGAAGATAGGAGAGATTGGGGAAGATAGTTACATGTAGTGGTTGTTGCAGATCTAGAGGAGCCATAAATCATTAGGGGTATGATATGTTTCTTGTCTACCCTAGTTTCTTCATTGTTTGATTCATGATATTTTCACTTAATTGTTTCAACCATACTAGTATGTACAATGGGATTACACATATATATTATTCCAATTCCCCTAATATTTACTACACTAGTTAGAGTCAAAAATAACATTTTTGATGTGTTCTGAGGGTTTATACTATATATGTGGACACATCAGTCCCATGAGGATTTTTTCTATCCCTATACATAGGTGTACAATTATATTCTCACCATTCAACGGTTGTATTTTGTGGGTAACGTTATCTATTTCTTTCAAAGGATAGTCATGTTCTAGGATTTGGATGGATTCTGTACAATTTTCATTTGCAAGTAGTGTTATTAGGTGAGAAATAGATGTGCTGAGACACTTAATTACATAATTGTTGATTTATCCATGGAATATATGGACACTGATATGATAGGAATTCAATGAAAAGTCAAGGAACTTCTTGGATGTTTTTAATGTGGTGGTTTTAATTATACCCCCTTAAAGGATTCTGAGTTTGGGACAGTATTGCAACGAGGTGATTCTTTGATATTGATGTATCCCAATCAGATAGAACCTTCATATTTGTGGAATTTGGGGATTCAGATAGACTTCCTGATGAATAAGTGCTTTTTCAATCTAAGTGTGTTCATTGGTTTTCAATGATTGATCTGGTTTATGGATATCAAAAGATGGGGGTGAAGGAGGTGATATTTGGAATTCTAAATTCATATGCATGTATGGGAACATAAGGTATGTTTTATTTTCATTTCATTTTGCAAATATCCCAAATCTTTTCATGTTACTTATGAACTTTGAGTTCAATGAATTAATGGACTAGTTTTTAGTTGTTTTCATTAACGATGTATTGACATACTATATGTTATAGAAGGAGCATTCTAACCTTTTGAGATCATTTTTTTTCTTTGATTCAAATGTATCTATGTAATTATTTTTTCAATTGTATATTCTTGACACGAGAGGTAAATTTACATTTGTATGTGGTGTCTTATCTGGGATACATAAAGGTAGAAGTCATGAGTGATCATATTGTCCATGGTGTTTCTATAGATGAGTAGTTAGAGGATGGTGAGTATAGAATGTTACCATAGAAGAGTTTTTTATTATCATAGTGATGTGTGGGGGAGTCCATCTTGAGCTTCATAGCTAACCATTTTTAGTGTTTCCCAAGGTTAGAAAATATGTATCACGGAATGGGGAAAAGGTTTTTTTGGATCGAGACGAAAAGGCCGGTGACAGATTTTATGGCTTGGTCTTTGGTTTTCAAGTATATATGTATAGGTTGACCATCACATTCTACATAGTTTTTTGTGTAATTTCGATGTAAATAAGATGAAATGGGAAGAAATATCGATGAATTCCACAAAAGGGTTATCAAAATATCATTATGGATATACTGCTATCTAGTAAATCATGGATTCGTTTCTTATATCAACCGAATTCCTAGTTATCATAGTTTCGAGAATCATGGATTTCATAGAAATGTGTTATATGGATGAGGTGGTGTAATTATGTTGATTTATTAAGTACATTATTTTGGATTTGGATGCATGTATTTCTTAATTAGTAAGGAATCTATTTCAGAACTCCTCTGGCACAAAGTTATACCTCACTATAACCAGTATCCCTCTAATGGTAGGATAAATGGAGCAGACTATCCAACCACATGTGTACATGTTATGGGCATGCATTATAGAATATTTTAGGGTTTGTGAATTGAATATTCCATTCATTGGCATTTATTAGAATAAAATATTTCATTTATTCAATTGTGTTACACCATTTTTGGCATTGTACGTGATTCCATTTTATTCTCCTTCATGCTGGACCAATGATGGGTAGTCATCAACTCTTTTCTCCAGTGTGTTATAGACAAGGAGATATCTTTATTAACTATATTATGATAGTATTAATGTTTTGGATGACTAGAATATGTATTCATCCGGTCATCTACGGTGTCCTTTGAGGTTTGATGTGGGAGAACACATGTTCTTGAAGGCTTCCTTCAATTTTAGTTGTGGTTATTTGGTAGAGGGAGTAAGAATTCTCTTTTGTGCATTGGGACCTTCATGATTTTTTGTGTGATAAAATGAGGTTTCCGATAAATTAGATGTTTTGGCATGGCTATACAATATTCAAGAAATTTTCCATATCTATTACCCATGTTTTCATTTTCACAGTGACCCCCGTGGCATTCATGGGGGCATTTTCCATATTTAGCATGTCATAATGCTCTTAGAGCATACAGTGTTGATAGATGATCAATGGGAGATGGTGATTCATGGATGTACCATTCATTTTTTCCATGTGTTTTGGATTCATTGTGTTCAATTTGATATTACATTAAAACATAATTCATTTATGTGTTCATTTTACGAGGAGATATTTTGAGTGTTACATTGTTGTTTTATTCTTGTAATAAAATTGTGGATATTGATTTTTTATGACTTGTGATGTTTCCTTGATATGTGTTGTGTGATGTGTGATAATGTTATATTCATATAAAGTGTGGAGCAATAGATTACCAATCAGTGAGTTTTATACATTGAGATGATTAAAACCATTTGTGCACATATGTTCAACCCAGACTGGATATTATGTTAAAGTGGAGGATGTAATTATATAATTATTTTTATCGTTGTAGTGATATGTAATGGTAGTGGATGTTTTCATCATAGGATGTGTGGATGTTAAGATGGTTTATTAGATGGATATGTGTTATAATGGTGTAGTTTTTGGAAATTATACAATGATTTGTGTTGCTCCAAGTGATTGGTAGTGAGGTGGATGCATGGTGATGTGATTGTGTTGTGTTAGAAGTGTGTGAGATGTTTTTTAGTGTTTTCATTGGCTGATTAGTTTTTATTTTTTTATGTGTAATAATAACATAATACTTATCTCACATGGTGTTTTTTCAAACCCATTATATTATCATATTCTTGGTTTTTAATTATGTGAGTGATAATATTTTTGAATGTATCAGATGTTATGGATCAAACCTTATAGCACAATATGTTGTAGAAAATTTTGTGTAAGAGATGATTTAAGAAGGCACCATTTTCATTATAGGTGTTCAAGAGGAGATGATATATTCTACTAAAAAATTTGGATGGTTTGTTTTTTGGATCCAAGAATATATTACAAAATGGGGAGATTTTAGCGTAGGGATGATGAGTTGTATAAAAGGAACCCTAGAGGTGGTGTTATGAGGCTAATTCCATTTAAGGAGGATTTTGTATCTTGGATAATAGTTTATGGGTTATCCCATTCATATTATTAAATGAATACATCATGAATGATAAGCCACAATGTTAGAGAATAATCAGGTGGATTTTTGGCCATTGGATATGTGAAATAGTTGTGATGTGTGTAAGTGATGCGGTGTTGTCATTTATGGTTGCTAAAGGTGATGTGGTAGTGTGAAACAAAATACCACAGTGTATTTCCAATACTTTTTTTGGATCTACCCATAGGGTTATCCCTGATTCATAGAGGTTTTTTTGATAAGTACGAAGTACTGTAGTGAGGGGTGAGTGCATGTTGTACCATATGTTATTAGGTCGGTTGTGGTGTGGTCTGGATGTTGTGTCTTGTTGTTTTGTATTTCAACATGGAAAAACAATATAAAACATGTTTAAACATCCACATAGTTAGAACATAACTCTCATTTAAAGGGAATCTTAGGTCCATCCCAAGGAGGCCTTTTACCCCCTTCTAGTTTTTTTAGCCTCGGTCCATGTAAATTTACCAGGGGTAGTCTAGGTGGGTCCCCTTATATTTCCCCCCATTTTCATTCTGTTTCTTTACCATGAAATGGATTTTCCAATGTAAATCATGTATTTTTAATTTTTTCATAAAAATAAATTGATAATATTGTTAAATAATCTGGTAGGGTGTTCCCCTTTATCGAGGTTATTGGGGTTGTCTATTTCTCGATTCAAATAAGTGAAAAAATTAGAAGACATTTTTTTGAGGTATGGATCCCTTCAGTTCGCACATATTTTATCCTGATATATGGGTGAAATTTTTTTTATATAAGGTGGATGGTATCACTAGATTAATCAAGATAAAAATGGTTAATTTAAATTAAAAATTGAAAGGGCTGTGATTTTTATATATTTAAGACATTGATATTATCTTGATTTTGTTATTATATGGGCTTGAATAACAACTAATCATTGTTCACATTGTGGAATTATTTATTTCTTATTTGATAATTTATGTGGATCTGATGATGTTTGATTGTCACGAATAAACCATGAATTAACTACTGACCACTTTTACAAGGCTAAAAAATTAGTTTCACATGGAAAACAATTAGTTATATGATAATTAAAAAAAAGTAAAATAGTGGAATGCAATTATATCATCATGGAAAATATTAAAAATATTATATAATTTCTAAGTGAATGATTTTTGAAGTGTGTTGTTGTGTTATAGTGTTTTTGGGTAGTGAGGAGATGATGTGATCGATTTTTTTTTCATGATATGGGGAAGTTCTGATGAAAAAGTGGTGTAATGTGGCTATTTTTTGACAAGAATTCAATGTGGAATGTGTGGAATAGTTGTGATGTGTAAGATGGTGGTGGCTATGAGTTTATAGTGATGTGTTTGTTGTTTTAATTATTAATATGATTATGGTGTTGTCAATTGGTGTACTATATTACCATATAGTTATTAGATTGGTTAATAAGGACAAAAATGGTATAGTTCATGTGGGAAAAATAAATGAACACAATTAATTAATTAGTTAGATAAAAATTGACTTTTAGGTTTTAGTGGTAGAAAATTAAACATAATATCAAAGGAATATAGTATTTAAATGGTTTATAGATTTTAATGGAAAAAATGGATTGTGGATTTTGGTGAGCGATTATGCATTAAGCAGTGGCAACAAATATGTTAAATGTTATAGGTGGGATGGAACAATTTCAGAACCAATAGGTTTGGAATGTGTGTGGATAAATGTATATAAATTTTATATCTATTTGATTTTATATAATAACCAAACCCTCATTATGAATCATATTCTTCAACCCATCTATTTATATGGGTTTGTTTTCCTAATATCAAACTGTTGACAATAGATAGATGGATTCTGCTACTTGCCACTCTATCTTGTAGACACTATTTACATGTAAATGTTTTGATGAATGGAAGTTAAAACTACACTATATTGATATATTTTTTATGTGATAGACCATGTGTCATTGAGTGAGATTTGATATCATCATGCTCTGGGGATATTATATGATGTGTTGGCCTAGTCCTCTTCGTGGGAGGTGTAATGAGATGGATTATGTTGGTGGACATGCCTAGTTGGAGGTTGGAGTGTGGGTTTTTACTTCATGTTCATGATTCCCTATAACATTTGTAACGCCCCGACCCCAGTTAACCAGAGTCGGTGCATTATTACAGAACATTGTTATGATTACAAGAAAGATCAAATCTCTAAAGGCCGATTATTTTAGTAGCCTTAGAAATACTTGATATATTCATAAAGATTTACATTTCATCATAAAAATGAAAAATACAACAACATAGTCTCCATAGTCTACACTCTTATCCCCTCATAATATCCCTATAGGTCATTCATAATTTACTTCTTCACATCCTGGGAAAAATAAAACATGGAAAAGGGGTGAGCTCAAATGCCCAGTATGGATAACAATATAGCGGAAACTTTCATAAATAAGAATAAACATTTAAGGCAATGTATAACTAAAACAAAAGACTTTTAAACATGAACTACAACATATTATGGAAAAATAAAATGAAATAATTCCATTTACTTATTCACATTGATATTAAAATAATCGAATAATCACATGAAAAATCAATAACCACTTTTATAATGATGGAATGCGTAATGCTAGACTATCATAACCACATAACCATGGCCTTGTGCCAAGACTACAAATAATATTTTTCCAAGGCATTGTTCCAAGACACTAGTTTTTCTCATGAGACCTATCAATGCATCAAAGAGATATAGCGGGCTCCAACCATCACATATTATGTCCAATGCATTCCCATATGAAAAGGTTTAAACATAACATAAACATTCGTATTAAAACTTGCATACAAAATGTAAATACTTCATCCATAAACCATGGATGGTATAAAAATAACACATCCACAGTCAAACATATTAAAAAACCTTCAATATAGTATAGAAGTTTTGTATAATAATAAATCAACTTGAAATAAGCTTAAAATCCATCAAAGGATGCTGACATAGATGAAATCCAGACTCTTTTTAGAGAAATATCTCTTTATATTTTGAAATAATTTAAGAGTCATATATCAATAAAATAAAATAAATTCATTGAAAATATTCTTATAAGTTTGTAAGGTATTATTTGATGATTTTATAACGGCAGAAAATAGCCGCACCCGCCGTATAAGTTAAAAAACATTCTTACTTTAATTCTCTCAAAAAGGTTAAAAAAGACCTTGTTTGGAAAACAACGGAAACATTACTTTGTAAAACACTTATAAAAGTCAAAAATGGTATAAATTACATAACCCATATTCTAGTAAATATTAGAAATTTTTATTGAAATACATTTTTAAGAAACATGGATTTGGATGATAAAGAAGTCCCAGTAGATTATTACATATAAACAACCTCGGATAATGAAGAGATTGTGAAATAAACCCTTACCTTTTAATTTTCCTTGGTTGGGGATAGGTTAACCTCCTTTATAATAGTGAAATAATTGTTATTAAATGTTATAAGAATCATTTATATTAATATGATATTATATATGATCTTTTAACATTGCTTTGTTAATAATATTTTACAATTATCGTCGTTTCTGGTGTTAACTTACTCATTTTATTTTACATATTTTGTTATGTAAGCCATGTTTGACATGGACAGGTTGTATATTATTCATATCCAGAATGATATCAAGTCCTTAAACATTATTTTCAAATCACCACATGATAATTATACTTGAATGGATATGATGGAGAATGAATCTCATTGCGTTCGTGGAGACGGGAGTCCGTACGTACGTACGAGCAAAAATATCATTATTTTGATATTAAAATAATATTTAATTGGATGGTATATATTATATACAGAATCATTTTTATGTTATATTTATTATTTACATGAATTACACATCATTATTATACCCATCAAAATAATAATATATTAAATAACAATTACACCATGACGTGGAGACGGTAAGCCTTCTGTACAGACATATGGTGACATGTCATTCAAAGGATGGATAGAATACTGAATATGGTTGTACCATATTTTTAATTATATTACAGTATAGTGTAGAAACTAGATTCATTATTTTAGAATGGTAATAACAAACAAAGAATATGTTGAAGAAGAAAGGAATTTGAAAAAGGGTTGGGAAAACATTACCTCTTCTTCGGGTTCTTCATTTTGATTTGATCAAAAGGGCTCTTTAGGTTTCCATTATGATCAAACTAAGGCCTCTAGGTTGTATTTAGGGAACTTTATAGAGTATTTGGGTAGAGGTTGGACAATCCAAAAGGCTTTGAATGTGAGAATTAGTGATAAGGGGGAGTGCCCTTTTATAAGAGGCGTGAGGGGCACCTTTGGAAAAGCTAGAAATATTATTTTATAATAAATTCATATTCGGTTTCTTATGGATCCAAAGTGTATTATTTAAATTTTAAGGTGGGTATGGGTCGAAAACCCCTCAAACAATAGAATTTAGACAGGTTTGGGTAATTATATTAACCTTATCTTTTATTTTTAACTCTTAGTTAATTAGTTTGACACTTACTATGACACTTTGTATTTTATATTATATAGTTAATAAACTAACTATATACCTCCAAGAGAGCCCCAAGTGGTCCATTAATGACACACTTATCATTATATAATTCTCTTGGCCGAACCATAGATTTTTAGGAATTTAATATCAATTAATAATATTATATTTGATTTAAAAACTCTTTTATGACAATTTTGACACTATTCAATAATTTATTTTTTTAAAAATCACAACAGAAGGATTACTTCAAAAACCGTTAATTAAATCATTAATACCATGTCATATTAACCTAAAAAAGTAGTGTAATTTATAAAAAGTCTCGGATTATATTTATTTGGGTATTTATAATATCAATTATTTTAATTCTTCACAATTATGTGAATTACTTCATCATCATTGTGTCATAAATAAATTAAATTATTTAATGTCTAAAAATGATAAATAAAATATCATTATGTAGGAAATATTTTTATATTTCTAATGAATTTTTATAATTGAATTTATATTTTGTGCAACCCTATATTAAAATTTCATTAGTAAATAAACATTGATTTTAACTCTTTTAACTCTTCTTTGAATTAAATAATAATAAATATCTTAATATAATCCACGTGTACCTAAATGATAAAATTTTATTCCTATTGTCTAGATACAATTGTCCAATAGAATTAGGAAATGTTTCAGTGTAATATTAATATCATTTTTACCCTTAATTACCCTATTTACTTTTAACCATGGTAAATAAAAGTAAGAAGTTACTATTCACCAACAATTATTTTCATCTCATTGAACCATATTTTACTCCTTGTTATTAACCATGTCTCTCGGATATTCAAAATTCCACTCCCAGAAGCGGTAAATTATGGTTTATGAAAAATTCAGTTTTTTAACTGCCACTTAGTGGTTTCACTATTCATCAAAAAATGAAAGTTTCCAGAAAAATACCCACATTTAGGCCTAATCTATATTTGATATTATGAATTAAAAAATGATTTCTATTTTAACAAATTCAAAACATATCAGTTGCATTAATTAATTTAAAAATTAATTTCCATCATCAAAACAAATAGCGTCTTTTTAAGAGATAATAACTATCAAAAGATTGACACTTGATTATGTCCGGTTTAATTCTGAAATTAAGTAAAATGACTAACATTGTTATAAATGGTAAAAATATATTCTAAAAATACTTTTAAACCACCCAAATCCATAATTTATCAATATAAATTATTTTGTTAAAAAAAGTTGTTTTTAATTAAAATTTAGTAATTTTTACTATTCATCAAAATATAAATGTTCTCCGAAAAGTTCCAAAATTTCACCTTAGGCAAAATTCAATACCCCGAATACAAAAATGAAGTCCATTTTGAGAGATAAAATTTTGAAAATTAGGTATTACTATTCATAATGGCTAGTTTGATTGGTTGTGGTGTGTGTTAGAACTTCGTGTTGTGTACAACACAAGCTATTGTATTATTCAAAGGAAAGCGTACCGTGGAAGCTTGGGATGTTTCATTGTATATTTTTGATGTCCCAAATCTAAAAATTATATTTATTTAGTCAAATTGAAAATATAAAAGTTTAAAATATTAGAATAAAAAAGGGTTCACTATTAAAAGTTGGTAAAAGTGCAATACTGAAAATGAATTTTTCATACATTATGTCTAAGAAACCCATAATATAGATTCCAAAATTTTAAGGATTATATAAAGTTTTAAATTTAGTTAATACTATTCATAACCTATTTTTAATAGCTTGTTTGGTAAGTCATGGTGAACTTGAAATCAGTGTTGCGTGTAGTGCAAGTTATTGAATTATTTTGAAGAATTAACACACAATGAAATCTTGGGGTGTTACATTCTCCACTCCTTCAATAAATTGCGTCCTCACAATTTGAAAAAAAAATCGATAATAAAATGTTGAATATAGAAAATATCTTTGTGGGAAAACCGACATCGGAAATTGGGTTAATAAAATTTAATCTTAATAAGGGGAAAAGAGAAATGAAAGGGTCTGCACCAAATTATGATATATATTTGTAGAACATTGGTGGAAATTAGAGACATATAATTAGAGGAAAAACGTAAATATTGAGAGATAGTAATTGAAGTCATCAATCAAAAACAATTGTAAAATTGAGGGCCTTAAATTCATCAATCTATAATGATTTAAAATACCATCCGTTCAGAAAAACATATGGTATTAGGATAACACAATTTATTTGTTTTAAGATCCCTTCACTAAAGTATAAGAATTAATTTTTTCATTGAATAAGAGAAAAAGACAAATATATACTTGGCAAGTAGAGTCTCGTCCTTTAACTATATTCTACCACAAACTCATCTTTCACTCTAAAAGATAATAGAACTTAAAATTAATATTCTATTTATCCTATTCATATCGGGTTAAAAAATTAATTTATAATTCATCTAGCAGAACCATTAAAAAATGACATTATTCAATCAAGGACATCATGTGGGTCAGTGGTAGGTGATACTCCCTTTTCGCCCTTCAGTTTTGGGTTCAAGTCTCGCAGCCTTGCCGGACGGGATGGGTTGCCGCCCGACCTCCGGGTTGTCCTATTCTGGAAAACCAAAATAATCCAAACTAGAACTATCCAAAATACTTCAGTCCAAAATTTATAAGGAAGGTAAACATAATGAAGATCCTTTTTTTCGCATAATAATATGTGGTAACCTTCATAATGTATTCTTTTAAAACACTGCATCATCCGAAATTATCGTAAAACCTTTTTGATTACATTCATGATCCCTTTTTCCTTAAAGAATAATAGATACTCTCCTTCAATCCATAAATGTTTTAAACCCCAACAATGATGAAATATACAATTCATTAATCAGTTTCAAGGTAGTCAAGAATAACCAATATAATTTATCCAAATCAATCATGTATTATTCTAAAATCACTTCCTTGGTATCAGAACCATATTATGGTTTATCGTTCTCTCAACCATATATTTTCCAAAAAAAATTAACCTGCAATTGAGTCACATTTCATTGTTCAACACAATCTGAAGTTCTTAATGAAATAGTAATACATTACAATCCTTATATACTCCATAATTATTATTACAAGTACATTGTTGATACAACACTCAAATGACACAATCAACATAAGAACTCTAATCATTCATCTACATCTGTGGTAGTATCATAACTTGATTATTATCCAATAGAATCATTTGTAGCATAGTCTAATGACTGGGACATAGGTTCGCGTAGTTTCCAAACACCTTGAAAATAAAGCATTGTACATTTGAAACCATTTTCTTACCTTAGAAGTCACATACTTTGTGCCCTTTTCTTCCACAATTATAAAAAACTCCCATTCCTTTCAGGCATGTTCTAGGGTGTTTCTTCCCAAAGTTATCACATATGGGAAAATTATACTTTTCCCTCTTCCCTTTATCCATATTTCTCTATTCCATCCTTTTATTCTCTTTCTTCCCTTCAATGCCATAAGACTCAGTAAACTCTTTACTTATCATATCAACAAATGATATTATTTCTTTATTTGATGATAATACATGGGAGACTATTTCTCTTATAAATTATGTCTTAAGACCATTAGAGATATGATCATTCTTTCTCTTTGGATCATGTGCATTGCTGGAGTTCTCATTTCTTCTACTGAGCACCATTTCTAAACAATGGCATACACTATATTAGTTTATGAATAACAATACCTAATCCCAAACTTCTAAACCACAAAACATAAATTAAATAGTTTATGGATATAATCCATAATCATAAAAATTTATCCATTGAGGAATTATATACTCATAAACCCTTCATAATGGTTTTTAAATAAAATGAGATTTATCCTAAGCATATCCCCTGGGAGTGTCATAACCAAGAGTGCAGCAAGGCCCCTTTTCGTGCACCAGTTCTCGTTCGAGTCTAGCTCAAAGCGGGTTTTTCGGGTTTTACCACTAGGTAAATCTGTTCTAGATCAGCCTCTACCTGCTCATATCCATACATGGATTTATTTCTCGGAAAACTAAAAAAATATCTACAATACCAAAATTCAAGAAAGTTCTTCTATACTAATCCTCAAAGTTCATCTTAGGTCTATGTGCTCTAATCAGAGTTTATCTAAATTTAGCTTCCAAGGTTTGTACTAAACATCCTCTGATACAAACTGTAATGCCCTGGCCCAAGTTACCCAGATTTTGTGCATTATTACATAACATTGGCATGATCACAAGAAAAATCAAATCTCAAAAGTCCGATTAGTTTAGTAGCATTGGAAACACTATATATATTCATAATGATTTACATTACATCATAAAAATGAAAACAACAACAACATAGTCTCTATAGACTACACTCTTATCCCCACATACTATCCATCTTGGTCATTCATAATTTACTTCTTCACATCCAGGAAAAAATAAAACATATAAAAGGGCTGAGCTCAAATTCCCAGTAAGGATAACAATATAGCAGAAACTTTCATAAATAAGACTAAACATTTAAGGCAATGTATAACTAGAACAAAAGCCTTTTAAACATTAACATCAACATAGTATGGAAAAAATAAAAAGAAATAATGCCATTTACTTATTCACGTGGATATTCTACTAATCGAACAATATCATGCTATATCAATAACCACTTTCATAATGATGGAATGCATAATGCCAGACTATCATAACCACATAGCAAAGGCCTCGTGCCAAGAATACAAATATGATTTTTCCAATGCCTTGTACCAAGACACTAGTTTGTCTCCTGAGACATATCGATGCATTGAATAGATATAGCGGGCTCCACCCATCACATATTATGTCCAATGCATTCCCATATGAAAAGGATTAAACATAACATAAAGATTCTTATTAAACCTACCATATGAAATGTAAAAACTTCATCCATAAACCAAGAATGGTATAAAAATAACACATCTATCATCAAACATATCACAGAACCTTCAATACAATATAGAAGTTTTGTATCATAATAAATCAACTTCAAATAAGCTTAAAATCCATAAAAGGATGTCGACATAAGTGAAATCAAAACTCTTTTTATAGATATGTCTTTTTCTATTTTGAAATCATTTAAGATTCATATATCTATAAAATAAAACATTTTAATTGAAAATATTCTTATAAGATTTTAAGGGAACCTTCGATGATTTTATAACGGCGAAAAATAGCCGCACCTACCGTATAAGTTAAAAAAATATTCTTCCCATAATTATGTCAAAAAAGTTAAAAAGGAACTTGTTTGGAAAATAATGGAAAGATTCATTTATAAACCACTTATAAAATTCAACAAGGGTATAAATGACTTAACCCATATTCAAGTAAATAGTAAAAAACTGTATTGAAATACATTTAGAAGAAACATGGATTTGGATGATAAAGAAGTCCCAATAGATTATTACGTATAAACAACCTCGGATAATGAAGAGATTGCGAAATAAATCATTATCTTTTACTTTTCCATGGTTGGGGGTCATGTAACCTCTTGTATAATGGTGAAATAATTTTTATTAAATTATATAAGAATCATTTATGTTAATATGATATCATATATTATCTTTTACCATTGCTTTGTTAATAATATTTTATAATTACCGTTGTTCCGGGTGTTAACTTACTCATTTTATTTTATATATTTTGTTATTTAAGACATGTTTTTCATGGATAGGTTGTATCTTATTCATATACAGAATGATATCAATTCCATAAACATTATTTTGAAATCATCAAATTATAATTATACTTTAATGGATACGATGTAGAATGAATCTCATCGTGTTCGTGGAGACGGTAGTCCGTACGTACGCACGAGCGAAAATATCATTCTTTTGATATTAAAATAATATTTAATTGGATGTTATATATTATATACAGAATCATTATCATGTTATATTTATTATTTACATTAGGTACACATCATTATTATACCCATCGAAATAATAATATATTGAATAACAATTACACCACGACATGGAGATGGTAAGCCGTATGTACGCACGTATGGTGACAAGTCATTCAAATGATGGATAGAATAATGATTATGGTTGTACCATATTTATAATAATATTACATTATATAGGAGATACTATATTCATTATTTTAGAACTGGAATAACAAAGAAAGAAGAAGTTGAAGAAGAAATGAATTTGAAAAAGGGTGGTGAAAACATTACCTCTTCTTCTGGTTCTTCATTTTGATTTGATCAAAAGGGCTCCTTAGGTAGGCTTTATTATCAAACTAAGGCCTATAGGTTGTAGTGAGGGATTATTAGAGAGTATTTGGGTAGGGTATGGCTGAACCAAAAGGCTTTGAATGTGATAATTAGTGAGAAGGGTGAGTGCCCTTTTATAAGAGGGGCGAGGGGCACCTTTGAAGAGCTAGAAATATTAATTTATAATAAATTCATATTCGGTTTATAATGGCTCCAAAGTGTGTTATTTAGAGTTTAAGTTGGGTATGGGTCAAAAACCACTCAACAAATTTAATTTAGACTGGTGTGGGTAATTATAAAAACCTTATCTTTTATTTTTAACTATTATTTAATTAGTTTGACACTTACCATGTCACTTTTTATTTTTATATTATATAGTTAATAAACATACTATGTACCTCCAAGAGACCCCCAAGTGGTCCAATAAGGATACAAACATCATTATAATAGTCTCTTGGCTGATCCTTAGATTTTTAGGAATTTAATATCAATTAATAATAAAATATTTGTTTTAAAAACTCTTATATGTCAATTTTGACACTATTCAATAATTGATTTTTTTAAAACTCACAACAGAAGGATTACTTAAAAAAAATATAATTTAAGGATTCCTAATATGTCATATTAACCTAAAAAATTACTTTAATTCATAAAAAGTCTCATATTATATTAATTTGGGTATTTATAATATCAATTATTTTAATTTTTCACTATCATGGTAATTACTGCATCATCATTGTGTCCTAAATGAATTAAATTATTTAATGTATAAAAATTATAAATAAAATATAATTATGTATGAAAGCGTTTTATCTATCTAATTAATATTTATAATCTAATTTATCTTATCAGTAACCCTATATTAAAAATGTTTTAGTAAATAAACATTGATTTTAACTATTTTAACTCTTATTTGAAGTAAATAATAATAAATGTTCTAATCTAATCCATGTGGACCAAAATGATAAATGTTTATTCCTAAGGTCGAGATACACTTGTCCAATAGAATTTGGACATGTGTTAGGGTAATATTAATATCATTTTTACCCTTAATTACCCTATTTACATTTAACCGTGGTAAATAATAGTAAGAAGTTACTATTCACCAAAAATTATTTTCATCTCATTGAACCACATTTTACTCCATGATATTAACCGTGTCTCTCGGAGTTTCTAAATTTCACTCACATAATTGGTAAAATTATGTTTTTTGAAAAAATCAGTCTTTTAACTACCACTTAGTGGTTTCAGTATTTATCAAAAAATGAAAGTTTCCAGAAAAATACCAAAAAATAGGACTAAGATATATTTGATATTATGAATTCAAAATGATGTCTATTTTAACAAATTCAAAACATATCATTTTCATTAATTAGTTTACAAATTAATTCCCGTCGTTAAAACAAATAGCGTGTTTTTAAGAGATAATAACTATCAAAATATTGACACTTGTTTATGTCTGGTTTAATTGTGAAATTATGTACAACGACAAACATTGTATTAAATGGTAAACATATATTCTAAATATAATTTAAAACCACTCATATTTATAATTTATCAATATAAATTATTTTGATTAAAAAAGTTGTTTTTAATTAAAATTTAGTAATTTTGACTATTCATCAAATTATAAATGTTATCCGAAAAGTTCCAATATTTTACCATATGCTAAATTTGATACTCCGAATACAAAAATTTAGTCCATTTTAAGAGATAAAATCTCAAAAATTAGGTATTACAATTCATAACGGCTAGTTTGATTGGTTGTGGTGTGTGTTAGAACTCGAAGTTGCGTACAACACACGCTACTGTATTATTCAAAAGAAAGCGTACCGTGGAAGAATGGGATATTTAATTGTAAATTTTTGGTGTCCCCATTCTAAAAAGTAAATTTATTTAGTCAAATTGAATATATAAAAGTTTAAAATATTGGATTTAAAAAGGGTTCACTATTAAAAGTTGGTAATAGTGCAATGCTGAAAATGAATTTGTTCATACCTTATATCTAAGAAACTCATAATATGGATTCTAAAATTATAAGGATTATATAAAGTTTAAAATTTAGTAAATACTATTCATAAAAACTTTTGAACGACTTGTTTGGTAAGTCATGGTGCGCTTGAACTTGGTGTTGTGTGTAGTGAAAGTTATTGAATTATTTTGAAGAAATAACAATCTATGAAATCTTGGGGTGTTATATTATCCCCTCAATCAACAAATTGCATCCTCACAATTTGAAATTGTTCTTCAAAAATGAAAGGTTGAATATAGAAAATATCTTTGTGGGAAAACCAACATCGGAAATTGGGTTAATAAAATTTAAACTTAATAAGAGGAAAAGAGAAATCAATGGGTCACCACCAAATTATGATCTCTATTCGGAGAACATTGGTGGAAATTAGAGACATATAATTGGAGGAAAAATGTAAATATTTATAGGTAGTGATTGAGGTCATCAATCACAAAAAAGTGTAAAATTGAGGGCCTTAAATTCATCAATCTTTGATGATTTAAAATACCATCGGTTCAGCAAAACATATGGTATTAGGATAACACCTTTTTTTTGTTTTAAGATCCCTTTACTAAAGTATAAGAATTAATTTCATCATTGAATAAGAGAATAAGAAAAATATATACTTGACAAGTAGAGTCTCATCCTTTAACTATGTTCTACCACAAACTCATCTTTCACTCTAAAAGATAATAGAACATAAAAAAATATTCTATTTATTCAATTCGTATCAGGTTAAAAGATGAATTTATAATTAATCTAGTAGAACCATTAAAAAAATGACAATATTAAATCCATGACATCACATGGGTCAGTGGTAGGTGATACACCCTTTTCGCCCTTCAGTTGTGGGTTCAAGTCTCGCCGCCTTGCTGGACACGACATGTTGCCGCCCGACCTCCGGGTTGTCCTATTATGGCAATGCAAAATAATCCAAACTAGAACTATCCAAAATACTTCAGTCCAAAATATATAAGGAAGGTATAGACAATGAATATCCTTTTTTATGCGTAATAACATGTGATTTCCTTCATCATGTATTCTTTTAAAGCACTACAAAATCCTGAATTACCGTAAAACCTTATTGATTACATTCATGATCCCTTATTCTTTAAAGAATAATACATACACTCCTTCAATCCAAAAATGTTTTAAACCCCAACAATGATGAAATATACAAAATATTAATCAGTTTCAAGATAGTCAAGAATATCCAATATAATTTATCGAAATCAATATTGTATTATTCTAAAATCACTACCTCGGTATCAGAACCATATTATGGTTTATCTTTCTCTCTACCATATATTTTCCAAAAATTTAACCTGCTATTGAATAACTTTTTGTTCTTCCACACAATCTCTCAAGACCTTAAAGAAAAAGTATTGCAGTACTATCCTTATATACTCCATAATTATTATAACATGTTCTTTGTTGATACAACACTCAAATGAAATAATCCACATAAGAACTCTAATCATTCATCTTCACCCGTGGTTTTATCATAACTTGATTATTATCCAATAGCATCATTTGCGGCATCGTCTGATTACTATGACATAGGTTCATGTAGTGTCCAAACTCCATGAAAATGAATCATTGTACATTTGAAACCATTTTCTTACCCTAGTAGTCATGTACTTTGTGCCATTTTCCTCGACACTTATAATAAAACACTCATTCCTATCAGGAAAGTTCCAGGTTGTTTCTTCCCACAGTTATAACATATGGGAAAATTCTTCTTTTCCCTCTTCCCTTTATCCATCTTTATCTCTTCCAACCTTTTATTCTCTATCTTCCCTTCAAATCCATAGGACTCAGTAAACACTTTACTTATCTTATCAACACTTGATATTATTTCTTCATATGTTGATAATACATGGGAGACTATTTCTCTTATAAACATTGGATTAAGACCATGAAAGATATGATCCTTCTTTCTCTTTGGATCATGTGCATTGTTGGATTATCATTCCTTCTACTGGGCGCCATACCTAAAAAATGGCATACACTAGATTAGTTTATGAATAAAAATACCTAATACCAAACTTGTAAAATGCATAACATAAATTAAATAGGTTATGGATATAATCCATAATCATAAAAATGTCTCCTTTGAGGAAGTATATACTTATAAACCCTTCATAATGGTTTGTAAAGAAAATGAGAAATATCCTAAGCATATCCCCCAGGAGTGTCATAACCAAGAGGGTTACAAGGCCCTTTTTCGTGCACCAGTTCTCGTTCTAGTCTAGCTCAAAGCGGTGTTTTCAGGTTTTACCCCTAGGTACATCTAGGCTAGAGCCGCCTCTACCTTCTCATATCCAGAAATGGATTTATTGCTCAGAAAAGTCACAAAATCTCTACAATACCAAATTTCTAGGAAGTTCTTCTATACTAATCCTCAAAGTTCATCTTAGGTCAATGTGATGTAATTAGAGTTTATCTAAATCTAGCTTTCATGGTTTGTACTAATCTTCCTCTGATACCAACTGTAACGCCCCGAACCCAATTATCCAGTGTCAGTTCATTATTACATAACATTGGCATGATCACAAGAATGATCAAATATCGAAAGACCGATTAGTTTAGTATCCTTGGAAACATTAGATATATTCATAAAGAATTACATTACATCATAAAAATGAACACTAAAATAACATATTCTACATAGTATACACTCTAATCGCCTCATACTATCCCTGCAGGTCATTCATAATTTACTTCTTCACATCTTGGAAAAAGTAAAACATAGAAATGAGGTGAGATCCAATGCCTAGTAAGGATAACAATATAGTGGAAACTTTCATAAATAATAATAAACATTTAAGGAAATGTATAACTAAAACAACAGCATTTTAATCATAAACTTCAACATAGTATGGAAAAAATAAAATTAAATAATTCCATTTACTTATTCACATAGATATTCTACTAATAGAATAATCACATGAAATATCAATAACCACTTTCATAATGATGGAATGCATAATGCCAGACTATCATAACCACATAGCCAAGGCCTCGTTCCAAGATTACAAATAATATTCTTCCAAGGCCTTGTTCCAGGACACTAATTTGTCTCATGAGACCTATTGATGCATCAAAGAGCTATAGCAAGCTCTACCTGTCACATATTAAGTCCAATGCATTACCATATGAAAAGGTGTAAACATAACATAAACATTCATATTAAAACTAGCATACAAAATATAAATAGTTCATCCATAAACCACGAATAGTATAAAAATAACACATCCATGGTCAAACATATCACAAAACCTTCAATACAATATAGAACTTTTGTATCATAATAAATCAACTTCAAATAAGCTTAAAATCCATCAAAAGATATTTATATAGATAAAATCAAAACTCTTTTTATAGAAATATCTATTTGTATTTTGAAATCATTTAAGAGTCATATATCTATAAAATAAAACTTTTTCTTTGAAAATATTCATATAATCTTGTAAGGGAAGCTTCAACGATTTTATAATGGTGGAAAATAGCCGCACCCACCGTATAAGTTGAAAAAAACATTCTTACCTTCATTTTGTCAAAATGGTTAAAAAGGACCTCGTTTGGAAAAAGACGGAAAGATTCCTTTATTGACCACTTATAAATGTCAACAAGGGTATAAATGTCTTAACCCATATTCTAGTAAATAGTTAAAAAAATGTTTTCAGATACCTTTTTATGAAACATGGATTTGGATGATAAAGAAGTCCCAGTAGATTATAAAATATAATCAACCTCAGATAGTGAAGATATTGCGAAATAAACCCTTAACTTTTACTTTTCCTTGGATATGGTAGGTTAACCTCCTGTATAATAGTGAAAAAATTGTTATTATATTATAAAAAATCATTTATATTTATATGATATCATATATGATCTTTTAACATTTCTTTGTTAAAAATATTTTAGAATTATTGTCGTTTTATGTGTTAAATTACTCATTTTCTTTTATATATTTATTTTTATGTAAGCCATGTTTTTCATGGATAAGTTGTATGTTATTCATATCCAGAATGATATCAAGTCCTTAAACATTATTTTGAAATCATCAAATGATAATTATACTTGAATGGATTTAACACCCCAAGATTTTATGAAAAATATTCTTTTAATTTCATTAATGTCTTCTGTTGTATGCTATACCATGATTACCTTGCGCTATACGCAACACCATATTAGCTTGCAGTATATGCAACACTATTCTTGGATCGTGTTACACACAATTTTGATAATAGTTATTCTAGAAAACATTGAGTATATATATATATTCATTGTATAAATTAAATATGTTTGGATTCTGTTATACTAAACAACAATGGATTCTTGCACAACACGCAACCCTGACTTGGCTTGCATTACACGCAATTGCGACCTTCCCTGATTGCATGTGTTGTACGCAATATCAGGTTTTACTAAACAACAATATATTATTATTATGAACTAGCTGTTATGAATAGTTTTATCTAAATTTTTAATTTTATAACATTATTATTCATCTTACATATTTTCTAGAACATGGTATAAGAACCAAATAATTTTTTCGGGTAAAATAAGTATTTTTCAAAAAATACAGTTTTGCTGCCTTTTGATGGCGCACCCACATTAAATCTAGTTTTTGAAATTTTTATAAGTTACATTTGAAAAAATAAAATTATTCTTTGGAATCAAGAAATAAAATTTTACTCTGGATAAATTTATCATTTTATTCTGATAACTTTCATATTTTAATGAATAGTAAAAACACGCTATATTTTAACTTAAAACAACTTTTTTCATCATAATATCTTATGTGGTTAAATTATAATATTTTATGGTTTTAAATAATAAATAGAATATTTTTTTACCATTTAATATAATTTATGTCATTAGCATTGATTTTACCAAGAATTCGTAAGTTAAATCAATTCAATCTTTTGCAATGTTTTAAAGAAAACCCCGTTTTCTTTCGACAACGCGATTAATTTTAATTTAATTTCTGCAACATTTATGTATTGAATTTGGAAAAATGGATTTCATATTTGGAATAAGTGGGTCCAAATTATGTTAGTAAGCTACTTTTTTTTTGGGCATTGTGAATAGTAACTACGGTAAATTTTATTTACCATAGTTAAAGGTAAATCGGGTAATTAAGGGTAAATATAAGATTATAAAATTACCCGAACACTTGAAAAAATCGTATTGGATGACTAAAAGTAGTCCCATATCACCTAAGGGTCGGATTAGATTCATTTAATGGACTTTTGACCATGAAAATAATTTAATTATTTTTAAAACCAAAGAAAGTGACAACATGTCACTCTCTTAAATATTATAAGTATAATAATTTTAATTTAGTGATAAAAAACATAAAAAATGGAACATGAATAGTCTCCAGAAATCTAATAAAATTATCTAAATCATGATAATTTATTTAAAATTTTTAGGGATTAAATAATTGTCATTAATGGTGATACATTAATGATACAGAAATTATTTATTAACTGGAAAATAAGTAATATAGTTTTTATTGAAATAATTATACCCATTAAAAGGCACACAAACCTGACCAAAACATATTGGTAGTGTATATATACACCTTAATGACCTAATATATAACCTTTTGGAGCCTTATAAAAGTTATTATGACACTTATATTATTTTATTTTAAATGATGCCAAAGTTGTCACCTTCATAATTTAATAAATATAACAATTTAAATATTGTGATTTTAAGATGATAAATTCGAGTGAAAGTATTATTGTAAAAGGTAATATATTTATATTCATCATAGGATATTATTTTTAATTTTTATGGAACATATATGTATATTAAATAATTATACAAAAATGTTTTATTAATTATTTTAATAAGAGATAAACCAAAAAAATAGATTTCAAAATAATAAAATAAATATTATATGAACTATTTTACGTTCTACCCTAATTTTATATATACATATAGCCTTTTATGAAACTATTAATTCTTTTCGTTTGAACATATCTTCTGTATATATTTTATTTAAATTCATATAAATGAATAGTGTCAAAATTGACACTATTGTTATTTTATAAAAATAACATATTATAAAATTGTTTAAAAATCACAAAATATTTAAAAATTATAAATTTACCTTTATATATTCTAACATGTTATAAATATTCCAATTGTGGACAATTCACAAGCAATAAGTAATTTTTTGTTATAATTTAAAATTTAGAATGTTATTACCACAAATAAAATTAAATTGATTAAGTAAGGATAAATCAAGTTGATAAAGTTTAAAATAATCTCCTAACAAGTATAAATTTTATTCGTTGATGATATTACAACCCTATCCCATATTATATTCTAATATGAGTCATTTTTAAAGGTTTTTAAGTGGGGTTAGATTTATTATAAATTAATATTTTTTAGATTTCCAAAGGTGCCCCTCTCCTCCCTTATAAAAAGGAACCTCCTCCCTCTCTTCCTCAAACAAATTTGAGCCTCCAATATGGGCCATCCCCTGCCAAATTATCTTCTCCAATTCCCTAGAAACATCCTAGAGGTCCTGGTCTTCTTCAAAGAACAATTGTAGTGCCCTAAAAGGAGGTCTCAAAGAGGCGCTTCAAAGAAGAGGTAATGTTCGTTACTGATTCATTCAACATTATTTCTTCTTATACTTATTCTTCTTTTGTTGTCTCATTATTAAGTAATAACATCTGTATCACTAATATAATAATATGTTTTTATATGTATGAAATAACCCTATTTCACAATTTTTCCATCCTACGGAAAATGAAATCACCGTGCGTGCGTACGTACGGAATACCGTCTCCACGCCGTGGTGTAATCTATTTTCCACCACCACCTTACTTGGATGGGTATAATGGTGTAAATAATGACTATATATGATTATTGTAAATTTATATTGATTACTAAATATTATACATACACTTGAATACAATTCCACGATCATGGGAGTGATATCATTGCTCGTGCGTACGTACAGACTACCATCTCCACAACGCGATGAGATTCATTCTCAATGATTAACCATTCATGAATGATTATAAATTATATATAATAAGTAATCATGAAATATATGAAATAATTATGATACTGGATTTATGTATATATATATTTATGTCATCTACTTAATTTCATTCAATTCAATAAGGAAACGAAAACAGCATTCATGCGTATGTATGGCCTACCGTCTCCATGAACGGTGTATTTCATTCCATTTATCAATATATTATATATATGTATATTCTGAATATATATATTATATATAAATCATGTTTTAAATTCTGGATATAAGTAATCATGATCCAATTAATCATATTAATAACTACAAGTTAAAACACGAACGACAAATGAGACGATTTTACCCAAAACGCTACTTTAACATGAATTTACAAAAGAACGGGTAATATAATGTCATAAGTGGACCATATATGATATCATAACAATTAATATGATTCTGTAATAAGGCAATAACATTATTTAAATCATTATACAAGAAGTTCGGACACTTACGAATCAAATCGGACCTAAGGTAAGGGAAAATTTTGCAAATCTCATTTTTATCCGAGATTGCTTATTCGTAAGTATTTACTATAGTTATTGCTATCATCCATGTCCATGTTTTATAAAATTTTATTCATGTATTTTTAATGTCCTTTTTACCCATTTTTTACTTTTACTACACGGAATTTAAGGAATCCTTCTTTTATTTACGTTACGAGGTACTTTTTGACTTTTCCGACAAAAGTACGAGGAGAATGTTATTTTTAACTTATACGGCGTGAACAGATTTTTACGATTTTATAAAGCCTTGTTTTCATGAAGATTTCTCCAAAAGATTTAATTACTATTTTCAAAAAACTATCTTTCTATTAAAATTGCATGATATTTTGTGGAAATAAAATGATTTTTAAGAAGAAAGGATTTTTTTCTCAAGAATTCATTTCAAGTGTTTTATCAAAACCTTTTTCCATCTAAGATGACATTATTTCATATGTGTATGTTTCAAGTATAAAGTATCAATGATTTACATGGTTTTTCTTTTCTTATTATGAAATGATATCCATTTCTTTTATGTGAATTATGTGATGATGGGATGATGTTTATAAAACCCATTTTATTCGTTGGGTTATTATGAATGATGTATGTTTATTTTGTGGGACAAGTAAGAATGATTTAATTATGAGATGGGTGGGACCTATATCTCCCTCCAATGAATTGGTTAAAGATTTTATATCTCATGAGATAGACATGGCTGGAACGGTAATTTAATCTGGTTCAGTGTTACAGGACTGAAACGAGGAGTGAACTCGATTTAGAATGGGAATTTTTCCACTAAGATGGTCTTGGAAGCAATGCCTTGGCTACTCTGGAAATCATTACATGTAATTAATGGATTCCACAATTACATGTTTTATTCCAATTCTATTTTATCATGATTTATGTTCGATTATGATCAATGCCTTATGTACTTCCATGTTTTATGCCGTTGCTTAAGATTTTTTATGTTCATGTTTTTTTAAGTTCAAATGTATATAGTATGTTTTATTTTATCCATGCTTACCCTTACTAAGCATTTGAGCTCACCATTTTTATGTTTTCTTTTCCCCCAGGATTAAAAGAAGATTTTAGTAAGGAAACAAAAATGGGATGATCTATATGGGAGATGTTGAAGATCATTCACAATGATTAGAAGATTACGTTCCAAGTTTCCAAAGACACTAAACTATTACGGTCCTTGTGTGTATGTTTTTTGTTATGTACTAAGTATTCCGCAAAAGTAATGTAATGTCTATGTACGTCAAGCTTCAGGTCTCTACAGTTGGTATCAGATGAAAGGTTTAGTCATCCTTTTGAAACTAGGATGCGAAAACGTTAGTGAGATCCCTAGAGATATTTCTAAGGTATGTCTAGGGATGTCCATAAAGATAAGTATACGTATAGGATATAGTCCTAGAACTACGGTAACAATCATAGAATTTAACCTAAGATGTTAGATATTGAAGTTACTCCCCCTTTATTATGATTTTTTCCTCTAATACTATTCTTTTTGGGTTTTAGAAAATGGCTGGAAACAAGATTATTAACAATAATGGAGGATATAACGGACAATGGAATGATATTCTCCATGAGCAACCAAATGATACAAGATTTGAAAGTCTAAACATCGTTATTATGCCTAATCAGCAATCACATAATATGATCAATAATCTCATCTTTGGTAAGTTTCCTAAAACATATAATAAGAGAAAGATGGAGATTCATGATGATCATAGAGGAATGAAAGTTCAATTTCTCTCATGTAAATCATGTGGGAAGAGGAATCAGGGAGATTGTTTCAAAGGAACTGGAAGATGCTTTGGGTGTGGAAAAGAAGGACACAAATCTAGTAATTGTAAAGGAAAAGGATCAGCTAACACCATGGACAAGGATAACGGGATTGCTACAACATCAACAATGATTAGATGTTTTAAATGTGGAATGTACGGGCATTATGCAAACCAATACCCTAAGGGAAAGTCTCATGAAGAGAATCAGTATGGTTGTATGGGTAGTATTTATGATGATGATGATGAATATACTAAAAATGATATGTGAGATGAAAGAATTGATGAAGTTCGGTCAATTGTTTAAGAAGGTAGTGGAATGATTACATGTTTATCAAGTGTAATGTTGTATAAGTAATCTCATGGTACTATGGAATAAAGAGACATCTATGTATTGTTACACTATTGTCTTTATTTATGTTTTGAAAGTATATGTTGAATGGTACCAGTGACCGTGAAAGGTTATTCAGATATTTTTGGAAAGTAGATGATATGAACATAATGAAGGGATAAAGAGAAAATTAAAAGTTTGATAGTATTCATGATCTCATGACTGATATAAGTACATGGTCATATCATGGTTTGAGTATATATAATTTTTGTGATTTAGGTATGTGGAAAGAGTTAAATTTTTACAGCATTTATGTTTTCGCTATTGTTTAATGGGTGTTAATTTTTCCAGAGAATACATGATTAAGGTATTCGCATGATTGGAATGTGACCAACAAGATATATGGGGGATAAATGATGGTATTCACATGATTGGTTGATGATATTTTAAGTAATTGTTTTTCTTTATACTATGAGCTTGGACCGAAGTATTGTAGATATGACTAATGATTGGAATGGATTATGTTGGACATAAGTTAGTATTGTTTTAGGATAGAACTTTTTGGATATTATTGATCGGATTTTATAGTAATGTAGTTTTAGAAAAAGGGAAACCTGCAGTAAGGGAGACAACCCATCGTGTCGGACAGGGCTGTGGGAATCGAACCCACAACCGAAGTGCGACTGGCCTACAGGAAGTCCCTGGTTTGTAGAAACTAGTTTTATTTTATTAATCGGTATGATATATGAAGTATAAGTTCATTTTTGGAACCATATATGGTTAATATAACCATAATATGGACTTATAAATTTTTCTACCCTTTTGTTTGAGAGAGATGGAATGTCCCATCATTCTATCACATGATCTTCTAACACATCACGAATAACAAATTCAACTTCATTTCTTTAAGGGATGAAGTGGAAATTGTTCAACTCATGAACAACAGCGAGATTGTACCAAAATCATGTAAGTATTTTTGTTAATTCATCAACTTTTGGGAAATGATCTTGAAAACCAAAAATGGTGTCCTAGTTCCCTTATATCTGATGAATAAGATGGTACCTTAGATCATCACAAATCTATAGCTTTGTGATTTTTGGATTTTTCATAGCCATGTTCTCTACCACTCTCCATCAGAACTTGATGGTTAGATTTTTCTTCAATATCCATATTTTCACCTATGCTCTCCTACGTGGAAATCCAGTGATGAGTTAATTTGTGTAACTGTTACATTTCATACTTTAGTTTTTAAAGCCATGTTTTGGTATTCCTTTATACTATGTGGGTTTCTATTAAAAAAACTTTCGAGTAGTAAACCATTTATAACCACGAAGGATTTCTAGGGCGAAATTCATTTTAAGGGGGATAGAATGTAACACCCTTAGATTTTATGAAAAATATTTTTTTAATTTAATTAATTTCTTGTGTTTTATGCTACACCAAGATTACCTTGCGCTATACGCAACATTGTATTAGCTTGTAGTATATGCAGCACTATTCTTGGATCGTGTTACACACAGTTTTGATAATAGTTATTCTACGTAACATTGAGTATATATATATATATATATTCAATCTATAAATGAAATATGGATGGATTCTATTATACAAAACAATAAAGGATTCTTTCACAACACGCAACCCTGACTTGGCTTGCATTACACGCAATCGCGACCTTCCCTGATTGCATGTGTTGTACGCAATACCGGGTTTTACTAAACAACAATATATTATTATTATGAACTAGCCGTTATGAATAGTATTAACTAAATTTTTAATTTTATAACATTATTAATCATCTTATAAATTTTCTAGAACATGTTATAAGAGAAAAATAAAACTTTCAGGTAAAATAAGTATTTTTTCAAAAAATACAGTTTTGCCGCCTTTTGATGGCGCACCCACATTAAATATAGTTTTTGAAATGTATATAAGTTCCATTTGACAATATAAAATTACTCTTTGGAATCAAGAAATAAAAATTTTCTCTGGATAAATTTTTCATTTTATTCTGATAACTTTCATATTTTAATGAATAGTAAAAACATGATATATTTTAATTAAAAACAACTTTTTTTATTACAATATATTATTTGGTTAAATTATAATATTTAATGGCTTTAAATTATAAATAGAATATATTTTTACCATTTAATATAATGTATGTCATTATTGTTGATTTTACCTTGAATTCCTAGGTTAAATCAATTCAATCTTTTGCAATTTTTTTTAAAAAAACCACGTTTTCTTTCGACAACGAGATTAATATTAATTTAATTTCTGCAACTTTTTTGTATTGAATTTGGAAAAATTGATTCCATATTTGGAATAACTGGGTCCAAATTATGTTAATAATCTACTTTTTATTTTTGGGCATTGTGAATAGTAACTACGGTAAATTTTATTTACCATAGTTAAAGGTAAATCAGGTAATTAAGGGTAAATTTAAAATTATAAAATTACCCGAACACTTGCAAAAATCGTATTGGATGACTAAAAGTCGACCCATACCACCTAACGATCGGATTAGATTCATTTAATGGACTTTTGACCATGAAAATAATTTTATTATTATTAAAACCAAAGAAAGTGACAACATGTCACTGTTAAATATTATAAGTATAATAATTTTAATTTAGTGATAAACATCTAAAACATCGAACATGAATAGTGTCAAGAAATATAATAAAATTATCTACATCATGATAATTTATTAAGAATTTTTAGGGATTAAATAATTGACATTAATGGTGATACATTAATGATTCAGAAATTATTTATTAAGTGGGAAATAAGTAATATAGTTTTTATTGAAAAAATAATACCCCTTAAAAGGCCCACAAACCTGACCACAAATTATTGGTATTGTATATATACACCTTAATGACTTAATATATAACTGTTTGGAGCCTTATAAAAGTTATTATGACACTTTTATTATTTTATTTTAAATGATGCCAAAGTTGTCACCTTCATAACTTAATAAATATAACAATATAAATATAGTGATTTTAAGATGATAAATTCGAGTAAATGTATTATTGTGAAAGTTAATAGATTTATCTTCATCATAGGATTTTATTTTTAATTTTCATGCATCATATAATTATATTAAATAATTATAAAAAAATATTGTAGTAATTATTTTATTAAGATATAATCCAAATAAATGGTTTTAAAAATAATAAAATAAATATTATATGAACTATTTAAATTTCTCCACTAATTTTCTAGATACATATAGAATTTTATGAAACTATTAAAGCTTTTAGTTCGAACAAATCTTCTGTATGTATTTTATTTAAATTCATATAAATGAATAGTGTCAAAATTGACACTATTGTTATTTTATAAAAATAACATATTATAAAATTGATTAAAAATCTCAAAAATGTTTATAAATTATAAATTATAAATTTATATAGTCTATAATGTTATAATGTATCCAATTATGGAAAATTCACAAAAAATAAGTAATTTTTGGTTATAAGTTAAAATTTAGAATGTTATTACCACAAATAAAATTAAATTTATTAAGTAAGGATAAATCAAGTTGATAATGTTTAAAATAATTTCCTAACATGTCTAAATTTTATTGGTTGATGATACTACAACCCTATCTCATCTTATATTCGAATATGAGTCATTTTTGGAGGTTTTTTATGTGGGGTTAGATTTATTATAAATTAATATTTTTATGATTTCCAAAGGTGCCCCTCTCTTCCCTTATAAAAGAGAACCTCCTCCCTCTCTTCCTCACACCAATTTGAGCCTTCATTCTCCTCCAACACCTAAGAAATTCTCTTATCCACTTCCCTAGAAACATTTTAGAGGTCCTGGTCTTCTTCAAAGACCAATTTTAGTGCCCGAATATGAGGTCTCAAAAAGGCGCTTCACAGAAGAGGTAATGTTCGTTACCGATTCTTTCAACTTTATTTCTTCTTCCACTTATTCTTCTTTAGTTGTTTCATTATGAAGTAATAACATCAGTATCATTCATATACTGATATGTTATTATATGTATTAAATAAACCTATTTCGCAATTTATCCATCCTATGGAAAAAGAAATCACCATGCGTGCGTATGTACGGAATACTGTCTCCATGTTGTGGTGTAATCTATTTTCCACAACCACCTTACATGGATGGGTATAATGGTGTAAATAATGACTATATATGATTATTTTAAAGTGATATTTATTCTTAAATATTATACATACACTTGAATACAATTCCACGATGATGGGAATGATATCATCACTCGTGCGTACGTACGGACTACGGTGTCCACAATGTGATGAGATTCATTCTCAATGATTAACCATTCATGAATGATTATAAAGTATATATAATAAGTAATCATGAAATATATGACATAATAATGATACTGGATTTATGTATATATATATATGTATGTCATCAACTTAATTCCATTCAATTCAACAAGGAAACGAAAACAGTGTTCATGCGTACGTACGACCTACCGTCTCCATGAACGGTGTATTTCATTCCATTTATCGATATATTATATATATGTATATTCTGAATATATATTATATATAAATCATGGTTTACATTCTGGATATAAGTAATCATGATCCATGTAATCATATTAATAATTACAAGTTAAAACACGAACGACAAATAAGATGATTTTACCCAAAACGCAACTTTAACATGAATTTACAAAAGAACGGGTAATATAAAGTCATAAGTTGACCATATATGATATCATAACAATTAATATGATTCTGTAATAAGTCAATAAAATTATTAAAATCGTTATACAGGAGGTTCAGACACTTAAGAATAAAATCGGACCTAAGGTAATGGAAACTTTGGCAAATCTCATTTTTATCCGAGATTGCTTATTCGTAAGTATTTACTACGGTTATTTCTATCATCCATGTCCATGTTTTATAAATGTGTATTCATGTATTTTTAAAGTCCTTATTAACCATTTTTGACTTTTACTACATGGAATGTAAGGAATCATTCTTTTATTTACGTTACAAGGTTCTTTTTGACTTTTCCGACAAAAGTACGAGGAGAATGTTATTTTTAACTTATACGGCATGAACAGATTTTTACAGTTTTATAAAGACTTGTTTTTATGAAGCTTCCTCTGAAATATTTCATGACTATTTTAAAAAAAAAATCTCTTTCTTTTAAAATTGCATGACATTTTGTGAAAAGAAAATGATTTTGAAGAAGAAAGGATATTTTCCTCCAGAATTCTTTTCAAGTGTTTTATCAGAACCTTTTTCTATCTAAGATGACATTATTTCATATGTGTATGTTTCAAGTATAAAGTCTCTATGATTTACATGGTTTCTATTTTCTTATTATGAAATGATATCCATTTCTTTTATGTGAATTATGTGATGATGGGATGATGTTTATAATACCCATGTTATTTGTTGGGTTATTATGAATGATGTATGTTTATTTTGTGGAATAAGTAAGAATGATTTCATTATGAGATGTGTGGGACCTATATCTCCATCCAATGCATTGGGTAAAGATTTTATATCTCATGAGATAGACATGGATGGAATGATAAGTGAATCTGGTTCAGTGTTACAGGACTGAAACGAGGAGTGAACCCGATTCAGAATGGGACTTTGTCCACTAAGATGGTCTTGGCAGCAATGCCTTGGCTACTATGGAAATCATTACATGTTCTTAATGGATTCCAAAATTACATGTTTTATTCCCATGATATTTTATCATGATTTATGTTCCATTATGATCTATACCTTATGTACTTCCATGTTTTATGTCGTTCCTCAAGATTTTTTATGTTCATGCTTTTTTAAGTTCAAATTTATATGGTATGTTTTATTTTATCCATACTTACCCTTAATGAGCATTTTAGCTCACCATTTTTATGTTTTCTTTTCCCCCAGGATTAAAAAAAAAGATTTTGGGTAAGGAAACAAAAATGGGAAGATCTTTATGGGAGATGTTGAAGATCTTTCACCACGATTAGAAGATTACGTTGCAAGCTTCCAACGACACTAAAATATTACGGTCCTAGTGTGTATGTTTTTTTATGTACTAATTATTCCTAAAAAGTAATGTAATGTCTATGTACGTCAAGTTTCGGGTCTCTACAATGGATACGATGGAGAATGAATCTCATCGCATTCATGGAGCTGGTAGTCCGTACGTACGCACGAGCGACAATATCATTCTTTTCATATTAAAATAATATTTAATTGAATGTTATATCTTATATACAGAATCATTATCATGTTATATTTATTATTTAAATGAATTACACATCATTATTATTCCCATCCAAATAATAATATATTGAATAACAATTACACCACGACGTGGAGACGGTAATCCGTGCGTACACACGTATGTTGACATGTAATTCAAAGGATGGATATAATACTGAATATTGTTTTACAATATTTATAATAATATTAAAGTATATAGGAGATACTTGATTCATTATTTTTGAATGTTAATAACAAAGAAAGAAGTAGTTGAAGAAGGAATGAATTTGAAAAAGGGTGTTGAAAACATTACCTCCTCTTCGGGTTCTTCCTTTTTATTTGATCAAAAGGGATCTTTTGGATGGCTTTCATATCAAACTATGGCCTCTAGGTTGTAGTGAGGGAAGTTGAGAGAGTATATGGGCAAGGGTTTCCCGAACCAAAAGGCTTTGAATATGTGAATTAGTGAGAATGGGAAGTTCCCTTTTATAAGAGGGGAGAGTGGCACCTTTGAAAAAACAAGAAATATTATTTTATAATAAATTCATATTCGGTTTCTAATGGTTCCAAAGTGGATTATTTAAAGGTTAAGGTGGGGTTGGGTTGCAAACCACTCAACCCATATAATTTAGACCGATTTGGGTAATTATATAAACCTTATCTTTTAGTTTTAACTTTTAGTTAATTAGTTTGACACTTACCATGTCACTTTGTATTTTTATACGATATAGTTAATAAACATACTATATACCTCTGAACGACCACCAAGTGGTCCATTAATGATACACATATCATGATATATGTCACTTGAAGGATCCTCAGATTTTTAGTAATTTAATATCAATTAATAATATAATATTTTTTTTAAAAACATTTTTATGTCAATTTTGACACTATTCAATAATTGTTTTTTGTAAAAATTACAAAAGAAGTATTACTTAGAAAAAAGTAATTTAAATTATTCCTAACATTTCATGTTAACCAATAAAATTGTTCTAATTCATAAAAAGTCTCAAATTATATTTATTTGGGTATATATAATATCAATTAGTTTAGTTTTTCACTATTATGGTAATTACTGCATCATCATTGTGTCATAAATAAATTAAATTATTTAATGACTAGAATTTATAAATAAAATATCATTATGTAGGAAATATTTTTATCTTTCTAATGAATATTTATAATCTAATTTATCTTATGTGTAACCCTATATTAAAAATATTCTAGTAAATAAACTTTGATTTTAACTCTTTTAACTCTTCTTTGAATTAAATAATAATAAATGTCCTAATCTAATCCAAGTGGACCTAAATGATAATATTTTATTCCTAAGGTCGAGATACACTTGTCCAATAGATTTAGGACATGTGTTAGGGTAATATTAATATCATTTTACACTTAATTACCCTATTTACTTTTAACCGTGGTAAATAAAAGTAAAAAGTTACTATTCACCAAAAATAATTTTCATCTCATTGAACCACATTTTACCTATTGATATTAACCATGTCTCTTGGATTTTCGAAATTACACTCACAGAAGCGGTAAAATTATGTTTTATGAAAAATTTAATTTTTTAACCACCACTTATTGGTTTTACTATTCATCCAAAAATGAAAGTTTCTAGAAAAATTCCAAAAATTAGGCATAAGCTATATTTGATATTATTAATTCAAAAATGATGTCTATTTTTTAAAATAAAAAACATATTATTTTCATTAATTAATTTAAAAATTAATTCCCGTCATCAAAACAAATAGCGTGTTTTTAAGAGACATTAACTATCAAAAGATTGACACTTATTTATGTTCGGTTTAATTGTGAAATTATGTACAATGACCATCATTGTATTAAATTCTACAAATATATTATAAATATAGTTTAAAATCCCTAAAATTCATAATTTATCAATATAAATTATTTCGATTAAAAAAGTGTTTTTTAATTAAAAATTAGTAATTTTCACTATTCATCAAAATAAAGATGTTATCTGAAAAGTTCCAAAATTTCACCTTAGGCTAAATTCGATACTCTAAATACAAAAATGAAGTCAAATTTGAGAGATAAAATTTCAAAAATTAGGTATTACTATTCATAACAGCTAGTTTTATTGGTTGTGGTGTTTGTTAGAACTCGATGTTGCATACAACACATGCTATTGTATTATTAAAAGGAAAGCGTACCGTGGAAGCTTGGGATGTATCATTGTAAATTTTTGATGTCTACATTCTAAAAAGTAAATTTATTTAGTCAAATTGAATAAATAAAAGTTTAAAATATTGGATTAAAAAGGTTTCACTATTACAAGTTGGTAAAAGTTCAATACTGAAAATGAATTTGTTCTTACATTATGTCTAAGAAACTCATAATATGGAATTTAAATTATAAGGATTATATAAAGATTAAAATTTAGTTAATACTATTCATAACCTCTATTGAATGGCTTGTTTGGAAAGTCATGGTGCGCTTAAACTCGGTGTTGCGTGTAGTGAAAGTTATTGAATTACTTTGAAGAAATAACACACTATGAAATCTTGTGGTGTTACGACATTGGTATAGCATTTTTTATGTGAATATGTTGGGGGTCAGTTATGTGTTATTATAACCTAGTTGTATGTAAGTGAGGTTTTATGTTACTAAATAGTGGGGAAGTGATATATATTATAAAGAACTGGGGAGAAATACATGATGTGTGATATTGGGGTGTGAGAGAATAGGATTAGGGTAAGATAATTTATTGGTGCCCATTATCAATATGCTTCATATTTTTTATTATACACGGATGCATTGTATATTGATCGATCAATGGGGAGGATGGGATTTGTTAGTTGAATGGATAATGTGATTATTAGTTCAAATTTTTTATCATGGGTTCATTAGTATTTTCTACCAACGTATGTGTGACAATCATAGGTATCCCTACCGAGTATACTTTTATTCTATCTCGATGCAATAAAACTCATTTTTAGTTTTACATGGGGGTTATGTGAACTGATATGGACATTAATTGATAAATCCCCAATATTATATATGTCTATCTACTTTATCTATGATTTTGGATATTCAAATTGGATAATTTCAACTATATTTATTAAATTTATTCATTAATTGTTGGATTTTTGGGTTTTGTTTAAATTCTAACATGGAGTTACTTATAGATAATTATATATTCTCTCAGTTGTATGATTACTACATAATGTAATACCACCAATTTTTCATATTCACATACACTTGGTGTTAGTCCCCAACAGGTCCTACTTCAGGAGGGACTAAGGGATCATTATATCTCATCCATTATTGAATTATCACAAGAGGTAGAGGCTCATGACATGTTTTATAGAACCAAAATGGTTATCAGAAGTTATAAAATATGGATAAATATTAATATTGTGAAATAATATATCAATATCTAAAACAACAATAATAACACTAGAAGATAAAAAAACCATTCCAGAATTATTTAAATGTAAGAATCCTACTAAATTTTCCATACCGTAATTGAAAGAAAAAAAATCAAAAAAGGGAAACAAAATATCTAAATTCACTTTTAAATTAATCAAAATCATCAATAATTTGATCATAATATCACATTCCAAATATTTTTTTACCTCAAAAATATATTCCCTTAAAACATAAAATAATCCTGAATCACTATAATACATCAATGAGAACATATATGCATCAAAATAATCCTCTATCCCTTTCTTGAAAATCTAATCATAGACAATCGAAAAAATTCCATGAATTAGTAATTTAATAAACTCATCAAGGATTTCATAAACAATTATTTCATCAAATAACTAATAAATTTGAAGCTCCCCAATAATTTCTAGTTTACTTTTTCATTATGTAATGAACCCAACCCATGTATCACAGACTCAATTTTAACATTATAAAATTTGTACATGATATAAATAATTGCATCCCAATGAACTAAATGATTCAATAGTCTAGAAAAACTATATACATACTTTAGTACCACATTAGATTTGATTATATAAAAAAACATATTATTTTCATTGGGGACATATTTTTTTCTCTAGTGTATCACTACATATCAACCATAAAACATTAATTGGTATCATGAGAAATTTAGAAATAAGAAAGTGGTGATCATAGATGATATGTAAGGGAATGTATACATCATAATCTAAATAATACATGAATAATATTATAAGAATAAATTATGATTAAATAATTCTATATAAATTATCACATAAGTTATAAATATATCAATTGATATCAAAAATAAAGAAATAATTACATCAAAAACAAGTAATGATATAAAAATATGGGATTAATAATATTGGACATCTGATCAAAATTTTGTAGTGTTTGTTCTATGACATATAAAAATATTCTCAAGGCCTCGTGCAAAGAAATATATATAAATGATCTAAGCCTCGTCCAGATTCCCAATATAGTTTTTCTAATGAGACATGCTGATGTATCAATGGGATATGTAGTTATAGCCCCCACAAGTCATAAAATAAGTCTAATATATTCATTATATGAATAATAAATAAAACAAAATCAACATTCCATAAAATAAATAACTATCCATATTTGAATAACTAGAAAAATGAAATATCAATACTTTTACCAGTAATGGTGTTCATAAACTATACTGTGAAATATGGTGGATGATATCCTAATTGTATATCCATATTAAATAATAAAATTTAATATATAATTTTGACATTGATAAAATGTACTTTCAAAATCCCACAAGAGTATTTAATATGTAAAATATACCTTTTCACTTTGAAAATAGTTATTTAAAAAATTTAACAATCCTAATTATTAGGGGAAAAATGTCATTTAACATGACACTATAAACTAGTAATTTAATCAATAATTACATGTGAAATCTTTATGGTTTAATATTATATTATTGATGTATATGTTTAATGAAAACACTTGTTTGACACTTCACTAAAAAGGGGGAAATTACCTCATTTAGAATAGAGAAATAAGATCCCATTTAAACCAATTTTTAAAAAATTTAATCCTTTTAAAAAATTAACAATAACAATATTTAGATTATTTTTAAATTTTTTTTATTAAAATCATTTTCGAAAACATAAACTAGTAATAAAATGGATTTTTATCAATAGTGATAAATATAAGACTCATTTTTTTGAAATAATTTTCTCATTCATTTTAACTATCAATGAGTATAAAGTTAATATATTATTAAAAAATTTAATTAATAACTAATTTAAAAGGAAATATATTGTATTAATGTTATAAATATCCAAAAGTTTCCCAAGATATACATAAACATAAATAATCATGAATAATAATGAGATTGTGAAATTACCATTACACAACATCCAAATGTTTTCGTATTTGTTCAAAAATCCATTATAATAATGATATATTATGATTGAACTATCCTAGTACCCTAAATATATCTATCATACCATATTTTATTCACATATAATCTTGTATGAACCATTTATTCAAATTCCATTTTAAAAATCACTATTTTGGGTAGAAGATGCCATAATTTTTATAAATGTGTTGGTTTGGTAGTTTCATACCATTAAAAAATTTCAAGGAACAATAAAATCAAAAAATGATAACTTATTATTCATTTTATATTTATTCAAAATATATGTAATTATATTATACCCTAAATTATATATATTATAAAATTAATTTCCCCGTTCATAGAGATTTTACATCATACATATGCATGAGTGATGTGTTGGCTTATCGATAGATGTAAAAAATAATGGTGTATAATAATTCACCTTTTTTAATAATTATTAAAGGTTACAAATAATATATACTAATTACTTTTTTTTAATTATCATCCATATCAAAAACAATTGAAAAACTCATCACATCACTTCCTAGAGGTCATGTCCTACACATATGCACAAGCACTTTAATCATTTTCCAATAGATTTAAAAGTATGATGGTATATTGATATTTAAATTCGAGAAGAATATATATGTCATATAATTTAAAAATATTAATTACTTATATATTTGTATCCATCAATGTAAAATTGTGATTAAAATTTAATTACACAACAACGTGGAGATGGTAAGTCATATATATGCACAATCGATGTTCTCAATTTTATTTTGATGGAAATGTATTTAAAATGGTTTTACCAAAATAAAAATTATATATATTCACACTTGTGATTAATTATTTCTATTTTAAAATGGTTATAACACATTATGAGGGTGTGTAAATAAATAAACATGAATGACTTGATAAATATGACTACCTCTTTTTCAGTAGTCATCCTCCAGATCTCTTCTTAAGAGACATAGAGTTAGTATTTTAGAATGGTAGGAAAATATTGAACAATAATAATGATTATAAAATTTTAATTGTCAGGGTTTTGTTATGTATTTTTTTTCTAATGTGTAGCAAATAAGTGAAAGGAGAGGTTTACTTATATAATTTATTAGAGAGGCATTCTTTTAATTTCTTATAAAATTAAATTAAAATATAAATTTATTTCATCTCAAATTTGATTGAAATATATATAATTAAAATATAATATGATCATAAGTCAATTTAATTTAATACAATAAAATTCGTACAATTTAAGTGTATGTTTAAACCATTATTTGTTAGTTTTAACCCACAATTAACCCTATAGACAATTACCCAAATAAGAATGTTTTTTAAACATTAAGGGTTAATAATGTTTTTTTAAAATTAAAAAAGAAATGAATTGACCATCATTGATTTATATATACATATCTCATTCATGTGATTTAATCAATAATTTTTATGAATTTTAAATCGTGTTATGAATTATTATTTATTATAAAATAACAGTAATGTAATTTTAAACCTAATTCATTCAATTTGGTTTTAAATTCATATTGAAAATGGTAATTTAAATCTAATACATAAAAACACATGATATTTCCTATTGATCTATAAAATTCATGTTATATATTAAATCATTAATATTTTATCACATTATATATTTTTAAATAACTTAGTTTATTTTACAGAAAAAATTGGTAATGTTCTATTTTCATTTCAACAAAATTTGATGTAATTATTTAAACATTAAAAATTATAAATAAATTACCATTACTAATATATTTTCATTATTCAAAAAATTATAATTATTATTCATCCAAAATTAATTTTTTCCTTATTTGAAAATATAATATATACTCAAAAATAAGATATTATAATTTTCAATTTTCATTACTCTAAATATTATATATGTCATTTTGATGGAAATATGTCCATTAAAAATATATATATCAAGTATAAGGATTTTAATGAATAATTAAAATCATCTGATAAGAATTTTGATGAACAATTATGGCATTGTAAATTTTTTTAAACCATGATTAACAAGATGTCCCATTTTCCAAAATTATGAATTTTACCACGATTACTATTTATAATGTCTAAAAAGAAAAAAGACATATTTAAAATATATTAATCGTTGATTCTAAATATATAACCCATTTTGTGAAGTTAATTACCTATAAATGGTTGACATTAATTCTTAAATAACTATAAAAAGTTTGATGAATTCCACCTTTAGGATAAAATAGTTTGCACGAATAAAATTTGATATAATCTTATATCATGACTAATAATAATATTTAAGGAATTTTTAAAATATTTAATTCATAATAGAAAATTTAAATTTTTATGAAATAATTTACAAATATTTTTAAATATAATTTATTAATTTAGAAATATATTTCATGCATAAAAACCATTTTCATTTCAAAAAAATGCCTTCTGGTCTAAAAATTATTTTATACCAATGTGAAACATAAAATTGATTTAAATGATCTAAATAAAATATCCTATAATAATAGAGAAAAAATTTTACATTGAAATCATTATATTAAAAAATGGACCATTGTAAATAAAGGAATAATAAAATCACTTTCCAATAAAAACATCAATTATGACTATTCAATGGAAATTAAATCATTTTTTGTAAAAATTAAAAAAGAAACTAATCATAAGAAAGTTGTTATATAATTATTTAAAATAGGATATTATTTAATGAAAAAATATATATTTTCTATAAATTATTTATTAAATTTTTCTAATGAAATTAAAAAATGAATAATTTTTGATGAAAACATATTTCTGGAGAATAAAATAAATTTAATAAAATTTGATAATGTGTTTCCTAAAAACTAATAAATTTATTTATATTGTGTAGGTAATTTTTATTGATTTCATAATTTTTATAATACTATTTATAGTCACTAGTTCAATATCAAGGATATAATGGTAATATTTAAATAATAATATTTATTGTTCCATTTAAGCTTGGTGTTGGAAGTCATACATGCTATTGAGCATAGTATTCTTTTAATGTCCCTCATTCTTAAATTAAACCCCACTATATAAATTACAACCACATAATTTGATCATTTTCACTGTAATCATGTTTATGACATTTTAATATTCTATTGTTGAAAACCAATATCATTAAAAGGGTTAATAAAACATCCGCATAAAACTAGGGAATATAATTATGAAGTGAATCAAAAAACTAAGTTTCCAAACTAGAGAACATCTGTGGGAAGTCAACTCATGTACGTGATATTGAAAAATAATACACAACAATTCATAGTCATTCACATAGAAAATGTTCTTGATAAATTTAACACCCAAATAAACATTTATTTATGAATATTTAAAAAACAATTGATTCGTCGAAAATGAATGTAAATTGATAGTATTTTTACATAGAGTCAATTTTCCAATAATCAAGGGATTATTTTAATATCTATATAAAACACCTACGAAAATAAAAACACATGATTTAATGATTCTTATTTTGTACATTCTAATCCTATGTTTGTACCTTAGTTAATTTTTAATTAATCTCTAAGGATATGATATAGATATTTTTGATGATTTTTTTCATTCTTGGAGAAAATTTTAAGAATCATTTGATCTATAGGTCATTCCCTAAGCATCTATATATTTACCAAAACCAAAATTTCTATATGAAGTTATCTAATATTATAAATCATACTTTAATCTCAAACAATAATATCAACAATTTATCATAATCAATTATAAATGTTTTTATCCATTAGACCCTTCTAAATATTGTCTTAATAGATTCAATGTCCAAAAGAATTAGAAGGAAGTTCACTAAATTTGAAATTTAGTCATATCATTTTATTCCTAAACAATATAAAGTAACATGCAATATATATTTGAAAATTGTTTAATACCTTGATCATTAAAAATAATTAATGAAAACATGAAAGCATATAAAAATTAATTGTCTCATTATTCCAAAATAAAATCTCATATTATCTAATATTTTCCATTAATACGAAATATTTTAAACTCCATGAAAAAATAATAATAATAAATCTCAATATTTTTCAATTAAATAAAAATATTATTATTTATTTCATTAATTTCAATCATCTCATTATCCCAACTAAACAATATCACATCAACATCAGGCACATAATATTGGATATATTTTCTTATTCATGGGTTATTCAAAATTTCACAAATCTCTTTTTTTTCTATACAATTAATGATATGATTTTAAACTCTTATATAGAATAATAATTAAATTTTTTTCAAAACATATAAAAAAATTCCATTGAAAAATAATTTTAGAAAACAATTCAATAAAACTAAACATGATCATTTTTCATTCCACATCGATTGTATTAATAGGAAAAACCTAGCCCTCTACCCTTATATTCATATATTGTAATTTCCCATGAATCATGGGTGATTTCTTAATTAATTCTTTATATATATATAGTTTAAGAAATAAAAATTATATGTTTCATCAGTACACATTCATTCATGTTTCTGGTGGCCTTTTTCTATAGAGATGAAGAAAACTCACATTCCATTACGGAACATATTCTTGTGTTTCTTCCCAAAAATAAGAAATGTTGGATGTTGCATAATTTCCAACATATGTGTAAACTTATTTTTTTTACAATTCTCAATAATCATCTTACATTCTTTATTTCATGTGAAAATATATGACCAAGATAAGTCATTCATCATAGGGATGTCACTAGATACCATATGACCATATAATGAAAGTTTCTGAGAAACTAATCCACATTCGTTTATTGGATTAATACCATTAATGAAATTATCAATATTACCTTCTATATTATGTAGATATTTCATTTCATGCCTTTATAATCGGTTAATATTGTTCTTATACTCAGGAAAACATTCCACTTCCTTCAGTCTTAGTCTGAAGAATTTCCATTTAATATTTTCATGTTAATCTTGAGATACGTATTTATTAATGAATATAACATTTAAGGTAATTTATTTAATACTTTAAAATTATATATACTCTTTATATTCCTCAATAAATGACCACCATTGATCATTTTCTACTTTCAAGGAATCAACATATTGAATAACCATATAACTATCATTACAATTCAATGTCATGGATATATTTTCAAGATATAAAATCCATTTTATAGGTACCAATGGATTAATAGTTCCACTAAAATTTTTATTCCCTTATAAAATTATGTTATCCATTATAGAGAAATATTTTAATGAAATTTTGTTCTTTAATATGGGAATGGTTATTAGTTATAACCAGAGTCTACTACCAAAATGAAGTTATGACCTGCTCAGTTCCAACACCAATTTTATATGTTTTCTCATTAGGTTAATACCTATGTCTTCCACTATTATTGAATCCATTTCACCCATTATAGAACATAAGTAAATAATGTCACACAACGAGTCAAATTATAATCATCATATATTTTTATCAATAAAATAAATCATCCAAAACATTAAATGTTCTTAAATACTATAAGGGGTTGTCATAATTCTCATTATATTTAAAATATAGTTTGTAAGGCTTATAATAAACATTTTATAATACCAATGAAAATGAAATTTAACCTAGTGATGTAGATTATGTGGTAAAATTGTTACATTTGTATTAAATATTGGGAATAAAATATTAAATGACTGAATGGTTTAGTATTCTTGAAAAACTAGAATAAAACATAAAACCCACATTATTTTTGGACACATAGAGGAAAACGTTGTATCTTTATTTATAAAATTTTTTACCACTATAATATCCACTAAAATATATTATTATACATTTACTAAAATTCTATGGATAAAAACAATAAAGGGGTGATATAAAATTCCTAGTTAGGGAATGCATATTGTGGAACAATATTAAAAATGAATAATATGGAAATAATAAATGATGATAAAATAATTCGATATAAATAACCACATTAGATGGAAGAATATCTCTGGATTCAAAAACACATAATTTAATCACATAAACATCAATAACATATTTAATATTGATGGAATTCATAATTTTATATATATAATCATTCTGTCAGGGCCTTGGGTTAAGACATCAAAAAATTATGGCCAGACCTCATGCCAAGACTTCGACAAAAATGTGTAAGGTTTAACCTATATAAAAAATTTATTTTGTATCATAAGACTTGTTGATTCATCAATGGTATTTTAATTTTAATTCCCTAACTTTTAAATAATATGTTCAATACAATCTTCATATGAATAAACAATAGAACCTAATCAATATTCCTTAAAATCAATAACATTATATTTTGGGAGAACTAGAATACAAAATATCAATTCTTTCGTTATTCTATCTTATCATAGATCATCAATAAAAATATGGTTCATGGTATAATAATAGTATAACCACATTAAATAATAATTCATAACATTAGATATGAAGACAGACAAAAAATTTCTTATAAAATTTCACTCAAATTTTTTAGATATATATCATTTTCACATTGAAAACACTAATTTTAAATTTTAAAATATACCTAATATAATGGAAAACAATTTATTTGGATATAAACTTATAACCATGTAAAAAATGATTTATTTAAATGTGATTTCCTGACTATAGGAGACAAATTTCACGTCACATATGTTAAAAAGTTGTCCCTTCACACTTTTGTAAAAAGTATTTGAACCACCTTGTTCAGAAAATGACTTGATTATTTCATTTAAGACAATTAATTATAAATTAAAACATTGGTAAAAATAAAATTATCCAATCATTAAATGATTTAATAAATTATAACAAACATTTATTGAAAAATGCACATAGAGGAAAGATTATTTTTGACCAAAGAGATAAATAAAAGAACTTTTTTTAAAAACATTTCTAATTCATTTAACTAAAAAATTTGGCAAAATGAAATTAATAATTTAAAATTTTATGAATAACAAAATCAGAATTAAATATATTGGGTTTATGATTGAAATATCATACAATTTCACCAACAAAGACATAAACAAAAATTATCTTGATTAAAAATGATATTATGAAATAAACCATTACCCTAGGTCCAACATCCTACAAATGTGTAAAAACAACTGGTAAAATAAATACATATTTTTAAACAAATATTTTGGAACCATAATAAAATATTAAAACAATTTGGTAGTTAATTATTATCTGTTATAATCCATTTATTAATAATTATTTATCAAACTTACTATATATGGTAATAATTTATCTATTTTTCATGTATATTTTGGTTGTGTAGTATTAGTAAATTTAATTTGTATGTGGTTAAATAGTCTCAATAATGTAAAAATGGAATAAATATTATATTTTATCAGTAGATTTTTTTTATATTAATACAAATTTATATTGATTGAAAAAATAATTACACTATTATTGGAGACGGTAAGTCATACATTCATTAAGTATATCCATTTTCCATCCATGAAAATATAAATTAATAATGAATGACATCACCTCATTGAAGTTTTAGTCCACAAATATGCATGGGAAACATTATCATTTTCTAACTTATTGGAAGGTATGATTATATATGTGTTATTATCATAAAAATTAATTAATTATATTATAATGGTCTTATATATTTATTATTTATATATCTATAACTATCCATGTAATGTTCTAACGAAAAATTAATTACACTGATTAGGGGAGACGATAAGTCATACATACACATGAAAATATTTTTCAATTTTGTGGGAGGATAAGAGGTAAAAACTGGTTGTGAAATAATCATAATAACATATCAAAAAAAATTATATCGTTTTTAATACTTTACATTGTTTAAAACACATTAATATGGTGTACAATAAGAAATTTACATGATAGAATTTAAAAATATGATTACATCTTTTTCAATATAAACCCTTTAGATATCATATTAATAGACTTATAATTATTATTTTGGAATTAATATAAAATATAGAACTAGGATAAAAATCTTTATAATTATATTTTATATGGTTTTGTAAGACTATATGGCTCAATGTGGCAATATGAATAGAAATGAGATGAGTCCTTTTATATGTTCAGGAAGGAGAATTCTATTTATATTCTAAAGTATTAAATTAATATAAATTAGTTTTCATCACCAAATGAATAAAAATTGATACAATTTTAATATATATAAGGATATTCCTATACCATCTTATCAAATGAAATTATGAAAAATTTTCTATATGTTGAATCCTTATCATTTTTCTTTAACCCCTCGGTGACCCTTTGGATAATTACAATAATATTACTACTTTCTACACATTAGTGGCTAAAAGTAGTACAATAAAATGAAAAAAACCCCTAAATTAAAAATGGTTGATGTTAAGTAATCTATATTAGTTATTTGGATTTATATAATATTTTAATGAAATTTAAATCATTTAATAAAATATTATTTATTATAAAATTTCATTAATGTCCTCTTCAACATAATTCATTTATTTAATTTTAAATATACTAGGAAATAGTTATAATTATAATATAATTCTTGAAAAAATCTCTAATATGTCATCTAAATCATCAAAATTTTGGATATAAGGCTACACAATATAATTAAATCTGTTTTAAAATTTTTAAAATCATTTTCATTTATTTGTATATTAATTGAATAAATATTTTATGTTCATTGCACAAAAAAATAATGTAATTGTATAATCCATAATTATTATAACCAAATTAAAATCATAAATATAAATTTATTACTCAAAAAAATATTTTCAATATTTTTTCACCAATTGATTTAGTCAATATGTTGACACATAAGACATAGTTAAAAGTAATAGAGCGACATTTTGTTATTATTCACTAAATTAAATATTATATAAGATATTTTCATGGAAATGTTTCCACAATAAAAAATTATATCTATATCCTAATGTGATAATAGTATAAATAGCTTCAAATTATCATTAAACAAATTAACAATTATTCCATTATAGATTTATTTTTTCCACTACTAACCTGATTTATCCTTTACTAAGATGATACAATTTTCCAAAACTATTAATCAAATTGCCAAAAAAATAAATGATGAAAAATAATAAAATATATAAATCCTTATTATAAATATTTAATATAATATTATACATTTTATACTTATATATTTTTGAAAATAATTTTAAAACATTTTCACCAAACGTGAAAAAATATATTAAAAAAACATCTCTCAACAGAAAACCGGATTTATTTTTCATGCACAGAAAAAATATTAGATGAATGGTTAAAATATTTGATTAAATATATAATTTATGAATTTCATTGAATTAATTTTCAAATATTTAATAATTTATCTTATTTACATAAAAATAAATTGTGCAAATAAAAAATATTTTGAGATATATGATTTTTTAAATATTCAAATTTTTACACAAAATTAATATATAAACTAAATTTAAATTAACACAATTACATAATTTTATATATAATAATAAAAATATTAATTATAAATAATATAAAAAATTTAAATTCTTAAATGGTTGAAACAATTATATAGTTTTCAATAAAAGTATTCAATTTTCACTATTTATGTGAAAATACAGCTTTACATAAAAATATTTAAATTTCACAGTAAGATTAATTTTATATGAATTTTAAAAAATTATTTAATTTTAAAAAAATTACATTTTTATATGCTCTTGAAAATTAATTATAATAGTTTCTCAACAAAGACAACAAAGAATAATTTTAAAGATAATCTATATATAAAGACAAAAAAAATTACTAAAATTTGAAAAATTATTTACTAAGAATTAATCGATTAATTTAATTGTGCAGGTCATTATTATATATTTCATTATTTTTTAATAATATTCATTCATTTAAATTTGATGGCTTGGTTATAAGGGTCATCTAAAAATAATAATATTTTGTGGTTCATTTAGGCTCGGTGTTGTGTGTTATTTATACTATTGAAAACAGTGTTATTTTAATGTATTAGTATTTTATATAGTATTTATAAAATATTTTTCCCTAATAAACATATTCATATCCATCTTAGGAACACATTAAATTTAATCTATCCCACAATAATGTGTTATCCAAAAAAACCAATTACCCAAATTGTAAATTTCTAGGTTATCGATGTTGGTCAATATATTTCTAGAATATTCATTAATAAAAACTACTATTGATAGATACATAGATGATTCATGAGTATTGTGAAAATAATATCATTAATAGAAAAGTAATATATTTTAATTACAAAATCCCAATTCATAATATGCTCAATAAATCAACGTAAATTATTGGTATAGTATATTCCCATCATTTATCATGAAGTTTACCATTGTATTATGGAATTGTATATAATAATGCTCATGGTCCACACACATAAAACATTTTACCTTAAATAGAATAGTTTTACGTAATTTATTTATCTAAATTAAACACATAACTTTCTCCTAGTAATTAATTAATCTATGTTTATTTAAATCTGAAAAATAATCTCATTCCATTGAGACATTTCCACAGGTTTTTCTTTCCAATAATCTCTACATGCAAAAAGATAAATCTTATTTCTTCCATGGTCATCATTAAACACCATTTTTATATTATTGGTTCATTCATAAACACCCCTATTTTTAGTTTTTTAAAAAAACCACAATATTATTGGTTTTTTAGAAACATAATATTTTTAATTCAATCTCTCATCTCATTTAGATCCTCATGAGAATAATAATTTCACCGAATATCACATTCAGTTTCAACATTTTTCTTGACATTTTAAATTTTTTTCTAAACTGAAATCATATTGTGATAAATTGTAATGAGTAATAATCTAGTCATGAAAAATTATTGAACATATATCTAAAACATAAAAACTTATTCAAATCCACTAACACCTTAGGTTATACCTAGGTCATCCCTGGTCATTAACTATTTTGATCCTTCAAAATTGTTCATAATGAAACTATGAATTATCTTAAACATATCCCTTACAAGTGTTAAAAAATAGCATATTCAGGTACCATTAATCATGAAATAGAATTATTTTCTAGTTATACTCGACCAAATATTTTAGAGATTATTACCCCTAGATGCATATTTTATAAAACCACAATTTCCTATAACATCCATACAAGTGTGTATTGTATGGAAGATCACATAATTACGTCCATACTAAATAATTAGTATTTTATTCATAATATAAATGTTTCCTAAGGGTTCCCAATATTTTTTCATCATACCATATTTTAAATGTTACTAATTCATTCTATAATAATAACTATATCAACCAAAACATTTCATTAATAAATAAAAGATCTTATTAGATAAATATTAATTTATTTCATTCCCATCTACGCCCAAACCATAAACATTCAGTGACACTAGAAACATGGATGCATAAACAACCAGTTCATAATAGGCATTCATCATTTCCTATAAATTTCATCACAACTACCACCCTTCAGAGACAAATCATACTTAAACCATTTTTAAAAAATTAATGAATGGAAAAGTAATAAATGGTAAACTCATATGCTTTATAAGTGTTATAATAAGAGGTAAAAATAAGTATTTATATGTTAGAATAAGACATTTATATGGTTATGTGATCAAAATCATGCATTATAAAAATTGCACCCTCTCATTCAAAGTTCCTCAAACATGAATATTCTTAAATGGTTATGTTAATCAAAAAATACAATAAAAAAGAGGTTGAAATAATCAATAATCTATCATGATCAATAATTATAAATCATTACATTATTAAATATGTTTTTGAAAAAATATGTGTATTAAATATTTTCCTTACTCTACGATCCATTAAAATAGTCTCATAGTGGAATTCTATTTCTCTACATTACATCATTTCCTTATTCATTATTCGCTCCAAATACTATCTAATAGGACAATGTCCCATTCTGAACTAGTTTCACTCTATAATATAGTACATATTATCAAATGAGATATCCATATATACCTAATTAATGGGATTGATAAATAATTTTTATCCCGATAATCCCATAATGAATACCATACTAATGTGTGAAATAATATTATAATAAAATTTTCAAGACATCGTATTGTTTCCCATTGAATGATAAAGGGTAAAAAATATCATCATCATTAAAATGAACCGTCTAGTGGAATAATGTTTGTGTCATTGGATTAAATACTTATTAAATCATAAAAAAGATCAAATGGAAGATGAAAAATTCCATAAAACGATAACTAGAATATATGTTCTGGAAAATGATATTTTTATTTAAGGTAACACATTTAGACTAAATAATTTTAAAAAATGTATAAGAAAAAATTTTATTTTAAAAAATTATGTAAAATTATTTAGTAATCTTCTAGGGAAGTAGTATTTAGGATAATTGGGAAGGATATTCAAATAGTGTTAATTAAAACACAAAATTCATTTTATATTTTAGTTAAATTATTACAAGTAATGGATTTGGAAAATTGAAAAAATAATAATAGATAAATAAAGATAAATAAAATTACAAATGAAATTAAATAATATTTGTGGAATATGAAAAATATTTTTTAATTGTTTTAAATAATATATGGACTTGTAAGAAGTGATACATGACTTGGTAAAAAAACAAGGTCAATTTCCTCTAAAAATAATTATTTGTATCTTTAGTATATATAAAGATAAAATTGAAAGGGAAAAATTATTCTTAAAAATTAATATTGTGTAATAAGGGAATTAATATTTGGTAGTGACGAATCAGATAATTTCATCATTAGAAATTTAATCATAAATAATCTTTGTAAAATTAAGACATTTATATAAAACCAGTACATCTTTGGTTACATGTCATTAATTACCCCAAAAAAGGATTAAATTCCAATAGATCATTATATTAAAGGAAGATAAATAAATTCAGTTTATTTAATATCAAATAGTAAGAATATGGACCATATTAACATGACAAGTGGGTAATATGGTGTATACCTCATAGTAAACTATCATTAGATGAGAAACTATTTCCATTCTGGTAACTTTTGAATCATAACAACCATGAAAAAGATAAAAAAAATAAAAAAAATAAAATGAAAGAATTGAAATATATTAGTGGTATAATATATCCATTTTAATGTAAATACACCTCATATAAGAATATTTGTGTATAACATCAAAATTGTTTTAATGAATCTAAATTGAGACAAAACCACCTTACACTTCAGTATTTTTTATTTTAAATACATATAAATGTTGTAAATAAATGGATCTATAAATATATTGAAATAAATCTTGTGTTATTCATAAACAATATTTTTGGATTTATATAAACAATAGATATAAAAAATCGGTTCGTAACATTAAAATAAATCTAAATGAAGTAAAATTGAGATGAAACCCTTACCATATATATGAATTAATTAATAGACCCTATAAAAGAATATATAATAAATATGTGTTTATTATAATTATATACATGAAGAATATTACAACTTATAATAACATATATGAAAAATAAGATCATTTAAAAAACAATTATTAATAATTCATTATAAAAAGTGTAATTTTTTGGTTTAAATTGTTTTGCTATACATGTATATTTTAGGTCACATGCCAGGGTCCTTAAAAAATTTTCAATGTTCATAAATTCCAATAATCTTAATATTTATATTAATATCATATATAATCCTTAATTAAACATTAATAATAATTCATAAAAGAAATATCTTCATTGAGATGATAATTTGTACGTACTAACAAGTGATGTTTGTAATTTTTGATGGATTGAATGAAGGAAATGTATATTATAATTAACAATTATATAAAAAAAATTATATGGTGTTTAAAAAAATTAAATATATCCTTTTATTAATCAATGTAAATACTAAATGATCAACAATTCACATCTCTCCATAGAAGGTGTAGTCCACATATGCTCTTGAGTGAGATTATCATTTAGTAATGTAACGTAAGGTAAGATGTTTAATAAGACATTATAATTATTGAATCATAATGATGTTATAAATATTATATATATGTATATATTATACCCATTATTATCACTACCCATGAATAATAGTGATGTAAATTGTGTAATATTGCTACGTGGATGTGGTAGTCTATGTTGACACATGATTAATACATTTAAATCACATTTGACAGAGAACGGGTTGATATAATTGTTACTTAATAATAAAAACATATCATTTTATTTGTTTTCCTCTAGTCCTAATTTTTTGTGGTTACAAATTGTTCACAAAATATGTAAGAAGAAAAAACATTGAAAGCTCTTGGGTACGATTACAACTATTCTTTGAAAGAACTCATTTGCCTTGTTCATTTACGATTAATGGATTAGTATTCAATGAATAATAGAAGGACTACGGTGGTGATAAGTATTTGAGAAAGCATTGTGAGTAATTGTTTTCTTATATTTAATGATGAAATGGTGTGAATACGAGTGGATGAATGGTTCCCTTTTAAATGTGAGTAGAGAAACAGAATTAAAATTTCCTAACATATCTCAATTTTATAATTTAAAATTAATTGGAAGGTGGATCCAATTTTCCATGGAGTGGCACATAGGATAATAAAATATTGAAATATATCCATATAATAATAAATATATATTTTTTCATGGAACTCTTGCATTTATCTTTTTGTATAGCCTTCTTAGTAACACCGTTTTATCCATGTCTACTATAGCAAAATGTTACTATTTCTACTAATCATAATGAAAAAACATTTAGTTGAACCTGTAATATAATATTAATTATTATGATTAATTATATTGAATTTGTTTTTATATAGTCAAAATATATATGAGGTAGAAATTATATTTAAATAATTGGGAAACCCATATTGAAAAGACATTTTAGAAGATAACATAGTGTTTTTACATACCAATCCTTGTACAAAATCAAAAAATCAGTGTTAAAATAATATATTCAATATATAATATAGAAATTTCATTAAAACATTAATCAATTTTTATTAAATCAACTTATTTAGATAAAACAGAATAGCAGCATAAAAATAATTTTTTAGAGAAATGTCTTTTGATGACCAAATATCAACTTATACAAAAATAAAGTATAATAATGATTTCTAAGTAATTAATTAGATTATGTATAATTAAATGATACTTATGTTTCTTAATGAGAATAATCAATAATTTATAGATATTTTATAAAAATAAATTTCATTTATTATGAAAAATAATATTTTACAATTTATGAGAAAATAATTCATTGTAGAAAAATCCATTAAACATAAGCTAATATAATTTTATCATTCTGGGATATAAATTTATAATAAACTAATCAATTAAATTTTTTTAAAATTTTCGAAAATATATATTATATTAATTTATTTTTTTCTAATATCCATTTTTAGGAAAAAAAAAAATAATCCTAAACCATCATTAGGGAAATTTGAGAATATATTTATTATTAATTAATTTATAAATTTTTCTATTTTAAATTTATTATACATTTGTATCATAATTTTTTTATTAATATTCTAACATTCAAATTCAATGGTTGTATTGTAAAGGGATATTATATGATGGTTCATCTATAATTGTGGTCATATGTAATGAAAGTTATCCAATACTGCAAACAAATTTATTGAAAATTATTTGATAAAATAATGGCATCTTATAATCCTCAATGAATATGAGGTATTTATGGTCTTATTTTTTAAAAACCATACTACTCTATCATTTAATGGATATATTTTATTATAAAGTAATGGATTTAAAATAAATGGTATGAATTTATTATGACTGTTATAACTAATAAGAGATAATATAAAAATTATGAAACATGAATTTATATATCTTATTACTCATATTATCAAATAAAAATTAATGTTAATATAATAATAGTATAACTTAACAATAATATATTCTTGATAATCGTCATATTGAACGAGTTAAAAATCAATGTTTTTACTTAGGGGAATGATTTGAATAGATTTATAGGAATAAAATACGGTCATTATGATATTTGGCTATCCTGAATTTTGGAAAATGTAGTTTACGATCATTATTAGCATTAGACATTATGAACACTTGTAATGATGTTTCCTTTTTATTTATTATATTTAACAGGTAATGAACTGTTGTAGTTGATACATAAGGGAGAAACCATGGAATAAACCTATTTATGAATCCCTTATCATGTTTATATATCTATGTTTGGGATGGTGGTGGAATTATTGTGGTTCAACATTATCCAAACCATAATTGATCTTAAATAATTTAACAATGTGGTTGAATCATTTTCAGGAAAATATAATTTTGGTATAGATCACTAAATGATTAATTTTACCTCAACCATCTAATAAATGTTCAGCCATTATACACTTTACCATTATGGATTATGGAACTGTGATAAATTTTTATCTATTTAAACCATAAGTTCTATTAAACTATAAGTTATTTTAGAAATCAAATAATGGATACACTAATCATAAATTTATATTTAATGTATCAACATTATATAAAATATAAAATCCTCCAAATTAGAGGATGACTATGAAAAAATATTGTTTTTAATCAATGAGACCATAATTATGTTATTTGGGAAATTCATATTTTTAAGTATAAAAAATGTAAAAATTTGTGGTAAATTTATAAATTTGAAATAGAAATTTATTTTAATAAATTTGATTTAAAAGTATATATTAGTACATGAATAATAAAATAATTTTATTCCATCATATATTGTTTCTATACAGGTTGGATATTTGAATATGTGAACAAAATCAATATATTAGTATATATATTATTTTATATTAAGAATATAATTATTATTTTTTAAAAATTATTTTAAAAATATTTTTACATTTTAAATATAAATTTTTAAAAATTATCCAATGGGGAATATTATATAATCCTTAAAGATAATCAAATTTTTAGGGAAAAATTTAAATTGAGTTATGAAGATCATATAAATTTTATATATCATAATGACTTGAAACATTTTTAATAAGTTTCATAAATTATTTTTTGACCAACAGATGGTTTCCTAATTAAAATAATATTTTAAAATAAATAATTAAATTTTGAAAACAATTAAATAATATTTTGAAAGAAGATTTCAGTTATATGTTTTCAAAGAAATATCTGTGTGAATAAGAATATATATCACATCAAAAAAATATGTATTAATGTATATTACTTAATATATCATTTAATAATGTAAACACATCCCTACATTAAAAATATTATTTTGTAAAACTGTGGTAATGTAATACCACATGATTTCAAAATACGTTATCCCTTCAAATAAATTCAACAACATGAACTACATGCAACACCGAGTTCGAGCGCACCTCAGCATACCAAACTAGTCATTCAAAAAAAGGTTATGAATAACATTAACTGAATTTTGAATTTTATATATTGTATATAATTTTATAATCCATATTATGTGTTTTATAGACATAATATAAGAACAAATTTAATTTTCAGATAAAATAAGTTTTTAAAAAAAATTTAATTTTACCTCCTTTTAATGGAGAACCTTTCTTAAAACAAATATTTGAAACTTTAATATTTTTAGTTTAATGAAATTAAATTATTCTTCATAATTGGGACATAAAAATTTAGTTTCGATATTTTTTTGGTACATTTCTGATAACTTTCAATTTTTATGAATAATGAAAATTTCTAAATTTAAATTAAAAACATTTTTTTACTTGAAATAAATTATAGTTTTAAATTGTAAATTTGAGTTGTTTTAAAATATTTTTTTCATTTATCATAATTTTTTTCATTTTATGTAATTTCAAATTTAAACTATATATAAATAACTTTTAATCTTTCCATAGTTATTATTTCATATAAACATAATTTCTATTTTGAAATTGGTAGTTATTTTTAAATTAATTTCTACCACTTATGTTTTTAATTTGGAAAAATGGATTGGATATTTGGAATCAAGAGGACCAAATTGGGTTAATAGGTAACTGTTATTTTTATCCATTATGAATATTTACTTCAATAAATAGTTTATTTATTATGGTTCAAGAGAAAATCTGGTAAATAAGGGTAAAAATAGTATTATAATAATATTAAATTACCTTAACATGTGTCTTATTCTTAATTTTTGATACATTTCCGACCATGAGAATCCTTGGGTCAATTATTGGAACACTTGGAGCCATTTGATAGTGATAATGACACATTATATTAATTAATTTAATGTAAAGGCAAAAATGACAAAAACATATATCTTTAAGTAAAACAATTTTTACAAGGTGTTATATATGTTATCTTTTTTACAATAAATATTAATTAGAAATATAAAACTATTTCCTACATAATTGTGTTTTATAAAAAAAATTTAGACATTAAATAGTTAAATTTATTTATGACACAATGATGATGCAATAATTACCTTATAGAAGAAAGAATCAAATAAACGGTATAATTAATATTAAAATAAAATAAATTTCAATTTTTTTGGAATACATGAATTTTTTAGGTTAATATGACATTTTATGATTGATTCAATGTTTTTTTTTGAATTAATCAAGTTGTGATGACTTTCACAAAAACGAAATACTAAATACTGTCAAAATTGACATAAATGAATTTTTAAAACAAATATTATATTTTTAAATTATATATTCATCCTAAAAATCTGAGTATCATACAAAGGACATATATAATAATACATAAGTAATTAATGAACCACTTTTAGATCTCTTGTCATTTTATAGTATGTTTATTAACAATTTATTATTTTAATACTAGAGGACATTGTAAAAGATAATCTTTTTACGTTAGAGTTAAATCTAGAAGATATTGTTAATATAGTTAAATAAACTTGTCTAAAACCTATTGTTTGAGAGTTTTTATACACATACCCACCTTATACTCTAAATAAATATTTTTCGAGCAATTATGAACTGGAAAATATTTTTTTATAAAATAATATTTCAATCTTTTCTTAAGGTTCCCCTCACCTCTCTTATAAAAGGGCACTTCTCCTTCTATTAATTTCACACCTCCAAATCCATTTGGCACAGACAAACCTTGAACAAATATCCTCCAAAAATCCCTCACATAATCCTAGCGTGCTTACATTGATCATAAATCCACCCTAACGAACCCTTTTGATCAACTCAAAAGGAAACACCTGAAGAAGAGGTAATAATTTCACCACCCTCTTTCATGTTATTTTCTTATTCAACTTCCTCTTTCTTTGTTGTTTCCTTAAAAAAATTACTAATCCAGTAACTCCTACCTACTAGGATTTTAATATAAATATCTTACTCCCATATTCGTTATTCTAACCATCCAATAAATGAGAACGTCACCATATGTTCATACGTATGGATTAACGTCTCCACGTCGTGGTGTAGTTTGTTATTTAAACACTTTATTTTTTGGATGGTTATAATAATGAGTATAAATTATTTAAATAATAAATATTACATGTTAAGGATTGTTTATATATGATAGACATTCTAATTATATTCGATTTCACCATCAATATAATTATATTGTCGCTCGTGCTTACGTACGGTTTACCGTCTCCACGACACGATTAGATTCATTTCAACATACACCACTCAAATTAATTATAAAAATATATATTATTAATAAATATGTGATAAATGAAATAATATATCTAATTAATATATATATATATATATCTGTGTGTGTGTGTAATTACAGATATCTTATTCACATAGTTCCATTCAATACAATTGGAAAATAGAAACATCATTTATGAATATGAACGCACTACCATCTCCATAAATGATGTCTTCCATTTCATATATCTATATATTATGCATATTTCTGTTCTAAAAATATATGATATATAAATAATTTATTATATTCTGGATTTACATAAATCATGATTTAAATGATACGATCAAGAATAACAAGTTAAGACATGTACGATAAAGAAAGCGATTATTACTCGAAATGTAAATTTAACATGGAAATAATTTTTAAATGGGTAGTATAAAGTCATAAATGAATCATGTATGATATAATAAATATGAATATGGTTCTGGTATAATTTAATAACATACTACGGTCATTATACAGGAGGATAAACATACCCTCGACAAAAGGATAGTTCAAGGTAAGGGGTTTTCAACTCATTTCTTATTCCCGTGAGATTCATGCTATATTCCCACTATATCCTTTTGTGTAGTTTATGTACTTACCAAGATTGTATTCATTGTGTAATATAATTTAATTTATGGGTATTTAGATCTTCATTGTATGATACTTCCTTCAGAGGGTGCATGTATAATATATTACCAAATCAGTAAGGGTTAATTATACAGTCTCTTTATAATCTGAGATTGTTTAAGTGTATGTATATACTGAGGCATTTTTATAATCAACACCCATATTTCAAAAAAATGTCTTCAAACTTAATATTTTATGTTTTTATAGGAGGTTCTATTTAAGTATATCATCATTTTGAAAGTTTTAATTATTTTTGTTTCTAGATCCTTTTAATTAATGTCTATGTTTTCAAAAAGATTTTAAGGTTTTATTTATATGTACATGAATGTTTTTAAATGATAATTATTTTCAAATGTTTCAATGTGTTATGGGAAACTTTGAATCAAAAATATTATTTAAATTACATTCTTTATAAATGTTTTAATATTAAATGTTTTCATGAAAAATGGATATTTCACTCAAAGAGTTTTAAAAATCATTTTCATATATGTCAACATACGTTGATGGATTTTAAACTTTTTTAAAGTGGATTTATTATAAAACACAACATCGATATTGTATTGTAATTTTTGTGATATATTAGATTGTGGATGTGTTATTTGTATACCATTTATGGTTTGTTGTAAAAGTATTAAAATTTAGTATGATAGTTTTAATAACAATGTTTAACTTATGTTTTTAATATTATCATATGAGGAATGTATTGGAATTATTAAGTAATGGTTGGAGCACTCTATAGCTCCTCGATGCATCAGTAGGTCTCATGAGACAATTAGACATCGAATTGGCCAAGGCCATTCCCATTTTAATATTTTTTTTCACCGAGACCTTTATCATATTTAGACATCATGGCCAAGGCCTTGACAAAATGTTACAGAATGTCTTACATTATGCATTTCCACATTAAAAAAATAACATTGATGGTTCATGTGGTTATTTTTCTAGTAGAATACCCATGATTATGTTTTATAATGGAATTATTTACTCATTTCATATTTCCTGCCAAAAAGTGTACATGTTTACTATATGTAAAGGCACGCGTTTTCAGTTATTCACCATTCCTAATGTTTAGGTAATCTTATACTATATTTTTCACTCTTACTGAGCATTTGAGCACACCCCTTTCTTATGTTTCATTTTCCCAGGACATGAAGAAGTTATTTATGAGTGACTTGCAGGCATAATCTAGGAGTCTTGGATGTTATTAATGGAATAACATAGTGGTGTATTTCTTTTTCATGTTGTAATGTTGAGCTTTTGTATAGATATTTTTTCCAAGGCTACTAAATTGATTGTTATTTTGGGATTTGATCCTGTATGATCATGACCATGTACTGAAATAATTCACTGGCTCCAGGATTCTGGGGTTGGGACGTTATAGGTAATACTAACAATTTCTTTATTTATAACAATTAATCCATGTATTTTGTTTAAAAGTTAATATACAATCCCCCATAATTTTCTATAAATAACAACCAATTCCGTAATCATCTCAACATAAAATCCAATGAGGTCAATTAATCTCCCATTATCATTCTCAATAATATCATTTGGTTCTAATGTGCTCCTATTAAAATTTAATAATCCACAATACAATGCAATGCTTCATAACCCCTTCTCTAAATTTTTTTCGCAGTCCAACCATTTCATTTTCTATTTAATGAAAATATATTTATGGTTAATTTATTGAATTTATTAAAATAAAATAAATGAAATATAACTTCTAAATTTCTTTATACTACATTCATTAGATCTTATGTTTCTCAAAAAAATTTGTATTCATTAAACACTGTAAAGATAGTTCATGTATAGATTATGAGATTTACTAGTATTCATAAACCAATGTTGATAAAAAAATTAAAATTTAATATCTAAATCAGATTCAATTTGGGTTACAAAATCACAAAAATGTTATTATTTTATTCTCTTGGTCATCAATCAAGATAAATTCAATATCCAAACTACACACATGGATTTACACTTATTGTGGATATTCTTTAGATGATTCAAAAGATCATTATGAACCATGATGAAGGATTATTTCATTTTAAAATAATCAAATAAAGATATTAATCTTCACTACTACATATTAATTATTAAATATATAATGTTATTTTTCATTACACTATATATATCATATTGTTTCTATGTTTATTATGGGATATTTACCTTGATAACCATATTGTCCAATTAAATGGGAAAATATTGATATTTTTTTGTATATATGTATAAATATATTAAAATAAGGAAAACATTTTATCATTTGAACATTATTATATATATGGTTCCTTTGAAAAAAATAGGTTATGTATGGTGTATAAATTCTCATCATATGACTGATAAATTAGACATGTTATGCTATGGGTTGGGCTTAGTGTTATATTAACCGTTGATGCATCTATTGGTCTCACCAAAAAATCTATTTAGATATTTGGAGTAATTCATACATGGTAATGTATTTTTTATTGGTTTGAGGCATTTATGGACTGTTTTTTATTTAGGAATTATGAATTCTAGTACTATGTGAAGAGTAAATATTATCCATCAGTTTATTTTTTCCATGTTATCAGTTGATTTATTATTCCCATACTTTTAGCTATTTTGGAATTAATATATTTATATAATCATGAGAAATTATTTATTTCGAGATTACATTACAAGAACCATGGTTTTTAAATGTGAATTATCATTAATGTTTTTATGTTAGATGTGTCTAAACATGTCCTTTTTTGATAAATTGAGGTTTCATAATGGTCCAAGAGAACATTCAGAAAAACTGAGAGATACCTCTTATTAACTCTAAGATGCATAAAGTGTTTCAAGAAATTATGTATTACTTCATGACCTGAAAAATTTACTACAAAGATTCCTTAGAATGCTGGATTTATCATTCATGAATTGATGTAATTTTCCATATTGTGAATGTCTTCTAGGTTGGTTTTTTAAGATGTGGAGAATTAATTTCATTCAAAACCACTAAATTACCATACCATTTCTATCCCCTGGTCACCAAGAAAACGAGGCACCATAGGATATTCCCATTGAAGGGTTTTCATCCCTCTCCATCATATCCTAGGTGTTTCATGAATCAATTTTTGCGATTTATTCTTCTCAATTAGTCTAATAACATTCATTCCTGAAATGGATATATTTTCTTTAATTCTTGTTTTCATTTCCTAAAAACATAATTACCAAATTACATTGTTATTTATAGCTATTTTCCATGTTGGGGTTGAATTTGGAAACATATCATGGATATTAGGATCCATCAGTTTTGAGGATGGAATTATATACATTTTTATGGATTTTGTATAAAATGGTATTTCATTATTTTCACATGGATTTGTGTTTATACCTATGATATATGTTATATTATTTCATTATTTAGTGGTTGAGGTCTTCATTGATGTGATAGGTCTATTATATAATGAGTATGAAATTTATATCATTAAATCAATGAAATTATGTCACGTATTTGGAAGGTGATTTGAGTAGCGATCTTGGGTATTTGGGAATAGAACAAACCGTTTAGTCATGAATGATGCTAGGAATATTTTGGTACATGATGTAGGGGATTAGATGGTGTTATACCTTTATCTATGGTAGTTTTGAGGCAAAATAATAACTTGGTTCATGAGATTCATTAGTATAGTTATGATCATTAACATTTTCTAGTTGTATGATTTGAGGATGTCAATTTGAGAGATGTTCAGTCTATTGATGTTATAGAAACCATCAAGGGTGTCACATACCATCCCAATGGGGCCTGTTCTGTGACAACCCCAATCTCACCCCCATAGGCACTGTTCTGTCCACTCACACTGAGTAGGCATATCACATAAATGTGAGGCATTTTCCTATGTATCATTACACATGCATATTTCTCCATGAAACAATACTGGAATTGGAAACACTAAGTAAACAAACAGGCATACCATTAAGATACCAACATAGATTTCGATTGTAAAGAACTAAATTTAAATGGGGCTAGAATAATATCCAAATAAAAAGATAAATTAAAAAAGGTAAAAGTCCCTAGAACACCTCTGTAGAAAACACTACCTAAATGGTAGGTATACAACATCTGTTTGAAGAAACAGAAGTACACCTCATATGTTTGGTCCCTCTAAGCACCACCTTGTACTGATAAAAAAAAGAACTTTATCAAAGCATAAATCATCTTCTTAAGACACAAAATGTGTATGAAAATCTCATTTATGTTTGATTAAAATAGCACTCAGTCAGACACCCTGAAACAAGACGTAAAATACAATAAAGAAACATCACTAAGAGGATTCAATCATCTGAACTCATGTATGTGTCTACAACACATATAAAAAGAATATCAAGATAATCTCATAACTAGACATAATGTTAGTAGAATAAGACATATCCATTCATGAGTCACATATTATGCTCAATGCATACTCATTAAGGAAGATCCCACTCCTCCAGCCTTGATATCATCAAAATCTCTTACAAAGAGGTCCCCCTAATTCCCCCTACCCAAAAGAGAAAACACTGGTAAATGTCATGGTATATAGATAGGGGATCCATACCAATGAATAATTACAACACAATTTATATTACACCTTAACATAGGAGATCATTCATAGAGGTTATCGACAATCCTATCTGTATTAGCCCATAACATAGAGGATCCTTCTTAGAGAATACCGAAAACCCTATATACATTATCCTACAATGTAGGGATCATTTTAATTTGATATTGAAACCACTACCTAAACTTCTCTTCACATATGTGATTCTTCTCGTAGGATACCCATAACCCTATAGATATATCCCACTGGATGGAGGATTTACGACCTATGCTCTAAGGTCACATCAATTCCCAAAAAACATCATCTGGGATGATAAATAATAATTTCATTCCCAACAAAGAAGGAAAAACTCTATCTATGACTCAAACAATAGTGGGGATTTATATCTAGTGATGTGGATTTAATTCTGTACTGAACCCTTGATGAATAAACCAAGGAGAACTCTTATCCTATATTGGTCCATACTAAAAACCCACAAAGTCTTTTCAAGAGGAAATCCACATCGTATGGTTTCAAACTCTATAGATGACATGTCAAATGGAACTAATGTTTGAATGTTATGGAAAATTTCGGGAAAGGTGTTTAGACCATCCTGGGTCTAACCCGATCCAGCCTGGCCAACCTAACCCAGCCCAGTTCAGCTGACCCGACCAGACCCGGTCAGTCTGGGCTAGCCCATGAGCCACATGTATCTCATATGTGTGTGATAATCGGTCAAAATATCTTTAGTGAATGGCATGACCATTACATGCGACTTTTCATATCTTATAGCTCTACCATGGGTCCCTCCATTGATGAGGCTCAAGCCCCATCGCTAGCTCCAATGTGGCATCCTACAATGGATTCCCAATCACCACCTCAAGCTCATGAAATCACATGACCTCCACTGACGTATTCTGGAAGGACAACATCCCACAACTTCAGGTCATTTCTTCCCCTTGATCCCACCTCGACCATGGTTTCGCATCACCATTGGCCACCCCTCTAGTAGCTTTCTTTCCTATTTTTCCTAGCATGGCCTCCATACTGGGTCGATGCTTCCTTCCCCACCAACCACCCAATCGGTGGCCTCACCTCATCAGGCTCTGCCTGAAAATTTCTATAACCACCACCACTAGTCACCGTCTTGAACTGCCTGGGTTTCAATGTTTTTTCACTATTCATGAATCTATAGGAATGAAAAATAAAGAACAGGGAGTGAGTTAAGCACCTGCTCACCCAAAATGGATTAATCTAGTCCATATCTGTGTTGGCCTGAATCATTCCATGTTTTATGATGAACAAATGTGAATAATAAACAATTTCAATAATTAATCAACCTAAATCAATCCCCTCAATAGAATAGACCCATCCCACAATGCACATTATTCGTCGAATTACATGTTCACTAGTTAATAAATTTTATTTGTATGTATAATTAACTGGGATAGATAATCAAACTAAACTCAAGACCTACTATGGGTTTGGATTGGTCCTTGATGATGGTATAGGCCATGTTTTCATCGTTCATTGATCCTTGATCTGAGTTCTGACATCCAATCCATTGTCGCTGGTGAGACATTCTCCTTCTCCAAACCTTAGGTAAATACCGGGGTTATGAAGCTAACACAATAATTTTTAGAAGAATTATTAAAAAGTTAAACCAATATTTCTTCATCACGCTACATTAAAAAATATTTTTAATACACATTTTAATGAAAATAACATCCAAATACTAATGTCCACCATCGACTCGAACCAATCGAGGTTATGATCCAACTAAGGAAATCAACCCCTTAGGAACTCAATTATTGTCTCATATTTCTTATATGGGTTACCATTTATGAGTTAGTAGGATATCAAAATAAAATAATTTTTATTCAAATATTTTATCTATGGTTCTCTCCCCTGGTGTCTTTTTGTATAGATGACTTGCATCGAGAAATGTTCGGTCGTTGTTAGTGTAAATCCACTACTCTAAGATGAACGGTTCCCTCCGATTTTATATTTGTGCCCCCAATTAAGAGTTATTTCACCTTTTCATGCATGTAATTAATGTGTTCTAGTATAAACATAACATTTTTAATCAATTGTTCTTGAATCACTGGGCCTCATTATATCACATTGTCTCCACACCTGGTTATGTAATTTTCCCAAATAATTTCAAAAATAAAATTGGAAAAATAAGATTCATCACATTACACCAACCATTTGGCTTTATGTCCCTGAAAGGTAGAATAAAGGAAATGAAAAAAATATTAGGTTACTAATCTTGGATATAGGTATCATGGTCACAAATCATCACCAGGATATTCTTGTGCTACCATTGAACATACACTTGTGGAATTGGCCTCCGAAAAAGGATGTTCTATTATCATTCAACAATATCCACAAGGTACATAGAAAAATTATCCCCAATTAATTATCTGGGATGAATCATGCCTCTATATCCTCAGCTGAGACCTAGGGAAGAAATTTTGTACCTGGTACAACTCTAAGGATATATCCATGTGGTACGAAACCTGGCCAATTGTCAAAATATTTAGGAAAGGGTGGATTATCCTTGAAGATAGCTTTCCATTCCACCAAAATCTCCATATCCATCAACGATTAGAGGCCCGAATGAACAAATGGTATCCCCCATTAATAGAAAATTCATATGTTTCCTATCAACATAATATTTATGTTGGATATATTCAGTCTTCATCCCTTCTTTGATGACCGGTACCATCTCTATAGTTGGCTATTCCAACTCTGGGTGCATGACTACTGACTATCTAAGGTTAGTCCAAAAAAGTGGTGACATGTAGGGTCACCTATAAAAAGGATTTAATGGTGAGATACCAATGTTGTAGGGGTAGCTATTTTACTATTCAAACTCTACTAGATGTAGGAGATCCTTCAAACTGTGGCCAAAACATTGACATGAAATCCCATAGAATGCCCTCTAGAACCTGAATGGCCCACATAGTCTGGATATCCTCTGATGGGTGATACAGTGTCATTAAGTTAAAATGTGTCCCAAATGCATCATGATATCCCTTCCAAAACCAGGATATAAGGCTACCATCATGATCTGAAACTATAATCAAAGGGACTCCATGGAGTCAAATTATCTTCTTCGCAAAGAGTTGTCCCAAGATCTCTACTAAAATCTGCTCTTGAAATTCATGTAAGTGAACTATCATGGTGACTCTTTCAATGATCACCCTGTTAAAATTGTGTCCCCTAGATGTACATGGTAATCCTATCATGAATTCCATTCATATTCCATCCAACATCTTCTAAAGAACCTTAAGGGGTTGAGTTAATCTTGTTTAAACATGGTTCATAGATTCACTTGCAGAAATGAGAGGCATCAATAAATGAAATTTTCCACCATTTTATTCATCCCAAGACACCAAAATTGACACCAAATGTCTTAATACATCTCTTCCAAACGTGGATATACAATCAATGTGGAATTATGGTGTACCCTCAATACCTCCTCTGGAAAATTCACTTTTTCCATAGTGCACCCCATAATGATAATGATGTGCTCCCACCTTTTGAATATCTATGAGAGGAATTCCCCAGGTACATCTGAGCACGTGATGTCTCACATTTGGAATCTATGATTTTTTCATCCCTAACATACATTATGTGTGCATGGGTAAAAACCATAGACTATAGATTAACTACCCAATATCTATCCAATAATGATATATTTAACATGGACAACTATTTGGATACCTCGTTTAGTATATGTGAACTCACTCTTTAGTGGATGGAATCTACCTCCATGTATTCATTCCCATGAGTATATATTATCTTTAATTCATTATCCTTCATGAAATCTATCCAATAAATCTCTCTAGTTTTCAAATCCTTTTGATATAAGATATACTTGTGACTCTTTTTTTCATAGTAGATGGAAAACTACTCGTCCATCAGGTAGTGTCACCACATCTTCAATGAGAAGTATACTACTTCTACATAAATATCATGCTTCGTGTAGTTCTTCTTCTATTTCCTTAGATGGTGCAAGCCATGGGCAATCAACACATTCCCTTACATCAAGACAAAGACATGTTTGGCTCTTGATGCATCTTAGAAAAAAACATACATGACTCTCTCCTCTAGAAAACTCATGATCAGGGTGCTCATCGAACTATGTATCAACAACCAATAGAGATCATCAATACATGGCAGTGGATAACAATTCTCCATGTTCACAGGGATAAAGAAACTGTAATACACAGATAACCTCAAAAACTGGGTCACACTAATCACTTCCTCTATAAGGCCTCCAACTTCAACCTCTTCTTGAAATGTACTCTAAAATCCATATGATATGCTGATGCTAATATCAATTCCATTCTATGGTGTAAAACAATGCAGAAGTCTATCACCCTGTGATGAATAAATCTTTGAACATCATTAGGGATAACATCATCATACTCTTCCACTACAATTGGAAACATGAAAACTCATAACATAAACTACTACTAGGGTAAGGAAAGACAAATAATGATTGAACGGTTCCACCCTCCAATGTGTGAGTCCATCTCGTGCTGCATGGGATCCCATTTTCTATGACCCTAGAAAATGACATTCCATCTTTATAGACATACCAAACCCTTTACCAAAAATATTCATTTGGAGAATGGACTGTTGATAACCAATTCATGCCAAGAATTAGGTTTTAATGCCTCACCTCTTTCCCCAAGAAGTTCCAACCAAAAATCTCCCCTCAAGGGTTAGATCAAAATATCATCATATGTATTATTATCCAGTGTCCACCCATAGGTATCTCCAAATGTAAGAATCAAGTCAATAGATTAACTGGAAACTATTGGTTTTGAAAAAAAATTGCGACAGTAAAGACTAATTAGAAACTGTGTATATTAAATAGTTAGTTAATAGTAGAACCATACCATACCTAACATAATTCCTAATTCCCTTAAGTCATATGCCTTATCAAATGTAGTATTCCCCCCATTCCTCTTGCTCCCTAAGCCTAGTGTGGACCATATGGTGGTTGTGGATGAAACATGTTGCAATGTACACCACCTCCTACCAGTCTCCCGTCTCCTCTACCACGTCCACCTTCTAGTATATCCATATCTTCCTATCACTATCTATTCATTGGTGAAACTATCACTATTTCCATTCTAGTAGTATGAAGGTTTAGAAAATATATTGTGATCTATCCATAGCGGTCATATGAAATGGATTAAATCTCCCCAAGATGAATGGTGTCACCCTATGACCCCTGATATATGGATCCCATTTCATGGGACCTCCTCATGGAACGCTTCACATGTTCAGTATTTGAGAATGACATTAGTTTCTTACTCTTAAGGTCTCTACACCAGGTTCCCTACTACTAACATTTGCTTGTTGTATTCTGTCATCCATAGGACTTTCAAGTATAATGGATTTATCGTATAACCATTGCATTATTTTGAGTGAACCATAGATTAACACTACCTCAAGTTTCCCTAAACACATCTTACTCAAAGGTCGAAGCCATGAAGCACTGATTGTTTATCATATTAATCGATTATGTGGAATGATTGGTATGCCTCAATGAATACTCAGAAACTAACACGTATTCCTACTAGATACGTGGAAGATCATAGAAATTTATAGACCTAAGATTATATGGTCAAAAATCCTTCCCTGAAAATGGATACTAAAAACTCTCCATGGTAGAGTCAACTCATCATAAGATCAGTTAATCTGAACCCCACCATCTCAGTATTGATCCACATAGAATGCTTGCTTCTAAAACCACCATTTGATTTGATGGTTCCCTAACATGATAAAAACCTTGTTCACCACCACAATAAATCCCTCAACCACCTAATATTAAGGCTCACCTAAAACCCTAATGGTTCTTTATCACTTAAACTTGTGATGTGCACTCATTCTATTCCTATCATCCACTGATATTATGAGTACCGCGTGCTACTCTACAGGTGATATTATAGCTGGCACAAAACCCAATGGTGATTTCATAGTTAATAATATATATACTGATATCTCATTACTAGGAGAATGATCCTCGTGATCATGTGGTTCTATCCTGGTTGGTTGTCAACATGGACGCATCTTGATGTAAAACAAGATGTACCATAGTCAGTAGAGTATACCTAGTGAGATGACTGAAGGAAAACTGGAATCACAACCCATTCATATATGATTCATGAACCTTCATTTTACCTAGAAAAAAATATTTTCATGTACCATGAAAAAAACTATAATTCAAGGTCATAGGGTAGGGATACATTGGCTATCGCATTGACACTATATTCCCTAGCTTGAAATATGAACACAAAACATTTAAAATTATTTCCCTAAAATGCAGACAGACTCTTGGACCTTATGATTGAATGGACCTCCACTGATATCACTATGTCATTACCCATACTAGTGGGGTCAATGTCATGAATAGCCCAATAATGCCTCCCATAGGCTAGGGGTTGTTGACTAGCACCGAGTAGGAATATCCTAAAAATGGAAGGCATTTTCCTATGATCATGTATAAATGAATATGTCTCCATGAAAATGTGATGAAATTGAAATCACTATGTTAAAAAATATTCATACCACTAAGAAACAAACATAAAATATTATAGTTGATAAATGATTGTAAATTGATCCAGAATATAATCTCAATAAAGTAGAAAAGTGAGAAGGTATAAGTCCCTGAAACTCCTTCATAGAAAACACTACCTGAATGGTAGGTGCAGAAAAACATTCTGAAGCCGTAAAAGCACACCTCATCTGTCAGGTAGATCAAAATACCATCTAGACTAGGTCCACCATGTACTCTATCAAATCTTCAATCATCTGCACAAGACATGACATCTGCTATAAAATCCCATGCAGGGGTGAGTAAAACAATGATCAGTAGAATAACCAAAAAATCGAACTAATTGACTATAAAAGAAAACATCACAAATAGGATACATTATGCTCAGTGAATTTAAGTGTCTACAAAAAATAAAAATAGAACATCTAGATATAAAAATTAACAACCAAATGGAAAAGAGGGAAAGTCAAATCAAATATTCAACCAAAAATTTTACTCGGGGAATGCTCATTCTAGGAGAACACACTCCTAAATCTTTGATATCATCAGATACTATTACAAAGAGGACCCACTAATTTTGCACCATAACAATGAGAAAACATATGAAAAGGTAATGGTATATAGAGAAGTGGTCCTTCCCAAAGGATAAAAATAACCAAATATATATTACCCATTATGATAGGGGACCATTCTCATAAGATACGGACAACCCTATGTGTGTTAATCTGCAATGTAGGGGTTCTATTCAGTGGAAACAGACAACCCAATCTATATTTTCCCAAAACATTAGGGATTATTCATCGAAGATATCGACAACCCTAATGATGCTACTCAAACAAAGGATATCCTTCGTAGAGGATACCAACAACTCTACCAATATGGCCCATTGGATAGAGGATTAATGCCATGCACACAAAGTTCATTAAAATTCACGCAAAACTCTATTAGTGGTGTTAAATGATCATTCTAGTCCCATTGAGGGATTCCAAAACACTATCTGGGACTTGAACTCAAGATGGGTTTACTATCTAGTGAAGTGGATGTAATTTGGAAGAGTACTATTGTGGAATGAACCAAGAGGAACTCTGCTCTTACACTAATCAATACAAAAACCCCACCAAGACAAATAAAAAAACCTACAACATCAAAGGGTCCCAACTCATAGAAAGATCATCAAATGGACGTATTATTTTAATGTTACGGACAATTTAGTGAAACAGGTTCAGACAAGCCTATGTCCAACCCAACTGAGATAGGTGGACCCATCTCTCAGAAATGGATCTCCCGCATGTGTTGATCTATCAACATAGTTAGACCTCATGGGTGGCCAGCCCGTGTGACTGGATGGATCCTAAGGATCTACTATAGATCCCTACATTGACATGCCTCATGCAGCATTACCAGCTCCAATGTGACCTCCCGTTTAATGCCCATATCTCACACTAACACGGTCCCTCTTCCGATGAGGTCCTTCTGGACCACATCCCACCCCCACCGGCTTCCCTAACAGTAGCCTTTCCTGGAAGCCAAATATGGTATCTTCTCAGCATGCTATCTCACTTCAACAGTACTGGCTAGACTATAGTTTTCCACCAAAATGCGCCTCTGCCTAGCCCGGTCCACTAGGCCCATCCTCCCGGATAGAATTGTGCTCCCTTCGCCACCGACCGCCCCGCCATCGGCCTCGCCTCACTAGGTTCTACCAAAAATATCCAGAATCTCTGCCTTAAATCACCACCTTGATCCTCGATAGATTCAAATTGATGTTTCGGATCATGAATCATGATGAACAAAGAAGTAATAATCGGTGAGGGGGAGACAAACACATGAATGGTCAAAATGGTAAGATTATGGCCTTTCCCATTTCAACTTCACTCTGTCCATGTTAGTTGTTGAATTGAGGTGAAGAATAAAAATAATTAACATGAATCAACCAAAATAATTCCACAAAATAGAATAATCTCAACCATCAATATGCACACTTTGTGGATTTTCCTTCTCATTTACTAAAATACACCGGTTGAGGTTAGCCCCACCTCAAGAAAACACCCCCTTACAAACTAAATGGTGGTATTAGATTTTAATATGAGTTATTGTAAATTTGTTATTAGTATTTAAAAAAAATTACTTAATTATTTAATATATAGTTATACCACTTGTGTTTTTTTCTACTGATGACTTGTGCTGATAAATGTTAGGTAATTCCTATGGTAAATCCACTACATTTAGTTCAATGGTGCCCTTATATTTATTATTCGGAGACCCGTTAAAGAGTTATTTCACTTTTTCATAAATTTCACTTGTGTGTTCTATTAAAAACATGACATTTTAAAATTAATTGGGTTTTACACCTCGGTCATCGAAATCATTTTTCATCTTGTCTATAGGTATTAGAATTTTCACAAATAACTTCTTTGAATAATTTCAGGAAAATTCTTGTCAATTAATTGGTTGAGACAATGGTCTTGGACATGGATGGTATACTTTCACTTTCAAGTGTAACTATTTCTACATGTAATTAATATGTGTGATTTATTGTGGGCTCTATAGATCTAAAAGGCATGGGCTCATTTGAATATATATGGCCCCTATATATAAATGTTGATCTGTTGTTGTGCTTTTATTTGGACTCCCTAATGCCAATGGGAATGGGTGACTGTGATTGTTTTGGACTACGTAGATCTAGTTGGTATTGGAACATGTTCTTGATTTTTACCACTTTATAGTCTGTGAGGATGAGCTGATGTGATTGAATATTACCTCTCTAGAGTTTACGAGGATTGGAATGATTGACCGATTATGGAATCCCTAGAGTCTGCGGGTACGTGTAAATGTGATTTACTGTGACATCCCAAGAACCAATTGGAAAAGATCATAGGGAGATGATGAACCTCCCAGATTACATAGGGATAATTAGGGTTTCTTGATATAATGAGCCAGTTATTTAATAAATAATTATTAGATCTATTTAGATGAATATTTAGTATATCTCAAAAATAATCTCCTCATAACCATAATGGTCTAGTATCTTTAGATGGTACAAATTAACGCTTCTTATTTGATGACCAACCTTTATCTTATACTATAATGATCTTACCACAAAGTAATCTTCTTATATTTACCCAACTTAATACCTTTCTTCTTAACCTAGATGAATGGAAACATAAAAAAGTGATATTAGATTCTCAATAAGGTTTAAGATGTTATATATTAAAGATCACATTGGTATAAACTGTGAACAATAGTATAAAACCAATAGATTAATATTTAAAAAAAATATCCTTCATAACAATGATCACAATATAGAGTCATGGCATATAACATGACACTTCATAATACTTGAATCATAATGATATCTAAGAACAAAATCCACTAGAGAGTAATATAGACATAGGAAGGGGAAAATGTAGGACTATAATATTATGAAAATTTATAAATTGAATGTGGTTCTATCATTGAGTAAAGGGCATGAATTAAGTCACTTACATAAATTTATGGAAATTAAAATAAGTCCATGCATAACATTTTTTTCATGAAACAATATCATGTCGTAACTATATTGACATGAAACCATGTCCGCTAAATGATTTTTTTACATGAAATATAGTTCATAGATAAAATAATTAACTCATATGTTCCGTCATTATTTAATTCATCAGATAACAATAAGAGGGTCACACATGGTCATTTTATAATGGAAAACCCCATACTCTGCATATAATAGAATCACTAGCCATTGGTTTATAAGAGAGCCACTTATCAAATAAATATAACTATACATATGTGTACTAAAATATCATAAATAATTTTCCATGTTAGAACCCATGAAATGAAATAGTTTTATTAACAATTTATCAAATCATATTAGAAGGAAACGGAAATTGATTTCATAATAATATTATCATTATTATTATTATTTATGCAGAGAAAGAATATGAATGGAATAATTGGATTATATATCTAATAATAAGTAATTATAAATGGAATATTGTTTTCATTTAAGACTAAAATTTCCAAAAAAAATAGAATTAAAACATTTTTATGAAAAATATCCATTCCATTTTGAAATCACATCATTAAAATATAATAATATTTAAAAGAAAAATGAAAAATATTATATGAAAATATTCCTGGAATCATATAAGGAAATATATAAATAATTGATTGGTCATGACTATGAGAAATATCATTCATGCCATGCATGTTAAAATAAATATTCCTTCAACAATTTTTAGAAAAATGTCAAAATTACATTATTTGTAAAATAAAAAAAATACTTTTTAAAAAATTGAAAAATTCTGAATCATGTGTACAATTTTCATAACAATTCATTTCAAATTATTAACAATTTTATTTAAATCAATTTTAGTAAAAAAATACGTGTAGTAGAAAAAAAATTTGACCAAAAATATAAATAGTTTCATTTATCTGTAAATAGGATTTTTCATCCACATTAATTCTGTAAGAGATAAAAATTAATTTAAATCATTTGTTATATAAAAATAATCATAGGTCTAGAAAAATAATGAAGTTCAATAGTGGTATATTAAAATATATCACCATAAAAACGTAAACATAAACTATCATGGTAAATAATATGAATTTAACATAAAACCATAACCACATCGATAAATTTCATATCGTAATATTCATTTAAGAAATAATAAAATATTGATGTGTATAACCCATAATAATTATAATAATAAAAATAAAATTAATTTATGTGTATTATATACCCCCACAAAAATAAATAAGTGTTTAATATGACATTTTCCCCATAGAAACAAATTTGATACCAAAATACCATACAACCTCAGTAAATTTTGGTTTGTAAAAAAATAATATTCATAAAATTAAACAATAAATACAATTTAAATAATGGTATAAAATAAATAAAATATCATCTAGAAAATATTTACCCCTGAAAAAAGAATCTTGTTATGAATATGACATGTGTCTCCCATATATTATAGAGACTAGAAATACATTACTTTTAATATTAAATCCATAGTACATTTTCAAAACTCTTGTGTAATAAATATATTTTTTATAAATATATTATACAACCATAATAATATATATCACCACATATATTATTTACTTATAACATTTTACCACCCATTTATTAACAATTCTTTGTTAAAACCATTGTTTCATTTGATAAATTTTTTATGTTTCTTGTGTGTTTTTTAGTAGTTTTAGTCCTCGTGAAATGATAAACGTTAAATCATATTGATTACATAAGTAATTAAATAAATATAGAATATATTTATTTTATATTTATTTTAAAAAACAATTAATTTTGGATGTATAAAAAATAGATAACACACTTTATAGAGATGATAGGTTTTACATATAGATGATTGTTGGTTACATTTTCTCAAAAGATAGAATAATTTAAAGATGAATATTAATTAACCATCAATAAATTATTTTTATCACATTTATTATATATATCCATTAAATATATTATTATAATCAACATTTTCAAAAAAAAATGAAAAACATATCACATCAGTTCTTAGAGGCGGCAATTCACTTTTACTGATGAGCGATGTTCTGGTTTTCCAATGAATTGGTAGGTAAGAATTTTTATGTGATATTATGATTTAAACAATTACAATTTTATATAAAATATTAAATACTTATGTTAAATCTATTATTATCCCCCTCCTTGAATGGTTATAATGGAGAACGAATTATATAGGCTCGTTATGTGGTAGTACATCATGCACATGATAGATAATAACTTTTCACATTTAATGGAAGATGATATGGATATAATTTATGCCCGTAATATAATAAAATATAAATATAATGGATATTTATTTATTATTTTACTATTTATAATGAAAAATATTTTAATCATGTTGGTGAAAAATAAATCAATAAATGTCGGATTAAGACCAATACACCTTCTTCAAATTAATTCATTAGGTTTATAACTTAGGAATTATTAAGAGAGATTACTAATAAAATAATGAATAGAGGATATGGTAATGTAATTAATGAAAAGATGTATTTAGGTATTTAACAAAAAAATTATCTTTTAGTTTACATAGGATAATAGAAGATATGTCCTTATAAAATTGTTGAAACGAACCCACCCAGAAACTACCTGGAAATTTCTCATGAGGATCCAAAATGATAATGTCATTCACAAAAAAAATCCAAATGATAATTTTTTTGAATTAAGGATATTATAATATTAAAATATATCTATAAATAAGGATTTAAATGTGCATTATAGGCAAACATACCCATATTATTTAGTTTACCCACTCCCCCCAAAGTAAAATTAAACCCATTTTATGTTACCCATGTTAATTAGATTTCAATTGTATTCATTATTATTTATGATTAAAAAATGACGTTTATCATATCTCATAATTATAGTTATTTTTATTCAAAATATGGAATCTATTTTACCAAATTGAATTCATAAAAGTGAAAAAATATAATATAATATTCAACATACAGATACGACGAAAAGTGTTTATTGCAATGACTATGTTTCTTTAAATATGAATGGTTTATATAAATAATCAACATTGAATTGATGAAAACGAACATAAATGTATTGTTAATAATCTAATTGAACTTGTTTTACTTTTAAAATAATTATAATAAATAAGGAATCGTTAAAATGGTTTAAATAAATAGGGTAATTTCTAATAAAAACTCTATTTGTCTCAATTTTGTGAAAAATATATACTTTTCAGAAAATTATTAAAATATCACTCTATGATAATTTTTAGGTGTTTATTTAAAAAAATATTTATTTTCTCAAATAAATTTTATTATCTCGAATGAAATTTGTTTTCAAATATGTTCTGATAATTAATTGAATCCACATTTTAGGTAAATGCATTTTAAAAACAAAAAACATGAATTTTTCTTATCCCGTCCTTTTAAAACAAATTATGAATTATAAAACATTTAAATGAATATGTAATAAAAAAATATCATTAAAATAATTCACCAATGTGATTAATATAGTTTATTTACATATAAAAACAATCGGCATATAAAAATAGTTTTTTCATAAAAAGATATTCTTTTACATTCCAATGATTTTGATTCTAAATTAATTTAATTTAAAAAAAACATAATATATTATTTATTTATAATTCATATAATTTTAAATATAAGTTATTACTATTAATACCTTCCAATTTTATTGGTAATGTTAAAACAGTTAATATTAATAGTATATTATAGTTCTCTAAAACACAGTGTTGTGTGTAAAGCTTGCCATAGAAGAAATCGATTTATTTTAAAAAAATATTTCACTAAATCATTGTCTCTTACATTCCCCCCACCCTAATAAATTTCATCCTCAAAATTTTAACTTGTTATTGTCAATAAATGGATTTAAATTTGAAATTTCATTTGTGGAAACTCATATCATGAATGGGTTTTTAAAAATTTCTACATAAAAATAGGGAATGGAAAAAATAAAGGTTATCAGTAATAATACATTAATATTTTTCAAAATACGATATAATTATATTGAAGTAAAAATTAATTAGAGGAATGAAAAATACTTATTATTTACTATGGAGCGTAATAAATTTAATGATCATAAAAATTTCATTTACCACAAAATAGAATACCAAATATGTGAAAAGATACAATCAATTAAAAAAACAGGTAATATGAAAAAAATATTCATGATCATTTTTTTAATGTTTAGTAATTTTCATAACACAATATAATTGATTAAATTCCACTTCATAAAAATAATACCAACTTTTTCTTGTGTGTCAACCATATTCCACACCATCTCTTACTACAATAAATGAATATTCAAGAGGAATTATTTCATACCTAAAGAAAAAAATTAACTTTTAAGGGATCATAAGATATATAAAATGATAGAGAGTTTATCTTTGTATATAAATATTTTCATGAAAATTATAATGGATAATATAAGTTATCAAATATGAATAAGTGAAATAATAAAATTCTAAAACAAGAATAATATCCCCCATATCTCAACATAAGAAATTAGGTAAATATTAATCCTTAAGTATCGTCCAAAATACATCTAAACAAAATAGAATCCAAAATATTAGAATGATTTGACATCAAAAACACCCATGACCATCTCACAAATTATCTTGAAATATTTTTAATTACTCCTAAATATATCAGAACAATATGAATATACCAATATCATTTTACAAAATCAAATAAAATATTACTTCAAAAAAATAATTCTCCCTTCAATCCATAAATTGGATTTTACCTTAGTACAAAAATAGATTTCCATTAGAATTGTAGGTTCATCCTTTCCCTGGAATATGATTATATGTTGATATATAAAATCAAATGTGATACCAATTATTCCTGAATCTTTGGGGGGATAGATAATCAATGCATAAAATCAAATAAAATTTCACAAAATTGTCATAAATAAAATTTTCATTATGATCCTTCATAAAAAATCCAATATGAAATTCCATATAATGGGTTAGTGGATTAGAGTTACCCAATTATATTTATTCATTTCTGCTATTGGGATTTCATAAACATTCCCTTTTGACTTTTTCTTCATAAGCTTTTGTTGATTGTTATCCTCATTAGACCATGGTTAGATATTTTATTTGAAAATTTCAAAACACATTTAATCTATTGTGCTAATATTTGGGTGGTGTATTCTATTGAACCCCCTACCAATTCAATTTATTGACAACATTCTTTTCATTAACGCAATAGTCATTTGGTCGAAGGCTAGTTTTCCCACTAATGAAACCTCTTCCTCTTCCCTTTAGGAATTCATTCAATTGATCCTTCTATGATTTTTAGAAACTATGAGGTTGAAATTATTTATTCCCCCAAAGTGAAATTCTAATGAAGATTACATAAGTAACAATATTCTTTTTCATATCAACAAAAACATGATGGTTTCTATCTTCCATTACTATATTTTGTTTTCATAGAATAATTTCATAATAGAATCCAATATCCAATATATATAATTTTATGGAAGGATTCGGTTTCATCCCCCTAATGAATAGATAATATTTTTTATTTCGTATTAATGATTAAACCAAAAGTATACCATGTAGTTCATATAAATTTGTAACTAATATGTTCCAATGTATTCATCATATATCTCCTTAATCTTATTTATTTATTTTTCTATTTTTATATAAAATAAAAGGAAAATAATTACTGAATAATAGACCCTTAAAATAATATAATTCAATAAGCTCTATTTCATCCACTTACATTATAATATTAAAATTATTCAACCATTAATAAACTAATAATTATAAAATACAAATAACTACAATTAATATTTCATGGTTGGTTCACTAAAAAAAGAAAGATTTATATTTCAACAAATTCATCCATTACACAGTAACCAGTGGATCAGAAGTCCCGTAGAGGAAGGGTGGACATTATTTCCTAAACTATTTAGTGGCATATTTAACTTCCTAGGAAAATTCAATAGTTTAACAAGAAATCCAGTCTCACAATCGAACTTCCAAACACTGAACATGGCTTGGCCTCTCAAAGTGCTTTCCCATAGTCAAACATCACTTCTGGTCACCTACTAGTTCTTAGCCAACATCAACCCATCGGTGATTGACTTCCAAAAGAAAAAACATGTTTGAAACGATGAGAATGGGTTAACTACTTGTTCTACTGAACATCATCTCCAAGGGCTCTCACCCATCCCTTGATTTTCCCCCCATATAGGATTGATTTTGTTTTTCCACCACCCTTATCCTAATTTAATTTTTTTTATTGTAATTCATTTTATTCATTTTTTGTCTCACATTTTCTCAACTATATTTTTACAATTTTTTAAAATTAAAATATCATTTCATATTTTATCTTTTATCATTATTATAATTATTTTAGTTTGGTAACACTATTAATTTATATTTTATATAAGAAATTTTTAATATTTCTATGATATTAATAATATATTAATTAGTCACAATAATTATTCATATATTCGAACAACAAAATATATTACTATATCTTTAATACTAATATTTTAATTATACTCCAACTTCAAAATTTTATAAACAAATTTCAAAGTAATTACAATTTAATATAATTATTAGTACCTTAAAAATAAAAATAAATTTCATTTAAAATAATGTATTTTACTATTAATTATTATTTTCATATTATTATCACTAGCTTTATTAATTATAATTTCCATATTTCTAAACAATATGTTAAATTTTACTAATATCTAAATAATTTTAAAATTTTCATTATAATTAGTATTAAAAATATTAACATATATATATATATATATATTCCATTTTATAAGTATATTCTATTTTATAAATTAATTCATAATTAATTATTTTAAGAACATTGTTATTCACATCTTATATTTTTAAAAAAATAATTAGATAAATCTATTTATATTAAAATATTCTTGTAAAAAGAATAATATTATAAAACAATATTAATTTTGAGAAATATTAATTTTTGGAGTGAATAATTTATTTAAAAATATTATAACATACGATTTGAAAAATAAATATTTTTCATAAAATTATAGTGGATGAAACATTATTATTTACAATAATTGTATTATTATATAATAATACAGAGTTATATTATTTGTAAATATTATTATATAATATTAATTTTATTTTCTAAAAAAATTAATTAACTAAAACTCTTGATTTCATTTATTATTTTCATAAATTATTTTATTAAAAGATTTAAAAAATTATTTATTAATCAGTAAATATTTTAAATTTTATATGGTGTTACCGAATTTCCATCCTTTTTATGATTTATAAATGTATCATAACACATTATTAGTGATTGTCTTCACATTAACAATGAATAGTTATTCAATAATCAATAATATGTCCTGTATATATTGAATGGATATATTTTGAAAGGTCATGCCTACTTATATATAGTTGTAAAATGTTAATTGTATGGAATGTAAGACACTTTTTTTGTTTAATCTTGATGATTATACAGATAAATATGTTAGAGATCATTCTTTTCTTGTTATTATTATGATTATTCAATTTTTTGTGATGTTGACAATGGTTAAGGGAATTATTGATCATGTATTTTCAATATCCCTGACATTGGGTGTTTAGAAAGATGTCTCTCTGCATTATATGTGTATCTGTGTGATGGGAATGATATTTCACATTCCTCTACATCATTGGTTGGGAATGATGACTCACCTCACCTATCTCATGTGTTGTGAACAATGTATCAAATTTATCATGATATTCAGGTCATGTACCCTTATATGAACTTATAGCTAATTAGAATCGTTATAGACACATGAGTTATGCCCCAGGTCCATCAAACACATAGTATCCATGTATTTATCGACTTATATCCACACATACATAGTGAATATTTGAATACAAAATATAACTATAATATATATGTTTTATTAAGACGTGTCTGTGTGTGTGTTTGGGGACTAATCCGTCACTTTTATAGTCCTCTGAAAAAATATGTAGAGTCAACCGTGAGTCTTGTAGAAACTTGATCCCACTGATATTTTTTTATTCATCGTTATTTATTATTTTTATACCTACACACAATTTTTTTCTATTTATAGGGGTTGGATTATTTCAAGGCATTGTTGGTGTTGGCCTACATGAATTTTATCTCACACCCAACTCAGGACACCTTTGGGTCACGAGTCATGTACTTGTCTATCAGTTTGGATTAGGGAAAGTACATTCTACTAATGTTTCAATATTTTTTCATATAGAATTTATCATGGAACATAAAACATAACTTATGGTTGAGATTATAGTGGAGGAAGATCTATTCCTTTTTTAATTGTTGTATATCCTATTGTATATTCATATCCCATGTTTATCATTTTTCATATTTTAATTCAATGAAATAACATACAAGAATTCGCATTTTGAATTTTGCTTAAACATGATGCTTCTTTGGATTCTTCTAAACATGGTTACTGGTTCTAATATTATATTGTCCATTTCCAATGTTTTGTTGGTTATTTATATGCATTCATTGTTTTCTTGTTTATTTACTTATTCTGTTGTTCTAATCTAATATGAGGGTATACTCTCCCTAATATAAAACCTTATACCATCACTTTTTGTCGAAAGCCACTAGTGTTTGGGGAGGCTCCCTTGAGTCCATATGACCCATTGGCTCCTAGAATGTGATATGTGGATACTAGGATGAGAAGTTACATAATTTATCGATGGCATTTTTCTCAATTTTTTTCATTCTAATAAAAGGATGGAAACATTTGATGCCTAAAAAAATCCAATGAAATGACATTATATGGAATTCTGTGTTTTATGATCAACTAAAATCTAGATCAATGCCCATGTAATTTTTTCTTGTATACTCATGTCTAATCTAGTGATCTCATCACATTGAATTCACAAGGGTATCTTGATATAATCCATCACATTAGTCCTTGGAATTATATAAAAAAATAAATCATTTGAATCCATGGGGTGACACCCAGATGGATACATAGTGAGTAATCATTGATGTATCCTTGGTATCTCATAGAACACATCATCTTTATATATATATTGATATAATGAGGCATCCTCCAATGCAATTCAATTGAATACCCCAATAGAATCCATTATATCGAACTTCATTTCACCCATTCTATATCAGAACGTGAATAAAAAAATGATACTGAATGAATTATATCTATTTACATTATTTACACCTTGAAACTCATTTACCAATTTCGATATTCATCATTTTTTCCCATTCAATTATGCAGCCTCTATCCCATTTCATAATACAGTTTCATTTCTCCATGATTGGATAGATTTGATGTTATTCCACTATTTGTTAATAAAAACCTTAATATGTTTATTAATGGAAATATATATAACCAATTCTATCATTTAACACCAAAAAAACATAAACAAGTTAACAATTCCCATTAAAAACACATCAGACTTAATTCATAATCGTGGTTTGCTATTTTTTCACAAACAGGTTCATTCCTTATTGTGGTAATTAGTTTTTACAAAAATAGACAACAACATATAACATTATTATAAAAAAATACATATCATTCAATTAGAATCATATCACAGTGAAAATCTATTTTTCATGTCCATGCTCACAACATTATAGGTCCAATACAATGGTAAAACATATCCCAACTTATCAATGGTTGTGAAATTCCAATTCCAAACCATCAGTTCCATTTATAACATCTCATTAATCAATTAATTTAGTTATCCTTTTCTCACCAAAATCTCAATCATGGAAAAATCTCAAGATACCACCATTTCCTATGCTTCAATGTATATTTAAGAGGCCAATTAAATAAGTCAACACTATTTAAAATATTTTATATCTCTAAATTTATGGCATGAAATGGTCGGATAAACCAAACAATATATCAAATTTGCAAAATTAAAAAAATATGTTTTATTATTAGATATCACACGACTCATTCCTATAGATTCCCAATTCCCAATTGTCATCTATCTATTTGTAATGAAAATGGAAAAAATGAATTCATAGACAGACACATTGAGAAATAAAAATATTATCCAGAATTAATGGAATATCATCCAACTACATAAGTAGAACGAAAATAGATTAAATATTTGTCATTGAAGTACCTCTTTCTATATAATGCATCAGATAATGTTTCATTCGGAATAAAATAAGGACGACTCACCCATGGTAAGAGAGAGAGAAAGTGGTTGGTAGAGCATGGGGGTCCTCACTGATGTGCACGATAAATGGGGTTGAAACCTAAAAAGATCATAGAGTATTTTTTATATGTATTTAATTTTAAAATGGTTTTATGTTTTGTTAATATGGTTTTACAAATCATATACCAACCATGCATACTTTACTATAAAAATCACACACATTCACCAAGTTAGTGCACATAGTTTGACAAACATTGATTAAACCATACAAAATGACTCTATAATTTTAAATATATATCACAAGATCTCCATATTACCCCCACTATGTTTCAACAAAATATAAATTAATACAAACCAATTCTCATGTTTTGGGTTCATGGTAAGCACTAAATCTGTACCAACATTGTGCTCTAAGATGCTCCCCCCAAAATCGGATCTCTAAACCTCAAGACTCCAAAGACTTGTCAAAGCACATAAGAGAGAACAATGTCATAGAACAAAATCCCAAAACTCCAATTTAATATTTTGAACACATAAATTCTTCACCAAAGACAATATTTTAAAATGGAATCAACCACTAAACTAAAAAAATAAAATTTTCATCGAACCTCTTGCCTTATACACACACGCAAGCCATACAAACTTACCCCTAAAACACTTATAATCCATAAGTACAACAAGTGGACATAAAAATCTCATCACAAACTTATTTTTGTCATCAACCCTATCTTAATAAATCATTTCCATTTCCAAAAAATCTCTTCAGTCCAAAGTATTCTATTATAAAAATCTCACATGGTTTCTTGAAGCTGATGTAACAATCTTAGGTTTCATCCAAAATAGAGATAATATTTCAAGGAATTGTTTCTGCTCGAGACACCCACATTTCATTTCATAGAAAATTACCATTACTATAGAGATACCCACCATAGTACATAGTCACACAACTAATTACAATCCTTGGCGCATCCCACCCTTGGATTTTTCGTTCCCTGTATTATTCTAGATGGTCCTCCGACCTATTCTGCACATTTCCCAATGCATTGTATCCCATCAAGAGCAAGATCATCAGTCAATTCCAAAGAAAAATCCCAATTCCTATTCTTAATACTAATACTATTATTCCACCCCCTATCCCTAGACAGCTCATACATTCCATGTCATTCTTGAAAAAATATCACAATCTTCTAAAACATAACCATCATATTCAAAATGATTCAATGGTTTCGGATTCAGAATCACTGTATAAAAGATAACATGAGAACATAAGGAAATTATCCACAATCTAACAATACTTAAAATGTATATATGTCCAAAATAAATGAAATACCACTTCTTTATCATGATTCTTATCTCTATGGATCCCTAAATGTACAGATGCATAGACATGGTATTCTGCACCCGACACTCAAAGTAAGTTTTTGATTAAAATATCATCTGAAAAAACTCAAGATCACCTAGAATGGACTACTAACAAACCCGAAATATAATAGAGAATAATTCCATGCACACTAGTGGATAAATATTCTCCAATTGAAAAACTAAGCTCAGACCCAACCGTCTATGTGATTCTATAGTCAAACACCATCCACATGCACTATCCCGTAAAACACTCACCTGAGACCCATCATTCCACCTCACCAAACCATGTATGGTCTAAGTCACACCATATTACGATCAATCCAACTTCCTCAAATATTACCGCACTACATAGAGGATATCCACTATAATTATAAAGGAATATAGACTATATAGAATACACATGCACATTGGCTCCTGGTGAATTCATTACCTTATGTAGAACATTCATGAAAGATAACATCATGTATTACCAGAGGTTCATGGTCCCATGATTTATGTGATGATGAACAATTATATATTTTTTCTTTCATAACTTCAGAAGAAAAAACACTTTCTCATAGTCTATAACATGTCTATCTCTAAATATAATATTTGGATGTGGCTGAAATTTTCATAACAATGCATCATCCCAACCTCCAAACACTATCCACTGAAGACAAATAAAACACCATCCTATGTACATGGTGAAAAATAAATAAAAAAGACTCCTCCCTAAAATTATAATTGTAAGCACCACACCATATTCTTTAACATACAATAAATTTAAATAATCAATCCCTACAGGTATTGTCCTTACCAAACACATGTCTCTCCTCAGGAGCCACACAATATTTATTTTGAAACCAAACGAATATTGATCTCATGGATCATCCATTCTATTTAATTGTTTTCCAAATAGATAATTTCCCAAAAAAACTATGGGTATATTCATTTTTGCACCAATACATTGGGAATCTGCACTCAATTTTCCCCCGCATGGTCATCAACCCATGGTTCACACATGACTACTAATCGACCCATAACATGGTAGGTATCGTGATATCTCGAGTTAAATTCTCATAATCCATTGAATCAAAATTTGGGGAAAATGTCACACATGTTGATCACACATTCACTCTTATGCTCTCAAGAGTCATGTCACATCCAACATATGCTCACATGCCTAAAATGATGATTACTCTCACACAAATGTTTGATTCAATTAACAGGGAGTACCCCTAGTAGTACCCATTGATAATAAACATTACTTCTCCAAAAGTCATTCATATGATAGTAAATAACTACATTTTTTATTGATTTATAGAATTAATAATTCCTCCCAAAACATCGAATGAAGCTCATTCCAAAAAAACAAGACCATGGATTCTATCACTCATACACTAAACACCACCTTCATTCCATTCACTAACACCCTAGTTTATTTCACATTTTTAAAACATTCAATGCATCACTAAACCCATGTTTTACACCAAGGTGCACATCAAGTGCACTTCTCCTAGTCCCAAAATCACATCATGTTCTATCGTGAGATTAGGTGCTCATTCTAGAACCGTATGTTGATATTGAGAAATATTGTCAACGTCTTCACTACCAACTGTTCACATATCATTAACTAATTCATATAATTATACCATTAACATTCATATTATCTAAACAATAATTGACCAATAGACTGTATTCCTTCTATTTCACTCCTATTGTCAAAAGAATTTACAAATAACCTCTTATAATAGTCATAAAATTATAATCACATTAAGGATAATAACATAACCACCCATCAACCAAATCATAATTTGAAATATATAAACCACTTATCTACGTTGGAACTACTTTCCAAAATAAAATTAACAACAATCATGATAAAATATATGAAAAATATAACCCCTTAAAACCATCATAAATATAAGGTACTAGGTTTCTATATACTTAACCACAACCATATTTTTGAGACTAGTCATCATCGAACATGTTTTTATCATTGAGAATGGAATTGACAAAATTGTTACACAATTTAAGGTATCTCACAAGATCAGTGTAACTTCTATCAAGGAATCCCATCTAATATAACAGGTTTCACTTGGTTCTCCCACTTATCCCATAAAACAATTTCTCAATAACAACACATCTCTCGGGATAACATGTCATCCTCATATCTATCTCACAAAACAACATGAACAACAAATACCCAATGTGGGTTTCTCACAAAATGGGCTCCCCACATAGCCCCACATACCTTCACTAGGGTTAATCTAGACACATAAGGCTATTAATTAACCTAAATCATCAATAAATTCCATAATTATTATAATATTTTTTCAATTATTCTTATGACATAGAGATCAAACCTCAAACAAATTCATAGTAATTTAATTTCTTGGTTAAAATATAAAAAACACTTTACAAGTTACAATGACATGTAATAATATAATTCTTTGTTAAAAAGACAAAAATTCAAATTCTATAGAGGAACATACATTATTGGATTATTATTGAAATTTTATTCAACCAATACCATAATCATTCCATATATATTGACATATACGTTAGGTAATAATCTTAGGTAATTATACATGTATAATGCCACCATATCCATATATATAAAACACTATATATGAAACAAAAAAATTTAATACCACCCCTATTATTACACAAAACTATATACCATTAGAAGTTATAAATCAAATTATTATATATAGAAAAAAAATAAATTCTAACATGAATCACCGACTAACACAAATCACATCTGGCCTGAAATAAACATCTATAACCATATATCTAGAATGATGTCATTCATGTGATCACTATATGCCTTAAATGATTCATGTACACTATAAGAAAGACCATTCATATAAATAAAAAATTATAAATAAAATTTCTAGATACACTAAAAATCATATATCTAACCCATGGTGAAAATTAAATACTAATATAACTAAAAAATCCATAGAACAATAAGTCACAACCCTAAAAAATGGGTTTTGACCCATGAATGGGGTGATCACTCCAAACAATGATCTCATTAACAACTTCTAACACACCGATTTTCCACTATACCATGATAAAATTGTATGAAAAAATAATGTAGTCCCTAATAAAATATTGTAATTCCCTAACATGGTATCCAATAAACATTTTCCCTGAGCCAGTGCACTACATCGGTATAAGGGTTCCCCCCCCCATATTCTGAATGATATTGATTGGAATTGAATTTATAAGGAGGTATGGTGGGGATACTAATACTAACTATTGGTGACTCTTAATCCTAAAAAATTATATTTACCATATAATTTAGAATATAAGACCATCACAAATAATGTTACTAATATCAAAAAAGTAAATCAAATATCAATTACTAAAAACTAAAGAATTCCATACATTCCATAATTGATCCACCAATGGGTTGATCACAAACAAGGATAAAACAGAACATCTAAATAGAAATAAAAACTCATTCAAAATTTAGTCATGATTCCTTCCGGATCTCGATATCCACACATTCAACAATCCATTAAAAACCAAATAAATAAACTCTTCGAGTTCTTTCCCAATTATTCCCATACAATGAAGTTGTGTTTTTATTAGGTATCCATGATCCAAGGTTACATAAGTAGGGTGTGTGTAAAACATATTAGGCAACAACCAATGGAATCACTAAAAATAATTAACATATATGACATTAATAGACCTTTCCATCTACATAAATATTTTAAAATATTTATCTTCTTCTTAAAGTTAAATATTTTTTTTTAAAATGAAATATATTCAATGAATGGTTGTTTTATTTCTTTAATTCTATGTTATTTTATTCTATAATGGGAATGATTATATTATAATACCTATAATTATAATTGATTAAAATTCACCTCCAAACTCTTAGTTAATATATTGGTTCATACATTTCTCTAGAATTACTAACGATCTTGTTATCATTCCTAATTAGAAATTATATTTCTATTAAATATAAATATTCTTTGTATCATGGATCTAATTTTAAAAGAAATCATATACCATTTCTATATAGATTATTTTACTATGAATGTGATTAAATTGAAAAGAGAATTCATAATATTTTATATTCCTTACATAATACAGATATTTTTGAAAAGCCATATTTTTTGGAAATAATTTTATCATCCAATTTTTGTCATATAAATTGGACATGCATTGATGTGTGGGTCCTATAATTATAAATACCCTCAATTTAATAATGGATATCAGGATACAAACTGTTCAGTCATACATATTACATGTTATTTTGGTTTATAACTAACAATCAATTAAAATTTGATGGATTAAGTCGTTGATGTTAAATATATCGTGATGTATAAGATCATGGAATCTGATATTAAAATTTTCCATCGTTGAAAATTGATTTATTATTCTCCATGAATTTTATGTATTGAAATTATCTATCAATGTTTGTTATGATCAAATTATTGATTAAATGGAATGTGTTTTTAGATATTTACATTTCAATATTAATTATTCCTTATTTATTCATGATATATTCCACTATGTATAAACCTTGTTTATATTTTGTGCTCCAAAATAATTTTTTTCATTCAATGGGATATTAATAAGGATATTATGAATAATATAAATTACATGAGAAATTTTATTTTTCTATGTTTTTTATATTTATAATGTAATATGGGAATCATTTTTATATTTGTTTTCCAATAATACAAAATTGACAGATCATGTGTGGTTAAATCCATTGTATCTTGATCTAAGGCAGTGATGTAAAAATACGCAGTAGGTTACTATAATAAGGGTATATGCAGCTTGTTTTGGATGTTTTTTTATGAAAATACATTGAAACTATATTTTAAAAGAATATATATAAAATTTGATTAACTACAAATCCATTTAGTATTAGACAAATTTTACCATTATATGTATTCTTTTTTATGGATCGATGTTAATGATGATTATAGGAAAAAAAGTGCATTCCAATATTTATTGATGTATCATAACATATGAAAAGAAATAAATAACTATAGTAAATGTATGTATTTCTTTCCTGATAAATATAACATTTCCCAGGTTGGAACTAAGTGGATAATTTCTATATACAGGTAGATGAATCTGGTTATGAAAAATTACAATGTCCATATATGGAAAACTATTTCTCTATAGAATTATTCCCCTTTGATAGAGTACTTCATGTGATATAACCCTCAATCATTTAATAAAAAGATTGGCTAATTATTAGATTAAAAATGGATTTTGTATATCAAAACAAAATTCCTATATTTGTGAAATATTAATACTGTAATGGTTATTTTCGATGTGGATTTTCTTATGGTGGAATTTAATCAATGGTTTTATTTAATCCATAACACTAAAGAGATTAATAAAATAGAAATAATGGAATGGAAAACAATTAATGTTATATTATTTATGAAGATATTGCATTAGGAACATCGAGCTAAAATAGATAAAAAGTCACAAAAATCAATGAAAAAGATTGAAAATGATGTGGAATGGAATGTGGATAGATTTAAAAGATTTTCCAAGAATGACATGGACTAAATAAAAAATATTTACGAAAAAATTAATCATTTCATTGAAAAAAATAATTCGAGTTTCTGAGGGGAATTAGTTTCTCAGGATATTTTATAACAATTTTTTTGGTATCGCATTCTATTAAGATAGGGAATGAAAATTATAGAACCTATATATATAACTTATATAAATATATTTATAGGTTTTATGGGAACTAAAAAAAGGTCATCCATCAAATTTAAAAAAGTAAACCAATAAATTATAATTATGTGAAAATCGTGAAAAAATCATCCTAAAAAGTATAGATTTTCATTGAGATTGTTACAAGTGTACTGAAAATAGTCATCTAGATAATGAATGTAATGAAAATAAAGAAATATATATAATCTAGTTACTAAAGAATTATTAGAGGAAAAAATATTCCTAATAGTTTGATAAGAATTATAGAAATTAGCATAGAATAATCTGAGGGTAGAAGGCCCAAAATATGGAATTACTACAACTGAAGAGGATATTAAATGAACGGTGGTGAATAGTACACATACCATCTACTGTATAAGAGAATATTTTTTACGTGATATTTTTTATACCACAAATTTCATATTTGAATACTTTTTTATGGGTATCACATCACTGCCTCAATGATTTGAAGTTATCTTGGTTGTAAAAACCCTATATGGTATAATGATTTCATCTCAAGTGTATATCTGCACTGTAATTAAATTTTGTGTGAATTTGATTCAGATAAATATTAGTACTATTAATCTAATTAATATGATATAATTTTGGTCATGTGTTGGATCTTTCATTATAGAACCCATATCAATTTTTGAGTAACGTATGTTACCTTAAATTTTATAAATCATTCTTTCATATTCTATCAATGGGATAACGAACCATAAATCCAAATGGTTACATATAGAATATGGGTTTTTATACCTATTTAAAATATATATTTATCTCAGATGGGTGAGGATAAACTCATCCTTGAATATATTAAAATTTAATGGGGTTTTTTTGATGTCATAATAGAATGGTTTCATAGTCCTTCTCCTTAATCATGTAGTTGGTATTGAAATAGAAATTATACCTAGTTAAAAACATAATTTAAAGACTATACATATAATGGACCTAGTTTAGTTGTAGTAATTGAAGAAGAAACTCTATGAGAATATAGTTAATGGATTCATTCATCCTAGTTCTTCAACATGGGGAGAACCTGTTATTTTCATTAATATGATAAATGGTCTAATGTATCTTTTTATTTATTATTGATTGATTAATAATATTACTATTTATAAAAAGTATCCCCTGCCACGTGTCAATGATATTTTTTAACCAGTATTGAGGAGACCAATAATTTCAATGATTGATCCCTGATCTGGATATTATTTGTAAGTGGTCAAGAAGGTGTTTATACATAGGACACCCTTCTGTATGAGGTCTCCTATACGATTTAATTTTAATTCCAATTGGGCATACCTATTCTACCAAAATATTATTGTATATAATGAAAATTTTATTTACATATTACCTAATAAAATATTTGGCAGTCATTATCAGTTATTTTTTTCTATACTAGGTGACAAATGAATATCATAACAAATATTTGTAGAATTTTTTGATAACTCCAGGGAAAGAGAATTTATTTTCCAAATTTACAATGGGTGAATTGTTTCTATAAAATTGTATCATTCATCGATCATATAGTTTCAAGGTTGGTTATACCAATGGACTCTTCAATGATGGAAGTTATTGGAAAATTTCCTAGACCAACAACAACAATTAAGGTACAATGTTTTATTTTAATTTCTATATAATTCCATTTCATTGTGTGAAATTTTTGCTGACTATATAATCAATTGAAGAAGTATTATTTTATGGGGGTTTAGTTATTATATAAATTTAAATTTGAGGATAATTTCGAAGAACTGATGAGAATGTTACATAGTGTGTATGTGGTTACATTTCCCTACATTACATATGGGTTTCTGATATATTGTGAAAAATAGATTAATGGACAAAGATTCATCCTCATTCAAAATAATATGAGGTTATCTTATTCATCTCACCAATTGAAAATTTCTATTAATAATTACTGAAATCATGATTAGGATATGATAGTGGTAATTTTTTTTGTTGAATATGTGACTGCATTAACGATATGGTAGATGTTTTGATATATATTATTTTTAATTTAAATTTAAATATATGTACAGAAAATGTGTGTATTATTAGTCAGATGATATTGTTTAAGTTGATCAAAGATTATAAAACCTTAATAGATTACCCCTATATAAAGGTGAATAAGTTGGATGATTATCTCTGTCAGAAAGACCGAGAAAATTAATCTATGATACAGATTAAAAGAGATCTAATATTTATAGATTTTGAAAATATGGACTTTAAATCATGATAAAATGGTATAAATCATGTCTTCCTCATATGAATGTTAAACCATCCTTCAATGAGTGGATTAAAAAGGTATTGACAAAATATTTGGAGATACTTAAGTTGGTTAGAAGTATTCTATATTTAACCCCTCATAATTCTATAATTCTAATGATTATACATTGAGTATTTGTTTTATAAATACTATATATGAATAAAGAACTATTTGATAGAGGATAAAGTCCATCATTCTTTATTCATCTAGGAAGTAGGAAGATATATTGAAATATGAAATATTCTCTATATTGGGATAACATAAAAAGAGTTATTATATAATATGTGTATTGATTCCTAGTGTTTCAGCTAGGTAAATATATGAGATAGAGGAAAATGTTAATTTTAAAATAAAAAATTCCAAAATTGAAATGGGGAAATATTACACTATATTTCATCAGCAGACAATGAAATACTTCTAATGTCAATAATGTTATTTGGGTTGTATTTGATCACATTATTAGTTCATAAAAAATAATTTCACTTAGAGAATATTTTACTCTTGATGATATTATAGGGTTATATATTAACTATGTTTTAATATTTACAATTATACCACTCTGAATCATATCAGATTTGTATTCTCTGTTTAAATAGATGTCCTGGGTAAGTTTTCATCATCTTGTCCTTATATAGTTATGTTTTATTACTTATTGTCGTCCACAAATTTATGGTTAGTCTAGTAAGACCATTAAAACATATAAATAAATATTTATAGGATCCAAAATTAATGTAAAAGATTGTTGGTATCAACACCATTCTATGGTATATTTTTAATAGGACAATGGCATTCACTCAACCGTTCAAATTTATACGTATTATGATCTATAAGAAAAAATATAGGAAATAAATTGTGTTATTATTATGTTTGAGAAATAATGTTATATTAAAGTAATATAACTAATGAAATAGTTTAGATTATATTATTTATTAAAAAATACATAATAAAATCTTAGAATTGACAAAAAACTAATAAAGAGAACCATCAATCAGATATATAGTTCTTAATTTGGTGATATGATATTCCTAAAAATATCTCCCTACAGTAATGTTATTATATTTAGGAAAAATGAAATGATTACGCATAAATATGTTGTTCCCTTAAAAATTTATGATCATTTGGTATGCTATCTTATTATTTTTCAATTTCACCAAATCTCCTTTATGTAAAATATGTGTTCCATTTAACTCTTCTAAGAAAGTATATTCATGGACTTTAACACTTACTAAATTCCATGGTTTTACCATTAGAGAATGATATTTTTTTTATGAGAAACAATTATTGGAGATTTTTTATCATATTGAGAAAGTTCTATCAAAGAATATCATTAACCAGTTCAATGTTTTGTGGAGAAATCTAAAGAATTAATGAAAATATATGGGGAATTAATGATGTGATGAGATTGAGGTATCCATAATTTTTTTTCAAAATAATGTATGTTTGAGGGGAGCTTTATTAATGGGTGATAGAATGTAACACCTCATTATTCATTTTTATATTTCTATTCAAATAAATTGAATTTCTTCGATAGTTTGAAATACACAGAATATAGAGTCTAAATTAACATTATATAGTATATCATTATAAACTATCCATTAAAATTATTGGAATTAATATTAATAATAAAATTAAAAAAATGTAAAATTGTTTTATATAATGAAAATTATTTAATTTATGTATAATAAATTAGTAAAACAAAAATTTGTTGTCATCTTATGCTTCAAAATAGATTTTATTAAAAAATGGATTTTATTACTATTTTGGAACACATATAGTAGTTAATTTCTAAATATTTAAGAAATTATATTGGATAATAAATTATACCATCTTGGAAATCATCATATCAAAATTATCTATGAAATAATTATTTATATTTTTTTGTAAATTTTTTATGATGAATAGTAAAAATACTAATTTTCATTGAAAACATGATTTTCATTTTTAGAATTTTAAAGAGATATATCTTTTTAAATGGTATAAAATTTAAATTATTTCATTTATATTATGTATAAATAAATTATTTCTATTATAGTCTATATTTTTCATGTTTTTTGTAATATATATATATATATATATAATAAATCATTTCTCCAGAATAACAATTTTAATCAAGTTGTTTGGAATGTTTTCAAATTAAATTATTCTACATATATGATTTTAATTTCATAAAATGGAATCAATATTAAAAATCATCATACATAATATAATATAATAATGTCAAAATAATATTTGTTAATTATGAATGAAATTTGTTTTACATTTTTACCTTGGTAAAAGAGGTAAAATTGGGTTAAACAATGTGGCATGAGATTAAAACATATCAAACAAATTCCATTATCCACTTATGTGTTTTTTTTCAAATAAATTGATATTGATCTATATTATTTATTCAAGAACATTATTTTGAAAATGGGATCCTAATATTGATTTTTTTGATGATAAGTTATATCTTATTAAAATTAAAAACTATATATGGCTCATCAAATTTAGTGGAATTGAAAAAAAATTATGTTCAGGTAGGATTTTCCAACTATTATAAAAACATTCCTTTTTGTTTTTTAATTTTATTGGGGAACATCGTATTAAATTATTCCAATAAAAAAATAATTTTAGGCTAACATCAGTAACTTGCATACAATTAATTTTCATATATTTTACATTCATATACAAAAAAGATATTTCTTCCATATAATGAAATTGAATCTAATATAATGGACTCCAAATTAGAAATCTTCATTTAATTTTATTTACTACGTTGATATTTATATTTGGTCATATATTTATGCTATTATGTTAATAGATATTTTAATACATTTAAGGTTTAAATTTGTTTAAAATTGTTTGAGTCTCGTATACGGCTTAATATGTTACCAAAACATGAAAAAATTTGATTTCTGGTTCTGATATTGACCTGATATCATACTTTATTATAATTTTAGTTCCTTGGTTCTACTTGAAATGATCATTAGGTTTATATTATGTAATAATTTATGAAATTAATATTTTGTCCTTTTTCTTAATTTTAAAAGGATACCACCTCTCATCTATTCTCCACAATTAATGAAACTTATATCTCAAACAATTCCTATCATAATAACTTCATAGACTCATTACTCATATATTGCATAATTATTTCATTCTAAAATACCATCCTTTTACGGATTTAGGTATAAACCGATGGTGGGTTCCTCATGAAGTGGTATGAATCTTAATCAAGTACTTTGGATTTAATTTCTTCTTATCTTCCTATAAATATATTATACACATTAAAAATAATTATTGAATAATACTAAATATATGTATACGATATTATTCTTTTGGTAAATAAAATTTATTTATCTTTTCCATCCTATAAAAAGTAAATACATTGGTTATTTGTATGTATGGATTCTCATGTCCACATAGTGATGTTATTTATTTTACATCAAAATTTAACATAGATAATTAAAATGAATTAAATAATTAATATACATGAAATTTATGAAATAATTATGGAAATTTTAATATATGACATAATTTACCATTTCATTCTTCCACTCATTAAAAATGAAAAAATTTATCATGTGTTCGTGTTGCCAACCACCTCCACAAAGTGATTTGATCCATTTTTTAAGTCAACCTTCCATACGTTATTTTAAATAGTAATATAATGAATATATATGATATTATATCATGATTAAAATTATTTATATTACCTAATCATGAACAATATACATGTATAGAAACCACCAACCCAAATAAATATAAAAAATGGGATAGTTAATTTTCAAAAAATTATGATTCTAATAAATATTTATTATTAAAAATGTATTGGAATGCTATAAGTAAATAATATTAGATATTTAAATCATTTATGAAGTTGTGGTATATATGATTAACAAATATAAATTTATATTATGAATTTTAAGTGATTTTTTTGTGGAATTTCAGACATGAGGTATGAGAGTTCATCTTGATTTCACTCTATTGAAACGTATTTGGTATTATGCACATAAAGTAATTTATTGGGTGTAATTATTGTCCCTATTATGTATTAAACATGAATAATATTTATACATGATTATTAAAAATTCAATTAATTTTTACTCATTCAATGTATTATAATTTAAAAGTTACCTAATACGTAATAATATTTTATACAATATTATTTTTTGGATTTCTCTTATTTTTATAGAAAAAAATTATCCTATAGCATATTTAAAATCCATTTATTTTTTATCATATAGATATTAATAGTGTTTTAATTTTTATTTCATTTTATCCTCTCTTTTTCAAATGAATAATGGATATAAATGTTTAAAATATTAGATGCTCTTTTCTCTCTTTTGATTGTGTATATTATTTTTCTATATGCATAATTTTATAAATGGTTTATCAAAAAAATTATTTAATTTAACGATTTATATAGGATATTTTGTTTTATATCTTCCTTTTAATGAGGTTTCAAATAAGGATTTTATATTTTTAAAATTGGATCACTTTTTACTCTCTCAAAAAAAGGTAATAAAGGAATATTTTTTTAATGTAATCTGATTTCAAATTATTCCCTCTCCCATAATTGTTTTAGGATATTTTCATTTTTCAAAATGATTTCAATGGATTAAATCAGAAAAATATCTATTTAATTTTTCTTTTATAGTCTTTATCTATTTTATTTTACTCTCCAACGGAGAATATTTTTGTGCAAAATCATTCTTTTATATAGTTTGTTTTCCATATCGAATATCTTGATTAAATGTTTTGGACATTATCATTATAATGAATAATAAACATTATTGGGAACATATTTCATTATAAATTACCTTTAAATTAAATGTTTACATAATTTTTATCTCTAATATGACTATTTCATAAATCGAATACCAATTTTACCTAATTTGTTTTACTATGAATTTTTTTTGATTGACTAAGAAAATAATATTTTTTTTCTCTTTAATCAATATGTATTTTTATAAGTATTATAATATATATGAATTATATTTTTCAATTCAATATATGTTGAATTTATTAGGCATAATGTTATGGGTGTGGCCTAAAATTGCATAGTATATCGATGCATCAAATAGTTTCATTAACCCAAACCAGATGGCCAAACATAAAAAATGGGTTTTGGGTGTATACTTATCTATTAGTTAAAAAATCATCACAAAAGTATTTGATGGTATATATATCCATATGCATGAGATCATTATGTACAACATGAATAATTTATATCATTTATGATTCATTTAATGTTTTCTATGATATTACTTTATTGATATATCGACGAATTTATTTAATGTTCAAGTTATTGATTAAATTTCATGTGGTTTTAGTTATTAACATTTAAATATTGATTATTCCATAATTATGCATGATTTATTATTGTTTCTATACTGATTAAAGAGAATTTTATGTCACTGTTTATTTTTTACATTCACCTAGATATGTGGAATAATTTTATGAGTAATATCAAGGATTAAATAATGTTTCTTATGTTATATATTGTTTTAATTTCAGTGCAATAGATTAATAATGTAAGTATCTAGTAATGAAAGAATTATAAACTTATCAATACTACATAGCGGTATATCTTGTATCTTGTAAAAGTGTAAAAATATACAATGTCCCCAGGCTAATGTACTAGAGATTCTCAAAGACACTATATCAATTTTAAAAAATGAAGAAGATATTCATATCACAAACGATTTGTGTTTATATTAAACTTAAAATAACGCACCATAGGGAATGAAGATGGCAGTAAATACTCATGAACTATGAATATCAATCATAATATCATATTAAGAAGGAAATCACTATGGAAGATACATTGAGTATGTCAGATCAAAGGGTCACACCCAATTGGTGGATATACAAGAGTCAAATATTAATTTATTTATTAAATTTGAATTGGGTGTTATTGATGTAAATGAAACATCTTTCTTTTTTCCATATAATTAATCAACCATATTTACTAGAGTAGATAAATAGATCTCAATTGGATTAAAAGGGTTCTAAAATTTGACAAAATATATAGAAAATTATGCGTTGACATAATATGTCTTGATGATGGGGTGGTATTGTTTGTAAGAGATTATGTTTACCATAATTAAATGAGATTATAAGGTAATTTTTATCTTATTCTCATAGATTATAATTACCAATACTAATTTTTAGTCAAAATATGAATAGGTACATAAAAGATAACTTTAGTGGGAACACGTTTACTATGAAATTACTGAAACTGTTTATAGATTCTTAGTAGTACAATTAGTAATGACTTTTAGATATCTCATAATGTGTATGATTAATAATCTTACTATACTAATGTTGAAGTGGAAGAACAATAATATGAAATTTTTTTACTGATCTATTTAGTCATCTAAGTGAAATGATATTACATTGGTTATTATAGATCAGATTTCAAGGACATCACATTTTTTAAAAATGATGGAGGAACTACCCCTTGAACAACATTAATAAATATATATCATTTTATTTAATAGAAATCATGATGCACCATTATAAATTTTATCAAACCATGACAATTAATTTATATCAAAAAAATTAAGAAGTCGACAAAAGACTTTGAGCACTGTGGTATATTTGAGCATCACCTATCATCCATAAAATAAGGGGTAGTCCCAATGTACCATAAAAACCATAGAGAATTTGGCACTGTCATTATCTATTGACTACTAAAGAATATATTAAAATCACATAACACTAGGGGAATATTATTACAACTATAACATACATTATATAAAAAATGTCACTTTATTGGTGCTTGTATTGAAAATGATATCAAACTATATCTTGTTGGAATGAAATTGTGAAATGGAGACTAATTGGTCTATAAATAGGTGAAAATACAACTATTATGTTTTGATATATTCAAAATCATGTCATGATATCTGAGAGAATATATAAAACATATGTTAATAATCATGGAAGGTAATTTTAATTCAATTTAGGTGGACATTTATTAATGAAGGTACCAACATATTTGTGGCACATTGTTTGGATTTCCAACAGAAAACACATTAAAATAAATGGTTTCTTTTATGTTTTGATATTGAGAAAAGACATCCCACCCTGATACAAAATCTTAACATTAATAATATAATGATGGAGACAAAATTTACATTTTATACATAGCTTTTCCTCATTGTTATAATAGGATATTGGGTATTATGGGACCAGATATCTCAATTAAAGAATGATTTTTGTTGGGATAAAAATATGGAAGAATAAATATGGGATCCTATCTATGAAATGATGAAATATTACTCTCATTATTTCATGTATAAATATGCACCCTAAATTATTAGTATAAATTGTTTTAGGTACGGATAAGTTAAATATTAGAATGTTCATGTAAATAATGAACATAATTTGTTACAAATAATTGAATTGAAAATAAAATGTAAAACATTATTCATAAAACTATTATTAATAACTTCAAATAAATAAAATAAATCAGGAAATTATAATTTATATTTACTAATACTCATATTATAAAATAAAAAGCATAGGGATTACATTAATATTACCCTTAAGAATATTATAAGCCACATAGTTATTATATTTAAGCATATAAAACTAAAAAAATATATTACATAGCTTATTGTTTTGAATGAATAAATAGTTAGTAAATATGGACTTAATAATCATTCACCATTATTATCATTATAAAATATGACCAATGGTCTTTATCACTACTGTGAATTATGAACAGCATTGAAAATGAAACAATGGGACTTATTACATATTAACATTAATTACTATACAATGTTGATAAATAAGGGAGGTAACATGGCCTCAAATACTAATAACATCCCATATGAAGTTCATTTAAAAGATATTCAAAGGTATCTAGTATTAATGGGGCTCAACTACAACCTATACCATTATAATAATCAAAAAATAATTTGGTATAATTTTTGTCACAACCCCACATTAAATATAAAGCGTATAATTTATCTTCAATTACCATTAAAAAAATCAATCCATGATATAAAAAATCAAATATATAGCATATACATAATAAAATTTTTATTTCATGCATAATAGAAGAAAATCCCTATAGTAAAATAAATTTGAAATGAAAAATCACATAAATTTTATTTATATTATGAAAAAACTAAATCCATTGATAATATATACACCAGAGAATGAAATTAATGGTGAGTGAAAATCATATCACAATAATGAAAATTCTAGTTGTAAATATCCTTAATGTTGGTCTCAATTCATTATGTGCATGTTCCTAACATTTTGAATATTCAAATTAAGAATATTAAATACATTAATATGAATATTTTTTATCTTTATTTAGCTTTATATTATCATTTTGGTATCATATATTATTTAATTGTTGTAAATTTTTTACAACTTTCACTGCCTAAGGTTTTTTTGTCAAATATTAATGAACAAAATAGATTGGAACATTTTTAATAAGATAAATATTAATGAAACAATTTTAGAACCATAAAAAACATTATTTTATCATAAATTTATAATAACAGAATTATATATGAATATATAGTAATTAATGACTGGATATTATATCATTGTTTATGTAGGTGGTTAAACCAACCCACAACACAATATACTAAAATATATGGGTGAGTTTAATTAAAGAATATTATTATTATATACTAATATCTCTATTAAAGAAGTATGATGGATTTATTTATATTTTATTAATGTATTAAATTATATTTTAAGAGGTATTAATAATTAATAAAATACTAGATTAAATTTAAATATGTCACTTTTTTGGAGGTTCTAGTCTGCAGGTATGCATAGGTGAAACATTCATTTTCTGGGATTCAAGTGAAATGAATGGATTGTGTAAAAATATAATAACATTAATTATGTTATAAATATTAAATTGATATTCCAATATACATTTGTAACCATCAAATTATAGTGGTGATGAAAAAAAAAGAACGTCATTCTGGGAGGTAGTATTCTGCATGTATGCTTTATGACATCCTTATTTTTCAAATGGTTTTGGTGGAAGTGAAAAAGTTGTTGTTAAATTAGTATAATAAAATTTCATACAGTTATTAATATTGATGTTATTATACATTCATATATAATATATGTTTAATGGGGTAGAAGAATAATTAAATTTTGTGATCTCTATTGAGAACTTTGCTTGTCTCATTGGATTTTCTACCTTGAGTAACACCTTATGCATACACAACATGGTATTTTTCGAAGTTCAAAGATTATATTAAATAGGGAGAATGTTTAGGATATACTATTATAGATATTTGGTAATGTTAGTTCAATGAAATTGGGGGATAAAGGTTATGGATGTGATATCCATTTATTAGAGAATAAAATAGAAATGTCGTAAATAACCATCACATTTAAAATGAATCAATGGAACCATGAAATTGTAAATGTACCCAAATGTGTGGAATAATAATGTTTATGGTGATAAAAATTCTTGAAATCCCCTTTAATTAATCTTCACACAATTTTTAATCTTGGTTCATTCCATTTAACACTAGGTTTTAACTTTTTACTAATTTTCTTAAGTTGGTAAATAGTTTTTACCTTAGTAAAATAAATTTAAAAAAATATATAATGTAACCCTTTCAACCAAATTTTTATTATAAGAATATAAATTTATGCACCACATATAAATTTTCAATTTATAAATTATATAAAAATATATTTTAAAATAAATTATTTATTAAAGAGTAAAAATATTCCGTAGAAAAATTATATTTTTACCACTAAGTATTCTTAAAAATTTATAGTATTAATTGACAATTAAATGGGTTATAAATTTTTTTTTTTTTGGAAAAACCATGTAAAATCCATTTTGTAAAATATATAATTATTATTTCTTAGATAAAAATTACTCATTATTAATAAATATTTTTTGAATAAAATTTCTTACATTATCATTGTATTTAAATTTTTTCATATTAATCATATTTTTATAAAAAAATTAAATATAAGTTAATAAATAATATAATTTTTTTACTAATTTTGACATAAAAATTGATGGATTTTCTTTCTATAATTGAAAAAAAATTTAATAGAAGGGAATAAAAATACACTTTAGAGTAAAATATTATTGAAGATTCAAAAACAATAACATGGGTACTATAAATGAAACATAGTATTTTGAATTAATTACATTAATAATTTGGAATATCATGGTCTAATAATTTTTTTTTTCTATTAATATTTAATTCATGATAAATTTATAAACATTATAATACTCGTAAAAATGGTATTTTTTCAAATTTATGATAAAAATATATTATTTTATTTTAATATCAAGAAAACATATTAAGATAATATGAAAATTATTAAATAAAAATGTTGTTAATTTTTACATATTCAAATTCTAAAATTTGTGAATTTTATTTTTATATAAAATCATGAAAATATGTTGAAATCCATTTCAATAAGAAAATGATTTTTTTAAAAAAATTACAATTATTCTTATCAATATTTCTTTTCAATTAATAATAAAATTTACAGTAATATAATATTCATATTAATGATATATTTTATCCATAAATTATATATTTACGTAAAGTGAATATTTTAAAAATGAATATTTCAGGATGGATTCATATTAAAGAATAAAAAATTATTATTTGTTATTTAATTATAGTAATGAAATTTTATCTATTCGTTAATATTAATATTGAATTTTATTTTTATTTCTATATATATTTAACTATTATTTTCCTATATTTTTACACTCATATTCTATCTGTACATTTTAATGGTTAGTAAATGTTCTATGGGTCATTTTGGTTTTCTATTATCTGTGAAGAAATATTTCAAAGACTGTATATTTCAAAATAGATATATTATAGGATCCCTAGGTGTTACATTATGTCACTCTTAAATAAATTTTATTCTTTTATTTTTCATTATAAATAACTAATAAAATTATTTATGGTGTCTATAATATCACATAATTAGAATATAAATTTAAATGTGGTGAATAATATAATATATTGTGTGTGAATAGGAAATAAATATTTTTATTTCATAATTTATACTATGATAATCATGTTTTCAGGTGTATAATAATATCTAAATGACCACCATTACAAAAAATAATATAATTGATAGCTTCTTTGAGAAGTTTTCCTGGGTAATTCTTCCAATATTCATAACACATAGGAAATTGAATCTTCATTGTTACATAATATTTTTTTACCAAAAATTCTATGTGACTGTATCATTCAATTATTTGGTTTGTTTGCGAATTAATATATTTTTACACTGTAACTCATAATTCATTGATTTTTTTAAGAATAATCAAATTATTTCTAACTCAGTTTATAATTCATTTTAATTATCATTAACAACATCATAGGATTTTCTATCGTAATGACTATTAACTAGGTTCTCTCTATCTTTAGTTGATACTAAAAAAAATAAAATTAATATGAGTGATGATCAAAAATAAATATAATAAAACTATTAAAATTTCAAGATCATGATTTCATACTCCTACAAACCATCATTTTATCTTACATTTATTTTAAGTTAATGAAATATCACTCTTAGTTCAACCAATGTACATTTAGGTTTGGAACATTCACCCTCCCAATCCTATAAAATAATAGTCTCAATTTACCATAAATGTTCATAAAATGCTCTAAACTTAAAATATATTTAAATATATGAACCAAAAAATAAATACAACAATTATCCAAAAAATTATTTAATAAAGACAGAAGCTTAATAATCCTTATGTTTTAATCTATGTTATAAATGATCAGTCTCCATTTTGGTTCTCTAACAACTATTTTTAAATCATTTATAATAATTTTTAATGTATTTTTCAATCATCCAAATAATTTTCCAAATTTATGTTTATCCTGATGTGAAATGTCAATCCCCATCATCATTAACCAAATGAAGATGGATTTCCTAGTCAATAATCCATTTTAGGGTGAATAACCCTAGGTTAATCTATGCACTAACCACACACACTTTCCCATATCCAAAAATAAATGTTACATTGATGAGACCATAGACATCTTAATTTTCCAAAATTTATAATTCTTACCTATAGTTGGGCTCATCTCTTAGATTTTCTCTAAATTCCTCCAATATTATTCCCCATAAAAATACTTTAAATAGTAAATATTAAATCACATATAAGATATAAATATCTATAATTTATTAAATTTTTATCAACCATAAAATATAAATCATTGGTGACATTAATAACACTTGAATTATCATTATCCAACAATATCATAATCTATGAATCCTTTTTAACTCTCTTTTATTATCAATTATGGTGGTCAGAACATAACATACCCTTAATTGCATAACTATATGAAAATATTTCATTAAATACCTTCCCATGACCTTTTAGGTTTAGACCTTCAATGAATTACAAATAATCATTAAATAATACAAATTTTATCTTCCTCAAATAATGGACATTTTAAAACTATATATGAAATTAATTAATCCATTAAAATATATTAACACCACCGATGAATTTCTCGCACATGATATTTTAATTTAGTCATATTAGGTGTAATAAATTCATCATAACCTCAGGAGATAGAAATGTACAAACAATGAGAAAAAAGATCATAAGGAAATTCCTACACATTAAGACAGCATATAATATATATGAAATCAATAATATAGAATAAAATAAATTTCCAGAATAATTCTATAATCAAATGAGATTGTGATCATAAAAAAATTATATAAAATAAGAGATAAGAATAGAGCACATGGATACCAATAAATGAATTTATGGTCATGGAATTTATAATGTTGGACATCACAAATCAACCATCGATTCATTTTTTCTAAACATCATAAAAATAAAATAAATAATGCAATTAGGGTACTAAAGAAAATCAACTGATTTTGTTTATAGTTTCATATAAACTCTAGAATACCACTTAATATGCAACATTTTTTTCAACTATTGGTGAGGGTCATAATGGTTTCATGATGAGATTATAACCTTATTAAGTAAAAACATACACCAAAATTATAACACATATCACTAAAAATATCATAAAAACATAAAAAACTAAATTCAATCCACCATGATATGAAAAATAGAATTCATTTCATAAAGTATAATAAAAAAGGCACAAAATTTTGTAATTTTATTAATGTATTATATTAATAGAGAAGTAACTAAATACTAAGCTAATAGTCCAAAGTCTATCTCAAAATTTTTTATATAATTCAAACAACACCTGAAATGTTTATGGGCATAAGTAGTCCCGTGTAAGGAGGGTGTATGACTCAGAAGGAAACATATAAATGCATTATTAAAATAAATTGAAATTTTACAAAAAAGTTGTATGTCTTGAAATTATTTTAATGTACAAAAATGAAATCAATAATATATTTGGATATTTAGTGATTACCACAATACCATATTAACCAGACATACTATATCAAATTCATGTTAGAAGGAATGTCTGATACATTATCACATAATGGTTTACTCTACATTGTTTTCTCAAATCAATCCCCTAAACGATAAATCTTCAGGATAGAAACGATCTTTTGTCACACCCCCGTATCAATTTTCAATTAGTCTATATGGTTTTCATGCTACTACCACTACTATGTCAATCAAAAAGGATTGTGTACACCGTTATTTGTTTTGTGTCATACTATAAAAGAAACCACACCTCATCCTCTAAACTAGGTTATTCTAAAAGGCCATTGTACCCCATCCTCTATCATGATTCCCTCAACACTATATCTATACCTCATCCTATGTCTCAGGTCATAAAACATGGCTATCTTACACTATCCCCATCTCTAAGTCCCAGAATCATCATTTCCAGCATGATATGTTAGAAAATAATTCCCCTTTATGGGATATCCAAGACATAATGATATACCTCTCATCCTGATAATATATATAAACATTTATATTCCTACAATTCTCACGTAACATGGTATATCAATTAAGGCCAATCATATCACACAATGAAAAGGTCCAATGGGCCGATAACACACACCAAATATAAATATGTCATGAAAGTGTCTCAAAGGCCATCCCCACATATAAAATCATACCATATCACTCAATGGTCCTCATGGTTATGAATGTATGCGCATAAATTCCAATAATTCCAAACAATTTCATACAAATGGCCATATATGGTATGGAAATACAACATCAATTGCATATATTTCATCTTCCATGATCCGCTATTCAACCATGCTGGCACCAAATTCATTCCTTGAACTAATCAAATTTCATAAAATTTTTAATCTATAATACTAATTAATTATAGGATATATATAAAAAAAATAGAGATGGATCAACCTTAATAATGAGACCCTCCACCATATGTAGATTGAGATATAATCAAGAAGTCAAAACTGGTCCCCAACAAATCCTTTCTCTAATCCTTAAAGGGTATAATAAATCTCTATTAGATCCCATGTTATTCCAAAAATCTATACATAATATCTAATATATCAACAATAATTCCATATGATAGATGGAGGAATTAAATAGATCTATTAGTTCAGAGAATATACAATCACATATTTTGAATCCATTAGATTAATGACCCCTGGTTTGATGTAATATCCATCCATGTTGGACGAATTCATGATATACTACCAATAAAGTATATAGTATTGATATAACTAACCATAGTAGGAATAATGAAGGATTTTAGTGAGATTTAAGATAAATATATCAATTATTAGATTAATTTATTTTTAATCGTTGTTCGGTCACATTGTTTTCTAATCCTTGCTTCAACCATTTGAGGATGACTTCTATCCTAGTCACCCTCATGGTTTGTTATATCACGTTATATCCATGATTTTACCTCTATCTTGATTCACAAAATTTTATAATGAATTCATATTGATAGATGTAATCATGCACCAAAATTGAAACATTTATTATCTATCTCTAAAAAATAAAACATTTTTCTAGGGAAAACTACATGATTTTCCCAAATCATTCACATATTATGATAAAACAATGAAACCCCTTAAAGGCTTAGAAAATAACATAAATCCATCAAGATGTTATGAAATACATCAGCCCAGAAATAAATAACTCAAAAAAATTATAGAAGGGTTTATATAAAGGGATAAAATCATTCAAAATTTTCATATGATATTATCTCACCCAATATAGACATCTCACAACAGATAAGTGTCCCTAGTGTTCTTTCAAAAACAACATTCTCCAATAAAAATTATCAATAAATTTATGTAAACATGTATTCTCCTAGAAAAGGCCATACTTCTATTAAACACAATCATATAGGACATTCATCCTTGCCAACACCTTATCTATCACATCATTGATTTGTACATTTCTATCAATAAATGATTCATAATGTTCCAAATAAACTTCATTAATATTTTTCACATGGACATATGTGTCTCATTATTTATAATGTTAGACATGATGTAAACCTTAGTTGTACTATAATTCCATTTAAGGATGTACAATCAATAGTCCCATTTAATGATATTCTTTTTGATCTCTAAATCCCCTAAAACTAATGGAACCAAGATCCCTTTCATTTAAATCATCATTTCCCAAATCTAGGTGAAATCTATAAGATATAATATCCACATAGAATGAATATCAATGGTCATACACTATGTCAATTAGATTATTGATGCCTACTATAATTGATAATCCAATACATCCAAACTAACTAAACATGATTAGATTCCCCATTCACCATAATTGGATAGATACTAACCGTGTCACCTTTCTCATTTCTATATAGAGGTGAACATCATGGTTGATAAAAAATATCCAAGAAGGGTTATATATTAATGGAAAATTGTTACAATTATTTTTTATAAACACTACTAGGTACAGATAATCATCCCATGCTCTATAAAAATGTAGGACTCATACCCAAATCATGTCCTCTATGATATGAATTAGAATATGATATTACCCATTATTCTAGAGATTATTTCCCACACATAGAATTAATTATGTCCTAATCACCTTCATTAATACTTTTAAATGTGTTTCCCAATAAAATATAATTCTAAAAATCATTGCATATAGCACCAATATATATCAAACAAAGATTTTTATTGTCTCAACAATAGTAAGAGACTGTTATATCACTAACAAGTGGCCCCACTTCATCAGTGTATCACCCCAAACTAGAAATGAATTTCCACTTTTGAGGTCATGTGAAACAACATAAAATTCCTTCTCCACATCATCCCACTTCTACATGGTCATAAGAAGAGGCTTAAAATCCCACCTAGTTAGTAATTCATATAATTAAACTAATGATCGGTATGAAAAAATAGATAAATCACATAATGTCTCTCTTCATATCTGTACAAAAAATATATCATCTAATATCATTATACATCTTGGTTGATTAAATGTTCACTACCCATTGTATGGGATGGGATTCAACCATCGTCGATTCTACCCATGAAGTAGGAACAACAAAACACCCATGAATATTCCTAATGAAATCCCAATATAATTTAAATACTGGAATTGATTTTTTCCTCTCTTATAAATATTTCATCACTATGAACATAGAATATAACCCCTTCCTCTTGTAAAAATAATTTCTACACTTTATTTTCTATAACATTTCATCTTTGTTATAGAATTTCATATTGATCACCTCAAGAAATATTTACCTACAAATAAATAATCCTTGAAAAATGGTTACAAATTCTAGGTCTATCATTTCTTATGGTTAATATTCCACACTAGACCTACATGATCCCCATGTATAATCATCATTAAAGCACATAAAAAACAAGAATGCATAACCACTCCATCCACAGAGTAAAATATAACAACTATTGTGGTCTCTAATTATAGACCCACATATCCTAATGGATCATGGATTTTAACCATGTTCCAATCCAAATGAATGAATGTTCATTATGACAACCCATGTCCTACAACATCAATATGTTCTCTTCAACCCGTCATCGACCATAGAATCCTAACCATATTTATATCCCACTTCAATTCTAAATAAACTCAACAAATACTATTCTTGGTTTCATCCCTACCACTCAACTATGGATTTATAATGAAATAACAATATTTCAAACACAATAATGAATATATAAAAATATTAATGGGAACTAGACTATATATCACTATATTTCTATACAACTAAAAAGTAATAAGTTCTCTAGAGATATAAAACATCATCTTTATAAGATATGTTTATAATGGTATTAACTATGAGAGAAACTAAAATCATATATAATGTTCTTGAAGAAAATTCCTAATAGAATTACACACAAATTTCATCCATGCATGTAACAACCATTCACTAGTTATCCCATTAAAACATCAAGGATCCTAAAACCATGGTACGATAATCCCCTAATTAATTAAATCATGATTATCTAAATATGCTAATTTATATGAATGTTTATGACCTCCAAGACGACTTTAGTTTCTTCCATTCTACGGTACTACCAATAATATTATCCTAATACTAGGTCAATATTTTGTTTCCCTAAAAAACCCACATGATAATAGTTTATATTAAATTATCCAAGGACCATTTTCCAGGAATTAATGTCTTATTATCTTCAAGAACCACTGTAGTTAATAGAAATTCAACTACTGGTTGGTCCATATTGTCAAACTCTTCTTTGAAATTCAACCAAGGCACAAAATTTCTGACATTTTTAGCACTATATAACACTGATTCATAACCATACATGACATATGGTTGTTAGTACACTGATGCACTACAAAAAAAATAAAAATTGTTGGTTATATAATGATCTTATTTCTCCCACTACTTTTACACCGACATCATTCCTACAACTACTATTTAACTATTGGCCTCCAAATATAGTAATCATCCGTAGACAGTTTCTAGTCTAATTATGACACCTAGTGTGACCTATCAATAGTCATGGGCGGTTTCACACATCTACCCATCTACCCTATATGTATCATCCTCGAAGATCTCCATTATATCAACCAATGATTTTGTTTTTATCCCACTAAATGTTTATATAGGAATATACATCCAAATATCCACTCTAATCAATTTACAAGGACTTATACTATTGTGACTCAAAATATCACTAAAAACATCCATATTCAAGGTTTAACTCCTATCTTATGATATAATCCAAAATGATTTATCACATCCAAGACAATTTTATATGGAGTCTATTTTCCATGTCACGTATTCTAACATCTTCAATTAGGAAAAGTAAAAAAATTGAACATTCTCTATATCCAATATTCACATCAATCACAAAAATATGATGAATTAATGTGTGTCTCACATTAATATTATAATAAAATGACTTATAATTTCCAAATGGGTCCTCTGAAATTATTATTTGAGAAATCGATCCATGTATATCTTTGAAATTATTTTTCACATCACATGTTCAACAAAAGAAATATTGGGAAAAAATTCAATCTTTTTGAATTACTAATCCTCATTTATTACATATGAATACCATAAAATATATACATTCCATATTATGAGAAAATACCCCAAGGTTTACTCTTGGACTGTATTATATGTGATTGTGTTGAATGACAAGTCAAGATAATCATGAATGATAATGGATGGTGATTGATGAAGAAGGTGTTTAAGGTGACACAGTTTCCCAGTGTTTGCTATATTTTGGGGCCTCAAAATAAGAGGTGTTATTTATGAAAAAAGTATTTTTGATAGGGAGTGGAATGTACACTAACCATAAAGTATATTTCATAGACATTTATTTTGTGTACATAGAATGGCTATGTGGATCGGTAAAATGAGGGATCTATGTGCAGTCGGTGTGGACTACGAACAAAAATGGTTTGTAGAGAGCATACAATTCATGATGAAGGAATGCAGTATGCATAATGCATATGATATGTGGAAGAGATTGTTGTTAGTGGAAACAGGGCTATGATTTAAGGATCTACGAAGGGAATCATTGGAAGAAATGACACAATGATTTCATCCACCACAATGGGAGAGATGTAGTAAGTGGATTGCCTATGGAAAATGGATCGTAGGATGATTGAAGTTCTTAGAAGATTCCTAGAACGCACAGAATGCGATCTAATTTTGGATATTTTGTTAATCACAGAGTAGATGATTTTTCAGACAAAATTTTCTTTATAATAATCACTAATCCCATAATTAATAGTGAAAAATTTTCATTAGAGAAAATATTTTCTCTAAGAATAATTTTGGTTATATCCGAAGGAGTTCGAAGGGAGTCCACAAAGGAGAAGTAGTTCACATTGATATGATTCTGCGAAAGATAAAGAATTTTGAAGAAGAATATTTGTGAAAGGATTTTTTGTGGCACTGATGCCTACATCGGAATATTTGGACTGTGGAAGAGGAAGTATGTAGGTGGTAGGCATACAACAAGAAAATACATTAAAAATGATATATGGTTCATGGAATCATAGGGAATATGTGGACATGGGATGGTTAATTAATGAAGAGGTAGTCTATAAAGGAGGGATGATCCACAAAGCATTCACCCTACATAGTTCATTTTCAAAACATGTTGGTTCAAGGTAGATTCAGATAATCATTTAAAATCTCTAAAATAGTACATGAAATTAATTTACCCTAACCTTACAGTACACAAAAAAGAGGATTTCATCTACTAGTGAAAAAGGGATTTCAATAAAGCATCTATATATAGATTATGATATAGGATTTCATTTAAATTAAGGGACCAAAAAGTCTATAAATTTTTATTGGATACCTTAAAAATGAATGCGAAAAAATAAAGAGGAAGACGATGATCCATTCCATGGAAAGTGATCTAAAAAAAGAGACATATAGTGTAAATATTGGTAATGCATTGAGTAGACCCAAAATCATTGAAAGGTTGTGAGTGTGGTATTAGAATTTACCTATCCCAATCCAAGTGATTGGTGGTGAGATTTAGTGGATATGGTACATTGGTACATCACCAGTGTATGCTTCATTTATTGATACAATTGAGGGTGATTCATGTAAAATAATTATGTTTGGTGCATGATATTATTTTCAAACAATATTTCGATGGGAGGAATAGATAAGTGTGATTTTTAATGATGATACATGATCCAAAGGGGAATTAGTTTTAATCTTTCATAACCATATTCACCCCCCCCCCTCAGTGTATGTGACCTAGTGGGCCTAACAATTGGTATCAAAGGGAACATGTAAAGTTAGCAATTCTATCTCATTAGAATAAATGGTGGTGGTCAATCAGAGAGAAATTCCAATCATCGATGGACACAATTTTCCAGTATGGAATTATCAGAATCAACAATTATTTTAATAATTATGAATAGATTTCTTCATTGTTTCTATGAATGTAATATCAGCAGATATCAATAGTGGTTATTTATCAAAAGCTGAAAGAATATAATTGGATGTCGATACTAAAGAGATCAATGATTTTGGGGGATCCCTGTAAAATGAAATTTATGTAAAGGTGATGGAATTTAAAACATCACATGCCATGTGGGAAAAGATGTTGAATATCTATGAAGTATATTCAACGGTCATAGTGGAAAAGCTCCAGGTTTAATGAAGCAGGTATGAATATTTGAGAATGAACCCAAATGAATCTATATATGCATTCCTTGATAGGATTAATGTTGATGTGAAGGGCATGTGTGTTCTTGGAGAAGTCATTAAAGATAATATTATTGTGAAATGTATCTTTAGAAAACTTCCACCCCATTTTAAATTGAATGTTATATTATGGTTAGATAAAAATCCAAAGGATATGACACTGGATAACTTGTATATTACCCTTGTTGCATATGAAATGTGAACTTTTGAAATAATGTTGTGGAAAAGGTTATGTGAAAATATATGGAACTAAATTCCACAACGAATCTCTCTGTTGAAGATAGTCATGAGAAAGATAATTTGGTTGATTTCATTTCATTTCTATCCTAAAATATTCAAAGAGTACATGGAATATCAAAGGTAAACATCCATTTGAGGATATATTCTTTCAAGGATAAATAAAGTGAAATTAATACAGTTTGTCATGTTTACAACGAGTGAGTTAAAAATGTCAATGATTAGTGAAATACCATTTTTTTTGTTTACAGGTATAACATGGAAATAATGACACATTCATTTCTCAATATAAATATGACATTAATGTTTTGAGATAGTTTTGAAGGGATAATGACAAGGACATGAAATCTCTGGTGGATACTCAGAAAAAACTGTCATGGGATAAAGAAGCATATGTGGTCAATGTCACCGAATACTGGAAAATCATTGGTCATCTAATGTTCTTGATAAATTCAATATCTGATATTTTTCTATAAACATGTCAAAAATACTATTATAAAATAAATCCCAAGGATAGCCACATGATTTTAATAAAAAAAAATTAGTATATCATGTGAACTATGGATTTTGGTTTGGTGTATAATGACAAATATCATCTAGATCTATTAGGATATACAGATTCAGATTGGGATGGTTGAGAAAATGATAGTAAATCAATACAAGGTGGCTATTTATGTTTTAGATGATAGTTTTTTATTTCCCAATAATATAATATGATTCAATTTATTGATCACTATATAAGATAAAAATATTAGCAGCTACTAAATTGTTCACAAGGTTATTTTGGTGGAAGTGAAAATTTTAGGATATGAGAATTAATGTGAATCCTTCAATTAGAATCCATTGTGATAATTCATTTTCGATAAATATTATAAAAAATAGTCCATCAGTCAAAGACAAATCACAAAGAAAACAATTTTAATTTAATTAATGAAGAGTTGAAGCAATGACTTATAAATTTGGACTATGTGCCTATAGAAAAACAAGTTGCAGATTTTTTGGAAAATTCCTTACAAAAATTATAATTTTAAAGGAATATACTTGATCTGGTAGTTCGGTTGACTTCCGACACTTGTACAAGTGTGGATTTAGGTCCTTCTCTCCCCGAGGCATGGTTTGTTTTTCTATAATGATCTAATGTAAATTCATTACTCAGTTGAAAAATGCTAAGTAATCACCTTCAAGTTCATTGAAAAGGTGGAGAAATTGTGGTTATTTTTGGGGTAAAATGACTTAATCAAGACAAAGGGATATTTTTTGAGGTGGAGCAATGAGATATGGGGAGTTGAAGCTGTAAGGGGGTGATGTGATTTGGGGGAAGTATTAAATCTGATGATGCTAGACATGATAAATAATATGATATATACCACAACTACTAATGATCATGTTGAAAGATGAATATTATATTTGAAAAAGAATGAAGTGATTCATTGATGATCTTTTCATTTTACTCTGGTTTCTCATACAGAGCATGGAAGAAGTGGAATTAGATTAGGTGTCGAATAAATCCTTGATCTCTATTTTAGTTGTTGGAAGTGAGTGTCAGTAGATGTTGGATGAAGCTATAATGAGGTATCAATTTCTGAATGTGAATTCTTTCAACCCAAAGGTAGATATTTTTGGTAAAAACCCATGCAAGATGTCCCCTCAGTATGTTTTGGGAGTGATGATGTTTGTTTACAATGAAAATGACCACGAATGAGTATGGCTGGTGTTTTCCATAGTTGGTGTTTAAGGTAGTGAAGTTTACCAGTTTTTTCCATATTTTTGGGCCTCAAAATTAAGATATTAATTTTTGGAAATGATGGATTTCTACATAAGATTGGACATTACACAGAAAACAAAGTAATGGTCATGGACTATGAATGGTGGTATGAAGAAGTGCGAAGGAAATTTGAAAAATAAGGGATTTGTATTGCGTATTGATTGGACCGCATATCAAAGTGTCCCATATAAAGAATAAAGTTCATGGAGAAAGAATATGTATTATAGAAGGCCTACAGTATGTGGAATGACTTTTTATTTGTTGAAATGAGGTACTTATTTGAGAATAATTTAAGGGCATCATTAGAAAAAATGTGATTATGATTTTAGCCATCATGAAGAGAGACATGTGGTATGTGGAAGGTGTAGTAAAAAATGGTTAGTAAGATGATTGAGGTTCTCAAAAGATGTGTGGTACACTCTGAAGGTTTGGAAACAGTTAATATTTGGTAAATCCCATATTACTGTATTTTTTTCCGATTCAATTTCCTATATAAGGGTAAATAATCACATTGTTAAGGGTGAGTTATTTTCATTAGAAAAAATCATTACATTGAGAATAATTTTTGCTAAGCACGAAGGAGTTCACATGGAGTCTATGAAAGAGAATTAGTTCATTGGGAAATGATTCTGTGAAGGGTGAAGCATCTTGTAGGAGAGATTTTTTTAAAGGGTTTTGTGAGGAACTAAATCCTGAAATATATGAAATGGTCCATAGAAGAAGGCTGTCTATAGGCGGTATGCATAAGAAATGATGGTGTTCAGAAGCTGGTAGATGGTTTGTAGAAGCATAAACAGTATACAAAGAGAGAACACTTCGTGGAGGCGGAGGTAGTCTGTGGAGAATATGTGACCCATAAAGCATTCATGATACATTTTTCATAGATGAATCATAATGGATCATATAGTATTCAAATAATCATGTAAAATAACTAAAAAATTCACAAAAGTAATTTCTAAAAACCTGACAGTACATGAAAAGGTTGATTTCATATATGGTAGAAAAAGGTACTTCCAAAGAGCATCAATTTATAGTTTATGATGAATTATTTTAGTCAATGGAATTAAACGACAAGTCCATACACTATGAGTGCATCACTTTTGTGTGTAGTGAGAATAGGAAGTAGATAGTGGGGATCCTTTCAATCAATAGTGATTCAGAGAAATAGGCATAGGGAGTGAACCATATGAATATTGTGAGAAGACCATAAATCTTGTAAAGGATGTGAAACTGGGCATAAAAGAGATATAACTCAAAACATGTAATTGGAAGTTGTATTTAGAGTATTTGGTACCTCAGAACATCGCTGATGTATGCTCGATGGAAATTGCCTAGTGGGGGTAAACCATGTAAATTTATTGTTTCCTATGCCTGATTTTATTTCTGTCTATACACTGTTATGGGAGAAAGGGAGGAGTTTATTTTTTTAATGATTAGAAAAGATATGAAGGGGAAGTAGTTTTAATCTTTCATACCTAGATTCACCCCCACACTCTCAGGTAATTTTACCTAGTGGACTTAACATATATTATCAACCATGTATGTATCCAATAAAAATAAATACAATATCTAATTCATGTTCCCAATAATCTTAATCACATTCATAAAATTAAACTATTTTCCATAATTTCATGTCATTACATGGAAACCCATAATTATAAAAAATTTAATTCCCAATATAGGAAAACACCTTTTCAAATTGATAATTCCATTTTGAATAATGACACAAAAATTTCCTATCCCCACACATAATTTTAAAATCCCATTAGAAATAATAATCCTTGAAAACCTATTTCACACATTTAATGCCACCTGAAATTTCTCCATGAAATTCCCTTATTATTCAAAAAAGAAACACATTCTACGAGGGTAAACTCACATAACACTTACTACCTACTCAAGGATAATTTATATTCCATAAATACCAACATTTTTTTCATTGTCACACATATATAAAACAAACTGCATCATTCTCTGTGTCAATAAATTAACTACTTGAAATAATATATCTGCAATAAAGGCACATTAAAATTATTATTGTCAAAAAATTAATTGGATTTCTATATGAGATGTAATTATATTCAAGACATATATACCAACATATCTAGTTATGTAGTATGAATGAAAACAATTCTATTAAATTAATGAATAAAATGATTTGAATCACTCAATATAATTAGGTCAATAAAGAAATAACATCCAAAATTGTAATTCTAAATATGGTAATTCAAAGGTCCATTACACATGAGCTTCTTAAGAACACATGTTTCTCAACTACCAAATTTCAGCACATATTATTTCCATTCTACAAATCCTAATGAAATGAATGTAAAATATAGATGTTGATTCTATTATTTATTTCCTTGACCTAAACCACTTAGTTCATGCCATAGAGTTGAATGAAATCATGCCCCGCCTCATGATGGATTGGCTTCCAACTATAATTTAGGGATTTAATGGTTTTTTTTTGGGATCATATACCCTTTTAACCAGTACTAATGATCCAAAATTACAATAAGTATGTATAAAAAATCCAGAACAACATAAATCACTGTTCCATGATAAATATCATCTTGTACATGAACTATGAAACAAAATACATTAAATGTGGTAATTCAAAAAATGTTTCATATCAAATAAAAAAAATAAACACATTAGCAATGATTTGTTTTCCATCCTGGAATGGCCTCTATTCACAAATCCCCACCAACGTAGCATCTTGATGCAGAACCCATTCCCGTTTTTGGTTCCCTGGCTATGAAATATATATGTGTTTCATGATTATCATTCAATGAATTAGTATATATCATTAAGACCCCGCCAATGAATCATTTACATAAAGGGAACAATTATAATAATGTTTTTCATGATGGTAAGTAAATGTGAAAAAATAAATCTGTCAAATTTTGGGATATCTTGTCCAAACCCCACATCCATTAGCCTCGGTTGTACATAGTTTATCTCAAAAATAGAAGTAATGTTTTATAAATAATCAATATTTGGTTCAATTCTCATGTATTTGATATTTTTTGTAATAAAAAATAGAACTGGTCAATCCTTTTGCCAATCGATTAGGTCAACTGTAACGTCCCCATCCCAGAAGCCACTAAATTGGATACCCGAGCTAGGTCACCACAAGACATCAAGCATAATAGACGATATTGAAGTGTTAGATGACTCATATTAAGGATATAATGTGTAGTATTGGAGACTATACCCTCTTCAATAGAGTAAAACACGTTAGAATGTAAATAGAATTCTGGAAACATCATGTCATAACCATTGAACATTTACAAACATCCTTCTCCAAAAAATCGGTACAAACTATATCCAACAATACATATGTCATGTATTTCTAACAATTCGATGTGAATAAAACCACAATAAAGGAAAATAGAGGAATACCCAAAATGGATATGACTATATGTCTGAAACAACATCCATTTACATCTGAAACCCCACTCAATTCCCAAACACTAAGACTTTTCCATTGTATTAAACTGCTCTCATAAAATCGCTCAAGTACCCAATGGTATACCGTGAAAGTTATGAGTAAAAAATAGTGGGCCCCCACCAATAGTGTCTACAAATATCATGTCTATACAAAAAATGCATGAAAATACTAAATAAATGAAAAGTAAATAAGTGATAGTTTGGCTGCCACTAGTTAACCATCATTATATAAACCATTCCTAATAATTTACCATTTTCATCATCCACATCATCAACATTTCATTATATATTTTCATCATGTGTGACATTAGATATCGATTATAATATTTATATAAGGGTTATGGTCATCAACATTAAGAAGAATCAAATATTTCCTATCCATGTCACACTATATATAAACACATGACAACGTACCATGGTGACTTTGTCTAGGTAATCTCATAAAATTTATCCACTATGGTCATAGATCATCTATTTGACTCCCTAAATCATGAATTCCTTGGGGGGTTAGAGCATCAGTCCAACCCGACCCGTGGGAGGATCCTCATTCCATTATCCCACCACCAAGACAAGTGCACATGATTATATATATTTACCCATATCATCATACATACGACGTCACAACCAAAATTCCAATAATATACATAACACAAAAATACATTCAACTAAACTTGTGAGTCAATAATATTTCATAACACATTATAAAAATTACATTATCATTTCATTTCTATTTAGCCCAATTCTCGTTTCATATGCTTAAACACATTAATCGTATTGTCCAGTTTCCATAAATCAACCCATTTTAATAAGAAAAAATAACCACATGATAACATGCATAACACAATAACCATTTCTCATTTATTAACCCCCATAGTCATTAAAAATATAAATCACAAACCATTTTTCAAATTCATATTAAATTTCATTTACACATTTTCATTCCATGACAAACAACCTGATTTTATTCCTTGGGTTATGTTTTGATGAATGATTTATGTTGTTGTGTCACATAGATTTTTTGTTTTCTTAGTTGATAGGTGTGACCTATATCCCACTCAAATTCATTAGGTAATGACTTATATCTCATGATATAGACATGAATGGAACAAAAATTATATCTAGTTCAGAAATAAAGGGGTGTAATGTCATGTTAACACAATTCAGTAAAGGACTTTGTCCACTATGATGGTCTAGAAATGAGCCATGTCTAAAACGGAAATGGTATTCTATGCTAATGTGCTTTCTAAAATTTCTTATTTTATTCCAATATAAATTCCATGGCTCAATATCTTTTATTATTTATTCATTATGAATTACCAAAATTTATTCCATGACTGTATGTTCTGAAATTGTTTAATCACAGTATGATTTTCAAAAGTTGTGTTGATGTTTTTATATTATTATGTTCATGTTTTTTGTTTATCTTTATTTTGAATCTAATATCACCCTTACATTTGTTTCTATTAAATATGTTATAAATAAATCTTTTTAGAAGTATGTTCTTTATGGGGTATGTTGAATATCTTTCATAATTTAGAAGAATGTATTCCATGTTTCTAAATCCACTAAACAATTACAGTCATCAGGAAATAATTTTTAATATATAATGAATATTAATCTAAAAAAATTTTATATTAGTGTACATAATTAATGGGTCATTATAATATTTTGATTCTATGGATTAAAATCATTTCAAATGTTGATTCATGTGGTCATGGTGAATGTTCTTCTGTACTGCATTAGGGAAATTCATATAGGTACATGTTGCCTGAGGGAAGAGTATATGATTATATAGAATATTTGAGAAATCAGGATTAGATTTGATTCCTGTTGGATTGGTGAACGTTTTCATATTACATGAGGGCCATGTACAATGGTAATAAATTCCTGGAGGTAGAGTATATGATTATGTCAGATGTATGAGGACTTGATGTATAGTCACACAGTGCCTTAGGGATAGATTCAAGTTATGCATGAGGGTGGTATTTTGGTTATCCAAAGGGTTGGTTCCATATGTTTCGAGTATTTTTTGAGTGATTCATCCTTGATCAGAGAAAAATCTATTGATTTAGGTGATCTATCATGATGTAATAGTTAATAACCACAGATATAGATACCTCATAGGATTTTGAAGTAGGTATAGCCACCAAGTGTCCCATAAGAACATTGTAGGGTTTTCATTTATTCAGAATAGCTTGTTTATTATTCTTCTTATACCTTCAAACTACATTACATTATATATATGTTAATGGACTAGGTTAGACATTTTGGGAGGTGGCCTACTATTATTATTATCTCACACACTCCTCGGGTTCCATTTTACACATGAGTATATCTTCAATATTTTATGTATTTTGATTCATTGATTTTACTATGTTGTCTTGATGGGAGATAGGGAGCATAGTATAGGGTCTTTGTCATGATGATCGAGGAATTAACCACTTGGGTTTTTATGTCTTTTGATATTTTATTGATATTTTTCATTATATTAAAACATGACATTACATGAATTATTATATAGAATTTTCTTTGGATAGTTTATTTTTATTCAGATATTATAATATTAATTCACTGATATCATTATATTATTATTATATTTGATGGTGATTTCTACTATGTATCTGATATACAAATTTCATAATCTGACATTAAGGTTTTGTCTGCTCGCTATCTCTACTTCCGAACCTCAGTACTAGTCAGCAGCCTTTTTCCATTTAGGGATGTGTGTTTGAGGCCATGTGATCCATGAGTCTTACCATTGTCTTAGTGGTGAGTCGGGTAAGGATGTTACAATATGCAACCAACAGAACTCTAAATGCCCAAGAAATGATGGATATTGACCCTTGGGAGATCTTGGAGGTTATTTTTTTCACATGGGTTAGAAGGGAGAAAATTGAGGGGAATCAAGTGAGACTTTAGAATATCATAATGGAAAAACTATATTGTTTCCAACTTTTAATGGTGTCCATAGTTTTCTCATAAAATTTTCTAAAACATTCCAAACCCACTATCCAAAGAAAAATAAGATGGATGGTGACCTGGGGAGACCCGCATGGTTTCGAAACCATACACCAACCATGAATAATGCAACAGTTTGGTACAAAATATCTTGGACAAATTCCTCATATGGTTTACTAAACTACGTTCCAACCATGATCCTTGTATAGGCTAGACCAATTTTCCATTATTTCATTTCTTACCCTAGGAACACCCCCTAATCCCATCAAACTCTCAGGAAAACCCTTCATCGACTAAAAAAGATCTTGACACCGAAATTTATTTTTAATTCCATACCTCCTCAAAGTATAGGATCAGACATCAATATACCACATGTTTTATCACTATGATAGGCCATGTGTTTATTATATCCCTACCTCTACACGGCCAGGATACAAGGTCATCATACCCTATAATATGTCCCAGGGTCTATTCCCTAACATGACCCAATATGTCCAACTTCACTGGAAGTAATATGATTAAAACTCATCAAGAATTCCTCCAATAGGGAATTTGATGGTGACTATCTCTGATTATTCATATCATACAAAAAATTGTACATAGGAAAAGTAGTAATACACCCACATAATTTTATATTCACTAGTATAATGTATAAATAAAATAATCATATGATTCCATATATTCTTTATTCAACTAATCCTACATCAGAGTATGATAAAAAATATATAAATGTTAAGGAATACATATGATTTCCCCACTGTTGTAATATATTCTAACCTACTAAAAAATGGGATAGCTATAAAGATGTATCTCTTAGAACCATCTATAGTCTATGTTTCTCATCTAGACCACACAAACTCATAGTCCTCCTAGGACTCTATCCATATTTTGAAAAACTTCATAGGACATGACATTTTTTGGTAGGACCCATTCAGGGGTGAGCAAAGAAATACCAGATATGATACCTCAAAGTCACCAATAAAATTTAATCTAGGGAAAGAGTAATATCAATATCAAAAAGTTGATTCAAATAGAAGGAAAGACAATAATAACCCATATATTCACATAGATAAAAATAATCTTTTGAATTAAGTCCTCATCATCACTACTATCATTGGACTCATCATTAGGATCAATGGTTGTATTTAACTAATTTAACTCCTCTTGAGTCACACCAAAACTGATGGTAGACACCTAAGTGGTTCAACTAATTATTCCAATTCATTCATGGTAGGTATTGATATTCACCTGATATCAATACACATGTAGGATATCACATCCAAGGAATATAAGGAATAACTAATCCTATCTAGTGTAAAAAAAATATTATAGTTATTAGGATATCATTATATAGGATACATGACACCTGGCCCATCCAAGGGATGAATGTATATGATCTCACCTCTGGATACATTATGGTTTACCTAACTCTATTTAGATATATCTAATAGAGGGAATCACTCAATTAATACCCAGGATGATATTCCACAGTATTCCCTCATGGTATTTGGCCAAGGGAATCAAAACATGCTAATAAAGTTACTAAAATGGAGGAATAAAATAATACAATTTACCTTAAAGGATTAATGAAAAAGTAAATTGGCTACATGTCATGTCTTACCACAGTTATCCCAAATGTGTTTTTTTTTGTGAGCATTTCTGTGTGCCCGTGTACTCTGGTAGAGCTTGTGTCCTATGTACATGTGTATTATGTGTACCCTAGGGTACACTTTGGGTCACATGGAATGTGTAATAAACCCAATGTGTGATATTTTTAGTCATAGATAATCCCAAGAAGCTGGGGAAGGATTCCTAATTGGGTGTGTTCATCTGAACTACATGTCATGTATATTAGGTTTTTTGAAAAAAAATGTTCTTTATGAATATAAATCAATGTTGTCTCCAAATATTATTCAAAAATATATAGTTATTATATAACTCGGATCTGTGGTTGATCAGGGTTGGGTATTTCCATGTGGATTATTTGTTCCACCCAATGTTCTGGAATCTCCTCCCATCACACACCATAATCCTAACCCCAAAACCCATGAAATGAAAACCTCTACTCTGACATTAGTATTTTATAATCATCATCATGATTATATAACAACATTAATCCAGAATATGAACATAAATCATCAACCTATGACACCAATGATCAATTACACAATGATCTATTATTGAATATCATCAAACCATCATTCAATCCAAATATCAATGATCATTTTTCATAAAATAATGGGGGGAAATTATGAAACCTGAATGTGAGTTTTTAATTATGGGATTTTTTTGGATATATTATGTCCACTCATGGATAAATTTTTGTCTAGGGTGGATAATAATGGTTTAATAATAATAAAAATTCTAATATAATCAATGAATTTTAAATGAATAAATTTTCTAATGAATTAATTCAGGATGTCCATTATGATAAAAAGTGTATGGACTAATAAAAGAAAAAACCTCTAACCTCAAAATTGTGTTAATAACTCATAATGAATTATTCTATGTCATTATGAATTTTTAGATTCAAGAACACCATTGAAAAATACTATCTTTCATGAGAAGACCATAACAAATTGATTATGTTATTTATTGTATCTACCAAACTGTACGATGACACATGAATATTCACAATGAGGTAACTCTCCTAAATAATTCACTTGGTTTTCTATATAACTTTATATTATACCATAATATGGATATGAAAATAGATTTCTCTATGTATTGACCTTAAGGTATAAATAAAAAGATAAATAAAAATAATTAATTTGTTTTATCTATTTTATACAAGTGACTTTACATTAATAAAATCAAAAGATGTACAGAAAACATTTATGTTATTCATTGGTTAAAAGACACATTACAATCTAAATAGAGGTATTAGTTTTCTCATAGTATCCACATTTCATGTTTTTCCATTATAACTAAAATTCGGTGTATGTGTGTGTGTGAGTGATATAATGAATTAAATAAATTTCAATATTATGGCTCCATGATCCAAAGAATCCTGAGCCACCTCAACCCCAAAAATTTAAAATATACTTTTATATATGATAAGGTTTTACTTGTCAAAAACATAGTATTTAAATCTTCCCCATCTTAGGGATTGTTTTCTCAGAAATCCATATCCTAATAAAAAAAATTATGGTATCTAGATTGCATCTGGTTCTCCAACTCCAATGTTATCTTCTATCAATTAATGTCATTTTAACAATAACAACCCAAAATAATCACTCACCTATAGAGGATCTTCTCATTCTAATCCTCAATGGACACCAAGTACCCTGAAATGGAAGCTCTATCATCAATTTCCTAATCACCCTAGTCAGTAATGTGTTATGGGTCCTGCACATATATCCTAATATCAGATATGTGGGATACATCCTTCAACCAGTCTATCAATGGTGGTAAGACTATGTGGTACGCCACATTTTCATCCCTATTTAGTAACTATAGAGGTGTAATGAATCATATAGATGTCTTACTGGTTCGATTATATATCTATTATCCTCACGATGGCGAGACCTTCCAAAACACATGGTATCCCTTATCAAACACCAAAGGACTCCATTTTGGGTCAGCATTAGACATGTTATTGATCTAGATAGTCCTCTACCTCTTCTAGATAATAAATATCTTTTCTAACATTGCACTCATCATCATTGAAGCCACATTTGATGTCATTCTTATCTCCTCCTAAAATAAGAGTGGCCTATAGGGTCTCCAATATAAGACCCTTAATAGTTCCATATCAATGGCATAGTAATAATATTTTATATGAAAACATGACTATGAGTATATTTTTCCCCCATCTACATCCAAAAAATACATTCCTCATGCTAGAATTATTTCCACCAAAACATTAATGATTTTCTTTATAAGGTCATCTGTGTAAGGATGGAATGTTATAACCAACCATTATTGTGTCCCATAAGCCACCTATATGTATCTAAAAAAATGTATGGTGGTCATAATGGTCGGAAATTATTATCAAGGGAACATTGTGACATCATATTATCATCAAAACATAATTTTTTCCCAAACACTTCACCGAACCATGTTTTCATATGGTACGGAAGTGGGCTAAAAGCGTGATGTGATTTATGATTACCTAGATAGTAACATGTCCACTAGCTAAAAATGGAATCCCCATAATGAAATATGATTATATTTTATCCCACTTCCAATATAATAGTAGAGGGATATGTGTTAAACACACTAGAACCAGGTGATGGGCCTTCACCTACTCCAAAGTGAGGCATCTAGAGATAAACTCAGCAAAAATCCAATTCACCCATGTCCACAAAAATCTATGTTGAAGTTCCTCATTCATAATTTCCACTCCTAGATACATGACTAAGGGAGGTTTATGAAACTCCCATTAATCATCATTTTGTATCCTGATAGGTATAATCATCAATCCTTCTTAAAGGGTGTCTTTTTTCCCACTTTTTAACAATCTTTCCAGAGAAGGCATTGGGGATTCGGTTTGTACAGGACCTCTAAATTGATAATGATATGTTGTTCCTCCTTCAAACACAAAATATGTGGAGGTATTACACCCATTGTTAATTATTATTCACCTTTAAAATCTGTTAGGGAATTCTAAAATGAGTTTGACTACACTAAATACTCTTTAAAAAAAATCTTGTGACTTAATGAAAAGATTCTTTTCCACGACATTCATGTTTCATAATTTGTGGACCATATCAATTTAAAAATCCAACATTAACTACATACATTGTCTATATCTTCGATTAAATAATATGAGTGAAAATTTTTATATGTGAATCCTTTCATTCTATTACCTTATGAATAACACTCCCATAAGATAGTGTTTCTTTGACATCCAAATGAACAACCATGTAAGCTCCTCCATGTCATGTTCTCATTATTATACTCATGTAGTCTCATTAATAGAGAATAATTAGTAATTACCGCCTTTATATTCATAAAAAACACATCCATTTCTATATCTATAAACACTGTAAAAGACAATGCACTCAATACACTCCCCTATACATTTCATAGATCAGGGTTCTCATCAAGATTATTTTCTCCTCTTGGAAGGCCCATTGTGACTTTTTTGTCCACAAAAAATATTTACCATTTTTTTCATGGCTGAAATATGTTCTCTTATCTTGAAAAAGTTAATCATTTAACCCATATAATATCATATAAACCCTATGATGCTTCAAAAATCCTTCACTATCATTGTTGGTTCCCATGATAGCACAACCTTGATCTTAAAGGGGGAAACTACTACGCCCTTTTCAGAGATAACATGTCCTAGGAAATCAACCTCCCAAACAAAAAATGGACACTTTGAGATATTAACTTAATGATGGTGATCTTTGAGTATGCCCAAGACCATACCAAAATGTCACACATGCTGATCCTTTGACATTGTGTTCTAGAGGATTTTATCGATAAAGACTACTATAAATAAATCTAAAATGTACAAAATTTTCTAGTTTTTGAGTCCCATTGACACTAATAGGGAATTTTCATTTGGAAGGGAATCATCATGTACACATAGTGACCATAGTGGAACCAGAATATCATATTCATCTTATCCTCATCTAAAACATAGATATTATGATAACCTAACAACATAAAAATATTTGAGAACCACTTCATCCACTTTTATCTATTTTACAAGGTTATAAGTCATTGAAGATGAAAAATAATTCTTCATGCTCCCCTACTTCATGGATCTAAACTCGACAAAAAAAACATCAATCCCCTATCTTCCTCCTCATAGAATAAGATTGCAAGTACCCAATGGGATAAACATGGACTAATCGATCACATCCTCTGAAAATCTTCCAACTACACCTTCATCTATCAATGCTCTATGGAGAATCTGATAAGCTAGTTAAGTAATTGGAGTAGTCCTCATTATTTGGTCAATATAAATGTAATTCTCTGGGTATAGTGCTGATATTGAAACTTTTTCCCGAAAAAAATCCTCACACTCTTATATCACTTCATGAAATACACATCTCAAATAATATACAACTCCATGGGTCATAAAAACCAAATTATAAGTAATTAGATGTATCCTCCATCACATGATACCAACATAATTTTCTTGGGATTTTATCCCATAAATGAAGTTATATCAAGTCTCTTCTTCTCAAATACCACATATCATCCATGTAACATTTCATATCTATACAGGAATAATAGAGATCCAACTTATACATATATTTATATCTAATGATATCAACATAGCTACAAAAAATACCATATAAATTACTATATTCCAATAAAAAGGTCATACATTCAAAAGAAGTGTGTGATCACTAAATATTCAGTGGTAGTGGTCTCTATTCACAATGGTTTGGCCAACTACCCAATTGGAATATACATATCTTGAACAATGAATGAGTAAATGAATGAGTGGATTGTTCTTATGTTTGTAAAACTACAGCTAATGTTGACAAAAGACATATCATAATTCATATTATCACTATAAGATCTAGGTTATAATCCCCCTACTAATTGTAGCTTTCCATGATGTTATCTATAACTCCCTAATCCTATTATGGTCCACCTGGAAGTGGTTGTGGTGTTAATGGATCATAATGTTGGTAACCACCCATAGATACCCAATCATATTTTATAGGTTCCATCCAAAAAGTCACCCAACTCTAGTCGCATTCGTTATCTATATAGTCCATCAAACATCTACATGTTTTTTATTCATTTAATGGGTAATACCATGGAATACATACTCACTAATGATAAGAGAAACAATACCTCTCCCATAAGTGATTGGAACCTCCCTTGGAGCCATGGGTGCCAATCATTCATTCTAATGACTACCTCCAATGTCAACTCATGCACATAGACCCCTTCATCTAACATCGACTACTAGTTATTGATTCCTCCTGATCTTTTATCCAACTAGTAGAACCAACTATCATCAACTTCTTTTCTATAAGGATTTATGTTACCATAGTAAACTCCACAACTATTGTGTAGGAAGAGATACGTAAATATACCACACTATAATAAATATCTCAGTGAATTCAAATCTTATAGAATTATGCTAAACATTTTCTATCAAAAAAACATTTCCATGGTGTGTTTTGCAAGATTAGTAAACTTTTATGTGTAATTTGGTATTACCATGATACCCTTGTAGAGCTCCAGAAGCTCTTAGATACGTACTCCCAGTAATGTAGTTGGATACAATGTCTCGCTGATGAGGTGATGGAATTACATACAAAACAAAGAGTCACTTTATCATGAATATGTTTCATCATACACCAGTACCATACTATTGATATATAGAGAATTATTTCCTCTATGATTATTCCATAATCTTTTGGGGTCCAAACATGGTAAAAATATAACCCAATAACCTCGTTCCATTGCATTCATTCCAAGGGGTTAGGATAAATATCAAACAATAGTGGGGTATAACACTAAGACTCATGATTTGAAATTATCCCATTAATTTCATCTTCAAATACTAACAAGAAAACCCACAACTCAATGGTAGGAGGTATGATTGGAAAATCACTAGAAGTAACGACATCTCGAATTTGTATCTTCATTGATGTATCATTACGAAGAGGATTTTCATCATGATAATGTAGTTGAATATTATGTATGTTTAATCATAGAGGCGTCATTTAATAGTCATGGTGCACAATTTTCAAAGATAATATATTGGGATCTATCTCATGAAAAATACGGTAACCACTACCCACTCCTATATTATTCATGTATCATTGTTTTCCCTATGACTTTTTCCTACATTTATAGAGTGGGAATGATGATTATTGATGTCTTTTTGATGGGATATATCATCTTCCACACTATCCTTGGGTTCCATGGATATAGATACGAAATTGATTCTTGTTGACACTCTTACCGTAGTTCCCAAATCAGTTATCAAAGCTCGACTATCTCCAAACACTATTCATAAGAAGACCTAGGTTCAAATAACACTCTATCATGAATTAACCTACATGGTCCCACCATATTGGTAGCAATTCAAGTATGATTCCCCATTCCTACCTCCAATAACCTAGGGTATGGATACAAGAACTATCTAGGAATATAAATCAAATGGGTGGCCTCATCCTAAGGTACATGTACACATAAACACAATTCAACACAACAATATAATTTAGAAAGAAAATATATAACTAATAATATATATGAATGAATTAAATTAATTTAACATTAGACAATGGAAAAATATTATAAAAACAATTTGATTAATACAATCCCTCTATAATATAAAAATATTCCAACCAAGTACCAAAAAATTACTACTATGAAAAATCATCTCCATGAATCGTTTATTTTTCGTATAGTGAAACATCACTCCACCTACTCGTAGCCCTCAAAGTAATCCATCAAAATAAAAATACAAACAAAGAACAATGTATTGGAATATCCCATGAAATAGTGATAATTAATATGCCATTTATAGCACACAAAAATCCCCAGATGAAAAGAATCAATGTGAAGAGTCAAATCAATAGCCCAAAGGTTGTTAAATCATAATGAGAGAGAATAATACACCTGAATTAATCATATATCTACATTGAGTCTCATAGTAATGTATCACTCTCAATTTTATCCATGGATTATTCCCGTGGATTAAGGGTTAAATACATACAATGAAACACTACTGTAGTCACAATAAAACTAATTGATTTAATCAAAGAGTTCAATCAAATTTGGCCTTTCAATTCATGGTTGTTACTAAAACTCAAAATATATTGATACATAGGTAGGTGATCAGGCCATAGGTTGTTAGTGGATACCTAAAAATACATATATTAACCTTTTATTAAAGGAATTTCATTATCATCATGTCAGAAAAGGGATACTGAACCCAACATATAAAAGAATGATAAATAGTCTAGCATCATGCCACACTGAGGGATACCTACCTTAGGACACCCGATACCTATTTCACAAGTAATAATAACATTATGGGTTTATTCTGTTTAACACTTGTGCTATCCAAAAAAATATGAAATAAACAAAATGAATTTCTATTAAACACCTAATTGATTACATTTCATAAAAAAATAGAGGATTGAACTAACCTAAAATTCCTAATAAAATCCCTATCAAAGCTACTTGAAGGCCACATAACGCAACAACGAGTCCCGATAAATATTGAAAATACATTGGGTCAATCAGAACTAAAAAAAACCATGGCCAGAACCGTGATTGTTGTACTGAGCATCCATGGAATGATATGAACTATATCCTCTAAGTCATTGTGGATATGGAATAATCTAATTCATGTTTTTATAAATACTTAATCCGACCGTTTAGTCATTAGGTGACTATTGAGTTTCTAATAGCTATAAGAATAGTCATTGGTCATTATATTGGCTGAAATTAAAATAAACAAGTATATTATGTTTTCCAAAATAAATATTATTTTCATTGAAATTATAACTTTAAATATATAAACCTTTTTTTGAAAAAATTAAAAAATGATAATGACATAATATTTTAGCTACACATAGTATGATTTTGGAAATATGTATGTATTTCTAATAATTTTCAAATATAAAAATGTCTTGAAACGATTCGGAAAATGTTTTCATTCTTGTTGTTTAATGGTTTTAACGAAAACATTGTTTTTGATTTTTGTAACACTAATATAAGATTTTATTAATGATTTCATAAACATTGATTTATCACATTAGGTTTTTACAACTTTAGCATTTATAAAACTAAGGAAATATTAAATGTATACTAGAAAATTCATATTTTTATGATTCCTATATAAAACTAACCAACAATAAATATTTACTTAGATAAAATATAGCTGAGTAACCCACCGAGCCGAGGGCCACCCTTATGGAAGCCCTCAAAGCCTCGATGATTTTCTCCCACAACCTCTGGAAATGGCCCCGGGGAGGTGCGTACACTGGGTGCATGCTACGTTGCATGCACAAAAAGAATTTCTTTCTCTCTGCATGCAGATGTTCGTCTTCGAGGACCAGAGCATGCCATTGTGAGGAGAGGGGCGACAGGGTGGGCTGGCGCATGAGTGCACCTATAGAATAACCTATTGTGGGATAGCACTGGGAGGGTGGAAGGAGTAATCAGAGGATTTTATCTGAGTTCCAGGATTATAAAAGTTCCTCTAAAGCCCCTCCGTCTTGATGTGGGATAGAGAAAATCAGCCAGGATTAGATATCGACCATCGAATCTCATAGTGTGTGATCTAGGCCATCTGATTTCGTTCAGTCCTTGATCCTCTGCATCTGAGGTATATCGTTTTTGTTATATGAGTGTCTTCTGATCCGTCATGTTCTAATAACAACTGTCCAATTCATTTGAAATATCTGTGTATCCCATAACATTCTAGTAATCTCCTCAGTAGATCTCAACTATCAATCACTTTTTAAAATCTGCTAACTGGCCTCCACAGCTGGATATTCCCTCAGTTATTCTCCACTGTCCATTTATTATCTATATTTTCTTACCCGAAGTGTCTTATTCTTCCCCCACAAGTGTTGTACCAGTGGGTTTTTAAAACATTCTATATTTGTTTTCTCCACTCGTGATATCTGTGGCCCCTCACTTTCTATCCTTTTCCACAAATACTCACACTCAGTATTATTTAAACCGATTATGTCTCGGAACCCATGAAAGTGGCATTAAAACTATTTTATATAATTTATAATATAGTATATTTATAGTTATCTCGTTTTCACCCTAACCTCTCGGTTCTTCCTCATATCATGCCTCATTCAAGCCTTTCTGAGCCTCTCCTCTTCATTCAAAACATGTAATGGTTCTATGGTTCCTTTCCTTGATTCGGTTTGGGATTATATATTTATATTGATGTATACACTTTTGTGTACATATATATATATATGTTTGACTATACGACCTGCCAAATCCTTATAAAATTTTGAGTCCTTAATCCTACATTTAGGTGATAATCCTTTATCAGTCAAAGGAATGTGTTTTGTTTTAATATTCTATATAATTTAAAATATTCATAAGCACACACACACACACACACACACACATATATATATATATATATTTCATAAACAAAACATTGTATTAATTGATCATTTTTGAAATTAAAGAACCCATGTTTTAACATACGCCCCTAATATATTTAAAACATGTAGGTTTCATTTGATCTTGGATAAAACCCTGATATATTTAATGTATATTTGGTTATCCACATAAATCATATATGTATATGTTTCAAAATAAAATCATTTTATTTCCAATGAAACATTTTGATGTTAATGAATCTATGTTTAACTAATTTCCCTCAAAAACTAAAAAATTGTAACTATTTAATAAAATTTGATTTAATTATAAAAAACCAAATTATATAATTTTTATGTTAAGTTATATATATATACACCTTTATGTTTTAATCTTAACCTGATTTAGTTTTTATAAAAACCTGTTTTGTTGATTCAAATATGTTTGTGGGATTTTCAATGTTTTATTAAACCATAGGTCCAAGTGCATATAATTTTTAACACTCTTTTAAACAAGAACAATAGTCACCTTACTGTGTTCCCTCCTTATATTTTTTATAAGACTGAAATAATCTAATCACTTGAATCTGACACAATAAATGTTTTTAAATCAATTTGTTATGTTTTTCTATTTATAAACATGTATTTTATTTATGAATAACAATTATCCTATTTATATAATTGTGCATTCTGAAATATAAATTGTTAACATTCATACTAATGGTTTTTGGGAATTTCATTTTATGTGATAAACATGTAATTCAGTAGTTATCATTACATATGCAGTAATCTGCTTATCATACATTCAATAGCCATGTAGTTGATATTATTGTTAATTACATTTATAAGCATGATTAAATTTGTATATGTAAAAGGTAAAAGGAAATGGAATTTTTGAATAATGAAATTAAATTATTCAATTTTTTATGAGACACATTGAATAATATGAAATGAGAAATTAAATTATTCAAGGTGGTATGGGACACTTAGAATAATATGGAATCAAAAAATAAATTATTCAAGGTTGTATGGGATAGTTTGAATCATAATAAAGGATAAATTAAATTATCCAATGTGGTATGGGAAACATTGTATAATATGAAATATGAAACCGAGTAATGTGTGACACTTGGAATGACAAGTAACTTAATAAATCAAAGTGGAATTTTCAATTTGATTTATAGAAACGATGAATCCATTAGTCTAACATACTATTTGGTGGGGCCCACTATTACTCCCCCGATGTCTCTATATGTATAATGATACAAAATATAGTCTTGGAACATAGCCTAGAAAAATATAAGATAAATGGATTTTGGTTGAGGACCTATTCATTAGACGTTGTGGTCGTGGCCTTGTTGTGGTCCCGCATATGCAGATTCCTCATAATGACTATGTAATAAAATTAACCCAAAGAATATTCGACCAGTATACTATTCTTCGTTAAAGATATTATAATTATGGGAATTATAATAACTAAAATATTTATTCTAATTAATCATTCATCACTCAGAGATTTATCATCCAGAGTATGTTTCATCGTAGTAAAAGAAGAAATTGAAGTTATTATTTTTGTGCAGAACTCTGATCATGTACTACTCTTAGTTATAAATTTGGTACTTACATATTCACATGTCATACATATTAAAGATAGAACTTATTTTAATTATTATTCTGAATGTGCATGCATATAATTGATTCATGTTTCCTTGTAACTCTGTTAGTGTTCCTTGAATTGTGCTCTTATAATTCTTAAACAGAATGTTAAGTTATGATACATGTGTTACAAATATCCTAAAGATAATTAATTATGAATTAATTTAAAGTAATGTTATCAAAAGTTATAATTTTATTATTATTTTATTATAAAACCCCTTACTGGGCATTCATATTCTGACCTTATGTTTTCAATTGGTTTTATTTTATAAGTTTAGATGATTTGAGTCCCTCTATCTGGTGACTACATAATTAAGAAATTTTTGTTCAGTTTTAAATGAATTTTAATAATAGTATCTGATTCTCAAGGATGTAAACCAAAACAATCATCTCCATTGGAACATGTGTGTGTGGTTTAAGCGTTCCATTTAATAAAAAAATACACACTGTGTTTTATTTCAGCTCCGCACTAGCTATGGGGCATTCCAAGGGTCGGGGCGTGATAGTTGGTATCAAAGGATTGGTTTAGAAAACCCTGGAAAATTAGAACAATAATGAAAGTTTGTTTATGTCCCACTAAGTATAAATTTTATTAAAATTTTCATATGGTCAGAGAATCGAACATTTTGTCCCTTCCGACAATAATATTAGAAACCATAGTGGTCCGGACAAGTATAGAATGATATGAAACTTTTGAAAACCTTTTCTTATCATGTCAGAAACTCTATCGTGTGTCTAATTCTCCTCACATAGTCCAACATTAATGAGGATGTGGCATTTATTACCTTTTGTTGATTCATACCGAAATTCCCTTTTATGCATGTAAGTGATGCTATTATGAATTTCTATTCTGATACATCACCTTGGCCAACAACTTCATTTCACTAATGAACATCCTTGAAGCTAAACAAGAGGGTGACCTCTGGGCAGGATAACTCTGTCAAATAATATCCTATAATCTACAAGGACCAGTCAAGGAAGATGAAATTTTCAAGGATAAATCTATCCATTTTCATTGCAGATAGAAATTTCACGCAGACGTCGCCCAACTCTATACCATGCATCTTTCCTTTATTGGAATTTTTGATTCCCACATCTAATTATTACGGACTACCCATGCTACATCTGGACCCAAGAGAATGAGGACATTGGAACCACTTTGGGAATCCATTTTACAGAAAATTGGGGGATTTTCTAACACCAGTGAAACCAATGATATGTCAACTTGGATGGCATTAGGAAATCATTACTAGTATTGTAAGATTGATTGAGTTGTTATGGAATAACTTAGGATTATAAACTTTGTATAAATAAATAATGTAATGTGTTTTGATACATTAAATAATAACTCTATTTTGATATTGTTATACTTTGTATAAATAAACATATCTCTTAAAAATTTTCAGATACAAGACATGAGTTCCCCAACAAATCATTGATCACTTCCTACCAAACTATTAGTTGTTATAATTGTCCATACATGCTCAGAATAATACCAGCCCTTTGGAAACATGTTTCTTTCTTGTAAACAACTCAATAGGGGGTCGAACTGCCCAAACATCCTCCCCCATTACCAAAGAAACACTTTTTCCTATTACAATATTGAAAATGCGCAATTTTTGGAATATATGGAAAGAGAAAAAGTATCATGAAGCTCTTCTTCTATGTTTCACTTTAGCTAATAACTATAGAGATGTAGGAATGATCCTAGAAGCTACATTGGAATGTGACAATCGAGCGGCCTACAAGTTCCATGCAATGAGTTTTAGTGTGTAAGGGAACCTCTACGACATCAATATATTCAAGTATGATACGGTAGGAGGGATTTATAGGAAACAACTCCAATCTAAAATCTTTGACCTCTCCACTGGTCGTGCCTCTCTATGGAAGGATGAGTGCTTTTATGCACATGTATGACCCTAGTTGTCCTAAATGTATCTGGACCACGGAATTAGTGGAGTTGAACACCACAATTTGAATCAATCGGAGGTCGTCAGCACCCTACCAATGGTTGTGTTTCTAGTGATAGGGATGTTGGAGGCAATGTGTGCATAGTGTTGCTGGTGGTTTTGATTGAGTATTTTGTAGTGGAAACGATTCAATTTTCTGATGGGGGATTAAATGATTCACCAAACCTTTTTCACATGTTATAATAATATAATGGGTTTATTTTATCTCACGACCTGTCCTCGGGGACCGTGCCGTGACTACCCCAAGCCCGCCTTCCATAGGCCAGGGGCTGGCGACTAGCACCAAGGCGTAAATCCCGGTAAAAAGGGAAGTCATTGCCTTTATAAAGTAAAAAATCACACAGAGTACAAGCGGAAGAAGTAATCACTAAGTAAAAACTGAGTACAACAGTAAGTGCAGAAAGTAAAAAGGGGCCGGAAATACAAGCCCAACTGTAAAGTACAACTCGAAAGGGAAAACAACAACTGAATAGTAAAGCTTCTACGCCGAGCTGTCCACTGGAAATCCCACCTGAAGGGTGGGTACAGATAGCTCCTCTGCTCCTCGGGTCCCGTCGTCCGCTCTGAGTATGTCCCGCCCAGTGGTCCACCTCCGGGTACCGCCTCGTCGTCACGTTCACCTCTGGGAAGCGTCTCATCTTGAGGTCCTCCTCCGGGTACCATCTCGTCGTATAGTCCACCTCCAGGTACCGTCCAGTCCTCGAACACTCGGCCTCTATCTGCACTGCCCGTCGTCTGCAACCAACACAACGAGGTGCGGGCATAGCCCGTGCAGGGGTGAGTATAAAGATACTCATTAGGGACCCCGAGACCCTCAAGATCTCACTAAAACCAACAAGGATAACCACATAGAAGATATCAACAGATAACCTCTACTTAGGTATATGACCATACATATACCTAAGTTATCAAGTAACCCATCTCAATCATGAGGAAACACAATGATTGTTAAATCAGCGGATAACTACTACCCAGGTCTATGCCCATACATATACCTAAGTTATCAAGTGACACATCTCAATCATGAGGTAAACACAAAGGTAAAAAGTCTCAGCTCAAACCAGGATTTTCATTATCGAAACCGTAACTGCTGAAGAGCTCCGTCTCTAGAGTGTACAGTGGTCCTGTCACGTCTCCGAGGTACTGCTCACTAACCTAAGACTGCTAAAGTACTCCTCATGTCGAGTACTGTGGGTCAGCCACCCAGACACAGTATTGCTTCCCGCTGAGCTATGTCACCCAAACACAGTAGTGCACACCCCCTAGTAGCCTGCTGAGGTACTCTTCGGACGAGTACCGTGGGTCTGCACTGTCACACAGGTAGTGCTCCGTCCGCCATGGGTCTGCACCTCAGAAAGTAGTGATCCATCCACTGGGCTAGTCAACTCACTCCAAGTCAAGTCGGTCAAGCAGTCGTCAGGTCTCAGCCAGTTACACGGTCTCCGTACTCTGCACGGTCGTCACTGGGAGGGTCTGCTCCACGAGCTACAGGTCGATACTCCAAGTATCTCAAAGTCCCACAAAGAAGTATCTCAAAGGACCGCCTCGTCATAGGGGTCTCAACACAACAGACGTCGCGTCAATCAAACACCCGGTCTGTGAGTTATTAGCCTTTTCGTCCCAGGGGCCCGATTGGTTTCGTGAGCGAACCAAACCCGGCCATATCTCAACTGTACCCCGAACTCTCATAGGGTATACTCATAGGGACTGTTTCTAAACGAGATCACCAACGCCGTTGACGGTTCGTCAAACGGACATTCTGTCAGAAAGGTATCAGCTTTTCCGTTCCAGGGGCCCGGTTGGATTTCTGTGCGATCCAACCCGGCCACTATCCATCTGCATCCAAATCTCGGGCGGATAATGCCAAAAGTTCTGTATCGTCAACAGGAACTCAATGCAATAGACGGCGCGTCAATCGGACGCCCGGTCTGAGAGTTATTGGCCTTTTCGTTCCAGGGGCCCGGTTGGTTTTTAAGGCAAAACCAACCCGACCGTACTCCACCTGCGTCTAAACCTCGGGCGGAGTATGCCAAAAGATCCGTCTCATCAAGAGGAATTCAACGAAACAGACGGCGCGTAAATCGAACGCACCGATCTGTTAGTTATTGGTCTTTCCGTCTCACACCCACCCTGAAAAAACTTCCCAGGAGGTCACCCATCCTGATCACTACTCTTGGCCAAGCACGCTTAACTATGGAGTTTTAACCACGTAGGCTCCCGAAAAGGAAGGTGCACCTTGAGTATAGTATACCGAAACGACCGTCTCGATCCAAGGATCGCGTTGCCGCTGACGGTGAGTCGTTTGGAGGCCCGTAGCCCAAGATACGGGCATTTGAACAAAAAGTTGTCCGAAACTGGGGGTCTGGGCCCGGGCCGACCCGGTCCGACCCCCCCTGGGTCGGCCGAACCTGGTCGACCCGCCTCGGGCGGCGACCTGGCCCGACGACCCGACCCGGCTCGGAAAACCCGGACCGGCGCGGCAGCGCGGGCCGGCGCGGCGGCGCTTTCCGGCGCGGCGGCGCGGTCCAGCGCGGCGGCGCGGTCCAGCGCGGCGGCGCGGTCCAGCGCGGCGGCGCGGCCTGGGCGCCGTTCGTGTGCAACGCGCGGGGGGCAAAGCCCCCGCCTTTCCCCAGCTGGCGGCGCGGCAACCTTCCGCGCCAAAAGAAAAATGGCCCCCCTGACGTGGGGGCCTGCCTTCGAGAAAACGGGGGGCCGCCTGCCCCCCCTTTGTGAAACCGGCCCCCCTCATAATGGGGGGGCCATTAAGGCTGGCCGGGGGAAATTATTTCCCCCGGTTTTCTCCCTTCCGGCCTGGCCGGCCGGTTCTTCCTCAACGGGACCGGCATGGTCGATCCCCCTTCCGGCATCCGACACGAGGGGCCCGGCTGGCCGCCGGTCTTCTCGTTCCGCCGCGGCCCGGAACCGGCCGCGACCTTCGTTGTCCGGCGCGGTGCGACGGCACCGCGCCCCACCACCGCGGCCCCGCTCCGGTCGCGGCGCATTCAACATTCTTCGACGCGGCGCGACAGCGTCGCGTCCTTGCATTATTTAACGACGCGGCGCAACGGCGCCGCGCGTTTCTTTCCGCATGATCCTGCGCAGTACGACGACACCGCGCCCCAACCGTTTCAATCCACAACAAGATCAACATGAAAGGAGGAGGGTCGGTCATGTTCGTGCGGTTTGGCCCCCTCGCATTATTTGCTAACAATCAGCCTTTAATGAATGTTAAACTTTCACAATCTTTTAAATTAAATAAAATGATTTGGAATCAAGGCCCGACAAATATAAACCTTCATGTTCGGAGAGATCCACATAACCTTAAAAAGTTAAAACCCCGACCTTGATTTAAGAGGTGACGAGATTCGGCGTCGAAAAATTGATGTCGCGGAAGAAGACGTCGTCGGTATTGCGGGTATGGCGTCGCGGAAGACGGTTCCCAAGAATGTGGCGTTCTTCGTCGATGACCGATTGTTCTTCGCGTTCTTTGTCAAGAGGATGAAGAAACTTAAAGACTTCTAATCCTTCTTTCCCAAAGCTCTCAAACATCACAACCCAACCAAATGAAATAAGTTCTCCACTTATTTAATTAACTTCACATGGCTTTTGAAATTCAAGTGTTTGAAATTCAAAAGACTCACACAACTCATCACATTAAAATCAACTCATTTAAGACATAAGTTATAACTAAGTTAAAATCATTTAAGTGGGATTTGAGGGGTTTTAGAGGATATGAAGAGGTGGGTTTCATGTGGGCCCCACCACCCTCATAACCTCCCAAGGGAGTTTGGGTGGTTACCCAACTTCCACCATGAGCTAACACTTAGAGTAAGTTAATAAAAATTGTAGTGTAGTTATAAAATAAACTTCCACAATTTTTAATATATACACTCGTGTAAACACAAATCCAAAACAGAAGTTCCTAAGTAATTACCGGCGACGCGGTTCCATCGGTGCCATCGGAATTCGATTCTGGGAACCGGTTCAAAAGATAGAAATTCCCGCTCACTCGTTCACTGAACGTACCCGAGCCAAAATTCGGAAATTAATTCCGGGCACACCGGGCCTCGGAATCAGGCGCCGTCAAAAACTGCGTTCTTGTAAAATTCCAAAGAAAATTAAGAAAAAATTTTCCTTGAAATTCATGGGTCTTTACATTACTCCCACCTCAGGGCTTTACGTCCCCGTAAAGCTTCAACACAAACTAGGGTCACAAAAGCGGTATAGAGCACGCATCTGAGCCTTCTGCTCCTATGTGCTCACCTGGAGGTTTCCGTACTGCCAAAGAAAGTGTACCCGAGGAATCGATCGTCCTCGTAGGATCTGCTCCTGTCGATCCTTGATCCCCATTGGAATCTCCGTGAAAGACACCGCATCGCCATCGTCCAGCTCCTCATGGTCGATGGTATGCGAAGGGTCGAGCACGTATCTCATCAGTTGAGATACGTGGAAGTCGTCGTGCACCTGGTGCAACTGCGGTGAATGGGTCAAGCGGTAAACCACCCCGCCTACCCAGCTAAGGACCTAAGAAGGTCCACTGAACCCTAGAGATAACTTTCCGCCTTGGCCACATCTCTATAAACCTCGTCGAGGTGAGACCTGTATAAGGATGTGATCGTCATCCTCGAACTCCAGAGGTCTCCATTTTCTATTAGAACTGGAACTCGAAAGGCTGCTGCCACGAGGGTAAGGTTGACCGACACAAGAGTGATCGGTCGCACCCTGCTGTGCAAGAGTTACCCTGCGCTGTCTGGGGTTTCCTTTTCCACCGACCAAGGAAAACCCATCCCGAAGTTTGCCTAAAACCGTCAATTTGAGTATGAACAGTTATTTCCCATTCCATACTCAAACTAACGTCGTAAGGCCTCGACGCTGTCACCAAGAGATTCCAACCGGAACTCTCACCTCGAGGGTCTGACCACACCGTCAGCGTAAGTGTCATTATCGAGTCTCCTCCCAAGGTATCTCCAGACGTGAGGGTCAAGTCCACGGCTTACCGGAAACTCTAGGTCTAGAACATGATTTGCGAAAGCGAGGAATGATTCATATTGACGTCTGTTACTACAGCAGCTAGTAATGGACACAGACTGTCCCTTGAATCATTTTTAGAGCCATTGGGTCACACTCCTTGACCGCATGCAGCCGCATTCTTCCAACGCCCTCCAGCTCCCTGAGCATGGCGGGGATAACTAAGGCAGGTGGTTGTACCATGTTAGGATGTACACCACCTCATGCTTCTCTCCTAGCTCTGCCTCCATGTCTACTGCTTCGTAGACTCATCTCTCCTTTAAGCTTCCTCTTTCTAACACGCCCGAGTCTCTAAGGCTGGCACCAGTTTCCTGTTTCATACTGCACTGTGCAGTCTTCATCCTCTCTTGGATGTCCTGGACCTCCTTTAGTCTCACAAGAGCTGCTATGATTTCTTCTTTGCCGATAATAGAAACCTGGTCTCATCCCATGGATGAACCACATTCGTTGCCTAATATAGTCAATCCTGACATGAATGATGCATTCATTCCATGGATGACGTTGTAAGGCATCGACGTAACTACTAAGAGATCCAACTGTCACTCTCGCCTCCAAGGGTCGAGTCACACTACCGGCATCAGTGTGAGGTCACTGGGTCCCCTCCAGTAGAAATCTCGAAAGTGAGGGTCAAGTCAACAGTTTAACCGGGACCACTCAGTATCAACCAAACAAAAGGACAGGAAAGCAAACAAAGATAAGTGTCTTTTTATTATTGCAGCTCATAGTACAAAGACACGAATACAAATCAACATGGAACTAGAAGTACAAAGGACATATCCACTAGTTCCTCTCCTTCCCACCTGCTCTCAGAGCTCTATTGCCTTGTCCACTGCTCGGCTGTTGCTCAAGCACTAGTCGCTGCTTCTGTCTCGGTGGCTCCTCCAACACCCGCTGATCAACCGTACGATGATTCAGACAGTCACGTGCCAGGTGACCCTTTCCACCGCATGAGTAACATTTTCCGTTTCTGACACGCCTGGCTCTGACCCCACCTCTGGTGCCCCGCACCACCGGTCCTAAAACCCGAGATCATCAAACTACTAGTATGGTCCTCCTGGACCTCTGCATCATCTGTCTACTGCACACAGATGACTCGGCTACTGATCGAAAAGCATGCGGCAAAGGCAGAAGCTCTTGTACACGCTCGGGGTGTAGAGATACTGGCACAAACTCCCCCCCGAAGAAGGTCTCAAAGTCTTCCCATGCGAAGTTCATCTCATCGCAAAACTGGAACAAGTGGCTCCACAACCTGCCTGCTGCTGCCTGAAGGAGGCTGGTAGCAAAGATCACCATGAAGTCTGCCGGCGTCCCCACTAGCCTGAAGACTCTCACCACAGCCTCCAGCCAAACCTCAGCCGCCTGCGGGTCTGTCTCTCCCTGGAACCTAGGTGGCCTCTTGCGCTGGAACTCGTGCAGCGCGCTCAAGCGTCGTGCATCGCCTACTGCTGGGGCTGGTGGCATCGGTGGCCCAACGGGTAGCAGTACCGCTGGTGCCTCCGCTGGTGCCTCCGCTGGTGCCTCAACTGCAAGAGGGCCCTATACCAAAGCCTCGTCGCTCGACAGGCTGTCAGCACGCACATCCCTCTGGGCTCTAGCTGGTCGTCCGTGAAAAGGCATCCTGAAAGAAACATCGTGACACAGTCAAAGGTTTATACCTGGTGAGCTGACCTGGTTTGAGATGTTTTAAGGGAAAACCTTTGAAAACACACACGCAATCAGTGTTTCGTGCACAAAGTCGGAAATCAGTTGCCAGGGTCCTGGTGTATGGATATGTCGGCCGCTCGCACCAACACTGGACTCCCTGAACTGAAAACCACACTCGGTACTCTCAACACTATTGCTTCACAGAAAGAAACATCAGAGTTATAAGTTCTGCGGTAGAACCGAACTCCTCTGATACCAATTTGTCACGACCCGTCCTCGGGGCCCGTGTCGTGACTACCCCAAGCCCGCCTTCCATAGGCCAGGTGCTAGCGACTAGAACCAATGTGTAAATACCAGTAAAAAGGGAAGGAATTGCCTTTGTAAAGTAAACAATCACATTGAGTACAAGCGGAAGAAGTAAACACTAAGTAAAAATTGAGTACAAAAGTAAGTGCGGAAAGTAAAAAGGGGCCGGAAATACAAGCCCAACTGTAAAGTACAACTCGAAAGGGAAAACAGCAACTGAAAATTAAAGCTTCTATGTCGATCTGTCCACTGTAAATCCCACCTGAAGGGTGGGTACAGATAGCTCCTCTGCTCCTCGGGTCCCGCCGTCCGCTCTGAGTATGTCCCGCCCAGTGGTCCACCTCCGGGTACCGCCTCGTCGTCACGTCCATCTCTGGGTAGCGTCTCGTCGTGAGGTCCTCCTCCGGGTACCATCTCGTCGTATAGTCCACCTCCAGGTACCGTCCAGTCCTCGAACACTCGGCCTCTGTCAGCACTGCCCGTCGTCTGCAACCAACACAACGAGGTGCGGGCATAGCCTGTGCAGGGGTGAGTATAATTATACTCAGTAGGGACCCTGAGACCCTCAAGGTCTCACTAAAACCAACAAGGATAACCACATAGAAGATCTCAACAGATAACCTCTACTTAGGTATATGACCATACATATACCTAAGTTATCAAGTAACCCATCTCAATCATGAGGAAACACAAGGATTGTGAAATCAACGGATAACTACTACCCAGGTCTATGCCCATACATATACCTAAGTTATCAAGTGACCCATCTCAATCATGAGGTAAACACAAAGGTAAAAAGTCTCAGCTCAAACCAGGACTTTCATTATCGAAACCGTAACTGCTGAAGAGCTCCGTCTTTAGAGTTTACAGTGGTCCTGTCATGACTCTGAGGTACTGCTCACTAACCTAAGACTGCTGAAGTACTCCTCATGTAGAGTACCACGGGTCATCCACCCAGACACCGTAGTGCTTCCCGCTGAGGTATGTCACCCAAACACAGTAGTGCACACCCCCTAGTAGCCAGCTGAGGTACTCTACGGACGAGTACCACGGGTCTGCACTGTCACACAGGTAGTGCTCCATCCACCATGGGTCTGCACCTCAGAAAGTAGTGCTCCATCCACTGGGCTAGTCGACTCACTCCAAGTCGAGGCGGTCAAGCAGTCGTCAGGTCTCAGCCAGTTACACGGTCTCCGTACTCCGCACGGTCGTTACTGGGAGGGTCCGCTCCACGAGCTACAGGTCGATACTCCAAATATCTCAATGTCCCACGAAGAAGTATCTCAAAGGACCGCCTCATCATAGGGGTCTCAACACAACAGACGGCGCGTCAATCGAACGCCCGGTCTGTGAGTTATTAGCCTTTTCGTCCCAGGGGCCCGGTTGGTTTCGTGAGCGAACCAAACCCGACCGTATCTCAACTGTACCCCGAACTCTTATAGGGTATACTCATAGGGACTGTTTCTAAACGAGATCACCAACGCCGCTGACGGTTCGTCAAACGGACGTTCTGTCAGAAAGGTATCAGCTTTTCCGTTCCAGGGGCCCAGTTGGATTTCTGTGCGATCCAACCCGGCCACTATCCATCTGCATCCAAATCTCAGGCGGAGAATGCCAAAAGTTCCGTATCGTCAACAGGAACTCAATGCAACAGACGGCGCGTCAATCGGACGCCCGGTCTGAGAGTTATTGGCTTTTTCGTTCCAGGGGCCAGGTTAGTTTTTAAGGAAAAACCAACCCGACCGTACTCCACCTGCGTCTAAACCTCGGGCGGAGTATGCCAAAAGATCCGTCTCATCAAGAGGAATTCAACGAACAGACGGCGCGTAAATCGGACGCCCGATCTGTTAGTTATTGGTCGTTCCGTCTCACACCCACCCTGGAAAACTTCCCAGGAGGTCACCCATCCTGATCACTACTCTTGGCCAAGCATGCTTAACTATGGAGTTTTAGCCACGTAGGCTCCCGAAAAGGAAGGTGCACCTTGAGTATAGTATACCGAAATGACCGTCTCGATCCAAGGATCGTGTTGCCGCTGACGGTGAGTCGTTTGGAGGCCCGTAGCCCAAGATACGGGCATTTGGCCAAAAGTGGTCCGAAACTGGGGGTCTGGGCCCGGGCCAACCCGGCCCGACCCCCCCTGGGTCGGCCGAACCGGGTCGCCCTGCCTCGGGCGGCGACCTGGCCCGACGACCCGACCCGGCTCGGAAAACCCTGCCTGGCGCGACAGCGCGGGCCGGAGCAGCGGCGCGGTCCGGCGCGGTGGCACGTTCCGGCGCGGCGGCGCGGTCCAGCACAGCGGCGCGGGCCGGCACGGCGGCGCGGCCTGGGCGTCGTTCGTGTGCCACGCGCGGGACGCAAAGCTCCCGCCTTTCCCTAGCTGGCGGCGCGACAACCTGCCGCGCCTAAAGAAAAACGGCCCCCCTCACGTGGGGGGCTGCCTTCGAGAAAATGGTGGGCCGCCTGCCCCCCCTTTGTGAAACTGGCCCCCCTCATAATGGGGGGGGGGGGCATTAAGGCTGGCCAGGGGAAATTATTTCCCCCGGTTTTCTCACTTCCGGCCTGGCCGGCCGGTTCTTCCTCAACGGGACCGGCAAGGCCGGTCCCCCTTCCGGCTTCCGACACGAGGGGCCCGGCTGGCCGCCGGTCTTCTCGTTTCGCCGCGGCCCGGAACCGGCCGCGACCTTCGTTGTCCAGTGCGGTGCGACGGCCCCGCGCCCCACCACCACGGCCCCGCTCCGGCCACGGCGCCTTCAACTTTCTTCGACGCGGCGCGACAACGTCGCGTCCTTGCATTCTTTAACGACGCGGCGCGATAGCGCCGCGCGTTTCTTGCCGCATGATCCTGCGCAGTGCGACGACCCCGCGCCCCACCCATTTCAATCCACAACAAGATCAACATGAAAGGAGGAGGGTCGGTCGTGTTCGTGCGGTCCGGCCCCCTCGCGTTATTTGCTAACAATCGGCCTTTAATGAATGTTAAACTTTCACAATCTTGTAAATTAAATAAAAAGATTTGGAATCAAGGCCCAACAAATATGAACCTTCAAGTTCGAAGGAGTGATCCACATAACTTTAAAAAGTTAAAACCCCTACCTTGATTTAAGAAGTGATGAGATTCGGCGTCGCGAAAAGAGATGTCGCGGAAGAAGACGTCGTCGGTATTGCGGGTATGGCGTCGCGGAAGACGGTTCCTGAGAACGTGGCGTTCTTCATCGATGACCAATTGTTCTTCGCGTTCTTTGTCAAGAGGATGAAGAAACTTCAAGACTTCTAAGACTTCTTTCCAAAAGCTCTCAAACATCACAACCCAACCAAATGAAATAAGTTCTCCACTTATTTAATTAACTTCACATGGCTTTTGAAATTCAAGTGTTTGAAATTGAAAAGACTCACACAACTCATCACATTAAAATCAACTCATTTAAGACATAAGTTATAACTAAGTTAAAATCATTTAAGTGGGAGTTGAGGGGTTTTAGAGGATATGAAGAGGTGGGGTTCATGTGGGCCCCACCACCCTCATAACCTCCCAAGGGAGGTTGGGTGGTTACCCAACTTCCACCATGAGCTAACACTTAGAGTAAGTTAATAAACATTGTAGTGTAGTTATAAAATAAACTTCCACAATTTTTATTATCAACACTCGTGTAAACAAAACTCCAGAACAGGAGTTCCTAAGTAATTACAGTCGATGCGGTTCCATCGGTGCCCTCGGAATTCGATTCCGGGCACCGGTTCAAAAGATAGAAATTCCCGCTCGCTCGTTCACTGAACGCACCTGAGCCAAAATTCGGAAATTAATTCCGGGCACACCGGGCCTCGGAATCAGACGCCGTCAGAAACTGCGTTCTTGTAAAATTCCAATGAAAATTAAGAAAAAATTTTCCTTGAAATTCCCGGGTCTTTACATTTTATTTAATTTTCGTGCTACCAGAAAAAAATTGAAATAAACTCTAGTCATTTTTATTAAACACCAAATTTATTACATTGATTCAAAACAATGATTATCCTATTATCCAAAATTACCTACTAGAAGCACTATCAGAGCTATTGGGAGGCCACCTAACACCACAACGAGACCTGAAAACAGTGAAAATCCTTTGGGCCAGTCACAATGAAAAACATCACAGCCCGAACTATGATAGTTGTACTGAGCGTCGATGGAATTATAAGAACCAACATTTCCAAGTAGTTGTGGAGATGGAACACTCCAATTCATGTTTTTATAAAACCTTAATCTAATTGTTTCCTCTTTACGTGACCATTCAGTTTCAAAAGACAATAATTATAGTAGTTGTTCATTCCATTTGATTAAATTTAAATATCTATGTATATTATGTTTTCCAAAATAACTAAAATACTCATTGAAATTATAATATTACAAGTATAATTTTTTTATATACATTAAAAAGGATAATGACTTACTATTTTAAGAACAAAGAGTATGATTACAAAATTAGGAATTTGTATCAAATAATTTTCAAATATTTTAAATTTTTTGAAAATATTTTGTAAATGTTTTCATTCTTGATGTTTAAAGGTTCTAAATTAATCTATGTTTTTTATTTATATAATAATAATATAATATTTTCATAATGATGGCTTAAACCTAGATTTTTCAGGATATTTTTTTAAATTACATCATTTATAAAACTATGAAAATTATTAAATTTACAGTATGGAATTCATATTTTGAAGATACCTATATATATTTAACGAAACATTAATATCTAAATATCTAAAATATAGGTGATTACCCCACCATGTTGATGTCCACCCTTGTTGTTTCCATCAAATCCTTGATGGGCTTCTCATGTAACCCCTTGAAATGGCCTAGGGGTGGTGCACACAAATGGTGTGTCCTATTTCGCGCGAATGAGATGCATAGATTTCCATCTGCATGAATGGGTGCATGTGCGAGGACCAGAGTGTGCTACCATGTCTGGTGGCACGACGGTCTGGGTGGGAGCAAGAGCGCATCTGTAGAAGAACCTAGTACAAGGCAGTACCGAGAGGGGGGGGATGGAGTAATCTGATCATTTTCTCAGAGCTCCAGGATTATAACGGAGCCACGAATGCCCCTCTGTTTCGATGTGGGAAGACACAAATTAGTAGGGATCAAATCTTGACCATCGAATCGTGGTGCGCATGATTTGGGCCATCCAATTCAGTTCAGTCCTCGATCATCATTAGCTATAGTATATCATCCTTGTTTCTTGTGAGTTGTCTAATCCATCAGGATATAATTGCATCCTTTTGATTGTTATAAAATCATTGTGTCTCCCATAGCTGTCTAATAAAATCCTCAGCAGATCTCAACCATCCATCTCTTTTTAAAATCTGCACACTCACCTGCACCCCTGGATCTTTCCCTGGTTATTCCCCACAGTCTATTTATTTTCGTGATTTTCATCCCTAATGTGTCTTATTCTACTTATGCATGAACCTTACATGTGCTTTTTCCCACCTTATCCATTTTTTCTCCACCCGTGACACCAACGGCCCCTCCCTTGCTACCTTTTTTTGTAAAAAATCACCCTCAGTCTTTTTTTACGGATAATGACTCGAATCCCATGCAAGTGGAATTAAAACTATATTATTTAAATTATAATATATTTTATATATACTTTTCTATTTTTTCCATAACCTCTTGGTTTTTCCTCTTCTCATGCCTCCTTAGAGACTTCCCGAGCCTCTCCTCCTTATTCAAATCGTATAAGGTTTCTATGTTTAAATTAATTGATTCCTTTTTGGTTTATAAATATATAAATGTGTACAATATATATATATATATATATTTGGTTGAGAAAAATAAATGTTGATTTCTTCTAATATTGTGAGTCCATAATCTTACATGAAGTTCATAATCCATTATTATGAAAATGAATGTGGGTAGTTTTGATATTCTATACGATTTGAACCATTCATAAGAATATATATATATATATTACAAAAACAAATATTTGTGTATTTAATTTCATGTTTTGAAATTAATGAACCCTTTTTTAACTACTGCTCCTAATATATTTAAAACATGAATGTGTCATTTGATCTTGGGGAAATACACTTATATATATAATTTATATTCGGTTAATCAAATAAATTATATTTCTATATGATTCATAACTGAAACATTTTATATCAAATGGAACATTTTGATGTTAATAAACCCTTGTTTAACTAATGTTCCTCATAAACTAAAAACATTTTAAGTTTTAATAATCATTATATTTCATGTGAAAAACCAAATTATATACTTTTTATATTCAGTAAATATGTATATATACCTTTAGGTGTTAATCATAAACAGATTTTGTTTTTATAAAAACTAGTTTTGTTGATTCAAATATGTTTGTGAGATGTTCACTTATTTATTAAACCATGTGTTATATTACATATAATTTTTAACACACATTTAAACAATAACAATAATCACCTTAGTGTTTTCCAACCAAATATTAGATTAATGAAAAAATATATGAACTTGAATCTACCACAATAAATGTTTTTCAATCATTATGATTTGTTTTTAAATTTATCAGCAAGTGTTTAAAATATGAATGACAATTATTCTAATTTTAGAATTGTGCATTAAAAAATATAAAATGTTTACAATCATAATAAGTTGTTTAGGTATTGTCATTTTATCTGATAAACATGTAATTCCTTAATTGTCATTATATATGTTATAATCTTCTTGTCATACTTTTAATTTCCAAGATGTTGATATTATGGTAAATAACATTTACAAGGATGAATTAATTTTTATATGTCAATTATAAAAAAAAATGGAATTTTTGGAATAATGAAATTAAATTAATTAATTGGTATGAGACACTTTGAATAATATAAAATGAGAAATTAAATTATTCATGGTGGTATGTGCCACTTTGAATAATTTGAAATGAGAAATTATATTATTCATGGTTCTATGGGACACTTTGGAAAATATTAAATGAGAAATTAAATTATTCAAGGTGCTATGAGACACTTAGTATAATATGAATTAACAAAACCAAGTAATGTATCGCACATGAAATGATAAGTAACTTAACAAAGCGAAATAATTTAAGCACATTGGTTTATAGAAATGATGAATGCATTAGATTTAATTTCTATCAAGTGGGGCCCAAAATGGACCCTCGATACATCGGTGGGTATCATGAGACAAAAGACTGTCTTAGAACAAGGCCTTGAAAAATTTATTATTTATGGAAATTGGTCGAGGACATAATCATTAGACGTCATGGCCAAAAACTTGATGCAATCCCACATATGCACTCTCCTTTTTAAGACATTCTATATTAATTAACTAGGAGAATATTCAACTAGTAGACTATTCTTGGTTAAAGATATAATGATTATGAGAAATAGAAGAAGTTAAAGCTTATGGCTTATTAATTATTCTACAATTCGAGATTTATCAGATAGAGTATGATTCACAATAGTAAAGGATGAAATCGAAGTTATTATTTTTATGCAGAATGCTAATAATGTACTACTCTTAGTTATAAATTTTTTACATCGTTATTCTCATGTCCTACTTATTAATGATATACTATATTTTAATTATTTCTATTAATGGTAATTCTTATAATTGAATCAAGTTACATTGTAACTCTATTTGTATTCCTTGAATTGTGCTCTTATAATTGTTAGACAAAGAGTTGTGTTATGATACTTGTGTTATAACATTATTTAAGAAAATGATTTATCAGTAAACTTAAAAAAATGTTTTCAAATGTTATAATTAGTATATTATGTTATATTAAAACCATTTATTGGGAATTCATATGCTCAACCTAATTTTCAAATCATTCACTTTTACAAGTTTAGTAGATTTGAGTCCCTCTATTTGGGGTCTTCTTAATGAGTACATGTATTGTAGTTTTGAAGGAATTGTAATAATTGTATCTGAGTCTCCAGGACCTAACCCAAAATGATCCTCTATCATGGAGCATGTGTGTGTGACTTCATATTCAATTTATATAAAAAAACACATGATGTTTTGTTTCATCTATGCACCGGTTCTAGGGAAATCCGGGGGTCAGGGCCGGACATAACTCTATCCTGAACTAACCTATAGATAAGATCTACCATCCTATGTTTTAGATGGTATTTTTCTCATTGACATATTATGGTTTAGATATAGGAATTCACCCATACTGATAAATATAATAATGTATGAGACAAAATGGTTTCACACTGTCGTGATTGATTTATATGGCATATATGTGGGGTACATGGTGTGTCCTAACAAGTATGTCCCTTCCATGATTATTTTGGGGTATTTGGAATGTGTTTTTGTTCATTAGACATTATCATGTAATATTTCCATGTCTATTCTATTATACCCATGGGTAAATGTCTAGTCTCTAATTTTTGGTCACATAATATGTGAACAGCTCACACTATGTGTGATATTTATCTTCTTGATTAAACCATTGTGGTTAGATAAGGGCTACATAGAATGTGTGTTCTTTTGAGATAAATTCTATTTAAATTTTATTTTTCAATCTTTTTTGATATACACATGTTTCTATCCTCATCCCCTCCCCCTATACTTCAATTACAAATCACACCAGTAGAATAAAGATTTAGAGTTGATAAAGACTAAGCCATCTATGCATTCTAGATATCAACCACCCATTGATCTTGAATCACCTCAGAAACACCACATCATAAAAAAACTCATGAAACTAAATCCTTCGATATAACAATGATCATTTGATTTAATAATAAAGCATCCAATACATCATTGATCCTAATTATGAAAACACAACATAGATATATTTTTACAATTAACAATTTTTCATTGAACAGATCCATGATATAGTCAAATCATTGGTTAGATAAAAACTGATGAAAACTGACCAATTAATTATGGGGAAAAACATGAAACACAAATGTTTGAAACAGACATTGGCCTTTTTATGGATGGATTCTATCTATTTATAAATAAACTAGAAATTATGGTGATTAATCTTATGTTAAAAATTATTTAAAATTCATCCATAATAAACTATAGTATATGGATGAATTTTGTAAATAATTAGTTCACATTCCCCAATAAGAATATAATAATAGGGCTTAACCAATCAGAACAATTCATATCTTGATATTGGATCAATCACTAATGAAGAATTTTTTTATTATACTTAAATAGATCCATGGATTCCATTGATGATGATATAATTTCATGATGAACCATTGAAGAACTTTTTGTGTTCTTTATTTTTACCAAAAAAAGAAAAGATCACACCCGATATTTCCCAATACGGTATCTATAACACTATAAACATTTAATGGTAAGGGTCTTGTAAAAACATTCAATTCATTAAATTTCCTATATGTCATGAGTCTCTAAGACTCTGTGAAACAAAACCTGGTTATTTATATGATGTATTCATAACTTTTCCATGAATCATAAATTTTCCACTTTTATATTTTGAATTTTGAAAAATGGACATACACGGTTGCGATTATGGTCATATATGGATTCTGATTCAATCATGTTACATTTCAGTGAATATAAACATACCCTTAAGAAGATTTACGTACCAATATGAATATTAACATACCTTTATGAATAGTAATATGACACTTAGGAAGGGTAACATTACCCATGAAACTGTAAATAAAATTTAGGTACGTTAAAAATGAAGATGAATATTTTAAGAGTTCTATTTTTTCGATTAAATGATGATTTTAATTAATAATTAAATTTCTCATATTTTAGAAATTTATTTTTGAATAATGAATTTCATTTTTATATTATAGATTTTTTCAAATTGTTAGGGATAATTTTTGGGATTTTTCAAAATGACGTGAATTTTTGGGGAATTGTAAAATATGATAAATCCTAATAAATTCAAAATACATGATTTAATGAGTCACAGTTGATGTCGTGCTTAGGTAAGCACACATGGTTCTAACTCACATACACTTATTACTGTATTTAATCATGTAATAATAACCATTTCTTGTCTTTAGGGAAAAAATAATGAAATGATTAATATTTTAAGAAATCCCCCCTCCCCTCCAATCTGTAACCACCCCTCACCCCCTTTTCCCCCACAACACTCAAGATTTGATCCTTACCTATGTTCTACCTAATACACATTCCAAGACCTCCTATCACATCCAAGACCTTATGGTCTCACGAAAAGGAAAAGAATCATAGCATTAATGAGAATCTCAAGGAGAATTACTCAAGAGGTGAACCACTCTACCATTTTTGTTAAACTTATTTCACACGTTCCATTCTTTTGTTATTCTATTATAACCTCCCATAATAAAAAATATATGATAATTCAAATACCTCACATGAACAGGGATATTAATATGATAATGTAATATTTTATCCTCATCTCTCTTTTCCCTTCCTCTTATACTTATAATTAAAACATTGTCTCAGATGTGTTAATTTATCACATTCAATAATGACGAGTTTTAGATTTATATTACTATGTTCAAGACTAGTAATGAAACATTTTTAATGGTTGTACCAGATCATAATATATATATTTTATATTATGACTTTTTTTCCATACCTTAAACACTCATAATATAAAATAATAATAAAATCATGTTCATTGTGCACAAATCTGCCATGTTAATCCAAGTGTTTATCTTTATCATTTATGTAAGGAGTAATCTTTGTGGTATATAACCAAAATCATTATAAGATAATTTATACCACCATAATTTCAAATAAAATTTATATCAGCAATTATATATGTTTAACTACATTTCAAATTAATTTCCATTAATTAATCAAAGTAAACCAATCATGAAAACAAAGAAACAATATGCTTCCAAAATAATAAAATTGAACCTCTTAAACCCATTAAAAAGGCCGTGAATTAAAATAAGAAGGTTATACCAAACAATTTAACTGTTTAGGGGTTTCTGGAATTGTTCATTAATGAAGCTAAATGTGATTATTTGGGTCATTAATATCAATCAAAGAATGCATTTATACAGAAGGTAAAGGGTCTTTCATCTAACTTTTATTTCTATTTTATTCCCATAGTACGCCACTTATTTCTTGTAGGTGGATAATTTTAACACCCATTTGATATATAATTCCATGATTCTATTTATATTCTGGGTATTCAGTGAATCACATGATGATTAATAACTTGAATGATAATAATTTTGTAAGGGAAATTGTTTCAGTTTCTGTTTTATAGCGATTTACTTAGTATTGAGCACCTAGTTATTATTATGTGGTGTACATGATACCACGTTTAGATATAATTTAATTTCATATTGATAATATAGTTTATATTCCTATTCTAGTTACATAATTATTTTTATTGTTATAATATGTATATTATTTTATGTACGGTGTTTATTTGGAATGTTGGTTTAACTATTGAAATTTTGATGAATCAGTATACTCTACTCTATAAAATTATTCAGAAGGAGTGTCGTACATGTATTAAATATATGACTAAAGAGTGATTTGGAATTTCAGTGATGGGAGGAGCCTATTATTGCGCCTTTTTGCATCAATAGGTCTCATTATACAAATCAGTTTGTGGAAAAACCTTTGAATTTGCTTCCAAAAATCTGAAGGGATTCTACCCACAAACATAAACCATCTATACTGTATAAAGGTTCATGCGATAGATACATGACGTCCATGTAATAAGAATTCACTTTTTCAATTATTCAGTTATTACTTTCCATTATGTATTCCCTATAAAAAATATATGGATGCATTTTTATTCTGATATTATTCATGGAAAGTAATTTCATTTATTCATCATGCCAAATTTGTCATGTATAATATATTTGATTCACTTTTTACTGTTTCATGTTTCTACTATATATAACCCTTATTATGAATTTGAGCTCATCCCTTTAATTTTTTTCCTTCCCCATGTAATGATGAATAGATAATTTATTGAGATTCCAAGGATTCATTTTATTAGCTTTTGTTATGAATCATATTTTTTTCCGTTAAAATTGTAAAATATTTTCCCTGAATATATCTAGTTATTTCAAGACAAATAAATTTATTGGTCCTTTGGGATTCAATACCTTGTTGTGACAGCCCGACCCTAGAATCCTAGAGATAGTGATTACTCATTACATTCACATGATTAAAAGGAATGAAATCTAGAAGGAAAATCCAGTTTAGTATTTAGGAAATAACTAGACACGTACAATAAAATAACATTACATTGGGAAGGTAAAAATATACAATACACAAAAAAATATAATAAATTACATCCATAAGAACTAAATAAATGGTATTATATTCATAACTTGTTGAAGGTATTAAAATTATAGGGGGTGAACTCAAATCCTTAGTAAGGTTTACAAACATCATAAACAGAAATAAACAATAATTGAATCACAATAAAACAGGTATTCTCAATATGGAATGGTGAATAAATGAAAAACACACGCCATTAGTAATTCGATAAAACTATTTCCATATTTTTTTATGATGATAACCACTAGGATAGAAATAACTAAAAATTAATAAATAAAATTATAATTAATTGGAATTCAGGTATTCGGAACATGATAAAAAAATACCATTGAAATGGATTATGTCCATGGGTAGAAAATATCTATTTTTTGAAAAAAAAACACATGATGGGTTTGTCACCAACTGATTTTTTGCATGATACATCTTGATGAATTGAGGGGTTTTAGTGGGCCCTTCCCTCCAAAAAAATTCCAAAAATTCCTTATAAATATATTTAATATGTGTACAATATTCCTTCTCAATATCAATATAGATTAGAGGTTATGGATTTATCAATACTTCCCTAGTTAAAACAACATTTCAAATAAACACCGTATGTAAAATGGTTTAAGACATAAGGAAAGAATCATATCCATGAAGCTGGAATATGAATATATAATATATTAACAATTTTAATTTGTAAAATATTTCAAATGAATAGTAGAAACACGACATTAGAAATATTTGGTGCACAATACTAATAACTGATAATGAAATGGATATTGAGACAATATCCATTAACACGTTGTAATCAATCTAGTTTTAGACCAAAAATTGACAACCACACAAAAAATCGAAGAATACCAAGAATATAATGATAATTAAAATATTATATATCAAATTATAGTACAAAACACACCACATGAAATAAATAAGTGGTGATCAATGGAAATCTCAAGAAAATAAATGAGAGATAAGAAACACCTTACCTTATACCAGAAGGTGTTCTCGATTGATCTTAATGAGACAAAAATAAATTTTTATATTATTTTATTAATAATTCCAGATACTCATAAGCCTATAATTTAATATTTATGACCATATTAGGTTCATTAATTCCATTTTATGGGATTAATAGGTTCAATTGTATTTTTTTGGAAGCATTTTCTTCGTTGGTTTTCACGATCAGTTTACTAGAATTCATGAATGGAATTTCGTTTGAAATGTGTTACAATATCCTGAATTTTTAATATATATTATCAGTGAAATCAAAGAGATATAAATGATATTATATTAAATTTTGGTTATATACCATGAATATGACATATTTGTAAAATATTAATTACAAATTCTAGAATTAACATGGAAGTTTTCAACATAATGAAAAGTTTTTGTGTTATTATTTTATATTCCGAGGGTGTAAGGATTATATAACATTTCAAAATGTAAAAAAAATTTATTAAGATCCAGTTAAACCATTAAAAATTTATCATGTTTAGTCTTGAAGATAGTAAATGAAATTGAAAACCAATCATCCTTGAATGTGATAAATTTACACATCTCAGACAATATTTTAATTTTTAATGTAAAAAGTGGGGGAAAAGAGAGATGATGTTGAATTATTCCATTAGTATAACAAAATTATAGTCCATGTATGGTACTATAATTATCATTGTATTTTTATTTGGAAGGTGAGTAGAGAGCTACAAAAAATGGAACTTGTAAAATAATTTGAATAAAAAGGAAGAGAGGTTCACCGCTTGCGTAATCCTCCTTTAGAATCTCATTATGACCATTTTTTATTGCCTTTTGGTGAGACCAAATGATCATTGAAGTGTAGGAGGAGGTTTAATGAGATATTGGAGAAGAATTTAGGCATGTATTGAAGCTTCATCTATGTGGGAGGAAGAGGGAGGTATGTGTTGTTTATATAGTGGAGGGGAGGAGGGTTTTCTAAATATTATATTCATTAATTTAATATTTTTCCCCATGAAAAGAAATAGTGAGGATTCCATGACCTAAAATAGTAATAAGATAATATTATATCTATATTTGGGTTCTTACATCACACATTATACTGAAATAATGAATTCAAAATATAATTTATTCATTTGATAAATTAATGTATTTTTCTATTCACATAAAATTCAAGTATTTTATCAAAATACATAAAATTCACCCTAATCATTTTTAGATTCGTATAATACAAATTAGAACACCATTTTTTAAAAAATAATTATCTAAATATGAGAAATTAAATTTTTATTTAAATTCCTTATTTAATCAAAAAATACCAACAGTTAAAAAATTTATCTTCCTTTTTAAGGTGCCAAAACTAATTTATAGTTTTGTGAGTATGTTTACCATTCTTAAGGGTAATATTTCTATTAATAATTATATGTTAGTATTCACAAAAAATTTTGTTGAATCTATTAAACTACAAATATCACCCTGATCGTCACAGTGTATGTCCGTTTTTCGAAATTAAAAACACCTAAGTGGAAAATTAAAGTTTTATATCTAGGTTATGAGTATCTCTTAAATAAAAAAGTCTATATTCAAAAAAAAACATAGTGATATATGAAACATAGGCCGTTTAATGAATATAATTTATTTTGGAGAAATCTAATAATTAATGTTTTTGGTGTTATATTATTCACTCATTTAGAAATTTCTTCTTCAAAAGTTTTCATGTATAATGCTCCCTAAAAGATGTGGGCGCTTCTTATTCATAACATCCTCAGGTCACCACATTAATTCCCCCCTTTTATGGTTGATCCAAAGAACCTTTACTAGTCACATTCTCAAATTTCTCATAACATACTGCCTTATTTAAAGAGTCATGATGGGATCTTCATAGTATGACCAATTAGGTTCCAGTTATATTTCTTCGAAGGTGAGTACATGTATTGGGTATGTAATGTATTTTCTTAATAATTACACATAGAACACATTATTAACATTAGAGATACTAGGTCGGATTATTAAATGTAACACTATTTCTAAGATATTTTATAGAATATCAAATGGTACGATATACATAGGTCTTAGGTTCCCATTATTATCAAACTTTATGACACCCATCTAGAGAGATACTTTTAGAAAGAGTTGGTATTCAACATTAAATTACAAATCCATTCTCTGGATGGAAGCATAAATTTTTTCCCTAATTTGGGAAACACTAATATGATCCGGAATTTTATTTACCTTTCTTTTTTTCTCATCGATATGTTCTGGGCATGTATGTTTCCCCTCTCCAACCACATCACAATAAAATGGAGTTAAATAACTCTTACCATACAATGCTTCATATAGCTCCCTTTTGAATACTATATTGAAATATAATATTGTAGGAAAATTCATCAAATTGAATGTATTGATCCCACATACAATGAAAGTCAAGATAACATGATCTCAATATATCTCCTACTATTTGATAGTCCATTCTGTCTATTTTTGGGTTTGTGGGTTATAATTGTACTCATATGAAGCTCATTACCCATTGACTTCTCAAGACATAATAAGAAATTTATATAAACAGGGGATATTGATTACAAACAATCATTATAGGTTCACCATGACATCATGAAACTAATTAATATAATGTCTTTCTAGGATCTCAAGCGGTAAATCCTCTCTTATATCAAGGAAATGTGCTAATTTTATGAGAAAGTCAATAATTACCAATATGTAATAATTCCTTCTAGGTATCCTTGATAGTAAAATGACAAAATCCTTCAAAATTTCATCCCACATTCACATAGGAATAGGTAGAGGTTGCATGATCCCTCTAGGATATTGTGACATTGCGTTTACCTGTTGAAAATCAAGACTCCATGACTTGTAGTTAGTAATTTCTCATTTCATATAATCCCACAAAAAAATGTTCCCTCAGATCTCTATACTTATTTGTTCTAGCAGAGTTTATAGTGAAATTTGAGCTTTGATCATCATCTCATAGTTCCATTTTAAGCTCATGTACTGATGGAACATATAAACTATTCGTAAATTACAGAACTCCATCCTCATACAAAAATTCTACCAAACTTCTATCCTTAATAAAATTAATTATATTTTTTATATTCTCATCATTAGATTGAGATCTTTTATCATCTCTAGTAAATATGGTTTAACAATCATTTTATATAGGAAATATTCTTCCACATCATTAATAATTCCCATATACATCTTTAGTAGTTGAAATAATATAGGATCCCTCTAAATCATTATTTGGGTTACAAGTCCATGATCATTATTACTTAATGAATCTGCCACATTATTTTCCTTTCTTGGGTGGTCGTGTATTGAAAAAAATAGTCGTTGAGTAACTCGATCAATATTATATGCCTCATGTTGTGTTCTTTATGTGTAAATATGTATTTCAAACTCTTGTGATCTGTTTATACCTCACAACTTTTAACATAGAGATATTGTCTCCATATTTCTAGAGAAATTATCATGGCTGATAACTCCATATCCTGTGTAGGATAATTTTCCACGTGAGTAATTAATTTCCTTGATTCATAATCAATAACTTTATCATTTCCCATAAGGACACAACCCAGTCCCTTGATTGATTCATCAATGTATTTCACAAATCCATCATTTCAATATGAAAGATTCAAAATTGGATAATTGAATAATATTATTTCAAATTCATAATAGCATTCTGTTCATTTTATCAACCATATATTCTTAATCCCTTTAGAGTTTATCATGGTTAGCTGGTTAGCCATTGAGGCAAAATTCTGAATGAATTGCTGATTGTACCCTACTAAGACAATAAAAATACATTCCATGGTTATGTTTTTTGGTTTGGGTCATTCATGAATTTCCTTTTTCTTCACATGATTCACTAAGATTCCATCCTTAGAGACAATATGGCCATGAAAGTAAAATTATTGCATCCAAAATTCACACTTGTTAAACTTCCCATATAATTCATTTCTTCTAAGAGTTTTCAAAAATAATCAGCAATTGAATCTCATGGTCTTCATTAATTTGGGATTATAATAGGATATCATCGATAAATACCACCAAATAGACATAAAAATGTTTCTTGACAAATATATTCCTTATATCTATGAAAATAGAGGGTGTATTAGTCAGTACAAAAGGCATTACTGTAAACACATAATCCCCATACCTGGTTCAAAAAGCTGTCTTTGGAATATATTCCTTCCTCACAAATAGCTGATAAAATCAAGATTGATGGTCAATAAATGAAAAAATATTTGTCTCCATGAAGATGATCAAAAAAATCATCAATTTGTGCTATATCAGACATATTATTTATTGTCAAAGCACTGATATCCCTGTAATAAATGCATTGCCTCATGGATCCATCTTTCTTCTTGAAAAATAAGATAGGGGGTCCCAATGGAGAAACACTATGTAGAATAAATCCCTTGTCACTCAATTCCTCTAGTTGTTTCTTATGCTCCAATAATTCCATAGTGGTAATTTTATAGGGAGTCTTTGATATAGGTCTTGATCCATGAATTAAATTAATAGATAACTAAACTTCCTAATCGGGTGGATGTCTAGGTAAATCCCATTGAAATAAATCAATGTATTCCTACACTATATGTACATCTTCAATTTGAAGATTTATTTCCTCAACCATATATATTGAGTTCTCTTCCTCTCAAATAATCTCATTAAGATGAGATACTGGGGGTGGATCTAGATAAGAATTACACGGTGGGGATTCTGCTCTAAAGATAAGCGATTAAATCCCATTTTAAAAAATTGTAACATCCTTCTTCTTGAATTATATCTTCACATCATAATTAGACATCAAATTCATACATATATTATGTCAAAGTCAGTAATTGGTATTATGATAAGGTAAGAATCTAATGTACATTTATGTGTCATGATGTGGACTGATCAATAAATATTTGCTCCAATAATGCATCCCCTAAGAGTTTTGACTGAGAAGTCCATTATTAAATCAAATTAGACATGCTAAATTTTTATGGAAAACTGAGAATATATAAATTAATGTGATTGTCCATAGACTAATAAATCATTGTCTATGTTTTATGAAACAACTAAATTTCCTTCCACAACATCATTAAGAACTACAACCTCTGTGGTTGTAATCGTATAAGATTTCCCTTACTCTTGTGGTATTTTTTGAGGAAAAGATCCTTGGTTATTAGGAAACTAATTTTCATTGTTCCCTTTTATCTAAAATTATATCATTGAATATCATTGACTTGTCTCTTCCACTTGCATTCATTACATCGATGGCCATTTTATCCACAATTATAGAAAACAGTCATACCTTCAAGCATTTCCTAGGATGATTCATTCCATTGTTCTCACAAAATGGAAATTTATGAATTCCCTCCATATTCATTAGAACTACATATTTTCCTTAGTTGTTAAAATTCCACTTATTATCTTGATTTACCATGGAAAAATATGATCTATCAAATTTATTCACAATTTTGATGACACTTAATACAATTTCATCATATGGTAAAAATGATAGAGAAGTTGGTTCCCTTTAAAGACAAGGATGAAGACCTTAAAAGAAATAATCATGAATGTCCTTTGAGTCATGTACATACTGTATGGCATTGCTGCATAGTCTTGTGAACGTATCCTCAAACACTACAACTCTATCTTCTTCGCTTTTCTTTATGACAAGGAATTTTCTCTTTAATTCGGTTAGTTTATCATGAAAGAAATATTTGTTGAAAAATATTTCCATAAATATACTCCATCCCATATCAATTATTTCTTCTTCCTCCATAATATTTTGGATCAAGGACCATAATTTATCAGTGTCACCTTTGAGACAATATACTGTCAGCACTACATTTTCATTTTCATTGCATCTTCATAAAATGAATATCTTTTCAAGGGACTTGATCCACTTATCAGATACCACTAGATTAGTAGTCCCACTAGAATATGGGGTCTTTTTTATATGAAAAAATCCCAAGATATTTGTATCATGGTTATTCATCATAACCTGAGTATGTTTTCCCAATATTGCCAGGATCTGATTCACTCCTACATTGACTATGTTAACTTTCATAGGTTGTAAATCCCTAAATTGTCCTATCAGGTTGGTATGGACTATGATATTCTCCTATAATACCAACTGAAGGATTGAAATAATACTGAATGTAGTATCAGAATAATGATGTAGATTCTCAAAATACAAGAGGCGGGTGAATTGTATACTTTGAAAAATTCTTTTCAGACTCTTAATGATGGTATTGTTTAAAAAAGTTAAACAATGTAAATTCAAAAAATATCTTAGTTCTATAAACGTTATTGATTCTAGAAATATGGTTATAGAAATGAAACATTAGAAATGTTTACAAAGATAAAGATTCTACATCAAATCATATATAAAATTACTAAATTAGAGTTTTTAAGTATACGTAAGTACAAGATAATTATAATTTCCTCATCTACCAAAATGCAGTGGAAAACATGAAAAAATACAAGTAACAATTAGAAAATATACTAACCCAAAGAGAAGGGTATCCAACAACACTGTATAATGGCCCCATGATTTATACATTGAAGAATGTTTTTCAAACCCACACCAGGTTAATCCCTCGATACGAAAACATTGAAAATGAAAAGCTCCATTACGAAAACAATTTTTAGACTATGAAAAAATTTAGACTACAAAAAATTTTAGACTGCGAAGAATTTAGACTAAGAAAAATTTATTACGAAAAATAAAAAAAAATTCTTTACAAAAATTTATATATTATTTATTGCTAAAATTTAGAAAATATTTATTACGAATATTTATAAAATCTTCATTACAAAAATTTATAAAATCATACTAATGAAAATTTATAAAATCATCATTAAAAAATTTTAGGAAATCATCATTACGATAATTTAGGAAATATAACAAATAAGAAAATGTACTTCCCCTAGGAAAACAGTTTTTTACTGTAAGAAGATAGTTTTCAAGAAGAAGTTTATTTGGAAGCTTACATTACGGTTATCATTCCTAACTTTTGTTTACTGTATTCAAATCATTCAAAGGGTAATTATTTTGGGAAAATATCAGCAAGCATATATTGTGTTCCGATAAACTGAAAAATGATATCCCCTTTTGTGTGTGATACCTAAGAAAGTGATGCATAATATCTATGAGTTTTTCACGAGAGTGATGTGCGTGGTTTTTTCGTAAGTCAATGGGACTAATATTATCACACAAAATCTATGTTTTGTTAAAACTCATACCATAGTCTATCAGTGTGTGTTGAATCCACAACAATTTAGCACAAAAACATCCAAATGCTACATATTTAGCTTCCATAGTGGAAATTTCTACTAATTGTTGATTTTTCATGACCATGAAACTAATGAATCTCCTAAAAATATCAAGTTTTTAATGTACATTTTCTATACATTAAACATCCACCAAAGTTAGCATTCGAAAAAAATATATAACAATATAATTTCTGAAAGTGTGAAAGAGTAATAGATCCATGGTTCCCTTTAAGTCTCAAAAAATTATTTTCACTGCCTTTAAATGAGATTCCTTCGAATTGGATGGATATCTTGCCCAAAAGCATAGTGAAATCATTATTTATGGACGACTAGCTATTAGGTAATGTAGACTTCCTATCAAACCTCTAAAAGATGTTTGATCTAGTCAGTTCCCAACTTCATGTAGATCATCTGAATTTGAGGTACCAATGAGAGTACATACACTATTAGTGTTGTCATATCCATAATTTTTAAGAAGATATTATATATCACTATTTTGAGATATATATATTCCTTATAGTTTTTGGGAAATTTGAAAACCAAGGAAAAATGATAACTCATCCATCATACTCATTTCAAATGCAGAGTTCATTTGTTCCACAAAGTAATCATTTAAATATTTCTTAGTTGAACCAAATATAATGTTATCCACATAAATTTGAACAATCAAAACATTTTTCTTATCATTATTAATAAAAAGGATTGGATCATAATTTATCTTAACATAATTATTTTGAAGAAAAAATCTTGTAAGTTTGTCATAAAAAGATCGAGGGGCTTGTTTAAGTCTATAAAAAGCTTTGGTAAGTTTCAAAACATGATCAATATGTATTGTATCTTCAAAAATAGGTGGTTGTTCAACAAAAACTTCCTCTTGAAAATAACCATTAAGGAAAGCACATTTTACATCCATTTGAAAAAGATTGAAATTAAAGAATTCTGCAAAGGCATGTAGAATACCAATAGATTCAAGTCTACCCACAGGACAGTATATTTCTTCATAGTCTATTCCTTTTTTGTAGATTATAGCCTTTAGCGGCCAATCATTCAATATTTCTTAATATGATTCCATTTTCATCACACTTATTTCTGAAGACTCATTTTAATCCATTATCAGAAGTTTCCTTAGTTATATCAACCAAGGGCCTGACTTTATTCCTTTCAAATACATTTATCACATCATGCGTAGATTTTATCCATTCATCATCACCTAAATATTCATCAGTTATTTTTGGATCTAATTTGGAAAGGAATTCATGATGTTATACTTCATTCAATAAGTAGCCTTTATTCCTTATAGGTTGATTCACATCACCAAGGATACTATCAATGGGATGATTCTCCCAAAACAACTGATTTGTGTTTGGTAAAATCTAATCATCAACATAATGTTAGAAGACATCACAGTTAAATGCTTCAGAAATATTTTCATGAACATTTTCCTTATCAGATGGATCTGGTAACAGAGGTTGGAAATCATTTTTTGAAAACACATATAATGATGTAGGTTGAGGTTGTTTAAAAACAAAAGGATCAGTGTCATCAAATTTGACATGTACTATTTCTTCAATAGTACAAGTATTTTTATTGAAAACTCTATAAGACTTATATATTGTCGATTAGACTATGAAAATTCATTCATCAGATTTTGGTGAGAATTTGTGTAGAGTATCTTTAGAAGTCAGAATGAATTCCTTGTAACAAAAAACCATGAAGTAGGAAAGTCTAGGTTTTCTACCATTACATGACTCATAAAGAGTTTTATTAAGAAAAGCTTTATTCAAAACATGATTTATAGTATAACAAGCAGTACATACAGGTTCATCCCAAAACTGTTGGGCTACCGAATATTCATTCAATATGGTTATTGTTATCTGTTGAATAATTCTATTTTTTCTTTGAACAACACCATTTTATTGAGGTGTTATGGGTACTGAAAAGTTATGAGTAATTCCTTTTCTACTACACAATGTTTCAAAATCAGAATTTTGAAATTCACCTCCATGATCACTATGAATAGTTATCACATGAATGCTTTTCTCATTTTTTACCTTGGCTATAATACATTTTAAATAAAAGAAAGTTTCAGATTCATTTGCTAGAAAATAGACCCATGAAAATATAGTGTAATCATCAACTAAGACAAATATATAATATTTTCCTCCAATGCATCTAGTTTGTGTTGGACCAAAAAGATCCATATGTACTAAATGTAATGCATCAATGGCTGAGACTTCACCTACTGATTTAAAACATGATTTATGTTTATTTCCATATTGACAAGGATCAAAATCTTTTGTGGAATGAAATCTAATCTCCAATAAATCCATAACTAGTCTTTTCATAGAAAGTTTGCATTGGTTCCTAAGGATACTATGTTCTATAATTCTATGCCACAAACAAGAATGATCTTACAGTTCACTAAGGCAAGGTAGATCTTTTCTCCTATGGTCATCTATGTCTTGTTTTTATACATTCTTTTTCTTATGGGAAGAAAGAATAAACTCTTCCTTGGAATTGTGTACTAAGAATTTTTCATTCCTAAAATTTGGAAGATAACTTTCATCATAGAAATGATTTTTGTAATGAGGTTGTTCTTAAGACCCTTAACAAATAAAACATTTGAAATCAATGTTTTTCCAAGAAGAAAAATGTTACCAATACTAATAATTTCTCGCTTAGCATTATCTCCGAAAGTTACTATTTCACCATTCATCGTGATAATCTTTTCAAAAAAAATTTGTTACTATTATTATTCCTGGAACATCCACTATCCATTTACCACGTATTGATCTTGGTAACATATTTAAATTCTTGAAAATAAGAGTGTTATATTTTTAGAACCCAAATATTCTTGGATCAAGAAACTTCAGAAAGAAATATTTTAGGTATGCACATTTTATTAGAGAAGTAATCATTATGACAACCTAAAGATTGGGTTTTGTTTAAGGAACCAATTTTTTCCAAACGCCGACCACACTGAAACATAGTGCAGAATTGAGCACTTTTAGGAACAAATTAATTTTTACTAAAAATCAGTTTTGAAATAGTATAACCAACACCAAAATTATTCCATAGAGGTCAAATTTGGGAATACATATTATCAAAGCTTTCTCTCCCTAAGGTAAAATTTTACAAACACTTCCTCAAGGAAAATATATCTAACTATTGTATTATAACTATGTTATCATCTTCCAAAACATTTTTTTTGAACTAGAGTTATGCTCGGAATCATTTTTCATTGAAATTAATTTTTCTAGACCCTTAGAAAGTTTATCCTTATCGGAATTAACATCTTAAAGGTTTTTTGAAATACTTACACAATCTAAAATTTTCTTATCATGATCATTATAAATATCTTATATTTCTGTAGTAATAATAGAAATCCTATAGTTTACCTTATCAATCATATTCATGAATTTTGAAGTTTAATTCCCTAGAAGAATAGAAAAGCTAGATACTTCTTCATAGGTTGGTAAAGTATTATCTTCATCGGAAGAAGATTCATTATCTGAGGATTCATAGTATTTACAATTAATATTTAATGATACATTGGTGATGGATTCATCCTTGTGTACCATAGCCATTAAATAACGATTTTTAATAGGTGTCCTGGTTATAAACCAATATTTTTTTGTCTAGAAGATTCGTAATTTGAGGATTCAATAGAAGATTCTTTACCACTGGCACTCTAGGTGTCATTAGATTTCAAAACATTCTTATATTTAACTTTGTAATACTTCATTCTATTTATTTTAGATTGCATTTCCTTCATTTCTTTTCACTTAAGCATAAGGGAATATGGCCTTATATTCCCATCTATTTTGCATTTATAACAGTTGACTTTTGATTCATTCTTATCCTTTATTTCTTTCTTCATTCATCTAGATTGAATGTTCTTCTATACAACAAGCGTATTCATCCTTCGAGAAAGATTGGATAATTCATTTTCTGAAGATTCGCGTCTACTATATTTGGATTGAATAATAATCTTCATAGATTTAGATCTAGTAACTCTCTTAGGAGTCATGGATTTCATATGATTTGATGTTTTTGTAAAACAAACACTTCTATTTCTATTCTACTTATTCACATTGTCAGCATCACTCTTCATTATAATCTCACGATGAAGATGAGTTCCAAAAATCTCGTCAAGAGTAATCTCTGAGACTATAGTATTCTCATCTATAATTTTCATCTTAGATTCCCAGTCATTGGGTATGGTGTCTATGATTTTTTCCACAAGAGCTTCATCATCTAATCCTTTCTCACCCATATATTGTAAACGGTTGACAATTGTCAGAAATATATACTGCACCTTACATATGGATTCTCCAAAGGGAAATCATAAAACCATGGTACTCAACTCAAAGCATATCTCTTCTGGTTTTGATAACATTGGATGTACCAAAATTTGTAACTTCAGGCTTCTTCCAAATACAATTTGCGGCTTCATAAGAAGAAATCTATCAATATATATTTCTATTCATAGAACAATGAAAAGTATTGTGTACCTTATAATTCAGTTGATATTCTTTCTTTTCATGGTTGGTGAAAGTACAAAATTCCTTGTCATTGATTTTATATCCTCCATTATTCATAACAAAATTTTCTACTCCAGTATTTAAAATAAATGTCTTCATGCAATATCTCCAATATTTGTATTTATTACCATCGGAAATATGTGGTCTAGTAGGATTTATGTTTTCTATGGAACCAATATTAATTCCTTCCATCTCAAAGAAATTTTTTCCACACAAATTTGTTAGTAATAAATGTTTGTAAAAAAGGATAAAAATATCCTAAGCATGGAAAATATAGATCAATGAAAATCATGAGCAATAAATCTTGTATGTGAATATAATTATTTCAGAGACCTCATCAGATACCAATTGTTAGGATGATATAGAGTATGATATTCCCCTATGATACTAACTATAGGATAAAAATGATACTGAATGTAGTATCATAATAATGATTTAAATGCTCAATTTATAAGAAGGGGGTGAATTGTATACATTAAAAAAATTCATAGGGAACTTTTAAAGACTCTAGTTTTTAACAAAGTTAAACAAGGTAAATTCAGAAAACCTCTAGGTTCTATAAACTTGCTTGATTCTGGAAATATGGTTCTAGAAATGAAACACAAGAAAAATTTACAAAGAAAAAGTTTCTACCTTAAATCATATAGAATATTACTGAATTACCGTGTACATGTATATGGAAGTATAAATAGTTATACATTCCTCAATAATAAAAATGCAGTGAAAAACGTGAAACAATACAAGTAACAAGTTGTAAATCTTTTTACCCAAATAGAAGGGTATCCAACAACTTTGGATAAAGGTCCCTTGATTTATGTTTTAAAAAAACTGTATCTTACCCACACTAGTGTATGTTCTTGATACGAAGATCAGAATACGTCTTTCTATCCCCGAAATCACTCAAACTTCTAGGTAGTTGGAACCTCTGTCTTCCTATCCCCAAAATCCCTCGAATGTACTCAACAACATTTAGAGTCATAGGAACCAATTCTAAACAAGTTTTTCAGTATGCAAAAAGCATGAAATTATCTCTGTAGAAATCACTTCAGCAGCATGTAATCTCTAGAGTTATAGAACAGTTCGTCAAAGTTGTGTTCTCTTTCAAATGATCACTTATTTGAAGGAACATCTTAAATGTTCGACTCCCTTCTCCAACTGTCATATTATTCTGTGAATTTTGGAGGGACATATAAACATGTCACTCAAAAAAAATTGGTTAGTAATTGAATTTATGCCATCATTTTATAACCAAAACATGATTAAGAAAAAATATGTTTACTTAACCAAATTCATTTTTGGGAGTGTTAGGAAAAATGAATGTTCAGGGTCTAACGAAAAAACCATTTGTTGTCTATAATACATGGGTATTTGAATTTTGATTTCAATAGAATTCAGATCCTGAATTCTATATAATTCTAGAGTCTAAATTTCGAGTAAATTCAGATTTTGAATTCATATGAATTCAGAGTCTGAACTCAAAATGTTCAGAGTCTGAATTCAGTGGAATTTGAAGTCTGATCAAAGAATGTTCGATTTAAGAATTTAGAGAATTAGAAACCTGAACTCAGAATGTTCGGAGTCTAAATTTAATTAATTTGGAACCTGAACTGTGAATGTTCAGAGTCCACATTCAGAGAATTGAGAACCTGAACTCAGATAGATTGGAGTATGAATTTAGAGAATTCGGAACCTGAACTCAGAATGTCTGGGCTCTAAATTCAGAGAATTCGGAACCTGAAATCAGATTCTCCGAACAAAATGCTTCATATCTATGTTTATATAATATTTCAAGGTTCTATATATGAAGATGAAGAATATACATAAACATAAAATGAGTTAGAATAAAAAATAGATCAAAGAAAATCATGGTAAGGATAAAATTCGTTGCAGATGTAAAATTTTCCTTATCAAGATGAAACTCAGGGAAAATAAAATATTCTTTAAGATAATGTGTTTGTGAATTTCAAAACAAGAAGGAATGGAAAATTCATAAGGAAATCTTATTGACTAAACATGTCCATGAGAATTGACTCCCCTTCTTCCATATGGTTCCATTTTTAAATAATGGCATATAGTAGAATAGTTTATGAATCATAATTTATATTATCAACTATAATGATACATAGAATAAATTGAAAATCTACGCATAGATTATCTCATAAACATGGATTCTCAGTGGGAAAACATACAATAAAATCCATAATAATGGATTGTAAAGAAAATTTAAATTATCCTAAGAATATTCCCAGGTAGTTTTAAACCAATAAGGAAGTAAGGCCCATTATCATGCACCGGGATACCCTGGGTCATGCCCAAAACACCTTCTCCCGAGTTTTCACTCCTTGGTACATCGGTGATTGAGCCACCTTTATATGTTTGTATCTAGACAGAGATAAATTTTCTAGAAAGATCAATATAATATATTCCTTATCAAAATTAAAGTATATTATTTTATGTTTATCCTCAAATACTAACTTCGGTCTGTGTTCCATAACTTAAATTTTAAAATCTAGTATCAATGTTTTCTATTAAACTTACTGTAATACCCATTATAACACACCGACCTGAGAATCCCAAAGCCAGTGCATTACTTACTACATTGGAATGATTTAAAGGAATATAATACTAAAGGAATGATTAGTTGAGTATTCTGGTTGAAATTATTACATGCAAGAAACAAACATTACATTGGAAAGGTAAAATAATTCAATAAAAAAAATAATGAATTGCATCCACGTGAACACAATATATAGTCTCTTTTTAATAACCTTTTGAAGGTAAAAAAATGAAAGGGGTGAGATAAAATTCCCACCAAGGGTTAAATATTGAAAAATCATGTATCAATAAAATGTTAATCATAATAAATATGACATGACTGATATATCATGAGAAATAAATGAAAACCATTTCCATGAATATGTTATGAGTAAAAATTCATCAATAGATTTGGTCATACTGAAAACTTATTGATAGTAATGACTATATAAGTATAAAGGGAATTATTATTAATTGGAATTCATGTATCTTGAACATGATACCACTTTACTGTTGAGATGTTTTATGTTTGTGGTTATAAACCAATCTGATTTTTGGAAACAAACTCGAATGGGTTTTTTTCATCTGAATTGTCTCAAGAGACCTATCGATGCATTGAGGAGTTGTAACAGGCACCAACCTTTGATAATAGTACATATAATTCTTTCCTTACATATTAAATATAAGTAAAATATTCCTTATCCATATCCATATAGAGTATAGGATACAGATTCATCAATATTTCCATGGGTAAAAGAACATACCAAATAAACACCGTATGTAAAAGGGTATACAACAGAAGACAATAATCATATCCATGAAAACAGAATATGGATATATAATATATTTAAATTTTCAAATGTGAAATTATATCCAATGTGTAGTGAACACAACCCATAATAAATATTTTGTGCAAAATACCACTTAAGTGACAATGAAATAGACATTGAAACAAAGTCTATTTCCACGTTTTAATCAATCGAGGCATATGTCCAATAATTAACCACCACCAAATGAATCATAGAACACCATAAATATAAATATAGTCATGATAATATATATAAAATTATTGTACATAATACAATACATGTAATAAATAAGTGGCAACAATGGAAATCTCATAGAATTAAAAGAGAGATGAGAAACCCCTTACCGTTTGATCATAGGAGTTCTCGATTGATCTTACTTACCCGAATAATAAAATTTAGATTCATTAATTAATAATTACAGAACATAATCAACATTTTATTTATTTCTTGTATCTTTATTAGGTTCATTCATTCCCTTTTTGTTGGTTTTAATAGGTTTGATGTTATTGTTTTGGAAGCATTTTCATCCTTGGTATTCATGATCGATTTAATTGTATTCATGAATGGATGTTAGTTTGAAATGTTGCAAAACATATAGAATTGTTAATATATATTTTTATTGACATTATATAGATATAAATTATCTTATAATGATTTTGGGGTTATATACAATGAGGAAGAAACATGAGCTAAAAGTTCATTACAAATACATGAATTAACATGGCAGGTTTGTGCATAGTGAACTGGTTTTGTATTAATATTTTTTATTTAGAGTGTGTAAGGATTAAAGATCATTGAATAAGGGTAGTTAAATATATTATTATCTAGTTCAACCATTAATATTTTCTCTTGGCCTGTCTTGAAGATATTAACATATATTGAAAACTTTTCCTCCTTGAATGTGATAATGTATTTTAATTTTTGTTCTAAGAGATAGGGAAAAGGAGATGTGGTGATAAAATATTACATTAGAATAATACAATTTCTTTCCATATATGGTATATGAATTAACTTAGCATTTTTATGTGGAGATATGAGGATATAGAGACAGAAAATTGAACTTGTAAAATAATTTGAATGAAAAGGATGAGAGGTTCAACTTTTAAGTACTCCTCCTTGAGAATCTTTTTAAGGCCATTGTTTTTGGCCTTTCAGTGCGACCATAAGGTCTTGGACATGGGGTATGATCCTATGTAGATATTTGAGTAAAATTTATAATGTATTTAATCTTGAGTGGTTTGGATAGAAGAGGTGGTGAGGAGTAGTTTATATATTGGAGGGGAAGGATTTTCTTAATATTATATTCATTAATTTATTATTTCTACACAAGATAAGAAATAGTGAGGATTTCATTTCCTAGAATAGTTATAAATGAATATGATTTCAATCTTTGGGTGTTTATGTCAATAAATATAGTAGAAAGGGTTGATTTAAATTATAATGATTTTATATGTTAAATTAATGTATTTACTCTTCCCAAAAAATTCATGTAATTATGAAAAATCCCAAAAAATTTACCGAAACCATTTTTTGACTTCTAGAATCCAAAAAATGAGATATTTTTTTAATAAATAATTTTATAAATATATGAAATTTAATTTTTAATAAAATTCGTTTTTTAATTGAAAAAATACCTACAATTAAAATAGTAATCTTCGTTTTAATGTGCCTAAAATAACTTATACTTTTATAGGTATGGTTACCATTCATAAGGGTCATATTACTATTCATAATGGGAAGTTACTATTAATAAGGTTATGTTACTATTCACTTAAAATTAATTTGATTCTTTCAGACTCCAAATATTACCCTGACCGAAATCGTGTAGGTAAGTATTTAGAAATTCAAAACAATGAAGTGGAGAATTTATGTTTAATGGCCAGGTTATGAATATATCTTAAATACTCAAGTGTGGTTTCAATGAAACTAGCTTCTTTATGAAATATAGGCGATCTATTGAATATAATTTATTTATTATAAACATAGAATAAAATAATTTTGGTTTTATACTTGTAATCGTTCTAATGTAAAAAAGAAATGCACCAGATCTGTGTTTCTGGGCTCATGGTGTTACAATTAGTATAATAGAATGTTTAATAGAAACCTTGAAAAAACTGATTTTGGAATCATTTTTTAATTTTCATAACCCTAAGACATACTTTTAATATAATCATAGTAGAATATCATGGAATTTTTTGTGAATTAGTTATTATGTTGGGTCACACATCATGATCACATATTTTGATTCCATGACGTTATTAAATTTTTTTTATCATTTATCAAATGTTTTTTTAAATTATTTTTTATATAATGATAAATCCCTTATGTTTTATGGATATTTCCATACCCCTTTCTCAGAATTTGATCTCCCTCTTTTCTTTTGTTTACCCATTTCCGTTGGAATTCATATACAAGGACATATATAATAGAGATTCATGTGTCTAGAAATATTATGGGGGATGTTGTAAAAATATTAAATAATTAATATATTTATGTATATAATATCACAATACAATATACCATGGGATTTTATGAGTAATATTTATATTGAAATGAAATTTATATCTTTTAAAAATGATTCATATTTTTGGAAATCATCTTAGACGGAATCAATCTATTTTTATAAACTATACATTTGTATAACCATATCTGACTATGAACATTCAATGTGACTTAATTTGTATCAAATCAAAGTTTTATTATTTTTGGAGATTATTTTAAAAATACTATGATGATAAAACCTAATGAATTGTATGTTGAACCAATTGTTTCATAATTAAACCAAATGTTGCATAAGTTTGAATATAATAGAATAAATTTTTATATGATGGTTTTCTATGACTTTATTTAATATTATCAATATTTACACTAATAGATTTGGTTTTAAATGATTCTTATTACTATGAGGAACAAAATGACCAAAAAACTTAATGGATAATATATTATTTTTTCTATAATCAATCAAATGGGAGATATTATATTGTGTAAAATCTCATTCTTTTGTTTACCTAGTAATCATGGGTTTTGAATATTAGATTGAATTATATAAAAATCATAAATGAAATTAAGATGAAATATATCATTCATTATTCTATTAATTAATGATAACAACCAACCTTTAATTGATCAAAAAAATACATTATATCTTGATCTTTATATTAATATGAAAAAATTATACTTTTGATTATTTTTCCATGAAAAAATCATAATCTCAATCCACAATACCTAATAAAAATATGATAAGTGGCGTCCAGTATTCATGAAATCAAATTATTTTTATGCTAAGAATCAAGAAAGTAATTTAAAATTTTTATTCCTCTTACTGAATAAAGAATAAATTTTGAACAAAAGGTTATTAAAAATAAAAAACTAAACATATTTCTAATATTGGGTAAATGAAAATATTCAGGGTATGTTTTTTTGGAACTATAATTCATTGGAGCACACACTCAGACACACTCTTGGGATATGGGGGATTGGTCATATCCCCTAATGGTATAACACAAACACCCACACATTAATATATTTCTATGGATTGAAGGACAAGCATCTCGGTAGACATATTTCCAACATTAATTTGCCCAACAACCCAAAATTAGATGGCTCTATGTCCCTTCTTACATCATAATGTTCATGAATAAGTGCCTATGCCAGCATCATTCTTTTATCCATAACTTCATGATTCGGTGCTTTCCTGTTTCATGCCTTGCCTCAAAACTCCCAACCTCACTACTCCTGAGTATGGGATTGAGTTTTCAATAGATGATATTATTGATTTCATTCCTCCTTTAAAAATAACCACAACTATTTTTCATTAGTGAAAGAAAATTTGAAATTCAAGGTATATATTTCTAAAGGGGGATATTATAACAACTCACATATTATAATTCATTATATTTCCCTATAATAACTTTTTTATTCTATTTGAATTGAGTAAAAAATAATTCATAAAATATATGATACAAAATAACCAAACATTATTTATTGATAATTGATCATTTCAACCATAGTTAATAAAAAAATTATTACATAAAATTGTTTAAAACACATAATATAGATTTAAAAAATGGGAAAAAAAATAAAAAACATTAATAATTTTACAAATAATAATTCATCCGGATCTACTTTACCATTGAGTATAATTTTTAGAAGTAGTAAACCTATAATAAAAAAAACACTTGAATGGAGAAATATTTTTTTCAAAATTTGTAATTGAAATTTAATGCATTGAGAATGTTGTCTATTGATGTTATAATTTTATAAATTTATAACTAAATGGGGTAAATATAGGAATTATTACATTATTATATAATCTATATAATCTGTGTGTCTAGTACCGATAATAATATTAGTAGATTGGATTTTCATATATATAGTAAAAAAATAGAAATTATATTGATTTAAACAATATATATTTTTTAATTATAAATAATTTTTATGATAAAAAATAAATATTCTTGAATCAAATCCAAAATATGATGATTCATTTGTCAAAAAGTATTTTATTTTAAATAATCCAGTTATAGTTATAATGAATCTTTATTACATTTATTTATTTTAATATATGATTTTTATAAAATGTAATTATACAATTATACAATTATTTTAATAAAAATGTGTTGAAAAATTTCAATACAAATTTAATATATAAATATGTATTTAAATAAGAATAAAAAGAATTTAATCTTAAAAGATATATTTTACAAATGATTATTTTTTAAAATTTTCAGTATGTTTATCTTACAAAATTGATTTTATTAATATTAAAGAATTATTTTAATGAAACATAATGTCAATGTATTTAATAAAAATAAAAATATAAAAAATATAGTTATTATAAAATTAAAATAATAATATTCTATATTAATGATTTAAAAAATATATCGTTCGAAACCAATTATTTATTCCTTGTGAGTTTTTATATTAAATATAATTTTAATCTATTCAAAAATAATTTAACATGATAGCATGACCTGAAAATTTATATCCATCAGTTATAAATTATGTTAAGGGGTGTATATTTTATTATGAAAAAATTTATTATTATGGTAAACATTATATAATGTAATTTAAGGAAATATTGGATAAAATGACATTCCATAAAAATATTATAATTATTTTTATATTAAATATTTCTAGATGTACATTTTTTATTTTTCATTTTTAATGATAAAATTCAAACCAACATTTCCTCACCACACCCAACTAGCTCTTATTTTATTCAACGTTTACCATTTACTGAATTCTTGTTTTTGATGAAATGTCCCTCATTTTTACTTACAAGGGATCATATACTACACCCTTTCAAAAAGAATATCATTTGGTTTATTCTTAAAAATAAAACCATATTTTATCTAATAAATTATTCTCTAAAATTGGGAAGATTTTAGAAACAATAATGATGATTAAATCATTTGTTTTGAAATAAGTCATTGTGATGATTGACTCCATCAAAGTAATGAACTTGTATTCTTAAATTTCATTTTATTAACATCTAATTTCAGATTATATCCTATAAACTAGTCACATTATGTGTTATTAACATAATTGAGAATCTAAAAAATGATACTCAACCAATATAAATCCAAACACTTACTCATTCATTATTATAACATGTTTATGTTTCGATTGATTGAACCACTAATATGAACATTATTGTTCAGTAATCATCACATCAATGATGAATGAGTATAAAAACATAAATAGTGTAAATATATTATATTAATATGTTATTTATTCTAGGATTATTGTATTTCCATGTTGCACTAAAATGAATTTTCACTAAAAAGTATCAGTTTCTAAAATTAAAGGCACTTGAAATGTATACATTATGAATTACATATGTGTGAACTATATTTTTATCATCCATTAATTTAATATGGAAATTTATAAATAATAATATTGTTATTATTCTACTTCCTTGACTGATATATTATTAATGAATTTAAGAACATTGTATGGAGACCAAAATCCACATACCAGAACATGTGTGATAGAATCCAAATTATTGTAATATGATGATGAAAATGAACTTTAATTAACATATATATATATATAGTAAATATATATCAAAAATAATTTAAAAGGTATGTTACAAAATTGTGTTTCTAAAATAGTTTATTGAAATGTCAAACATTATTATAAAGGTTGTTAGTGTGTGTCTAAACATGGGGGAATCCAAGGTAACATATTTTCATCACAATTTACATTATTTGAGTCATATTTAATATTGATACCCTATTTCCATTTTTATGGTTTATATAATACCCCATTTTTATCTATGTAAAATATCTAAATTTTATTGAATGTATTTTAAATCTTGTTATCTCTTTTCAGAGATTTTTATTCATAAAGTACAAAAATTATAAGTGTAATGAACCAACCAAAATATTTATATGAACATTAATATGAACCATTTCTACAGTATCCGGAAGGTCATTTCTGATCCACATATAAAGGAGACTAACACTTAGGTATCAATAGAAAACTATTGGAATGGATTTAAATAAATAAATAAAATATATTTCAAAAATTTTTGTAGAAACACCAATCTATAAATAAAAATTATAACCTCAAATGGGATCATGGAGGGGAAATAAAAAAACAAAAGAATAAAAATTTTAAAAAACCCACAACAACCTATATATATATGGTACTTGACCACCCTCCTTGTCCTAATCCATCGACCCTTGTCTAAACAAACATGAACCTACCAAACATCTCTATGATAACATGTGAATCTATAATAGAAACATATAGACTGCAAACACTACACTATAAATACCGGGTGTGCGCTATAATTCCTAATATTATTCCACAAAATAGTGTATTTTGTTACTTCTTTTGTTCATACAAAAATGATAAATGATAGTGGAATAATGAGGGTTAATTTTATATATTTTAAAATATGATATAGAATCCATAAAAATATGATTACAACATTGATGAGTTTAAAATATAATTTTATAAAATTAAAATTAATTTTCGAAATCACTGTTCATAAAAATATATTCTTTATCAAAAAAACAAAACATTTTACTAAAAATATTTCATACTATATCACATGTCATGTATTAAAATCTTGGAGATATGTGCATGAAAAAGATATCAATCAGCTGAACAAGAGTAACTACAATTGAATAATGGTCCATATTTTCAATAAGCATATGAATCTGAAATATTATGTAATAGTTCTAGGAAACTCTTTTTCTATGAAATGATTTAAAATGATGTCATATATCATGTAACATGTATAGAGATGTCATGTTTATTTCTGGGATATGATATTGAGTCCACCATATTCGTGTTAATGAAAAAAATCATGACAAGTCATCTGGTGTACATTGAGTCAAATGGGAGTCAATAAAATCACACTCGTTCACACCATCTTCCCTACCCTCATGTCTATAGAGAGAAACGTTATATTCTCCATAGATCCATTGTTCATTGTGTGAGTCCTCAAGAAAATCGCAATTCTCAGACATCACATTAAAATAACCAGATTTATTTAACTATTAAAAGTAGGTGAGTGATGAAATCAAGTCACATATTTCAAAATGGGGTCCTCAATAGTATAAACATGGAATCATTTTTACATAATTGTATCTCACTCATAGTAAAACAACCTTATTGATAATAATACCTTTATCAATACCAAAAAAATGGATTCACAACAGATAAAGAAGACATGTCAAGGGATTATAAAAATTATTGGACCATCAAAAAGATCCAACATTACTTTTAAAAAGTATAAATTTCAAAAAAAAATATATAAGGGTAGTTACACGAACATATTTTAGAAAATATTCATATTAATCCAAATATATTATTAAATAATGTGTTACTGTTGGAAAACCCCTAAGGAATTCAAGAAATATATTTCATAGTTATGAAGGATTTTAGTATTTTCAAAACATGGGTCCACGCCCTTTTTTATATAGATATATCAAAAATTTCACATCCCCCCATAATTTCAATTTATAAATAAGGGGGAATCATTAAAAAAAATCATGATAATTTCACAAGTCTATTTTGAGGATCATTTAGAATACATTAAATGAATCAACACATTCCAATCATATCAAAACATATGAAGTTAGAAATTAAAACTAGTAGGAAGCCAGTAAATTCAAAAAATATTTTATATGATATTTGAGATGGAAAAAAACATGTCATTCAACATTTATAATAACATTATAGGAATCAAGATAAAACGAAATTCTCTCCTTACCATGTTAAAATCCTTTAAAAGTATATAAAAGATTATTTCAAGAGGTAATTCATGATTATCATTTTTCAGATCATATATTTTGAATAATAAACCCATGTTAATGAATTGTAGGGAAACAATGGATTAAAAAGGAAGGAAAATTTTGAAACACTTACATGGAATTTATGAAATAAAAAATTAGTCTATGATTATTCTCTAATGATGATGGAATTTTAATCAAATTAGATGGATGCATAAAGAAGCATGAAGAGATCTGATAATAATAATTCCACATCAACCATTCGAGGTTCAATGAATCCAAATGATATCCTATAATCTTGAAGTAAAATATCTAGAGAATAAGGGATATCGATGGCCAAGAAGTGACGTTGCTATTGAGAGAGGATATCTAATAAAAATAGATCACTTTGATTGCCAAAAGATGTATTCTGGTGATTAACAATCACCCAAGAGTCTCCCAATGTTATAGTGGATAAAATTTCGTTTATGGGAGGAGATAAATAAAACTAAATAGCAGTTTTGGGGGTACACTTACAATGCTACCCTCGCATTTTCATATATCTAGTAACACCATCGGCTAGCAAGTGGCACTCACTAGCTAGCCTGTAGTTAGAGGTGAAATTTTTTAACCCCTAAATAGGACACTAGTTGGATGGATGTCCACATTAAGCTTCAATACATTCATTTCATAGTCCACACCGGCATCAATGCTTCATGGAATCCTATGAACCATCATGTCACCTGAAAAAACATGAGTACATGTATAATGACGAAACAAAAACTGTGATGTTATAATTATTCCCACTATAGATATTTTTCCTAGAATAATCCTAATGTATTATAATTTGAAAAAGAAAACTCACACAATCAACTCATGAGGTGGATGGTCCATGAAACATTGAAAGACACCCAAAATTTCCACCAGGGATAACATTAAAGGAGAATGAAAATAAAAAATTGATGAGATGTTATGTGGATCCTTAAATATCATCACACATCTCCTTGTCAAACACAAAAAATCCGAGAAGGATGCGAAATAGAGACCTTTTATAGGCCTCCCCACAAATTAAATATTCACCCAATAGTGGAACATGATACAGAAATACATCAAGAACCTGTACCATCATCCGAATAATTTACTATTATTAAAGGCCAGTTAGATACACCAAGGATAATAAACCGTGTCATTAAATGAAATTAATATAGAAATCATATCAACCATTTGAAAAGAAACAACACCCTTAAGATCCATTAATTATTCAACAACATAAAATATATACCTAAAGATGAAAAAGAGTTCTCCTCCAACCAAGTACTCAAAACTAACCAATAATATCCATCATATTGCCTCACACCTCAATGATAATATTAAATTCAAATTAACACCATTGGGTTCGTGGTCGATCAAAAATCTACAAATTCATACTTATTTTAGTAAAACCTCAAGTCCTATCCATGGACAAACAGAAAGATCTTATACTAATAAGATCATTAATCAACAACACACAAAAATAACTACAAAATGTATTTAATCCATCAATTCATTATTGACCTCTAACAAAAAAATCAATGAATACAAGTGAACCTATTAACAATAACCAAACCATACAGTATCCATACCCCACCACATGAAAAAACACATGGAACACAAAAATGGACTCGAATTAAAATAACTGAAAATGAAAGTGATTCTCAGAATAGAATTATATACCATCCTAAAGAGTGAATTAATTGTCAATGAATTAATAAAATATCCAACAGAGTATATAAAAATGTAGAAACAAAATATTTTTCAATAAAAAAGATATCATTACTGTAGAAACATGGTTCAACAGCTTAACCTTATTACAATTATGTCACCAAAACCCAATTAATTACAACATGGAAAAATCAAATTGTCTCAAACCCTTCATTATGAACCACAATCTAGTCCAATATCAGCTACAAGTGATATCATTTCAACTGCATGAAAATTCTTCACACTGTATCCTATAGATATATCCTTATTATAATAAAGTATATATTGAACCACAATTTTAGAGATATGATCCTTGATTGTTACAACCACTTTTGGTGGAATAAATTACAAAAACTATAATGGTGACCCAAACTACCACACAAATTAAAATATATATGATCTTTCACCTAAAAATTATTTAGATAAAATAGTTTCCTATGATGAAAACATATGATATGCCTATCAATTTTATGATAATGGTCTTACCTTATCAACTAATCTATGAGATCATTCGGTTGGAACACCATAAATTAATCATAACTCAAATGATGCATTCTACATGATTTTTCACTTTTCTAGCTCTACCCCAGTTGAAAAATCTACCACATAAACCATAAGATATGAAGTTAGACATACTAATAGTAAATCTATTCCAAGGACTAGAAGAAGAACTATTACAAAATAGTGTTTCATAAGGAAGTAATTTCAAATAATAATAGGTTCTAAATATGCCAATAATGAACAATATTTGGCATACTCCTTAACCAAATTCATTCCTTGAGTGCGACCCTATATGTCAGAAAACATTATCTTCTTGAATTACAAAAACAAAATTATACTGAAGGATGAATGGAATGAATAATTTGATATACATTCGATCAGGAAGATGGGCAGGAATCATGAACTCCACAATTATTGGCCATGTCCTTCCCATAAAAGGGATACATATGTTACCTTTAGAGTATGTGGAGTATTAATATAAAAAATATATACCTTGAAAATCTACAAGAAACATTATTACATTAATATAACCCAACCTACAACTATAAGAGTGTGTTAAATGATTCATCGATTCCTAGATGAGGTCCTATGGTTGGAGTAGTACTTGCACTACCACTCGATTTAGAGTCTGTGTATAGCTTTTAACTGGAAATGACACTTAAAAGAAACCTAAAGGCGTAATTTGAAAACATGATTTAAATAATAAATTATATTTCATTGAAAAATATCTTGGAGATATTTATAGGAATCATAAAATATTCGATAATCAACTCCAGAATAAAACAAAATGTATACTATTACCCAAACAATCACAAATATACATAAAAAATATCCAAATAACATTTATCATAACCTTGTTCATTAAATAAAATAGTAATGGTTTACACATTTATAAAACATTATAATTTCATTTAAGAACATTAAATATTATTATAAACCCATCACAGTTCATATATCATTTACCATAATAAGGAACCCATTATGTGGTTTCAAAACATAAATTTAAAATTCAAATTCCAAAACATTTTTCTATTTATATCCATTAAAAATCCAACATTTCATGTTAAATCATTCCACCAAAACACCACAGAGGAGTTTTTGAAAATCATCTACCTAAATAAAACATTTTTTTAAAAAAAATATTTTATTAAATGAAATCATATTATCAAATAAATCAATGAATCCTATTTAATGTTTCAAAATTTTCTTTTATACATGATTTAAAATCATCACTAAAGTGTTTAAATACAATTAATCTAACATGATAATTAAATAAACCACATCCACTATTTCATATTCAAAAGAAACCCTCGAGACTAACCTCACATAAGTGAGGTAATTTTGGAAAAAAGTGGAAAAGAAGTAATATTTTGGGTAATAGTTTGAATATGAATGACTTGGTATCATGAAATGGTAAACCACCAACCAAATATACTGTAGTTCATCATTTACACAATAGATCAAACACGAAAATTCCTCACATATTTCTTGATTATAATGGAACTGTGCATCTCATGGTATATCACTATTCCAAACCGTAATTCAAAAGTGTTTCCCAACAAATGACATAGTAATATGATATCTGACTATCGTAAATATCAAGAAATGACTTACTAAAAATAAATTATATGGTCCACACCTTCCTTAGAAACTCAAGTCTCATCGTATATGGGGTTTATCACACCCCCATTGCAAAAATTTCTTTTGAGTCCCAACTTTCCCCAAATATTTTTTATATACAGCCTCACACCAAATAAAAAATGATTTAAAACAACAAATAATTTCAGAATATAAATCCTTTAATATCAATTATAATAAACCAAACTAAAATATACTATGAACTAACATCTAATGTGTTTTTCCACTATCCCAAAGGGTATTCTTGATCCCCACTAGTTGAGGACTAGTGCTTGTGAATCAAGATACAAACATTATGAATGGTTTCTCAAAATAAAATAAATTATTATTCAAGGATCACTGTTGAAATTCCAATTTGTGAATAAGTATTACAAAATGAACTAGATACATGGATACCATATAAAAAAATCCAACAAGGGAAATTTAAAACATGATTGCAACCAATCTTCCGGTATCTGATTACCACCCACCATGTCCCAAGTCATCCTCCCCTAGTAAACTAGGAACAGAAACACAAAAATGAGAATATATCAAGAAAAAATTCAAAAGAAACATAAATTTAGAAAACACCAAATAGTATAAGAGGTGAGTGAGTTGTGGATCCCTATAGTATTCATCTACATATTCTATACAATTACAGTAAAAGGAAATACAAATATCGTAGTATTGTGTACAATAAATTGTGTGAATGATTTTAAATATCAAAATAAGATATTATATCCCTAAAAATAGATATAAAAATTGATAATTTAAAAAAATTATAAACATTTGAAAATCAATCTTGAAACAAAATTTGAGAGAAATTCAATCATGCATTAAAAAAATTTGTTTCGTTACAATCATGAAAACCATTTCACAAGAAAAACATATGAAAATAAAGTGACATGATCATGCACCATTTACCAATTATCTATTCCATAGTAAATAAAATATAATAAAGGTTTATCTTATTAATAAACGAGTTAATTACAAAAGGTAATAAATCATTCCCAATAAATTTAGTTCTAAGTAGTGAGAAAAAATTATCTCATTTTTCATTTGATAAGTGTGAGGATTTTATGGTATGGCCTAGATACAATATTGAGTCCAGTATAATCTAGATAATAAAAATTCAGAAATTATTATTAAACATATATCAGTTCTAAATGGGTCTCATGAAAATCAATTCCATAGATACAATATTTCTTATCAACAGTTTTGTTTCAAGATCCTTTTATTTTCTCTACATATCCACAATTTTTTGTCAAAATAAACTAGAAACGAATAAATATTTTTTATCACATCGAACTACTAATGTTCCTATAACCAGTAAAATAAGGGGAGTATAGAAATCAAGTCACATGGATTATAAAATTAATCCTTGTCTGAAGAAACATGGGATCAATCCCTTTTCATTTCATCTCATTCTCAATACTATTATCAAACTCACCCAAAACTCCTTAAATGTGAATAATACATTTATAAACCCTCATCAATGATATATTTAAGAGTCAAGTAAGTCACATAATGTGATTATCCTAAGAGACTATCTCCGTAATGTTCTTATAAGGTCATCAAGAATTAATAATTTCAAATCGAATCCCTTGTATCAAATCAGCATTTGAAAAGGGTAATCATAACTTCAACGTTCAATGAATACTCATAATAAAATATAAAATCCACCTTTAACAAAATTAATTGCATTCAAAGCATCCCTAGAGTGTTTAAAAAGTTTGTTTCAAAATTTATAAGGATGGAATTAATTTCAAAACATGGGTCCATCGACATTTTCACATGAAAAAACCACTCTATTCACATCACTGAAAAATACATGATTATAATCAATGAAATTAATCATATCAAAATTCATGTTTTATGAATCAAGTGAATATTTTAATTAAATTAACCCATTCAATTAAAATCAAATCAGCTCAAATTATAAATTAAAATTTCACATAATCTATTAAATACAAAAACAATATCATTAAAATCTCTATGGGAATTATAAAAATACAAATTTCATTAGATATTTGTAAAACATTGAGTGGAATAAATATCAAACTCAATTATATCCATTCCATATTCAAATCATAAGGAACAGTATCAAAGGAGTTTTAGGAGGCAATTATTGATAATACATGATAGAATATATAATAAGGATATTTAATATTTTTCTATGAATTATCAAGAAAAAATGGTTCACCCTAAGAAGGAAAATAATATAAATTCATAATTTTAATTTTCGAAATCAAACCACGATGAGCCAAAAAATTAGTTTCCACTGATGGTGAACACTAAATATATGAAGTGGGATCTATAAAGAGGTCAGAAGATATCGTAGAATTACACCTCCAAATAAAAAAATTTGGATTAAAAAATGAAAATTCTTTGATATCATTTAATAAAGAAATATCAGGATAATAATATAGATCAAAGGGAATGAATATGAAGACTCTACAAGATAGGATATCAACATCAAATATCACCTAAATATACCTACAGATTCAATCAAGATATCCAAAATCATCCAATAGGATCCAGAGTTTAGAGTTGGTTGAATTGGGCACAAAGGAGGATATGAAATAAAATAAATTATTTTTTGGGAGTTAATTTACTATCTTAAATAGATGTTATCCAATTTTTAGTTACACAACTAGCTTGCAGCTAGTTATAGTGGAAATATTGTAAACCATGTCAAACCTAACAGGTGGATTGTGGGCCCCACCACTGATCTAATATTCCTCCTCTAGAATCTCATTCTACATTTCAGGATATAAATCATAATTTATTTCATGAGAAATCCTAAGACCCCTCCAGATATTAGATAACAGTACCATAGTGTGGTCCACTAATGAATGAAAAGAATTAGAAAGTTATAATAAGGGTTTTCATAAATTAACCATTAATTAATTACGTTATGCTCATTAGCCTTTGACTATATTCTTGTATTTTTGATATAATTTTCCCCTTGAATATCTCATTAAAATTTTATATTTTAATATATGTATAATCCATTTAATTAAAAAAATAATATTTTTAATTGAATCACACTACATAATGAAAATTCATTTGAAAAGAAAACATTCAATTTCTATTTTGGATATTATTCTTCAATGTTATAATTATTTTTAACGTAAAAATTTATATTAATATTTTGAAGTCTAAATTTATATTATCTTATTTTCAATTCATATTTAATTACACATACATTCGAAATAAAATTTTCTAATTCTTTCATCATGTGCACCTCTTTGAAACTTTTAAAACATAGAGAGTATTCTATTCAATTTATTATCATTTAATATATTCATATAATATTTTCTACTAATAAAACTTTATTTTATTTCATATATTCTTTATAATATTATTTTATTTTTAAAAATACTCAATGATCAAATTTTAACATAATTTTGTTGGTGACTTATAATTATTTTATGATAATTTTCTAAATATTTAGGAGACTAATTTGATTATATAAATTACATTATTAATTATTAATATTTAATATCTATGATCCTTGAATAATTATTATAATTCTTGTTCCACCTTCTATATTCTCTTATGATATGTTTTTTTAATTAAATTTTGTGTATAATCCAATCAAATTCTTGATTTCTTCTTAAATGATTCCATAAAAAATTAATTATGTAACAAATTTAATTTCCATGGATTATCCTATGTATGAATATTGATTTATATACTAAAACAAATGTATATATATATATGTGGTTCATCATTGTTTAATGGGTGCATTAAAAATTTTATAGCCATCCAATTCATTGGGTAAATAAATATATCTCATTATTTAATTTTTGGAATGTAAGAACATGATATTATTAGAATTGTTCACAAAGTTATATTTAGACATTATGATGTTAGATTTGTTAAAAATATCATGATTTTATATTCTTGTGCCTTTTCAACATTATTAATTTGTGTCATGATGTATCATGATTATTTTTTTATGATTTCACAATCATATTCATGGTTATATGTCATTGATAAATTATTAATCTTTTTGGGTTTGATGATTAATCATTATGACCTATAAATAAAATTTATCATTCCTCATGAACACTTCATATAACTCTATAATCTTATTGAATTAATTATTCCCTTAATCACATGTTTATGTTATTAATTTATTCAGATAATGATAAATCATATATGTTTCATTGTAATTTTTTATGTATTATTTAGCATCTAATCTCAGGAAATTGTTACATTTCCACGTTTCTTCAAGAATGATTATGATGGTATATATGAAAGATAAATTCAGGTGGGGTGAAATTTAATGGGACATGTTAATGAATTAATATATGAATTTGATGATTTATAATTTATCTCTACAATCACTGAGCAATTTGGGTTCCATGAGTCTTTTTATATTGAGATAAACATCATGGGTTATGAATAATAACCTGAATCATAGATCACTCCCAAATACACAAAAAAATAAATATTTAAGTATCAATTCTTTAATAAAATGATGATATCCGACCTTTAATGTATCCTTAAGTACATTAATTCTGGAGAAATGTTTCAGCATGACATAAAAGTTATTTTTCATATACATCAAGCATGAAAAACTAATATCATAGATCCATCATCTCAAATATAAAGAGGATAAATGGTGTATGATGATGTAGACCTCAAAATAAATTAATGGTATGACATTATAAACGCGTTCAAAATTATGATTCATGTCACCTTCTAAAGAATAATACATGTAGTAAAATTTTATGAAAAATAAATATACATAAGATATGTTAATTATTAAAAAAGAAAAATTATTAGTGGTATGTGATTGTGTTCATAGTAGAAAATATATTTTACTTTATGCCAATATTGTGGATACCCTCAGATTGATATCATTACTGAGGTAAAATTCAAATTTCAATGGTGAAATTTATTATGGTTTTATTTTGATATCCAGGATCTACCGAGGAATTTTTTAAGCAAATTTTACTTAATTTATTCTTTATAAATAGATTAGAAAATAAGTTAGACAACATATGAATCAAATTTAAAATACATTATTCCAAAATAATACAACATTGTTATAAAATTACATTAGATCAAAGATTACATATGATGTATTGAATCCATTCATAGTGCATAAGATAAAATTGTATAGAAAATAAATAATAATAGTATATTTTCAATAATGTAACCCCTTAGATCAAATTCTCTTGTGAGAATCCTTATCACAATAACTAAAATAATAGTAAAAAACATGGATTGAGAAATTCTTTTATACAAATTTACAAAAAAAAATGAAATCAAACCAATAAATATATTTCTAATTGGGAATAATTGATATATAGTTAATTCAAATTTTTTTTCAGATTTTGAAAATATTAAAAATATATATATAAATTATATAAAGTTAATAATTTTTGGAGAAAATTAAATGTTATTGATTTGTTTGTTATAATATCATTTATATTAAATAAATTGGTTTGATGTATTATAAATTTTAATTAGATTTATTAATTCATAAATATAATTTTAACCAATTTTTTTATAATATTGAAATATTTATTTTAACACAAATTTATTAGTTAAATATAATGAGTGGATGTTAGGTAAGTATTTAATGAATCAATAAAAACTATCATTAAATGTTAAAAATGGATATTTTTTCAACAAATGCGTATATATGTGTTGTTTTTGTTATCATAATGAATTAAATAAATCACTTTTACTAATTAGTTTTAATGAATAATATTATATATAGATAAATATTAGATTCATTTAATGAATATTTAATTATTATTAATAATTAAATAACATAATTATAATTAAAAAATTACAATTTGTTTTCAATAATGTGTTTATTTAAATTAATTGTTAATCAATTTTATAAATTTAATTTGATAATATATAAATCTAATTTAAAATAAAATTTTTGATATTAGATAAGGGTTTCTACACATTATTTTTGGTAAAAAAATTTATCACCATGATTAATAAATAAATCAAGTTATGTAATGTAAGAGTTGGTTAAATAAAATGATATGAATATCATGTAGTAAAATTAAAAATAAAATGAGCCCTCTTACACCCATTTCAAACCAATTATATCTTTTATATTCTTATAAAATATATTTGGAAAATTACCCTGAAATTATATTACTTGTTGAGTATATTTTGTACCTATGAAGGGGGCATAAATTTTTCATTATAAAGAATTTCATTTTAAGAAGGACCAATCCCATTAATTTAACGAGTTATTCTTCATCTTTATCATTTATAATCACACCCCCACTATTCATAAATCCCAAAAAAACATTATAATGATATTATATAAAAATAATTAGTTTTATGAATAAATTAAATTATAACCATATAAATTCATTGTATTACTTCTTCATTAATATTATTTGTTCTTTTTGGCTAGATTTAACAACCTAAAATGACAATATAGTCATCACTTCCTCATTTAAATCATTTATTAGAATGGAAACATAAATAATGGACATATATTTTTTTAATATTTAATATATTATTATGACTATTTTTCATTAATGGTTTCACTAATACATATGTTCAATACAATGTATATTATCATTAATAGTAAATTCACCAAAAAAATTCACATTTTGAGTGGAATTCTTATGAAGCATATTGTTATCTCCCTTAAAATGATCATTGGAATTTATTGATTATTATTATATTATTATTACACTACCTTTAATAATATTTTAATGATGACCATTTTTTCAAAGAATAATGATCAAAATCTCCATATTGAATCTTGTACGAAAATATGAAATAACAAACACTCAAGAATAGTAATTTATTGTGATTAACTAATCTATTTGTAATAAATTGAAATAATTAAATTTTATGAAATATAATATACAAAATTAATATTCTAAAAAATGTTATTAAGATTAATATGTTTATTATATAGTATTTTATAACATGTCTAACCAATGGTATTCTATTGTATGTTTTTTCATTTCAATTTACTTTGATTGAAACAAGTTTCATATATTATTCTTACATTTAATTCTATTGTATATATAATTACCCAAATATAACTTTAATCATGAATTATGATTCATTTATGGGATTTTAAATTCTATTACCTCTTTCTATTTCATCTGATTCATATATTACAAATATCATGTGGTTTTTCTTGAGTTAGTCACCATTTCATTAGGACATATTATTCTTCCATTAATTATGTTCTTCTATGATTTATTTATTTTTTCCATTATCTACATCCTATAACACTATTTAGTTATTTCTAGGTTTATTATAATTATTTACCAAAATAAAATTTTTTAGTTAATTTTTACTTCATAGATATATTTCATTACAAAGGAAGAAAACCACTTTTTATTTTGGCTATTTTTCTTCTATGTTCAAATTATTTAAAAGTAAAATCCTTAATTTTCTTCCAGTAAATGATAGATATTTAATAAAATATTGAAAATTTTTATTTCATTTAATTTATATTCAAAATCATTGTGTTCGGGGTTTTGTGGTGATCCTCTTACTCTATTGGATAGGAACTAACCAGCCTACTTCAAAGAGGTGAGAATGCTATCATGTAATTAGTATGAAATTGGGGTGGGGGAGGTATTAATATTCCTAAAAAAGAAATGTGGGATCAAATTCCTTTCATTAGGCCTTTTTTCAACTTCTTTCAACTATTTTATGGGTGCAAGTCCTTGGGGGAGAAAAACTATCTGATGGGAGGACTATTATCGACAGTGTAGTGACATTTTTGAGAATTTGTAGATGGGAATAAGTACCTTTAACTAGTCTAACATCCATTAGAGAAGCTATTAAAACCCCTGGTTTAGTATGAGAGGGATAATTTTTTGATCATGTTATTTTTTTACTCTCCTTGGTGTATGTGAATGGGACTAAACTAAATGACGTCTGAATGAGAAATAATTATCACGTCATGAACCCAACATTAGGAAATGAGAAGGTTTTCATATGTATTATCTCGACCTCACTAACAACCAACTCTATAGCTAGACCGGTCACCACAAGAACAAAAGCGTGTCTCCACGAATGACATGAGTAGCCGACAAGCACAAAAGGACTATGGTTGGTCTATGTGGAGACTATTTCATATTATAATAGTGTATACATTTTGATAAATAATCAATTATAGATATCTGGAGCATAAATAGTACAGATAACAATGTATGTATATTGTAATAATATAATATTGGAGGCCAACACCAAATTATATAAAGAATGTATGATATATGTTGATACATAAACAAAAATAATAAATATACACCATGCTTCACAATACAGTATAATAAAGGAATCATTTAATTAAAATAACTGAAAATACAAAAGGTGATCTCTAGGAACATCCTCTAATCCTTCTCAGTCTCATTCTCCTAACACATAAAGTACAATTAATACAACATAAGTAATCAACCTTGGTCCTTCAAATATATAGTCTACTCGGGTACCTCGGTGCAAAGAGGGCTTGATTATGGTGTGAGATAGATCTGAGTAGGCCCCCACCCATGGTGTCTATCTGAATACATCCTATAAAGAGTGTATTCAGTTTTGTAAAGAAATATATATTGTTTATAAATAAACCGCTATCACATTCTAATTTATTCTTTATTCAATCATATAATCTCTTGGTTTTTAGAGAAAACTCGTACCTCAATACCTACTTTGTTCCATTCTAGGGTTTGAATCATTTCCCATTATCACATAATAATTTAAAAAAATAGAGGGCTTTTATTATTGATTTAATTGAGTTCATGTTATGTATAATTAGATCCATATACCAATTCCAATGTTTAGGTTCTTGGTTAGAATGCCTAGGAAATGATGGGATTTGGAAATAGTACTCTCTGTAACACATAGATTAATTTTTTGGGCTTCAAAACATGTTATCTATGACCTTTTCATATGGGTTATGGAAATAGTGGACCACCTTCAACACACATTTATTAGTACGGGCTTCAGAACAAGTAGACCATGTCCCAATCCCGGGTTATTTTAATATAAAAGTTCATTTCCCACTAAATATTATCAAAACATACCACTATGAGCTTTAGAACTAGTAGACCATGGCACAATTATAGTTATCATACTTTCAAATATATAAGATAAATACATATATATATGTCACCAACATCAAAATTATCATTATATTACATTGATCATGATTTATCATCATCAATATTAGTATCAATAATGACTTCATTATCTAATTCAAAAACTAATTAGTCACTTTATCAAATTAATTAATTATATAATTAATTAATCATACCAATCATATTAATTTGTTTAATAATTAATTAATTTTGTTCATCAAATTAATTCATTATATAATAAATTAATCATTTTTACCTCATTATGTACCTAAAAATTTTATTAATCATTATAATTAAATGGAAAAATCAAAATATTCTAATATTTAATTCACTATAAATTATTTTAATTCTAAATTTAATATTCTAATAATTAATTCATCAATCAGTTATCTCAATTTCCAAATTCCATATTTCAATCAAATCCCATATTCCAATATTATTTAATTGATCATGTTAATTAATTCAACTTTGGAATCTCAATTTCAAAACAAACAATATTTATTCAATAAGCACATACATGAAAACGATAGGAAAACTATAGATACTAAATAATAGACCACCTACTAGGGAAAATCCATTTAATAATTTCAATGAATTCTATATTCTAAACATTTCATCTCCCGATAAGACATTAAAGAATAGAAAATATCAATGAAATCCATCCAAGAATAGGATTCTCAACACATCAAGGGTTATTATTATAAAAACAAGAATTTTTTTTCAAGGATTGTTAAAAAATGATTTTTTATAAAGGGGTACTATTATTTAGCATAGGAGGAATCACACCAATATCAAGGGGTATTATTATAAAAACAGAACTTTGTTTATCAAAAAAATAATTTCAGATATATAATAATTTCATCCAATGATCAAAATAAAATAAATCAAGGAGTAATTAAGAAGTAAACTAATTCATTCTTAAATATAAAATTTCAATAGAATGGTATCCTTCCTTAATGAGGACCAAATAATAACCTTATGTCACATTAGATTTTCTATAGTGTTGATTTCTCAACACATACATTTCTATGATTATCCCTTAATCCAATTCACATATTCCCAAGTATTTAGCGGAATATGTTAAAGGAATATATATATATATATACCTACGTATATGATTTCTATCCTTCATGGAGTCGTTAAACACTCTACAAATTTTTACTATGGACCATAACTAACCAAAGGACCTAAAATAAATTGGAAGAAACCAAAATATGGGTTTAAATATTACCTCAATGATATGAAGTTAAGAAAAATCGAATTACTCCACTTTTCCTTTATCGGTAGATGAAATAACATGAAATAAGAGGTCTAGAGAAGCCTTTTTCAGACCCTTTGACTGGAATAAACTCAAAAATAATATCAATATTGTCCCCATGATATCAGATGATTGGTGCATGGATATATGTAGAAGAAATACCACCAATGAGAGGAGATGGTAGGAGAGGGAATTAACACCTATCATTGGGCTATAATTGAGCAAGATTTGAGTGAAATTTACTAACTAAGAAAAATCAGGAGGTGGTCCGAGCACGCATCCATAGAATACTACAGGCGGGAATGTGTTTCAATTGTGGAGGGGAGAATAGGGTTTTTAATTTTTAATATTTTTTTATTTCTATTTTTTTATACATAATAAGTTCTTAAAATAAAATATTCTAGATTGGTAGGGTTATATGATTAGCCAAAATGTTCTCTAACCGTATGAAACACCCTACCTTAAAAAAACACCTCCCATGTTTTTTATACTTTGGGATGCATAGTTATAGAAAAATTTTGAACCCACTATAGATCCTTCAAATTTGGAAATAAAAATCCCCCTCTATAATACTAAAACTCATAAAGACCTTAAATGGACCTATTAGGACATTACACGAGTCTAAAAATGTCCAGTCATAATATTCAAACTCTCCGAATTATGTTTTGAACCAATGGTTCAAAAATATCCTATATGGTAAACTCTGAAATTCAAAATTCCATTGTATTTGAATCTAGTTCAAAAACACAAGACTCTACATTCTCCCCACCATAGTTAACCACATCCTTGAGAATCATTTGGGGATGAAGATAACATCACCCAACCTAAAAGGGTACATAACTCTTGATTAAATGTTCATGTTACATTTTCCAATGCCAAACACACCTCAAATATATTATTATGTAAATGGTACATAAGCCATCAAAACACAACCAAATGATCAATTTCCAAGTAAAATATCAACATAATGCAAAATTGAGCCCTCTATTCCAGAGACAAGATCATATCATCATATTTTCAATCATTGGGCTATGGTTCTCCCCACATTAGTCTTTAGCATTAGAAAGGCCCAAATTCAAAACCATGGATTTACCTACCGTTGTAATTTCCTTACAAGTAATTCCCTTAAATTTTCTAATTAAGATCTTGATGTGACATCTAAAAAGGTTTAAATAGTTTATTATTTAGTGACATTACACAATGTTGGGATATATTAAATGATATTCCCTAGGCAAAACAAACTTTTCTTCACCTAGCAACATGTCATAGATGGTCCTTCACTGACTATACACTTTAACAAGAGGGATAATGAGTTGATCCACTTATTCTGACATTCCATTATTAAAACACCTGGCATAGATGGGTGTGGAATTTCAATAGAACCACAACACCATGATCTAAGGATCATTTCCTTTACCATGAGTAAATTCACCAAATCACATAAAAACATCCAGTTAAATTTTATGATAAACCATAACATGTCTATTAAATTTTTATCCCACAATAAGAATAAGGGGTGTATCTTTGATCCAACCCCTCTTGGATCATCACCTTTATTAAAACATCACTTCTGAGTGAGACTGAATGTCTAGGATGACATATTGTTCATTTAAATGGTGTTTCTTGGAAATAATCCAATATTGTATTTCTCCATACATAAAAAATATGAATTAGTACAAGGAAAAGACATCCACCAAAAATAATTGATTGAGCACAAGGCATCATTCACCGGGTGGTCAAGTCAAAGGAATAATCTGGTGACAATGGTTCCATCCGTAGAATTTTAAATTTGAAAACCATGTATCTCATAGGATTAACCAATTGTTGATAAGAACCACACATTTTGTTGAATCATTGAGAATACTACCAAAAAATTCATAAATGATTTTAATGATTTTGTGTGTTGTAATACTGATTCACACTTAGTGTATCATGTATGCAGTTAATATTTGGAACATGGTCGTTTCAAAGAAGAAAACACTAAGAGGATTTAAATGGTTTCCAAACATCCAAAAAAACTAAAAAGAATATCCAATCTAATATAATTTGACCTCTTGAAATAATCTCAACTTCAACTTACGATACAACCTCATTAACTGGTCCACAATGCATTCCCTACTTGAGGAGTTTTGTGATCATTACATTTTAACCACCGATGCCCATCTAAGACCAATGGTGGTTTCAATGGTATCATAAAAAACACCCACAATAGAATCTCACATCCCTGAAAGAATCTATAATATTAAAAATTCAACATTCTTAAAGGCATTAAAGAGAGACCAATGATTTCCCCAAGGTATTGTCAGTTTTCATTCATCTACATGGAAGGTCATGTATTCTCTATAACTGGTGTTCCGCTCCCCAAATTTTGACTATCCTAGTTTTTAATAATGAGATTGAAAAGAATAACCACTACAAAGCACACTATAATATATTCTGTTTTTAAGAAACATGTGATACTCCTCCGAGTCACACTCACAAACATCAAGGCATTATACAAGGAATCGAAATTCAAACCAACTATTGTGTAAAAACACACGATCCATGAGAAATTACACCCAATAATTAGTAATAAATTAATTCTACTACTCGTAGGTAACTCTACTTTCGTTATAACCCAAGAACGCACTCAACAATACAAGGCTATAACAATCACTATACTAAACCAGTTTGTTACATCATCTAACAATACTCTAGGTATAGAATATAAAAAAAATACTACCCTATGATAGTAAATTAAAATATTATGTCATGAATATAATTCATAGGCCTTCAAATATATTTAATAAAGTATCAAATGGATAACATAAAATGATTAACCCAATATACCATTTCCCACACAGTTATTAACATGGATGAAAATGTACTGATTATTTCATAATATATGAATATGATATGTTCACATGACCTATTAAATGGATAACCATGCCTGGGTAGTTTATCACCATATAAACATAACATTCATTAATGTTTATTCCTATAAAAAATGTAAAAATTAAATGACCACCAATCTGAATAAGGGTGTCTTTTTAAAAACTAAAAATCCCACTAGGGACAATAGTTCCCAGAAAAAAGAAAACATTAAAAATATAACATCATTTTCACGGAATTTATGCTCTAAGTGTGATTCCTACCATGGTCTATCTCCTTAAATGAATAAAAACCATATTCCCATAAATATCTCAGGAAAACAGAAGTAACTAGGCTAAAAATTTGATCATCTATTCGATTAATAAAATTGAAACAAACCATGGAAAAAATGAATGGCTCTATATCATGGAAATTCAAAACATTATACACTTAAAAATATTTCAATAAATGAATGAGGGATAACATGAAAGTGTAATACAACTTCATTTTTAACATTAGTCATTCGTTGATATGCATTCAATGTTAGTAAATATATCAAAAATTAATTTTGAAAATAATAAAGAGACTTGTGGGGGTCCCACTATGAAAATATGGGTTCTTTAGAATGAAAACCAAGATCTGTTTCTTAGCGGTTAAATTAAAAACATCCTAATAGGTAATATCATAAGATACATTCCCCAACTAACCTACATGGCCCATTTTTCATGTTAGAATTTATCCCCTATTTTCAGAATAAAAATTAACATCGTTCAGTCTTGTAACCATTATTGCATAAGAAGTTCATATATAATGTTTCTATTATATGGGTTATTGTCTACTAAAACATAAATTTTCCATTCACTCTATGTTTTTAATTTAGCTCCCACTTAAATAAAATCAATTAATTTATCTTTACAACTTTGATAAACTTATACAATAGTTCAAATATATAGGTTTCTATTTCCGTAATTAAAATGCACCCATACACCTTACAAATGAAAACTGGATCTCATTTAATCACAACAAATAAATTTATCCCATCCATCCTATAACATACAAGATCTATCATGCTGGATAAATTTGTTGTCGTGGAATATAATTAAATAATCATATAAAGGGATCAAAATGGAAAATAAACACCAATGCATGTAATACAAACGTGAATGCTAATGAATAAAAAGAATGGAATAACACTCAAGGAATGCATTCATACTCAATGGTAAATCTACTAATGTTCCAATATACAATGGCATGTGAATTATCTATATGACTAATATGATGCATGAAAATATTCATCCATACTGAAGAAAAGAAAGTTTAAAAATATCATATAATTCCATAACTCATAAGCATTTGAAAAATCACCATTCAATCATAGTGAAATAATATCAACTGTAATAAAAAACAACATGAACAACAATCCCATTCCTAGCCACTTGGTCATTTCACTATTCATGGCGTGATGAGTCAAAAGAACAACTACATTAAAGGCACTGACATATTCATACACTCACATCTACCATATCAAAATATAAGGACAATGAAAAAAGTACCCTTTGATACCACTTTGTAACATCTTGATCCGAATAAACACTAATACAACCATTTTAATGATCTCTACATATCCTCAAACTGATTTCCTCGATCACTAGTGCATTTTGACTAGAAGGAAATACCTAGGGGCTTTAGTGTGAAGACTATGCCCTCATAGATCATATTATGTACAATAATAAAAAATAGATAATATATAGAATAATAATAAACAATGAATATAGTATGATGAGTATATTATAATAACTTAATATATATGGACACCATCAAATTAGGAAAATAATGCATGAAATATGATTATAAATAAAAAAATAGTAAATATACAACATGATTAAAATTATAGTACAATACCAAAATAATGTAATGAAAATAAATAAAAATTCCAAAGGTGATCGCCATGAGTATCCTAAGAACCATCTCATTCATGGTCTCCTAGATCCCTATATACAAGAACTATAGAATAGGACATCAATATCGGTCTTTCAAATATATGGTCTACTATGGTACCCTAGTGAAATGGTATCCCAAAACATGTGTGAGATAATAATGTTAATATATCATCACCCACGATCTCTAGCCCAATATAGTTCATTCAAAAATTATAAAATTTTATTAATAAATATGTAGAATGCATAAAAAATAATAATCAGATTATCATTTTTTCTTTATTTAACCACATAAACCCATGGGTTTCTTAGAACTCTCATACCTCAATAAATTAATTGGTTCTTGTCGAAGTCTGAATCATTTCACACTATCACAACACAATTCATTAGACTAATGGTATTTCATTATCCATTTCAATTCAATTCACACTACATAAAATTATAACAATAATCAATTACAACGTTTATGTTCTATCTTGTCATGCCATCGACCTCCTATGATTTAGAAATAGTAAACTGTGTCTCATATATATTTATCACTACAGGATTCAGAACCAAATGTTCTTATTATAATCATGTTGGATTTGGAAATATTTGACCATTTCTAATAGAAAATTATCACAATGGGCTTCAGAACTAGCTAACCATGTATTACTCTAGTGGGCTTTGGAATAAACGGACCATTTCCCACGCACTTTTATCAGAAAATATCACTATGGGATTCGAATTTATTATACTATGTCCTACTCGCATTGATCAAATGTTCATATACATATATGTATCAAAAATATTTAAAATCTCATTATATCACATTAATCATGATAAATCAACATTAATCTTCTTATCACTATATCGTTCATTAATTAATTCAAAAAGTAATTATTAACATTTGTCTATCAATCATATTAATTTATTAAACAATTACATAATCAATTTCACCACATTAATTAATTATATAATTAATTAATCACATCTCTCACAATAATTAATCACACAATTAATTATATATATTCATTCTATTTCAAAATCCCAAAATGCCTATAATTTATTCACAATTAATTATTCTAATTCTAAATTATATATTATAATAATTAATTTATCAATACCATACCCTAATTTTCTAATAACATTATTCAATCAAATCCCATAATCCCCAATTAACTAATTTACCTCATTAATTAATTCATCTTTGGAATCATAATTTCCAAAATAAGACTATAAATTATACAATTACATACACAAAGACGAAATCAAGGCTATGGGATTTGAGTAATAGATAACCTAGAGGGGAAAATACAATTAATATTTTCAATTATTTTCATGTTCCAATCATTCCATGAAATAAAAAAGAATCAAATCATAACCAAATCCTCTAAAAATAAACTATACATAGGAGTCTAACCATTACATTTTAGCTTATAAGATAGTTCACCTCCATAGAGGGGTTTTATTTTAAAACACGACATTGTTTGTTATAAAAATAATTTACTATAGATAATAATTCCATCCAATGATCATAATAAAAATAATCACGGTTGAAATATGTATAAAACTAATGCATTCAAATATTTAAAAGGGCAAGGGAAAGGGATCCTACATACAAGATGAACCAAGAAAAACACTTTGCAACATGAAATTTTCAATAGAAATGATCGCTCCATTCTTGAACCCACATACATTCCTATATATCAATATCCCATAATTCAATGCACATATTCCCATATCAATGAGAGAATATGTACATGTATTATATATATATACACTTATTTATATGATTAAAAGCCTACAAGGAGTCATTAATTACTCTACACTCAATTACTAAGGACCAAAAATAACAAAATGCTCGATAATAAATTGGGTAAAACCAAAAAATGGGAGTAAAACATTCCATGAAGATAGGAATTAAAGATGAATTGAACCAATACACTTCACCTTTTGGTGGTGGATGTTGGAACATTCACTAAGCGATCCTGATAATCCTTTTCACACCATAGAATTGGAGGAAAACCAAAATACAAAACAACCATATCCCTCGGGTTTTGGCCGAACTGTGTATGAAGATAGGGAGAATAAACACCAAAAAAATAGAGGATGGGAAAAGGATAAGGACATTAATCGTGAAATTAAGAAAAAAAATGATACAGATCAGTGTAAAAATTGACGAACAGAGAGGGATATGGGAGGTGGCACAATTGTGCGAACAAGGGGGCCCAAGGGAGGGTTATGTCGCGATCTAGGAGGGGATAAAATATATATTAAATTTTAATTTACTCTATTTCATTTTACATAAATTTATTAATTTATTAAAAAGAAACATACCACACAATTAGGGTCACACAGTTAGACAAACCTTTCACCAATCGTGTCAAAACCCTACCACCAAAAACCACCTCGCACAGTTTAATGTTGACGATACATGGATTCATAAAATATTTGTTCCTTCACTATATCATTAAAACGTTGAAAAAATCTAGTCCCACACTCTTAGAAATTTTGGATTCCTCCAAGTGACTAGAAGGACTTCACAATAGTCCAAAAACTACTCATCAAATTGTTCAATCGGTAGTAATTGCATTTTGATGCTTGGTTACAAAAATGTCCCATCAATTAAATGTTAAAATTAAAAATTCCATTAAATATTCATTTGGTTCTAAATAAGGGATTATATAGAATATGAAAAATAAGATTTGTGATACATAACCCCAATCATGTTTCCTTTTTTAAATATACATTTCCCTGTTGAATTGGTGTAACGCACTAGGGGAGAAAAGTGTCCTCGTTTGAGACCCATAGTGGACAATGTTGTGATTGTTGATAATAATCCAGAATGGGAATATGGAATTGAAAATCCTTTAGGAATTCATTTTAATTAATTTTTATTTTTCATTTCAATTGTTTTCATATAGAAAATGTGGATATATTGGAGAATCCAATCAATGTATAAATAATATGTTACTCATACTTATTAGGAAATAGAATTTATGTTTCAACAGCTTGTATTTATGACTGGAAAAAATTGGACAATAGCTAGTATATTATATTATTTAAATAAAAGACATTCATATAATAAATACATGTTTTTAATGATTTATTTTTGTAATTTATTTAATAGTCCGACAAAAAGTGATGTGTTGGATATAGTGTATGACTCAAAGATATTTTTATAAGTATAAGTAATGAGAAACTAATATGAATTTATTAATTGAAGGACATTGAAGAAACATCGGATGGGATAAGTACATATTAGTGTTTTATTACATATAACTACTAGAATTAGTGTGGAAAAATACATGAATGAATTTTAAGTGAAGTTAATGTTTATATTCGGTTACATTAATGAAGATACTCTCACATTAGAATACAATATGCATGAGTGATTTTGAATTTAGTTAAGGTGTGAATTTCGTTTACGAATTTCTAATAGTGATTTTAAATGAATATAATTTATTTAGAATGGATGGAGGTAGTTTGATGAAGAACTGCTATTTATTGAAGAAGTTTTTTACTCGGAATTGGAAGTTTTTACTATGCCTATGTTTTAAATAATATGGTCGACCCAATAATCTTATAATCAATTGGTCATATGGTTTTTATATTAATTCATTTTATTAATCTGTAGAATCATGGTACATTTAGGTTTCCTCATGGGGTTGATCAACATACACATAGTTGATTGACGTAGAATGTATTCTATACCTATAGTCAATCAACATCTGCATGATTGAGAGTCACAATTAGTTTTTTTCATGTGGTCAGTCCTATAAGTCAAAATGTCTATCCAAGTACTTCATGTGGTATATAGTATACTCATGTTTTTAATATATCCATTATCTTTTTTATTTATTAACAATTAGTTTCAAAAATGCATAGTGAATATTTGGAGGATGTTGTGGGATCAAAAAACATTTAGACATACTGATGATCTACTTGAAGAGAAAATATAATGGAATAATTATTAATACATTTTTCAATGATAAAAATATCACATAATTAATGTGATACATGAATATAAATGGTGAGTAATTCTATTTGGGTTTGATTGAATTATATCAATATTTAAGTGAAATTATATGAATTCTATGAACTACTATGACTTAGATATTGTATAATTAAGTGAAAATAATATCTTTGTATGATTTAACTATTAAAAGATGATCTGATTATAGTTATTATATTAGGATCCATGATTCATGATGAATTAGAGATAATATTAGTATATGACAAATTTATGGGATATAAAATATACCAAAATATGTTCTTTGAAATTTATTAAAACTATAAATGAGGATAAAATTTATATTTATAGAGTCTTTCAAAACCGCCCAACTTATTAGAAAGCTTCTCATAAATAATTCTTTATATGAATATGAAAAATTAATATAAGAATATATATTACTATTTTTATGACTCAAATATCAATAATGAATTTAATTGAATACCATAGGCTAGAATGAAATGAGACAAGATGATTATTATGTGTTTTATATCTTACAAATTTATGGTTAATGTGATAGATGGATTCATGTAGTTATATTTTATGAACAAATATAATCTCAAAACTACTTTGTAAGAATGTGAAAAATATTTGATTATGAGAATAGATAAAAATTTAAACAACCAGAAAATGTTTTTATTGATTTTTAATTATGAGAAAAAATAATATGAGTTATAGGGATGAACTATTATGATTTTCATGTAGTGAATATATGTACAATTCACATATTTTATGCCTATTCAGTTTAAATATATAAGGGTTAAATGGATCAATATTTTGAATTTATATTAGATTATTAGTGTTTCCAAAGAATATATGACTAGATCATGAAGATGCTATAATAATATAGAATATTTTCTTTTGGATTAGAGAAAAATAAAATATAAATATGGAATGAAAAAAATAAAGGCTACTCTTGTCATTAAACAAGACATAATTGTTAGGGGAAAAGAAAATGGTGATTATGGGGGAATCCAATGATCAGAAAGGTGATAAATTAAATGAGATCATGGACACAAAATTATATTTTTATATTCTTTATTCGGATATATAATACCAAATTTCCTATTGACCCATATATAAAAGGAAAAAATATGGGGATATGCACTTTGAGTTTATGATTTCGTTCAAAACCAAACATAATTGAAAAAAAAATGGAATGAAAAAGACAACTATTAGAATCTTATCATTTGGTGAGACTATATATAGTCAAGGTATCAAAGGTAATGAATGAAAATGAGATTAATGAAATATCAATTATTTCATAATATTTTGAAGAATAAAAATTGAGACCATGACATATTTATTATGTCATTGTTTATTGGTTTCAAATAACATGAATAATGATGAAGATCTATTTAGATAGAATACCAGAAGCAATCATTCCGTGAGACAGATATGTTAATAGATTCCGTATAATTCCCATGATATTCGGCCATAAAAAATAACTTAGTCACCTTATATTCTTAATGATATGATGGATTTTGATAAAGTTGTTTCTAAGTTAAAGGATATAAATTTTATTGGTGTAGAATAATTATATTTAGAACTAGATACATCATTTCAATAATAACATAAATGAAACACTTGAACATAGGTTGTTGGAATCCAATGAACCTATGTGAATCTGGCTATACATTGAGATCATAGTGTAACATTTTGAATATATTGTGATGCTGTTGAAATATGTCTTATGAGAATTTGGATTTGTTTTTAGTCATATTTGGATATTTAATGTGTGATAAGAAATACTAATTGTTGAAACCATGATAATTATGGGGAATCCCAAATTAGGGTGAATAAAAATTTTATTCAAGGAGGATGTTTTTATTTATAATATTGTAAAACTACATTGTTCCTATTTATATATTTAACTTCATTCATAGAGTTATTTTTTTTATAAAAAATATTAATAGACCCATTTGATCAAAAAAGTATATATGTTGTAACACCCCAATATTTTATGAAAAATATTCTTTTAATTTCATTAATTTCTTGTTTTGTATGATACACCAAGATTACCTTGCGCTATACGCAACACCGTATTATCTTGTAGTATACGCAACACTATTCTTAGATTGTGTTAAAAACAATTTTGATAATAGTTATTATATGCAACATTGAGTATATATATATATATATTTTCAATGTATAAATGAAATATGGTTGGATTATGTTATATGAAACAACGAACGATTCTTACACAACACGCAACCCTGACTTGGATTGCATTACACGCAATCGCGACCTTCCTCGATAGCGTGAGTTGTACGCAATACCGGGTGTTACTAAACAACGATATATTATTATAATATTATTATGAACTAGCCATTATGAATAGTATTAACTAAATTTTGAATTTTATAACATTATTATTCATCTTACACATTTCTTAGAACATGTTATAAGAACGAAATAAATTTTTTGGGTAAAATAAGTATTTTTAAAAAAATACAGTTTTCCCAACTTTTGATGGTGCACCCACTTTAAATATAGTTTTTTAAATGTTTATAAGTAATATTTGACAAAATAAAATTATTCTATGGAATCATGAAATAAAAATTTACTGTGGATAAATTTTTCATTTTATTCTGATGACTTTCATATTTTAATGAATAGTAAAAACACGCTATATTTTAATTAAAAACAACTTTTCTCATCGTAATATCTTATGTGGTTAAATTATAATATTTAATGGTTTTAAAGTATAAATAGAATATATTTTTACCATTTAATATAATGTATGTCATTAGCATTGATTTTACCTTGAATTCGTAGGTTAAATCAATTCAATCTTTTGCAATGTTCTAAAGAAAAACCTGCTTTCTTTCGACAATGGGATTAATTTTAATTTAATTTCTGAAACTTTTGTGTATTCAATTTGGAAAAATGGATTCCATATTTTTAATCAGTGGGTTTAAATTATGTTAATAAGATACTTTTTATTTTTGGGCATTGTGAATCGTAACTACGGTAAATTTTATTTACTATATTTAAAGGTAAATCGGATAAATAAGGGTAAATATAAGATTATAAAATTACCCTAACACTTGGGAAAATCCTATTGTATGACTACAAGTCGACCTATATCACATAAGGGTCGGATTAGATTCATTTAATGGAATTTTCTTCCTTGAAAATAATTTAATTATTATTAAAACCCAAGAAAGTGACAACATGTCACTCTCTTAAATATAATAAGTATAATAATTTTAAGTTAGTGATAAACTTCATAAAACATAGAACATTAATATTCTACAGAAATATAACAAAATTATCTACATCATGCGATTTTTTTAGAATTTTTTGGGATTAAATGATTATCATTAATTGTGACACAATAGTGATGCAGAAATAATTTATCTACTAAAAAATCAAGAATATAGTTTTTTATTAAACTAATAGTGACCATAAAAGGTAGAAAACCCTGACCAAAACTTATTTTTCATGTAAATATAAACTATAATCATCCAATGGTCTAATATTTGACCATTTGGAGTCTTATACAAGCAATTATGACACTTATATTATTTTATTTTAAATGATTCCAATGTTGTCACCTTCAAATTTAATAAATATAACAATTTAACTATTTTGATTTTAAGATGATAAATTCGAGTAAAAGTATAATTGTTAATTTTAATAGATTTATCTTTATTATAGGATTTTATTTTTAATTTTAATGCAACATATATGTATATTAAATAATTATACAAAAATGTTGTAGTAATTATTTTATTAAGAGATAAACCAAATAAATGGTTTTAAAAATAATAAAATAAATATTATATGAACTATTTAATGTTATCCACTAATTTTATAGATACATATGACCTCTTATTAATCTATTAAAGCTTATAGTTTGAACATATCTTCTGTGTATATTTTATTTAAATTCGAATAAATGAATAGTGTCAAAATTGATACTATTGTTATTTTATAAAAATAACATATTATATAATTGTTTCAAAATCACAAAAATATTTAAAAATTATAAATTTAAAATTTTATGGTCTATAATGTTATAAAGTAAACAATTATGGAAAATTCACAAGAAATAAGTAATTATTTGTTATAATTTAAAATTTAGAATTTTATTACCACAAATAAACCTAAATAGATTAAATAAGTATAAATCAAAATGATAAGGTTTAAAATAAGATCCAAATATGTCTAAATTTTATTGTTTGATTATATTTCATCCCTATGTAATCTAATATTCAAATATGATTCATTTTTTGAGGTTTTTAAGTGGGGTTAGATTTATTATAATTTTAATATTTTAAAGAATTCCAAAGGTGCCTCTCTCCTCCCTTATAAAAGTGCAACTCCTCCCTCTCTTCCACACACAACATTGAGCCTTCAATATCTTCCAACCCCTGGCCAATTATCTTCTAAACTTCCCTATAATCATACTAGAGGTCCTGGTCTTTTTCAAAGACCAATTTTAGTGCCCTAAGAGGAGGTCTCAAAGAGGCGCTTCAAAGAAGAGGTAATTTCCGTTACTGATTCTTTCACCTTTATTGCTTCTTCCACTTCTTCTTCTTAGGTTGTTTCATTATAAATTAATAACATCAGTATCACTCGTATACTGATATGTTATTATATGTATGAAACAACCCTATTTCACCATCTATCCATCCTACGGAAAATAAAATCACCGCGCGTGTGTACGTACGGAATACCGTCTCCACGCTGTGGGTTAATCTATTTTCCACCACCACCATACCTGGATGGGTATAATTTTGTAAATAATAACTATATATGATTATTTTATAGTGATAATGATTCTGTAATAGTATACATACAATCCAATAAAATTCCACGATCATGGGAACGATATCATCGCTCGTGCGTAGGTACGGAATACCGTCTCCAGGACGCGATGAGATTCATTCTAAATGGTTAACCATTCATAACTGATTATAAAGTATATATATAATAATTAATCATGAAATATATGAAATAATAATGATACTGGATTTATGTATATATATATATATGTATGTCATCCAATTAATTTCATTAAATTCAATGAGGAAAAGAAAACAACGTTCATGCGTACGTACGACCTACCATCTCCATGAACGGTGTATTTCATTCCATTTATCGATCTATTACATATATGTATATTCTGAATATATATTATATATAAATAATTTTCTACATTCTGGATATAATTAATCATGATCTATGTAATCATATGAATAATTACAAGTCAAAACACGGACAAAAAATGAAACGATTTTACCCAAAATGCTCTTTAACATGGAATTTACAAAAGAACGGGTAAAATAAAGTCATAAGTGAACCATATATTATATCATAACAATTAATATGACTCTGTAATAAGTCAATAACATTATTTAAATCATTATACAGGAGTTTCGGATATGTATGAAGCATATCGGACCTAAGGTAAGGGATAATTGTGCAAATCCCATTTTTATCCGAGATTGGTTGTTCATAAGTATTTACTGGGTTATTTATATCATCCATTTCAATGTTTTATAAAAGTGTTTTCATGTATGATTAAATCCATTTTTACCCATTTTTTGACTTTTTGACTTTTACTACATGTTATGTATGGAATCTCTCTTTTGTATACGTTATGAGGTACTTTTTGACTTTTTCGAGAAAAGTACGAGAAGAATGTTTTTTTAACTTATACGACATGAATGGATTTTTACGATTTCATAAAGCCAAATTTTCATGAAGCTTCATCCAAAATATTTCATTACTATTTTCAACAAAATCTTCTTCTTTTATAATTGCATGAAGTTTTGTGAAAATAAATTGATTTTGAAGAAGAAAGGATATTTTCCTCAAGAATTCATTTCAAGTATTTTATCAAAACCATTTTTCATCAAAGATAACATTATTTCATATGTGTATATTTCAAGTATAATGTCTCTATGATTTACATGGTTTCACTTCTCTTATTATAAAATGATATCCATTTCTTTTATATAGACTATGTGATGATGGGATGATGTTTATGGAACCCATTTTATTTATTGGGTTTTTATGAATGATGTATGTTTATTTTGTGGAACAAGTAAGAATGATTTCATTATGAGATGGGTGGGACCAATATATCCCTCCAATGCATTGTGTAAAGATTTATATCTCATGAGATAGACATGGATGGAATGGCAGGTTAAACCGGTTCAGTAAAACAGGATTCAAACGAGGAGTGAACTCGATTCAGAAAGGGACTTTGTCCACTAAGATATTCTTGGCAGCATTGAGTTGGCTACTATGGAAATAATTACATGTGATTAATAGATGACTAAATTACAAGTTTTATTCCCATTCTATTTTTTCATTCTTAATGTTTCTTTATGATCTATGCCTTACGTACTTCCATGTTTTATGTCATTTCTCACGCTTTTGATGTTTAAACATTATGTTCATGTTTTTTAAGTTCAAATGTATATGGTATGTTTTATTTTATCCATGCTTACCCTTACTGAGAATTTGAGCTCACCCTTTTTATGTTTTCTTTTCCCCAGGATATAAAGAAAGGTTTTCGGTAAGAAACAAAAACGGAAAGATCATTATGGGAGATGTTGAAGATCTTTCACCACGATTTGAAGATTACGTTCCATGTTTCCAAAGAAACTAAAATATTACGGTCCTTATATGTTTGTTTTGTTATGTATTAAGTATTCCACTAAAGTAATGTAATGTCCATGTACGTCAAGATTCGGGTCTCTTCAGTTGGTATCAGAGGAAAGGTTTAGTCAACCATTGGGAACTTGGATGCGAGAACTTTAGTGAGATCCCTAGTGATATTTCTAAGGTATGTCTAGGGATGTCCCTAAGGTTAATTATAAGCACAGGTTATAGTACTAGAATTACGATAACCCATGATGTTAGATATTGAAGGTAATCCCCCTTTATTATATTTTTTTCCCTAGAGTGATTTTTGCCTCTCACACTATTCTATTTGGGTTTTAGACGATGGCTGGAACCCGAAGGAACCGTGTTAATCAATGTAATGAAAAATTCAATGATTGTCCTCCTGAACAAACAAATGTTATGGGAGATGGAGTGAAAAATCTTATTGCTATACATACACAAGCTATGAATCATTCTGGACTTCCAAATGAGCATAGAACGGAACAATATTCTATTGAGTCCTTCATGAGGCTACATCCGCCTTCTTTCAGTGGGTCTTCTGATCCACTTATTACAGAACAATGGATCATTACCACTGAAAAGATATTTTATGTTCTTCAATGTTCTGAACATGATAAAGTCATCCTAGCGGTATATCGTTTGGACGGTGAAGCTGATCAATGGTGGAATCTTATCAAAAATACGAGGCCGAGAGATGAAATTGAGTCCATGGAATGGGACGATTTCAAGAACATTTTTTCAATAAGTAATTCCCTCATATTCTTCGAACAAAGATGGAGAAGGAGTCTATAGAACTAAAGAAAAAGGATGATGAATCCGTTGGTATATACGAAGCGAATTTTACAAGTCTTTCAAGGTATGCATATGGATTTATCATCCAACCTGAAAGTAAAGTTGATCGATTCTTCAGTGGCTTAAAAAAAATCTTCGAAGGGCATTAGATATAAGAGACTTCAGTATCTATGAAGAAATTGTGAGTTGTGCTATCAAGGTAGAAATGGAAGTTGGTGTTACTTATCCATCTCATAGTTTTGACAAGAAACAAAAGATGGAGTTCAAGGAGAAATCTCAAAATAATGGTGAAAAGAAGATGAATGTTTCCTTATGCTCAAAGTGTGGAAAGATGCATGGTGGATATTGTCTTAAATGGACTAGAAAATGTTTTATGTGTGGAAAAGAAGGTCATCGAGCAGTTGAGTGTCTATGTAATGGAAAAAGGCTTTCTAATGATGTGAATAAAGAAAAGACTGCAGAGAACGCACCACCAACACTTCAATGCTTCAAGTGCAAGGAAATGGGGCATTATGCTAATAAATTCCCTAATCCAAGGGTTAGTGATGATCGACATGAGAAACCACTTAAGGCAAAGGACAAAGGGATGTCACATGCGATCACTATTGGCGATGTTGAATATGAAAATGATGTGGTGGAATGATTAAGTGTTTATGTAATGGGATTCCAAAATAATGTTTTATATAGTATCGTGGAATATTGGAATATTTATGTATTTGTCTATTGTGGTTTTCAATAATTTTATGGTACTGGTAACCATGGATAGGGATTGATATATTTTTGAAAAAAAAGATGATATGCGCATAATGAAGGGAAATCGAGAAAATGAAATGTTTAACAGTATTCATGAGCTCATGATTGATATAAGGACTAAGTGATATCATGGTTTGAGTATATAGAATTTTGAGGATTTTTGAATGTGGAAAGTGTTAACTTTTAACTGCATTCATGTTTTCACTATGGTTCAATGGGTATTTATTTTTCAAGAGAATACAAGATTAAGGCCTTCGAATGTTTGGAATGTGACCAACAAGACATATCTTATGATATATGGGGATCAACGATGGTATTAAATCTCTGGTAATCGTTTTCACTATATTATGAGAGTGGACTGTAGTATTATGGATAAGCCTAAAGATTTAAATGGATTATGTTTGACATAAGTTAGTATTGTTTAAGGATAGAAGTTTTTTCGATATTATTGATGGGATGTTATAGTAATATAGTTTTAGAAAAAGGACAACCTGTAGGACAGCCGATAGCCCATCGCTTCGGACAAGGCTGTGGTAATCGAACCCACAACCGAAGTGCGACTGGCCATTATCGCCTACCACTGGCCTACAAGAAGTCACTGGTAAGTAGAAACTAGTTTTATTTTATCAAGTGGTATGATATATGAAGTATAAGTTCATTTTTGGAACCATATATGATTAATCTAACCATAAGATGGACTTTTAACTTTTCCAATCCTTTTGTTTGAAAGAGATGGAATGACCCATCATTCTATCACATGATCTTCTAACACATCACGAATAACTAATTCAACTTCATTTCTTTAAGGGATGAATTGGAAATTGTTCAATTCATGAACAACAGTGAGATTGTACCAAAATCATGCAAGTATTTTATTTAATTCATCAAATTTAGGGAAATGACCTTGAAAACCAATAATGTTGTCCTAGTTCCCTTATATCCGATTAATCAGATGGTACCTTAGATCATCACAAATCAATAGCTTTGTGATTGTTGGCTTTTTCAGAGCCATGTTCTCTACCACTCTCTATCAGAACATGATGGTTAGATTTTTCTTCAATATCCATATTTTCACCTATGTTCCCCTATGTGGAAACCCCATGATGAGTTAATTTGGTTAACTGTTACATTTCATACTTTAGTTTTTAAAACCATGTTTTGGTATTCCTTTTTACGATGTGGGTTTCTATTAAACAAGCATTCGAGTAGTAAACCATTTATAACCCCGATGAATTTTGAGGGCGAAATTCATTTTAAGGGGGGTTGAATGTAACACCCCAAAATTTTATGAAAAATATTCTTTTAATTTCATTAATATCTTGTGTTTTATGCTACACCAAGATTACCTTGTGCTATACGCAACACCGTATTAGCTTGCAGTATACGCAACACTATTCTTGGATCGTGTTACAAACAATTTTGATAATAGTTATTCTACCCAACATTGAGTATATATATATATATTAAATGTATAAATGAAATATGGTTGGATTCTGTTATACGAAACAATGCAGTATTCGTGCACAACATGCATCCCTGACTTGGCTTGCATTACACGCAATCGCGACCTTCCTCGATAGCGTGTGTTGTACACAATACCAAGTGTTACTAAACAACGATATATTATTATAATATTAGTATGAACTAGCCGTTATAAATATTATTAACTATATTTTTAATTTTATAACATTATTATTCATCTTACACATTTTCTATAACAAGTTATAAGAACAAAATAATTTTTTCGGGTAAAATAAGTATTTTTCGAAAAATGCAGTTTTTCCGCCTTTTGATGGAGAAACCACTTTAAATCATTTTTTTGACATGTTTATAAGTTCTATTTTAAAAAATAAAATTATTCTTTGGAATGAAGAAATAAAAATTTACTTTGGATAAATTTTTCATTTTATTCTGATGACTTTCATATTTTAATGAATAGTAAAAACACGCTATACTTTAATTAAAAACAACATTTTTCATCGTAATATCTTATGTGGTTAAATTAAAATATTGAATGGTTTTAAAGTATAAATAGAATATATTTTTACCATTTAATATAATTTATGTCATTAGCATTGATTTTACCTTGAATTCGTAGGTTAAATCAATTCAATCTTTTGCAATGTTTTAAAGAAAAACTCATTTTCTTTCGACAACTGGATTAATTTTAATTTAATTTCTGCAACTTTTGTGTATTGAATTTGGAAAAATGGATTCCATATTTGGAATCAGTGAGTCCAAATTATGTTAATAAGCTACTTTTTATTTTTGGGCATTGTGAATAGTAACTACGGTAAATTTTATTTACTATAGTTAAAGGTAAATCAGGTAATTAAGGGTAAATATAATATTATAAAATTACCCTAAAACTAGGAAAAATCCTATTGGATGACTAAAAGTAGACCCATATCACCTAAGGGTCGGATTAGATGCATTTAATGGACTTTTTTTCCATGAAAATAATTTAATTATTATTAAAACCACAGAAAGTGACAACATGTCACTCTCTTAAATACTATAAGTATAATAATTTTAAGTTAGTGATAAACATCATGAAACATCAAACATTAATAGTCTACAGAAAGATAAAAAAATTATCTACATCATGAGAAATTATTTAGAATTTTTTGGGATTAAATAATTATCATTAATTGTGACACAATAGTGATGCCGAAATTATTTATCTAGTAAAAAATCAAGAATATAGTTTTTATTAAACTAATAGTGACCATAAAATGCAGAAAACCCTGACCAAAACTTATTGTTCATGTAAATTTAAACTATAATCATCCAATGGTCGAATATTTGACCATTTGGAGTCTTATACAAGCAATTATGACACTTATATTATTTTATTTTAAATGATCCAAAATTTGTCACCTTCATAATTTAATAAATATAAAAATTTAACTATTGTGATTTTAAGATGATAAATTCGATTAAAAGTATTATTATGAAATTTAATATATTTATCTTCATCATAGGAATTTATTTTTAATTTTTATACAACATATAAGTATATTAAATAATTTTACAAAAATGTTGTAGTTATAATTTTATTAAGAGATAAACCAAATAATGGTTTTTAAAAATAATAAAATAAATATTATATGAATTATTTAATGTTCTACACTAATTTTCTAGATACATATGACCTTTTATAAATCTATTAAATCATTTAGTTCTAACATATCTTCTGTATATAGTTTATTTAAATTCAAATAAATGAATAGTGTCAAAATTGACACTATTGTTATTTTATAAATATAACACATTATAAAATTGTTTAAAAATCACAAAAATATTTAAAAATTATGAATTTAAATTTATATTGTCTATAATGTTATAAATTAAACAATTATGGAAATTCACAACAAATAAGTAATTATTTGTTATAATTTAAAACTTAGAATTTTATTACCACAAATAAACCTAAATAGATTAAATTAGGATAAATAAAAATGATAAGGTTTAAAATAAGATCCAAACATGTCTAAATTTGATTGGTTGATGATATTACAACCATATTTCTTCTAATATTCGAATATGAGTCATATTTGGAGGTTTTTAAGTGGTGTTAGATTTATTATAAATTAATATTTTTAAGAATTCCAAAGGTTTCCCTCCCCTCCCTTATAAAAGGGCACCTCCTCCCTCTCTTCCACACACCACAGTGAGCCTTCATGCTCGTCCAAACCCTGCCCAATTATTTTCTCCACTTCCCTAGAAACATACTAGAGGTCCTGGTCTTTTTCAAAGTCCAATTTTAGTGCCCTAAGAGGAGGTCTCAAAGAGGCGCTTCAAAGAAGAGGTAATTTCCGTTACCGATTCTTTCACTTTTATTTCTTCTTCCACTTCTTATTCTTAGGTTATTTCATTATGAAGTAATAACATCAGTATAAATAATATACTGATATTTTATTATAAGTATGAAACAACCCTATATCACCATCTATCCATCCTATGGAAAATGAAATCACCACACATGCGTACGTACGGAATACTGTCTCCACGCCGTGGTGTAATATATTTTCCACCACCACCTTACTTGGATGGGTATAATGGTGTAAATAATAACTATATATGATTATTGTAAAGTGATAATGATTCTTTAATTTTATACGTACACTCCAATAAAATTCCATGATCATGGGAACGATATCATCGCTCGTGCGTACATACGGAATACCGTCTCCACGACGCGATGAGATTCATTCTCAATGATTAACCAATCATAAGTGATTATAAAGTATATATAATAATTAATCATGAAATATATGACATAATAATGATACTGGATTTATGTATATATATATATGTATGTCATCCAATTAATTCCATTCAATTCAATGAGGAAACAAAAACAACGTTCATGCGTATGTACGGCCTACTGTCTCCATGAACGGTGTATTTCCTTCCATTTATCAATATATTAAATTTATGTGTATTCTGAATATATATTATATATAAATCAGGTTTTACATTCTGGATGTAAGTAATCATGATCTATGTAATCATATGAATAATTACATGTCAAAACACAGACGACAAATGAAACGATTTTACCCAAATCGCTCTTTAACATGGAATTTAAAAAATAACGGGTAATATAAAGTCATAAGTGAACCATATATGATATCATAACAATTAATATGATTCTGTAATAAGTCAATAACAGTATTTAAATCATTATACAGGAGGTTCGTATATGTACGAAGCATATTGGACCTAAGGTAAGGGATAGTTGTGCAAATATCATTTTTATCCGAGATTGCTTATTCGTAAGTGTTTACCGGGGTTATTTCTATCATCCATTTCCATGTTTTATAGAAGTTTTTTCACGTATGTTTAAATTCATTTTTACCCATTTTTGACTTTTTGCTTTTACTACAAGTTATGTAAGGAATCTTTCTTTGGTTTACGTTACGAGGAACTTTTTGACTTTTTCGACAAAAGTATAAGAAGAATGTTTTTTTAACTTATACGACATGAAAAGATTTTTACGGTTCCATAAAGCCTTATTTTCGTGATGCTTCATCCAAAATATTTCATTACTGTTTTCAAAAAAATCTCTTTCTTTTAAAATTGCATGACGTTTTGTGAAAAGAAATTGATTTTGAAGAAAAATGGATAGTTTCCTCAAGAATTAATTTCAAGTATTTTATCAAAACCATTTTTCATCTAAGATGACATTATTTCATATGTGTATATTTCAAGTATAATGTCTCTATGATTTACATGGTTTAACTTCTATAATTATGAAATGATATCCATTTCTTTTATATATATTATGTGATGATGGGATGATGTTTATGGAATCTATTTTATTTATTGGGTTTTTATGAATGATGTATGTTTATTTTGTGGCACAAGAAAAAATGATTTTATTATGAGATGGGTGGGACCTATATCTCCCTCCAATGAATTGGGTAAAGATTTATATCTCATTAGATAGACATGGCTAGAATGGCAGGTTAAACTGGTTCAGTAAAACATGACTGAAAGGAGGAGTGGACTCGATTCAGAAAGGAACTTTTTCCACTAAGATGGTCTGGGCAGCAATGCCTTGGCCACTATGGAAATCATTACATGTGCTTAATGGATGCCACAATTACATGTTTTATTCCTATGATATTATTTCATTATTAATGTTTCCTTATGATCTATTCCTTACGTACTTCCATGTTTTATGTCGTTTCTCAATGTTTTGATGTTTAAACATTATGTTCATGTTTTGTAAGTTCAAATGTATATGGTATGTTTTATTTTATCCATGCTTACCCTTACTGAGCATTTGAGCTCACCCTTTTTATGTTTTCTTTTCCCTAGGATATAAAGAAAGGTTTTAGGTAAGAAAAAAAGTGAAAGATCTTTATGGGATATTTTGAAGATCATTCACCACGATTAGAAGATTACGTTCCAAGTTTCCAAAGACACTAAACTATTACATTCATTGTGTGTCTGTTTTTGTTATGTATTAAGTATTCTGATAAAGTAATGTAATGTCCTTGTACGTCATGCTTCGGGTCTCTACATATGTTATATTGCTTGAGGGGTAAAATATTCATAGTATTATAGGTAATTATTAAAATTTAGTTTAAACCTAATTTACCCTCCCCCTCTTAAAATATATCTATATAGATCCTATAGGTTATATCAATTAGTATTAATGATATGTTATCCTAAAAAGGGATCTATTGTGAGGATCTAATAAATTTCACTTTATTTGATAATGTGTTGTATTGAGATATTTGAATTTCCTCAAATGGATCATTCCATTTCCACTGCTACTGATAAAAAATTTTATGCCTCTTACAAGACTATGGAAAATTGTAGATAGAAGGTGGCAAAGAATGGATGAAAAAATATAAATAAGCAATTTGATCAACCACTACAAGAAGGATAATAAAGTGTTATGAAAAAATTTATTAATTATATTGATAGGGATCTTCATGAATATTATATTATAATCATTGAAGAACATTATGTGACAAAAATAGTGAAATAATATTTTCTCTCTAGTCAAAGGTTATTTTAGGAATAATCATGTTGGTTTTCGTATGTATAAATAAATATTTTTTTATCAAGGATCCATTTGATAAAAAATCATTGATAGATGATGAAATTGAGTTCATAAAGAATGAATTAGCTATGTCAGATAGAATATGTCAACCCTCTAATTTTTTTGAAAGATAATGAAGAAAAAATCAGACATTTGAATTATGGAATTTCCATGGTTGAGGGAAACCAATAAATAATATCTATGGAGAATTTATTGTTTAAGGATGATTTGAACATTGTTTTTTATGCATTAGAGATTATACACAATGTAACTTCAATTATATAAGATGTATATTATCTTGTGAATGATAAAATAATTAAATAACTATATAGTTTTCTTTAATGTAATAGACTGAGTCTTTTTATAATAATTCAAACTCAGTCTTCTTCTTAACACAAAACACATATCTTTAAGATAATTGCGATATTCTTTAAAAATATTACCATTCAAATGTAAGCATTATTACCTATACATTAAAATGGAATGTATGATTAGATGTAAATAATTTTTTATTAATATGTGTAATTGTTATATATAATTAAAACATGATGATTAATTGATAATAATTTAGTTCTCAAAAATGTGTAGTGTATTTTTATTCATTAAAAATATTAATTCTTTTAAAAAGTTATTAGTTTTTGTGGCAAAATAAAAAATTTCACCTAATTTTAGAAAATTTAGTTTTTATAAAGAATAACGTCATTTTTGAAATCAAAATTTCAAAATTATCTTAAAAATATGTTTTCATAATTTTCTTGAATGAATTGTTTTTCAATAAATAGTAAAAAATTCAAATTTTTATTGAAACTACTATCTCATTTTAAGAATTTAAAAAGTTCCATTTTGATTTTAATAATTTTTAATGTTAATAATATTACTTTTTACTATTAATAATACAATTAATTTCATTATAATTAATTTCATGTTGGATTCTATAGTAAAACCCTTTTATACTAAAGAGAATATTTTTTCTGGAAAACAGATTTTGGGCAGGTATTGTATGTACAATATCTAATTATGATGCAACACCATAGTTAATATAATTTGATAAAATGGATTCTATATTTAGAATCATATTTTTCAAATTTTTAGTGAGGCATGTTTAATTTTTATCCACAATTAATATAATAAATAGTTAACATTTTTCATTGTGGTTAGGGTCGAAAAGGGTTTATTGTGGTTTAAACAACGATTTAAGGGTATTATTTCCCAATAATCATCCTTAAATCCTAGATAAGGGAAATATTTAGACCGAATAATATTATAATTTTTAATATTTTTCTGTTTTTAATCATCTAGATTTAGTATTATAATATTATTTTCTTAATCTTTTTTTAAATTCCACATATGCCATCCCCCAAATTTATAAATTAATACCCCGCTTTTCTCTTAATTAATCAACTATGATTAATCAAGATAAATTATAACCAATTATATATAAAATTACCTATCCATTAATTAGTGTTTCTTTTCTTCATAAAATGTCATTAAAATATTCCTTTGTGAAGGATCTAAATAAGAACAACTAATTGAGAGATAATGATCCTAAACAACCTCTTTCAAATTATTTCTTCTTATAACTCATCCAAATCATATTAAAACCTGATGACACAGTAAAACAAATATCATACATATACTAATATATCTTTGTGTGAATAGAATAACCTATATCCATCTCATTATTCCATCAAATGGATAATGAAACTGTCGTTCATGTGTACAATAGAATATCTCCTTGGTATATGATGTAATTTCAATCCCATTACCACCTATGAGGTCATGTCATAATGATGTATTTAATGTATATAAATTATATTAATGAAATATTTATCATTATTGAAGGATAATATATCATCTAATTTCTTACATTTCCATCCATCAATATATGATAATTTTGTTCATGTGTTCGGGTGTATTACCACCAACACAAGGTAATATAATTTGATTATTATAACCGCATCAAATATATGGTATATATATGTTAATTTAATTATATAATATTATTTTTATATTATAATAGTAAATATATAAATATAAACTAATTTTTTCATTCTTTAAATCATTTTCATTGAAAACTCGAAATGTTACTGATGTATATGTACGACCTACTGCCTCTATCATAATAATATATTTAATTTCACCTAACCACATTGATTATTTAGTTTTAATAGATAAATTAAAAAAAGAAATTATATATATTTTATGATTATATTTATTGATAATATGTACGAAATTTACCCTTTGATGGTTGGTAATGCACTGAAGTACTTTTTTATTATGAACTAAACATCCTCAAAACACCAGATGTGGTCTTAAAAGATTAGGTAACAAAATATTTCATCAATATAAATGAATCAAAATTTTTAATTATAAAGTAAAAAACTTGTAACATTTTATAGAAAATATATATATAATTGATAGATTTTTATTATTCAAGAGTTAAATGGCATACATGACTAATTTGGAATCAGGGTAAGGTACCTCGTCTCAATATCACTTCATTGAGACATGTTTTGAAAATATGTAGCACATTAATAATTCATTCATCCATTATAATTCATGGTATTTTTATTTTTAATTAAAATTAATTCATTCAAGAGTATTTTACCTGAAATTTACCATGTGTTGATAGTTTCTTAACTAAAATTCTAATTACTATATTGTATGACTGACATTATAATTATAATATTTCTAGATTATTTGAAAAAATAAATATTAACGATGTTTATTTAATATAATTTTTGTTTATGTGTATTTATAATTTTTTTGAAAAATACCTCCATTGGTTCATTTTTAATTTTGTTAAATGATATTTGTAAGGGTTATTGATCTCAAATATCACCTTTTTTGGGAATTTTTTTGTCTTATGAACCTATATTATTTGTTTTCCCTGTATATACCCCATTGAAATTTTATATCGCAAATAACCTTATATTAAAAATATTTAATGTTTCATTTGATGTTATTATTTTAGGAGTCTTACTATTCAAATGTAACAAAAGTGGTAATGGGATTATGTTTCAATCCAATTTATAATCGGGATTGTATATAGATGATATATTATTGATAAATTATATGATACTAATGTGATAAAATATATTAATTTTTCATCTTAATTTTATATTTTTAGACTCTTTATTTTTAATGGTCGTTGGAATCTCATTTTTAACCAAAATGGTTTAGAATTTTTTTTATTAAAATAGAATCATTATTTTTTTCATTTACAATATGAATTCATTTTCCTTAAACTATCTTATTTTATATATTTTTTTTATAATTTTATCTAATAATCTCTAATGATTATGTAAAATAATTTTACCTATGTTTGAGTTTATAAAAAAAATCTTCAAAGTAACCTTCTTCTTATATTCATAACATGGTAATTTTTAAAAAGGCATGAACAAAATCCTTATTATAATGATTATGGAATTAATAAAATTCCACCACTAGCATGGACAGTGAATGAATTGAAACATCCTTTACATGTTCACATGGAAATATTCAAAACATAATAGTTTCAATAATATTATCAAAAATTTTATATTTTAAAATGTTATTTTCAATGTGGAATGGATATTTTTTTAAAAAATGTATTTAATAATATTTTGATGATATTTTTATTAATAAATTATGTAAAAATTTTATTTTAATAGTCTTCAATGGGGATATGGTATAATTATATAATGATTGTTATATTTTTATTTAGTATGACTCATTCAGAAATATATTCATGGATCCCTTTTCTTTTCCACGGGTAAATCAAGCTATGAATTTACAATGGTTGTTATGAAGTTGGAAAATTAAATATTTCAGTTTATATATTTACTTATATGACTCGTATGTTATTTTAATGATAAATGAAATGTCCAATGATTTATTAACTATGTTTTATATATAATAATTATATTTTGTTATGGTCATTAACTGTGATTATGTCATTATATCATTATTCTTTTTGTGTGAAAACTGATGATATTGAATTGTTTATGCTTATTATTACCATTATTGAGAATTTTATCTCGCATGTATTATATTATATTTTATAACCACATTATTAATAATGACTATAAATTAATTATTTCATGAAATGTTTCATGTGTGAAGAATAATATTTTAAATTTAGAAGACATAATGTGGAATTGGAATATCTAGGTTAGGTGGGGAAAATAAGCCTTTGAAGAAATTGGTATTTCTATGAAATAGTTTTTCCTTATTATCTAAAACTATACTAATAAAATTAACATAGATATATACGTGATACAATATTTTTATTTTGATTTTATCTATTTTGGTTGTTGGAAATAGGGTCACACATACCATGATCAAACTAATAAATTTAAATTTTGAGTTTTTTGTACTAGATCTGGGAGCGATGATTTGAGGCTATTATATTTTAATCAGTTGAAAGGTTTACATAACATTAGATATTAAGATTTTTTAGGTGATATTAACTTAATAATACCAGTATGGGTATTTATGATTAATTTTTAAGATATGTTAAAAAGTATGAAAAACCATTAATAGTTTTTTGTGATGTGATTTTATAGAGATTAATATTGTTTGTAGGAACGTTTTTTAGGTTGAGGTATGTCTAACCCTTATCTATACCATGGTTTAATATATAGGAAAATTTATAATAAATTTTTCGGGATGTCTGTTGAAATTTATGAGAAAACCGTTGATGTTAAATCATTGTTTTATATTTTGGATTTTAATGTTAATTGAGATATGGGTTTATTTGTTTTTGGAATAATAAATTTTCCTAATTTGTTGTTATTACTAATATTTGAAGTAAACTATGATATTACATAGGATAAATGTTGGTACATATGTCATATAATAGTAACTTGTACTGACCATTTTAGTTCTGGTTAATATTTATTGATGAGAGTGATATCTTGTTATCCCTTTTTATGATATTTGGTTAATTAAGAAGTATATTTTTTTTGTACAGGCTTGAAAATTTGTCATTAATAAACATCATTTTGAGAAAAATATTTAATTTTTGTAGGCATTTATTAAATGAAGAAATTCTCTGATTTGTGTGAGTATATTTTAGTATGTTCTTAGTCTAATTGGAAATAGAAATCCTTTACTCTAGGAAAAGTATTTTGGAATAAAAATTCCATCAAATAACAATAATTTTGTATGAATCTATATCTTTTAATACCAAATTGATTTGTAGTTTTGTGGTCATTACCTTTTTCATGAGAATTCACTTTCATATAATTGATGTTTTCTATCACTATCAATCTTTATTGGGATATTAAATTTTTCCTCCATATAAATATTCTCAATTCCTACCAATAATATTCATTTTGGTCAATTAGATGTAAGATCAGGGATTTTTATCAAGGAATGTTTCAGTTTATGATTTAGTTTAAGTCCATTCTTTTGGTAAAATAATTTTTTTATCAAAGGTCACGTGAAGGCTTTGGGTTATACCGGGGGTTTGAGGAAGTAAAAAGGATAAAAAGGAGTTTCTAGGAATGTTTCAATGTTTTCAAATGGTTATTGAAAACTGTTCATAAATCCATGGTAATTGTGTGAGGGGGTTGTTTTCGGATATTCACATCGAAACAACTTATTTATGGTTGAGAATCCCATGCGGGTAAATTGTGCGACCTAGTAACGTTATGAAATTTTTTAAAAAATCCCATTACATGATCTTCAGTTCCACATGGATCTTTCCTCCTCCTCCCCTCTTGAAACCTTTTGAAGGAACCAAATATCACAAGATCTCTATAGGGTGATTCTCTTTCATTACTAGGTCATTTTTATTTCTTCCAGTTGTAGATTAATGATATAGTGAGTTAATTCCCTCCCATGCTTCTATTTTAACTTTAGGGTTTCCATTCTCTCCCCATTACCATTTGAAGCTCTAAAACACTCCTCTTCCACTGAGATCTTGGATATCACTTAAAAGGGTTCTTGAATTGGGATCTAAGACCTTGATAAAGAGTGTTGTAACAAGTGGATTCATGTTAAGAGGACTACGAGTTGTATCCCAAACATTGAATTTAGATTTGTGCATGTAGGGCTTTTTTGTTGTTCTATTTTCCATGAGTTCATAGTTCCATAAGTATGATGGGGTATCATGGGTATCCAAATTAAAAAAGATAACCCGTCATGGTCGTGATGGGATACATACAGAATTACATGACTTATTCTAGGGCCACACATGGGGTGTGCAGAAGCTTTCGAATGGGATAACATAAATATAATTTTTGAAATTTACTCATGATGATATAGAAACGTAGAGGGTTGGTAAATTGATTTATGTAAAAAGTTATAATGCACTATGGTTAGTTTTATCTAATGTGGTTAATGGGTATGGGATTGTTTGGTTGACATGTAATTGGGATAAATTGGATTAATGTGAATTAGATAAGGAATTATGTTTGCACATGAATATTCTTACTGAGACAGGAATGGGAAATGGGAATTGGTGTTAAATCGTTAAATGATATAAATGATGAATGTGTTATTTAATTATAGAAAAATGTTAATTTCAAATTTATTGTTATTTTTTTGATTATGCAAATGATATTGGATATGTTTTTCTATATTTTGGTTAATTATGTTATGTGATAAATAATCATGGGCACATGGATTGGTATAGTTGGATATAGAAAAGTGGTTTTATGCCCATGAGTCTATTGTGACTATGGTTCATAATATCCACACTATAAATGCATGTGTTAGAGAAGGGGGTAGAGTTTTATTCTCCTAACAGTTGTATTCCACCATGACTGAGGATTTTAGTTGAGGTTAATGAGATTATTATGATATAATCTTTAGTGAGATAAAATTTTATTTATTCCCATATTCCTTAAAAACATTTAAATTGCCTCATACATTGAACACATGAGAGAAGGTTGAACAAAACCGTGATATGTGTAAGTAATGATCTTAGATTTAAGGGTGTAATGACATTGAAAAACATAATCTACAATGTAATATCGAACTATTTTTCATTACAATCCATTATTTATCTCCTTCATAAATTAAATATGTTTACTATAAATTTTGTGAGCACCATTATTGCTGGCCTACTAGGTTATACTCACACACTTCTCGTCCTACCATTGGGTTCCCAAACAGATTTCATGGATTCAGGTCTAGAATGTGGAAAGGTCATTATGCTTGGGAAGTGATTTAGGTTTTCTATGTGTATGGATGAGTTCTAGGACATGGAGCCAGGACCATTTTGGGTTTCTGATGTTTGAATTTCTTTGTAGGTTTTTTTTCTCATAGCACTATATCATGGCATGACATATTTACTATTTCTTTTGGTTTGGATCCCATTCATAAAATGTTTGACAATGCATTTTAGTGGTTTTTATTATTGTTTCTACTATTTATATTTAGTTATATTGTGACATAATCTAGTAAAGAGGATATACTCTCCCCATGTGACCTAATAGACCATCACTACTAGTCACCAACCTTTGGCATATGGGGAGGTGCGCATGAGGGCCTATGATGACCTGATTTAGGCACCAGTTTAGTGGCTCCCATGTCAGGGTGACACAATGTTGTATCGAACTAGATATTTTCTCTTTATTACTATTTTTGAATGGTATACATGAGATTAGGATATACTCGGGCCTTGGAATTGACCTCAAACTTGGGAGTAGCAAACTCATGTACGAGGGAAACCCTAGTCACCATGGAGAGGAATTGTTGTTCTTGATTTTTGTTGTTATATTTAATGATACCTAACCATTACATTATTCACATGAGGTGTGATGTGAAAATTTTATGATATTTTTTCCATGGTTTAATTAATATGAGGTAGAATATTCCTACATCATTCTGGGCACCTATGTATATATCTGACATGAATCATAGTAGGCACACAAACATGGGATGGGTGTGTGGGACATGGAGAATAGGATACATTTTATTTCATGAAAATGATTAAAATTTATAATAATTAAATTGTATAAATGATAAAAAGGGGATGTGATAATGTTAATTTGTAATTAGAAAATCGTTCATAATAAAGTAGTAAAAGTGGATTAACATGCTTTAAGCGTAAATTGTGATGTGAAAATAGTATTTAATTGGTGTTAAAGATAAGGATTAAAACTGTGTTAATTTGGTACCCCTGTTATCCATGACCATAGGAGATATATACAAGGGTTGTGTTCTATTTTTGATTGGATTATTTGTCTTGTGTGTGATAAATTAATTATTTATGGCTAGTGACGAACCTTATCATATATTTTCATTGAAGATGTAAGACTTTTGTTCTAAAGATCATGTTTGGAATTGTAGAGAGATTCCACCCTGAACATGTCTTTGGGTTGGGCGATACAAGGATGTTGATGAGATTTCCCATCATTATTAGAGAAATGGGATATATTGGTTCATGATGATAGGGAAGAATATATCCACATAAACATCACTTTTTTAATTTAGATGATGGATGGAGACCTAGGGCGGGATTCACCACGTATGTTTGATATGTCCATGGAGTTTCAGCTGCAACACCCTCTGACCCTTAATGAAGAAGGTGGGATCGAGGTGGTAGACTTCGGGAAAGAGTCTATCATGACTATTAATGACCCCTAGATAATACTCTTGATAATTGAGTTAATTTAGTAGCCTATATTCTGAAATTACAAGAAAATCGATGGTGGGAAATAATGGTTCAAATCGAGCATTCTGAAGGAATAATGTGGGAGGCTTTCTAGGGGAAGGGTCATTTACCCTTTTTCCAAAAAATGTTGAGAATGGAAAATTCTTCAACAATTATGAGCTTGACACAATGTACATTGTTGGTAATGGACTATGCTTTTCATTTCACTAAATTGCGACGCTTTGTTCAAATTTTGACCAGAAATGAGGTAGTTTTGGCGACATGTTTCTAGGAAGGACTAAGGTAAGAGATCAGATCACATGTGAATATCCTCATAAAATTTATTTCTTATTAATTGGACCAAGACCTTCTCACATATTCAAACCTAAAGGGAGCTTTGGGTTGTGAAATTTTGGTGCCATCTGGGCGGGCAAGGGGTGTGGCTTCAGAGAGCCGAAAGCGTTGTATTGGAAACATCCACCAGAATGGTAGTGAACAGAGAAATCAGAAGGGGGGTTCATCATCTCAGGGTGGTAACCAAGTATTCTATTATTAGTGTGGTGGGTCAAGGAACAAGTTTGACCAGTGTCCCCACCATCAGGTCGAATGTAGAGATTTCATGAGGCTATTCCATGTGTAGATGTTTTGCATGAAGTCAAGACAGTCTTGGAATAATAGTAGTCAGGGATAGCTGCTAAGCGCAGGTAAGGGGTAAATTTTTCTATATTAGGTAGGTAGTTGGAGCTCCACATGTTATTCAAGTAGGTGAGGTGGATAAGAAAATATGGGGCAAGATCAACCACACCAATAGGGAAGTTCATTTTGGGGTATTCATAATCGAGCCCAAGGAAGAGAGTTGGGTAATCTCCAAGCAGTTCAAATTAATCCAAAAGGTAGAGAGGTTGGACCATCAACTGTTTGAATTATAATTCTGGTGAATTCTATGATCGCTAGTTCTTTATTTCATATAGGTGCTACACATTATTTTATTTCTTATTATATTTTAGTTGTCTTGGGCTTAACTGTGGAAAGAGTTTATGGAGTCATGTCAATTGAAACCCATATAAGGGTAAAAATTGAGGATATCAGCCACTATACGGTTTGTTCTCCAAAGTTGGGTGGATATCATTTTCTTTGGGATTTGTTTGTTCTATAGATGTTAGGATTTGACCAAATCTTGGGGATGGATTGGTTGGTGTTGTATCAAGCACATAGATACTCTTGTCGACATTGGGTAATGTTCACATCTATCAATCGGGATAATAATTCCCTTTAAGGTGGGTGGGATAATCGAGAGGATTGTGCATGGACTATATGTCAACATCTTGGAGAACTCACAGCTCATGTGGCTTTCCTTATGTTAGATTATAGGGATAAAGAACATATGGTTTTCCCTCCTATTTTCGAAAGGTTTCTTGGGTTTGTTATCTTGGGACTTCTCATGGTAGCCACTCAAGAGAGAGGTTGAGTTCATAATTGAATTGTTGTAAGGGGCGGGGCTAGTTTCCAATACGCCATAACAAATAGAACTCATAGATATTCATGAAATTAAGGTTCAGTTTAAGGTGTTGGAATATAAGGGGTTTATCTTTACAATTACATCACCATGGGGATCTATGGTATTGTTTTCTAAGAAGGTTGATGGATCACTAATGTTATGTGTTGATTATATGATGTTGAACCAGATGATGGTGAAGAGATAATACTAACATCATAGAGTATATGCCTTGTTTGACCATTCAATGGTGCCTTAGTGTTTTCAAAGATACATTTGATATTGGGATACCATTAGTTAAAGGTGAGACATTCTAATATACCCAATACAACTTTCTGATTTAGGTATGGGTTGTACGCTATTTTTGGAGATGTCCTTTGAGATAACCAGTGTTCTGACTGTGATCATGGCCTTGATGAACCATATATTCCACCCATATCTATATTAGTTCTTGGAATTCAGATTTGATTTAATCTATGTTTACTTTAGGACCCATGAAAATCATTCCAAACACCTTGAAGTCATCTTGAGTACACTAAGTGGGAATACAATTTACACCACGTTATCAAAATGTCAATTTTTGATTGGTGAAGTGCACATTTTGGGAAACATAATTTTTCTGTCAGGAGTGTTTGTGGATCCAAAAATGATGCATGCTATGGTGCCTTCTAAGTAGCCTATTAATGGTTTTGATGTTTAGTGTTTTCAGGGTCTGCCTGGTTATTATCAGAGGTTCATTAGAGATTTTCCTCATTGGGCAGTGCCACTACCAATATTAACTAAGAAAGGGGTTAATTTTGAATGGTCAGAGGATTGTTAGGGTGATTTTCAATAGTTGAAGAAGGGGTTGATACCAGACCTATTTTTATCATACCTGAACCATGTGATAGGTACACCTTGTCTTATGATGTGCATAGTGTTGGAGTTGGGGATGTGTTCATGAAGGATGATCAGGTGTTAGCCTATGGGTCCTTGTAGTTGAGACCAATAAAAGAAATTAACCTACTCATGAACTTAAGTTTTCCATTTTGGTTCATTTGATAAAGTTAGGCATTAATTTTTCGTAGAACCCTTCATGGTGATTACTATCAATAAATGTCTCAATTTCATATTATCTATACGGGATTTTCATCTTCGACAGTAAAAGTTGTTTGAGTACCTACAATCATTCAATTTGGATTTGGTATATAAATAAGAAAAAGGAAATAGTGTTTCTAATTCATTATGGTAGAGGAATCAGAATGAGGTGGTTTAGGAATCTAGTTTATAGTGAAATATTATGGCCTTGTTGGATGAGATGTTTTTTGAGGTACATGATGGGAATGAGAAAATGACTCTCACTTTTATAGTAGTTGAATCAAAACATTTGATCCATGTAATGGAGATTCCACTAGAGGATCTGTAGTTATTGTCTATGTAGTATTGTCCTATAGGTGGGGAGTCATCTTCTAGTTGGTCTTTTGGTGTTGATGGTGTTTCAAATGTTCATCATTGTATTGTAGTACCGACATATGTATGTGAGGAATTGATGTGTGAGTTTTATGCATTGAATATTATATTGCATACTAGATTGACTAAGATATACTATGATCTTTCTAGGTTGTGTTGGCTCTTTGTAATAATGAATGAAGTTGCGGGTTTTGTGGAATGATGAATTTCCATTTAGCAGGTGAAGGAGGAATATTAGTGTATTGGGGGATTGTTTTAGTCCTTTAATATTTCTTATTAGTAGTGGATTGACGTAATGATGGACTTCGTAGTTGGTCTGCTAAGGATTCCAAGGAATAATGATGTGATCTGTGGGGTTGTTGACCGAATAAAAAATGTTGTTGTTTTCTTCCTGATCCAGGAGAGATACACAGTTGATCAGTTGGTGGAGTTTTATATTCGAGAGATAGTGCAATTTGATGGGGTTCCTAGAATAATATTTTCTGATCCGGCCCAGTGTTTCGCCTCCCAATTCTAAAAGGGGTTACAAAAGGAACCATGTAACAAGGTTTTTTTGAGTATTTCTTATCAACTATAGAGTAATGGTCAGTCAAAACCTAAAATCTACGTATTGTGGGATGTATTGGGAGATTTTTATCTAGATTTTAGTGGTTTGTGGTAAAATAACTTGTCAGTTATTGGGATTCTTATAATAATGGTTACCATAATATAATTCAACTGTCTCTTTTTGAGTCACTCTATTAGAGACCTTGTATATATCGACTTTTTCGATTATAGGTTGGGGATTATGAGTTTTTAGGATCGATCCATCTACATGAGTCATTGGAGATGGTTTAATTGACTAGTAATTTTATGGAAACAAGTCCAAGTGAGCATAAGTCATATGAAGATCATTTTCATACACCTCTTGAGTTTATTGTGGGTGATAGTGTGTTTCTGAGGGTGTGTCCATGGCTGGGATACCAATGAATTTGGATGGAGGAAATATGTTTCCGAGGTATGCGAGGCCAATTGAGATTGTATAGAGGATCAGACCGATGACATTCCTTTTATCTCTTCTATAGTATTATAGTGGTAATAATTGTGTCTTCCCGGTTTCACAACTCTGTCAGTATCAACCTCATTCATCTCAAGTGATATATTTCGTTGATTTTAAGATTGAGGTCGATGCATCCTTTGAGGATCATCCAATTCATATTGTGGATCATCATGAAATGGTCGTGTAGAGAATGGTCATGTCATTGGTTCATATTTTGTGTCATCTTGGGACTATTTAACAGGAATCTGGGGAATGATAATGATATTTTTGGTCCTAGTGGCTCAATCTCTTTTCATTAGGAACTCAGTGATGCACTAGAAGAGCGGCACAAGGATGATTCATCCTATGGTGATGATGTTATATGTTCCCAAATTTATCTCAATGTGTGTGTCTGTGTATGTTTCAGAATATATACCTTTTTGTCAAATAAGTGTTTCCCAATGATCATGGGTAGGTTTGGGGTGTTAATGGGGTTCAATGCATGAAAAGGGAGGGAAAAGGAGTTTCTGGGCATGTTTTACAGTTTGCACACTATTAGTTCAAACTGTACATGAATCCCATGTAACCCTGTGAGGGGTTCATTTTCAAATAGTAGCATATGAATAGCTTTCACATGGTTTGGAAAACCGTGTGGGTAAAATGTTCTGTCCAGAAAATAGAATAAATTTACAAAAATTCTATTTCGGGATCTTAAGTTCCACTTTGTATAATCCTCTTTCGAGATCTTAAGTTCCACATTATATAATCCACTTCCACCACTCTTGCAACCCTAGAAACGAAAAAATCTCCAAATAGCGCCATAGGGTTATTCTAATTCATTCCTTGGTCATTTGGAGTATCTTTGATTGTAGATTGAATTTTTTGGTGAGAATAAGCCCTTTTTTATTCTATTTTTGGTTTAGGATTACATTATCTCCACATTTCCTTCTGAATCTCTAAAACCCTCTTTTTTACAGTGACATCTATGTTGAGGCATAAAAGGGTGGTTGAATCAGGATCTGAGGCCTCAATTAGAAGTTTGTTCACCTACAGATTCAAGGTAGGTGGTCTATGAGTTTTATCCCATTGTTTGTATTTAAATTTGTGCGTGTTGGGCTTTATTCTTGTTCTACATTCTATGTGTTCTTGGAGACATTGGTATGATGAGGTATCATGGGTATTTAAATTAACAAATTAACCCCACATGGTCCACATGAGATACATAGAGGATATTATGACATATTCTAAAGACCACCCATGGAGTTTTCCGACCCTTTTGAATGGGAAAATAGTAATATAAGATGCGGAATTTACTCTTGATGATGCAGAGAAATAGAAGGTTTGTAACATGGTTTGTGTAATGATTGAGAATGTATGGTGTTTAAATATGTCTAATGAGGTTAAAGGATGAGGTATTTTATGGTTTTAATGCAAATGGGTTAATTGGTTTTAATGGGGAAAGGATAAGGAATTTTATTCAAACATTTATATGCTTAGTGGGATAGGAATGGGATATGTAAATGTAGGTTTAATGGTTATGTGATATAAATTCTTAATGTGTTAATGGATTCTGGAAAAAATTAATTTCCTATTTATTAATATTTTTTTGATGTTAATAATGATATTCTATTTGATTTATTATGATATTGTTAATTATGGTATGTGATAAATAATAATGTGCACAAATCGTGGTAGATTGAGGTATAGACGTGAGGTTCTACACCCACGGGTTGAGTTTGATGGAGGATCTAAGCCCCAACCTTTAAATGCATCGATTAAAAAAGGGGAAAAGTTCAATTCCCTTAACAGTTGCATTCAACCTATATTGAGGCTTCGATGGGAGGATAATGGGATTCTAATGATTGGATTCCATGTGAGATATGATATTATTTACTCCCATATTCTATAAGAACATTGATCGTGACTAGTCAACTGAACACATGAGAAAAGGGTGATCTAAACCATGATATGCGTAAGAAGTGACCCTAGATTTAAGGGGAACATAAATTGAAGGAACATAATCTCGAATTGATTATCAAACTGATTTCATTTCCTTTAATTTTCTTATCACTTACATGAAATATTGAATTTGACTGGATATTTTTTAGACAATATTGCTTGTGACCTACTGAGTTGTACTCAAACCATTCTTATTTGTCGTTGGGTACCCATGAAGATTTCATAGTGGTACATTAGGAAACATGCAAGAGACTTATTTTTGATAAGTGATTCCATTTTGGTATGTGAACGGATGCGGTGAGGGATTTTTATGCAGGACCATTTTGGGTTAATTCTATATTTTATTCTCTTATGGTTTTCTTCACTTGAAACTACAGCATGTCGTTACTTATTTACTATTGATTTTGGTTTGTATCACATTCAGATGATGTTTCACTATACATTTTGATGGTGGTTTATATTTTTTACACCATTTCTATATGTTTTTGATGAGCTTTAATGTGGTAAATAGGTTATAGTCACACCACACAAACTATTAATCCCATGTTGCTAGTCAGCAACCTCTGACGTATGGGGAGGCATGCTGGAGGTCATGTGATGACCTATATCAAGGCACCAGTGTAGTGTCTCATAGTCAGGGATGTTAGATTGTTATTTGTTTTTCTCTATAAAATCGTTGTATTTCCATCTCCCTCTTTTTAAGAGATGGTTTTAATAACCCTTTTTATAATGTAATTTTTCATTAGAGGTATTTTTAAATGAAAAACTTGTCAATGAATATATTATTTTTATATGGTAAGGATAAATTTTTTTAATGGGGGGTAATTTTAAACCTCAATATTTATTAAAATTATAATATGATTTATAGCATTTTTAACACGCTGTACTGGGATTTAAAAAAATTATACACTTTATTTGTTTAACAAATTAAATGTTACAATTATAATCATTTCGTTAAATTTTTAGGTATGAATAACTATAAAAACATAGTACAAAATAAGTATATTTATTTTATATAATTAATTATTTTTTTGTAATTCTTAAATAATAATTACACATTTTTAGAAAATTTATGTTTCACTTTTAAAATGTTTCTTCTTAAAACTTGATTTATATAGATTTTATTAGAAAATAATATAATTAATTTATTCCACTTTAGAAAATGATTATGACAAAAAATTAACTTCATGTTATAAATCATCATGTCCAATTTAACAAAAAGTTAATTTTTTTAATCATTTTATGAAATGAATGATTTTTTATGAATAATGAAAAATATAGATTTTTATTGAAAAATGAATTTTGGATTAATGAATTATCAAAGACTAATTCTTTTGAAATTTTTTTAAAAATAATATTAGTAAATTTATATTATTATCAATAAAATAATGTTCATTCTAGATAATTTTATGTTGTATTTTTGTATAAAAACCATTTATACTTAAGAATAAAATTATGGAAATCTATTTTTCTTCATTTTTTTATTTATTTTAATGTTACAATCTATGAATTATGTTAATATATTTTGAAGAAAAATTATATTTTTAAAAATAATTCTAAAAAAATTAATTAGCTATATTTCAATTTTTTCGTACTGAATTTTAAATGTAGGAAAAAAAATCAGTCATGTTAATTTTTAAACAGTTTACCATTGCTTAAACATATTTATAATAGTAATATTAACAATTAAACTTATCTAAATAAAATATCATCCACATATTTAGACCTTATAATATCCTGAGTTGTTATATCTTTCTTTATTGAATCATTTTTCATGAGTTTTAAAATATTATATTTTATTCATTTAAGAAATACCATGTGTGTCCTCTCCCCCACATATAAATGGATACCCCACTTTTATCTTATTTACAGAAAATCAATCTATCAGGCTCAAAACACCAAAAAATATTTCCCATATAAATATCCCTATAAAAAAATATATGTTTTTTATTCTTAAAATACCATTACAAGGGACATTAAAAATATATCTAAAGGAGGATAGTCGAAGGAGAAGAAATCATATTTCATGAACTCTTTGAAATTATTTATTCTTCTACCTCCATCAATTCTTATTCGAAAATAATTAAGTAATAACACAAATTAATTACTTATAATTATATATTTTTATTTTAGTTTTACAAACTAAATCCATCTACATATTACATAAAATTTCCAATAAAATTATCATATGTCTCTACGGAGAACTACCACCTCACCCATTGATTTACATAGTTTTCTATAGAAACCCCTCCTAGATGGTCATAATGTGGGATTTAATTTATATATATGATAACAATGAAATGTATATCATTATAATGAAATTATATATTTATATATATAATCTAATTTCTTATCTTCCCACAAATTTAAAAATGATACAGCATTCTTCGGTACGTGTAGATTACCACCTACATGAAGCAATGTGATTCGTTTTTATCATTACATCACATGGATGATATATATAAGACTATTGAAAAAATTAAAAAATATTTATGATATAATAATTATTATTAAATATAAATAATATTATTTTTGTTCCATTATTTTCATTAAAAATGGAATCCATACTCATACATATGTATGCCATACCGTCTCCATTAATGTAATGTTGTTCATTTTTTATAACCATTTTTAAAGGTTGGATTTAAAAGTATAACAAATATTTAAAAATTATAATTATTTCATTATTTTTATTATTTAGATGATGTAATAATGACCCCATTGATCATGATTAATTAACAAAACATGTTTTTAAATTATGATTCCATCGTCTTCAAAACACCACACATGAAAAAAGATGATAATGTAATTAACTATTACAATGTAATAAATGAAAAAATGATTAATGTCAAAAAACAATAACCTATAAAATGTTATTAAATAATTAAATAATTGATATAAATTCATTATATATTATTCATCGGACATACATGGAATGTCTAGACTCTGGGTAAGAGATTTCATTTCAATTTCACTTTTGTGAGGCATATTTTAATGTTATACACATAATTTATTTTTTATGATGTACATTATGATATTTTTTGTTTTATATAATAAATCATTAATATTTCATGGAACGTTCATTTTCAATTTATAAAATATCATCCAAGGGTAATTGACTTCATATTTACCAATCTAGAAGGACTTCATAACTCAAATTATTTTTATGGTGTTTTATTACTTCTTCATTGATTATAAAATTTCAATATTAGGTGCGAAATTTTATATAACTTATTTTTTTATTTCCAGTACTTATTTTGTTTTTTTTAAAAAAAATTCACTCCATTGGTTAATTCTCTATTCAATTATATGATCTTTATAAGGGTTATTTATCTCATGTATTCATTAATTTATATAAATTTTTATGTTGAAAAACTATATTATTTTATAATGATAATATAAATCCTCTTTGACATGTTATATCATAATTATCTTTATTTCCATGAAATTTGAGGCTTTATTTGAAATTATTATGTCATGTTGATTAGTATTAAATTTTCAATGATGTTGTAAGGGGTTTATGATTCAATTCAAATTTAATTTGGTTTTTTATACTTGATTTCCCATTGAAAAATTATATTACACATATTTCAAAATCTCATTTAACATTTCTTATACATTGGTTTTTTATTTAAATTTTATGTTTACGTACTATTTTTATCTCTTTAGTAATAAAATTGGTTTAAAAAAATAATTAAAAATAATGAACGTTTTTTCCTCTTTCGTTTAGAAAATACTTTAAATTTTTATTCATTTTTTCTCAAATGATTTGTTTACTTTATTTAATATTATTAAAATAAATTTTAAATTAAATTATACACATGTTTAATGTTTCATGAAATTTTATATATTACTGTTTTCAAATTTTCAGAATATTATTTTTATTAATTATTTGAATATACTATTTATTTTAATTATTTTGATATGAATTAAATTTATTATCGTCATGACTAGTTGGTTTTCTGGATATTAGATTACATTTTCAGAGTGTTTTTTTTAAAATAAATTGTTTTACCAAATATTCTGGAATTATTTATTTTTTAAATGTTGTTTTCAATGTTTAAAGGGTTTTTTATTAAATGATATATATTGTTATTTTTAGGGTGTTTCTATTTATTAATTAACAAATGATTTTTTCTACTATTATCCAATGGAGTTATGTTGTCATATTACAATCCTAAATGGATTATGCTTTTTCAAAGATATTTTCATGGAAGCCATTTCATTTCATGGGAAATCCATAGTATAATAGAAAAATGGTTATTGTCTTATTGAAAATACAATATTTTATGTGTTATTAATTTGTTATTGTTATTTGACATTTTTTATGGTGTAAGAATACCTTAAGATAGCTCATGATGATGGGTGAGCCTCATATTTCTCTCTAATTTATTTTGTAAAGAGATTGGGTAAACTGGATATTGGTTTCTCTTATGATATTTTTAGAATTAATCAATAATGTTATTCCATTAGGAAGAGTGGTGGTAAGAGTCATATGATTTTCTATAAGTTACTAACTAGTTTTCTTTATGATTTCACCATGTTCTAATACTTCCTTTTTTCACAGATTATTTTCACATGTCTCGTGATTTTTAACTAATATGAATATTTTTATAGGTGAAATATTTTTCCCATGTGTCATGATTTATTATGCTCTTTTGATTATTATTAATTATCTTATATTATTATCATTAAAATTGTTTATGTAATCTTACCCTTATTCTCATTTTATTATCAGAGATGAAATTGAATTGTTAATGATTTTATAACAATTATAAAGAATTTGATATCATCATTATTTTTTTTCATTTCTATTAGTTATGAGTAATGATTCAAAATGATTAATATTTAGAAAATTTTCTTCTGTGAATATATTTATAATATATATGTAAGACAAAATGTGGCTTTAGAAAAGATGGATATAGTGGGAAAAATACTCATTTTATGACATGGGTTTTCAATTGTAACAGTTTGTAAACATTCTCCCAAAATTGAAACCTAAAAGGTCTATGGATATAAAATTTACCAAATATGTTATTTTGATGTGGTAAGTTTTTTATGGAAGATATTGGGTCACATTTATCTATTTCATATATATAAATATAATTATTAAATTTTTAAAACTAAATCCAAGAGTGATGATTTGGTATTGTTACATTAAATAGACATGGAAGAAACATAATGGAAAATCTAAGAATTTGAGTAGTGTCTGTGAATTCAGGTTATGATTGGTGGAAGTTAAAAATTTTCAATCTGAAAATTAATTTTTTTACATAATATATTAAATTGAAATATCAGGAATCAATTCATGTCAGACCTTCAAAATTGTTAGAATGATAAATTACTTCCACTCATCTAGAAAAATAATCACTCACAATCTAAAGTTGATTCCTACCTTATTAAATTTTAATTGATACAGGGGGTCTAATACAAAATTTCGAATAAAGATAGTTATTTTGGTCAAACATATACTGACTTAATACCAATTTAATATAGGTAAATAAAATATAAAACATAATAATGCAAACTATTTGGAATCCATGAAAACATTACAAGAATTATTATTCATATCTTTTGTAAAAGAGTAAAAATAAAGATGAGATAAAATTCTCATTAATTTTTACATACAATTGAAGCTATCATGAATAAATATACCATAATTTGTATGTCCGAGTAATTAGTTTTAAACACATCTCATTTAGTCAATAAACTGGGATTATAATGTATCTATATAATAACATAGAAAATATATCATTCATAATAATAATAAAATAATTATCATTGAATTAAATTCATAATTATATGATTTAATTATCTAAGTCATCATCATTCATCTACTGTTAATTCATTTCCTTGGAGAATTTAAAACTATTAAGAAAAAAACATTTAATTCGGCCATCTAATTTGTCTAATGAAACCTGTAAACGCATCTAGGGTCTATAAATAACTATGCCCCACACATATATAAATATACAAATCACTCCTCCTATATTTAATAATATATTTAATTCATGAATCAATATTCCTTATCAGAAAATATCAATATTGAGTAAAGGATATAGATTTAACAATATTTACCCAGTAAATCAAATAACATCTAATGTAAACACCATGCATCAAAATGGTATAAAATGTATGAAATAATTTTATAAATCATAAAATAGTTTAGATATTTAACAAAACTTTAATAGATAGTAAAAAATTATCATAATAAAGTGATTGTTTAAAAACAATATTAACAATCATAAAAAAGGGGGACTTTACAATAACATTTATCACTTGATAATTTTTCTGTCAAAATACATTGATTGAATATTTAAAATTGAAACATAAAATACAATGAATTTTTAAGGAATAATTATTTTCCAAGTGAAGTGGATTGTATGTACACCATATAAAGTTAATTAGGTGTATAACATTACAATATATCTCAATAAAGGTAAAATTTAGATGAAGTCCCTTACATCATGCTTCCATTTGGTTGATCATTATTTAAACTCTTATATAATAATTTTATTCATATAATTAATTTATACAAGAAAGATATTTAAATTTATTATATAATATTTTATCCCTTTTAAACATTTTACCTCCATTTAATAATTATATTTCATTATTTTCATTGTTTTTTGTGTTAATTTCCTTGCTTTCTATTATGAGTGGTGTCTTGAATGTTTCGGTAATTTTAAATTTTATATAGTCACACCATATAAATAATTTTATTAATTTTTATAATATGTTATTTCACAATTATATACTATTTATAATAATTCTTAAATGTTGTACAAGGAAAATTAATTCCATTGCTTCATTAAGATAGTAGGTCATACATAAGCACAGTCTATAATATAATTCCCCTAACGATTGAAAGGGTTAAGAATTGTGTGATATATTAATCCTAAATAATTTATATCATGTTATATGTTTCACATGTATTCTTAAAATATTTTCATATTACATTCCATGTAATGGGAAAGTGAAAAATGAATATCATTTCTTCGCGAGGCGATAGTCCTTGGTACATTGGAGTGACATTATCACATTATAAATATAATAGATAATAAAATTTAACATATTATATTTTAATAATTTAATTTTAATAATATCAGAAATATTATATAAATATTTCAAATTAGTCTTTATATCCATTCATTAATGGTGGCGATGGAAAACATATTATATAATTTCGTTTGGCGGTATTTTTCGTACAAATGATCGATGGTATTATTTCCCATTTGATGGAGGAGGGATGTATATAGGTCACTCCCATAAAATAATATAATTATAATATATTTAATATACTAATTTAATGATATAATAATTGTTTATTAATATTTTAATGATGTGGTAAATAAAAATTATAAACACAGTCGTTTAAGAACGGTAACTCTTCTTTGAATGGATTGTTTGTGTTAACACCGAACTCATTAAAATGTTGAATTTTCAGTCCCACCAATGGATCTAGGTTGTTGGGGGGGAGTATATAAGTTAATTATTATGGTCATGTACTAGAAATTGTTTTTGGAAGTGTACATATGGGATAGAGGGGGTGACCTTTTATAAATGGGAGAGAGGACGTATATTGACTTTTTAAAAAGAAAAATTAGATTGACATTTTTATCATGGAACCAGCCTAAAAATGGTTTATTATATGCCCTCATAGTTTTTATGGTCTACATATATATACATAAAATGTTTTTTGTTAAAACAACTGGAAAATTGAAACCCTTATCTTCTATTTTTAACACCCTTGTAAATAGTTTTTTAATTTAACCATGGTAATTAATTTTTACTACATCAATGATTCAAAATGATTATAAATTAAGTTCATGTTGTAATTTAATATTAATTATAATGATTCCACATATTTCATACATTTTTAGAAATTAAATTCAATGACATTATAGAATACAATTTTAAAATATACCGATAGACTCGATGAAAAAGGGGGATTCTAATAAGAAATTTTCATAATTATAGAATGTTTTAATTTTAAAATTTAATATAAATTCGATTCCACATTACTAAATTTTATTTACTATAAAATAATTTAACTAATATTATTTAAATATATATTTTTAATATATTTTTATTATTTCAATAATTTAAATGAAAATTTAGTTTTTAAATGAAAAATTATTATTTTTCATTACTCCTCAAAAAATGAAACTTTTTGGAAGAACACTAAAATTAAATTGAATATAAAATTTATAGAATTATTTAAAAATAATTAAATTTTAATAAAATCAATATTCTAAAATATTAAATAATATTTTTTATCATCAGTGTTCAAGAAGTGATGAAAAGTGTTCTTTGAAAAAGTACAACATTGCAAAAAAATCCATTAGCATTTAAATGAATGTTATTTTTATTTATAATAAATATATATGAATTTAATTTTAATTATTCAAATATAAACCATATAATTTTTATAATTTAATTAGTATTATTCATTCTTACCAAATTAAAAACATGGTTATACTGGTCATGTTTCAATAATATTTTAATATAGTATTGTGTTTCATTTAATCGACGTGTTGTGAGAATCTAAAGATATAAAAGATATTGAATTTATTTCAATGTATATGAATCATAATGTCTCAAGGTGTTACATTATTAATACATACAATAATTTCATCCCATAAATTTCGTGGCTATTGCCTTCTAAATAAATTCGAGTAGCTCTTCATTATATCATCCTCTAGTTTCCACATTTCTTCCTCCATTTTTTATTTCCCCAATGTACCTATATAAGGATAATCATTTGATTACCCACTAAATTATATATTGTTCAAGTAATCGGGAAGGGTTCTTCATAGTATTATTTATTAGTTCCATTTATTTTTCATCAGAGGTGATGGAATGTTTTGGGTCTAGAACATACATTCATAATAAATGATATAAAACACATTATATACCTCTGAAAGACATTGAGGAATTTTTAAACGGTAATCCATGGCTCCAATCCATTAAAAAATTTCAAAGGATATTATGAAATTTTGGATTAATGATGATACTCTCAAGAAAAAAATTATTACCAATAGTAATTCCAAAACCATTAGTTAATTTTCTAAAAAACACTTTTACCTTGTATGGGATTCATTAATTTGAGTTTGGTTAGCCTTTAATTTTATTAATTTCACTAAAATATTTTCTGGTTTTTCAATTTTTCATTCATTATTATAATCTCTACAAGTTTGACTTTGAGACCTCTTGCTATATAATTATTCATATAGTTCCATTTAAGTACATTAATGGAAATAATAATTATATAATATTTAAACCAAAAGTAAATACTGATCCCATATACCTTAATGTAGAGATATAATGTTCTCAAAATGTATTCAATTATTTTAATAGTACGCTCATATTTTCCATTTGATTGAGGATGGTAGGATGTGCTCAAATAAAGCTTATTATTATGAGCCTTCTAAAGAATCTTCCATGTTTTTAATAAAAATAGTGATTATGAACAGAAATGATCAAAATAGGTGTTCCACAATGTTTTGAAACATCATTAATATAAATACATATGAGTCAATAAAGAGGAAAACATTCTCTTATAGTAAGAAAATTTGCATATTTCGTTTGGTGATTAATTAATACACACATTCCATAATTATTCAAAGTGTCATTGGTATCCCTATGAAATATTCCATTGTAATTTCATCCTATTTCAAAATTGGATTATAAAAATATTTCTTGACTCCTCTAGGATATTGAATCATAGTTGTCACTTTTTGAAAACCCAAACATATGGAGATATAATCATTAATTTCCTACATCATTTTATCCTAAAAAATGTTCCCATAAATCCCTATTCATCACTACACTACGAGGGAGTTTATAGATGTTTGAGCTATGAGAATAATCCAATATTCATTTTTTTATGAAAGGTATTGATGTAACACATGATCTATTATAGATATTTTAGAACACTATCTTTACAAATTAAGCCTTCTGATATCTCATAATTCACATCAATAATTTTTTTCTAAATGTTCACATAAACATATTGATATCTTTTAAAATTTTCTAATAAATATGGATTCATTATAATTTTAAAAATGATATATGTATCTTCTTATTTAAAAATTCCCATATCCATCATTACTGGATCCGTAAATATGATAGTCATGTTAATCCTTATTTGGGATAGAACTCCCTGATCATTCATACACAAGGCATCCACTACCATAATTTTAGTCCATAGGATGTAGTGTATTGTGCAATCATAATTCTTGATTATCTTGATCTGTCATCTTTGTATCACTTTGGTTTCATTATATAAAAATTTGTATCATAAGAATTTATTATTCATGTATATCTCATATATTTGACCATAGTGATAATGATGACCTATCTTCAATGAAAAGATTACAGCTACTAACTAAAGGTCATTGGTTAAATAAATCTTTTCATGAATCTTCATATTCGTTGATGCATATGAAATATCACTATCCTCTTCAATTAGGACAAAACCAAACCCCTTATTTTATACATCACTATATATCCAAAAACCGTCACTTCAAGATGGTTGATTCAAAATCTGATCAATGACCAATATACTCATTAGTTTATCATAATATTCAAAATATTATTTTTTAAATAATCTCAACCAATTTTCATGTATGGTTGGATAATGGGTTATCCAATAGTGGATATTTATGAATGAATCACTGACTATAACATGATAATACAATGAAACTATATACCTCGGTTATTTTTTTTGGTGTAAGACATTATCTGAATTCCTTTTTCCTTGTAAGATAATCTATCATTCCGTCATTGGAAAAAAATGGATAAGAACATAATCTTCCTGAAACTAAAAATAACAATTACTAATTTTTTTTGTAACTCTTAACTTCTAAGTGTCTTAAGAATGATAATCAAGTTATACTCATGGTCTTGATAGATTTTTGAATGTACTAATATATTATAAATACATACCACAAAAAACGAAGATATTAATTTAATTCTCTATTCATTATATCTATAAAAATCGAGTGTAATACTCAAACCAAATGGAATTGTTTAAAATAATAATTCATATACCTCATTATTATATTTTCTATTCTAATGTCTTCCTACATTACTAACAATTAATGATACATATAATAAATTCCAATATGTAATAAATATTGGGCTCTAGGAAGATGATATAATAAGTCATTAATGAGAGGTAGACGATACTTGTTCTTTATTGTAATATAATTAATTTCCCTATAATCATTTTATATCCTCACATATCAATAGTTCATGATAATTATGGGAATAGTGTCTCTCCATTGGGAAACACTAGGGAAAATAAATTCATGACCACAAAACACCTCTACATGGTTCTTTAGCTAAACTAATTTTGTTGGGTATATTCTATAGGGAGTAATTAATATTTGTATTCCATTATAAATTAAATCAACGTAAAATTAAAATTCACTCTATGATGGATTTCTATGTAATTTTTCAGAAAATATATTGGTGTATTCTTGTTTAATAGATACATCATAAATTTAAATATTACCATCTTTATACCTATATTCTTCCTGATCATATTCTTAATGAATATCATTTAAAAGAGATAGTGGTGGTGGATAATGAAATGGATCATATGATAATGTCTTTTCTATAATGTTACATAATTCTACATCTTCATTATGAATAATAACTTCACTCTTCTTACAGTAAAATTTTTCATTATATTTTGACAGTCATTCCCTATTAAGGATTTTAACAAATTTAACAATAGTTATAATAATAAGTTATACTCATAATGAATATTTATGAGTCATAAATCATTGTTTCATTGAGACATACATTAAGAGTTTTGATAGAAAACTCCCTTTATTATGTGATATGAAAATATTTAATTTTATTGAAAAAATGGTATATATAAATGAGTGTAAGTGGAAAAAATAAAATAAACAATTAGCTAAATTTGATCATAAGAATAATGTTAATGCACCCACATCATTGGGTATATACACTACATATGTAGTGATAAAATATGCTTTGACTTATACCCTTTTCATCAAATATGGTAGATATTAATGATGCATGGGGAATTTATATTCACAGTTCCCCATCTCCGTACATTCAAAACATTTAATAGTTGTGTTTTATTTTATCCAATTTTTATTCATTATCCGCATAATCAATATCTTCACAATTATAACAAACTCTAAATCCCATCTGGAATCTGCAAGGATTATTCTTTCCACATTTATCACATGTTTGAAATTTCATCATCCATTTCTTCTTATTTGACATATTCCATTTTGCATAGTTCTCATTCATTCTCATATTTTCTAGAATTCCCTTGAGCATTTAGGGTTTGGAGAATTTATTCTCATTTATTATAGTAGAGAAATAAATTATATGAAAAAAAGTTTTGTGATACCAATACCCTATAGATACTTCTACTAATCCCATCAAGAAAATTGGTCAAACTTGCACTCCATGACACATATATGATTTATAGAATAACTACATAACCTTTTTTAGTTAACCTCATACTCAACAACACATCCTTATTCATTTTTTTATAATAATTAACATTGTCTTCATTTCATATTATATCTCATGAGGGAAATATTTGTCAAATATTTTCTTAATAAATTCCTTTCCTTGAATGTGTTTTACTTATTATTCTTCTATATTATTCGAGATCAGGGACCACCATTGATTATTATCTCATTTGATACAATACCCTGAATTTTTTAAGCACATTATAAATGTAATACTATTTTTTTATCTTTGTCAAAAGTAAAGTATCTACATTATATATGATAATTGATTCCATACATCCTTCTATGCTCAATTTTTAAACAATGTACTATTTCAGATTAGCCTATAAATTTGGGAATTCTGAGTCATAATGTAAAATTATTGTTTCTTTGGGGATATATTAATTTACAAATCACTCGAAATGGTTTGAAAAAAATATGAATTATTATAAGAGTATATACAGGGAGGGTCAAACAAAGTGTATAATAAGGCATGTTGTCATTCACCATATGATAATAGGGTCAAGCCTAATGAGACTTTTTCACAGTTATTACCCATATGTATATCGATACCATAACCAAATCAATATGTAGTATCCAAAAAGGGATGTATTATTTGAAAAAACATTAGAATATCTTCTTTAAAAAGCATTATTATGTTCTTCTATACAAATATTCAAAGTATATCATGTTGTTATATTCCTTAATATATTTATTTTAATTTTAATTAAAATATTTCTATTAAAAATACTTTGATACCAAATTTAATGACCCAAAATCTAGTAACAATGTTATGGTGTCTAATTTATTAAATTGGACATATACAAGTGTTTAAATAAAAAAGGACTAATCAATTTGGTTATTTTGGGGAACCATATAAATAAATGATACCCATTTTATATATGGAAATTAAATTCAAATAATTGTAATTGAAAACAATTAGAATCATTGATATTATTATAATAATTACTCTCCATATCCTAGGGAAAGGAAAAAAATTAGGGTGATATAAAATGATCAGTAATGGATACATATAGTGGACCTTCCATGAAAAAATAATGAAAAATTAGTATGAAATGGTAAATAACTGAAAACACGTACCATTTAACTAATAAACTAAAAATGAAGCGAGTCCAAATGTAATATCATACAAATAATTAAAAGGTAAAAATAATAACAGTGTTTTCAATGAATTAATGATTAATTTTTTTTATTTCATGAACTTAGTCACCATTTTACCACTTTTGTAATGTCTATTTACTAGATATTTTAAAACTAATAGGTAAAGCCCAATCATATTTGGCCAATTGATTAGTATCCTGGGACATGGAGATGCATTGATGGGATATCTATAACTATGATCCACATATATCTCCATGTCCAAATAATCATTCATTTATTTAATAGTTACATTAATTATTTAATCAACTTTCCTTATCATCAATAATCTTTATTGATTAAGGAACAAGGATTTATCAAAATTTTCCCAAAGGATCAAATAACATTAAAAGTAAACACCATATGTAAAAAATTGAATATAATTTAAGAAATATTCTAGTAAATCAAACAAGAATATATATATATTTAATATAAATTTCGTTTTGAATAAAAAAATAATCGTACGAAAGAGATTAATTCAAGTGAAATATAATAATCACAAAAAAGTGATATTTTATATTATCTTTTAGTAGTTGAAAAATTTCGCATAAAATAAACTTAAATAATATATTTCAAATTGATCATTCAGATACCATGAGTTATTATGAAATAAATATATTATGCATAAAATTATCATTATTTACATAATATTAAATAAATTATGTTTACATAATTACAATACAACTTAATAAAGGGAAATTGAGATGAAGTGTATTACATGGTGGTTCCTTTTGGTAAAAGATGATTTAACCACGTGTATTATTTCTTTCTAGTTTTTTAAATTTACAACTCAAACATATTAATGTTTCAAATATCCTATATGATCCCCTTATAACATTTTATCATATATTTGTTGATAGTATTTATTTATTTTCATTATATTGTGTGTTAATTACCTTGTTTTATCATATGTATTTTGTCCTGAAATTTTTTGGTTCTTGATGATATTATAAAGTAACATAAACTCATGAATTATATTCATGTCATAAATATCATATATACACATTATATACATTTTTATAATCATTCTTGTATGATAGACTAGAAAAATGTATCACATCATTTCATATGGATGGTAGGTCATACAAACATGTGAGTGATGATATCCTTCACTAAACATGTTAAAAGGTATGTTATTGGGAGTTATATTTGACATGAAAAGACCCAATATAGGTCTTAATCCATAAGTACCCCAAACCCACCTATATAGGCTAGGGGTGGTGAGAAGCACTAAAGGAATTACTTACTCGGGGAGGCCTTTTCCTAAGTACCTATATTCACACACATAGCCAAATCAATGAAAATGTGTATTGGGAAAGATTAAAAGATGTAACACTTATATAAAGAAATCTAATCATGCATTAACCTCAAGATAGTATGAAATTATAGTAGTTTAAACAAAAAATTAAAGGGTATAAATATACACCCATCCATAAATATGTCTCAAAATGAAAAAACATGAAAATTAAAGTGTTGGGAGATCCCATCACATAAATCCCACACATCAACCACTGTATGAGTTCCAATGAACCAAGTATCCCAATACCTCTCTATGGTCATGTTGAACATAATTTTCATCTTTATAAGTCATGAAATGTGTTGGAAAATCCTATGTATGGGTGAGTGTAAACATATCCTGTATAACACCCTGAATGATAAATGGGGGGTAGTAATATATACAATTGGAATGAAATTTTGTTGAACTTAGCACGAGAGATGTATTGAAAGAAACATCTCAACCCATGAAGAGATTGAAAGTAAGTTATTCTAAAAAGACGGGAATAACCATTGTGAGTTGATGAAGTACTAATAAATTTTTTTCCACCTATAGATGAAGAGTGAAATAATCTTACCATGAAAATATAGATACACAATTTATGTGCCTTACCCAATGCATCTTCACGTCTTCTAGAAAGACATTGACCATTTCTAATGTGTCGATATAGAAGTATATATTTGTGCATAAATATAAATATATGTATAGTAAAAATAATACCAAATTATAGATTTATGGGACCTCCATCTAATTGATCATCCTTGGAATTAGAGTATCCAATTTTATAAAAACACCAACAATGATGCCCAAAACCTCATGAATCTACCTAGAAGTCTCTGTCCAAGTCCATCCATAGCTCATCATTATTCAACACATTCGATGGCACATAAACTCTATGTTGGGAATGGATAACCTGGTCCCATAAGAGTCTCCCACTATGATATCCATTGGGGAACTCCACTTCCCATCCCTTTTGGATGGTACTGCTCGATATGCTATGTATGAACTCCACTACCCAGAAATGATGTTTCATACTACTCAGAAAGGTCACAGAGGGACCCCATTGCCTAGTCCTGCTAGAGAGTACCACTCCAAAATGTTATCATGGAACTATACTGCCCAACCCTATTAGACGTTTTACCTGGTAATGTAAATCATTGAACTCCACCAACTGGACCTAATAGAGTGTACCACTAGGAATTGTCATTGAGGTACTCCACTTCGCAAGCCTATTGGAGGGTACTCCTTGGAATGGTGCCAGTGATCATGTATGGTCAATTCTGTCATCAGACATTTCATAAATTGTCATCATTCATGGAAAATTACAAAAAATATCTCTTAATTCACAAAATATTTCACCATCATGTTCTATGAGGAAAACCACTCAGGATAAGCTACTCACGGGAAAAAACCAGGTTCAAAAAAATTGAGATATTGATGATTGATGTTTATTAAAAAGGAACCATGGGGTACATGGAATATGAGAGGACCCACACTTGTTGTGGTCTGGCTCCACTACCTAGTCATGTCCCTAGAAAATACATTGTCTGGATTACATTTAGAGTACACATCATGCGGGAGGACTACATGGAGTGTCTCTGGTAAACGAAACTAGCCCATATCTTATTAGTAATTTCTATGTATTGGACACCATGTTTTTGTACATGACCCCATTATTGGGTACTCTAGTATGTAGATATATACATTTTCATAAACTTCCTTGGGGATTCCCACTCATGTTATTCTCCAACATGAGTTTCATAGCTTTAAAAATAGTTACACAATGTGTTGGATATCTTACACGCCTTGTCGTCCTTATGTTTTATAAAACCCTAGCCATGGTTGATTATCCAATATGACATGTGTTCATCCTACTAGATGGAATTTAGTTGGTATTTCACCAAAATTTTGAATTTACAATATGTGATATGAATAAGGACATTTCTCCATTGATCCCACCTCAAATCCACCTGAATCTTATGGATATGGTTGTAGATCATGGATTCTAGTCGCATATCACTATAAACCGGCTTTATTTGTTCATCATGGTTTCATCATTCATTTTTAATGTACCCAAAACATCCACCACCAATTATATGATCTGAAAAGTCCGAAAACCCCACCATTCATTGAATTGATTTGTGATATAGACTTATCTTTTCAACCAGTTATTTATTTCTTGATCTGTCATTGTTCCGAGGGTCTGATTGGGCTCTTTACCACAAGGAAAGGTTGATTTGGTATGAAGGTGTCCAAATGGTGAATTAATTAAATCAAATATTAATAAATAATACCAAATAAGTAGTATAAGAATCTCTTTCCAGGCTTTCTTGTCAAGCAATCAAGAATGGACATCCAGGGTTAAAAAACCATTGAAAATAAATAAGTTTAAGTACCAATGTAGGTAAAGTCAGCTAGTAATTGGATCATATACAAGAATGAGTGTAAATCTACTTATTGAATTTAATAAAAATTTTTAAATAACCAATATAAAATTCCTACCTTGATTATTGAATGTTCGTCGACAAAGAATGTATCCTCCAATGATTTAGAGAAGACGTCCTCTTCGTTGTGTTCAGGTCTGATCGAGACTGGTGTTTCATCGTCATATGATGAGATTCTCCAAAGAAGGGGGAAGAAAGATCTCTAAAATTCTCCCATTGTTTATGTGGCTAACCCTAATGAATTCCACATGGATGAATTCCTTTATAATTATCTTTTTCATTGGAATGAAATAATAAATAAATTAATTAATTAATTAATTGAATGCTCCATCAATGAGAAAGGAGTATAAATGCCCCATGAAGACCCACATTATGTTGTACCTAGGCTGTAAACAACATTATTGACTCAATTTAGGTAATAGATTTTAGTTTTATAAAATTTTATTTATGAAATCGCGTGTTCTCAATATAATATATATTAAATATTTCTTTATAAACTTAATTATGAGTACACTGAGGAACAAAATCACACCCCATCTTAGTGAATGTATCTAGATATATATTATGAAATATTTCAAATACATAGAATGAAAAAAAAATCTCTATATAATTCCATCATTAAAACGTATAATCCCAAGAAAAATAGAAACATTGAACACAAATTGTGATTCTAAGCCCACACATGGATCTCCCACTCCCTAGATCAATACTACACGTACCTTGAATTCCAAAACAATTAGAAGAAAGGGATGGCCCATCCATTTAGGGTCCTCTCCTACCAATCCATGATCTCAAATGTGTGCTTCAAATAGTATTCTCCATCTTTTATGTCCTTATAACCCTAGTCGAAGATGTGTGTGGGGTCAGACACGTACCACCATATGTATGACCCATGGATGATTTTGTGCACCTGATTATGTTGTGACGGTTGGGTGAGGGTATAAGGAATACTTCCAACACTCTGACTGATCTTGAATAGCCCGATGAGCATTATGGATAACATTCGTCTATGTCCAAACATCCACAATCATCATCAATTGGAGACTCTCAAGATAATTTGGTCCCCCTATACAAACTCCAAGGGATTATGATGATGATCTTAATAACATTTCTCTCTTATATAGGTCCTCCTCATATTCTCATGGATGAACTAGACATTCTCTATCATCCACTGCACCATCTATAGGACCATGACAGATTACTCTCCAATCTATGTCAAGCTCAAATGATGGTAGTTAGGGTCTCTTGTATGGTGACTCAATATGATCTATACTTATTGTATAGTGGTATATGTTATTGTTAGAAAACTCTACCAAGGGTAGGTGGTCCTCTCAACTCTAGATGAAGTCTAAAACCCAAGAACATAGCATATAATCTAACACCTATATAGTTTAATTGGTCTTTTCATTGGTCTCATGGTGAAAGTTTGTACACATCCTAAACTATGCCCAAAATTCCTCTCATTATCCTCCACCCAATCTTGATATAACCACGCAGGATGATCATAGTTAATCATCAGGGGCACCAAGTGAAGTTGATTGATCCCCCGTACGTATAGCTTCCCCACACTCTTCACTGATCATTTCTCTCTAATAGAAAAGAAGTCCTACAACATCATGAGTCAGTAAACAATCACCCATATTGTGTCTCATACCTTCATTGTGCCTGGAATGTCTATAAATAAATATCACAAATATTCCTTTCCAATTCCCCTTCTGGATCTAAAGGGACCACAACCACCCTATCCGAACATTATTCTCAACATTTGCCTGGGAACTGGGGAGGCTCTGAGAGACAAACTCAACTACGATTTATCTGATGTCAGAAAACCAAAAGAACTGCTTAAGGCCTCACTATATCTTCCTTAAACTATGATGTAAAACTATTGAGGATGTTTATAACTATCATATCACCTACTCCCACAATGTGACTGGAAACAATGTCCTCACCTACTACAAGATGATCTTATTTACACCTTTAGAATATCTATATGGTGAGTAGTCTATAGATATCTGATCATGCATGACCTCATATCTATTGTCTACAAGTTGGGAATCTCTCACATACTCAAGAAGTTGAAGAACCAACAATACAATCTACCAAAAATTAATACCCTCTTACTATTCCAGGGTGATCTACAACGAATCTTACTACTCAGAAGCATCCTATACAAATAGATAATGGTACATAATTAAAAGGAATTATCGAATATGTTTCCTTTACCTAGATTATTTACTAACTCAAAGAAAAAGTGTTGTAGGAACTCCAACTAGTTTCATTGTCACATGTTCACGTATCTCTGTGTAAAGATATACCTGAGACACTGATTTTCTTATTAACCCTAATAGACTCTTCCAGAAGGTAGTGCCTCTACATCACCAAAAAGAAGTTAATCATTTTCAGTTCTTGGTCATGAGTCGAATAGTTAATATCATGGGGTATCAATTTCCTTGATCGGTAAGAAATTATTGTCTATCTCTACATCAATAAATATCCAATCCCATCTTTTAGGTGATCATAATACACTATAATCTCTACACTATCTTCTAGTATTCTCAACACTGGAGTACTCACAATCCTCTCCCAAAATCTTCAAACTCCCACTAGCACTATACAAACAAGGTGAACAGATAACATTTCCATGTCAGTATGGTCAATGGGGTTGTGATACTTGAGAATTCATTCTCAAACCTCATGTAGTACACAACCTAACCATGAATGCTTCACACCTCTGACATGCTCTTGGGTGGATCCCAAGATGGAACTACCAAAATCATCATATATTCTGTGGATTGTCCATGCTCATAAATTAAATGACTCATAATTAGAACATCATGTATTATGAACTGGATCATTGAGAGTTTGAGATAGTGATAGTGTTCATGATGAAATTCTAGGACCATTCTCGTGTGCTTTAACAGCTCCTCCTCTAATTCTCTGTAGATGAGTATTTCGATAATAAATATTGTAAAAAATATGTCCAAGTATAGTTAGAATAAATGGCTCATGAAATCAAATAATCATTATAGGGGAATTCTTCACACAAAGGGAATCCCTAGGATCTCATAGAGTCTATAGCGACAGCATAATTCCAACATTGGAATATCATCCTCGTAAACCCTAAATAGGTGGTAGTAGGTCCTAAGATCGATCTTTGAGAACCATCTCACTCCTCTAAAATTTTCAAAGAGTTCATAAATCCTTGGAAAGGGGTACATTTTCTTTATAATGGCCTTGTTCAGGCTATGATAATCCATGCAAAGCTGGATGCTCACCTCATTTTTCTAATGAACATCACTGATGTTTCCCAGGGGGGACACACTTGGTCTGATGAAACCTTCCACTAATATGTCTTCCAACTACAACTACTATGCCTATAGTTTTATATGGAATTTTATATATACTATAAAGGATATAGGAGTAGTTCTGGGGTGCATGTCAATGAAATAATATGTATTCCACCTCATAGGTTGTCCAAGAATTTACTAAGTGTATTAGTCCTTTTAATCCTCCATAATGGAAGGAATCCAGATTAATGAATATCATACTCCACAAACATATATATTCTCTAATTAATGTTGATGGATTGTGGTTATTTCTCATAGAACCCACATTCCATGCAATGATATCCCACTCCCCATGAAAGGAGAATATTGTCCCATTAGCGCATATGGATCTGAATTTTCTACGATGACCGTCAATATGGGATCAGACCGTAGTTAGATAATCCATTCGGATATTGACATCAAAGGGTCCCATAGTGATGACGAAAAGTTACCACATGAACAACACTATACTAAATTATATCTCTATCTTATTCAACATAAATGATATAGGAGTGGTGTTCCCTATAATAAGCAATAGACAAAGCTGTTGGGATAGCACCTCAACTGGGAGCTCCAACTCTCACAATAGGAATATAAATATAAAGGAATAGAATGAACCTATTTCTAATAATAAAAAATCTAGATTAGAAGAATAATAGATCTTACCTTTGATAATATCATGTTATGTGGGATGATAGATATCTGGAGCCTGAAGCTATTTTTCACCCTAGTAGCTAACACCCTATGTCTGATGGTGGACACACGGTGGTTGTGGTTGAAAGATGTAATAACGTCGTACACTACTATTACCATCTCCTAATCCTATGTCCACGCTACATCTATTATTACAACCATGTTCTCTCTATGGATATCCTTAATCATTGTGATTCCTCTTCATTATCAGTTGTTCAGTTATCTCCATATACTCCTTGGCATGTTTAGTTGGACAATCATCGTCCATGTAACTTCACCCATCAGAATAAATTAACTGATCTTATATGGGTTTACCAAGTGAACCATATTGTCTCAGATCCATACGACCACAAGATTAAGTCTGATCATGGGGAGGTCCTCTATGTTGAGATCTTAGTGCCTAGAATCCACTCTCTAATATAGATGACTCAACATTGTGGGGCACATTGCCAGATCAACCTATCTAGTATCCCAATGATAAGAATATATCTGTTAATAGTTCCCACTCCAACACCTCTGCATAGGTGTGTATTCACAAGGGCACAGTTGTGTCTTAGATCTCTCTTTGTATCCTGGAATCAATATTTTGTTCTCTAAAGTATCCTTCACAGATAATGTCAAAAGAGTACAACATATGGTCTATGAACCTCAATGCGTAATCATCGACTGTCATCCCTTTCAGATTCATCACATGAAAATTCTAAATCCAAAATGATTGTAAACAAGAGGGGTTTTACTTCTAATATAACAAAAACGAAATGTTAGTTTGTGATATGGGGGACTCATCATGATTCTATGTTTAAAGGTTCCACTCATTCACAACTGCTCTAAGGAAGAGGCTAGTTTCCTATCACACTACCTGATCTGTTGGGTTTGGAACAAGACTGATGATATAGACCACTTACTCAAGACAATCCACTTCTACATGAGCATCTAGCTCGATGTAATACCATCGTGTCCTCTATTGTTGAAACTCATTGAGTGTGATAAGACTATGTACATCATCATCCTTCTCTACTAAAATGATCTACTACTCGATGGCCGGAGCTGATGCTACCTTCTGATGTGGAAGAATTTGATCACTAAATGGAACCCTGACTGAGGCCTCATCTCTCATAAGATCATCATTAGAAACTGGAACTAGTATCTTGTATAACAGTCATTCTGAAGGAATCCAGATATTTATCATTTCATACCACAGTCAAATGAGATTATATATATATATATATATATTACAAGAACAAAGGGGATCTAACATAATATATAAACACAAAAAATCTATCCTTGATAATGTATGTACTATTAATCCCTACATGAAATGTCTCAGTAGGTCAAGACGACAAACATGTATTTAGGGTCATGGAATTCACATGCACCATCATTGGACTCCATGGACCGAGAATTTCACTTGAGAAACTATGAATATTTACCCATAACTAAACCAAATCTTCATAAGGGGATAGTCATTAAAACATCCTAAGGAATTATGTTACTCTGATACCAATCTTTCAGGTCCCGACCCATTTGTGGGCTCGAGATGTAATTACCTTAAGCCCACATCCATAGGCCATGGGTTGGAGACCACGTTCGAAGGCACAACTAACTTGGGGATGCATTTTACAAAGTACCTCTAACCACACACATATCCATCTCGATGAAAAAATATATAGGGAAAGAATAAAAGGTGAAATACTACTATAAAGAAAACCATAAATGCATAATGCTCAAGACATTGCAAATGTACAGTAGTGTAAACATAAAAGAAAAAAAAAATAGCTTCCCACCCAAAAATATGTCCTAATATTATAAAATTGTAAATGTAAATTATAGATAGATCGGAGATCTCGAATCACATAAGAAAACCACTATACGTAGTCAAGAGCACCAATTATCCCTATGCCCCTATGTAGTCACTATTGACCTGTCTATTATCTACATAAGAAAAGAAATGTTTTTTAAAATCCCCTACAAGGGTTATTATATACATACATAGTTGGATTCCTCTAAATTTTATGTGGGAAATTTAAGGGATAAAACGGGAAAAAAATATAGTAGAATACATGATGAACGATATAGGGAATGAATATTTCTCAACCCATAATGATTGTGAACGTATGATTGTCCAAAAATAAGGGAAAAACATGGTGATTAAATGAAATATTCATTGAGTTTCCTCCACCTATATTAGGATTCTATACTCCTCCATCCACGAGAATCTAGATACATAAATGAAGTTTCATACCACACACATCAACGCCTCTCCCGGTTGGAGAGTAACCAAATATAAGATGGTGATATAGAATGATATTAATATATAAAAATATATATTCACAGTGAATAGAATACCATAATAGAGAGTAAGGGGTTCTCCATATTATAGATCAGCTCTTTAAGAAGAGTATCCAACCACTCAAAAAGTCTAACAATGATTCTCGCTATCTCACACTTCTTCCCAAAAGTATCTCTCCAAGACTAGCCACACCTTGTTATTATGATGAACAATCATTGGGTTAAAAACTCTAGGTTAGGAACTCATTCCATAGTATGATATGAGATACCCACTCTGATATCCTCAAGGAACTCCAATGCCTAGACCTACTGGTGGGTACTACTCAAAAGGTCTCTGGGTAACTCTATTGTGCAGCCCTACTATTGGGTACTGCACTGAAAGTTTGTCGAGGAACTCCACTTCCCTTCTCTTCTAGAGTGTACTGCTCATGGTCGCGGAGGAACTCCACTAACCAACCCTATTAGAGGCTACATATTATAATTTTCATTGAGTAACTCCACATCACATCCCTGGTAGAGGTTACAACTCTAAAAGGTATTCAAGGAACTCAACTACCTAGCCCTTTAGAAGGATACTGCTAAAAAATATCCTAGTGATCCTGCATTATCAGTATCGTCATTAGGCATTTCCTAACTAGACATTGTAGCTTGAACATTACAAATTGTACATCATAAGGATTTTAAATGTCCAACATCATGTTAATGATGGAGAAAAACATAGTATTGGATACTGACATTCCAAAATCCCTATCCCCACAAAAGATACACAAATAGTTAATGTTTCTTAAAATAGAACCAAGTGGTACAAAATATTTGAGGGGACACACATGAAATGTGGTCTCACTCAACTGCTTGGTCATGCACCTTCCCACCACATGGAACCCATCCCATGTAATAGTACATTACATTTTGGTGGACTATACAAAATATCCTAGCTAGCTGGGACCGGTCAGGGTCTTGTTGGTTGTATCTATGTATCGAACCCCTTGCCTCTATACTGGACCTCATGACTATGTAATCAACTACAACTTCATATACCTTAATGTGTACCTCGACATGGGTTCCCTCTAATTTGATCCTTCACACAGGTAGTAAAATTTAAAAAGGGGGTACAAATCATTTAGGATATATTACATTTTGTGTTACCATTTTGTTTTTTGAAAGAATATTCTCCTCCAATGGAGGGATTAAAATCAGTGTGTTCATCGCAATACACTGTGTGAAGTTACTATTTTTCCAAAATTTCATATCTATGATCTGTAATTAAAATCTGATCATTCCACTGTATATCCCGTCATGAATAGTTTTTTATATTACTATTATATCAGTGGATGGTAGATTCTGGATATCTCCCACTTGAAATAGGATCCATTCACCCATTGTGGTTTTCCCATTTGCTCTGATTGCACCCAATCCCCCTCATCAATTACATTATTTCATAACACTAATACAAACACCATACCTTTAAATAATCATAATCCCAGTATAATTTCATCGATCTGTTCTTTATTTTTGGATCCATAATGGTTTAGGTGGTCTGATCGGGCTCGGTAATTCCCAAAAAAGATGATTCGGGACCAAGGGCTCCAACATTCAAATAACATAAATAAATGTTTTATAAAACTACCAAAAAGAAGTTTAAAAAAAATTTCAAATAAATTATTGGACAACGATCAAGAAAGAGCATCCAGGGTTAGAAAAAAATTTATTGTAATTGATTTTTTGTACCCAAGCACATGATTTCGTCCAGTAGTGGTTACAGATCAATGAACAAGGGTGGATATACTTTATCAATTTAATTAAAAGCTTAAAATAACCAATTTAAGAGTCCCTCCTTGAGTATAGACCACTCAATTTTGGAAAATTAATTATCCAATAATCAAGATAAGTTGTTGTGATCTTTCCATCTTTGTATGATTTGATCCATCATTTCATAGTTTTCAGATGAGATTCACAAATGATGTAGGAAGGGAGATCTCTATAATTCTCTTTCGTTTATGCAACTAAACCTGGAGAATTAAACCTTGAAGCATTCTTATATAATTTTACATTCCATTTAATTAAATAAAATTACTAAATTAATTAGTTAAACGTTTTTATCAATGTACCACCAATGAGTGTGGAGTCTAAATGCCAAGCATTGACACACTTTATGTTTTTCATTGGGTAAAAATTGTGTTCTAGACTCAAATACTATCTTGGATTTATAATCTAAGCATCTATTTGATATTTATCACTTTTTATCTAATAATTTTTGTGCCCAAAATATAAAATATATTTAATATATGTTTTTAAAGAATTATTTTTTGGATCACTAGTAAATGAAATCTCTAGTCGTCTCAATTAATAGCATTAGAAATATATAATGTTATATTTCAATTTATCTCTACGAAAAAACGACATCTCTACAATATTCATATTTAATAATTTATATATATTAATATATATCACATATGTTAATTATATTTATCTGTTTAACTTCCATGTACAGTGTAGTTGAAAAATAAATACCTTCTATCGCGATGAGGTAGTTTGCTATACATAAGAGAAATTTTTCATATTTTAGAAGGAATGGAAAGTAAAATCAGTATATGTAAATTGTTATTTGGGAATTATAATAATATCATAAATATAATATACATGTATTAAATCCATCATTATATCCATCCTTGAAAGGTGGTCATGGAAAATGAATTATATCATCTTGTGAGGTGGTAGTCCTCTATACACACAAACGACAGTATCATTTACAATTTGATGGAAGAGGATATTGAAATAGGTAATTACATTAGAAAAATAACAACAATTATATTTATTTTAATGAATATAATATATTAATATTTTGAAAAATTATTTAATGTTTTGGTAGATGAAACAAAATAAAAGAACTCATTTAAGAACGATACCTCTTCTTTACAAGACCTATGGTGGGTTTCCCCAACCTCCCCCCCCCCCTAGGATGATCAATTAAAATTATCTAGGGTGTTTGGAGGGGACTAATGAAGAGATTTGGGAATGGATTTAACAACCCAAGTGGAATATTATGTGTGAAGAGGGGAGAAGAATGGGTGGCCTTTTATAAGTGGGGGACATGACAACTATGGAATTTTTGAAAACAAAATCACATACACTAATGTTTTTTTCATGTTAAACTATAAAAAATGGGCCAATATTGATTTTATTTAGGTGATAAGACCTATATATATTTTTCACAAATGTAGGATTTGTTTTATTCCATTTATATCTGATATCGTTTTCATTTTATTCACCAGTAAATATGATTTTACATTAATCACGGTAATATATTTTTATTGATTTTACAATTTTTAATGGAAAATATTTATTTTGATATTATTTGATAATATAAATTATTCTTATTCCAAATATGGAATCTATTGACCCAAATTCATTTGAAATATTTTTTATAATCCAATTCAAATTTATACTCACAAATGTAATGAAAAGGTGGGATTCAATTGAAAAGTTTCTTATAAATATAAGTGGTTTTAATATATATATTAAATATTGAATTTATTCCACTTAATAAAATAGTATTTAATAAAACATCATTGAACTAATTTTATATTTAAATTAATTAAAAATATATCATTGTTTTTCAAAAAATTTAAATTCAATTTCAATTTTAAAATCGAAGTTAGTAATCTCACTATTGAATAAAAATTTAATCGTTTTAGAAAATAATCACATAAAATCACCCAAATATAATTTTAATATGTGTATTTTAAAAATAAATTTTATTCTATAAATATATTTTATAAAAGTGTCAAAAAATAATTTTATCATAGGTCTGAAAGATGTGGTGATACTATTTTCATTGAAGAAATGACTATTTTACCTAAAACAACACTATTACTTTTGAATGAATATTTTTTTGTTTATAATAAATAATATCAACTGATTTTATTTTAAACATTTTCAAATAATAAAGTTTTAATAATTTAGTTCATAGTTTTTATACCTACCATCTTAATATTTTACTTATAATTTGAACGTTTAAATAATATGCTCATAGACATTGGTCATTTTTTAAACCATGTGTTCCACGCATCACAAGCAATAAAATATATTTAATTTATTTAAATTGGAATAATTTATAATTTCTTTGGTGATATAAATCATGTTTTATAGAAAAATTATTCCTCAATAGTGACTAATGATAGAGTTAAATTTTTTTGATAAGTATTATGTAAGCTTCCCCCTCATGTTCATGGTGTAAGAACACCGACAATCTAAAAGGAGAAGTATGTATAGAATTTGTTTTATCAAAAAGTTTTGGAAAAAAGTAAATTCTATAAAAATGTTAGTTATAATAAATAATAACTTTCATACCATATCATCAAGAGTACATGTATGATTATTTATGTATAATATTTTCCCAATGTAATCCAAATGAGTGGTGAAGCAACTGTAAAAGAACATGGAATTCAAGAAGAAAAAATAGAAATATTTCATTGAAATTAACTAGATAAGGTTTTTTGACTTATATTATTTTTCTAGAAGGTTTATTACATAGAAATATTTTTTTCATAACATGTTAGCATATGAAATACAAAGAATGCCTACAAGAAAGAAAAAAATTTAAATTTGAAAACAAACCATTTAAAAAAGAAAAATATTTCAATGAATAAAAAGAATTTATCTTTGAATAAGATGTGTTAAATTCTATAAAATTTCATTTTCTCTAAGGACAATATCTTTCCACACATATGATTAATATTTCAATGTTTTTTCCATCAACAATTTTTTGAATAATGTGATGTATAATCCACAACAATTAAAGGAGATAAAAACAAGAATAAAGTAATTCCAACCATGAGGTATAATTAAGGGAGAAATGCTTCAAAAACTTATAGTCTAATGAATTTATAGAATGTGGATAATGTGGATTTCTATCTTATATGAATAGGGTTCTTATATCGCAGTATGATAATCCAAACAATTTAATATTGTAAATAATCCATGCTATGAACATATATGTTAAATATGAAAACAATCAAGAAGTTAATTGAAAAGATTCACTATACAATTGGCCTGGTGGAATGCATCATTGATTATGAGATTGGAATTCTATCCACAATGGCTAATGAAAGGGCTTATAGGGGTTTTATGGAAGTTTCAATAACCTAGTCTACATTCCCACCAATTTTATAACTTGGATGCCTAGTCAAAAAGAGATGATGAAAGAAAAAAAGGAAGACCCTATTATTTCTAAGTCCAAATCAGATCATAAAAAACAATTTCCACACTAAAATGGGTAATTTTGATTGAGACTGATGATAAATTGAACATATTTAATAACTATCTAGAAGAATAAATTATGCTATAGTAACCATAAAAATCATGTTATGAAAGCTAATGAAACGAATACTACTCACGCTAAGCATCAAGTGGTTAATATGATGAAGAACAATCATCCCAATAATGTACAAGGATAACAATAAAAATAATACATGAATAAATAATTCTATACAATCCAGATCATCGATAAAAAAATGTAACTAGGTTGATAAACAATTCTCATCCATAGTGCTACAACTAATGATAAGAAAAGTAAACGTCATTCCAATGTTATAATGGATGTTAATTAAATCGGTATTTGATAGAGAGGATATAATAAATTCACACCACAATGGAGTAAAATTTATTTTGGAAATAATTTTCAATCGGTATCAAGTTTTCATCAGATATAATAATTTCATGGTTTTTTTAAAGAATAAACCCCATATAGTGATAATGTTTTGAATGTATCCCTTAAGGGGGATTAACTGAATATGTGAAGTCTTCTAGAGATTTATTATATTCTTACAATATGTAAACTAGATATCCCTTGTGTATGGTGAGCATAAAATTATTATTATAAACCTTATAGTAATTTTATGATATGTGCTTATTATTTTCATTAATGGGAGTGTAGGTATGAAAAAATTGAAAATAAATTTACTTGTAATTGATAATTTTGATATTTATATTATGTTGTATTTAGATATATATATATATATTTTAAAATGTGGTCTACAAATCCCCTGAAAAATTCTATTATGAGGTTTCAGTAATTACAAAAAAGTAATGTGGAGATTTTTTTTCTAGTATTTAAGCTCTTATTTTCTACATTGAGTATTCTGAATAAGACGTGGAGTCCTAAAATAATGGCTCTTTACTAAGAATATTTTTTTCCATCCTTCTCTAATGATAGTATAATATCATTAAGAGAAATATATTTATTTTAAATAGATGAGATAAGACAAAAATTAATAGAACAAAAAATTTCCCTATGGTTTCATGTATTATCATTAGGTTGGATATGAAAAAATAAAATTGATTGGATATTAAAATGAAACATCTAGGTATCAAGGATCAAATTATTGAAAAAAATCCAAATTGATATATTGATGTTTCCTTTGGAATATTTTTGTGGTTTTTATAAATATACATGTTAATAGTTGTAATGAAAAAAATTGGTGATGGATATAAGTATATACTAAATGTATGATAAATATGAAACCACTATATATTGGTTAATTAAATTGAAGTTTTTTCTAATTAAAGACCTATGTACAATTATTTGGGCTGTCAAATATATTTCAAAAGATTGGGTGAACTGATATTCATGGAATCAATATGTGTCTTGAATGACTTTATTCAGTTCATCCTATTACAAAACCAAAAATATTATTGTTTTGGAGGTAGTTTACAACATAATGATATTTTATAATCATGATATAAGAATTGATAGTATGAGTTTTTTGATTGGATGTTTTTCAAGACCACGGGATTGGAGAAGGACATCATTATTTTCTGTTTTATAAATATATTATAATTAGTGTGGCACAATAGTATGTTTATTATTAATTCAAGATGTTATTTATAAGTATTTAATTTATTAAACTATATTCTCATTTGAATATACATTATTCATGATTTCATAGTAATTGTGCTATGAAGTTTAGATAGGTTTGATACATTTATAGGGGTGGTTTCAAAGGATTAAAATTGATTTATAATGGTAGTAAGTTTCTCAATGAAGACAAAATTTTAATACAATAAGTTGAATAAAAACACTTTGAATTATATAATTTTTTTATGTTTGGAAGCATATGGTTGATCCACTAACTATAAAATAAATTCGTCATGAAGATGATCTATTAATTATTGTGTTCAATCCATAAACTCATTGTTATTTTTTGGTTTTAATGTCTACAAAATCCTTTTCCATATATTCAATCAACATGGTATGAAATTTGTGCATGTGGTCAATAAACACCTTCAAGGATGATAAACATGGTATGTTAAATGGATATGTGGCTAGTGCTGATATAAAAAATATTAATAAAAATGCTCCATATTGTTGATGGGATAGTCATGTGTTTAATCTATACATGGTCACTTCTCTACAATAATGTGAGGTCGCTCGGAAACTTTTTGATAATATGGAGAATGTTGCATTCTAAAAAATAGTGATAATTACAGATATAAAATCTTTATATGAAATTGTAATGGATATTGTTTAATTAATTCTTCAATGATAAGAACATCACAATATAAAAGGGATAAATGATTTTATATGTTTACTTCTCATCATAAAGGATGATTAAGGGACATCAATTTAATTAAAAATTACATGAAAAATATAAACTATTAAAACTGAAATAATATTTAATTAAGTGTAACTAATAGTTTTTAATTATGTAAATGTTCAAACATATTTCAAATATTGTCATGTTATTAAGATCCATGACTGAATATAATTTTAAACAAATAATAATTCAAGATGAATTTATGGGAAATAAATTAATCATAAATTTGGTTTTCTGGATTAATAAAAAATTAAAAATCTAGAGAAATTTTAATGTTTGTGTGTATTTCATGGGTTTTTTAACTAATCTAAATGAGGATATTCATGAATTTATGATAGGAAGATTGAAAATTAATATGAGAATATATTTGAATGTGTACATTAATTTATCATTTTCACTAGTTCTAATAAAATATCTAAATATAGAATTAGAAGAGTCAAGATACATATCAAGTGTATTATATCGTATATATCAGAGAGTTATTTAATAGGTGTATTCACAATAAGAAAATTTAGTGATAAAAAAAATTATCCAAAAAATTATAGAAAATGTTAAATGTCTATGATTCTATGAATAGATAAATTTTAACACAGGTAGGAAAAGTAGTGATTGGGTTGTTGTAGTGACAAAGATGAGTATGAGTTGTGAGGAAGAATTATTATGTATTACCAATAGTTATGATAAGTAAAATATGCATCTCTTATTATTATTATAGGATATATCTTTAGTAATTAAAATGAATCAGGATGTGGATTTAATTTTATTAATTTAGAGTTTGATTATAGTGGATAAGGATATCTCAAGCATATGAGAGTACTATAGAATACATAGTTTTGGAAAACAAAAAAATAGGCAATAAATGAAAAAGGTAAAAAGGGAACTCCTATCATTATTGAGGTGACAACGATTAGAGGTCACTTATTTTAAATATTCATTCCTCCTCAAAACATACAAATAGACATTTATAATGGGAAGTGTATATGATCATCCTCATATATTTCCTTATAATGATCTCGGTGTAGTCATTTTCTTGTAAAATTAAGTCTATGTTTTTAAAAGTGTTGAACTACAAAAACATGATTGGTAGATTTTTTGATATGAATATGAGCCTATACCAAGGTATGTTCCCTTCTCACATGGTTATCCTCTTTGAGAATGGGGATATGTTCCAGCTACCAGGACATTAATGAACATATCTGTTATTCTATGATATGAATATGAGTCTTTAATATGGCGTGTGCACCTCCCTCATAGTAATCCCTAAACATAATTGATATTTTATCCCAATAAATGGCATTTGGAATATACCATTGGACGTTTTCGATGGTAATTATCCATTGTCCTGAGACATGTTCTTCTCTAACCATTTGAGTCTCGGTTGGAACAATAATATGAACCATGATGGACGTGTCATCCTTTAATGGAATATTCCAATAATACTCCTATATGGAGGAAAGGATTTTTACTTTCTCTAAAGAAACCACTTGTTCATAATGATCATATTTATTATCTACCCTTATTATAGGGATAAAATATATTTATATCCATGTATATGTACCAGTGATGGTACATGCCATCAGAGTTCCTTAGATGTTTCTAATATGTAATGGATTTTTAGAAAAGAGTGCAATGTTATATAATCCAAAACATTTTCAATCTTCAATATATATTGGTAAATATATACAATTATAACTACTGGAAAACTAACCTATACCAACGGTTTGGAGAACTGTGGCGAAGTAAGCCGTTGGGTTAGGTCTATACCAACGGTTTTGGGAAAACCATTGGTATAGACCTATCCCAACAGTTTTGAAAACCGTTGGCATAGGTAATATGAAAATATATTCCAACGGTTATAAAACCGTTGGTATATGTATTTCAAAAAAAATACATTCGGTGTGATTTGATCCCTGAACCCTTCGTTTATAATAGAACGACTTAACCACTAACCTAATATGACTTTTTTAAACATATTTTCATAAATATATATATATATATATTATATTAATTATTAAAAATTTAGATTTATATAATGTTCTCTGGCAGTACACCTAGAAAAAAAATCGAAGAACCTATCCCAACGGTTCGCAAAACCGTTGGGATAGGTGGATATTTTTTTCAGGGTGTATGCTGGATTTTGGGACACCCTTTCCCAAAGGTTTTGGAGAACCGTTGGGAAAGGGGTGGGTCTTTCCCAAGGGTTCTCCAAAACTGTTGGGAAAGGTGTCTTTTGAGCTCCCTTTCCCAAAAGTTTGGGAGAACCGTTGGGAAAGACCCACCCCTTTCCCTACGGTTCTCCAAAACCATTGGGAAAGGGGTGTTTTGAGCTCCCTTTCCCAACGATTTGGGAGAACCGTTGGGAAAGACCCACCCCTTTCCCAACGGTTCTCTAAAACCGTTGGGAAAGGGGTGTTTTGAGCTCCCTTTCCCAACGGTTTGGGAGAACCATTGGGAAAGGGTGCCTATACCAACGGTTTTTACAAACCGTTGGTATAGAAGTGTTGGGAAAGATCCGATTTCCAGTAGTGTATAGTGAGGATATCATTCCACTTCTATCCTATATATTATAGAAAAATATCTTCATGCGAATGATGAAATGGGGCTCAGATATGCCTCTCCCCCATGCTTAATGTTGGAATATTCTTTCAAACTTGTTCTGAGGGAGTAGGTATATGAACCTACTTGCTGGATACATTGAGAATATACCTGAATTTATCTTCTGTAATAGTGGGGATATGATCCAACTCCAAGTTATCAAGAGCCTTTGTTACAAAATCTGTCTTCCTTGTTGTCATGAATGGGTATTATAGGTGGTAGTTTTTTGACTGGTACCCTCAAAAGGCATTAAATGTGTATCGGTGGGATTGTTCTTCCAATGACATTAGATTAGAGGCTTCCTTGGAAACCCATGAACTATCAGGAAGTCATATTAGAATCCTTGATACAACTTCATTATATACTGATAGTGGTTATTTTCCCACTATGGGGATAATAACCTGTAGTGGTTTACTATGGAAATTTCGGCCAATAGTATCACAAGAAAATTCCTTTGATGTTGTAGAATCATCGATTTCCGTACTATGATACCCTCGAAGCTAGCTTAAAGGGTAGATGTTCTGCCACATCAATGGTATTCCCAGAACATTGTATTCTAAACATGACATTAAACATGTGGGATAAAAGATTTCATTTTTTGCCACTCAGGGGTTTCATCCATATATGATTTCTCATAATGATCTCAAGATGAAGGAATTTTCTTTGAAAGATGTGTTGTTGATGGGAGTAGTATGTGTAGCCATGCAGAAAATAGGGAACAAGGTCATAGATTAGTTAAATATCATAGGCATGAAATGTGATCTATCAGATATATATGGTTAATATAATGATACTTTTATTCCTAATCTGGCTATTCTACTCCCATGGAATTCTCTATGAGAGGGTGGAATTATTTTATAAGAGTGCATGTTAAAGAGTATCAACTGTAAAATCCATGCCATGGTCAACCAATCAACATTCAATTTGAGAGTTTCACATCTGGTTCTCCATTATTTTTACATAGGTAAATCAAACAAATGGGCCTCAAGGATAAATACCGAATACATTTTTTTATTTGAGAGATTCACGTTGGGTTCACCATTTTTATTGAATAATAAGTTGACGAATGAGGTGAATTCAGTGTCACCCAAATTTTGACTATGGGAGTTTGATTTCATTCACAATTATTGACATCAGGTCACTATATTCATTGTTAATAGAAACTCCCAATATTTCCAACATACATAATTGGGTAAATACTTGTTTTAAAAAGTTAGGTATTAATTTGTGGGTTTAGACATATTGACATTTAGGAACTCAAATTGGTTTAGAGGATAAGAGGTCAGGATAATTATACCCAATTATGGGGAATTGTTTCCTACTCTGGGACTATCATATAGATTTAATATCTGTTTGACAATATCATCCTAATATTTATATGGGATTTATAACTCTTAAAAAATATTGTAGGTTATACCCTATTATATTAAATAGAACCAAATCTCATTGGTAAATACATTTGTATGTATCTGAGTTTCTTCAACCATTTCCCAGTAATGAGTAGCTTCTTATATACTCAAGTCACATAACAATGCACTTTTGAATTCACTGACACATAGGGCAGTAGTTAATATTCATAGGTGGGGATTTATCCATTATTAGGATTCCTACACGTCCTCTTTATTGTTGAAATAAAATACAACATAGTTCATTAAAGCATGTTCTATTTAATTTTATATAGAAAGGATACATGAATTGGACATTAGGCACCAGTTATTCATTCTCATGTCTCGAGGAGACATCTTGCTTTTCTAGATTATGTAACGACTCAGAGTTATCATAAGATGTTTAGTCCCTTGGTAATGAACCGAAGGTAAATGGTCTCATTTGGACATTATCAAATCATGCCACTCGTCAGGTATTACACAATATAGATTCTAAAGATGGTGGAGATTCATAATGAAAATCATATGACCATTGATTCCTCCTAAGAGAATGTGTCCCATTATCTTTGTGAAAAAAGGATAATTATTAATTAGTAATACTGCATATTGATGTGGGAAATATGTTCCGGGACAACCCTTGGGATGTTTAATATAGATCTCGGGCCATAGTAAGGTATCCAAAATATCTGGGTCCTAGATGGAATCAAATGTATCATAGTTCAATTAGATTTCCAGTTCACTTCTAGATGATGTATAATGATAAACAAGTTGGAATAATTGGGACTTGATTGCAAAAATTCCAATGTCATAATGGGAATTCAGATAAGTGGTTTAAAATTTGATCTCATTAATTTGGAAGGCGCTCAAAGTATCCTGGTTATGGAAGGAATTAAAGTCATCATTGTTCAGTTGATCATCACTTGCAAGCTAAGGCTAGCCTTATATGTGCGATATATTATATTATGCCACTGATCAGGGCTTAAAAACTATGGTTTCCATTATATGTGCGGCATATAATATTATTATACTAATTATGGATTACACACTGAGGTTTCCCATATACTGATGCTGGACATGGTTACTATGTCGTGGGATCCCTATATGACGTGTCTTGCTTGTCTGCATAACCTGTGTTGATTGACTATTCAACATGACTTGATTGTCTTCATAACATGTTAATGGATATCTGAATGACAATTCCAAAGAAAATTGCTTGATTAATTTTTCTTATCCAAGGGACATCTCAGAATATAGATGGATTTCCTAGATGTCATCTCATGACCAAGGTTTTCTTTTTCGTTGGACATTGAATGACCTGACATGATGAAATTATAATCCATCACATGATGTTGGATAACATGCATGGATGGTGTCAAATCATTGAAATGACTTGCCCTTATATAATCATAAAATCTAAATAACATGTTAGGAGGGCATCGTGGGATTTAGTGTGACGTTAATGAAGGGTGCCATGTGTCCTAGCTAACATTTCTGGGCGTCATTATGAACTCCATCTAACATAAATAAGGGGCATCGTGATATCTAACTGATTTGTCTGAAGGAAAATGAATGTTATAGTTTATATGTCCTTATAAAATAGTGATATGTAGATGAAACAATGATGTGTATCTGTATGATCTGGGTGACTTGTCTAGAGGGCATTACAATGTCGGGATGGTGATCCCAGAGGGTTTAATGAGACTTGGGAGGCATGCTCAGTGTATTCCATGTGACATTCCCTTACAGGTCTAGGAGATATAACCTAAAACAAATAGAATACCAAAGTTTGTTCACATGATTTTGTGACATATCTCATTATTGTCTCATTACATGAGTGGTTCATGTGAAGCACATGCGTATTAGTTTATATCATCATCACATAAGCCTCCCATATATAATTCTATTCATTTATTGAATATGGGTTAGATATCTTCAGTTATAGTTTTTTTAAATCACTTGTGAATGATCATGTGTGAAGGATGTCCTTCATATAAAATAACTGTTTTCCTTAACACAATCTATGAATAATCATGATATGTTCTTATTCATGTCACATGATATTTTTATGTGGTTCCCCATATATTATTTAATGGTGAACAATTCCTGTCACGAGATAATCAACTCCGAGAAATCCACATTGACGCCTATGTGAACTAGTGTGGGGATATATGGAACAATTTGTACATTTTTCATGTTGGTGTGGGGGGATTTATTGCCCTCACCACCATGGTTATTCTCCTCTTTTCATGAAACATATCACAAAAATCCAATATGGAATTATTGGAGGGATTTGATGCCATAAATTTTTTAAGATAATGACTTGGATAAATCCGAGGATGTCGCATGATTTCCCACAACCACAAAACATTATATAAATGAAAACATTATTGGATTATTTATAATTAATGGGGTCTTTCTGAAACATGAGGAAATTTCACGGATCATCCAAATTGTCCAGATGATATGTCCAAGGTCTTTCCCAATATCATGAATTCAATCAAAAGGCCTTTGTAGGATCATAGTTGACTTTTTGGGACCTTTCTTGAGAAAATGATGGCTTGTAATAGGGGATCCATTAGAATAGTCCCTCATGCTATATTTTCTTGTGGTCCAAGGATTCCTTTCTTTTGGCGTCATGTGTGTTTTATTATTTCTAGATGCTCTAAATTTTTTTACATTTTTTCCTTGTTATTTTCTATGGAATTTAGAGTTTCATGAGTTTTTTGAGTATTTCAGAAGATAATTTATCTCTATATTGGGGACAAACAACATGACCAATAAATTGTCTTATAGAGATGGACAAATATTTCCTAGAAAATTCCACCTATTGAACCTTGGAATTCATGATAGAGCATAAGATCTCTTAGACATGTCTGAGGCCCTTCAAGAAGTGATGGTGACATTCCAACATACTCTCATGTTGTGAGGTGGACAAGTCCCTGAGGGGTTTCACTATCTTGTGAACATCTAGGGGTATGTAGCAAAAGGTTTACAATAGGAATAGGCTCCCACCTTATACCCTATATCTTTTATTTATTTATTTTATATATTTTCGGGATCTCATGAGGTTGTATGTGTATTTTCAAAGATAATTAATCTACATATCATTGATATATCATGACTTTTTTGTGGCCAAAAGAGGATCACTCCTTTTGGATATTTTCCTCACACATTCCATGGATATTTAAATGGTTTCTCAAGCATCATCTAAATGAAAATGTTTGTGATCTATAAGTGCCTATCTGGATATAGTCACAGGATGATTGATTGTATAGGGTGCCTCTAAAAGAGACTAATCGGTTGAAAAAGTGGATTTATGGGAACTTCCATAGTCTATGAATTGCACCTAACAATTTACATGGCCTTTTTATGGTCACGCATTCTCATGCTTCATTGAGGTTCATTGGATTTTTGATGATCATGACCTATATATTTTACATTTTTATTCAAAGACATATAGTATACATATTTTGGTACTTCTTCCTTTTTGATATTTTTATGTTCATTTAGCGAGCATCAAAAGACATCCTCTAGATATAAATTTTCCCAATGGTCATATATATCGACCTTCTATTCTTAGGTCTCATGATGTATGAATCCATGTTTCCATAACACATATACTGTAGAACCTATTCTTCCTTAGAGAGACTTCATTATTCCATTCATGATATGAATAGTGTTCTCCTAAAAGATTACATATACATCTAAATAAACCAAATTAGGTTGAATGATATGATATTGATCTTAATAGAACTAGTGAATATATTAATCATGTAATATATCATGCATATCTGGGTGTGTCTAAGGTAACATCAATATATAGGGTTCTGACCTAAAACTCTTCACAACCTAAAAAACTCAAATGAATTGAGGTGAAAGATACCCATGTTTTCTAAGCCATCAATGCCCCATTATAGTCATAACATGTAATAATACATGATACCATACCTCAAAATATAGTGGAATATACCGATGATCGACGTATGAATTGCTACATGATTGAACTAAAAACATAATATTTCAAATAATAAAGACCAAATTTAAATTCTACTGAATGAGGAAAGGTCCAAGTACCATTGCCTCCCGAACCACTTACCAACATAAATGTTCCTAGAGTGTGTGATCATATAAAGTCTCAAAGGGATCCATCATTACCATTTCTTGAAATTTGTTATTGTAGTTGAAATCAATAAAAGGTATATGATTCTATCAAGAACCATTGAAATCAAGGATTCATTCTTGTATCATGTAATCAAAAACATGTTTCATCCATTTTTACAGACCATCGATTTCTGGGTGATAGGATGCGCTAAAAAACTACCTGCATACCCAAATATCATGGTACCCCCTTCCAGAAGCTCAACATGAAACTATAATCTCTCTTTGAAATAATAATATGATGGACCCCTTTTAGGAAAAAAATCTAATAAACATAAAATATTTGTATCTAATTCAGTATGATTTTATCTCTAATAGGTATGAAATTAGATTCCTTCACATGGATATCATTGATCAACCATAATTAATCTCTACCGTGAAGTGATCATGACAATCCAGTCACAAAATCCATGGAAACTGCATTTCATTTCCAGTTAGGAATGCAAAAATTCTATAAAATTATTTTTGGTTACTGGTTTAAGATCTTCACCAACTAACAAGTTGAACACAGAGTACCAAAACCATATTTCTATCTTAACATACCAACACACCAGTATTTGTGATGTAGACTGTGATATATATTTTTGTCTATGTGATAAACATCAAATGTATAAGCATGATACTCTCGCATAAAATCCCCCAAGATGTTTGTATGATCCCAAACACATTTTTAAATTCCTAATATCACATCCTCATTAATGATCCATCCTAGTGGAAGATAATCCCCCAAAACACTCTCCCTTAGGACTAATCCCTCAGGGTCTAATAACTGCCCCATCATCCATTTCCTGAGAAGTGAATATTTAACTAATAATGATGCATGTATAGAAATTCCATGATGGTCATAACCCTCCATGTTCATATCAAAAAACAAGGACATATGCTCCTCATCGCTAATGGGTTCCAAAACATCCAGTGCCTGAGTTCTTTAGCTCGGAGAATGTACTAAAAAATTTTCATTTCTATAAATATAAGAAAGAACAAGATCAATGTATTTCTTGTACTCAAACCATATTCTCTTACACAGGTTCGATTCACATTTTATTAAAATATAAATGTGTATTTTTGGGTCCGTACACACCAAAAAATTCTATCCCTATAGGTAATACCTACAACAACACAAAGCAAGAACAACATCTGCTAACTTGAGATCATGCGTGGGTAATTACTCTCAAGTGGTATCATCTAACCATAGATGTTCCCCGTGAATCAATTTTCATGCCTCCAGACATCTCCTAGCCTGATACCTGATGAATAAAATTGATTTTATAAATGATGAATGGATCTAGAATAATCCATATTGATACTGAATTCAATATCATTTTCATCACCGGAATGGATTTCTTGTAATATTTCAACCATATAAAATTTTAACCCTTTTAGTCAAACCAATAAAATGTTCTTGTTTGAGATAAAAGATTCATATAAATTTCCTATAACAACCACCTATACCAAATAAACAACATATATCCAAGAAAATGTTTTTTCTCTCCCCATGTAACCACAACCCTCACTTTCATTGGGACAAATGATACTCATACCTATTAGATCGTAAGACCAATAAAGTGAAATTTATCAATCCAAATGTGGCATTTAGCTATATTAGAATACAATAGGATATCTTATAGTGTATTCAAAGACATATCATGATGTTTGGAATGTTCAATTTTATTATTAGAATACACCAATATTTTATCTAAAAATACTACAAAAAATGGAATAAAGTATTGGTGGAATGCATGATTAATCAAATCCATGAAATTTAATGATGCCTTCATGATACCAAAAACATATAAAGATACTAAAAAATTCCATACCTAATATGTAACATTTTATGAGATATGTATGAGGGTATAAAAAATACCATGTGATAAAATGAACCTAAATCATTCTTTTCAAAAACCTCACATCCTTAGATCTAATAAAAGTATTCATATACAAGTGTAATATGGTACCAGTTATTCAAAGTATTCTGATTCAACTTATGATAATCAAGATAAATCATGAGTAATCCACTCAACTACTAGGGGAAAAGGATTGCTAAACCCTGGGGATAAGTACTGGGACATACAAAACCCTTATCTTCTAAGTACTAAAGCAGTCTCTTGAGCTCCTATAACATTGTAGTCGACATATCATAAAGAGTAACGGGAACTAATGTAGCTCATAGAAGTAGATCAATAGATAACTCCACTTATCACTCAAGATTTAAACCCAATAATTCCTCTTGGATGACATCTTTGGAATGATCTACTATTTGATGAAATTTTTCAGGATGTATTCCTTGATTATCAATAAACAAGATGGAATTATTGAATGCCTTACCACTCAACCCTTGATGCTCGTGCCCATCTCTACAAGCACGAACATCCCAATATACATTTTTAATATAAGAACCAACATTGTATTTTGTGAAGGACATAATTTAGTGATTTAATTCATTTTATTAATAATAATTAACAAAATATTCCATTCCAAGAATAACGTTGAAACCAGAAATTTCAAGGATGAAGAAATTCCATTGGAAACGATAGCTACATATCTCATGGGGTTGTCCCTAAATTTTAGTAGGATCTGAGAACATATTTTTAAAGGGGTGATAAGGGTAAATATCCCACATATGTACTGAATATCACGAATGAGAATTTACATAATACCCGTTGATGTAAAATAATTCAATTCCCTTGAGTCAAACAAAAAAGATACCAAGTTAGATGATACTAAAATATTACCTTGAATTTTTGATGGTCTGAGACTCTAATACCTTGTAACATCTTTCACTGCATAAACAATGCCTATTCCATGACCCTGTGATACCACAATACATCCACAAGAAGGCCCACTCAGCAGATGATGTGAAGGTGGTGTATGGATCCCCCCACAATCACCACCTCATTATCCTAGTTTTCCGACAACACACCAAATCCTTACTAGACTTAAATTTATTGATCCCACTCCATGAACAAGTTTTAATGAAGAACATACCCTATATCTATTGAAAGGTAGATAAAAGCAAACTGTTATAACTGGACCATCCCACTACATTATCATTGTAACGCCCCGACCCTAGATACCCAGAGTCGGATCATTATTACCTAACATTGGCATGATCACAAGAAAGATCAAGTCTCAAAAGACCGATTAGTTTAGTAGCCTTGGAAACACTAGATATATTCATAAAGTTTAGATTACATCAATAAGTGAAAAACTACAACAACATATTGTCTTCATATACTATCATATTATCCCTGTAGGTCTTTCATAAAATACTTCTTCACATCCTGGGAAAAATAAAACATTGAAAGGGGTGAGCTTAGATGCCCAGTAAGGATAACAATATAGAGGAAACATTCATAAATGAATTTAATAATTTAAGACAATGTATAAATAAAACAAAAGCCTTTTAAACATTAACTTCAGCATAATATGGCAAGGATAAAATGAAATAATGCCACTTACTTATTCACATGGATATTCTACTAGTCGAATAATCACATGAAAATATTAATAACCACTTTCATAATGACGGAATGAATAATGCTAGACTATCATAACCACGTATCCAAGACATCGTGCCATGAATACAAATAATATTTTGTCAAGGCCTCATGCCAAGACACTATTTTGTCTCATTAGACCAACCGATGCATCGAAGATCTATAACGGGCTCCACCCATCACATATTAAGTCCAATTCATTCCTCATATGAACAGGTTTAAACATAACATAAACATTCGTATCAAAACTAGCATACGAAATGTCAATATTTTATTCATACACCATGAATGGTATAAAAATAACACATCCACAGTCAAACAAATCACAAAACCTTCAATAAAATATGGATGTTTTGTATCATAATAAATCAACTTCTATTAAGCTTAAAATGAATCAAAGGATGTTGACATAAATGAAATCAAAACAATTTGAGAGAAATATCCCTTTTTTTAAATCATTTAAAAGTCACATAATTATAAAATAGAACATTTTCTTTGAAAATATTATTATAATCTTGTAAGGGAAGCTTTGAAGATTTTATAACGGCGGAAAATAGCCGCACCCTCCATATAAGTTAAAAAAACATTCTTACCTTAATTCTGTCGAAATGGTTAAAAAGGACCTTGTTTGGAAAACGACGGAAAGATTCCTTTATAAACCAATTAAAAAATTCAAAAAGGGTATAAATGAATTTATACCTTAGTCTTTAAGAATGTAAGAATTATTTGAAGTACATTTTTAAGAACCATGGATGTGGATGATAAAGAGGTCCCAGTAGATAATCACGTATAAACAATCTCGGATAAAGAAGAGATTGTGAAATAAACCCTTACTTTTTACTTTTTCCTCGGTCGACGGTAGGTTAAACTCTTTTATAATGGTAAAATAATTGTTATTTAATTATACCAGAATCATTTACATTAATATGATATCATATATGATCTTTTAACATTGATTTGTTAATAATATCTTAGTATTATCGTCATTTCGGGTGTTAACTTACTATTTTTCCTTCATATTCATTGATACGCAAGCCTTGTTTTTTATGGATAGGTTGTATCTTATTCATATCCAGAATTATATAATGTCCTGAAACATTATTTTTAATCATCAAATGAGGATAATGAATCTCATCGCGTTCGTGGAGACGGTAGACCGTACGTACGCATGAGCGACAATATCATTCTTATGATGTTAAAATAATATATAATTGGATTGTATATCATATAGAAAGAATAATTATAATGTTATATTTATTATTTACATTTATTATACATCATAATTATACCCATCCAAATAATAATTTATTGAATGACAATAACACCACGACGTGGAGATGGTAAGTCGTACGTACGCACGTATGGTTACATGCCATTTAAAGGATGGATAGAATAATGAATATGGTTGTACCATATTTATATTAACATCACAACATATAAAAGATATTGTAGTTATTATTTTAGAATATAAATAACAAAGAAAGAAGAAGTTGAAGAAGAAAGGATCATGAAAGAGGGTTGTGAAAACAATACCTCTTCTTCGGGTTCTACCTTTTGATTTGATCAAAAGGGCTCCTTTGGTTGGCTTTCTGATCAAACTAAGGCCTCTAGGTTGTAGTGAGGGAAGTTGATAGAGTATTTCAGAAGGGTTTTGCCGAACTAAAAGGCTTTGAACGTGTGAATTAGTGAGAAGGGGGAGTGCCCTTTTATAAGAGGGGTGAGGGGCACCTTTGGAAAAGCTAAAAATGTTATTTTATAATAAATTAATTTTCGGATTTAATGGCTCCAAATTGGATTATTTAAAGGTTAAAGTGGGTATGGGTCGAAAACTACTCAAAAAATAGTATTTAGATAGGTTTGGTTCATTATATTAACATTATCATTAAGGATTAACACTTAGTTAATTAGTTTCACTTTTCTAATGTCTTTTTGTATTTTTATATTATATGGTTAATAAACATACTATATACATCCCAGCAACCCCCCAAGTGGTCCATTAATGATACACCTATCATGATATAAGTCTCTTGGCCGAACCATAGTTATCTAAGAATTTTATATAAATTAATAATATAATTTTTTTAAAAAAAACTCTTTTATATCAATTTTGACACTAGTGGGTATTTTGTTTTTGATAAATTCATAACAACATTATTACTTCGAAAAATATATATATAATCAATACTAATATTTCATATTAAACTATAAAATTAGTGTAATTCATTAAAAGTATCAAATTACATTTATTTTGATATTTATAATGTAAATTATTTTAATATTTCATTATATAGGTAATTACTACATCACCATTGTGTCATAAATAAGATAAATTATTTAATGTCTATATATTATAAATAAAATAGAATTATGTAGGAAATCTTTTTAGATTTCTAATTAATATTTACAATCAGTTTTATCTTTTGTATAACTTTATATTAACAATGTTTTAGTAAATATACTTTTATTTTAACTCTTTTAACTCTTCTTTGAATTAAATAATAATAAATGTCCAAATCTAATACATGTGGACCTAAATTATAATATATACATCCTACGGTTGTTTTCGGTCGAGATACGCTGGTCTAATAGATTTAGGACATGTTTTAGGGTAATATTAATATCATTTTTACCCTTAATTACCCTATTTTCTTTTAACGGTGGTAAATAAAAGTAAAAAGTTACTATTCAGAAAAAATTATTTTCATCTCATTAAACCACATTTTACTCTTTGATATTAACTGTGTCTCTCAGATTTTTTAAATTCCACACATAGAAGCAGTAATGTTATTTTTTATGAAAAATTCATTTTTTTTACTACCACTTAGTGGTTTCACTATTCATCAAAAAATGAAAGTTTCCAGAAAAATACCAAAAATTAGGCCTATGATATATTTAATATTATGAATTCAAAAATGATTTCTATTTTAACAAATTCAATACATATTAGTAGCATTAATTAATTTAAAAATTAATTCCCGTCCTCAAAACAAATAGCTTGTTTTTAAGATATAATAACTATCAAAAGATTGACACTTATTTATGTCTGGTTTAAATGTGAAATTACATCAAATGACCAACATTGTATTAAACGGTAAAAATATACTATTAATATAATTTAAAACCACTCAATTAATAATTTATTTGTATTAATTATTTCGATTAAAAAAGTTTTTTTAATTAATATTTATTAATTTTCACTATTCATCAAAATATTAATGTTATCTGAAAAGTACCAAAATTTCTCCCTAATCTAATTTCGATATTATGAATCTAAAAATGAAGTCCATTTCGAAAGATAATGTTTATAAAATTTCAAATAGTATGTATTACTATTCATAATGGCTAGTTTGATTGGTTGTGGTGTGTTAGAATGTCAAAGATGCGTACAATGCATGCCATTTCATTATTAAAAGGGAAACGTACCATGGAAGCTTGAGGTGTTTCATTCTCCCCTCCTTCAATAAATTGCATCCATGCAATTTTTTTAAAATTGGGCTTCAGAATATAATGGAAAGTCCCACATCGGATAAAGAGTCAATAAAACTATCACTTTAAAAGAAAGGAGGAGAGTTATAAAGGTCACCCAATATAACCCATACTAGGATTCCATGTAAGAAAACATGGATATGGATTATAAAATAAGTGTTAAGTTCTGATGGAGAGGGATAGTAAACATGTTCAGGAGAAAGTTAGCAATAATAAAATCACAATCTTGTGTTCGGGCAAACGGTCATTAGTCTCCCAGTAGGAAAAGTAAATAGAAAAAAAAATTTGTTTTAAGTTACATTACATAAGGAAGAGAAATTCATTTATGATATTAACTAAGAACATAAAGAGATATACTTACTTTTTAAGTAGAGTTTAATTATTTAATAAATTTTTCCACTAACTCATTTTTTATGAACAATGACTATTCAAGAAGACTTGGTCACAATGGAAGAGCTAGAATAAAATTCTATAGAAATACATGATCCACGTTGGATAAACTATATATTTACCTTGTCATTAGTGATTAATAAAAACCAAAATGGTTAGTATAATATCTAATGATCCCCCAAATGGATATTCCATTAGAGAAAAAAATACTAATCTTAATTAATATATTTAAACCATCAATACCCAAAAGATAAATAAATACCATTCAATAATCAATATTCCTTAAAATCTTTCAATATAATCCAAACTAATATTGAATCCCAAAACATATAAGAATGTTGTCTTCCATGTTAAATTGTATCCCCAAATGAAATTAATTACTCTTAAGGACACATATTTAAAAGTAATTATCCTAATCATTTCCATAAATAACCCAAATAACAATAAATCCACAATAAAAACATAGATAAAAATCCACCATTACTACTCAAATGAAATACCAAACTATTATATTTTCCTTGGGCATATAGTGTTCACAACAAAGTGAACAACTTCCAAAATAACATTTATCACTTAATCACCAAATCATTTTCCTATACTATGGGTATTCATTTGATAAGACATAAGATCACATATGAAATTATTATTGATCAATAAAATTATTTAACTAAAAATAATAGTCACACTAACCAGGGACTTCACGTAGTCCAGTGGTAGGCGATAAATCCCAATCGCACTTTGGTTGTGGGTTCAATTCCCACAGCTTTGTCCGACGTGACGGGTTGTCACACGGTCTGTGTGTTTTCCTTTTTCAAAAACTATATTTTATAAGATTACCAAAATGAGATAAATTCCTCAAAATAACCATAACATAATATAACAAGAAATCTTATCTCATACCTTACATTTTAATCCAAAATTATAGTAACTTATAATTTCCTCAAACCCAATTATCATATAAAACCAAATGGTTATTTATAACTATATCCACAAGAGAAAAGATCATTCTTCCTCAAATTTATTTCTCACATGGAAAACTGCAGGGTTAAAAATACAAGAGAAAATTATTCCAAAGTAAACCCATCAACAAGGAGCACTAATGCTTTTTTACCATTTCTCCATCCATTTATTTCCACATAGCTTCTTCTTTGTCCAAGAAAATATCCTATAGAATAGGGCATTCACTTAGGTAATGGCCAGGTCCCCTACATTTACGGCAAATGACTGTAAATGGATTCTTGGGACAATTTTTATCTTCTCCCATAGTACTCTTCATTTTTCTTTAGCAATTCTTCACTTTTTGTCCTTCCTTCCCGCACGTAAATCATTTCTTTGTCCAATTGAGACACTTTCATTGGTGTCTCTTTCCACATTTCCCGCATGATGGAAATTTAGGATTCCTTTCTCCGTGGTCTCCACTACTGGAACTCTTTTCATTCATCACGTTTCTCTTATTTGTTGAGTCCGGGAATTGGTTAGTATATATATTGTTGATCATATTTTTGGAAAATTGATTTGGAATAAAGACGATATATTTTACTCCTATCAACATTCCATTTTTTCTCATTTCCACCACTGTCCCAACCTTGTACATCATTCTCAATGACACTATGAATTCCTTGGAATCCATCCATTGACAAAAACCAGAAAGCATTGTGTGAGTAACAGTAGTCATAAAATGATTTAGAGATTAACATGTCACCATATTCTTAATTTGAAACACATTAGGATTAAACAAGGTCATTTAATCTCATCTTATATATATAATACTTCAAATCAGTTTGTAAAGAAAATGTAAATTATCCTAAGCATATCCCTCGGGAGTGTCGTGACCAAGAGTGCAGCAAGGCCTATTGTCGGGCTCCAGTTCCCGTTCGAGTCTAGCTCAAAGCGGTGCTTTCGGGTTTTACACCTAGGTATAGCTGTGCCAGAGCCACATCTACCTTCTCATATCCAGACATGGATGTATTGCTCAGAAAACTCACAAAATCTCTACAATACCAAAATTCTAGAAAGTTCTTCTATACTAATCCTCAAAGTCCATCTTATGTCTATGCGCACTAATCAGATTTTATCTAAATCTAGCTTCCAATGTTTGAACTAAACTTCCTCTGATACCAACTGTAATGCCTCGACCCTAGATACCCAGAGTCGGTACATTATTACATAACATTTTCATGATCACATGAAAGATCAAGTCTTGAAAGACCGATTAGTTTAGTAGCCTTGTAAACACTAGATATATTCATAAAGTTTACATTACATCAATAAGTGAAAAACTACAACAACATATTTTCTTCATATCCCCTCATAGTATCCCTGCAGGTCATTCATAAAATACTTCTTCACATCCTTGGAAAAAATAAAGCATTAAAAGGGGTGAGCTCAGATGCCAAGTAAGGATAACAATGTAGAAGAAACTTTCATAAATTAACATAAAAATTTAAGGCAATGTATAACTAAAACAAAAGCCTTTTGAACTTGAACTTCAGCATAATATGGAAATGACAAAATTAAATAATGAAATTTACTTGTTCACATGGATATTCTACTAGTCGAATAATAACATGATAATATTAATAACCACTTTCATAATGACGGAATGCATAATTCCAGTGGTTTCGCCCAAATTTACCCTACTGGTAAAAGCGATCGATATAGTACATATAGGGGTCGAATCCACAGGGACTGAAGAAGTAACCTTGAGACACTATGATTGTGTGAAGGATTGGTTATGCAGTGGCCAACTATGGATTGAATTGATTTGAAGAAATATTGATTTAATTTAAAGAACAAAACCAATAGATTTACTTGAATTAAAAAAACTGATTAAGGTGAGTCGATCCTAGGTTGCCTCTTGGGCTTGATTGGTTGTATTTGTTTTTCATTTGATTTTCTGTTCATTGGTTAAAGAGGTATCCATTAAATGAAATAATTCCTCAATATCATTCTCTGATTTAATCCATACACAATTTCAAGGCTAATAACCAATTCAATTATAGGATCAATTAATTGAGCACTCCAAAGAATTGGATCGTACTATAACTCGAAATGTGTCATCGTTAAAGTCCGTGAAGACAAAGAAGATAAATCAATGAAAGGAACTCTTAAAATAAAGAACAAATTTAAGAATTTAAGAACATAAAATAACATTAAATCCAACTCATGCAACTCCCTAGGATCAACCCATAAAAGTTTAGCCCTCCATTGATGATATTCTATCAATGGAAGCAGGTAATTGACTTAAAGAAGCGGGATTGAAGAAGAAAGAAAAAACATTAATCCAAATGAACACTCCACCGTTGTGTGATGAATTCACAAGTTTGGGTGTGAATAAATTCACACTATGATTCAACGGTATCAATGTGTGAAGAAAAATAAAATAAAAAGTTTAAAACAATAAAGTTTATAAAAATACTTAACATGAATGAAAAACTTACATTAGAGAAATTGACGATGCCATTACAAAACGAAAGCGGGAAATTACAATTGAAAATAAAACATGGATTCAAAGGAAAATGTTAGATGATTATTCCCATCACCACCAGCTCCTTATATAGGCATATTATCAGCCTTACATCCACCAACAACAATAAATTCACTCCCCAACAATTAAGTGAGTCAAAAGGAGGGTGAAGAATCAAAAGGAAATTAACGTTACAATGTTGACCACAAAACCAGCCAGATTCATCCTCCATATTGATGTGTGCGTTTGAAACTTCATACGGCCGATTCCGAAGATGTCATAAATAGAACATATCTTCTTCCATGTGTCTTATAGAAGATCTAAAAATTTCAGGAAATTTGGCTCATCCGTTTGGATGTTATGGTCGAAATAGTGGGACACATTTATGCGCATTAATGTCGGGTTCACCATTTAAATCTCAACTTCAGATCCCTTTATCATCATGAAAACATCAGAATTAGCTCTGGCCACAGTTCAATAAAATTATCCTCATATTTTTATCTTTCTACTGTATAATGTTGAGCTTCATTGGGATTGGTTTATGGGCCCCACATTTGTTTGATGGGCCTTAGGCCCATTATGCTTTTTCCAGCTAGTTTCTGTCTTTAGGAACAAAATTCTCCATCTTCCTTTGGGATTCATCCATCGGACCTAAAAGATAAAATGTTCCAAACAAAGTGATAAATCATATCCCAAAATTTCAAATTCATAAAATGAATATAATGTTGTCCATAAAAAACGAATGATTGGGCCCAAATTTTCATTTTAAACATGAATTGCAATTAAGATGAGAAATTAAGTTCTATTTATGTAATGCACTAAAAACACTGTTTATGGACTTTGGAAAAATGAATATTATGATATTGACAATTAATATTATCCACTTTCAGTGAATAATCACACCCCCCAACATGAATTTTTCTAGTCCCGAGAAAAATAAATTACAAATATGAATTTCAAATCCCATTTTCCAAATACATTTTAATACAAATTGCTCACCAAAATATCTAATATCAAAAAAAATTATGAAAACCCATCAAAATCATTAAAAACATGCTAGGTCTATAAGAATGTCCCAAGACCAAGCCCATTCCTTTTTTCAAATTCATCGCCACATTTCATCCAATTTCAATTAAGCATGATAAAGTGTTGTGCATCACAAAAGATATGGGGCCCATTTTATTGTTCAAGTGGAAAAAAATGGAAGTACTGGGTGGGAATCACATTAAACCTTAAGATGAGTATCCATTTTTTTATTTTTTTTTGATTTTTTTAACCACAATAGATATTAAAAGACTAACTCTGGGCAAGACAACTATGGAGTCACGATCCCCAAGTGTTGGACGCCACACATTTTTTCAATTTCATGCTCTATAATAGAGATATAAAGCCTAACTCTGGGCAAGAAAACTATGGAGTCACGATCCCCAAGTGTCGGACGCCACGCATTTGGACAAAACATTACTCTATGTGGTCATTTTTTTGTTTTTTTTTGTTTTTTTGTTTTTATGGATACTCAAATTAAACTAAAAGTGACCCCAGAACCCTATGCTATAATGAAACGGACCCAAGAACACAAATTTACACCCACGATCCAGTAGATGTGCATTGTGGAATTTTTATTAAGAGGATGAAAATGTAAACATTGAAAAATAACATCGGACAAGCACACTTTCCAAAAACTATGCTCAAGAACATAAACTTATATTAAAATCACAATCAAGGCATGCAAAATTTATTTGATATCCAATTTTAGAGTTTGCAATGTTTGTTATCATGTTCAAGGTTAATGGAATTTTTTCTTTCCATGCATGTTCTTATTGAAAAAGAAAATCATTTTTTATCCCCCCCCCCCCTCAACATAGAATAACATTGTCCCCAGTGTTTAAATAAAAGAAATGCTAAAAGGGGGTAGGAGAGGAGTTCAAAGAAGAAATTTAAAATGAAAATCATGGAATGAAGTCACCTGGTGGTTGATGATGATAGCTCATGCCATAGTCTCCCTTCAATCCTGGATTTGAATCTCAGTGGCTTGGATGGTGGTGAATGGATTTTCCTTATGGCTTACGACATGTCCTTTTATTTTTTTTAAACCTATAAAAACATAAAAATAAAACAAAACAAAATAAACTCATGATACATTGTCTTATTTATATTTTCTGGGTAAGGTATTACTCAGAGATCACACCACGTGACATGGATTAATATGGCGCTCCCCTTTAATACCCATCCTTACTAATAAAATAAGTACATGTCAACAGTTTATGGTAATTTATTATATGAAAAAAAATGATTCAAAATTATTAGAAACCTGAAAACCATGGGTTGCCTCCCATGCATCACTTTTATTTAACGTCGTTAGCTCGACTTGAACCCCCCCATCATATCCAATTCCAACTTTCAAAATTTTAATTAACCCATCTTTCTCCACTTAAACAAGATTGAGATTGATTATTTGTTTGAAATATGTTTCATGTGAAATATTTTGTTCTATAATGAGTGGTAAAATCCATTTAATATCAGAAATGGTTGATTGAATTAAATATCTAGTATTGCCTAAGACATCAATAAACATTCCGAATTTTTTAGTTTCAAGAGGATAATAAATTGAAAATTCATGGTATTGGTTATCCACATTTAAGAGTGGGGAATAAAGGAGAATAATTTTGAGTTCAGGTTGATAAAAATTTACAAAAGAAGAATGGAAATTTGAATCAAAAACAGTTTCTTCTCCATGAAATTTAGAAATAATTGGTTCCATTTGAAAATATGATTCATCCCCAAAAGTGTCTAGTTGAATTTCAGGAGTGTGTATGGGTTAAATGTTTGGTATTTCTCCCAATTTTTCAGTGATTTTTGTTTTTGAAAAATCATTAATGGAGTTATATTCGGGAAACTCAATCCATGATGTCAAATTTTCCTCTTTTGAATCCAAAAAATCAATTTCCTCTTGATTTAAAGACCCTTCAAAAACTCCTCCATCCTCTCCAATTATTCCAAATCCTAAGGTTGGTTCTTATTTCAATTCATGGGAGGTTTTAGGGATAAAAAATTCATCTATCAATGATGATGAAAGAACATCTTGAGTGGGAACGGGTTCCTCAAAAGTCTTAAAGCTTTGTAATTCTAATCTGAAAGATGAAACTTCTAAATTCATTTTATCCATTTGTTCACACAATTGTTCAAAAAAAATTTCAGGATTAGGGTTGATATATGTTTGTACATCATGTACTTCCTCATTATTTATCTTTTCAATCATTCTTGATAGGTATGGAAATTGATCTTTTAAACATTCAGCATCCCATTGATTGTTCATGTTATCGGGTGTGTGGTAATCATTCAAGTGTTGATCAAAGTAATTTTATATTTGAGGGGATTCCCATTGTTGATTATCTATTTGATTACATCCAGTGTTTATGAATGGAAATTGTTGATGATACTCCATTGGAGTTAAATGAAATTTTGTTTTGGATTTTTTTTTGGACTCACGAAAATAGAAAGGGGAAAAGAAAAGAGAAATAGAGGTGAGAAAAGAGAAGTTAGGTGAGAATAGAAGGTGGGTGTCTAAGAAAACTTACTTGGGTCCCCGGCAACGACTCCAAAATATGGTTGCGCCCATATTTACCCTACTGGTAAAAGCGATCGATGTAGTACATGTAGGGGTCGAATCCATAGGGACCGAAGAAGTAAACTTGAGACACCATGATTGTGTGAAGGATTGGCTATGTAGTGGCCAAATTTGGATTGAATTTATTTGATGAAATATTGATTTAATTTAAAGAACAAAACCAATAAAATTACTTGAATTAAAACAACTAATTGAGGTGAGTCGATCCTAGTTTTTCTCTTGGGATTGATTGGATGTATTTGTTTTTCATTTGATTTTCTGTTCATCTATTCAAGAGGTATCCATTAAATGAAATAATTCCTCAATATCATTCTCTGATTTAATCAATACACAATTTCAAGGCTAATCACCAATTCACTTAGAGGATTAATTAAATGAGCACTCCAAATAATTGGATCGTACTAGCACTCAAAATGTGTCATTGTTAAAGTCGGTGAAGACAAAGAAGATAAATCAAAGAAAGGAACTCTTAAAATAAAGAACAAATTTAAGAATTTAAGAACATCAAATAACATTCAATCCAACTCATTCAACTCCCTAGGACAAACCCATTAATGGTTAGCACTCTATTGATGCTATTATATCAATGGAATTGGGTAATTGACTTAAAGAAGCGGGATTGAAGAAGAAAAAAACATTAATCCAAATGAACACTCCACCATTGTGTGATGAATTCACAAGTACGGGTGTGAATAAATTCACACTACGATTAAACGGTATCAACATGTGAAGAAAAGGAAAATAAAAAGTGAAAAATAATAAAGTTTATTAATATTCTAAACATGAATGAAAAACTTACATTAGAGAAATTGATGATGCCATTACAAAACTAAAGCGGGAAATGACAATTGAAAGAAAAACTTGGATTCAAAGGAAAATGTTAGATGATTATTACCTTTACCACCAGCTCCTTATATAGGCATATTAGGAGCCTTATGTCCACTCGCATCAATAAATTCACCCCCCAACAATTAAGAGAGCCTGTAGGAGGGTGAAAGATCAAAAGGAAATTAACGTTACAAAGTTGACCACAAAACCAGCCAGATTCATCCTCCATTTGGACGTGTGCGTTTGAAACATTATACGGCCGAATCCGAAGATTTAATAAATAGAAAATATCTTCGACCATGTGTCTTCTAGATTATATAAAAATTTCAGGAAATTTGGCCTATCTGATTGGATTTTATGATCGAAATAGTGGGACTAATTTCTGTGTATTAATGTCGGGTTCACCATTTAAATCTCAACTTCAGATCCCTTTATCATAATGAAAACATCAGAATTAGCTCCGTCCAAAGTTGAATAAAATGATTCTAATATTCTTATCTTTCTACTGTATAAATTTGAGCTTCATTGGACTTGTTTTCTGGGCCCCACATTTGTTTGATTGGCATTAGGCCCATTATGCTTTTTCCAGCAAGTTTCTGTCTTTAGGAAGAAAAGTCTCCATCTTCCTTTGGGATTCATCCATCGGACATAAAAGATAAAATGTTCCAAAAAAAGTGATCAATCATATCCCAAAATTTCAAATTCATAAAATGAATATAATGTTGTCCACAAACAAATGAAGGATTGGGCCCAAATTTTCATTTTAAACATAAATTGCATTTAAGATGAGAAATTAAGTTCTATTTAGGTAAAGCACTAAAAACAATGTTTATGGACTTTGGAAAAATTAATATAAAGATATTAACAATTAATATTATCCACTTTCAGTGACAAATCGACCATACTATCATAACCACGTAGCCAAGGCCTCGTGCCAAAACTACAAATAATATTTTTTTAAGGCCTCGTGCCAAGACACTAGTTTGTCTCATTAGACCTACCGATGAATCGTGGAGCTATAGAGGGATCCACACGTCACATATTAAGTCCAATGCATTCCTCATATGAACAGGTTTAATCATAACATAAACATTTGTATTAAAACTAGCATACGAAATGTCAATACTTTTTCCATAAACCATCAATGGTAAAAAAACACATCCACAGTCAAAAAAATCACAAAACCTTCAATACAATATGAAATTTTTGTATCATAATAAATCAACTTCAAATAAGCTTAAAATAAATCAAACGGTGTTGACATAGATGAAGTCAATACTATTTGAGAGAAATATCCCTTTTTTGAAATCATTTAAAAGTAATATAATTATAAAATAAAACATTTTATTTTAAAATATTCATATAATCTTGTAAGGGAAGCTTCGACGATTTTATAATGGCGTAAAATAGCCGCACCAGCCGTATAAGTGAAAAAAAATTATTACCTTAATTCTGTCAAAAAGGTTAAAAAGGACCTTGTTAGAAAAACGATAGAAAGATTCCTTTATAAACCACTTATAAAAGTCCACAAGGGTATAAATGAATTTATACCATATTCCTTAAAATTTTATGAATGATGTGAAATACATTTTTAAGAAACATGGATGTGGATGATAAAGAGGTCCCAGTAGATAATCACATATAAACAATCTCAGATAAAGAAGAGATTATGAAATAAACCCTTACTTTGTACTTTTTCCTTGGTCGACGGTAGGTTAAAATCCTCTATAATGGTGAAATAATTTTTACTGAATTATACATGAATCATTTAAATAAATATGATATCATGTATGATCTTTTAACATTGATTTGTTAATAATATCTTAGTATTATCGTCATTTCGGGTGCTAACTTACTTTATTACATTTATATTATTTGTTACGCAAGCCGTGTTTATTATGGATAGGTTGTATCTTATTCATATCCATAATTATATCAAGTCCTGAAACATTATTTTTTACCATCAAATGAGGAGAATGAATCTCATCGCGTTCGTGGAGACGGTAGTCCGTACGCACGCACGAGCGACAATATCATTATTTTGCTGTTAAAATAATATATAATTGGATGTTATATCATATAAAAGGAATAATTATCATGTTATATTTTTTATTTACAAGAATTACACATCCTTATTATACCCATCCAAATAATTATTTATTGAATGACAATTACACCACGACGTGGAGACGGTAAGCCGTACGTACGCACGTATGGTGACATTCCATTTAAAGGATATATAGAATATAGAATATGGTTGTACCATATTTATAATAACATCACAATATATATAAGATAATGGATTTATTATTTTAGAATATAAATAACAAAGAAAGAAGAAGTTGAAGAAGAATGGAACTTGAAAGAGGGTGGTGAAAACATTTCCTCTTCTTCGGGTTCTTCTTTTTGATTTGATCAAAAGGGCTCCATAGGTTGGCGTTATGATCAAACTGAGGCCTCTACGTTGTAGTGAGGGAATTTGAGAGAGTATTTGGTCAGGTTTTGGCCGATTCATAAGGCTTTGAATGTGTGAATTAGTGAGAAGGGGGAGTGCCCTCTTATAAGATGGGTGAGGGGCACCTTTGCAAAAGCTAAAAATATTATTTTATAATAAATTCATAACCGATTTTTAATTCCTCAAAATTGGATTATTTAATGGTTAAGGTAGGTATGGGTCTAAAACCACTCAACCAATAGAATTTAGACAGGTTTGGTTCATTATATTATCCTTATCTTTAAGGATTAACTCTTAGTTAATTAGTTTCACTTTTACAATGTCTCTTTGTATTTTTATATTATATGGTTAATAAACATACTATAAACATCCAAGAGACCCAAAAGTGGACCATTAATGATACACATATCATGATATAAGTCTCTTCGCCGAAACATAGATTTTTAGGAATTGAATATAAATTAATAATATAATATTTGTTTTAAAAACTCTTTTACGTCAACTTTTACACTATTGGGTATTTTGTTTTTTATAAATTCATAACATCATTATTACTTAAAAAAAATTATATAATCAATCCTAATATGTTATAGTATCCTTTAAAATTAGTGGAATTCATAAAAAGTCTCAAATTACATTTATTTTGATATTTATAATATCAATTATTTTATTATTCCATTATATAGATAATTACTGTGTCACTATTGTGTCATAAATAAATTAAATTATATAATGTCTAAATTTTATAAATAAAATAACATTATGTAGTAAAATTTTTATATTTTTAATGTGTATTTAAAATCGAATTTATCTTATTTATAAATCTATATTAAAAATGTTTTATTAAATAAACTTTGATTTTAACTCTTTTAACTCTTCTTTGAATTAAATAATAATAAATGTCCTACTCTAATAAATGTGGACCTAAAAGATAATATTTTACTCTTAAGGTTATTTTTGGTCGAGATAAACTTGTCCAATAGAATTAATACATGTGTTAGTGTAATATTAAGATCATTTTTACCCTTAATTACCCTATTTACTTTTAACCGTGTTAAATAAAAGTAAAAAGTTACTATTCGTGTAAAATTATATTCATCTCATTGAACCACATTTTACACTTTGATATTAACTATGTCTCTCGTATTTTCGAAATTCCACTCACAGAAGTGGTAAAAGTATGTTTTATGAAAAATTCAGTTTTTTAACTACCACTTAGTGGTTTCACTATTCATCAAAAAATGAATGTTTCCAGAAAAATACCAAAAATTAGGCCTAAGATATATTTGATATTATGAATTCAAAAATTATGTCTATTTTACCAAATTCAAAACATATCAGTTGCATTAATTAATTTAAGAATTAATTCCCGTCGTCAAAACAAATAGCGTGTTTTTAAGATATAATAAATGTCAAATGATTGACACTTGTTTATGTCTGGTTTAAATGTAAAATTACATCCAATGACCAACATTGTATTAAATGGTAAAAATAAATTCTAAATATACTTTAAAACCACTCAAATTAATAATTTATCACTATTAATTATTTCGATTAAAAAAGTTGTTTTTAATTAAAATTTAGTAATTTTCACTATTCATCAGAATATGAAAGTTATCCGAAAAGTACCAAAATTTCACCCTAAACTAATTTATATATAATGAATATAATAATGAAGTCCATTTCGAAAGATAAAATTTATAAAATTTCAAAAAGTAGGTATTAATATTCATAACGGCTAGTTTGATTGGTTGTGGTGTGTTAGAATCTCGGAGTTGCGTACAATGCACGCCATTGCATTATTCAAATAGAAACATACAGTGGAAGCATGGGGTGTTACAATCGGTACTAAACTGAGGCCCTCTAACACTGAGGTTTCTCATGCCTCTATTTTTCGCACTAATGAATGACTACAAATCCTCCAATACATACACTAAGACTGTTACTTACCTCATAAGAGGTTTTGATGTGATTCTTTCTTCCACAACATACTACAATTCAATTTCAAGAATCTAATCAACTCTAATATGGACCTATATATTCCCTCAAATTATATTTATTAATAAGATCCTAATTAATTTTTCTGGAAAAGGTAGTTACTGGAAATAATTCTCCTATGATCAAATATGATGGATAAGGATATTCTCAACTCATGTCTCTTTCACTGTCTCCACAACGATATATTTAGGTACAAATCACTGATTCTTTGTAAAATGAGATGATTAATCCATAACATGCCTAGAACTCAATTTCACGTTTTCTAAACTATAGGGCATGATAATCGCTTAATGAATCTGGCAATAAGTAATCATGGAAGCTAGATTGTAAAACCCTCTAAATAACATCACAGTACTAGCTGAACTAGTTCAGATTATCCCACTCATAAGTTAATGATGTTTGAAGAATTTACATTGTGAGATTCACTCTTATATTATGAGGTGTCTCTGGGTGATATATGATTGATAAGATAGTCTCACGAAATTTCTCTACATCTTGGGAGACACCATCCCATGTAAAATTAGGTCGATGCTACTAGTGAAACTCCAACGTCAACTCTCCCATTAAAGGGGTTGGTCATAGAGTTCCCTATATATTCTGTAAAGATATAATAATTACCCTTGAAAATATTCATCATTATCCATGTCTAGAAAAACTAGAGTTACCTCATTTAGAACTACTAGAGGTAACACTAGTGGATTAGGGACTGCCACCTTCAGAGAATGTTCATCACCACCATCATGGTGCATGACACGAGGACGTGGTGATGGAAAGTCATCAATAATTATAATCAATTGCATCTAATAAGAGTAGATAAGTATATTATTTTATATATAAGATTATGATAGGTATAACAATTCCTATATAAAATTCACATCCTTCTTCTTTCACATAAATCTTAGAATGGTTGATTGGAATGATCGTAAGGAACATGAGAGACACTGCATAATGCCAAATACAACTGTCAGGTTTGGGTCAGGGTTTCTATTTTACTATTATAACCTTAGCATATGGAATATCAATTTAATTTTTTTGAGGAAAAAACTATTTATTTTTATATGGGAATCTTCATTTAACAATGACAATATTTAAATTAAATATATTATTATTATTAAATTTATATAATAGACCTGTTATCTAAAATTCCATTCCAAATTTATTGAAGTTCATGCTTTATAAATACAATGGGTAGTTTATATTATATCATCGAGACCATTGAATTCCATAAGGTAATGTAATATCTGATATAATATGATTTTACTAAATGAATTATAATTCCCAATCTGTAGAGATTCATGAACACTTTATATAACAAAATGCATTCATACATTTCAAATCAACTAATGATTCAATCTATGTAACCCATATTACATAAAAACACATGTGATAAATGGTTAGTTAAGGAGGAATCATCAATATATATATGGGAAAACAAAGGTTCCATTGGTATAAATAATTTTATAACCCATTATGTAAACACTTTTTTATGTATAAAAATGTTAGTTTCATGATAGATATATCACTAAAGGAACATACAAATAATATCATACATTCAAGGAATGAAAGATACATGTAACAACATAATTTAAGACATATTATTCCTACAAGGTTTCTAAAATTATACATGATCAGGTATTCCTTTCCATATTAGGACAAGGATAAAGATATAACCTAATATCCTAAAAATAAAAAAATCACATAACATGGGTGTCTCCCAATAGTGGAATCAAATCAACTCAAATAATCATAATTCTGAACATCAAGTCCAATTCATGGAAATTTGAATTTACCCCATAGGTTGGGTATCTACTCCTAGGTACATGTTCATTACCAAGTACCCACACATTATAGTATCATTTCAATTATCCCAAAATTTAAATGAAGTAAAAAAGAATCCCATAATGCAAATTCGTAATGTCTCGACTCAGGAGCCACTAATGGTGGCCTGAGCTATTGGTTCACATGACCCCCAACATGCCTACCTATATGTTAGAGGCTACCAAATACCAGCAAGGGTATAAAGAGGCATAGTTTGGAGACTAAACCATCATAATCAGATCTACAAAAATTTTATAAATAGATAAAATATTAGAAGAATCATTATAATATCTGACGTCATGAACAATAGAAGAAAACATCTAGATGAATTGAATAAACCAACCATCGACCTGAGCATCCATTATCAAATAAATAATGATGCAATTTCATGTATCAAAACAATAAAACAAAATATGTACACATGGTATCCTTAATTTAGTACATTACCGGTACTAAATGAATAAAAAGACCTAAAATTTTATCTCTAGTAGCATGAGGATCAATAGATCAGAACTATGCTCCCACAGCTATGATATAAATAATTATGTATCAAAGATTATTTGATTTCCACTATACCTAACTATAACAATATATTTCTCCCAGGTAGCATTGGTATCCTAGACATGGAGTTAGATAAACTCAATAGGCCACCACAAATGATGTCTATAAAAAGCTAGCATGTTCATAAAATCTAGAAATATGTGTACGTACAAAACGAAATTTGAAATTTAAAAAATATATATTAAAATTCCATTGAAAAATATATAAAAGATGTAGTATATGAAATATGTATATCAATATATATAAGTATCGACAAAAGGAAAAAACCATCTCATCAAAATCTACAAGTTGTAAAAGTAATAGTTCTACAAGGTTCAGGTCACTAGGAATAGTACTAGGATGACCAGTATTCAATGATGTAATCGTATACAAATGATGTAGGTTCTATAAAATCATACTTATCAATGGTTCCATGATTGAAATAATCATACAAAGGTTTCATAGGATCCACACCACAATACCCTATTAGGTTCTATACTATGATTTTATAGGATCCTTACCTTCTAATAAGTTTATTCCATACAAAAAATGTACATGCACTACAACTTATTAATGATAGGTTCCATACCTCAAAAATAATAGTTTCCATTAATAATTATAGTTTGAATAACTAAATAATTGATTCCATACCTAAATAATCACATATTCTATACCTATGTAATATGGTACATTCCAAAAAATAATTTGTTTTTATATACTGGGAATTAATGGGTTCTAAACCATGATGCAACAATATCGTGGAAGTAATATAATGAAAAAAATACTATCGTAGATTCCATTACAATTTCAAATAATCAATAATTAAATAATTTAATCTCATTAAAAGAATTTAAAATCATGTAAAAGGAGCCGTGAACTTATGTGTCAAACTCAATTAATTTATAGGGGCCCACACTATGAAGGTGGCATGCTCACATAGCCAAATTAGCGGTTTAACATATACAAGATAAAATAACACACAACATGGGTGTCTTGTATTGAGGTTTAAAACCATTATTAGGCACCACATGAGTTACCAATACAAGAATAAATAATTAATTTGAGGATTATCATTTATTGTAGAGGGAACCAATGGATGGTCTGTCATTCAACTCAACAATGATAGTCGAATAGACAATAAAACAGTAGGTAAAAGTCATAGACCACATATCATAAGAATATTTTATAAAAATAATCTACTATCGACCATTTGTTTGGTCTAGATCGTAATAAAAATTAATAATAGATGAATTACTTCACAATAGAGAATATGATATCATGCTGTAATGGTAGAAAATAATGAATAATAAAACGAGAAAAGAAGAAATGGGATCATATATGTTACCATTTTCAATTCAATGTTATATATATCAGTCTTATTCGAGTTCAGACATAAATATTAGATGAAATCCATGGTTAAAATCAAGAGATATATTGTTGGTAGACCTCATATGCGAGAGAAAATATAGGGGGGATTATATTAAAATTAGAAGGCCTACATTCTTTAATAAACCAACCCATTACATTTACACAACGTGTAAATGTTAAATCCCCTAAATGTCATGGATTTTCACCAATATGGAAAAACCACAAACATAATGAAATATTGTCTGGACAGACTAATAAAATTGGTGTATTTAATACACACGCTATATATAAATACTCATCTTGTATTGGGCTTGCAACCCCACTCTAGACTCCCAACACCCTTCCTTCAAAAATGAAAAATAACCCATCCAAAGGAACAATTACTAGATTTATACTGAAAATTAAATAAAATCATGGATTTGACCATAGAAGAAGGTGACCAAACATGATCATAAAAATTGGAAACTTCCAAACAATTAAATATATCTCATTATACATAACAAGAGCTTTTCAAAATTCTAGTAGATCTAGATGAAAACTCTATAACTCGTTCATTTCATACAAATTCATGTCACAGAACATTTAATGACATTTATAACCTAGATATATCACAAAATAATCTACTTTTATTGTTTAACCTATTGTATCATCATCATTTTTAACGTTATTCAACACCAAAAAATGATTTTATCAATAAAATCATGGTCTTCACATGTATTTCTTCACAATATTCTTCAACAATGGATGTCTGAATAATATCTACGGTTTTTCCTGCAGCTTTGATACCCATATGATCTTTAACATCATCAATATATAATATTATTTTTCTTGTTATATTTCTCTGATCGCTATGTAGATTTCTTTATTATTCATAGTCTCGAATGAACCGACAAACTAAAAACTCATCTATATTTGTTTTCCTTTTTAACATATGTCATGAGGAAATTAGGTCTACTATTTTAGATAATAAAATATCCTATAAAACATATTTGACCATGATATCACTTAATTTATCAAGTTTTCATTGATCATATTCCCCTAAAATCTCAATATTCTTTTGTATATTCAATATCCAAAATGGGCTCACAATGTGAGAGTTGAACATGGGGTAGGATCATATCCTTTCAACAAAAGACTAATAGCATATTACAATAGCTCATGATTAGGATCAAACCCTCTCTCTAACGAACGTTATCCAAGTGATAATGATACATGACTCATTATACGATCATATTCATATCCACAATGAGGATACTCATTGGAATATTCTGTAAGCATTTGTGTAGTGGGATCATAGTCCCACCGAGCTAGATGGTTATAAACTACTTTCAGTAATCTTCATACCTCATGCTAACATCCCTACAAAATTTCAAGAGGCAGGTCGGCATATTCTAGCCATGATGCTTAACAAGCCCCATATCCCTAATCTTCTCAATGTTACTGTCCATGAGGCTATTCTAGAAACAATCTAAAAACCCAGGGTTCTTGTTAAGTCTTTGTATGAAAATTGGATAAATTCATCAACATGATAGATATTCCTATGGGTTTTGTTAAAATAGATCACATGGGATGTACTATTGACATCTGATGTGGTCAACATCCTCATAGTGATATCTACCACAGACAAAGAAATCCACCCCTTTCTCAGACATCGTAATAGAGTGAGATGTGAAAAATTAATATTTCTATGTATAGAGAGGTTCATGAAACATTTGTGTCAACCACATATAGTTCCCCAACAACTTTCAACATCACTCCACTCTATTCAAAAAGATACCCAAAGAAGCATCTTCCATGGTATCACTATATAAAGGAATGTATGTGTGTTGAATAGGATTACAACATTGATATATAGAAAGAATTATCTTGGAAAAACATCCCCACCATATTCTATCCACTCGCCACATTGTGACAATGAGATCCTATATGAGCTTGAAAATGTGTTCATGTTTTATCTATGCTAAAATATTTGGTCTACTAATCAGAGATTGAAGGCAAGACATCTCCCATATAAATGATACGAGTACCACCTTGATATAAACAATAAACTATATCATCAGCTATAAATAAACACAATTTCAATGGAATGGAAGCCGAGAGTGAACAAGCATGAATAAATACTACACTATGTGTGTATTCACATCGCAACAATAGTCCAATGACTAATTTCCATAACATCGCCAGACTTGAATATCTTAGGATGGGGGAAATATTTATCATTTTACTTCTCTATATCATCAATGTAACATAACCATTCAGATATGGCATCATATAATGTAGTAGTCTCTTCATAAATTATAGTATTAGGTAACATGTGACCCATTTGATCACTACAATATAATTACCATAGATTAATGATGCCCATACATTAAAAATGGTGGAATATGATATCCAAACTTCATTTTAACTAGTCCCCTTGAAGAAATGAAAATGAATTTTAGACACAAAATCCAATGTTGAAATCTTCTCGGTGGTATCTAGTATAAATGGACTCTTTTCATGAGTTGATATGGCGTCTATATCCATCATGAGCACAAATGTGCCACATCTAATAGGCCATAGTAGAATCTTTCATAAAAAATGCCCATGAGTAAACCCATCCTAATGGGGTAAGGGAATATCTAAAACCACCACCACCCATCATATTGTTAATTACAAATAGGACTTATGAATTATCCTCAGTTTCTACAAAAAAACCCAAAAAAATAGGTATGGGGAGATTATATCTCAAACATCATCACTAGACTCACCACAGACTGAATGGTTATTTGGTAAATCAATGGTGATTGCAGATCAACCCCATCCAATGGGGTTGGGGGAATTTGTATCTCAATGCCCAACCTAGGAGTCATAAAATCCCCAACTAGAATCATGAGATACTGAACAATATGATCAATTTATTCCAATTGTGACCTCTTTTAACCCCCATCACAAATGGATAGGATAATTTTCATCTTCTTCTTCTTCATAAAGACCATCCATCTTCTCCAGGTTGAGAAGTAAATATCGATGGTTGACATCCCATCTATTCCCTGGTTAAAAGAAAAATATATGATATTTGGTCCCTTTTTTTCAATCATGATGTGAAACTCATAATTTCATTACTAACAAGACTAGATAGGAGAGTGTGATGAAGACAATCATACCCCACCAGGCTCCCAAGACAAAATGGACCAATTTGGTGTAGGTTTTGAGGAATGACACTAATATGGGCACTGTGGGATCATCCTGTTGCATTGAATGTAATGGAAAAACCTCCATTTCACTCTACACAAATTTAAATGTCATCACTATCAACATGATAGATATTGTGGATCAACACATGAATACATAGGGCCAAAACATGGAAATCCTATCGCAAGAGGAGGGTGATCGGGATGTAGTAACCAAGGCTGTATACACCCAGATTAAATGAAGGCTCCCAAGTCAAGTTCCTTTGAATATTAATTTTCATCCTCTCTAGCAGAACCCTACTAATGATAATGGTAAAATATTGGCTATATCCCAATAACAACACAAAAGATTATATGTTTCATCCATGGAGGAACATTGGTCATAATATGAGAATGATATTTGAAATCTATGTCATCTAAATGAGTATATACTCCTAGGAAATATTCCCATTTGGTATCTTCTTTAGGTGATGGAAAATATTCCTCCTTCCACACATATGGAAAGAGATGATCATCTAGGAAGAGCAGCATATGTGTATTAGACTCACTATGAATCCATGAATCTGTTATATATAAATGAGGATACTAAAATGGTAGTGATGTCCATATGTTATTATGAGTCCCCCTCTAATTCTAGAGTGATCATTTAGTATTATTATTAATCAAGTGTCAGCAGGAGATGAAATAGGTCCACCTCCTTAATACCCATAGGCTCCCTATATATTGGAGGTGTATTAGATAGTAGTACACCCATTAGCTACATAACATCATCGATTCCATGGATACATGAATATATTCTATATATTGGAAATGTGAACCCAAGAATCTTTAGAGGAATCCATGTCCTATATGGGTCCATAACACTTTTACCCGATCAAATTATGGAATTAATAACATCTCTACCTTTGACAAAGCTAGAGACCCTATAAAAATTCCCACTCACTTAATATCCCTATGCTTCCCAATGATACGTCATTGATATCAATATAAGGAAACAAAGAAGACGTTTTTTTATTCAAACTCTGATAGGGAATTTCTTTTTTTGGTATGGTAGTTTCCCAATAAGACCTATTGTAGGATGGGAATACCTTCATCATCAATTACATTATTAGTTTTCTTCAAAATGGGGTAAAAACCCATAACCTAGAAAATCTACATGCTACATAAAAATGATATGCTGTCTAAATTCATAGCCCAATTGAATTGTTTGACCTATTCAAATAGCATCGACCTCTCATATGAAAACTTTTCAGAACACTTTACTAAAAATATCTTGCATGAGAGGAATATTCCTCTAATCCCAATGAACTCTCTAGGTTGGTTCCATAATTTTATATAAATATCACGATAATTTGAAATTTCTATTCATTAAACCTGATCAGAATCCTGACTCATTCCATCAATATAGGGTAAAGGGATTGAAAAGTAGAATATGACGGTTTCACTCTCAAAATAGATTACATGTTTGTACTAGTACCTTGGAATGTCCTAAAATACCCAATACCACCTATCAGATGGTAGTATCCACAAAATCACATTCATCTAGAAGCATAGATAAATTAGCATTGATCAAGATTAGAGGAATGGATGAAAAATCCCACTCCTTCTAAAATGAATAACTCCATAGTTACATAATTTCATATATGGATAATAAACTATTAATTATTCCACTTCATAGGATTCCCAAAGAGTTCAGCCTTATTAACCATCCTAACTACAACCCTTTCCATTAGTGCGTGATTCATTTCATCAATGATTGATTCATCTAAAAAGGCATCCTTCAAAACGTTTTTGTTTTTCTATAGGTGATGTTAGATAACTCCTCATAGAAAGTGGCCTACAAATATGTATCCCATTGATAAGAATAATGAAATTTACACAATGTTCTGGCCATGATTGGTTAGAAGTTCATCAATTTAATGAATTGAAAAATAGTTGCCCAATCTCATTCCATCATTATAGTACAACTGCAAAGACCCATGGAGGTAACATTTTATTTTCCACCTGAAGGTGGATGTTTCAATCAAAATCAAGAGGAATGATATGATGAGAAGTCATATTCTTCTCAAGCACAAGCTCTAACTCTGGAATATTTCATCCTTGCAACATCTGAAGTGATGGAACCACCCCCACCAAATTGTACCCTCATTGGATGAAGAGATCATAATCGATTATTTTAGTGTTATACATTTTAAAAAACCATACCTGATGATGAATATTCCATGATTATTAGTATCCTACACCTAAATGGGGAATCAAATTCTTCATGCACATAAATTGAGGATATTGGGGACACCACAGTCATGTTCGAACACATTATTTTTTTCATGGCAGTAAAGAGGACAAATATGAATCTACAACCGTTGGGAAGTTTCTCTAGTTGTCCTAAACGAGACGTAGATTTGTCCTAGTACCCTCCAACAGTCATCCATTCTGAGTTGTCTTACCTTAACAACTAGTGAGTGTGTGATTATATACTCATCCTATACAATGAGGTTGGTCAGTGTGACCCATTACACTGATAATAGATCCCCCCCACAACCTATTCAAAAACTCTATGGTCATTCATCTATAATGTTTTGTCTCATGATCCACAATTTAATGACTAATCCCACCTCGTTATGATGCAACCACTATCAAGAACGTACATTATTTTGAAACAGCATGCAGTTTTCCCAATCTATATCTAAATACTTGATATAATCATTCTTTCAATAGAACATAGGGTGGAAATCATTAAATCCCTCAATATACCATAGGAGTTCGAGAAAGAAGTATATAAATTTGGGTTTTATTGAGTGGAGACAATGCCTTCTAAATTTCACGTCCCCGTCTCATTCACTAACCATGATCAAGAGGAGTGCATCTATGGGCACATCATCCCCGTATATATATTTAAGATAATCATTAATGATAATACCCAAATAGCTTTGATTTATAATGGATTTGTGGACATTCTCATACTAGTTCTAACACTAAATGCTTATGATATAGTGAATGGGATTTTCCTTCATCAAAAATGGCCATTTAAGTGTATAATAATCAAGAGAAAATACCTCCTGAGAATATAATGATCAAATCTTAGATTAGGGATCACATATATTACACTAGGTTTATGGTTATCTTGTAATATATTGCATACAATTTATTTCATGGAATACCCTAGCTCTATAGCCATATGGAAGTACTTTTAACATTCTGTTTGTTCCTAAAATACCCAATTAATGTAATGGATGACATAATACATGGTGACAGATACCCTTTTTGACATTCATAGAGACATATACTGAACTACGAATCTATAAAAGTTGAGTAAAAATGGTGGATGATGATTTATTGGTAGTATCCCCTAATGGATTGGGTACTAGCATTGAGAATCCTTGGTGAACGCTCAAAAGAAGAAATGTGCTCCCCATAAATATGGTTGAGGTACTATACCTGATCCCAGAGGTTTAACCCATCCTATCACGAGTGGCAATTTAAAATTCAATTACCTCTGTCATCTCTCTGCATTGATTCATAGAGTAGAGGATCATAATTTCTCTTCTCATGGACTCTCTCACATGGATAGGTCTAAAGAAACCATATATTCCATATCAATCTAAAATTTCCCACATAGATTCAGATGTGTTAGGATTGGAGGATGACCAGAGGAACACCCCTCCGAAATTTGAGGAAGTTTTCTCCACCACCATTATGATCTATGGAAGCTATATATGGGTTCCAAAATTAACTTATGGCCTACTCTAATTTTTTATTTCATTCCCCTCAAAGATAAATAGGTGTACATCACATTTTTGAAGTGACACAAATACGTTTTAATTTGGAACTATATATAAATTCCATGAATAAATCAAAATGTTGAAATGCAGCATAGCATCTTACCTGAAGACAATTGAGGATTCAAGAAAGAAACCAAGGGGATTCACCCCTCTCATTTCACCAATGTAGAGGGAGAAGTTGAAATATTTATCAAAACCAACATTTTCTTAGAAGGGAAATAAGCATGATGGATTTCTAAAATCATCCTTGTTAATAAATGGAATTGTCAGCATACTATCTTAATCGATTTTAGATATCTTAATCAGAATTTCCATAAGGAAGAAATCCCATTTCTAATTATATAAAAATTGATTAATTTATCAATTGGAATTCATTCCCTTCTCGTCATAGATGGGTACTCATGGTATAATCAGGTAAATATATCCCTAAAGATGAAGATGAAACTTCCCTCGGAGTTCCCCACGGGTCATTTTAATATCAAGCCTTTCCCTTTAGTTTAAAGAATTATGGTACCATGTATCAACTTGACATGCATCATATCTTTAAGATGTTATTGGGATGGATAGTTGAATGTTGTGTCGACAAGCTGGTTATCAAATCCCCATACTGATGGGATCACTTCACAGATTATCAAATGGTCTTCTAAAATATGTGGTAGCATCATCTAAAGATGAATCCACTTAAATATGTAGTTGGGGAAACATTTTGGAACTTCCTTGTATTTTTGGTATGCCATAGTGGAATTACAATTGTCCTAGAAAAAGATAATGTTATATTTTCAATGTCACCACAACAAATAAATTTTAAAAATATAAGCCTACACCAATTTGACCTCTCCCATATTTTCATTTTCATACCCCAATTGGTTGTAAATTCTCTACCCTCCAAAAATATCTAATGATGAATGTAATCACCGACTAATGGGATGTGAACTCCTAAGAATCCATCGAATGTACCATGAAATATCATTTTCATCCACTGATTCTGATGCCTCTAGTGCATGGTTGGTTACTCATCTTGTACGTGGCCTCTTTATAGCACTCAATTGGAATCCTACCCACAAATAAAAAGGATAATTTGAGTGACAACAGTATATAGTACCTCATATGAACAATGATAGGTTCTAAGACCCGATACTCAAATGTCTTGATGAATTCCCCTACAGCCACTTTCACAGTGAAAACATTTAGTAATTACTTACAGCAATAAAGATTCTATCCATTATCTTATATGGATATGCACAGGTATATTCTCAGTCATCATATGTTGAATGGGTTCGTGGCCTGATGATGAGTCATTCTACAAAAATATTACATCGAGTATGTGTCAAAGAATGCAGTGAAAGGGCATGCATTAGATTAATTCCTCAGAATATAATACAGACCATAGAATACCCTAGTGGACATCGATCTCCCACATGGAGGGCTTATCTATGACCCTGAGACTCCCTAGGCATTAGATATGAGGTTCGATGGAGTCTTCCAAAGTCATGTCAACAAAAAGATGTAAAAATTAAATCCCCTTCCATCTATCTTAGAGATTTTGTTAGTCTCTCCAAAAAAACATGGTTTTAATTACCATTTGTCACTATCCAAAGGCTATATGAATACTGAGCTAGAATACCAAGCCATCATCATTGGCTTGGAACTAGAAATATAGCTGCAGATATCCTACCTGAATATCAAATGGGATTTAAAACTACTAATTAAGTATATCAATGGTGAATATTCCATGGAGTAAATGAACCATCTCACTTGATGCGTTATGGGAATTATGTTAGAGTTCATCATTTATCCCATATTACTTCATGTTCACTAATAACAGAATACTTATGGTGACGCATTGGATAATGTAGCCACAATATATTCTAATCCTGATAAGGAGAAAGTAATCATTGATATCAAGCAATGAGTAATGGTCTCATCAATAATTTCCTAAAATATAGAAGAAATCAATCTGATATACTCTTCCCAAATGAGTGATGTTTTGAATCCTACAACATGATAATTGGATCCCATAAAATATTATCTCCAAATTTCTTTTCTCATGTTAAACCGAGTTATAATGGAATATATTCAGTTTCGATCTCTAAACATTATCATAAAAATGACCCAAATGAGAAGGAATACCACTAAAAGAAATGATTTTATATGACAATCCTCAAATGAAATCTAGAAAGATACATTTATGCCATCTTTGAAGAATCCCTTGGAGGCCCCTATAACACTCATCAATTTGTGACCACACTGTCCCCCCAAATTTGGATACTATGTTGTTACTAGAAAACCATGAAATAATATTGTTTCATGTTCACCATGAAATATCATTCATTCCATATTAATGATAAAATTACCATCAACCCCCAAATTTCTATGTAGATATATGTATTCTGAGCCATTATTTGATTTGGTTTTGGATGTATTGGGGCCATACTTCTTATCCATAATTAAAAAGTTCATGTAAATCCTTATTACTACCAGCTTCTATTCTAAATGGCCTGATGAAATACACCTCAATGAATTTAGGATGAACAACATTATCCTCATTGTAAAGTCCTAGGTTATCACTATATTGAGAGTACCTTACACAATATTTTTAGATAATGGCACCAAATTATGTTCAATAGAAATGAAGTAACTATACCATCAATATTATATCTAGTCAAATCAGACATATCAGTATCATATAGTGGAAAATTGAATGATATGTTCCGTTAATAAAACATTGTAAAATATAATCACAATGATAGATATGAATATTTGTATGGACATGATCTTATATGATTTATGGGACTACCATACCAAAATGTGTTCTGCTATACAATAAACACTATAATCATTGTTGTGAGGGACCATGGATGTATCTACCATACAAGTACATTTTACTTTTCTCCAAATAGTCATTTTTGAAAACTCTAGGATAAAGATCAATTGTAAAATAGGATGAAGGTATTAGAGAGGTGTGATGAACATATGTAGCATATATTTCACAACATTACAGTCCATTAGAATTAGATTGCTTGAGCTATTAATAAAAAGGGTTCATCCTTGTTCATTCTTCCATATAGGATTAGTATTGGTTCATAGGACGCCAATTATACTAGGGAATAATCCTCCTAATCGAGTACCAAAATATAAATTTCCTTAAATCATATATAAGGTATATCATACAATATATTATTAATTGGCCATAATTGATGGGGTACATGTCACACCCCCCACCCCCACCAATGCATGTTTTCTCAAGAAATATATTTCATAGATGACATAAAGTATCTCTCATCCTGGTAGAAAGATGTTAAACTACACAAAATATCATATCCTAGAATCATGACATTAAACTGTATGGCGACCCATATCATTGCCACATGATGTTAAACTGCACATCTGAAGTATTTACCACCTGAAAATAAATGACAAGGGTTTCTATAACTACATGTGGAATGATACCCACAATAATAGGATACATAGTTAGACTCGAACCTCAATTCATGGGACTATCTACAATATTCCATGTCATTTATATCTGGTGATCCACTCCCTTACTGCATTACAATAATGTAAATGGTTTATTTCCTTACTATGTGACATTAAACTACACAGGTTTCTAGAACAATATATGTCTTTATCGTCAATTATATGAGATATGTAGGGACACAATGATAATATATCATGGAACATCCACCACAAGATGAAAAACTCACTTTTACTACCTTTAATCCTTTCTTTATTGTAAGAGTAACCCCTCCCATTCCTAATTTATCACATTAATAATGGAACACGTGTGATTAAAATTTTTGGTAAAGGCTTCCCAACATGAATAGAGCACTGTAGCTCCTGAAATGTTCATTATGATCTTAAATTAAAGACCATAAAAGTATAACATGATTCATCACTACATTACATTAATATACATGTTTGATATTTCATTGATGACATAAAAATACACATTCTTATGGACCTCTCATGGGACGACCGAAATTGTTAGTGATGGGTCTCCTACAACACTTCCAATCAATTACTACATCTGACATGATTCTTAACATTTCTGGATATGTAATGATGCCCGAATTTCAATCCCAAGGACAAGTAACATCAAATATACATAAAAATTTCTCCTACTTAAATATATGTTAGATGAATTTAGGAATGTAATTTTTCAATACCTATGTGTTACTTGATTCTTGAATTCATAGGAAACATAATTATTCCAAAATATTCAACATTTTGTATAGTGATAATAAATATTCATAAAATTACCCTCCCTATGAGTATAATAAACTTGCATAGAAAGATCTTATTTGAAAAACTACAAATGTATTGATTCTGATTAAAATAGGATACATAGCGATGCCCTTATTTTCATTAATTGGTCTAGCCATAATAAGCCTTTTTACATTAGGATCCTTAAATCCATACTGCATGACATTAAAAATACACAATGCCTCAATAAATACACATATATTGATTATTATTATCACATGATTCATAGATATTCCTAGATATCCAATCATGGAAACATCTATAACAATCAATAGATGTAATTCTCACCTTTTCAAACCACTCATTCCTATGTAGAGGGTTTCCTATTCAATAAATATTTGTGGAATTATTCTTTTCATCATAATAAATATAGTGAGTCTTGGATCATTGATATAGGGACCACCTTCAAAACTAATTAAATTCCCCCCACTACATAAGGGACATTTCATACAAGATAATATTTCCAATGTACAATCCATATTTTCATGTGCTCTGTCGATGCATTAAATATATCTTCTAAAAAATATCACATATGTTCACACACCCCAACTATATGACGTAAAACTAAAAGGAAAAATATATGTCCTTAATGAGTCAAAATAACCATATAGGAAAAAATATTTTTCACATGACCTTAAAATCTGAGGAATAATATTTCCCAAACAAATAACTTTAAACATTGTAGTTCATCACCCATAATTATCCATTATCAATGTACCTCAATAATCTGACCTCGATTAACCAATATAAGGGGCCATTCCTTAATCATTTATGCTTTCTAATATATAACTGACACATCATTTCCTGAGTATCTCATGTTTTTGAACACCTTTTATGTTCTGGTTAGAAAGATACATATCTTCAATGGATCCTCTGTTGAATATACTAGAATACAAATGGATACTACATATGCGTTTATGGTCATTAACCATATTTTTCACTCTTCAAAGGAGATTTATGATCCTGTGATCCATTACAACTCCATGGAATAACTAGTCACCATAGTGTGTATATGGGCTATCCCAGATATGATTATCACATATCATTAATCATAACCTAAGAACCTCAATCCATGATTTAAAACATTTTCGTCTCCTTCTAATAAGGATTTTGGGTTACTCTAGAACCTATGTATCCAAATTAGTCTCTTTTGTTACATCCCCCATTTTAGGTGCATGTGCTTACAAATAATAAATTTAATTCACTTAATTAAATGTATTAAAACAATAAATCTATCCAATAATGGTACAAACAACAGGACTATAAACTAATAGTGGAAAAGACAAGAAGCTTGTCATATTGAAAACACTAAAAGAGAGGCCTTAGTAAATTTATAGTCTTTTCTTGTGAAACACATCATTTATAGAGTTCAAGAGATGGTTATGGGACTAATAAATAAGGTATAAATCTCATAGGGTAAACAATGTATCTTAATTAAAATTTATTCTATTCCCCCAATACCCCTAGTTTATATAAAGTTTTTAGTAATGATTTTTCACATCTCCTTTATATTAGATCATATCCAGCAGGTTGTGACACAACTTTTAGGTTGCACGAACCCTTCATGGATATTAAAAATTCCGAAAATAAAAATTCGTGATTTGAGAACCTTGGATCTCTGTAAACAATTCATTCCACGTGAAAAAAAAATACATAGATTCAATAGACCCTTTGATTTACTATGAGTGTACAAATAGGGATCCTTCATATTCACTTATGGTTTTAAACCAAAAATATCATTATAAAACTAGGGATTTATGATCCCTAGGAGCTCTAACATCACCACAACAAAAATAAACACTTCGTTTTTTCTCGTACACTCCTGGTATAACTACCCCATATAATTCTACAGGAATGATAACTTTGGCCCATGATTTATACATCCCACAACTATACTATTCAATAAATTTAAACATTATTGATGTCAGATGACTGTGTTTTGTACCCTTTCTCAAATCAAGAATTTGAAACTATATTCTAGATCATTTGACAGATTCCACCTAGAAATTTGAAACAATTGGTTTTTTTCATGCTTCGTTATTTCTAGTAGAACTATCCTTGGGTGCCAAAACCCATCCCGGATAGATTTCCTCCCATACCTGACCTCACCATCTAAATGTTGGAGTATTCAAAGACATTTCATGTCCATCAGATAGGAGATGATATTAAATTTTCTCAATCATGCTATCTATTCATAATAACATTGACCTACCAAATAGTGGCATCTCCCCCTTGCATGAAATTAGAATCAATCCTTATGAGCCCTGAAAACATTTTGGTAGGACCAAGTATCATAGGGTGTTATGGTAATCATATTCATGTCATTCCCATTGCATGTTCACATAATCAAACTTTTGGGTTATGACTTAAGTCACCCATATTCCCAATATCTTGGTGGTCCTAAATTTTCTAGTATTTCTCCCACAACAAATATAACCCACATAATTCTTCCATGACCCTTAGAAAAGAGTCTATAAACTACATTTTTACATTCCTACTGATGCATAATAGATTTGACCATTAACTCTAGGCATCATGTCCTTGCATGAAATGAACAATAATTCTAGTGATCCTTATAAACCCCATTCTTGAACTCAATATCCAAGAATTTTTTGTGTCATTCATGGAATGTTTTCACCATATCCCATAATAATCAATCATGTCCTGCATTTGAGAAATTAAACAACATGGAATCAAAATGTTCGATCTATAAGACCAAAAATTAATGTGATAAATATTTTGAGCTAAAATTCCCTAATTTAAAGTGATAGAAGGTCTGAGAAAAAAGAACATAAACTATAGTGATAGATGGTACAAGATAAATGACCTAAAACTATAATTATATAATTTCTATGATAAAACAATCTATACAACAATGATAAACGGTCTAAGATAAATGAACTTAAACGACAGTTATTTAAGGATTGAACTAAAAGACCATAAACTATCGGGATTGTAGTGATTTAGTCTAGGAGAATAAAAAATATTATAAGGCCCACAATTTGGCCTTATAAAAAATCAAGAATCTCTCACCCAGACTATCATCTTTTGAAAAATATAAAGAACTCTCCCTTAAGGACATATATTTACCCAAACTATTCTTCCCTAGATTAGGTGATCATAATATAACTGGATAAGTTATATCAATAATGAATCTCATATTGGTTGGCCTTATTAATCACTTATCTAGGATAATACATTATGAATTATAAAATTAATGTCCAGTAATTCAGATTTACATGATATTTTGCAATGTATGTGTATTGTGGGGAAATCATATAACATCGAATCAGTGTAATATCATGGAAATCCTGATTAAATGAATAACTGGATAAAAATATGAAATCTTTTGAAATTCAATTCATTCATAGTGTTTAATATGATGATTATTCACACATGGGAGTCTCTCTAACAGTATCATGAAAAACAAAATTCATTTTAGTGATCAAAATATAGTATGACTCAATTGGACGAGATGTCCAAGTTTCCAAGAGTCTTGTGAGAAGATTCAATTGAATGATGAAGTGTCCCTCTCCCCACCACCTCTGCTTTTACCCAATGATGAAGGGTTTCAACTAATGTTGGAAGCTCATAAACCCTTTCTTGAGAGGTTCCGAATGATGATGATGATGATAAAGATGATGATGACGACAATGATGATGATTCTATATGTTTTGAAATTATAAGAGCTATAATTTCCTCATACATATATATCTACAAAGTACAGGAATCCTTCTAGGACTACAATATATATATATATATATATATTATTGAGACTCTACTTCAGTTATTTAAAATCATCCCCCATCAGTTTTTGAAAGGGGGTCCTCATCTTCAAGATTGTCAAATCCCCAATCATTGGAGGACAAATCTGGACAAGTTAGGATTATGATTCCTATGATATCATACAGTGGTTTCAAACATGTAAATACTGCCCTAATTCATTAAATTACTAGTTATGGTGTCCCCTTAATCTTGAAATTATTCTAATTGACTCTCACTTATCAAGGTTTGAATATTCCACTAGATCAGCAAAAATCGTGTCTAATATTTTGTGACTAAAGGGGAGACACTCCAAAAATAGGAACATTTAGCTTAATTAGGAAATAAATATAAGAGGATACTTTGCCTATAATCCCCTAAATAGAATAATCACCTGTTACTTTTTCCATAGGATTGAATTTATCGATATATTTAATCCCACTCTTGGGATGGTCATCACCAAGATTAGGGTTTTTCATCAATGTATCTCCTATGTCCTAAATCACCTCTATCATTTCTAGGGATAATGTTGTCTCTAAAGAAACTTGTTTTTCTATATGACAACCCAATCAGTTTAGCACACCACATCGGTAGGATGCTACCCATGCCTAGGCATAATCCTAAAAAATAAAGGTAGTAGCATCAAAAAATGGAATAATATTCTTAGTATGAGTGTATTAACATTCAATTAATGTCCAAAAAAGGTGGATGAACCTATGATGTCTCTATTGTCAGATATCGACCGAATGAATAGGGGAGACAATTTAGGTGCATCCTAACTGATGAGAAAATTGATATGATGAATATGGATCACATATGATCAGCTTGTCCATCCTGGATGCAAGAACCACATCCTGAAGGGATGTCCTTTAAAAACATTCATCAAGAGATTCTTCACCATTATTAATTATACAATCAGTAGGACTATGGCGTAAAATCAAAGATATCAGATTCACTCAATACATTAGGCACCATGTCTGTGCCTAGTAACATGGACCCAACCGTAGATATGTTCCAAAATTTAGAATGAGATATGGAACTAAGGCTCATTGTGTCATTGTATTATTCATTGAAAAATAAATGATTCCATATATATCTAAAAAACTGGACAGTACTACTGATCTTATTGGGGGTGTTGCCTTTCATAATGAGACCCAAATGTTTGTAAATGCGTGGAAGTGTTTTTTTTACTTGATTAACGCACCATCCCTCTACTAGTATTGATTCCACCACCAATGTACTAACATGAATTTGTTAATGTGCATCGCCAAATGGGTAAATCCACCCATTCAGAAACACGTTTTTTAGGATTCGGCATCCTAAGGATTATAAAGGTCTCTATCATTACACAGTATCCCCACGAAGTACAATCCCTGAAATCCAAAATGGCTTAATACTAATCATCACTGTCACTAACCTTCAAGGAAGGGCATAGATGGGGTGTATAACAGTTTTCCTAGCTCATCTACGACTGAGAAAAATGTTGATCCAATCTTTGGAAGAAATTTGTGATAACATATTCATATACATTCACATCATATACTTAAAAAGATAAAATTTATCTCTCTAACAATGTAGTTCATAAAGGGTCAAACCAGACATCTATGTAAAGAATGAATTCATTGTACACATATCAGAGAGGGTTTATCCAACCCATTTGATAGATATACAATAGAATAATTCCCACCTTACTATGAGATGGATGGAATGAGATGGTTCCAAGACACCAACTCATATCTAGATATCGATGATGATTAGGATGTTGAAAAACAATAAATTGGAAAATCCATACTTTTTTATAGAGATGAATATCATACTGAAGGCTAGAAAACACTACCGAGCTTATCTTTACATAAAAGAGCCATATCAATTCATTAAAAAAGATTCCACTTGGGAAAAATCCTACATCAAACTCTAGCCATTACCCAGGCTATTTAGAGAGGAGTTGAATATAATATATTATGTCTATGAAATTTTCTATTGAGAAAAATAACAACCATACAGACCCAACAGAGAGTTTTCTATCATATAATACAACCCATGCGATTGACTTGTGACCAGTCGACCATCCTCGACAAATTTCATCAGAATATTTTCAAAAGAAGTTCACACATAGTATGTAGTGACCTAGAATTTTATCAACATAAATTCCCATCTTATAACTATTACATATTCTATAAATCATATAAAATAACATATATAACACAATATAAACGTTATAAATGAGGAATCATTGAATTTTGTTTTTTTAGCAAATAAATATCCTATAAAAATGGATTAGTAATTTCAACTTTAGAATAGTATTTTGACCATTAGAAATAATTATTCATCCAATAAAATTGTAACCTCACCTTAGAAAGTATAAATTAAATATATATATCCTAGGATGAATATATTATATATTTATATCAGGTTATTAGAAAAAAACTAAAAATGATAAATTAAGTCATTTATATATTTATAAGTCGTAAATATTAATTTGTAATTTTTTAATTAATATAATTTTTTAGAAGAATGTTTCTCATAAAAATATTTATAAATTAATATTTTATTATTATTATTATTGTATAACTTTACTAGAGCATAATTGATTTGTCAATGATCAATAAAAGGGGTCATAATTTAAAAATTAGTATTTCATTAATAAATGATGATTTTAATTAAAAATTATATATCTCATATTTAGAAATATATTTTCATAAATTAAAATAGATTTTGGGATTCAAAAATGTATAAAAATGGTTTAGGTGAATTTTTGGGATTTTTCTTAAGTAGTTGATTTTTTAATGAATAGAGAAACATTATAATTTACAAAATATGATAATGACATGAATTTTTAGTAATTAGTGATATATGGTATATTTAAGAACCATTATATGGATCCAAGATTCTCTCTTTAATTTACTTACTTTTTATAATCATCACTATGGTTATTCTTGACCTAAAATAATAGTTAATATATTAAAATAATCCAAAATACCTCTCTCATTCCACTATAAATTACACCCATCACCACCTCTTCTCCTCCCACATTTCATGCCTTGAATATTTTCCAATTCCATACCAAAAATATTACATAGTCTATCAACTATGTCCAGCTGTATTTGGTCTCAACTAATGAACAATCCCAATTTCCCAATGTGGTTCCCAAGGAAAATAAGTTCAGGAGGATAAAGTTTATATTATTTTTTTTATTATAAATTCAATTTATTTTATTTTCTAATCATAACCTCACATCCCCTTATCCAAATAAAATGAAAAATATATTGTCAATTATATACTATAATTTTATTATTTCAATGTATGATACTTCTTCAATACTCTTATCCCTTCCCTTTTATTCAAATAATGAAATCATCATCTATGATGTGTAGGTTTAATGTCATCACGGATGATGTGTTTTAATTTCCAATAAAAATTTAAATTCTGGTCAAAATAATTATGATAAAATAATATTTCTTTTTTACATATTAACTATCATATATGGTTGTGGAACAAATACATAAACATGTTATTAACTAAAATGATATATTTTTTTAATGGTCGTAAAAACTGCAAAAAAATTAAATATTTTTCATTAACATTTTATCTAATGAACAACCCAAATAACATATAAAAATTATATATAATAAAACATAAACTTATTAATGTTATATAATATCATATAATTAAACAAAATTCGTATTATTCTAATTTTACATGAACTATTGTACTTGTAAACAAGAGATCTCATCATGAATTCCATTGAATGAATGGTCCCGAAATGATTGAGTTGAGCACCAAAACACATCAAAATGATCTTGAATGAAAATAATAAAATTATTTTAAATAAAATAAATGATTTATAGGTTATGAAACATTTAACTAATTGATTTAATTCTATTATCTCATATATTAAATACAAGTGAATAACACAATTATACATATGGCAACAGATTCACTCTAAACATAATTTTTTCCTTTGGGTTATGGTTTCACTATCATTACCCCAATGTAATTGATAAATATTTTTAAATGAGATTCCTAAATCTTTTAATGTTCCAAAAATATGTACCTATCTCCATTCTTATATCTTTAATTTGAAAATACTTGTCTTATAAGGTTCCCTTTTCAATTTCTTCGGGTAAGCAAGCCTGGTTAAATGGAACTTCCCAATTTCATATGAATTTTTATGTGAGGTTTATATTATATTTCAAGGAAAAAATATTTTTATAAAATCACTATTTAATAATGAAATTTTTCCATAATTATTCACTTATTTTATACAAAAAAATAATTTTTTCGTTTACAAGTATCATTTTAATTTTCCCTTTAATCAACACCAATGTGGCTCATTTATAATGTTTATTAAACACTATTTTTGGATGTTTTCACTTTATTTGGACAAAATTTGTGATTATATATTCCTAATTTTCCATATTAATGTCCATTTATGTTTAAAATCTATTATTTCAGGAACATAATTATGATCCACTCAATGTTTATATCTTATGACAATATTATTTTGACAATTTTATCCATGTGTAACCCTTATGTTTATTTTTGATTGTTCATTTGGAAAAAATATGAACGAACATGTTGTGATGGGTGTTCCTGGATAGAGATCTAATGAATTGGTTAATTCTGTATCTCTTCATATATCATATTGGGATAGGTAGTGAAACAGATTCCATTATGGGACTTTGTCTTCCATGTGCAATACTTTTTGTTGTTAGCCCTGACTCGTGTTTATGTCTTCTTGCGTGTTGTTGAAAGGATTCTATAATTCCGTGATATCATCATCCCAGGTTCAATATGTTAATCTTAAATATTTTTATTCATGATAGAATACTTTTTATTTTATCATGTTTTTTCTTCTGACCCCTTTCATATGCTTTATTCCTATTTTTAGTCCATTATTTGTATTTTTATCTGTCACCTTAATTCTTGTATTCCCTTAGTTATCCATTGTAGATAAAATTGATAAAATTAATTTAGGATCTCATTATGGATTTTAAATAAAATATATCATGATTTTGGTTTCCTTATTTTTGATTATGTGCCTAATTTTATAAATACACTTGACTTTATGATTCTTGTTTTCTATTTGATGGATAAATATTCTTAAAATCATGAAGTTATATGTGTAAAAGCCTAGGGTAATTATAGTTTTTATCTGATAATTATCTAGTTATTTTGCGATAATAGGACTTGAATACTTTATTAAGAACCCTTGGGATAATTCTATCACCATGGATAACCTAGATTGAATATTAGGGAATCACAAGATAGGATATATTTTTTATTTAATAGATTTTACTTTTATGGTAAATGATTAATTCATATATTCTTATTAGATAAGTATTGATCCCCCCAGTAATTATGATTTTTTATTTAATATATTACTATAAGAGAACCCTTTACAATAAACAATTTGATAGAAAATCTGATTATTTCCTTAATTAAATACCAAATCTGATGGAAAGGGAGATCAAAACAACGAGATAGAACATACACAATTAGATCAAGTTAGGAATAATGACTTGAATGATGTTGAAATCCCCCTACTCATAATAAAGTGAATGTTTTGGTCAAATCCTTTATTAGTAAAAGACCAATTATATTTATTGGATCTTTTTATATCATCGTCGATGAAAAATGGATTAACATCATTGAGAGGATATTCTATATATTTTAGTGCTCAGAATAAAAGAAATTCATGTTTTTGACCTATCAATTTGACGGGAAAGTGAATAAGTGGTGGAATACAGTCAAAAACAAAATTTCCAATGAGTAAATTTATTAACTGTAATGGTAAGATGTCAATAAAATATTTTCAATAAAAAATTTCCCAGAACCGTCCATCTTCATATGGAAAAGGGATTTCCTCATACTGGTGATAAATAATGTTGACACTATCAAGGGTATAAAATAAAATTCACAAGACTTTCAGGATATGTGACCAACTTTTCCATGAACATGGAATGCAAGTTGGATCCCTTGTTTACCATAATAAAGATGATCATATGAAAGTATTTGGAAATTCGAGACTTCCACAGCTATAAAGATATTGTATGTTGTTCCCTTTAGTTAAAATGGATATTAATGACTCTCTGTGGGCTTCTGGGGTTGAAGATGAAATGAGAGAATAGATTTTAATATTGGAGGATAAAGAAAAACATACCTTGATGGAATTAAATTCCAATATTCCACATGTAAATAAGATTGGGAATAAGCATCCTAGAAATTGTGTATGGGGGACAAGGAGATGCCTCATTCTTGGTAGAGTGTAGAATTTGGAAAATAGTATCTGAATGGATATAATGAATGCCCAAAATTTGGAGTATGAAATGATTGTTCACATGAACACTCAACCTTTAGTGCAGCATCTCAACTACAAGGAATGTGGTCAATATTCAATCCATATTCGATATCTATGAGTTGTTAAAGGAAATCATCAAGATAAACCTCCATGATAAAATGTATGGTCATATGCTATCAATACTCTTAAGGTAGAACCTAACAATGATGTGGTGAAAGGTCTACTTATTATTCATTCAGGAATAGTTAATGTACTATTTGATTTTAGTTGGAAAAATTAATTCATATATTTGACATTTTGTTAAAAATATTCAAACCTTGCATCAAAATATTGAGGTATTGTAATTAGGGAGAAATGAAATTGAAGTAATTTTAACATAAAAATTATATAACTCCTCCTTGGTAAAAGTTTGTGGACTAAACAGCTTATAAATTTGTTTTATACTTCCTCTAGTGGATTTTAATGCAATATTGGTAAAGTCTTGGATATCTTTATACAAATACAATAACAACTGTTTGGAAAGGGAGATCAAATCTCACATCCCAAGGAATCCTCTAATTTTTTACAAGTGTAATCGTGAGAATAAATCTATTTCAAATTTATCATTTCATTATTGGATATTAATGAATTTTAATCAATAATATCTAGATCAAATGATTGAGGAAATGGATAGAATCATGCTCTAAGACATTACACTTTTAAGGGAGTACGCTATTGTTATCCCTAAAGAATTTTATGTTCTTCCTCTATAAGGATAGATTGAGATATCAATTAAACCTATTCCAATATATCTACATATATCTTAGTATCCGTATAGAATTACCACTACTGAGTCGAAGGAAATATAGAAGTTGTTACAATAGAATTTGGACAAGGGTTTTATACACCCGAGTGCTTCATGAAGGGGTTTATTGGTCCTCTTCATCAAGAATAAGGATGGATCAATCTTCTTCTTTATTAATTTTCATGATCTCATCAGAATCGAAATAAAGAACATGAATCACCTTTCATGGATATATGACTTGTTTGATAAACTATGAGGGGCCAATTTATTCTCTAAGGTGGACCTTCAGTTAGTATATCACCAATTAAAGGTAAAAAAGGAAGATATCTTAAAGATTTCATTTCAAATAATGTACATATATTATGATTTTATAGTTATTCACTTAAGATTAACCCATGATAAAATAATTATCATTGATTTTATTAATAGATTCATTATTTCATTGAAACAATTATGGAAGTATTTTTTGATGAAATTCTTGGATATTCCAACAATAAAATGAAAAAATATGATCTTTTAAATATTTGTATAAATAAATTTAAAAGGAATAAAAATCTGAAAAAATATAGTAAATATGAATTCGGATAGAGGATGTATCATTCTAATTTCATGTTATCACCAAAAAAGGATATATTTGGACCCTTACAAGATAAAGGAAAGTGAAGAGTGGACCAGGGAAACATCGGTAATGGATATCATTTTTTTCCATAGTCTAGTATGGTATTACAAATGATTTTTCACCAAATATCCATGATTTTAAAACCAACTAACCAAGCTGAAATGAGTAAGAGTATTTTTTTGGACTATTTAAAGTGGAGACTTCTTCAAAGTGTAGAAAACGAGGTTTATCACTACACTGGTACTCTTGTTAATAACTTGTGGGGGACTCTTGGTGGTATAATATTTTTCTAAAATAATAGATTAATATTTTTACTATGTAAAAATTGTAATGTTATATTCCACACATCATTGTAGTTGAAAATTATTTACAAAAACTATCCATGCATGATCTAGAGTTCGAATTTGTGATATTCATGTTGAAAATATGCTAGAATTATCTCTATTTAGAGATGTGAGAAATATATTCTGATCATAAGAGCCTCAAATATATATTCAGATATTCGGATATTAATATGCACAAGAAAATATATTTAGATCTCATCAAGGATTATAACTTCTAATAATAATACCATCCTAAGAAAGCTAATAAAGTTAATGATTATATAAGTATAAAGGATCTAACAATGTTATCATTTAAAATAACTAAGAAGGATCCAATCATCATATATTTGTAAATGATGTACATTGGGATCCGTCGGGGATGAAAATAATCAATTGTTTAACAATTTATTTCTCAACTATCCCTTATGGGAAAAATAACGGATTCTAAATGGAATACTGTGAAAATTCAAAAAAAGGATGAAGCTATCAGAAATGGTAAATCCACATAATTAAAAATTTATGAGGAAGGATTCATATGATTTGGGTCACGATTAGGTGTACCGTCCATTCTTGAGATAAAGAAAATTTATTTTGAATGACGCATATAGCTTAACCTTTTCTATTAAACCAAGGAACACAAAGATGTACTGATATATTAGAGATAACTATTTGTAGGAAAATATGTAGAAAGAGATTTCATAATACACATCAATGTTCATAGATTGTCACAATTTGAATGTTAAAAGGAAAAATTCTATGGGGATCATTCATCTATTACCCATACCAACATAGAAATTGGAATTCATCCACGTGGTGTGTTTCCCTGGACATCCAAATACATCTAGAGGAAACAATTCTATATGGGTTGTTGTGCATCAAATATCTTTGAAAAAACACTTTATCACAATTTGGGATGACTGCTCACTAGATCAACTTTTGTGCATATACATCATAGAATTCATGAGTCCTCAAAGAGTAAAACAATTTGTTGTCTCAGATAGATATCAAAGATTTTATTCTAATTTATCAAAAAGTCGTCAACATGATATATACACTATGTTGAACATCTGCATGGACTATCATCAGCAAATAGATTTCCAATCTGAGCATACTATTTAGACACTAGAAGACGTGTTTGGAGTATGTTCAGTAGTTTGGAAAGGAGTGTGGGACCAGTATCGAACTTTGGTTGGGTCCTCATAAAACCATGGTTTCTATTCAAGCATCGAAATGATTAGATAGAAATCTATTTATGGGAATTGATATTGAACACCGACATTCAGTGATGAAGTTGGTGAATGTATTCCCATTGGACCAGAAATAGTCAAAAAATACTAAAAAAGGTTAAAACCATCAAGTACCGCATTATGTGATCCCAAAGTCGGCTGTAGAGATTTTTAGAAAATCATTGATGGGGACAAATGTTAATGGTGGGATACTTGGAACTCCTCCACATATAACCCCAGAAGGGGACAATGAGATTTGGGAAGAATGGAAAGCTAAGCCTTAGGTTCATCATCCCCTTTGTGATTCTTGATCTGAACAGATATGTGGCCTATCAACTATCACTTACACCTTCCATGTATCATGTATATAATTTATAACATGTATCCATATTGATAAACTACATACCAAATACCTCACATGTACAAAATCCATATATTTTACAAGTCGTAAACAACCACTCATATGAGGAGTCGATGATGATATTTGACTTTAGAGGTAATGTTAATCACAACAAGACTACTCATCTGATAAAATTACTATGTAGAAAACATAAGTACTAAGTGGAAACATGGGAACTAGAGGAATCAATGATTAGTAATTACACCACTTATTTTCATCATAGTTTTTAAAAAAATTCAAGGGTGAAATTTTATAAAGGCGGAATATTATGGCCTTTAATTTTATCCATTGAACAAATATTTATAATTATTTCATATTTTACAAATCACATAATATCATATAGATAACACAATAAAAACATTATAAATGAATAATTAATTAAATATGATGTATTTATAGAAAATAAGAATCATATTCCAATGAAATACTTACATGATGGTGGAGACAGTAATGTGACCATTAGAAGAGTAGTTTTTATAAAATAATTGTAATCTCACCTATGAAATAAAAAATATAATTTAGGTATTTTATTAATGAAAATATTATATAATTATATCATGGTTTAAGTAAATAAATGTTTTAAACATGATAAATTATGTACTATTGTAGTTACTGTAGTTGGCACTAGAGCAGCACTATAGTAGGTACTGTTCGGTAATGTAGCAGTCGAACTATTCACCTTGGGCCACCGGTATGGGCTTGGAGTACTTTAAGCCATCTAGACACCCAGACCTTCGGGTCAGTAAGGCTTTTGGGACGCCATTAAGTCCTTCGAGACAGATCAAGGCCTTCGGGCCACATATTCAGTGCAGTTGCCCCAGACAGACTCTATAGAAAAGGAGAAGCCCTGGAGGAGGATTTAGAGAATGTGCACTCACCAGAGTAGAACCAAATAGATTTGGATGAATTATAGGGTATATCTATGCCATTAGGAACAACATGTTCTTGCACATGAATCCTAGCTAGACTGTCATAAAAGGTGGAGAGCTTCTATCATGAAACAGATGTTTGGGAGGGGAAGTTCTTTGTAGATAGTCTGGTAAAATTCCCTATGACCTTCAGGTCATGTAATATCTTAATCCAATTATCCGTATAATCACTAATCCTATGGGCCTTTTAAGGGTTCCCCCTAATCCCATGAAGGGTAGTTATCATAAATCAATAAAAATGAAGGCCTTCCAACCATTCAGACTTAATAAATGAATTTTTGAGTCACTGTTGATGTATGGTTTTTGTAAGAAATTTTTTTGAAAACCCACATTCTATATTTAGTATATTTAGTCATGTTGATCATCAAAATTGTTAGTTTTAACAAAAAAAATAAAAAATGAATAAAATAATAAAAATTACCCCTCTCTCACCACTATAAATACCTACACATTCTTCCTCATCTCCTCACACCTTCCATGAATTTACGTATGAACAATTATTCTTAATCCTCTTCCAATGTCAATCCCACACTTCTAGGATCCTCTGGTCTCAAAAATGATCAAATTTAACTGACCTAAGGAGGCTCTCAATTAAAATAAATTCAGGAGGTAAAATCACATTTCATTTTCCTTTATTTTCATTTCAACTTCATTTATTTTCTTATCCTCTAAACACATAACCTTATCCATGTGATAAGATAAATCGATTATATTATATGTACTATAACTCAATTATGTTATTCAAATATTTTTTATAAAAACACCACTCATCTACCATTTATTGTAAAAATGAAAAATCATTTGTGATATATCGTTTTAATGTCAACATGGATAATGTGTATTCATTTTCCATTACCACCTTCATGGATAGTCATAAAACCATATATATTTTAAATAATATTCCATAATACGTATTCTAATTCATATATTTTTCTATAACCAATACATAAACATGATATCATACAAAATGATATAATTTCGTGATAGTTGTAAAAACTTCCAAAATTTATTAAATCATTTTCATTAACATTTACCCAAATGAATCATTTAAAAACACATAAAAATATAATATATAAGAAAATTTAAAAAATTTATGTTCATAAATATCATATTATTTATATTTTTAAGAATTATTATTTTTTTTACAATAACTTCTATACTTGTATAAAACTGAACTAGACATGAAAACCATGAAACTAAGGTTCCCTGAACAACAAAATTGAACTCAGTAACTTATTAAAAGGACAATAAAGGAACTTAAAAAAATTAGAGTAAATCAATAACATGTTTAATAGGATATTAAATAATTTAATTTTACTAACGAGGATATTAAATACAAATTTATAATTCTTTGTGACATAATGTATGGGATTCTCTATGAACGTATATTTTTCATTCGAGTTATGCTTTTTATATATATTTATCCCAATTTAATTAAATTTTTTTTATGTAATCATGCAAAATTTTATTTGTATTTTAAAAAATATTTACCTATCTCAATTCTTCATTCATTTATGGAGAAATTCATTTTTTATAAGGTTCAATTTTCAATTCATCCCAATAAGAATGATCGATTAAAGGTAACATCCAAATTTCTTACCCATGTTCTTATAAACTCCATATTTTATTTTATGACACAAAATTTGTTTAAATAAATATTTTATCATGAAATAATATCTTATTTCATTTATGGTTTTATGCAAACAATTATTCTTTTTTCCTCTTTATTATCTTTTTTATATATTCTCTCAAACCACACTGAAGTTTCTCATTTCTGAAGTTTAATAAAAATAATTTTTACATGTTTTCACCTCAATGGACATAATTTATCATGATATATTCCTAATTTACCTTATCAATGGGTATGTATGTTGGAAAATTTGTTATTTCGTGAACATAATTATGATACAACAAATTTTTATGTTCTATGCCATTATAATGATTCCCATTTCATTCGGTTGGAAACCCATATATATATGTTTGATTCTTCATGTTGTACATATATGCCTGAAAAATTTCTAATGGGTGAACCTAGATATTTTTCCAATTAATGGGGTAATTATTAGTCTAATGAGATGTTATGTTGGGAAAGGGAGTGAACTTGATTCATCTATGGTACATTATCTACCATGTAAAATAGTCTTAACAGTTAGACTTGACTCGTGCCTATGTCATCTTGTATGTTGTTACCTAATTTCATTAATCCCATGTTCTATATGTTATTCTTCTATATGTTTACATTTGTTCGATTCCTTTTTTATGACTTTGTGTTATTCGTTATATCCAATAAACTATACTTTATTCATATGTTTATTCCCTTACTTGAATATTTAGATCATCATTTTCTTCATGTAATCCCAAGGTTATCATATATAGTTTTTAGAGAACAATGATTTTTAGGATATCATTGTATAGATTAAAAAATATATTTTATTATTTTTTAATGATTTCTAATTATGTAACTAATCATTGAAATACACTAGACATCACGATCTTTGGTTTGTATTTTTTAGTTAATTATGCATAAAATAATGTGATAATATGAGTAATGTTCTTAGGTCATTATTAATAATTAGGGATGATTGAATTTTGAAGGAGGGATGAGAATGTCATCTAGTAATCCATTCCTATATAGAGTGTGCTTGTGTGATAAAGGATAATTCGGGAGATTGAGTTGGTGAATCCATTTCATAACCTTATTTTCAAAACTCATATGGTATCAGGGATTAGCATTGCAGTTTCTATCAATCATGTCCATTTGGTTAGACAAAATAGAAGAACAATGATGAGAACTAGAATCCATATGAACAAATGCAAGTGGAATATATTAGATAGAAAAATTAAAATCGTTACCCATGAATGAAATAAAATTCCAGCGCCCTAATGTTCATATCATGAATTTTCAAATAATTAGAGAATTTCATAATGAAATCATGAGTATCCTAACTCATGAAGGCATCGAGGATTGCATAACCCCCAATGCTCCACAAAAACATCATGAATTCACTGAAGAGTCATGATATCTTGACCTTCACATGTTCATGAATTCTCCATTATAGTCAATGGATCTCGTGATCAGGGTATAAGATCTCAAAAAACCCTCAAGATGATTATGCATCCCCATGACGAAAGTTGATACAATTAACAAAGATAATTAAATAGTTTGATTTGAGTGGGAGCCTATGATAAATAATTCTTATGAATCTGTTCTTCCAGAATGGACTCATTGTAATGTCTCAGGAGGGGTCTTTGAGTGAAGGAATTTTGATGATTTTACGTGATGGAAGTAGAGTGAATAAGCTCTAGAGAATATATTATCTAGTGAATTAACAGCTCTACAAAACCAAATTTGTAGATAAAATCATGGAATAACAATTTTCACATTGAATAGAATACATTTCACATGATACCAATTGGTGACAGTGCCGAAGTTGTAGGTGGGAATTTACATTCCTTAGAAATGGGACCCTGTCCCCGTAGACAATTCTCATGAGTGGAGGAATTTGACAACTCCCACAAAATAGCCATTGATATATTAAGAATGGATAAATACTATAATATGAGTATTATTTACCCACCATATAAAAGGGAGATGATGGTCTCCATGATCGCATGGATCATGTGAACCTCTAGGATACACAAGATCGTATGACCTTTTAAAGGTCAAGCGGATGGTCACACGTAGCACATAACCTATGAACGATCCCATGAATCCCACCTCACAGGTCCCCCTATTCTTACAAAGTATCCCAAGACAATCAGAGATCATTTTATGGATTCCAGAGAAGATTCTCAAGGTCATGCGACTTTTCAACTGGAGGAAGTCTGAAATCCCATCTAAAAAGCCTTGTATAGTATTAGGATAATATTAAAAATGTGGGATCCTCTTGCGATCCGAAAAATCACATGTCTCATAACTAATTAGTATATTTATTATCTTCAAAAACACTCATACAACCTCATGAGATCACTAAAACTTGTAAAATAAAAAAAAATAAAAAGGGTAGAAGGATGGATCCTCATGTGGGTATAAAGGTCATGAAATGGAACGCGGGTGGTTCACAAGACACTACATACCTCTAATGACATGTCCACCTCACCATGCTAGTTCCCATTGGCATTTCGTTGTTACCACATGAAGGGCCATTGACATGTCCATGTGAACTAGCACACCCTCTTCAGCTCCAAGGAGAAGCATATAGAATTTTCCATGAAGTCCTCTTGAATTTTCACAAGAGCTTTGATTGGTCACGCAACACATCCCCACTGGGGAGAGAGATTTTATTAGACAACACTCAAGAAAAATAATTAAACCCTTGTGTCCTTATAAAATAAACAAAAAAATAAATAGTGAAAAAGGTGGGGGTCTCTTAAGATCACAAAATACGTGAGTTAGTTAAAGCATGGTCTCTCAAGACCCCTTGACAAGATAGCATGATGCCCTAATCCCATGAATTCCCTGTGACCAGCCATCATTATCCCATGAAAGGTCCCTAACAAGCCATCTAATATCTCATGATGGTCTTTCTATAGGCACCCTAGGCATAAGAAGTCCATTGGACATATTGACCTTACAATATGTAAGACCCTCACCATGTATGCATGATTTGGATAAACCCTAGTTATTGTAAATAATATAATAATGAAGGAATTGTTTGTATTGTCTTGTTATTGTATGAAATCATGTGACATACTCAGAATGACCTACAGTAGTATATCATGAAGCACACGGTATCAAATCCCTTAGTCGTCTCAAGTCAATATTTGTGCGATATGCGCCGTCAAAAGGATTGAACAATCGATTCGGAGAGTCTAATAAATCCACTACCCCAACATGATAAGTTCATATAATTTTCCTTAGATCCTAACACTAGTGCAGCCAAGAATCTGGGTGGATTTCTTGGTGAAACTGATCTTATGACATTAAAGGTTCTCCAAAAGGTAAACTGTAACGCGCCGACCCTAGAAGTCCAGAGTCTGTGAATTATTACATAACATTGGCATGATCACAAAAGATCATGTCTCAAAAGATCTATTAGTTTAATAGCCTTGTAAGTACTAGATACATTCATAAGGTTCACATTACATCATAAAATGAAAAACAACAACAATATGTTTCCATAGACAACACTCATTACCCCTCAGACTATCCCTACAGGTTAGTCATAAAATACTTCATTGCATCCTCAGAAAAATAAAACATAGAAAGGGTTGAGCTCAGATGATGAGTAAGGATATCAATATAGCAGAAACTTTCATAAATAAGCATAAAATTTTAAAGTTATGTATAAGAATAAAACAAAAGACTTTTAAACTTGAACATCATCATAATATGGAAATGATAAAATAATATAATTCCATTTACTTACTCAAATGGATACTCTTCTAGTCGAATAATCACATGCAATATCAATAGCCACATTCATAATGATGGAATACCTAATGCCAGACTATCATAACCATGTAGTCAAGGGCTTTTCCAAGACAAAAAATAAGATTTTATCAAGGCCTGGTTCCAAGACACTAGTTTATCTCATGAGACCTATCGATGCATCAAGGAGCTATAGAGGGCTCCACCCGTCACATATTTACTTCAATGCATCCCTCATATGAAAAGGTTTAAACATAACATAAACATTCGTATTAATACTGGTATACAAAATGTCAATACATTATCCGTAAACCATGAATGGTATGAAATAACCCATTCACAATCATACATATAACAACACATCAATACAATATGTAAGTTTTGTATCATAATAAATCAACATCAAACAAACTTAAAATCCATCAAAGAATGTAGACATAGATGAAATCAAAACCTTTTTTAGAAAAATATCTCATTCATTTTTAGATAATAATTTAAGTGCCACATTATTATAAAGAAAACACTTTTTTGGAAAAATTATTTATAATATTTTAAGGGAAGATTTGATAATGATATAACGGAAAACATTAGCCGCACTCGTCGTATAAGTTAAAAAAATACATTCGTACCTTAATTTGGTCGAAAAGGTTATAAAGGACCTTGTTTGGAAAACGATGGAAAGATCCCATTATAACAATATTACAATAGTCAAACAAGAGTATCAAGGACATTAACCCATAGTTTAGTAAATAGTAAAAATGTTTCGGAATACATTTTGAAGAAACATGGATGTGGATGATAATGAAGCCCCAGTAGATAATTATGTATAAACAACCTAGGATAATGAAGAGATTGTAGAAATAACCCTTACCTTGTACATTTTATTGGTAGAGGGTAGATTAACCTCCGTTATAATGGTGAAATAATTTTTATTAAACTATACAATAATAATATACATTAATATGATATCATATATAATCTTTTCACATTGCATTGTTAATAATATATTAGTATTATCGTCGTTTCGGGTGATAACAGATTCGTTTTCCTTTATATTCTTTATTATGTGAGTCACATTTTTTATGGATGGGATGTATCGTATTCATATCTATAATGATATCATGTCTGTAAAAATTATTTTTAATAATCAAATAAAAATTACTCTTGAATGGATACAATGGTGAATGAATCTCATCGCGTTCGAGGAAACGGTATTCCGTACGTATGCAAGAGCAATAATATCATTCTTTTGATATGAAAATAATATATAATTAGATGGTATATCATATATACAGAATCATTACATATAATATATTTTATTTACATCAATTAAACATCATTGTTATACCCATCCAAAAAATAATGTATTGAATAACAATTACTCCACGACGTGGAGACAGTAAGTCGTACATACCCAAGTATGGTGACATGTCATTCAAAGGATGGATCAAATAATGAATTTGGTTGTACCATATTTATAATAACATAACATTATATAGAATATATTGGAGTTATTATTTTATAATGGAAAAAACAAAGAAAAAGGAAGTGGATCAAGAAAGGAACTTGAAAGAGGTGATGAAATATTTTCCTCTTCTTCGGGTTCTTCCTATTGATTTGATAAAAAAGGATACTAAATATGGATTTATGACTAATTGAAGGACTATAAGATTAAGGTAGGATAGTTTAGAGGGTATTTGGGCAGAGGATGGCCGATCCAAATGGATTTGAAGCTATGAATTAGAGAGAAGGGGGAGTTCCCTTTTATAAGAGGGTTAAGGGGCAGCTTAGGAAAAGTTAGAAATATTATTTTATAATAAAATAATTTTTTCTTTATAATGGATCCAAAATGTATTATTTTAAGGATAAGGTGATTATGGGTCTAAAACAACTCAACTAATATGTTTTATATAGGTTTGGGTAACTATATTTACCATATCTTTTAGATTCAACTCTTAGTTAAATAGTTTAACATTTAAATCGTCTCTTTGAATTTTAATATTATATGGTTAATAAACTTACCATATACTTCAAGTAAACCCCAATTGGTTCATTAATGATAAAAAATAATTATATAAGTCTTTGGGTCGAACAAAAGATATTTAGGAATAGAATATAAATTAATAATATAATATTTGTTTTAAAACCTCTTTTATGTCAATTTTGACACTATTATGTTTTTTTCTATATTTATAACAACATTATTTCTTCGAAGAAAATTCATCTAACAAACCTTAATATGACATATTAACCTAAAAAATTAGTGGAATTCATATGAAGTCTCAAATTACATTTTTTTGGATATTTATAATATCAATTATTTTTATATGTCATTAATTAGGTAATTATTGCATCATCATTGTGTCATAAATAAATTAAATTATTTAATGTATAAAAAATATAAATAAAATTCAATTATGTAGGAAATATTTTTATATTTCTAATTAATATTTATAGTCGAATTTATCTTATGTGTATCCCTATATTAAAAATGTTTTTGTTATTAAACATTGATTTTAACTCTTTTAACTCTTCTTTAAATAAAATAATAATAGGAATCCTAATCTATTCCATGTGGGAAAAATATGTTCATATTTTATTCCTAAGGTATTTTTGGTCGAACTATACTTATCCCATATAATTAAGACATGTGTTAGGGGAATAATAATATCATTTTTACCCGTAATTACCCTTTTTACTTTTAATTGTGGCAAATATAAGTAAAATGTTAATATTCACCAAATATTATTTTCATCTTATTGAACAAAATTTTACTTACTAATATCAACTGTGTCCCTCAAATTTTTGAAATTCTACTCACAGAAGTGGTAAAATTATGTTTTATGTGAATTTTCAAATTCTCCTAGGAGGTGGGTAAAGAAGGTGAAAGGTTCAATAAAATTATTATACATCTAAAATTATTATAAACTAACTCCAATAAAATACATTGAACATATATTGGTATTATATATCTATTTTTACATGAAATAAATTTTTAAAAAATAAATAATTATTAAAATAATAAATCAGTTTTAAACTATAATTCAGTGCTTTTCACTGTTCATCAAAAATTGAAAATTTTCCGAAAAATACCAAAAATTCACCCTATGCTTATTTCAAAATTCCTAATCAAAAAATGTAGTCCATTTTGAATGATAAAATTTATTAAATTTCAAAAGCTGGGTATAACTATTCATAACTGGTAGTTTGACTGGTTGTGGTGTGCTAGAACTTGAAGTTGCGTACAAAACACACTACTGCATTATTCAAAGAGAAATGTGAAGTGAAAGCTTGCGGTGTTACATTCTCCCCTCCTTCAAATAATTTTATACTAGAAATTTATAGAATATTACTGCATAAAAAGACTCAGGTTGTTCTTCATCATATGTTCCTCGGGTACCCACGTTGCTTCTTCAATCTTATGGTTCCTCCATTGAACTTTTACGAGACGAGCTGTATGATTTCTCCGCATTTGTTCTCTTGTATAAAAAACCTTGACATGCTCTTAATAATAAGAAATATCGAGTTCCAGTTCAAATTCTTCATAGGTGAGTACATGCGTTGGGTCAGGCATGTATTTTCTCAACAGTGGTACATGGAACACATCGTGGACTTTGAAGAGACTTGGCCGCATTGCCAAACGGGAAGCTACCTCCCCAATTTCTTCTAGAATTTCGAATGTTCCGATGTACCTGGGACACAATTTTCCCTTCTTACTGAAACATATAACACCCTTCCATGGAGATACCTTCCAGAAAACATGAGCTCCTATATGAAATTCCAAATCCTTCTTTTGGTTATCAGTATAGATCTTATGCCTATGTTGATCTACTTTGATATGGGTTTGGATTACCTTCATCTTTTCCATCGTTTCCTCCACATATTTTGGGCCTATATGTTTTTTTCACAAAAATCATCACAACAGTTTGGTGTGCGACATCTCTTTCCGTATAATGCTTCATATGGTGCCATATGAATACATGAATGGAAGCTATTGTTATAGGGAAATTTTACCAGAGGTAAATATTGATCCAATATACAATGAAAGTCATCTAAGCATGATCTCTACAAGACTCCTAAGGTTTTAATAGACCGTTATTATTTCCCTTCAGTTTGGGGGTAGTAAGCAGTGCTCAAACAATGCTCAGTATCCGGGGAATTTTGAATACTTTTCCAGAATCTTGATGTAAAACGTGTATCACGATCTGAAACAATCGATATGCGTACTGCATAAACTCTAAAAACATCTTTAATATATATACATGCTAGACATTAATGTGGTAAATCATCCCTTGTATAAAGAAAATGTGCTGGCATGGTAAGACGATCAAGAAAGACCCATATTTCATCCTTCCTTCTAGTAGTCTTTGGTAGTCCCATGACAAAGTCTATCGTAATGTTATCTTATTTCCACTCTGGTATGGGAATAGGTGGCATGACTCCCCTAGGCTATTGCCTTCTATATTTCACTTGTTGAGAAACCTTACATCATGACACAAAATCCGAAATCTCCTTCTTCATTATGTCCCACAAAACATGTTCCTTCAAAATCTATACATTTTGGTGCTCTCAGGGTGTATAGAGAAATTGGAACTATGAGAATCATACAACAATTATCTTTTTTGATCAGGTATATTGGGAACACAACATCTCTTCACAAAATTCAAAATTCCATCTTCATACACAATGTCACTCAATCTACAATCATTAACATCTTTATTCTTCTTTTTAAAAACTTTATCATCGGTATGATAACTCTTTATCCTTTCTAGTAAAGATGGATTGGAATAAATTTGAAAAAGTATTGATGTTTCACCTTCTATGGTGATTCCCATATCCATATTTACTAGATCCATGAAATTACAATCCCTTTAAACTATCATCCTATTCAAAACTCCATGATCTTTTCTATTCAAATCATTTTCCACCATATTTTCCTTCACCAAGTGGTAGTGTATCATGCAATCATAATCCATGAGTAGTTCAAGCAATCTCCTTTTCCTAATTTTGAGTTCTTTATGTGAGAAAATATACTTCAAACTCTTTTGAACATTATAAATCTCACATTTTTCACCATAGAGATAGTGTCTCCAAATCGTCAAATCATAGATTACATCCGCTAACTCAAGATCATGAGTAGGATTGTTTTGCTCGTGAATTATCAGATTTCGTGATGCATAGGCAATAAATATATCATTCTGTATAAGGACACAACCAATTCCTTTCTTCGATGCATCACTATAAATAACGATACCATCATTCCTCGATGGTATAGTCAATATAGGAGCATTGAATAATCTTCTCTTCAGTTTTTCAAATCATTATTCACACTCGTTTGTCTAAACAAATTTAACGCCTTTATGTATGAGATTTGTTACTGTGTTATCCAACCGTGCCAAATTCAGGACAAAACGTCGATAATAACCAGCTAAACCAATAAAACTGTGTACCTCAGTTATAATTTTCGGTGATGGATATTCATGGATTTCCTTGGTCTTTGAAGGATCAATGGAAATTCCATCCTTAGAGACAATATGGAAATGAAAAAGAAATATTCTAAATCCATAATTCACACTTTCTAAACTTACAATATAATTCATGTCCTTTAATAGTCTTCAATGCGAAAGTTATTTTCATGATCATTGTAGCTTTTTGGGTATACCAAGATATCATCAATAAATACTGCTAAAAAATTATTGAGATATTCCTTGAAAACTCTATTCATTAGATCCGTGAATATAGAAGGATCATTAGTAAATCCAAAAGGCATTACTGTAAACTTGTAATGCTCGTACCTGTTCAATATGTTTTCTTCATAATGTCTTCCTTCTTCACAAAATACTGATGCTATCCAGATTGAAGGATAATCTTTGAAAAGTATTGAGCTCCATGCAGTTGGTCAAATAAATCATCAATGTGAGGTAGGGGATACTTGTTCTTTATTGTTATTGCATTGATCTTCATGTAGTCAATGTAAAACCTCATAGAAACATCGTTCTTCTTACCAAAAGGACAGGGGGTCCCCATGGAGAAACACTTGTGAGAATAAGTCACTTATTACTAAATTAATCTAGTTGATTCTTTAGTTCCACTAATTCCATAGTTTCCGTTCTATAAGGGGTCTTTGATATGAGCCTTGATCCAAGAATTAAATCAATAGAAAACTCAATTCCTCATTCTAGAGGATTTCCAGGTAAATATCTTGGAAACACATCAACATATTATTTCAAAATAGGTACATCCTATATTTGAACATTCCATTCCTCACCCATAATTATGTCATTCTCTTCCTCCCCAATAATTTAATTTAGTTGATCTACTGGGGGTGTATCTAGATAAGAATTAGGTGGCGACACTTCTGTTCTAAAGATAAGGTTTTCTTTATCATCATCATCAAAAATAGTAACCTCCTTCTTCTTACAGTAAATATTGGAATCATGGTCCAAAATCCAATACTTACCAAGGATTATATCAAATTCAATCATGGGTATGATGATGAGATCAGCAGATAAAGATCATTTATATTCCCCAATGGGGACTGATTCACAAAAAATTATTGCAATGATAATTCCCATAGGAGTTTTGACTAACTACTCCCTTGTTAAATCAAATTGGAAATATATAATTTTCATAGAAAACTGGCATGATATGAAACAATGTGATGATCCAAAATCCAATAAAGCATTTTCTAAACTTGAGGAAACCATTAAATTACCTTCCACCTTGTCTTTCAGAGCTTCAACCTCAACAATAGTGATAGCATAAGAATGGCCTTGATCCCTTGGCCTTTTCTGAGGTAAGTACCACTGACGCCTAGGAAATTCATTTTCATAATGCCCCCATTATCTACAATTGTAGAATTTAACATTGACAGCCTCTTTCTAACCCTCGCAATCACATGTTTGGTGGACCTTTTCACCACACTTGTAACAGACACCCATTCCCTTCAGGTAAGTACCGGGGTGTTTATTCCTGCATTTACTATAGGATGGATATTCAAATTTTCCCTTACTCCCCTTATTTCAATTTCTAGAGTCTCCAACAGATCTCTTATTCTCCTACTTTGCATTGTAGTCATAATACTAAGAGAATTCTTTTTATATCTTGATAGAATGTGAGATAATATCTTCGTACGATGAGAAGGATTGTGAGACTAATGCTCGATAGAGAAATGGTTTTAACACATCAAAGAAATGATCAATCTTACTTCTTCGGTTACGTATATAATCTACAGCATGCCTCACTAACCTTTTAGAGTTAGCCTGATACTTTGCGACATTATCATCCTTTGTTTGCCACAAACACAAAAATTTCCTTTCCATATATGCTCGATGGTCACGCGGAAATTATTTTTATATGAAAACCTATTTAAACTCCCTCTATTCTATATTTGATACATTCTAATCTTATTTTTTGTTTTGAATCAATGACCACTATTGATCAGCATCTCCAGTGAGGTGGTAAATTTCCATGAAAACTTTTTCCCTTTTCACTACTCCCCAAGGCATTGATTATTTTCTCTAAGGAATTTATCCACTGCTTAGCTACTAATGTATTTGTACCCCCCTTGAATTTTGTTGTTTGTTTACTAATTAAGTGGTCTAACATTGAGCCTCCACCTTGATTATCAGGGTTCTCCAAATGGGTAAAGTTATTTTTTATAACCTCATTGAGTTGTCCTAGTATAGTGATATGCTAATCAGCACAAGTTTTATGAACAGCTACACTATAATTATCTTGAGCAGGAGGAAAATCCCTACATGGAGTGCGTGCATTGATACGGTTTCCATTTCTTCCACTAGGCACCATTTCTAATCAATGGAATAAATTATAATAGTTTATGATTCGAAATACATAATTCCAAACTTGTAAAACAATTAACATAAATTGAACAGTTTATGGATATAATCCATAATCATAAAAAAATTCTTTGAGTAATTATATACTCATGATCCCTTCAAAATGGTTTGTATAGAAAATGATAATTATCCTAGGAATATCCCTTTGGATTGTTGTAACCAAGATTTCAGAAAGGCCCATTTTCATTCAGCAGTCCCCATTTGAGTCTAGCTCAAAGAGGTATTTTTGGGTTTTACAACTAGGTTCATCTATGCTAGAGCTACCTCTACCTTCTTGTATCCAGACAGGTTTGCATTTCTTGGAAAACTCACAAAATATCTACATTACCAAAATTTTATGAAATTATTATATACTAATAATTAAAGTATATCTTAGGCAAATGTTCTCTAATTAAAGTTTATCTAAATCTAGATTCAATGGATTGTACTAAACTTCATCTAATACCAACTGTAATGCCCAGAACCTAGAAGTCCAGAGTTGGTGTACTATTACATAACATTGGCATGATCATAAATGATCATGTCTCGAAATACCAATTAGTTTAGTAACCTTGGAAGTACTAGATACATTTATAAGGCTTACATTACATCATAAAATGAAAAAATTCATCGACATGTTTCCATAGACCACACTCATAACCCTTCAAACTATCCATGTTGTTTAGTCATAATATACTTCTTCGCATCGTGGGAAAAATAAAACATATAAAGGGGTGAGATCAAATGCCGAGTAAGGATAACGATATAGTGAAAACTTTCTTAAATAAGCATAAAAATTTAAGGCAATGTATAAGACCAAAACAAAATCCTTTTAATGTTGAACATCAACATAATATGGAAAAGATAAAATCAAATAATTACATTTACTTACTCACATGGATATTCTACTAGTCGAATAATCACATGTAATATCAATAGCCACTTTCATAATGATGGAATGCATAATGAAAGACTATAATAACCACATAGTCAATGCCTTCTGCCAAGACTACAAATAAGATTTTTTCAAGGACTAATGCCAAGACACTAGTTTCTCTCATGAGACCTACCAAATGCATCATGGTGTTATAGAGGGCTCCACCCATCACATATTAAGTCCAATGCATTCCTTATATGAAATGGTGTAAACATTAAATAAACATTCGTATTAAAATTGGCATATGAAATGTCAATACATTATCAATAAACCATGAATGGTATGAAATAACACATCCACAGTCAAACATAAGACAAAACCTTTATTACAATATGGACGTTTTCTATCATAATAAATCAACTTCAAACAAACATAAAATCTATCAAAAGATGTTGACATAGATGAAATCAAAACCTTTTTTTAGAAAAATATCTCTTTCTATTTTGAAATCATTTAAGAGTCACATAATTATAAAGAAAACATTTATTTTGGAAAAATCACTTATAAACTTGTAAGGGAAGATTCGACAATGATATAACGGTGGAAAATAGATGCACTAGCCATATAAGTTAAAAAAGTCATTGTTACATTAATTTTGCCGAAAGGTTATAAAGGACCTTGTTTGGAAAACGAAAGAATGATTCCTTTATAAAAATATGATAAATTTCAAACAATGGTATAAATAACTTTAACCCACAGTCAAGTAAATAATAAAAAAATTAGGTATAAATTTTTAAGAAACATGGATGTGGATTATAAAGAAACCCCATTAGATAATTACGAATAAACAAACTCAGATAATGAAGAGATTGGAGAATTAACCCTTACCTTGTACATTTCATTAGTTGAGGGTATGTTAACCTCCTGTATAATGCTGAAATATTTGTTATTATACTGTAAAATAATAATATAAATTAATATGATATCATATATGATCTTTTAACACAGCTTTGTTAATAATATCTTAGTATTATCGTCGTTTCGGGTGTTAACAGATTCGTTTTCCTTTATATTATTTGTTACGTGAGTCATATTTGTTATAGATGGAATATATCTTATTTGCATCCAGAATGATATCATGTCTTCAAACATTATTTTTAATCATCAAATAAAATTTAGTCTTGAATAGATACGATGCGGAATGAATCTCACCGCGTTTGTGGAGATGGTAATCCGTACGTACGCAGGAGCGACAATGTCATTCTTTTGATATTAAAATAATATATAATTGTATGGTATATACTATATACAGAATACCTATCATGTAATATATATTATTTACATCTATTACAAATTATTTTTATACCGATCCAAATAATATTTTATTGAATAACAATTACACCACGACGTGGAGACGGTAAGCCATACGTTCGCACATATGGTGAAATGTCATTCAAAGGATGGATAGAATAATGAATTTGGTTGTACAAAATTTATAATAACATCACAATATATATAATATATTGGAGTTAATATTTTAGAATGGAATCAACAATGAAAAAGGAAGTGGAAGAAGAACGGAACTTGAAAGAGGTGATGAAATATTTATCCATTCTTCGGGTTCTTCCTTTTATTTGATCAAAAGGGTTCCTTAGGTTGGATTTATGACAAAAGTAAGCCCACTAGAATGAATGGAGGAAATCTGAGATGGTATTTGGTTAGAGTTTGGACGATCCAAATGGTTTTGAAGGAGTTAATTAGAGAGAAGGGGGAGTGTCCTTTTATAAGAGGGGTGAGGGACACCTTAGGAAAATCTAGACATATTATTTTATAATAAAATCATTTTTGGTTTTTAATTACTCCCAAATATATTATTAAAAGTCTAAGGTGGGGATGGGTCTAAAACCTCTCATCTAACAGGTTTTATAACGGTTTGAGTCACTATATTAAATATATATTTTAGATTTTACTATTTGTTAAATACTTTGACATTTACCTTGTCTGTTTGTATTTTTATATTATATGGTTAATAAACTTACCATATACATACATGAAAACCCAAAATGGTTCATTAATGATACACCTATCATTATATATGTCTTTTAGCTGAACCGTAGATTTTTAGGAATAGAATATCAATTAATAATATAATATTTGTTTTAAAAACTATTTTAGGTAAATTTTGATAGTATTTGGTATTTTGATTTTGCTAAATTCATAACAACCTTGTTGCTTCGAAAACAATTAATCTAACCAAACCTAATATGTCATATTAACCTATAAACTTAGTGGAATTTATAATATTTCTAAAATTATATTTATTTTGATATTTATAATATCAATTATTTTAATATTTCATTAATTAGAAAATCATCGCATCATCATTTTTTCATAAATAAATTAAATAATTTAATTTCCAAAAAATATAAATATAATAAAATTATGTAGTAAATATTTTTATATTTCTAATGAATATTTATAGTAGAATTTATATTATTTATAACCCTATATTAAAAATGTTTTAGTTATTAATCTTTGATTTTAACTCTTTTAACTCTTTTTTAAATAAAATAATAACAAGTGTCCTAATCTAATCCAAGTAGACCACAAACGTTCATATTTTACTCCTAAGTCTGTTTCTGGTCAAACAATACTTATTCAATTGAATTAGGACATGTTTTAGGGTAATATTATTATTATTTTTACCCTTAATTACCATATTTAATTTTTAATTGTCGTAAATAAAAATAAAAAAGTTATTATTCACCAAAACTTATTTTCATCTTATTGAACAAAATTTTACTTATGGAAATCAATTGTGTCTCTTTGATTTTTGAAATTCCACTAAGAGAAGCCGTAAATTTATGTTTATGTGAATTTGAAAATTTTCCTAGGAGGTCAGTAAAAGACGGTGAAAAGTTCCATAAAATCTTTATATATGTAATATTATTAAAAACTAAATCAAAGGAATTACAATTTACCTATATTGGTATTATATATTTATTTTGACATAAAATAAATTTAAATAACTAAAATAATTATTTAAATAAAAATTCGGTTTTAAACTATAACTTTGTGTTTTTCACTATTCATCAAAAATTGAAAACTTTCCGAAAAATACCAAATATTAACCCTAAGATAATTTCAATAATCTGAATAAAAAATTGAGTCCATTTTGAAAGATAAATTTTTTAAAATTTCAGAGAGTGGGTATTACTATTCATAACGGCTAGTTTGATTGGTTGTGGTGTGTTAGAACTCGAAGTTGCGTACAACACACGCTACTATATTATTCAAAAAGAAGCATACCATGGAAGCTTGGGGTGTTACATAAAATCTACGGAACAACCTAAGAAGATCATGTGAAAAGTATTGGAACTTCACTTGATCATTCATATATCACATGATAGATTTTGGGTAGTTTATATGAAGTAATTGTTACAGACAACATTAGTCACACAAGATTTAAACAAATTAGCACTTAAAATATAAGGCATATGATATAAAAGTTTGGACGAAATTTAGGGATACATTTCTGAAGGAAATATATTATAATCCTCATGTAATTCACATCAACCACCTAGGACATTTGAAAACATCATGAAATGTCAACCATATCATGTGATGCTCCATTGGTATACTATAGGTATTATTTGAAGTCCCCTAGACATGTCATAGCTAGTCACATGGAACCCCTTAGGTACGCCACCCAAGTCTCATGAATCCCTCTTTTCTCACAATCCATACTTCATGATGTATTCTAAAAATTTCTCCTAGATCATAACGTGAAAATATTTCATGTTATCTATGTTTCTTTTTACATGAGGACATTTAAACAAACACTTGCAACTTCCTGAAAACTAGTCAGCAAAATATCATAGTGCCCTCATGGTATGTTATATAACATTCATGATGAAACCTGAACATGTCATCCAGGACATATGGTACCCTCCAGACATTTCAAACTAATTCTAACGATGCACTAAAAGTATGCCTACCAAATTTCTTGATGACACTCAGGAAATTTAGCTTGATCATGTGCTGCCCTCAATGCATTTCAGCGTGATCATGAGATGGATTCTAGGATAGCACGGCCAGGTCTTGTGTGGTCCTCTAGAAAAACACCCCTGATCATGAGTCTCCCTCAATAGATTCCATCTGAATTTTGTGATGGTTTTTATAGAATACAACTAGATCATTATATTGTCTTTGTATTTTTCATTAATACAACCTCGGACATGTTAAGAATACAGTCAGAGATTTTTTACCAAGAATTCAATAAATATATGGGAGACAAGCAAGATAGGTAAGGCAGGGATCCTAGGACTTGATGACATTGTCCCAAGTAAATATATTGGAATAGGAAGTGATTAATCTTTGATCAAAGGAATAATATGATATTTCCTACATATAAGGTAAACCTCAGTGTGTAATCCCCAATCATTAGCATAATATGATATATATTCTATATAATGGGATCCTTGGTGTGTAAGCACCACCAACTAAACTATTTTGATTGTGATTCCCCTCATAACCAAGATACACAAGACTCCATCCTAAGGATCGAGTTCAATTGGGAAACCAAAACAGTGAATGTACCTCATGTATCCAATATATTAACTATTGGGACACAATTATTCCCATCAGTTGATCTTTATCCCTCATCCATAATCATACAAAGAAACTAAGTGAACTACGATAAATCGGATTATTACTATACTATGATATGTAGTAATCGTTCCTAAAACATGAGATCCATATTAAGCATCACATGGGTTGACCCAGTACATTTGTCCCTCATGAATATAGGGTGAGACAAATTATTCGGTATCCCTGGTTTCTCACATCCAACATATACCATGGGGGGTCAGGGATTTTCAATGGTCATATCAATCACATCATGAATCCCCTCCAGCTAGGGAAACCCTAGCGTGTAAGTCATAATGAGTTCCAAGATATGATTACCACTATATGGGTGAATCTAGACAAGTATCAGTCATGGTGGTGTGAAAAAACAATGATAACTTTAATTCCCTCTATAACCAGGATACATATAAAATATCCTCAAGACTTGAGTTTGATTACCAAGTGTCTCAAATAATACACATATTATCATTCAACATGAGGTCAATATTCTTAGCATTCGACTAACTACATTGGTTTTGATTCCTTATATAAATTGGAAATGTATGAAACCTCACAATGGCCCCATCCCCTCCTTGGAATATTAAATCCCTCCCTTTATGGTAGAAAAATACAATGTGTCTAGTAATACGACTTTAGTATATATGGAGATACCCATTAATATGAAATAGAAGAATAAACACATATACATATAGATGGATTCACTAAGGATATTCACTTCTCTTACATGTAAATGTGTTTAATCAATAATCATTTTAAGTGTAATTTGACTTATATCGAGATTTGGATAAGAATATTGATTATATCATAAATCAATATGAGACTCCCATAGTAGGAAACAATCCCCCACCCAAAAGGGTGTGATAATCTCGACATCCCATGCTCTTAACCATTGTGAGTTCATAAGCATCATTGGGTCTGAAACCCTAAATAACCACCTACCATTGGAATGATGCTTCATACCTGGTTATACATTTGGCTATATTTGGAAATTCTATTAAGAACGAAAATGGTGACCCGATATCAATGAATATGCAAGAAATAAAACCCCCTAAAATAAATATTATGTTCTAATTTAATTCTCCTCATTTGATTCCTTTTGAATTTATTTTTGTACCAACCTGGGAAGGGTATCCTAAACGTGAGTTGTTTTAAGGGGGAGGCTATATAATCCAAGTTTATACTATTAGGATTGGTTCCCTTGATATTTTATTAAACCGTTGATTTATTTTTGTTTATTCATAAACCCTGAAACCATTTCTTAGTATGTGGTCGATATGAATGATGATTGTTATACCATTGTCTTAAGGTATGTGGCATATACCTTTTACTTATGGTTTTATTGTCTATTTGACTATCATAGTTGGGAAACACATTGGACCTTCTAGTTTTTTCTTCTATATTATATGATAAGACGTAAATTAGTTATTGATCTAATATGGGTAACCCTTGTATAACCTAATCATTGTCGGAGGATTTTAACCTCAACCCAAGACAACTGTGTGTTTTATCCTTTTATCTTTACATATATAAACCACCCCTTTAGTTGTGTGAGAACACCAAATTCCTAGTGGGAGCCTCTATAAATAAAATGATATAGTTATAGAGGATCATGCCTAGTTTTCAAATATATTTAATGTTATTAAAATGATTAATTTTTTGATTTAATTATAATTTTAAATTGGTATGGACACTAACATAACACATATCTTTTATTATATTACATTCATGATATAGTAACAACTTGGTATTAAACCTATTACTTATCATATTGGTCCCAAACTATTATTTAGGTATGGAAACTATTAAATAGGTATGTACCCTATGAATATTGAGGTATATATCCTATGATTTATAAGGTGTGGAACCTATAACGTTCAGTATGATGCAGACTTTTTAAAAGGGGAGGAACCTATAACATCATGGTATGAAACTTCATAGATTATCAAAATATGGAACCTATGACCCCTAGGTATGATTGATTCCAACCAGGCACTATTTTTTATGATAGAGTAATGACACTTGAAAATTGTGTATACCTTTATATCTCCAGATTTTGGTTCCCATTATTATGTGCCTAGGTTCCTAACCCTTGAAGGCTTGTTACTATTTTTACTTTTGGCTAATTTCATCTAGTATCTCCCTTCCATTGATATTTATATATATAGATGCACACCTTTCATAGATTTATTCATTTATATCCTGTTTCATGGAATTTTTATAATTATTATACTTTACTACTTACTTGTTATGTATACACATGTTTCTAGATATTATACATGGGTTGAATTTATTATAGGAAGAATTGGTTGTGGCCTACTATGTTTATACTATAATCTGTCTAATCCATTGGTGGTGTTCAAGATGATTTTTTGGATGCGGGTTTAGTTAGAGGAAATAAAAATATCACTAATACTTGATTGACTATATCATGGGAGTGGGGACCACAAGATTGAGCTACGACACATGATTCTATTAGAGATAGTATTTTGGGTCTTTTTACTTTTCATACATGTATTTTATGAGATGTCTACAATAAAATCATTATTTTTTATTTTATTCAGTAATATGACATTACATAATTTTTATATGATAATGGATGTTCTTATTGATGTAATATGAATTATTTTCATCTTAATTTTTACCTTTTATGTTCTTTCTACCTATTATTATTATGTCTGCTCTATTATTTTATCAATTTATTACACCACTATGTGACTATTTTTATGATGGTATAGTATCCCCACATTACCATTCGAGACCCTCAATAATTTTTGGCATCCTCTAGCATGCAAGGAGGCATACATGTGGCCATGTCAGCCACGAGAATGGGGTACCATTAGTGGTTCATGATTAAGGACGTTTCATCAGTAAAAAATATTTATAAACAAAACCATATATCTTGTAATGAGAATTACTTTTGAGAAACACATTCATATGTATAGTTTGACTCAATTGAACCAGTACGACTTGGGGATTTCTGGGAGATTATAGTGTAAATCTAAGTGCACATTATAATTCTTTTGAGAAAATTCATGGGTGATGAGAGAATGATTATATACATTTAAATTATGGAATTGAAGGTGTAAGAATCTGAACCCATTGTACACACCTTAATTATAGTGGAGAGTCCTCGATTGGGGAGAGCAACCAATCCAAGAAAAAATTATGTATTTGTAATAATATTTAAAAAATTATTGTGTGCCTAATTTTTTCCTTAAATCATTGGACGTAGTTGATTATTTCTATGTAAATTTATACATATCCATTTTCACTATCTAAGAACATATGTAGAATTACCTGAGGGGTAAAATGATTCGTCGGAGAATTGGAAAATCATAAAATATAGTTGGCTCTTAATTCAACCCCTCTTATGATTATGCATAGATATTGATGTTGATTTCAAAAAGTAAATTTTATAACCCTTCCATTATTATGGTATTACTTAAAATCTTAAAAATTATTAAATTATATTTCATTAATTTTTTATTTCACTTACTGCATTCTATAGATATTTTATGATACTCTACATTTATTACACATTATGATTCAATTATTAGGGTTTTTTAACTTTTTAATTTTTATGTTACATATTGAATATTATTATGAATGTCAATTTTATCACTGTTGTTATGAAATGTTTGTAGAACATAAAAAAATTAATGTGTTCTGTTATATATATATTTTACATAAAATATACTTTTTGTTAAAATTTTATATGCCTCATAAATATCAAGATAACTTCACTTTTTATATGCTTCTTTTAATTGATTTAATTTTGGGTATATTTTATTATATTCCATTACTTCTTATTTTGTGATTCCTAATGAAACGTTTTTATAACCAATTGCATTTTAATTTGTTAAACAATATGTGATGTACAATTTATATCATATGGAAAAAATATATATGGTTTATAAAAATGTTATGGGTGGGAATAGGATTATATATACCTCCAATACATTGGGTAAATATGAATATCTAATGAGATAACTATATATATTTGTAGATATGATTTAGTTCTTTATGGTCACAATTTAATGTGTGGACATGATGTGGTTATCCATGTTCACATTTTTATTATATTATATTCTTATTCTTGTGTTACCTTATTGATTTATGTAATTATGGTTCGTGATTTTTATTTTAGGATTACTCATTATTATGGCTTGGTAAATGTTATTAATTTATAATGATCATTTATTACTGGTTATTAATGATCTATCAAATCTTATTAATCATAGTGGAAATAATATGGAGACCAAAATCCAAGATTAATTGTGTTAGATAAATTAAATAATGTATATAGTAGATGATGTCATTATATGCCTTACACTTGATTTGGATGATGTGGTCATATTTAACTTGTGTTCCTGATGAATCCTATATGAGAGGATTTCAAATAAAATCTATTATATGAAGGTACCCTCAAGAAGAAAGTGAATCACACATCAAATGAATGTCACCATCCTTTCATATATGATATTCTAGTAAATCACTTGGAAGAAGATGAAAGATAGTGACAGATTTATGGGGAGAGAGTATTAGATAATATTAAATAAGAATGCCCATAATTATTATCATCAGATTTGGATCCATTAAAAATATGTAGAGGAATATCCTCAACTGAGAGAACACTAACTCATGTTTTATAATTAATGACTTAATTCAAATTAGATAACTCATGGATACAACACATAAATTATTTTCCTCACCAAAATGATTTTTAATGTAATGTTAATTAATGATATCCAAAAGAGAAAATCATCTAAAATGATATCAATTTTCATTTGGATCCCCTGATAATTAAAGGAAGTGTCATGGTATCTTATACCATTCCTTATCATATCTCTATTTATATTCAAAAATATGATGGTCATTATTATGGTAACATTATAAATGATATACCATAATCTCATGATACAATATATCTATAATACATATTATTTATATGGGAATCATGGAATATATCCCCCAATCACCTACATTCACTCTATCCTTATATATAATGTTACAATTCCCTTCATATTAAATATACAAACTGGTGAAATCATAAGCATAACACTTTTGGACTTACCATATTTTTTAGTGTACATGAAATATTTAATTCCTTGTCAATTCCTATTAAACTATTTTTTATCAACTATAGTACACTTTCAGAGTTTCCCTATATATTTACGTAAATCTGCCTTCATTCAACCTTAGAGTCTGGCTACATTTGAATTTTTTGTATTGAAATAAATATGAACTCTTAGTTCCTTAATGTAATCAATGATCGACCACTAGAGAAGCCTCAATGCTACTCATATATAAAGGGATATGACATGGAATCCCTCAAAAACATGTATCTATCTATATATACCCACTATATATATCACAATCTTGGATTAATTATTTTTTATTCACATTGTCTAGGACATTGAGTGAATATGTGACATATAGTATGTAAATATCATATAGAAAACTCATGAACATTAATTTATCTAATAATATTATTACCAGGATGAGGATTACAATAAATTTCATTCAACTTTATAATTGATCACATCACATATACCATAGAAAAATAGATACAACATCATTTTCACTATAATTTTTAATTTTCAATATTTCTTAGTATATTTAAATTGTGGGACTAGATCGTGTACCTTACATATGAGAGGAAACATTCAATATTATTAGAGATTCGTATGAGGAAATCATTATCAACCTACCAAATAACCTATGATTAGATAATCGTAATTTTTTTTGTAATAAATTTATAAAAGTATTAAGATTTTTATAATAGGAATTGAATAATACACATGCAGAGGGGTCTCATAATATGAAACATACAAACCTAGTATACCAAATACAAAGTGTAGGACACTCCATGGTATATAATTTCTGAGTCATCTAGCATACAAAATCCCTTTTATACCCCATGATCAGATTATATATCATTATACGAGAATCATAATCATGATAACCTTATCATTTCATCACAACTTATATTAATTTATGATGAATATTGGTTTGGGTTATCTAAAATTCATACTTTGATTTCATTATATATATATATATATCAATATACAAATATATACAGCTAATATGAGACAATGATGAGGTCAATATTTCATATTCTATAACATGATACATTATTTATTAATATAAACCATTTAAAAAAACATAAAAAATGTATTTAAAAACTATTCAATAATATAATAACTCATAGACTACCGGATAATACATTTTTTTACTATACATATTTAGTTTTTGTTAACTAATCAAATATAAATGTAATAACTGTCATATATATATATATTAACTCTTGATAAACTATCCACAAAATTATTTATTAATTAACATATAAAAATAAATCATTTTTAAATAAAAGTTATATATAGGAATCATATTTCAAATTTTAAACATTTTCAATATATTCAAACTTTTAATATACAAGGAAACAATTATTAGGATGTCCACTTATATTTTCTACTTAAAATAATTTATAAGTTCATTATTATCATTCATGAAACCCTTTCTATCATTTTTATGAAATTTTTTAGTAAATATTGTTATTATTTATATTATCATTTACTAACGCATATTGATCATATTTTGGATAAAGTGAAATTCACTATGAAGGAATTATTGTTGAAAATATATATATTTCACTTAATCATCACATATCCTAAACTATATAAGTTATCATGTGAAATATTCTATTTATTTTTTACTAGAATAATATTATATATATATTAAATTTTTATTTCTCTAAGTTCAACCGTACTCCTACTATCCTCTTAGACACTATATTCCCTTCATTACATCAAGAGATGATACATAAACTCCATTATGTTAGGAATTTATGCATATTTATTTTTAGTATTAATATTCACAAAATAATAAACATATAATTTTATTTTTAATATTTTCTATTATGTGTTTGGAAAACAATTCATTGAAAATGAGACTCTATTATTTAAAATAAACCAATAATTGGTTTAGGTTACATCTTGTCTGACATTTAAACAAACAATTGGACAAAAATGTTATCTTAGCCCGAACAATTTTATCCAAGTATCTATTTAAAAACATGTTATAGAATCTAATTAATCTTAAACCATGTTTATTATATTTATTATACAATGTTTTAGAGAATTTATTTTATTAATAACACACTCCACTTATCATATAATGTTGATTATATAATTATATAAATAATTTATTTAGATCCTTTTGAACTTGATAATATTATTCAAATTAAAAACATTGATGTAAAAACTCTACACCCTATAATTTTAATGAAAATTATTTTTTATATAAATTATTCCATTGATTTTGAGATTTTATGTATTTAAAATACATATAATTTATATAATCAGTATATTATACACATAAAACCCCAATAATATATTTCTATGAAATTTTAAGCTGATGTTGATATTCCATGTAATTTATAAAACACTTATAGGTATTCATGAAAATTTCAAACTATATAATTATTACTCCTCTAACTTAGTAACACAAGGATTAAATGACATTAACTGGATACTAGTAAAACATAATCACACTTTCCAACTTCCTTTTCTTATTTTATTTTAGAATAATAATCCCATATATTATCGTTACGACACTAAAATATAGATATTTTATGCTTACTTCATCAATCCTGAAAAAATTCTAAAGACTTGTGTAAATATTTCATAAACTAATTTATATTGATGGATTAATTCCATAGCTATTAATATGGTAAATTACCTAACTAGAACAACTATTAAGGAAACCTCTAGTCCCATAAATTTATTTATATTAACAATATAAAGTGCAAGACTTGATACTAAAATTGAGTGGGTTATTTTTCTTTTAATTACATTATTCCCCCATGTATATAGTCCTATTATTGCATAAGATTCAAGATTCAGATCATTAATATATACAATATTTTTTCACTTGAGTAGGCTCATGAACTAGTTTCTCTAAAAAAAATAATTTTAGTATTCTTAATAAATTTTGATAAGTTAAAAATATTAATATATTGTTATATTAAGATTTTAATTTCACGGATTTATTTTATTGTGACTTTTGATAATGAATATTATATTGTCTATAATATATATCATTATTATTTTTGTATCATGTTTTTATTAAATTAATTAGGAATGTTATTAAATGTTATTTCAATAAAACGATAATCCATTTTGAACTCCTAATATCCATTACTAGGATAATATTCATCTATGATTTTGATACACATCAACTATAATGTAAATATTTAATGTTTATTGAATTTAGAAAACTATATTTATTCATATCATATATGTCTCTTATATGACTATGCAGACCACTATTTACCCAAATCCATCATGTGGACACACTCAAATCAATTCTTATGATATCCTCACTATTATGATTTCCAATGAATGTGTAACCCAAAGAAAATTCCAGGAAAAAGACATTCAATAGTTATGGTTATCTTATTACTTTATTTTATTACACAAGATAATTCATGGTACAAAATTGTTAGGGTCACCGATGATAAATGTTTGAGGACATATATGTGTCTCGTAGTATGGAAAATAATTCTCTGTATTTTGAATTGGACTCAATATTATTATCTTATCTTGTGTTATTCCCTTTGCATATATGCATGTTTCAAATGATTTAGTTTGGAATCATACACCTTCCACTGGAAAAGTTTATTCAAACCATATTGATTTGTAACTCTTTACAGAAGTCCTTTATTTTTTTACTAACTCAATTCAATATACATTTATATTTATAAATAAAATAATGAAGCCTAAAACTTAGGTACATGGAACCATTTCATATAAAGGATTAAAATAATAATATATTAATAATTTTGATATGAGTATACCTAGAACCACAGATAGTCAACCAATACAGGGAAATGCATAAACCTTTAGGCTAGTGGGAATTATAACCCAATTTTCTGATTCCAAGGGATACATTACACTATAGATATTTTCATTCCAATATATATCTAACACCACATATGAATAATCATAATTGAATTTTTTATTCATTTTTATTACCTAAACCCAGCTAATGCCTATTTAGAAGAATGAATAATTTATTATCCGAACTAGAATGTGATTCATTTTATGGATGAAAAATAATATTTAGAACTATCTTAATATTATAAACTAAATCATAAACACATTCGTAATATAAAATTTAAGTTAATTAATTATAAGTAATGGAATATGAATTAATAAAATGAACTAATAATTTATTAGACATGAACTAGTAATTTAAGAATAATTTATAATTAAAATATAATAACATAAATTTTATAATTTATATGACATTATAAATAATCTAAAATTTTGATTTTTAAATATTAATAGTCATCATATCTGATCTCATATATTATTCATTATAAGGTATTTCACAATAAATATATGTTATTTTGTGAATTATAAACATTTTATTAACCAAAATCTATTATGAAACAATATACATAATCTAAGTGTCATATATATAACATTAATTATACACTGACCAAATTAATCATCAAAACTCTTATGAAATGGTAAAATTAATATCCCAAATATGGCCTTTAGATTTAATAATTGAAATTAATTAACTATGAACAATGAGAAATAAAATATAAAAACTTTTATATTTTAAAATATTTGGTAATATATAAACACTTTTAAAATTACCATTATAATTTCTAAATAAAAATATTATTATTACATTATAAAGAACACCACATAATTTAAAAATGTTCTTTCATATTAACATCTAATTTTATGGAATATTTACCAACAAATGTTATAAAAAATTATTTAATTGTAATAATTTTGTAATTAATATATATATAAACACTTTTATAAATTTATAAATCCCCCAAAATACCCTTTATTGTAATTTATAAAAAAAATTAAATTTTATAGTTAAATTCACAATTTAATATAGATAAAAACACATTTTCAATAATCATTCGTATTTTATGATTCAAAGTAAACAATAGATAATTATTGTTAGGATAGTGGTGAGTTCAATAATTCATATTTAATGACTGATAGTAGTATTATATCTTGTGATAGCCCTATCATAGAAAAAAATACCCAAAGTTATTATAAAGGTGATATGATACTCAATTGTTTAAACCAAAAAATTGTACAATCATTAGATACACTATTTTAGAGTTATATACCTTGGTTACTATTGATATTATGCATTTAAACTATTTCATTGGCTATGATATCCAATATTTTAAACCATGACACAAAAGGATGGATAAAAAATATCATTCTATGATTGAGGTTATGAAAGAGAAAAAAATTAAAAATATTCTTCTATTTTATTATTTTATGAATTATATGGAATAGAATGATTTTAATATAAATTTTTTGTTGGAATAGATTAGAAACACTTTTAAAAAATACAAAAAGTAATATAGAAACCATATAAAAGATCAATCATGCTCGATAGAAGAAATAATGCATACTATAAATGAAGTTACTCTGTATCTTACATCAGATTTCGATATTATGATTTTCATTATTATGGGTGGTTGTTGGATAACATATGATAGGTTTTTGAATCACATCCCTCCACCTAGAGTATCTATTAGAAGAAACTAAATCACTCGTCACATGAGAATTATCATGCTTTAATCAATATTATCCAGGTATCTCACTATAAAAAAGATGACAGAGTTTGGGAGATTCCTATGGAGACAACGTTAGAAAGGAATTAATGAGAAATCCCATAAATATCACATTATATTTGGATCCATTATAAATACCAGGGATATTATCAGTGAGTTAACATGAATTACAACATGTATTAAAACAAAGGAATTAATGTTACAAGGTTAGTTCATGTGAAAATACTTTAATGCAAATTCACCATGACATTACATTACATGAAATGTTTATTAATGACGGAAACATATAAAATAATATTAAACGATTTCAATTATAATTCATCATCCCAAACAATCTAAGGCAATGGAATGGTATTATGTATCACAAAATACAATATTTTCAATCTTAATATATGACATAATGGTCATTAATGGGATAAAATAAATTATGATATCCCCTAAAAATATTATATAATATATCCATAATATATCATATTTAAATGGACTTTATAGTATATCTCATATACTATTGTGGTTCAATATTCCATTGTTATAAAAAATTATTATTCTATCATGCCTTATTTTCGCTTATTATGTTTCAATGATTATATTCCACTAATAATTTCATTTCCTCATGATAATTTTACTCATTTGTTTACGAGATAATTATAAATATTATATTTTTTTTATATTATTTTACCCCATACTGAGCATTTGAGCTCACCCATCTATTTTATTTCACTAATTTATTGGAATGTTTTTTTAGACATATGTCTTGAAGATATTTATGCATTGCGAAATATTATGAGATATAATAATTATTTATTAATTAAAAGGGTTATATATAATGATAATAAATACACCAAATAATTGGGTTCTAGGAATGTTCTCTCTATTTTTATGGAATGTATAATCTATGAAAATGATGTACGTGTTTTTGATTCATCTAAGATTGTATCAGGATATGATGATAAAGTATATATTGATATCAAAAAATTACAGTGTGTTAATTAAAGGAATCCTTTGTTCACTCCATTCTTCACTATTAGTATATATAAAACCCTTGTGAGGTTGAGTTATCATAATATGAATGTGTGTCTCACTTACTTAAAATTAAAACATAGTGATTGGATAGTTGGTGGGTTATGGAGATCATGAGATAATGTTTTAAATGATTTAGGATTGAATAATACTGTTATAGAATATTTTTTTATTTAATAGTTTTTCATTATATTTCATTCTACTACTTTATTATATTGTGAAATATTTTCATTATTTTTTATTTTTGGGGGTTTTGATGGTTTCTTCCCATATTTTTTGTAACACCTATGTATGGATATAGATGAATATTTTGTGTTTCCTTATATTATTTTGAGTTTCCCTAAGTGCATGTGATTTTCCCGATTAAAATTATAAGATAATTAACTTTATGGGGATGTTTCATGACTTTCCAACACAATTAGATGTAACTATGTGAGGTGTGATGTTATGTTGACAGTATAAATATTCATGGTCTTTTCATGGCATGACCAACAATACATGACTATATCATCATGCACCTTAAACAACCCATTCTTACATGGTTTATAATGAGGTTTTTAGTTTATTATATTTCAATTATCTATTATGATTATAGTTTTACAGAAATTTGAATAAAATTACATTACATAAGGTACAATGTAACATATTATCCATTTCTTCCACAAAATAAGATTCCTAAATATAATTTGTTGTTTCATTCAAAACACTTATTTATATTTTAAGATAAGTCACCATAGTGGAAAAAAGGAAATTAAAAGTCTTATTAAACATAATTTTATCCTCTATTTTTTTTAAAACCTTGAATTATTAAAACAGTGCTTACTTTTTGACATAATAATAAATTGATATTGTTAGTCCTGTAAAAAATTGAAAATAAAAAAAATGTATACCTATTTCATAATTGATCTGTGATAAAATATATAAAAAATATACACATTATAAAATAAAATATTTTCAAATAAAAAATTTTAATTCATTTATAATAATAGGAAATCCAAAGAAGTATCATGAAAACTTGTCCTATCAAAACAAACATTTCACCTTTAAATGTTCACAAACATTCCCTACCTTTTAAAATAAGAAGATTTCTATAAAAATTTATTTCATATATATAATAGTTTAATTGGTTCATTTTATTCATAACACTAGTTCAATCATCATATAACCATGATATATTAACTAAATCCCAATTAATTCTATTGATGTTACCTACCATGTTATCTATATCATTTTTAATATTTTAATACTTTCAATGCTCTATGCATAAAAGAGATATTTCAGGATCAAATATCATCATATATAATTATCAAGTACTATATTAGGAATAGAAAATTTATAATATTTCACATTTAATATCTAAAACCCTTGAAAACATCATTTGAACACATAATAAAACCATATTCTATTTTCACATAATATATAGTTAAATATTTCATTCTATGGAAAACAATTTGAAATAACATATTCCACAAATTATTGGAATTTAATTTTATCTTGTAAATACATTAAAGTATATATATTATTATTTCAAACAAATAAAGGACATGATAATGTCAAATTCCAGTCATATAATATATATTAAAGACATTCTATTTACACTATCTTAAAAAGATTCGATGGTGACCCATACAACAATAATTAAATGTATTTATTCTTATATAAAGACAAACACATTTGAAAATGAAATTTAATAGATGTTTGTGTATAAATAATAACATTATTTAATCCTTTTAAAGATCATATACATTGTTTAAACTTATTTTAAATGAAAACTTTTAAAAAAATATTTTAATGACAAATCTCATATGTCTTTCATTGATTTTGATAGAAAGGGATTTAAATGAAGAGAACATGAAATGTATTTTTAAACCATTTTAAATTCAATAAGTTCATTAAAAAGATAATCAAAAATTATGTTCATACAAAATAAAATATATATCTTGTGGTGACAATTTCATAAAATTCAATGAAAGGAAATTGATATGAGATATCACTTACCTCATCTCTGAACTTGGAACATATGTTCATTAACTCCACTACAATGAGATTATATTAATTATTTAATTTATGAAGAAATGTTTTTTAGGTTTATTACAATATAGTAGTTCCCATTCATTAATATTATTATATAGTCACTAAATCGATTAATTTAAAATTTTATTTTTTTGAATATTTTATGTTCATAATCCCCAAAACAACTTAAGTAGATTGAAACATGTGAGATGATTCATATTACCATAATATCCCTAATATAAATCATGAAACACTATTGTTTATATACCATTAATAAAATTTTATAATCATATATGATTGGTGGACATGAAAAAATAATATCTCCACATTGTGGATGTTGTATTCTACACGTACGGAAACGTGACATTATCATTTTTTAACATGTAGAAGGGTATGAATTTAATATATATATATTATATTTCTAAAATAATAATTATGCCAATAATTTCATATATATATTAATATATATATATATATATATCGGATTCATCAAAATAACTATCTTTTTTGTGGTGATGAAAATATAAACAAATCAATTAATTAAGGGGTAAGTCCATATATTTGTGACAGTGATGTTTTCATATCCCATAGTATCATAAATGATATGATAAAGGTTTTCTCCATTATAAAAATAAAATTTCATCATATTTTTAATACTAATGTTATTATATCATCCTGTTAAGGAGAAAATATAATGTGGGAAAAAAATGAAAGAACTTGGTTAGGATTTATACCATATCATTGGAAACACTCAATTGGTAAAATGTTAAGCCTTTTCGGATTGAATTTATGTGATATGAGGACCTCAATGTCATTTGGCAGAACTTTTATAATTTATTTAGAAGTTATTTTGTTGATTTAATTTTTTGAAGAGGTGGGAATAATAGTGGAGAGGTGGCTATCATTTATAAGAGATGATAGGGACACAAATATGATTGTTCAAAATTGTAAATTAATATATTTAATTATTGATGGTATATTGGATCAAAAAAAAATTAGAATATAATAAGGTATATTGAAAAAATACTCTCATACACTCAAAATAAGACAAGTTTAGTATATACATTAGTCCTTATCACTATGTAAATCCATATGAAACCCATTTTAACCATAACCTTGAACATATAACATTTTCCCTGATAAATTAGTATTTCTCAAAAAAATTGAAATTTACCTTCTAAATGATTGTGAGGATTAAAAAATTTGAAAATATTTTATCATACTCACAATATATTGGATGAATAAATTACATTTAAATTTAGAATGTAAAATAGATAATAAACAGTCTTTTGTTAAATACCTGATTTAAGCATTAAATTAATTTCACATAATGGAAAACATCAACCATTACAATAAAAAAAATGATCCAAAAAATTAATTTAATATTGACTAAATTAAATATCTGTTGTTCACAAATTTCTAACACAGGTTCCCAAAATAAAAAATTTTATTATTTAACAAAAAATATCATAATTAAATGTTTTTATAATTTATGAATCCATTATTACGTCATAATAATATCATAAACGTCGCCACAGTTTAAAAATCAATATTTTTTTATATTCAATTATTTTTTTTAAAAAAATATACAAAATACAACATTATCGTAATATGAAATTTCGATTAAATAAATGGTATCCATTTTTTAAAATAAAATTTCAAAAACTTCAAGAAATCAATTACAATATTCACTCAAAAAATGAAATAAACCCCATTTTTAATGAAATTATATTTTTTAAGAATAAAATTAAATTATTATACACTATATCCTAATAAAAAAATTAAATAAACTATAATAAAATAAATTTTATATAATATAATATAATTATCTTAATTGAATCATTTATCAATAAAGATTAATTTAATTTATTGAAAATAAAAAATATTGTTCACATAAAAATAGTTTTATGAAAAATATATATTTTGTGATTGAGGTATTTTATATTCATTTAAAAATAATTTATATTAAATGTATTATTGAGATTTTATTTTAATACGGGAAAAATATACATAAATTTAATAATACAGTTATAACTATTCATATCTTCCAAACAAATCACATTTTTTTATCGATCGTATTTGAATAATATTATATTTCCGGTTGTTTGAGCTAAGTGTGATATATACCATGTGCTATTGAATATATTATATATAGGAATAAATTCAAACATCATGGGGTTTTACTTCTTTCCTGCATCAAGAAATTGAATACTCTGAATTTCATCTATGTCCTAATAAAAATGTTTAATACATTTAAAAAAGAAAAACTCAAGGAGTGAAAGATAAAATATGCGATTAATAAAATAAAAACTATATTAATATTAACAATAACTTTTTTGCTAACCCAAATTCTAAATAGGGATAATAAAACATCCTTTTAAAAAACCTGAAATATCAAGGTCACATAGAATAACACATATTCATGCTCATGGATATGGAGATCACTGGTGGAGAGTTAAAACATAGAAATGAAAGAAAAATATCCTATATAGAAAAATAAATACTGATAGATAACATTATCATAAGATTGTTAATTACCAAAAAACCATAAATTCATATGTGATAAAGAATTCAATAAATTCATCAAAAATGATAGTAAAATGATATCATTTTTTTTTCCAATACCCTTTTCCTAGAGTTAAGTGAATATTTAACTATAAATATATAGAACAAAAAAATATAATTAAATTTTTTATTTATATTTCATAAGCATAATTTTGTCTTTTGGTTTTGATTCAATCTATTTCCTTTTTTATGTTATATATTACTTTAATAAATGAACATTCAATGTGAATTTTTAAGGCGTAAAGCACTAAAATTAACTTTTAACTGATCAAATAAACAGAAATCATTTTAGTGACAATTTATAAATATTAACTAGACCAAATTGGTTGGATTATGTTATGACAATATTCACTATGAATAAATTCTAAATTAATATAAACACCAAAATTTAAACATAAAATTGTAACACCCCAAATTTTTTTGATAAGTATTCATTTTAATTTATTTTATGTCTTTTGTTTTATAGTACCCTATGATTATCTTGCGCTATACACAACACCGTATTAGCTAGCAGTATATGAAACTCTATTCTTGGATTGTGTTATACACAATTTCATGTTCGTTTTGTAGAAATTAATCTACGCAACATTAAATATAGATTTTGTTTAATGTATAAATGAAATAGTTCTGAATTATGTTATATGAAACACCAAAGGGAGATTTCACTACACACATCTCTGACTTGGCTTGCGTTACCTGCAGTCGTGGCCTTCCTCGATAGCATGTGTAGTACGCAATATCGGGTTTCACTAAACAATGATATGTTATTAAAACATTATATAAACTAGTCGTTATCAATAGTAATACCCACTTTTTAAAATTTTATAAATTTTATCTTTCAAAATAGACTTTATTTTTAGATTCGGAATATCGAAATTATCCTAGGGTAAATTTTTGTTATTTTTATGAAAACATTAAATTTTTGATGAATAGTGAAAACACTAGGTTACTATTTAACAACAGACTTTTTATTTAAATAATTATTTAAATAATTTAAATTTATTTTAGGTCAAAATTGATACATAATACCTATATAAGTTCAATTTAATTCATTAGAGTCATTTTAAATAATTATATATATATATTAAAATTTTATTGAACTTTTTACTGTCTTTTACCCACCTCCTATGAGAATTTGAAAATTTACATAAAACATAATTTTACCGCTTCTGTGAGTGGAATTTAGAAAATACGAGAGACCCAGTTAATATCATGGGGTAAAATGTGGTTCAATAAGATAAAAATTATTTTTGATGAATTGGGACTTTTTACTTTTATTTACCACGGTTAAAAGTAAATGGGGTAATTAAGGGTAGAAATGATATTATTTTTACCCAAACACATGTCCTAATTCTTTTAGATACGTATAATTATACCAAAAACAACCTTAGGAATATAATATTATCATTTAGGTCAGCTTGGATTAAATTAGGGCATTTATTATTATTTAATTCAATGAAGAGTTAAAAGAGTTAAAATAAATATTTTATAACTAAAACATTTTTAATATAGGGTTATACATTAGATAAATTCGGAAATAAATATTAATTATAGTTCTACAATTATTTCCTACATAATGGTATTTTATTTATAATTTTTGGACATTAAATAATTTAATTTACTTATGACACAATGATGATGCAGTAATTACCTTATTAATGAAATATTATCATAATCTATGTTATAAATACCCAAATAAAAGTATACTGAGACTTTTTATAAATTAAAATGTTTTTTAGTTTAATATTACATGTTAGAATTTATTTTATTATATTTTTTCTAACTATTCATGATGTTATGATTTTCAAAAAAATCAATTAGCAAATAGTGTCCAAATTGTCATAAAATTGTTTTTAAAACAAATATTATATAATTAATTTCTATTTTATTTCTAAAAATATAATTATTGGAAAAATTACTTTTATAAGGTTATATATATTAATAATTAACCACTTCGGGTTATTTTGTCTTGTTATAGTAAGTTTATTAACCATATAGTGTAGGAAAACAAGAAGACACAGTGAAAGTTAAATTATTTAACTTAGAGATAAATATAAATGATAAGGTTAAAATAGTGACCTAAACTTGTCTAAAACCTATTGGTTGATAGTATTTTAACCCTCCCCACATTATCTTTGAAATAAATCATTTTTGTGTTATTATAAACCGAATATGACTTTATTATAAAATAATATTTTATGTTTTTTCAAAGGTGCCCCTCTCCTCCCTTATAAAAGGGCACCTCCTCCCTCTTCTCATTACACAATTTTGAGCATTCAAGATCGTCCAACCCCTACCTATATCCCTTATAAATTTACCTATAAACATTATAGAGGTTTTTGTCTCCTCAAAAGACCAACTCTAGCGCCTTAAGTGGAATCTTAAAATAGGTGTGTCGAATAAGAGGCAATCTCTTCTACCGATTCTTTTGAGTTTCATTCTTCGTCAACTTATTCTTCATTAGTTGTTTAATTATAAAGTAATAAAATCATTATCACTAATATAATTATATTTTATTATAAAAATGAATCAACCCCGTTTCACCTTCTATCCATCCTACGGAAAATGAAATCACCACATGTGCGTACATACAGAATATTGTCTCCACGGCGTGGTGTAATCTGTTTTTCCACCGCAACCTTACATGGGTGGTTATAATGGTATAAAAAATAACTATATATAGTTATTATAACATCATACTGATTCTAAGATATTGTATCATCCATTCCAATTCAATCCAATAATTTTTGGAATGATATCATCGCTCGTGCGTACGTACGGATTACCATCTCCACGACAAGATGAGATTTATTCTCCATGTTAACCATTCAAGAATGATTATAAAGTATATATAATTAATAAAATGAAATATATGACTTAATAAAGCTACTTTATATATATATATATATATATATATATCATCTAATTACTTTCATTCAAGTTAATAAGGAAACGAAAAGAGCGTTCATGCGTACGTATGGCCCACTGTCTCCATGAACGGTGTATTTCATTCCATTCATCGATCTATCATATATATATATATATATTATGAATATATATTATATATAAATAATATTTTACATTCTGTACTTACGTAAATCAGGATATAAGGTAGCACAACAAGTCAAAACACATAAGATATATAAAATGATTTTACCCAAAACGTTGCATTAACATGTAATTTACAAAAGAACAGGTAATATAAAGACATAAGTGAATAATATATGATATCATAACAATTAATATGATTCTGTAATAAGTCAATGAAATTATTTAAATCATTATACAGGAGTTTAATATACGTACGAAGCATATCGAACCTAAGGTAAGGGATAATTTTTCAATCTCATTTTTATTTGAGATTGCTTATGCGTAAGTATTTACTGGGGTTATATTTTTCATCCATGTCCATAAAAATGGTTTTCATAATGAGTTTAATATTCTTCCCTATATTTTTAAAGTCATGTTTACCCCTCTTTGACTATTACTTTGTGTTATGGAAGGAATATTTCTTTTTTTACCATACATGGTACATTATTACTTTTCGGACAAAAGTACGAGGATAATGTTTTTTAAATTATATGGTGTGAACGGATTTTCATGATTTCATAATGCCTTATTTACCTAAATATTCCGATACAAGATTTCATGACTATTTTAAAAAAATTGTTTTCAAATAAAATTGCTTGGCATTTTGTGAAAATAAAATGATTTTGATGAAGAAAGGATATTTTCCTCAAGAATTCATTTCAAGTCTTTTATCAAAACCATTTTCCATCTTAGATGAAATTATTTCATATGTGTATGTTTCCAGTATAATGTCTCTATGATTCACATGGTTTTACTTCAATTATGATGAAATTATATTCATTTGATTTATATGTATTATGTTATGATGGGATGATGTTTATGAAACCCATTTAATTCATTGGGTTATGATGAATGATTTATGTTTATGTTGTGGCACATGTATTAATGATTTCAATATGAGATGGGTGGGACATATATCTCCCTCCAATGCATTGGGTAATGATTTATATCTCATGTGATAGACATGGATGGAATGGTAAGTTAATCTGGTTCAGTGTAACAGGACTGGAACAAGGAGTGAACTCGATTCAGAAAGGGACTTTTTCCACTAAGATGGCCTTGGAAGAAATGACCTGGATACTATGGAAATCATATTATGTTCTTAATGGATTCCCACACTTACATGTTTTATTCCCATGATATTTTATCATGATTGATGATCCATTATGATCTATGATTTATTCACTACCATGTTTTATGTCATTGTTCAAGATTTTGATGTTTAAATATTATGTTCATGTTTTGAAGTTCAAATGTGTATGGTTTGTTTTATTTTCTTTATGACTACCCTTAATTAACATTTGAGCTCACCCTTTATATGTTTTCTTTTCCCCATGATATAAATAAAGGTTTTAGGTATGAAAACAAAAGGGGAAGATATTTGTGGGAGATGTTGAAGATCTATCACCATGATTAGAAGATTGTGTTTAGAGTTTCAAAAGACACAAAACTTTTACGGTTCTTTAGTGTCTGTTTTTTTATGTATTAAGTATTCCGCAAAAGTAATGTAATGTCCATGTATGCCAACATTTGGGTCTCTACAGTTGGTATCAGAGGGAGGTTTAGTTATCCTTTGGAAACTAGGATGCAAAAACTTTTGTGAGATCCCTAGATTTTTTTCTAAGGTATGTCTAGGGATGTTCCTAAGGTTATGTATAAGTATAGGATACAGTTCTAGAATTATGATAACGATTGTGAATAACCTAGGATTAAACCTAATATGTTAGAGATTGAACGTACTCTGCTTGATTATGTTGTTTTCCTAGTATGATTTTTGCCTCTCACACTATTCTCTTTGGGTTTTAGAAAATGGATGGAAACAGGAAGATTCATGATAATGGATGATATGATGGAAAGTGGAATGATATTTTTCATGAGAAACCAAATTAAACGAGATTTGGATGTCCAAACATCGTTATTATGCCTAATCATAAATCTCATAATATGATCAATAATCTCAACTTTGGTAAGATTCATGACTTAGAGAATAAGAGAAAGATGGAGTTTCATGATGATCATAGGGGAAATAATGTTCAATTTCTATCATGTAAATCATGTGGTAAGAGGAATTATGGAGAATGTTTCAAACGAACTGGAAGACAATTTGGGTGTGGAAATGAAGGACACAAAGCCAGTAATTGCAAAGGAAAAGGATCAGTTAACACCATGGACAAGGATAATGATATTGCGAACACATCATAAATGGTTAAATGTTTTAAATGTGGAATGTACTGGAATTTTGAAAACCAATTCCCTAAGAGAAAATCTCATAAAGAGAATCAGCATGGTCATATGGGTAGTATTTATGTGGATGATGATGAAGAGACTACAACTGATATATGAGATGAAAGAAATGATGAAGCTATGTCAGTGTTTTAAGAAGGTAGTATAATGATTACATTTTTGTCAAGAATAATGTGTGTTACCATGGAATAATGAAAAATCTAAGTATTGTTACACTGTTGTCTTTCCTTGAGTTTTTGAAAGTATATGATGAATGGTACCGGTAACCATGAAAGGTTATTCGGCTATTTTTGGAATGAAGATGATATGCGCATAATGAAGGTATAATGAGATAATGAAATGTTTGATAGTATTAATGAGCTCATGACTGATATAAGGACAAAGTGATATCATGGTTTTAGTATATCGAAATTTTGGGATTTTGGTATGTCGAAAGAGTTAACTTTTGACAGCATTCATGATTTCATTAAGGTTCAATGGGTATTCACTTTTGAAGAGAATACATGATTAATGTATTCACATGTTTGGAATGTGACAAACAAGATATATCATATGATATATGGAGATAAATGATGGTATTCACGTTCTTGTTTTGTGACCTTTCAAGTAATCATTTTCTTTATGCTATGAGATTGGACTGATGTATTTTAGATAAGCCTTAAGATTGGAATGGAATATGTCGGACATAAGTTAGTATTTTTTAAGGCTAGAACTTGTTTTGATATTATTTTTGGAATGTTATAATATTGTAGTTTAAGAAAAGGGACAACCTACAGGACGGGCGAACCCATCATGTCGGACAATGCTGTGGGAATTGAACCCACAACCGAAGTGTGACAGGCCTTTATCGCCTTCCACTTTCCTACAAGAAGTCACTGGTTATTAGAAACTAGTTTTATTTTTTTAAGCACTATGATAGATGAAGTATAAGTCCATTTTCGCAACCATATATTATTAATCTCAGCATAGATGGACTTATCTATATTTAATAAATTGTGCTAAACTTTTTGCAATAGAAACAGATGGAATGAACTATCATTCTATCGCATGATCTTCTAACACTTCACAAATGAAAAATTCAACTTCATTTCTTTAAGAGATAAAGTTGAAATTGTTCAAGGCATGAACATTAGTTATAATATACCAAAATCAAGTATGCATTTCATTTAATTCATCAATTTTCAACATTAGGGAAATGATCTTGAGAACTAAAAACATTGTCCTAATACTCCTATATCTGATGATTTATATGTTACCTTAGATAATTACAAATTTTTTGCTTTGTGATTTTTGCCTTTTTCATTTCCATGTTCTCTACCACTCTCTGTCAGAAAGTGATGGTTATATATCAATCCATATTTCTATTTTCTCTTATATTCTCCTATGTGGAAACCCAATGATTAGTTAATTTGGGTAACTATTACATTTAATACTTTAGTTTTTAATGTTTGGTTTTGGTATTCCTTTTTATGGTGTGGGTTTCTATTAATGAAACTTTCCAATAGAAAACCATTTATAACCCCGAAAAATTTCGAGGGAAAAATTCCTTTTAAGGGGGGGTAGAATGTAACACCCTGATAATTTATGATAAGTATTTGTTTTAATTTATTTGATGTCTTTTGTTGTATGCTACACTATGATTATCTTGAAATATACGAAACACTATATTATCTTTTAGTATATGAAACACTATTCCTGGATCATGTTACACACAACTTCAAGTTCGTTTTGTACAAAGTATTCAATGCAACATTAAGTATAGATTTTGTTTAATGTAAAAATGAAATATGTTTTGAATTATTTTATATGCAACACCAAAGGGGTCATTCACTACACGCACCTCTAACTTGGCTTGCATTACACGCAATTGTGACCTTACTCGATAGCGTGTGTAGTACGTAATACCGGGTTTCACTGATCAACGATATGATATTAAAACATTATATAAACATGCCATTATGAATAGTAATACCCACTTTTATAAATTTTATAAATTTTATCTTTCAAAATGGACTTTATTTTTTATTCTTAATATCGAAATTATCCTTGGGTGAATTTTTTATTTTTTATTTAAACATTCAATTTTTTATAAATGTTGAAAACAATGGGTTACTATTTAAAAACAAACTTTTTATTTTAATAATTATTTATTTTATTTAAATTCATTTTAGGTCCAAATTGATGCATAATACCTATATAAGTTCAATGTAAATAATTAGAGTCATTTTATAATAATTTTAGATATATAAAATATTTATTGATCTTTTCAATGTCTTTTACCCACCTCCTAGGAGAATTTGAAAATTTACATAAAATATAATTTTACCGCTTTTGTGAGTGAAATTTCGAAAATCCGAGAGACATAGTTAATATAAAAGAGTAAAATGCAGTTCAATAAGATAAAAATAATTTTTGGAGAATAGTAACTTTTTTTAATTTATTTAGAACGGTTAAATGTAAATGGGGTAATTAAGGGTAAAAATGATATTATTATTACCCTAACACATGTCTTGATTATATTGGGTAAGTATAATTTGACCAAAAAAACCTTAATAATATAATATTATCATTTAGTTCCACTTGGATTAAATTAGGACATTTATTATTATTTAATTTAAAGAAGATTTAAAAGAGTTAAAATCAAAATATAATAACTAAAACATTTTTAATATAGGGTTATACATAAGATGAATTCGAATATAAATATTAATTTGAAAGAGAAAAATATTTCCTAAATAATGGTATTTTATTTATGATTTTTACTGTAACACCTTGAGATTTTATGAAAAATATTCTATTTTTAATGTCTTGTGTTGTACGTTAAACAAAAAGTATCTTGCTCAACACGCATTCTTGACTTGCCTTGCATTGCATGCAATCGTGACTTTCCTCGATAGCGTGTGTAGTACGCAATACTGAGTTTCACTAAACAACGATATGCTATTAAAATATTATTAAGACTTTCCGTTATGAATAGTAATAACCACTTTTTTAAATTTTATAATTTTTATTTTCAAAATGGACTTCATTTTTGGATTCGGAATATTGAAATTAGCCTAGTGTGAAATTTTGGTATTTTTCTGAAAACTTTCAATTTTTGATGAATAGTGAAACCAATAAGTGGTAGTTAAAAAACTAAATTTTTCTTAAAACATAATTTTACCGCTTATGTGAGTGGAATTTCAAAAATCCGAGAGACACAATTGATGTCTGTAAGTAAAATGTTGTTCAATGAGATGAAAATAATTTTTTGGTGAATAGTAACTTTTTACTTTTTTTTTACCACGGTTAAAAGTAAATAGGATAATTAAGGGTAAAAATGATATTATTATTACCCTAAAAATGTCCTATTTCTATTGGACAAGTGTAATTCGACCAAAAACAACCTTAGGAATAAAATATGACCATTTAGGCCCACTTGGATTAGATTAGGACATTTATTATTAATTTATTTAAAGAAGGGTTAAAATAGTTAAAATCAAAGTTTAATAAGTAAATCATTTTTAATATGGCGTTATAGATAAGATAAATTCGACTATAAATATTAATTAGAAATATAAAAAGATTTAATACATAATGGTATTTTATTTGTAATTTTCAGACATTATATAATTTAATTTAGTTATGACACAAAGATGATGCAGTAATTATCTTATTAATAAAATATTGACATAATTGATGTTATAAACACCAAAATAAATGTAATTTGAGACTTTTTATGAATTACACTAATTTTATAGATTAATATGACATTTTAGTATTGATTTAAGTAATTTTTTCGTACTAATAATTCTTTTATGACTTTCAAAAAAAATAAATACTAAATATTGTCAAAATTGACATAAAATAGTTTTTTAAAAAAATATTATATTAGTAATTGTTATTTTATTCTTAAAAATCTATGGTTCATCCAAATGACTTAGATAATGATACATATATTAATAATATAAAACTTGGGGTTCTTTTGGCTTCTTATATTAAGTTTATCAACCTTATAGTATAAGAACACAAGAAGACACGGTAAAAGTAAAATTATTTAACTTAATGTTAAATCTAAATGATAAGGTTAAAATTGGAACCTAAACTTGTCTAAATTCAATTTTATGAGGGATTGCGACCCATCCCCACCTTTTCTTAGAAATAAATCAATTTGGAGCTATTTAAAACCGAACATGACTTTATAATAAAATTATATTTTTAGTTTTTCCAAAGGAGCCCCTCTCCTCCATTATAAAATAGCACCCCCTCCCCCTCTTCCTCACCCCACATTGAGCCTTCAAGCTCAACCAACCCCGGAAAATTTCTCCTCTCCAATTCCCTAGATACAACCTAGAGGTTCTGGTCTTCTTCAAAGACCTATTTTAGTGCCCTAAAAGGAGGTCTCAAAGAAGCACTTCAAAGAAGAGGTAATGTCCATTACCGATTCTTTCATCTTTATTTCTTCTTCCACTTATTATTATTTAGTTGTTTCATTATGAAGTAATAACATCAGTATCACCCATATACTGATATGTTATTATATGTATGAAACAACCCTATTTCACCATCTATCCATCCTATGGAAAAAGAAATCACCGCGCGTGCGTACGTACGGAATACCGTCTCCACACCGTGGTGTAATCTATTTTCCACCACCACCTTACTTGGATGGGTATAATGGTGTAAATAATGACTATATATGACTATTATAAAGTGATATTGATTCTGAAATAGTATACATACACTCCAATACAATTCCACGATCATAGGAATGATATCATCACTCGTGCGTACGTACGGAATACCGTCTCCACGATGTGAAGCGACTCGTTCTGCATGGTCTTCATTTCATAATGATTTCATAAATGAATTGAATGAATTAATATGATATATATTACACTAATACCAATCTGGAAATGATGTATCTATAACCTAAAGAGAAGAATAAGAATTTATTCGACAAAACACGCATAAGAACAAAAAGCAATAAACACTTGAATAACAAGTAGTAATATAATATTAATAATAATAATCTAAGAATATGACCATATATTATATCATAAAAATAAGTATGATTCTGTGATAAGTCAATAACATTATTTAAATCATTATACAGGAGGTTCGGACACGTACAAAGCATATCAGACCAAAGGTAAGGGAAAATATCACAATCTCATTTTTACCCGAGATTGTTTATACTTTGAAATTTACTGGGGTGTATTTTATCATCCACATCCATGTTTCCTCAATATGTAATATTTATATCCTTATACAATATTTTCTATCCAATTTTACCCTTCGGTGAGTTTTTAGTAAAAGATATTAAAGGAATCATTTGTCGTTTTTCACAGGAGGTACTTTTTGACTTTTCCGACAAAAGTACGAAGAATGTTTTTTTAACTTATACGGCATGAATGGATTTTTAAAACATTATTTCCAAGAAGCTTCCTTTATAATTTTTCAAGTTTATTTTTAATAAAATTCTTTTATTTATAATTTTATGACATGTTAAGAAATGAAATGTGTTTTTAAAGTAGAAAGGGTATTTTCCTCAAGAAATGAGTTCAAGTGTTTTATCAAAATTATTTTCTATCTAAGATAATAAACAGTTCTATTTTCATCCCTATTATTACATTTATTTGATTATGTTGTGATGGAATTATTTTTATGAATTCCTTTATCTTATATGAATTGTTTTATGATGTCATGATGTTTAAGATTCCCATTTTTATTACATGGGTTACGCTATGATGTATGGTTTATGATTTTCTGGCACACATAAGAATGGTATCATTATGAGATGGGTGGGACCCATATCTCCCTCCAATGCATTGGGTAAATATTTTATATCTCATGAGATAGACATGGCTGGAATGGTAGGTTATACCGATTCAGTGAAACAGGACTGAAATGAGGGTGACTCAGTTCAGAAATGGACTTTGTCCACTAAGATGGTCTTGGCAATGAGTCTTGACTAATAAGATATGATTCTCTATGATTATGTGTGTATGCCACAATGTTTCATGTTTTATGTTATGATTATTGGGATTTCATTTCACTACTATGATTTATCCCATGTTATGAAATTATGCTCTCTTTTTTAGGCTAAGATTTCCAAAATGTTATGTTCTTATGAAAATGATGTGATTGATAGTTATTTTTTTTACCCTTACTGAGAATTTGAGATCACCATTTTAATTTTTCTTTTCTCCGGGATATTAAGAAAGGTTTTAGTTAAAAAAAGGAAGATCTTTATGGGAGATCTTGAAGATCATTCACCACGATTAGAAGATTATATTCCGAGTTACCAAAGACACTAAACTATTACGATCCTTGTGTGTGTGTTTTTGTTATGTACTAAGTATTCCGCAAATGTAATGTAATGTACATGTACGCCAAGATTCGGTTCTCTATAGTTTGTATCAGAGGAAAGGTTTAGTCAACCTTTAGAAACTAGGATGCGAAAATGTTAGTGAGATCCCTAGAGATATTTCTAAGGTATGTCTAGGGATGTCCCTAAGGATATGTATACGTACAGGATACAGTCCTAGAACTACGGTAACGATCATAGAATTTAACCTATGATTTTAGATATTGATGTTACTCCCCCTTTATTATGATTTTTGCCTCTCACACTATTCTTTTTGGGTTTTAGAAAATGGCTGGAAACAAGATGATTCACGATAATGGAGGATATGATGGACAATGGAATGATATCCTTCATGAGAATCAAAATGAAATGGGATTTGGAAGTCCAAACATCAATATTATGCCGAATCAGAAATCTCATAATATGATCAATAAAGTAAAATTTGTTATGTTTTCTGACTCGGCTAATAAGAGAAAGATGGAGTTTCATGATGATCATAGAGGAATGAAAGTTCAATTTCCCCTATGTAAATCATGTGGGAAGAGGCATCAAGGAGAATGTTTCAAAGGAACTGGAACATGCTTTGGCTGTGGAAAAGAAGGACACAAAGCCAGTAAGTGCAAAGGAAATGGTTCAGTTAACACCAGGGATGAAAATAATGGTATTGCTACGACATCAGCAATAGTTAAATGTTTTAAATGTAGAATGTACGAGCATTATGCAAACCAATGCCCTAAGGGAAAGTCTCATGAAGAGAATCAGTATGGTCGTATGGGTAGTATTTATGTGGATGATGATGAAGAGACTACAAATGATATGTGAGATGAAAGAATTGTTGAAGCTCGGTCAATGGTTTAAGAATGTAGTGGAATGATTACACGTTTATCATGTGTAATGTTGTATAAGTAATCTCGTGGTACTATGTAATAAAGAGACATCTAAGGATTGTTACACTGTTGTCTTTCCTTGAGTTTTGAAAGTGTATGATTAATGTTACCATGAAAGGTTATTCAGATATTTTTGGAATGTAGATGATATGCGCATAATGAAGGGATAAGGAGAAAATTAAATTTTTGATAGTATTCATGAGCTCATGACTGATATAAGGATAAGATTATATCATGGTTTGAGTATATAGAATTTTTGGATTTTGGTATGTGGAAAGAGTTAACTTTTGACAGCATTCATGTTTTCACTAAGGTTTAATGGGTATTCATTTTTTCAAGAGAATACATCATTAAGGTATTCACATGATTGGAATGTGACCAACATGATATATAGGGGATAAATGATGGTATTCACATACTTGGTTGACGACATTTCAAGTAATCGTTTTCTTTATACTATGAGCTTGGACCGAAGTATTTTAGATAAGCCTAAGGATTGGAATGGATTATGTTAACCCTAAGTTAGTATTATTTAAGGATAGAACATTTTTTGATATTATTTATGTGATGATATAGTAATGTAGTTTTAGAAAAAGGACAACCTGCAGGATGGGCAATAGCCCATCGCGTCGGACAAGGCTGTAGGAATCGAACCCACAACTGAAGTACGATTGGTCTTCATCTCTTACCACTAGCCTACAAAAAGTCCATGTTTAGTAGAAACTAGTTTTATTATATTAAGTAGTATGATATATGAAGAATAAGTCCATTTTAGGAACCATATATGATTAATCTCACTATAGACGGACTTATTCATTTTTTGAAAACTTTTCAAACCTTTTTTTAGACAGATGGAATGACCCATCATTCTATCACATGATGTGCTAACACATCACGAATGACAAGTTCAACTTCAGAGATGAAGTGGAAATTGTCCAAAGAACGACAAATAGTGAGACTATTCCAAAATCACGAAAGTATTTCTTCTAATTCCAATTTCATCAACTTTAGGGAAATGTTCTTGAAAACCAAAAATGTTGTCCTAGTTCTCTTATATCTGATTAATCAGATGGTACCTTAGATCATCACAAATTTATGGCTTTGTGACTGCTATCTTTTCCATAGCCATGTTCTCTACCACTCTCCATCAGAACATGATGGTTAGATTTCTCTTCCATATCCATATTTTCACCTATGTGGAAACCCAGTGATTAGTTTATTTGGGTAACCGTTACGTTTCATACTATTGTTTTTAAAGAATGGTTTTGGCATTCCTTTTTACAATGTGGGTTTATATTAAAGAAACTTTCAAGTAGTAAACCAATTATAACCCCGACAAATTTCGAGGGCGAAATTCATTTTAAGGGGGGTAGAATGTAACACCCCGAGATTTTATGAAAAATATTCTTTTTATTAATGTCTTGTGTTGTACGCTACACCAAAAGGAGCTTGCTCAACACGCATCCTTGAATTTCCTTGCATTACACGCAATCGTGACCTTCCTCGATAGCATGTGTATTACGCAATACCGAGTTTCACTAAACAACGATATGCTATTAAAATATTAATAAAACTAGCCATTATGAATAGTAATAACCACTTTTTGAAATTTTATAAATTTTCTTTTTCAAAATGGACTTCCTTTTTGGATTCAGAATATCGAAATTAGCCTAGGGTGAAATTTTGGTATTTTTCTGAAAACTTTCTATTTTTTGATAAATAGTGAAACCACTAAGTGGTAGTTAAAAAACTGAATTTTTCATAAAACTTAATTTTACCACTTATGTGAGTGGAATTTCAAAAATCCGAAAGACACGGTTGATGTCAGTAAGTAAAATGTGGTTCAATGAGATGAAAATAATTTTTTGGTGAATAGTAACTTTTTACTTTTTTTCCCACGGTTAAAAGTAAATAGGATAATTAAGGGTAAAAATGATATTATTATTACCCTAAAACATGTCCTAATTCTATTGGACAAGTGTAATTCGACCAGAAACAACTTTAGGAATAAAATATGACCATTTAGGCCCACTTGGATTAGAATAGGACATTTATTATTAATTTATTTAAAGAACTGTTAAAATAGTTAAAATCCAAGATTAATAAGTAATGCATTTTCAATATGGGGATATACATAAGATAAATTTGACTATAAATATTCATTAGAAATCTAAAATTATTTCCTATATAATGGTATTTTATTTTTAATTTTTAGACATTATATTATTTAATTTATTTATGACACAAAGATGATGCAGTAATTATCTTATTAATGAAATATTGACATAATTGATGTTATAAACACCAAAATAAATGTAATTTGAGACTTTTTATGAATTAAAATAATTCTATAGATTAATATGACATGTTAGTATTTATTTAATTAACTTTTTTATAACTAATAATTCTGTTATGACTTTCAAAAAAATTAATTACTAAATAGTGTCAAAATTGACATAAAATAGTTTTTAAAACAAATATTATATTAGTAATTGTTATTTTATTCTTAAAAATCTAAGGTTAGGAAAAATGACTTAGATAATGTTATATATATTAATAATAAACAACTTGGGGTTCTTTTGGCTGCTTATAGTATGTTTATTAACCTTATAGTATAAGAACACAAGAAGACACGGTAAAAGTAAAATTATTTAACTTAATGTTAAATCTAAATGATAAGGTTAAAATAGGAACCTAAACTTGTATAAATTCTATTTTATGAGATTATTTCGACCCATCCCCATATTATATTAGAAATAAATCTATTTTGAGCTATTTAAAACCGAACTTGACTTTATAATAAAATAATATTTTCAGTTTTTCCAAAGGAGCCCCTCTCCTCCCTTATAAAAGGGCACCTCCTCCTCCTCTTCCTCACACCACTTTGAGGCTTCAAGATCGGCCAACCCCTGCCAATTTCTCCTATCCACTCCTCTAGATACATACTAGAGGCTCTGGTATTCTTCAAAGACCTATTTTAGTGCCCTAAAAGGAGGTCTCAAAGAAGCACTTCAAAGAAGAGGTAATGTCTGTTACCGATTCTTTCATCTTTATTTCTTCTTCCACTTCTTCTTCTTTATTTGTTTCATTATGAAGTAATAACATAAGTATCACTCATATACTGATATGTTATTATAAGTATGAAACAACTCTATTCACCATATATCCATCCTATGGAAAAAGAAATCCCAACGCGTGGGTACGTACGGAATACCGTCTCCACGCCGTGGTGTAATCTATTTTACACCACCACCTTACTTGGATGGGTATAATGGTGTAAATAATGACTATATATGACTATTATAAAGTGATATTGATTATGAAATAGTATACATACACTCCAATACAATTCCACGATCATAGGAACGATATCATCACTCGTGCGTACGTACGGAATACCGTCTCCACGATGTGATGCAACTCATTCTGCATGATCTTCATTTCATAATGATTATATAAATGAATTGAATGAATGAATATGATATATATTACAATAATACCATTATTTAAATGAGGTATCTATAACCTAAATAGAATAATAAGAATTTATTCGACAAAACACACATAAGAACAAAAAGTAATAAACACCTGAATAACAAGTAGGAATAAAATATTACTAATAATAAGCTAAGAATATGACCATATATGATATCATAAAAATAAATATGATTCAGTAATAAGTCAATAACATTATTTAAATCATTATACAGTAGGATTGGACACGTACAAAGCATATCGGACCAAAGGTAAGGGAAAATATCACAATCTCATTTTTACCTAAGATTGTTTATACTTTGAAATTTACTGGGGTGTATTTTATCATCCACATCCACGTTTCCTCAATATGTAATATTTATATCATTATACAATTGTTTATATCCAATTTTATCCTTCGGTGAGTTTTTATTAAAAGATATGAAAGGATTCATTTGTCGTTTTTCGTACGAGGTACTTTTTATCTTTTCCAAAAAAAATACGAAGAATGTATTTTTAACTTATACGGAATGAATGGATTTTTAAAAAATTATTTCCAAGAATCTTCCTTTATAAGTTTTCAAGTTTATTTTTAATCAAATTCTTTTAGTTATAATTTTATGACATGTTAAGAAATGAAATTTTTTTTTAAAGTAGAAAGGATATTTTCCTCAAGAATGGAGTTCAAGTGTTTTATCAAAATTATTTTCCATATAAGATAATAAACGTTTCTATTTTCATCCCTATTATTACATTTATTTGATTATGTTGTGATGGAATTATTTTTATGAATTCTTTTATCTTATATGAATTGTTTTATGATGTCGTGATGTTTAAGATTCCCATTTTTATTACATGGGTTACGCTATGATGTATGTTTTATGATTTTGTGGCACACATAATAATGGTATCATTATGAGATGGGTGGGACCTATATCTCCCCCGAATTCATTGGGTAAAGATTTTATATCTCATGAGATAGACATGGCTGGAACGGTAGGTTATACCGGATCAGTGAAACAGGACTGAAATGAGGGTGACTCGGTTCAGAAATGGACTTTGTCCACTAAGATAGTCTTGGCAATGAGTCTTGAGTAATAAGATATGATTCTCTATGATTATTTGTGTATGACACAAAGTTTCATGTTTAATGTTATGATTATTGGGATTTCATTTCATTACTATGATTTATCCCATGTTATGAAATTATTCTCTCTTTTGCAGGTTAAGATTTCCAAAATGTTATGTTCTTATGAAAATGATGTGATTGATATTTATTTTGATTACCCTTACTGAGCATTTGAGCTCCCCCTTTTATGTTTTTTTCCTAGGATATAAATAAAGGTTTTTGTTTAAAAAAGGAAGATCTTTATGGGAGATTTTGATGATCTTTCACCACGATTAGAAGATTATATTCCGAGTTTCCAAAGACACTAAACTATTACGATCCTTGTGTATGTGTTTTTGTTATGTACTAAGTATTCCACAAAAGTAATGTAATTTCCATGTACGTCAATCTTCGGGTCTCTACATTTATACATTAAATAATTTAATTTATTTATGGCACAATGATGATGTAGTAATTACCTTATTAATCAAATATTAACATAATTGATGTTATAAATACACAAATAAATGTAATTTGAGACTTTGTATTAATTAAAATATTTTTTTAGGTTAATATGACATGTTAGTATTGATTTAATTAAATATTTTAGAAATAATCATGTTGTTATGATTTTCAAAAAAATCAATTACCAAATAGTGTCAAAATTAACATAAAATAGTTTTTAAAACAAATATTATATTACTAATTTCTATTCTTTTCCTAAAAATCTAAAGATCTGCCAAATGAATTAGATAAAGTTTTATATATTAATAATTAACCACTTGGGGTTCTTTTGGCTTGTTATAGTAACTTTATTAACCATATAGTCTTAGAAAAAAAGGAGACACGGTAAAAGTTAAATTATCTAACTTAGAGGTAAATCTAAATGATAAGGTTAAAATAGTAACCTAAACATTTATAAAACCTATTGGATGAGATTATTTCTACCCATCTCCACATTATCTTATAAATAAATCAATTTTCAGCTATTATAAACCGAATATAACTTTATTATAAAATAATATTTTAAGTTTTTCCAAAGGTGCCCCTCTCCTCCATTATTAAAGGGAACCTCCTCCCTCTTCTCTTTACAAAATTATGAGATTCCATGATCGTCCAAACCCTGACCATTTCCCTTCTCAACATCTCTAGAAACAACATAGAGGTTCTGGTCTCTTCAAAAGTCCAACACTAGGGCCTTATGTGGAAGCTTAAATGAGGTGCGTCGAAGAAGAGGTAATCTCTTCTACCGATTCATTCATGTTTCATTCTTCTTCAACTTATTCTTCATTAGTTTTTTAATTATAATGTAATAAAATCATTTTTAATAATATACTTATATGTTTTTATAAATATTATGCAACCCCATTTCACCTTCTATCCATCCTACGGAAAAAGAAATCACCACGCGTGCGTACTTATGGAATATCGTCTCCACTTTGTGGTGTAATATGTTTTTTCCACCCCTACCTTACCTTTATGGGTATAATGGTGAAAAGAAAAACTATATATAGTTACTATAACATCATACTGATTCTTAAATATTATATAATCCAATCCAATTCAATTCAATAATTATGGGAACGATATCATCGCACGTGCGTACGTACGGATTATCGTCTCCACGATGGGATGAGATTCATTCTCCATGTTAACAATTCAAGAATGATTATAAAGTATAAATAATGAATAATAATGAAATATATGACATAATAAAGCTAATTTATTTGTATATATATATTTCATCTATTTACATTAATTCCAGTCAATAAGGAAATGAAAATAGCTTTCATGCATACGTACGGCCTACCATCTCCATGAACGGTGTATTTCATTCCATTTATCGATCTATCATATATATATTTATATTCTGAATATATATTATATATAATGAATGTTTTATATTTGGTAATTATGTAAATAAGGATATAAGTATGAATAACAAGTCCATATACGTATGATAAATAAATATATTTTACCCAAAATGCTTCTTTAACATTGAATTTACAAAAGAACGGGTAATATAAAGTCATAAGTGAACCATATATGATATCATAACAATGAATATGATTCTATAATATTTCAATGAAATTATTTAAATAATTATGTAGGAGTTTCAGGTACGTACAAATCATATCAGACCTAAGGTAAGGGATAATTTTTCAATCTCATTTTTATTCGAGATTTGTTATACGTAAGTATTTACTGGGGTTATATTTTTCATCCATGTCTATAAATATGTTTTTCATAAAGTGTTTAATATTCTTCCATGTATTTTTAATGTCATTTTTACCCCTCTTTGAATTTTAAATTTTGTTATGGATGGAATATTTCTTTTGTTTACCAAACGTGGTACTTTTGGACTTTTCCATGAAAAGTACGAGGAGAATGTTTTTTCTAACTTATAAGGCGTGAATGGATTTTTATCATTTCATAACACCATATTTACAGAAAGATTCATCAAAAATATTTCATGAATCTTTAAAAAAAACCTTTCTTTTAAAATTGCATGGCATTTTGTGAAAAGAAAATGATTTTGAAGAAGAAAGGATATTTTCCTCAAGAATTCATTTCCAGTGTTTTATCAAAAACATTTTCCATATAAGATGACATTATTACATATGTGTATGTTTCATGTATAATGTCTCTATGATTTACATGGTTTCACTTATATTATGATGAAATGATATCCATTTGTTTTATATGGATTCTGTTATGATGGTATGATGTTTATGAAACCCATTTTATTCTTTCGGTTATGATGAATGATTTATGTTTATGTTGTGGCACACATAATAATGATTTCATTATGAGATGGGTGGGACCAATATCTCCTTCCAATGCATTTGTTAACTTTTTATATATCATGAGATAGACATGGATGGAATGGTATGTTAATACAGTTCAGTGTTACAGGACTGGAACATGGAGTGAACTCGATTCACAAAGGGACGTTGTCCACTAAGATGGTCTTGGAAGCAATGCCTAGGATACTATAGAAATCATATCATGTTCTTAATGTTTTTCCAAAATTACATGTTTTATTCCCATTCTATTTTATCATTATTGATGATCCATTTTGATCTATGCTTTACGTACTACCATGTATAATGGAATTGCTCATGATTTTGATGTTTAAATATTATGTTCATGTTCTGAAGTTCAAATGTGTTTGTTTTGTTTTATTTTTCCCATGCATACCCTTACTGAGCTTTTGAGCACACCCTTTATATGTTTTCATTACCAAAGAATATAAAGAAAGGTTTTAGGTACGAAAACAAAAGGGGATGATATTTATGGGAGATGTTAAAGATCTTTCACCACGATTAAAAGATTATGTTCTGAGATTCAAAAGACACTAAACTATTACGATCCTTTGGTGTCTATTTTTTTTATGTATTAAGTATTCCGCGAAAGTAATGTAATGTCCATGTATGCCAAGATTTGGGTCTCTCAATAAATATTCCATTGATAACTAACCATAGTTCTCTATGAAATATGTCTAAACAAATTAGAAACAACAAAATTTGAAATATGTGATCACACATTTTTCTGAGATAATCATAACATTATCATTAAAAAAAATCATCACTCACAATGACATACACCCAAAAAAAAGTGTATGCCCTAATCATATAATCACTGAAATATTTTAATCATTTATATAAAAAATAAAAAATATATTCAAAATAAAATTCATTAATATAAACATCCAACAGATAATTTGACATTTATTAATCAAATAAAAACCCATTATATCCAAAATTATTTCAATTTAACATGATCATATAACATTATTAATATATTATATATTTCAAAAATATATGAAATCACATCATCACTAAATCAATTATCAATTCCATAATTATCTATATGATAATAAATATGTTCCAAAAAAATTTTGAAACCATTTTTAAAAATCAATATTTTTAACAAAAACGTCAAATATCATCTTTATCCTAATTTTTATTGACCCATTTAATCATATGTTTCAAAAAATATAAAATAATTATTCTTCAAATAATCGTTTAACTAAAACACATACATAACCAATAACTCCCTGAGATTATAATGGACGAACTAAATATTCAATAGATTATGTGATAAGAAACAACAAGATTTCAAGATAATGTAACACCCTGAGAATTTATGAAATATATTTTTTAAAATAAATCCAATCTATTTGATAACTTGTTATGCATAAAACATTGTGGTTAAATGAAACATGATTCTCTATTAAAATAGTGTTTTATAAACATGACCATTATTATGTAGACTTTAAGACTGAGGTAATGAATAATAATATATAAATTATAAATATTATATGGATTATACATTTATAAAATATTATCATTAGTTATCTATAGATTAGAAATTTAAAAAGAACAATTCTAAATAGAAAGAAATGTTTTCAAAAAACATTTTTTTTCTGAAATATTTAGTAGCCATGCATTGCACACATATTTTAAAATTAATTTTTAAGAATTTTAAAATAAATATTTTAAATAACATAATTAAATTTTTGAATCAATACATGAAATTTTTCATGGGAATCTTTTTGAAGGATTACTTTTTTAATGATTAGTAAAAAATACTAATTAATTTTGAAAACTACTTTATCTTTCAAATTATTTACAATGTTAATTATAAATAAAATTGTTTTAATATAAAAAAGTTTAATATTATATAAATATTTATCTAATTTTGGTCATTAGAATAAATTTCATTTTGTATTTTGATATTAAAAAATTCTATACTTAACAAAATTTTATCATTGGAAAACTTCTCTCTAATATCTTTTAATGTAAAATTTAAAATTGAACTCTGCCACTAATATTATCTAAATTAAGAAAAAATTATTCCATGTTTTTATTGATAATATTTTTAAATATAGTAATTTGGTTATAGTAAATTTTAGTCATAATCAATAGTTAAAAGAATAAAATTCATTTATAATTGTTAAGGTCAAAATGTGTTTACTAGGGTGGGATAAACTCAAAATATAATTGTTATAAATGAAATAAAAATTTATAAACTGACTTTTCTATAAATATGTAATCCATATAACAACTAGTTTTCAATAATTTTCCATTTTGGATGCATTTTCTTGTCAAAATCATGGGTAAAACATTAAATTTTAAATTATTCAATTTGTATCCTCTTATCCACTAATGAAAGGCCTCCCCCTCTCATCCCCTATCCACACATAGAAATAAATTTATCATGGATAGGACCAACCAGAAAAACTCCTTTAATCTCATGGTCAATTTTTTCCGGAATGCCTCTTTGAAGGATTATAGGTATAAAACTAACAATTCTCTCTAATGAAGAGGTAAAACACTATAACATTTGTATTTTTTTATTTCTACTTCCATTTCTGTAAAAACCTTTTTAAATTTTATAATGTAATAAAAAATTATTATGATATATAATTATTTTTTAATGTTAATTACAGAACCCAAATCCATCTCTTCTTCCAAGAAATGGGAAATTAAACCATCAGTCATGTGAATGGCGGACTATCACCACACGAATAGATGTAATTCATTTTCTATCAAAACCATTCAAGGATTTATATAATGATGAATTTAATACATTTATAATATACATTAGAAATTATTATATCACATATACCTCCTTACCTTCCATTCCATGGGGGATATGATAATTTCGCTTGAGCATAGGGCAGAATGCCACCTCCTCAAGCTATGTGATTCGTTTTTTGCATATACCTTACATGAATGGTAGTAGGGTTAATGTTTTTTAATATATATTATTTTTTATAAATATAATAAATTAAATATCGTATAATATATAACTTATTTCCTTCAAATCAATTGTAAAACAATACTTCCCTCTTACATATTTGTGCACTACCACCTCCACATAAAGATATGAAGCGTTTTTCCTTTAATATCTAAATAAATGGTAATAAGATTGTATTACATAAATAGAAATTGTATATATTGAATAATAATGAAACATTAATGATTAATTAGTATTTCTTTTACATTTTTTCATCCATCAAGAAAAATGTAATAAATATCAATGCATACATACGGTCTGTCGTATCAATGAATGGTGTAATCCATCTTCTTTATATAACCTCAATAGATTAATATAAATAAATATATAGTTAATATATTCAAAATTTATATCATTTTTAAATTATATATAATATTTATCCTTTATAAAATTAAAAGGTCCAAAATTACTAAACTAAAACATTTGTGAAAAATTAAGTAATTATCACCATAAAATGAGATTTTAACACATAACTGTTAGTAAAATGGTGGAACAATAATATATGTAACAAATATATGTTTTTATTTATATCAAAATGGGTTTTTAATAGATTTATAATAAAAAAATATTTATTTTTCATGAGTATTGTACATGTACAAATAAATTCCGACCACATGTAAGGGTTTCTCATAACATTTTTATTCCCATAAGACATACACCATATTCACCACGTACTGAATTTTTTTGATTTTATAATTCCACTTTAGATATGTAATTCCATAATCCTATTTATAATTATAATATGTAAAATTTCATTTCACTTTATTTCATTCATTTGTTTTATGATTCAAAAGATACCAAATTGGTGATTGTTTAGTTAATAATCTCATCATTAGGTAATATTTTTTTTTAAGTCTCACTTAGTAGAATTATTTGATATTTATATCTTATCATCAATATATATTATAATCTTGTAGATATTAATGGGCTTATTCATGTAATAGTTCCATTTTTTCACACATTGGTACATAAAATGATTTACAAATTTTTTTAAGAAAATTCAATTTCAATTCTCTCATCAATTGAAAATCCATGTTTTCTTAATATGCCTTCAAAAATGTTTTTAAAATATTAAAATTATTTATTGAAATAAATAGTTACCTATATTGAATTTTCAAAATAAATTAACATAATCATCATGTCACTGGAAAAAGTTGTTTTTATTGTATTTTACTGAAAATATAAATGTAATATTTGTTGTAACGTGTAGAGAATGAATAAGAATTTTGACCATCATAAACACTATATGATTTAGATATTATTTTATATTATTTGGGCGGTTATTTTGAATGAAAATTATTTTACAAAATAATAAACCTTTTTAGATGATATTCAACGTGAAAGGGTGATTTTCTCAGAAATGTTTTTAGAATTATTTTTATGGTACTTATATTAATTAATTACATAAGACAATTATTTTTATTATAAATGATTATGAAAATTAGGAATTGATATCATCATTATTCTTTCCATTTATTTTTTTATGATCTGTTCGACAATAGATGTAAAATTTTATTATCATTCACAATATTAATCTTAATTGTTTATGATTTTGTTTATTTGATAGGGATATGAATTATTTTTTTATATTCTAGTTTTTATATATGATTCTATATTTTGATTAATTATCAACACTTTAATTTGAATAATTAATTATAATCAGTAATTAAAGGTGGTTATCCGTTTTAAATAGCCCCTCAATGTGTCAACATATCTAATGAAACAAAACAGATGGCCAATTTTTATGGGACTCTTCCCATAAATTCAAAATTTCCTATGACAGGAGATGACCTTATGTTTCTTCTATTAATTATTATCCATTATCTAATTGTGAGATAAATTATTTATTTTCATGCGATAACAATATTAGTTATAAAAAACATTGATAATTTTTATGCTTATGTGATTATTTATATAGCTCAATTTAATCATCATATATTTCTACAATATTATGATCAGTTTGTTGACTAATGGAATTTTTTAGTAATTTTTTTTCTATATTGAATAAACTTTTTTATTCATAATTTATTTCATTTTATTCTTACTATTACTATGTATTTGACCTCACCCCTTTCTTATGTATTATTTTCCCTAGTATACCAGGAAATATTTATTGATTGATATACTGGAATATGCTATGAGTAATAATGGAATTCTCAAAGAAAAACATTTTGTTTTTATTGTTTTCAATTTCAATATTAATTTCATTTATTAATCTATTTTATCAAGTAAACTAAACTATTAGGTCCTTTGGGATGTGATTCCTTATATTATAGACAAATGTAAAAATGCAACCACTAGATTTAGGCTACTGGGGTTGCAGTATTTTCCGAACCCAAGGGTTTTATTCAAATATTGGTTTCAAAACAATTCAAAATAATAATACACTAACATCACATAAAACCAACAAGGAGTTATCTATAACATTAAATATATATTCCAAATTCAAATTATTAACCCAAGCTGTAATTTAAAACTATTAAATTCGCATCATCAAAATCATCTTAAACAATAATGTTATCTTAAAAATTACATTTATAACAAATATAATTCCATTAACATTAAGTGATCCATAAATTTATGATTTTAAAAAAGGTTTCACATTTTCAATTTTTATGATCCTATTAGTTTAATGTTTTTGCGAATTATATAAAAAATACATTATATAGGGTATACTAAAACATATCTTCAATTATTTCACAAAAACATTATTCCTAAATTTAAACTTTGTTCTCGTTCCAAATAATTCTTTATGTTTCATTATGACCCACTAAAGTTGAATGACTGCCCATTTTATAGTTCCCATACAGATTTAGATCCTCTGAAAGGTTTTAAAATGTCAAAAGAGAAAAATAAATCTTCGTTGGGGATTAAAAAATGGAATCATTTTAGTCATTTGATTAACATGAAAACCCCTGAAAATGTTCACATTTTAAATAATAAAACATTACAAACTAATGTAAAACATTAACCCAAAATAAAATCATATTTTTTTCGAAAAACATCATTTAACACCATTCACAAGTCTCGGAAAACTGTGAAATAATAGGTAAACAATTTCGTTGAAAAAAAATATCAACGATAAAAGTTCACAAACATTCATTACCTTGTGAAAATTAAAGATTTCAAAAAAACCTTTTGAAAAATACAATCTGTATCTCATAGGATCTTTTTCATAATCCATGCCAACTAATTTTTAACACATGTTAGATAAAATAAATACTATTTAATTTAATAAGAGTAACCTACTTGGGTTTCTCCCTCATTTTTCACATTAAAATACTATTCATTACCCAATTCATTGGAGAGCTATATAGTTCTCAACAATCATCTTCTATCACAACAAAATTTGATATTAAAAATAAAAAATTTATAATAATTAACTTTTTAACTATAACATCCATGAAATACTCATCCATCCCATTATAAAATCACATTATAATTTTAAATACTAATATAGAATAATATATCATTATTATGAAAAAGAAATCAAAATTAAATATTCCCCCAAAAAGTATAAATATAGGTTTACATTTTAGACCCATAACATCATGAATAATAACATAAACAAAAAATAAATGACATGTCATTGGAAAGTACCAATCATGTTTTATATAGTAAAAAACATGCATTTTTACATTGGTAAAAAGAGTAAAAGGTGGGTTGTATAAAAATGTTAAATAGTAACTTTTAAATTTTTTGAAAATAATATCAAAAGTAGTAGGTTATTAAATTTTCCATCCTTTTAATTATATATAATTACATTCCTAAAAAATTTTAAATAATATGGACAAGAATGAAAAATATTTCTAAGGATTACATTAAAATAATTACATAAAACAAATAACATGTGGTTTCTATAATGTTTGATATATAGGGATGTTGAAGACGATAACATGAAACTGATTTGTAAAATATATTAATTTTAATATATTATTGATAAAATAAATAAATAATTTATTTTATACCCAATAAATAATATAACATTGGTAAAATTCTATAAGTCTTAATGAAAAAAATTGAGATGATAAATCCCTTACCTCGTGTCCTGATTATCCATGTAAGTTCTTGAACTCTTGTATAATGAATTTAAATTATTTTTTCCTATTTTAGTAAAAAAATTCATAATTATTCACTTATCATAATATCTCTCATATTATGTTATACCATATCTTATATATTTTATAAATATATTATGTTCATGTTGGATTTTTTGAAGGAATTTGATACATAATCCAAAAAAACATTTGTCGGTTCACCAAGATCAAATAGATAATTATACCATCATATAAGTATTATTAATCATGAAATTATCAAAAATATTTTTCCTTTAATAAAATTATATAATCATTCAAGAGTTGTGAATGTGAAAAATGAAAAACATCCCATTCTGGATGTTGGATTTCACACGTATACATAAGAGAAAATGTCATTTTTAGTTGATAAAAGGGTAAGATGGTTGGAAATAAAGTATATTACTAGAAACATTACTATACTATGAATAATATATATATATATGTTAAATAATTCATAATAACCGTCTCTCTGATGTAGTGATGAAAAATACTCATCGGTTCATGGTGGTCGTAGTTTACTTGTATGTTTAAGTGATGTTTTCATTTCCCAAAGGTTAAAAAAGAGATGATATTCTCTAACATCATCATAAATAAATTCCATTATATGTACAAAATTTATTTTTTTCTATCATCATGTTAAGAGAAAATTAATTTTTTTTTGAAATAAAAAAAATTAATGAACATGGTTAAGTGTTAGACAAAATATTTGGAAACCCTCCATTGGATACACCATGAACATTATTAGGATGGTATATTTGAAATAAAAGTGATTTTAGGTCATGGGGGAGGTTATAAAGGTATTTGTGGAAGAATTGTTTGTCATAGGTGTATCAGGAGGTGTGAATTATAGTGGATTATTGGATCTCTTTTATATGTGATGGGAGGGACACACATGGAATTCTTAAATGATTTTAATTGAAAAACAAAATTCGTATTCATGTTCACGTTTCTCAAAGAAAACCAATTTTAAATGATAAGAAGTTATATTATAGAAATACTCTCATCCAATTAAAAAAATATTAGAGATATTTTAGGCCTTGTCTCTACGTTAACCCACCAAAAACACATTTAACCTTAGCCATGATAACTCAACTTTTTACAATGATAAAACAATTATTTGACAAAAAATAAAATGGAGGGCTATAATTTTTTTTAAAATTAATAAAAATAATGATTTATTTTTATCATATTCTTAACCCATATGTGGTATTTATTACAAATAATCAATGTACACCAAATACATGAAAATTGTTTTTAGGAAAATACCATATTTATGTGAAAAGAAATTAACAATGAAATCAACTAAGAAGTTAATTTCAATGAATTTATTTTTTATAAAAAAATTATTTTTTATATAATTTTTTAGAAATCCAAAATTGTATATTTCCTGCCAAGCATGCTGTAAAATTTAAAAACCCAAAATTAGTTCATAAATTTAATGAAATTAAACTTCTATTATCAAAACGCGATCATGGGTTCTCTTAATCAAAATAAAAATATAAAAATCTTCATTTAACTACTATAAAAATTATTTGGTAAATTAAATTTTTTCAAATTTTATTAATTCATAATTAAATCAGAATAATTATATAAAAGTGATAGTATTTTGAAAATTCCTAATTTTAACTATTTACATAAAAATTAATATCTTTAAAAAAATTCAAACATTCATCTTTAGTATATTATGACATCATATCTTTATAAATTGTATTAATTTTTTCAAATATTGTTAATTAAAAAGAAACATATAAATATTATATTCATGCACAAAATATAATAAAATCCATTTTTGAAAGAAATTTATTTCTGATGCATAAAATTACATTGTTCTAATTCTATTCCAGATATCAATAATTAAATGAAATCATGTAAATTTAATTTGATATATATATATATATTTTACTATTGAAATTTTATTATTTATGAATATGTATTCATTTTAGTTGCTAAAATAAATTACATTGCACACATAATAAATTTAGGGAAAATATATCTTTTTTACATTAAAAAATGATATCATAATTTCAAACTAACTAATAATAAATTAGGAAAAAATTATAATTTTATGAATGAAAAAGTTATATATTTCTTACATAATATAGATACTCTTATACATACCATTAATACCAATGTCCTAGATATAATGGTTATATTTAAATAATAATATATCTCAGATCATTTAATGTCGGTGTTCCATATACCACACACTATAGATCGTATAAAATCAATACATAAACTAAAAATTATTTTCATGTTACACTATGACATTTAAGGAAATTTTATCATCATTATTTTACCTCATTCCTAGTAAAAATGGTTTCAATAATTTTGTAAAACCACTTCTAGGGAGAGTAAAATAAAAAATATGATCATGTAAGGAAAATAATTAATAATATTAAAAATATATTTATATAAAATTCACATTATAAAAATTTATAATAAAAAATCATTTTGAAAATTGGAAAATATAAATATATTGGTCACTTGGAAAAAAACATAAGCGGATTCTGAAATAAAGATGTCATTAGTAGGGAAAGAAAATATGGACCTGGAGGAAAAACATGCATGTAATAATATAGAATAATAGATAATAAGATCATGGGAATGTCAATGAATAAAAAAATATGCACAAGATGAGGAAGGAAATCATTTAATAAAAAATAATTATATAATGATAACATTTTTATTTCGAGATCATTTTCCGAAATTTGAAATATTCATTTACTATCAAGATAGAAAACATGTGAAAATATACATGATTTATTTCAATTTAATCAAAAAAAATTATATTTTGTTTGTGATTTAATCAATGTCTACTTCACTCTATTGTATTACACTATGAAAAGAACCCTGAAGAGAAATTTTTTCATTCTTTTTTAGAAATAAAATTAACTTTTAAAAGATAAAAAGATCCATAAAATGTAAAAATATATTGATACAATTTTTATACATTAACCAATACAAAAATGGTTTACACAATGTAAGGGGATTTCAATTATGAATAAATATATCATTAATCTCTAACAAATCAAAAACGTCACCAAAAATTAATGTTTATACATTCTATAAATAAATATCCTTAAATATCATTGAAATATCTCTAACAAATTCACAGCAAAAAATTCGACATATATTATCAAATATTCTGGTGGGATCAAATTATCATTTATCTCCAAACAATATTAGTCCCTCATATACTCATATACCAAAAAAATTTATATACCAAAATCATATAATCTTTGAAATATGTTAATCTTTTTCATAAATAACATGATTCATCATAAATCCAATATACAATTATATATAATTCCAAAATATAATTTATATGTAGTTTCTAAAATAAAAACCCTTCTTACGAAAAAGTATTTTTATTTACCTTAGTCATATATTATTCAAATAATAGTAAAATTATTCAATAATAATATTTAATTCATAGTAAAAAAACTAATTTTCAATCCCATTGTAGTCTACACAATAAATCATATGATCATAAAATTTAATATCATGTATCAAAATTAAATACAATTACATCAAAATAAAATATTATGTTAACATTAAATATTATCAATAAAATTGAACATATATCAGAAATATATATAATAATCATTCCTCAGATAATCATTTCACAAAATATTTAACTAAACCGAAAGATTTTATTCTGATAAATATTTCCAAAAGTATCTCTAACCATCTTAAAATACCATTATGTAAAACCTAAAAAGGGGTATCTATCCCTTTAAAAATATGATCAACCTAATACATATTATCTCATGATTATATCTATGAATATAAAAATGCCTTTATTTGAATCATTCAATCATCTAATGTGTCACAACCCGTCCCCCGGGGCTCATGCTGTGACTACCCCAAGCCTACCTTCCATAGGCCATGGGCAGGTCCCTAGCATGAAAGGTGTAAATCCATGGACTAGGAAGGCATCCCCTTTATAAATTGAAAACACATACAACAGAGGTTGAGCTGGAAGCAAACCACTAAGTAAAACTGTATACAAAAGAGTTCTGAAAGTAGAAGGTCCGAAATACTTTCCCAATAGGAAAGTACATGTACAGCTGGAAAAAACAAGTAGAACAAAAGAAAGGGAAAATAGATGTTGTGTCATCCTCTGAGATTCCTACAAGAAGGGTAGGTACAGATGGGCTCGACAGCACTACGTGTCCGTCCATCTCCTCTGTGTACTGTCACGCCTTGTGGTCCACCTCCGAGTATTGTCCAGTCCGGGAACACTTCGCCTCAGTCAGCGTTGCTTGTCGTCTGTAACCAACACAATGATGTGCGGACAGAGCCCATGCAGGGGTGAATATAACGATACTCAGTAGGGATCTGGAGACCCTCAAGGTCTTACAAAACCAAGAAATAAGAACCACAATGTATGAAATCAACAGATAACCCCACCTAGTTATATCCCCAGACATATACTGATGTTATCAAATAATCAATCTCAATCATGAGGTAAACACAAAAGTTATTAACTCAGCTCAACCATGATTTTATTCTAGGGATAGTATCAAATTGAACCCTCGGCTGCTGGAGAACTCCTCCTCTATCGAGTATATCGGGCCTCTTGTGTAACATAGAGCCACTTCCCACTAACCTTGGACTGCTGAGGTACTCATCCTATTGAGTATCACGGGTCTATCGCTTCAAATAGAGGCCCTCCCAATCATGGATCTGTTATGTCACACAGAGGCGCTCCCCCTCATATCCAGTTGAGGTAAACCTCCTATTGAGTATCATGGGTCTGCTACATCACCATGGTGCTCCCCAATGTGGGTCTTCCATGACACCAGGGCACTCCCCACTAGGCCAGTAGAGTCACTCTATGTCAAACAGTCAGTAGTCATTAGGTCTCAACCAACTACTAGGTTCCCCCTCAAATGCCTGCTAGTCTCCGGAAGATCCACTTCACAAGATACTAGTCGATTCTACAATTGTCACTAATACTCAAGAATAAGTAACTCAATGGTCTGACACGTCATAGGGGTCTCAACGCAATAGACGATGATTTAATCGGATGCCCGGTCTGTGAGTTATTATCATTTTAGTCTCGAGGGCCCTGTTGGATTCGTGTAAGATCCAACCTGACTGTATCTCAACATTACCCCGAAATCTATTGGGGTATACTCAAATGGATCATCATGCATGAAAAAAATAGCACTACTAACGGTTCGTCAAATGGTCATCGGGTGCCAATGATATGGCCAAATAAAACAAAGTGTCCGTAGTGGGCTCGGGTCAGGTCTGACCCGGTTGAACTGACCTTGTCAAGGCTGACCCAATGAGACCTATTGGGTCTGGACCAGGCCATTGGGTGTGCCGTCCTGTTAGGTTTGTCCCGGCCCATTGGGATTAGCCCAGCAGCCGCGTGGGTGGTTCAACCTGGACTCGGGGCCGGTTCGGCCTGGAGCGTCACGAGGCTCTGCCCCAGCTCAGCTTGGCCTGGAGAATGCGGCCAGGGCGCCGCGAGTGGGTCCGCGTGCCGGATCGGGAGGCCAACATAGCTAGGGAGCCAGTTTGGTTAGGTGGCGATTGGGCAGGCTCGCAGGCGGGCCAACGGGCGGCTGGGCAGGGCACCAGGTAAGCTAGTGAGCAGCTGGGCAGGCCGGCAGGTGGCCGGGTATGGTGCCAAGTAGGTCGGAGGGCGGTTGGGCAGGGCATGGCTAGGCCAGGAGGTAGTCGGGAGCTGGGAGGTGTGGGCCAGTAGCGTTGCGGTCGAGGAGGCTTGGACGGAGGGTTGTGGTTCGGCCCGAAGCACAAGAGCGCCACATGGGTGGCACGGTTTCCAGAGGCTGAGGGTAGTGTGGCCTCTGTTGTTGCCCCTTCGTCGTTTCGTCTCCTCATCACCCTACCAATGATTGTCACAAACATGAATGGCAGAGGGGTCGGGCCATGTTGGTTTGGTCCACACCCTCAGCATTTAGGGTGGTATCAGTTGGCTCATCAAGAAGTAAGAGTATGAACATCAACTCACCTGCAAACAAAACCATTCCAACAGTGGAAGATGATTCATGAAAAGCATGAACATGTAAAAGCTCCCTACCTTTGATCTTCATTCATCATTCATTGAGAGAGTTACGAAATGTAGATGATGAAGTTCTTCATTCGTCGTGTCTGCTCCATGCTTCCAATCCTGAGATGCGTCGGCTCGTTGAAGACGATGCAGAGGGTAGGTCGGTTGAAGACGTCCCACATCGGTACAAGCTCTGAGGAAGAAGTCTAATAAGGTTGACGTTGTTCATTCTTTATGGGGAGAGTTCTTCCCTCTTCTCCCAAGTATCCACCAAGATGCCAATGAAAAATAAAAATTGTTAGGATTATCTATTATATCATTGGAACAGAATTAAAAATTGTGATATAAATTAATTGGCCCCACCTAAATAATGTGGAGGACAGGCACAAGTTAATTGTGGTAGTTGAAACAATTTAAATACAAGGAAGGTGACACCATAAAGAAGGGAGGGTGTAGAGAAACTCCCCATCATTGAAGAGGGGGTTTGAGAGGTTTTCCTCTCCTTCCATTAAAAGGGATGTTTAGCCCCGTGTGGTCGCCAGGTCATAAACTCTCGAAAGAGTTTTCATTCGGGAGGCCCCACCACCATAACCTCTCATTGGATGTTAATACGTCATGCTCTTACCTTTAACATCCATGAATATATTTTAACCATCAAATAAAAATAAAGCCACACAGTTTATTTTTATTTAATTCAATCTCTATGAACCCCAAAAAAATCATTTATTCTCGACTCACTACCATCGAAGTAAAAGTATCCTTAAGTGAATATTAGATTTTTGAGTTCAACAGTGCCCTCATATTTTAATTTTGAGCACCAGTTCAAAAGTTATAAAAACACACTCATACGTTTACTTAATGTACCTGAAAAAAACATTATAAATTGATTTCGGGCACACCGGGCTCCAGAATCACGTGCCATTAGTTTTTGCGAACACATAAAATTCCCAGGTATTTACGAAAAACAAATTCCACAGAAATTTCAGGTCATTAGATTCTCCCCACCTCAGGGCTTTACGTCCCCATAAGCTATAACTTGAACTAAGGGAACAAGTTGGGGTGCTGAGCAAGCATCTGAGCCTCCCACTCCCATGTTCTCTCAAAGATGTTCTAGTGCTGCCAGCGAACACATACCAGAGGTACCAACCATTCACGTAGGATCTGCTCATGTTGATCCTCAATCCCCATTGGAACCTCAATAAAAGTCACATGATCATCGACGTCCACCTCTCCATGGTCGATGATGTGAGAAGGGTTTTGCATGTATCTCCACTACTTGGATACGTGGAAGACATAGTGCACCCAGTGCAACTGTGGTGCAAGATCTATGCGGTAATCCACCTTTCCAACTCCGCATAGGACCTAGAATGGTCCGATGAATCTTAGAGATAACTTGCCGCATCAGCCAAATCTTATTAGTCCTCATTTAGGTGAGACTCGTAAAAAGATGTGGTCACCATCCTTGAACTCTGGAGGCCTCTGTCTCTTCTCAGCATAAAAATTATACCTTCTCTGTGAAATCTTAATCCTCTCCTAGATGATCTGCACTTTCTATGTAGTATCCTGTATCATCTCTTGTCCCACCAGTGCTGACTCAGGTGGGTCTGTCCAGTACAGGGGTGATCTATAAGGTCTCTTGTAAAATGCATCAAAAGATTACATCCCTACGGTGGAGTGATCGATCTTGTTTTATACAAACTCCATCAAAGGTAAGTGATGCCCCCACCAACGTCCGAAGTCAAGGACACAAGAATGCAACATATCCTCAAGGGTCTGAATGGACCTCTCAGTCTGGCCATCAGGATAAGGATGGAAGGCAGTGCTCATATGATGTTGTGTCCCAAAAGACTCCTTCAACCCCTTCAATAGTTGGTAGGTAAACCATGCATCATGATTAGAGAAAATAAATGAAGGTACTCCATGCCACTGAACAATATCCTACATATAGATTCATCCCAAGCTCTCCATTGAACCCTTCACTCTAATAGGTAGGAATTGGGACGACGTGGTGAGTCGATCAGTGATCAACCAAATAGAGTCATGACACCTTTATGTACATGAAAATCCTGTCATGAATTCCATGGGTATCCCATCCCACTTCCACTCTGGGGCATCTAAAGGTTGAACCAAACCTGCTGGTCCCTGGTGCTCTACCTTCACTTGGTGACATTTGAGGTGTCGAGAGACAAACTCTACTACTTCCTTCTTCATACCTGGCCTCCAATGCTGTCATCAGAGATCCGAGTAAATCTTTTCCACTGCTGGATGTACCGCTAAAGGGGATGTGTGGAAATCCCTCAAAACATCCTCCTGAAGTGAAACTGGCACCATAGTTTATCTGATGAAGTTGATGGAATGCTCCCAACCTTCAAAAATTCTATCAGGTGCCTACCCTGTGGAAATATGAGCACATCATATCTTTCATTCAGCGTCTCCAGGTTGTGCCACCCTGACTCGCTGCTGATGTGGGGGAGTGAGAGTAAGAGACTATACAACGGCTTCTCCATCTCTATCCACAAAGGATATCTATAAGCCAGCCTACTACTTTGTCACCTCGCCTAGCAATTGTATACTAGATTTATTGATGAGTGTGTGTGCTAGTCAGTCTCTGCCTTTGCTCCTGAAAGCTCTGCTGGTATATCTTCGTCTACATGAAGGGTTTCCCCTTCTTTTTCTAGGATAATTGTGGTGCCGGAACTATGGAGAGGTCTGATCTTCTGGTAGTAACCAACCAAACCCATGAAACTGCGTACCTTTGTTAAACTCCTAGGTGTCTCCCAAACAAGTACTGCCTAAATCTTCATCGTATCTACAACAAATCCATCCTCCGAGATGACGTGTCCCAAGTAGTGAAACTCTCGTATCAAAAACTGGTACTTTGAGAACTTACCGTAAAGCTGGTTCTCTCGAAGTGTGTCCAGTACTACATACAAATGGTAGGCATTCTCCTCCTCAGTAGTCAAGTAAAACATAATTTTATCGATGAAGAATAAGAATAAGTGATCAAGGTAAGGCTAGAAAATCCTATTCATGAGTCCCATGAACACTGCTGGAGCATTGGTTACACTGAAAGGCATAACAAAGAATGTTGAGTGGCAATACCGACATCTAAAGGTTGTCTTCTGAAAATCCTCATCTCGAGCTCTGATCTGGTGATAGCCTGATCTAAGGTATGTCTTCGAAAACCATTGTTCTCCCTTAAACTAATCAAAGTGGTCATCAATCCTTGGGAGTGGGTACTTTTTCTTCACGGTCACCTAGTTTAGGCGACGGTAGTTGACACAAAGCCTCAAGCTACCATCCACCTTCTTGGCCAATAGAATCAAAGCTGCCTTGGGAGAAACACTGGGCCGGATGAATCCCTTCCTCTGCAAGACCTCCAGTTGTACCCAAAGCTCATGAAGCATAGTGGGAGCCATATGATATGCTGGTGTAGATATCGGTGTTGTCCCAGGGTATAGATCAACATAGATGTCCACCTCTCTATGAGGAGGTATTCTTAGAACATCATTAGTGAAAACATCCACATACTAGTCCACCACTATAGGGTAAGTCAGACATTCCACATCAATTGCTCCAAGGGTAAGGCAGGCCAACTGACGAGTTATCGGCCTCACCCCCCCCCCCTCTGAGTAAGTTCGCCCTATGCTGCAAATGTTCCCTTCTAGCCAGTGAATGCAAACCTGGTCCCATCCATGTGGAAACACTGCACTTTGCGCCTTATATTGTCGATCTGAGCATGCAATGTAGATAACCAGTCCATACCCATGATGTCATCGTAAGGAATCAATTCCACAACTTGGAGATCACAGCCAATGCTCCCACCTCCTAGAGTAAGCTCACATTTTCGGCACCTATTCGTAATCATCTTGTCTACTCCTGTATGAGTCTCTAGGAATGAGGATCATGTCAATGGCTCCGTCAGTATCTCTGAGCTCCTAATGAGGGTAGTGGTAATGAAAGAGTGACTAACACTTGTGTTTATAAGAACTGCAGCTATAGTGGAGTAGACATAGATCATACCATGAATCATCTATGGAGCTTCATGATCATAAGCCTCGGCTACCTAGTTCGGAGCTCCCCCATGTCCACCAGCCCCTGTAGTTGGGGTGGACCTCCTATTGGTGGTGGGGTAACACCTCAAAACATCTCTCACTGCCAACTGCATGGCCAGATCCTCTGCCACGTCTGCATGCTCCCTATAGACCGCCTCGATTGAATCTCTGACTCTACATGGGTGGTCCTTCGAATGTCTAATGATAATCTGAACGATAGGTCAGACATTCACAATCCATGTGACACTTCCTGTTGCATGAGAAACAATTCCCGCTCTTGGCATGTATGTCTCTACTCCGGGTTCCCCGCACAACCGATCCGGAGTCATGCGGTCGTTCAAATGTAGGTTTGGTCTTCTTTGACCTCTGTGAAAACTATCTACTACCATCTATATAAGACTCCACTTCAAGTTTACTCTTGGTGGGTCTTGCTTCTGGTGATTACTGGGCAAGGAAACACTCTACTAAGAGGGCTCTCTAACACCCATTCTTGCATCAGGATGCTGAGTGAGATCATTGAAGCTCTGATCTATCTCCTGACCCCCTGCTCAAAGTTATGTTCCCTGAAGAATGTGTATTATAACATATCTGTGGATTTGTGTGAGAGGTCGGTGAACCTCTCTGGGTACTGAGCCCCCTTCATTCTACCCACCTGCAGATGAAGTTACTCTTGAATACACATTGCGTAGAGAGTCGCTGAAACAACCTCTGCTCGAAAGAGGCTCTCAAAGTCTTCCCAGTGAAGTGTCATCTCATCATGGACCTGGAGAATAAATCTCCACCATTTTTATGTTGCTTCCTCTACTAGAAAAGGTCCCTACATTGACGGCTCGCCGCTCGGTGGGCTATCTACGCATACAAACCTCAGGGATCTAGCTAGTCGTCCATGGGGAGGCATCTAAAAAGAATCAAATGCAACATGGGAAAAGATTATACCTGGTGACCTAACCAGGTTGAGATGACTTAAAGAAAACTTTTGAAAATATACACACAATCATTGTTTTCATGAACTGAGTTGGAAATCAGTAGTTAGGGTCCTGATGTATAGATATGTTTGCCTCCGCACCAATACTGGACTCCCTGGACTGAAAACAACATTTAGTACCCTTAACGCTATTGTTTCACAGAAATGAACGATTAGAGTCCAACGTTTTTGGGTTGAACTGACTCCACTAATACCAATTTGTCACAACCTATCACTTGGGGCATGTTCCGTGACTACCCCATGCCCCCCTTCCATAGGCCAGGTGCTGGCGACTAGCACCAAAATCATAAATCCCTAAACTGGGATGGGAATGCCTTTATAACTTGAAAACGAACACAGAAGAGTACGAGCGGGAAGAAAAACACTAAGTAAAACTGTATACCAAAGTGTTCATAAAGTAGAGGGGCCAGAATAAATCCCAACAGGAAAGTACAAGTAAAAGTACAACTGGAAAAAACATGTATGGAAGAAGAAAGTTAAAACAGATGTTGGGTCATCATCCAGGATTCCTACATGAAGTGTAGGTACAGATGACCTCCGCATCATTCAACGTCTGTCAATCTCCTCCGTGTACCATCACACCATGTGGTCCACATTCGAGTACCATCCATTAATAGAAAACTTGGCCTCGGTCCGTGTTGGCCGTCAACTACAACAAACACAATGAGGTGCGTGTATAGCCCATATAGAGGTCAGTATAACGATACTCAGTAGGGACCACGAGACCCTCAATGTCCCAAAAAACCAAAAAGGATAAACCACAATGTATGAAATCAATAGATAACCCCACTTAGGTATATGACCATCCATATATCTAAGTTATCAAGTAATCTATCTCAATAATGTGGTAAACACAAAAGTTTCTAACTCAGCTCAACCAGGGTTTTATTCTATGGATAGTACCAAACTAAACCCTCAACTACTAGAAGACTCCTCCCCTATCGAGTATAGTGGGCCTGGCATGTCACACAGAGGTGCTTACTACTATCCTTCTTCTGCGGTGGAATTCCTCCTGTTGAATAATGTGGGTCTACCAAATCACATAGAGGCGCTCCCCACCGAGGATCTGCCCCGTCAAACAGAGGCGCTCCCCCTCATAGCCTACTGAGGTACTCCTCCTGTCGAGTATCGTGGGTCTGCAATGTCACAAAGGTGCTCCCCACTTTGGGTCTTCCAGGACACCAAGGCGCTCCCCATTGTTCCAGTAGTGTCACTCCGAGTCAAATGGTCCGTAGTCATCAAGTCTCAGCAAGTTACTAGGTTTCCACAGAAATGTCCGCTCGTCTCAGGAATATCCACCTAAAAAACTATGGTTTGATGCTACAACTATCCCTAAGTCTCAGTAAGATGTATCTCAAACATATTCCTCGTCATAGGGGTCTCAACGTAATAGAAAACTCATCAATTGGATGCCCGGTCTTTGAGTTATTAGCCTTTTAGTCCCAGGGTCCCAATTGGATTCATGAACGATCCAACCTGACCATATCTCAACATTACCCCGAACTCTAGGGGGGTATACTCAAAGGTACTATCACGCAAGAAGAAAACCATTGTTGTTGAAGGTTCGTCAAATAGTCATCTAGTGCCAAATATATGGCCAATGAAAGTGAAGGGCCTATAGTTGGACCGACCCGGCTCGACCCAGTCTGGGCCGACACGGTCTAGGTCGACCCGCTCAGACCTGTTGGCTCTGGCCCAGCCCATTAGGTTGGCCCGCATATTAGGTTTGGCCCGGCCCGCTGGGCCACACCCAGTAGGCCTCGTGGGCAGCTCGGCCCGGGCTCAGGGCCAATTCGGCCTGGAGCATAATGAGTGTGCGGCCCGACACGGCTCCGACTGGTGGGCGCGACCAATCCGGTTTGGCCAGGGAGCTGCGAGGGGGGACGCGGGCCATCTTGGGAGGCCTTTGTGGTTAGGGTGCCGGTTTGGTCAGGGGGCGACAAGGTAGGTAGGCAGGAAGGCCAGTGGGTGTTTGGGCAGTTTAGTAGGCGGCCGAGAAAGGCGCCAGGTGGGTCGGCAGGTGGCCAGGCAGGGCGCAGCCAGGCTGAGAGGCAGTCAAGAGCCAAGTGGCATGGGCCGGCGGCGGTGCTACCGGGGTGACTAGGCCCGATGGCCATGGTTTGGCCTACAGCACAAGAGTGCTGCAGGGACGGTGTGGTTTGTAGATGCCACGGGAGTACGGCCTTTGTCATTTCCGCCTTCGTTGTTTCATCACCTCATCACCATGCAAAATATCATCACAAACAAGAACGACAGAGAGGTCAAGACATGTTGGTTTGACCCTCACCCTCTGTGTTTAGTGTGGTATCAATTGGCTCATCAAATCGTAAGAGGATAAAAAAAAAACTCACCCGTAAACAAAACATTTCCAACTGTTGAAGAAGATTCAAGAAAATCATTAACATGTAAAAACCCCCTACCTTTTTTCATCATTCTTCGTTCGTTGATGGAGTCAAGGAAAGTAGACGAAGAATTTCATTGTTCATCGCGGCTGCTGAACGCATCCTATCTGATGTTGCGCCGGCTCATTGACGACGATGTGGAGGGTAGGTCGGTTGAAGACATCCCATGTCGGTAGATGCTGCATGGAAGAAGTCGAAGAAGGTTGGTGTTCTTCGTTATTCATTGGGAGAGTTCTTACCTATTCTACCATGTTTCCTCCAAGATGCCAAAGGAAAATAAAAATAGAGTGGTTTTTCTATTATTTTTTTGGAACATAATCCAAAATGGTGAAATAATTTAATTGGATCCACCTAATTAATGTGGATGATAGTAACAAGTTAATTAGGGGAGTTGGAACAATTTAAATACAAGGAAGGTGGCTCTATAATGGAGTGGGGTGTGGTGAAACTCTCCCTCATTAATGCGGGGAGTTGATTGGTTTTCTACTCCCACCATTAATTGGGGAGTTTAGCCCCAGGTGGTCACCAATTCATAATCTCTCATAGGTGGTTGGGTTCGTGTGTGCCACACCACCATAACCTCTCATGGACGATTAATGTGTGGTGGTCCTACCTCCAACATCCATGAGAAGATTTTAACTGTCAAATAAAAAAAGCCACAAACATTATTTTTATATAATTCAATCTCTAAAAACCCTAAAAACTATCATTTATTCTCAACTCACCACCATCAAAGTAAAAGTCTCCTTAAGTGAATACTAGCGTTGTGAGTTCAACGGTGCCCTCAGATTTCAATTCCAAGCACTAGTTCAGAATTTGTAAAATCCAACAGTTATGTTTATTGAACATACCCGAAAAAAACATCAAAAATTGATTCCGGGAACATCGGGCCTCAGAATCACACGCCGTCAGATTTCATGAACTCTTTAAATTCCCATGTTTTAATGAGATTCATTCCACGGAAATCCCAAGTCATTACATAATGTATTCAAAACCATTCCATTTATACTAATTATAATTTCATGGTATATTAAAACAATAATTATATAATTTATAACCATACTTACACATACTTGAAATTATATAATATTTTAGGATCATATTTTAAGAAAATTTTAATGAAACATTACATTACATACGCCACCCTAAAACCAAGTAACCATTTTTTCCACAAAATAAAAAATATAAATTTTATTTCTTATTTGATTCACAACATGTCTTCATTATATAAGATGTGTAACCATAGTTGAATTATTTACCCTAAAAAAGTTCCGACACATTATATATTTCTATGAAAAAAATTTAAAAACAACGGATGGGATATATAAATCTTATTTATGGATATAAAAATAAAATAATATTTTTATCCTAGTGAAAACATATATAAACCATGAATTTTTTTCCCTTTTTTTAAATAAAATTATAAAAAATTATCTAAAACATATCCAAAATAGAAAATAAATCCTTTCTAAAATAAACCATTGAAACCCACTAGAAATCAATGAAAACCACTGATAAAATCATGAAATAGTTTCTTTTAAAATTAAAAATATCACCAATAAAATTTCACAAAAATTATTACCTTATTAAAAATAATATTTAATTAAAAAAAATTAGAAAAATATATATTTATTGTAACATAATATTCATAACCTTTTTTCACATTTTTTACCTCTCTTATAATAACAAAATTCAAGTTAATTCCTTATGTGTTACTTTCATGGAAATCTCCTTCATTTTTCGCCTTTGAATACTATTCATTACCAAATGAATTATAGAGCATTATCTGGATCACCAATAATTATCATTAATTATGTCTTGTAGTAACATGAGTTGTACATTTATAATATTATAATTTTTATTTATAAAACTCTTAATAATAAATTTGGATAAATAAGCCAAGTACAATCAATTTGTTATAAAATTATAGAGAAACATTCATTTCTTTTGTACACATCATGAAATAAAATATTCACAAATAAGTATGAAACAAATATTTACTTTGTAAAACCATAAATTACTTACAAATATTATTTATAACAAATAAAATAAATTATTTATGGAAATTACAACGACTTCATATATGTTAAAAACATTTTTTCACACATTGGTAAAAAAATTAAAATGTGACCCATATGAAAAATTTTAAAAACATTCCATATTAAAAATTACCAATGAAATAAAATATTAGTTTAAATTTAAAATTAAAATCATTAGAAATACAAATTAGATAATTTTTAAAAAATTTGAATTAATTTGGGCATGAAAAAAATGACATGAAATGAATACGTCAAAACAATTTTTTTAGAAAAAACCATTGATACATTCATAAATATTGCTACAAAGGGGTATTGAAGATGAGAATAAGAAATGCATTTAAAAATATAGTTTCATTAAATTAAGTATAAAATACATAAGTATGTCATTTCATACACCACATAAAATATAAAATGTTTTTAATACAACATATGTCCCAATGAAAGTAAATTGAGACATGAAATACCTTATCTCATCTCCAAACATTACACAAGTATTATTTAACTATAATTTAATGAAATTATATTATATATTTTCTTGGTTAATTAATATTTTTACATTTATTCCCTTATAAAAATATATTTTATTTCATGTATTAAAATTTCTTGAATATGTTCTAAAATGATTATGTTTATGTGAGACGTTTTGAGAACATTTTGATCGTAAACCCTAGAAAAACTTTTTTGTGTTAACCAATGATAAAGGGTTGATTTTTTCATCCTATATTAAATATTAATAAATAAATAATTATCATTTTTTACATTTAATAAATATTTAATGAAATATATTAGAGTTATGCTTGGAAAATTAATCACATCACTTTATGGATGTGCTATTCCACGTATACGTACTAGGGATGTTGTAATTTCTTATTGGGAGAAAGAGTATGATGTAAAGTAAAATATTATATTTAAAAAATATATATTTTATCTTTAGTATGAAATATATTTATTCAATACATCTTAATAACTATCATTATGATGTGGTGATTAAAAATTAAACACATCATATCATGGATGTGGTAGTCCAAACATATGCACAAGAGATGTTTTCATTTTCCAAAGGATTAAAAATAAGATGATAGAGTATTATTACATTATAAAAATAAAATTTTCATGTGGTTTTATAAATATGGTTAGGATATAATTTAAGGTGGTAGAATAAGAAATTTTAGTCCTTTTGATATTTTTTCATTAAAAACTTGATTTCACATCCCATATGTAGAGTAAAGTATATATTAAAATTTTCCAATTTTGTGGATTGAATTTGGAAAAACTAGATTCCATTTTTTAATAATAATAACTTATAATAACTTAAGTTTATTTTTTTCCAAATTTAATAATGAAAAATGTAAAATTTCATTTTCATAGTTACGTTAAAAATAGATTTGGCATGGGGTTAAACTAAAAAGATGATGGTCAAAAAGAATTAAAAACATGTAATAATTCTATTTTATGGATATATTTCTTATCTTATACATTAAAATTTCTAATATTTTTCCATTTTAAATCATTTAAAGGTGAATTAAATTGTCATTTTGTATTATTTTTTAAAATTTCCATGTAATTCCCATGATTGTTCCCCTACCTCACAAATAAAAGGTAACTCGGTCCCTGTAGTTATTTACACATCAGATGACATTTTTATTAACTGAAAACTGAACAATTATCTTCCAAACAAACTTATTAACAATATTTATCTTGTTTCCTCCATAAAAAACATGTCGAGTGTCCTTAAGGGGAGATCCAAATGAGGTTTCTCTTAGAGAGGGTAATTATCTAAACAGAGATCATTCATTTTATTTGATATTTTCCACCATAAAATATATTATAGAACATAAAATAAACAAACACATTTATATAACATATATATTTATTTTATTAGGTTTATTGAGTAATAATTATCAATCTCCACTACCATAAAATGTGTTAGGAAATCACCATTCATGTGTATGGTGGACTATTACGACACTAACCCTTATCAGTCTTTATTCCATTAAAAAATCTCAATGTTTAATATAATTATAGATTTACCACATATATATATAATATTTATCATATATATATACATATTAAATGTGAATGTCACAAATGCAATTTTATGTTACATGTTATTTAAAAAATGATATTGTCGCTCAGGTGTATGGAAGGAAACCTCCTCAGAAAGAAATATGATTACTTTTTCAATTACAATTGACATATAACTTAATAAGGATAAAATTAATGAATATATGTAATTTATATGAGTTTATAGTAATTCTTTAAATTTGAAATATTTCCAAATTCATTTCACTATCACTCATTAAGTGAAACAAATTTTTGTGTGTGTATACGTTGAGTCTACCATCTCCACAAAATGATGTGATTCATTTTCATTGATAAAATTTAAATAATGTTTATAATAAATTATATAACTATTATATATCATATTTATAACATTAATAAAATTATGGATATTATGGATATATATTATATTCAAGTGAATCAGAACATTTGTTACAAAATATTCATGAGGAAACAAGGAAATTAATAAATGAACTAATGAAATTAATGAAATGTTATTATGAAATGGGTAAAAAATTATTAAAAATAAAATATATGATATTTTTTTATGAATTTAGTTCTTTTATAAATAAAAAATAATAATTATACAATAATACATGTTGATTAATCTTCTTTAAAAAAATTTAAGGGTGAGGAAATGGATTTCTTAACTCAATCTCCATTCATTGGGTTTAACTTCTACTAAATTGACTATATAATTATATGATTGTATCTATAATGACATTTTATTAACTTCCTTTTTTATTTCCACTTGTTTTATGACAATTTATATTTGAAAACATAATTTATTCATTGGATAACTCTCACTAAAATGTTGTGATCATTATAAATAATTATTTCACAATTTTATTCAAATTGAAAATGTTTACACATGAATTTCATTTGAAGAAAACAAGTAGAAAATTTCTAAAAAAACCATTTTAATTTTCTGCACATTTTTTTATTCATTGTATTTTTAATTAAGAGTAATTTTTCTCTAATCTTTCTTACTAAAATTTATTGGGAATGCTTTTTTAATGAAATAAGACTTCTTTTCTCTCATAAGTCGGATATTTGTTTTCTTCCAAAAAAATGTTTTCATAAAATGTATTCATGAATTATTTTAACCTATTAAAACTATTTATTAAATACATATTTAACCATTTTTACATGATTCAGAAAAATGAATATTTTTCCAAAAAAATAATGTTTGGATTTTACAATGAATGTAAAAGGAATATTCTTATCATCTTCTAAATAGGGTACATTTAAAACATTTTTACAATGAAAATTGAATATTGTTTTTTACTTTTATATTGTCTGAATAATTATCCATAGTCATGAACATCATTTCATAGAAGCATCATTTTCAATTTTACAATGATCTTTTTAAAGTCATATTATTTAAACGTTATTTTCATAAACAAAAAGATTTTTAAAAATTTATATGTTTTCATAAGATATTTACAAATTTAAAGGGATATTTTCCTAAATAATTTCTCTTAATACCTATTAATGCAATTTTTATTTCAACAATAAAAAACATTTATTCCTACTCTAATGGGTATAAATATTTTATTGATACAATCAATACTGTAAGGACCTATAATTTTCATGTAATTTTTTTAAATAAATGAGATTTTTACGTGTCTCTGAATATTTACGGCACGTGATTCTGAGATCTGAAGATCCTGGAATGAATTTCTTAGCGTTTTTTCGTGTACATTCATAAAACATGCAGGCATGTTTTTCTAACTTCTAAACTGGTGCTCAGAATTGAAATCTGAGGGCCCCATTGAAGTCGCAGCACCGATATTCTCTTAACAAGACATTCACCTCGATGGCTGTTTGTCGATGGTGAAATTTAGTTTTTGGGTTTTTCGTGTAAGAATAAAATAAATATAAAATTGTATGACATTTATATATTTATCTGCAACACCCATGTGGGTGTTGGGTGGTGGGTTCCACCAGAACTAAACCTCCATGTAGATGTTTAGGTGTGGGGACCACTAGACCTTATCCTCTCATGAGAGGTTCTGGTGGTGGGGACCACCCGGTACTAAACCACCCTTTAATTGTGAGAAACTCTATACCCCCCTCATTAATGTGGAGGAACCTCTTGACTACCTCTACATTAATTGTGCCAACACACATACCATTAATTATGCCAACCCTCATGCTTTAATTATGCCACCCACCATAATTATTTTATCTTTATGAATTCTGGCCAACAAAATAATTAATGGCTTAATCTATTATTTTGGCTCCACTTTACATTTGGATGGAATTGGGAGATAGCTTCTCTAACGAAGAACACATCCTCCACGAAGAACGCTGGTGAGGAACATCTTTAGCTTTTTCCTGAGAACCACCTAGAAGAAGCAACCGAGGTGGGACGTCTTCGGTGACCATCCATCCTTCCTCATCGTCGTCAACACACAATAGGAGTTAGGGGTTTATTTGTGTTTGATTTTTTGAGGGATGTAGTAGGGTGATGGATTTATTTTCTTCTCTCTACCATTCCTGATATTTCATTGAAATTGAAGAAGTAATGGAACCACTTTCTACCACTCTAAATGCGGAGGATGCGGGCCAAACGAACATGGCCCAACCCCTCCGTCGTTCTTCTATGATGTGTACTATGAAATTGTAGAAGGAGAAAAAGGAAACGACACTCCGCCACTCACAACCTCCGTCACTCCGTGATGCTACCGAAACACCATCGTGTCGAGCCACTAAGATATGACCCCGCTCCGAGCTGCGCCGCCACTCCGGGCTGAACCACCTTCCCCCCTTGTGGCACCCCAGGTGAACCAACCAGTTCCCCTCACAATGTTGCACCACCACCAGTCCCGCGTGCCCCATAACGCCACGAACGAACTGGCCCCTGCCCCCCGCAGTGCCACGGCCGAACCGGCCCTGCGCCCCCTACGGCGCCCCGACCGAATCGGCCATGCGCCCCCCGTGGCGCCCAGGCCAACCCAGTCCCACGCCCCCTACGACGCCCTGGAAGAACCGGCCTGCACCACCTGCGGTGCCCCGACCGAACATTCCCACGCCCCTCACCGTGCCCCGGCTGAACTGACCATATGCCACCTTGTGACGCCCCGGCTGAACCGGCCTGGAGGTGCCCCATCCAAACCCACCTCGCTCTGTCGCGACGCCCCAACGGTCAAGATTCCCCTCAATCTCCACGGACAATCAAAGCCCTCGTGACACGCCAGAACTCCCTATGGACCAGGCCAAATCATGGGTCAGGCCTGACCAAGCGGGTTGGGCCAGGTCTACATGAACCAGGTGGACCCTTGCCAGGTCGGGTCGGGTCAGTCTGACCAGGTCGGACCGGACCCGGGCCCACTACGACCCATCTACACTACATTAATTTCTTTTGGACATATCTTTCAAATCGAAAGTCCATTTGAAAAACGATCTATGGTGCTTGAAATATTTGAGCGAGACGGTCCCTTTGAGTATACTCCACTATAGTTTTGGATTGAGATGGTAAATAGTTAGGTTGGATCAAACACGAATCCAATTGGGCCCCCTTGATTGAAAAGCTAATAACTCATAGATCAGGTGTTCGTCTGAAACATCATCTATTGGTTTGAGACCCCTATGACATGTGATACCATTGAAATAATTCTTCGTGGGACATTGTGATAGTTGGAGTATCGATGTGTAGCTTTTGGACCAGATCCTCCTGTAGACAAGAGAGCATAGTGAAGAGACCTAGTAGCATACTGAGACCTGACGACTACTGACCATTTCTACTCAAAGTGACTCAACGCGCCATGGTTTCATGGCAGACCCACAGTGGGGAGTGCCTTGGTGTCGCGGAAGACCCATGGTACTCGAAACGAGGAGTACCTCAGCAGGCTACGAGGGGGAGCACACTGGGTGACATAGCAGACCCATGGTGGGGAGCGCGCTTCGTGACACGACAGATCCACGGTACTCAATAGGAGGTGTACATCAACTGTTCAAGGATAGTGGGAAGCATGCTTGGTGTCATGGCATGCCCACTGTACTAAATAGAAGATTAGATCTCCAGTATCCGAGGTTTAGAAAATGTGACGGGGGATGTTACATGATACTACCCCCTAGAATAAAATGGTGCTTTGAGCTGAGTCATTTTTTATGTGGTTTGATCATGGTTTAGAAGGATCGCTTGATATCTTAGTTATATGTATGGGAATATACCTATGAAGGGTTATCAGTTGATTTCATTCATTATGGTTTATCCTTGGTTGATTTTTTTGAGACCATGAGGGTCTTGGGTTCCCTACTCGGAATCGTTATACTCACCCCTGCATGGGCTATGCCCGCACCTTATTTTGTTGGATGCAGATGATGGACAACTCTGACTGAGGCTGAGAGTACTAGGAATGGATGGTACTTGGAGGTAGACCATACGAAGTGTCGGTACACGGAGGAGACGGTCAGATGTGGGGTGATGAGGAGGTGATCTGTACCTACCCTTCTGGTAGGAACCCAGGAGGACGATAGAGAAGTGATCTTTTCTTATCTTTAAGTTGTATTATATCAATTTTTTACTTGTACATTCATTTTGGTCCTATAATATGGACACTTTTACTACCATTAGCCTTTTTCTATATAGTTTACATGGTGTTTTGTCTAGTTGTGTTCTTTCTTATGTGTGTGTGTTTATAGGTTATAAATACAATACCTTCCCAGTTTTATGTAATTATTCCATTGGGGCTAGTCTCCAGCCCCTGGGCTACAGAAGGTGGGTTTTGGGTAGTCACGGCATGGGCCCAGGGAGACTGGCCATGACAAATTGGTATGAGTGGAGTCAGATCTACTACAAAACATAGGATGTTGATCTTTTCTGTGAAGTAATGGTGTTATGTGTAGTGAGTTTGGTTTTCAGTTCAAGGAGTCTAGTGATGGTTTGACAGCATAAAAATCCATACACTAGGACCCTCAGTTCTGATTTCTGACTCAGTTAGCTAAAACACTGATTGCATGTGTGTTTCCAAAAAATTTCAATAAATTTGTTAGAGGGAAGTTATAGGAGAAATAGTGAACAATGCCTAGGAATATATATGGGTAAGTAATGTTAATAACATTTTATATATGTTAATTTATAATATTTTTCAAACTAATATTATATCCATTGAAGATTTGATATAATTTTCATAATGGATAAAATGCCTAGGCTACAAGTGTAAAGGATTTAGGTGAAATGTGGTGAGTGTAGAAGTATGAATTATATCATGGTTGGAAAAAGAGATTTGGTACAGACCTTGTTGAAGTAATGGTTATTACTAATTTCCACATATGACAATACAATGAGATGATCAACAATTAGAAGAGCCCACAATTTAAGGTATTTTTTAAGTTGATATACACACACATATATATATATATATAAATTTATTTATTTTAAAATGATTATTATAAAGTATAAATTACTCTTTTATGTTAATTTTATTATATAATGTTTTGTTAATATGAGAAATCATATAGAAATAGAAGAAATAAGAGTGGATGTAAAACATTTAGTCTCATGGACACACATCACTCCCAAATCATGAGCAAACACATGTAAGATAATATTGAAAATATTTATCTTGTTTTAGTGTAATTTTTTGACTTCCAATTTTTATTTTTTTATTTTATTTTTCTAGAAAAATGCATTTGATATCGAGTGTCATGTTCCTCTCTTTACATGGTTTCGACAACAACAAAAAAAGAATGATGTTACTATGACAAATACTGACCCTAATATGGCCATTGTAATTATATTTAAATTTACACTATTTTTACTTTATTTAATCCCATATATTATTTTATCATTTTAAATAATGCTATATATTAATCAATAGAATGATTTGGGGGCCTTGGAAGAAAAAAAACCCGAGAATTTGGGCCTGAATAATCATCTACATCATGTATTAGGTGATGAGAATCAGAGTAGAGTGCATTGTCGAACTAGGAAGAAGATTTTACCTCTTTGATAATAGTCTTCCAACAATGTTTCTTTGAGTACTGGTTTTGGTTTATTCACAGTGGAATAAATGAATGTCTCAATCAAATAAGTATCTCAACAACTAGAAAATGTGATAACTAAAAATAGGATATAATTTGTGTAATCCCTTTCATCTAAAAATCCACCAGAATTAGCTATAGTGGTTGATTCCTATTTAATGTATATGCATTATTCATATGTAGATTTTTCATTTAGAGATAGAGTCATAGCTAAAGATTGAGGTAGAGCTGGACCTAGTGCTAGTGGTGGTGGTGGTGCCAGTGCTAGAGACAATGTGGATGCTGATGATGATACTTGTGGTGTGAGAAGTGGTGATAGTGTTTCTATTGGAGGTTTGGATGAGGGTTATTGTGATTCAGATGATACTGATATTGAGACTCACTATGGATGTAAATTGTATTTTTTGAATGTTAATATTGTGGAATTTAATTACACAGTGAAGTTCTATTATTGTAATATTTAATTGTTTTTGCAGTGTTTATGTCAGTCTCAACATATATTAAATTATATTATTTCAATGTGTGTTGTTTATGTACTAGTTATGTTTTATAATTCTTATATTGAAGTGTATCCTCCTTTTATATTACGATCGTACCTCCGGAATGATGATGATATGAGGTGGAACTTCTACCTCATCTGGTGTACCACCGATGGTATATAATCAACTTTTCAATTTTTTGCTGATTATTTTCTCTTTCTACTATTAGTTTCTCCACCACATTTGTCTTATATTTTAAATTTATTTAGTAGGTGAACTCATTCCAGCAACCCACTAAATTTAGTCTCCTGGCATGTCATAAAATTATATGTTTTTTTCATTTTATTATACTTATCATTATACTAATTCGGCATTTAATTATGTGGGTGGAGTGTAGGGGGGAGGGTGTAGGGGGTATATAGTGGTAGGGGAGGGGGAGGGTGCATGGGGGTTTGCAGGGGCATGGGGGAGGGGTAGGGGAAGGGGTTCTTCCAGGGAAGGGGAGGGGGTTAGCAGGGGCAGGGGGGAGGGTGCATGTGGGGTGAAAGGGGGAGGGGTGTGGGAATGGTGGTGTATGTGGGTCTACAGGGGAAGGGAGTTTTGGTACAATGGGTGCTGGTATAGGGTGGGGGGATAGTGCAGTGGGGTGGGGAGGGTATATTGTTGGGGGAGGGAGAATGGGGAAGGGGTGTGCAGGGGAGGGGGCTAGGGTGTGTAGAGGATGGGAAGTGCTGGGGGTGTATAGGGGCTGGGGGAGGGGCTGGGGGAGGGGTGCTGGGGGTGTGTGTTGTGAGAAGGGGTTGTGTATGAGTAGAGGTAAAAATTACATTCTTTTAAAAAAAAATTCTAATTTTGTATGAATTTTTTTTTCATTGTGGTATATTTTTTAGAAGGTGATTTTGGATTGATTACTAGAAGGATTATTTTCATTGATGAATAATGTCTAATTTTTATTAAAAATTAATAAAAATATTACATTCTAAGAAACTCATCAAATAGATAATTTCTATAAACACTTGAATAAATATTGTTGGAATTCAATTTCAGTATGGCCTTTTCCCTGAATATCTTATGAAAAAGCATTAATTCTTGAACATCAATCATGGGGAAGCAAGGTTATCATCGAATCCAAAAGACTTGTCAGTGTACTCACCATTGTTAACATTTGTACAATGTTCATTATTTTATTCAAATGTTTATGGAAGTGAATAATGCTAAATTCTAAAGGAGTATGTTGTGAAATTTGTGTTTTGAGGTGTTCGGTTTCTGAAGAAAAAAAGTTTTTGCCTTTGTGAATAATTTGGTTCTTTATATGTTTTTAATATAAATAGAATGTTTTCATTTTTGTATTTTCATATACATATAACAGATCCTCGTGTCTGGTTTTTCAAATGAAACCCTTTTTTATGTCAAAATTTGTATGCATTATGGGGTTCAAGGGGGGTAGATGAAAGGGGGTCTGCAGGGGCAAGGGGGAGGCTGCGAGGGGGGGGGATGTTGATGCAAGGGGAGGGAAAGGGTGTCGTGGGTCTTTAGGGGAATGGGGAGGGGGTGGGTGCAATGGAGTTTATAGGGGTAGGGGTAGAGGGTATAGTGGGTCTACATACATAGGGGAGGGGGAGGGTGTAGGGGGTCTCCAGGGGCAGGGGGGAAGGGGTAGGGGAGGTGGAGGGTGTAGGGAACTATATATGTCAGGGAGGAGGAGGAGGTGGAGGGTACACGAGGGTCTATAAGGGTAGGGGTATGGGAAGGTTGCAGAGGGGTCTGTAGAGGTTATTAAGGTCCTTAGGGTGAACTCCATAAAGGTTTTTTAGGAATTGTGAGTTTGACAAAAAACACATTGAATGAACATATATTAATTTGCGAGGATAGTAATTGTTCTAATATGATGGCACTAAATGTTAATTTTTTTCATCTAGTTAATCAAATATCAAGGAATATTACCTCGCTCCCAATTGAATATTATTCAAATATATATAAATAATTAGTACCCCCATGACATATATTTAATTTATGATCCTACAACATGTATCGATTTTATATGGATATATTTATTATTCATATACTACATTTGAGATGGGCAGTATTTGTACATTTAAATGAACTATATTGACACTTAATTTTAAATAGACATATGTTAAACATTATGTGCTTGTTATGAACACATTATTATAATCTATTTACTTAATATGACTTCTCTTATCTAAAACATTTTCGTATGAAATATTAATACTTAATGACTATCATTATATCACTACTACTATAAATAGCATAAGTTTCTATGGCATATATTGTATAAACTATGTCAAAATATTCTTATTAGATTTTGTAACCATTTTATTTACCACATGAAAGGAAATTACAATATTGAAAAACATTATTATTTAATTCTCAAATTTAGTTAATGTGATGAATTTTGAATGATCTAAACCCAGAATAATGGTTTGCAGATAAATACATATTTTCAAGAAACCAATGAATAATACATTTTAACTAAATTATAGTTTGAAAACATCTAGAATTTTTTTATGTTATATTTCCTTTCGATAACTAGATAGGGTTTTGATGCATAGATCAAGATGGACTGAGAGAACCAATGAAATTGAAATATATTATGGTTGTAATCACGTTGAATTTATGGAAAATATCGATTTGGTAAATAGAATTAAAAAGGTACATTGTGGTCTTAAGAGTATTAGATTCACTTTTATGAACAAGGATACTCATATCGCTGCTATCCTTTCACTTATAAATGTATTATTTTAATCTTGTCATAACATATTGGTCGATGACGCAGTTTGAATCTTCATAATAACATTTAATTATGTGTTTATGGTGTTCTTGTTAAACTATGTTAAAAGGTGGTTAGAAGTTATCCTGAATATATAAATTTAATTTTATCTGAATAATTTATATTTCAGAAAAAAAAAATTCAATATTTTCTCAGTGATTTTTTCAAAAAATCTTATTTTATTACCCATTTATGCTGGGATTCAGGTTCGTATATTGTGTTGTTATTCATTTACTATTTTAATTTTGGAATATTCATTTGATACTTGGTGATTTATTTTTTATTTTCCTTCAATATTTTTCATTATATTCCATATGTAACAGCAATAGCCTGTAATTTTTTATATTATTTGTTTAATTTAAATTTGTGTCACATATACCACTTTAGGTGAATAGTTATCTTATCACATCATCAAAATAATTTAAAAATAACCCATGGTGTTACGTATCCACCCCATTTTTTCATTATATACCTAAAAATAATCAATATTTATCCTTTCATCTAACCATTCATCCTTTACAGACATCACCATCTATGGATAACACCACTAGGTCACATTTTTTTCATAAATATGTTACCCCTTAAATACATATTTTTAAACAAAAAGAGGATAGGAGGATATATTCATGATGAGATATCATACCATCCTCAATATTTCATAGATATAGAGGTCAACATCACAAAGAAAATGCGCATGATATTTACTGCTACTTGGCACCATGTATATACTATCTTATTGAAATTATTAAATATAAAAATGATAATGTATATGAGTAAAAAATTAATTGATGCAATTGTTTACTCATTAATATTTATATAAAATGAATAATTAAATAGTAAATTTACTTATGTTTTCTAATCTAAATTGCTTTCTTCCACCTTTAATATTTCTTATCATCTATTTTTTCCTTTTATTCATTATCATTATTACTTAATTCACTATTATAAATGATGTTTAATGTTGGAGAAGTAGCAAGAGGATAAAATTAGATCTAAAAGATTAAGTTCTATTCATTTTATATATCTTATTAAAACAAAAAATTATAGGATTCAACTAAATTAATATTTTAATTGGTAATTATTTGAATTTTGGTTGGAAGACTAAAGGTTGGGGTGAACGGGAAGTGGGGTTGCAGGTGGGGGTGGGGGTGGGAATGGGGGTGGGGGTAGAGGGGGTGCAGGATGAGGTGCGATGGGTCATAGGGGTGAAGGGGGAATTAGAGGAAGTGGTGGTGCCGGTAGGGGTATGGGTGTCGGGGGTTGCAGGAAGATGTGGTAGGAGATGTTTGGTGAAAGTGGGAGTGAGCAGTTTTAGGTGGGAAATAGGGGGAAGTATGGGTGAATGTGGGGGGTGTAGGGGGAAGTGTAGGGGGTGGTGCATGGTTTGTGGGGGCGGTGGGGGTGTACATTTTTTGTTCTGGTGGTAGTAGGGGTGAAGGGGTAGGGGAAATGGCAGTGCAGGTGGAAGTGTCTTGGGAAATGGGGGTGCAGGTGGGGTGAGGTTGTAGGTGAAAGTGGTGGGGGTGTAGGGGTGTGGGTGAGGGTTCAGGGGGATGTGGAGGGGTGGTGTAGGGTGGGTGGGGACAATGGGGTGCTAGTTTGAGGGGGGGGGGGTACTGGTGGCATTCGAGGTGAATGGTGGGTTATTGGTGGATGTGGGTGAGGAAGTGGTAGTGTAGGGGAAGTGGGGGGCGTGGGGGTGCAGGTTGGGGGTGATGGTGATGCAAGTTGGGGATGAAAATGCATGTTCGGTGTATAAACAGTCACATATACATTGTATGTTATATAATTAAGAAGACTGTTTTGGGTTAGTTTATGATTTACCAGCATTATATTTCTTTAAAGTGATATATATATTGTTTATTTGACCACTATATCCTTGGAGGGTGACTTTTTTTATTATAAATTCATCAAAATATTTCTTTCAATTAACTTCTTGTTCACTCAAATTTGAAGTGTCCTTTTTTAGAATCTTGTTTCCCTTTATATTAGGTTTAATATGCCACTAATGTGTCCATCTTATATATATTTCCATAGGAAAATATCTATTGAGACTCCAGCCAAAGGGTGGTAGAGATAGAGGGAAAATTGGAAGTGGGGGTGTTCATAGCCAAATGGGAAACTGGAAGGAGGGTGGGATGGAAAACTGGCAGGAGGACTGGATGGTGGGGAACTGGTAGATGGAATGGTAAGGGTAGGGGGAAGCAGGGGTACTGAAAATGGTGTGGGTGGGTGTAGAGAACTGGCAGGGTGGGGGACTGGCAGGGATGGTGGTAGGCGACATGGAAGGGTGGGGACCTTGTAGTGGAAGACTGGAAGGGCGTGGGGATTATCATGGGTGGTGTGTGCGTGGGGGGACTACTAGGGGTGGTGGGTGGTTGGGGGAAAGGTTGTGTGGGGGACTAGCAGGTGTGGTGGTGGGGGCCCAGTAAGGGTGTAGATCTTGATGGGGGGACTGGCAGAGGGGAGCGACCAGCAAGGTTTGGGTAGACTAGTTGGGGGAATGATAGGGGGCTGGAAGGAGGGGGTTGCAAGTGGAATCACAGGTGTAGGTAAAACCAAAAGAGGGTAGAACTGGAAGGGGGACTAGAAGGCGGAGGGAAAGTTGGTCGGGGGGACTGGCATGGGTGGGGACCTAGCATGGGAGACTGGCAAGGAGAGAATAGAATTTGTGGGGAAATGGGAGACTGGAATTAGTGGGGGGTGATGAGACATGAAGGGTTGGGGGAGGGGGATTCTGGAAGGGGAGGGTGTAGGTGGTGTGATAGGGGGAGGGTGTAGGTTGGGTGATGGGGGAGGGTGGGGTAGGATAAGGGGGTGTGCAAAAGTAAGTCGTGTAAGTGGGTAGGGGAAGGTAGTGTACAGTGTGACGTAGGAGGGGGCAGGGTGTGGGGGAAGGGGTGTGAGGGGTGTATAGTGAAGATGGGGTGGGTAATGGGTGGTGAAAGGGGGTTGTGCAGTGAGGTGGGGGTGGGATAGGGGGTGTGCATGAATAGGGGAAATGAGGGAGGGTTATGAAAGAGGGTGAAATGGGGTGTTTGGTAAGGAGGGGCAAGGGGTGTAAGGAGAAGGGAAATGGGTATTTTGGGTGCAAGGGGATGGTAAGGGGATGGGGTAAGGGTGTTTAGGAGCAATGGTGGGGTGCTGGGGGATGTGGGTGGGGGAGGAGAAGTTTGTAGTGTCTTATCAACAGCCAGCACGATTCACCATGATGTTTTTTTATTATATCAGAATTCATATAGCCACAGTTTCAAACCGTGGCTACAGGCCTTGTGTGGCTAAACCTTTATCTAATGTTTCAAATCATGGTTATATGGAATTATCCATGGTTTCAGCCATGAAAATAGGTATTTAGCCACATTTTCAAACTATCGCTATAGGATTCTCCCTAGAGCCATGCCAATACTAGCAACAGTTCATTAAACTATGGTTATAGACTATAACCACAGTTTTATGGCATATAACCACCATTTAAAACTATGTCTATTGCTTTATTTTGTATTAGTGAATGTAAGGATATAAAATTTGACGTTGGATTGAATCAAAAGGGATAACATATTGACCATTACAATTCAATGTTCATAAGTTATATAGAGCTCATAATGAGGATGATTTTTTGATTGATAGATATTCATGGTGAATCGTTTGTCCTGTAATGAAGGAAACTATTTTAGAAGATATAGAGGTATGTTACGATATTCTTCAACAATTTTAATGATGAAATATATAATGAAATATTGATTAAAATTTTCATATTCCAATCAAAGTAAAATTATTTTAAAAAATTTCCAAAATACTTTTTGTCAAAATGGCCACACAAAAATACCCTAGAGACTTCCAAACTATTATTACCAGGTTAAATCTTAGGGATGCTAGGGGAGAAGTATATCACCCACCTGTTAGTTATACACCCATTAAAAGCTGTAAATATGGAATTATTTCATTAGTCATCACACTGAGAAATCATTTCAGATGAATTATGATTGATAATATATTATTTTAATTTATTTATTTTATCCAATTTTCATGATTCAATGTTTTTAATTTAGGAAAAAAAAGAGTTCTGAAAATATATATCATGCATCAAAACCAATGTACCCATATCAAAAAGCATGGATGGTGTACGTTTCACAAGAGGAGAAATTATTGTGTATTTGAAGTTAGTAATAAATTTTTTCTGTGATATAAAAACATATATATATTTTATTTATATTAATATTGATTATTAAAAATCAAAATCCATTTCCATCCCACATCACATGTTATGAATGTATGTTCTTGTAAATAAGGAAGTTAATCTAGTTTATTAAAAAAATGGGAAAATGTGTACTTAATATGACATAATGTTAATTTCTTATTCTTTATAATATTATTACATAAAATTATCTATTTATGTTTGTAATATTTTTATATGGTTTTGAAATTAGAATGGAATGTTTCCATACTAGAATAAAAACTACTTTCAGTATCTTGGAATAATTTAGAATAATGTGGTCTCAAAAGAGGAGTATGTTTTTGATTGTCTCGTCAAACATGCTTATATAATATAAAACCTCAAAATAAGAATATAAGATAATAAAATTATTTCCATAAAAAATAGATGATTTTAAAGTTCTTATTGACCAGTTTGGTTTAAAAGAAAAATATATGAAAAATGGTCAAAGCGAACTGGTGGTGGAACAAAGATCCTCACAGAAAGACACAAATTAAATCACTATGTTTGAGTCCAGTCATTCCCCAAAACTGAATACCTTACCCACAATAGTATATTTTATCATTACTCATTCTCCTGAATGTGAATCAAACAAAATTTGATGGATTTATATAAATAAAATTATTTAGGGTAATATTATATCATATTTCCCTCTATCAACACCCATGAATTGAATTATTCTAGGGTGTAAAGTTAATAATATCACAAGAGACAAGCTACCTGATAAATATATCCCAAAATATCACAAGAGAGTGGTGATTTTGGTAGATTCGGAGCTGACCACTTAGTCTCTGATTCCATGTGATGGTCTAGATTAAAAAATTGTCAATGATTTTATTTATACTTTCATTGAAGGGACTTCTTATAATATAAGGATACATGAGGTATATATTCAAAAACAATTATTCATAAATTTTTTTATAGTTGATGAAATAATCTCCAAAGTGAGGTAATGTAATACAAAAGGATAATGTGATGGGGGATCTAAATATTGTATCATGAAAATATGGTGAATCAACCAAGAAATCAAAAGGACCTTCTGGGAATACCTTCTCCCCTCTAGTACCATAGTGTATTTTTTATCATTAGAGATTCGTGTAGAGACCATAGTAAAAGATGAAAATTTTTCTTACATTCCATATAAAGAAGAATTATTTGGATCTTTCATTATATAGTTTGTTGGTTTGGAGATTATAAATGTGTTTCTAGTGTTTGAAAGGTCGATACCCTCGTCTATGAATTCATACATTATGTAAACTTTCATATTCCATCTATCCAAATTATGATCAAATATGTTAATTATAGTAATGAACAATTCATATTTTCAAAATTAATTTTTATTACTACTATATTAATGGAAAAAAATATGAAGAAGAATTTGGATTCTTTAATCCTAGTATCATTTCTTTGGATAATGCTGTTTTGGATATAGAATAAATTTATAAGAATAAAATGAGTTATATGATGCATTTGAGAAAAAAATAATAAATACGGACTCTTTTTGATTCCTAAAATTTAGGGGTGGGGTAAACACTAAAATATAATCACATAAAATATGTTTTTACTTTTTTCGTTACTTTTTTTATGAAGCACTATATTTTTATCGCACTCAATCTAGATTCAACAAATATTAATTTTTTGGATTGAATGCATGGATAACCATCAAAATGGCCACAAATTATGTGTATTTGTAATTTTTAATACACTATAATCAACCTTTTATAGATGAAATTTTTACTATTTCATTCATTCAATGGCTTAACAATAATTTTTTATGACAGGTAGATCACTAAATATTTTCTAAATCATGGCATGATGTGAGTTACTAAACATTAAAGTCCACTTCATTATATAAAATTGAATCATATTAATTTATAAATAGAATAATTTAACTATAAATGAATTTGGAAATAATTTACTTATTTTGATCATGATTTTTGTAGTTTATTAAGTAAGATAATTTCAATTATTATAGATATTATGTTTGAATGTTTATGACAGTGATCATAAACAATGAAAAGACCAGAAACCATGAATAGGTAATTTAAAAAGGTAATCTCAACTTCATTAAAAATATGTATTTTTTCTTCTTCTATATTTTATTAGTAATAATAATATTTCTAAAACCATCATATCAAAAGAATAAGTAATTTTTTTTGAGATGACTGCAAACATAAATTGTATCGAAATGTTTTTTTCCAAAAAATTGTGATTACATGTAATATTTATGATCAAGTATGGGATATGACATATGAAATATATTTTTGGAATGAATAATTATTATTGTAATTATTATATATTATTTTTTATTTTTTTTCTAAGGAGATTTATAATTTAGTAAATAAATTTGTTTAAAGATGAGAAGAAAACATGGTTTGAGAATCTATTTTGTTATGGTTAGGGGAATGATAGTGGTGTATGTGGGTGCGGAGAACTGGTAGGGTGGGGGATTGGAAAGGGTGGAGGGTGGTGGGGGATTGGCTAGGTGGGGGATCATAAGAGGATATTATGATATGTATCAAATTAAAAAATACACTGCACTAATTGATATTTTGGTTTATCTTATATGTACTATTATCTAATAAATCTTTTATTAATGTGAAATAAATAGAATGGTCAATATAATAGAAACATCGAGGACGGTTTTGGGGTGTGACCTGCAATGGTAGAGACCTGGAAGGGGGGACAGGAAGTGGGGGAGACTTAAAAGGGTGGGGGAGACTAGTATGGGGGACTAGTATGGGGGCTAGATGGAGAAGGGGGGCTAGCATGGGGAATCGTAGGGGGGAGGGAAAACTAACAGGGGTGGAATTGTAAGGGGTCTAGAAGGAGGATGGAAAATAGTTAGGGGGGACTAGCCGGGATGGGGACCTAGCAGGGGGAGACTGGAAGGTTTGGGGGAAGGGGAGACTGGCAGGGGTGTGGACCTAGTAGGGGAGACTAGATTGTGTGGGGGATGGTGAGATGAGAAGGGGTGGTGGTGGGGAGACTGGTATGGGAGTTTGTATGTAACACCCCAAGGTTTTCATAAAAAAAATTCAATTTTTGATGTTTTGTTTAATTTATATTTTTATAAGTATCCTTTAAAAAAAATTACTGCTTCTATGTTTTGAATTTAAAAAAATGGCCATCTACAATTGAGTTCAATATGTTATTAGAGTCTATTGGAACCAAAAAAAATTTTGAGTATTAACATTCCTTAATTATTAGTCATATGAAAATAATTAATAGTAAATTGAATTATTATTTATTTTTTTAAGCCTTTAATATAATGATATCTTGATTAATTTTTTAATTGGATATAAAAGCAATTACAATTTTTTAATTATTATTTATTGAATTAACTATATTTTTATTTTAAAATTAAATTAAAAAAAAATTTAAAATAATTTTTAAAAAATTACTTCATTTTTAAATTCTACATGTCGATAAATGGTTAGAATGAATTTTGGGGAATTTTCTAAAAAAGTTAATTTTTCAGTGAATAGTAAAAAACCAGTTTTGAGTTTTTATGTGTTAATAAAATCATTAATGATGTAGTAATGATGTAATAAATATGGAAGAATATTTTAGAGTAAAATATTTTATTAGGTGTCCCATGTTTCTTATACTGTGGTCATGCGAATGGTTTTCCAAATACCAATAACAAGGTGTCCCTTGGAATTTATTAAAATAATCCCTCAATTTTGTTATAAATACCAACTCATTCCTTCATTAACTTCATTCCAAATTCCACATCCACAATGATATGGCCTCATTACCTCCATATTATCCCTCTTAGGGTTTCCTCAATCCCCTAAGGTCCCAATATTCATGCTCTTGGAGTTACTCTACAAGGTAAGAAAATTCTCAATTTTATTCTTTTTCCATTCATGTTCCATTTTTATATGGTATAACTTTCATGTTTCCATACCATGTTCTTATTTAATTACTATTAATGATATAATATATATTATGAATTCTTTTTTATGGTATACCCTTTTCTCCTCGCTTTTTAATATTTTCTAAAATCATGTGGCATATTCGTTAAGCTGCTAGATTTTTGTAAGGGATTTCTCAATTATTCTTTTATTTTGAGTTCCTTTATTTTCTTATTCATTCTTCATCTATTCATACCCAAGAGTCATAAAATCTCCATAAATCAGGTATATTCTTTATTTTATCATGTTTATGGAAAACTCATCATTATTATTCTTCACATCTCTTACTTATTCAATGAATAAAAACATTGTTCGTGATGTGTCGAATTACCAACATCGTGGGCAATGTGATTTCAATTTCAATTAATTCATTCATGTATGGTCACGAAACCATTTATATGGTTGAACCAGTTTATAATATATGTATTATATCACATCCATGTTTTTTGAATTCTTTTGTACTCATGGTTTTAATTTATAAGACAAAATGAGGTTGTTATTATCAAAGAACCACTAAAATGATCTAAACGAACATCATTAATTTTTTAACTTATGAATCATCCTCATATAAACCATCAAAATAATAAATGGTAAAAATTGTTTTACTGAAAATATGTAAATACCTTTCCCTTCCCATTCTGTAGTTTCACTTCCAATATACAAGAACATCCATCATGAACAAATCATGGAAATCATGTAAGGAACTCACCCAAAATAGTGCAAGAAACAAAATACTAACAGTTAAGTGGGAAAATGAGGTTATAAAATGATCATATAAGATGTTATAAACATGAAAATATTTCATTAAAATAAAAATAACACTCTTTTAACCATTATACAATAATTTTAAACAATTTTTATATGAGACAAGCCTGAGGTAAGGGAATTCTTAACCCGATTTCCACCCTTTGGGTAAACCTTATTCTTCATTATTTAAGTGGTATTTAAATTGTATGTCAGAGGGCTTATGATTATAAAAAGTTTAATTATGTATATTAATAGATTATATAAATATTCCTTACACTCTATTATGAATCAATTCAATTAAATGATATTTATAAGGGACTTTTCATTTAAAATCATTTTTTAAAATTCTGTTTTTCAAAATTCAAAAGAAATGTTTGTTTTCTAATATTCATGTTGTATGATTATGTTATGGATATTTGGAATTTATTATGATGAAGTCAGGGATCTATATTTCACTCCAAGTCAATGGTTATGTGTATGTTAGAGGTATTATGTATGGTTACTCCGAATGTAATGGCGATGGTTACACAAAGAGTAAGATAGCTATGAGGGTTAAAAATTATAAGGTAGCTGAGAGGGTTACTAGATTATATATGTAATGCCCCAATATAACATTATTGTTCTACTTATATTCTTAGGTGTTGTGGAAATATCATGTTTCACAATGTAAGTATATATATAGGTGTTATGTATGTCTTTTGAAAATGATTTCACACGTTACAAGTATTCATGGACTAATGTGTTCATTCCATCTTTTTTATGTCCTTAATGAGTTTTTTGTGCTAATACCATGTTTTACATTTTTTCCATAGGTTAATAGATGCGTAATACATATAATGAATCCAGATAAAATGTTGAATAATTGTCAAGGAATCATGTTTTATGTTTTAATGTTTTTAAATTTGAAAAAAATGGAAACTGTTTTTATTGTATCCACCTTGTAATAATGTGTAATGTTATGAATGTATTATGTACCAATTATCTAAATCTATAAAAATTAAAAGATCCTAAAATTAAAAGGAAGTATTTTCTTGTTTAAATTCAATATTATGTATTAAACAAGGTCGGGTCCTTATAGTTAAGGTGGGGTGAAAGGGGGGAGGGTGCAGGTGGGGTGTATGGGGAGGGGTTGGGTAGGAGAAGGGGGTGTGTAGGAGTAGGGAGGTGTATGGTGGGAGGGGTATGGGTGTGTAGTGTGAGGGAGGAGGGTGTAGGTTGTGGGGGGAGTGGGTGAAAGTTGGTGTACAGTGAATAGGGGTGGGTAATGGGGGTGCGAGGGGGTTGTGCAGTCGGGTGGGGGTGGGACAGGGGTGTGCAGGTGTAGGGGTGTTCTAGGGGAAGGGTTTGCGGAGAGGGTGCAAGGTATTGTTCAGTGAGGAGGGGAAGGGGTGTAAGGGTAATGGAGAAGAGTGATTGGTTTTTGAGGGGGAGATCAATGGGTTTGTAAGGGGTGTGTAAGGGAAGGTGTGGGTGCTAGTACTAGGTGGGGGATGTGGGTAGGGGAGGGGGAGTTGGTAATCTCTTATCAACAGCCAGTATAGTTCACCATGATGTTTTTAAGCAATTGGAATGCATATAGACACAGTTATAAATAGAGCCAATTGGCATTGTGTGACTAAACATTCTACCAAGGATTCAAAGAGTGGTTATAGGGCATTGTCCATGGTTTGAACAATGGAAAGAGTGATTTATCCACAGTTTCAAACAATGAATATAGGATTCTACTTATAGCCCTGCCAATACTAGCCATAGTTCATTAAAATGTGGTTATATCCAATAACCACAATTTTAGGGCCTATATCTACTGTTTATATTTGTGATTATAGCCTTATTTTGTAGTTGTGAATGTATGTATATAAAATTCGAGGTTGGCTTGAAACAAAAGGGATAACCTATTTACCCCAACAATTTAATGTTTGTAAGTTTTATTGGACACACACTGAGGATGAATGTGATGATTGATAGATATTCATGGTCAAACTGCTAGCCTGTAAGTAAGGAACCGATTTTATAAGATATATAGGTAATGTTACGATATAATTAAACAATTTTAATGAAAAAAATATATAATTAATTGTTGATTAAAATTTTCTTATTCTTATCAATGTTCAATTAGTTTATAAAATTCCCAAAATAAATATGTCTAAATAGACACTAAAAATCCCCGGGATTCTTCTAAACAATTATTTCTAAGTTACATTTAAGTGATTCAGGTGGGACAGTATATCCCCCCACCAGTTAGTTATACATGCATTATAAAGCTAGAAATACAAAATTATTTCATCCGTCATCACACTGAGAAAACACTTCAGGTGAATTATGATTGATAATATATTATATTAAATTATTTACTTTATCCAATTTTTATGATTCAATATTTTTTATTTAAGAAACAAAAAAATTTCATGATATATATATCATGCATCCAAACCAATATACATGTATCACAAAGCATGGATGGGGTAACTTCCACTAGTGAAGAAATCAGTATGTATTTTAAATCAATAATTATTGTTTTATGTGATATAAAAAACATATTTTCCTTTGTTTATATGAATATTTATGATTCAAAATCTAAATCCACTTCCATCCCACATCATGTGTCATGTAAGTAGGTTCTTGTAAATAATGATGGTAAAATAGTCGACGAAAACAAAAAAATAAAGACTGGGAAACATGTGTAATTAGTATCAGATAATATCAATTTGTTATTTTTAACAATATTATTACATAAATTTATTTATTTATTTTCATAATTTTATTATATTACTAATACACAAGAATTTATAGTGGCCATACTAGAAGATAAAATACACTTGGTAACTTTGAAGCATCCAGAATAAAATGGTTACATTAGAGGAGTTAGTTTTGGAGTTTCTTTTCAAAAATTTAATAGAGGATAAAACAACAAAAATATGAATATAATATGATAAAATTATTTCAAGAAAAGATAAATGATTTTTAAGATATTATTTTCTTTTCTGGTTTAGATTAATAATATATGAAAAATTATCAAAGCAAAGTGGTAGTGGAACAAAGATACTCATAGAAAAACCCAAATGAACTCATTATGTTTGAGTACATTCATTCCCCTGAACTGAATTCCTTAGTGACAGTAGTATATTTTATCATTAATCTTTATTCTAAATGTAAATCAATCAAACTTTTATGACTTTATATTACTTAAATTTTGTAGGGTGATTTTGTATCATATTTCTCACTTTAACACCCATGAAAAAAATCATTGCATGAGGTACAATTAATAATATCCCAAGAGAATAGCTACAAAATAAAATAATACCAAAAGATCGCAGGAGAGTGGTGATTTTGGTAGATTCAGAGCTGAACAGATAGTCTCCTATTCAACATGATGATATGGATGTTAAAACTATCAATGATTTTATTCATAATTTCATAGTAGTGAATTTTGATATTATAAGGATACATGAGGTATATATTCAAAAAAATTCTTATGAATGTTTATAATAGTTGAAGAATAAATTACTAAAGTGAGGTAATGTATTACAGGTGGAGAAAGAAATGGGGAAACTAAATATCATATCATGAAAATCTAGAGAATCGACAAAGAAATCAAAAGGACATTCCGGGAATACCTTCTCCCCTCCAGTTCCACATGAAATTTTTTATCAATACAACTTCATGTGGTGACCATAGTTAAAAACGAAAATATTTCATACATTCCATATAAAGAAGAAATTATTGGATCTTTAATTATATATTATTTTTGGTTTTGAGAGTACAAATGATATTTTCATGTTTGAAAGGTGATATCCTCATCTAGGAATTCATACATAAGGTAAATTTTCATAATACCTCTATCCAAAATGTGATCTAAAATATTCATTATAGTTAATAACAATTCATATTTTCAAAAATAATTTATAATACTACTATATAAATGGAAAACCATTTATAAAACAATTTGGATTCATTAATGTTAGTATCATTTCAGTGGATAAATCATTTTTGAGATAAAATAATTTAATAATAATAAAGTGAGTTATATGAGGCATTTGAGAAAAAAATAATTAACGGTGGGCCCTTTTTTATACCTGTAATTTAGGGGCTAAAACACAACAATATAATCACATAAAATATGTTTTTACTTTTTTTATTACTTTTTTAAGAATCATTGGATTTTAATTGCACTCAATCTTGATACGGTAAATATAAATTTTTTGGATGAAATGCATGGATATCTAACAAAATAACCACTAATTATGTGTATTTTGAATTTTTAATACACTATAACCAATATTTAAGAGATAAACGTTTAATTATTTGTTTCAGTCTGTGTCTTAACAATAATTTTATTGTGATAGGTAGATAACTAAATATTGGATATATCATGGAATGAAGTGATTGAATGAATTTAAAAAACCCACTAGATTATAGAAAATGAAAACAAATTAAGGTATATACATAATTATTTAACTATAAAACTTAATTAAAAATAATTTACATAATTTGGTCATTATTTTTGTTGTGTATGAAGCACGATAATGTCAACGATTATTGGTATTATCATTGAAAATTTATGAGAGATATCAAAAACAATGAAAAGACTAGAAACCGTGGATTGGTAATTTCCAAAGGTAATTTGAACTAAATTAAAAATATGTATTATTATTTTCTATATTTTCTTAGTATTAATAATATTTAATACTACCATCAAACTCAAAATAAGATGTAATTTTTTTAGAGATGAGTGGGAAACATACATTGTATCAAAATGTTTTCTACATAAAAAAATTAAGTGATTACGTGATATGTTTGTTATCACGTAATGGATATGACCTTAGAAAAATATTTTTGGTGTGAAAAATTAGTATTAGAATGATAATATATTATTTTTTATATATTTTCGATGGATAATTATAATGGGTGAAATCAATTTGATTATAAATGAGAAGAAAACATGGTGTCCGATTCTATACAGGCATCATGAATATGTGACTTCCTATTACCTTTTTAGTTAATTATCTCGTCATTGCATCTATTATTTATTCAATTTCCTTGTAATTTTTAGAGTAAAATTACAAAAATACCTTTATTGGGTTACATTATGAGTGGTAGTAAATGCTATAAGAAAAGAACAATATAGTTATTTCACATTGTTGGGTGGTGGAATTATTTGCGATATTCTATCATCAATTAGATGTACGGTATAATATCAAAAATTCTTGTGAAATCTATACAAGTAAAAAATTATACTAACATTATTTAAATTTATTGGAAAAAGATAAATCTTTTAAATTCACATCATGTGATATTAAATCATCCCACCATTATATCACATTGATTCTCACAATCATTACTTAAGTATAAGTGTTTAACCTATCATTATTATATATATAGATAACGGTTCACCAGAACACCATCAAAAAATGTTCCCACTAGTTTTTCACTAATATACATGTTCGCATTCATTATATAAAATGATCCATATTCAAAAGCTCAGTTTTTAAAAACTCATTGTCCTTCTCAATAAAAAATTCATGAGAATATTATTGTTCTCATTTTGATGAAAAATAAGGATGAGGTAATGTTAGAGTTTATAATCACCCTGAATATTAAATTTTTTATACAAATATTTTATCACAATATAGAAATAATAAATAGATATGCTATATTTTAGAGTCATTTGATGATATAAAGGGCTATATTTATTCATAATATCGTCAAAAGGGGTGATCAATGCATAATAAAGTTACGTATATTTTTAAAATACTTAATGGTTAAAACTAATGTTTTTTCCATCAAATAAGGTAAATGGTTTATCAAGGAGTTTTCCTTCTCTATGATGGTGAAAGGGGGGATATTTTATTATGTTCCATAATAAAAAAAATTTAAATATTTACTTTAGTTCAATTATTGAAGGATAATAGATATACATTAGTGTTTAATATTCTCATTGAGTAAATAAAGAGATACACTAATGTTTAGTATAATCATGAAATATATAATGTGTTATTCTAGTTTATTATATAAAATAAGAATAAAAATGTTTCTATATGAGTTTTACACCATCCAAAATGGATAATAGTTTTTAGGGTAATTTATTATAATGTGTTAATGTTCTATTATTGTGATGTGGTTAAATATAAAATATTATTTGGATTTAGCTTCTAAAATTTATCAAATGTATACATAGTGGATGAATAAAAAAAATTATTGTTTCGAATAAATGATTAAAACAATTGGACTAGGAATTAATTGTTTCAAATATAAGTTTAATTTATTTCATTATAGTATTAATACCATAATAATTGTTTTCATTTATAGGCAAATCCTTTTTCCAGGAGTTGTGGTGATTTGTTCGAAGGTTCCAATGCTCGTGAGATATTATAATTTGAGTATTTTATAGGTATTTTCAAGTCAATTATTTCCAATAATCCACGAAAGGGAGAATATATTATATTCTTATGGAATAGGATACCATGTGATACATAAAATTGGAAGTGGTTGTGGAATCATGAGGTTTCTAATTTCATAAAAATAGAAAATGTTCAATCATCTATAGATTATTTCAGATAGTTGAAAGAAAACACATATCACATACTCAATTAGTTACATGTCAATCTGATACATAGTCTGCTCATTGGGACTCATACAATACGTTTTATTTTTTAATTTACCTTTTAGTTGAAAACAAACATCACATAATCAAAATTGATAAAACACATTCAGATTGTTTTGATACTTTAGGAAAATAATCGATAATTAATTTTCAATTTTTTGGAATCATCAATCCCTAATATATTGCATGGTTAGACTAGTATGACTCCAAATTTTTATTTTAATTTAATATTGATAGTATTTTTATTAAAAAAGACAATTGTCATACTCACGACAAATATGACGCAAGAATATTGTTTTTATATAATAGGAAAATTATCCATATAGAATTTGTGGCATAACAGAATAATCCTCAGTATAATTTGATACATGATGTGCTTGATATGACTCCATGTGTCTGTTATCAGTTTGGAATTTACAATTTTTGTCAAAAAGAGTAAGTCACTAAAAAACTGAAAACAAACTCATACATTCTTGATTATTTATAAAAATAATTCATAGTTAATATTTGATGAGTATGAATCATTCTCACATAAAAACAACACAAGATGTCACTAGTACCACTCAAATTTTGTGTTTATAGTTTAAAAAGTTAATTTTGTAAAAAAACACAACTTAAAAAAACTAATAATACACAATTGGATTCATGTTATATGTAACCCAACATGATTTCATTATATGTTATATCTTCAACGTAATTCAATAACTTACACTACACACAAAATCGAGTTCATGCGCACCACAACTTACCAAACTAGCCGTTCAAAAGTGGTTATGAATAGTATTAGTAGAATTTTGAACTTTATATAACCCTTATAATTTTAGAATCCATATTATGAGTTTCTTTGAAACAATTTAAGGACAAATTCATTTCTTACAAATAAAAGAAGTATTTTTCAACAACAAAAAAGCAATTTTTCCGCCTTCAAATGGAGAACATTTTTTGAATCCAATATTTGAATCTATAATATATTCAATTTTAGAGAATAAACGTCTTCTTTGGGATCAGGACATAAGAATTTCGTTTCAATAAATTTTTGATGTTTTTCTGATAACTTTCATATTTCGGTGAAAAGTGAAAAATAATATATTTTAACTGAATTTTTTTTAATCATAATAATTTATGGTGTAAAACTATACATATGAATGGTTTGGATGTATAATTAATTTATATTTTTACCATTTAATACAATGTTGGACATTGGAAATAATTTCACATTGAAATTGGACATAAAAAATATCAATCTTTTGGTAGTTATTATTTATTAAAAATACGCTTTTTGATTTTGACAATGAGAATTAATTGTAAACTAATAAATGAAATATCTATTTTTTTAATTTGGTAAAATTGTCTTCATTTTTCAATTCATAATATTTAAATTATCTTAGGGTGAATTATTGATATGTTTCTGAAAACTTTTAATTTTTGATGAATAGTGGAAACACTGAGTTATATTTTAAAAGCGAACTATTATTTAAATAATTATTTATTTAATTTAATTTTTTTAGGCCAAAATAGATAAATAATACCTATATATGTTCAATTTAATTCATTGGTGTTAGTTTATATATTTTTTTAATATATAAAATTTTAATTGAACTTTTCATCTTCTTTTACCATCCTCCTAGGAGAATTTTTAAATTCACATAAAACATATTTTTACCATTTCTGTGAGTTGAATTTTGAAATTCCAAGAGAGACGGTTAAAATCAAGTATTAAAATTTGGTTCAATAAGATAAAAATATTTTTTGGTGATTAGTAAATTTTTAATTTTATTTAACCCGATTAAAAGTAAATATGTTTATTAAGGGTAAAAATGATATTATTATTACACTAAAACATGTCCCAATTCTATTGGATAAGTATAATTCGACAAAAAACAACCTTAATAATAAAATATGAACCTCTTTGGTCCACATGGATTAGATTAGTACATTTATTATTATTTAATTCAAAGAAGAGTTAAAAGAGTTAAAATCAAAGTTTAAAACATTTTTAATATAGGCCTAAACATAAGGTAAATTCGACTATAAATATTAATTAGAAAGATATAAAATATTTCCTACATAATGGTATTTTATTTATATTTTTTAGACACTAAATAATTTTATTTTTTTATGATATAATGAGGAAGGAGTAATTAACAAATTAATTAAATATTAAACTAATTGATATTATAAATATCCAAATAAATCTAATTTGAGACTTTTTATGAATTACACTAATTTTTTAGGTTAATATGATGTATTAGGGCTGTTTATATTAATTTTTTTTGAGTAATAATGTTGTTATTAATTTAGAAAAAACAAAATACCAAATAATGTCAAAATTGACATAAAAGAGTTTTTAAAACAAATTTTATATTATTAATTGTAATTATAATACTAAAATATAATTATCAGACAAATGACATATATAATGATATTTTTATAATTAACAAACCACTTTTGGTTCTTTTGGATGTATAAATTAAGTTTATTAACCATATAATATAAAAATACAAAGAGACATGGTAAATGTCAAACTATTTTACTAAGAGTTAAATCTAAAAAATATAGTAAATATAGTAACCCAAACCTGTCTAAAACCTATTGGTTGAGTGGTTTTAGACCCATCCCCAACTTATCTTTTAATTATTCCATTTTTGAGCCATTATAATATGAAAATGATTTTATCATAAAAAAATATTTCTAGCTTTTCTTAAGGTGCCACTCACCCCTCTTATAAAAGGGAACTCATCCTTATCATTAATTCACACCTTAAAAGCCTTTTGACTAAGTCAAACCCTGCCCAAATATCCTCTCAACTTCCCTCATTTCATCTTAGAGGCCTTACTTTTGTCAGAAATCCATCTTAAGGAGCCCTTTTGATCAAATTAAAAGGAAGAACCCAAAGAAGAGGTAATAATTTCACCACGCTCTTTCAAGTTCTTTTCTTCTTCCACTTATTCTTTCTTTGATATTTCCATTATAAAATAATAAATCCAGTATCTTATATATACTGTGATGATATTATCAACATTTTACTTCCAAATTCATTATTCTATCCATCCTTTGAATGACATGTCACCATACGTGCGTACGTAGAGATTGTCGTCTACACGTCGTGGTGTAATTGTTATTCAATACATTATTATTTGGATGCGTATAATAATGATGTGGTATTAATGTAAATAATAAATATAACATGATAGTTATTCTTTATATATTATATACCATCCAATTATATTTTATTTTAATATCAATAGAATGATATTGTCACTTGTGCGTACGTACGGATTACCGTATCCACAAACGTGATAGGATTCACTCCTCGTCGTATCCATTCAAAAATTAATTTCACATGATGATTAAAAATAATGTTTAGAGACATGATATCATTCTTTATTTGAATAAGATACATCCCATCAATAAAAAATATGACTCACATAACAAAGAATATAAAGGAAAACGAATCCGTTAACACCTGAAATGACGATAATACTAAGATATTATCAACAAAGAAATATTAAAAGATCATATATGATATCATATTAATGTATATAATTATTGTATAATTTAATAAAAATTATTTCACCATTACACATGAGTTTTACCTAGCCTCGACCATGTAAAATTTACAATGTAACGGGTTTCATATCTCATTTTTAATTTTGTGGGATTTCCATTGTTCGCCACTTATTTAGTGCATGTCGTGTTTATACTACCCATGATTGTATTCATTGTGTAATATAATTTAATTTATGGATATTTAAAACCTCATTTTATGATCCTTCTTTCATGGTTTTTGGTTTCTTAAGTTACCAAATCAATAAGGGAATTTTAAATTTTAATTTCCACTCATTTGTCTTTACACATACATCATTGATTATTTTTCTCCAAGATTATGTGTGGAATTACTATTCATTTTCTTATGTCATATTTTACATTCCCCTTTATGAGGATATAATTTTTATACACATAATCACTCCATTAATAAATTCTCATGTCATCGATATGAACATGATAAGAGTAATGTTAACTCAATCTCCATTTGTTGAGTTAAATATCCAATCCATTGGTGTTGTTTTTAAAAGAATATGTGTGAATGTCCTATAGTTGATTTACACTTAATATACAATCCTATTGAGTGTATTTTTATTTTTCACACATAATTAGGTCATTGATTTATCGTTAACCTAAGGAAATAATCATTATAAGAGAATTCATATCAATTTACATTCCATTTAGACTTCTTTGTTGTTATACACTAATTCACTTTTATATGGTGTATATAATGTAATTTGACATAGTATGTCAGGAATCCATTTATTATCATGATATAATAATGTTTTTATTACCTCAATTATTTTCATTTAAGTGTCTCTCTTTTGGTTAGGAACTGTAAATAAATATCATTTTAAATGTTCTAAAGATTTATTATTCTAAATATTTATCATTTGTATCACTATTTTAAAAATGGATTTAAGGATTTATTTATATAGACATTAATGTTTTAAAATTAAAATTCCTTTTAAAAGTTTCAAAGTGGTATGGGACACTTAGATTCAAAAATCTAATTTTAAAAGGCTTTTTGAAAAATAGTGTGACTTTTAAATGATTTCAAGAAAAATGGGGATATTTCTCTCTAATGGTTTTGGTGATTATTTTCATCAATCTCAATATCCTTCATTATTCTCTATTGAGGTTAATCTAATACAATACAATCTTCCCTATTGTATAGAATGAGTTATATTTGATTGTGGATGTGCAATTTTTATATCATTCATGGTTTGTGGATAAAGTATTTACATTTAGTATGCTAATTTTAATACAAATGTTTATTTTATGTTTCAAACTTTTCATATGAGGAATTGATTGGACTTATTAAGTGACGGGTGGAGCCCACTATATCTCCTCGATGCATTCATAGGTTTCATGAGACAAACTAGTGTTTTGGAATAAGGCCTTGACAAAATATTATTTTTAGTCTTGGCACAAGGCCATGACTATGTTGTTATGATAGTATGAAATTATGCATTCCATCGTTATGAAAGTGGTTATTGATATTGCATGTGATTATTCTACTAGTAGAATATCCTTGTGAATAAGTAAATGGAATTATTTAATTTTATTATTTGCATATTATGCTGAAGTTCATGTTTAATAGGATTTCTTTAGTTATTCATTGCCTTAAATGATTATGCTTATTTATGAAAGTTTCTACTATATCGTTATCCATACTGAGCATCTGAGCTCACCCCTTTCAATGTTTTATTTTTCCCAAGATGAAAAGAATTATATTATGACTGACCTCAGGGGATAGTCTATGGGATCTTAGTGTTGTATATCAAAACTATGTTTTTGTAGTATTCCATTTTATGATGTAATGTAACCCTTATGAATGTATCTAGTACTTACAAGGCTACTAAACTAATCAATAATTCAAGACATGATCTTTTATGATCATTCCAATGATAGGTAATAATGCAACGACTCTGAGGTTCTGGGGTCGAGGAATTACATTTGGTATTAGAGTAATTTTAGTATAATCCTTGAAAACTAGATTTAGATAAACTCTGATTATAGCACATATCCCTAAGAAAGACTTTTATGATAACTATAGAGGAACTTCCTAAAATTTTTGTGTTGTAGTGATTCTGTGAGTTTTCCACGCAATACATATCTATCTGGATACGAGCAGGAAGAGGTGGCTCTGGTATAGATGTACTTAGGGGTAAAACCCCAAAACACTACTTTGAGCTTGACTCAAACGGGAACTGGTGCATGACAATGGGCCTTGCTGCACTATTAGTTACGACACCCCTGGGGGATATTCATAGGATAAATTGATTTTTATTTACAAACCAATTTGAAGTATTTTAATGTAAGATGATAATAATTGACCTTGGTTAATCATAAGGTATTTAAAATTGAATATATAGTCTCATGATATTCTCTAAATGATATTATGACTACTGTTACTCACAAAATGATTACTAGTTTTAGTCAATGGCTGGATTCCAAGGAAGTCTAGTAACTTTGAGAATGATGTACAAGGTGGGAACTGTGGTGGAAATGAGCAACAAAATGTAATGTTGATAGGTGTGAAAGATATTGTGTTCATTCCCACTCAGTTTTCCAAAAATATGATCAACAACATATATATTAACCAACTCCCAAACTCAACAAACAAGAGAATGGTGATGAATGATAAGAGATCCATTAGTGGAGACCATGGAGAAAAGAATACTCTATCTACATCATATAGGAAATGTAGAAGGAGACACCCAGGATAGTGTCTCAATGGAAGAAAGAAATTATTTACGTGTGGGACAGAAAGACATAAAGTGAAGAATTGCTGAGGAAAAATGAAGAGTACTTTGGAAGAAAATAAAAATGGTCCAATGAATCTATTAACAATCATTTTGCATAAATGTAGGGGAGCTATCCATTATCCAAGTTAATTCCCTATTCTATAGGATATTTTCTTGGACAATGAAGTGGCTATGTGGAAATAAATGGTTAGAGAAATGATTAAAATTATTAGTTCTCTTTGTTGATGGCATAACATTGGAATAATTTTCTCTTGTATTTGTAACCCTGGAGTTCTCATTTGAAAATGATTTTTTAGGAAGAATTACCTTTTATCTTATGAATATAGTTATAAATAACCATTTTGTTTTATATGATCATTGGTTTTGAGGCAATTACAAGTTATTATATTTTGGGATGAAAATGCAAGGTATGAGATAACATTTGTTGTTAAATTATGTTATTGTAATTTTTAGGAATTTATATCATTTTGGTAATTTTATAAAATATAGTTTTTGAAAAAGGACAATACGCAGACCATGTGACAACCCATCACGTCAGACAAAGCTGTGGTAATCGAACCCACAACCAGAGTGCGATTGTGATTTATTGCCTACCACTGGACTACATGAAGTCTCCGGATAGTGTGTCTAATTATTTTTAGTTAAATGATTTTATTGATCAATAATAAGTTTATTTGGGATCTTCTGTCTTATCAAATGAATACCCTTAGTATAGGATAATGATTTGGTGATTAAGTGATAAATGTTATTTTGGAAGATGTTCGCTTTGTTGGGAACACTATATGCCCAAGGAAAATAGAATACTATGGGATTTCATTTGAAGAGTAATGGTGTATTTTTATCTACGTTTTTATTGTGGATTTATAGTGATTTGGGTTATTTATTGAAATGATTAACCTATAATAGAGAATATTTGATTTGTTTAATTAATTTTACGTAAGTGACTTTAAGAGTAGTTGATATCAATTGGAGATACAATTTAACATGGAAGACTACATAACCAAATTCTTATACGTTTTGGGTTACAATACTAGTTTGGATTAAATTTAAGGATTTTAAAGAAAATTGTTTATTGAATGGTATTTATTTATCTCTGGGGTATTGTTGGTATAATTATAGAAATTAAGATTACTATGTATTTCTCTAAATGAATATCCTTTTGGGGGATCATTAGATCTTGTACTAACCATTTTGGTTTTGATTAATCTCTAAAGACAAGGTAAATATATATTTTATCTTTTGTGGATCATGTGATTATCTACATGTTTACTCAAGATCTTCTGGTGAGACCATGTCTTCATGAATACTCATCATTTAAAAAAATTAAGTTAGTGGTAAAAATTTATTAAAGAATGAAAATATACGTAAAAAGTAAGTATATGTCTTCATGTTCATAGTCAATCTCATAAATTAATTCCTCGTCTTTATGAAATGTAACTTAAAACAAAAAAAAATATTGTCCGTTTAATTTTCCTACTGGGAAACTAATGACAGTTTGTCCCATCACAAGTTTGTGGTTTTCTTATAGTTAACTTTATTCTGGTAATTTTTCTATCCCTATCCTTCAGAACTTGACACTCATTTTATCTTCCATATCAATGTTTTCCTACATGTAATCCTAGTATGGGTTATCTTGGGTGACCATTGTACTTATATTTTTTCTTTTAAAGTGATATTATTATGGGATCTTTTTCCGATATGGGACATTCCATTATATTCCCTAGCCCAATTTTAAAAATTACGATGATTCAATTTATTGAAGGAGGGAATAATGTAACACCACATGATTTCATAGTACGGTAGTTCTTCAAAGTAATTCAACAACTTACACTACACGCAACATCGAGTTCAAGCACACCATGACTTACCAAACTATCAGTTCAAAAAAAGTTTAGAATATTATTAACAGAATTTTGAACTTTATATAACCCTTATAATTTTATAAATCCATATTATGTGTTTCTTAGACATAATATAAGGACAAATTAATTTTTTTCTGATAAAAGAAGTATTTTTCAAAAAATTAAATTTTATCACCTGTTAATAGAAAACCTTTATAAATTCTAATATTTGAAACATTTATATATTTATTTTGAAAAAAAATATTCTTCTTTGGGATAGAGACATAATAATTTAGTTTCAATAATTTTTTTGTGTTTTCCCGATAACTTTCATATTTCGGTGAATAGTGGAAAAATTATATTTTAACTTAAAACAAATTTTTAATCAAAATAATTTATAGGGTTCAACAATACATATGAATGTTTTGGATGTATAATTAGATTATATTTTTACAATTTAACACAATGTTGGTCATTTGAAATAATTTCACATTGATATTGTACATAAATAAATTTCAATCTTTTGGTAGTTATTATTTCATAAAAAAAAGCATTTTGGTTTTGACAACAGGAATTAAGTTTAAACTAATAAATTCAATTTCTATGTTTCAAATTTAGTAAAATAGACTTCATTTTTCAATTCGTAATATCAATCTTATCTTAGAGTTAATTTATGGTATGTTTCTAAAAACTTTTAATTTTTTATGAATAGTTAAAAACACTAAGTAAAGTTTAATACCTAATTTTTAGTTAAATAATAATTTATATTACATAAATTTATTTTAGCTCAAAATATATATAATACCTATATAAGGTAAATGTCATTCCTTGTAGTAAGTTTATAATAATTTTAGATATATAAAAATTTTATTGAACTTTTCACTGTCTTTTACCCACCTCCCTAGAGAATTTGAAAATTCACATAAAACGTAATTTTACCCTTCTGTGAGTTGAATTTTAAAAATCAAAGAGACATGGTTAATATCAAGGAGAAAAATGCGTTTTAATAAGATAAAAATAATTTTTGGTGAAGAGAAACGTTTTACTTTTATTTACCCCAGTTAAAAGTAAATTGGGTAATTAAGGGTAAAAATGTTATTATTATTACCCTACCACATGTCCCAATTATAATGGATATGTATAATTTTACCAAAAAAAACCTTATTAATAAAATATGAACCTCTTTGTTCCACTTGGATTAGATTAGAACACTTATTATTATTTAATACAAATAAGAGTTAAAATCAAAGGTTAATAACTAAATTTTTTTTAATATAAGGCTAAACATAACATAAATTAGACTATAAATATTCATTAGAAAGATAAAATGATTTAATAAATAATGGTATTTTATTTATATTTTTTATACACTAAATAATGTAATTTATTTGTTAAACAATGATGATCCAGTAATTACCAAATTAATGAAATATTAAAATAATTGATATTATAAATATCCAAATAATTTTAATTTGAGACTTTTTATGAATTCCCGTAATTTTTTAGGTTAATATGAAATATTATAGTTGGTTATATAAATTTTTTTAGATGTAATAATGCTGTTATGAATTTATCCAAAACAAATTACCACATAGTGACAAAATGGACATAAAAGAGTTTTTAAAACAAATATTATATTATTAATTGATATTTTATTCATAAAATCTATGGTTTGGGAAGAATACTTATATAATGATAGTTGTATCATTAATTAACCACTTGTGGTTCTCTTGTAAGTATATAGTAAATTTATTAACCATCTAATATAAAAATACAAATTGATATGGTAAATTTCAACCTATTTATCAAAAAGTTAAATCTAAAAAATAAAGTTAATATAGTGAACCAAACCTGTATAAAACCTATTGTTTTAGTGTTTATAGACCCATAACCACCGTAACCTTTAAATAATCCATTTTGGAGCCATTATCATCTGAAAATGATTTTATTATAAAATAATATTTCTAGCTTTTCCTAAGGTGCCCCTTACCCCTCTTATAAAAGGGAACTCCCCCTTCACTCTAATTCACACCATAAAAGCCTTTTGGCTAGGCCAACCCCTACCCAAATAACTTATAAACTTACTTCAATTCATATTAGAGGCCTTACATTAGTCATAAGTTCATCTTAAGGAGTAATTTTGATCAAATCAAAAGGATGTACCCTAAGAAGATGTAATAATTTCACCACCCTCTTTCAAGTTCTTTTCTTCTTCCACTTATTCTTTCTTTGTTATTTACATTATAAAATACTAACTCCAAAATATTCTATATACTACGATGTTATTATAAATATGGTACAACCATATTCATTATTTTATCCATCCTTTGAATGAAATGTCACCATACGTGCGTACGTATGGATTACCGTCTCCACGTCATGGTGTAATAGTTATTCAATACATTATTATTTGGATGGGTATAATAATGATGTGTAATTCATGTTTATAATAAATATAACATGATAATGATTATTTATATATGATATAACATCCAATTATATATTATTTTCATATCAATAGAATGATATTTTTTCTCGTGCGTACGTATAGATTACAGTCTCGACGAACGTGATGAGATTCATTCCCCATCATATCAATTAAATACTAAATTTCATACAATGATTAAAAATAATTTTTAGAGACATGATATAATTCTTTATATGAATAATATAAATCCCATCCATAACAAATATGACTCACATAACAAATAATATACACGAAAACGAGTCTGTTAACACCCGAAACAACTATAATACTAAGATGTTATTAACAAAGCAATGTTAAAAGATCATATATGATATCATATTAATGTTTATGATTCTGGTATAATTTAATAACAATTATTTCACAATTATACAGGAGTTTATCATACCCTCGACCAAGGAAATAGTACAAAGTATTGGGTTTCTTATCTCACATTTAATTCCGTGAGATTTCTATTGTTCACCACGTATTTATTGCATGTGTTCTGTGTACTGTCAATGATTGTATTAATTGTGTAATATACTTTAATTTATGGATATTTACATCATCATTTTTTGATCCTTATTTCATTGCTGTATGTTTCATATGTTACCAAATCGATAAGGGAATTTGAAATCTCAATTTCCACTCATTCGACTTTACACATTCTTCATTGATTATTTTACTCCAAGATTATATATGGAATCACTATTCATTATCTTATATCATAATTTCCACTCCACTTTCTGAGTACATACTTTTGATACACATAATCACTCCATTTATAAATTCTCATGTCATTGATATGAACTTGGTAAGATTAATTTTAACTCAATCTTCTTTTGTTGAGTTAAATATCCAATTCATTGGTGTTGTTTTTAAATGAATATGTGTGAATGTCCTCTGATTGATTTACACTGAATATACAATCATATTGATTGTATTTATAACTGTCACACATAATTATTTCCTTGATTTATCCTTAACCTAATGATACAGTATTTATAAGAGATTTCATCTCAATTTATATTCCATTGAGACTTCTTTGTTATTATACACCAATTCACATTTATATGGTTTATATAATGTACTTTGACACAGTATATCATGAATCCCTTTATTCTAATGATATTATAAAGTTTTTATTACCTCAATTATTTGAATTCAATTATCTCTTTTTTGGTTTGGAACTATAACTAAAATTTCATTTTAAATCATTTAATGATTTATTATTATAAATCATTCTCATTAATGTCCATGATTTAAAAATGGTTTTAAGGATTTATTTATATGGACATTAATGTTTTAAAAATACAATTACTTTTAAAAGATTCAATGTGGTATGGGACACTTTGAATCAAAAACCTCTTTTTAAATGTCTTCTTGACAAATAGTGCGACTTTTAAATGATTTCAAGAAAAAGGGGTATATTTCTCACTAATTGTTTTGATGATTATTTCCATCTATCTCAAAATCCTTTATTATTCCCCATTGAGGTTAATCTGATACATTACAATCTTCCATATTGTATCGAATGAGTTATATTTTACTGTGGATGTGATATTTTTATACCATTAATGGTTTGTGGATAATGTATTGACATTTCGTATGCTAGTTTTAATACAAATGTTTATGTTGTGTTACAACATTTTCATATAAGGAATGCATTGAACTTAGTAAGTGATGGGTGGAGCCTGATATAGCTCCTCGATGCATCAGTAGGTCTAATGAGACAAATAAGTTTCTTAGCATAAGGCATTGACTATGTGTTTATGATAGTTTGGAATTATACATTTCATCATTAAAAAAGTGGTTATTTATATTTTATGTGATTATTTGACTAGTAGAATAACCATGTGAATAAGTAAATGGAATTATTTAATTTTATATTTTTCTATATTATGCTGAAGTTCAAGTTTAAAAGTCATTTATTTTAGTTATACATTTCCTTAAATGTTTATGCTTATTTATTAAAGCTTCCAATATATTTTTATCCTTACTGAGCAACTGAGCTCACCCCTTTCTATGTTTTATTTTTCCTAGGTTGTAAAAATGTATATATTGACTAACTTATAGGGATAGTCTATGAGATCTCAGTGTTTTCTATGGAAAATATGTTGTTGTAGTTTTCCATTTTATGATGAAATGTAGACCTTATGAATGTATCTTGTACTTCCAAGGCTACTAAACTAACTGATCTTTTGATACTTGATCATTAATGATCATTCCAACGATACATAATAATACACCAACTCTAGGCTTCTAGGGTCGGGGAGTTACATTATACATTACGAAATCTATTGATAAGTCATTTTTGATGTGAGGTAATAAGCCACACATCAATTTGATGCACAATATGATCAGTATGACACAGAGTGTGTCTTTTTATTTATAATTTACATTAATTTTAGTAAAAAAGTCAACTAACATACTCAAAATGGATAAAATGCATATAATTTTTTTATTAGTTTATAAAAATGAAATATATATCATTTTTGACATGTATCAATCTTCCACACCTCAATCTGATTCACAATGATCCCAGTATGACTCAAAGTGACCATTATCTTTTAAAAATTTACATTTTAATTCTAGATGTTTTAGTCAATAAAAACAAGAAAACAAACTAAATTTTTTTTGTAATTAAGGAAAATGATAAATATTTTATTTTTGAGGTGTATGAATTATTCCCATGTCTAACCCACACACATTGTAACTGATAAAACATAATATGTGTGCTTCATGTTTAAAATGACATTTTAGTAAATAACCCAAGTGATATACTCAAAAACCTAAAAACACATTTATATTGTTTTAAAACATCATAAAAATGATCCATAAGGAATTTTAGATATGTATGAATCATATTCAACACAATATGATATAGGGTATGATCGACAAGACTCCAAGTGTGTCTTTTATTTATGATAGACAATAATTTTAGTGAAAAAAAGACAATTGACTAACTCAAAAGTAGGAAAACACATTTGAATTGATTTGATAAAATATTACAAAAATCTATACATAATTATTGATGTATATGAATTATATTCACCTCAATACTATTGACAATGTGTTTGGTATAACTCAAAATGTTTGTTATGAGTTTAAAATTGGTATTATAGTTCAAAATGATTCACTTAAAAAAACCATGTAAACACATTTTTATTTTCATGAAAATTTATTAGAATGATTATTAAATTATTTTTCATGTATATGAATAAGTTTCATTTAAATATGGCACATTATGTGACAGGTATCACTCAAATTTCATGTTTCTAAATTAAAATGAATGTTCGGTAAAAAAACTAATATGACATACAAAAAACCAATAAAACACAGTTGGAATGTTTTTATACTTTATTAATGTGATCCATAAGTCATTTTACAAGTTTAGGGATCATGTTTCCCACAATATTATGTGTGTTGTGACCGAAATTAATCCAAGTGTGTCTTTTTATTTTAAACTCGCATAAAATTAAGTTTAAAAAGAAAGATGGCATATTAAAAATTGGGGAAATTCATAGATTTTATTTTTATAATTTATGAAAATGATAAATAACAAATTATTGACATTTATTATTTATTCCCACTTTAATATGATATATGATGTGCCTATTTTGAATCAATGTATTTGTTATTAGTTTATATTAAACATTTTTTCTCAAAAAAGTGAATCTCACAGAAAACTAGGAAAATAAACTCAATTTGTTTTTATAATTTTGTAAAATGCTACATAATTCAATTTTTCAATATATGAGTCTGTGTCATATGAAATTGAAAAATGATGTAACCAATATCACAAACAGTGCATGATTTTAGTTCAAAATAACATCTTTGTACTATTAAAATTGATCAAATAAAAACCAACAAAACTCATTCATATTGATTTGATAAATAAATAAAATAATCCATATGTCATTTTGGATGTTTATAAATCATCCCCACCTCAATATGATGCACGATGTCACCGATATTACTCCAACTGTGAATTTTTATTTAATATTGACTTTGATTTTTGTAAAAAGGAACAACAATATACTAAAAACTAAGAAAATTGATTTGGATTATATTTATAGTTTATAGAAACATTAAGTAATTAACTTTCAATGTGTAAGATTTAGATACAACCCAGTCTTATACATGATGTTATTGTATGAATCAAAGTGTTTTTTATCATTTAAAAGTTTACATTTTCGTTCTAAAATTTCATTCAATGAAAACCAATGAAACATGTTTGCATTATCATATTAATTTATGAAATGATTTATAAGTCATTTTTTATGATTATAAATCAGTATCATGTAAAAATAATGCATTATATGATTGGAATCAATCAAAGTACAAGTTTCTATTTTAAAGTGAAATTTTTTGTTCAAAACAAAAGTGATAATCTCAAAATCGAGAAAACATATTTTTTATTGTTATTATAATTTATTCAACTGGTCAATAAGACATTTTTAATGCGTAAGAATTAGTCTTACCTAAATCTAATGTATGGTTTGGTCAAAACGACTCCATGTGTTTCTTTTTATTAAAAATTTACATTAATTTTAGTTAAAAATACTCTTTACATACTCAAAAATGAGAAAATGAATTCAAATTATTTTAATAATTTAGGTAAATGATCTATATGTAATTTATGATATGTAGGAATTATTATCAACTCAATTTGATACACAACTTTCCCTATATGACTAAAAAGTGTATGTTATTAGTTTAGAATTCATATGCTTGTTGAAAATGTGTTACTCCCTAAAAATCCTGAAAACATGATCAGATTAACATGATAGTTTATTAAAATGATTATAAGTCATTTCAGATAATTTGGAATCGTTCTAACATCAAACCAACACATGATGTGATTGGTATCACACAAAGTATTTGTGTCTAGTTAAAAATTTCATCCAAGTAAAAATAACAATCGACATACTCCAATCCAATAATACATGTTTTAATTATTTTTAAACATTAGTAAAATTACCCATAAGTCACTTTCACCATGTAGGAATAAACCTCACCATAATTAGATGCATGTTGTGACCTATATGACACTTTGTGTGTATTTTAATTTGAAATTCACATTAATTTTATTAAAAAACCCAACAGACATACTCAAAAATGATAAAATGTTTTTTTATTTTTTAAATAATTTATAAAAAATATCCATAAGTCATTTTTTATGTGTAGAAATCATCATCACCTAAATCTGATGAATGATCTTCCCAGTATAACTCAATGTCTTTGTTATTAGTTTAATATTAATAGTTTATTTCAAAAAGTGATTCTTAATAAAAACTAAGAAAACATTCATATATTTTGTTGATAATTTTTCAAAATGGATCAGAAGTCATTTTTTACATGTAGGAATTTTTATGACATTATACCATCATACAATGTGATCGGTGTCACTCAATTTGGGTGTTTATACTTTAAAATGACATTTTAGTAAAAATAAAATTTGACATACCCAAAACATAGAAAACACATTTGGATTTTTTTTACAATTTAGAAAAAAAATTCATTAGTAATTTGTTTAATATAGAAATCATCATTAACTCAATCATACACATTAAATGAAGTATATGACTCTAGTTGAGTTTTTATTTAAAATTGACATTAATTTTAGTAAAAATAAAACTAACATACTCTAAACTGATAAAATACAATTCGATTGTTTTTATACATTAATAAAAAAATACATAATTAAAATTTTACATGTAGGAATAATCTTGACATCAATATGATATGCTATGTTCTCGGTATGACTGAAGGAATCTGTTATCAATTTAAAATTAAAATTTTATTTCAAAAAGTATCAGTTAGTGAAAAAGGATAAAACATGCTCAGATTGTTTTGATAATTTTGGAAAATGATTCATAAGTAATTTTTGATATGTAGGATTCATTATCATCTTAATTTGACACATTATGTTATTATTATCACACAAAATTCATGTTTCTAGTTTAAAATGACATTTTAGTAAAAAAACATGTCACATACTCTAAACTAAGAAAATTAATTTATATTTTTTTAATACATTTGTAAATATTTCAATAATTCATTCGAGATATGTAGGAATATGCCTCACAACCATCCAATTCATGGTGTGAATGGTATGAATATACTTGTCTATTTTTTATTTAAAATTGACATTAATTTGAGTAAAAACATGACTTACATACATGAAAATGAGAAAAACCATTCTTATTTTTTAGACTCCTCATGTTTTAATCATGTTTTAATGATCACAAATATTATTTAATCATGTATTCATGAGTCCAAATCTTATTCAATCTAGATCATGTATATTTATATCTAAAGATTTCTCATACTTTAAGAAGTTCCATGCAAGATCTTAATTTCCCAATATTGAGTTTACATAATTTATACAATCTTTAATCTACTCTCATATTACCTTATTTGAAAAATACTTTAGTCTAATACTTTCTATTATTATAATTATTTAATTTTTCACATAGTTACTTTTGAATGTTTAAGACACCGTGACTCTACCATTGGATATGTATTTCTGGAATTATGAACCAACGCACTGTGAAGCAATACACTATGAAGCAACACACCGTGAAGCAAGAAATTGTGAAGAACGACACCGTTAAGCAAGAAAATGTGTAGTAAGACACCGTGAAGGAAGACACCATGAAGCAAGACACTATGAAGAAAGACATCGTGAACAAGACAACATAACTCAGATACAGTGAATAAGACAATGTGACCCTAACACACCGTAAACAAGACACGGTGACAATCAGACACCATAATCAACCTAGACATTGTGTGAAAGAGACATTGTTTCCATGACATACTATGACACCGTTTCTTAAAATATTCTTTTGTTTTTCAATATAATTTCTAGCAGTCATATTTTATGACTTTAATGCACTAACATAATTAATGTTTCCTTTTAGACATATAATCAGACAGTTCGAGGTATGTGGTACAAAACACATGCAACCTATCATCTCCAACACGTGAATTCCATGTTAAAAGTGATGTCTGACCAAGAATCAAAAAGAGTGATACAGAAACAAAAAGGAAGGATGTGAGGGCAAGAACGAATAACATTTTTGGAGGATGTTTTAGAAGAAAGTCACACTGCATGCAACATGACATGGCTAAAGGCATACAAAGCATATTTAAATCCTAAAGAACATCTTCACTCTACTAAACCTCATAGAGAACAGAAGTAGAATCACGACACTCTGATTTCCACACAACTTCTAGAGAAAGACTCAAATCTTCATCTTCTTCAATCCAAAGGAGTCCATAACTGCATTGACATCACACAAGAGCATTCTTAACTCATCTATATATTCTTGCTCAATTGTGATCATCCTTTATATTACATTATGAGCAGTGTGTGATTCTCTCAGTTTGAACTCTCACTGACACCTATGATGAACTGGAGGCTTTATAATTCCTCACTCAATCATTCCCTTACACTCTTGTATTCCACTGTGGATAGTGGTAGAGGCTTGGGGACCTGGATAGCCAGAAAGCTGCTGTTATTATTGCTTTCCCACGCAGAACTGTGGTAGTGGTCTGAGGACCTAGACAGTCTGTGTACTATTATAAACCCCGATCTAGGGTGTGGATCAATGTTTTATATAAATCGTATTAGAGGAATAAGTCTTAGCTTGGGAATAAACATGTTGGTTATAACTATTGTGCATGATTATTTTAGTTAAAACTTTTTTGAATATTCCGTTCCTATGTACTTTAAAAATAAATTTGTTTTAAATTTACTCTGATAGGTAAACTAGAAGTTTTTTGTATTTATTGTAAAGAAGTAGGTTAGTTTCAAAAGCTTATCTAATCCTCAGATTATATTAACTTAGAAATAATCCATTTCTTGATAACCTAACTGAACCATTACTGTCTAGAAAATTCACTATCGTTTATCTTTTTATTTAAATTTGTGGGTTTTTTATATAAATCGTTTTAACAGAAATTTTTAATTGGAACTCAATTCACCCCCCATATTGAGTATCCGCTTTTACCAGCATTTGGTATGAGAGGTTTGTTAAAAAAATTCAAAACTCTCCATTTGTGAAAAGTTTTCAACTGTGATTTTAGTTGTATCATGACGATTTAAAAATTTTTGTTATTTCAAAATTTTATCTGTTTAAATTTATTTTCTAAAATCATATTATGGATAATATATTAGAAGGTGTATCTACCAACATGTCACCCTTCTTTAATGGTGTAAATTATTCCCAAGTGAAAATCAAAATGAAATTTCATTTATAAAGTATGGGATTTGACATTTGGACTGCTATAGAGACTCAGTATAAGATTCCCAAAATAGTTAGAACTACTTGGTGTGAACCTACTAAAGCTGCTTAAAATAATAATTGTAAATCATTGAATGCATTGTATTGTGATTTAGATATGATGAATTTAACCAAATATCTTCTTGTAAAACTGCATATGAAATATGGGATAGTTTAGTTGTTTCCCATGAGGGAACAACCAATGATAAATAAATGAGACTAAATATATACACTATTAAGTATGATAATTTTAAAATGAGATTTGTTGAATCTATTTATGATCGTATCTCAGGTAAAATGATATTGTTATTAAAATGATCTCATTGGGAAAAGTTGTTCTAGCAAAGGAGAAAATCCTGGGGATACTAATATGTCTGCCAAAAACATGGAGATGCACATCAGTAACAATAAGAGAATCATGTTTAATTGGAATTCTACCTGTCAAGGAACTCATTGGTATGTTGATGATGTATGTAGAATAACTAAAAGTAAACAAATAAGAAGATGATGAACCAAGAATGCATTTTTTAGCCTTCAAGACTTCTACTTCAAAAATCATGGAAAAAGAGAAAATTCATGATGCAAGTGATAGTTCAAGTAGTGAAGAGAGTACATCTGACAGTGATGTTGAAATAGATCATATATCCAGACGATTTAAGAAGTATTATAGGGGGGAGAATTTTTTCATATAATAAAATTACAAGGGAATGTTTGAAAATAAAGGTCATTGGAAAAAGGATTGTAAAATGACAGATAAAAGTGATGATATTGTCTAACACGAATGAAAGAGGGAAGGACATATGATATCTAACTGCCCAAAGATAAAGTACAAGAAGAAATATGAGTACAAGGACAACAAATACAAAGAATGCTATAAAAGAAACCTAGATTGATTTATAAGACAGTTCAAGTGATTTTGATTCCACTCAGGATGAAAAATCTCGAGAAAGAAGTTTGTGTTTTATGACAAACACATCTGAGTTAACATTGTATAATCTTGCTTTAAACTCTTATTATTTTGGAGATGATTCTGATTCTGATGCTGAAAACCTAGCTTTTGAAGATTTATTTTGATATTTTAATATGCTAGAAGATACCTACAATGAGCTGAATGATACGTATAAAGCCTTAATGAAATAGTATGCTTAACTAGCACTGCCAAATCTGTACAAGAAATAGAAAAGGAAAAGAATTCTCAACTACTTAATGAGAATACTGAACTGAAATTTTCTAATGATCAACTCAGGAATGATGTAGAAGATTTTACTAATGGAAAGGACACACTTAAACAAATTTTAGGTAAACAAGTAGAACCAAAATATACTACTGGTTTAGAATATCAGCCTGGAAAAAGATAGATTACAAAGATTAGATTTATTCCTAAATCAGGATAGTATGATGAAAGTTCCAGTACTAAAAATTCTTATGTCTCAACCGGCTACTCACATAGTTTTAGATCAAACAGTGATTATCTTTCAATATATTTTAAAACTAATGATTATATAAAACCAATTAGATAAATATGGGTAACAAAAAATTTTCTTGCTAACATGTCTGGACCCATGAAAATATGGGCACTGAAATCATTTTCTATCTAAAATTGTGTTATAGGAAACCTGCTTAAAAATTTCAAGTAGGAAGACATGGTATTGGGACAATGCATGTTTAAGACACATGAAAGGAGAGTTTTCATGCTTCAAAAGCTTAATCAAAGTTGATGGAGTATATGTCACCATTGGTGATAAATCAAAAGGAAAGATCATCGGCATAGCCCAGATTGGTAACACTGATTCAATCATAACATCTAATGTTTTATTTTTGTATAGACTAAATTATAATCTATTAATAATTTCTCAATTGTGTGATTATGGTTTCAATGTTAAATTAGAAAATGATGCTTGAAATGTATTTGATTCTAAAAATGCTCTGGTATTTACCGCACTGATTAAATGAAAATGTTTATGCTGTGGATTTGAATTATTTAGCTAAACAAAATATTTCATGTTCATGTGCTCTTCATAAAGAATCTTGGATTTGGCATATAAGATTAGGACACTAAAATATACATTAACATAGATAACTGACTAGGAAAAACATAGTTAGATACCTACCTAGACATGAATTCTCAGCTGACAATGTTTGCAATCCCTATCAAAAGGGAAAGAAATATAAAGTTTATTTTAAATCAATGAAATAAGTTTCAACCTCTCAACCTCTCGTGTTGGTTCACATGGATGTGTTTGGACCATCTAGAGTTTATAGTTTAAATGGGAAGCATTATATTTATGTTCTTGTAGATGACTTTTCTAGATATACTATGGTATATTTTATATCTCACAAAATTGAATCCAGTTCTTACTTAATTAAATATTCCAAGTTTGTAGAAAACCATAGTGGACTTAGGATCAAGAACATGAGAAGTGATCATGTAATGAGTTTGAGAATCAAGATTTCGAATCTTATTGCTCACATAATGGCTATAGTCACAACTTCTATACTCCTAGAACACCTCAATAGAATGGTGTAGTAGAAATAATAAATATGACTCTTCATGAGTTTTCATGGACAATCCTCAATGAATATGATTTACCAATTTACTGTTGGACTAAAGCTGTTAATACATCATGTTACATTATTAGTAGATAATTGATTAGACCTATTTTTAAAAATACATCATATGAACTTTGGAAGAATAGGAAGACAAAGGTTAACTACATTAGATTTTATGGTTACAAAGTCTTTATCTTTAAAACTAATGATAATCTTGACAAATTTTCTTCCAAAAGTGATGAAGGGATTTACCTAAGTCACTCAATGTCATGTAAATCCTATAGAGTATTCAACAAGATAACCAATTCTGTGGAAGAATCTATACACGTAAAATTCGATGAAACTATTCCACATGATCCTAATACCCTTCTTGAAAATCTTGTAGAAGATATGTCTGTTCTAGACCCTAATGACAAAAATAGTGAACCTGTTTTGAAGAAAACCAGCTCTGGAAATGTTCTAGAATCTGCTTCTGTTGAAACCAAACCAGTAAATAAACCAGAAATTTCTAGCACTATCATTTCTAGACAAACTAGGACCAGTAAAAACCATCCTTTAGATGTTCTATTAAGATGTTTTTATAGAGGAACATCAACAAGAGCATCTCTAAGAAATCGGGTTAAACATCAAGTTTTATTTCAAAGTATGAACCTAAAAATATCAATGATGCAATCAATGATAAATTTTGGGTGATGGATATACAAGAATAATTAAATTAATTCGAAATAAATAAATTCTAGGAATTATTTGATAGACCTAAGTACACTATAACCATAGGCACTAAATGGGTCTTTAGGAATAAAGTTGATAAAGCTGATAACATAGTTAGAAACGATGCTAGACATTTTTCACAAGGCTACAGTCAAGAAAAAGGAATTGACTATGAAGTGACCTTTGCACCAGTAGCCAGACTTGAATCTATCAGAATCCTACTTGCCTATGTTTCACATCTACAAACTAAATCAAATGTATGTTAAGAGTAAATTCTTAAATTGGTATATAACTGAGGTTGTTTTTGTTGAACAACCCCTGGATTTACAAACCCTCATTTTCCAAATCATATTTTTAAACTATAAAAAGCTTTATATGGTTTAAAGCAAGCTCCAAGAGCTTGGTATGAGAGATTATGTTATTTTCTTATTTCAAAATGTTTTACAAAAGGAGTAGATGATCCAAGACATTTTATAAAACGAATTTCTAATGATGTTTTAGTTGTTCAAATTTATGTATATGACATTATTTTTGGATCATAAAAAATTATTTATGTGTTGATTTTTCTAAAATGATGAAAAATGAATTTGAAATTAGTTTAATGGGAGAACTCAAATATTGCATTGGATTTCATGTTTTTCAAAATTAAAATGGTATTATTATAAATCAATGTAAATATAAAAATGATCTTCTAAAACGTTTTAGATTGGATATAACTAAAAGTACAGACACTTCCATGAGCACCACTTGTAAGTTAAATCTTGATGGAGATGGAAAATCTGTTGATCAAACCAATTATAGAGGAATGATTCGATGTATACTTTATTTAACTGCTAGTCATACTCACATTATGTTTTGTGTGCGTATGTGTGCTCGTTTTCAAGAAAACCTTACGGAATCTCATTTAAATGTTGTAAAGGGAATTTTAAAATACCTGAAGCATACACCCAATATATGAATTTTTTATCCTAAAGGACAAACATTTGAGTTAGTTAGTTATTCTGATGCTGACTTCGGTGGCTATAAGTTAGATAGTAAAAGCACCTCTGGAACATGTCAACTTTTAGGCAAGTCACTAGTATCATGGTGTAGTATGAAACAAAATTTTGTTTCATTATCATCTACAGAAGCTCAATACATAGTAGCTGGTAGTTTTTGTGCACAAATTTTATGGATGAAACACACATTAATAGATTATGGATATCAATTGAGACATGTACTTATAAATTGTGATAACACAAGTGCTGTTAACATATCAAGGAATCTTGTTTCACATTCTAGGACAAATCATATTGATGTAAGACACCCCTTTTTGAGAGATCATTATAAAAAAGGTGATATCACTTTGGAATTCATTGGTAATGAATATAAACTTGCTGAAATATTCACTAGACCATTAAATTATAAGAGAATAGAATACATCATACATGAACTAGTCATGATAAATCTCAAATAGAGACCATACTTTTTACTATTTCAGGTCTTACTATGCAATATGTTACTGTGTTATACTTTACTGTTTCATGATTACGGTTTCTCAATTACTGTCTCTCATGTTTAATGTCTCACCGTAAGGTTTTATGTTTATGGTCTCACCATTAATATTTAGTACTTACAGTCTGACTTTTACTATCTCACCATAACGTGCACTGAAAAATCTCACTCACGATTTCTCTGTGAAACTCATACACTATATCAATGTAATGACCAGTCATGGTCTCCCCATACTAATACTTTTTATCTTCTTTTAACCTGTATCACAGTAATTATTATTTTACCTATTTTTTCCCTGTGTTTTTCTTTTAGCAACATTTGGTATTCCTAAATGATAAAACAAAGCATGTATATCTTGATACTTCACTCGAGGTTTCTTCTACCTACTCTCTTCGAACACTTCTTCATCTTTCGACCCCTTATCTCGTTCGAACTGTCATTGAATGACAAGGATGAAGTTTCTATCATCATCGACGCCTGAGAAGCACTGCTTGAAGAAGAAGAAGAAGAAGAAGATTGCACCTAAGCTGACACTTGAAGGACCTTTAAATCTAATTATGGTACATGGGAGTGTGGTACCTGTGAAATAAATTTTCCCCATGTGGATTTGGTCTAGTAAGTCACTGGTAATGAAAGTGTTATAACAAAAAGGTTTCATAGAATGGTTCTAGAAGGATGTTAGACCCATCTATCCTACATTAGTTCCTCAATTTTACTAGTACATTCAGTTCTCATTTGATTCTGGTGAATGTTTTGTTTTAAGGAGCTAGTTCAATAGACATAGATGTTCTTTCACCTCAAGGTTATGGGCTTCATGCCTTATAATACCTCATGAGGGTATTTTTAATGATTATCAAAGAGGACCTCCACCATCAACTGCTTTTTTAGATTTAGACGATGTTCTGAAAACCCTAACTGGAAATGGCACCTAGAGAAGAGCCATCACTGCTGAATTAGATGGACAAACAAGGCTTCTTTTTATGTTTGTACAAAATTTGGTAATCCCAATAAAATGTGATTTTGCTATGTTAAAATATCAAGATTTGTTTTTGATTCACCTCATGAAAAATGGACATATGTTCAACCTGTACAATTATATCATACACCACATGTGTGAGTTGATCAATGTCACATCCAAGTCCACCTCTCTGTTCTACTCTCAGATTATATCAGCTATTATTCATGAAAAATATGTGGTTGGACATAATGAGGAATTGAATATGGACTCTGAGTACTGTCTCTCAAAAGCTACCATCAAGAGAATGAAGATATGAGGAATCCTCAGAAAAGGGAATGGGTGGAAGACAATGACAAGGTTTATGAGAAATTAAATCATGTGGATTATCCCTCAAGGCTGAAGGAAATTTTTTATTGTGGTTTGGAACCAGATGAGCTTGCTGAGTCTTCTGATGAAAAGGATGATGAGGCTGTAGTGCCACCCAAGGAGGTTGTTGTTGTTGAGGAAGATAGAACTACTAGTTCCCATGATGTGCTTGAAGAAGATATTCATGCTCCTGAAGAAGCAGTTATTTTCGAAACTCAGCCCGAGGCTGTAACAAAATCAGTTTTCAAAGACTCTGAAAAGCATACCTTTGAAGTGCCTATACTGGAAGAACCTACATTAGAAGATCGTATAGTGGAAGAGTTACCGATTCTGCAAGAGGCCAATTTTAAGGAACTCCCTGTGGAACAATCTATTCCTAAAATCATACCTTCTACTGAAGAATAGATGGAGCTAGCTTTTCAGCTGGCTAGACAGAAAATGAGTGAGGAACTTAGAGCCGATTCTGTGGATTTAGACCAAGATCCTTAGCCTCTCAGTCCTGAGAAGGATTCACCTGTTGAGGGGTAGGAAACCCCAAATCATGAATCTGCTGAAGCCTCACATCTAACTGAATGAAGTCCTATAGACATTTAGTTCAATTTTTCTAGTTTCTATGATGTGAATGAGGCTCAACAGGTTACATCGAAATGGTTGGATATTTCCTCCCTATTTCAGTTGAAATCAATCACAAACATTGCAAATGAGAAGGATCCATAACCTAAACCTGTAAAAGTTCCTACTCTTGAACCCTTAATTGAACAACCATCCTTTGTGAGTAAGGATGATCAAATGGAATTTGGAGATACTATCTTATATGGAGTTTAGAATGTCATAAATACCCAACCTCTTCCTGTGACAAATTTATGTGAGAGAGATTCCTCACTATTATTGGAGAAGATTGTTTCGAAATTAAAACCAAAGATGCTTCATGAGATTAAAGAGGTAAGAGTTGAAAATATAATTCTTGGAAATTACAACCTAAGATGCTCAGTAATGAAGTTAAGTCCCTCAGATGTATTGTGGAAGACATTCAGAGAGAGCTGCATTCGAGATCTAAATTTGTTTCTCCTCCTATAGAATATTCTACTCGTAAAATCCCACAAGTTTGTGTGTCTCATATTCAACCTTATTGTCATCCTTAGTTGTAAATATTGATGAAAGGAATCAGCTAATTATGAATGAAATGAAAGATCTTGTTTCCAACCTCAATAATCTCAATGATGAGTACCCAAGAGGTCTTCAAAAGGGGTTGAATCAACTAAAATACCTGACTACAGCTATCAACGCATCTAATAAATCCCCTATAACTTCCATGGACATTGATCTACTTCGATCAATAGTTAAAGAAGCTCTTCAGAATGTCTTTAGTGGATTTAATGCGGCTTAATTATTTGAAGTAGTCAAAAACAGTAATAGAGTTCTTGACTTGTACAAATCCACTCCATGATTTCTAATGATTCCTAGAAAGAGATTTCCAAGAAAGTGGATTTATAATCCAACAGGATTTTATCTAGGACCGATATGAAAAATATTTTCATGTACCTAGTAGAAAATCAGTAGATTACTCTGGTGAATGACGATTTCCAGAACAAAGTCCAGAAACTCACAGAGTTTACTCATTTGTTGTACATGTTTATAGAGAACAAGGAAGATTTTGATAAACACTTGCAGTGTGGTGAAGAGGTCATTACAGATTTCATTAATCTCCTCCGGCCCTATCTTCATGTTCAGAGTACAGCCATTGTTTCTCTAGCTACTGCACCTCTCAGACTGGGGATGCCTACCTTCACCTCTTCACTAGCCTCAAACACCATGTCTGTCGGCGAAGCACTCAGTCAGATCAGGCTTGTGATTCTTGATCAGCAACTCCTAGATCTTCTACTACACCTACCTTGGATCCCTCAGTACTTGAAGACCTTCCTTTACCCTCTTTATCAACCATATATATGCCTTCTTCTACCTCAAACACTACACCGATGGATTCCTCTTCTGCTACTGTAAAAGTCAAAGAGAAGGCCATCCCTTGAAGAAGAACATTGTTTACTCTTTTTTATAAGGATTTTATTGTTTTTTTATTGATCTTATTTTGTGGTATCCTTTATTTTCTATTAATGGTATTTGAACCTTTTTGGACTTTTTTAATTCATCTTTTTGATAATCCCAACTGGGGGAAAAGATTCTATATATTTTGTTAGAAATTTATCTTTATAATTGAATCCAATATACACTATAACTATATATTATTTGTGATCATCAAAAAGGGGGAGATTGTAGGACTTCTCATGTTTTAATCATGTTATAATGGTCACAACTCTTATTTAATAATGTATTCATGATTCCAACTCTTATTCAATCTAGATCATTTGTATTTATATCAACAGTTTTCTCATACATTAAGAAGTGCCATACAAGATCTTAATTGCCCAATATTCAGTTTACATACATTATACTATCTTTAGTCTACTCTTAGATTACCTTCAATCACAAATACTTAATTATAATCCTTCATATTGTTATCTTTATTTAAGCCCATACATAGTTACTTTGGAAAGACTAAGAAACTGTGATTTTGCCACTGGCTACATATTTCTGGCACCGTGAACCAAGGCACCGTGAAGCAAGACACTGTGAAGCACGACACCGTGAAGCAAAACACCGTGACCCAAGACACTGTGAATCAAGACACCATGAAGCAAGACAGCATGAAGAAAGACACCACGAAGCAATGCACTGTGAAGAAAGACACCATGAACAAGACACCATAGCTCAGACACCATGAACAATTCACCATGACCCTGACACACTGTAAACAAGACACCATGATCAACCTAGACACCGTGTGAAGGAGACACTGTTTCCATGACTTAATTTGACACCATTTCTTAAACTATTCTGTCGTTTTTCAATTTAATTTATAACAGTAATATTCAATAAATTTAATTCACTGACATAATTAATGTTTCATTATAGAAATATCATCAGATAGTATGAGTTACGAGGTACAGAACACAGGCAACCAATCGGCTCCAACACATGAATTCCCAGTTAAAAGCGAAGTGTGACCAAGAATCAAAAAGCGCGATACAGAAACAAAAAGGAAGGTAGTGTGGACAAGATCTAACAACATATTTGGAGGATGTTTTATAAGAAAGGAACATTGCATGCATCTTAACAAGGCTGAACATATACAAAGCATATCTGAAGACTAAAGAACATCTTCACTAGATTGAACCTCACAGAGAACATAAGCAGAATCTTGACACTCTGTTTTCCACATAACTTTTAGAGAAGGACTCAAAGCTTCATCTGGTTCAATCCAAAAGAGTCCAGAACTACATTAACATATCACAAGAGAATTCTAAACTCATCTCTATATTCATTCTCAACGTTGATCATCCTTTTCTTTACATTACGATCAGTGTGTGCTTAACTGTGTTTGAACACTCACTGTATCCTAAGCTGAACTGTAGGATTTATAAATCCACACTCAATCTTTTCATTACACTCTTGTATCCCACATTGGATAGTTTTATAGGTCTGAGGACCTAGATAGCATGTGAGCTATTTTTATTATTTCTTTCCCATGTATAACAATGGTAGAGGTCTGAGGACCTGGAGAGTCTTAGTATTGTTGTAAACCTCGATCCAGGGTGTGGATCAATGTTTTATATAAAATGTTTGAGATGATTAAGTATTAGCATGAGAATGAACCTCTTGGTTAAAACTGATGTTCGTGTTTATTTTAGTTAAATCTATTTTGAATATTCCACCGTTATGTACATTAAATATAAATGTATTTTAATGTTACTCTGATAGTTAAACTAGAAAGTGTTTGTATTTATTGTAAACCAGTAGGATAGTTTCAAAAGCTAATCTACTCATCAGATTAGATTAACTGAGAACTAATCAATCTCTTGAGAACCTAACTGAACCTTTACTGTATTTCAAATTCACTACAGTTTATCTTGTTATTTAAATTGGGGAATTTCGATATAATTCGTTTAAACGGAAATTTTTAATTGGAACACAATTCATCCCCTTAGTGAGTATCCAATCCGAACAACATTATTTTATTAAAATTTAATAAAATAAACTATATGAATTTTTTGATTTTTAGGAATCATTTTTATATAAATTTGATACAGGGTGTTCTTGATATGACTCAAAGAGTCTCTTATCAGTTTAAAATTTACATTTTTGTTCAAAAACATTCACTCACTAAAAACTCATAAAACAATATAGGATTGTCATTATAAATTACTAAAGTGATGTATAAGTTGTTTTTTAATTTTAGGATTTAGCATCACATAAAAACAACACAAAATGTGACTAGTATCACTCAATGTAAATATTTTATGTTTAAGATTACATTTTAGTAAAAAACAAAAGTGACATTCCCAAAACCAAGAATTATAGTCATCATGCTACCTTGGGATAGTGATACATAAGTAATTTTTGACATATAGGAATCATTTATACCTCAACCTAATGTGCATTGTGTCCATTATGACTCTAAGAAAGTATTTATATTCAAAATTGACATTAATTTTATTAAAAATGAAAACTGGCATTCTCAAAACAATGGAAAATAATTTGGCTTGTTTTGAATCATTATAAAAAGGATCCATGAACCTTTTTTAATTTATTTCAATAGAATTCACATTATTCTGGTATATTGTGTACCTGTTATTACTCAAAGTGTCTGTTATTAGATTAAATTTTACATTTTAGTTCAAAAAGTGTCTGTCACTGAAAACTAAGAATCTATGATTTGATTGTCTTGATAAATTGGTGTAATGTTTTATATGTCATTTAGGATTTGACTAAATTATTCTCACATCAATTTAATAAAAAAATTCAAACAATATCACTCAATGTGCATGTGTCCTATTTAAAATTACATTTTAGTAAAAAGAAGGGACATACTCAAACTTGAAAAAATGCATTTAGATTATTCTTATACATCACGACAATGATACATAAGTCATTTTGGAAATATATGAATATGAAACACTAAAATGAAATTCTTGATGTGATATATATGACTTCAAGTGTGGTTTTCCAATATAAAAGTGTCGTTTTAGTTTAATATAACCATCACATTGCCAAAACTGAGCATACGATCCTAGTTTGTTCTTCTGTCATTTAATTTGATTTAATTTAATTAATTTCCTTATAATTTTATCATTAAATTTATTTTTAATTTTCTTTTATATAATTCATGAAGACAAAAATGAGATGGTTTGATGAGTAGGAGTTGACCACAACTCAATCCAATACAAAGGGTTCATTGTATGACTCATAGTTTAGTTTAAAATTGATAGAAATTTTTTTTAAAAAAAATAGTTATATTGTAACTAAAATAAGAATTATTTAATAAACAGGTTATTTTTTCTACATGACATGGGGTGTTTTGTTCAAAAATAGCATGATTGGGGGTTAGGGTATAATGAAAAATAAACATCAAATTTTTTAATCTTGGACATAATTTATTCATAATCCGAAAATTATATAAACCATTGTTTTATATGTCCATAATATAGTGGTTTATACTTTATTATTGGTGTGAATTTTATTTCATTCATAATATATTTTTTTACAAGTGATATATTGTTTCTGATCTACTATCTCTGGTGCTACAGTGTGCTATAAATTCAGCATTGCACTGTTGTATCCACCTTTATTAATACTTTTTGAAGAACTAATAAACGACCTCCTTTATATATACTCCTAAAATAAGTGATAGAGACAATATTTATCTATTATACTATATCATTGATAAAATACTATGTATTTTGATCATTTATCAGTATTGAGATCCTTTTTTATGGTGACAAAGGCCAATTTTATCCCTATTAAATGCAGGTTTTTTATATTGCATTCAATTTATAACCTCAAAATAAAACTGGTTCATTTACTACATTCAAATGGGTGATGATTTAATGAAATACGTAATATTAAATAGGTTTTAATTATAATTTTATACTTTAGATACAATTTTGAAACTAACCATGTATGTAAATCATGAAAATTGATCCACGTCGTTTCATGGGGATAGTAGTTCATGCATAATCCTGAAAGATGTTTTCATTTTTCTACATGGTAGAAAATAATAAATTATATTATATTATACTTTTAAATAATATAAATATGTTTTAAATGAACTATTTTTTAATTAATTTTGTCCTTATGAATAGTATTGTATGGTTGAAATGAACAATAAAATATATCACTTCCTAGATCTAGTAATCCATATGGACGCATGAGAAAATATATCTTTTTTACAATTGATATAATGTTAAGAAGGTAATAAATATATTAGCTATAAATAATCATATTTATATAATAAATATGATATATATTAATTTTATCCATCATTTTAACGATCCATATGATCTCGTGATGAAAAATGAAACACATCGCTTCGTGGTGGTGGTAGTCCACATGTATGCACAATCGATGATTTAATTTTGGATATGATTGAAAAAGATATGAAAAAGGATTATAAAATAATAATAATAATAATAATAATATCATTTAATTAAATATAATAAAATTATGTTACTATTTTATCATTATTAAAGAATATTTGAAGGTTGTAGAAGAGAAAATAATTGTGAAACACTCTATTATGAATTATACATCTTCATTAGAAATCCTCCATTATATTGCACCATAAAAATTATTATTTTGGTTTTTTGGGATACCAATACATCTAGGATGTGGGTATATATTTTTTAATTTTATTTTTGTTCTTTATTTTTTATGATAAGAGGCTCTATGTGTGTTTATAAGTGAGAATATGAGATTTAGTTTTACAAGAGAAGGATTTGGAAGACTTTTAATTATTAAAAATAATAAAGTAATTTGAAGTATTAATAATGGGTTAGTGTCACTAAGACTATAAAATTTATAGTATAAGGTGATAAATTTAGAAATTAAATCATCCAATAACAATAAATAGTTTCGGTTACAACTTTTTTATATTAAATATCATGTTTCACCCTTTACCATGGTACCTAACTTTCAACCATGTTGTTATTCACAAGGACCAAAAAATTTAAACTTACTACCAAATTCAAACCAATTGATTCAAACTATAAAATAAATATTTTAATATTATAATTTTTTATGTTTAATAAATTTAATTTAATGATAATACCCAAACCACAATTAAAATAGTTGTTTAAAAAAATTCCCTTTTTATGTTTAAAAATGATTTTACAAAAAAATGATGTATATTTCTTATAAATATTAAATTAAATTGAATAAATTTTTTAAAATCAGACAAATTTCACATTAAAATAAATACTGTATATACTGATATTTACCAAAAACATGAAAATAAATGATAGTTTTTATAAAAAATGTTATTATTCACTATTTACACGAAAATAAATCTTTTCATAAAAATCCAAAAAATTCATCCAATGGTAAATTTATTGTTCCAAATAACAAAATTAATTCCTTTTATAAAATTTTAATAATGAAATTTATAAATTGAACTTTTAAATATCTCGATGTAATACATGTAAAAGAAATTATATTAAGATAAAACAATTACTTTCTATATTAAAAAATTATATCATATTATTTGTAAAACAATGATGAATAATAATTGATAAAATAAATAATTATAATTAATAATATCTAAATATTTATAATTTCACATGGGTTTTCACAATATTCCACCATTTTGAAATTATTTCCTCGCAATTTTTATTCCTTGCTTAAAATAGTTTTCACATTTTTCTCTCAAATATTTTCTTGATTATCGTGTTTCTTCATAAATAATGTGATTATTCCAAAAAAACATAACTTATTTCACCTCATTATTTCATAGTACCGATTCCCTTCTATCCAAATGTGGTATTCTCTTATAACTATTACATTTCAGGACTCAAAACACGATATGCACCTGTTATACATTTTTTAGCAATGAAACATGAAACACATCATATAACTTAGATATACAAAGAGGTAAGGCTAATTGGTAAAAAACTGATCCCACTATTTCAATAATTATTCATTTTCTACGAAACTAGAAACATAAATTTCTCTTTTTATAAAAACTCAAAACACTTTTACAAGGAGATTATTTAGGAAAAACACGATTACCTACCTCAAATGATTGTTATTTCCATCAGTTATCTTTATAATTATAATACATGGTATGACATTTAATTAGATGGTTTTGGGTCAACTTCCCCTTTTCAATTATCTCGTATATCAACTCTTATACCAAAAATAATGACCTCTTACATCAATTAATCATAAATATGATTATAATAACAGTGATTTCATATGTTTACATTCCAGTGATCTTTGGTGATTATATAGTTATTGAGTTTTTAAATGTATTACATAAAAATTTAGACACTTCTATACATTTTATATTATTATCCCAAAAAATATGGATTTAATTTTACACCTATATTTCAGTCAAGACCATATTTCATCTTTAAGGTGTGTCCAAACAAAAAAAAGACCTTTATATAGTTCTTACTCATCCATATATCTTATGAAAAATATTTGAAAAAATTGTATGAGATAAAAAATATGTATATGATATAAAAAACTAATCATTTTTTAAAAGTGAAAACATGAAACCTCGTGATAGTGTGTACATTTTCCTGATAATAGTGTTTGAACTAAAATAAATCATTTTCACACTTATGAATAAATAATTCATAAAAATAAAACATTTGAGAACCCATTATTAAGAATAATAAAATAATTATTTCATTATCATGATAATGAGAATTCATGAAACCATTTCCCAACCATTCACCTTTAAAATATCATAACCTTTCATTACCTCATGAAATAAAAAACATCCATAAAACCCCTATCTTGGAAGTAATATATCGGTATCATAGATCATCATATTCAAAAATCTTGTTAAATTTTTTTTTATCATGTAAATATAAGTAAATCTAAGTTATTTTAATACTAGTAACTAACATATACATCTTTCACAAATTTCACTTTTGAAGAATATATCATTACCCAATGTATTAGATACCAATATTGGGTTCACCCATCATCATGATCTATATAGGTATTATGTGTCATAATATATAATTATAATGTATATTATCTTGAGTAAAAAAATTATGATTTCACTTTTTCCATATAAAACCTTTTGAAAACTCATTTTCACTAATAAAAACACTTTCTTTTTTCACATATTCATAAGGAAAAATATCTATTTTCATTGAAAACACTGAAAATTGAAATCATAATTGAAGCTAAATAATATGAAAAACATTTAAAAAAACATGTTATCTTATAGATAAACCATAATGATAAATAATTTTCATGATGGTGGGAAAAGGAATCCAAGCCATATATTTTAAAAAACATTCTTTTTCACTATTTTAAAATAAGACAAAACTAAAATATTCATTATTCATTGAATATATTAAATATAAAACCTTTATATGCAACGAAAAAATAGTAAAAATGACCATTATAAACTATTGATGAATAAAAAATATCATTATAAAAACATTTAAAAGAACATGGATATGGATGAGAAAATGATTGGATCATTTAAACAATATTTCAATGTAAAATCCCTTACCTAAAGACTATTCTTGCATAATATTTTTTCTAAATCCTAAATAATACTATTATATTATCTTTTTTTCTTGGTAAAGAACCTTTTTTATGTTGATTAAATTATCAATATTACCTTTATTTCATTTTTTAACATATTTTATTTTGTTACTACTATGGTAAATTTCACACTGTAAAATTTGCGGTCGTTTCTTTTATACCCTCAAAGCAACATCAATGTTTTGACTGGGTTAAAAATATTTATAGTTCAGTTTAATTGATAATAATAAACATGTTATAAGTATCATATTTTTACATTAGATAATATTTTATAACCATCCATGTCAAGAATTATTGAATTTTTAACCGTGGAGTTTCATGGATACTATATTCCTTACAGACTCAACAATGACATTCTCATTTATTGTAACACCCCATGATTTCATTGTACGTAATTTCTTCAAAATAATTCAATAACTTGCACTACATGCAACACCGAGTTCAAGCGCACCACAACATACTAAACTAGCAGTTCAAAAGCAGTTATGAATAGTATTAAATAAATTTTGGACTTTAAATAATCTTTATAATTTTAGAATCCATATTATGAGTTTCATAGACATAATGTAAGAACAAAATCATTTTTTCGGATAAAAGAAATATATTTTTAAAAAAATGCATTTTTACTACCTTTTAATGGAGAACCCTTTTTAAATTAAATATTTGAAACTTTTATATATTAAACATGACTAAATAAATTTATTCTTTATAATGGGGACATCAATGTTTTCTTTGTGTAAATTTTTGGAATTTTTATGATAATTTACATTTTTTAATGAATAGTGAAAATATTGTATTTTAATTCAAAAGTGACTTTTAATATAATTTATTTATATGGATAGATTATATTTTTAATTGGTTTTAAAGTATTATTAGAATATATTTTTACCATTTTATATAATTTGGTTTATTGTAATTAATTTCACATTGAAATTGGATATAAAAAAGTATCAGTCTTTTGATAGTTTTTTTTCTTCAAAACACGCCATTTGTTTTAACAATGGGAATTAATTTTAAATTAATTAATGACACTTCAATGTTTTGAATTTGGTAAAATTTAATTCATTTTGAATTATTAATATCAAAATTATCTTAGTGTCAAATTTTTATATTTTTCTGAAAACTTTCAATTTTTGATGAATAGTGAAAAACACTCTGTTATTGTTTAAAACCGACTTTTTATTTTAATAGTTATTTATTTTATTTAAATTTATTTTAGTTCATAATAGATACATAATATCTATATATGTTCAATGTAATTCATTGGATTAATTTGGTAATAATATTAGATATATAAATTTTTTTAGAACAATTAACCGTCTTTTACCCACCTCCTAGGAGAATTTGCTAATTCACATAAAAAATAATTTTACTGCTTTTGTGAGTTGAATTTAAAATATCTGAGAGACACAGTTAATATCAAGGAGTAAATTGCGGTTAAATAAGTTAAAAATAATTTTTGGTGAATAGTTACTTTTTACTTATATTTACAGCGGTTAAAAGTAAATAGGGTAATTCAAGGTAAAAAACATATTGTAATAATTACAAATTACCTTCACACATGTCATAACATTATTTTATGAGTATTGGACGTCCATGAGCATATTTGGGTCTATTTTGGGACCGCATGGAGCCACTTATGAATGATAATGACTCTTTAGATTACTTAATTTAATGTAAATGTAAAATTGACATAAACAAAAACCTTTTAGTAATAAATTTTTATATGGTGTTATATAAGTAATCTTTTTGACTATAAATATTCATTAAAAAGAAAAAAAATTCCAGCATCATGGTATTTGTTTTATTATTTTTAGACATCGAATTAATTAAATTATATATGACACAATAATGATGCAGTATTTACTCATTAATAAATGATTTAAATAAGTCAGATTATAAATATTTAAATAATGTCCAAAAAATGTCAAATTATTACTGGATAATTTTATTCCGACCATGGGTCATCTTATTTTCGACTCTAATGATTTTTGGACCTTTAGAAACCGAATATCTTTATATAATAAAATAATATTTTCACATATTCATGAAGAGCCCCCCTATAAAAGGAGAACACTTCTAACCAATTACTCACACCTCTCAATCCTTTAGTGTAACATCCCATGTAAATAAAGAATAATAAATTTTCATATTTATTAATATTTATGAATTAAATATTAATTTTACTATAAGGGGGTTTCTATGTTCGATAGCATACCCGATACGCAACAAATAGATTCGTTGAAATCTTACATTGCACACTAGTAATAAAATAATATTATTTTAAATGGTAGTTAACACGTAGCCATTGTATTGGAGGGAATGAATAGATATAACTAAAATATGGTTATATATGTTTGTTAAATGTTTTTACATTTATCAAATAAATGATAAAGGCATAAAATACGAAAAGAATTCAATTTTAGGCATATATACTCCAATTTTCACTAAAGGTCCACTTATCGCCTTTTGATGTTGAACCGTCATTAAATATAGTTTTGGTCACTATTATACATTCTATTGGACCAAATAAAGTTCTTCGGTAGAATCGGGACATCAAAATTTACTTTGTGTTAATTTTTGGTATCATTCCAATAAAGTTCATTTTTTTAATGAATAGTGAATAATGTTGTATTGTAATTTAAAACCTTTTTTAATCTAATTTATTTATATGATTAGATTATATTTTTAATTGGTTTTAAAGTAAAATTAGAATATATTTTTACCATTTAATCCAATAGTGGTCATTGGAATAAATTTCAATTTGAAATTGGACTTAATCTAGTGTCAATCATTTGATATATATTGTTTCATAAAAACACGCTATTTGTTCTGACAGTGAGAATTAATGATTAAATTAATTATTGTAACTTATATGTTTTTAATTTTTTAATATATAAATCATTTTTGAATTTGGAATATCAAATATAGCTTAGGGTGATGTTTTGGTATTTTTCTGAAAAACTTCAATTTTTAATGAATAGTGAAATCAATAGGTGGTACTTAAAAAACTGATTTTTCGTTTAATTGAAATTTTACAACCTCTATGTTTTGAATTTCAGAAATCCAACATACATGGTTTTAATTAAGAAGTAAAATGTGTTTCAATTTGATTAAAATAATTTATTGGTGGATAGTAACTTTTAAGTTTTTAATCAAGATTAGAGGTAATTAGTGTAATTTAAGGTAAAAATATTGTTTTAATAATATGAAATGATGTTGAAACATGTGCTACCCTTATTGGATGTTTCATGGACGACCAAGACAATCCATGGGTCAACTTGGGGACCCCATGGAGCCACTTTGGAAGGAAAATGACATTAATAACTTTTTATTTAATGTTAAAATGAAAATGTCACAAACATGTGTTGTTTTACTAAAACAAATTTTAAATGAGGTTATACAAGTCATATTTTGGACTATAAATATTAATTATAATGATAAACATATTTCCTACATCATGATATTTTTTTAATAATTTTTAGACATTAAATAAATTATATTATTTATGACACAATGATGATGCAGCGATTACATCATTATTTAACGATTTAAATAAAATGAAAGGATAATGAAATATATAAGACCTACGCTTGTCAAAATCTTATTGGATGGGTGGATTTCGAACTCTTATCACCTTATACTAGAAATATATAATTTTGGGACCTTTAAAATCTGAAAAACATTTTATAATAAAGTAACCTTTTATAACTTTCCAAGAGTGCCCCTCCTCTCCTCTTATAAAAGGCCCCCACCTCTACCACCTTACCCACACCTATCATGCCTTTGGATCGGCCAAACACTGACCATTTTGTCTCCACACATCCATCTATTACTCCTAGAAGCCTTAATTTGGGTATAAGTCTTTCCAAGGAAGCCTTTGAGCTCAAATCAAAAAGAGTTACCCGTTTTAAAGGTAGTGTGTTCTCTTGTGTTCTTATGTTTTATTTTACTTCTCCAACCCCATAAAGTATTTTTATTAATTTAATTTGTAACCACACCAGTATTTTAAATATACTAGGATGTTTTTATAAAATGGATTCTAGCTACACTTACACACACCTTCATTTAATGGTTAAAGAGCATACTCTTTCTATGGTTGGCGAATTTCTGCCTCACAAAACGATGATTGTTCAATATTCTTCTAACACCTTAAAAGGTGTCCATTAAGATGACACTATATTTATGTATGATATATAATATGTTTATTTATTACTTAATCTTATGTATTTTTCATTTATGGCATACCTCTATGGTTTCCATTATGGGTAAACGCGATATCTTCATTTTAGGAAGTGCGGACTACCACCCCCTCAAAGTGATTTGATTCGTTAATACTATATGTGGTACGTATAAAGGATATATTTAATGATATTATATATGATATTCTACTGGAATTATAATATACCTTTATATCATTATGATTTCACTCCATTAAGTAAGAAATAGAAATGAAAGTAGCGTCCATGCGTACGTACGGCTTACAGTCTCCATGAATGGTGCATTTCATTTCTTACCTCTAAATGTTATGTAATATTATAAATGTATGTATATAATGGATATATATGATATATATGATATCTAAATCATGAGTATAACTCTGGATATAATGGATACATGAACAACTTGTAATTATAAAGAGTTTATTTTTGACTCAAGTACCAATGATCGTTAAAACGACCGTTATTAACATAAATAATTACATAGTGTTCATGGCATGGTAATAAGCGATATAAAAGGAATAATGAACTTGAAAAATATTCTTAAGAAATTATAAATTAAATCAAGTTTATTATTCAGGATGTTAAAGTACTATCGAGTCAAGTCGGACCCGAGGTATGGAACTTTGTCTCAATCTCCTTTCATTGAGGAATATTTTGTTTTATACACAACTTTATTTTATATGGTGTATAAACCCCTTTGACATTTACTTTTATTCAAAAGGAATATTTTTTATACGAAGCGTTTTACTAAACGACAAATGGAATGTTTTTTTGTCGTACGTGTGCAGCGAAAACGACTTTTCCGCCGTCGTGACCATTATTTGAGTTTCGTCTTCCTCTACAAGCCATACCTTTTTTGGATGAAAAATAAATACTATGTTTTAATTTTCTATTATTTTGGTATTGAAAATGGTATTCATAATTTTTTTATATCAATGTGTTGTATTTATATCTTGTGATTGAAAAGTGGAAATGTTATCTTTCATTTATGCATGTTTTATGTGATACAATTATGTTATGGTTCTTGGGCATTGTTATGAAGACGAGTGGTTCCCTGATAAACTAAGGGTGGGTGAGCCCAATATAGCTCTACAATGCATTTGGTAACACGAAAGAGTTAAACATTAAGGTTTTACCGAAGTTATTTAAGGAATATACTGTGATGGGTATTCCAAACGTAACCAAGAGGGTTACTCCCTATGTAAGAATGTTATGAATGCCTCACGTTACCTTTACATCTTATGATTTCTATGATTTATTCAAGATTTTATGCGGTATGTTAACGTGCTTATGTTTTATGAGTAATGTATGATTTAATACATGGAATAATGTTTTTATTTCATACTTTTATATCCCTTACTGGGATTTTTATTCTCATCCCATGTTTTTGAAATGTTTTTCACAAGTAAAGGGAAAGGTACAAGATGTGATGATAGTGTTAAGGAAGTGTCAAGAAAGAATCCATGTTTTATTTTAAATATGTTTCCGTTGATGGGAAAAATGAGTACTATATTTTATTTTACCACTTTCTTTAAATGTGGAGAGTAATGCATGATTTATGATCTAATTCTCTAAAACACTATACCTAAAAAGATCCATAATGTGTATTCTTGATATATCTCAAGATTATGTAATGTTTAAGGCTTGTGCCTTATTGTTGGTATCATAGGTCTGTTTAGAAAATTTTAGGAGTTAGAAAATTGTTAAATTATTAATTAATTTATTTTATGATTGAAATGATATATCATTTAAAGATTTCCATGTTGCTTCGCCTAAGATATTTTTGTGTTCAGAATGGTTTTCCTTAGAGGAAACAAGGAACCTATGTTGGGATGACATCAGGAGGAAGACAACCTTCCAAATCAGAATCCTGAGATAGTCGTAATTGGAACTGAATAGTTTGTTGCAGTAATGGAGCAGTTGACTCAAGTGATAAATGTTGGCGGTATCCATGCACAAGATCAGCCAGATCAACCGCAGAGGAACATGTCCGTGGTGGAACATTTCATGAGGCAACATCCCCCATCATTCAAAGGATCATCTGACCATGTGCTAGCTGAAGGGTGGATTAAATCACATGAGAAGATTTTCGATGTCATGGGGTGTTCAGACAATAAAAATTTTAGTCTTGATATTTACCGTTTGGAGGGTGAGGCAGATCAGTGGTGGTCGATGGTTAAAAATATTAGGGACACTGATGAGATTGATGCTCTCAACTGGGATGAATTCAAAGGTATGTTTCTTGAGAATTATTTTCCTAAGACATTTCGACTTAGGATGGAAAAACAATTCCTAGAATTGAGGCAAGAGGAAGACTCAGTGGCTACCTATAAAGAAAGGATCACTAGATTGGGAAGGTATGCTCCACATTTTATCTGAGACCTTGATAGTAAAATCAATCATTTTTACTCAGGATTAAAGCCATAATATTGAAGGGCTTTAGCATCTCATCAGTTCAAAAGTTATGAAGAGCTTGTTTGATGTGCTGAGAAGGTGGAAATTGAGTTTTCCGATGATCAAGTGTTCTATAACAACCAACAGAAGAAGATACTGATGCGGTACGAGAATGGAAATAATTCTTCAAAAAGGTCTGACGGTAAGAAAACTAAGTTTCCAGTTTGTGATAAATGTGGTAAAAGGCATGCTGGGGAATGTCTTCTGAATTCTGGTAAGTGCTATTGATGTGGTAAGATGTGACATAAGGCTCGTGATTCCACTGAAAAAGATCAAGGTGATGGTAAGCCCAAATTTGATTTGCAGTTAGTGAAATGTTTTAAGTGCAATGAGATGGGTCACTATGCAAACAAGTGTCCAAAAAAGAGCTCGAGTGATGCGAAGCAGTTAGTCTACAAGGAGAAAGGGGTGGTGAAATCCTTTTCAACTATATCAGCAGATGTTGGGCCATAAAATGAAGTGTTATCAGGTAATTTGTTTGTTTTTTCAGATTATTCCAGTGTGTTGTTTGATTTGGGGTCTACACATTCTTTCATCTCCGAAAAATTTTCTAGTAAATTGGGAATACCATCTCAAGAAATGACTCTTGAACTTGAGGTAAAAACACCTGGCGGAAATGTTGAGGCAAAAATAATTTATATGAATCTTTCTATCCTTATCCGTGGAAAGAACCTGCTTGCAAACATTATTGTTTTACCTCTAGTAGAGTTTGGTGTTATCCTGCGAATTTATTGGCTCTCTATTTACCATGCTAAGATTGATTGTAGAGCTAAAGAAGTTTCTTTTCAGAAATACTTTCATTTTGTGACCAAGAATGAACCCTTACTGTTGATAACATATCAAGAGGCTGAGAAACTTGTAAAAGATGGAAATTAATGTTACCTTGCACATATTGTTGAAAACAAGGAAACTGTTAAGATTAATGATGTGCCAGTGGTAAATGAGTTTCCTGATGTTTTTCCTGATGAGTTGCCTGAAATAATACCAGATCGGGAAGTTGAGTTTACTGTTGACTTAGTTCCTGATGCTAATCCAATTTCAAAACCCCCTTATCGAATGGCTCAAACTGAACTTTTAGAGTTGAAGGAGCAACAGAAATATTTATTAGAGAAAGGTTTCATTCGACCTAGCACATCACCATGGGGTGCTTCTATTTTATTTGTTAAAAAGAAAGATGGTTCAATGAGACTTTGTATTGATTATAGAGCCTTGAATAATATCACTATTCAGAACAAGTATCATTTGCCTCATATTAATGATTTGTTTGATCAGCTCCAGGGAGCTCAGTTTTCGTCAAAGATTGACCTGAGATCAGGGTACCATCATTTTAAGGTAAAGGAATCAGATATTCCGAAGACCGCGTTTCGTACAAGATATGGCCATTATGAATTTGTAGTAATGCCTTTTTGGTTAACCAATTCACCTGCTGTATTCATGGACCATATGAATAGAATTTTCAATGAGTTCGTGGATAAGTTTGTGGTTGTTTTCGTTGATGATATTTTTGTGTTTTCTAAAAGTAAAGAGGATCATGAAAGACATTTAAGGGTTATTTTGAAAACCTTAAAATAAAATAAATTGTATGGGAAATTCAGAAAGTGTGAGTTTTGGTTGAAACAAATTTCTTTCCTTGGTCATATTGGTTCTAAATATGGGATAACTATTGATCCTACAAAAACAAAGGTTGTTGATGAATGGACAAAACCCACAAATCTAACTGAGATTCTTAGCTTCCTGGGTTTAGAAGGCTATTACTGAAGGTTTGTTAGAAATTATTCACGGTTATCTAGTCCAATGACTAAACTAATGTAGAAGGGTGTTAATTTTAGCTGGACAAAATAATGTGATGATTGTTTTCAGGAACTGAAAAGAATATTGGTGAATGCTCCAGTTTTGGCACATCTTTCCAGGAATGGTGAGTTTGTTATATACTATGATGCTTCATTGAAGGGACTTGGTTGTGTCCTTATGCAGAATGACTAGATAATTGCTTATGCTTCATGATAGTTGAAAAATCAAGAGGTAAATTACCCTACACATGATTTGGAATTAGCTTCTATTGTTTTTGCTTTAAAAATTTGGAGGCATCCTATGTGTGGTGTAAAGTGTGAAATATAAATTGATCACAAAAGTGTAAAGTATATATTCACTCAGAATGAATTGAACATGAGAGAGAGGAGATGGATAGAATTAATCAAGGATTTTTATTGTACAATTCATTACCATTCGGGAAAAGAAAATAAAGTGGTTGCTTCTTTGATTAGTAAAAGTAATTTTTCATTAATAATGTTACATTTGGAACGTGATCCTTTGGTTAAGGATTTGCTGAACTTTGTCATAGAAGTTGTTGGTGCAGTAAGTTCTTCTGTTCTGTTTTAGGTATCAGTGAGATCATGTCTATCAGATAGAATTAAGCAAGCACAGAAGCAAGACAGTGAGTTGTAGAAAAAGGTAGAGCTGGTTCAAAAGGGTAAGTTGCTTGAACTCAACATTGATAATGATTGTGTTTTGAGATTTGGGAAGAGATTGTGTGTGCCTTGTGAATAACAGTTGAAGAGAGAGTTATTATGTGAAGCTCCTAGTTCTCGGTTTTTAGTTCATCTAGGCAGTACTAAGATGTATAGAGATCTGCAGGAGTATTACTGGTGGGACAGAATTAAAAGGGATATTTCCGATTTTACTGTGAAGTGTTTGACATGACAACAGGTTAATGTAGAGCGGCAGTTACCAAAAGGGATGCTTCAGCCTTTACAAGTACCAGAATGGAAATAGAAGAATATATCCATGGACGTCGTTATGGGATTGCCGAAGACACCACGACATAATAATGTAATCGAGTTTATTATTGATCTCTTGACTAAATATGATCATTTCCTTGCAATACGAGACACTTTCTCTCTAGATCAAATTTCTCGATTGTATATTAATGAGATTTTCAAGATTTGTGGAGTTCCCCTATCCATTGTATCTGATCGTGATCTCAGGTTTACTTCTAACTTTTAGAAAGGCCTTCAGAAGTCGTTGGGTAATAAATTAAATTTTAGTACATCTTTTCATCCTCAATCAGATGGGCAGTCAGAACAAACAATTCAGACAATGGAGGATATGCTACGTACTTGTTCGATGGATTATCTGGGAAGTTGGGACCAACATCTTTCTTTGGTTGAGTTTTCTTATAATAACAGCTCTCATTCTAGTATACAGATGGCACCATTTGAGGCATTATATTGGAAGCGGTGTCGAACTCCAGCTTTCTGGGATGAAGTGGGTGAAAGGAAGTTGATGGGACTGGAATTGGTAGAAGAGTTGGCAGAAAAAGTTCAGCTGATACAGAGACAAATGTGAACATCTCAGAGCAGACAGAAAAGTTATGCAGATAACTGGAGGAAGGATCTATCTTTCAAGGTAGGTGATCATGTTTTTCTCAAAGTTTCACCATGGAAAAGTGCGATGCAATTTGGTAAGAATGGAAAGCTGAGTCCAAGGTTCATTGGACGATATGAAATTCTGGAAAAAGTTGGAGCAGTTGCATACCGAGTGGCTTTACCTCTGAGTTTATCTCAGCTATATAATGTTTTTCATGTTTTGATGTTGAGAAAGTATATGTCAGATCCATCTTATGTTTTGAGCCTAAGGGTAGTTCAGTTGGAAGAGAATCTCTCTTATGAAGAACAACCAGTCCAGATTCTTGACCATAGGGAGAAAGTGTTGCGGAATAAGGTAATTCACTAGGTAATGGTTTTGTGGAAAACCATATGGTTTAAGAGGTAATGTGGGAATCTGAAAATGCTATGAGAGATAAATACCCCAAACTTATTTTGATAAGTGAATAAAATTGTGAGGATGCAATTCCTAAAAGGGGGGAAGGATGTAAAATTCTAGGTAAATAAAGAATAATAAATTTTCATATTTATTAATATTTAATAATTAAATATTAGTTTTACATTAAAGAGGTTTCTATGTTCGATAGTATACCCGATACGCAACAAAGAGTTTCTTTCAAATCTTACGTTGCACACTGATAATAAAATAATATTATTTAAAATGGTAGTTAACACGTAGCTGTTGTATTGTTGGGAATGAATAGAAATAACTAAAATATGGTTATATATGTTTGTTAAATGTTTTTACATTTATCCAATAAAGGATAAATGCTTAAAATATGAAAAGAATTCAATTTTAGGCATATATACTCTAATTTTCACTAAAGGTCCACTTATCACCTTTTGAAGGAGAACCGTCATTAAATATAGTTTTGGTCACTCTTATAAATTCTATTGGACCAAATAAAATTCTTCTTTAAAATCGGGACATCAAAATTTACTTTGGGTAAATTTTTGGTATTTTTCTGATAAAGTTCAGTTTTTTAATGAATAGTGAAAACTATTGTATTTTAATTCAAAACCTCTTATTAATCTCATTTATCTATATGATTATATTATCTTTTCAATTGGTTTTAAAGTTAAATTAGAATATATTTTTACCATTTAATCCAATAGTGTTCATTGAAATTAATTTCAATTTGAAATTGGACTTAAACTAGTGTCAATCTTTTGATATATATTGTTTCCTAAAAACACGATATTTGTTCTGACAGCGGGAATTAATTATTAAATTAATTAATGTAACTTATATGTTTTGAATTTTGTAAAAAATACATCCTTTTTGAATTTGGAATGTCAAATATATCTTAGGGTGAAGTTTTGGTATTTTTCTGAAAAAAACATCAATTTTTAATGAATAGTGAAACCACTAGTTGGTACATAACAAACTGATTTTCCATTTAAATTATATTATACCACCTATGTGTTTTGAATTTAAAAAATCCAAAATACATGGTTGTCATTAATAAGTAAAATGAGGTTCAATGGGATTAAAATAATTTTTTTGTGAATAGTAACATTTATGTTTTTAATCGCGATTAGGGGTAATTAGTGTATTTTAAGGTAAAAAAATGTTTTAATAAACTATAATGACCCTGAAACATGTCCTACCCTTATTGGATGTGTCATTTACGTCCAAGAAAATCCGTGGGTCAACTTGGGGACCCCATGGAGCCACTTTGGTAGGAAAATGACATTAATAACTTTTTATTTAATGCTAAAATGAAAATATCGCAAACATGTGTTGTTTTACCAAAAGAATTTTCAGATGGGGTTATAAAAGTCATATTTTTTACTATAAATATTCATTAGAAAACTAAAATTATTTTCTACATCATGATATTTTTCTTAATTTGTAGACATTATAAAAATTAAATTATTTATGACACCATGATGATGCAACGATTACCTCATTATGTAACGATTTAAATAAAATGAAAGGATAATGTAAAATCTAAGACCTAGAATTCTCAAAAACCTATTGTATGGGTGGATTTATAACTCTTATCACCTTATCCTAGAAATATATAATTTTGGGACGTTTAAAATCTGAAAAGCATTTTATAATAAATTAACCTTTTATAACTGTCCATGAGTGCCCCTCCTCTCCTCTTATAAAAGGCCCCCACCTCTACCACCTTACCCACATCTCTCAAGCCTTTGGATCTGCCAAACCCTGCCTATTTTTTCTTCCCACATCCCTCTATTACTCCTAGAAGCCTCACTTTGGGAATTAGTCTTTCCAAGTAAACCTATGACCTCAAATCAAAAAGAGTTACCCGTTTTAAATGTAGTGTCTTTTCTTGTGTTCTTGTGTAATATTTTTCCTCTCCAACCCCATAGACTCTTTTTATTCATTTATTTTGTAACAACACCAGTATATTTAATATACTAGGATGTTTTTATAAGAAGGATTCGAGCTACACTTACACACACCTTCATCTAATGGTTAATGAGCTTACTGTTTCCGTGGATGGCGAATTTCTGCCTCACGAAACGATGATTGTTCAATATTCTTCTAACACCTTAAATGGTTGACAGTAAGATGACACTATATTTATGTATGATTTATAAAATTTTTATTTTTTACTTAATCTTATGTATTTTTAATTTATGTCATTCCTTTATGGTTTCCATTATGGGTAAACGCGATATCTTCATTTTAGGAAATGCAGACAACCGCCCCCTCAAAGTGATTTGATTCATTAATACCATATGAGGTAAATATAAAGGATAGATTTAATGATATTATACATGATATTATACTGGAATTATAATATACATTTATATCATTATTATTTCACTCCATTAAGTAAGAAATAGAAATGAAAGTAGCGTTCATGTGTGTGTACGGCTTACCGTCTCCATGAACGGTGCATTTCATTTCTTACCTCTAAATGTTATGTAATATTATAAATTAATGTATATACTGGATATATATGATATATATGATATCTACATCATGAGTATAACTCTGGATATAATGGATACATGAAAAGCTTGTATTTATAAAGTGTTTATTCTGGACTCAAGTACCAATGATCGTTAAAACGACCGTTATTAACTTAAATAATTACATAGTGTTCATGACATTGTAATAAGTGATATAAAAGGAATAATGAACTTGAAAAAGGTTCTTAAGAAAGTAGAAATTAACTCAAGTTTATTATTCAGGATGTAAAAGAACGATCAATTCAAGTCAGACCTGAGGTATGGGACTTCGTCTTAATCTCCTTTCATGGAGGAATATTTTGTTTTATACACAACTTTCTTTTATACAGTGTATAAACCCCTTTTACATTTATGTTTATTGAAAAGGAATCTTTTTTATATAATACGTTTTACTAAATGACAAAAGGAATTTTTTTTGTCGTACGTGTGTGGTGACAACGACTTCTCCTCCGCCATGACCATTATTTTAGTTTCTTCTTCCTCTACAAGACATACTTTTCTTGAATGAAAAATAAATACCATGTTTTACTTTTTTTATATTTTCGTGTGGAAAATGGTTTTCATAATGTTTTTATATCAATGTGTTGTATTTATATCTTGTTATTGAAAAGTGTAAATGTTATGTTTCTTTTATGCATGTTTTATGTGATAAGATTATGTTGTGGTTCTTGGGAATTATTATGAAGATAGGTGGTTCCGTGATAAACTAAGGGCAGGGGAGCCCGATATAGCTCTCTGATGCATTGGGTAACACGAAGGAGTTAAACGTTAATTTTTCCCCTAAGAGATTTAGGTTATATACTGTGATGGGTATTCCAAACTCAACCAAGAGGGTTACTCCCTACGTAAGAATGTTATAAATGCCTCAAGATACCATTATGTCTTATGATTTCTATTATTTATTCATGATTTTATTGGGTATATTAACGTGCTTATGTTTTATGAGTAATGTATGATTTCATTCATGGACTAATGTTTTCATTTCATACTTTTATATCCCTTACTGAGCTTTTTATGCTCATCCCTTGTTTTTGAAATGTTTTTCACAGGTCAAGAGAATGGTACATGATGTGATGATAGTGTCAATGAAGTGTTAAGAAAAAATCCTTGTTTTATTTTAAATATGTTTTCTTTGATGGGAAAATGAGTACTATCTTTTTTGTAACACTTTGTTTAAATGTGGAGAGTAATGCATGATTTATGATCTAATTCTCTAAAACTCTAAACCTGAAAATATCCTCAATGTGTATTCTGGAAATATCTCATGATTAAGTAATGATTAAGGCTGGGGCCTTATATTTAGGCTCATCCAAACTCTACCAAATTATGTTCCCAACATCCCTATCTTCCTCCAAAAAGCATTACCATAGGCAGAAGGCACCTCAAGAAGTACATTGGGTTCAAACCAAAGGAAGTTACCCAAATTAAAGGTGACGATTTCTCTTAACATCATTCCATTTATTTTACTTCTCTTACCCCTAAACTCTTTTTATTCCTTTATTTTATAACAATAATAGTATCCTCAATATACTAGGATTTTTTTATGAGATGGATTTGAATTACACTTACACACACCTCCATATAATGGGTGAAAACATATTGTTTCTATGGATGACAAACTAACGCCTCACGAAATGATGATTATTCAATTACCTCCTACCCCCTCTCAAGGTGGACATTATGATGGAACTATATTTATATATGATATATATTATGTTTATGATTTCTTTATGCATCTATATTTGTTTATATCATACCTTAATGGTTTCCATTGTGGGTAAAATCGATAATTTCATTTGAGGAAGTGCGGACTACCACCCCCTCAAAGTGATATTACTCGTTAATACTATATGTGGGACTTATACAGGATGGAGTTAGTGATATTATATATGATATTATATGGTAATTATAATATACCTATGTACAATTATGTTTTAAGTCCATTAAAATAAGAAATAGAATGAAAGTAGCGTTCATGTGTACGTACCACTTACCGTCTCCATGAATGGTGCATTTCATTCTTACCCCAAAATGATATATATTGTTATAAATACATGTATATACTAGATATATATGATATATATGATATCTAATTCATGAATATCATTCTTTTTATAATGATATTTTGATCATGTGAACAACTTGTAACAATAAGGTGTTCATTTTAGACTCAAGTTCCAAATATCGTCAAAAAAAAGTTATTAACATAAATGATTACATAATGTTTATAACATGGTAATAGGTGATATAAAAGGAATAATAAACTTGAATAAGGTTCTTAAGCATATAGAAATTTACTTAGTTTATTATTCAGGATATTAAAGAACGAACGGGTCAAGTCGGGCACAAGGTAAGGGGTTTCTTATCTCACTTTTAATTACGTGAGATTTCCGTTGTTCACCACTTATTGAATGTGATGTATTGTGTATTGTCATTTGATATATATTATCATGATTATATTTATATTCATGATATTCCGTGATTCATTTTTTTATTATTGACTATTTTTCATACGACTCGATTGATTACAACAAGGTAAGGGTTAATTCTATAATCTCTTCATGATCTGAGGTTGTTTATACGTAATTATCAATTGGGACCTCTTTATCATCCATTTCCATGTTTCTTACTAATGTATTTCAAAACATTTTTACTATTTACTTGACAATGGGTCAAAGTTATTTATACCTTTTTGTGTTTTTAAAGGTATCTTTCCGTCATTTTCCAAACAAGTTCCTTTTTAACTTTTTTGATAAAATTAAGGTAAAACTGTCTTTTTTAACTTATATGGAGGGTGCATCTAATTTCTGCCATTATAATATTATCAAAGCTTACCTTAAAATTTTATAAGAGTATTTTCAAAGAAAATGTTTTCTTTTATAATTATCTGATTTTTAAATGATTACAAAAAAGGAGATATTTCTCTCAAATTGGTTTGATTTCATCTCTTTTAACATCCATTAATGGATTTTAAGCTTATTTGAAGTTGATTCATTATGGTACAAAACATCCATATTGTATTGAAGGTTTTGTGATATGTTTGACTGTGGATGTGTTATTTTTATACCATTCATTGTTTTTGGAGAATGTATTGAAATTTCATCTGCAATTTTTAATACAAATGTTTAGGATATTTTTGAACCTTTTCATATGAAAAATGTATTGGACTTAGTAAATGGCGTGTGGAGCCCACTATAGCTCCTAGATGCATCGGTAGGTCTCATGAGACAACTAGACATGGAATTGGCCGAGTCCCTTTCCCAATTTGAGTTATGGTTTTGGCCAAAGCCTTAATTATTTTTAGACATCTTGGTTGAGGCCTTGAGAAAATGTTTCAGAATGTCCGACATTATACGTTCCCTCGTTATGGAAATAATTTTGATGGTTCATGTGGTCATTCAACTAGTAGAATATCCATGATTATGTTTTCTTCTGGAATTATTTACTAATCTCATATTTCTGTCATAAAATATTCATTTTTATTATTGGTAAAGGCATGTGGTTTCAATTATTCACCATGCTTAATATTTATGTTATCTTCCACTGTATTTCTTACCCTTACTGAGCGTTTTATCTCACCACGTTCTGTGATTTATTTTTCCTTGGATTCCAAGAAGTGCATTATGATTGATATTCAAGGTTATGCTAATGGAATAATGGAGTTCAAAAAGTATTATTTATTTTATGATGTATGTTTTAAAGTGTAATGTAATATTCATGTATGTAATCTATTTTCCATGATTGTTAAACCAAATGGTCCTTCGGGACTTGATTCCCTGTAATCATGCCAATGTTATGTAATAATGCACCGACTCTGGGTAACTGGGGTCAGGGCGTTGCAGTTGGTATTAGAGGAAGTTTAGCAATAACCTTGGAAACTAGATTTAGATAAAATTTGATTAGAGCACATTACCCTAAGATAGACTTTGTGGATTAGTATAGAAGAACATCCTAGAATTTTGGTACTGTAGATATTTTGTGAGGTTTCCCTGAAATATGTCCTTGTCTGGATATGAGCATGTAGAGGAGGATTTGGAACAGATGTACATCGGGGTAATACCCGAAAACACCACTTTGATCTAGACTCGAATAGGAATAGGTGCCCGAAAATGGGCCTTACTGCACTCTTGGTTACGACACTCCCGGTGGATATGCTTAGGATAATTCTCGTTTTCTATACAAACCACGATGAAGGGTTTATGAGTATATATATCCTTAAAGAAATCATTTTTTGTGATTATGGATTATATCCATAAACCATTCAATTTAAATAAGGTATTTTACATGGTTGGAATTATGAATTGTGATTCATAAATTGACCTAGTGTATGCCATTTTTTAGAAATGGCACCCAATAAATGGTACGAGAACTCCAACAATACGTATGATCCAAAGAGTAAGAAGGGTCATATCATTCATGGTATTAAGCCAAAATTTAGAAGATAAATATTATCCCATGTATTCTATACTTATAAAGAAATAATATCATGTGGTAGTAAGATAAGTAATGTATTCTCTGAGTCCTATGGCTTTGAAGGGAAGCAAGTGAAGAAATGGATGGTAGAGAGAAATATGGATAAAGGGAATAGGGGAAAGGAGGATTTTCCCATATGTGATAAATGTTGAAATAATCACCTTGGTAAATTCTTGAAGGAAATGAGAGTTTGTTAAAAGTGTGGAGAAAAAGGACACCACGTAGGTGATTGAAAGGGTAAGAAAAAGTTTTCAAATGTAAAATTCCTCATCTGCAATGTGTTGAGACACTACGCAAATCAATGTCCCAGTCATAAGATTATTCTGCAAATGATGTTATTGGATAATAATAATGTTATGATACTACCTCAGATGAAGATGAATGACTAGTGTTCTTATGTTGTTATTATAAATTTATTTCATTTGAGTGTTGAATCTACAGTATACTGGTTCTATGAATTATGGAGAAAAATAAGGATTGTACTACAATTATATTTTATTGACGATTTAAGATTATATGGTTCTTAGAAAAGTGAATTAATAGTAAGATACACTTTTTAGAAAAATGCATGGTTTAAGGAAATGTAATCCTTTATATGATCCTGATAATGAGGTAGTGATTTTGGAATATGAGATGGATGATTTGGATAATTTATATTGGATATTTTTTACTACCTTGAAACTTATTAATGATTTGTATTTTCCATCAATGTTTGAGTTTATAAAATTTTTGGATAGAAGGAGTATATCCAATATTCTATATGGAATAAGGGAGAATGAATGTAATCAATATGGTTTTATTGTAATTTAGGATGCTTCAGTGTTTTAAAAAAATACATGATGAACGTGTTAACATGTTATTACGTGGAAAAAAGGATCTTCATTGTGTTTACCTTCCTTATATATTTTGGACTATGATTTCGGACAGATGTATTTTGGATAAGTATAATGGTTGGTATAGATTAAGTTTGAAATTGGATACTATTATTAAGGTTATTTTTGGATTTTTATAAAAAGGACAACACACAAACCGTTTGACTACCCGTCGCGTCAGAAAATGCTACGAGAATCGAACCCACAACCATAGTGCGATTGGGATTTATCGCCTACCACTGGACTGCATGAAGTCCCTGGATTGTATAATGTAGATTTTTTTAAGGGTCTGATTGGTGAATTATAAATTCATTTTCTTGGAACCCTATTTGAATAGGATAAATAGAATATATTTTTTAGTTCTATTATCATTTAGTGTCAAATATGAGTTTGTGGTAGAAATTAGTTATAGGATGGAACTCTACTTGTCAAGTATATATATATATATTTATTTATTTATTTTTCTTCTATTATTATATGAAAAAATTAATTCTTAAACATTAGGTAAGGGATATTAAAACTAAAAATGTGTTGTCCTAATACCATATGTTTTGTTGAACCGGTGATATATTAAATCATCATAGATTGATGGCTTTGAGACCCTCAATTTTACAATTTTTTGTGACTGATGATGTAACATCCCAAGTAAGTAATCTATAATAGATATTTTTATCTATGTCTATTAATGAATTATATAGTGTTTTAGAGGCTTAAAATGAAAATAAATCCAATCTTAAGCATGGAATACACTAATATTTTTAAAAGATTGTTTTATTGCCTTTTGATGGAAAACCATTTTTAAATATATATTTTGACAATTTTATAAGCTATGTTTGTCAAAATAAACTTCTTATTTTTGATTGGGACATCAAAATTTACTTTGTGTGAATTTTTGGTATTTTTCTGATAATGTTCATTTTTTAATGAATAGTGAAAAATACTGCATTTTACATCCAAACTGCTTTTTAAGATAACTTATTTATATTATTAGATTATCTTTATAATTGGTTTTAAATTTAAATTAGAATATATTTTTACCATTTAATCCAATAGTGGTCATTAGAATTAATTTCACTTTGAAATTGGACTTAAACTAGTGTCAATCTTTTGATACGTATTGTTTCATAAAAACACGCTATTTGCTCTGACAGCGCGAATAATTATTAAATTAATTAATGCAACTTATATGTTTTGAATTTTGTAAAATAGACAGAATTTTTGAATTCAGAATATAAAATATATCTTAGGGTGATGTTTTGTATTTTTCTGAAAAACTTCAATTTTTGATGAATAGTGAAACCACTAAGTGGTACATAAAAAATTGATTTTTCGTTTACATGAAATTTTACAACCTCTGTGTTTTGAATTTAAAAAATAATACATACATGGTTGTCATTAATAATTAAAATGTGGTTCAATGGGATTAAAATAATTTTTTGGTGAATAGTAACTTTTATGTTTTTAATTGTGATTAGTGGTAATTAGTGTAGTTTAATGAAAAAATAATGTTTTAATAATATTAAATGACCTAGAAACATGTCCTACCCTTATTTTATTTGTAATGGCCGACCATGAAAATCCATGGGTCAACTTGGGGACCCATGGATCCACATTGGTAGGAAATTGACATTAATATCTTTTTATTTAATGTTAAAGTAAAAATGACACAAACATGAGTTATTTTACTAAAACCATTTTTACATGGGGTTATACAAGTCAGAGATTTGATTATAAATAGTCATTGGAAATATAAAAAATATTTCCTACATCATAGTATTTTTTTAATAATTTTTAGACTTTAAATAATTTAAATTATTTATGACATCATGATGATGTCGCAATTACCTCATGAATAAAGGATTTAAATAAAATGAAATGATAATGTAAAATATATGACCTACACATGTCCAAAACAAATTGGATGGGAGGATTTCGAACCCTTATCACCTTAAACTCTAATTATATCAATGTGGGACCTTTTGAATCTGAAACGCATTTTAAAATAAAGTAACATTTCTTTTCTTTCCAAGAGTGCCCCTCCTCTCCTCTTATAAAAGGCCCCCACATCTACCTCCTTACCCACACATCCAAAGCCTTTATCTCATCCCACCACTACCCATTTTGTCAATCCAATTCCCTATCTTACTCCTTGAAGCCTCACTTTGGGTAGAAGTCTTTCCAAGGAAGCCTTTGAGCTCAAACCAAAGGGGGTTACCCGATATTAAGGTAAAGTCTTCACTTGGGTCCTTTTGTTTTATTTTGCTTCTCCAACCCCCTAAACTCTTTTTATTCATTTCTTTTGTAACAACTCCAGTATCTTAAATATACTAGGAAGTTTTTATAAGAATTATCAGAGCAAAACTTACACACACCTACATCTAATGGTTAAATAACATACTATTTCTGTGGATGACAAATTTCTGCATCCCGAAACGATGATTGTTCAACATTATTTTAACACCTTCAAAGGTGGCCATTAAGATGACACTATATTTATATATGATATATAATATGTTTATGTTTTCCTTAATCATCTGTATTTTTCATTTTGGTCATACCTTTATGGTTTCCATTATGTGTAAACGCGATATCTTCATTTAAGGAAGTGCAGACTACCGCCCCCTCAAAGTGATTTGATTCGTTAATACCATATATGGGACGTATAAAGGATGAAGTTATGATATTATATATGATATTAAACTTATATTATAATATACCTTTATATCATTATGATTCCATTCTATAAAATACGAAATATAAATGAAATTAGCATTCATGCGTACGTATGGCTTACTGTCTCCATGAACGGTGCATTTCATTTCTTACCTCTAAATGATTATGTAATATTATAAATGCATGCATGTACTGGATATATATGAAAATTATGATATCTACATCATGAATACCATTCTGGATATAATGTATACATGAACAACTTGTAATTATAAATGGCTTATTTTTGACTCATGTACCAATGATCGTTAAAACGACAATTATTAACATAAATAATTACATAGTGTTCTGGAAATGGAAATAAGTGATATAAAAGGAATAATGAACTTGAAAAAGGTTCTTAAACAAGTAGATATTAACTCAAGTTTATTATTCAAGAGATTAAAGAACCACTGAGTCATGTCGGACCCAAGGTATGGGACTTTGTCTCAATCTCCTTTCATTGAGGCATATTTTGTTTTATAGACAAACTTCTTTTATAGGGTGTATAAACCCCTTTTACTTTTACATTTATTCAAAATGGGATCTTTTTTATATGAAGCTTTTACTCAAAGACAAAAGGGAATGTTTTTGTCGTACATATGCGGTGACAATGACTTCTCTACCACCGTGACCATTATTTGAGTTTCGGCTTCCTCTACAAGACATAACTTCTTTTTAAAAGAAAAATAAATACCATGTTTTAATTTTCGTTTATTTTTGTATTGAAAATGGTTTTCATAATGTTTTTATTATATCAATGTGTTGTATTGATATCTGGTGATTGAAATGTGGAAATTTTATTTTTCCTTTATGCATGTTTTATATGATATGAATATGGTGAGGTTCTTGGGCATTATTATGAAGACAGGTAGTTCCGTGATAAACTAAGGGCGGGTGAGGCTGATATAGCTCTCCAATGCATTGGGTAACATGAACAAGTTAAACATTAAGGTTTCTCCGAAGAGATTTAGGGAATATACTGTGATGGGTATTCCAAATATAACCAAGAGGGTTACTCCCTACGTAAGAAAGTTATGAATGCCTGAAGTTACCTTTATGTCTTATGATTTCTAGGATTTATTCATGATTTGATGAGGTATGTTGAAGTGCTTATGTTTTATGGGTAAAGTATGATTTCATTCTTATGTATATATGAACTCATGTTTCCTTTCCAAATTTTTATAACTCATACTAAGCATTTTATGCTCATCCCAAGTTTTTTTTTGAAATGTTTTTCACAGGTCATGGGAAAGGTACATGATATGATGATAGTGTCAAGGAAGTGTCAAAAAAGAATCCATGATTTATTTGAAATATGTTACGTTTATGGGAAAAAATGAATACTATCTTTATGTAAACACTTTGTTTAAATGTGGAATGTAATACATGTTTTATGATCTAATTCTCTAAAACTCTAAACCCTAAAAGATCCTCAATGTGTAATCTTGTAATAACTCAAGATTAAGTAAGGTTTAAGGATGGGGACTTATAGTTGGTATCAAAGGTCGGTTTAGATAACTTTAGGAGTTATAATTCAATTAATTGATTATCCAAAAATATTTTTTTTGAAATGATATAGAATTTGAAGATTACAGTGTTGCTTCATCAAATACATGTTTGTTCAGAATGGTTTTCTGTAGAGGAAATAGGGATGCAGTGTTAGGGAGGTATACAGAAGGAAATAACCTTCCGAATCAGTATCCTGAGATGGTCGGAATTCGAACTGAACAGTTTGTTGCAGTAATGGCGCAGTTGACTCAAGGGATAAATGGTGGTGGTATCCATGCACGAGATCAGCCAGATCAACCGCAGAGGAACATGTCAGTGGTGGAACATTTCATGAGGCAACATCCCCCATCATTCAGAGGATCATATGACCCTGTGTTAGCTGAAGGCTGGATTAAAGCACTAGATATGATTTTCGTTGTCATGGGGTGTTCAGACAATCAAATGGTTAGTCTTGTTATTTATCGTTTGGAGGGTGAAGAAGATCAGTGGTGGTCGTTGGTTAAAAATATCAGGGACGCTGATGAGATTGATGCTCTCGACTGGGTTGAATTCAAAGGTATGTTTCATGAAAAGTATTATCCTATGTCTGTTAAACTTAGGATGGAAAAATTATTCTTCGAATTAAGTCAATAGTAAGACTCAGTGGCTACCTATGAAGAAAGGTTCACTCGATTGGCAAGGTATGCTCCAAATTTTATCCGAGACCTTAATAGTAAAATTAATCCTTTTTAATCATGATTAAATCCAAAATATCGAAGGGAATTAGCTTCTCATGAGTTTAAAAGTTATGAAAAGACTTTTCGATGTGCAGAGAAGGTGGAAATGGAGTTTTCCGATGAACATGTGTTCTATAACAACCAGCAGAAGAAGAAGAGACCGAGGTGGCAGGAGAAAGGGAAAAATTCTTCAAAAAAGTTTGATGGTAAGAAAACTAAGTTTCCAGTTTGTGATTAATGTGGGAAAAGGCATGCTGGGAAATGTCTTCTGAATTATGGAAAGTGCTACCGATGCGGTAAGATGCGACATAAGGCTCGTGATTGCACTGAAAAAGAGCAGGGTGATGGCAAGACCAAATTTGATTTATAATTAGTGAAATGTTTTAAGTGAAATGAGATGGGTAACTATGAAAACTAGTGTCCGAAAAAGAGCTCTAGTGATGGGAAGCAGGTATACTACAAGCAAAAAGGGGTGGTGAAATCCTTTGCAACTACTTCAGCAGATGTCGGGCCATCAAATGATGTTTTATCGGGTACTTTGTTTGTTTTTTCATATTATGCCAGTGTGTTGTTTGATTCGAGGTCCACACATTCTTTCATCTCTGAAAACATTTCTATTAAAATGGGAATACCATCTCAAGAAATGACTCTTGAACTTGTGGTAAAAAAACCTGGGGGAAATGTTGAGGAAAAAAGAATTTATAAGAATCTTTCTATCCTTATCTGTGGAGAGAACCTACTTGCAAACCTTATTGTTCTACCTCTATTAGAGTTTGATGTTATCCTAGGTATGGATTGACTCTCTATTTACCATGCTAAGATTGATTGTAGAGCTAAAGAAGTTTCTTTTCAGAAAGACTTTCAGTTTTTGTACAAGAATGAACCATTACTATTGATAACATATCAAGAGGCCGAGAAACTTGTAAAAGCTAGAAATGAATGTTACCTTGCACACATCATTGAAAATAAAGGAACTGTTCAGATTAATGATGTGACAGTGGAAAATGAGTACCCTGATGTTTTTTCAGATGAGATTCATGGAATAATACCAGATCGGGAAGTTGAATTTATTGTTGACTTAGTTCCTGATGCTAAGCCAATTTCAAAACCCCATTATCAAATGGATCAAATTGAACTTTTAGAGTTGAAGGAGTAATTGCAAGATTTATTAGAGAAAGGTTTCATTCGACCTAGCACATCACCATGGGGTGCTCCTGTTTTATTTGTTAAAAAAAGATGGTTCTATGAGACTTTGCATTGATTATAGAGCCTTGAATAACATCACTATTAAGAACAAATATCCTTTGCCTCATATCGATGATTTGTTTGATCAGCTCCAGGGAGCTAAGTATTTTTCAAAGATTGACCTCAGATCGTGGTACCATCAGTTGAAGGTAAAGGAAGCAAATGTTCCGAAGACTGTGTTTCGTACAAGATATGGCCATCTGGAATTTGTAGTAATTCCTTTTGGTCTAACCAATGCACCTACTATATTCATGGACATAATGAATAGAATTTTCCATTAGTTCTTGGATAAGTTTGTGGTGGTTTTCATTGATGATATTTTGGTGTTTTCTAAAAGTAAAGAGGAGCATGATAGACATTTAAGGGTTATTTTGAAAACCTTAAAAGAAAAGAAATTGTATGGGAAATTCATCAAGTGTGAGTTTTGGTTGCAACAAATTTCTTTCCTTGGACACATTGTTTCTAAAGATGGGATAACCGTTGATCCTGCAAAAACAAAAGTTGTTGAAGAATGGCCAATACCCACAAATGTAACAGGGATTCATAGATTCCTTGGTTTGGAAGGCTATTACCGATGGTTTGTTAGTAATTTTTCACGGTTATCTAGTCCAATGACTAAGCTAACTCGGAAGGGTGTTAAGTTTATCTGGACAAAAGAATGTGATGATTGTTTTCAACAGTTGAAAAGAAGATTGGTGAATGGTCTAGTTTTGGTACTTCCTTCAAGGAATGGTGAGTTTGTTATATGCAGTGATGCTTCATTGAACGTACATGGTTGCTTCCTAATGCAGAATGATCAGGTAATTGGTTATGCTTCACAACAGTTGAAAACTCATGAGGAAAATTACCCTACACATGATTTAGAATTAGCTGCTATTTTTTTCGCTTTAAAAATTTGGAGGCATCATTTGTATGTAGTAAAGTGTGAAATTTATACTGATCACAAAATTTTAAAGAATATATTCACTCAGAAAGAGTTAAACATGAGATAGAGGAGATGGATTGAATTAATCAAGGATTACGATTGTACAATTCATTACCATCCAGGAAAATCAAATAAAGTGGCTGATGCTTTGAGTAGAAAAAGTAATGCTTCATTAGCAATGTTTTGTTTGGAACGTGATCCATTGGTTAAGGATTTGATGAACTTTGGCATAGAAGTTGTTGGTGCAGGATGTTCTTCTGTTTTGCTTCAGGTCAGAATCACGCAAGCACAGAATCAAGACAGTGAGTTGCAGAAAAAGGTAGAGATGGTTCAGAAAGGTAAGTTTCCTGAATTCAACATTAATAATGATTGCGTTTTGAGATTTGGGAAGAGATTGTGTGTGCCTTGTGATTCACGGTTGAAGAGAGAGTTGATATGTGAAGCTCATAGTTCTCCGTTTTCAGTTCATCCTAGCAGTACTAAGATGTACAGAGATCTGTGGGAGTATTACTGGTTGGTTGGAATGAAAAGAGATATTGCTAATTTTACTGTGAAGTGTTTGACATGTCAACAGGATAAATCAGAGTGGTTGTTACCAAAAGGGATGCTTCAGCCTTTACTAGTGCCAGAGTGGAAATGGGAGAATATATCCATTGACTTCATTGTGGGATTCCCGAAGACCCCTCGAGGTAATAATTCAATATGGGTTATTGTTGATCGCTTTACTAAATCTGCTCATTTCCTTGCTATACGAGATACTTTTTCCCTATATCAACATTCCCTTTTGTATCTTAAAGAGATAGTCGGGTTACATGGAGTTCCTCTGTCCATTGTATCTGATTGTGATCCCAGGTTCACTTCTAACTTTATGAAAGGCCTTCAGAAGTCGTTGGGTACGGAATTAAATTTTATTACATCTTTTCATCCTCAATCAGATGGGCAGTTAGAACGAACAATTCAGACTTTGGAGTATATGCTACGAGCTTCTTCGATGGATTATCAGGGAAGTTAGGACCAACATCTTTCTTTGGATGAATTTTCATATAATAATAGTTTTCATTCAAGTATACAGATGGCACCATTTCAGGCATTATATGGGTAGCGGTGTCGAACTCCTACTTTCTGGGATGAAGTGGGTGAAAGGAAGTTGATGGGACCAGAATTGGTAGAATAGTTGGTAGAAAAAGTTCAGCTGATACAGAAACACATGAGAACAGCTCAGAGTAGGCAGAAGAGTTATGCGGACAATAGTAGGAAGGATCTCTTTTTTGAGGTAGGTGATCACGTTTTTCTCAAAGTCTCACAATGGAAAAGTGTGATGTGATTTGGTAAGAAAGGAAAGCGGAATCCAAGGTGAATTGTACCATATGAAATTCTGGAGAGAGTTGGATCAGTTGCATACTGGGTGGCTTTACCTCCGATTTTATCTCAGGTACACAATGTTTTTCATGTTTCGATGCTGAGAAAGTACATGCCAGATCCATCTCATGTTTTGAGTACAGAGGTAGTTCAGCTGGAAGAGAACCTATCTTATGAGGAATAACCGGTCCAAATTCTTGACCACATGGACCAAGTGTTACAGAATAAGGTGATTAATCACGTAAAGGTTTTTTGGAAAAACCACATGATGGAAGAGTCAACATGGTAATCTGAAAATGCAATGAGGGATAAGTACCCCCCATTTATTCGATAAGTAAATAAATTGTGGGGACGTAATTTTCTAAAGGGGGGAAGGATATAACATCCCAAGTAAGTAATGAATAATATATATTTTTATCTATGTCTATTAGTGAATTAGATAGTGTTTTAGAGGCTTATAATGAAAATAAATCCAATTTGAAGCATGGAATACACTAATATTTTTAAAAGATTGTTTTACTACCTTTTGATGGCAAACCATTTTTAAATCTATATTTTGAAAATTTTATAAGCTATGTATGTCAAAATAAAATTATTCTTTATGATTGGGACATCAAAATTTACTTTGTGTAAATTTTTGGTATTTTTCTGACAATGTTCATTTTTTAATGAATAGTGAAAAATACTGCATTTTACATCAAAACTTCTTTGTAATGTAATTTATTTATATGATTAGATTATCTTTTGAATTGGGTTTAAAGTGAAATTAGAATATATTTTTACCATTTAATCCAATAGTGGTCATTGGAATTAATTTCACTTTGATATTGGACTTAAACTAGTGTCAATCTTTTGATACTTATTGTTTCATAAAAGCACTCTATTTGCTCTGACAGTGGGAATTAATTATTAAATTAATTAATGAAACTTATATGTTTTCAATTTTTTAAAATATAAAACATTTTTGAATTCAGAATATCAAATATAGTGTAGGGTGATGTTTTGGTATTTTTCAGAAAAACTTCAATTTTTGATGAATAGTGAAACCACTAAGTGGTACTTAAAAAACTGATTTTTCGTTTAAATGAAATTTTACCACCTCTGTGTTTTGAATTTCAAAAATCCGACATAAATGGTTGTAATTAAGAAATAAATTTGGTTCAATGGGAATAAAATAATTTTTTGATGAATAGTAACTTTTATGTTTTTAATCACGATTAGTGGTAATTAGTGTAGTTTAAGGTAAAAATAATCTTTTAATAATATGAAATGACCTAGACACATATCCTACCCATATTGGATGTGTCATGGCAGACCAAGAAAATACATGGGTCAACTTGGGGACCCCATGGAGCCACTTTGGTAGGAAAATGACATTAATATCTTTTTATTTAATGTTAAAGTAAAAATGACACAAACATAAGTTATTTTACTAAAACAATTTTTATCTGGGGTTATACAAGTCAAATTTTTTATTATAAATAGTAATTGGAAAGATAAAAGTATTTTCAACATCATAGTATTTGTTTTATAATTTTTAGACTTTAAATAAATTAATTTATTTATGACATCATTATGATACAACGATTACCTCATTAATAAAGGATTTAAATTAAATGAAATGATAATGTAAAATATATAACCTACACGTGACCAAAACATATAGGATGGGTGGATTTATAACCCTTATAACCTTACCATCTAATTATATCAATGTGGGACCTTTTTAATCTGAAACTAATTTTATAATAAAGTAAAATTTCTTTACTTTCCAAGAGTGCCCCTCCTCACCTCTTATAATAGGCCCCCACCTCTACCTCCTTACCCACACTTCCAAAGCCTTTGGCTCGGCCAACCCCTGACCGTTTTGTCTCCCCACTTTCCTCTGTTACTCCTTGATGCCTCACTTTGTATAGAAGTCTTCCCAAGGAATCCTTTGAGCTCAAACCAAAGGGAGTTACCCGATTTTCAGGTAAAGTCTTCACCTAAGTCCTTGTGTTTTATTTTTCTTCTCCAACCCCCTAAACTCTTTTTATTCATTTATTTTGTTACAAATACAGTATCTTAAGAATACTAGGTTGTTTTTATAAGAAGTATTCCAGCTACACTTACACACACCTACACCTAATGGTTAAAGAACATACTGTTTCCGTGGATGGAGAATTTCTGCCTCCCGAAACGATGATTGTTCAAAATTCTTTTAACACCTTCAAATGTGGCCATTATGATGACACTATATTTATATATTATATTTAATATTTTTATGTTTTCCTTAAGATTCTGTATTTTTTGTTTTGGTCATACCTTTATGGTTTCCAGTATGGGTAAACGCGATATCTTCATTTAAGGAAGTGCGGACTACTGCCCCCTCAAAGTGATTTGATTCGTTAATACCATATGTGGGATGTATAAAGGATGAAGTTATGATATTATATATGATATTACACTAGAATTATAATATACCTTTATATCATTATGATTCCATTCTATAAAATACGAAATATAAATGAAAGTAGCGTTCATGCGTACATACGGCTTACCGTCGCCATGAACGGTCCACTTCATTTCTTACCTCTAAATGATTATGTAATATTATAAATGCATTAATGTACTGGATATATGTCATATATTATATCTACATCATGAATACCATTTTGGATATAATGGATACATGAAAAACTTGTAATTATAAAGGGTTTATTTTTTACTCATGTACCAATGATCGTTAAAATGACCGTTATTAACTTAAATAATTACATAGTGTTTATGACATGTCAATAAGTGATATAAAAGGAATAATGAACTTGAAAAAGGTTCTTAAAAAAGTATAAATTAACTCAGGTTTATTATTCAAGAGACTAAATAACAACCGATTCAAGTCAGACCCGAGGTATGGGACTTCATCTCAATCTCCTTTCATTGAGGCATATTTTATTTTATACACAACCTTCTTTTATACGGTGTATAAACCCTTTTTACATTCACGTTTATCCAAAAGCGATCTTTTTTATACGAAGCATTTACTAAAAGACAAATGGGAATGTTTTTGTTGTATGTATGCGGCGACAACGACTTCTCTTCCGCCGTGACCATTATTTGAGTTTCGGCTTCCTCTACAAGCAATACCTTCTTTTTAAAAGAAAAATAAATACCATGTTTTACTTTTCCTTTATTTTGGTATTGAAAATGGTTTTCATAATGTTTTTATTATATAAATTTGTTTTATTGATATCTTGTGATTGAAATGTGGAAATTTTATGTTTCCTTTATGCATGTTTTATGTGATACGATTATATTGAGGTTCTTGGGCATTATTATGAAGACGGGTGGTTCCGTGATAAACTAAGGGCGGGTGAGCCTGATATAGCTCTCCAATGCATTGGGTAACGCATAGGAGTGAAACGTTAAGGTTTCTCCAAAGCGATTTAGGGAATATACTGTGATGGGTATTCCAAATGTAACCAATAGGGTTACTCCCTACGTAAGAGTGTTATGAATGCCTCAAGTTACCTTTATGTCTTATGATTTCTATGATTTATTCATGATTTGATGAGGTATTTTAAAGTGCTTATGTTTTATGGGAAAAGTATGATTTCATTCTTATTTATATATGAAATCATGTTTCCTTTCCATATTTTTATAACCCATACTGAGCTTTTTATGCTCATCACAAGTTTTTTTTGAATTTTTTTTCACAGGTTAAGGGAAAGGTACATGATATGATGATAGTGTCATGGAAGTGTCAAGAAAGAATCCATGTTTTATTTTAAATATGTTTCGTTGATGGAAAAAATGAATACTATCTTTATGTAACCACTTTGTTTAAATGTGGAATGTAATGCAAGTTTTATGATCTAATTCTCTAAAATCTAAACTCAAAAAGATCCTCAATGTGTAATCTTGTAATAACTCAAGATTAAGTAAGGTTTAAGGATGGGGCCTTATAGATGACCTCAATCACTCCCTATAAATATTTATGTTCTTCCTCCAATTATGTTTCTGTAATTTTGACCAATGTTCTCCTAATCGAAATCATAATTTGGTGGTGAATTTTCTATTCCCCTTTTCCTCTTATTAATATTAAATATTATTAACCCAATATTAGGTGTGAGTTTTACCACAAAGGTATTTTATATTTTCAACCTTTTATTTTTTTTAAAAAAATTTAAAATTGTGAGGATGCAATTTATTAATGGAGGGAAAATGTCACACCCCAAGATTTCATACTACGTTATTTCTTCAAAGTAATTCAATAACATGTACTACACGCAACACCAAGTTCAAGCGCACCACGACATACTAAACAAGCCATTAAAAAGCGGTTTTGAATAGTATTTATTGAGTTTTTAACTTTATATAATCCTTATAATTTTATAATCCATATTGTGAGTTTCATAGACACAATGTATGAACAAAATCATTTTTTCGGATAAAAGAAGTATTTTTTTAAATGCAATTTTACCACCGTTTAATGGAGAACCCTTTTAAAATACAATATTTGAAACTTATATATATATATATTAAATTTTTCTAAATATATTTATTCCTTAGAATGGGGAAATAAAAATTTATTTTGTGTAAATGTTTGTAATTTTTACGATAACGTTCATTTTTAATAAAAGTGAAAATATTGTATTTTAATTCAAAAGTGCCTTTTAATCTAATTTATTTATATGGTTAGATTATATTTTTAATTGGTTTTAATGTATTATTAGAATATATTTTTACCATTTAATCCAGTTTTGTATATTGGAATTAATTTCACTTTGAGATCAGATATAAACAAGTATCAGTCTTTTGATAGTTATTGTTTCTTAAAAACATGCTATTTGTTTTATCAATGGGAATTAATTGTAAATTAATTAATAACACTTATATTTTTTTAATTTGGAAAAATAGACTTCATTTTTGAATTTGGAATATAAAAATTAGCTTAGGGTGAATTTTTTATATTTTTCTGAAAACATTCAAATTTTGATGAATAGTAAAAAACACTATGTTATTGTTTAAAACAAACTTTTTATTTAAATAATTATTTATTTTATTTAAATATATTTTAGGTAATAATAGATAAATTTTACCTATATATGTTCAATTTAATTCATTGGAGTCATTTTTTATTAATTTTAGATATATAATATTTTATTGAACTATTCACCGTCTTTTACCCACCTCCAATGAGAATTTTCAAATTCACATTAAACATAATTTTACCACTTCTCTGAGTTGAATTTAGAAATTCCAAGATACACGGTTAATATTAAGGAGTAAAATGTGGATCAATAAGATAAAAATAATTTTTAGTGATTAGTAACTTTTTACTTTTATTTACCGTGTTTATAGGTAAATAGGGTAATTCAAGGTAAAAAACATATTGTAATAATTCAATATTATCTTAACACATGTCTTAATCTTATCAGATGAGTAATGGACGACCATGGGAATCATTGGGACTATTATGAGAATCCATGGAGCCACTTATGAATGATAATGACACTTTTGATTAATTAATTTAATCTAAAGGAAAAATTGACAAAAACAAAAACCTTTTAGTAATTAATATTTATATGGTGTTATATAATTAATATTTTATACTATAAATATTCATTGGAAAGATAAAAAAATTTCCTACATCATGGTATTTGTTTTATAATTTTTATCCATGGAATAAATTAAATTATTTTTGACACAATAATGATGCAGTATTTACCTCATTAATAAATGATTTAAATAAATTAGAATATAAATCTTAAAATAAAATCCAAAACTTGTCCAATTATTGTTTTATGATTTTATTTATATCATGAGTCGTCTTATAGTCAACTATAATGATTTTTTTACCTTTAGAAACCGAATATTATTAAATAATAAAATAATATTTTCACACTTTCCTAAAGAGTCCCTCCTCCCCCTTATAAAAGGAGACCACTTCTAGCCAGTTCCTAACAACTCTAAAGCACTTATGCTCATACAAACTCATCCAAATTAAGCTCCCAACATACCTATACTCCTAATATAAGACTTAACTTAGGGATAAGGAACTTCAAGAAGTCCTTTTGGTTCAATGAAATTGGAGATACCCAAATTAAAGGTAATAGTTTCTCTTATCTTCTTTTTAGTTATTTTACTTCTCCAACCCCTAAACTCTTATTATTCCATTATTTTATTAAAAAAACAGTATAATAAATATACTAGGATGTTGTTATGAGAAGAATTATAATTACACTTACACACACCTTCATTTAATGGGTGAAGAACATAATGTTTCTGTGGATGACAAACTAATGTCTCCCGAAACGATGATTTTTCAATTGCGTCCTACTGCATATCATGGTGTCCATTATGCTGGTACTATATTTATATATTATATATATTATGTTAATGTTTTCTTCATGCTCATATATTTTTCTTTTATCACGTACCTTAATGGTTTCCATTATGGGTAAACGCGATAATTTCATTTGAGGAAGTGCAGACTACCGCCCCCTCAAAGTGATATGACTCGTTAATACTAAATGTGGGACTTATAAAGGATAGATTTAATGATATTATATATTATATTATACTATAGTTATAATATACCAGTGTATCATTATGTTTTAAGTCCATTAAAATAAGAAATATAAATGAAAGTAGCGTTCATGCGTACGTACGACTTACCGTCTCCATGAACCGTGCATTTCATTGTTACCCCAAAATGATATGTACTGTTCTAAATACATCTATATACTGGATATATATGATATATATGATATATAAATCATTGATATCATTCTAGATATAATGATATTTTGACCATGTGAACAACATGTAACTACAAGGTGTTCATTTTTGAATCAAGTGCCAAATATCGACAAAACAAACTTCATTAAATTAAATGGTTACATAATGATTATAACACTGTAGTAAGTGATATAAAAGGAATAATAAACTTTAAAAATGTTCTTAATCATGTAGAAATTAACTTTAGTTTATTATTCAGGATATTAAAGAATGAACGGGTCATGTTAGATATGAGGTAAGGGGTTTCTCATCTCACTTTTAATTCTGTGAGATTTCCAATGTTTGCCACTTATTGCATGTGGTGTATTGTGAACTAAAATTTGATATATATTATCATGATTCTATTTATATTCATGATATTCTGTGATTCATTTTGTTATTATTGACTATTTTTCATATGACTCGATTAATTACAAAGAGGTAAGGGTTAATTCTACAATCTCTTCATTATCCAAGGTTGTTTATACATAATTATCTACTGAGACATCTTTATCATTCGCATCCATATTTCATAAAAATGTATTTCAAAACATTTTTACTATTTACTAGACAATGTGTAAAAGTCATTTATACCCTTATGTGTTTTGAAAGGAATCTTTCCAATGTTTTCCAAACAAGGTCCTTTTTAACCGTTTCGACAAAATTAAGATAAGAATGTATTTTTTAAATTATACAGAGGGTGATTCTATTTTAGGCCTTTATAAAATCATCGAAGCATCCCTTACAAGATTATAAAAATATTTTCAAAGTAAATATTTTATTTTATAAATATGTGACTTTTACATGATTTCAAAAAAGGAGATATTTCTCTCAAATAGTTTCAAATTCATCAATGCCAACATCCTTTGATGTATTTTAAGCTTATTTGAAGTTGATTCATTACGATACAAAATGTACATATTGTATTGAAGGTTTTGTGATATGTTTGATTGTGGATGTGTTATTTTTATACCATTCATGTTTTGTGGAGTAATTATTAACATTTCTCATACTAATTTTAATAGGAATGTTTATGATATGTTTTAACCTTTTCATATGAGGAATGTATTGGACTTAGTAAGTGACGGGTGGAGCCCTCTATAGCTATTAGATGCATCGGTTGGTCTCATGATAAAACTAGACGTGGAATTGGATGAGGCCCTTTCCCAATTTGAGTTATGGTTTTGGCCGAGGCCTTAATCATTTTTAGACGTCTTGGCCGAGACCTTGACCAAATGATTCAGAATGCCTGGAATTATAAATTCCCTCATTACAGAAATAAAATTTAAGGTTCATGTGGTAATTAGACTAGTAGAATACCCATGATTATGTATTGTTATGGCATTATTTACTCAGATCAAATTCCTGCCATAAAAGTATTCATGTTTATTATTGGTAAAGTCATGTGGTTTCAATTATTCACCATGCTTAATATTTATGTTATCTTCCACTGTATTGGTTACCCTTACTGAGCGTTTTTTCTCACCCATTTCTTTATTTTATTTTTCCCAGGATTCCAAGAAGTGTATTGTGATTGACATGCAAGGTTATGCTAAGGGAATATTGGCAGACATGAAGGATTATTTATTTTGTGTTGTATTTTATAAAGTGTAATGTAATATTCATGTATGTAATCTATTTTCCAAGACTGATAAACCACTCAGTCCTTTGGGACTTGATTCCTTGTAATCATTCCAATGTAATGTAATAATGCACTGACTCTTGGTTATTGGGGTCAGGGTGTTACATTTATCAATTAGGAGGAACTGAAATAATGTAGATAAAATTTTAATTTTTTATAATCATTAGTATTATATAAAATTTAAATTTAATAATTACTTCCATCATTATTACCTTCTTTAAAATGTGTAAATTAAAAATTAATCACATCATTTCAGGGAGGTGGAAGCCCACACACATGTATAATCACTGTTATCATTTTCAAATAGATATAAGGGTTAGAATGAATGTAATATATTACCTTTAATATGTCATAATTATTTTATAAATATCATACCTATTAATTTTATCAATCATTGTAACCATCCATATGATCAAGGATTGAGAAATTAAATGCATCACTTTGTGGAGATGGTAGTACACATGTATGCACATGATATGTTTTCATTTTTCAATGGATGGGAAAGAAGATGAAAAAGGGTTTTCCAAAATCATAATAAAATTTAGGAATATTGAATATATTGATGTTATTATTTCATCATGGTTAAATATTATTTTAATTTGGTAGATGTAGAAATAAACAAGAAAAAATTATTTATTAATCATACCACCACTTTTGAAACCCTCCCTTGGAATACCCCTTAAGTAACCGTAGACTATTTTCATGCACTAAATTAGGGATGAATACAATGGACGCCCTTTTTTTGGAAATAGGCTGGTGTTGGTTTTTCATTGGTTAGTTTATATCAAAGCCTAATAGCAACTATTTATATAGGAAATGGTGATGAGATCTTTTGGTAATAGTAGATGATCTACCCAAAATAACATGTAGAGAAATTTTTTTCACTTCATTTATAAAACAATATTCATCCCAATGATTTTGTATATCAATGTAACCCTATATGATTCCTAAAATGTTTCAACTATATAAGATTTAGATAAAAGGACCCCCTTTTTTCGTTGGATGTTGGATAACTATTGAACAATGTGAATTATTGTGTTCTATGATTTTTATCTTTTGATTTGTAGGTGATTCGTCTCCTGGAACATCATCATCCCCATGAAAGTGGTATAAAATGCACCAAGGATGAAATAGTGATAGTGAAAATATTTTTTTGAATTACTGTAAAATTAAAGTTAGTTAGAAACAATTTTTTAAGTCAGATTCTTGAAGAGAACATCAATATGATGTCAATGGAATAAAAAACCATAAACAATGTTTGTATAGGCTTTCAATGATTGGTTAACTCTATATTCTATATTACCCCCTTTCTAAAGAAGAATGTATTTTCACTCTGGTGATGATTTGTTTTTGGGTTTTTTGTGTCTTTTGTACCATGACAAATCATCACTTCCCCATCGACTGTTATATACTGTTGAAACTATATTTTCAATATAATGAACAATTTGAGTCCCTTTTCAGTAATCTAGGATTCATTTACTGTTATATCAACCATGCTAGACACGTTTTTATGGTCAGATTTTTTATGATTCTCACTGTATAAATTGATGAAAATAATGGTAATAATATTAAACACATTACTTTTAATTATACCTTTTGGAAACCCAAAATGGATGACACTTTTTCATTAATTATTTGGAAATGCCAATAGTGGATGATACTAAGCCTGTTCCAGAGCCATCAGATAAAATAAAAAATAATGATTAATATAGTGGGAATAAATCAACCAATTCCATATTATTAGATTTACAGTGATATATCATAAACAAGAATTGTTATTATCAAATCAGGTAGTGGATATATAATAGTATATTATAGAACATTTCCAAGGAACATGATACTTCAATTCTAATAGTAAAATTTTAAAATATGAAATCATGAACAAGATCAAATAAATAAATAAAACCTAATTCATAAAATTGAATAAATGAATAAAATGGATTAGAAAAACATATCAAATCTCATTAGTTAATTAAAATGTATTTTTATCAGTTTAATTCAATGAAAATGATTCTTAGTTATGAGTTATAGACACTATTAATGTTGAGTTTTTTACCAAATGTGTGGGACAAACTAGTTGTGTTTTTCAATAATTCATCTCTATGTAGAGATATCACTGTGGAAATATTGAAATATAGAATTGTTAATGAAGAGTTTTAATGAAATTAAAATGTATGTACACCTGAATCGAAATTTATTATCGCTAAAATATAAAGGAATCAACAAGTATAATGAAAACCGAATTAAAAGATAACCATAGAAACAAAATTTCTAAATGGGGAAGTGATAAAAATATCAATTCATATTTTATAGGAAGTTTTAATACTATGTAAATCCAACACACCTCATTTGGATGTGTTTGAAATAGAAGGAAGAACAGAGGAATCAGCCAGGTAAAACTCAATATAATAATTTTTTAGATTTAAATGAAGATATTTTTATTATTTATGAGTATTATCATGTCATTATTTTTATCCAAGAATCATAATGGATGACTGATTATGGAAATTCCTACCATTCCACTTCTAAAAGAGATGTATTCAGACCATAAATTTCAGTTTGTTTTGAATACATGAATAAGTGAATTGTTAGTGCCTTCAAAATAAATGGTATTGGTAATATTGTTTTGGGGACTAATATTGGTTGTATGTTACATTTGAAAATCATGGGTCATATTCTCTTTATTCAACTCAATTTGATATCCACTATAATTTTTTATCGTGATGGATATGCCAGTTCCTTTGGTGATGGGAAATGGATTCTTACAAAAGGTTACATGGTAATTTATAAATGAAATATTGTTACATATATTTATCTCACTAATTAAAAACAACACATAGGAGAATTAATTGAATCTTGAAAAGTGGTACCTATAAATGTTTCACAATGTTATATTAGTCTCATGAGAAAGAAATGAATCATAATTATGTCTAGGAAGGATCTATTTCTGGGAATAGAATGTACAAATTTAGAAAAAAATTTCTGATTTATAACATTAAAATAACATATGGTATCTTTCATTACTTGACTCAATGGGGATCCATCTGTGACTCCACAATCCCACCTACATAGGATATAGGCTAGAATCGAGTTCTATATAGGAATATCACCAATTAGAGGGCTTTTCTAAAGGAATCTATACACACTCATCTAGAAACATCTCCATAGTATAGAGAATAGATAAAAAACTAAAAAAAATACATTAGTAAAACTATCCCAAATCAAAGTACAATATAAGGGAAAAAAGAGAAAAATATAGGCCCTGCAAAAGAAAACTGTAAAAGCATCAAAATTCTAAAAATTTGTTAGTCAATGTCAAATTTACCCACTTGATTTAATCTAAGACAATCTCTGGTAAACAACTTGTTCGGTCTACCTCACTATGTTATGCCTGATCTGGGTCCTCTTGGGACTCTATCTAATTGAATGTTTTCTGCATAAGACACTACTCATTCCAAAATAACCCATGAAGGGGTAAGTATAATAATACACAGTAGGATCCCCAAATAACCCACTAAAAATAGAGAAATTGAAAGGAATTAGCCCACTCTAACCATCCAGATGGAACCGGAATGACGGAGAAACTACATCTCAAACATCCTTAGTTATACCCGAATAGTAAACTCAGTCAACAAGGGGTACTACCCAAGGAATTTAAATGAAAAAAACAGATCATATAATTTCCAATGTAAACTCATCTCTCACTCCATGTATCATGATTTTCTAAAATCATATCGAAAAACATGTATCTACTTGTGGATCAATGGTAACACTCGTCCAAGAGCACACACTCCATTATATCATTAATACTAGAAGACACTCATCCAATATATACACTTGATTGGGAAAACATATACCATCCTATATGGAATATCTTAGATATACCACTCTATTTTGTATCATAAATCTCATAGAATACTCCTACCTTCCCAAGTTCTATACTTCCAAGAGAACATGTTCTTCGTATCTCACTAAGAATAATGACACATTTGAGCATATAATATCTCAATAATCATATAGGGGATCTCACCCATACAAGATGGGTGATGATAAAAAACCTAATAAAACCATCATGTTGGTCATCCTTCAGAATGGGGAGAACTCCTAGGATCTGATGGGGGCACTACGAACTTATTTTTGAATAGACAAGATCACACCTCCTTGGATAATGGATCACTCCCAAGATCCGCTGCAGGACACCAAAAACCCAAAATGATAACACAATATCTCTTTGAAATTGGATCACACATAGTACAACTAGGGGACACTACAAATGATCCTTAAATCCCCAAGTCGACATCACTCGGATAGGGTATCATCACCAGTGTAGTTATTGTCATGACTATTCCACAAATCTCACTTGGTAATACTTGCTAAGTATGGAATAGTATAAATGATGATACCGAAAACCCTACATAAACGATCTTACAGTTTTATGATTATATATCCTATGATGTCACAACATTGTTGACACCACCTTTTATATAGTGTATCGTATAAATGACAATTCCAAAAACCATATTGAGCTATCTAGCTAGATAGGGGATAACCACCCATGTGGTGTCGTTCAAGACAATACCAAGAACCCAATCTAGGAAAAATGATACATTATAGGGTCTCACCCAAACTAATCCATAAGGATAAATAATATATGATACTACCACATACTCTCCTTGTGGATACAATAAATATTTCCGAGCTCATCCTATCCAGGGGATCACACTCCAATAATGAGGAAATACTATCACAATGTACACTTAAAGGGAAAATATTAAGAGACTCACTCAACCAATAATGGTCCAAAATATTCAAATTGAATTGAATCACATCATCTCCTCACATCATATTTCCATGACCTATATCATGGACACAATCACATTCTATGAGTAAAACCGCTCAGGATAAGATACTCGCAAGAAAAATTCCAAGCCCTGAAGAACGAGACACAAATGTTGGATGAATCTCTCAAAAAGGACTACACAACAAGTATAGGTGTCCACAAATAATGTTATCCCACAAAAAATAATTTTCATGTAATTTGATTGCATGTATTGGTTGGGAATGTGAGTATACATGGTGTGTTCTAGTTGGTCATGGCATGTCTCGCATCACTCTTGCCTTAGCCATGATCTTCTACCACACTGCCTGACCAACCATGTCTCACAACACATTGAACCCCTTGGTACATGACTTTTCCTAGAGAATTGGCTAATTGGAAATTTTTTCAACATGTTTCTCTTTATGGAACCCTATGTCTATATAATATAGTCATTTACTTTTACATGTCCATGTCCTATCAACTGGATACATTGGTCATGTCCCTTGGCCACCCAACATGAGGTCCCTATATGGAAAATAAATACATTAAATGGTATGTATACTATAAAAATATTCCTCCCAAAATTAAAAGAACACACTACATGGTATACTACACTAAAAACCATATAGATATGTATTTATATCTGTAATTTTTTGTAACCTACCTAAATCGCCAATGTTTTCCCAAAAACACAAAGATCGACCCCCATGTGGTCCCTAGAAAGAAGCAAGGGATATAAACATTAAAATGATACCCAAAATGGGATGAAAACCTAAAAATCACATATTCCAACATCATGGTGAAAAATCAATGTTTTGGGGTCGGATTCATGTTTTGATGTTGCTTCACCACGATCATATAATGATTTTCATCAAGATCAAATATCTATGGTGGTACTTCTCCTCGATGTGGTCATCAGGTCATGTGTCACTCCAACAGTAGTGGGGTGAATTTCCTCACCACTATTGGTAAAACGAAGGCTGTGGGGAGGGATATTGATTTAATTTTTATTAAATAAATATCCCCAATTTAAAACCCCATCCATGACTCATCTCTGACCTGACATCCAAAACTGACAAATTTTATGTCGCACCTAGGGTAAACACAACATTTTGAACTCAACGGTGGATTTATATTCCCAACATGAGCTTCTTCTTGTGATTTATTCCATGTTTCCAAAGAAACTATGTTTTTGTGATATCATATATATAATATTTTTTATATCACCACATGGAGGCTCTCCGATCCATGAATCCCATGACGACACAACGTAATACACTAGAAATATTTTTAGAAACATTCCAAATATGATAGGAAAAACCCAAATTTGTTATATCCTCTGAACCATAAGGTTTTTCATCCATGGAAAGTTAAAACATGTGTGGAATGAGGAAAATACAAGCTCTACATTTGAACTCCCATGACAACATTCTCACCAAGGGTTCATGTGATTCCTCTATGTATGCACTCAGGGGAACCATAAAGGCTGCCACATTCTAGTATATATCCACCCAGGTCAATATATGCACCATCATGCAAATGCCTCCTTATGCATGAGAGGTGGAAAACACCAAGAACTCTACCCATCTCCAGTTATAGGGTCTAGAAGTACACAATTTCACAAACCCAATGTCTATAACAATGTGACACTACCCCGAAAATAGAATTCAAAGTAAATCATCCAGGATCTTCAATACATTCGACTTTGGATGTCAGAAACCAAGGAACACATTTTTGTATCCCATATCTAGAAAATGTCTTAATGGGAGAAGTGTCCCTAATTATTGTGAGTCCAAAGCTGCATCAAACTATACCATGGCCTCCTCAATCATCTCATATACAATGATGACACCTAGTACACAAGGTTACAAACAAACAAAAAACGTCCAACTAATATCTCACATTGGGTATTACCGTGCCCTCCATCTAGAATCCAATAACACAAAACATATCCACAAAAACACAATTCATAGAGATTCATCCACCACACCATGATACTATTTTTATTATGCAGAACTGACTCCCTCAAACATTATTACTCTAATTAAAAAGGAGTCCCATTAAGGGAATCATTCTCACTTCTCTTGCATTCAAAGATACTTCATGAAAAGCCGAATCATGGATATACTGACACCCCATGTCACCCAAAACAAAATTCAATCAAGAAGTATAAATAATAGAGTAACTCATAATAGTGTCAATAAATACTAATGCATAAATAATGAAGGACATAGAACTTACCTCTATGAATCCTCGTATCCTATGGATAAAATTCATATATGGCCTACTACTAAATTCACCCATGTCCTACAGCACCCTGAGCATGGATTGTACCACCTAGTGGGGGTTGTGGAAACATGTAAAATTTTCCACCTCATATGGATATCTCGAATCCCTTTCCACGTTCACCATCATGTGTAACTCCATACCCTAAACATCTCATCTTCAAGGGAGTCTCATCTACTAGATCCCTCTCAATGGCATGACATATCTGAAAATCTTGAGAAAGTTGTACCCTTCCATCACAACTGTAACACAACCTCTCCGACAGCTGACCAAAATCAACCAATAAACCTTGAGCCTTTGATCATCCATCTTGAGATCATATCTTAACGACTATCATACACCCGAATACCTAATCCTTCTACCAGCTTCCATATACTGAGGTCTCACCTTCTGTGGGCCCATCACTAATAGTCGGTGTCTTCTCAGGGAGAAATATCTCCACCACCAATTTGTGTTCAACAATGCTAGCATGTGTGGGAATTCCCAATGGAAGAAATGAAGCCCAAATATCTCTTTGTAATCCCCTCTAAAATGTATGTTCTATGAAGAATGGAACTTTAACCACATCTTGGGAGTAACACGACAGGTTGTTGAACCTCGAGAAAAACATAACCATTCTCATGTTATCCAATCAAAGGTGTAGCATATCCTGGATACGTACTAATCAGAATGTCTCCCTATAGAACTCCTCCCTATATCAGTGTCTTCTTAATGATTGGATATGTCAATATTTGAACAATCATTGGAATACCTTTTCTAAAAACCAAACTAAAAACTTAATAACACTATAACTATGGATAATAAACTAATCTCAAGACACTATAGTCCCAACTGTAACCTCCTCTAACACCACTCTATCATAACTCGAACCAATGGGGTATGAGAGGTGAATCTAAGATCCTACCTCCATAGGCCAAGGGCTAGAATCCTACACTGAGTTGGCATATCACACCCATAAGAGTCCTTTACCAAAGGTACCTATATGAACTCACCCACAAACACCTCCATGGAACAATGTAAAAAAAATGGATGCATACATCTATCCCAAACCTGAGTACGGAAGAAGTACAAAATGAGAAAACAATGGCCCCCCTAAATAAAAATGATAAATCATAATACCTTCTCATAAGTAGGGGGTCATTGTCAAATTAACCCATCAAAAATCATCCTGGACAGGATCCAGTAAGAACCAAATTTTTTCCTCTTCAATAAGAACCCCAAGCTCTACATCCTCCTAGAACTCTATCTAATGTCTTATGATTTCCATAAGACTAAATATGTACTATAAAATCCCATTATGTGTGAGAGTATTATTACATTGTAAGAATCCCAAATACAAAACAAATATATGGAAAAACTAAAATACAAATGAACATTCGATCAAGAATGAGGTAACCAAAATGAGAGTGAAACTCCATCTCAAAAAACCTCAATTATTCCCAACTAGTTATCTCATTCGACAAGGGGTGTCAAAAATCATGTTGAAACACTGTAGGGACTCCTAGAATAACATCGATATTATCATCATAGACTCTATGTCTCATGTGGTTCAAATGTCATAGTCAATGGTGGGTTTCTAGTTGGGGAATGAATGTAACACTCATCCATGTCCACACACTCCATTAGATCTATCATCCCATGTGACACTCTTCCAAGTGTTACACTTGATCGATAATAAATATACCATCTCAAATGGAACATCTGAATGGTACCACTCGATTGGGTATCACAAATTCCCATGGAACATTATTTACATTAAAAGTGGCATAATTCTGAGCGAACAAACTCTTGATATATCTACATGAATAATGTCACGCTAAAACACAAAAAATCTCGATACTTGGATAGGGGATCTCACCCATCCCAGATGGGGGCCACTATTAACCCTACTGAAACCAAAAAATTTTCATTCCTTAAAATGAGGATGAATCCTAGGATAAACTTGGGGAAACTACAAACCATGTATGGAATACTAAAGACCAAACCACCTTATAGAGGGGATCACTCCTAGGATCAATTGAGGGACACACCTAACCCAATTCAATATCAGAAAATCTCTCAAAAAGGGGTTCACATGTAGTAATATTGTGGGATACCACAACTAAACCTGAAATCCCAAAGATCCATTCTCTCACATTGAAGATCATTTCATTTGTATTATGGTTCATGAAAATTCCAGAAACCCCACCTCTCTCAACTCACGTAGTAGGGGATATTGCAACTGAACATACAAAAAACCCAACATATAATATTTGCAGAGTGGAGGGATCATATATCTAATAATGGAAAAACCCAACATATATCCCTTACTATGAATGGGATCATATACCGAATGATTCCAAAAACCCTATGAGGGAGACATACTAGAGAGGGGATCGTCACTTGTGTGGTTATGGTAAAAATGATTTTAAGAACCCAAAATTTGGAAAATGATGCATTTGAAGATCCTACCATGACCTATCCTAATAGACACAAAAACTCTAAGGATATGAAAGAGGATCATTCATCATCCTCTCTATAGGAAAAAAACTCAATTGAATCTCATCCAATCAATGGGATCAAAATCTTGTACCAAGGACATTATGCCACACTATACCCTCATGGGGAAATGAAAATGGGAATCCCTCAAATATTACCAGTACAAACATCTTTCACCAAAGAGAATCACATAATCACCTCACATCATATCTCTAAGTCCATTAATGTGGCGACCTTCATGTCCAATGTTGAAAAAATTCTTAGTATAGACTACTCGAATACCACAATTCAAGCGCCAAAGATATGAAAGGAATAAGAATATCTCAAAAATGACTACACAGAACTAAGGGGGTCAACATGCTGTGTGTCCCTATCAGAACACCCTGATGTTTCATCCGATTGCATGGCTAGTCTAGGCATGTGAGTAGAAATGGTTTCTATTGATGGTACATGGTGTGTCTGTACTCACAAGATACTTAGTTATGTTCTCCCACCACATGGCCCGACCAACCATGTCTCACAAATGGTGTGAACACCTAGTATACAGTGTGTCCCAACCGACCAGCCACTTGGTCATATCATTAACCCTTACCTATTTTAGGAACCCTATGTTCATTTACTCTAGTCATGTACTTTCAAATGGCCATATACCATCACACGGCTACCTGTGCCATGTCCTTTAGCCACATGGCTCAAGTTCCCTACAATGTGTTTAACACCTATACAAATTGTGTGGTCCCAAAAAATCAACTTCCCTGAATAGAAAGAAAACCTAGAACAATCATTTTAACTACAAAACGTGTATATAGGAATACTAATCAAGAATTCCCTATGAGCTACCTGAATCACCCTCATTTTAAATGAAACACATAGATTGAGCCTCACTACATCCCTAGAAAGAATCTGAGGGATATAAAACATTAAAAGGATGCATAAAAAGAGGATCATAACTTAAAAAATCAAATCTTATAACCTCATAAATAACTAATGAAGCATTGGGGTTAGATCCAAAATCTGAAAATGTTGCACAATGATCCAGTAGTGGTGTCCATCCTAATCGTAGATCTATAGCTCCACTTCTCCAATATTTGGTCCTCCTGTCATCATTAACTCTAAAGGGGGAGGGGTGCATCATCTATCCTATGTCGTGTGAAACACATGGGTGGGGTGGTACATTGATTTAATTTTTGTTAAAGTAATATACTTCATTTAACACCCAGCCATGACTCCCCTCAAACCCATCCCCTAGTGCTGAAAATATTCTTTTCATGCATATGGAGAATGTTGCATTCTGTACATAACCACAACCTCATATTTTCAATATGAGAATCCACAAGGGAGTTATTCCCTGATTCATAAGAAACTACACATGTGTGATAATATATATACATATATATTGTTATTATCATAATGCTATGTTTTTCCAGGCCCCATAATTCCATCCTGACTGAGTGAACATATTCGAAAATATTATTATAAATAATCCAAAGTCTTGTAGGTGAATACCTGAGTCACTACAATATCATTTCTTGGTTGTTTACTATAAAAAAGAGACTATTTTGTTTGATTCATACTATGTTATTTCAGATGAGAGCTATGTTAGTTAGAGTTTCTAATTATTTTCTTTAAATTCATAAATGGTCGTTATAGAAAATTTTGGGACATAGATTTAAAATCAAATGAACAAGTGGGACATGTTTTTTATAGTATCATGTGATGTGGATAAAGAAATGGGTACATAGATAATGTGTTTTAATAAGAAAAACATTGGATAATATTTTGGATCCTTTGAGAAGTAGTGTAGGGTTTCTGTTATTATTTTTGAAAAGTTATATTCAAATACTACATAGAAGAATGATTTTTCTATGCAGATGAAAAGAAATATTTATGACAGAGTCAGGTGCTTGCTCTCAAATGAAAATAATCCAAAAAATGGGGTAAATTGAGGACCTTAGAAGATATTATCAACCATTATAAATCAATTCCATTTAAATATGATTATTCATAATGGGTTTAGATAGGTAAATATGTTTCATAAAATAATATTTTAATATTTTTCAACAATTAATTTTTCCCATCTTAAAAGATAATTAGCTAAAGCCTGATGGAAAATGAAAAAAGTGGATATTATTTGGATATTCCCATAAGGACATTCAATTATGACTCTAGAATACAATTTTTAGTGTGGTCCATCAAATTAAATATGTGTTTCTTCTTAAATACCATATTATAGATATTTTATAAAAGCTATAGATTACTAAAAATTTATAATCGGAGTAAATTCAAATCAATCTCGGACATGCCTCACCACATTAGTTCCAACTAGTGTGATAGAGATAAGTGACACAAGGTATACACCACAACCATGTAATATATCTCCATCATTAGATATTTCTCAATAATATGATATTCTAGAATATATTCCCTAGGATTAATACTTTTAGAGATCCACCGATAATGAAAACTGACCAATAAATACACACCACATGATTATGTGATGCTCACTGAAGGGGGTGAACCAAATAGTGAAGATAATGTTATCATAATTCTGTAGGTTATGGAATGGAAAAGGAACATTAAATAGGAGATGATATCCTAGAACAAGATCCACACATTTGATTAGGTAGTGTATCCACTTTAAAAGAAGAGACACAAAAAAGTGGGTCTACTAAATCAAATGATTACATAACATCTCAGATTTGGGTTATAGAGATAGAATTGTTTTGAATAGATTTAGTAAAAAGAACATTATTGACAGCAATGTAATTTTCCATCCTATAGTAAAGAGGTATTATCTTATAATTTTTCTTGTAATAGGGTATGCTCTAAACATGGAGGATCTAATACTATATTTAATGAAATAAATTTTACATGGTGATCTTAAGGAGGATATTTCCAATGAATAATTAAAGAGTATTATGTGAAAGTTATATAAAATATAGTATTTAACCTTATGAAAAATTTATATGGAGTGAAATAGGAACTAGGAAATGGTACATAAAATTTGACTCAATTAGAGAGAAAAATGAGTACATGAGGATAAATACTAATCATTTTATTTTCATTAAACAATTTTTTAATGGTTATTTCATTATATAATTAGTTAATGTTGACGACATGATGATTTTTGGTAGAGATATCACATAGATTTATTGGTCGAAGAAGGAATTGAATAATAATTTTAAAATGAAGTAATTGGGAGATGATACTCAAATTCATGGTATGATGATTACTCTTGATAAGAGGAACCATGGGATTTATCTATCTCATTAATGATACATTGTGACTGTTATTAAAATATTCAACATGAGTAAGGTTCAAATAATTTTCACTTGACTTGTGAGTCATTTAAGGGTCATTAATATTTAAAATCCCTCAACAGAGGATGTGAATGCACAAATAGAAAAAGGATCCTTATCATTTAATAGTTGGAAGTATCATGTATGGTATGGTTTGAAAGAGACAAGTCATTTCTCAGATTGTGTACATTGTGAGAATATTATTATAAAATATAGGAATGTAGAATTGGAGGGAATGTAAATTGATATTTAGGTATCTATGAGGTAAATATATTTATATTTTATTTTTTGGAAATGCTAAATTTTTTATACGGTTACACATATTCAAATATGGATGGAGATATACACAAAATAAATCTCTATATGGATACATAAACTCATTTTTAGGTGGTGTAGTTTAATTGAAATCATGACTTAAGAATTGTGTTTCATTTTCAACCATAGAAGAAGATTATATCATGGTCACTAAAGGCTACAAATAAATGTTGTCTATGTTGAAGTTTTTAAAGGATGCACAAAAGAGTTTGGAAAATTACATTCTTTATGGTGATACTCGGATTATTATTTATATCATTAAGTTCCGGAAATTTCATTCCATATCCAAACACATTGATTTGATATACCAATTCATGCATAATTTTCTTGAAAAAACATTGTTCAAATTTAAGAATATGCACACCAATGATAATGTTGTGGACATAATGATAAATATTCGACTGAAAGAGACCTTAGATGCCTATAATGAAAGTGATGGTCTAGCTTCTACTTGAAATAGCCATGATGGAGAATCATTGGAAGCCACACCAAATTAAGAGACAAATCAATGGTGGTTATTTTCTAAAAATGTCATGGTTTAGGATTTTTATTAGGCGAAAACCAACCAATCCATTCACCAATCGGGGATACAATTAGGGATTATGAGATTGTTTTATAAGGGTAAATGATCTAACCAAACATCTATTAATGAATAAATTTTCCCTTCATATATAAAATGGTATTTATTCCCATGATTTTATAACACATTTTATCCCTCGATGTATCATTTTTTGTATCATCTAGATATGAAAAAAAACAAAAGGACCACATTTCCTCTATGGATTTAGGCACTCTTCCAAAACACATAAATATTTATGTTCTTACATTTTCTATTTTGTTTTGTGGGTTTTTCATCACCTGAAACTTCAATATAACCAATATTATATTTTTTTTTGTTTCAACCACGACACATAAGAAATAGATAAGGATATTGGGAAGGTATTGGGGATGATATTTGTTGAGATAAAAGGCTCAGTGTGTTTCATTGAGTAAGGAGTGGAGGTACCCTTTTATAAGTTAGGGTAGTGGAATATTTGTAATTATTCAAAATATAAAAACAATATAAATTATAGTTCATGTTATGGTGTTTCCAAAACAATCCAATTTCTAGGATAAGGTGGGTCAAAATACCATTATTCAATAATTATTAAGATGATATTATTTGCACGGGTCACATATTTTTTACCATTACTAACTTTTTTTACCCTATACCATGGTAAAAAAATATGGGGTTACTATTCATAATGATCAGAAATGAAATAAAACATATTTTAAAATTTCAACATCTCGATTCCACATATTAAATAAATTATTAAGAATAAAATTTTTATAAGTGAAGAAATTAATTTGAATATAAAAACATTAAGAACAATGAACTTTAAACAAACCAATTTTTATCATGAAAACTATATTATGTAACTCCTCGAATCTATGATGTATTTTTTTAATTTTAATAAATGATAATAAATATTTTAAATTTTTAATAATTAATATATTAAGAACTAAAAAGGTATATTTTTTTAAAAAATAATCTCATAATATTACATATTGATAAAAAATATATCATAGCTAATTCAAAAAACTCATTCAAAGCCATAGAAACACCACCAGAACACCCCCCATCAACACAAATAGGTCGAACATGTAGCCCTATTACATTGGATCTTCTATAATATATAATTAAAAAGAATGAATATTTATTAAGATTATATGAACAAGAGGTATATATAGCTTCATTATGAAGAAATTAATGAACATTAGAGAATATTGTGCTTTTCTGAATTTCCATAAACAAAGTATTTATAAGACAATTTTATGAAGATTGGAAAAAAAATTAATCGTCAGTCTTTTCGTAGTCATTGGGTGTTTTAAAATTTTAAAATGTATTTAATGTTATAGCTTCAAAAATATAGTATATGCACATTTGATGAAACGATTTTAGCAAAGAAAACTTTTAAAAATATAATATAACAGATATTTTTTAATATATTTAAAAATAGTTCAATGAATGTGGTTTGAAATAATAAACTAACCCTTAAATGATTTAAAACATAATGGATGTGAGAAAAACAATATATATGTGTGTTAATTTGAATTTTATACTTTTCCCCCATGGTAGAAATCATTTAACAAATATTCTTATGTTCACAAAAAACAGATTGCATCATGTGGAGGTTGAGACCTCAATTTGTGGAGGAACTCTACTTAGGTGCAAGCCCAGCTCGAACAACAGAGGATAGTCCAATGTGGGGCTTTGAGTCACGACCTAGTCCAGAAATGTGTGGGCCCAATCCTATGTGGGAGCCCATGTATAAGTCTCCCAATGCAGTGTGTGTTTGTTTCTTCAGGGGTGTAGAAGATGCATCTTGATTTATATGTGGCACTCGAACTTCCCAAAATTAAATACGGGAGACACATTTTTGTATGGTATTAGATCACATCCATCCATTAATATCGTTCCTAATAAGTTTTTTCTCTTCCTTCACCCGATCATCATCTCCATTACTCAAGTAGGGTTTAATCCCAGTCATTCAATCACTTCTCTCCATCCTAGTCATCCATCCATTCTGTCGATCGCCTCCTTTGCACTACTCATCTTCTCTGATTTCTCCCTCCTCATAAAAGTAGGTCAAGTCGTTTGACCTCATCTATCATTGAATTCACCATTAGCCAATGCTCAATAAATAATTTCCATAAAAATGACATAGAGGTGTACTCAATCCTTCATTAATCATCTATCCTCATCTTCTTGAATATGTTAAATATATATATATATATTATCTGATTTCAAAAAAAACCTCAATTGACTCTGTTGTTTGAATCCATGTTAGGTTAATTTTCATCGCATTTTGAGATTTAAAAATATAGATACATGGATTATAAAATAAATATGTCATATTGATTTGATTGGTTCGACAAATTGGTGAAAAAACCCTTGACTTTTAAGAGGGTGAATTCAACATCACCCAAAGAATAAATAAATTTTATACAAACCCTCATTCCAAACCTAAACACATGATAAATTCTTCTCAAACTCTCTCTGTTTTATTTTTCATGGATATTAGAAACAAGTAGACCCTTTGATTCATCCTCATTCAATGTAAGGGTTTGAAATTATTTTCAATCTATCAATTTATGTTTGATTTTCAATGATATGTATATATATATGACATTTTTCAAAAATTTATTATATAAAGTATTGTTTTAAATTTATTTTTTAAAAATATAAATAAAAATTTATTATTTTTAAGGAATTTAATTTACAAATATTTGATGTTTATGGTTTTTTAGGGGTTATATTTTGGTTTTCAAAATTTATATTTATATATATATGTACTTTTTTATGTTTAAATTTACATTCAAATTTCATAACGAAGGAATATAACGATTTTCATAGATTTTATATTGTTTAACATAGAAAATGAATTTCTATTTTTTAAATACATTTATTTAAAACAAAACCATTTATAAGGATGTCTGAATTACATGAAAATAATAAATATTATAAATAATTATTTCATAGGCTGTTATGAACAATAACAAAACATTTTTAGTTATTTTAAAATTTAACTAATTATTTTATAAATAAAATATCCTTGAGGAATGACATCATTTTTTGTAATAGAATATTATTATTATTTCTATTTATAATTTATTTTTAAAGGATACATGTCATTAATTTATGTGTAATAGTATTTTGCAGCAAATTATAAATGATAAAAACTATAATTTTATGTGTGAAATATTTCTATACTTACTTGAATGACATTCATAGTATTAGATATTACTATCATCTAAGTAATCATAGACACTAAATTAATTTTATTTCAGTTATTCATTTAATTTATTAAGCATCGGTATGTATTTCATTTAAAGAAAAACAGTTTTAATAGGCATTTATTTCACTTAAATGCAGTTTTATAAATAATAAAAATATTGTTATTCCATGTACAGAGGTATTTTTGATTTATATTCTTCTAGAAAAATATTTTTTTATCTGTATTATTTTGAAACACTTTCTAATTATGACTGAAAAAGGAATGTTCATTAAATATTTTTCTTTAAATTGGAACTAGAGTTTCAAATGTTATGTATGGTATATAGAGTAAACCCATGACTTTAAGGGGATGGTATCCCATATGAGATACAACTCAAAATCCTTAGGGTTTTTTGGGAATACTGATTATCTTGAGTAACCAATGAAAATTATTATTTTTAATGGGAGATATCCAACAAATTGTTTCAGATATTATTACTTTGGAGATTATTGGTTTACAGAAAAATTTGATCTTATTATATTTTAGTGATATGAAAACCTATTTCTAAGTGGCTTATTTATTAAAATGAAATATTTTAAAATCACTTACCAACATTTTTGTAACCCCTTAGTAGGAAAAATAAATTCTAAACAAAATGATCAAAATTTTTTATAGGTTTAGTAGAATTTATTTTTGATGTGTATTTATTTAAGGAGGCAGCACACACAAATATATTTTTTTGATTTATTAAGTAAAATTTTGTTAAATTGGAATATATGTTTTTAATTTTATAAAACCTACAGTAGAAAAATTATTAGAATGTAAATATATTTTTTATTTTTCTTTTTTCTACTATAAAAAACAGACATCATTTTTCTGCACTGAATCTAGAAGGGTGGGTTCTGGGATTCACGGTTGGTATCAGAGCAATGGGATAGATAATTCTGGGTAATTAGTAAAAAAAACTAGTAATTGAAGTATTCGTTCTTAGTAAAATTACTTTTCATAATAAATTTTATGGAATATAGAAAAAAACAAATCATTTGTCTCTTATAAATGAGTTAATGAAAATGATAATTTTATAAGCTTTCTGGAATTATTTTGAATCATTTTCAAAACTATGAATATCTTTTAAATTACTTAACAATATAGCAAATAACCCTAATATACTTCGATTCTTTTGAGGAATATATTTTGTCTATTTTTTAATGTTACATGCACAACATTCATGGTGCATACACAACTTCATTTGTCTTATATAAATCAATTCTACTCTAGTGTCTCCGAGATTTACACCCATCATGCCTCTCTCTCAATATCATATTTTCATGTACCTTAGTTTGATGCATATTTCTTTTGTTGTTGTTCGGAAATATAAATTTATGAACATAAAACATCATAGAGGGCCAATTTGATTAGATGAAACCATAATTTTTAGGAAAGTCTCTGACAATGGAGGTTTAGGTGAAGGTATGAGTTAATTTTTATTATTTAATTTTTGATAATTATTAAAATAAATAAAGTTATTTCTTTGGGAACAATATAAATAAAATTCAAAATAATAGTGATGCGGTTGTGGGTATGTGAAAATTGTGAGGGTTATATTTTGTTAAGGTGTGGAAGAATATAACACCCTAAATAAGTGATTTATTTTAGTAATTTGAATAAATTATAATAAATTTTGTTAATTTATAAGAATTTAGTAATTAAAAAAAACAATGATTAATTTTTGTTTCAAAAACCACTAATAACATAACATATTTTCAAACTAGAAATCCTGATTAATAATTAAAATTCATGAACATTCCTATAAACCCCAACATAATACCTCTCATCAGTACAATAAAGTGAATGTATATCCCACTTTCCTTAGATAATCCATCACATGAAAATAAAGAGAAAGATTATTAATAAAGATACGATGAAAAAGAGGAACATATAGCACCATTATGATGTAAGTAATAGACTTCAATGAATCATGGGACTTTTAGAATGTCCCTAAATATATTATTTTGAACACAATTTTGTGATCATATGAAAAAAATAATCATTGTGGTATTCATATTCATTAGGTGATATAATAATTTAAAATGGATTTAAAATGATAATTTAAAAAATATAGTAAATTAAAATTTAATGAAATTTTTTTTAAATAGAATTTTTTCTTAAAATATAATATAACTTTTAGATTCAAATATATTTAAAATTTTTTCCATGAATGTTGATTGAAATAATAAATTTACCATTAAATGGTGTAAAATATAATTGATTTGATAAAAATAATGTCTGTGTGTTTGTGTGTTACTTTGAAATTTTTACCATAACCATGATAGAAAATAGTTTATAAAAGGATATAGGTTAACCACAAACTAAGAGTAGATAGTGCATGCCAAGCCCACAGTTCAGGGAGGAACTTAACTTAGGTGCAATCCTAGCTCATGATAAAACTACTAGACCCATGTAGGGTCACAAGTCACAGTGTTATCTGGCATGTTATGGGCCTAAACCTAGGTGGGATCTTGGGTATATGTCTGCCAGTGTGGTATGTGTTTGTGTCATGAGGGGGTAACATGTGTTTCCAAGATTATAAGGGTGTTCTCAAACTTCCCACAATTTAATGTGGGATTTTATTTTTTTGCGGATTAGATCACTATTACCAGATCCCATCACACCCAATCTGACTTTTCCCTTACTTTACTCGATCGAACTTAGCTTTACTCATTTCAGGTTTAAATCAAGAAGTTTGATCTTGTCATGCCATCCTAACTGTCCATTAGTTCTCTCGATCACCTCTTCCCAATATTCATCTTCACTTATTTTTTCCTCCTCTCATTAGTGGCCCAAGCCATCAAACATCCTCTATCATTGAAGTCACCCTTGACCCATGGCCCCGTCTTGACATCAATTTGCATAAAATTGAAATAGAGGTGCACCCAATCGTTGAATAATCCTCAATCTTCATCTTCCAAAATATATTGCGTATATATATATCTCCTATTTGAGTTCAAGAAATCATAATTTACACTTTTTTTTAATCCTAATTGGGTCAATTTTTTAAACCCGTTCCGAAATCAATAATATATAAAATTGTATTATAAAATAAATATATTAAATTAATTCAAATAGTTGGCCAAATGTGTCTAAAAGCCATTGATTTTTTAAAAGTGTGTTAACAATATCACCCAAACAGTAAATAAATTTTATAAAACACCACTTTCCCTCCCAAGATACCCAATCACTTCATCTCAATCTCTCTATATTTTCATTTTCAAAAATATTAGAAGAAATTTGACCCAATGATTCATCCCAAATTCAAGGTATGGTTTTGATTTTATTTTCAGTCTATCAATTTATGTTCAATTTATGTATATATGTATATGTATATATGTATACATGTATATATATATATTCAGTACTTATAATGTAAAGGATTGTTTTAAATTTAATTATTTTGAAAACCAATGAATTTATATTTCTTCCTTGTAAGGAATTTATTTTATAAATATTTCATGTTTATGGGTTTTTCAAGGGCTATATTTCGATTTAAAAAGTTTTATATATGTAGATATTTTTTATTTATAATTATACATTCAAATTTTATGATGAACTCATGTAAAATTTTTCATAAATTTTTTAATTCTATCCCTGAAAAATAAATTTATAAATATGTTTTAAAATAATTATTTTAAAAATCCCATTGTAAGTATAATTTAATTATATTAAAATAATTAATCATTTAAAATATTATTTCATAAGCTATTTTTATGAAATAACAAACATTATTTTTTTATTTGTTAAATTTAACTACTTATTTTATAAATAAAATAACCATGATAAAACATATCTTTTTATGTAATATATTAATATTATAATTTTATTCATATAATATAGTTTCAAATGATAAATGTTATCATTTTTTTCCAACTATTATTTTGCAACAAATTATAAATAATATAAAATATTATATTATGTGTGAAATATTTGTATTTTTCCATGAAGTATATTCAAAGAATTACATATGGACATCATCTATGTTATCATCTATATTCCATTTATTTTACATAAATTACTCATTTAATTTATTAATCATTTATATTTATGTCATTTATATTATAATTGTTGTTTATAAGTTTGTATTTATCTTCGATATGGTTATAGAAATTCTAAAAAAATGATTATACAATGTAAAAAATAATGTAAGATTTATTTTCCTATAATAACAATGATGTATGTATATATTGTTTTGAAAATATTTCAGGTTATTTTTGTTAAAGGAAGGTCCATTAAAATAATTTCATATAATTATAATTAGATTATTGAATGTTATGTACGGTTTGGGGATTAAACCCCTGACCCTACAGGGATTATGTCCCATATGAGATATGGCTCTCCGTCCACATAGTTTTCTTTTTCTCATGCATAGTACCATGATTAATCTATAATATTATTATTTTCCAAGAAAGATATCTAATGATTTATTAAAATTGTTAATAATTTTGAAATTGTTTGTTTACAAACCAAATGAACGTATTATATTTCAATGGTTTGAAGAAATATTTATAGGTGTTTTACTTATTCAAATGAATTTTTTTAAAATTACATACTATTATTTTTAAACCCCCTTAGTGGGAAAATTAAATTCTCAAACTATGATTACATTTTTTTCCTCATTTAGGTGAATTCCAATTTGATGTGTATTTCATTGAGGAGGCTGGGATTGTGATTTTTTTATTAATTTATTTCCTATATATTTGTTAAATTTTAATTTTTGTATATAATTATAAACACCTGGACCTAAAAAGGTCCTAGAAGATAAATTCTCTCTGTATTTTTATTTTTTCATTTATAAAAAAAATATACCAAATTTTTATTCATTAAATCTAGAAGCATGTGTTAGGGGTTCAACATTTTATTTCAAAATAAACTATATTGAAAATAAATATTCAATTAATTGGTTTTCTATGTCAAACTAAACATATATAACCTTAAAACAAATGTAATATATAATGATACATTTTAAATATGTGAAAGTAATTTTTTAATATCTATTTTCTCATACCACATTAAAATTTATCATTTCCTAAAAAATATCAAAATTTCATCCAAATATAAATTCTATATGTTGATTAAAATTTAATTTCTTTTTATAATTTTCAAAATTTATAATTCATAAATTTATTTTTAAAAGAAACCACGTAATACAAGGAAAAAATTATTATATAACATTTCATTTTTCAATTAAAAAAATATGAAATATTATTTATTAAACTATGAGAATATTTTTTCATAAAATAAATAACTATAAATCATAATATTTATTTATGTCTAGGATGTACTAATTTTCACATAATTATTAGTTATTATCATAAAAGTGTCCAAAGTCAATCTATTTTCTTAATGCAATATTATACTAGAAAAAATTCATTGAAGTTCTGTAATTACGAGAAAGAATGGAATAATGTAAATTTAATTCCATAAATATTTAAGACATTTAATACATGTAACCACATGGTCCATTTGTAAATATTTGGTAGAGGAGTTTCTTGTGTGATGGGTGTAGCTATATCTTCCCCTTTGGAGGTCCCTCTGTCAAACCTACTGAACCTAATGTATGTGTAGTGTTTGATTTGAGGTCTTATATATTTTCAATTATATTTTATAATTGGATATTACTCTCATTATGTTATAAATTTTATTCATTTAGTGGGGTAATGTTTCTTTGATAGATCTTGTGGTTTTGCTGGAAACTTTTCATTTTGGAAATGTCTTATGATTATTTTTTAATTGTGATGTTACTATGTAGTGGGTTTTTATTTTGTTACTTTTTATTTGATTTTTAATAATCAATTAATTTTATGAATATTTTCAAGATATAATGATTTTGGTTCAAATTGAATTTATAATATAGTGGGGATTTCTCCATAGAAGAACATGTTAATGATATTGGTGTTCCTCTCTCATTATCCAACCTATTAATGTTCAGTGTCTATTTGTTTCTATTATCCCCATGAAAAAAAACATTAATTTAGTTGTTTGGATCGATTTGGATTATGGATTTTGTTATTGATACTCCTGGATATTTTTATAATTTCATAGAATTTCTTTGTAGGAATGTTTATTCTTAGGTTGTGATGATCCCTATTTTGAGATATCTTGTGAAGGAATTATCATTTCCCAATCATAATTATATTATTCCCTAGTTTTTAAACATTTTGTGTGTATATTTTCGGTATTTTTAGGAAATATTTTATCATAAATATGTTTTTTTTGGTATTCTATTATTTTTCATCAATGTTGATTAATCGATTTCTTTGTGGATAGTCTCAATAGTTCTATAATTCATTTTATCTTGGATATTATATTTATACGAAGGTGTCAAACCTAGACACCCCATATTAATCAACCAATCCATCTTGTTCTTTATGCGTGTAGAAAGATACATGTTGATGATAATTTTTACACGACACCATTAATTTATTTATTTTTGAATATATTTTATTTCTAATCCCTTATAGGTATATTTTCCCTTATGTTTAGATTTTTGTATAAAAAGATCATATTTTTTAGTTAGACAATGATTTACACTAATAATGAGGAAACATTGAAAAATTATTGCCTCTTTAAACATATCCAATCACATGGTTGTTGTAAGGATCTTCTATCCAAGTGGAATATCTAAATTCTATACACCATGTTAAGTGTATGGTTTGGGAAATCATGTTTCCAAAAATTTTGATATATTAAACTCATTAAATACAAAATCATACTATCTTAAACTTGGTTGATTTCACACCCAATTCACTTCCTCTCGCCCCTCATTTTATCCCTTGGCTTATGTCTCTCCTCTCTCACATATTCGTTCATCCCCAAAGCTAAATCATGAATTTTCATTATCGTTTGAGGTGGATTCATCGAGGTAAACACCTCTTAACTCCTTTCACTACTTCTATATTAATTTTTCTCTCTTTTTTATATATTGGTGAGTTCTCATAGACCTAGTATTTCACAATAAATAGGTTTTAATTGGGGAATTATCTTCTTTTGGTTCCCTCTTGAAAATTTATGGTTCTGTCATATTGGTTGAGGTGGAATAAGAAAACTTTTTTTAAAAGTGATGAAACTAATGGTAGGTGGTCCATTTCCTAGATAATTAAAATTGGGACTATGATTTCTAGATGTTTTGAATATATTTTTTATGTCTTTCATAAATATATCAAGTATAATTAGTCGTATTTTTAAAAATAATGCAATTCTCATAGAGTTTAATCAAATTTTCCTGGGATTAATATTTTTTGTAGAGTACATGTCATTTTTTGAAGAATAATTCCCTACAATTGTTTATATAAATGACTATTAGGGTCTTCAAAATTGGTAACTGGATTATAAATAGTTTTTTCATTATAGAGACTTTTCATGTTTCTTATTTTATAATAAATTCTAATCTGAAATGATTTTCACATTCAAAGAGTATTTTTAAAATGATAACCCCTTATAAAATGACTTTTTATATTGTTAAACCTATATTATATAATATTATTTATGTGATGGTGACTAGTTAGGGTTATTATGTATTTTAACTTATTAATATGATTTTAATGGGGTTTGTTTCTTGAGAGGTCATTAGAGGTGAATATTTTACTCATTTTTTACTTTTTTTCATATATATATATATATATCATATACAATAATTTTTAATGTCACCTCCATTTTTTAATGGGTAACAATCATTGTCAATGTAGGGAGTCTAGGTACACATGCTCAACTACTTTATAATCATTCTATGTCTAGTGTCCCTAATATATATTATATTTAGTAGATGGTATTTTCCCATCGTTTATTCCTCTGAGTGAAATATTGTGGTTATGTTTTAATTTTCTATTGGTGGTCTTTTTAGTAGTATTATAGAATTTTCTATGATTTTACATATATCTCCTAGGTTCCCATGATGACATGTATTTAAATTATATATGATCAATATTTTCAATAATTAAAGTGTAAATGTTTCTTCTTAAAATGAAAACCCAAGATTGATTACATATAAATATAGAAAGAACTAATGTTTTCATTAGCTTATTTTCACTTCCCAAAATAATGGTTTTTAAGTGTGTACTTTTGGAATTTTTTATTTTGAAAGTGAAAACTTTATCTATATTCATTTCTTTCTTTTTTAGACTACAATAAAATAGTTTTAATTTTAAAGGGTGTGAATGGATTTGTGATTGGTTTAGTATTTGTTCATATAGCTCATGTTTATCAGCACTACTAGTTTAACAGGTTCTTTGGGGGTTTAACAGATAATGTTTGTTTTCTAGTTTGGGAATTAAGGGAATCAAGTGAATTTGATTCACTGGAAACATGGAGATAATAGTTTTTCCTTTCTTCATTTATATTTATTTTTATATCTTTATTGTGTTCGAGTTTTAAAATTTATGTTATATTATCTATACTTTTTACATTTTAAAATTTTCATTTGGGATAGTTTATTTCATTTTTTTCTTATTTATTATTATTCTTTTCACATTATTTGTTTCATTTTTTGTATTTGTTTTAATTTTTAATCTTCTTCACTAGTGGCATGAACTTATACCATATTATAAGGTTATTTTGGATATATATATGGATTTTTTGGACTTCTTATTTATTAATCTTGAAAAATAATTCCTATAGAATTTTCTATTATTCCCTATAACTTTTCTCCATCTTGGGAAGATTTATAATGCATCTCAGGCCTATCAAAGGACATCCTCTTATGACCGGGTCATTTATTTCATTAGTTTGGTTCATGAAAATGATCCTAGTCATCCCATATCACTAAAATGTTCATGTATAGTAGCTATAAACCATACAAAATTTGGTGAATAGTCTAGGGTTAAGAGAGTGTGTTGGGGTTTAAACCTCTTGCTATTAATCAACCGTCATTCTTTATTGATTTTCCATCTAAGCATGCAAAAATCTAGAATGATTTTTAGAAAATAATTACATAGAAACACTTAAATAATCATCTATCACTTAAATATAGGTTTATTTACTTAATTATCCATGTTTTTAGTGTTCTCTATTGTTGGTTCGTTGAAGAAACAAGAAAATTTGGTTTCCCCACTTCACTATAAAACCTCCTCACTAATTATGTTTTATGGTGTCTTTACCAACTAATTGATGATATGGTGGATTAAAAATAGGGATTTAGGGGTTTATTATATTTTAATGAAACACTTGAAATGGTTCTATCCCTTGGCGCAGAACCTCTATCAAGACCATTTATCAATAAAATATTATGATATAATGTTTTTGGGACCTTATGATGGATTTTAAGACCTTGAAATTTTTTTAATGTTTAAAGAATAATAATGAAAATTAGATATGATAAGAAGTGTATATAGTTTTTATATATCATATTATTTATTCAAAAAATAAATTTTATTTAAACATGAATATTACATTTCAGGTGAGGTCCATACATAAAAATTAGCTGATTAAAGAAACATAGAAGAAATAATGATGTATATTTAAGATGTTTGGAAGAGTATTAGTATTGAGAAGAATATGGTCAGAAATTTTATGAATTTCCCAACACATAAGGTTTTTATCATCAGTATATATGGGTTACTCTGAGCATATAATATAAAAAATAGAAAAAGAACTCAATATATAAAGACTAATTGTTTGAAATGTAAGATTTAGTCTGGGGTGATACGTAATGATTACCAAATGTTTCCTTAGAGTGTATGGATTAATGTAAATTTAAGTCAACAAATAAAGTTAAATTAGTTGGTATGTAATGGATATCCCGTTTAGTTACCCTCAATAAGTAAGGTATTATTTTCATGGTATGTTCGGGATAATTTTAGTAAAATACAATACATAGGGATTTATCTTGATGGTACGAATGGTTTAATTCATGAAATTAAGATATGAAAGGGTTAAACTGAGTTACCTTGATATATATTGGTTAAACTGATATGTAATGATCATTAGGGCTAGTTACCTATAATAAAATTATAGGTATTTTATGACTACATGAATATTTGGTTTTGAATATTAATAAACATTATCTCAAATTATAATTTTTTTTTAAATTTATGTGACAATGTCCTAAGAGTAGTTGTCACACTGAAAGGTTATAGTAGTTCTCATGTATGATTTCTTACACCTAAATGTTTTTATTAAATAATGTCATTAAATAATTTTAATTCTTCAGTAGAATGCATTGAACAGAATCGTGAGTTTGAACAAATCATGAGACACTATTTGTATAAAATGACCAATTTAACCTAGTTGATAGATTAGTTGGAATAAATATCATTAACTTAAGAAAATTTATTGTGAATTCATTGGATACCAATTATTTATGAAAATAAAATCAGTTATATAATTTAATTAATAAATTGAGTGAATTATTTTAATTAAATTAAATTACAAAAATATATATGTTACATATTTAATAAAATATTTTTGATATTCATCCAATAGATAATTTGGTCATAGGGTATGAATAAATCCAATTTGATCTATAAAATTGTATATTTTTTAAAAGGGTAATTTCACTTCATCTAATGGTGAACCCCTTATAAATTAATATTTTGACAGATTAATAATTTTTATATGTCAACATAAAAAATTTCATTAGATTATGGTTATAAAAATTTACTTTTTATAATGTTTTAAAACTTTTATGATAACTTTCATATTTTAAGAATATTAAAAATAGAGTAAATTTTTATTGAAAATAAATTTTCATCGAAATAATTTTTAATGTTAAATTAATATATTTAATGGTTTTACAGAATAAATAGAATGAATCTCTATCATTCAATATAATGTATTTCAAATTAATTAATTTTAAACTGACTTCATATGTTAAAACATTTCAATCTTTTGTAATGTTTAACTTTTAAAACATGTTCTCTATTTCTGACAATGGGATTAAATTTAAATTAATTACAATATCTTATATGTTATAGATATTGAAAATTTTATTACATATTTGGAATCATTAAATTCAAATTATGTTAATATAATTATTTTATTTTTGGGCATTATGAATAGTTTCCTCGGTAATTTTTATTTATACGATAAAAGGATAAATCAGGTTATTAAGTGTAAGAATAACTGTATAAAATTACCCTAAAACATGTCTTCAAATCATTTGATGAGTGTGTTTGGACATAAATTCTCCTTGGGTAGATATGGAGTTCTATTTAAGCCACATGGATGGGATTAGAACATTTAATTTATAATATATAATGAAAAATTAAAAATGCTTTACTCAAACTTGAATAAATATATCATTTTAAAAATAAGGTTATAGATGTTATAAATTATATTATAAATACTCAATTGTAAGATAAAATGTTTTTATTTATCATGATAATTTATTTTTAATTTTTGGGAAATAAATAATTACCATAAATAGTTATACTTTGAGGATGTAAAAATTAATTAATTGATGAGAAATCAATAATTTTTTTATTAAATTGATAAAAACCCTTAAAAGAACCAAACACTTGAACTAATATTATTGTTCAAGTAAATATAGACCATAAACATTCATGGCTCGAGTTGGTGACCTTTTTTAGCCTTATAGAAGAGATTGTGCACTTATATTATATTGTTTATAGTGATGTTAAAGATATCACTTTCATATTTGAAAAAATATAACATTTTAAATGAAGGATTTTCCAAAGATAATTATACTAAAAATTTTATTCCAAAATATATTAGTTTATATTCCTTTGAGAATTTTATTTTTAGTTTTTATTCAAAATTAATTATATTAAATAATTAATAAATATTGATACAGTAATAATTTTAATAATAGAGATATGAAATAAATAATTTTAAAAGTAATTAAATAAATATAATTTGAGTAATTTTTAATTATATGAATTTTATAGATTACCTTTACCTCTTAAAAATGTAATAATATATTTTTTTATGTGGTAACTTTTTATCTAAATATTTGAAAAATTCAAAGAACATAATAGAGTCAAAATTGATACTATTACTTTTTTATCAAAATAGTGTTTATAAAATTATTTAGAATACATAAAACATTTTTTAAAAATATATAATAATTATTTTATGGTTTAAAATTTTTTATGGTATTTATTTATGGTTTAGTTCACGTCCAATAAATATATATTTCTCCTATTTAATATTGAAATATTTCTTACCCTAGTTAAAAATTAAATATAATAACTAAGTGTCCATTAAAATGATAAGGCTTTAATTGACCGAAATTTTTTTATAAAATCTATTGGTTGATTATATTAAAAAACTATATCACATCATCTTTTAAGGTGGGACATTTTGTATGTTTTTATGGGTCTTTATTTTATTATAAATTATTATTTTTTGAGATCCCCAAAATGCACCTCACCTAAATTATAAAAGGGTACCTCCTCCCTCACATCTTCAAATCACATTGTGACTTCATTCTTGGATATCCCATTCCCATTACAATTATTAACATCACTAGTTTCAATTTAGATAATTTTTAATTCATCAAAGTCCATCTCTACTGCTCTAAGAATAGATTTAGAGGAAGCACGTCTTAGAATAAGTAATCTCTTCTACAGATTCATTCAACCTTCTTTCTTCTTAAACATCTTCTTAATGGTTTGTTTCATTATAAAGTAATTGGTACAATATCGAATATGTATTGTGATTTATTATGATTATTTAAAAACGTTATTTCTCATTCTATCAAACCAATAAAAATGAAATCATCGTGTGTGAGTACGTACGGCTTACCATCTCCACGACGTGGTGTAATATGTTTTTCACCACCATCTTATGTGGATTATTTTAATGATGGAACTAATAACTATATATTATTATTATAAATTATATTTATTTGAGAAATTATACACCATTAACATTAATACTATTCAATAATTATGGAAATGATATCATCCCTTGTGCGTACGTACATCCTACACTCTCCACGATGCGATGTGATTCATTCTGAATGATCATCATCAAAAAATGATTATATAAATTTATATAATGAATAAATATGGTATATATAATGTATATATAATTTTTTAATTATATAAATATAACCTATTAAGGAAAAATAGAAAATGAAGTAGTTAATACCCAAATAAAAAGTAACAATTAAATGATATTTAAAAATGGATGTTAATATGATAATATATGATATAATAAAAATGACTCCAATTCTAAAAAAACAATGAAATTATTTAAATATTTATAAGGGAGGCTCGGATACATACAAATGAAATTGAACATATGGTAAGGGATAATTTCATAATCTCATTTTTATCATAGATTGTTTATTCCTAAATATTTACTAGGATATATTTATCATACACATCCATGTTTCTTAAATATTTAATATTAATTCAATTGTTTTATAATCTTTCAACGTAAATTTTTCCCATATTTTAATTTTAATAAAATGGTATGAAAGGAAACTATTTCAATATTCTATACCAGGTAGAATTGATTTTATGGAAAATTTATGAGGAGAATGTTTGTTTTCTTTTATACGGAGTGAACATATTTTTAAATTTTCATCACACCTTATTTCCATGAATCGTCTTCTATATGATTTAAAATTTATGTTCAAATAAGTTATTTTTTCTTAAAATTGCGATTAATTTTGGAAAAAGAAAATGTTTATGAAAAAAGTATATTTTCTTAAATAGACAATTTCAAGTGTTAGATCAAAATTATTTTCCATATAAGATGGAGTTGTTTTATAGGGTTATGATTCTATAATAATATCCTTATTTTCCCATTGATTTTATTATTATATTATATAATTCTATTTATGAAATTCATTTGTTTTACATGTATTATGATATGGTGGAATGATGTTTAAAGAAAACCATTTTATTCCTTGGGTTATAATGAATTATTTATGTTATTGTGGAACAAGTAAGAATGAATTAATTATGAAATGTGTGGGACCTATATCTCAATCTAATTCATTGGGTAAGTAATTTAATCCCATGGGATGAAAATGGAAAAAAATTAAAATGATCTCAGTTCAGTAATACGGGGCTAAAACAAGGAGTGAACTAAGATCGGAAATGGACTTTGTCCACTATGATGGTCTTGGAAATGAACTTTTACTAAAATGATATGATTTTATATACTTATGTTTATTCCAAAAAAACATCATGTCTGATGTTTTGAATTTTGTGATTAGATTAATTTTTTATTATGAACTTTCCTGATTTATCCCAAGGCATGATATCCCGACCTTTCAAATTCCGGATAAGATTTTCAAATGTTTTGTTTTTATGTATTATGATTATGATATTATTGATGTCTCTCATTTCTAACATTACTAATAATATGATCTCATAATTTCATATGTTCCCTTTTCATGTGTCATGGAAAATGGTATTAAGTAATATAAGTCAAAAATTTGTCTACTTATGATGAAATAAGAGGGAGATAATTAAGATGTCTTCTGAACCAATTTTTTATGTTTCCTAGTTTTTAAATAAACTATACCTATACGACCCTATCATGGATTTTTTTAATTTTGTAATGAATATTCTTCAACGTGGTAGTAATTTCAAGGCTTGTAATTTATGGTTTTTTATTGTTGGTATCATAGGAAAGGTATAGTTATAAATTGGAATTTATGTTCAGAAATCCTTAGTAAGAACCCAAAGGATATGTCGATGTATAAGTTACAATCTTAGTGTGTTATAAATGATCATGAATAACCTTCGATAAAACCTAATGTGTCCTAAATTGAAATTTTATTCTTGATTATGTGGCTTCCCATTATGATTATTGTTGATCAAATTATGCTTCTTTATTTTAGTCAATGACTCAAACCTAAAGCAACTGCATTAATGCTAAATGTGATGGTTAATGCAATGATTTTCCTCTTGAGAAATGAAATGTTATAGGACCTTGAATTCCCAATAGTATAGCTATACTCACCAAATTTATCATTCTATGAATCATTCTAGACATTCAATTGTGAAAAGTAGGGAACAAAATTCAATTAATTCATTCATGAGGCAGCATTCACCTTCTTTTAGAGGGTCTTATTATCCATTAGAGGTTGAACAGTGGATCGGTACCTCTATAAATATATTTTTTTTTCTCCAATGTTATTAACATGATAAATTAATCTTATAAGTCTATTTTTTGGAACTTGAAGTTAAACAGTGGTGGATCCTTATTTATAATATAAGGCATAGAGAAGAAATTGAATACATGGAATGGGATGAGTTCAATAACTTATTTTTCAATAACTTCATTCCTCTTATTCTTTATACAATGATGGAGAAGGAGCTATATGGACATAAGAAAATAAATAATGAATCCATTAGTACCTATAAATAAAATTTTACAATACTTGAATGGTAATCTTATATAATTATTATCCAACCTTTGAGTAAAATTCATCGATTCTTTAATGTCTTAAAACCATGTCCTTATAGGGAATTATCTATAAGTGACTTGAATAGATTTGAAGAAATTTTTAGATTTTCCCTCAAGGTTGTGATAGACATTGGAGTAACTCTTCATTCCTATGGGATTTATAAGAAGATATAAATGGAATTCGAGGTATAATCTAAAGACCACACTAAAAAGAAGATGGTTTTTCCCATATAATCATTGTGTCAAAAGAAACAACAATGAAATTCTTTTAAAGGGGATAGTAAATTGTTTTTAGTGTGTAAAATATAGTCATAGGGTATTTGAAAGATAAAATGTTAAACAAATATGTCTAATTATGGGAATAGAGAAATGGTTACACACAATGCTCCTCCTACACTTCAATGTAACAAGTGAAAGAAATTTGGGAATTACCAATCAATTCCCCAATCCAACATTTATTGATGATGATCAATGTCGGTAATCTCTTAACTCCCATGAAAAGGGAAAGTCATATGAAATAATTATTGGTGATGTGGAGTATAATAATAAAGTGGTGAAAGGTAAACATTTCATCCAATCGGAAGAAGAAAATGTTTTATTTGATTATGGATCCACCCAATATTTTGTTTATAAATAATTTTCTAATGGTAACAATGTATTACCTCGACAATTACATTTCTTGTTTGCTGGGAAACCTCCTAATGGCATAATAGTCGCATCAAATGTATATAATTCTTCTCCAATTGAAGTTTGTGGGAAAATTTCATTAGGTAAATATTTTGATCCTTCTTATAGTGATTTTTTTTTATTCAAGGAATGGGTTTCCTTTATATTTATGTATTTCATATCATTTTCCAAGGAAGGGAAGTTTCATTTCATATTCCAAATAAATCTATGATCATCTATCTATGTAATGATAAATATAACCTTATATTAGAAATCACTTCCATATTTTGGGTCTTTATGGCTAAAAAATAAGATTATTCATCTAAAATGATTAGGGAGGAACTCACAATTAAGAATGAACACATTTTATGGAATTTTTATGATGTAATTCTGGAATAATTACCACGTCTTATACCTAATTGTGATGTTTAGTTTCTCATAGAAATCATACTGGGTGCTATTCCAAATTCAAAGAAACCTTATAGAATGGACCCAATTGAATTGTAGGAATTGCATATTCAACTCCAAGATAATCTGTAAAAAGTATTTTTACACCCTAGGGTGTCACCTTAGGGTAAACCTACTCTATTGTTTATGAAGATTGATGGATTAATGAGAATCTGGTTTGATTATCGAGAACATAACAAGATCACTGTCAAAAAAATATCTTATTCCCCAAATCGATGACTTATTCGAACAAATATTTAGAGCTAAATACTTTTCTAAGATTGATATTCATTTGGGATATCATCAATTAAAGATAAGGAAAGAGGGTATACCAAATATGTCATTATATACCAATTATGGACACTATTAATTTATACTGATGCCCTTTGGTCGTACTAATTATACCTATATCTTTATAGATCTAATGAATAGTGTACTTAGAGTCAATCATGACAATTTTTTGTTATTTTTTATAGATGATATTCTTTTCAATATAAAAAGAAAGTAAGAGCATGAATATCACTTAGGAATTGTAGTAAAGACCCATGGAAAACAGATGCATTATGAAAAATTTAACAACTATGAATTTTGGATTCAAAAAGTTTCATTTTTGAGTCACAAAATCGTAATAGAAGGGATATCTTTGAATCCAATAAAAATAAAAGTTATTGAATGTTGGATGAGACCAAAATGATAACAGAGATCCAATGATTCCTTGTTTTGGATGGATATTATCGAAGATTTATTAAAACATTTTCATGATTATGTAATCCACTAACCATGTTGACTCGAAAAGGAGTTGAGGTCATGTGGAAGGAGGATTATGATGATAATTTCAAGGAGATAAAATTATGGATAGTTGTTGCACCTATACTCACACTTCCTTGTAGTGTATATCAGTTTTTGAACTATAGTGATTCATCCAAGAAGGTGCATGGATCTGTTTTCATGAAAAATGATATGGTGATAGGTTATTCCTCACGATAATTGAAAATCCATTATAAAAATTACCCAACCCATGGATTGGTGTTAGATGTGGTAATAATTGATCAAATTATATGGATGCATGATATTTATGGTGATATGTGTGATATTTATATAGATCATAAGAGGTTAAAGTATCTTTTCACCAAAGAAGTAGTAGAATATAAGTTGAATATAATGTTTTGTGTTTATTAAATAATATGAATTCTAATGAAATTACCACTGTTGGAAAGAGAATATGGTGGTAGATGCTTTGAGTCCAAATGACCATGCTAGCCTATCCATGACGAGTATTAAAAAATAACCATGATTTTTTAATTTGCAAAAGATGGATCTTGAAATTTTAAATGAATGGGAGAAATATTATCTTTCTCAATTTAATGTTTAACCATTTATATAACTGTTTATTAATGATGTGCATAAGGAAGATTTAGAGCTACAAAAGAAGTTGATAATTGTTCCTAAATTCATCCATTATTGTGATGGAATAATAAGGTATAAAAATTGGGTTTTTATTCCTCCCATAGCTAAATTAAAGAAGGATCTATTTGATGAGAATCATAATTATTCATTCTCTATTAATCATGGAGGCACAAATATGTACAAGGTTCTGAAAGATTATTTCATATGGGATTTCATGAAAAGGTATTTTTCCAAATATATCTCTCTGTTCTTGGTATTTCAGCAAGATAAGGCAGAGAGAAAAAAGTATAAAGAGATGTTATAATCATTACCCATACCAAAATGTAAATGAAAAAACATAACTATAGACTTTGTCATCAGACAACCCAAATCATCTCATGATTATATTGATATATAGGTAATATTTTATCACCTTACAATATTGGCATAATTCATTGTAATTTTAGAGGATTTATCTCATGAACAACTTTCCCTGAGGTATGTAAAGGAAGTGGAAACATTTCATGGACTACCACTTTCCATTATATGTGATCGGGATCCAAGGATTATCTAGAATTTGTGGATAAGTATTCAATAGGCTCTAGATATAGAATTACGTTTGAGGACATCATATCACCCTTTGATAGATTGTCAATATGAGAGTGCAATTCAAACTACAAAAGGCATATTGAGATATTTATCTATGTATTTCAGAGTTTATTGGGATCAGTAATTATCTTTGGTGGAATTTTATTACAATAATTTATTCCAATCCAGTATTCATATGGATCCATATGAAAGCATCTATGGAAATAATTGATGAACTCCAAATTGATAAGAATAAGTTAGGGGAAAAACTATTTGGATCTAATCTTTTTGATGAAATGTTAGAAAAGATCTGATCAATTCAACAACACGTAAGAGTGGCTCATAGTCGAAAAAAAAATTATGCTACAATTGAAAAAAATCCCAAGAGTTTGAAATGGTTGATAATTTGTTTCTATGAATATCACCCTAAAAGAGAGTAAAGAAATTTTTAAAGAAGGGACAGTTGATCCCTAGGTATATCGGTACTTTTGAAATACAGAATCAGGTTGGGAATATATCTTACCGATTGGTGCTTACACCGAATCTCTCTCATGTTCAGGATGTGTTCCATGTATCTCTCTTCAGAATGTACATACCTAATCCTTCACATTTACTAAACTCATAAGTCATTCCAATAAAAAATGATCTTTTTTTAAAAAGAACAACTGTTAGAGATTCTAGATCGTAGTGAAAAAATATACAATATAAGACCACATTCTTGGTTAATGTTTTATGGTAGAACCAAAAATTTTATGAAACTATGTGGGATCTTGGGGATATTATGAGGTAGAAATATCATGATTTATTTTTAACAAAGTGAAAAATTTCGAACGATAACTTCAGTTTAATGTGTTATCATGTAACAACTGGATGTTTTTAATTAATATTTTTTCTACCTAATTTTAATGCATCAATATCTTTCATTTCACAAAATCATTAGTTTAAACAAACCGCACGATTCCCTTAGTATAAAATGATCATTTAACATAGTCGTTAGGTCAGTAGAAATAAATATAACTAGCCAATGAAAATGGATATTAAATTAATTGGCTAATAATTATTAATGAAAATATAAATCAATTATATATTTGTACTAATAAATTGAGTGAATTAGTATTAGTAAATGAAATTAATGAAATATATGTGTTATATTTTTAATAAATTTTTTTTACAACCATCCAATATATATTTTTGTCATTGGGTATGAATAAACACTATTTGATTTATCAAAGCTTATATTTTTCAAAAGGGTAATTTCCCACCTTTTAATGGGGAACCCCTATAAAAATATGATTTTGACACAATAATAATATTTATATGAAAACATTAATTTGTTCTTTGGAATTATGATATAATAACATAATTTGGATGAAATTTTAATGTTTTCTTGATGACTTTCAATTTTTTAATAATAGTAAAAATACACTAAATTATAATTGAAAACAACATTTTACATCGAAATAATTTATATGGTAAAATTATAGTATTAAGTGTCTTTAAAGTATAGATTGAATATAAATTTTCAATTAATAAAATTTATTTCATTAGAATTAATTTTACATATAATTCATATCTAAAAACCATTCAATCTTTTGTAGTGTTTGGACTTTTAAAACTTGTTCTCTCATTCTCATAACTAGATTAATTTTAAATTAATTACTGCAACTTATGTTCATTGAATTTTGAAAAATAGAACTCATATTTTTAAATATATAGGTAAAAATTATTTAAAAGACATTATTTTATTATTGGTTATTTTGAATAATAACTTCTGTAAATTTTATTAATATTGTACAAGTGTAAATCAGGTAATTAAGTGTAATAATACTCTAATTAAGTTACCCTAACACTTGTATTAATATCATGGGATGAGGTTTTTTATCTAAATTTTCAATAGGTCTAAACTGTGTCCTTTAGATACCACTTGGATGAGATTAGGACAATTAATTTATTTTAGTTAAACAAAAAATAAGTATTTCTTACTCAATTTTTAATCACTATAATATTTTTAAAATGAAGTCATGCAAAAGATAAATTCAATAATAAAAAATATTTTTAAAAATATTATTTTTTCTTTATCAATATAATTTATTTTAAATTTTTATGAAATAAATAATTTCCTTAAAAGAGTATACTTTGAAGATGAAAAAATTAATTAATTGATGATAAGTCAAAAAAACATTTTTAAACAATGTCCATAACCATAAAAATACCCACACTCTCAAAAAAATATTATTTTTTTAGTAAATATAGAACATGACCATATAATAGGAAAGTTGGTGATCATTTGGATCCCTATAGAATAGATTATGATAGTTATATTATTATTTTTAAAGTGATATTAACGTTGTCACATTCATAAATTAATATGAATAACATTTTAAATGATTGATTTTCCAGAAGATAAATTCAACTAAAAATATTCATAAGAAATATAGTGGATCTATATTTGTCTTTGTATTTTATTCTTATTTTCTATTTAACAAATATGTATATAAAATAATTACACAAATATTTTGTAATAATTATTTTATTAATAGTGGTAACAGATAAATGTTAATAAAAATATTAAAATAAATATGATTTGGGCTAATTAATATGTATAATGAATTTTAAATAGGAAAATATACTATTAGGAATATAATAAAATCGTTTATTTGATGTTAAATTGTTATGCAAGTGTTTTTAAAAATTAATGAATTGAATATTGTCAAAATTGGAACTGTTGATTATTTATAAAAATAATGTTTTATTAAATTAATTTATTCTCATAAATTTATTTTAAAAATATATAATAATTATTTTTTGTCTAAAATATTCTAAGTTGTTTATTTATTATCTAATTGAATTCAAATAATTTAATTTTTCACCCTTTTATAATTAAAATATTTTTAACTCTGGTTAAAAGTAAAATTGAATAACGAATTATTAATTAAAATTATAATGTTTATGTAGACATAAAATCTTTTATAAAATAAATTGGTTTATTATATTACAACACCATCTCATTTAATCATTAAATGGGGATGTTTCAAATGTTTTTTGATGGGGTTTGATTTTATTATAAATAAATATTTTTTGAGATACCAAAAATGCCCCTCAACTCAATTATAAATAGGCTCCTTCTTCCACACCACTTTACATACATTTGGGCATTCAATTTCTTACATCCTCATCCCTTTTAACTAATCAACATCCCTAGTGTAATTATTGAGGTTGTGTTCTTCTTTAATGACCAACTCTCATGCTCTAAGAAGAGATTTAGTGGAAGCACATTAGAGAAGAGGTACTCTCCTCTATCGATTCTTACAAATTTATTTATTCTTCTACTTTCTATTCATGGTTTGTTTCAATATAATGTAATAACTCAAGTATCACTTATATGAATATATTTTAGTATTATTATGGAAGAAAAATATTCTACTTTCTATCCATCCTTTGAAAAATGAAATCACTAAGCGTGCATACATATAGGTTACCATCTAAATGTCTAGGTGAATTCCATTTTTCACCACCACCTTAGTTGGAGGGTTATAATGATGGAAATAATAACTATATATTATTACTATAAAATTATCTTGATTATAATATTTTATACACCTTTCACTTCACTACAATTCAACAATTATGAGTATAACATCATCGCTTGTGTGTCTATATAGCGTACCGTCTCCACAATGTGATGTGATTCATTCTACATGATCATCATTAAATAATAATTATATTAATTTATATAATGAATAAATATTATATATATATAAATTAAATATAATTTTGTAATTATATAAATATTACCTATTAAAGAGAACAAAAACGTATTCTACAAAACATGGATAAGAAAATGAAGCAGTTAATACCCGAGTAAAACATAGTAAATATATATTATTAACAAATAGATGAAAATATTATCATATATTATGTCATATAAATCACTATATTAAATAAATAAATTAATGAAATTATTTAAATCATTATATAGTAGTTTATGATACATATAAAGGAAATCAGACCTAAGGTAATGGATAATTTTGTAATCTTGTTATTATTTGCGATCATTTATATGTAAGTATTTAATGGTGTATATTTATCACCTACATCCATGTTTCTTAAATATGTATTATTACTTCTACTCATAAATAGTTTTTTAATGTAAAATTTCCCCATTGGTGAATTTTTATTAAATTTTATAAATGGAATCTTTTGTTGTTATTCGAAATGAGGTGAATGTTGACCATTATGGAAAAACTATGAGGAGAATGTTCCAAATATTATACGAATTGAATGGATTTTTTACATTAAAAAAACTTATTTCCATGAATCCTCCCCAACGCTCTTTCGGTATTATGTTCAAATAAATTCATTTCTTTTAAAATTGTTTGGAATTTTTAGAAAATGAAATGTTTTCAAAGAAGAAAAGATATTTTTCTAAAGAATTAATTTCAAGTGTCTTCTCAATGGTTTTCTCCATATAATATGGATTTATTTTATTGGGTTATGTTTCAAGTATAATATCCTTATTTTTTCAATTATTTTATTATTTTTATGGTAGAATTATATTTATGAAACCAATTTATTTTATATAGTTTAGGTTATGGTGGAATAATATTTAAAGAAATCCAATTTATTCCTTGTGTTATGAATAATTATTTTTGTTTTATAAATCAAATAAGAATTAATTAATTATTATATGGGTGGTGATCAATCTCAAATTTACCCATGTTTTTAGGGTTAAGTGGTTTCTTTTGGCCTATCTTGGGTTCTAAAATCCTCATATACCTAAGAAGGAACCTATATACATGTACATTCTATGGAATATTTTTGGACATGGAGTGGCCAACATGGGATGATTTTATATGGTTTTAAATTATCACTAACAAGCCTATGTGATTCAAATTTATGAGAAAGTCTAGATCGAAAGTTATTATAATGGATGGATTGAATGAAAATCTTTTTTTTACAATTTAAATTTCATTAACTTGAGAAGAATTCATTCAATGAATTCGTACTTACATCATCACATACTGGTTAAACACCTTCAAAAACACATTTCAATCACCTATACACTTTTAGGATCAATTCCATGAGCACTCCATGGTAAATGATCTTATTATCGCATAAAAGTGTGGTGAGAAAATTCAATAATGAATTGGAAGAGAAGAAAATAATTTAATAAAAAACACAAATTAAATTTATAAATAAAAATTTTGAGAGTGGGAAATATCATCCAATCTCGACACCTTCTTCTCCTTTGGATAAACCCATAAAAGAGTAATCCCTTCATTGATGACATTTTCTCAAGAGAAGCGGGAGGTAGACTCATGAGGGAAAAATTATAGAAGGGAAAAACAAATAAATAACAACCACTCCTCTATTGTGTGATGAATTTCACAAGGTTTAGTGTGAATAAGTTTACATATTGAGGGAACCATATTAAAGTGATGGGATTAGGAATATAATACTAGTATAAGAAGAACTTTGATTAAAAACAATGGTGATTCAAACAAGTTACTTGAGAAAGAAGACTGTTACCAAGACAAATCCATATAATAATATTATAAAGAAAACAAAGCTCCAAGAGGATCAAATCCTCCACCACCATTGCATTAATTAAGAATTGAGAAAGCATTGGGTTGATCCCCAATCTATCTGAGTCACTTTAATTAATGGTGGTTGGCCTAGGTTGGAGGAAAATTAATGTAGAGGAGACTTTTTCATTCTTTACCTAAAGTGGTATCAATCTAGCATCCACCGAAAAGAGGTGCCGAAATGGACTTCTATATGGTGGAAATATAGTCAGGAATAGAATGAGATAGTGTAGATCAAGATGTCTCATAACATCTTATACATTTTGAGTGCATGATTTTTTTTTGGTTTTGGAGATATGGTTTAAATGGTGAGATGTTTTACAAGGCCATAGAATCTGGCCCAAAATTTCATCTTCAAATTAGGCTTCCAAGAACAAAATTAAAAATCCAAATAATCATGGGAAAATTTTTAATGAATGTATCACTATGATATCTTATATATTAAGATAAATTTTTATAATCATAGGGATTGAATCTTTTCTACTAAAGTTCTTTTATTGAGCTGCTTTCCAGTTCACTTCGTCAAAAATATTGTTAGTTCAAGGCCCGCATTGGTGGTCTTCTAGTTTGAATCACCAAGTTATCCAAAAGCATGAATTGTTACTTATTTCAGGGAGACCAAAATTTAAAATATGAAAATAAAATCATAACAATTTTTAATTTTATGAGGTGTCAAGAATATACCATGTAATTGTGAATTTTAAGAAGGAATTACAATCACAATGTGAAATAATTTTCAAATTGTAAGATGCACATAAAATTGTATTTATTATTAAATATTATTAGGAATATTATAATATAAACAATGACAATTATCCTCTTTCTGTTGCAATTAACAACCCCAAACATCATTTTTTATATTCTCGAGAAAAGATTATCTCAACAATATGAAATTTGATTTCCAATTTCCAAAAACATTATAATACACATTGCTCACCCAAATACCTCATAAGAAACAATTATGAATCTGATAAAATCATTTAGAAAATGATAGTTCTAAAGACATATATCAATCCAAATCTCATTTCTTTGTTCATATTCATCGCAACATTTCATCCAATTTCAATTAAGCATGATGAAATGTTATGCGTCTTAATTGGGATAGGGGTTATTATTTATTCAGGGGATAAAAGATAGAAGCTCTAGGTGAACACACATTTTAATAGTAATATGAGTATTAGTTTATTATTTTTAATTTATTGAAATTTCTCAATGATAATTGATATTAAACTCAATCATTCCAACCCATGTATCAATATTTTCCAATGACTCCCATGCTCAAAGACATTAGGGAACAATGTGAAGCTCACATACATCGGCATCATCTTGAGTTTATAAAGTAAATAAAATTAAAATTTCAACAAAAAAGATAAAATGACCAACTATGGGAGAGATAATTATAGAGTCACGAAGAATATGTACCTAAATCCAGACATTAGGTCAATCTATTTCACTATGTGTAATTGATTTTTGATTGATTTTTTTTGATTTTTTTGTTTTTATAAAATAATCAAGTGAAAATTAAAATGTTCACAAAACTAATTCCATTTATTATAGGACCCTAGTATCTGAAAATAATACCCCCCTCCAAATTTAATAATATGTTCATCTTGTTTTATTATTAAATGGATTTAAATATAAATGGTGAAAAATCACATCAGACAACCGCACATTCTGAAATCTATTCACATGAACTTAAACATGAATTAAAATAAATTCCAAGGTATGAAAAATTATTTAATATCCAATTTAAATGTTTTAAATATTTTTTATAAATTTCAAGGGTAATGAATTTTTTCATTCCACATAATTTTTGTGTATACAAAAGTTATATTGTTTATTTCATCTCCCCCCAACATAAAATAAAACTATCCATAGTGTTTAATGATAAAAAACTTTAGAAGGGGTTAGAGGTAGAAGATAAGAGTTATATAAGGTAATATGAAATAAGAAACATCAAACAAATTAACCTGGTTTTGAATTTTATGTTCATGACACTCAGGATTACTCTATTGATCTCCATGCCACTCGGATAAGCCTTATTAATGATGACGGTTTGTGTTTTTTTGTCTAGAGTAAATATGAATTTCTATGAAAAATTATCAATATTATTATCCAATTAATCCTACACACCCTCAAAATTATAACTAAATGGGAACCCCTTGAGGTCCCTTTAACAAAAATAACGCAAAACCACACAAAATATAATCATCGTAAAAGCCAGGTTGCCTCCCGAAAAGTGCATAGTTTAGTGACGTTAGCTTGAAATGAATCCCCCAACATACCCAATATTATCATTAAAAATTTTAAAGACAACAATTTTTAATTGTTATAATTGATTAATATTTATACATTATTGGGTCTGTTGGGAGGTTTTTTCAATTGAATCATTAGAAATCATATAGGTCCCAGTGAATGGGGAAATCCCATGAATACCAAAAAGTGACCATCCGACTATTTTTTTAATAATTATTAAAATATAAAAGATAATTTTCATACCATTATATTTTAGAGAGTATGAAATGAAACATGAAATATTTTTAATATCCCCTATGATTGAATATTTTGTAGGGGAAGGGTGCACCCTGTGTTTGAGATCTGGTTGGCTAACAGATTCAAACACAAATTGGGACATTGAATCAAACTCAATTTCATTTTCAAAATTTCTCAATAGGAATGGTTACATTTGAATAGAATATTCAACCACCAAATTATTAATATCAGTATCATGAATGTTTATGGGCTTGAATTTTTTTATTTCCCCAAATGGTTTTCTGATTTTTGACTATGTGAAATCATCAATGGAGCAATATTTATGACACTAAATCAATGATGTCAAATCTCCATCTTGTGAACAGAAAAACACAGTTTCCTCTTCATTAAAACACCCATAAACAATTATTTCATGATCTTTAGGTATTTTAGTTTCAAATTATTCTTCTTTATCATTTTCATGAGATGTTTGTGTGTAACAAGATTCTTCTATGATTGATGAGAAATGGAAAAACTAATTGGGAATGGGTTCCCTAAATGTTTCAATTCTAGGTAGTTCTACTCTCAAGAATAAAACATCAAGAGTCATTATATTCATTTTTTGACACTATTTATTGAGTAATGGTTGTGTATTAATATGGTAAATAGGTTAATATCAATGGTCTATTCGAGGAGGATAATTAAGTTGTTCGAAATGCATTGGAGGATGTTCATATTGGATTTTTGGGGATTGAAACTCAATATTTGTAGGAATGATTAATGGAGAATATGAGTTCAAAATTTTTGGTTTATTATGTTCTTGTTTATTGCACTAATATAAACATGGATTTTCATTATAGATCAAAATTAATGAGGGGTAGTCAATGAATATAGAGGATCATTGTGTTTGGATTTGTTCAAAATGGATTTCCATATGAGTGAAATCGGGAATGATAATAGAGATTTGGGTTGATAAAATGATGGTAGTGTCTATGATAACATAATTAAGTCCCTGAACATGGCGCCAAAATTTTTTCTTGCCCAAATTTACCCTTTTTTTAGGGTTAAGTGGTAACTTGTAGTTTAGCTTGGGTTGTCGAATCCATAGAGACCTAAGAAGGAGCCTATAGACACATACATTATATGGATTATTTTTGGATGTGGAGTGGTCAACGTGGGTTTATTTTAGATGGGTTAAAAAGTAAAATAAAATGTATATATGAAATCAGTTTATGATAAAGGTTTGATCCTATGTTGGTATAAAATATGGATTAGATGAAATTATTTTTTTAACAATTTCAATTTTATTAACTTTACCCGTATTCATTAAATGAATTCAAATTAACCGCATAACATACAGGTTAAACACCTTCGAAAACACATTATAATAACATATACACTATTAAGATTTTTTTCATGTTCACTCCAAGTTAAAAGAATATATTATCACATTAATGTTTGGTGTCAAAATTCAATAAGGAAGAGGAAGAGAGAAAATCATTGAGTAAAAAATTAAATAAAGGAAATTAATAAACATTTAGAGAGTGAGAAATATCATTCAATGAATCCCCTTGGTACTCCCTTTGATCAAATCATAAAAAAGTTATCCCTATATTGATGACATGTTCTCAATGGAAGTGGGAAGTTCACTCATGACGGTGGATTTTTAGAAGTGGAAGCAATGAAATAATGATCACTAAACCATTGTGTGAATAATTTCACAATGTTTGGGGTGAATAAGTTTACACATTGAGGAAATATTATCAATTTTATATGAAAAATTATATAATAAGAGTATAATAAGAACATTTTCTATAAGATAATGTGATTCGACAAACCTACATGTAAATAAGAACATTGGAAAGACAAATCGGCATGATAACATTACAATGAAATCAATGCTCTAAGATGATCAGCTACAACACCACCACTACATTAAATAGGAATTTACGAATCCTTGGTTATATTTCTCATCTTTACAAGTATCTTTTATTAATAGTTGTGGGAGTAGGTGAGTGTAATGTTATTAGAGAGGAGACTTTTCCACTCTTGACCAGAATTGGATGCCATCTTTCCTCCACCAAAAGATGCACTGAAATGTCCTTTTAGATGGACGAATTTGAGTGGTTCATAGAACAAGAAAATGGATACCTAGATGTATCCTAATAGTATTTTTTATTTCAGGACAAAATATTTTGTGGATTTGGATATATGATTTATATGGTGGTTTTTTAGGCAGTAGAATATAACCCAAAATTTCACCATCAAATTGGACCACCTATAATTTCATTAAAAAATCTGAAATATATTAAGTTCCTATTGAATAAAACATTCCCCATGATTTCCAATATCTTTAGTGAATTTTTTAGAATATTAAGGCTTGAATCATAGATGCTATAGTACTTCTATTGGGTTTCTTTCTAGTTCACTTCCCCAAAAATATTGTTGGTTTAATTCCCAATTCAGTGGTCTTCCAATTTATATCATCAAGTGCACCAAAATCATCAATTTTTCTATATTGAATAGGATACCTGAATATAAAATAGTAAAATAAAATATGAAAATAAAATCAAGACCATATTTTATTTTATTAGGTGTTCCAAAATGTAACATGTAATAGACCATTTTAATAAGGAATTACAATCACAATGTGAAATAATATTCAAAGTGTAAAATGCACTAAAAATGGTGTATATATTTAATAAAGCACAAGAATGTTATAATATATTCAATGTATATTATCCTCTTTCAGTGGATAATCAGGTGGGGCCTATTTCTCCTTCCATTTCATTAGTTTAATATTTATATCTCATTAAATAAACATGGCTAGAATGTGAAATGATCATGGTTTAGTAGTACCGGGATGGAACAAGGTATGAAATCGGTTCAGTAATGGAATTTTTCCACTATTATGGTCTTGGAAATGATCCTTGACTAATATTAAATGATTTTCAATTCTTATGTTTATGCTAAAAAACTTCATGTCTTGTGTTACGACTTTTTGGATTAGGTTTAATGATTCATAAGACCTTTCTTGATTTTTCCCACAACATGATATCATGACCTTTCATATGTAGGATAATATTTTAAAATGTTATATTATTATGTATTTTTATTATGGTATGACTTATATCTCCCTTTTTTACCCTTAATGGGTATAAAATCTCACCCTTTCATATGTTTCTTTTCCCTAGGTCATGAACAATGGCATTAAGTCGGATATGTAAATATGATGTATAGTTATAATAAAATGAGATAGAGACAATGAATATGTCTTATAATCCAGTTTTTTATGTTTTCTAGTTTCTTAATACAATATACCTATATGGTCCAATCGTGGATTTGTTATATTTTATAAAAAAAATCATTATATTTGATGTAAAATAAATGTATTTAAAGTATGGGTCATCATACGATGAGAACCCAGAAGTTCCATGAAATAATTATTAAATATGTTTATTATAGCCATATGAATTAATTTGGGGGACATAAATGTTATTTTCTATCAAGAGAGTAGAATCGTATTACATTGATTCTCCTTCACACAGTGTACTCCCATGACAATTAATAGTATACAAGATTTTGAGAATGAGTCACACTAGTATCAATTCAACACTTATATACGACATTGGATATTTTTATCTGTGGATGTGTGTCTTGATCCTTTTATATTGGGATTGTTATTGGTGGATATTATTAGTCATGTAGTTTTATGTATTGATGAAAATCACAAGTACCAATGTTCATGGTGAAGTATGCAATATTGGGTTCATCAAAAGAAATATTTAATTAATTAATAATGAGAGATAGAAGATTCCTATTTTTTTTAATATAATTTGATATCTTACACCTTTGATGGAAATGATACAGCCTAAATAAATCCATGGTCTTGGTGTCATAGGGGAAAGTTCATTTCTATAATTTCAAATAAGCGATGTAGATTGCATATGTTGAGGACACCATCATGCAACCTATATGATATTAGATATCACAATAAAAGAATTATATTACAAACTTTGAATCTGTATAAGGATTTATGTCATTGTAAAATTGACTTACATCAATATGAGTGCAATGGAGGGTTACTATATTCTATCCTAGTACATTATGTAGTTTAACTAATGATTTTGAAAAAGTGGTCTAGTGGTTCCCACACGAAGTGTATCAAGAAACAAGATATAATAAACTTATTAATTAATACATACTATATTAAATTAATATTACTCCCAAATTCATTTTAGTAATTATATATTTCTTCTTGATCATTAATATTTATTGAATAATAATTCTAGATAATATTTTCTGATTATAATATTTAATAAGCATTTATTTTCAATTTAGTGAATGTAATATTTATTTATTTATTAGTTAATAAAAATTTATATTTATTTATTCATAAAATAAATATTTATTATTTTGGACATCATATATATTATCGAGGAATAGTGGACTATTTTCAAAGGACTTGGGATAGATAATATATTAATTAAATATTTTCCAATAAATAATATTTTATTAATTCACTAGTTTTACACATATCAAAAAATAATAATATTATTATTATTATAGATATATTGTTCCATATGGATTATTAAATTTAATATGGGTCCATGTAAAATTATTATTTTCTAACCCAATCACTGTTTCAACAAAAATATATAATTTATAATACCAGGGGTTTCTTTTTTTCCAAACAATATTTTAAGAAATCTATCAAATAAATTGAGAGCTCACCTTCTGAGAACACTCTCAATAACAGAGAGCAATCATCCTCCACCTCCATTCTCAATTTTAGAGAGATCAAGGAGAGTCCTTCTTGAAGTGATTATCGGTTTGATCAATAAATGAACGATGGGAATATTAGGATCTACCACTCTAGAACATGTATAATCCTATGAAAATATTTAGAGGTTCCTAGAGAATGTGTGGATCACCACTAAAATGTATCTACAATTGATTACTAAAACAAAACATTGACCCATTGTACAGATATTTTCACATTTTAAAAATAAGAAAAAAAACATTATATGGTAATTCATAATTGCTTAAAATATTATAAATAATTAGGTCATTATCCTGTGTTTTTGTACTAACATTTTTTTGTAAAATTATATTTGTTCAAATGTTGTTGGTCATGACATTAATCATTGATTTACATTTTATATTAACTATCCATTTTGAAAATATATATAAGTTAAGAATACCACATATCATACATTTCATACAAAGGAGACCTTAAAGATGTATCAGAGTGGCCACATAATTATTTATAATTATTTAGAATTCATTCATTGGATTATGAAGTTATAGTTATTTTTCAATTCATACATAATCATTATTTAATCTAGAACATGAGATATGATATTATTCCTCTTAGTTTTCACAATTATAATCAAAATTAATTAATTTATGAATGAAAAACATTCAATGAACTCATATAGAAGTCTTGAGGATTCTGGATGGACATCACAAGAGTAATCGCTATGAAGCCCATGGGTACACATTGTGTACCTGTATTTAATGAACCAATAAAACTCTTGAATTTATTTTAATTATTTCAATCTACGATCATCTATAACATGTAATGTGTGTTTAAATACACTGTGTGAGGGTCGATCTATCCAGGAACACAGTTATCTAGACAACATGGTATGTTCCTTTCATAAACTACATGTAGTCCATCAGTCAAATATTGTCGATTTATTTTCATACATGGACTATATGATTGGTGACCATGTAAATCAAAAACCATATGACATATATCCCATGATCATGTCATGTACGTTAGTAATTTAAATATTTTGATTACTTATTATGTCCTTAGGCATGCTTCATGGATATACGGTGAGAACTGTACAAAATGTGTTAATGGGGTGTGTATTCCGTGTAGATCACCAAATCATAATGAATTACTAAATAATTTATTATACTAATAAACTCTATCAACATGTGTTTTGTGATTTATTTATTTGAAAATTTAAAATCCATGTTATGGGTTGAATATATATTAAATCTAAAATTAATTTAAATTTAATATTCACTACTGAAAATAAGGTATAATTAATTATACAATAATTACTCAAAAATTAATTTAAAAATAACATGTTGCATAAATAACATATTCATCATATGTCATTTATTGGACGTGTACATGTCATGAAATTAAATGATCATTCTTGTATGATGTATTCCACATAAGTAAATAGTATATAAATATTATACATGTCTCGTAGTTCAGAAGGGAGCACGCCATGGTGCCTCAATAGTGCATATTATGTATAATGTACATTTTTAATAAATTTACTTAGTTGGATTATAATTATGATGGATGAGAATCTCTAGAAAAAATAGGATTAGAATTAAGATAAAATAAATAAATATTTTAAATAATATATTTAATAAATTAAAATGTGATTTATCATAAATAAGAATGATCAGGATTGAATTATATTTTTTTATTGAATAATTCAATGATTGTATATAGATTATCATTAGTATAGACAATAAATTTCTATGGTATTGGTTTTATTTAGTTTATTATAAAATTAAATTGATACCATTCACTTCATCCATTCACCAATTTTATAAGGGCACTTGTTACAAGATTTTCCTTTAATATAAACACCTTAACTAATCATTTCAATCCCCTAAAATGAATATAAGTAAAAGCTTATGTAATGGATGGATATACCATGAAATTTGAGGCATTTAATATTTTGAGATAATGAGAAACCAATCAAATAGGTACATAGGTGGAAAAGTGGAAATTTTTAACAAAAACCAAGTCATCATTCAAGGGGGTTTTCCACTAGGACGATGCTTAGTTTGTCATCTATTATACAAACTAAACATTAATAAAATATCATGATCAAATTACTATATTATTTTATTTATATCAAGAGGAATGATTAATTTAATTATGTATTTTTAATTAGATAATGTGATTTAATTAATTAATAATCATTCAATATATGGTTAAAAAATTGGATTATATGTAAAAATTATCTAAGAAATGGTTAACCAAATTATTAAATAAAAATAACATTAAAAATAATTTAATTACTATAAATATATAAATACTTACATAAAGATATAAATCCAAAAATTATATATATCAAGTCAGTATAGACTTCCACAACTAAAGTTAAAATTGAACCACATTTCACAGTGCTTGGTTGGATAAGTTGGGGTGCATTAAAATATCTACGAATTACAACCTTAGGTTTTTTATCAACATATCATATTTCACCTCATTGTTTGACTACCCAATTAGAACATGTTTGAACTATGTGTAAAAGTTTGAGGAAATTGAATTTCTGGATTTCATGAGTGGGAAGTCTACCCATAAAATCAAGGAACAATGGTTTAATGTCGTGGGCAATTTGATTCATACATAAACCCCTTATAATAAGTTTTCATTCTAATTTATATGTTATGATAAGGGGAATATGGTTCTTTGTCACTAGTATTTCCATGAAGTATGATATTTGAAGAAAAAGTTGAGTACAATTGGGTATTTAGAAAATATTCGGATATTAATAAATATAATAATTATTGTAAAATTTTATCAGATAAAGTATTCAATGTTTTTTCTTTTTTTTTGTAGAAATTGTAAATAATGTGAATTAAACCATATCATTGTATTTTATACTAGAGAAGTATCACCTTATCGGTGTCATTAATTTTCAAGAATGAAAATGGTTCTGATATGTTATCCTATACCATGAATGGAAATTGTATGTGCTAGAAAACCCTTTTCATAAAGTGTTTGTCCAAGATGTTTCTGAATAATTAATGTATATATATAAGAAACATGTATAAAATTCCATATATTAACAATGTTCCATGCTATAATCAATGGTCAATAATATTCAAAATCCATATATATACATGGTTCTATATAGAATAATGTCCCAACATAAAGATCTCTATTAATAGAAGGGGAGATATGAAATATATGATTTCTCTATTGATTTGATTACACGAAATCATATAGATTCAACACCAACTGGGCCTCTTGTATTCAATCTTATTAGCTATATATAATGATTTGTTGTCTTGTGCATTAAATTACATGATTATTTGTACATAGGTATAATCATTTCATTGCATAGAAAGTCATTCTCTTATTTTAATTTTAATTATAACATGATAAATACTGATTCGACCCATTCATAACATCTTACTCTCATTCTCCATGTTAACAAGGACATGGGGAATGACAAACATGTAGTCCTTATACTAAAAAAGAAATGGAATGATGAAGAAAAGGGTCCCAAGACTCATAAAAAGTCTAAATATCACAATCAACATCCTTCCAGTAAGAGGAATATCCAAAGTTACCGAAATCAAAAAAAAACATTATTTCTTTAATGTTGTAAACAAGGCCACTAGAATATGAATTATACCCATAAGCAAGGGGAAGCTAAATGTCCATTTATTATCAAGTGTAATGTTTATATATCTATTAATTGGGTATCAAATACATATTCAGGAACTTGTATCTATATCAAAATGTAGAATCCAATTATATTCCTAAATATTCCCATACGATATGTGGATTTGTGGGTGACAATGGTAGGAGTCAGGCTACTCTAGAGATTAGTGACTATAACCTACTGTTTTAATCAAGAATGGATTTTGAATTTATATATTTTTATTATTTATATTATGTTTCCAAAAAAATTCTATAACACCCCCAAAGACTTTAGATTTTTTTCCATTTAGAATAAATTAATTTTATTTGTAATCATTCTTTATACGCAACACCAAATATTGATTGCACAACACGTAATACTGGGATTAGCTTACAGAACACGCAACATGAAGTGTAGAAAGGGATATAAGATCCTAATATTTTATTATATATTTAATATTTCATTTATATTTAATAAAAGGTACATATGTTTATCTGATAGTTTTTATAAGCATAAAATAAGAAAAAAATTAATTTTCCATATAAAAAGATATATTTTTCTAATGGCATTTTGTCGTCCTTTTAGTGGTGCTTCTAATTTAAAAATTAATTTTGACGGTTTTAAGATTTTTATTTAAAATTTAAACATAATATTTAGAATCTTAAGGTCATAATTATCTTAAGTTGATTTTTTTATTTTTAATTAAAGATTTCTTTTTTGATGATTAGTGAAAATAATGGATTATAATATAAAACTATTTGTTATTAAAAAGAATTTAACGGTAAAATTGTATTTTTTATTGGTTTCAAAGATTAAATATATTAATTATACGTATAATAATCCAATTTATGTAATTAGTATCAATATTATATGAATTTTTATATAAAAAATTTCATTCATTTTCACATTTTCACTATAAAAATCAATTTTCACATCCCGTTTGCAGGATTAATTTTATGTTGATTTATACAAATTTTTAAATAGAAATATGAAAAAATGGATTAAATATTTATAATAATATTATAATATAATTTTTATTATGTTAAAATAAATTTTTTTTAAAAAATATTAGTGGAATTAATTAAAATTATTTAAAACAACAAAGATATAAATTAGTTTAAAAATGTAATAATCTTAAAACTAAACACCAAAATTACCTAGAACAACTTCAAAAACCTATTTTTTCGGAAATATTTCGACCATATACTCCATTATATATAATTTTTCATTATTGGGGAATAATTATGTATGGGAGACCTCTCAATAGTGTTTATCATTTTATATTTACAAAAATGCCACTCCTCCTCCGCTATAAAAAGGCACTCACCTCTCCCACTTATTCACACCTCTCAAACCATTGGATCATAAAACCCAAAAAAATAAACTATTAACAAACCTCCTATAATCCTCTAATCATAAATTTGGGTTTAAATCTATCCAAGGATGTATTTTGGTATAAACCCAAAGGACATACCCAAATAAGAGGTAGCATTCTTCAACGAGAATGTTTGAATTATTTCATTCACCACCACTTAAATTGATTTTATAAGATTATTATAAAATAACATAAGTATACTAATTATACTTACATGTCATTTCTATAATTTTATGACTTGTAATCAACAAAAATCCCTCAAAATTATATGCAACAATTTTTCATGTATAAGGCGGACAACTGCCTCGTGAACTAATGTTGTTTGTTCTTCCACTACTACCATTAAAGGATAGAAATAACATTGGATTAATAGATTATAAAGGATATTTGTGATATTGATAATTTATTTATACTTTTATAATTATTATATAACACCTTTTTTCATGAATTCCATTTGGTGGGAATACGATAACATCGTTTGTGGACATCTTGACTACCTCTTCTTCAATGAATTGTGATTCCTTCATGATTTACACAGAATAAATTAAGGATGTTTTTAAATAAAAATATGTGAAGTATATAGAATATAAAATTACACATGCATTATAATATAAAAATATATTTTTTATTTTTACTTTATTTAAAACAAGAAGAAAACGGAAACAATGTTCGTGTGTACATATGACCGACCAACTCCCAGAACAGTGGATTTTACATACTATATAAAAAGATTGTGGTTTACTATAAATACATATATAGTTTATATGTATTATATTTACCTAATTTTTAAAATTTTATAGATTATGTAATAATGATCTAATTAAGAAGGACTAAATTAAAATTCAAAACATACTCGAAAAACTAAGCAATTAACATCTGAAACTGTGAAAAAAATGAATGATTGTTAACAAAAGGGTAATAAGATATGACAAAAAGATAATATATTATATCATAAATATTTTTATGTTTCTGGTATAAGTTAATAATAATCTTAAAACCATTCTACATAGGGTTAAATAGAGTTCTACTATAAAAAACTGTAGGGTAAAAAAAATATTTCTCAATTTACATTCTGTTTAGAATTACTTGTTATTGTACTCTGATTCACTTTAATGGGGTGTATATACATATTATTTGCCATTTAATATAATTATTGACACATAATTCATGGTATTGTAACTATTAATTTGAATAATCTCATCCAAAGTAGTTTGACTTAAAAATTATCATCTGGTAAAACTTATCATTGCAATATCACTTTCTTTTGTGGTTGATAAATTTAACTTGATACAAAATATTCTTTATGACCATGTTCCATTTGAAGTAAAATTTATATTAGATATCATTACTCATATTTTATGGTTATAATTACTTCCTTAGTTGTAGACCATTTTTACATACTGTACGTACTTCAAATTTTTTTGACTAACTGGGGAAATATTGGAAAATATGTATCTTTTAACCAATATAGATATTTGATATGAAAGAGTATTCATGAATAAAATATGTTTTTCAATATAAGAATAATTATTTAAACCATTATTATATTTATGGGTCCAAATTTTAAATTTCCCCTTAATTCATATATATTCCTATGAGATTGATCATTTATCCAATCAGATGGTTTTTTACCAGATATGTTATAAACCATCTTCTGAAAAGTATTAATGGTAAAGGTATCATGTACCCAAGAAACATAGAATCTAATAATTTAGAATTTATATCTTTCAAATTTATATATTATTTATCCAAGATATTTTTTCATTGATATTATCTAAGTATTCAGTTCATTTAACTTTATTTTGTATCATATTTTATTTTTAATTTCCTAAAATAATATTTTTACCTAATATCTAATATTTTTTCCCAAACTACTAAAATTATTTTTTCTTCAGTATTGGATTCCTTTTAATGATTCCAATGTGATGATGTATGTCACTGAATTTGGGCTTCTATTGTCAGGTCATTAGAGATGGTGTCATAGGAATTTTAGTAGAAACCATGGAAACTATATTTAATAAAACATGGCTTTGAGAACATAACCCCATGGAACATTTTGAGAACAAGTATAGAATAACATCACAAATGAACAATTTTTATTATTATTATGTTTGATAAGAAAAAATTTATCAATATATGATTTGTATTTCACTATTTTTTAGATTATACATTATGTTCCATAAAATATAATCTAATCTAGGGCACGTCGTTATTTAGAAATGGAACTGATATAAGGAGTGGGAATATCACCACTGTCTGTGACGCAATGAGTAATATGGATCTTATCTTCCATGGCCTTATAACAATATTTTGAAGGTAACTAGTCCCACAAACATTATCATCATACGAGATAAGAGTATCATCTTCTAATGAGACAGATAAGGAATTGTCAATTTATTATAAATTTGGATGGAAAAATGTTAAAATGATGGATAAATAATAGAAGGGAAAGAATTATTTTTCCACATGCGATAACTTAGGAAAGAAACACCTCTGTACTTTAATAAAAGGAATGAGTGTTTTCTACAACTTTGGAGAGAAATTGAACCATTATTATGATTTTAGGGGTAATAAAAAGGGTTCTAATAAAAAATGATTCAACTTCAAGTAGATAAGACACTATGAAAATAAATGTCTCAATGGATAAAGGAATATACCCTAATACAGTAAAATAGATCATGGTTAGGCTTCTTATACTACAACAGATGAAGTGGAAAGATTAATATTCTCTTTTTGGATTCATGAATTAGGTCATTTTAGTATTTTTATTCTTGATGTAATGGTTATAATAATTATCAAATATATATGGATTGTATTGCCTCGTTTTTTAGTAAAGTATTTTAAGGCGTGTGTCGAACAATACTGATAACCATGAAAAATGATGTTGTGCTATGTTGAACATCTCTAGAAACACATGATTAAGGACCATGAATATGTTCTAGATGTTGGGATAATGATTTTTGGAGAATGAAATTATTGAACTGCATAAATTAAATTCGCTATTACTGACTACCTTGGAACTGATAAATAATTTTCCGACTACATATTGTAATCTATCATTAATGGGGTTTACAACATTTTTTTATTTAATAAACATGTAATGTAATTTATAGTCAATTTAAGTAATAATTGCACATTCATTTTTCAATAAGGTTTACAGTAATTCAGGTTATTATATTATTTTAAGATATTTCAGGAAAAATGTATTCGCATGTTTTGTATGTGAATATTCAGAGCTACTTCATATTAATTGGGATATTAATGGAATTTTAATATTATAAATTTCATGAAATTGTTTCTAAAATGTTGGATCATTATATTTTTCAAAAAAATTGTGGTTTAGACATGGTTCTAGAGATTATTATATTTTTCACCATATGATGAAACATATGATAATAAGTGAAGTAGAAATATCTCAAGGCATAACCAAATTGATAATATTGTTATTATGAATTTGAATTATATGAAGTATGTATAAAAACCCAAAACGTTTATGGTAAATTTCTCTTAAATACATTATATTCATTATATAGCCTATATTTCATGAATAACTAAGTCTTTATAAAACAACACTTGGTTATTTAAAGGAGAATATCAAAATCTACCATTAAACATAAATTTTCCACATCAGTGTTTTGAATTTTTAAAAAAGGTCATCTATAGCTTTTATATTTTTGTGATTTGGAGTTTGATAGAACCAACTTGTATTTTTATGAATAGTAACATACCCTTATGTATAGTAATATAGCTCTTATGAATAGTAAAAAATATTATTATTTTGTTTTCATAAGGTTACAAGATAATGAGATATTGATTTATTTTTCAATATAATATAAAAATAATTATGGTTTTAAATTTCTTTACATTTATCTAAGAAATTTTAGACATTTCAAATGATAATGAATCCAATTTTATTCATGAAATACTCTAACAATATTAAAATGAAGTTTTACCACCTTTTGATAGAAAACCCTTTTTAAACCTAGAATTTTCAACTTTAATATGATCCATAAGAAGAAATAATCGACTTCCTTAGAAGTGGGACATAAAAATTTAATTTGGATAAATTTTTCGTATATTTCTGATAAAGTTCATTTTTTTAATGAATTGTGAAAAATACTACATTTTAATTCAAAACTGTTTTTTCATCTAATTTATTTATATAGTTATATTGACTTTTAATTAGTTTAAATGTTTATTTGGATTAAATTTTTATCATTTAACTGAATTTTGGTCGTTCTATGTAATATGGATTTGAAATTTGACATAAACAACTGTCGATATTTTGGTAGTTCTTATTTTTAAAAACAGTATTTTTGGTTTTAACAACGGGAATTATTTTTAAATTAATATATACAACTTCTATGTTTTGAATTTGAAAATAATGGATTACATGTTTTTAATAAGGAGGTACAAAATTTTTCAATAGGTACCTTTTATTTTTATAAATTTTTAATAGTAACTTTATTAAATATTTTATTTACCGTGGTTGAAGGGTAAATCTGGTAAATAACGGTAATCAAATAATATTATAATAATATTAAATAACCCTAACATGTGTACTAATCTTATTGGATGAGATATGTCCGACCATGGGAATCCTTAGGTCAGTTTTGGGACCCCATGGAGCCACTTTGATGTATATATGACATTTTATAAAAATTAATTTAACGTGAAGAAAAATGTATCATAAACGAGTATCATTTAGTAAAATACATTTTATATGGGGTTATATAAATGATCTATTAGAATATAAATAGTAATTATAATAATAAAACTATTTCCCACATCATGGTTATTTATTTATAATTTTTAGTCATCATATAAATAAATTTATTTGAGACACATTCGTGATGTAGTAATTACCAAATTAATAAATGATTTAAATAAATGAGATGATAAATATTAAAATAAATTTATTTTGAAACTTTTTAATCCATCATTTAATTTAATAGATGATTACTACTTGTTATTTTATAATTAAGGAAATTTTTTAAAATGAAAAAATCTATTATGGATTTTTTTAAACTCATGATATGAATAGAATCAAAATTGAGATAAATGAGTTTTTAAGAAAAATACTATGTTATTAACTAAAATAATAATCCTAAAAATCTAATATTTGTCCAAATTACATATATAATGTTGAAAATGTCATTAATGAACCACTTTACATTCTATTATCATTTTATATTAACTATATTAACCATATAGTATTAATATACAACAAGACATGGTAAAAGATAAATTATTTAACTAACGGTTAAAACTCAAAGGTATAGTTAATTTTACAACCAAAAAATTTATAAAACCCTTTGCCTAATAGGAATTAAAACTGTCCTCGTCTAATATTCTAAATATATCACTTTTTTGTTTTTAGGATTCTAAAATCAATTAATAAAAAAATAATACATTCAAACTTTCCTAAAGTACCCCTCCTCCCTATTATAAAAGAAAACCACCTCTAAAACTTACTCATACCTATAAAGACCCCTTATACATCCAAACTATGATAAAATAATATCTCAAAATTCCTCCTTTCCTACTAGAATCTATCCCCTAGGCAGAAGGAAAATAATTAAATCCCTTTTTCTCAAATCAAAAGAAGTTACCCGATTTGAGGTAATGTCTTCACTCAAGTTCCTTTTCATTTTTTGATAGTATCGACTCGATAAGATCATATTATTATTTGTTTATTTAACATCACCAGTATCAAAAATATAATAGTTTGTTTTTATTATAATTATTCAAACTAAAATTACACGCACCTCTGTCTAATGGGTATAAAATATACTGTTTCTCTGGACAATGAACTACAGCCTCACAAAACGATGATTGTTCAGTCTTATCCTACCATCCTGTATGGTGGAAAAATGTAATTATACATGATATAAATTATATTTCTTTTATCTTTATTCTTATTTAATTCTCAGTTATAATATACCTTTATTCTTTTTTTGTTGTATATATAAGACAATTTCATTTGAGGAGTGGACTACCGCCCCCTCAAAGTTATTTGATTCATTCATGCTATACATTGAACGTATATAGGATGGAATTATGGAAATTATGTGTCATATATAAAATAGATATTATACTTTAATTATAATACACCTTTGTATAATTCATTATTATTTCATTTAAGTATGAAAAAATAAATTAAAGTAGTGTTTATGCGTAACTACAGCTTACCATCACCATGAATGGTGCATTTCATTTCTTATATCCAAATGTTATGGAATATTATAAAAACATATATAATTGATATATATGATATATATGATATATTATTCATTAATATAATTCTGGATATAATTTAATTTCGACCACATGGAAAATTTGTAATTATACGAAGTAAATTTTTCACTCATGTTCAGATCATCGTCAAAATGTCTCCAATAAACTCAAATAACTAACTAATTGTTATATTAGGGTAATAAGTGATATAAAAGGAATAATTGTCACGAACCAGGCCAGGTCGTCATCCGACCCGGCGCCCGACCCGGTCCGCGCCAAGACCCGAAGGGCGTTCCCGATCCCCACGGGCTGGCACAAGTGCCCGGGTATCAAAACTAACACATGGGAACGATTTTACCCAAAATAAAAGACAGAAAAACAAATAACCAGATAAATAAACTTAAATTAGAAATAGACAACAAAACATGCTTTTAAACTATGAACAAGTTTAAAGTCTACAACTTAATGCAATAACTAAAAAGAAAAGCTGACAGCAGAAACTAAAGCTTATGCTCAAACCTCCCAGCAGAAGAGAGGCCACATCAACACCATTCTGCATGAGAAGACCAACCACAACATGGACCACCATCACTGAGCACGACGCACAACCTGGAATACACAAGAAATAAGAATCTACATACACCCAAGGGTGTATGTAGGGTGTGAGCTAAAGGCCCAGTAGGATGTCACCCAATAAAAAGGTTTCATGCCACAACATCAAAAGGACAATTTAATTTGATTGTTCAAGTTATACTTTCGAAATACTTTTAAAGGAAACATTTACCAGCCAAATGCTAAAGGAAAACACTAAAGGAACTAATTTCACAAACACGATTTTTAAAGAGGAAGAGAAAAGTTCATTATGGGCACACACACACACACACCCACACACACACACACACACACTCACACCCAAGTGGTCCTCCATATGCCGACGGAAGGCACCACACCGAAGATGGTAGAGCACTATGGGTAAATCCCCTAAGGTTCATCTAGTTCGAGTGAGACCCTAGAACCTCGTGTCTTGGTGAAACGTGGCTTAGAAGGCCACGACCCTCAGATATCATGTTTAGTTAGTGTTTCAATCGTCAATCCAGCTAAGTGAGACAGGGACGTTACCCATCCGGCTCATTAGCGCACTAGTTCTAGTCTTCCCACCTAGATACCCGGGGTTTTCCCTTGTGCTCAATCAAGTTTCACATTCACATGGTATATCGTTTTTCGCATATCACAGACCCAACCAGACATTACACACAAATCACTATTTTCACACCCAAACAACATTTCAAAAACTCACGCACGCCAAAACACCTTTCCAAAAATATATTCGTCGTTACCTAATTGTTTCGCAAAAACCCCATTTTAAAAAAAATGCTCAAACAAGAACATAAACACTTTTCACAACTTAGGAAGCATTATTTTAATAACACAACAAGGGCAGACACAAATAAACACTCCCAATTACAAAGGAGGGAGTCGTTCAAACCACTTGATTAATATTTTGACCTTAAAACTAGTTTCACCCAACTACACAATTGTCTGAACCATCTGCACCTCTTAAAATGATCCGCTACACATTAAAAACCCACATTTAGACATACACAACTCAATTACCCATAAAAACTAAGTTCGCACCAGCCAAACATCACCTAGAACTCAACTTAAAAACATTGCACCAAAACAACACATATTTTTACGTGCAAAGACCATTTTAAAATAAATTTCGCACTCAAATATTCCAAAACCACATTTGCACCATATAAACAATTGATTAAACAATTTTTGGACTTACCCCAACAAGTTCAAAATGAAGAAAACATTATCATTTCGAAAGAAAGTGAAATTTTCATGATGCATGCATGTCAAACAATTTTTAATATGCATTTCGCACATCTTTTAAAGAACAACCAATCATTTATATGACAAAACACATATAAGCAACAAGAGCCTACTATTTTGGAAATCCAATCTCATCAGACGAGCATGCCAGAACATTATAAACATGGATCGCACTATGCAATTAAATCATAGAACATATTAAATTAATTAAACAACCAAACTAAATTATCTAAAAGATGTAATGACATGAAACCACCTACCTTGACGTGTCGAAGACTCCACAAATATGGTGTGCAAGGATCGTCGCACACCAACCGCAACCCAACAAATCCAAATTGACCCTAAAACAAACAATTGAACCAAAATATCAAGAATCAACCCCAAAACCTGGTGCCAAACGTCAATCGCGTGCAACTCACACCACATAAAACCTATATTTGACCATAAAACAGGAATTGAAACCAAAACACCCCACATAAACATGGATCAAACCTATAGGTATGAGGATGAGAGATGAAAACTTGAGGTGCGGTGGGATTGAGCCGGAACCACTGAATAGCAGCGCGCCGGAAGGAGTCCGGCCAAGGAGGAAGGTTGCGGCGCATGGGGGAGAGGCGACGGCGAGGAAGAAGCGGCATGGGCCAGAAGCATGGTGCAGCGCCGGACATGGTAGGGGGGATTTGGGGTGGCGATGCGAACTGGGCGGCGGTTCTTCGCTGGAGGGGGAGACGGAGCGGCGGCCAGGGATGAGCGGCGACCGGGGATCGGGACGGTGAGGGGGGTGCGGGTCTCGGCGATGGCGAAGGAGAGGGAGGCCGGACAGAGAGAGGCCGGGACGGCGGGGGGGTGCGGGTCTCGGCGAGGGAGGTCGGCTGAGAGCGGGAGAGTGAGAGGGAGGGGGCCGCCGGATGAAGTGCGGCTGGCTTGGAGAAGGGAGGAGCGTCGGTAGGGTTAGGGGGAAAAAAGTAGCGCGACGGGGTGAGATGAGGGGGGAAAGGGGGGGAGGCGCGAGTGGGAGAGATGAGGGAAGCCGAAAAAAACAGTAAAAGAAAAAAAAGAAAGAAAGAATAAATAAATAAAAAAGAATAATGAGATGATATAAAATAAAACTAAATAACAATAAAAATAAAAATTTCATAATAATAATAAAAACAATAAGAAACATAATAACAAATATATATATAAAAACTTTAAGAAACCCAAAAAAAACAAACATAAGTACAATTAAAAATTACGACCGGAACTGATAGTTGCAACCGCAGAGACATCTACCCACGACCGCTACACATCAAATAGTAGTCACGACCATAACTAGTATGTGCGACCGCAACTAATAGTAATGACTGAAAATAATAAAACAAACAAATTATTATTATTATTATTATTATAATCATTGAGACCGAGAAACACACGTGGTCATGGGCATGGTCTCGCGCGTGGTCACGCGCGCGGTCACGCGCATGGTTGCGCGTCTCAATAATAACACATAATAAAAAAAACATTCCACTAGTAAGATTAGGAACTGCGCAGGGCGTGCATACGCTTGCGCGCCCATCTAAGAACCCAATTTCTTTTAAATTAAAACCGGTTCAAAACGTGGTTCAAAAACGAGACCCAAAATATTAAAATAAAGTATCGGGCATTGCTAATTCTATGCACATCTATCAGCAACGCACAACTCACATTGAGTCCATCACGCATCTCAACATAAAAAAAACTTAATGCCAAATAATAATTATAGAATATGAATAAAATTAAAAGTCACTGTCATAGTGCGAAGTTCGGGTGTGACAATTCTCCCCACCACAAAATCTTTCTGCCCCCAGAAAGTCACCCAGCCAAACAAGGAAACAAACACGAGTTCAAAACTAAATGAGGCCAACAAAATCACAAGTCGGCGTGACCTTTCACTCCATCAGTCACACCCGACCAACTCTAAGGGAAACTGAAAAGAAAAGAACCATCAGGAAAAGAGGGGGGGTTCTCCCCACCACAAGAACCCGACTAGCACAACCGACATTGAGACTCTTAGCATGAACTTACTCTCGAACTTCTAACTTGATCCAAGAGGGAACCTCCACACAGACTAAACCTTAAAAAAAAACACGACAAGATTCATGGTGAGTCTCCCTACCATTTAAGAACCGACTAGCTTAAACCAACCAGTAGAGATCGACCTGAGAACTTCCAAACCAAACCAGAAACCACTAACACGTGAGAAAACCCACAGAAGAATTCTACCAAAAGACAAACTTAACCATTACTCCTCATTTCCACAAGAGGTGAGAATCTCCAAAACGAGCATGTACTAAAACAAAACATGTAACACTTGAGGAGGCGCAACTACTGGAATTACAAGAAAACAAGATCACCATGCCTTTTTACAACCACGGTGGGGTATTCAAAGAACAAAGACCGCAACGAGAAAAAGAGACCTTTGCGCCTCTTACAGAAAAACCGAACCTTCAAAGACGGGAGAGTTGAAACAGGGAAATTCAGAACGTCCCCATTTAATCATTGGAGACAAAAATTAGACCATGGTGCCCCACACCCAATGATTCCTGACTGCGTGAAGATCTTCGCTCCGAGACCTGTGGTTGGAGCTCTGATGTCTTGAAGCATCTACTGCCCCGCAGTCAGGAGCTGACAATCTCCTGTCGAGACTCCTCCTGATAAAGCCGCTAGCGGAACTTCTCTATGTTTCCGCAAATGGCCACACTAACAGCAGGCCTTCGGAGGATGATGGCAAGGCAGCTTAAAGTACCCAAACCGGCCACAAAAGAGGCGAACAAGAGAGTGGCCTGACTAATAGAAGATGGAATTGTAAAGAAAACTTGTTTGAGATGGGTTCCTCTGGCTCGCTCTCACAGAATGGGGAACCGTCCCAAACACCAAAGGGAACCGGTCCTTGAACAATAGACGAAGACCCCACACAAGAGAAACTTTAACTGATTCTGCGACATTATCTTTGGAGGAAAGGGAACCAACTTCTTGAGATGCCCAACGTAGGCCTTCACTGTTCGTTGGCATTGCTGGACACTCTCGAGCCTTGTCGCTTCCATCACCTCCACTTCCACAAATATAAACCATCTAATGAGAGTGGTCCTAAGCACCTTCCAAGTCATACCATCATGCAATGACACTAGGGTTATCTTCTCCACCAATCCCAAGTTGCACCTTCTAATGGACCTGAACCAACACAGACTCTCTTAGCTTTAGGAGTTCCCAATAACATGAAAACACCAATGACTTCACCATGCCAGTTTGTTACCTTCAATAGATCACGATCACTATAAAAGATAGACATCATCTGAAAAGAATTCAATTCCACCACTCTGCTAAGAGTCTAGGTAGAACCAACAACTAGAAGTGACTCACCAGAACCTTCTGGGACTTTTCTGGGTGGCATACTCAAAAACAAGGGGCACAAATCCGAATCAAAACTCATCATAAATCAAAATTTCACACCTCAATCACAACGAAAGCTCAAACTCAAATCACTATTCCAACCACAATTCAGTACGTCAAAACCAAGAACTCACGAAAAGGAATACCCAACACGAAAATAGAACGCTAAACAATCTCTCACTCACTTTTCTAAACATTTGAAAAACCCTTTTTGAAAACCATCTTTCAGCAAACAAAACAACTTAGATATCCACCATTGATATCCCATGGAGTCTCACACATACATATCTATGTGCTAGCTCAAGCACCCATCCACTCACGTCACCAATTTCCCCACTTTCCACATGCGCACCTCAATGTGTGATCACTCATAGGAATACCAAGGGTAGATTAAAGACACTTATCATTTCCAAATCAGACCATTAAGCACAAAGCACAAATTCTCAACCAATTGTAAAAAAAAAATAACTTATCATCAAAGCAATACATTTCCAATTTCCAAAACATTTTCCAATTCACATTCCAAAAAGTATTACTGAGATTTCAAAACAACTTCCAAAACACCTCTCATTTTTTCCCCTTTTGAAACCACCTTCACAAAAATCCATTTCATTTTTGAGATGTACTCGCACCAACCAAAATGAAGGTTAAACATAACTCGCATTAGAACATCCAAAAATAACGGACTAGTGGTTACACCAACCCGGTAACATGGCTTAGAAGGCCATGCTCCAAGCCAACATCAACCACATGAAGCATCTTGAACCGTGCACTCGGGCCGTACATGGGTCGCTACTCCATACAGGCTCGTCGCGTAACACCGGATCACTTCCCTTGTCATCCCTCATCCACACATACCAATCCAGAGAAGAAAATTTGGATCCCGGACTACCCCTGGAAACTCGAGTCTCGGGACGGGCGAGGGTTCATGACGTCCTTCCCGCACATACCTCTCGAGTCCCGACACACTTAATCACCAAGCTACTTGACACCCCAAATAATAAAAGCACCTCTGATACCATTTTGTCACGAACCAGGCTGGGTCGTCATCCGACCCGGCGCCCGACCCGGTCCGCGGCAAGACCCGAAGGGCGTTCCCGATCCCCACGGGCTGGCACAAGTGCCCGGGTATCAAAACTAACACATGAGAACGATTTTACCCAAAATAAAAGAGAGAAAAACAACTAACCAGATAAATAAACTGAAATTAGAAATAGACAACAAAACATGCTTTTAAACTATGAACAAGTTTAAAGTCTACAACTTAATGCAATAACTAAAAAGAAAAGCCGACAGCAGAAACTAAAGCTTATGCTCAAACCTCCCAGCAGAAGAGAGGCCACATCAACACCATTCTGCATGAGAAGACCAACCACACCATGGACCACCATCACTGAGCACGACGCACAACCTGGAATACACAAGAAATATAAATCTACATACACCCAAGGGTGTATGTAGGGTGTGAGCTAAAGGCCCAGTAGGATGTCACCCAATAAAAAGGTTTCATGCCACAACATCAAAAGTACAATTTAATTTGATTGTTCAAGTTATACTTTCGAAATACTTTTAAAGGAAACATTTACCAGCCAAATGCTCAAGGAAAACACTAAAGGAACTAATTTCACAAACACGATTTTTAAAGAGGAAGAGAAAAGTTCATTATGGGAACACACACACACACACCCAAACACACACACACACACACTCACACCCAAGTGGTCCTCCATATGCCGACGGAAGGCACCACACCAAAGATGGTAGAGCACTATGGGTAAATCCCCTAAGGTTCATCTAGTTTGAGTGAGACCCTAGAACCTCGTGTCTCGGTGAAATGTGGCTTAGAAGGCCACGACCCTCAGGAAACGTGGCTTAGAAGGCCACGACCCTCAGAACACGTGGCTTAGAAGGCCACGACCCTCAGATATCATGTTTAGTTAGTGTTGCAATCGTCAATCCAGCTATGTGAGACAGGGACGTTACCCATCCGACTCCTTAGCGCACTAGTTCTAGTCTTCCCACCTAGATACCCGGGGTTTTCCCTTGTGCTCAATCAAGTTTCACATTCACATGGTATATCGTTTTTCGCATATCACAGACCCAACCAGACATTACACACAAATCACTATTTTCACACCCAAACAACATTTCAAAAACTCACGCACGCCAAAAAACCTTTCCAAAAATATATTCGTCGTTACCTAATTGTTTCGCAAAAACCCCATTTTAAAAAAAATGCTCAAACAAGAACATAAACACTTTGCACAACTTAGGAAGCATTATTTTAATAACACAACAAGGGCAGACACAAATAAACACTCTCAATTACAAAGGAGGGAGTCGTTCAAACCACTTGATTAATATTTTGTCCTTAAAACTAGTTTCACCCAACTACACAATTGTCTGAACCATCTGCACCTCTTAAAATGATCCGCTACACATTAAAAACCCACATTTAGACATACACAACTCAATTACCCATAAAAACTAAGTTCGCACCAGCCAAACATCACCTAGAACTCAACTTAAAAACATTGCACCAAAACAACACATATTTTTATGTGCAAAGACCATTTTAAAATCAATTTCGCACTCAAATATTCCAAAACCACATTTGCACCATATAAACAATTGATTAAACAATTTTTGGACTTACCCCCAACAAGTTCAAAATGAAGAAAACATTATCATTTCGAAAGAAAGTGAAATTTTCATGATGCATGCATGTCAAACAATTTTTAATATGCATTTCGCACATCTTTTAAAGAACAACCAATCATTTATATGACAACACACATATAAGCAACAAGAGCCTACTATTTCGGAAATCCAATCTCATCAGACGAGCATGCCAGAACATTATAAACATGGATCGCACTATGCAATTAAATCATAGAACATATTAAATTAATTAAACAACCAAACTAAATTATCTAAAAGATGTAATGACATGAAACCACCTACCTTGACGTGTCGAAGACTCCACAAATATGGTGTTCAAGGATCGTCACACACCATCCGCAACCCAACAAATCCAAATTGACCCTAAAACAAACAATTGAACCAAAATATCAAGAATCAACCCCAAAACCTGGTGCCAAACGTCAATCGCGTGCAACTCACACCACATAAAACCTATATTTGACCATAAAACAGGAATTGAAACCAAAACACCCCACATAAACATGGATCAAACCTATAGGTATGAGGATGAGAGATGCAAACTTGAGGTGCGGTGGGATTGAGCCGGAACCACTGAATAGCAGCGCGCCGGAAGGAGTCCGGCCAAGGAGGAAGGTTGCGGCACATGGGGGAGAGGCGACGGCGAGGAAGCAGCGGCACGGGCCGGAAGCAGGGTGCAGCGCCGGACATGGTAGGGGGGATTTGGGGTGGCGATGCGAACTGGGCGGCGGTTCTTCGCCGGAGGGGGAGACGGAGCGGCGGCCGGGGATGAGCGGCGGCCGGGGATGAGCGGCGGCCGGGGATCAGGACGGTGAGGGGGGTGCGGGTCTCGGCGAGGGCGAAGGAGAGGGAGGCCGGACAGAGAGAGGCCGGGACGGTGGGGGGGTGCGGGTCTCGGTGAGGGAGGTTGGCTGCGAGCGGGAGAGTGAGAGGGAGGGGGTCGCCGGATGAAGTGCGGCTGGCTTGGAGAAGGGAGGAGCGGCGGTAGGGTTAGGGGGAAAAAAAGTAGCGCGACGGGGTGAGATGAGGGGGGAAAGGTGGGGAGGCGCGAGTGGGAGAGATGAGGGAAGCCGAAAAAAACAGTAAAAGAAAAAAAAGAAAGAAAGAATAAATAAATAAAAAAGAATAATGAGATGATATAAAATAAAACTAAATAACAATAAAAATAAAAATTTCATAATAATAATAAAAACAATAAGAAACATAATAACAAATATATATATAAAAACTTTAAGAAACCCAAAAAAAACAAACATAAGTACAATTAAAAATTACGACCGGAACTGATAGTTGCAACCGCAGAGACATCTAGCCGCGACCGCTACACATCAAATAGTAGTCACGCCCATAACTTGTATGTGCGACCGCAACTAATAGTAATGACTGAAAATAATAAAACAAACAAATTATTATTATTATTATTATTATCATTGAGACCGAGAAACACACGTGGTCACGGGCATGGTCTCGCGCGTGGTCACGCGCGCGGTCACGCGCATGGTTGCGCGTCTCAATAATAACACATAATAAAAAAAACATTCCACTAGTAAGATTAGGAACTGCACAGGGCGTGCATACGCTTGCGCGCCCATCTAAGAACCCAATTTCTTTTAAATTAAAACCGGTTCAAAACATGGTTCAAAAACGAGACCCAAAATATTAAAATAAAGTATCGGGCATTGCTAATTCTATGCACATCTATCAGCAACGTACAACTCACATTGAGTCCATCACGCATCTCAACATAAAAAAAAACTTAATGCCAAATAATAATTATAGAATATGAATAAAATTAAAAGTCACTGTCATAGTGCGAAGTTCGGGTGTGACAATAATAAACATGGAAATTGTTTTTATGAAAGTAGAAATTAACTTAATTAAATTATTCAGGAAGAAAAAGGAATAAACAAGTCAAGTGGGACTCGAGGTAAGGGAACTTATTAACCAAATTTCCATTCTATTAGTTAAACTTATAATCGTTGATAATGATGTGCTATGAATATGTGTGAATGACCTATTATTGTTTTAAAATTAATATTTTCTTATATTGGGTGTATTTATGTTTTCCACACATAATTATTTCAATGAGGTATACTTAATTTAATGATTTGATCTTTGTAAGGGACTCTGCATCAGACTCTTTTCATTGAGTGATATTTTGATAATATACACCCCCTTATTTTATACAATGTATAATAAACCACTATACTTTTAATTTCATTCAATTGTAATATTTTTTCCACAAATTGTTTTACTAAATGAAAAGAGGAATATTTTTAACGTTTTTGTAGACTATCACCTCTCCACCAATGTAATCATTATTTGGATTCCTCTATAAGCCTTAATGTTTTTTAAAGGAAAATAAATACCTTATATCCTTTTTTGGTGTTTTCGTATTGAAAATGGTTTTTGAAATGGATTAATTATTTCAATATCTTGAAATGATTTCTTTGGATTCCAAACAAAATGTTATTATTGAAATATTGATATTTGTAATATTTTATGTTTTATGATTATATAATAGTAATTGTAAATTTGACCATTGGTTTTGTGATGAACTAATGACGTGTGGTTACATGATAAACCAAATGATGTGTGGTTCCGTGATAAACCAAGTATGGGTAGTTATGTTATAACCTCCATTGCATTGGGTATTGAAGTCGGCCATATGACTATTCTATTTAGTGATATGATTAGAAGTCAATAGTATGGTTATTCCATTTCAGTATGTCTAATTACCAAGATAACATTATATACAATATATTACATTCTATGGTTATATGGTAATATTTTGGTTACAAAAAAAGGGGAAGAAATAAGATGATATTTACTGATGTATTTTTGCTACTTATTTAAGGTGAAAAGTATTAAATAATGATAAATTATTCATGGTTTACTTGTTGTTTTAAAAAAACTAACAGTTTTCCCTATTTGTGTATCCCTTAATAAGATTTTTATTCTCTCCCCACATTTGGAAATGCTTTTCACATGAATTAATGATGAATATTGTCACATATGGGATCAAGGGGAAGTCATGTTGTTTAAATCATGGAACAAAACATGTCTCCTTTTAAAGAATTTTTTTCTGAAAAATGATATAGTTAGTAGAAGTGTATACTTGTAATATTAAAGTTGTTATATATAAGGTATGACCTAATTATCTAAATCTCTAATCCTAAAATGATCATCAACTTGAATTATTAACTTAATTCATGATTATGTATTTTTTAAGGTTGGGTCCTTATAGTTGGTATTAGAGGCTAGTTTAGATACCATTAGATGTTAGGGTGTTATTTAAAGATAAGTGACATAACAATAATGGTTAGCATATTAGAAAGATACATAGTTATTTTAGATAAATTTAATGAGTTTAACATAACATGAATAAGTATATGTTAGTATTTAACCACCTCATAAGATAGTATATGTTGATTTTACCTATATACTCACACTGAACCTTTTGGTTTTTATAAATGGATGGATCTAGTTAGAACCAATGTAACAATGGATGTGAAGGAAATTGTGGTGGTATTCTAAATAAGAAACCTAATGAAATAAGAGATGTAATGAGAACTCTTGTGGTTATTCATAACCAAATATATTGAGTCAGGATTGACCACTGGAACATTGGTGATTTATCTAAGGCATCATATATGTGAGAAATGAATCCCAATGGATGTTCAGTTAATAATCATAAAGTTAAGTATATTCAAAAACATATGTGTCAAGGACATGGAATGAAGAACTAGGGGAAATTCTTCAAAGGGGAAAGAAGATGTTTTGGATGTGATAATGATGGTTATATACCTATAACTTTCCAAGGAAAGATGAAGCATCTGGTTGACTCTAGGAAAGGGAAAAAAGTTATTTCTAAAGGATCAATTGAATTTTTAAATGTGGTTTTCATTTTCTTTATAGCAATATATTATCTAAAATGAATGTTCAGGAATAGTATCTACAAGATTGTACAAGTATATGTTTAGCAATCCCAAATGCCATTTTAATAATAGATGAGGATAATGAAAATGACATATGAAAGGTATGGATTATTTCTTATCTCATGTTTTGACATTACTAAAATTTTAGGAAATTGTGCATGGTTTTCTTTTTTAGAAAGATGTATAAAAAGAATAATATAGAAAAACATGGATAAAGGAACATGAAGAATGTTACATAATTAAGAAACCTAGGAATAGAAGAGTTATGTTGGATCTATGGATGATGATATGTTTAAATTTATTAATTATAGGATTAATTCGGAATAATTCTTCTAGTATATGTAACCCTTCTGTTTGATATGTGATAATGTTATTCAAGGAAGAATTATCTTTTCTTGTGTGGAAATAATGGATAAACTTATGGGTTCATGTGATATTTTTTTAGGAAATTATGGTTTTTTAGTTTTTGGGATGAAAAATGGGAGGTATGAAATAAGCTTTGTGGTTAAAGCATTTTATAGATAATTTTAAGTATCCTATCAAATTTTATTAAATTTTATTAGAATTATATGGTTTTAGAAAAATGACACCCCATGGGATGGCTTACAACCCATCGCATATGTCAAGTCCATGGGAATCTAACCCATAACGAAAGTGTGACTAACATTTATCACCTACCACTCGCCTATGTGGATTCCATGATTATTATGACTAATAATTTTTAGTTGAAGGACTTTATGGATCAAGAAAATATTGATTTTGGGAAATTATGTTTCACAAAATGGATATCATTAGTATTGGAAAAGGATTTTGGGATTAAGTGAAAGAGGTTATTTTTGAGGATATTCTCTCTTTTGGGGAACACTATTTGCCTAAGGAAAATAGAATACTATTGGATTTATTTTTTGGAGTAACTGTTGAAATTTTATTTTTGGAGAATATTAGTTTTTATTTTGCACATATGGTGATTTGGTCTATTTATGGACATAATTAACCTATCATAGATAATATATAAATTGGTTAATTACACTTCAGTATGAGACATTAATATTAGTTGATGCTATTTGGAGAAGAATGTTATGATTTACTATAGAAGACTATATGATTAAATTCTTCTGAGATTTTAGTTTCAATATTACATTGGATTATATTGAAGAAATATAAGGACTATTTTTTATTGAATGGTATTTGTTGAGATTTTGGTATTGTTAGTTCTATTTTAGATATTAAGAGTTTTATTTCTTTTTAATATCCTTTTTGTGGATTTTCTGTTCTTTTACTAAACATTATGATTTTGGTTATTGTATAAACATATGGGAAATATATGGTTCGTCATTTATGGGTCATTTAAATCTCTAGAAGTTTATTATAGTGCATCTTGTGTGACAAAGTCATCTTGAATACTCATCATTTGGAGAAAAGATGAGTTTTTGGAATAAACTTATTAAAAAATGAAACTCTACATAAAAAGTATGTATATTTCAATATGTTCTTAGTCAATCTAATTAATAAATTCTCCAAATTTATGGAAGGGATCTTATATAAAAAAACTTGTCCATTTACATTTCCTATTGGGGAATAAAAACCCCTTTAACCTATCACAAGATTGTGGTTTTCTGGTGGTTCTCTTTCTCCAGATCATGTTTTCTACCACTCTCCATCCGAACATGATGTTTAGTTTTCTCTTCTATATCAATTTTTTCCAACATGGAATAATTTTATGTGTTATCTTAGGTGACAAATTTACTTCTCCTTCATTCTTTTGAATTGATATTTATATTAACTCTTTTTCTGATATGGGACATTCAATAATGTTTCCAAGCCCAATTCTAAAATTTCAAGGAAGCAATTTCTAAAAGGGGGAAGGATGTAATGACCCAGTTATTTAAAGAATAATACTTTATGATTTATATTAATACATATGAATAGTATATAACATTTACATTAAAGGGATTCTTCTGTTGATAAGATACCTGATAGGAAATAACAGTTTTCTCCTAAATCTTACATTGCCCACAACTTTGGGTAATACCAAAAAAATAATATAATATTATTATTATTATAAATGGTAGTTAACGCCTAACCGTTGTATTAGAGATAATGAAAAGAATTAACCATATTATGATCATATATGTTTTTTAAATGTATTTACATTTATCTAAAAAGTTTTAGAGGATTATGTTTAGAATGAATAAAATTTTAAGCATTAAATACTCTAACAATTTTAAAAGGTAGTTTTACCGCCATTTGATGGTGAAACATTTTCAAATATAGATTTTTCAAGTTTTATATGTTCTGTTTGAAAAAATAAAATTCTTATTTAGAGGAGGTACATCAATACTTTGGGTAATTATTTGGTATTTTTCAAATGGAGTTCATTTTTTAATAAATAGTGAAAAATAATGTATTTTAAGTAATAAATGTCTTTTTATCCAATTTATTTATATAGATATATTGTTCTATTAATTTGTTTTAATGTTTAATTGGATTATATGTTTACAATTTAATCCAATAATTTTTATTGGATGTAATTTTACTATGAAATTAGACATAAACAAATATCAATCTTTTGATAGTTATTATTTTTTAAAACATGCTTTTTCATTATGACAACGGTAATTAATTTTAAAATAATTTCTGAAACTTCTATATTTTTAATTTGGAAAAATGAATTCCATATTTGGAATCAGGAGTTATAAATTGTTTAAATAGGTACCTTTTATTTTTAGAACTTATGAATAGTACCTTTAGAAAATATTTTATTTACCATGGTTAAAGGGTAAATCTGTTAAATAAGGGTAAAGAAAAAACATTATAATAATATTAAATTACCCGAAAACAATTATTAATCCTATTTTATGACATATTTCCGACCATGGGAATCCTTGGGTTGATTTTGGTACCCCATGGATCCACTTGGATGAGAAAATAACATTTTATTACAATTAATTTAAAGTACAAAAAATGTAACATAAATATGTATCTTTTAATAAAAAACATGTTATATGGGGTTATATTAGTGATATCTTTAATAATAAATAGTAATTAGAAAGATAAAAACATTTCCTACATCATGGTATATTATATATACTTTTTAGGCATCACATGAATAAATTTATTTCTGACACACTGGTTATGTAGTGATTACCTTATTAATTAATGATTTAAATAAATGTGTTTATAAATAATAAAATAAATTAATTTTGAAACTTTTTATGTCATACACAAATTTTATGGATGATTTTTACTTTTTATATTTGAATTATTGATTTTTCGAAATAATAATTTTTTTATGTATTTTTAAAAAGTCATGAATTAAATAGTATAAAAATTGATATAAAATAGTTTTTTTAAATATTAATACATTAAATGTTATTGTCATCCAAAAAATATAATATTTTGTCTAATTACTTAGATAAGGTTTAAACATTCATTAATTAACTGCATGGGATTCTATTGGAATTTTATGGTCACTATATTAACCATATAGTATAAAAATACAAAAAAGACATGGTAAAAGTTAAATTTGTTATCTTAGCATTAAAGCTAATGGATAAGGTTAATTTTATGACGTAAACATGTATAAAACCCATTGTATCAGATTATTTATACCCATTATCATATGATCTTAAAAATATACTACTTTTTTATTAATATAACTCTAGAATAAATTAATATTAAAATAGTACTTTCGAACATTCTTAAAGTACCCCTCCCCCCTCTTATAAAAGGACACCACCTCTAACCCATACTCCCAACTCTGAAGCCCCCTGGATCATCCAAAATCTACTCCAATTATCTCCAAACATTTCTAATTTCCACATAAAATCCATCCCATAGTCAAAATTCAATTCAAGATTCCCCTTTGGCTCAAATCAAAAGAAGTTTCACGATTTGAGGTAATATCTTCTCTCAAGTTCATTTTCATTATTTTTCCTTATCCACTCCATAATATCTTATTATTATTTTTTTACATAAAATCACTTGTATCCTCAATATAATATTTTGTTTTTCTGAGAATTGTTATTACTGCATTTACAAAATCCTTCATCTAATGGGTATAGAACATGTTGTTTATATGGGTGGTGAACTACTGTCTCAAAAAACAATGATTGTTCAATCATATCCTACCACCTATTATGGTGTCCATTATGATGTAAATGTAATTATAAATGATATTTATGATATTTATTTTATCTTCATGCTTCTATAATTCTCATTTAGAAAATACTATTATGCTTTTCATTTTGTACATATACGATAATTTCATTTGAAGATGTGCGGACTACCGCCCTCTCAATGTGATATGATTCATTCATGTTACACATGGAACATATAATGGATGTAATTAATGAACATATGTAAAATATATAATATATATATTATACTAGAATTATAATATAACTACGTATCAGTTAGTTTTCATTCATTTAAATATGAAAAAATAAATGAAAGTAGTGTGCATGCCTACGTACGGCTTACTATCTCCATGAATGCTGCATTTCATTTATTATATCCAAATGTTATAAAAATTTATAAATACATATATAATTTATATATATGATATATATGATAACTAATTCATGAATATAATTCTGGGGATAATATACCTTTGACAACATGGACAATTTTAATTATAACAAGTCCATTTTTACTCAAGTTCCAAACATCGACAAAATTAATGATATGAACTGAAGAAATTAACTAATTTTTATAGCATGGTAATAATTGATATAATAGGATTAATAAAGCTGAATTTTTTTTAAGCAAGTATAAATTAAATTAAGTTTATTAGTCTGGAAGAACAAGGAACAAATGAGAGATGTTGGACTCGGGGTAAGGGAACTTATTAATCCTATTTCTATTCTTTGGGATAAAATTATAATTCATGATTATGTTGTGCTATGAATATGTAACATCCCGGGTAAATGAAGAATAAGTTATTTTCATATTTATTAATATTTTTGAATTACATATTAATTTTAGCTTAAAGGGGTTGCTATGTTTGATAGCGTACCTGATACGCAACAACAGTTTTCTTTGGAATCTTACGTTACAGACTAATAATATAATATTATTATTTTAAATGGTAGTTAACTCCTAGTCGTTTTATTGGTGTTAATGAACAATACTAACTATAATATGATTATAAATTTATTTATATTTATCCAATAAAATTTAGCGGCATGAAAAGTGAATGAATCTAATTTTAAGCATAATTTTCATTAAAATGCAGATTTATCACCTTTTAATGGAGAACCCTCATTAAATATAGTTTTGGTTACTTTAATAAATTATAATTGACCTAATAAAATCCTTCTTTATAATGGGGACATCCAATTTTACTTTGGGTAAATTTTTGGTATTTTTCTGATAAAGTTCATTTTTTAATAAATAGTTAAAAGTATTGTATTTTAATTCAAAAGGTCCTTTTAATATAATTTATTTATATGGTTAGATTATATTTTTAATTGGTTTTAAAGTGGAATTAAAATATATTTTTACTATTTATTGAAATGTTGGTAACTGTATTTAATTTCACTTTGAAATTAGACATAAAGAAGTATCAATCTTTCGATAGTTATTGTTTCTTAAAAACATGCTATTTGTTTTAACAGCAGGAATTAATTTTTAAATTAATTAATGCCACTTCTATGATTTTTATTTGGAAAAATAGTCATCATTTCTGAATTTGGAATATCAAATATACCTTAGGCTGAATTTTTGGTATTTTTGTGAAAAACTTCAATTTTTGATGAATAGTGACACCACTTAGTGGTAGTTAAAAAAATGACTTTTTCATTTAAACGAAATTCTACCACTTCTGTGAATTGAATTTCAAAAATCTGACATACATGGTTGTTATCAAGAAGTAAAATTTGGTTCAATAAGAGGAAAATATTTTTTGGTGAATAGTAACTTTTGACTTTTATTTACCGCGGTTGAAGGTAAATAGGGTAATTCAAGGTTAAAAGAATATTATAATCATTCAAAATTACTTTAAAACTTGTCCAAATATTATTGGTTGAGTAATTTATGACCATTATCATATTTGGGTCTATTTTGGGACCCCTTTAATCCACTTGGGTGTGATAAAGACAATTTAGAATAATTAACTTAAAGAAAAGACAAAAATGACAAAAGAAAATATCTTTTAGTAAATTAATTTTTAGAAGGGGTTATATAAATTATCTGTTCGACTATAAATATTAATTGTAAAGATAAAATGATTTCCTACATCATGGTATTTTTTTTATAATTTTTAGACATCAAATAAATTAAATTATTTATGACACAATAATGATGCAGTATTTACCTCATAAATATATGATTTAATTAAATAAGATTATAATGATTAAAATATTATCCAAAACATGTCCAATTATGATTGGATGATTTTATTTAGATTATGAGTCATCTTATATTTGACCATAATTATTTTTGTATCATTAAAAACCGAATATCATATGTTATAAAATAATGGTTTCACTCTTTCCTAAAGAGCCCCTCCTCTCCCTTATAAAAAGAGAACATTTATAAGAAATTCCTCACACCTCTAAAGCCATTTGGCTCGTCCAAAATCTACCCAATTAATCTCCCTACATAACTATCCTCCTCCTAGAAGCCTTAACTTAGGCAGAAGACACTTAAGAAGTCCTTTTGTTTTAAACCAAAGTAAGTTGCCTAAATTAAAGGTTACAGTTTCTCTTAAATTCTTTTCTTTTATTTTGCTTCTCCAACCCCTAAAATATTTTCATTTATTTTCTTTTGTAACAACACCAGTATACTCAATATACTAGTATGTTGTTATTATATGTATTAGAACTACACATACACACACCTCTATTTAATGGATGAGGAACATAATGTTTCCATGGATGGAAAACTAACGCCTCGCGAAATGATGATTGTTCAATTACATCTTACCGCCTCTCATGGTGTCCATTATGATGGAACTATATTTATATATGATATATATTATGTTTATGATTTCATTATGCTTCTGTACTTCCCAATTATATCAAACCATTATGGTTTCCATGGTGGGTAAATATGATAATCTCATTTGAGGAAGTGCGGACTACCGCCCCCTCATGGTGATGTGACTCGTTAATGCCCAATGTGGGATGTATAAAGGATAGAGTTAATGACATTTTATATGATATTATACTGGAACTATAATATACCTATTTATCATTATTTTTTAATTCCATGAAAATAAGAAATAGAAATGAAAGTAGCATTCATGCGTACGTACGGCTTACCGTCTCCATGAATGGTTCATTTCATTTCATACCTCCAAATGTTATGTACTATTATAAATACATGTTCATGCTGGATATATATGATATATATGATACCCAAATCATGAATATCATTCTTGATATAATGAACCTTTTACCACATGAACAACATGTAATTATAAGAAGTCCATTTTTTGACTCAAGTACCAAATATTGACAAAATGAACGTTATTAACTTAAATGATTACATAATGATTATAACATGGTAATAAGTGATATAAAAGGAATAATATACTTTAAAAAGTTTCTTAAGCAAGTAGAAATTAACTTTAGTTTATTATTCAGGAGATTAATGAACGAACGGGTCATGTCGGACACGATGTAAGGGACTTCGTCTCAATATCTTTTCATTGAGGCATTTCTTATAAAAGACTTTATTTTATATGGTGTATAATCCCCTTTGACTTTTCTTTTTATCCAAAGGGAATATTTCTATACAAAGCGTTTTACTAAATGACAAATAAGGAATGTTTTTTTAAGCGGTTACACTGACCTTTCTGCCGCCGCGAGTATTATTTGATCTTTGGCTTCCTTAACAAGCCGGAATGTTTTTAAAATGAAAAATAAATACCAAATACTCTTTTTACATATTTTGGTATTAAAAATTATTTTTATATCTTGAAATGATATTTTATTATTTCAATGTAAAATTTTATCATTTCTTTATGGTTATGTTATGTGGCAAGATCATGTTATGGTTCTTGGTAATTATTTACGTATACGGGTGGTTCGATGATAATCCTAGGGCGGGTGAGCCTGAGATAGATCTCCAATGCATTGGGTAACATGACAGAGGTAAACGTGAATGTTTCTCCTAAGAGATTTAGGGAATATACTGTGATGGGTATTCCAAAGTAACTCCCTATGTAGCTATAATAGCTACAATGTAAGTATGGTATGGGTGTCGCAAGTTACCTTTATGATTTATGATTTCTATGTGTCTTTCATAAATCTTATGATATCATGAGGTAAGTAAAAGAGTTCATGTTTTTTTATGTATTTATGAAAAAAAAAATTCATTCACTATTTTATAACCCTTACTGAGCCTTTTATACTCATCCCATGTTTTGAAATGTTTTTCGCAGAACATTAAGATTAATAGGGTCAAGGATGGGATCATGGAAAATCCATGCTCTCTTTAACATGGAATTAGACATGACTTTTCTTCAAGAGTTTTAATTTTTTTTAAATGTGGATTCTGTGTATAAGTACCTACTTTGTAATATTTTGAGATGTAATAGTTATTTCCTAATTACCTAAAACTCTAAACCTGAAAAGATCCTCAATGTGAATTATTCATTTAATTCAATATTAGGTATTGTTTAAGGTTGGGTCCTTATAGTTGGTATCAAAGAGAGGTTGGTTTAGATAACTTTATGAGTTAGGATATTGTTAAATTAATATCCATAAAGTAAATTATGTTAATATTGACATCATATAGAATTCCCAGATTACCATGTTTCTTCGCCTAAGATATTTATTTTTTTAGAATGTTTTTCTACAGAGGAAACAGGGAAGCTATGTTGGGATGACATCAGGAGGAAGACAAACTTCCAAATCAACAACCTAAGATGGTTGGAATCGGAACTGAACAGTTTTTTACAGTGATGGAACAGTTGACTCAGGCTATAAATGGTGGTGGTATCCATGTATGAGATCAGCCAGATCAACCACAGAGGAACATGTTAGTAGTGGATCATTTCATGAGGCAACATCCCCCATCATTCCTAGGATCATCTGATCTGGTGCTAGCTGAAGGGTGGATTAAATCACTGGAAAAGATTTTTGATGTCATGGATTTTTCAGAACATCAAAAGGTTAGTATCACTATTTACCGTTTTGAAGGTGAAGCTGATCAGTGGTGGTCGATGGTGAAAAATATCTGGGATAGTGAGTAGATTGATTCTATTGATTGGGATGAATTCAAAGGTATGTTTCTGGAGAAATATTTTCCTAAGGTGGTTCGTCTTAGGACGGAAAAAAAATTCCTGTAATTGATGCAGTAGGCTAACTCAGTGGCTGCTTATGAAGAAAAATTCACTCGACTGGCAAGGTATGCTCCAAACTTCATACGAGATCTTGATAGTAAAATCAACCGTTTTTACTCAGGATTAAATCCAAAGTATCGAAGGAATTTAGCTTCTCGTGAGTTCAAAAGTTATGAAAAACATGTTCATTGTGCGGAGAAGGTGGAAATGATGTTTGCCGATGATAAAGTATTCTTTGAAAAACAACAAAATAAGAGGTTGAGGTGGTAGGTGAAAGGAAAGAACTCTTCAAAAAAGTATGATGGTAAGAAGCTTAAGTTTATAGTTTGTGATAATTGTGGTAAAAAGCATACTAGAGATTGTCTTTTGAATTCTGGTAAGTTTTACCTATGTGGTAAAATGGGACATAAGGCTCGTAATTGCATTGAAAAAGATCTTGGTAATAGTAAGACAAAATCTGATTTACAGTCAGTAAAATGTATTAACTGTAATGAAATGGGTCATTATGCTAATGAGTGTCTAACAAGGAACTCAACCGAAGGAAAGTAGCAAGACTACAAGCAGTAAGGGGCGGAGAAATCATTCACAACTACATTATCATATGTTGGACCATCAAATGAAGTTGTATCAGGTACATTTTTTGTTTGTTCAGATTATGCCAATGTGTTGTTTGATTTAGGGTCTACACACTCTTTCATTTCTAAAACGTTTTCTAGTAAATTGGGAATTCCATATCATGATATGAATACTGAACTTACGGTAAAAACACCTCGAGGTAATGTTGAGACAAAAAGAAAACATAAGAACATTCTTTTCCTTGTGTGTGGAAAGAATCTACCTGAAAACCTTATTGTTTTGCCTCTAGTAGAGTTTGATGTTATAATGAGTATAGTTTGGCTTTCTGTTTATCATGCTAAGATTGATTGTAGATCTAAAGAGGTTTCTTTTCATATTTATTTTCAGTTTGTGTACAAGAATGAACTCTTGCTTTTGATAACATATCATGAAGTCAAAAAACTGTTAAAAGATGGAAATGATTGTTACCTTGAACATATTGTTGAAAACAAAGAAACTATTCAGATTAATGATGTGCCAGTGGTAAATGGGTACCTTGATGTTTTCCCAGATGAGTTGCCTAGTATTATACCTGATCAAGAAGTTGAATTTACTATTGACTTAGTTCCTGATGCTAAGCCAATTTCAAAACCCCATTATCGAATGGCTCAAATTGATATTTTAGATTTAAAGAAGAAATTACAAGAGTTATTAGATAAAGTTTTCATTCGACCTAGCACATCACTATGGGGTGCTCCTGTCTTTTTTATTAAAAAGAAATATGGTTCAATGAGACTTTTCATTGATTATAGATCATTGAATAACATTACTGTTAAGAATAAGTATACTTTTCCTCATAACAATGATTTGTTTGACCAGCTCCAGGGAGATCTGTATTTTTTGAAGATTGACTTGAAGTCGGGGTACCATTAGTTTAATGTAAAAGAAGCCGATATTCTGAAAACCGCTTTTCGTACTAGATATGTCCATTATGAATTTGTAGTTATACCTTTTGGTTTAACCAATGCACCTGCTGTATTCATGGATCTTATGAATAGTATTTTCCATGAGTTCTTGGATAAGTTTGTCGTTGTGTTCATTGATGATATTTTGGTTTATTCAAAATGTAAAGAGGAACATGAAAGTCGTTTAAGGGTTGTCTTAAAAACATTAAATGAAAAGAAACATTATGTAAAATTCAGCAAGTGTGAGTTTTGGTTACAACAAATTTCTTTCCATGGTCACATTGTTTCAAAAAATGGCATAACGGTTGATCCTGGAAAAACAAAAGTTGTTGAACAATGGCCAAGACACACAAAAATAACCGAGATTCGTAGTTTTCTTGGTTTGGCAGGTTATTACCAGAGGTTTCCTGAAAATATTGCATGGTTACCTAGTCCAATGACTAATTTCACTTGAAAATGTGTTATGTTCATCTAGACAAATGAATGTGATGATTGTTTTCAGGAATTAAAAAAGAGATTGGTGAATGCTCTAGTTTTGGCACTGCCTTCCAGAAATGGTGAGTCTGTTATCTAGAGTGGTGCTTCGTTGAAAGGAATGGGTTGAGTCCTAATGAAAAATGATCAGGTAATTTATTATGCTTCACATTAGATGAAACCACATGAGTTAAATTACCCTAAACATGATTTGGAATTAGCTACTGTTGTTTTTGCTTTAAAAATATAGAGACATAATTTGTATGGAGTGAAGTGTGAAATGTATACTGATCACAAAAGTTTGAAGTATATATTCACTCAGAAAGAATAGAACATGAGACAGAGGAGATGGTTGGAATTAATCAAGGATTATGATTTCACGATCCATTACCATCCAGGAAAAGCAAATAAAGTGGTTGATGCTTTGAGTCAGAAAATTTATGTCTCATTAGCCATGGTACGTTTGGAACAAGATCCTTTGGTTTTTAATTTGATGAAATTTGGCATATAAGTTGTTGGTGCAGGAAATTATTCTGTTTTGTTTCAGGTGTTAGTGAGATCATCTCTATAAGATAGAATAAAGAAAGTGCAGAAGGAAGACAGTGAGTTGCAAAAAAGAGGTAGAGTTGGTTCAGAAGGGTAATTTACATGAGTTAAAATTGATAATGATTGTGCTTTGAGGTTTGGAAAGAGATTATGTGTGCCTTGTGATTCACAGTTGAAGAATGAGTTGTTATATGAAGCTCATAGTTCTCCGTTTTCAGTTCATCCTGGCAGTACTAAGTTGTACAGAGATCTTCGGGAGTATTACTGGCGGGATGGAATGAAAAGAGATATTGCTGATTTTACTATGAAGTGTTTGACTTGTTAGCAGGTTAAAGCAGAGTGACAGTTACTGAAAGGAATGCTTCAGCCTTTATCAGTGCCAGAGTGGAAATTGGAAAATATATCCATGTACTTTATTGTGGGAATACCAAATACATCTCAAGGTAATAATGCAATCGGGGTTATAGTTTACTGATTGACTAAATCTGCTCATTTCCTTCTTATTTGAGATACTTTGTCTCTAGATCAACGTGCTCGGTTGTATGTTAAAAAGATATTCATGTTGCATGGAGTTCCCCTCTCCATTGTATCATATCGTGATCCCAGGTTCACTTCTAACTTTCGTAAAGGCCTTCAGAAGTCATTGGGTACTGAATTAAACTTTAGTACAGCTTTTCATCCTCAATCAGATGGGCAGTCGGAATGAACAATTCAGAACATGGAGGATATGTTACGTGGTTTCTCGATGGACTAACAGGGAACTTGGGACCAACATCTTTCTTTGGTTGAATTTTCTTATAATAACAGTTTTCATTCCAGTATACAGATTTCTACATTTGAGGAATTGTATGGGAAGCGTTGTCAAACTCCAGATTTTTGGGATGAAGTAGGTGAAAGAAAGCTAATGGGACCAGAATTGGTAGAAGAGATGGCATAGAACGTTCAGTTGATTCAGAAGCACATGAGAACACCTCAGAGCAAACAGAAAAGTTATGTGGATATCCGGAGGAAGGATCTTTCTTTTGAGGTAGGTGACCATGTCTTTCTCAATGTTTCTCCTTGGAAAAGTGTGATGTGTTTTGGTAGGAAGGAAAAGTTGAGTCTGAGGTTCATTGGACCTTCTGAAAATCTATTGAAAGTTGGATCAGTTGTGTACAGAGTAGATTTACCTCCATGTTTATCCCAGGTACACAATGTTTTTCATGTTTCAATGTTGAGAAATTATATGCTAGATCCATCTCATGTTTGGAGCTTAGAGGTAGTTCAGTTAGAAGAGAATCTCTCTTATGAAGAACTACCAGTCTAGATTCTGGACTGCAGAGAGAAAGTGTTTCGAAATAGGTTAATTCATCAGGTAAAGGATTTTTGGAAAAACCATATGGTTGAAGAGGCAACGTGGGAATCTCAAAATTCTATGAGGGATAAATACCCCCACTTATTTTGATAAGTGGATAAAAATTTCAAGGACACAATTTCCAAAAGGGGGGAAGGACGTAAAATCCCAATTAAATGAAGAATAAAATATTTTCATATTTTTTAATATTTTTTAATTAAATATTAATTTTAGGTTAAAGGGGTTGCTATGTTTGATAGCATACCCGATACGCAACAACGAGTTTCTTTGGAATCTTACATTGCACACTAATAATATAATATTATTATTTTAAATGGTAGTTAACTCCTAGATATTTTATTGTTGGGAATGAATAAAACATACTATAATATGATTATACATGTATTTATATTTATTCAATAAAAGTCAGAGGCATAAAAAGTTAATGAATCTAATTTTAAGCATAATTTTCATTAAAATGCCGATTTATCACCTTTTAATGGAAAACCCTCTTAAAATATAGTTTTGGTTACTTTAATACATTATAATTGACCAAATAAAATCCTTCTTTATAATGGGGACATCATATTTTACTTTGGGTAAATTTTTGGTATTTTTATGATAAAGTTCATTTTGTAATGAATAGTGAAAAATAATGTATTTTAATTAAAATGTTCTTTTTAATATAATTTATTTATATGGTTACATTATATTTTTAGTTTTTTTTAAAGTGGAATTAAAATATATTTTTACTATTAAATTGAATTTTGGTCATTGTTTTTAATTTCACTTTGAAATTAGACATAAACAAGTATCAATCTTTTGATAGTTATTGTTTCATAAAAACACGCTATTTGTTTTTATAGCGGGAATTAATTTTTAAATTAATTAACACCACTTCTATGTTATGAATTTTGAAAAATAGACATCATTTCTGAATTCGTAATATCAAAAATATCTTAGGCTTAATTTTTTGTGTTTTTCTGAAAAAACATTAATTTTTGATGAATAGTGACACCACTTAGTGGTAGTTAAAAAACTGACTTTCTCATTTAAATGGAATTTTACCACTTCTGTGAATTGAATTTCAAAAATATGACATACATGTTTGTTATCAAGAAGTAAAATTTGGTTCAATAAGATGAAAATTATTTTTGTGAATAGTAACTTTTGACTTTTATTTATCGCGGTTAATGGTAAATAGGGTAATTCAAGGTAAAAAGAATATTATAATCATTCAAAATTACCTTTACACTTGTCCGAATATTATTTTCAGAGTCATTTACGACCATTAGCATCTTTGGGTCGATTTTGGGACCCCTTTAAGCCACTTGGGTGTGATAATGACAATTTAGAAGAATAAACTTAAAGAAAAGACAAAATTGGCAAAAGAAAATATCTTTTAGTAAATTAATTTTAAGAAGGGGTTATATAAATTATCTGTCAGACTATAAATATTCACTGGAAAGCTATAAATATTTCCTATATCATGGTATTTTTTATAATTTTTAGACATAAAATAAAATAAATTATTTATGACATAATAATGATGCAGTATTTACCTCATTAATAAATGATTTAATTAAATAAGATTATAATGATTAAAATATTATCCAAAACATGTCCATTTCTAATTGGATGATTTTATTTCGATTATTAGTTTTTTTATCTTCGACAATAATTATTTTTAGTCCATTAGAAACTGAATAACATTATATTATAAAATAATATTTTCACTCTTTCCTAAAGAGCCCCTCCTGTCCCTTATAAAAAAGGACCACTTCTATGCAATTCCTCACACCTCTAAAGCCATTTGGATCATCCAAACTCTGCCATATTAAGGTCCCTGTATCCCTCTCCTCCTCTTAGAAGCCTTACCTTAGGCAGAAGACACTTAAGAAGTCCTTTTAGTTTAAACCAAAGGAAGTTGCCTAAATTAAAGGTAACAATATCTCTTATATTGTTTTCTTTTATTTTGCTTCTCCAACCCCTAAACTCTTTTTATTTCTTTTCTTTTGTAACAACACCAGTATCCTCAATATACTAGGATGTTGTTATTATAAGGATTAAACTACACTTTCACACACCTCCATCTAATGGATGAGGAACATTATGATTCTGTGGATGGAAAACTAACGCCTCACGAAATGATGATTGTTCAATAACATCTTACCGCCTCTCATGATGGCCATTATGATGGAAATATATTTATATATTATATATATTATGTTTATGACTTCTTTATGCTTCTGTACTTCCCAATTATATAAATCCTTTTTGGTTTCCATGGTGGGTAAATACAATAATCTCATTTGAGGAAGTGCGGACTACTGCCCCTCAAAGTGATGTGACTTGTTAATGCCCTATGTGGGATGTACAAAGGATAGAGTTAATGATTTTGTATATGATATAATACTGGAATTATAATATACCTATGTATAATTATGTTTTAATTCCATTAAAATAAGAAATATAAATGAAAGTAGCGTTCATGCGTACGTACGGCTTACCGTCTCCATGAACGGTGCATTTCATTTCGTACCTCCAAATATTATGTACTATTATAAATACATGTACATGATGGATATATATGATATATATGATACCGAAATCATGAATATCATTCTGGATATAATGAACCTTTTACCACGTGAACAACATGTAATTATAAGAAGTCCATTTTTGACTCAAGTACCAAATATCGACAAAATGAACGTTATTAACTTAAATGATTACATAATGATTATAACATGGTAATAAGTGATATAAAAGGAATAATAAACATGAAAAAGGATCTTAAGCAAGTATAAATTAACTTTAGTTTATTATTTAGGAGATTAAAGAATGAACTGGTCAAGTCGGACACGAGGTAAGGGACTTCGTCTCAATCTCTTTTCATTGAGGCATTTCTTATACATGACATTATTTTATATGGTCTCTAAACTCCTATGACTTTTAATTTTATCCAAAGGGAATCTTTTTATACGAAGCGTTTTACTAAACGAAAAAAGGAATGTTTTTTTAAGCGGTCACAATGATCTTTCTACCGCCACGAGTATTATTTGATCTTTGGCTTCCTTAACAAGCCGGAAAGTTTTTAATAGGGAAAATAAATACCAAATACTCTTTTTACATATTTTGGTATTGAAAATGATTTTTATATTTTGAAATGATATTTTATTATTGAAATGTGGAAATTTTATCTTTCTTTTATTCTTATGTTATGTGATAAGGTCATGTTATGGTCCTTGGGAATTATTTACGTATACAGGTGGTTCCATGATAATCCTAGGGCGGGTGAGCCCGAGATAGCTCTCCAATGCAATGGGTAACATAACAGAGGTAAATGTGAATGTTTCTCTGAAGAGATTTAGGTAATATACTATTATGGGTATTCCAATGTGACTCCCTATGTAGCTGTGATAGCTACAATGTAAGTATGGTATGGATGTCGTAAGTTACCTTTATGATTTATGATTTCTATGTGTCTTTCATAAATCTTATGATTTCATGAGGTATGTAAAAGAGTTCATGTTTTTTTATGTATTTATGAACAAATGTTTTTCATTCACTATTTTATAACCCTTACTGAGACTTTTATGCTCATCCCATGTTTTGAAATGTTTTTCACAGGACTTTAAGATGAATAGGGTCCAAGATGGGACCAAGGAAAAGCCATGCTCTCTTTAACATGGAATTAGACATGACTTTTTTTCAAGAGTTTTTATTTTAAAAAACATTGGATTCTGGGTAGAAGTTCCAACTTTTTAATATTTTGAGATGTAATAGTTATGTCTTAACTCTTTAAAACTCTAATCCTGAAAAGATCATCAATGTGAATTATTCATTTAATTCAATATTATTTAATGTTTAAGGCAGAGTCCTTATAGAATATGTTTGAATGACCACTGATTTATTTACCTTTAATATCCACTTATATTGGGTGTAAATGTTTTTCACACATAAGTATTTCATTGATTTATCCTTAATATAATTTTACGATCATTGTATGGTACTTCATATCAATCTCCTTTTATTGAGGCATATTTTGATAATATATACCACATTCTTTTACATGGTGTATAATAAACCCCATGAATTTTAATTTCATTCAAAACGAATAATTTTTCTACAAAGTGTTTTACTAAATAAAAAATGGAATTTTATTAACTTTTTTGGAGACAATGACCTATCCACTACTATAATCGTTATTTGGCTTCCTTTAGAAGCCTAAATGTTTTAAAAAGGAAAATACATCCCTTATTCCATTTTGGGTGTTTTCATATTGAAAATGGATTACGAAAAGGATTTATTATTTAAATATCAAGAAATGATTTCTTGTGATTTCAAATAAAATTTTATTAGTGAAATATTTATATTTGAAATATTTTATGTCTTATGATTATATAATGCTGCATAGACATTTGATGGGTGGTAAAGTGATAAAGTAGTGATGGGTGGTTACGTGATAAACCATATGAAGGTATGTTCCGTGATAAACCAAAGATAGGTGGTTATGTTATATCTTCCATTGTATTGGGTATGGATGTCAGCCGTAAGGCTATTCCATTTAGTGATATGTGTGGAAGATGACAATATGATTATTATATTTCAGTATGTTTATGTCCTATGTTTACTTTATATGATATATGATACTTTCTAGGGTTTTATGGTAATAGTTAGGTTACAAAAAAGGGTAAGTAATGAGATTATATTCAGTGATGTGTTTTTGCTACATCTTTAAGGTGGAAAGTATTATTTTATGATAATGTATTAATGGTTTACTTATTGTTTTAAAAAACTAACAGTTTTCCTTCTTTATGTATCCCTTACTAAGATTTTTATGCTCATCCCATGTTTTTAAATATTTTTCACCTAACTTAACGATGAATATGGTCAAAGATGGGATAATGGAAAAGCCATGTTGTTTAAATCATTGAATTAAACATGTCTCTTTTTAAAGAGTTATTGTTTTATGAAAAAATGAACAGTGAGTAAAAGTGTCTACTTGTAATATTCAAGTTGTTCGGTATAAGTCATGACCAAATTATCTAAATCTCTAAACCAAAATAGATCCTCAATGTAAATTATTAACATAATTCAAGATTACGTAATGTTTTTATAGGGTCCCAGACATAAACATTGCATAATATTGAATTATGTTAATAATTACCATTGAGGATATTTTTAGGTTTAGAGATTTAGATAATTAGGGCATAACATATACATAACAATTTGAACATTACATGTATAACTTCTACTCAGTATCCATTTTTTCATAAAATATAATCTTTTTAATAAAAAGATACATGTTAAGTTCCATGTTTTATTCATCATGAATTTTCTATGATCTCATCCATGACCTTGTTCTTCATTAAGTCCATGAAAAAAATATCAAAAACTTGGGATGAGCATAGAAATCTTAGTATGGAATACACAAAAAAGGAAAACTGTTATTTTTTTTCAAAACAACAAGTAAACCTTGAATACTTTATCGTAAGTAATAATTTTCATGTTTATGATGTAGTAAATACTCATCGCAAAACAAACCCTCATTTCTTACCCTTTTATAACCAAAATATTTCCATAAAACCCTTATAAAGAACACATAACATATAAAGGTAACTTAGGACAAAATCATACATAAATGGAATAACCATACGATCAGCATCCACACATACCATTAAATGGAATATCTATATGGTCGACTTCTATACCGAATGCATTGGAGGTAATAACGTAACCACCCATCCTTGTTTATCACGGCACTGCCCGTCATTTAGATTATCATTTAACCACTCGTCAAATGTCCAAGTATAATTATAGAATCATAAGACATAAAATATTTCAAATATATACATTTCACTAATAAAATTTCATTTGAAATAAAAATAAATCATTTAAGGATATTTAAATAATATATCCATTTCAAAATCCATTTTCAATTATAAAAGACCCAAAATAGAATAAGGGAATTAGTTTTCATTTTAAAAAACATTAAGGATTATAGAGGAAGCCAAATAACAATTACGGTGGAGGAGGGGTCATTGTCATCGCAATTGTTAAAAACGTTACTTTTTTCATTTAGTGAAATTAGTATTAGATAAAATATTATATTGGAATGATATTAAAGGTCAAAGGGATTTATTATACACCGTGTAAAAGGAGGTGTATATTATCAAACCATTTATCAATGAAAGGAGATTGAGATGAAGTCCCTTACCTCGGGTCCGACTTGAGTCATTATTTCTATAATTTCCAAAAAAAATAAACTTAAGTTAATTTATACTTGATTAATAACGTTTTTTATTTTTATTATTCCTTTTATATCACTTATTTCCTTCTAAAACAATTAATTAATTATTTCATATTATATTGCACATTTTGTCGATGTTCAGAACTTGAGTAAGAAATGAACCTACTATAATTTAAAATTGTCCATGTTGTCAAAATTCCATTATATCAAAAGTGATATTAATATTTTATATATCATATATATCATATATATCTAGTATATAAAGATGTATTTATAAAAGTATATAACATTTGGATATCATAAATGAAATGCATCATTCCTAGAGAGGGAAAGTCGTACGTACTCATGAATGGTACTTTCATTTCTATTTAATATTTAATGGTATGAAAATATAATGATACATAGGTATATTATAAATCCATTATAATATCATATATAATTTCATTATCACCATCCTTTATACGTTCTACGTATTACATGAATGAGTTATATCACTTTGAGGCGGCAATAGTCCACACATCGTCAAATGATATTATCGCATTTACCCACTATGGAAACCATAAGTATATTCTATAATTGAAAAATAAAGAATGATAGATTCATTATAAATGTAATTAATATCACGTATAAATATAGTGCCATCTTAATGGTCATTGCGATAGGCGGTAGGAGATAATTGAACATTCATCGTTTTGTGAAGCAGTAGTTCACCGTCCACAGAAATAGTGTCTTTTTTACATATTTGATGGAGGTGTATTGAAGTTTAGTTTAAAAACATCTCATAAAAACAACCTAGTATATTGATGATAATTTTTTTGTTATGTAAACAAATAATAAGATGAACATTATGAGTGAATAAGTAAAATAAAAGAAGATAACTTGAAGGAAGATGTTACCTTTAAATAGGGTAACTTTCTTTGGATTGAACCAAAAGGATTTCTTAAAGTTCGTTCTGCCTAATTTAGGGATTATAGAATTAATTCAATGATTTTGGGAGCTTATTTGGGAAGATTATGGACGATCCAAGGGGCTTGAGAGGTGTGAGGAGTGGTTAGAGGTGATGGCATTTTAGTAGGGGGAGAGGCTCTTTAGGATTGATTGAAAATATTATTTTATTATAAACTGTATTTCATTTTCAAAAGGTCCAAAACATATTAAGTTCTATGATAAGATGATTATAATTCTAAATCCTCTCCAAGAATAGATTTTATTCATGTTTGGGTTTCAAATTTAAAATTATCATTTATCTTTAACACTTAGTTAACTAATTTCACTCTTACCATGTCTTCAGGTGTATTCACCCTATATGGTTAATATAGTTACTGTAAATTCCATCCGAACCAAAAGTGGTTTATTAATGATATTTTTAATATTATCTAAGTAATTAGGAGGAATATTAGATTTCTAGGAATATTTTATCATTTTTCAAAATTTTAATTTTTTGAAAACTCATTTATGTCAATTTTTATAGTATTCATATCATTAATTTTTAAAAATTTCAAACCAACATGATTCTCTGGAAAAAAAATCATTAATTAAAATATAAAAGTCTTAATAGTCTCTATAACTCGTGGATGGTATAAAAAGATTCAATATAAATTTAATTTTATATTTATAATCTCATTTATTTAAAATATTCATTAATGAGGTAATCATTACATCATCATTGTGTCATTAGAAAATTTATTTATATGATGTCTAAAAATTATAAATAAAATATAATGATGTAGGATATATTTTTAGCATTGTAATTACTATTTATATTTAAAAATATAAATGACATAACCACACCATAAAATTATTTTAGCAAAATAATACATGTTTATGACATTTTTATTTTTTCTTTAAATGAAACGCTATTAAGGTCATTATCTTACCCAAATGGATTCCAAAGGCCAAATTTTCTTCCCAAGGATTGTATTGGATGGCCATGACTCATCCAATATTTTTGGAACATGTTTTAAAGTTATTATATATTATTATAAAATTATTTTTAAGTTGAATTACACTATTTACGTTTAACCGTAGTAAATAAAATCAAAATTTACTATTCACCAAAAAAAATATTTTCATCCTATTGAACAGAATTTTACTCACTGATGAAAACCATGAATGTATGATTTTGGAAATTCAATTCACAAAAGTGGAAAAAAAAATGAAAAAGTCAGTTTTTAACTACTATGCAGTGTTTTTCACTATTAATAAAAAAAATAAATGATTTCAAAAAAATACCAAAATTCAGCCAAAGATAATTTTTTTATTCATAATAAAAAAATATTTCTATTTTAAAAAATTAAAATCATATAAGTTTCATTAAATAATTTAAAATTAATAACCATTGTCAAAATTAGAAAGCATGTTTTTTAAAAGTAAAAACTACAAAAAGATTGACATTTTTTTATGTCCAATTTCAATGTGAAATTACATAAAATGAAAAAAATTGGATTAAATGGTAAAAATATAATCCAAATGAAATTTATAACCATTTTAAAGTAAAATCTAACAATATAAATAAATCATATGAAAAGACAGTTTTTCTTAAAATGCAGTATTTTGCACTTTTAATTAAAATTTTAACTTTATCAGAAAAAATACAAAAAATACTCAAAGTAAATTTTATTGTACTAATTCTAAATAAGAAGTTTATTTTGTCAAATTCATCATATTAAATTGAAAAAAACTATATTTAAAAATGGGTTTCCATCAAAACGTGGTAAATCGTCCTTTTAAAGAATATTAGAGTATTTTATGCTTAAAATTGGATTCATTAATATTTTAAGCCTCAAAATTTTGTTGGATAATGGAAAAGATATTTAAAAACACGTATAATCATAATATAGTTAGTTCGTAAAATTCCTACGAATAAATACCAAGGTATTAACTGCAATTTAAAACAATAATATTACATTATTATTTTTAAATGACTCAGCATTTTGTTCAACATAAGACTTCAGAGAAACCCATTGTTGCATGTCAGAAATGTCATTGAACAAAGCATTCCCTTTAAAGTAAAATAAATATTTTATTCGCAATTATTAATTACTATAAAAATTCCATATTCATTATTTAAATGGAATGTTGCATCCTTCCCTCCTTTTGAAAATTGTGTCCTTGCAATTTTATTCACATATCAAATAAATGGTGGTATTTATCCCTCGTAGAATTTTCAGATTCCCCATTGCCTCTTCAACTACATAGTTTTTTCACAAAACCTTTACCTGATTAATTACCTTATTCTGCAACACTTTCCCTCTTCAATCAAGAATCATGATAGGTTTTTCCTCATAAGAGAGATTCTCTTCCAACTGAACTACCTCTAGACTCAAAACATGAGATGGGTCCAGCATATACTTCCTCAATATTGAAATATGAAAAACACTATGTACCTTCGATATATATGGGGCTAAAGCCACTCTTTAGGAAACTGATCCAATTTTGTCTATGATTTTATAGGGTCCATTGAACCTCGGACTCAGCTTTCCCTTTTAATCATAACATATCAAACTTTTCCAGGGACAAACATTGAGAAAGACATGATCACCTATCTCGAAAGAAAGATCTTTCCTCTGGTTATCTGCATAACTTTTCTGCGTACTCTGACATATTCTCATGTGATTCTGAATCAACTAAACTTTTTCTACTTTCTCTTCTACCAATTTTGGTCCCATTTACTTCCTTCCACCTACTTCATCCCAGAAATCTAGATTTCGACACCTATTTCCATATAATTCCTCAAATAGAGACATCTATATACTGGAATGGATACTATTATTATAATAAAATTAAACCAAAGAAATATGTTGGTCCGAACATACCTGGTAATCCATTGAACAAGCACGTAACATATCTTCCATAGTCTTAATTATTTCTTGTGACTGCCCATCTGATTGAGGGGGGAAAGTTGTACTAAAATTTAATTCAGTACCTAATGAGCTCTGAAGGCCTTTCTAAAAGTTAGAAGTGAACCCAAAATCACGATCAGATACAATGGGGATGGGAAATTCACATAACCAGACTATCTCTTTAACATACAACCAAGAAAGTTGTTCTAGAGATAGATTGTCTTGAATTTTAAGGAAATCATCTGATTTAGTTAATCGATAAACAATGACCCAAAATGTATTGTTACCGAGAAATGTCTTTGGTAATCCCATGACTAAATCCATGGACTCATTTTCCCTTTTCCACTCGGAAACTATTAAAGGCTAAAGCATCCCATTTGGTAACTGACGCGCTTCATTTACCTATTGAAAATTCAAACACTTCAGAGTAAATTTAGTAATATCTATTTTCATTATGTCCCACCTGTAATAGTCTTTAAGATAATTCTGCATCTTAGTATTGCCATGATGTAATGAAAATGGAGAACTATGAGCTTGACATAACAACTCTTTTTCAAAATATGAATCACAAGGCACACATAATCCCTTTCAATCCTCAAAATACAGTCTTTATCAATATTAATCTCAGTTAACATACCCTTCTAATCCAATTCTAACTTTTTATATAACTCATTATCATTTTCTGCACTTACTTTACTCTATCGACTATAGATGATTGTACTAAAACTATAAATAAAATAGAGGAATATCCTATATAATCAACATCCAATCCAACATTTATCAAATAAAAACCCGATGGATCTCATTCCAAATGTATCATGGTTATGATAGCATTACTCATTCTGGTCAAAGCGTTATCCACTTTTTTTCTTTTCTTGGATGGTAATCGATCATGCAATCATAATCCTTGATTAATTCTAGCCATCTTGTCTATCTCATGTTTAATTAATTCGAATTGAATATATAATTAAAACGTTTGTGATCTTTATATATTTTACACTCAACTCCATACAGATGATGCCTCTATATTTTTTAAGAAAAAGAAACCGCAAATAATTCCATGTCATGTGTAGGGTAATTTAAGACATTTGGTTTCAACTAACATGAAGCATAAGAAATTACCTGATTATTCTACATAAAGACACAACCAAGTCCTTTCAAAAAAGCATCACTATAGAAAACAAACTCACTATTTCTGGAAGGTACTTCCAATACTGGAGAATTCACATATCTTCTTTTCAATTCCTGAAAAAAATCCTCAAATTCTTTTGTCAAGATAAACTTGACACCTTTTTGCTCTATCTTAGTCAGTAGGGAAGATAACCATGAAAAATTCTCAAAAACCCTTCTGTAATGGCCTTACAAACTCAGAAAACTATGAATCTCAGTTATATTTTTAGTTATTGGTCATTCTTCAACATCTTTTGTGTTATTTGGATAAACATTTATTCCATTTTTTTAAACAATTTTTCCATGGAATGAAATATTTTGTAACCAAAACTCACAATTACTGAATTTCCCATATGTGTTATTTTCTTTTAATGTTTGCAAGACAACTATAAAATGACATTCAAGATTCTATTTACTTTTAAAATTAACCAAAATATCATCTATAAACACATCTTCCATTTATCACCTAAGTCAACTGATCCATTACTGCAACAAACTATTAAATTATGATATTGACCATCTTAGGATGCTGATTTGGAAGGTTAAATCCCTCTGTATACCTTCCCAGCATAGCAACCCTATTTCCTCTATGTAAAACCATTTTGAACACAAAAATATCATAGGCGAAGATAGATGGAAATCAAAAAATTATATATCATTTCAATATTTACATAAATTAATTTATGGACAATAATTTAATATTATCCTATCTCTAAAAGGTGTGTAAACTGACCTCAAATACCAACTATAATGACCTGACATTGAACATTACTTAATCATGAATAAATTAAATTATTCACATTAAGGGTCTTTTAATTTTTAGAGCTTAATATAATTTTGTTATAACATATACATAACATTTTTAATATTACATGTAGAAACTTCTACTCAATATCCATTTTTTTAATAGAATATAAACTCTGAAAAGAAAAAAAAAACATATTTAGTTTCATGTTTCAATCATAATGACTATTCCATGATCCCATCGATGACCTTTTTCTACTTTAATTGCTGTGAAAAAAAAATTCAAAATTTTGGTATGGGTATAAAAGGATTAATAAGGGATACCCAAAATAAGAAAACCGTTAGTTTTTCAAAACAAAAAGTAAATGAAGAATAATTTATCATATGTAAAACTTTTCGCCTTTATGATGTAGTAAATTCTCTTCCTAAAAAAATATCATTTATTACCCTTTTTAACAAAAATATTAACATAAAATCCAAAAAAAGTACCCATAAAAAATTAAGATAACATAGGGTAAAAACATACATAAATTAAAAACCCATACGGTCGACTTCCACACATATCACTAAATAGAATATCCGTACGGCTGACTTCAATACCCAGTGCATTGGAAGTTATAACCTAACCACTCATCCTAGTTTATGACGGCACCACCTGTCATTTGGCTTATCATGTAACCACCCATAAAATGTCCTAGTACCATTATAAAATCATAACACATAAAATATTGAAAATATAAAACTTTCACTAATAATATTTCATTTGAAATCATAAGAAATAATTTCAACATATTTAAATAATAAACCTATTTAAAAAATCATTTTCAATACCAATACACCCAAAAATAGAATAAGGGTATTTTATTTTATTTTAAAAAACATTTAGTCTTATATAAAAATCAATATAACGATTACGGAGGTGGATATGTCATTGTCACTACAAACATTAAAGACATTCCTTTTGTAATTTAGAGAAAAACTTCTAAGATAAATGATTCCCATTGAATGAAAGTAAATTTTAAAGGGGTTTATTATACACATTGTAAAATAAGGATGTTTATATTATCAAAACAAGCCACAATGAAAGGAGAGTTGGACGAAGTCCCTTACCTCATGTCTGACATGACACATTAGTTCTTTAATTCCATGAATAATAAATATAAAATAATTTATAGTTGATTCAGAACCATTTTCATGTTTATAATTCCTTTTATATCACTTATTACATTTCTATAACAATTAGTTAATTATTTGAGTTTATATTTGAAATTTTTTTGATGTTCAGAAATTATGTAAATAATGAACATTTTATAATTACAAATTGTCAATGTGGTCAAAAGTGTGCTATACACAGAATAATATGCGTGATTTATATATCATATATATATATATATATATATTATATATCTAGTATATATATATATATTTATAATAGTACATAACATTTGGAGATTAGAAATGAAATGCACCGTTCATGGAGACAGAAAGCTGTAGGCACGCATGGACACTACTTTCATTTAAATTTTATATTTAATGAAATGAAAAGATAATGATAAATGGGTATATTTTAACTCCAGTATAATATAATATATAATTTCATTAATTAAATCCTTTATACATTCCACATATGGTATGAATGATTCAAGTCACTTTGAGGAGGCGTTAGTCCGCACTTCCTCAGATGATATTATAGCATTTACCCATTTTGGAAACCATAAAGATATGTTATAAATGAAACATAAAAAATCATAAAAACAATATAAATATAAGATATATCACATATAAATACAGTTTCATATTAATAGTCACCATGAGTGGGGGTAGTAGATAATTATAAAATCCTCGTTTCGTGAGGCAGTAGTTTGGCGTCCATAGAAAAATTATATTCACTACCCATTAGATGGAGGTGTGTGGAAGTGTATTTTGAATACTTATCATAAAAAAACTATTATATTTTTGATACTGGTTTTGTTATGTAAAAAAATAATAATAAGAACATATGGATTGATTATGTAAAATAATATAAGAGAACTTGAGGTAAGACGTTTCATTTAAATCGGGTAACTCCCTATGGTTTGAACAAAAAGGATTTTATGAAGTGCCTTCTACCTAAGGAATGGAATCTATGAAGAAGAGAGGGATGTTGGGATCTTATTTGGGAATAGTTTGGAAGATACAAGGGGCTTGAGGGGTGTGAGTAAGGGTTAGAGGTGATGGCAATTTATATGGGAGAGGATGGGATATTTAGAAATATTTGAAAATATTATTTTATTATAAACTAAATTTCGGTTTCCAAAGGTCCCAAACTAATTAAATTCAAAGATAAGCTTTATATTATTATAAATACTCTCATCGAATAGGTTTTATATGTGTTTTGGTTTCAAATGTATCCTAATCATTTAACTTTAACCCTTTGTAAACTAATTTGATTCTTACCATGTATTCTTGTGTGTCAACTAAATATGGATAATATAGTTACCTAAAATGAAAATATTACCACAAGTAGTTCATTAATGACATTTTAAATATTATCTAAGTCATTTGGCCGAATCATATATTTTTTGGACTATTTTATCATTTAATAAAATATTTTATTGATTTGAAAATTCATTTATGTCAATTTTATACCATTCATATCATGAATTTTTAAAAATTCCAAACATACTTGATTATTTCCAAAAACCATCATAAATTCAATGATAACAAGTCATATTCAACTCTAATATTTGTGTATGGCATAAAATGATCTGAAATAAATTTATATTAAAATTTATAATTTATTTTCTTTAAAACATCCATTAATTAGGTAATAATTACATTGTCATTATGTCATTAATAAATTTATTTATATGATGTCTAAATGTTATAAAGGAAATACAATTATATAGGATATCTTTTTTTAATTATGATGACAATTTATATTCAAAATATAAATTATATAACCACAACTTAAAATTTTTTAAGAAAAACAATACATGTTTATGATTTTTTTATTTTTAGTTAAATAAAAAATTTATTAATGACATTACTTTTCCCAAATGGCTTCCAAAGGCCAATATTTCTATTCATGGATTGTATGGGTCGAATATTACTCATCCAATTTGGTCAGGACAAGTGTTAAGGTAATTTTATATTATTTTGGTATTATTTCTTCCTAGAATTACCTTATTTACCTTTAACCATAGTCAATAAAAATCAAAAGTTACCATTCCAAAAATCTTATTTTCATTTTATTGAACCACATTTTACTTACTGATAATAACAATATATGTAGGATTTTTTAAATTCAGTTCAAAAAGTTGTAAAATTTCATTAAAATAAAAAAAATTAACTATTATGCAGTTTTTTTCACTATTAATCAAATATTGAACGTTTTTAGAACCATACCAAAAATTAACCCAAATATATTTTTGATATTAAAAATTGAAAAATGATTTATATTTTAACAAATTAAAATCATATAATTTTCATTAATTAATTTAAATTTAATTTTCGTTGTCAAAATTAGAAAATATGTTTTCGAAGTAAAAACTACAATAATATTGGCATGTGTTTACATCCAATTTCAATTTTAAAATTACATCCAATTCCCAAAAATGGATTAAATGGTGAAAATTTAATCCAATTACACTTTAAAATAATTTAAAAAGATAACCTAACCATATAAATAAATTAGATGAAAAGACAGTATTTACTTAAAATGCTGTATTTTCACAATCCATTAAAAAAATAAACTTTATCAAAAAAATACAAAATATTTTCCCAATGAAAATTTTTATATCTCTTTCATAAAGAATAAGTTAATTTTTTTCAAATTAAAGACATAAAATGACATAAACAATATTTAAAAACGATTCTCCCTTAAAATGTAGTAAATCGACCTTTTAAAGAATATTAGAGTATTTTATTATTAAAAATGGATTCAGTCACATTTTATTCCACTAAATTATATTTTATAAAGGTAAGTAAATCTAAAAAACTTTTATAATCATAATATAGTAAGTTCTACACATTCTCTCCAATAAAACGGTTAGGCGTTTACTAAATTTCAAAATAATAATATTATATTATTATTATTTTCTATATAACGTAGCATTGTGTGCATCATAAGACTTCGAATAAACCCATTATTGTGTGTTGAGTAGAACATCGAACATAGAAACCCCTTTAATGTAAAATTAATGTTTAATTCACAAAAATTAATTAATATCAAAATCTTGTATTCTATATTTACCTATGATGTTACAGTTTAAGCTCGGGGCCTTACATGAAATGTGATGTAAGTCCACTTGATTCGAAATCACATGAAATTATTACTATTAGGGGTCACATAAAACAATTATATTAGTTGTCTTGAGGGTAATAATAAAATAATGACTAAAATATTCAAAATTCACTCCGCCCTCAACTATATAAACCACACACCCCCTCTTCCTCCCACAACCATAAATATTCAACCATTTCCTAAATTATGATAAATTATCTCCCTATGAAACTCCACCATTTCAAAGAAATTATTCTCATAAAAAATACAAAAAAAGGCCTTAAGGGGTTCTCAAGGAGGAGTACCCTAGAGGTGAACCTCTCTTCTCTTTTCACTCAAATTATTATAAAAGTTTCATTATTTTGATGCTCTCTCCACACCTCCTCACATCCATGTGATATTATAATTCCAATAACTTAAATTTATTTTATTTTTATTATTATAATTGAAAATTTCATCATCATCTCTCCTTCCCCCACCACTTACACTAAAAATGAAAATATCATCCGAGAAGTGATAGTTTATCATATTCAATGACAAAGGGTTTTAAATTTATACTACTATCTTCAATACTAGTAATGAAATATTTTAATGGTTGAAAAAGATCAAAATATCAATATATTACCTTATTCAATGTTCTAGAATCTTTATACACTCATTATACAAAATAATAATTCAAAAATATTCATTATGCACAAAACTAGAAGGTTATTCCATGCGGTTATAAATAACTTTTAACTAATGAATCTCCTTTATGTTTATAATAAATCATTATAAGATAATTTATAATGTCAGTAATAATATATATTTAAAATTATAAATTTATAAAAAAAAATTCAAAAGAACTTCCATTTATGAATACAAGTAAACATGTCCTGAAAAACAAAAAAGAAAATGTTTCCAAAAAAATATAATTGAATATCTTAATCCCATAAAAAAGGTTACTAATGAAATGAAAATGTTATACCATATCAATTACTTGTTTATGACGTTATCGTCTTATTAATTAATGATGATAAATATAATTATTCAGGTCATTCAGAACAATCAATAACACCTTTGAGCATAAGGTAAGTGAACCTCTCTTTCACTTCTATTCAATAATCCCCTCTATGTTGTGTCCTTTTATTTTTAATTATTAATGATGGGTTATGTTTTTTCAACTCCCACATACATACCATATGATTTATAAATTATGGTATACCCCTTTACCTATCATTAATCCCTTACAAGAACACTCATTACCATGTCGAAATGTTTGTAAGGGGTTTCTCATCTTTCGTTCAATTATATGGGATTTGCATTGTTCACTTATTATTTGTTACAAGTCATATTTGTGTACATACATTTTATAAATAATATCATGACTATATTTATATTCATTTTATTCTGTGATTCATTTGTTGGTTATTAATTTTGGGTCTAACAACTCGATTGATTACAATGTGGTAAGGGACATTGTCTCAACATCCATTTCCTTGTCATTTACTTGGTATTGTGCACCTAATCATTATTATGTGGTGTATAAACCACTCATTTGAGATAATTTTTCATTTTAATGTGTAAATAAATTATATATTTTTATTCTAGTTTTATTAATATGATTATAGTCTTAAGTTATATCTTCTTTTACATAGATTGTTTATTTTGAATGTTATTTTAACTATAAAAATATTGATGAATTTGTATCATCTAATCTTTACAAGTATTGATTATGCATATTTTAATTGTATAAAATCATTGAATAAATAATGATTTGGACTTTTAATGATGGGATGGGCCCACTATAGCCCCTAAATTCATCGGTAGGTCTCACGTGGCAAATCAGTTTGCGAGAAACCCTTTGAGTTTGTTTCCAAAAATCAGACGGCTTTCTACCCAAAGACTTAAAATGTTTTCAACGTATTTTGGTATCATGTGATATATAAAATAAATCTAATTAATAAGCATTATCTTTATTCATTTTGAGTTATTAATATCCCTAGGGTTTTCACAATGAAAAAAAATCAATGGATGTAGTTTCATTCTCAGTTTATTAATGGTGTGTTTTTTCTTTTATTCACCATGCCATATTGACTATGCCATTTTGTTTATGATTCAGTTATTGATTAATTCGTGAGCTATTTGTAACGCTTATTGAGCTTTTGAGCTCACCCCTTTCATTTTTTTACCTTTAGTAGATTATGAAGTGGACACCATTTATTGAGTTCTTGTGGTTGGAGTTTATTAGTTTTTGTTATGTATTGTATTTTGATACCATTCCCAATGTAATTTGAGTTAAATCTATGTATCTATTATATTTTATATTCTTAAACTAATCATTCCTTTGAGATTTCATTCCTCTTAATCATTCCAATTTAATAATTAATGCACCGGCATCAGTCTAGAGGGGTCAGGCTGTTACAATTGGAATCAAAGGAAGTTTAGTGGAAACTTTAGATACTAGATTAGAAAATGAAAATTAGGAAATAAATTCGTAATGTAGTATTTGAGGAAAAATATACAAGAACATCCGATAATTTTGGTAAGGAATAGATTGTGTGAATATTTCTTGAAAATAAATCCCTATCTAGATAAAAATAGGTAGAGTGGAATCTTGAACCGATGTACCTAGGAGTGAAAACTCTGACAAGGAGTTATGGGATTGACTTTGGGTATCTAGGGACATGAAAAAGAGCCTTTCTAAACTCTTGGTAGAGACACTCTCAGGAGATATGCTAAGGATAATTCACATTTTCTTTACAATTTATTAGGAAAGATTATAATGTAAATTTTTCCTTATAGAAACAATGTTTATGTGATTATATATTGATAGAATTTCATTCTTTGTAATGTGATTTTATATTTGAGATTCATAACCTATTATAGTGTATTCCACTATTTAGAAATTGTGCCTAATTGAATAAGGAAAATCAATACTCTTGGACAATATAGTTATTTTACCAAAGATCATATCAACACAGTCAATGACGGAGCATATCAAATCATGACCATATAGGGAAAACTTACTGATATTGTGACAAATAACCATATAACACCTACGTTGGAACATTTCATGTGGAAGAAGCCCCCATATTTTAGTGGGACTACTAATACTTTAGTATCTTAGTAGTGGATCATGTCCCTTAAAAATATACTCCTAGAATTAAGATTTAGTGAAAATGAAAAGGTAGTCCTAATAGTACATTTTTCCAAGGGTGATGTTGATCAATGTTTTTCCTTGATCATGAATACCATAGAGGAGGAAAAAATTGATGATATGTAATTGAGGTATTTTAAGTGAATATAATTTGACAAATATTTCCATCGTGCACAATGAACTTATATGAAGTGGAAGTTTCTTTGCTTAAAGAAAAGGGAAGAAGACTGTGTTGCAGAGTATGAGACTACCATCACAATACTAGAAGGGTATGGAATTTATTATGTATGTGACTCAGAAGATAGGATTGATCATTTCATGGAAGGTATTAAGACATTTCTTCGAAGGGAACTTCTTCTCAAACATTTTCATTATATGATGAAATTGTAATACGTTCCATCAAAATAAAAAGGAAGTTCTCTATATCAAATTTGTTCAAGGCGATCCAATAATAGAAGCACTACTCTTATAACCATGGAAAATATGAAGTTCCAAAGAAGAAAAACAGAATGAATAAATTCCCATTATGTGCTAACTATGGAAATAATTATCCATGGATATGCTTGAAAGGAATGGGAGTCTGCTACAAGCGTGGAGAAATGGGTCATCAGACTAATTAATTATAGGGGAATAAACTAGTCAGTAATGTCCAGTGCTACAATTGTATAGAGATGGGACCCTGTGTGAATGAGTGTTCTAAAAACCAAAGAAACATTCCTCAGAAAAGGACATGAGTTCAAGGGAAAGCTTATGTGATTACAACCACATAGGTTGAAGTTACTAATGATTTCTTGGCTAGTACAATAACTGTTTACTCAAACATAGACAACACATTATTTGATTTTATATCGTCTCATTTATTTATATATTTCACGTTTTTAAAAAAAATTATACATGTCCAATTTGATTCAATAAATGAGTTGTTCATCAAAACTCCTAGGGGATGTATCATTACAACAAAGGCATGTTGATTATTCCCCCTCATAACACCTAAATTTTTATTAGTATTTAACCTTATCATCATAGCAATGACTGACTCTGATATAATTATCAGTATGAATTGGCTGTCAAATTATTATTCTATGATCTATTATAGGAAGAATGAATTTACAATCTCTGAAAATGGTGTAGAATTCCTTATTTTTTGAGCGGTAACCTCTCCATGTGATTGTAATCTAGATCCACCTCCATTATCTTGGTTGAATTAAATTTTTGAAAAGTAATATAACCCAATGTCTATGGGTGAGGTTTGAAAAGTAATATAACCCAATGTCTATGGGTGAGGAATGAAATAAAAAAATGAAGATGTACATATAGTGCAATAATAAATGGTTGTATTTCTAGAATATTTACATGGAAATCCTCTATAGCAAAAAGTTGAGTTCTCTATTGACTTTTTTCAGGGATAAAGGCATATATCAAAGAAACCATATACAACAGCCACTGTGGAATTAGTGATGCCAAAGAAATAACTAGAGGGACTGAGTGACAAAGGATTTATTTAACCTACTGTTTCTCCATGGGGAGCCCATGTCCTATTTGTTAAGAAGAAAAATCGATTCATGAGGATATGCGGTGATTAAAACGAAATAAATTATATTAAAATAATAAATAAGTATCATCTACCATGAATTGATGATTTATTTGACTAAATTCATGGAGAACAATAATTTTCCATGATTGACCTTTGATCTGGATATCATTTGCTGTGTTTGAGGAAGGAATATTTTCCAAAGATAGTGTTTCATACCATGTATGGGAATTACAGGTTTACTATGAAGCTTTTTAGAATAACTAATTCCCCCTCTGTTTTCCTGGATTTAATGAATAGTTATTTTAAGTAATATCTTGATAAATATTTTGTGGTATTTATCGATGATATCCTGTAATACTTGAAAATATATGAAGACCATCAGAATCCCTTTCAGATTATTATGAAAACTCTTAGAAGAAATGAATTCTTTGAGATGTTAAGAAAGTATGAAATCTGGCATCAATAAATTTCTTTTGAAGTCCATATTATCTTTAAGGATGGAATCATATTTAATTCTATGAAGAAAAATGAAATCCATGAATGGACAAGTCCAATGAACAAAACCTAAGTACTCAATTTTTTGGTCATAGCAGGTTAATATTCTCATTTTGGATAGAATTTCACCCAACTATCTAACCTATAACCCAATCTCACATGTAATGGGAACATGTTTTTATGGATGAAATAATATATAGAGTTATTTGAATAAATGAAAATAAGATTGGACAATGCTCTAATTTTGACTCTTCAATCTGGAAATGATAGATTTGTGATATATAGTGATGTAAGAATGAATGGACAAAATTATGACCTTATATAACTGATAAAGTTATTGCTTATGCATTAAGGAAGTTGAAGACTCATCGAAAAAAATTACTTATCTCATAATCTTTAGTTGGCAGTTTCCATCTTTTCTTTGAAAATGTAGAGACATTATCTCTATGATGAAAGATGTTTGAGATACACAGATCACAAGAGTTTGAAAAACAATTTTACACAAAAAGAACGCAACATGAGACAAATGAGATCGCTCGAGTTACTCAATGATTGTGATTTTTCAATAAACTACCACCATAGAAAATAAAATAAGGAGGAAGACGCATTAAGTACCAATGATCATGGACTTCTAACCCAAATGAGGATTGACAGAGAACATATATTCAGTGATCTACTAAATATGGATATGGGAATTGTTAAAGAAGGGGTAACATCTCTCCTCTTTCAAATGATTTATAAAACATATTTACTAGAGAAGATAAAAATCTCTCAATATGATGATGAGAATCTACACAAAAAAATAATTTCATTAAGGATGGGATATTGGAGGACAACGTGTATGAGGAATGCATTCTGAAATACGGTAAGAGGTTGTGTGTTCCATTAGTACCTGAGCTAAAAATTGGACTGTTAGATGATTCTCATAGCTCAAATTTCTCAGTACACTTAAGTAGCACAAAGATGTATAATGATAGTAAGGAAATTTTTTTGTGGGATAATATGATGTGAGTAGTTATTGACTACATGTCAAGGTGTCTAGTTTGTCAAGTAGTGAAGGTAGAGAGATAACATCCTAGAGGGTTTGTGCAACATCTACTAATTTTAATGTGGACGTGGGATGAAATTACAATGGATTTTGTCATTGGACTACTAAAGACACATATAAGTAATGATTCAATATGGGTAATTGTTGATTGATTCACAAAATCTTCAAATTTCCTTGCTATAATAGAGGATTTACCACTTGATCTCTTGGAAATACATTATATTAAAAAAGATATAAGATTTAACGGTGCAACATTATTGATTGTTCTTAATTGAGATACCCGATTTATGTAAAAATTCTAGAAATATATCCTGAAAGCATTGGGAACTGAAATTCATTTGAGTAATGCATATCACCCGCAAACTGATGGATAGTCTGAAAGGACTATTGAAACACTGAAAGATATATTGAGATAATGCTATCTTGACTTTAAAGGTTGGTGGGATCAATACATGCCATTGGTGGAGTTTTATTACAATAATATCTTCCATTATAGAATTAAAACGGTGCCATATAAAGCATTATATGGTATGAGGTGCCGAACTCCAACTTGTTGGGATGAATTTGGCGAGAGGAAACTTTTAGGCCTAGAAATTATCGAAGAGACAATGTATAAGGTAATGAAAATTCAGGCCCATATTAAAGAATCCAAAAGTAGGAAAAAGGGTTATAATTACAACTGAGGAAAGGATTTGGAATTTCTAGTAGGATATCATGTCTTTCTAAAAGTATCTGTGTGGAAGGGTGTCTTAATGTTCGTTAAGAAATGAAAACTTAGCCCCATGTACATCGAACCGTTTGAAATTTTAGAATGTATTGGAGTTGTAGAAAACTGTTTAGAAATTCCACTGAGTCTCTCCCAAGTTCATAATGTGTTAAATGTGTCATTGTAAGAGAAATACATTCCATTCCCAATGCATGTACTCACCAATGAAGAAATAGAACTCGAACCATATTTTTTATACTCTGATGAGACTATCTGGATTCTTGACATAAGGGATCAGGTATTGAAAAATCATACAACTCATCTAGTAAAGGATATTTGGAGAAAACATAATATGAAATAAGAAACATGGGAACATGATAATGTTATGTGTAAGAACCACCCACATATTTTATAAGGTCTTTATAAATGAAAAATTTAGGGGATAAATTTCAGAAGGAGGGAATAATATAACACCCCAAATATTTTATGGTACATTTTACATAAATACATTATATTCATTAGATAGCCAATATTTCATGAAGAACTAGGTATCTGTCAAAAAACACTTGGTTATTTATAGTGTAATCTCAAAACCTACCATTAAACATAAATTTCCTACATCTGTGTTTTGAATTTCAAAAAACTGTGGTCTATAGTTTTGATAAGTAAGTGATATGGAGTCTGATAGAACTAACCTATTTTTTGGTAAATAGTTACATATCCTTATGAATATTAATATGAATATTAAGATGAAATTTATGAATAGTAAATAATATTATTATTTGATTTTTAGAATGTTACAAGATTGTGAGATCTTGATTAATTTTTCAATGTAATATAAAACAATTTTTAGTTTAAAAATTGTAATTTTATGAATAAAATATGATATAATTAAAAATTTTAAATTAATAATACATAGAATATTATTTAAAAAAATTATTTATGTTTTGAATTATACATGTTAAAAAATTATTAGGGTGATGTTTTGGGATTTTTCTAAAATTCCTAAATATTTTATGAATAGTGAAATACGGAAAAATATTGTATATACAAATTATCAGTTAAATACACTTTTTATGACATCAAGAGTGATTTAATTCCCCTTGGTTTTAACTCACATGCATTTATTACTATTAGGGGTCACATGAAGCAACACTATTGATTGTCTTGTGGTCATTAATAGAATAATGAGAAAAATATTCAAAATTCACCCCTCCCCTCAATAATGTGAAACACCCCTCACCAACTCTTCCACCCACACCACTCAATAATCATGAATTGAATAAATTCTACTCAATTATATCCCTATTCTCCTCCCCCAATTCCTTGACCTTCTAGTATCACCAAAAGTCCAAAAACAAAGGCCTTAAGGGATTCTCAAGGTGGAGTACCCAAGAGGTGAACGACTCTTCTATTTTCTTTCAAATTCTTTTACAAGTTATATTATATTTATGATCTCTACTCACCTAAACACATCATAATTCTATGATAATTATAGTAACTTGCATGGAATTTAGTTTTATTATACTAATAGAATATTTCATCTTAATCTCTTTTTTCGAACACCTCTTAAACTAAAAATGAAAATACCATCCAAAATGTGTAAATTTATAACATTCAAGGATGACGGGTTTAAACATTATATTATTATCTTAATTAATGTTCATAAAACCTTTTGAATGGTTGAAAAAGATCATAATATATTTATTTTATCTTATGGAATTTCCTTTAATCATAAAAAACTCATAATAAAAAATAATAATTCAAAACAAGTTCATTATGCACAAAACTGCATGGTTAATCCATATGTTTATCAATAACATTTAACTAATGAATAATCATCAGGTATATAACCCAAAATCATTATAAGATAATTTATAATATCACAAATAATATATATTTATAATTCTTTTTGTTTAAAAAAAATTCAAACGAACTTCCATTCATGAATACCAATAAACTAGTCATGAAAACCTAGGAAGAAAATGCTTCCAAAACAATAAAATTGAATCTCTTAAACCCTTAAAAAAGGGAATAAATAACCCTAGTAAGGTTAAAACATATCAATTACATTTTTATGATGATATTTAATTATTAATTAATGATGTTAAATTTTATTATTCTGGTTGTTATGAACAATCAAGAACACCATCGAGCATAAGGTAAGGGAACATCTCTTTAACTTTTATACCACAATCACATCTATATTATGCAATTTTAGTTTTAATTCCTAATGATGGGGTATGTTTTATAGCCTCCACAATACATAAATTATGATATATAAATTATGGGATTCCCCTTTACCTCTCATTAAGACCTCACAATAACACTCATAAAGATGTTGAAATGATTATAAGGGTTTTCTCATCTCACTTTCACTTCTCTGGGATTTCCATTGTTTGCCTTTAATTTCATATATGTTGTATATGTGTACATACATTTGTTATATAATATCATCATTAACTTTATATTCATGTTATTAAATGATTAATTTTTTGGTTATTAATTATTTGTCCTACTACTAGATTGATTACAACATGGTAAGGGACTTTGTCTCAACATCCACTTCATTGTCATTTACTTGATATTGTGCACCTAATATTTCTTATGTGGTGTATCCACTACTAATTTGATAAAATGTTTCAATTTAAATTTTAAATATTTTATATATTCATCTTCTTAGTTCATGTATTTTATTATTTTCTTAAGTCACCTACGCTTTTACATACGGTGTTTCTATAGAATATTGTTTTAAATATGGAAATATTCATGAATCTTTACCATATAGTCTATACCGATATTGACAAGGAATATTTTAATTTTATTAAATATATGTATAAATAATTATTTGTATTTTTAGTGACTTTCGGGGCCAGTTATAGCCCCTAAATGCACTGACAGGACTCTTGAGGCAATTCAGTTGGAGATAAACACATTGAGTTTATTTCCAAAAATTAGACGGGTTTCTACCCACAAATTTAAATCATTTCAATAATATAGTGGTATCATATTACAGATACATGAAATCTAATTAATAATCATTATCTTTATTTATTTTTAGTTATTATTATCCATGATGTTGTCACAATGAAAAAATCTATGGATGCAGTTTCATTCTCAGTTTATTAATGGAATATCTTTTTCATTTATTCATTGGGCCATATTGACTATGAAATTTTGTGTATGATTTAATTATTGACTCATAATTCCACTATTTATAACCCTTACTGAGTGTTTGAGCTCACTGCATTCATTTTTTTTACCTTTAATAGTTTATAAATAGGATACTATTTATTGAGTTCTCGTGGTAACATTTTATTAGTTTTAGTTATGTATTGTACTTTGTTACCTTTCCAAATGTAATTTGGGTTACATATATGTATCTAATTTCATAAATACTACTAAACTGATTGGACAATCAGTATTTTGTTCCCCATAATCATGCCAATTTATTAAGTACTGCACTCATTCTGGTCTAAAGGGGTCAGGTTATTACAATATGTGTATTTCCTAATTCTGTTAAGGAGTGAAATAATTCATAAATTATAGATAAAAAGGACCTAAGTCAATAAAAATTCATATTATCTTCATTTTTATGAAATAAATAACTTTTTTTCACACCTATGGTTTATGGATTTTTGGTCAACAACATTATTTTGAACATGTTCTCTAACACTCTCTATGAAAACATGATAGTTGGATTTATCTTATATGTTAAGTTTATCACTCATGTTATACTATTTGGAATACGAGTTTTTTGGTAACCTTTTATATTCCATTTCCCTCTTATTGGAAAGGGTATTTATTAATTCATTTATGATGTGGGTTATTCAATAATAGTTTTTTTAATATCAAATCATCGATTACTGAGATCGTTTTTTATTTGTGAGGAAACAATTTATTTAATTTGGGGGTTGTGTAACACCCCAATAATTTAAAATATTCTCTTTTTACAATATATTATTTGTTTTCCATCCTCCTTTATACAAAATTCATTTATAAGCTTGCACTGCATTTAACACTAAGATTACATTACAGAACACCCCACTCTAAGAAGAGATGGGAATTTATGATTCAAATACATTATGATATGTTTGATAGTTTAAATATATTTCATATTTTAAATATATTTAATCAATGTTTGTGACATTTTTATAATAGGTTTTATAGGTAGAAGATATGAAAAAAATACAATTTTACAAATAAAAAGATGTATTTTTCTAAAGGTTGGTTTTCTATATTTTAATCTCACAACTATTTTAATTTTAAAATGATACACTTTAATAATTTTTATATAATGTTTTAAACTTTATTTTTTGATTAAAATTTTAAAAAATCACCTATGGTGAATTTTGGGTATTTTTTGTGACGTTTCATTTTCTAATAAATGCTCAAAATACTATATTTCAATTGAAAAATTATTTTTCATCAAAGTAATTTATAGAGATAAATTATAGTCTAAATTGGTTTTAATGTTTAATTAGATGAAATTTAAATCTATTAATTCATTTTATGTTATTGGGATAAATTTTATATCGATTTTGTATATAAAATCATTTCATGCATTTAGATATTTTCGCATTAAAATATTGATTCCTCATCTCATCTCATCGATTAATATTAAATTAATTTCAACCACTTATGTGATTGGAATTTGGTAAAATGGATTCTATATTTTTAATATTATTTATATATAATTTATATTATTGTTAACAAGGGTTTTTAAAAAATTAATAATGAAAATAATTCTAATATTTTAGAGTGGTTAAGAGAAAGACTAGACTAACAAGGGGATAACCATAAACATAAGAGAATAATGACCTAGATATAGTTAAAAAACAAATTTCTTGTCCATATTTCAACCATATCCTCACTTTTATTTAACATTTTTTATTATTGGAGAAACATTAAGTAAGGGGGCCTCTCAATAGTTGTTACCTTTTTTATCTACAAGAATATCAATACTCCACTATAAAAAGGCCCTCCCCCTCCCCCATATAGACACCTATCCATCCATTTTTATCCTAACAATCCTACTCAAATACACTGATTTCATACATCACATAATCTTATAATCCTCACTTTTGGTATTAATCAATCCATGAAAGGAGTTTCATATAATCCAAAAGGAGTTACCAGAATTAGAGGTAACATTCTCCAATGATTGTTTTTGTTTATTTCATTCACCACCCCTTAAATTATTTTTATATAATGATTATATAAAAACCTAGTGTCCCCATTATACTTATATTTTATTATGCTGAGGTTTCTATCTACACTCATGGAAACATCCATCAAATGGGGTATGTAATCGTCATTCGTGTGTGCAGCGGACTACAGCGTCCTGAAACAATGTCATTTGATCCTTCATTACCACTATTTAAGGTTGGGAATAATAAGGTACATATAGTTTATATATAATATATGTGTCATTTATAATTTATTTATTCTTCTATAATTATTATATAAAAAATACCATCATTCATTGTATTTTGTGGGAATACGATAATATCATTTGGGGACGTGCGGACTACCACCTCCTCAAAGCAATGTGATTTGGTTACTCTTTATATGTATTATATTGAAAATGGTTTTAAATTAACATATATGACTTATATTAAATAAATAAATGTACATAAATTAAAATATATATATATATATTTTACTTTTTTTCTTTTAATATGATAACAAAATTGATATAGTGTTCATGCATACGTATGGCTATCCCTCTCTATCAACAGTGTATTTCATTTCCTATCTCTAAAAATTATAGATTAATATAAATAAATATATATGGATTATTTATAATATTTAAATCATTGTTTAAATTATGTCTATTATAAAATCATGATCTAGGTAATATAAAAAATAACACGTCAAAAAAATATTTGAAAAACAATGCAATTGACACATGAAACTGTGAAGAAAATAAATCATTATTAACAAAGAGGTAATAATATATTATAAAGAGATCAAATATGATGTTATAGATTTTATTTCTTCTTTTTATTGGTTAATAAAATTATTAAAACCATTATACAATAGATTAAATATAGTTCCTCCAAAATGATGTGTAAGTTAATGGATTTCATCCCAATTTACATTACATTGAGATTTATTTGTTATTATGCATACAATCACAATACTATGGTTTACATACATCTCCTTTATAATTTAATATCATGATTCAATCATATATCATGGCATTAAATTCTTTAATTTTAATTATCTCACTCAAGGGGGTTTGTCTTGAAAATTACCATGTGGGAATTGTTATCTTTGCAATCTCATTTTATTTTGTGATTGATAAAATTATCTTAAAACAATCACATCTCTATGGTCATTTTACTTTATAAATAAAATTTATTTTAGATATCTATATTCTTATGAAATATTTATAATTATTTTCTAAATCATGTACCTTTTTTACATGTGGTGTGTAAGGGATTGTTATGTAACTAACAAAGGAAATATTGGAAAATCTGTATCTTTTATTCAATATGGGTATATGATAGGGCACATTTTTTACAAATTAAATTGATTATTCTATATATGAGGAATTATTTGGATAGGTGATACATGGGTGCATCCCAGTTATAGATATCCCATGGAATCATCGATAGTCTACTAAGATGAATCATTTGGCCAATCAAATAGATTTTTACCCAATATGTCATAAACCAAATTGTCAAAGGTCTTCCTAGTAAAGTTACCATATACATAGGAAACATGGTATCCAATAATTAATAATTAACATCATTCATACAAATTTATTATTTATCATGGATATTTTCACATTGATGTTATCTAAGGAAGTAGTAAATTTAGTGTTATAATGTATCTTGTTTTATTTTTATGTTCCCAATGTAACATATGTTTCTTGTATGTAATTTAGTTTTCCAAAACTAAAAAACATAACGGTCCTTCAGGATTTTATTCCATTTAATCATGAAATGGTAGTAAATTATGGCACCAACTCAAAACATATAGATTTGGGACATTATATTTTGTATCCAAGGATGTTTAGTAGAAACCATTCAAACCAGAATTAGTAAACATGGATTAGGGAACCTAACCATCTGATTCAACTTGAGGATAAGTATGGAAAAATATCCCAAATAAACCATAGTTTTGATTATGAGGTTATATATGCATGAAAATTTTATTCTATTTAAATAATTTAACTATTTTTTTGGATTATAAATTATTTTCCATAATAATATACCATAATATAGTGTACGTCGTCATTTAGAAATGGAACCTAGCATATGTAATGGGAACCTCACCATTGTGTGTGACCCAAATAGTAATATTGATCATATATTTTCTTATATTAATCTAATCATTCAAAGGGAGATAGTCACCCAAACATTCTCATTATATTAATATATAGTATAATGTGTTAATTAAATCGATAAAGAATGATCAAAGTATTATTGATTTAGAGGGATGAAGGGGAACAAAAGGAAAGATGGGAAAAATATGGATAATCGAAATAAGGGAAAGAATAAATTTTCTACATGTGATAAATGTAGAAAGAAACACCCTAGTACTTTATTAAAAGGATAGATAGTTTGATACAAGTTTATAGATTAAGTCCAATATGTTTGTGATAGAAAGGGTAAGAAGATATCTCTAATGTAAAATTCTTAAAATAAAGGGTGATAAGGTACTATAAAAATAAATATCTCAATCATCACAGGAATATACCCCAAAAGATGCTATTTGATCATGGTTAATCTTCTTATAGAACCCCATATGAACATGAATAATCAATATTCTAATTTTTGGATTCAATAATTATTCCATTTGAGTATTTCATCATTAATTTACAAGTTTAAAAATAATAAAATATATAAGGATATTACTGTTACACATGTTTGTTATGATTTTGAAGCATGCATTGAATGCTACTGAAAACTAGGGAAAATGATTTATTAGCAAGTTGAGATTTTAAAAAAAAACATGATTAAGGTCCCTTAATATTATCATGATGTTGATATAATTATTTCTCGATAAATATATATTTGATATGGATAAATTATATTATATATTACTAACTACCATGGAACTAATTAATTACTTTTTGAAAATGCGGTTCATGTTATCATTTATGGTGTCACGTGATTTTTTGTATTTGAGAAATATATCAAATAATCTGTATTATATTTTAATTAATAAGAAAGCATGAATGTTTTCTATAAGTCTTAATGGTTATTTAGGTAATTACCAAGTTTTAAGAGAATACAAGATAAATGTACTTACAAGTTTGGAATGTGATGATTCACAGCTACTTCAAATTAATCAAGGTATTAATACTGTGTTCATTTTGAAAATTCTTTTACCTACGTTTTAACACTTTGGATCATTACTGATAAGTCTATTTCATACATACATTTTTGAGTATTTTAATGTATTTATTTTCTATTTAAATTAATAATATTTCTAATTTTTTAGTATATTTACTTGTTTTATGTTTTGTGGAAGGAAAAGATGATTATTTGGATAGGGAATGAAAATGGGATAAAATATGAGACAAAATACGCAATGCACCAAGAGCAAAGAGAAACAGTTGGACACCTGAATTTTGAAGATGAAGCTGCACAAGAAACTAGATGAACACTGATTACAAGTCGTGTTGAAACATTACATGTTAGGGATTTTTCAAAATGAAATTTCTATAATAGAAAATTCATGACTTCAGTACATAGTGTGAAAAGAAATTACACAGTGTGATGAGCTCTAAATGTTCAAATTTGTTTATGAGATTCACACAAGATTCATCCGCACGGAGGAAAACACATATCTAAACTTCACAACGTGTAACCAATTTACACATAGTGGAAGTTTCGACGCATGGGAAAGAAATTAGGAGGTCACGGATGAATTTTTGGTTGGTTTTCCTATCGAAGGATACCAAGGCCATCATTTAAATTCACTATGGGGCCGGTGAAGTCCAAGATACACCAAGGTGTGACCGCCGGACAATGGAACGATGATCTTGGGCTAGACATCACCACTGATCTTCACATCCATTATTCGTCTAGTACCCATGCTACTCGTTCTCATCATGCTAAGCATGATTTCTTATTCCCCTTAGTGTCAGGTGATGTGATTGTAAGGGGATGTGATTCTATGGATTAATCAATTTTGTTTTTGATGTTTTTTAATTCGGTAACGCTATTTATTCAACTTAAAAATCCTTTTTTTTGCAACTTCATGACCATTGATTGTGATTTTAGGGATTTTATTATTATTACATTAATTAATTGAGTTATTTTGTATATGAACATTATGATTTCAAAGTCAATTATTTTTAAAAATATTTTTGGGTAAACTAGATTTGATTTTTCACTACGTAAATGATCATTCCTATAGTTCAGTCATAGGACTAGGGTATGATACCAATACAATGTATTCTTGTTGACCCAATCCTGATACCAAGCAGATTAAATTAACTTTTATTTAAATCCTTATCACACGAACCTGAAAACATTGAACATGGAATGCTTTATATATTGATTCAAAATCCAAATCATCACGGATGTCATTCTCATCCCTTTCAATAAAAATAATCAATTACAATCATATTTTCTCAATTAATTTATAACATATGGATCATCTATGTGGGTTCGACTCTCAGGCATACCATGTCATGAATTTTTTAGTTAGGTGTTCTAAGTCTAATAAATAATTAAATTTCTATATCCCCATATAAATTAACAATGCCCTATATGTCTCAAATAGAAAATAAAAATGTTTTCTTATTTGGAAATGGTTTTAGAGATTAGTGTATTCCAAAACCATATAATGCAGTATGTGATAAGAGATGAAGTAGAAACAATTCAAGGCACAACCAAAGAATAAAATTTAACTTATAAAATAGAAACATATCATGTAATTATTTCTTATAATATTCTTATAGAGTGAAATAATTCCTAAAATCATGGAAAAAAGTCTTTAATAATTATTTCTTTTATCACCATTTATTATGATATCAATTAATTTTTTCACACCTCTGGTTTATGGATTTTTTTTCAACAAATTTCCCATGAAAATGATCTTTATCAGTCTCTTTCAAAATGTGATAGTTGGATTTATCTTAAATATATGTTTTCAATACTTTTATCCATTTCAAATTCCTAGTTTTTTTGTTAAAATTCACAATTGATTTTATTTATTATTAATAATATTTTTTATTATTTCTTTTACGTTGTTGATTTTTCAACAATAGTTTATTTACAAATATAAAATCCTTCATTATGGAGATCAAATTATAATTGTGATGAAGGAATGTATTTAAGGTTGGTATAATGTAACACCCAAATACATTACACTATTTTTCTTTTAGAATAAATATCTTTTTGTTTCTATCATTCTTTATAAGTAATAACAAGATATTCTTTAACTACAAATAACACAAATGTTAGCTTACATAACATCAAATACTAAGTGAAGAAGGGGATATAAGATCCCGATACTTCAATGTGTATTTAATATTGTAAATATATTCCATCAAATATTTTATGTCTATCTGATAGTTTTGATAAGCATAATATAATAACAAATAAAATTTCACACATAAAATTGTGAAATTTTCTAAAGAAAAATTTCCCTCATTTTAATAGTACTCCCATTTTAAAATTAATAATTTACACGTATATGATTTTCATATTAAAATAATTATTAAATTTTCAATTTTAGTTTGAAAATTATCATAAGGTGAATCTGTTTATTTTTCTATGAAATATCATTTTTTTATTAATATGGATTGTTTAAATTTTAATTGAAACTACTTTTTCATCGAAATAATTTATAGAGTTAAATTATATTTTTAATTTTTTAAAAGATTAACAATATAAATTTTACATATATTAATTCATTTTAGGTCATTAGTATCAATTTTATATTTAATTTCTATATTATACCATTTCAATCATCGGAATATTTTCACTTTAAAACCTTTATTTCACATCTCATTCCCAGGATTAATTTTAAATTAATTTCTAATACTTATTTGATTTTAATTTTGAAAAATAGATTCCATATTTTTAATCATAATCATTTATAATTCTTATTAATCTCAAAATATTTTTTGAACCAAAATATTAGTGAAAGTAATTAAAATTAATTATAGTGATTAAGAGAAAATCTAGCTTAATAAGGCAATAACATTAAAATTAAATCCCAAATGACCTAGAGACAAGTACAAAACCCATTACCTAGAAATATTTCAAAACTATCCTCCCTTTACTCTAATTCAGTTCATTATTGGAGAATCATTATGTAAGGAAGACCTCTAAATATTTTTTTCTTTATTATATTTAAGAGAATCCCACTCCACCTCCACTATAAAATGGAACTCACCAATCAAAATTATTCACATCAGTCAAACCCTTTTTATTATCCAAAATCTGAAAAAATAAACTCCTAACATAAATAAACTCACCTAATAATCCTAAATCTTTTTAGAAAGCAAACCAAGGTAGTTTTAATTACAAACCAAAAGGAGTTACCATTATAAGAGGTAGCGTTCTTCAACGAGACATTTTGTTTTATTTATTTCACAACCCACTAAATTATATTTATATTGTTATTATATAATAAAATCCATAACCTCAATATATTAATATTTCGTTATGATATTTTCATGAATTATACTCACACACACATCCATCAATTGGGATATGCAATCATAGATCATGCAAAAAGCAGACTACTGCCTCGTAAACTGATGTCATTTTTTCTAATATTATCACCTATAAATGTTGGGAATAATGATGGATTTACAAATTATATATGATATATGTGATATTTATAGTTCATTTACGATTATTTATTTATTATATATCGAATAACAATGTTCACACTAATTTTTTAGAAAAACGATAACATCGTTTGTGGATGTGTGGACTACCAGCTCCTCAAAGCAATATGTTTCATGCATGATTTTTATGGAATCAATAAATGATGGTTTCAAATAGAAATATGTTATTTATATAGACTTAAAATTCATAATTAAAGGATAATATATAAATATATCATTTACTTTTATTTCTTATAATAAGACAAGAGAATGGAAACAACACTCTAGCATATGTATGTCCTACCGTCTCCATTAACTGTGTATTTAATTTCCTATCTGCAAAAACCATGGATTACTATAAATACATATATAATGAATATATATAATATTTCATCACTGTTTAAATTCTGTTGATTTTATATCATGATCTATGTAAAATGAATAAAAACAATAAGTCCAAACAAACTCAAAAAAACTACGCATTTTACACCTAAAAAATTGAAAAATGATAAAATATTATTGACATATCAGTAATAAGATATTTTAGGAATTTCATATATGATACACTAAATATGTTAATGGATTATTTAAATGTTAATAAAAATCTTAAAATCATTATACATTAGTTAAAAGTCATTTCTTCTAGAATGAAGTTTTTGGTAATTGAATTAATCTAAATTTAAATTTCATTGAGAAATATTTGTTATTATGCATAAGTTGGCTTTCATGTTTTGTATATACTTTCACATTTTCATTTTATTTCATGATTCACTGATATTAAAATTCATTTTATGTTTAAATTATAATTATCTCATCCAAATTGGTTCAACATGAAAATTACCAAGTGAGAAAAGTTATCTTTTTGATCTCAGTTTATTTTGGGAATGCTAAGTTTCTCTTGAAATAATACCTCACCACAATTTTCAATTAAAAATAATTTTTCTTTTTATATATCCACACTATTATGTTACTGCATACCATTTTCACATTCTGTGTGTACTTGAAAATTATTTTATTAACATGGGAAATATTTGAAAATTCATATCTTTTATTCAATATAGATATTTCATAAGGAACATTGTTCACATATTAAATCGATTAATCGATATATGAGGAATGATATGGACATGTATAAAATGGGTGGGTCCCAGTTATAGATATCCACTTGATGCATTAGTAGTCTCATGAGATGAATCATTTTTCCAATCAGATGGGTTTTTAACTGATATGTTATAAACTTTTTTCTACTATTCTTGACGGTAAACATACCTTGTACCTAGGAAACATGGATTCTAATAATTAAAAATTTCATTCATTCATATTCAATTATTATTTATACATGATATTTTCTCTTTGAAAGTATCTAATGATTTAGTTTATTTCATTTATTATGTATCATGTTTATTTACTATTTCGTACTATAATATTGGTATCATTTATGTAATCTTGTTTTCCAAAATTTATAAACAGTTTGGTCCTATAGGATTTGATTCTAGGTAATCATTAAAATGTAATAAAGTAAGGCATTGACTCTGGGCTTCTAGGATTTGGGTTTTACCATTTATGTATCTGGCACAAATATAAAATTTTTTTTCCATGTTTATAAATAAAATATATATGTTCAATAAATACAACCTATGTTATGGTATGTAACATTTAAATAATAGAATATATGTATTAAATTATGAAAACCATGGATTTGAAATTGATAAAAAAGTCATGTTCTCATGAATCATATAGTACGTACATGTGGAATCTCTATCTTGGTCATGTAAATAACAATCTTTTTGAAAAAACACTACCAGGATGATTATTTTTAGTTTTTGGAAATAATACTGCATAAAATGTGAAATTATTATTTAAATAAATTAAAAAACCATCATTCAGTAGATAGGGTGAAATTTTTATTGAGAATACATGATTCATGTACACTTATGTGAGTGGATCATTTATGGTATATGATGTTGGTGGTTATTCTTACATTATAACCATTTCTAATGACTTGAGTTTTACATTTTATGAATACATGATGAGGTATAAGTTCATGCCCATTATGAAATCAAATAAATTAAACAATGAATAATATAATCAAATATGAAAAAAGTTAAATATAATTTTATTTTATTGAGATGATGAAAATATAAATAATATATTGTCAAATTGTTATTGTGGTTTTGGGTTATTTATCTACTCAATCCAGCATACACACGATAGATGAAGGATTATAATGATAGGTGGAATTATTCTTTAATGTACATTGTAATCATGATGACGAGTTCTGAATATATAACAATATCCTTTTGGGGATATGCATTAAAAATTGTGGCATACATAGTAAATCAAGTATTGAATAATGTGACAAATGGAATTAACATCATGTTATAGAGTAGAAAGAAAATTGTTTTGTTATATAAACATGAATGAGGTTGTGAGGATTTTTTAAGACAATATCAAGAAAAAATTTCACCCTGATTCGCAATTTGTATCTTTATAGTGTATCATGAGGAAAGAAGGAGATACTAACTATAAAATCCCTCAAATAAGAAATTGTATGTCACTAAACAAGACATATTTCATAAGAGGGAGAACATTATCTAGAAGGAATGTGGTAGTATTAATGAATTAAATGAAATTCATGCTCAAAATATATAATAGTGAGTACAAGAACAGATTCCATTGGTCCCTCTAGAAGAATTTATTCAAAAAACACAAGTACTGTATAAAAGAACTAGAGGAGTAAGACTAATAGAGAGATATTTTTTTATATTCATTGAACATTTTGACTCATCATTAGTTTAAAATAATGAACTTCACTCCAAAAAAGAGGTATTAGTGAGCTGATAAAGCTGTAATATAGAAAGAATTAATGAATTTTGAAATAGTATCCACGTATCAAAACAATTTTTTAATTTATTTAATCCTCTGGATGTTGTAAAGACTGAAGGGTGAAAATGGGTATTCAAGATAAAAATGGTCATGGAAGGAAGATTAAGTAAATATAAATTATGGTTGGTTGGAAAAATATTTAAATATAATAATGTCATTGACTATGATAAAACATTTTCTCTAGTTACCATGTTTAAATCCATCATAATTCTAAATTCTATACAATCTTACCATCACTCTGAAATTTGTTTTATTAGATTCAAAACTGATTTAATTAAGGGGATCCTTTTGGAAAATTTCTATACACCACAATCCAAATGGTTTTTTAATGAATGTGATTCAAAAAATATATGAAATTTATATAGATCCATTTTTGGAATGAAGCAAGCATTCAGGTCAAGGAACAGTAGGTTCAATGAAGCTATAAAAAAATTCAGTTTCATTGAGAATTAATGTTATACATGAGTTTATAAGTATTTTATTTTAAATTAAGTTATTATTCTAGTAGTATATGTTCATTACAAGTTACTTTTTGGAAACAACATACCCATCTTACAACCTGTTGAAAATTAGTTAAACAAATGGCTCTCCCTGAATGACTTAGGTAGACTTTCATATATTCCGGGTATCAAGATCATTAAAGATAGATCCAAGTGGCTATTTGGACAAATTAAAGGCACAAACATTGGGAAGATACTAATGATATTTAATATGGAATAGTCCAATTTGGGATTGGTTCTAGTGTCTCATGGTATACATCATTCTATGATAATTTTTCCTTATACACAACCGGAAAAAGAGAGAGTGATTAAGATCACATATTCTTTGGTGATAGGGTCAATCTTGTATTCCATGTTATTTACTAAAATTTATTTAAAGTATTAATTTATTATAATTGAAAGATATCAATCAAATCTAGGTGAACAACATTGGTATACTATTCAAAATACATTTATGAATTTAAGAAGAACTAAGGATATATTTTAGTTTTATAAATGATAAAAGGAGTTGGTCTTTAAGAATTATACTGATACTATTTTTAAAACATATAATAATGATTTATGGTCACATCCGGTATATGATTGTAGTCTCAAAAAAATTGGTATATTTGAGTTCAAATAAACTAATCGTCACAGATTTTGTAGTAGAGTTAGAATACATTGAATCTTCAGATGTAAACAAATAAATAATTATGACATGAAAATTTATTTAAGAGATTGATTTGGTAACTAGAAGTAATGAACTGATCATATTATATTATGATAATATAATAGCAGTGCCTCTTAGAAAAGAAGTGTGGTCACCCTAATAGACAAAGAAAAAACTCGGGAATTATCACCACTTGAGAATTTTTTCATAAAGGGGTGTAGTTATTTTAAATAGATATTCAATTAATGAGAACATGGGACACCAATTTACTAAATCATCATCTCAATGGAATCATTAGTTTTATTTTAGATATATTCGACTGAAATTTTTATTAGTATGTTCAAGTGAAAGTGGGAGATTATTGGTGTTGTTTCCCTATAAACCAACGTGTGTATACATTATGATTACCTTTATTCTTGTTTATGTATATTAATAAACAAATTTTCACATACTGTTTTTTATTATATATGAAATAGTATGTGATAATTTTCTAAGAGTAGTTGTAATGAACAAGTACATAACAATTCCCACTATGATGAGAAAACAAAAGTAACATGAAAATAACCAAAATATATGATCTATTGCCAAATGAGATCATTTGAGGGAGACAAAAGATATATCCTATTAGTGTTGTAGACTCATAGGACATTAAGGCACCTTATCAGAGTGTATGACCTTGGTAATTTACAGTGTATGAGATTATGACAATAAGACCCACCTGTTGAAAATCCACATTTATACATGCCTTTTGATATTCATATTTTCATATGTTTTTGTTAATCCATGGTCGTTAAGATTATTATTTTTGGATATTATTAGTCCCATGATTTTATGTGTTGAGGAAAAACATGTTGACATATGCTCTTGGTGAATTAGGATACGTTGGCTGCATCACAAGTAATATTTTAATAATGAATAATTTGATAAAGGATTTATCCCATCTTTTATTTAATGATAGTTGATATCACTAGACCTTTCATGTCAATGACATATCCTAACTAAATTCCTATACATGGTGTTCTATGGGAAAGTTAATTTCTATAAATACAAATAAAAACACATCGAGAAAATTGTTTCATGACAACAGTATGAAACTTTCTTGATTATAGATGTTTTGGTAAATGTATTATATTACACAGTAATAATCTGTATGAAGTTTTATTCTATTGATATATTAATATCTTTCACTATGGGGTCCTGGTTATGTTTCACATGCTAGACATTGACTATTGTATGTATCCTCTAATTCAACTAAAAATTGGCCTCGAGGGCCACACACTATGTGTATCCAAAAAATCTGTTAAATAATGTTATTATTTACTATTTAACATGCTGAATAAATAATATTCACACACATTGTTTGATAATAATTAATGTTTTATTGATCACATTTATTTAGTCACTATATATTTATGAAAAATATTTTGTTATAATAATATTTAATAATTATTTATTTTATATTTATTGAACATAATATATATTAATTTATTTGTGAATAATGAATTTAATTTTGTTAATTAAATAAATAGTTATTATTAATGGGCCAATAAATATATTAGAGGAATGGTGGTCCATGTTTAATGGTATGGTGAGAAATAGTATACTTACTAAATTTTCATTGGATAAATAATAATTAATTAATTCACCAATTTTTTGCATGTAAATAATGATTAATATTATTGTTAGTATAGATATGGTTTTATGTATGGATTAGAAAAAATAATAACGGTGCATGCTAAATTTTTTTCTAACCCTATCATTATTTCAACCCAATTATATTATTTCTAACCCTAGGGGTTTCTATTAATTTTAATTTTTACAACAAAATTTGGATAATTATCTCCAATCCTAAGAGATCACCCACTTCAATAATGCTCTCTAGAATGGAGATAAATCTGCCCCCACCTCCACTTTTGATTCAAAATAGGTCAAAGAGAATCCTTCTCGAAGCGATTCTAAGGAAGATCAAAGATGAGTGATTCAATCATTGGAATCTATCATGTTACTTCCTAATGATTCCTATACAGACATTCTGGTGTTCTTGGATCATGTTCGGATCACCACTGGATGAAATCTACACATGTTTCATATATCACAAAAATAGTACAATGTTGATACTTTTTCATATTCATCAATGGAAAAATAATTCATCACAAGGTAACTTAGACATTTTTAAATTAATTATACATAAATATGTGATTATAATGTTCTTTGTTTTATTCATTCCCACATCAATTAATCATTGATTCAATTTTTTCATGATGTTTTTCATTAAAATACATATGAGATTAATCATGTGTTACAAAAAAATGTGAGTTGGGAATACCCATCCAGTGCTTATATAATGCTGAGAACCATCAATGGTACTCAATAATCAAGGTTTCAAGAATTTCCCAATTCTTGGGTGTGATAGAATATAAAAAAAATTGAAAAACTAATAGCTTGGAAATAATCACAATGCTATATAAAATACTTTGAGGGGATCAAACCCATTCCAAAAAAAGACTCTTAAATAATTTTATATTGGTTAAAAAGGTTTGTATTATTTGAGGAATCAAATTTTAATGATAGGAAGTTTATAAAAAGTTGTTGGTTATTTCCTATCAAAAATTAAAATTTATAAAAAAATTAAAGAGGTTAATGGTGTTTTTACTATGAATGTCAATGAGCATGGTTCATGCATGATTTAATTGGGATAGCTAAGGTGAGTATATAATGTGTGTGGATGAGAGACAAATAATATATAATGAAGGGGATATATAGAATTAGTGTGTTCATATAAGTCTTAAAAAATATAGAAGATTTAAAATAAAAATAAGAAAAAATGTGGTTATACAAGTAGAATAAGAAGAAAATGGGTATAGAAATTGTTTTCTGTGTGTGATCTCCACACATGTATTGTGTATTGAGGATGAATGAATAAGAAACCCAAGATTTACATACAATATGTCCGGGAGAAATATAAATTTTTTGGAGTCAATAAAATCAATGTCATATTATATAATCTCTACCTCATCAACATATAATATTGTAGTGAATATTTTGGGGAGATTATTAGTAAATATTATTTTTAAAATTATTAAATATTAAGTTAAAGATATAACCTAATTTTTCCTATTCAATAATAAATACCTAGAGATATTGTGGATCAGGGCATGAATGATTAAAACTCTTACAATTTTAAATCAATCATTTTCATTAAATAATATTTTCTTCTCCATCTAATAACAACAGAAAGGTATTAATTGCAATGAAAACATGCAAGTGGGACTACAATTTTATTTGGTTCTCTCTTAACTATTAGTTTCAAATAAAAATGTAAAGAAAATGTGAAAATGTACCAAATAAAACTCTAGTTACTTGTAGTTATAATATTTGAAGAAGAATTTTTATCCCTCCTTGTTTACTACCCATCACACATTGAAATCTCACTACTCTCTCAACTAATGTACACTCATCGATCCTCGAAAAGGCTCTTCAGTTAATTTTTTAAATTATACTTGTTATCATATAATTTATGGTTTAATGAAGGTATATATTTATACAAATTAGGAATATATTTTTACTACTTATTTTTATATAATTACTATTGGTTTTTGAAACATTATCCTTCGTGTAACTCTTATACAACATCAACACAGATTCCCAACATTCTTGTGACATCGTAATTTTTCATAGAAGTCTCAACATTCATGGAACTATTAAATTTTTTAGTATAATCAAAAAATTCTTGAAACCTCATAAGGTCTCATTATTCTCACATGGTCATATATATACATTTACTAATTCTTCAGAAAACTAATCTTCAGATAACTACTTCACAATATGATAAATTTAATCATATTTAGCACCTTAGTATTCTATATAGATTTGAAACTGCAACTAGGGATGTTATGGCATATTTATAAGAATTATTGACCCTTTATATAGTTTACTCATTCCCAACTAATGTTTCATTCAAATTTCTTCATATCCAATATTTAATTATTTGATGACTCCATTTTCACACAAATCGTCATCATAGAGAAACATACTTTTGAGTTTATAGGATTTTTTCGACATAATATTTTGAGAATTCATATATTTTTTTGAAGTATTTTACTTTTCCATATTTTGATGACATGACCTTAAATATTATACTCCCAAAAAAATCATGAGACTCCAACTCATTTTAACATAACTTGTAATTAAATGTGAAAAACCTTCCTTTGATTCAAAAACAACATTACCATTATTCCAAATTTTGGACACCAAAATATAATTGAACACTAGGAAATACCTCCACCTTATACACATAACCTTCTAGAAACATTATGAAACCTTGATTCTCTTATTTCAGGATTACATCAAACCATATCATATTATAGAGATTTATAGATCATAAAAGTCTCCACTATTATGGATTTTTTTTAGAAACAGTTATCATCAAACATACTATAAAATCATAATTGTCTTTGCAAACTGGAATTTCCAACCAAAATTGTCAATCCAAAAATAGTGAGTTATTTTACCCAACAATATACCACATAGGGTATACTGAAATATCTTCACCTTTTGATAACAAATTATCCCTTTTATTTTTATATTATTGACCATAATTAATACACTTCCTTCTTCAACTGAAATTCACATATTGGGACGCCATATTGTGATAAATGATTTACCCAAAAGATACTGTAATCTCGAATAAGACATGGTGAACATGAGAAAAAATAGTAAAATGTGATGTTACTTAATGAAAAAAATAATTCTTGCTAAAAAATTCTTTTGAATAATAAATAATTTATATAATATTAATGGTTTAAAAACTATATGTTTTCCAACAATAATTACTGAAATACCAATTGTTTTAACATTGTATCACATAGTGTGGCTCTCAATAAGTCCACTTAATAAACCAAATTTGGTAACATATTTTATCAAGAAACCATATTTCAACCTTCCATGATATATCATCATCGAACCAACATCATTAGAATCATAAAATTATATAAAACCCCTCCTATTTATCTACACAACATATCATAGTTGTTCTCCCCTAATTAGATCCCCCCTTCAGGAACACAAATTCTCTTTATTTCACAATGAACCCAATGGTAAAGTCAATTAATTTTTCAGAATGATAAAGATAAAATATAAGAAAATAGTGAAATCACACAATACCATTGGGATAGGGGGATCCACATCAAATCTGTTAATGTGTTTGTGTTTGACTAGCCTACAAAATTCAAACAATTTAATTCAAATTATTCTATAATAAAGGCCATACTAATAATTTTTAAAACATGATGTTTTGTAACCACATACACAAACATCACCAAACCATTATCCCCCTCTTATTTCATAAAATGATACTTGATTTAAATATTCTTCTCCCTCAATTGATGGGATATTTTTTGCTAACATTTTTAGCACTTAAATTAACAAATTTGATTATAATTAAAGTCTTTACTTCCATTACCATATCATCGTATTGGTATTTCATCCACACTAGAAAAACAAAAGATTTATTATCCATTATATATTTAGACATCACAGATCTTATAGAAATTTAATCTTGTTTCTTTCTAAGTCAATTAATGAATAACCAACCTAGATAAAACGAACCATTAAATGTTTTCTTCCTTCCATCTACTAATCCTACCTAATATATGTTTGTATATACCAAAAATTCTTGCTCTGATTTTTTTACAATAGGAAAAAATCCATTGTTCCCTTGATTTACTATACTATAATTTTTATAAAAAATGAATAGAATTTACATTGGATTACATTTATTGTTGAATCCTAGAATTTCTAAAATAGATATTGGAGTCGTTTCACTGTTAATTACAACAAGATTACAATTATTTTCTTTTATTATATGACATTTAGTGATCTTCCTTCATTGTCCCTTGAAATTTTCTTTTTTATAGTAATGGGGGTTTTTATTTCCTTGTACTGATCCATTAAAAATACCTTTAATACCTCATTTATATATTTTTATTGATGAATAAATGTTTCTTTCCTTACATGTAACATCATAAACCTATGTATAAACATCATTTCACAAATTATTTGGAATTCAAACATTCACATTTTAAATTCTACATATTATTTAAATATTATTTTTTCATCCCTATAAATATTATTTCATATATAGACACTAATATCATTATCCTTTTATTATTATCATTATAAATATAGAGATTGTAATCAACTCAATCATAATGGAAGGTAATATCTTTGTGTATTTATCATGTCTTCAATACCATTCTCTCCTGGCTTACATTAGGCCATAAAGAGCCTTATATAGATGTAAAACTTTATTTTAATATTAAACAATATTAGTACCATATTTATACTCAATGTAGACATCTTCTTATAGAAGTAAATTTAGAAAATTTTACTAGATTTACCACTTGATAATTTTCAATTTTATTTGAAATGTGATATCTTGGAATAATTGACATATCTCTAACCTTTCAACAAGTGAAAATGCATCACTAAAAAACATTAACTAATTATAGAATTTTCTCTTTCACACTATTCATTCTTTTTTTGAATTACCATAACATATTTGTTTATATTTATTTTAGAGACACATTTGGTTCTGATAACATTCTTAAGAACCCAAATCAAAATAGTCTAACAAGTCAGATTATTTTCAATGTGTTCATTACCTTAATTCATCACATAAAACCAATTATCGTCCCATGGAGACTCATAGAAACATTTTTTTATATTTAATGGGATATATGTTTGATATAGAAACATAATTATCCCTTTGGTAATTTGTATTTTCTATACATTAATGAATTATTCTTATAAATTGTGAGCACCCTCTTCAAATTCTTCTTTTAAATAGATCTGACATCCTAATTCCCATCACTAGTTTCTTCTTCTGAATCATCATTAAGAACTCTCACTCCCCTATGATCTTCTCAATTATTCATATCTATCTTGCAGATGTTTTCAATTTATTTTTTGAATATTCTTATCATTTTCCACCACAAATTCATCATTTATCTCAATAGCCTTTCTTAAAAACGTTTTTAATCATTTATATTTATTTATTTTTCCTAATTCGAAAAGGAATACCCATTTATCCCCATGGGATTCAAACATAATGTTTTTTTCCTTATTGATAATAAATCACTTAATTTTGAAAACTCGAAAGAAATTCAACGTCAACGTTTTTCTATACCAACACTCATATTGGGAATTCTCCTCCCTCCGAGAAAATAAATCTCATTAATAAATATATATTGATGAAAATAACTTGTATTTATGAAAATTATCTAATAGGACTTCCTCAATAATAATTATTCTAGATATATTTCTTATGAAATGATTTCTTCACCAATCCACACCATTCTATTGAGGATTCATAATTTGTAGGACCTGTTTCATTATACCATGATTCTCAAGATAATAATCTACCTAGTTGTTAGTAAATTTCATATAGTTTTTAGTTTTGGAACATCAGAATATTTTATCCCATCATCCAATCATATTCTCATCGATATTATGTAATTAAATGAAATAACTCATACTTTTGGGTAATTATTAATATTCATGCCATTCAATTATAATAATCAACACTTAATGAGACACATCCACACACATCATTGTGAACTAATTATATCACTCTTTTCATTTTTCAAACTTTTTTTATATAATCCATTCTTATAATATTCCATTATTATAAATCATTAAACTTATTAATACAATCATGTGCTAGCTTAGGGGGATCTCAAGATCCATCATATTTCCCAAAATAATCCAAGAATGTTTTTCTTAAATGGACAAGAGGTTTATTCCATGACATGTTCTCCTCTTCCTTGCATATAAATCATATATAATATTCACCATAAATATATTAGACATTTATATCTGTGTGATTTCCTAGAATCACCATTGCACCTTCATTCCCCATGATGAAACAAAATTTCATGGTAAAGCATATGGCATGCCCTAAGGTATAAAAATTATAGAAAACTAGTATGTGTTGACTGAGTCCTACAACAACCAAAACATCTATACATCTTATATATTTTCCACCATATATTAATTTCATAGAGCCAATAATACTTAGTCATTCATAATTACCTATTTTTATGACACCTTCCATATCGTTATTGATTCTTATGAAGACATACTTATCTTACTTTTTTTCGGATGTGCATCTAGTGAAAATGATATGTGCACCATTATGATACGAGGATTTTATAGATATATATACTTCCACAGTGCACTCACCTAGTTTCTTCATGATATATGTCTTTGGTTTCACAGCTAGTATTGGTTGACATGGTTGATCTTTTTAGGTTTAAGATATACCAACTTTATTATTAAAATTTGAAATTTAATTTTTCATTCTCTCATTAGTTGATGATTCATTGGGATATAGTTTATGTCCACTTTGGTCCTTCTTTGTCATGTTCCTCTAAATTACTATGAAAAATATCTATCCATATATCCAAATCCATCACGCCAGATATAATGACCACCAAATGAATCTATAGTATGCTTATCCTTTATTGTAAACCTTGTTTTCTCTTGTAGAATTTGGTGGATATTGAAAAAATATATAATTTCCATTAACTCTACATAAATAACAACTAATGAGGGGTGAATTTATATGTTATATAATTACAACACTGGTTATAGCTTGAGTTCTCTAATTCTGGTTCATACTGAAATCAACCTTAAACATTATTGTGGGTTAATATGGTCTAACATTAATGATCATTTTTTTCTTTTTGTGACCAATCCTAATAACACCCTTTTCATTTAGATATAACGTGTTATTATTCATATAGTCATTTTCCTACATTGTGAAACCATCATAATCTGCATTCACTATTTTTATCACATGTGTGATATTAATTACCGATGTCATGCATGGAGTCAAAATTATATCCTAATCTTCAAATTTTCATCATCTTCCACAAAATTTCTCCTCATGTTTTTAAATACCTTTTAATTAATCTTTAATACTTGTTATCCTGACCATAGATAACCCCAGGGTGTTCTGTAATATTAATGTTTTCCCCAAAAACATTCTCTAATTTTTCATGAATTTTATATTTGATTATTTCAAATTCTACATTCAACTTTGATGTATATTCTTCTTAAAAATACATTAAGAAATTGGAATCATGAATAATATATTATATTTAATTTTTGGCCTCTACAAACACCTATCTTCTCAAGCACAAACTCTAAATCATATTAGAGTTAAATTCATGTTTCTTGTTGTCCTTCATTATTGGGTCACTCTTCCCTTGTCTAGGAATTTACCAAAACTAAAACTATAGTATTCTCATTGTAATTATTAATTTATTCAACATAATTCTATTTTAATCTATAATTTTATAGTCAAATTTGGATCCTCTTATTGAATTAATCAAGGTAAGTATCTTTGCTACTACTCATATTGTTCAAATACTTCACCGATATTTCATCATCATCGTCATCTTCTTGAAACATATTTTGACATTATTTTCATGGTTCCCATCCTTTTAACATTGAAAGTAGATGTGTTAATGTTTCTTTGTAAACATAATTCCTATATTTTCTATATTTAAGGATATGAATTACATAAATTCATCCGCCTCAACTTCTTCCTTCTCATCCTCCATGGTTATATATTTCATAGTCTTCATTTCCACCTCCTTATAATTCTTCATTTATATTGCATAATTATCATCATTGTGTTTCCCCCATTCAATAGGATTACTATGAAAACAATAAAATTTTCTGACCTTTGGATATTTTCCATCAAGCACAAATAATTTTATATTTAACTAGGGTGGACCACATCTTAGGATGTGTTTTTTAATTTTCATACCAAATAAGATTTATCTATTTCTATGAATGAACTCAATAATCAAATTCCCATAGTCAAATAATGAATTAATAGTTTAATTATGGTGAATTATTATGTCCTTGTATTTTTTTTAGAACTTTTAAGTTACACTTTGTAAATTTTAAATCTTCTTTTTATAATTTCAATAGCTTCTCATAGGTGGCATATGAAGATTTTGACAACATTACTTAAGGATAGATTTTGTTGGATAGATCTCTCCATAAAGCACTAATTCCTATAGAATCCATATCCAATTCAATTTTATCATCATCTATTAATGCCTCAATACCAATATTTGTTGAGTCCCCTATCATTCATGTTTTATAAACATCCTTGCCTAAAGTATGAAAGTATTTCTATATCTAATTAGTTTACCATTATAAATACTTCCCTATAATATCTAATTAATTTGTGTTTGTTGGTTTTAACTGATTAAACTATGATAGAATGACATAATTAAACTTTTATATATATTATAATTTGTTGGCCCCACAATTTTAAATCTCCATAGAGGGGGGTGAATCAGTGTGTAAAATATTAAATCAGTTACCTTTTTGGTTATATTTTTTGTTATTTTAAAAAACTATCCTATCTCTCTCATTCCCATAGAAATGTATGAATTTAAATGAGAACATGCATAAAACATATAAATTTTACTTGTCTCTCCCATAACTGGGAATTTCCAAGGAGCATTCAAAGGCAATGTGCCAATGTATAAAATCCACAATAGCTAGAAGATATTACAATGTTTCCAGCATACTTCATATCCCTCTTTATTCACTATAAGTCAAACTTTTAATGTGCATTGTTCTCTCAACTGAATTCATTGAAATGATCTTCTATAAGATCCTTCCATTTATATATTCAATCAATGTTTTTTACACCATATTATCTATGTTTTGAAGATCTAAATTCATCTATAAAATGAATATAAATTTATCATATAATTTTTGGGAAATTCCATTCTGATTTCAAAACATTCACTCTCAGGAAATGTTTTAACATATTTCTCAAAACATCACAACTTCATGACACTTTAAATTTTTTCATGGAACTCCCATATTTTGAACAGCCTTTTTATTTTTATATAGCTAAAAACACTAATGAAACATCATATAAATTCATAAATATAAATTTTTTATAAAGACATAATCCCTTCAATTTGTGAAAATAATCTTCACATAATTTACTCACTCAATAAGAACCTTTAGACAATTTTTAATTGAAATTGAAACCCAAATATTATTTAACGGTTCGAAACAAGAAATGAGGGGAGTAGAGTCCTATTTAAGGTATTTTTCAACCCTTCATGAAGCTTCATAATTCTATATTTACCTTTCATATAAAATTCATGATTCATAAATATTAAATTATTTGACATCACCTTAATGTGTAAATCACCATCATCATGAAACTTCGATTTGAATTTACTATATTTTCACAACTCTATATAATTTATTCAGCTCTAAATTTCATGAAATCATGAGACATTCATGAAATACATTCATTTGACATGTTTTAATTTGGAATCCATGAAAATTATATTTTGTGAAAAATAATGATACTTCTACTCCCATTCATGAAATGTTTAACTTTTCACGAAAAAACAATAATTTTGTCAAAAATAAAATTCCCCTTCCACTAAATTATGGAACGAAAGAAAATTAAATCACTAGAAAACATTTCCATATTATATTTACAATTACCTGATAACCATCTAGAGAATCCAAAACATGATGATCCTCCTTTTTTAAAGCTTCATCCATTCTCTTATTATAGATACTTTGAGTTTATATAGGTCTACACAGTCCTAGGATTTTTTCAACACACATTATAAAAAACTATGAAGGTTCTTCATAATTTAATTTATAAAATTAATTTGTTATCAAAAACAACCAACCCAATAAGACTATAAAATCTCCTTGATGTATTTTTTACCAAAACATATATTTGTACATATAATGGTTATTCTAATGGGTTGTATGTACTTGCGTATTTCTATATCATGTTAAGGAGTATCTAATAATTATGAGCAGTGAAAATGTTTCTAATTGTTCATTGTTTCTTTTATTTCCTCATTGTGTGATAGAGTAACAGTTATATTTTTTTCACTCTAACAAGTAAGAGAATATGATTTAATAAGAAATAATAAAAATGAAAATGGTCTATTATTCATGGATTAAACCCATCCCCCACATCCACTTCAATAAAACAATATCATATAAGGTACCATCATATGTTGTATCAAATCATCACAATAATAATTCAAAGATAAATAATTTTGATGATTATTAATATAAAATTTGTTAAAATCAATTGGTATTTATGATTTTATATTATTTTAGAGTCGATAAAGTTTTATATTTATTTAGAGGCTTGGCCTTCCAATTGAAATTATGAATATAGAAAATATTAATTAAGTGTAAGATGGATTATATCATTAAAATAAATTAATTTATATATATGGAAATATAAGAAGTTGTTATATATTTCTTTAATTAGTCAGGATATTTTTATGTCTATAACTGATGTTTTTATTAACCATGTTAAAAATGTTATGACTATTGAAATAGATTAAATTAATTATGAGAATTTTTTTAATGATAAAAATGTATTTCTATAATTTATTTTTATAAAATAATCTCATAGTAAAAGGTTTCAATATATATAAATGAATTTGGGATAGGTAAGAAAATATTTATGAAGGAAACATGATGGTGAAATAAGTAAAGATATACATTTAGATATTAAATTATGAGACGTCATGATGAAGGGTGATGAAAAATTAGAAGACATTTTAATGATATTAAATGATATAATTAGTACTGTCAGTGTTTTTGGTGAAAATCAATTTGATTATAGGAATATTGAATATACCCCAAGAATTTTTATATATAAATATGATGAAAATGTTTATTATCAAAATTATATAATCTAGGTACACTTCCATTGGATAATTCGAATAGATTTATTATTTGTTTTTAATTGTTGAAAGATAGTGCCCTTATGAAGAATGGTAAGAATTATAGGGAAATTTTAAAAATGATTTGAGTTAGGATACATCTAAGAACCAAATGGATGAATATGAAGAATATTCTGATGATAACGTGTTTTGATTTAAATTTAAAAATATTATAACGTCTATTTTATGAAATTTTATTAGTGGAAATATGATGTTTTAGGGAAAGTTTCAACATACTTGTTTTCAGTATGGATATATTATACATTTTTTCAACAAAAAATCCAATTTTTAAAGAAGAAAAATAATATAAAGATGATGATAAAATTTTATTTATTTCCTTGAAGAGGAAAGCATATAAATACTATTAAAATTGGGAAGATATTATTTTTTCAAAATTTATGAATAGAAAATTCTTATATAATATTAAATATAATGATAGCACTGTGTATTGTTAGGAATTATATATGTATGTTGATATTGTTTGAAAGGATAATCATTACAATGGGGAATGAAAAATAAACCATACATTATGGGGGAAGTAATTATGAAGGTGAGAATGAACCTCAAAATGAGTTCATCATAAAATTAGAAATCTAAGAGTTTCATTTTACTATTTCTAAATTAAACAAGTGAAGATAAACTTTCATTAAGGATTTTCAATTATCTATCAATAATTACAATATACATGTTGAAAAAGAGTCATGGTTGACAAATTATTCAGAATATTTGAAGAAAATTCATGATAAATAGAAGATGGGTTATAAATTTGTTGTTCAAAATAGAAGAAAAGATGTTATAAAATGTAAATTATCTTGATAATATTCAATTATAATTTATGATGGCCATAAAAATTGAAAAAATTCAACTTCAACTTCAAAAATTTTATTTAAGAAGTTATATAATTTTCAGATAAGAATATTATGAAAGATATGAAGCTTAAAATAAAAAGGAAATTCAAGTAGACTAAAAAAGATCACATTAGAATTTTGAAAAGTTTCTTGGAAGAGTTGGTGAAAATATAAATACAAGCCACATGTAAAGAAATTAAAATTTACAATCATAATATATCATTCTTAGAAATATATAAATCATAAAACCCCTAATATGAAAGTAAAAACTTCTATAAATGTTGTTATGAAAAATTCAAGGAGTAATTTTATAGTGTAGAAAACTATTGGGAGATTATCAAAATTTTAGCTTTAAAAAAGGAGTAATTTTATTGTGTAGAAAACTGTTGGGAGTTTATCAAAATTTTAGTTTTAAAAAAGGTTTCAAATTTTACCATCAAAAGATTAAAAAATATTTGGATTATTCCTTTTGTTATGAATAATTCTATGATGTAAATAATGCTTCTAATGGTTACTATAGTAATTATAGATTCTTTTAGAACTATTAAAGTTGATTTTGGTATGACTACCAGTATATAGATGACCCTAGAGTATTTTTTTGATGATGATTGATAGTGATTCAACCCATAAAAATAATATCAATCTAGAAATTGGGATCAAAAGTTTAAGAAGTTTTTTTCACCATTGGATGATGTTGGTAGAATATGTTTCCAAATGGGTAACTTTCCTGATGAATATATCAACACTAAACCTACTGAGAAAAGTTTGAATTAGTATACTATGTGTCTTTAGGGAAGGAAGATAATGAAAATTATAATACATTGATTTATAATGTTTAAAAAAAATCAAAAATTAAATTCCAATAGATCATGGATAGTGGAAGATCCTCGTATATGAAAGAATATTTGAATCTCATAAAGGGTGTAGATGTATCAAATAATGTATTGGTGACCATTAAAATTTGTCATTAATTCATGATTATAGAGATTTGGTTTGATAATAATTTGAGATGATAAGATATAATTGAAGAACATATTATTTATTTATGGGTTGAAACATAATTTTTTAAGAATTTCTCAAATTCAAAACAAATAAAATAAAGTGTTAGTCTTCATGAATGGATGTTTTCTAAAAAATTTCAATGGTATGTGTGTTTTTAAGATAGTAAAATGAACCTAAGGTAATTTATTTCAGGTTATTGGAGCTGAACATTATTTTACTTGAAAATTAACAATGAAAATAAAATATAGAAAAGAAAACTTTTCCACCTTAATCAAAAGAATATAAAAAAGTTGATATTAGGAGAAAAAAATCATTTTTGGCTATTCTGATGTGAATGATATTAAATAATAAAATAATGAATTTATACATCAAGAGGAATGTTCAAAATGTGTGCATGATAAAAAATATTAATAAAAATTATGATGTTTTTTAAATTTGAGGAAAAAATTTACAATATTTTAAAAATGAAATTAATGTGATGTGGATTTGGAATAAATAATATTTGATAGGAGATCTCAATAAAATGAATAATATTATGAGTTTATGTATTCTAAAATGGTGTTTTATGAAGTGTCTGGATGATTAATGTATTTTTTGACAATTTAGGTATGAATATCCTAATATTTTAGAGGAAGATGAGATTATAGACTTGTATTATCAATGGATATGATGAAAATTCCACTCACTCATTTGTTCTTTTATTTTTTTGTTGAATAGGGAGAAATAAAATATAAATCATTTTTATATCATGTAATTTATTCACAAAGGGGGTTAAAAATTATAGGGAGATAATCCAAATATATGTGTTCAGCCTAATAGGGGGATATGTCATACTTAAGGAGATGATTTATTTAGAGGTAGTTTTTAAAGGGCTATGCTATAAAGTCATCCTCGTGGAGAAAATTGTTAACTATTCAAATATGATTATTGATCATGTATATGTGAAAATTTTATACAAATGATAAAGTACTGAGTTTTTTAAGGTAAAATATGAGTTAAATATTGATGTTGATCTTAGTTGGTTTCAAGCTTAATGAGGAAGTGTATGTATGTAACTTTATTTAATATCACGACACTGTTGTACAATGTTCTTATTTCCTACACAAATATCTCTCACATAGTCATAGAATAATTGAATGACAACTCATTTTTAACAATTTTTATTTTAAAAAATTAATTATTTTTATTGATATCCAAGAATATCAAAAGGGGAATATTCTAATGAACCTTAATGAAGTATATATTGAGATCTGTAGTAATCATTCCCTTGGGGTGTTTATTGAGACCTTGTACAATTTTGTGGTGGTTTGAATTAAAACAATGGGAATTGAAGAAGTTAACAAGTGTAAATTATTCAAATTTTGTCTCTTGCTGTCAACACATAAATATTGTACAATCTCAATTGTTACAAGGTTTTTCATTTGTGTTGTATTTCACTCAAAGTATTTGGAGTTATTATAGGAACAGAAAATAGATATTGAGGTGTTTCTGTACAGTTTGAAAGAGTTTTGGTGTTGAGAATAATTAGGTATGAAAATTGACAAATACACTTATAAATAAGGTTATTTATCATTTTTATATAAGATTTACTCTTAAATGCTGATATAAATGATAGACAATTTCACAATAAATAAATGTCCTGTATTTCTGTGAAATATTTACTCTTAGGTGATATGTATGGATTACATGATGTTTCCCTAGGAGACGTAATAGTTTATCTGAGGAAATGTTAATATGTAATGATTGATCTACTGATATGTAATGGTTATCATAATTTATAGCCCCCAATATGTAATGGTTGATTCATATGGTTTGTAATGGTTAATCAGAGGTAAATACAATATATAATGGTTGATTTTCATGGTATATAAAAGTGCATCCAATGCATTCTAGTACGTTAGGGTTACTCTAATTTACTTATGGTATTAGAAGGATAAATTGATATGTAAGGGTTATAAATAAGGGTTCTTAGATAATTAATCGTCCCATATTTTTTCAATATTTGAGTGTAGTGGACTTGTAAAAATTTTAAAAAACAAACTACTATCAAACTATCTCTTTGTAATACATATAACTCAGAGAGGATCAAATATCCAAGAAAAATACATTTTAAAAATTAATGGGGTATTAAAAATATCAAATGATATGAGGTCTAATATTTTAATGGTAATATGTTTAGAAATTGAAATATAATATTTCTTATTTGAATTTTAAATTTTTGAATTTTAAATTTCAAGTGGGAGAAAGTTTTGTTGTTGTGTAATAATATGAAAAGGGGTATTGAATTATTTGATTGTTATTAATTATATGAGGATATAATTTAAGGGTTTGAGATATATAAAACTACAATTAGGAGGATATATTTAATTAGTGTGTCAAAAAAGGTGTAAACACAAATATAGAAGATGAATGAGAATATGAATAAGTATAAGAGTACATGAGAGTAGGTGATAATGATTACAATTTTTATGATGATGATGTTGGCAGTGGTGATGATGAAGGGTACAAATTTGGTTTGTGTATTTCATCATCACACCTAGGTTGTTTATTTAGGAAGAATGAATAATTCACACTTCTTTCATATTAAAAAAGTGTAGGACCACTACACATTGTTGGGAGATAATCACTACCTCATCAATATACAAGACAATAGTACAATTTTTCAAGATACTTGACCAGAGATTGAATTGTTGACGTTATTATATTTTGAGTTAAAGATATGTACTACTCATCATATAATGAATAGTTATTCTATTGGGTTGTATGTTCTTTGGTGTTTCTGGATCATAACAAGAAATATATTCTCATTTTGATTAGTGAAACCTATACAACTAGTTTTCTTTTTCTATTCCCTTTATACTAAGATTGTGTCACACCTAGAGTTAACCTTATGTTCTAAACATAGAAAAATGTAAAAAATAAGATATAGAGATTGGTTTAATTGATATAATAATTTATTCATGATTTCACTTCCACGGAATAAAAATATTTCTTTTAATATTATAAATCATAGTGTTTGATATTCAGTTAAAATAAGAATATTTTAGCTACCACCTCAAAAATGATTTCAATAATTTTTAAAAATTTAAAAACACTTTGGGTAACTAAAAAATAACAACCATTACACAAAAATCTCTACCTCAATTCCATCCATCATATCACTTAACATCATATCAAAACAATATAACTACATCCCCATCATTGCATCTACATATCTCTACAATTTCAATGTATGGTATATAATAATGAATTATGTTACGATTTTTCCTCTAACATCCAAATACACCACATCATATATCCATATCATAACCACTACAACATCATGTTATAACTTTAGTAAATCATATACAATGTTATACCACCCTTAATAATTCATCGTTCTATTATAATAACATATTTTTTAAAATAAAAAACAAAAAAAACATTATGAATTAATACATAAAATTAATTGAATCATTATCAAGGCCTAATCAGTCAAAAAATGATATACCATACCTCTTCAAAAAACAAGGATTTCCTCAAAATAGGACATCAAGGTACTATACCTCATTTGACGCATCAATCTATTTCACATAGCTCCCACAAGATTCAACACCTCAACTCTTGAAAACTACTTTTGTATGATGACTCCCTTCGAATACTGGCTTCTAAATAGTAACCTAAAAAATAACCCTCAACCATGAAGGCTAGGTAAATATCCTAACAGATTTTCATACCACTTCACTTCCAAAAAAAAATCAATCCTTGAACAACCTAACACCCAATTCTAAAAACATTACCTAATACAACACTTTTATTTCGATAATCCTTTCATAACCAAAACAAATAATCAAAATCAAAGATAACATCCAATAAGGTAAATAAGACACCTCCCCATATTGACCCAAATATCATATTATACCCTACATAAAAAAATTCTAACTACATAAAATTAAAAATATATCATAGAAGAGAGACACTAAAATCAATTAATCCAATTAATAAATTCATTAATATATAAGGATAAATCATTAATAAATATTATAAAGCATCGAAATTTAAATTACAATAATAAATGAAGGAGAGAATAACAATTAAACTAATTTTATATAAAATAAGTAAAACATATTCTAACAAAACCAAACTAAAATGATGTGTAAAGGAAGAGACATTTAGTATCAAAAGTAAAATTAATATAAATGAATCCCTAAAAATATATCATGATAAAACCCTTATTAAACTACAGATATAACCTATTGCTTTATCCAACCAATATTTATCACATATTTTCTATTCCATTCCCATGAAAAATTGATCACATGTTTCTACTTCCCACTCTCAACATAAAATTTAACCCTTTTAATCACAAAATGTAAACATCATCATCATTTATTTATTTATTGAAAAATAAGGAAAGAGGAGTACAAGCTCCCCCAAGGGGCGAGGCCAAAGAGAACTCACAAGCATACAGAGGTCTGAAGTAATGAAGTCCAAGGGAATCCACCCTAATCAGGTCCACTCCCTTAGGGTTAAAGAGGTTAACATTTGGAACACACAAAAATTGGGAGACTTGCTCAACTAAAGAGGCCGGGTGGTCCGCCTCTTTGTTCCCTTCATTCTACATATGTTTCACCTTTATGTTATTAGTATTGACCATTCCTAGACACTCTCAGATGATGTAGGATATCAAAAATGGAAGCATTATTGATCCATTCAAGGAGTTGTGAAGGATCTTATAATCTATCTCCACATCATAGAGGATGATACTAGCATGTTGAGAATGATAAAGGTCAGTAAGGTTATCCTTGGCCTCTTCCTGATGGAAGAACCACTGCCCACATAGAAAGAGAATGCAAATATGACCAAGCCTCCTGAGTCATGCATGACCCCACCACCTCTAATAACCCCTGCCCGGTAGGATCCATCTGTGTTCAGTTTCAAACCGCCTTTTGGAGGGAGTCATCGCATCCAAAGACCAATTGAAATACTATTTCCCGGTTAGGGGACTATACCATTGAGCCACAAACATTGAATAGTAGGGTCCTCACTCCACTATTTTGGGAGAAAAACAACATCGAGAAGCTAGTTATAGATCCGGGAAATTATTTTCTTACCCGATGTCTGGACTCCATCAAAACAAAACCTGTTACGTGCATTCTATAGGCACCAACATCCCATGAGAAGCACAACCGCATGGGCCTCCTTCTCCGAACCCGGAAATACCTTGCCGCTAAACCATTTGACCAGAAATGGAGAATTGGCCCTATGGAGAGTTGAAATAGTAGTAAAACCCACCAAACAACCCAACCCACCTACGCCCAAAAGCCTTCAAAAAAAATATGGTCCACACATTCTTCTTGAGGCTCATTACAGAAACAACATCTCGACTACATGATGATCCCACATCACTTGGTGTTAACATCTGAAAGAATTTCATTTTTCCTTACATGCCAGAGGAGAAAATTAAACGTCGTAGTGATCAATTTTCACCATATGATTTAACCCCAATCATTTGAGGAAAAATAGGAATTCGAGACCCGTCTGAAATCCTTCGTTAAAAAAGCCCTTGAAATGGACGAGACAAAAACACATTTTTTTAGGTCCCTGTTAGTGGAGATGAGATCAAATGATACCTTCTGTTGTTCATCAAGGATAGCCGAAATGAAATTCGGGAATATAGCAGCCCCCTTGAATGATTTATCCATCACATGGAATCCTTGAAATATGATGACCATAGCAGCCCAGTTCTGGTTCCAAAAATATAAGTCCCCATTCCCCATAATCCACTGAGTAAGGGGCTGAAGGGTTGAGATAAAAGAGAGGATAGAAGACCAAAAGGGATTGGCATGGTGGAAACCACGATCCAAACTACCTCACCATCGGTTAGCCATATCCCTCCCCCAAATCGAGTGTTTATCTAAGACCTCCCAGGTAAATTTAGCATGCATGTAGTGGAGAGTGTCAACCGGGCTCCTGAAGCTGATACAACCTTGCTGAACGAGATAAACCATTTTATGCCAAAAAGCCCATTGATGCTTTCCCTCTAAGAGTTAATCCCAGATAAAGCCTTCAAGAATCATATCAATTCTATTTATGACACCCTTAGGCACATAGAATAAGTATAAATCATGAATAGGAGTGGGAAACAACACACTATTCACCAAAGCGATCTGGCCCCCAAAGGATTGGAACCAATTCTTCTAGTTAAGCACCCTATCCATAATCCATCTCACAATATGATCAAAATACTGAATCTGAAACCTTCCCAAGGAAATAGGATCCCTTGGGTAGTCCATCAGAAGATAGACCCTATGCATGTCGAAGTTGCTGCATAAGGAGGAGGCCCGCCCAGAATTGCATCTTTTGGAGATAAACATATTACTCTTTTCATTATTGACCACCTGACCACTCCATTGGTAGTAGACCTCTAAATCTTTGATAAACCCTCTGACTAATCTTCTGTTAGAACTAATGAAAACCATGATGTCGTTAGTGAACATGATATTAGAAACATAGAGGGATCTCATTCTCCTATGAAATGGAAAGATCTCACTATTGGACACACTCTTGTTGATGAGCCAGATCAGAATATACTGTGCAAGGATGAAGAGGATCAAGTAATGAGGGTCCCCTTGCCTTATGTCATGGGGGGATTTAAAGAATCCATGTGTTTTCCCCATGTTGGAGACCACCATACAGGGGGATCTAAAGCACCAAAAAAGGAGATCTGTAGATAGGGAGGAGAACCCCATACCTATCAGAACCATATTTATGAAGCTCCATTCAACCCTATCATATTCCTTATTCATGTCAATCTTGATTTCCATGTTGGAACTCTGGGACTAAGTGTCAAGGTACGTGATAAGATCTTATGCCAGAGCAATGGCCCCCTGAAAGCTCATACACTGCACAAAGCCATGTTATTCTGTGGACACCCATCCTGGCAAGAAAGGAGTAAGCCCAGAGTTGATAACATTGGCCAGAATTTTATAAGGCACGTTGCACATACTCATTCATCTAAAATAAAAAAGATTCAAGGGATTCCTAATCATGGGAATGAGAACCAACTTGGTAGCCAATGCAATAAGTGGTAGGGACCCGCCTTTAAAGAAGTCTTGGACAGTATGAACCACATCAGATTTAACCACATCCAATGAGCATCTATAAAACGATACTAAGAAACCATATGGCCCAAGCACACTATCTAGATTGGTGTTCCACAAGGCATCACAAATCTCAAACTCATCAGGAATGGCCCCAAGTGTATCATTGAAAGGGGGGAGACCAGGGAGGGAATAGAAGACATGATATCATCATTGATCCCCTGATATCCATTTGGCATTCGCAGATTAGGACCTGGAAGAATCTCAGAAAAGTAAACATGGGCTCAGGCTCCCACAACGTCTCTACCATTTGAATATGTTCCATCAGCAAACACCATGTTGGGAGTTAGGTGTCATTTCCTTTCCTTGATGCATGCCTGAAAAAAGGCAGTGTTCCTATCCCACTCTCTGTTCCACTTGATTCTAGAGTCCACCATCACCATTCTTTCTTGTCCAAGAATAAGAGCAGAGAGGGCCTCCTTCTTGATAGCTAACTCCTAAAATGCCTTAACATTCTAATCCTACACAAGGCCCACTTAAATCTGATTAACGACATTGATAAAACCCTCCATGTATTTTTCCATGGAAGGTAAAGAGGCAGCCCATGCCTGAAGATTCTGCTTCAGTATTATGAGTTTAGTATGGAGCACAATCCATGGTCATCCCTATTGTGAGCCGCCCCAAAAATCATTGACCAGAGATAGAAATACTATATTGGTGGATTAGTATTGATAGAATCTAAAACCTGGATGAGTATCCTATTTTGGAAGTGAGGGAGATCAACAAAGGTGAGTGGTTGGAAATTCCACGAGTCGAATACTCAACATTCGAATTGGAAAACATATAGATGGCCTGCATATTAGCTAGGAAATGGTCCAAACAGCTACACGAGCGATGAATCCCCCTATGATTATTACACCATGTGAATTGGTCACCAGAAAGGCCCCAGTCCATAAGCCTTTTAACCACCATAAACTGAACGAAATCCAGACAATCCCTCCTAGCTAAAAGACCACGACCTTTTCTCTCATCCGGGCATACAACGATGTTAAAATCCCCGACAAAAATATAGGGGAGGCTTCCCTGATCAAATGAGTCAAGGTTACTCCAAATAGAATCTCTTTTTCAGGTGCCACAATTCCCATTAACAAAATAGTCAAAGAAGTATAGGTTTCCGTGAGAGTATCTCGGGGGATAAATTGATCATCGACACTAATTCTATCCGCTGATATGCTCTTATGCCAAAAAATACAGATATTGCGGTTGAATGGATCTGAATGCATGAAACTGGGAAAATTGTGTCTTATATATAATACACTGATATTCACAGTATTCTTCTTATGCTCAAGTACAACAATAATAGACACCATGATGTTGCAAACCAATGTGGCACTCAAATCCGACATGACCCCGCTACCATGGCCCTGAGCATTCTATATGAGAAGTCGCAACATTAAAACAAAAGATCCATGGCAGAGGTCCTAGGGGTCCTGACCATGGTGTCATGGGAGGAGAAACCTTCCCTAATTTGCCTGGATTTGGATCTCATGCCTATCTTAGAAATCAACACATGACTAACCGGGGGAAGAGGTTGAGTAACTTGGATTATTGGAGAGAAGCACGACCAAATCCCTATCCACACTAGAAGAACTGGAGGGCATCAGTTCTAGTGGGGTATCCTCGCTCCCATAACATAAGTGGAGGAAGCTGTAGTGACATGGCTAAAAAGAGTTATCTGGGTCTCCGTCCGGGATCTGAAATTCAGATCCATCTATAGAGAGTGCCCTTTATGATTGAGATGGCCTTGTGCACCTGGGGGGTAGGGCGTAGATGGAAACCATAGACCCAAAGATCCAGATGTCCAAGGAATCACCAGAGAGCCTTTCCATCCATCAGACAGTCTCACCCTTTTATGGAGGGAGAACTAGTGGCCAAGATCAACAGTCTAATAAACAGATGGCTTGTAGGGAGAAATCGACATTATGGCCAAGCAGGAAGCAGAATACCATGCTACCATCTCATCCACCCTATGACCATCCACCTCCTCCACCCTTGGGGAATCTATTACACCAGGAAGAACCACTTGTGAATCCACATGATAATATAATGCTGGTGAGGATCTCCAATCATCCATGGGAACCTCCCGGCGGAGCCTTCATCGACTACCTTGGTGAAGCCTTCGACGAACCTGCATAGAGTGATCGAGAAGCAAACAATGGGAGAAATACCTTGCCAAGACCGAGTAGGAAGTGGGCGGATCCAAGAAGAAGGAGTCCTCCACACAAATAGATAGCTTATCTAGAAGAGTAAGAGAAGTATCCACTTCCATTCAAATGTGGGCCGCATAGATATCATCACACTGGCGGTTTTGCTCATCCGAACAGAGAAACCCTCCAAGGGCATTGCCGATCTTCATAAGGAAACCCTCATTTTGGAATGGTAAAGGGAGGCCCAGAAGGGATAACCAAACAGCAGCAAGGGGACAATCTCTGCCACTATGAACATCCATATACCAGCATGAGATATTAAAATACCAATGACCCCAAGAGTGAGGGGATCTACACCAGGAATTGATGAAATTGGCCTCCGAGGAAAAAACCAAGAGGAAATATTTCATGTTCACAATGGATGTGGGAACCTGAGCATTCATCCCCCTAGATATAAAGAACCACTAAAACTCATGGAGAGGTGGAAATGTACCCACAAATATCTCCACAAGAGTTCATTATAGGTTGGCTGATGCATCCACAAATGGCTAAGGCCAAGAAGACCAGAGACACGCAGGAGCCTACCTTTGACAACTTCGGAATGGGAGGATCAATATTCAGGAAAAAAGGAACTAGCAGAAGACCCCAGCAGGCCACACACAGCATCCATGAAACAATCCCTAGGACGAAGAGCTCCAGGAAGGATAGGAGGAAACACATGAGGCACCAGAGGGAGAACCTGTCCAACCGAGGGGCTAAGAATCAGGGGCATCTATAAAATATGATAAAACAACTAATAGAATTTACTCAATGAATATAAATAGAAATCCAAGAAATACAAATTTAAAAGGATATTGTTTTAGATGGAATAAAATAAAAAACACATAAAAGGTAGAAGGGATAACTTACAAGAAAATATATAAATTCACCCAATTATATTATTCTATGTGATAGAAGAACATAAAAAAATCCCTTACATCAATAGATCTTCAACAATCATATAATTTTTTTTGGAAATGAGAAAATATTTGAATATGAACGATCAAAAGGGAATCCATTAAAAAATTATTGAATATCACCTATAATCAACCCCAAGACTACATTTCACCAAAATGATCAAACAACCTTTATCATATATTCTTATAGAAAATTGGACAATAATAATAATAAGGAGAGAATGAAGGATCCCTTTAGTTTAGTATGAATTGATTCCATGAATTGATAGGATAACTATCGACCATATACACATATGACCAACAGGATGAGAATCCATGATCACCTAGGCATTAAAAGATCCAAAGGAGGTAGATCCAATTAGAGGGGACAACCCAATAATATAATTAAAATTAAGCTGATGGAAAACATGATATAATGAAAATTGTTATGGTGCAATGACATGGGGTTAAACACATATCCCAGAATCTTGATGTAATATTTTCCAAGGCCCCACCCCTTTATTGTATCATGGAATCCCCTTAAATCCTTAAATTCACACTAGGTATCTCTCAAACAAGGATTATACTGATGAATGGAACTTAAAAAATTGAGAAGGAAAACTTTGATCACTTTGACTCATCACCAACCTCTCAATAATCATGCATTTCACTTCCAAAAACCATGCATCAAAATAGTCACCCATTTAACCATTCATAAAATTTCATTCATTATGAAAATAAAAAAAACCCTTTAACTAATGAATACAATTAGAAAAAGAGTTAAAATAATTATCAAAGGATAAATGTTTTACTTTAACCATTTATAATATATATCCAAATATAAGTTTTTATATCAACAAAAAAATAAAATGTATTTGTATGCATACAAATGGTAGGTCCACATACCTAAGAAATACTCCACTTCCCAAACTACAAAAAACAACCCACCAAGGACTAATTGAAAGGATAAAAATTGGGTAATTAGTATTACTGATTCTCCACTACATTACATTAGAAATTTATTAAGCCTTATATCACAAGAGAAATATAAATACTCAATCGTGATCATGAATCAATGATTAAACTATAGAGGATCTCATTAATCATCACCTATGTGAATCTAAAGACCACAACTAAGAGAATTTAACTGAAACCTTTCATTAACTCAAGAGGGACCTTCACCAAGTCCTATCATTTGGGAAAAAAAAATTACATGATCTCAGCTAATCAATATATCATAACTTCCAAAGTCTCTAAATAAAAATCCATGAGTCATTATAGAATCTCCTCCCTCAAATGAGTATCAAAATATTTTCCATACTTTTCTTGACTAAAAAACATGGAAACTAACTAAATGAATTAGTAAACCATTTTCCAAATCTATGTCTATTATATTTACCAAACTGTGTATCATTAAACTCCTTAATATGATAATTTAATACCCCATGTGAAATAAAATCATTCATACTTAACTAAATAATATTTTCCCATAACATATTAGATGGGATTCCATGTTTCATAAAAATCTATATTCAAGCCACTTTCTGATTAAAATTTACTACCACGGAAACTCATAATAGATAAAGGGATTTTAAAAAGTAAAACATGAATTCAATCCCTTATTACTATTCTTCACACTCATGTCCTGATGCTCCACTAATGAACATCAAAACTCCCAATCACTAATATGTTAGCAATAAATTATTCTATGATTTCTTATTCTTCTTATTCTCTCGACAAATGACTCAAAACCACTTTGGTGACATTTATTCAATTCAATATCAAAACAATAAAAGTAATTTAAACCTACATGAATCGTATCAATATATTATAGAACAAAAACATTATTGTAACACCCTAGATTTATAAAGGGTTGAATAAATAAATGATATGACTCATGTAAATAAGCGGAACCTTCCTTTTCTATAGCCTTCCTGGTTAGAACTCCATAATTAAGCGTACATGGATTGGAGTAGTGATCAGGAATAGTGACCTTCTAGGATGTTTCTTAGGGTGTTTGTGAGTGAAGAAAAAGCACACTTTAAAGGACTTGTGTTGGCATGTGAGGATTTTAATTAGTCAGATGACCCGTTTAGGCATATGGGAAGGACCTATGGTGGGGACCACATGTATGGGGGAAACTGGTGGTAACTGGCAGGTCAGGACCTAAAGACGATGTTAAGGAGGGGTGTTTGTGCTGTTAGTGGGGCCTAATTCTTAAATTTTGTATTAGTGGAGGAAATCTGCCTTAAGTGTGTTGTAGTGTCTGGGTTGAGATGTTGGACCCATAATGCGGACATTTTACTATAAGGGGGGGTGAATATAACACCCCAGATTGATAAAGGGTTAAATTAAGAAATGCTATTACTCGTTTCAACAAGATGAACCTTTATTTTTAGAACACATCATGTTTATAAATCCATAGTTAAGCGTGCTTTTCCTAGAGTAGTTATCGGGATGGGTGACCTTCGGGGAAGTTTCAAAGAGTGATTATGAGTGAGGACAAAGAACACTGTAAATGATATGTGTTCGATTGTGGGGACTTTCATTAGTCAGATGACCCATTGAGGCATGTGGGTGGGTCCCAAGGTGGGTACTACTTGTCTATAGGGAAATTGGTGCTACCTGTAGGGTCCAAACCTGAGGACTATGTAAAGGCGGGGTGTATGTGTAGTTAGAAGGATCCAATTTTTACAATTACATAATGAATCATATCCATCTTTCAAACATACTACTATTATTCTCAACCAAACCACATTCAATAAACTTGTTTTCCACCACATACCATAACATCAACCCCAAAATAAGGAATGGTGGCCTCCTGGGAAGTTTCCTAGGGTATCTGTGAGTGAGGAAAAGCACAATATAAAAGACATGTGTTGGCCTGTCGGTTCTATCATTAGTTAGATGACCTGTTCGGGCACATGGGTGGGACCTAGGGTGGGGATCATGTGTCTATGGGGAAACTGATGGTACCTGGAATGTCAGGACATGACGACCACATTAAGGCAAGGTGTATGTGTTGTATGTGGGGCCCATTTTTCCTATCTGGCATCATAAGAGGAACCCATCTTAAGTGTGGTGCAATTCCTGAGTTGAGATGTAGGGTCCAAAATGAGGATGGTGTGCTCTAAAGGTGGGGGTGAATGTAATACCCTATATTTATAAAGGAACAAATAAATAAATGATATGACTCATGTCAACAAGGTCCACATTCCTTTTCAGTAGCCTTCCTAATTAGAACTCAATGGTTAAGCATGTTTGACCTTGAGTGGTGATCAGGATGGGTGAACTGATGGGAAGATTCCAAGGGTGTCTGCTAATGAGGACAAATCACCATGGAAAGGACATGGGTTGACCTTTGGTGACTGTCATTAGTCAGATGACCCAATTGGTCTTGTTGGTGGTACCCATGGTGCAGACCATGCGTCTGTGGGGCTACTGGTGGTACTTGGAAAGTTATGAGCCGACGTCCATGATAAGGTGGGGTGTCTGTTCGGTCAGCGAGGCCCCATTGTTAAAATTAACCAAGGAAACATATCCACCAGTCAGACAAATTACTTTTCTTCCCTGCCAAACCACATTAAAAAGAAATTTTTTCCACCACATAGTTGTAACATCAACCCCAACATCATAAAGGGTGACCTTCTAGGATGTTTCCTTGGGTGTCTTCGAGTGAGGACAATGAATACTATAAAGGAAATGTGTTGTCATGTTGGTATTGTCATTAGTCAGATGGCTCGTTCTGGATCGTGGTTGGGACCCATAGTGGGGACCAATTGTCTACAGGGAAACTGGTGTTATATGGTGGCTCGAGACTCGATGACCATGTTAAGGAGGGTTGTTTATGCTGTCAGTGGGTCCAAGTTGTTACAATTACACAAGGAAACACATCCACCATTCAAAAATACTATTAGTCTTCTTAGCCAAACAAAATTCAAAAAACTAGTTTTACACCACATAGACATTACATCCAACCCAACATCAGGATGGGTGACCTTCTAGGACGTTTCTTGTGGTGTCTTCAGGTGAGAAGAAATCATGCTTTAAAGGACATGTGTTGGGATGTGGGGAATTTCATTAGTTAGATGACCAATTTGGGCATGTGGGTGGGACCCAGGGTAGGTTCCATGTGTCTATGTGGCAACTGGTGGTACCTGGAAGGTCAGGACCAGACGACCATGTTAAAGTGGGGTGTTTGTGCTATCAGTGGGGCCTAGTTATTCCAATTACATAATGAAAGATATCCATATTTCAAACATACTAGTATTCTTCCCATCAAAACCTCATTCAAAAAACTTATTTTCCACCACATAGCCGTAACATCAATACCAAAATCACCAATACACAGTCTTTATGACACAATAAATATCAAAAAACTTTATTCATTCCGGCCCATTAGTCACGTACACAATACATACAACATATATAAATATCAATGGTAAATTTTGAACTTTTTTATATTAATAATTCACATCATATCAGTTCTAACATAACAACATAAATATTTCCCACATAAAATATCAATGTTAAAAAAATATATCAAAAACCTCTTATAGAAAAAATAATAATACTTTAGAGAAAAATCATGGCAATAAATCATGCTAATAATCATCTCATATCACATTATACATCTCATGAACCATTTAAAAAATTCAAATTTGATGTTCTTAGAACATACATTCATAGAAAATAGCATTTCATTCACCATATAAATATTAAACTAAATTCATTATAATTACCATGAAAAAATATGCATATTGTGCCACTATTAATATTATTGATGGGTATTTTTAAAATATTTTTAAAATATTTTTTTATTATTGAAACATTCTTTCATATTATCAAACCAGAAACAATGTTTACTTTTATATTATTTTCTAGAAAAAACATGCTTGAGAGGGTACATATAAAAATTCATAATAATGACATTAATTAATAAAAAAATATGAAAATTTCATGATGAAAAAAAATTCACCATGAAATAAATTATAATTAATATAAGTACGTAAAACACAAAAAAAAACAGTTTCATGTAAAAACACTAATAAGCACAAAAATCCTTTCATCATGAAATAAATTTAGAACATTATTTTCATGAATTTATTTTTTAAAATAATTGAAAAATGTTTTTTAATACTTTTATATCAATCGATACCTAAGTAGAACCTTCCAACCATGCTATTGAATTCTAAGACCAAAAAATAGTTTTAATTTGAATAAAATATAAATTTGGTTGAAAATATTTTGGCATGGGTTACCATATTAAAATTATTTACATTATATAGCATTTCCATTGTCAATTCAATGAATTCAACATTTATTAATCCATTCTTACATTATAATAATACAATAAAATTGACAGTATTTAAAAATAGGCATTTTTCAATACTGAACTAAAAATAAATCAATTCTAAAAAATCCAAAAAAATAAGTGTTATCATATTAAGAAATTTTGATTTAAAAAATGATATCCCTTTTCAAAAATAAAATTTAAAAAATGGAATAAATTACCTATAATATTCACACACAAAATGAAATAATCACCATTTTTGAATAAAATGTATTTTGGAAGTAAAAAAATTATATTATTCTCATTCACTTCCTAAAAACTAATATTAAATAAATTCTATTTAATTTAATTTCATATATTCAATATAATAATTTCACTAAAACCTATTATCAATATTAATTAATTTAATCAATTAAAATTATAATACATTGTGCACATAAAATCACTATTATGAAAAATATCACTTTTACCTTCAAAATATATTATATTATTTTAATATATATATATAATCAATTTAATATTTATTTTTATTTTTTTTATACAAAAAATATTACTCAAATATTTCATATTATGGTTATTCTAATTCATACGCACCAAATCAATGAATATGTCATAATAGCTGTATTTAAAAAATAGTATATTGAAGTTTTTTTATCTCAATGTGGGGTATACCACACCAAAGTGATTGTGTTATATGAAGAAATAAATTCACAAACCTTTGGTTATTACTTCTATCCCCTCCAATAAAATCAATATTATTAATTTTTTCTTCTTCCAAAAAAAAGGTTTTGAAACATTTTTATGAATCAATTTTAAGGAATGAAGGATAAAATATATGATTAAAAAAGGAAATACATTTTTAATATTAAAAATAACTTTTTTTAACCCAAATTGTAAAAAGTGATAATAAAAAACATTTTGAATAATTAAAAATGGAAAATATAAAGGCTACCTAGTGTAACACATAATCAGGTTCTCGAATAAAGAGATCATTAGATGAGAGAAAAAAATATAGACATTGAGAAAAAAATAAAATGTATAATAAATAGTAATATATAACATTATCATGATAATTTTAATTAATAAAACCCCATAAATCAGAATGGGATAAAGAAAAATAAAAATTCATTAGAAATAAATGTGAAAGGATCACATTATTATTTCAATATCATTTTATTATAGTTGGGTGATTATTTTACTATCAAGATAGAGAACACATGAAAATATATTTACATGATTTATTTTTATTTCATAATAAATATTTCATCATTTGGTTGTTTTTAAATCAAATTTCTTTTCTGTATAATATCTTACCAAAATAAATGTCAAATCACAATGAACTTTTTCATTCATGAAGCACTAAAATTATCTTTTTACAAATCATGAGATCTATAGTAAGATAATAGGTTATTCTTATTTTTGTTAAACATTAACGAAACTAAGAAGGATTGTACATGGTAAGACAGAATCCATTATGACTAAATTCTAAATTAATCTCAACACCCAAATTTAAACATTAAATTTTCAATAAATAACTAACGTTAAATGTATTTGAAATTTTCGTAACCAAATTTGAAATATAGAAATCAGAAATATTTGACCACATATTTTTAGATAACAACATCACATAAACATCCTAAAAAAAATTAATTCACTCACAGATTCATACAATAAAAAATGTATATGCCCTAATCATATAATCACTAAAATATGATAATATTTTCCTTAAATTTCCTAAATTATCATAAGCCTAAAAATAAATCCATACAAACTTCCAAAATATAATTTTACCATTATTCCTCAAATAAAAAAAATTAGATAAAAATTATTTCCATTTACCTTGATCATATAACATTAAAAAATGTTGGAATTTTTTGAAAAAAAACATTAATCACATCATCACAAAATCAATTTTCATTCCCATGGTAAACTATATAATAAATTATATGTTACCAAAATGTAATAACCCTTTTATCCTAGTTAACAATAATAACATAAACATAAAAAAACATCTTAACCATAAATGTTATTGACACAATTGAACGTATTCCCACAAAATATAAAACCATTATTCATATGACAACATTTTTATTAAAACAAATATTAAACAACCTTGTTCAATCATTTATATTACCTGAAGATGCAAGGAGTTTATTTCCTGATATGCCCTAAATCATACATGGGGGAAGGAAAATTTGTTGTGGGTAGCCATTATTTAAGGGGGAATCAGAGTACTTTTGTATCCTTTTTTCTATTCTAGTCTCCCTTCCCACTGAGTTTGTTAATTTGGTAAAGGCTGGTTCTTTGGGGATTCATTTCTTTTGTCTACCCTGACTTGAATATTTTCTACTCTCCTTTATTCCCTATAAATTATCCTAGTTTAAAGAAATATGATATAAGAAACACAATATCCAAATTAGAATGGAATGTAACACCCAATGACTTTATGATATATTTCATTTTTAATTAATTAATTTTGTAAGATAACTCACAGTGTACACAACAGCGGGTTTGAAAAAAACGTGATACCCAATTAAAATATTATTATTTAAATATGAACATTATTACCTAGGTGTTAATATTTCTGGTATGAATAGTAATAAATAAATTGTGAAAATTATATATTTTAAAAATTTATAAAATAATTTCAATGGTTATATAATGATTATAAATAAAATTACGATCATTTGAATGAGAAATAAATGTGTATTGAAAACTGAATTTTTTGGAAAGGTAGATGACTTGCGCTTTGCACACATATTTTAAAATCAATTTTCAACACTTTTATGAAATTTATTTGAAAAAATAAATTTCATTTTTGGAATATTAATTTAAAATTTATCTTTTTTAATAATAATTTTATAATTTTCTACAGAGATTATTTTTTGATGAATAGTGATAAATACATATATTTTTTAAAAACTGTATTTTTTGTTAAATTATTTATAAAGTTAAATTATATTTTAAAAAAAATTTAATGTAAAATTTATTAAAATATTTTAAATTTTAAATAATTTCTCTCTTTTTAATAAATTTCATATTAAATTTTGATATAAAAACAATTTATACATATAATAATTTTCTCTTTCAAAAACTACTCTTTAAGCGGTTCTATTTTATATTTCTAAATTGAATTATGAAACTTGGGTAATTTTAATTATTAAAAACTGATTGTAAAATATAAATAATAATAATTTATATTATATAATATGTTTCTCAAAATAGTTAATCATAATTAATAGTTAAAATAATAAAAATTCATTACTGATGTTAATATCAAATATGGTCAATAGGGGAGGATCAACTAAGAATATATGGGTTTAAAATGGAATAAAACTTTAGAAAATAATTTTTATGGTTATATTTATACATAATAACAAATAAGGTTCCAGAATAAAAGAATTTGGTGTCTTTTTTCAGGAGAAAAACCTGGGTATCATATTATCTTTTCAAAAATTTCATGCTTGTCCTCTCCCACATTTTAAAAAACCACCACCTCTCATCCCTAACCACACATAAAAACGATTTTCTGTGGAAATTACCTTACCAAGTGCCTTACTTATGTCCCGGAAAAGATCCTATAGGCCTTATTTTTATTATTAATTCCTCATAGGAAATCCTTAGGTATAAACCCAAAGACTCTCTCTACAGACGAGGTAAAACTCTAAAACATGCATTTTTATTTTATTTCTTCTTCCATACCCATAAAAAAAATTTCAAATAAAATAATATAGTAGCACAATTATCTAATATATACTTAAATTTTATTATGTTATGTTTAAAACTTATATTTATCTCCACATCCATCAAATGGGAAAAAGAAATTGTTGAACGTGTGTGTGGAAGACTACCACCTAGTGAACCGATGTAATTAGTTAACCACCACCACATTTCAAGGATGGATATAATGAAATTTTTACCATATTAATATTATATTTATGACACTATTATACTTATAAAATTGTTATATTGTTTATACCTTCTTATATTCCATTCTATGTCGGATAAGATAACTTCCCTCATGTGTACTACAGACTACCCGCCAAATGAAGCGATGTGATTAGTTTTTCACATAGGTCTTAAATGAAAGGAATTAAGGATACATTACATAAATATATCCGATAATTTTTATATAACCATACTTCTCTAAATATAATGTGACATATATCTTTTTACCTTTAATTCTTTTGTAAAATTATAGCATCGCTCGTTCAAATGTGTGGACTACCGCCTCAGCATAGTGATGTGAAATGTTTTTCATTTTATTTTTACATGGATGGTAAAACAATATATTTGATTAATATAAAATATGTGAAAGAAAATTTTTAGAATCATTTTTAATTAGCATCAATAAAGGTGGTGTTGAAAACTTGGTTTTCGGTGTCTATTTTTTGGAAAATTGATGCGGATAATGTGATTCATCCTCATTTTCAGTATCGGTTTCTAAAAGAAAATGATGCTCAAAATGGTATTTTGTTCTTTTTCATAAAATCTGACACTAAAAACTCATAGAAATTTATAAAATAATTTAGCATCTATTATGATGAAACAGAAACTATAATTTTAATGAAAAATTTTAGAAACATTTTTATGTTACACAACCAAATAAATTAGAATCCATGTAATATAAAAATATATATATAGAAATCTAAAACATGTATAATTGAATAAAAATATATAAAAAGATACTTTTAACATGTTAATAAAAAAATTTATATGCATTTGTATTATAAAGTGGAATTAAAAGACACATCCCAGAAATTTACAACATGATCATTGTCAGTTGATGTTGATTCATTATTTTGAGTTAATTATGTTCAAACACCTATTATAAAAATATAAATCGTTTTTGAATATTATTTAATAGAAAAATGTAATATTAATCATAAATATTAGAATATAAACATGTTAAATTATAATCATACAAAACTAATAGTTTTTAGGAAATATAAAAGATGGGTAAGTTAATATTTTTTATAAGACTCGACATCACTAAATGTCTACAATACAATTAAACAATATAATATTGTAAAAATACAATATTGTGATTGAAAATTTAAAATAATTAATATAACTAACCTTATGAAATTTTGTATTTACCCTAGTTTTTATTATCTCATATATGAATTGTAGAATATAATTACAAAATAAATATATCCTTGTTGATGATGAAATAGTAGTTATATAAAATTAACTTTATTATAAAAATAAATAAATATATATATTTATCAAAAATAAAATAATATATAACACAAAATATATTTATTGTTGCATTCAGATATTGGATTTTGTTTGTGTTCTTTATTTACAAGTGATCTTTATTAAATTTTTTCAATTACCTGCATTTATATATATATCATTTCATAATACATGTATATACAATAAGAATTAAATATAATAAACAGATGAAAAATAATAAAACATACCTATTTAATAAGGTTATAAATTTTTTACAAACATCACCCAATGACGATAAAACTCAATATAATGTGCATTCACATTGGTATAATACAACTAACATTCACTACCCCCAATAATAAAAAAATTTAACATTTAATGAAATTATAATGAACATTGGTTCATAATTATGTTTCTATTTTTACCAATCAAAAAATGGAAAAACCCAACACAGAATATCCATCTTTGATAATCTATAACAAAAATTTGTAACTCTATCGGGAGTCTTCACATATTGAATTTTTGTTGTGATGAATTATGGATCTATAAAACCAATAAAATTTCTGTACACATTTTGAAAAATAAGAGTGTGTAAATACCTAATTAAAAAAGTAATATAGTTATTCAATTGAAACCATCTTTAATTAAAGAAATAGAAACTAACATGATAGTTTACCTACATGGAAAACTACTCCAAAAAAATAATGTGGAGCTCTTATAAATCAATTAAATCCATAATATATTTTCTATATACTCTCCAAGGAGTGTATCCCCCACATATATTGGATTTCATCAAAAACACATAGATATTATTCAAGGAAGAATAATCCTTAGATAATCATTGTATCCCATTCTAAATATCATAATTATATACAATTTTTTGTTCCTATACATTTTTTTTATTTTGTGCCAATTCTTTTTATATTATAAAATTTTATATAAGTTGAAGGTCAGAAAAAATTATAAGTAACATTCAATAAAATGTAATTATTATTCAAAAAAATCAAACCATGTATGAATGATAATGAAGAAGTTCATTTGGACAAAGAAAAAAAATACCCATACAATCGAAAACATTGGTAACATACTTAGTATTAAATGGTATAAGAGCTGTAATATCGATAATATCATGTACCTATACTCTATCTCGACCCAACTGTATAGGGTATTGATGAAAATAATCCCCCATAATATGCATGACTCTGAATGCAACAATATGTACATGAGTATATATAGCATACAACTCATAGAAAAATGTTGGGTCTGAGTGATAATGTAGAGGATCTGAGGAGGAAGGCCTTACAGGATGGTTTAGTTGGGAAGGATACATAAGTTGTCTAGTTGGATGAAAGTCCTAAAAAGGCATGGAAGGCTGCACATACTGTGAAAATATGAAAAATTTGTTTTACATATCATGCAAACATGTTTGAATATGATCATCCATTGACTATTTCATATCTTCTATCTCAAATATTTAGGATTTTATATCTCAATCTTGGGATTTCATAATTTCATGACCAAAATATTTATGTATACAAAATCAGCCTCATATCTTATTATGTGTTCGGGGTGTTCTGGATTTCCTAAAGTAGAGGCTAGGATATCTACCCTAACCTCTGTGATAAAAGTTCCATGTGATGATTGCTTTTGATGTCCATATTTAAATGAAAAATGAAAATGGTATATTTTTATAGTTAATTTATATTATATAAAAATTCATAAAAAATAAAAAAATATTAACCTAAAATTTTTTGACTTCAGAAGATTTCATTATATGACACTTTTTATTTCTTCTTTTTCTCTCACATTTCCATTTTTTATGGAAGATGTGGGGGATGGAGGACCGAACTGGACCTCATCGAAACCACTATTAAACTATGCTCTTAATTCATCAAACATTTCCTCAATCATTTTTTATTTAATAAATTATACCCTCCATATTATAAAGTATGAGTGTATACATTTTGAAACAGGATGTCTAGATGGGATTTCCTTATGGCCTGTTATATAAAAATTAAACTAATAAGAAATTATCTACATATATAATAAATTTTATATTATAATATAATTATCATAATATAAAGGCTTCATCATGCGAGTTGAAAATAATTTATTCCATGTCTCTACATATAAAAACTCGTACTTGAAGCATGGGTTCTCATTTTTTTCCTTCAAAAAATATAATTTTTTTCAACATTATCTTTAAATCTCTATATCATGTCGCCGCTAAAGAAATACAAATTTTCTTAATTAATTTTTTTCCTCAAAATTGAATGTCATGTGTAATTGAATAATATTAATATTAGTCATTTAAAATATATCATATTCAAAAAATGATATATAATAAATAAATAGAAATATTTTATGTTATGGCTCCCCAAAGATTATATATCATTGTCCTGTTGATGGGATTCTTCTCATGATATAAAATATTAATCATTAAATGACTCTGCATTGAGATATAACTAATAAACTATGTTGCATTTGGTCAAGTTTCAAAAACATTATTGTCAAAAATAATATGCAATCCATCATCTCCATGAGAAAGTAAATGTTTTTTAAACGTGTAGTGTCATGTTCACTAACTCCTAGACATAATTTATTAATTGTATAAGTAGGAGACTCCACCACTAAAGTCTCATCAGTAGCCCTGTAATTAGTTTTTGTAAATTAAAATATAGTTTTAAATAAATAATTTTGTTAATAGATATTTTACAATATGAAAAGGGTTATAAAACATTGTACATGTTCATCTCCCTTTCTATATATATCTGTCATTAAAATAATAAAATTTAATGAATTTATTATGTAGCTTCATATTATTAGACATGTAAATAAATAGAAAATAAGAAAACAGAAATATATAAGTATTCAAAGTAGAATATAAGTGTATGTTTTAAAAAATATTGATGTTATCATTCTTAACCAAATAAACATACATTTCAAACTATTAAATATTAACATTAATTCAAAAATGATAGCATCATTTATAAAATTACATATCAAATTTTGAAAAATTGTTCTCTTATGTGTAATTATAACAAAAAAATAATTATATAGATCAGGTATTTTAATGAAATAATGTTTAACCATAAAAATAGAATATCAACATTTAACACCAAAAATAATATAAATAATCAAATATATATAATTAAGTTTTAATAGTTATTAAATAATTCTTCTTTTACATGTGTAAATTTCAATAAGGACATATAATGTAAATAATTTATAGTTTAATTAGCAGTGTAATTTTTTTTTTCCCATATCCCTTCAGCATGATCTCTTTATAGTACATGCATTATATCTGTGTTATAATCATTATTATCTAAAAATTATTTAATATACGAATAAGCCTCATAAAAATCAATAACATCATCATCATCCTCATCATCCAAATGAATTATTTATCTCTAAAAAATGAAGTACCCCTGATCATTCAATGGATAAATGACATAATATATTTGTATTCCCTTTGTTTCCATGACCAATGGTCCTCATTGCAACTAAATCTTTTCAAAACAACTAGTTTAAACACATATTCATCATGTTTCACACCACTATTACTTCAACCCCAATTATATAGAAACATGGTGACTCCAAATTTAATATAATCAATTTCACATATGTTTTAAGGAAATCCAAATATGATTTCGATGCCCAAATTGAGTATTTAACTTTTGAAATCGAAAAATAATATGTTTTAGCTTTGACCATTAAACAACTATTTCGAATGGTACTCTTGTCATCCATCATTTTGTGTAAAATGTAAACCCATTAATATCAAAGTAGTACCATTTTATAACATTTTACAACCATTTTAGCATTTTTTTTCAAATATATCTATGATGGACATCACTTTTAACCATGAAAAAAAGGTCTTTCTTATGGTCAATAATTAACCACTTTTAATTATTTTTAGATATCATAACTTTAATTATGAAATATTAGATGATATATATGATTGAACCTCATATGTGTTGTTTGATATGTATAAATGTTCTTGCATCACTTAATTGCATTCAATGACCTTTACCTTTAAGCCTAAAATCACTCTACCTTCTTTATAAACTGATATATGTCAAGATATATGGAGACCAATATACTCCACTTCATGAAAATAATCATTTAAAAACTCAATCACCTCTTTTGATACATATTTTCAAACAATAGAGGCCTTTGGTCGATATGGATTTTTATCATATCCATTTAAAATTTTCCAATATATTTCAAAATATTACATCCTTCATAAATATATAGGCCTACATATTCTTATCTCATGCACCAAATGAATCTCTAAATGAACCATTATATCAAAAAAATGTAGATGGTATATACATGACTAGTTGACAAATAATAATTCCAATGTCACTCTCCAACACATCTAACTCATTTGAATCAAATACATTTCTACAAATGTATTTGAAAAAATCACATAACCAGATAATAGTCCTTCTAATACCTATCGACAATATACTATGCAGTGCAACTGGTAGAATTTGTTACATCAATATATGATAACCATGAGATTTCATACCTATTAATTTAAAATCATTCAATGACACTGAATTATTTACATTTTAAGAATATCCATGGGGTAATTTAATACCATGAAGACACACAAAAAATCATCTTCTCAGTATTTAGTAATGTGTGAAAAGCCAAATGTAATTATATTATGTTTCCTTTCATTGTGGTTCATAACTCTAAATGTATTCCCATTGCTATTAGTTCCAATCAAATATGGAAACCATCTTTTATCATTCATTTTATGAATAAAAATGTTCCAATTAAACTATCATATATGTTTTCCTCAACATGAATAACATCAATGTTATGTTATATCTCTAAAAATCTCCAATAAAATTTTTCAGAAATTATATATTATTTCCTCCATATGTTTTTTGAAAGACTAGAACTTCTTTTCTTTCCAAATGACAAAACAATATTTTTCACCATGAGGTAATATTATTCAATTTAAAATGGTCATATAAGTAATATTTTATTCCTATAAACTATTAAATTCTTTATCAATCTATGATTACAATGATCAATTTACAAAAATATTTTATGTCCCATGTATACTATATTTCTTCTAATCAATAATGGATAATATGAAGTTTCTTCATCACAAATTGGACATGATTTTCATCCCTTAATACCATATCTAGATACGTTTCCATATGTGAGAATGTCATTTATAGGGAACATTATCATAGAAATAATGATGAAAATAATCTTCCTTGTATTCATTGAAAACATTAACAAATGTCTCCCACAGTAGTTTCAAATCATGAATCAATGGTGAATGATACACATCAATGACATTTCTTGGCTATTTTGGCCAGAAATCATCAAGCTCATCATTAAATAGTTTTTCTTCATGCATATATTTGGTGACAAGCTTTAAACTACCAAGAAAAAATCCATTAACTATTTTGTCTACTTAGGCTCTAATATGGATTCATTCAATCATTACACAATCCCATTCTGATTTTTCTAACTACACATCCAAAATCTCAAAATTGTTTATCCAATATCTTCAAATGTAGTGAATAAGTAAGGTGAAATTAGTTAATTTTAGAGATACTCTCATATGAACTCCATATTTACCTTGAATTTAATTAAATTTTCAAATAGATTCTTCAAAAGAGGAATTATTGGAAGTTATCAAATTTCATTAGCAGGAGCTTTGATTTTGGTACCTAAGATTGAATCACAGTTCATTTATCAAGATTATATGATGGAATTGATTGATGAAATTATAAAAAAGTATAAAAAAATTATTTTACATGATGTTAGATTCCATTACATGAGAATAAACTTTATTTGACATTTATATCCATCTTATTGTGCGGACAGTTTGATAAATATTCATATTCTTTCATATAAAACACAGAATCCTTAGGGAAATCGTGTATATTTTTATATAAAAATCACATTTGAAATAATATTTTATTCTACATATTATTTTAATGTGGAAGCATGATTCCTTCTGAAAGTAACTCTTTTAAAATATCAAGTATGTTATAGAAACATTAGTCACTCCAACCATTTCTTACCTTAAAGTTAGCTAATCTCAAAACTACAAATAACATTGTATATTTTTGGAAACCTAGGAATAATGTTTTCTTAGATTCTATTTATAATCATTAAAAAGTTGTTTTATTTATGGATTCGACACCTGAAACAATAATTAATTCTTTAATATTTTCCTTTACCTTATTATGAATATTGTCATCGACATTAGATGTTGAATTTACCATTTTTTCACTCTTCCTGATCCAACGTGTATAATTTAGTCTAAAACTATAAAAAAATGAGATGATCCATGATTTCATTACAGTATAACATTCTCATATTAGACTACTTCACACATAGAAAGAAAAAAAGATCTATGTTTTGAAGATTTTGTTTAGAAATTTCCAAGAAATCATCAAATCATTTTTCATATTCACTAGTGGTTCTTTATAAATTTATCCTATTATGGTCCATTTAATACATAATATCGCAATATAAGCGATTAATATATTTCATAATATAAACATATATATATATATATATATATGCTAACAAATTGTAATCAAAACACATTGAAAAAACATATTGGCAATTTGATAGGATTCATCCACGATTATTTGGAGTAAAATAAAAACTATTCTACAAAAGGTCTTTAATTTCCAGGATGTGTTTCATGTGGATCCAATGGACATCACATTTTATAACCCTATTAGAAATTCACGGTAGATAATCATGATTTTTTTAAATTATTTTTTACTAAAATATAGCAATTTGAACATTTTTTGTTTTATAATACTAATTCAAAATAAGACAAAAATTAGTTAATGATAATATTTTAGTTCATATATAGAAATATTGTATATGGTTTCAATCACATAAATTTAGTCAATTTAATTTTTTAAGGTCAACTATAGAAAATATAATCATATTTTTTAAAAAATATATAACTATTATATCAATTATATATTGTTTGAATTTACAATTAGAAAATTTTTTATTTCATATTATATAAATCCAGTTCATTTATATTAAAATTTAATTATCTTCAATAAACTAAAATGTATTAGTTCATATTACATAGTAGTTACATTAGTTCGGTCTCACATGTGTCAAATGGTTTTTAAGATTGTATTAATTTAACGAGTGAAAATATGGTGTAATTACAAGTTACGTAAATTATATTGATTTTTTATGAAACCATATATCATTGTTCATTGGATAATATTATCTAGACCGTTTGATAATTTCATCAAATAGAAAATTTATCAATATAAAAACCCATTATCAAAAAAATTTAATAATAAAAATGAAAAAAATACAAATAATTAAAACCATTATTCAATAATATAACTAAATGATAAATTATTTTACATCTTAATTAAAAAAACATAAAAAATTTGATTTCAACATGTAAAATGGGTCCTTAATTTTACCTTTCTCCATCAAAAATGTTAGAATAATAAACATTACTAGATCTTACAAAAATTTCATAGAAATGAAAAATAAATAATAAAATAGAAAAATATCAAACCACGAAAGTTGGTTGGCTATAAAATAGCATCCAAAGAGAAATTATTTCATGGATGAAGAAAAAATGATAGTGGATGAAGAATCAAGAACACAGTTATTAAAATGATTATAAAATTTAATGAAAATAAACAACAATGGGTGTTGATGATCAGAAGGTCTTCATTGGGGTCATCATGAGTTGAGAACAATGTCTCCCAGATCTAAAAATAGAGGTTTTTGGGATCCCTTGTTTTTTAAAATAAATCCACATTGGTTATTATAAAACCTAATGCCAAAAACTTATTTTTGATTTTGGTTTTTACAAAAAAAATTACATCGAAAATTAAAATCATTTAAATTTATTAGGGTGGTTTTTCAAAAAGACACGACATGATAAATTAATTAACTGGTGTTTTTGGCATCGTGTTTTTTTAAAAAACGACACAAATAACGAAAAAATAAAATTTTTGGCATCGATTTATGTTAAAACTGATACCAATAAGTTCATACACATTCATTTTTCATCATTTTATAAAAACGTGATGCCATAGCTTCGATGGTGAAGCCTCTTTTTTCACTACTGATAAATTCAATATATGAAATAATAATAATTCTAGAATGATGAATTAATATTTATTTTTCTTATTTCCATCCATTTATAAAAATGAAAACATCATTCATGTGAATGTACAACCCACCGTCTTTATGAATGGTGTAATCTATTTTCTATATATATATTTAGTAGATTAATATAAATACATATATAATGAAAATATTTGACATTTATATCATTCTTTAAATTAAATAGATTATTTTACTATTTTAAAATTAGAAGTAAAAAAAATAAATAACTAAAACATACATGAAAAAGATTGTAATTATCACCTGAAATAATGATTTTAACAATGAATTATTTTTGAAAGGGTGATAAAATACTATAAATACATCATATATAGCATGAGATATTTGATTTTGGTTTTTTAATGTATTTACAATAACCTAGTATTTTTAATACATGAGGTTTGGAAACATAAAAAGGATGTTGGGCCTAAAGTAAGGGTTTCTCTTCTCACTTTTATATACATGAGATATACGCCATATTCAAAACTTATTCCATTATAAGGGGAATATACTTTGCAATTTGATAAGTTATATAATGAACCCATTTCTATTCATGGTTTTTAATGTTTCATTTGAAGTTATTTAATTCATAGGGCTTACGATTCAAATGTTGATGAAGTTGTAATGGGTTTATTTCACAATCACACCATTATTCGAGATTAATTTTTTTTATGTCTCCCTAGGTGAAATTAATTTATATTTATATATTAAAATCAATATATTTTTTATAATATATAGATTAATTAAATTCTTAAAGTAATATCACCATTTTTAACTCGTTGGTGCTTAAAATGATTAAGGAAATGGTTTTAATAAAATATGACATCATATATCTCTTCAGTCAAAACCCATTTTTCATCAAAATCCATATTTACTAAAAATGGTTTAAAATTGTTCTTAACATTTTCACCTTAATTAATAAAAAACATTTACCCATTTTTTTTAAAAAAAAAAATTTAATATAATCTTTATATCGTTTTCAAAACAAGGTGTGTTAGGGTTTTTTCAAAAATGTGAAAGGAATCATTTTTTAACATGTTTGGTATGAATATAATTTTTCACCATCATGACCACCCAATTTTTAAAAAATTATTTCACATGTTTTAAAAGGTTGTTTCAATTGAAAATTATTTTAAAATAATTTTTTGAACTTTTTTTAATAATGATTTTCAATGTGAAAGGGGTATTTACCTAAAAATGATTTAATGATATTTTTTACATTATTTTAATTGATAAATGACATCAAACGTTTATTATAATTATTATTCATAGTGGATATGTTGTATTGATATCAAAAGTATTCTTTATTTTTATTTTTCATGATCATTCGGACTGATTATGTACATTTTTATTACCCTTCACCATATTACTCTTGATGGTTTATGATTTTGTATATTAGATTGGGGTAGGTATTAACATTTTGTAAGTTATTCATTTAAAGGGATTTTTTATATTAAATATAATTGTAAGAACCCAACCCCATTATCCTAGATATAGTGCCATAGTATATTATATTGGAATACATACTAGTGTCGAATCCCAAAGGACCTCATATCATCTCATTCTTAGAAAATAGATTTTATACATGATCCTTACATTGAAATTGCAAACATAAAATACAACATAGATAATCATATGAGAACATAATTACTCTCCTAGATTAACCATTCATATCTATCATAATACAATTCTTGGAATCCTACGGATATAAAACATAAGGAATGGGTGAGCATAAATGCTTAGTAAGGGTAGTCTTACAAAAGAAGCTATTTTGAATAAAAAATTCTATAATTTAATGAATGGTGTATAACTGAAACACAAACCCTTTAAATATATTCTTGAGTAAAATAGAGAAAGGATAAATAATACAACATAAAATAGTCACATTATATAAAAACACAACCATGGATATTCTACTAGTCAAATAACCAAATGAAATATCAATAACTAATATCATAAAGAGGCATTTAATACTGTCGGACATTGTAAACATACTACCAAGGATTTTCCGTTGAAACCAAACATAAATGGGTAAAAATAAAAAACTGTTTATCTCATGAGACATAATAATTCATCAATGGGATATATAGGGCCACACACATCACTAACTATGTCCAATGCATTCCTAATATGAAAAGTTTGAATTATAACCCATAAAAACATTCATATTAAAACTACCATATGGAATGTTAATACATTAAACATAAAACATGAATGGTTTAAAACTAGAACATTCACTATCTAACATATAATAAACCCAAAATTACAATATTGTAGATTGTATCCTAGTAAATCAACCTCAATTAATAAAAAATCCAAAAAGGATTTCAATAGAGATGAAAATAATCTAATAAAATCATTATAAATTTATTAGTAGAAATTACCATTTTACAATCAAATCAATTAAAATACAAGAAATTTTATAAAAAAAATTTCTTTTAAAATAAAAATTTAATATTATAAGGTATGATTCAAGATTAAAAGTCATCATGATTTTATAAAATGCCTCTAAGTATGTAAAAGTTAAAAAAAATTCCATCAAAAAATCCATAAAGTACCTCGTTTAGAAAAAGACATAACATTCCTTTTAAAAAAATTATAAAAAATAAAACATGGTTAAAAAAAATTATTTTATTTGAATAATATGAAGATTGTTTTGAAATAAATTTTTATGAAATATAGACAGGGATGAAAAATATGTCCTACTAAATACTTATATATAAATAATCTTGGATAATATTGAGATTGTGAAATTAAACGTTAACTTGTACTTCACATTAAATGGGGGTACATTAACCTCTTATATAATTTTTAATGTATGTTATCAAATTATACCCGAATTATATCTATATTTATTATAACATTTATGATCCTCTAATATAAGTTTGTTAATAATATTTATTTTTACCATTGTTTTGGGTGTTCACTGCATTATTTTCATATTTTTTTTATCCTGTAAGTCCTATTTATTTTAAATTGGATATATTTTATTTAAATATAGAATTATATTAAGTTAATTAAGATTATATTATTTCATAATATATATTTTTATAATCACTTTTGAATGGTTATCGTGAAGAATGAATCTCATCACGCCATTGATATTGTAGGTTGTACATACGCACGAGTAAGGGAATCACCCCCTTAATAGTGAAGTGGTAAGTAATTAGATTGAATATTAACAATAAAGAGTCAATATAATTTCAAATTTTTTATTTACATCCATTATATTCATCATTATACGCACAAAAATAATGTGGTGATGATAAACAAATTTCCCCACAGCTTGGAGACGGTAAATCATACGTTTCCACACATAGTGATATTGTATTTTTATAATGGATAAAAGGATTAATATGGTTGTCTGATTATTGTAATAACATTTATTAATATATATTATATTATTTATATTATTTTATAAAGGAAATAACATGTGAAGAAGAAGTAGAATAATTCATAATTTTGAAGGAGTTGGTAAAGATGATTACATCTTCCTTAGCGAACCTCTATTGGATCTCTTCTTGGGGACACAAGGGGGTATTTAGAGAATAAAAGAACATATAGTATGTGAATAGGAAAGTTTATAATGTAATTATATGGTGTTCAGTCGACAAATAAGGCTCAATATGGTAGTATTAAGTGAGGGAGGGGGTTCCCTCTTATAATTGGGGTGTGGGTCACTTTTGGAAGCTCTCTAAATGTTAAATTAATATAGTTTTATTTTCAATTAAAATAGTTTTTAAGTGAGTTATTTTAAATCTCATATGATTATGGTATGAAATACACTCAAAGAAAAATATTAAGATATGTTATGGTCTCATTATTACCCTTATCTTTTGGATTTAACCATTAGTTAATCCCTTTAACTCTTACGGTGAAAAATTCATTTTCTACTCAACAAGGGTTAGTATATGTACTATAAAATTACGAAAAACCCCAAATAGGTAATCGATGGCATATTTTATCATATTATATTTAGTTGGCCAAATTTTATATTTTTATCAATTTTTTTTCATTTAAGAAAATATTATTATTTTTAAGTGTCATTTCTGAAATGTTTTGATACAATTCATTATTTGCCTTTTAAAATAATATTTATACAACATGGTAATATTGAAACAACACTTCTAATATATCACTAACATGTCTAAATTACATATAATTTTTTATGTCATTTTTTTATCAACTAATATTTAATTAAAATTTATTAATATATATTATTTAATATATCTATTAATAAAGTAATTATTGCATCACTATTGTGTCAACATTTATGTTAATTATTTAATCCAAAAAAATTTGTAAAAAATTTTACATTATTTTTATAATTATTTTAGATTTTTAGATACTATTTATGGTCTAATATACCTCATATTTGTACATTTAATAAAATAATTATACTTATAAAAAACCAGAGTGTGACATTTTGTCACTTTCATTGATTTAAATAATATTTATAAAATTTCCTCTAAAAAGTATCCTTTTCATTAATCAATTACAGACCTCATTTTATAGGTTATAATTTTATTCATCCAATAGGATTTTGGATTTTTTTGGATAATTTTATAATGTCTATTACATTATTTTTACACTTAATTACATGATTTACTATTTACCGTCATTATAAAAATATTACTAGAGTTACTATTCATAATTCCCAGAAATAAAAAAGACATATTTACTTAATTTGGACCCACTAATTCTAAAAATGAAATCCATTTTTCAAAATTTAAAACAGAAATTTCCCAGTTATTTTTTAAAATTAATCTTTTTAACAGATTAAGAAAGAACTTTTTCAATGTAAAAACGTTGAAATGATTGAAATGTTTTCATATCTAAATTCATTGTAAAATTTATAAAAATGACCTATATTGGAAATAATGATAAAAATAATCTATATATACTTTAAAACCAATAAAAATATTTATTTAACACAATAATTTATTTCAATGAAAATAATTTTCATTCAATTAAAATTTAATATTTTTCACATTTCATCAAAACATGTAACTTATCAAAAAAATACCAAAAAATAAACAAAATTAAATTTTTAAATTAAACATTCGATGAAGAAATTAATTTTGTAAAATATAATTTAAAATAGTTTTAAAAACTATATTTAAAATAGGTGCGCAATCAAAAAGCTGTAAACTATATTTATAAAAAATATATCCTTTCAGTGCATAAAATATTATTCAATTGTATCTTATGACTATAAAAATTTTTGATTTAATATAAAATATATAAATTTCATAACGTGGTTAATTATATTAATTCCCACTATTTTAGCAACTACTTTATAATAATCACTTTTTAATAGATCATAGTGTGTTTGAACTTGGTGTTTTATACAACGCAAGCTATTAAATTTATTTTACAACGAAAATATACCAAGAAATATTGTTTGTTACATTATACCCTCATTAAATAAATGGAGTCCTCAAAATTTTTAAATTCGATTTTGTAAAGAAGATTTTACTATTCAAAATACATTTATTAAAATACCATATCGGAACAATAATCAATAGGAAATCGACATTAAAATAAATAAAGGGAAGTGTGAGGGTCCCTGGATATAATGCATACTAGGGTTACATGATGGAAAACATGGACATTGATGCGAAATATAACTATTCTGTATTGATAGAGAGTGATAGAGAACATTATCAGGGGAAAGTTAACAATTGAAAATCTATAAGTTAACGATGATATAAGGGACCATTTGATTCATATGAAAAGAAGGTACTAGGAAAAAATTTCTTGTTTTAAGATCATTCCACTAGAGATGAAGAATACATTCACTTCATAATCTATTAAAACGAGGAAACATAATTACATGACAAGAATAGTTTCATCCTTCAATCGATTTCATCCATAAACCCAAATTTCTCTCCAGAAGATAACAAGAATCAAAAATATTATATTTATCTTAATCATATAGGGTTATAAATATGAAAATATACTTCATTTGTAATACTATTTAAATATTGAAAATATTGTTATAGAAAATCGGACATCACATAGTCTTGTGGAATGTGATTCACCCTTTCCACCCTTCGGTTGTAGGTTCAAGTCTCATTCCCTTGGCATATGCGACAAGTTCTCTCTCGACCTATGGGTTTTCCTTTTTATAAAACCATATTTTTATAACATTATAGATTTAACCATAATATTTCCACCATAAATAAATGTTTAACCTCAAAAAGAATATCCAATATTCAACTTAATCAATTCCAACCATAAAACATATCCAAAATAATTCTGTCCAAATTTATAATCCAAAAAGGTCTCTAAATTTCCAAAATCTTTCTTAACGTTAGATTATCCAAATACAACATATTGTTTCTCTTATTGTCACATAAAAAATATATGAATACATTGAACGCATTAAAACCTTAATGAAATCTTTCATGTTTCTGAATTATTATAGAAAAAATACTGCAGTATAATCCTTATATATCACATGATTATCACAACATGAATATCATAAGATAAATCATGAATACAAAATACATTAATTAATCCACTTTGACTTTTGTAACATTATAATCTTGACCTTGAACACTTTTATTTTTTACATGTATTTCCTTGATTCTTAGGAAAATCATTTTCATTATTTCCCATCTCTTTAAAATATAATATTGAATATTGGTAGATTCTTTATTTCCCATTAAATTGTGGTAATGATGGCCTTTCTCACCACACACGAAGTAAACTAATTTTCCTTTTAATCAATAACTAGGGTGTTTCCTTCCACAATTATAAAATTTTTGAACATCACACTTTTCATTTTCCCCATTATCTCTCTCTTAATCCAATTTTCCCTTCGTATCTTATTTTCTGTTAAAGTCATAATATTTAGATAATTATATCTCTATCTTTATAACACATGAGACTACATCTTAGTACGATGAGAATGTTTAGGATACCAATTACTTTTGGAGGAATGAATTTAACCCATCAATGAAAAATTCAATATTACACCATTAGTTATGTATGTAGTCTATAGCATGTCATCCTATCATTTTAAAGTTATCTTCATACATTACAACATTTTTATCCTCCTTTTTACATAGATTCATTAATTGTCTCTCCGTATATGCTCAATGGTCATGATAGAAATCATTTTCCAAAAAAAATTCCTGAAATCCTTCCATTCAATGGGTTCTATTTCCCTATCCTCCTTTTTTGGATCAATGACACTTATTGATCTATATCTCTTAAAAGATGAAAACTACCATGATAACTTTCCCCCTTTTTCACTTCCCAATAAATGAAATGTCTTCTATAAGGAACTTATCTGTTATTTAGGTACAAATGTATTTTTATTCCCATTTAATGTTGGATTTTGTTGTCTCATAAAGTGGGATGAAATTTTTCCTTCACGTTGTGGATCAGTATTCTCCATATGGGTAAAGTTATTGTTCATAAAAACAGTAATCTCTCCCAATATAGTTATGTGATTCCCAAAACAAGTTTCATCTCCAACTCCAATATAATTATCTATATAAAAGTTAAATCCCTATGACTATTACATTATTTGAAATGGTTTCCATTCCTTCCCCTAGGTTCCATTTTTAAATAAATCGTAATGCATAATTTCAGAATAGTAAAATACTTAATATAAATTGAAAATTTTGTACATAACAAATATCATATTCATAAACATGGTTTCTTTGGGGACACATTTAATTTTATATAATTTTTAATGGTTTGTATAGAAATGTTAAATTATCATAAGAATATCCCTCGAGACTATCATAATATATGTGCAGTAAGGCCCATTGCCATGCACCATGTTACCCTAAGTCTTGATTAAGACACCTTTTCAGAGTTGTTACGCCATGTTAAATCAGTACCAAAACCACTTCCACTTGTAGTATATACACAAGGATTTATTTATTTGTGTAAAAAAATAATATCTACCTTACCAAAATTCTAGGATGTTCTTCTATACTCATCCTCAAAGTATATATTAGGATTTTGTTCCTTTATCTTTGTTTTATAAATATAGTTTCCAAGGTTTCTACAAAACATGGCTCTAATACCAATTATAACACCCTGACCCTAGTATCTCATTTCTATTTCTTTACTTTATTACATTTTCATAGATACAATTTTTGAATCCCAAAGGATCGACCAGTTTATAAGTCCTGAAAAATAGATTACATACATTAAACAAACATTGCAATTCAAAACAAGAAATAAAATATAGATAAACCATTGAGAAATCCATTAATATCCGACCTTAATCCTGCATATAACTAAAAATAAATATCTTTTCATCTTATGAAAATAATTCATAATAACGGGGTGATCTCAGATGTTATGTAAGGGTAAGTGTATTAAATAATTTGTTATGATTAAATAATCATAAACTGTGAGGCGGCGTGTATAACTAAAAAACCATCCCCTAAAACATAATCTTGGTCACAATATCAAAAGAATAAATAATACCATATAAAATAATCACATTATCTAGAAAACATAACCCTTGAGATTATTCTAGTTGAATAATCACAGTGAATATCAATAACTAATCTCATTGTGAGGGAATTCATAATATCATACATCATAAACAAACCACCAAGGAATCATCCATGATATCATGTATAAATGGGTAAAACACCAAACCAATTCCACTAATTATACTTACTGATGCATCGAGGGGATATAGTGTGGTCCACCCTTCACTAAGTCTAATGCATTCCATATATTTGAAATTGTGAAACCTAACCAACAAAAACGTTAATATTAAAACTATTATTTGAAATGTTAATACATTAAACATAAATCATGAACATCATCAAAATTGAATATCCAAAGTCCAACATTTCATAAACCATTAAATACAATATGGTATATTGTATCATAAGAAATCAATCCCGATTAAGAATAAAATCTGACAAATAATTTTGACATATATGAAAATTATCTAATAATAACATTAAACATTTCATGATAGAAATTTATCTTTTGCATCGAAATCTTTTAATATCCATGAAATAATAAAAGAAAACATTTCCTTATAAAATAAACTTTTAATATTGGATGTTAATCATCAAAACATTTAGGGTTCATGATGGTGCAATAATCTTCTCACACCTTATAAGTTAATTATAATTCTATCCATTGAAAAAGCCATATGGTAATTCATTTGAGAAATGATATAAGATTCCTTTTAAAACATTTTATAAAAATGAAAACATTTGTAAAAATGTTAGTAAACATTTTTTAGAAGAATAGAATGAATATTTTGCAATTTCATTTTTAAGAAACATGGGCATGGATGATAAATATGTCTGAGTAAATACTTACGTATAAACAATCCGGAATAATATTGACATTTTGAAATTAACCCTGGACTTGTAATTTCTTTTAGTTAAGGGGGATTTTACCTCAATTAAAATGGTTAAATAATGTTATTAAATCATACCAAAATTATATCTATATTAATGATATAATATATGATCTTATAATATCATTTTGTTAATAATATTTCATTATTATAACTATTTAGGGTGTTAACTACTTTATTTTCTTATGTTTGCATTGTCGTGTATGTCCTATTTCTTTTGAATATGATTTATTTTATTTAAATACAAAATGATATTAATGTCATTAATATTATATTCAATCATCATATAAATTTGTATAATCATTCTTCAATGGTTAATGTGGATAATAAATCCCATCGACTCGTGGTAATGGTAGGTCATAGGTATGCACAAGTGATAGTATCATCTCATTAATGGTTATGTGGTCATTAATTGGAAGGTATATTAATTATATAGAGTCAATATCTTGTCATATTTTTTATTTTTATCTTAAATATTCATCAGTATACTAATCCAAATAAAGTGGTTATGAAAAACAAATTACCCCATAGTGTGGAGATGGTAAGTCGTACGTACACACACTTGCTGATTTTTTTCCTAGAATAGACAAAATGAGGAATATGGTGTTAACCTAATAATAATAACATATAATAATATAGAAGATACATGTGTATTTATGTTATAATGGAAATAATGTACAAATAGGAGGTAGAAGGAGAAATAATTTTAAAGGAGTGGGTGAAGATGATTACCACTTCATTAGAAAACCTCCTTTGGATCTCTTATTAGGGACACTAGGTTTGGTCTTTTGAGAAGACCAAAAAATCTAGGATGTGTACAGAAAGTTTTATAAGGAAAATTTTGAGGGTTTTTTCATACAATAAGGATTAAAGTTGGTGATGTAGGGATGGATGAGGTTCCATTTTATAATTGAGTTGATGGTCACTTTTGGAAATTCTCAAAACATTTAATTAATGTAAATTTATTTTTTATTTAAAATAAATCCAATTTGAGTTATTTGGAATCTCAGTTATATATGTGTGAAAATCATCTCATCCATTAAAATTTATATGATTTTAGGTTTCACTATTACATTTATATTTTTTCTTCAATCCTTAATTTAACACTTTAACTCTTACCATGAAAAGTTTACTTTTTACTCATCAAGGGTTTATATAGTTGCCATAAAATTCCAAAAAAAACCCCAAATGTATTATTAATGGAATATTTATAATTATTATGTTTATTTGGGTTAATTTTATATTTCTATGAATTTTAAATAATTTAATAAAATATTATTTAGGTTTTTTGCATCAATTTCACATTGAATTCATATATAAAAACATTCCAATCTATTGAACATTTTTAGTTTAAAAACCCATTTTCTTGATTAATTAACGAGATTAATTTTAAACTAATTACATAAACTTCCTTTTTTGAAATTTTTAAAAGTGGTTTCCATATTAGGAATTAGTTGGTATGAATTATGGAAACATATTCTTTTATTTTTGGGCATTATGAATAGTAAAAATAATTAAAATTATAATTTAACAGTATAAATTATTTTGATGAAAGTAATTTGATTTCAATTAAAATTTAGTATGTTTCACTATTCATCACAACATGAATCATATCAAAAAAATACCAAAAATTATACCAAATTAAATTTTGATATTGTGATTTCAAAGAGAAAGTTATTTTTTGATACAAAAATTTATAAAAAAATCAATGAATATATTTAGAAAAAGGTGTGTCATCTAGTGATGGTAAAACTGCCTTTAAAAAAATATAGTCTTTTAATGTGTAAAATTGGATTCAATATTATCTTTTGTCAAAAAATTATTTTCAATTATTATTAAATATAAAAGTTTTCTAATTTGATTAATACTATTAATTTCTATTATTTTAACAGGTATGTAATGATAATCACTTTTTAATAGATAATATTTCATTTGAACTTGTTGTTCCATGAAATACATTCTATTAAATTAATTTACAAAGAAAACATACCATGAAATCCCGGGTTGTTAGAATGCTTCACCCATTTCATGTAAGTTGTGAATTAAAATTGGTATTTTTTGGGTGCATACCGATTATAGATAGCCCCTTGATTTAATTATAGGTATCATTAGATAAATGAGTTGGACAAATTTGACAGGTTTCTACCCATAAATTTAAATAGTCTTGTGAAAGGTCTTGAAAGTATATTTCAAATATCTACAATAATGAATTCCCAAATTATGAGATGATTTATTAATGTTCATGTAATTTTTATAATATTTAGAATATCCATGGATAATTTTCAAGATTATGTGATTATTTATATGGTATTATTTTATAATTCATTTGTTTGTAACATATTTTTTGTAGTTTATTGACTAAATATAATGTGTTTTAGTTATTTACATTTCTATATTTTTGAAGTTTATTTATATATGATTTATTTCACTGTATCCTCACCCTTACTGAGCGTTTATCTCACCTATTTCAAAGGTTTCATATTCCCTAGGATACCAGGAAGTATTTGGTGATTGATTTGTAGGGATACTCTATGAAGAATAAGGGAATTCTTTAAAAACACTTTTTGTATTTTATGCACTCAATTTTAATGTCAATTTAAAGTAAGTATCTATTTTACTAAGACTAGTAAATTATTAATTCATTCATTATGTGATTACTTATATCATTTTCCAATGTTATAAAGTATCTACTAGGTCAAGTCAACTATGGTTGGGGTCTTTACATAAACATATGGCTGTATTCTAAAACATTTCTCCCCAAATTATCATAATAAGATTAAACTCCCAAAAAATAAAGCAAAACAGGGGCTTTTATTAATTTAATCATATAATCGAACATAGACTTATTAAACAATTATGTAATGTAAAATTTATAAAATGTCATCATTTAAATACTCTTAGCCTCTTAAGTTAGCTAAATCATTCCTTTAATACCAACTATAATTCCATGTCCCATAAATAACCAATAGTTATATGATCCTATAAGTTTATATATTTAGATAATTATAAAAATTAAATTTAATTATATAGGGAACATTGAAACATAGTTTTCTTTTTTCAATACAAAAAAAGATTCATTATTTAAACAATAATTTCATTAAAAAACATAATTATGTTTTAATATATGCCCCCATAGTTGAAATATTTTCTTTGATATGGTTTTTAAACATCTTTATATCCTATGAAAAAAACTAAAATTTGGGATGATCAAAACAAAGCATTGTAAGGGATATAAAAATAATGGAATCTTGGTGATCCGGTGAAAAAGATGAAAACCCATGAAAACCATGTAATAATGAAACATTATGTGAATAAATAAAAAATATCCATTTGATAAAATAAAAAAAATATTAAATAAATACTTTTAAACCCATTAAAAATTATTTGAAATACATTAAATAAACATGAAACGTTTTCTGAAGAAAAAAAACATTCACCCTTAAATGTTCCAAAACATTTTTTTACTTTTAAAATTAGAATATGTCAAAAAAAACATTACAAATAAAATATTAATTATCCTAGAGATAATTATTGAAACCCTAGGTTCACTCATTTTTACCTCATGTTAGAGTAACTTACAGTAAGTTAATTCCAATGTAGTCACCTACTTGGTTATCCCCCCCCCCCAATTTTTTACCTTTGAATTGTATTCATTACCTAATGCATTCGAAAGTTATATTGGGCTCACTAGTCATCATCAATAATAAAAAAACAGTATCATGAATAAAAATTTATAATCATACAAATTTTCACTATGAAATCATTGAAAAAATAATTTTAACCCATATTCATAGAATATACTAATTTTAGTTAAAAATATAGAGAAATATCCCTTTTTTAATACATTAAAATAAAATCTTCCCCTATACAATATGAATTCAATTTTACTTTCTAATACCATGAAAACAAGAATATTAGTCCCTATAATATATAAAATACATGGTGGTGGGAAATACCGCTCATTCCCTATACATTAAAAAATATTTTTTTATCACTTTTGTAAAATAGATTAAAAGTTGACTTGTATGGAAAATGTTAAAATAATTCCTTTTTAAATTTTTATAAATAAACTCAAAATTGGTTGATAATGAAATATAAAATCATTGGATTTATTAATAATAAAATTCATGAATCGTTCTAAATAATATTTTTGTGAATGGAAAATATTTGCATGGAATGATTTTAAATTGTATTTTAATGAAAAAATCCTTACTGATTTTATAACATTTGATACAGTGGGATGTTAAAGAATACAACATGAAACTAATTTTTAATGAATATTAATTTAAATATATGAGTTATAAAATACATTCATAATTGTTTTCCTATAACACATAAAAGATATCATTTAGTGAAAATGGAATAAGTCTAAATTAAAGTAAATTAAGACGAGAAATCATATACCTCGTGTCTTGATTTCCAAGTCTATTCGTCAACTCCTGTGTAATGAATTTATATTAATAATTTTCATATTTATTTGAAAATTAATTATTTATTTCTTTTTTATAATCTGTTTTATTTAATATTTACCATCTATTATATATTGTGTAAATATTATAAATTCATGTTGTATCTTTTGAGGGCATTTGGTTTATAATCCCCAAAAGAACATTAGTAGGTTCACCAAGGACAAAGTGTTTTATTATACCATCATATCCAAAATATTATTCATGAAATAGTTATCATTATCAAAAATTTAATAAATTATTATAATCATTCATGATAATTTTACATGGAAAACAAATTACATCCCTTTGAGGAGGTGGTATTCCAAACATACGAATAAGCAACATTATCGTTTTAAACATGGGAATTGGTTATAATGTAGAAACTTTTTCATTTTTCTAGAATCATAATAATGTATTGAATATCATTTATATTTTTTAAATCCATCATAATAACCATCTTTAAGATATGGTGATGAAAAACATTCACATCACTTTGTGGATGCAGTAGTATACACATATGCGCGAACAATGATTAAATTTTCAATGGGTTGGAAAAGTAGATGATAATGGGTTGTTACATAATAATTATAATTTTTAAATATATAGAATATATATTTATTTTTTTATATCATCATTTTTATTACTAAATTTAGTTACTTAAAATAATAAATAAAATTAAATAACTTCTTTCTGTGTTATACCTCTTCTTTGGAAACCCTCTATTAGCTACAACTTTAGCATTTTTTGTATTGTTTTTTGGTGGTAAAATATACTATAGGTTATGGGTACGAAGGTTTGAAAGGTTTGGAGAAGGTGGTAGATGAGATAAGTTTCTCAAGATGTGTGAGGAATATAGGATAAGCGGTTCCCTTTTACAAGAGATGGGAGGGACACACTTAGAATTATTCAATGTTTTAAATTAACCTAAGTTCTTATTCATGTTCATTTTTCTAAAAGGGAACCCATTTTAGAAGATAATAATTTATATGATAAAAATACTCTCATAAAATAAAAATAATAAAATAATTTAGAGATATATAAGCCTTTAAATTTAATTTAAACCAATTTAAACTCATTTAAACACTAAATATGATAACTGAAATTTTTACCATGATGAATTAATTTTTTTACATAAAATAAAGCAGTTTTTATAAAAAATTGAACATAGTGATTCCAAAATTTGAGTCAATATTATCAAATTCTAAATGTATTAGTTAGATAAATAACATTTAATATAATTACCCAAAATATATGAGAAATAGTTTTTTTTGAAATTAACAGATTTATGGGTATAAATCATTTACCTCTGAAATTATCATAGAATTTAATTTCAATGATTTTATTTTGATAAATAGTATATAATTAGGGTTTATATAACTTATGATAAATCTAAAACAATGTATCACCTTCCAAACATACCATTAAATGAAAATAAAAAATTATAATTTTTTATTTTAATAAAACATAAAAAAGGTTCAAAAGTCACATGCATGGGTTCCCAAATTCAAAATAATACATCAAAAAATTATTTTACTCCTTTAACATAATATTATTGATCTTATTTTATAAATATTAATTATAAATGATTACAATATAATGATGACATAAAAGTGAGAGATTTTTAAAAATTGGTATTTTCACTTTTTACATAAAAATAATCCTATTCAGATAAATCCAAAAAAAATTTGTAGTTTTCATATTATGAACAGATAAATTCAAAAATTATATCCATCTTTCAAATACAATTAAAAAACTATAAAAACTTTTTATATATTAACGCACAATATACTATAAAACATTTTCTTGAAGTAAATTTATTTTTAAATCGTGAAAGGACATTATTCTCATTCCATTAATAATATTCATAATTAAATGAATTACTATTAAGTAAATCTACATATATATATATATATAATTATTTAATTTTATTTATTTATCAATTGTAATTAATTTAATAAATTAAAATAAAATATATCGTACACATTAAAATTATTTGATGAAAAATATCTATTTTAACATAACAATATTTTATCTCCATTTTAAACTAATTAATTATAAATTTATGAATTATTATTCATTTTATTATGTAAAAAAAGTAATTCATATATTTTATAATATATTTATTCCTATTCATACATTCCAATTAATGGATTTTTCATAATGTTCTTATTTAAATAATAGAATATTAATATTAGTTTATTGTAGGTCTTTCATGTACCACACACTGTGGAATATATTACCTTAAGAAAAAAATTCCAAAACATTATGATGTTACATTCAACCACTTTAATAAGTTTTGTCCTCATACTTTTTCCTCATTACGAATAAAAATAGTTTAAACGATTTTTTCAAATGAATTTAAGGGAGTGGATAACAAATGATATGATCACGGTAAGAAATTTCTTTTTTCACATTAATGATAAATTTTTTTAAAACTGACATCATAAAAATTGATAATAAAACATCTTATTCAAAAATTGAAATTATCAATCTTAAGGTCACCTATATTAACAAATAATTTGATTCTAAGATAAGAATTTCATTAAAAGGAAATCAAAACAATGATATAAAGGGAAACATCCATGGAATAGTAGAGAGTAGAAGAGAAAATGATCATGCATAAGATAATGACAAAAAAACCAATAAATAATTAGGGATGAATAAGATATTCAATTCATCATAAATTAGGAGAGAAGAATAAATTTTTTTATTTCTAGAAGATTTTACCAATGTTGAGGGATTATTTTACTGTAAATTTATTGAAAATGATAAAATATACCTTATTTATTCCCAATTAATAATAACAATTACATCTATTGTTCTTGCTTCAACAAATATCAACATCTATCTCATTTCTTCTCAATGAAATGAACATTAAAAATGAATTTTTTTCATGTGTGATCCACTAAAATTAAATATTTATAAATCAAAACATAAATAAAAGGATAAAAATTTATCCCCCCAATCATTAGAGATAAACCAATTCCAAAATTGTTAGTACAAGGTAAGACAATATCCATTATGAAGAAATACTAGATTAATCTCCAAAACATAAACTATATCACCCAAATTTAATCTATAGACATTCCATAAATAACTAACCTGGAATCTCTTTGAAATATACCTAACCAAATTAAAATGCCAAAAATTTAAAATATTTCATCCCATATTCTTCTTACATAATCTTATCATTAATATCCCAGAAAAAACTAGTCACAATTAATCTAATATAACCAAAAATGTATATTCCTTAATTACATAATCTATAAAATATGCTAATATTATCAATATATAACATGAATCATTAAAAAGAAAAAATATAAGAATATATACATCAAAATATTATTCGAACATTTTTCTCATATAAAAACACATCTTACAAAAAATTATTTTGCATTTACCTTAATCATTTTATTTCCCAAAATAGTTAACATATTCAAAATCAACGTTTATCACATAGTCAAAAAATCACTTTTGTGTCCAATAGTAATATAAACAATAAATCTTCTGTTCATAAAATGTAAAACCATTTTATCATAGTTGTAAATAATTAAAAAAACATAAAATATGACATTAACATTAAATATTATCAATACTATTGAACTTATGTCTAAAAAATATATAATCATTCTTCTTCAAATGAACTTTTCTGTAAAACATATACTAAACCCAAGTGATGTACTCCCATAAATACCTAAAAATTATATTTAATCATATTAAAATTAAATAATATAGAACCATAAAAGGGGTATTTATGCCTTTAAACATATGGTGAGCATTTGAATTTTTATCCAATGATAGCATCACTTCAAAAAATGTGACTCATACCAATAGAAATCTCGTTATATATATTATATCTGTTGGTAAAAGAATGAAATTCCAATGGATATTTTTCATTGTTGGTTTTAATTATACACACAAATAATTATTTTTACCAACAATTAAATCATTTTATATCAATTATTTATACCAACACATTTTTTACCAATTAATAAATTTGTTGTTTTATGATATTAACAACAAAAAATATATTGTAAATAGGTAAATATATTGTTATTCATTATTAATACCAATAAATATTTTAAAATTTAAAAAATATTTTTTAATAAATTATTCAATAATAAAAATAATAGTATAAAAAATGGTGAATAAATATTAATTAATTACTTGGAACAAACACATCATTCATCAATAAAAATAAATGCATAAAACAGAATTAAAGTATATATTATATAAAATATTTTTGAAATTAATATAAGAATATATATATATATATATATATATTATTGATAAGTGACCAAATTTCTGATTATTATAATTTTGAATTATCCATCCCACATATTCAATAAATTTTGAAGATATTTGGAATTATTTGAGGCAAATAAATAATCCATCATATAAAAGGGTATTTATTTAAAATCCATAAAAAATTAAATTTGTAAAAAAAATTAAAATAAATTCTAAAATCATTGGGATGAAGGAATTAAATACACATAAAATAACAATTATTTGAGTCGAATAAAAAATATTCCCATAACTCAAAAAATAATTTGTTATTCTAAATCCTTAATATCAGTTTCCTCTACTTGATCATTCACTAGAAAATCTCTTCCTCGACACCCGCTTCCCACCCCTTATTCCTGATCCACCCCAAATGAGTGCATCGTCGGCCAGTGAAATACTGACCAGCTGATCGACCCCCCACCAAAACTAAGGTTGAAGAAAAAATGGTTGGGGAAAATGATGTGGAATCATCACCTATGCATGTTATTATTCTTCTTTCTGTTTTCTTTATCTTCCTCATGCACTGTAATTTTATGTAATTATTCTCATGATAATTTTTTCCCAAATTCTATAAACTAGAAATGACTATGTTTTGGGGTTGGGTGAATTTATCTATGAACATGACATTCTATGGTTCTGATTAATTTTTGAAAATAATGCTATTGATAAATTTAATGAAAACTATTTATTTTCGGACCCTATTCTATTAACAAGTTGATAAATTAACACTTGTGTTCCACCTTTTTTACAAAATAGCTCTATCTTTAAAACGGGTCTAGCTTGTAAAAATTATTTTCCATTATAATGAAAATCATAGTTCTTCTAGAAATTTTATGCATTTTATTTCCATTTATTATGGCCAAAATATTTATTCATAAATTCATCAAAAAAATAAATTTGGAATAAATTTGGATTGATCATAGTTTCCTTCTATTCTGATATAAATTTGAATAAAATTGATTTTTGGGTATTTTGTTTTTCATTAATAAACTTTGGTGATATTATACAAAAATAAAAACCACCTCCCTATTATTTATGTTCTTGACCCTTTTAGATTTTAAATATATGTTTTCTGACCTTCACTTAGTGATAAAATTTGAAAATTTCAAAGGGCCTTTGGTTTGGGAGATTGTGAATTACATGTTGGTGGGTCCTTATTTTACATGAGGAAATTACATATAAAATTATTGTGATATGTTATTAGATGTCATATAATATGAAAGACAAATGGGTTTGGAAAATTATAATATCACCAAAAAATTAATTACTACTTCCTAGAAGTAACTTTCAATAAAGTATTAATTAATTTCACATGATAATGATAGTTCCTATAATACATGTTACATGAAAATGTTGCATTTGAGATATTCCTTTTCATTGGAGACTGGGTTTAATTGAGAAATCCATTTTCCTTTTGAAACATCTAAGGACAGTTTCAAATGTTTTTGATAAATTATTATATATGTCTTTAGTTTTAGGTCTATGTTGGGTTTGGGCTAGGCATAGCTTGTTACGTTAATTTAGGCATGGGTTTTTTATATAGTATATTTTCATGAGTGTGTGTTAGCTGAAATCAATGATAAAACATTAGAGGTATGGTTGGTGTATTAAAATATAGAAATATGAGTTGTTTATCCTTGTGATCAGTCATATAAATAAAGGATTGATCTAAAAATATCATTACGATATTAGTTGAGTGGATTTTTATCTAGTAGATGAAGTTATAAATGTAATAGTCCCAACATTTGATAAATCATGAAAAATATTTTCATAGCTAAAGTTTTTTAGAGGAATATATATTTTTGAAATCTTTGGTTTTTTCACTATCTTCATGGTATAAGAAAGAGTTATACTTTCATCAGGTGTTTCTACAACACATGTAATCGCATGGTAAAACCTTCCCAATCATAGCTTTCTAATAATCACCCATCACAACTCATGCATAAAATTTCCTAAATTGTGCCTCTCTTAGCCCATGTCTAGGAAAACTGACAACAACACCTGTCTTTGGAACTGATACCCTTAGAAGGATTTTTCATCCTTAGATTATCTCTTTCTTTAAAATCTCACTTTTTTAATTGTGTAAACACCTTTTCTATAAACCAAAAATCTCTTGCCTGATAGTTTATTCATAGTCATATCATCTCTCCATATTATGATAGTCAATCAGCGATAGTTCATATGTTATAATCCTATAATACCACCGCTTCTTTAGATCAGAATCCCCATATCCCATGTCACTTCTTGTATAGTAACATAGCCATACATCTCTCTGATGAAACATCCAATACTCTAACCATAACAGATAAACTAACCCCTGGGTGGCTATAACTATGGTATAAGGTATATCCACATTAAGGATCACGCTAGGCCACCCATATACTCACTCAATTGTTCTTATTCCCATTTAATAATCACTAATATTAGTATACCAATCACAATATTGATGAGTAATTATCCAATCTCTTTTTAACACCTTGTAGAATGGTCCAGTGAAATATCTTTCACCCTTTCATAGGACCTCTTATTGTCACTTGAGACTTTTTATTTCTAGTATCAATTTATCAATGATATTCACCTAGGTGAAATTACACTCAGTGGACTCATAATCATCCTACCAATATCAGAGGAACCAAAATGATCCAAATTAACAACACTTATCAAAACACAAAAAAAAGGAACCCACCATGGATAAATCTCATGTCATTCAAATCAATTTAAACTAGATAGCATGCGATAAACCACTTGTAATTAAATATAATGTAGTAGAATTATATACCTCCAACCTTAGTTATCACAATTTAATTAAATTATCAACCATTCTCACAAGATCATCCTTAATCATAAACATCATCCATGAGTAATTTATATTAATATAATGTCTCAAAAATTAATTATGAACCTTATTAATTAATTTTTTAATCAATTATAACATTATTTCATAGTGGAATAACCCACAAAAGTCACCATGTGGAGTTTGCCTAATGGAATATTGAGTAACCATTGGATGATAGATCGTTGGTCAGATTGTGGTCCCTTTATGAGTGAAACCCCAATTTTGAGGATTAATTCATCAAAAAATATCTCCCAATTTGATAAATATCTATGAGTAAATCAATATAATGAATTATATTAAGGAATATATCTTATAAGCTTGTATGTTCAACACTCCCAAGACTAATTTAGTTATATTAAAAAAACCCCAACACGTTGATGTGATTCTATGATGCACTAGTGGTTACTAACATAATGTCCACACATTTCACATGTTCACCTGGTACACAATACATCACCATTGGGTACCTAGTGTTGTTCATTACCTGTAACAACATAATCATCTCGTCCACATTATCACCCAAACCCCTAGAGTTAAAAAACACGGACTGGTAATGTGAAAAAATATGACATAGTGCTTAGACTATGTAGGTCACTATACTATACATCTTTTAAAACATTCTTATTGATACCATGATGTAAGGATTTCCTCCAAATAGATAATAGGTTATGCAATAAACACCTTCTAAATTCAACAACTCTAAGGTGAAGCATTGATCTAGGATTAATTAATATTTTATCTAATTATAAATTTCTTACCCCATGATAGAAGTGGTAAAGGGGGAACAGACCAAAATCCCATAAATTTTATACTTGGGCTATATCTGGATCATCCATATCAAAATTTGATGATTTCTACATAATATTATCTGTTGTATGAATCATGGATTTATAAAACAGTTCTTTGTTCTCTTCTCTAAATGAATTTATTCTTCAAAACTGGATCCATCTAATAGTTATATTTTCAGATCAGACACCTAGTCAGTTACATCTACACAAAATTTTAATGGTGTTTGGGATATTGTAAGCCAACAAAATGCCTTTGATTATTGTCATGGGATACCAGTGGATGTTTTAGCAACACAAATTTTTAATCTTCATTAGATATTTTATCATTTAAGACATGAATTATATATAAGAAATTACACATACCATCGCAAATTATAGTTGGATATCTAGGAAATGGTGTTTCAAGATAACATGACTTTAATTGTGATTGATATAATACCTTCGGGGAAGGTAATCCCTCCTCTTTTGAAGCCAATGAAATAGGGGAAGTAATCCATTAAAGATGTGTTCCACAAAAAACACTCTGAATCATCATATAATTCTATGAAAGAGTGTTGTGTTCTTGATGAGCTTGAGGGAATATATGGCGAAATATCATCCATGTTTTTAGAAAGAAATGTATTTTCTGACTATCAATGTAATTCAATAGTGTTTTAATCTTGAATGGGTGTATTTTAGGTTGTTCAATAAGTACCTACTGTGCATTAAACTCAAGCTATTTATCTTAGTTGTTTTTCATTTAGATATTTTCCATAGTGCAGGAAATACACTACATTTTTATTCCACTAGCTCTGGGAAGGTCCATCACTATGACAATCCATTTTTCTTCTCAAACTTCCAGGATAAGAAGGTGTCCATGGATGGATATAGGGGACTAGGTGGGCATGCTTTACACCATCACTTCTTACTAATATTTCCTCTTTAGCCTATATTTTTTTTTCTTTAATTCTGAACATCTTGAAATGACATCATAGGTTTATTATTGATATAAATATGCATGAGGTAAATCGATATATTTAAGTGGATTTGTAATGATTTTTTAATAAAATTTTATATATTACTTATATTTTATTATATTTTTGTTGTTTTTAAAGAATCCAATGTAAGTTTATCTACAATGATGAGTAGATAACATGTAAAATTGATCCTTTTGTAGGTAGTATTCATAGAAATTACATTATTATGAATTAATTCTGATATTATTTATCTTGTTTATAAATTACTGGAAATATTTATATAATAATTTTTTAATATTATGTATGTGTTTTGGTGATATTAATTCTTTAAACTGTTTTTTGTGTCATAAAACTTTTACATGCCATATTTGAAGAATGCAGAACTTGCTAGGATGAGTTCCCCTTCAAGATCTCACTCCAGGTTCAGCTATTCTCAGAGGTACATTGTGAAGCTTACTAAACTTGATTTGGTTGGAATGTTTGAGTACACTTTACTTCACTTTTTCATTTTTGGTTTGACTTAATTTCTTATTTTTTTAGTAAACATTACTGTTGAATATGATTAATAGTTTTTAATTCTATTTATTTGTGTTTTATTTTGTAAAACAACATAAATTACTTAAAATTATAACTTCTTTTAATTTTTTCATATGTTCATTTTCATATTGTTCATAATGAGCTACCTGTACAAAATATTAAAGATGATGTTGTATTTTTATTATAATGAAACATTTGTAGAAATTACCTACATTTTTTATAAATGATTTGAAAAAAAATAGGACAAAAATAAGTTGGTTAAATTTTAATTATGCACTTTTATTGGTAATTCATTACGATGATCAAATCATGTGGATGAAGGAATTTCAGACTTTTATCAAGGGTAGATTGTGAATTTAGATTGACAATGGAATTGATCATGTATAAATTTCTTCTTATTTACATTGTAGATTTGATAATTCTACAATGTGGTTGTTATACTATGTGGGTAGTAATAAAAGTGGTAAGGGAGAAGGCTTCATCATCACTAATGTGAGTAGCACATATAGAATTATCGAGTGCAATGCTAGTAGTTAGATTCGTTCTTTTGTAATTTTTAGGGTCTTATAAATTGTATCATATTATTCCTTTTCCTTTCATGAAATAAAAGTTGATGTATGATTGATCTTTAGTGTTATGACAGGTAGACACAAAATTGATAACGTTTCATGAAGTACTCATCTGGCTATGACTGCAAACCTAACTGACCGGTTTCGCAGGTCTTCCATAACAGTTTTATCAGATAAATTATTTATTCTTATGATCTTTTCTGTTATATGTGAACTTGTATTTTTTGGGTACACTAGTTTTGATTATATACATGTTGTCGCATCTATAGATCATCTCTTCAAGATATGTTTTTTTCTAGGAAAACATTGGTGTATCTCACATTGACTCTAAAACACGCATTATGATTTGATCATATCATAGAAACTCTAGGATGGTTACTTCATGTACGGGACTAAACTCATTGAGAGATGACATGTATGGGAATGACTTCTTATATCACATCATCTAGGAAGAACATTGGCATAATAGTACCCTTAAATGAGAAAAGGGTAATTCTTGGAAATTCCTAAAAAGCAAGCAGCAGATCAAGGCTTGTTATGTGCATTAAAATTGTTCCCACCATGGTAGTCAAAAAGATTTCATATGCAATGGATGAATAGAATCCTTCCCTCCACTGATGATTATAGTGAGCTCCGTTGGAGCCACCATCACTTTCAGCCATTCCCACAGATTATCCCCATAAATTGCATCATGTTAAATAATTCCATATATTACTAGATTTGATAAATTCTAAAATCATTTCAAGATCATTTATGTTCATGAAATATATTTATGGAAAACCTCAGGTTAGTTTAATTATTTGGATTGTTCCTAATTATTTGTTTACTCATTGATTTGTATTGCTCCTGGTTATTTGTTTTTTAGCTAGAGTGGAATCATGGTGATGGATGGAGCATATAACCATTTCATTTTAACATTTCATAAACTTATTTCTTGATTTCATGCACTGTGATTAGGAATGTTCTGGTGGGGAATAGTACATTATTGATCTTGGGGAATGCATGGGCTACTGTTGGCTCGCTATCAAGGATGGATTGTTGTTGGCTCATTGGTCATAGAGAATAGAGGGTTGTTGGTGCCTGATGGTCCCTAGAGTGGCATGAATGGGCTTCTTGCATGGGAGGTGTGATAGATCTTGTAGGGGGTATATTTTTTATTGATTCATTTTGTATTAAATTTTATTATTATTATAAAAATAATTTTTTTAAAATTTTGAAAATTTGGGAAAATAATCTACTCCTTAATAAATAAAATTTGATTTGTTATATATGATAAATTAAAATATATAATATGAAATTTTACATGAAATAAAAATTTATAATTTTTATTCAAAAATAATTTATAAATAGAAATATATATTGGTAATTTTATTACCAACAGAAAACTTTGTCATTAGAACATATTTCTAAACATTTTAACAAACATATATTATATTTTTTGGTATTATTATAATTGTAACAGAATGATTTTAACTGTTGTAAAAAAATAGCGTTATAGTTTTTACCGAATGTTTAGTGATAGGGAAATATATGTTGGTAAAACATTATACCAGCATAAAATTTACTTTTACCAATAGATATGAACCTATTTGAAAAATTTAAAAATTCGTATAGTGTATATAAAACTCTTAAAAGGTCCCCATCTAAATCAACCTGACCTCAAATAGTTATGTAAATCATGCCTTTGATTTTTGTTTTAATGAAATGTGTATTAAAAAACCATAAATAAATGATTTATAATAATTTTTACATTTTCTAAATTTTTTTGAATCTTTTAGCTTTATTTTTTTAGATAATTAGAAAAAAACATTATATTACAAAGGGCACTGTGAAATAGTGTCTACTTTTTGTCCAAAAAAACAGGATTCCTAAATTTCAACTCTTATTCCATTAAAATACTTCTTCATAATTTAAGGTAATTAAACATAGGGTAATAATTTATAATGATATAGTTCTTAGCCTTACATATATCCTAAAAAAATTAAAAACAATGGGCAAGAAAAACAATTCTTATAAAGGAATATAAAAATAAAATAATCTTATTAGTCTCGTGAAAATCTTAAAAACCCATGAAAATAATTACCTTATTCACAATAAAACTTTGGTCACAAAAAAACCTATATTTGTTATAAGACATTTAATTGATAAAATAAAACCATTTAATTCCATTAGAAATTTTAGTAACCCCATGAAAAAAACATAAAAACGTTCCTTTTAAAAATACCATGCAAAATTACATGTTCACAAACATTCCTACATTATGAAATTAGAAGATTTCTATAAAAATATTTAGTATTAAAAAATAGTTCTATTTGAAAAATATATTCATAACCCATATTCACTCATTTTTAACCTCTCTAAAAAAATCTCAGTAAATTCATTTGGAGTTACTTACATGGTAATCACCTTCATTTTTCTCTATTAAAGTCTAATAATTATTAAATATAATGGAGAGATATATCTGGATCACACATCATCATAAATAATGATTAAGTATAGTATCATTAATAATAAAATTATAATCCTTCACTTTTTATCTATAAAATCTCATTTTAACCAATAATCAAAGTACATTCTATTTTCATATAAAAATACGGAGAAATATCCATTTTTTAAAAAACATTGAAATGAAATATTCCCCAAAACAATGGGAATGAAATTTTTCTAGGTAAATCTGGGAAATATTGAAGATTAATATTTCTAAAAAAGAGATCAAATGAGGGCGGGGAACTCCACTGATTTCATATAAGTTTAAAACATTATTTTTCCACTTTTTTTAAAAGATTCCATGGTTACATGTATTAAAAAATCTAAAATCACGTTTTAAACTTTTGTAAACCAAAATATTTGAAAATGAAATTTAATATAAACTGATATTTAGATAATTTAATTCTTTATAAATTTCAAATAATTTTTCAATTGAATAAAAATATTGAAAGGGATTAATTTAAAAAAATTAATAATATATCCCTTGTCGATTTCATAAATTTTCATACAAGGAGATATTAAAGAATAAAACATATAATGTATTTTCAAATAAGTTTAATATTTGTAAATTAATGATTAAATACACAAATAATTTATATTATACTCAACACTAAATACAAAATGTAGTGGAAATATAATTTGTCTCAACAAATGTAAATTGATGCACGAAATCTCTTATGCCATATCCAAACATTCCACATATGTTATTTAACTCTAATGAAATGAAATTATCTTACTAATTTTTTTATTAAAAAACTTTTTCCATTCTATTCTCTTATCATAATCTATTTTATTTTATTTTTTTTATTTTTTTATATGTCTATTGAATTGATTATGTTTATGTCAGATGTTTTGAGGACATTCGATTCATAATCCCTAAAACATCATCATTAAATTAGCCAATGACATGGGGTAAATTTCCAATAATCTACTGAATATTAATGATGACATATTTATAGTTTTTATACTTTTAATTTAATTTTATAATCATCTATGTGATTAATTTTTGTAAAATGAAACAAATCACTTTATGAATGTGGTATTCCACACAAACGCACAAGTGACATTGTAATTTTTTGTCAGTTGGAAAGGTAAAATGGTAATTGAAATATTATATTTTAAAAAAATTGTTTTATTTTTATAATATATAATTTATAAACCCATCAGAATAACATCCCTTGTGGGGATGTGAAGAAAAATGAAACAAATCACATCTTGGTGGTGGCAGTTCTAGCTTACGCATGAGTTATGTTTTCATCTATCATAGGATAGAAAACGAGATGATAAGGTTTTATAACATCATAATAATAAAATTTTAGTATAAATAATATACATAATTTTTTATATCATCATGGTTAGGATATAATTTATTGAGTAAGAAGAAGAAATAAAATCAATTTACTTGATTATGATGTATACCTCATCTTCAGAAACCCTCCATTGTTTACACCTTATTCCTTTTTAGGATGGGCTGTTGGGGTTAACAAAGCCTCTAAATTAGTCGGAGGAATGTTGAAAAGTAATTTTTTCATGACATGGATGATTAAATTTCTCAACTGTTTTGAATAAGAAATGAGACGAGGTTCTCTTTTATAAGTGTGGGGATGGACACACTTAAAATTATTCAATGTTTAAAATCAATATAGGGTTGTATTCAGGGTAAAGTGGATCAAATACAACCCATTATCAAATATAATAAGTTATATGGTAAAACTAATCTCATCCAATACAAATAAGACATGTTTTAGAAATATTTGATGGCTTATCACTTACTTATACAACTTTAAACCCAATTTAACCGTAACATTGATAACCTAGTTTTTTACCATGATAAAATAATTATTTGACCAAAATGAAAATGTTAACTTTTGAAAAAATTAAACGATGAATCCATATCTAGAAAATATTTTATCAAACCCATAAATTTAGGAAAAAAATAACATTGAAAATAATTTTAAAAACACATGAAAAATAGGTTTTATGAAAATACAATATTTATGTTTAAAAATCTTTTTTCTTGAAATAACGTTTAATATTGATTTTAATGAATTTATTTTGTTAAATAAAATGTGATGGAAATTTTTTCTAATTTTTAATTAATCTAAAACCAAATGTAACTTTACAACCATACCATTAAATACAAATAACAAATTTTTTTAATTTTAATAAAATATAACTTATGCTCAAAACATTCATACATGGCTTCAAAAATTAAAAATTTTATTTTGAAATGAATTATTTCACTCCATTAGAATATATTTGGAAATAAAAAAGTTTCAAACTAAATTAATATATCCTTAAATCAAAATAATGTCATAAAAGTTATTGTATTTGAAAAAATAATATTTCCCACTATTCATATAACAACAAATATATTGAAAAAAATCCAAAAAAAATCCTCCATAGATTTTTTGACATAATTATTTAATTAAATACCTATTTTTCCAAATAACAAGTCAAAAATTTCATAAATTAATTATAAAAACCACTCATAAAATTCAATAAAAACAATTTTTGAAGAAAATATATTTTTGAAACCTAAAATTATATAATTTGTGATTACTTTCCAAATGAAAAGAAATAAATTAATATTTATGAATTAAATTAGATATATATATATATAATCAATTTATTTAACAATAATAATTTACCAATATTATTTAATTTATCCTTTAAATTAAAAAATAAATTATGCACATAAAAACATATTTGTGGAAAATACCTCTATTACCTTCAAAAGATTTTATCATCATTTATAAATAATTAATAATAAAATTATGATTGATAATTGAATTTATGAATAAAAATATTTCTATGTATTCTATTTATTTTTATTCATACTCCCCAAACCGACACCTTTGTTATAATTTTCATATATAAATAATAATATACTGTGTTTTGTTTAAGCTCAGTGTTGCATATACCACATGATATCAAATATGTCTCTTGATGAAATAAATTCAAAAATATTGGTGTGCTATAGTGAATACCCACGAACCAAACATCTTAGACTAGATACCAACCATGATCACATGGTTTTCATGTAGTTAACCTTAATTGTGATTCCAATCAATGTGGTTCTTCAAATTTTTTTAAATTTTATGTAAAATAACCAAAGTATGTAGCCAATAAAAAAATTTATTCAGTATCCACTCTTTTTTGATTTGGAAGAATCTCAATATATCAAGGTAGATCCCTTACCATCCTCCGTCACCAATAATGGCATATTTTCATTAGGATTCAAGTGGTTTTCCCGATAAATCTCCAGTACTCATCCTATAATACCTTTTCCCATAACTACTATTCTATTTATCTTAAAATGTTAAATTGTTTTTTAGCTAGGTTGTGGGTTGAGGATGGCTCTCACAATGTTATTTTTTCTCCTATGACCCATGGAGGATATTTATGTTCTTATTCAAAGTTCTTATGTCCCAATCCCATTTTTATTTTTTTGAGGTAGGTGTTTCGATGAAATAACATTATTTTTCATTTTATAGTGTGCTTGGTTTTATAAATTTCTTTTCATTAAATTTATTTTTATATTCTATATGGTTTTGGTGTCTCTAAATTTTGTCTTTAATGTATTAATATTGGCATAAAGCGTTTACCTAACTTATTCCATATTTTATTTTCTAATGTAAATTTGTTCATATGATAATAATTTATGATATGTATTTGTCGATTTGAAAGGTATTTTTTTTGAAATTAAGGGGATTAAAATTTGTTTTATTTTTTATCCATATTTATGTGGTATGTTTTTTTCAATGTTGGTTTTAAGGAATTTTTTAAATAGATGATTCCAAATGGTGTGTGTGATATTAAAGGACTATTTAGCACTTATAAGATGAATGGTTTATTTAATTATAAATCCTTGATTATTTCCAATTATTTTTTTCACTGGTGATGATTTATTTATTTTAATGTTATGGATTTATTATGTTGAAAAATTGGTTATTATATGGGAGGATTTTGGTGTTGAGGGAGAGTTATTTATTTTCCCATATTATAGATTTTGGATTCATTGCTCACTAGCCGACATAATGTTTTGGTAATGAAAACACAGGTAGTTATGTGAGAGATCATGCTTCATTCTATAATAGTTATCAACTACACAAGATATTGTCACCATGTAATACACTATGACTATGGTTAGGGTGATTCCCTTAGTGGGGCCAATGTGGTTCACTTTGGTGACTTATTTATTTAGTGAGACACAAAATATATCAAATATTGGTCTATGTTATGTTAGTTCTATTTGGATCATCACAAATTAGGACCAAAGGTTGATCATAATGAAACATATTACTTGATTGGTTTTTATGTAGTGGTTTCTTGTCTTTTTATTGATTGTATTCACCTTTGATTTTACTATTTTTGTTATAAATACCTTATTTATTTATATTATTAATCTCTTAGCTTTCGGTCCCAACTTTTTGTTATCCTTTAGAGTTTTTTTGTCATGTTTTCAAATAAATTGTTTCTAGATATTTTTTCTAAAATCATTTTTAAATAATTAATCTCATTTTTGTTATATGTGGTAGTTCTAAAAAATATATATTTTTGTTAATGAAGACTAGGGATGATAAAAAAATTCATATTAATTGTTTTTATTTAAATACAAAAAAAAATTAGTGTCTATAAAATGGTCACAGACATGATATTGTATTCATGTGTTATGATTTGAAAACCCATTTTATAATTTCATTTCAAACTTGAATTTATAAATTTTCAAGTGAAGGAAATTTCATATGTTCCTTGGTGAGATCCTATTTGTAATGTTATTTCACAACCATCATATACATTTTCATGTGTGTACATAGCTCCTACTACTTATAAAAGTTCTAGGTTTTTATTTTGTCTAAGTTATCTTTTACTCGGTCAAATAATGTGAGTTGGGAAGGGGTGAAAATCCTTGGGTTGAAAAGATATTGTATTTCAGTTTGGATTTTGTTTTTGTTTATTTTTTTTTCTATTGTATTGGCCAAATCAGCCAACCGTATGTTATATTATTCTTCTTCTAGATTCTATTATACAATTAAGCATTATTTTTATTATTTTTCATCGTGAATATGAAAATTAGTATGATTCCTATATGGTTATGACTCGTTTGGTTTGATAATTTATTTTAGATATGTTTGTTGATTTTGAATGTATGTCCAAGGTATAAGTGTTCCATTATATATTTAAATTATGGATCTACTATTTTTTACCATAATTTTGGGGTAAAAAATTAAAACGGAAATTTACCTGATTTCAAGGAACTAATTTCTATCCCATGGAGATTCAGAAATCCACCAGGCCTAGTGGCATGATGAGTCAGTTGACATATTGGGTCTACCCAATCATGTTCATTACTAATTGTTTTAGATCCTATGTTCATTTAAAATAATAGGTTCTTGAGGTTTCTCTATATTTATTTGGTAAATTTTATGGTATGAAATATATTAGGTTCATCGATATATGAGAGGTAAGGCATTGGAGTCTCCGGATAGAACATTTGTGTCTAGATCCTCAAGTTTCTAGGGGTATTTCAGTTTCAAATTGTGAATTTAATTTATTTATTTATTTATTTTTATATTTTTTAGGATATGAAAAGATAATATTTTGATCACCTTCAAGTATTCCAGTGATTTTTGGGGTGGGGTTTATCATTGGTTTGGAAGTAATAATAAATAAAATTGTGGTCTTCATGGTTTTATCTCATAGTATAGCCATCCCTATGGAACTCATGTTATTTGGTTCTGTAACCTCAAAAGTGATTCTCCCATGGTTTGAATATTATTTTCCAAACCATCCACAACCATGTTTCTTTTTTAGATGTGTTTCCCTTCTTTTGATTTAAATATTCTCTTTAAGTGGATTTATGTTTTTTGGGATGAAATAATCACATTTTTTTATAATCATTTGATGTGATTTTAATGTATTTTTTTTGCTAAATTATTAATTTTTCATGTTGTGTCTGATTTTTAAATGCTTATTCAGTAAAGTTGGAAAATTTAATAAAATTACTAATTTAAAAAAATTAGTTATTTGAAAATATTTCATTTATTTTCATGAAATTTTGTATTAAATAGTTTTTTTCATTATAGTGTTTAGAAAAATATTTATGTATAAATAAGAATTTTATGTAAGAACCTAAATATTAATTGAATTAATTTGTAATTTATTTAATGTAAAAAATGAATTTATAAATGATTTCACTAATATTTCAAATGGAATGATATTTGGTTCCCCATGGTTGGGTTATTTTCAATGAGGTGTTTAATTCATTTTTCAAGCACATTCCGTAGTGGGATGTGTCTTCAAAATTCATTATCATGGGAAAATATTTTTAGAATGGAAAATTTCACTTCCATTTTATAGGATTGGTATTCTTTATTTTGGGGATTTATTTTTTTGTATTTATTATATAGATATTATAGGATTTATTGATTTTTGTTTTGAGAAATGAATATATATATTTTATATATTGATTCATTCATATTATGCCTCCTAGAATGATAAAGAGTTGTGTTCTAGGATTATCCTCTTGTTCAATCCTATCATTATTTATATTAATTCCTCTATTTCTTGAATTTTCCTTGACATTGAATAGATTGGTGTAATCATAACCCAATCTATTCTTATAACCTATTTTTTTGACTTCTTGAATCATCATCCCCTCAATTTCTACAGTGATTAATGTTTTACGGAAGTGGTAGGTGGTTAAAGATGATTTATGGAACCTTGAATTTTCTCTAAACCGATGATACTTGGTGGGTTAATGATTTTGTTATATGGTTTGTGGGAACCAACAAAGTATGGTAGGAGCCTATAATAAATTCTAAACGACACAAATGTATTTAATGGTAGTTTTTAAAGAATATCTTCTATTGATTCTATACTGATGTTATAAAGGTGGATAAAGGTATCAATTTTATGATCCTTTATTATTGATAATAACTCATGATTGTGTGTGTTAAGAACTTCTTAGAGTTGGTCATCCTCTCAATAGATCTGATTGTTAATGAGTCTGAAAAATCTTCTTTCCTTAGAGAATATATTTACCTAGATCATGGTTTTGCTATACAAGGGTTTATCTTAACATCCTATAAGGATATCAATAAAGTGTATGATGACCAGTCTAAAAAACTAATATTTAGGGATTACATAATTGTATCATATTTGAATAATGGGTGCATAGAATTAGATGATTGTGAGTGGGATGAACCTAAATTATAAGTGAGGGTCCCTCTTCGTGGGATGAAGAGACATCTTGTGTGATTCTATTATTTGGATACATGGAACTCTATGACTTCTTGTGTTAACAATCCATGTAAATTCTAATGTCGTATATTATTAGGTGATCTTATGATATTTGTTAATACGGGTAATCAAAATAAGTCTCAAGTATGATTTGATTGAGGATAATGGCTACTTATGGGAATTCTATTTTATGTATGTGGAATAGATTAATATTCTTGTATATTATAATTGTATTTTAAAAAAATAATGGAACTCTCTCTTATGGATGTTAATGAATGTACATTTTTAGTGTTTTATGTTCTTATGGGTGTTCCATCTTAGATTTTTATGGTTTTATGATGGTCAATATTGTGAGAATTTAATTTTCTTAATAGATAATCATTGTTAATGGCCTATATTACATGTTTGGTAACTATGGTGGTTAACTAACCAATTGAGATTATGAAATGGTTGGTTTGAATCATGAACTTTAATGGATTCACCATAATATTTGGAGCGTTTTTTTGGCCCATTACTATCCTTCAATGTTTTACCCTATGGTTAGAACCCATATCATTCCATGAGGATACTTGTAGGTTTTTTCTTCTATAATTTTGGTTTGAAATCATGTCATTTTATTGACAGTTGGTTGTTTGGAGGTTCTGCCTATTTATAGTTCTCCTTGTTTCCTCTATGTTAGAGGGATTTGAAATATTTGGGACACCGTTAAAGAACTCATTACTCTTAGGGTATTTATATCGGGGTATGCGTTTTTGGATGTGCATTGAGATGTTAGTAAATTCTAGACGATATTCTTGATTATTTTGATTATTTTAGAGTGGATTTAGTTTTCTAATTATTTCTATTCAATATAAAATACATTCTTGTTGATTAATGTAGCATGGTGTGTAAAATTAGAACACCCATGTGTTATTATAGTTTATTTTTTTTGTTACATTACATTATTTTTAATTTCCATTAATGTTACTAATTTTATGGCCTAAACTGCTATGTTTTTGAAGTTTCTTGGGTGTTTTATACTCATTTGAATGATTATCATTATTAATTAATAAATTGTGTGAGGGGTTATGTTATAGTTATTGTGGAGTTTTGAATGGTCCCCATTTGTTTTTTCCAACCTTGTGATACATCCTAGGAACTATTTATCCAATTATAGTGCATAAAGGTATGCATGCAAGATTTGTACATGCTTAAACCTAACCATGCAAAAAAATTATGCTCTTCAAATGGTTTTAACATTTTTTTGAAATTCTCAAAGACCCCCCCATCAATATTAAGGGGATTTCCATCCTCTACCCTAATATCAGTGTTAGTTAACTACAAAGATCACTATAGAGAGATATTAACTTCCTCCCCCATTCATATGATCCACTTTTCCATATATTTTCATATGTTTTCAATGTAAACATCCCACGGTATTCCTTATATACCTTCTAACCTCATTTACCTTCAATTTCATAATGTAAATCATTCTTCTAGAACCCTAATTCACTATGTAATCTAGGGATTAGGTTTAGGATGGTTATAGACAACTATTTTGGACTCTTACATGTTGTCAATTTAATTTTTTTTGAGGTTATTAAATTATGGTTAAATGTTTCATGTTGATTTATAATTAATTGAGGTAGTTGTTTTTGTGAAATTAGAATATTTTTTATTTTATATAGTTCCTGAGTTTTTTAAATTCCTTTTAGTTGTAATAATTTTTATATGTGATATATATATATATTCTATTCATAAATTAATTATTTGAATTCTTTTGCTTGAAATAAATGTTTCACCATTTGTATTTAATTATTTTTTGGGGAAGAAAATTTTTAAATATTCCAAGACACTTTCAAATGCCTATGAAATTTTTAACAATATTTTTTGTGAATCAAATTGCTTGGAAAATCTTGAAAATTAATCCTTTGGATTTACGGTGTGTTTTTTTATTAAATTTTGGTTTCTAGGAATATTTTTAATGATTATTTTTCAAATTGTATGTCTGATCAGAAAGGTATATTTTTTTCTTGCAATATGATTGGTTTATTTCATGAAGAATCCTTATTGGTTTCCCCTTATTAAATCAACCGGTGATGGGTTTTTTATTCTTATTCAATGTATGTATGATATTTAAAAATTAATTGTTCTACATAATAAAATTAAAGGTGATAGAAAGTTATGGATTATGTTGTATTGATCATTTGGTCTTGTTTTTTTTACTCAAATCCACCTTTTTGTCATGGGAAAACAACTACCTGAGTGATAGATATTGACTCATAATACACGAGTTATCATGAACACTAGTTGTGTCCCATACATGAATTATATGACCATCTCTAGGGGAGTTCCCTCATTGAGACCTTCCTGGGTAAGCTGGGTGGTTGTATATTTACAATGACTTAACATATAAACATTTATAGTTTATGTTATGTTGGTATTGTTAGTATGTTTCAACATTATGAACATGGGTAGATCCCATGGCACATATAATTTTATTAGTGGTTTATATAGGGGTTTATAATCTTTTTATCGACTATTTAACAATTTTCTTGTATTGTTTATAGAACCTTTACCTTTTTCATTTCCATTATTTTTATCTTCAATTGTTTTGGTTACTTTATGGTATTATTTACAATTTGTTTTTTTAAATCTTTTTTAAATTTTTTTCATAGAGATTCGGGAAAATTAGTTTCAATTAAATGATCTTATTTTTTTTTCTATGTCATTTTAGAAAATGGGTGTTTTAGATAAAGAATTATTAGGCTAAGGAAAAAAATCAATGTGATTTTTTCATTTAAAGAGAAAAAAATATAATTTTTTTAAATTTTTTGTAGAATATTTATTTTATTCCATGTGATTATATTTTATTAGACTACTTTTAAATGGTATTTCAAAATAGTTTTTACCATTTTCAAAGAAATAAATTACATAGATTCCTTGAAGGGATCCTATCACACCCTTTATATAAATTTTTATGTGTGTTTGTAGCTCCTTATAATTATATAAATTCCATGTTTTTATTTTGGTTTTGTAATATATTACTTGTACAAGGATTGTGAGTTGGTTTAAGGTAAGCAAAATTGCTTTTCTTAGAGATGGTTTTATAGTTTGGTTCATGCTTTTCCTTATTTTTTTATTTTTTTTATCGATAAACATGGCACATTGTTTGTTTGATTCTGGTTTATTTAAATACCATTATTCAATTTATCTGGATTTATTTTGTATGCTTCATTATGATTATGAAAATGGGTTAGATCTTTTTTTGGTTTTGTATCATTTTTTTGGATTATTTATTTTGGATATGTTAATCGATGTTGCATGTAAGTCAAATAAATAGACATTACATGTTATATTTTACTAAATTATTCATTATTATCATACTCTAATTTTAATCCTAAATTATTCCCCAAGGTGATCTCATGGATGAAAAGGCGATAATTTCTAACTCATGGGGAGCGAGAATGCACATCAGGCCTAGTACCAAGTCGGGTCGGGTGATGTGTTTGGTCCACATATGAATATTCATTAAATGTTTTATAAGATGAGTATTATAAATTATTAATATAAAAAAATAAAGATACAAATTTAAACAAATAATGGACAAGTGGGAAGAAAAGCACAAATCAAATGATGATATCAAAAATCACCAAAACTAGTCTTAATGGTGTCCACTTTAAATCATAACATAGTTCTTATATCCTTCTCACTGTTCTATTAACTAGTCTCAATATAACTATGAACATTATAGGTAATGAATTAAAAATAATACCTCTCTTCCTGATCTCCATCCTTCATTAAACCATAAATGGAAATGTTTTATAACATAAGATATTTAACTATGATGGTGTGGTTTTACAATTTATAACAAACAGTTTCATTGTACTTGGTTTCACCCCCTTATCTTGTCTCAGGGATCTTATTCACATCTTAGTCACTAATAATCCATTTCTATGATTCTAATTATAGAATAGAATACTCAAGTGTCTAATTGGATTCACATAATGGTTACCATGATAAAATGGTTTATTATAACTAAACAAATTATAAATTTATTTACCAACATTATTAAATATTTTACACTTTTAAAATCACTCAAATGAAATAAAATAATTTATTAACCGATTAAAATATTTTCATGTGACAGATTCTGATTCACTTTTTCATTATTTTCAATTAAAAAAGTATATAAAACTTTTTATATTTTTTCCATTAAAACAACCACTCAATAGTTTAGTAATTTTTTTCTCATTAGTAAGTGGTTGTATTCCTTTAATAATAGATCCTTTTAATTATCTATAAATTTTTAAATTAAATTTAATGTAGTTATATGACCTGAATCTTTTTTTATAAAGTTAATTTTAATTTTTAATTCTATTTATATTTTAAAATTTTTATGAACTTTATTTGTATTAATTTTATAAATTTAAGTGGAAGTAAAAGAAGATTTCTTATATTAAAATATTATTAATGGTTTTGGAAATTCATGTCTTTTTTGAAGGGGTTAATAGAATTTTTGGTTAGGGTGAACTATTTTAAACATTATTTTTATAATTTTTTAACTTGAATGGGTTCTATGAACATGTATATGTTTAGTAAGGATTTCAATTATAAGTTGGATTGATTAATTGTTTCAATTTCCTTCTCAATCAGGTTTCATCCTTTTTAATTTTATTATAAAATTTTAATATAAAATTTTGATGGTTGCTAAATTTTAAAAAATGATATTTCATACAGGATATTGTTTTTTTGCTCTTGATTTTATGGTTTTAGTTATTATTTTGTGAGATATTATATTAGTTATGGAATATTCAAAGGAATGGGGGTATTTTGGGGGAGAGTTCTTGTTATATTTTAAGATATATTTAATGTGAGGACCTAGATTTTTTCTTTTTAAACTTTATTTTGGGTTATGAATTCTTGATTTATCTAATAAAAAAGATTAATTTGAGAGTTATCTCCCTTATTGGTTATTTTTTATATGTAATTTTGATCAAGATTTGTTTTTATTATTAAGGGTAATAATTCATTGAGAGGTATCATCAACCATCCCTGTTAGAAACCACTATGGGCTAATAACAAATCCATGTGTGATCCTTGAATCACACATATAAAAATTCATTGATTCATGACTTTCACCAATGGTGTGATATCACACTATTTCATAAATTAGAATTATGAGACCAATTATAATGATAGGAATAAAACAATATTCTTTAAGGACCTTACAAATTAAAAATCCAAAATAGCCCAAATATTTCCAATATGACAATGTATAAAACCAAAATTAACATTGATATGAATGGATGAATTCTTAGACCACATTTAGATCCACTTGAATAGTATCTCTATTTATCCATTGGAATAACCAAAAAATAAACTCATAATAACTGTATGTAGGTGATCACTTTGGATTTTTTAATAGGATAACATTCATAAAAAATTCCGAATAAATGTGAAATAGATACGTATGTTTAAATATTTGTGAGTTTAGATAAGAAAAAAATAAATAATAATAGATAGGCTATATATAAATAATGAGAGTAATTGTAAAATTTCAGGGAATTTTTTTCCAACCCAAACTCCACAAACTCTTTCGTTCCCTATACCAATTCCTCCCACAACCTCTCAATTAATTACACATGCCAAAAATTTATATCTAAATCCTATAATTGAAAGTATCATGTGTGCAATTTTTAATAAAGAAAATTGAAATATCATACGTTCTATAAACACCAAATAACCAATAATGGAAGTGGGATGAAAAACTATCATTTGTCTTACAAATCAAATCAGAGGTAATTACAACTAACAACAATGTAGTGGTCAATGATAGGGAAACCCCACACCAATAGATCATGAATTTATACACAATCCAACATAATGGGATCATATATGGCGTATGGTAGGCCATGTGTACCCCCATGATAAAACCTTTCGTAGTCCATGGGCTGGTGACTAGAACCAAGAAGGCATAACAAACATTGGAGGAATTAACCGATAGTAACCTAGAATAGGAATTTTTCTCTAATATATAATAACCCATAACACCAGTGATATATATATAAATAAATAACTACAAAACATATCTATAAAATGATTAATATCTATCTAGGATAATGTTATCTGAGCAACCATGGTAGGGAATACATATTCATAATACAGCATCACTTGGTGTAATGCACACCAGACGGGGGAACACGCCTTCTAAATACATGAATTTCTAGATAAACCTCTATCAGTGATAATATATTCTATTTATCATAGTACATCATGAAGCATCAACATGAAAAACTTGAAAAGTCCCAATCTAAACAAGATCACATCCAAACTATGCATCAACTGCAAAAACACAACACACTTGGGAATGAAGTGTGTACAAGGGTGAGTATAAACATATTAGTAGGGAACCCTAAAAATATAATGGATACATTAATCAATATGTCAACTAAAAATTATAAATAATAGGTGAACTAGAATTAATGTAAGAAACAATATTTTCAATATTTCCAAAATCCTCCAGGACAGAGGAAAGTCCTTATCATTATAGATAGAATATATAAAGGATCATATCCTATATAAAATTGAATATGACCAAAGTGTTAAAAGAACTATGAATCCCAAATACAATATCTCAACTATAATCCTCATATTGATGGAAACTGTGGAGTATTTAGGTGTCATAATGCTCAACAATTCAGTGTATTAAACCCTAACTTCCTTAACAACCCATCCATTTGAAAACTTATATCACCTCAAATAATTAATAGTGGGGGACCCGAAAGTAACTAAAGTATTTCTCTCAATCAAGGGAGAATTAAACCATGATTGGGGACTTTAACCTCATTAATAAAGTCATGTAAAATTAGTTTATATCAAAAATTATATATATTGGACCCACACACTAATGGTGGAAGAGTTACTAATACTATCCGTCGTATAGGGGACTAGTTCCTTGTTGTACTGAAAAGAATATTAAACCCATTCCTAGATTTATAGGACTCATGAATTGAGTTTTTTATGGAGTTAAAAACTTTATAATTATGTGAGGGGAACATTCTATATCTCTAGATCATATCTAGCGGAGTACCAAAACTTCAAACATGATATGATCATTAATCATGAACCCCATTGCTAGCCTTATGGATCTCAAATCTAAAACAACCAATGTCAACCTATAAATTTTTATGGATGTCCCAACAGATCATACAATAATTATTTACACTGAAAAATTATTTGACTACACTATTTATTTTCATGAAATAGATCAAATGTGATAAATTCATGTCAAATACCACATTGGTATAGAATAACCCATATAAGGACCTTTAGGTACAAAATTTAGCATATTTTTTGTAAATTGGTTCACATATATGAGGTGTGTGGATCACCATTTGTGGGGGATGTGCATGTAGTGTGGTTTCAATTGTTCCCACTCACCCTGTCTGGGTCGTGTCGGGGTGGACTTGGAATTATCTAATAGGCCCACCTAACATAACAATTCATGTTACCTTCGGAGGGTTATGGCCTACGCTATTTGGGACTCATTAGGTTTTCTATTAAACCCTAAAATTCTAATGTACAACATCGTATTAAATATTGTTTATGACACACAACACCATGCATGTAAGGGGTTATTAAATAAGGATACTCTATGGTATATTTACTATTTGAAATAACTAAAATATATAAAATTTCATGAAATGCACACAAAATTGTGTTATATTGTGTTACATTTAAGATAGACCATCCTCAACAGCTTTTGTTACACACAATAGTGACCCTCCCTAATAGCTTGTGTTACACGGAAGACTGAGTTTCACCAAATAACCATGTATTATTAAAATATTATTATTTAATATAATAAGATATAACCTATTTATTATGTCAATTTTTATGAATAATATTAACTAACTTATGAATATTTATGGTTTATATAAATATAAATAGAATTAACAGGTTAAAAATTAATGAGAAATGAATATACTTACCAGATAAATATAATAAAAAATATTATTATTTATGATTCCGAATGAATGTTATCTAAATAAAAATAATTAAAAAAAATTAATTATTTAAATGAATTAAATTTCTTATATGTTCAATAAAATATTATTTATATTAATCTATTAGATTTAATAAGCGTAATATTAGAACAAACCCTTTTTTACACATAAAAACCTATATTATTAAAAAGTAAATTTTAACACCTTTTAATGGAGAACCCATTTTCAATAAGAAATTTGACACATTAATTCATCTAATATGTAAAATTAAACTTAATATTTGAAATTTAAAAAAATCATTTATAGTAAATTTTTGATATTTTTTGGAAACATATTATTTTTAATGAATAATGAAGATACTAACATTGAGTTCAAAAATGTTTTTTCATGTAATTTATTAATAAGAATTAATTATATCTTTTATTGTTTTCAAAGATCAATTAGATAATATTTTTATCAATTAATAAAATTTATTTCATTGGAATCAATTTCACTTTTAAATTCATTATAAAAACATAGGAGATGTTAAGATGTTTTTTATTGAAAAACCCACATTATCTTCCCACCTACATCATTAATTTTAAATTAAAATCTACCACATATATGATTTGAATTTTAAAAAATGAATTCTAGATTTTTTATCATCATAATATATAATTTATAATAATACAAACTTTTTTTCGACCCATAATGTTAGTGAATATGATTAAAATTAATTACAACGATTAAGGATAAAATAGGCTTTAAGGGACTATACCTTAATCTCAAGGGCCCAAATGACCTATAATATTTTCTAAGAGTAATTAGTTGAATATATTTATACACAAACCACCATTTTATCAAATTTTTTACATTATTGGGGCCACATTCAATGTGGAAAATGTGCATGGAATTTCTTGGAAAATATAACAAGAGTGATACTCCTCCTCTAGTATAAAAGGGCCCTTTATCCTCCAACATCCTCACACTTCTCAAGAAAATTTGGCACAAGAAATATGTTCCCATATATGTCCTCAAAATGAATCCCTTATTCTATGATCATCCCATTGGGACAAACTAAATTCAAGGAATCTTTTAGTTCAAACCAAAATGTCTTACATGATTAAGAGTTCACATCTTTCCATAATCTTTTTAGCTTTATTTCCATTATCCATCACCTCATCTATTTTGGTTGTATTATTTAAAAAAACATTATCGTAAATATAATAGGTTTATTTTTGCTATGTTTTATACCTACACTTACACACACATCAATCCAATGTGAAACGAATATACATTTTCTCTGTATGTAAAACTATTGCCTCACGAAACAATGATTATTTATTTTTTTCTTTACCACATCTCATTGTTTCTTTTATGAGGGAAAATCTGTTTATTTATGTTATATGTGATATTTATTATTTATTTAGGCTTTTTTAATTTTTTCAAAAAACATATCTTTATACTTTCCTTTTTTAAAATGATTACATCATTTGTGGAAATGTAGACTACCGCCCCCTCAAAGTAACGTGATTCGTTCACATGATCCAGGTAATGTATAAAAGATTATTATAATTAAAAATATGAGACATATAAATAATTTATACAATATTATTGAAATAATTACCTTTTATAAAATATTATATATATGTCATTTTTTTTATTATCTATTCACGCACTAAAATGTGATAATGTCGATCGTGGACATGTGCACTACAACCTCCTTGAAAAGATGTGATTACTTTTAAATTAAAATAATAAAATATATAAGAAAATATTATTAAATAATATGATATTTATGATATAATTATCATACTGGAAATATATAATTCTACTTTCCCTCTTTCTATAATGATCATTCAAAAATGAGAATGTTACTCATGTGTGTGTACGGTCTACCGTCTCCATGATCGTAATATTGAATCATTTTTAAAAATCAAAATTAATAATTGATTATTAAAGTATAATTTATGTAAAAAAGTTATAATTGTTTCATGATTATTATTCTTTAGGTTTTACTTCAAGACACCTTTGAACGTAGTTTATCTATCAATGTTTTTTTGAAACATAAATTAAATTGGGTAAAAACACCCGACGTAAAATACTTATATAAGTTGTTGTACAAAATATGTTAATAAGTTAAATAAAATTAATGATAAATATTAAAAAGTTTCTGGATCAAGTAGAAAATTAAGATAATTTAATTATACAAAAAATTAAAGGACATTCACCAAAATGAATCTCTATATAAGGGATTTCATTCCAATTTACATTCCAATGAGATTAATTTGTTATTATACACTTAGTTTATTTTACATGGTGTATATACTATTTTTTTACATCATAAATCACAAATATACTTACTTTCATGATATTATAACATTTATTTAATTTTATTTCTTCATTAGTCTTGGGATTAAAAAAATTTCAAAGTGGTATGGGGAAATTTGGAATGTTTATAGATTATTTTCCTCAATAATAAATTTAATAATCTCTGAATGGTATATCATTTAAATGAAATTATATAACTATTTTTCAATAAAACCATTAATTTTCTCCCCCTGGTTAATCATTACCATTTTCAAGTAATAATACTATTTTCCACTCTTTTGTAGTTGAATTGTTTTATATTTGTTTTTAGAAAACTTGAATCTGTTTCTCTCTTTAGTCAAAGAACATATTTTCTTTTAAAACCCATGTATTATTAAAAGGTTTTCAAAAATTATTTGATATATATTTTTACCCTTTTTTACCAATGTTTTCAAAGGAGTATTATTTTTGCTTTCTGAATATGTAATTTTTCCATCCTTTAATCATCTAAAAGGAATGTTATGTTTACCACGTACATCTTGTATGAATTTACCCACCATAATTTCATTTAAGATTCCTTTAAATTTTTAAAAAAAAATTTCTAAAATAAAATATTTCCAGAAATTATTTTCAATGAAATTATTTTTCCCAAAGGTTTTTTATTACAAAAGTATATTTTCCTCAAAAATGTTTTTTATGAAAATTCTTATTTTCATTCCTCAATGAAACCCCCATTTTTACTCCTCTATGAGTATGTTGTATTGATACCACACTTAATCTTCCTTTTGATGTTTTATTTTTGATTTGGGTAAGGATAGTAATAACATTTACTCCCTTGATTCTTTTTTATTCACCTTTAAATATTCAATTTCTTATGATCATTGAACATTGAATTTTCCCTAATTATCTATATCATCTATCATGGATATGTTCATTCCATAAACCATACACAATTAATTATATAGTGTTTAAATTTAATTATATTTCATTATTTGGGTAAATATTGATAAATATGTATACATTATTTAGTACGGAAATTTATAAGGCATATTGTGTATTCGATATGAGGAATTTTTTGGACATCCAATACATGGGTTAGGGAACATTTAAGGAAAGTAATATGAGTTAGGGACCAGTTAATTAAATGTACTTGATGCATTGATTGTCTCATTGGAAGAATTATGTTTTCAAATCGACAAATTTTGAACATTGTCTTGATGGAAAAGGCATCATTTTCCTAGGAAACATGATGTTGAATAATTAATAATTTCCATTGTTGAGAATTTTATTATTATCATTAATCCTTGATACTTATGAACGATATATCAATGGATAAATTTCATTTCAGTTTATTTTTAAGATGAAATATGTTTCTACTTCTTACCCTACAATATTTATTTTTCATTATCTAGTTATTTTGATAGAATTTGATTTTAGTTATTAATTTTCCATATTTTTTATGAACTTCCTTCCTATTTTATTGATTATATGGAATGTTAGATAAATTATTTAAAATTTCATAACTATTATTCTCATGTATTTATTATTTCTTTGGATTCAATTACCCTTACGGAGAATTTTATCTCACCCTTATTATGTTTACTTTCCTCAGGATTCCAAGAAGTATACAATGAATGATATGTAGGGTTATACTAGATGTAATGAAGTTACCCTTGAAGGAAATTATTTAGAAGAAAAAAATATATTTTAAGTACTGTATTAATTTATATCACAAGACTCGTGTATGTATCTGGTTTACAAATACAACTAAACTTTTTTCATTTGGGATTTGATTCCTTGTAATCATGTTAATGTAATTGATATCACACACCAACTCCGGGACTTCTAGGGATGGGGAACTATAATTGGTATAAAACGATGTTTAGTAGATGGCTTGGAAACTAGATTTTGAAAAACATAGGTTAAAGAACATAACACTAAGGTAGAATTTGAGGATAAGTATATAAGAACCACCTAGAATATTGGTAAGTTGTATATTATGTGGTTCATCCAAGAAATACATCCCTTTCAAGATACTACATGAGGACATGGTTCCAGAACAGATGTTCCTAGGAGTAATAACTCTGACAATGTTTTCTGAACCTAACTCAGGGTAACCTGGTACACACCAATAGGCCTGACTATGCACCTTGTTAGAAACTCCCAATGGATATTCTTAGGATACTTCACGTTTCATGTAAAAAACTATTATGAAGAATTTAAATAGAGAATGAAAATGAATGACCTATGTTAAACCAAAGGTGTTTTAAATTGAATATAAGGTTCCATGATTGAGAAATCCAACGAATAATATTATTGTTAAACTGTAGACTAAGGGAGGACCATTTTGATAAATTATTTTTCGAATTTAATAATAAAATTGCAGAAGTATTTTTCCAATAGTATTTTCGAGATAATAATCTGGAAATGCCTAAAGACAGTGTATTATTTTAGAATCATATGTTTTCGTGGGAAAACTTATTTAAGGAATTATGAATATACATTTCATGGACATAATTTTAAGGATATTTATAACATTTTAAGTTCATATAATCATTATTGAGATACTACTAATAGTCAAATAAGATTATGAGACTTAATAAAAAACGGTTTTATTTAAAACCATAGTTAATAGGTAGATTATTGACTAAATTTAATGAATATCCATTAGATTTATTTTGGAAATTATATTAGTACGGTTTTCAAAAAAGAAAAACATTATTCCAGGTGAAAACCAGTCAATCCTGGAATGTATATGGGTTATAAACCCATAATTTATGGATGATAAGTGTTTCATTCTAACCACTAGTATATGTAATGTCCTGGTTAATTTTTCATTGTTTTTAGTTAAACAATTTTCTGAATAAATGCTAATGATAATGGAGTAGTAATAATTACGAGGATTATAGATTAATCTATAAACCATATTAGTTTTGGAAGATAGATAAAGTCATATAGTTTAAAAAATTACTCTTTTATAGACCTTATGATCCTTTAAAATTTTCTTTCATTACTTCTAACATCAGTTTTAATTATAAGAAATCCATTTTTTCATGTAATTCATGAATTGGATATTAATTATTTTCTATTGAACCAACAGTATAAAAATCATCAAATATTTATGGCTTTGAGCCCCTCAACATTCCATTTATCATTAATATGCTTTTATTTATGAGCTCATCTAATCCTTATAAATATGAATGTTTTTCCTCCAAGTACATCATTTCACTTTCCAATAATGTTCTCCTACTTAGAGCCCTACTTAAATTGTATTCCATTTGACATTTATTATTCTCATTCCCTATTATTTAGAGTATTTTTTACAAAACTTTCTCACAACATTGGATTTAAAAATAGGAAACATTAAAAAATATATCACCAAGTTCGAGTTTAAATTACGAGAATTAAATTTAATTAAGGTGGGGAGAATGTGACATGCCAAAATTATAAATTAGAACTTTGTATTCAATAGTGTTTGTGACAAACATAGTAAGCGCATAAGTGAAGATAAAATCATGAGACTCTATTATATAATTAATATTTTAAAAAAATTAAATACATGATATAGCATGTTATGCATGAAGAACCAAGTTTTATTTTGTTAGGTGCAAGGGTGACCTTCCATGGAAGCATGTATTATATTAAATAATGAACTTCCATGATATCTTGTGTTAAATACAAGACAAAGTTTCACCAAATAACAATGTATTATTAAAATATTATTATTTAATATAATATGATATATCCTAGATATTATGTCAGTGTTTATTAAAATGAAAAAAAATCTTATAAAAATTTATGGTTTATATAAATATAAAATGAATTCATGGGTCACCAATTGATGAGAAACAAAAAAAAATAACTAGTGGAATATAAAAAGATATATTATTATTTTTATACTCAAAAATGAGTTTTATCTTAACAAACATAATTAAGTAAAATTATTTAGTGATTTTAATGAAATATATAGGTAATATATTCAAAAAAGTATTTTTGATATTAATCCATTAGTTTTTATTGGTGTGAGATAATAACAAATTTTATTTTATACATAAAAATAAATTTTTATAAAATAAATTGTATCTTTGTCTAATAGATAACCCATTTTTAATATGAATTTTTATATTTCAATTGATTTAATAAGTCAAAATAAACTTCATAATTTAAATATAAACATAAAAATTAAGTTACGGTGAATTTTTGATATTTTTTGAACCATATAATTTTTAAATGATTAATAAAAAATATTGAATTTTAATTAAGACATTCATTTTCATATAATTTATTTTTAAGGTTAAATTATAATATTAATTGGTTTTAATGTTTAATTATATAATATTTTTATCAATCAATACATGTTATTTCATTATAATCTATTTCACCTTTAAATTTATTTTAAAAACATTTCAAAATTACAGACGTTTTTACTTTAAAAACCATCATTGTCAACCCATATACGGGGTGAATATTTTAATCAATTTTTACAATTATATGATTTGAATTTGTAAATATAGATTCCATATTTGTATCAATAATAATTTATAAAGTCTCATAAGAGAAACTTTATTTGACAAAAAATATTGGTGAATGTGATTAAATTTAATTACAAGAATGATGGTAAAATTAATCTTTTTGAGGGACTAAACTATAATCTTATGAACCTCAATGAAATATAACCATTTCAAGGATAAATTGTATTGGAATATTTAGACCCTATCCTCAGTTTTCTATAATTGGGTGCTTTATTGGATTCACTTTCAATGAGAAAAATGGGCATGGAATTCCATTGTAAAAATATTACAAGAGTGTCATTCCTCCTTCACTATAAAAGGACAGCCTATCCTCCCACTCCTTCACACCTTTAAAGACAGTTTTTATAACCCAATATCTTCCCATATATCTCATCAAAATAACACCCCTCAATCTAGAATCCTCCCCTTTTTAAAAAAATTACCCAAGTAAGCTTTCTGTTCAAACCCAACAGAGTTACTCAATTAAGAGGTGAAATCATTCCTTATGATTTTCAGTTTTATTTCCAATATCTATCCCTTAACCTCTTATTATTCTATGAATTTATAAAAACACTAGTATAATAGATATATTAGTATGTTATTATTCTAATAATTTTTCCGGAACATACAGATAGTTCATCTAATGGGTAACGACAATAATGTTTTTGTGTACGGTGAACTACTACCGCAAAAAAACAGTGATTCATCATGTTTTCTTTACCACCTCTCATGGTGGAAATTATGATGGAAAATATAGTTATTTATTTTATATATGATATTTATTATTTATTAATTCATATTTAATTATTTTGAAAACAATTCTTTATACATTCCATTTTGTTTAAAATTGATAACATCGTTTGTGGAAGTGTGGTCTACAACCCCCTCAAAGCGATGCGATTCATTCACACGATCCGTAGAATATATAAATGGTAATTATAATTAATATTATGAGACCTATATAACATATATAATATATTAATTAAATATTTACCTTTTTAAATATAATATATATCTATTTCATTATTATCCTTTCACACTCTAAAAAGTGATAATTATTTTCATGGATGTGTTGACTACCGCCACCTCGACACGATGTGATTCTTTTTACATAAAAATAATTATATAATTAATGGAATAAGATTAAATAATATGGTATATATTATATAATTATTATTATCGAAAGATATAATTCTACTTAACTCCTTTTTATAATGATCATCAAAAAATGAGAACATTACTCATGCGTACGTACGGCCTACTGTCTCCATAATCGTACAATTTATTCATTTTCCATAACCATATTTAACAATTCATTTTAAAAGTAAAATTACTCTATAAAAATTATAATTATTTCAAGATTATTATTTTTGAGATATTATATAATGACCCATTTTACCATAGTTGACCTACAAATGTTCATTTTCAAAAATAAATTGAATTTATTCAAAACACTTGATGTAAACAAAAGTGATTAGGTAGTTTTATACAACATAGTAATAAGTGAAATAAATGTAATTATAACCATGGAAATTTTTTTTATGAAACTATAAATTTAACATATGTTTATTATAAAAAAAACAAAAAGGATGTTTGCTGAAAGGTAACTAAAGGTAAGATACTTGGTCTCAATTTCCATTCAATTGAATCTTATTTTTTTGTTATGAACCTAGTTTATTTTACATGATTCATATAATATCCTATCACATGATATATATTGAATATCCTTACACTCATGATATTATAAATTTCATTTAATTTTTTTTATTCAAGAGTCTTATGATTTCAAATGTTTAAAAGTGGTATGTGACACTTTAAAATGTTTAAATATTATATTCTAAAGCAATAAAATTAATAAAATTTCACTGATATTTTCATTTGAGTAAATTATATGAACATTGTTAAAAAAATATAATTTTGTCTACTCTAGTTAATAATGAACATTTTCATGTTTTAGTACCCTTCTTCCACTCTTTGGTACTCAATATATTTTAGAAAATGTATCTCATAAAACACGACGTTGTTTCAATATTTTGTCGGAGAACCTATTTTCTTCTTAAACCCATGTTTTATTAAAATGTTTTCAAAAATTATTTCATAATGAGGTTTTTACACTTTGGTCCATTTTATTTATTTTTCCAATGTAATATTTTTTTTCTTTTGAATAGGGAATTATTTTAACCCTAAACCATGAAAAAAGAATATTTTTTTACCTCATTAAAGTTGTATGGATTTACCCTCCATTGTTTCATTGAAGGTTACATTTCATGTTTAAAAGGATAATTTACAAAATAAAATGTTTACAAAATTATTTTCAATGAAAATGTTTTTGAAAAATGTTTTTCAAAATAAAATGATATTTTCATCAAAATAGTTTTTAAAGAAAGTTCTTTTTATAAAGTTTTCATTCATCAATGACAATAACCCTTTACACTTCACATGGGCTATTTTGTATTTATACCATCCTTAATCTACCTCAGGATGGTTTATGGTTTATTTGGATAAGGATAGTAATCACATTCACTTCTTTGATTCTTTTTTAGTCACCTTTAAATATTCAATTTCTTATGATCATTGAACATTGAATTTTCCTTAATTATCCATATCATCTATCATATATATGTTCATTTACAAAATCATACACCATCATTCATATAGTTTTTACTTAAAAAGTTATTTGATAATTTGGGGAAATATTTACAAACTTGTATACATTAATCAAAATAAATATTTTATAAGTGAAATTTTTTATTTTATTGGAGGAATTAATTGGACATGCAATACATGGCTTGGGGATCATTTTGGGAAACCCATAAGGGTTGGGGATCGGTTAATAAAATAACCTTGATGCGTCGGTAGACTCATTAGAAGAATTAGTTTCAAAAAGTAGAAATGTTCAAACTTTCTCTTGATAGTGAAAGTGTCATATTCCTAGGAAACAGGGTGTTAAATAATTAATAATTTTCAATATTGATTTTATTAATTATTCATCTATGAGACTTTATGTCGAAATATAAATGGATACATTTCATTTTTGTTCATTTATTAGATGGAATGTATTTAAACTTACTACCTACCCTTTTTGATTTATCCTTATCTAATTATTTGAATGGTGTGATCTTTCTATTATTATCATCCCAAATTGTTTATTCACATCCTTCTAAGTTTATTAATTATATATATTGTGAGTTCAATTATTCACCATGCCATAACTATTATTCTCAATGATTAATTATTTATTTCACTTTACTTATCCTTACTAATCATTTGAGATCACCTTAATTATGTTTTCTTTTCCTCTGAATACAATATTTGTACAATTAAAGATATTCACTGATATAATTGATGGAATAAATTTACCCTCAAAAAATTTTACGTAGAAGAAAAAAATATGTTTTAATTAATGTATTCCTTTTTAATACAAGACATGTGTATATATCTAGTTTACCAAGACTATTATACTCTCTGGTACATCGAGATTTGATTCCTTTTAATCATGCCAATGTAAATAATAACAGACATCGACTCTAATGTTTATGGTGTCAGGGAACTATAGTTGGTATCAAAAGAAGTTTTGCATCGACCTTAGAAACTATATTTAAGAACATGTTGGTTATAGAACATAACCCTAAGGTATATATTGAGGATATGTATAGAAGAACTTCCTAAAAGATTGGTAATGTATATATTTTGTGTGTCTTCCTAGAAATATATCAATGTCTAGATACTACAATTGGATATGGTTCTGGAATAGATATTACAAGGAGTAATAACTATGAAATGTTGTTCTAATCATGACCCAGGGTAACCTGGTACAAGAAAATGAACCTAACTGCACAATTCGTTTGACACTCTAATTTGATATTCTATGGATAATCCATGTTTTTAATAATAGACCATTATGAATAATTTTAATAGATGATGAAAACAATTGACCTAATTAAAACTTAAGTTGATTTAGATCGAATATAAGGTTTCATGATTTACCAATCCAATAGATGATATTATAGTTAAACCTAATACTAAGGAATGACAAATTTTAATGAAGTATTTTTCGGATTAAATATTTAATTGTATAAGTATTTTACCAGTGTTAGTTTTTCTATAAGAAACATGAAACTTCTAAGGACTATGCTTTTTTGAGAATAATATGTTTTTGTGGAAAAACATTAGTTGAGAAATAATGAATCTATAATTTATTAGAAAACATTTAAGGATATTGATAACCTTTTGGGTATATATAATAAATAATTACATCGTCCTAATAGTCAAATAAAATTATAATACTTTTTAAAAAATTGGATGTATTGAAAACAATAATTAGGATTATATATAATGATGAAATTTCAAGGATATCCATTATATTTATTTTGTACATTTTTTTAATATGGTTTTAGAAAGGTAAATATGTATATCGAGTGGCTACCAATCATGTCCAGAAAGGTTTTCAGTCTTAAACCCATGACATAATGAAGATAATTTATTCATTCCAACCAATGAACAACATAATTTCCTAGTTAATTTTTTATTTTTTTAGTTAAAAATTTTGATGAATAAATTTTAATGACGTACTAGTATTATCACTTTTGAGGAATAGAGATTAGTATATAACCATATTTTTATTGAAGATATTTAAAGTAAAATAGTTATAAATTTCACTCTTTTATAGGCCTTATTATCCTTTGAAGGTTTCTATTATTCCATCATACATCAATGACAATTTATATAAATCATTTTTCTGATTTAATTCATCAATCGTAAATTGATCGAAGTAAAACCAAATGATGTAATTGTTCACATAAAATTAAAAAGAATCATTTATTTAAATTTCCTTATATTCTTAGGCAGTTAAATAATTACCCAACATTTGTAAAATGACTTTCAAATAAAAAATATATCATAATACCTTAATGTCTATTGAACAGATGGTCTCTTAAGTCCTAAACGATTAATGTATTTGAGAACATCAATGTTCCATTGATATTTCACTTGTTTTTTGATTTATTACCTCATAAAATCCCTAAAAATACATTTATTTTCCTCCATGTACTTATTTTCACTTTCACTAATGTTCTCTTACTTAGACCCCTAATTACCTTGTAGTCCATGAGACCTTTGTACTTTAAATTCTCTATTATCTAGAGGATGTATTTAGAACCCTTCTCAGGTTTTTGGATATCAACATAGTAAATATCAAAAATTATTTCACTGAGAACATGTTTAAATTATGATGATGTGATTTAATTAAGGTGGGTAGAATTTAACAACATGAAATTCTGAAGTATAACTTCGTATTCAATAGTGTTTATGACATGCATCACCAAGCATGTAAGGGAATATAAAATCTCAAGAATATACTACATATTTACTATTAAAAATAAATTAAATACATAATATAGCTTGTAATGAACACAACATAGAGATATCATATGTTACATGCAATAGAAACTATCTTTGATAGCTTGTGTTGCATAGAAGAGTGACCCTCCATGATATTGTGTCTTACACACAAGACCGAGTTTCAACAAATAACAATGTACTATTAAAATATTATTATTTAATGTAAAATGATATAACCTAGCCATTATGTTACTATTTTTGAATATTATTAACTTATGAGAATTTATGGTTTATATGAATATAAAATTAATTCAAGGGTTAACAATTAATGATAAATGAAAATAAGAACCAATTAGATATAAAAAAGAAATATTATTATTTATATACTTCCAATAGAGTTTTATATTAATAAACACAATTTTTTACAATTATTAAATTATTTTAATTAAATATATATGTTATATATTCATCAAAATATTTATAATATTAATAAATTAGGTTTTATAGACTTAAGATAAGAACAAACCCAATTTTATACATAAATACATATATTTTTATAATGGAAATTTTATGACCCTTTAATGGATAACCGAGTATAAATATGAATTTTTACACTTTAATAGATTTGATATGTCAAAATGATTTTTATATATAAAATATATAACATAAATATTTCATTAGGGTAAATTTACCATATTTTTCAAAAACATATCATTATTTGATGTATTATGAAAATTATTGAATTTTAGTTCAAAACTAATTTTTCATCTAATTAATTTACTGGGTTAAATTATTCTCATGATTGGTTTTAAAGAATAATTAGATAATATTTTTATCAACTAATAAAATTTATATCATTGGAATCAATTTCACATTGGCATTAGTTATAAAACATATCAATGTTTCAGATGTTTTTACTTTAAACCCCCACACTATCATCCCACATATGGGATGAATTTTAAATTAATATATTATAGTTATATGATTGGAATTTTTAAAAATGGATTAAATATTTATGTTATAAAAATTTATAATTTTTAATATTACTAATATTGATTTTACCAAAAATATTAATGAATGTGATTAAAATTAATTACAACTATTAAGGTTAAATTAAGCTTATTAAGGGACTAATGCAAAATCATATGGGCCCACATAACCTTGACATTTTCCCAAGAACCATTTTCAAGACATATATATGACCTATTATCCCTATTATCTAATTGTTTTAATTATTAGTTCCCCATTCAATGTGAAAATATTTCATGGAATTCTGTTGTAAAAATCATACAAGAGTGACTCTCCTCCACTATAAACTGACCTCCTATCCTCCCACTTCCTCCAACCTCTCCAGTCACATTGGATATAAAAAAATCTATCCAAATAACTCCTTAAAATACCTCACACAATCATATAATCCTCTCATTTCAAATAAATCAATCTAAGTAAGCTTTTGGGTCAAGCCAAAAGTATTTACCCAATTAATAAGTAAAATTATTCCTTAAGATTTTTAGTTTTGTATCCATTATCCAAACCCTAAACTCATCTTATTATATGATTTCATAAAAAACACCAATATATTAGATATTATATTTTTAATTATAAGGGTTCTATCTAATCTTACACACACTTTCATCTAATAGGAAGCAAACTTATTGTTTCTGTGTATGGCGAACTACTACCTCACGAAACATTGATTGTTCATTTTCCCTTTAGCACCTCTCATGGTGTCCATTATAATGAAAAATATTTTTATTTATGTTACAGATGATATTTATTATACATTTATTTTTATTTAATTATTTTAAAACATATATCTTTATAAATTCCATTTTTTTTAAAATGATAACATTGTTTGTTGAAGTGTGGACTACCACCCCTCAAAGAGATGTGATTCATTAAAACGATCCATGGAATATATAAAGTATTATTATAATTAAAGTTATGGGATATATAAAACATCTATATTATATTAATTAAATAATTACCTTTTTTAAAATATAATATATATCATTTTCTATTATATCCTTTCAACCACTAAAAAGTGATAATGTTGGTCGTGGACTTGTGGACTACCACCTCCTCCAAATGATGTGATTCCATTAACATCAATATAAATATATATATATAAGTTAATATGATTAAATAATATGGTTTTTATTATATAATTATCATTGTGGAATGATATAACAATGTGTACCTTCTTTATATAATGATATTTGGAAATTGAAAAAGTTACTCAGGTGTATGTATAGTCTACGGTCACCATGATAGTAACATTGATTCGTTTTTCTAAACTATATTTATTGATTGATTTTAAAATTATAATTAATGTTTAAATATAATCATTATATAATTATTTTTATTATTTTTATGTTATATAATGACCCCTTTGACTGTAGTTGACCTACCTATGTTATTTTTTACAACTAAATTGAATTTCGTCAAAACCACCAACATAAATATAATTATTTTCGTAGTTTTAGACAACATGGTAATAAGTGAAATAAAAGAAGTTATAAACCTGAAAATGATATTACAGAATGTATAAAATTACCATGTGTTTATTATAAAATAATTTAAATGACTTTCACCAAAAGGAAACTCAAGGTAATGTATTTTTTCCCAATTCAAATTCCCATGATACTTATTTGTTTTGATGAACATAGTTTATTTTATGTGGTGTATATACTATCATTTTACATGATATTTCATGAATCTTCCTACTCTAATGATATTAGAACTTTCATTTAATTTTATTTTTTTTATGATTTGCATGATTTGAAATGTTTCAAAGTGTTATGGGACACTTTGAAATGCATCAAGATAATTCTCATCACCAATAAAATTAATTCTTTTCCAATGGTATTAACATTCAAGGAAATTATATTATCATTTTTTAATAAAAGAATTAATTATCTCTCCTCATGTTAATCATGTAAAATTTCAAGTATTAGTACCTTATTCCACTCTTTTATACTCAAAATTTTTTAGAAAATATTTTTTAGAAAAGAGGACTTTGTTTCTATTTTTAGTCGGAGAACCTATTTTATTCTAAATAAAAAGTTTTATTAAAATGATTTAAGAAATTATTTGCTAAATAAATTTTAACCGATTTTTCATTGTAAATTATTTTGTAATAAATCTTCTTTAAACATTCCAAACAAGTCATTTTTTATAACCATTATCCTTGAAGAAGTAATTTTTTTATCTTGTATGGCTTGAACAGATTTACCCACCATCATTTCATGGAGGCTTCCTTTGCATGTTTAAAATGATACTTTTTAAAATAATTTATTTTCAAAAAATATTTTCAACATAAGGTTTCATTAAAAATGTTTTTAAAAATAAAATTATATTTTCATTAGGATTTTATTGAAGAAATGTCTTTTTGTTATATTTAAATTCATCAACAAAAACAACCCTTTTTACTCCACTTTGGGAGTTTGGTATTGATACCGTCATTAATCTTCCCCTGAATGGTGTACGATTTATATTGATTAAGATAAAATTCATATTCACTTCCTTGAATATTTTCTTTTCCCCTTTAAATATTTAATTTCTAATGATCAATGAACATTTAATTTCACCTGATTATATATATAATTTATCATGGATGTGTTCATTTTGTAAATCATATACCATTTTTCATATAGTTTTTACTTTGAATTTTATCTGATTATTCGGGGAAATATTGATAAATCAACATACATTAACTAATATAGATATTTGATAGTGAATATTGTGTATTCGATATGAAGAATAATTTAGGAACGAAATTCATAGTTGGGGACAGTTTAAGGAAATCCATACGTGTTGGGGATTGGTTAACGAAAGCCCCTCGATGCATTGGTAGAATCATTGGGAAATTAGTTGCACAAATTGGAAAAGATTGTGTTTTCTATTTATTGAGAATTTTTTTATTGTTAATCCATGAGATTTTTTGAAGAAATATAAATTGATACATTTCATTTCAATTCTTTGATTTGATGGAATGTGATTCTACTTCTTACACTACCATGTTTACATTTCATTATCTAGTTATTTTTATGAAATGTTATTTCAGTTATTCCCTTTCTATATTGTTTATGCACAGACATCGTAGTTTATTGAATATATGGAATTTGAGTTAAATTATTTTCCATCTCATAAATATTATTCCCATTGATTAATTATTGATTCCACATTACAAACCCTTAATTATCATGTCAGATCACCCTTATTATTTTCCCATTCCCCCGGATTCCAAGAAACATACTATGAAAGATATACAGGGATATTCTAGATAGAATAAATTTAACCTCGAAAAAGATTATTTAGAAGAGAAAATTTATGATGTTATAAGCGTATTCATTTGTAATACAAGACCCGTGTTTGTATCTATTTTACATAGAATACTGAACTCTCGGTTAATTCATGATTTGATTACTTGTAATAATTCTAATGTAATTGCTTGTATACATTGGCACCATGATTTCTAGGGTCAGAGAACTGCATTGGAAGCTCAAACCATATGTTCCACCTACGTCTGAACTAAATGGATTGTGCACTTGGTCAGACCATGCCACCAAGCCATAGAAGGGAGTCATGATAGACCTTTTTCATACACCATTTGGGTGAGCCCACCAGCCCATTTTATTGAACCCACCACACGGAAACTAATTTTGTATCTGATCTAGCAAGATCAAAATAATTATGATGATACTATATACACCCCTAATAAAACTACCTTTGTGTCATAATAGCACCATATAGACTACATCACCTCAAAAAAACTATCTTTATGGAACATCATGTTAGTGACCTAACGTCATGTTTCCATCATTGCACCACCATATTGTTGTTAAAATTACCTCCATCACACCCCCATCACCCAAACCCTTATCTAGGATACCAATATATCGTTATCATTATTCCATAACCACCATTTTCTATGACATGAAAAAAGGGAATCTGAATAGAGGACACCTATCATGGGGTTGAGAAAATAAATTTTTACTATATTATAATTGTAATCATGTGGTTATCACATATGTTATCTCTGAAAGAGGAGAGAACATGAAATGTGATTTCCACATTCATGGTTTTTTGAAAAAAAATGTTTTAATTTAAATTTGAGATAGTTAAAGCATGAAGCTATTCGATTTAATTAATTTTAATATAATCGACAATGATGGGGATTAGAGAAGTTTTTGGTTAGACTAGTGTTGCGGTATCATGTTCCCTAAATTTAAACCCTTTTATTCTACTAGCATGTAAGATAGAGATTTTTCTATAGATACTTCTCTCTCCCATGGAAAAATTTCTATGATTAGAGTATTGTTATCTAAATCCTCATGATAGATAACAATAATTCTTTTGTAAATGGAATTGGACTGGATTCTCTTGATTAATTAGGGAAATTACCAACCCAAAATTATTGTTCCATAATAATCCAAACATCACAACTCACAATTTTACACAAGTACTAATGGCCATCGAGAAATCACCACCCTACCATAATCTATTCCCCTATATAATGAAAATAATTTGGGGGATGGATAAACGGATCATAGACTTAGGAAATTAAAATTAATAGAATGAAATCCTTATAAAACCCCTTACAGAATTTAAATCAAAAATTAAAATTAAACCTAGATACATAAAAAAGATATCATTTTAATTTATTGAATCACAAAAACTAAAGAAAAAAACATAGGTCCCACCTCCCCCTTTTACAATAACACAAACAAAATTACTATCCAATGATGTAGAAGTCAAGTTGATTTGGGAGAGGGGAGACATATCTTAACAAAAAAATGAAAATCATGGAAATAAAACTATTCCAGGATGTCTCCCGGATATCCCCACCCATTGATCCTTTATAAATACAGCTTTTACACTCTTGTATCATCATAAATTGTAACATATTTTTAATTTTTTTAAGGTTTTTGCACCCTTTATTTGAGTATACATTGGTTCAATCTCATCTTTGGGTTGTTTCGAGAGGTTTTTTTGGATTTTCTTATATTTTTTCGAAATGTCCATAGTTTGAGCATAGTGTGAGAATGGATAGATAAAGTCTTAAATATATACATAAGGGGGTCTCATGGTTTGAGCATGGTTAAACAAGGTGTGAAGCCTATGTTTTCATCATTTGAAACTCTTTAAATGGGTAAATTTCATGATTTTTGCATAGTTTTTTAACCATGTGAGCTAACCATCAAACCCACATAAATAGGGGAAATTTATATTATTTTCCTTATTTGTAATTCAGGTTTCTTACCTTGGACACACCACATGATTTCCCCTAGATAATATGCCTACCATAGATGGTTTTTGGTCTCCAGAACTCTTATAAGGTGATCTCAAGGTAGTTTATTGGTGATTTTTCAACCTGTTCAAAAGTTTAGGGATTCCTTCTCAAAATTCCTTGGGTTTCATTCAATTTCCTCTCATCCAATAACCATTTTGAACATGTGTGGATGATTTTTATGAATATGGTGGTGAGAAATTCAGTTAGGATTTATTTCTAAGGGTTTTTAGTCATAGTAGGAGTGTCTTTCAGGTGGATTATGTTGAAGATGACATGATACTTCCACTAGAGGTAGGTTTTTCCAATTCATTACCTTTTTAAGAGATCTTTTATTTCATTATGTTCTATGTATTTTTAATATTTAATGTATTAATATATATAGTAGCTAGTTTGGATCAATTAGAAATATTCTCTTCTTGGATGGGTTTTTTCCTTCGGAAAAAATGGAAGTATTTTTTAATGAAATGGAACACGGTTTTGAATTTGGAATTTATGTATTCAAAATGTTTGATAAAATAAAATTAGGGTTTATTTTTGAAATTATTGTTTTCAATATGATTTATGATAAATTGGTTTTTTTTTAGTGGTATCCCTTTGGTGTTAAATGGTTTCATTGTTTTTAAAATGGTAATTTGGCTTTATAAAGTGAAAAATAGATTTTCCTTTGGATTATTTATGGAGGTTATTGGTAATCATGCTTCATTTTAGATTATTTATTTGATTCAAAAAAATTAAAATGTTAATTTTCAAATGAATGAGATATTAGTGAAAAGATGGTTGGTTTCTTTAAAATTTATCAGATGGAATGAATAGTCTTCATCTTTTTTTATTTTTTAGGAGTAAACACCATGTGTGACTGGTGGTTTTGTTGATTTTTGAATGCATGGGTGGTTTAAATTGATCTTGAGAAATGTTTCAAATATTTTAATAGAGTGTATATATTGGTCTTGGCATCCCAAACCATGTGTGGGTATTAAAGTCCCATTGAGAAATGTAGTTTTTAAAGTGGGTTTTCCAAAAGGAATGTTTTTTTGTACTCTATGTTATTGATGAATTTTCTCAAAGGAGTTTAATTATTTAAAAATAATTTCTAAAATTATTTAAGAAATGGGTTTTCATCGGTGTGGGTATTTTGGAAGTGGGAATTTTGTTTCTGAAAATCATTTGTAATATGACTAATGGAATGTTTCTGGAATGTTGGACGGATGCTCTATGGTCACAGATGTTCTCAAATGATGCTCATGAATCCTTTTGTATATTATTAATTATGGGGAAGGACTTAATCCCCTCAACCAAATTCTATGGACATGGAATTCCATATCATGGTAGGGATGTTTGAACAAGGTGTTCTGAGCCTCTATTGGATTCATGGACTGATGCTCCATGTTTTCTGACTTGTAACCCCTTAGATATTTGATTTTGGTACCCGGACTGATGTTATGTTATACAATTTATAAATGTAATATATAATTAGATTTCATTGAGATGTTTAATTAATTTATGGGATTCATTGATTTCTTGATATATTTTGTTAGTTACTTGTTTGAAATGATTTAATTAGATATATTATGTCATTTTATGTTCATTGGCTATATGAGGATGTGTATTACCTCATTTTAACTACATTTTTAGATAATTAAGAATATTTTTCTTATGATCCCTTAGGTATTTAATTGAAACATGTTTAAAATTGATTTAAAAGTTAATATTTTCCAATTAAAAAACTAGTGTGTTGTTTTTGGAAATGATAATGGTGTCCATGGTTTTTTATAAGACTTAAGACTATGGTTTTTTTCATAATGTGTGAGTTTTATTTTAGAATTTAAATAGGGGAAATAGTTTTCAATATATAATTCTTGGTCGACATGATTTTAAAAAAAATTAAACCATGTCTGAGATGATTATTCAAAAGTTTGGTTTTTTCAAATAGACACAATTAGCACCTTAAAATGGAAATTTCTTCTTTAAAAAGGCATTATGGAATGTTTTGGAAAATGTTGGGATTGTAAAATGGTATCAACCATATTAAATATATCTTATACTATATAAATGAGAATAAAAACATATTGTTCTTAATATTTTACAAACTGAATGACTAGGTAACATTATTAAAAGGAATAAATTGGACTCATGGTGGTATCCTACTGGCTTCGGCTCACACCCATCAAAATCAACTATGTGGGTATGTAGTTCTCATTTATAGAACCGGTTCCTCCTATTTTTGTATTTCATGTTGGAACAAGTTCTATCTTCCTTGAGAAGTCGGTGTATTTTAGGTGATGGTGGTTACCAGAGAGTCGCATTGATTTGGTGATCAAACTGTCAGTTTTATGGAATCAGTTGTCTTGATATTTTTGTCATCTTCTTAGATCTTTATTTTTTTTAAGCTTATATTATAGTTTTTTAAAATTGATTGGTTGTATCTTTATATGAAAATTCTCCTCAATTTTATCGTTAAATTTGACTTTTATTCCTTGTTTGGATATTTTTATTTGGTTTCATGAGGGTGAAACCATCCCCAACAGTATGTATGATACCTTTGATTCTATTCTTGAACTCGAGGGGGGGGGTCGGGGGTACTCCCCATGTATATGGCACTCTAGCTCAACAATCCAATGGAGGGATATACCGAGATGGTCATAACAAAGTGGTATCCAATATCTATATAAACTACAATGGGTACTAGGTTTTTCATAAACCCTTTTTCTTATTTGGGGTATGTCTTAATACTTTAGAGATTAGGATTTTCATCGATGCTTGGGTGGAATATTAGGGCAGGGGCCTAGCTATCTCTTTATTGCACATAACTTCGTGTTTATGTGGGAGTATTGGGTTTGTGTCAGGATCATAAGTTTGTATTTTGGAATTTTTGATGGATTATTGATATGTTAAGGTGTTTATTAGATCCCCTTTTAGTGTACAAATGATATCAGTTGTTCGTTTTTGTTTTAGATGTGAAAATTGTGAATATCCTAGGGTCATGTAGTTAGCATACACGATTTGGTAAATAGTGTGGTTCCAATGAGACATGTTTATGTAAACCATGGTAGAGCATATTGAATACATGGTTCATTTTTTACTAGCCTATGTGGCTAAACCACGAATGGTGCAATTATCCCTCTATAATTGGTGTTTTTCTCTATTTCTTCCTATATTGACTTCAATGGTGTATTCTATTACTGTAGTATCTAATAATTGAGTTTTATTGGGGATTTTTATTAAAATTGGTGCCCTGAATATGGTTTTGTTTGATATGTGTGATTGTGTTTTTGGTTTTTTACATTGTAAGACTTTTTTTCAAATGAGGAAAAATATTTAAAGGGGAATGATTTTTTTAAACTTTTTTTGGTTCTTTGAAAACCATGTCTATATCGTTTGAAACCAAGATACAAAAAAATATTTAAAATGAATTTTTATTTAAAGAAGTCGAATTTGTTAAGTCATTAAATTCTTAAATTGGATGTCTTTGGAATTAGTTTTTGAATGTGTTTTCCTTGAGACTGTTCATTTCAAATAGGGGTATTGAAACTATTTTTGAGTGACGTGTGAACATCCTTATTTATGAAAGGTGAATATATGATTTTGAAAAAGAAGGGTTAACCCCAAGGTTAAATGACTCTTTATTTATATGGGATTTGAGATGGGTGGGTCATAGTGATGGTTTTAATTTTTGTAAAAATATAGTTTGAAAATAGTTTGGATTTAAAATGAGGTTTTCAGAGTGGTTTGAAATATTTTTGAAATTATTTTTTTGAAATCTTTTTTTCATTGTTTCAATGGATATGGGAATTAATTTTTGTTTAAGTATCATAGGTGGATGGGATTTTTTTTATTAAGTGCCTCCCAGAAAAGTCTTGATTGAAGAGAGAGTGTAATTTCATGGGGTTCCCTTATGATTTTTTGATCCTTGGGTTGTATACTCATCTTTTTTGGATGTCTCTCCTTAAATTCTTCGAAGTTTTGAGATACTATAGTATTAGTTTTAACTGTTTTTATTGGATTAATCAGGTTTTTAAATTTTGTTATTGTTAAATTTTACTTTGTTTCTTGACAGATGGTTTTCACATAGAATTTCAACTGAGAGAGGAAATGATGAGTAGTGTAAAAATATAAATGTTGATTTAATATTTTATATGGAATTGTAAGTTGTTTTTGACATCATTTAGGAAATAAAATGAAGTTAAAAACACGGTACTCAACTTCTGATGTTTTTTCTTGCGTGATTAAAGTTCCGATTAAAGACTATATAGCTAAAAAACTATTGAAAAAGTGTTTTCTAAGGATTTTAATGGTGTTAAATTTTCCAAACCCAATTGGTTCATGTTGTAAAATCTTAAAGGGTTTTTTATGCCTATTGATGGTTTTGAACGAAAAATGTTTTCATTTCCAAAAAAACATCGTTTAGTTGTTCAAAATAAAATTTAGAAGATTTTTCCAAAATAGATTTCAGGAGCTTGGTTTTTAATGTATGATTTTAATGGGTACATAAAACATTTTAAAGTGGTAACTTTGGTGTTTCCAAAAGAGAGTTGGTGATTTTTTAATTAATTCACATTCAAAATGGATTGAAAAATATGATTCAAAAAGTGGTTTTATAAAATCAATGTGTTTTGATTTGACTTGTTTTTTAGGAAATATTTTAGAGAGTCCAAAACGGATTTTTTATTTTTATTTTTCTTGGAAATGGTCTTCATTGGGTGTTTTTTTTTTAAAATGGGTTAAGGATTATAAAAGTGGTTTAAAATTGGATTTTAATTTAAACAAGTTAGAAATTTTCTTTATATTCATGGATTTGTTTTGGATTTTAAATTATTTTGGTTTGTATAATTACCTTTGGGTTCAGAGGATTCCATGTTTTTGAGTATAGGTGCATTATTTTTTATTAATTTGACTTCTTTTTAAGCCTCTAGTGTTTTATAATTTTGTGTCCTTTTCCATGTACAGTTTCTTTTCAAGGTGGGTGTAAGTGACCTTGGGTTTAGTTCATGGGTAATTTTGATGGATATTTCCTTTGGTCCTTTCATAACTCAATGGATCTAGTTATGTGTAGTTAACCATGGGATGATGTTTGTTTTGAGGTCCTAAGTTACTCCTTCAGTGCACTGAGGTAGGTTAAAATACCATGTCATCTCATGATATGGCATTCCATGATGTTATACATGGTGAATATGTTTGATAATCTTCCCAATGGCTTGACTATGTGGGTGTTGAACCGTTTGGGTTGGTTTCCATTAAGGAATTTAAAGCTTGTTCCAGGTGTTCCCTGGATATTTTGGGGGTGTTTCCAATTGTTGATATTTATTTTTGAGGTGTTTTCGTTGGTGACAAAATTTAGGAGAACTATAAATAGTGGGGAGACCCATGTACCGTCTCCATTTCCTTTTGGTATTATACTAAAAATCATGGTTCTATTTTTCATAAAGACACTTGGAATACTTGAGGATTTTTTGGTTCAGAATTAAATATTGGTGGTTTCTTTAGTGTTTCTTCCTAGGTACCTCTCTTTTGGTTCATTGTCTAACTCATATCACATTACAAAATTTTTATTGTATCTTATTCTTTACTTTGGACATGACGCAGGTCTTTTTGGGGAAGGAATTCGGTATGGAGGGGAAGTTATAACATATCATTACTTTTTTAAGTGTTTAGAATCATTTATTTGAGTATCCATTGATTGGATATCTTAATATGTTGTTTTCATAGATTTTCGGAGGTTCATTTAAATTTTCTGGGCATTTTCATTATTTTGACATGGTTAGAGCATAGATATACAATGTATTCAACATAGAAAGAATGGGGTAGCATGGTTTGAGAATGGTTAAACAAAGTGTGATGTCTAATTATGCATCTCTTGATAGTGTTTAATTTCATGGTTTGTGCATGGTTTGTCTAACTGTGTGACCTAAATGCAAAATCCACCTGAAAAGATTTTTTTTCTCTTTTCCTTCTTTTTATGTGGGGTATCTTCCCTTAGACACCCCACTTAATTTCCCCCAAATTTGATGCCTACCATGGAGTGTTTTTCTTCTCTAGAGATCCTATAAGGTAATTTAATTATTGTTCCATGGTAAATATTCACATGGTTCTAAAGGTTAGGTCTTATTTACCCTTCCTCCATAGTTTTCATCCATTTACCTATCCGATTATAACTCCAGTGGCCAGGTGTGGACGATTTGGATACCTAAGGAGGTGTGAAATTTGGGGTGTTCTTTCTATGGTTTCTAGGTTATAGTAGGATTGTCCTTATGTGGATTTCATCGATGGAGACAAGATTCTTTTGATTTAGGTATGTTTTTTCAAATAAATACCTTCTCTAATAGTTACTTGATTGATTGATTCCTTTGGTGTTTTTTTATTAAAATTTTCTATATATATGTTAGCTAGTATGAATTTGTTAGTGAACATTCATACTTGGATGGGTTTTCCCTTTGGAATATATCAGTGGATTGCATTGTGCAATGTAACTTGGTTTTGAAATGGGGTTTCATGCTTTCGTCATATTTGATAAAATTACAATTAGACTTTTCATTGTCAATTGTTATTATTACATTGGATTTAGAATAAATAGGCTTACAAATGTGGGATCCATTTTATGTTAAAGGGTTTCCTAATTTTTAAATTGGTTTTCTGGATTTATAATGTAAAAAATGGATTTTTTCTTGTATTTTTGGTATTGGTGGTTTATAATCATGTTTTATTTTTTAATTTTGTTTTGAATCGCAATTTTATTAAATGAGCTTTCCAAATGAATGTGATATAAATAAAAAGCATATTTGGACTCATTAAAAGTGGTTGGATGGAATTAATTTCCATGGGAAATGTTTTTTTAAAGTGATACACTTATCTGGAAGGTGGTTTTTTATCTTTTCAATGCCTTGTTGATTTCTGTCATTTTCAATAAATGTTTTTAAGGGGTTTAATGAAGTGTGGAGATTGGTCATGGAATCCCAAGACAAGTTTTGGTTTTAAAGGCCTAGTTAAAAACATAGTTTTTAAAGTGGTTTTTCTAAAAAATAAGTGGCTTGTTATAATTCCACGAGATTGATAAATTTTCTTAAAGGGGTTCAATTGATTAAAATTTATTTATAAAAGGGTTTTAGAAATAGTTTTACCTTGATGGCTGTATTTTGTAAGTGGGCATCTCGTTTGTGGAATTTTTTTTGTAATCTGACTAGTGGAATGTTTTAAGGATGTTGGATTGATGGCCCACACCCTAGGGTGTTCCTGAATGACACATAGGCACCCCTATGAAATATATTTATTTTTTGGAATAGCTGAAGCTCCCTAAACCAAGGGTATGGACATGGCATTCCATGTCATGGTAGGGATGGTCGGACATGGAATTCTGAGTCTTAGTAGGGTTCATAGAATGATTTTATTGTTCTATCAGCTTGTGACCCCTATGATTTATTGTATGGGTACCCAGAAAGATTATATATGGTACAATAGATTAACGTAATATATAAATTGATTCCCTTGATATGGTTATAGCTTATATGGCTTTGTTAGATATCTTGACTTATTTTGATAGTGCATATTTTTATTTGATTTAATGATATATGTAGTTTCATTTTCTTGATTAGGGATTATAGGAAGATTTTTATTCCCTCATATGATATACCTTGTCTTAGTAATTGAGCATATTATTCCTAAGATTCCCTGGGGGTTTAATTGAACAATGTTGGAAAATGTTTCAAAAGTTATTATTTTTCATTTAAAAAAAATTGTGTTTTTTGGGAAATTATAATGGTGTGTGTGGTTTTTTATAAGGATTAGTACTTTTTATTTGTTTTCAAAACATGTTTGTTTAGTTTTGGAATGAAAAAGTTAGAAAATGTTTTTAAGGGGTAATTTTTGTTCGACAAGATTTTGAAATGTTTTAAATCATGTGTGATTTGATTATTCAAACCTATGGTATTTCAAAAGACACGCAGTTAGTACCGAAAATTGGAAAGGCCTTTGGTAATACCTTATTATGAAATGTTTTAAGAAATGATGTGCTTTGGAGGAAGTTATCTTGCATATTTGGTTTATCCTATATTATGTAAAGGAGAATTAAAACATCTTTTTCTTAATATTTTCCAAACATAAATAATTGGTTTCATTATTAAAATTAATGAATTAGAATCGTTGTGGTATCCTACAATCTCCAGCTCACAACCTACATACTCACATTGGTGGGTATATAGTCTTCATGTCTTTTATAGGTTCATAATTTTTTTGGAATTAATGTTATAATTGGTTCCATGATCCTTGGTATGCCAGTACTATATTAGTGGTGGTGGTGGTGAGAAAAGATTCACATGGAGTGGGTGATCAGACCATCGTATTCATGGAACAATTATTCTCAAGCTTTGTATTGGTATCTTTGGTATTTGTTTTGTTTTAGATCACATTATAGTTTCATAACTCTTATTGTTTGTTTATTTATATAATATGTATCATAGATTTTATTTTTTAATTATAATTTTATACCTTTTTTGGATGTTTTCAATTAGTTCCTTGGTTGTGTAACTATCCCCAATGTGTATGTATGCTACCATTAACACTAGTCATCATCTTATGGGGATCAAGGTGCTTCTCAGGTATGTGGCAGGATGTCTCGAGAATTCATTTGATGGATTTACATGGTTTTTCAATTACATAAATGATTAATTAATGAGTTACGTGTCATATTGGGTCATCTCGAGGCATCATAAGTTGTGTCCGGTATTTATTTCTATAAAATATACCATCTATGTGTCATAATTGAGGGTTTCACATTGTGTAAATGTTTCATGATGTGTAATATGTGTGGTTGTGTGTATTTTTCAGGATTTTTATTAACCATGTTTTACATCCTGTGAATGAATTACACGACATGTAATGTATGAGGTTAAAAATCTGATGGGCTGTATTCATGTCTTTTAATTATTCATGATTCATGTTTTTAATGATATTAATGAAGTGTAATGTTCAATTCCAATGGATTTTTATTTGTTTCGGTATTTCTCATTATTTAAAATCCACTTTCTTGTTTCTTCACCTTTCTACAGCTTCAATTTATCTTTAGAAATATTGTGTCATACCACACTACAATGTGGCACGACATGAAGTGGTATCTACTCACTAAACTCATCTCATTTTTATTTCACTTTTATCAAAAAATGTATCATGTCACAAAACCTAACCAAAATTAAATATTGACATGTTTAGTAAAATATATTATACAAATAGGTCATTTTATTTCAAAACAAATACCTTTATACAATGGTTCTCTCAGCGACGCCTCATATGAGATCACTAATTCCAAGAAAGTGGTCCACATGAACTCTAATATGCCTATTTGTATGCAATAGTCTAATAACAGTAGGTGAGGGGATGAATATAATGGTGGTAATATTGTTCCCTTAGGGTTAGATAACTGTCCAAGTAATTAAATAGAAGAATAAGAAATAGAAAATAATAAAAAGTGGTAAATAAGGAAAAATAAAACAATGACAGCATATTGTGTATTATCATAATTTTAGAAAATAATTAGTATATCAAATACAAAGGGATACACCCATGAGTTGGATCTTAATTTATAAAATTCAAAAGGTAATAAACTAACAAATGGGTCATATCCATAAAATCTCACGAAGTATGACCCTTCATCACCTCAATCCCATCGACCTCCACTTACTCAACAGTCCATTATAAGGCCTTCCCCCTTAGTTAGAACCCTGACCATGATTTCTTCATTTATGTTTATATTTTCATGTATTGTGATCATTAAACCATGTAAGAAACCACCAACAGGCCTTTGTCATCATTGTGGAAATAATATAGCAGTTTATCCATTGACAGAAATAAATAAATATATAATATACAATCGCATGAGGATATTGTGCATTAACCATACCACCAAAAATTCGAAAAACGTACTTTTTTTAGAACTATACAAGAAATATTTTTCAGTCATAAAAACTCAAAGAAAATACAAAACATGGATAGTTTTTTATCCTTCATTGAATGTCCCCACACCTAGAATCATGTCGCAATCTATCTCACTTGTCAGATCCATGAATCGATGACATGTATCATGTAACACACCATGATCAATCCATAAACAATTGATCCTTATATAATTTTCACATCTATCATGAATCATATGGTTTGATCATGAACAAATTCATCTCGATAATGTAGAATCACCAGGCCCATTTCTAATGTTGAATATTGTAAGTAAAAGTGTTATAAAATTGCAAGAACAATGTGAAAACCATCATTGGTTGATGTGATCCCAACCAATTAGTAATTTTCTTGGAAAACATGGGTGTGAATTATAAGAGAAACAAATATAAATAAATAGGGTAATGAACTCTAATTAAATTTAGTCTCATGCAAAAAACAAGAATCATATCTAGATAAAAACAAATATAAAATCCATGCTTGAAAAATAAATCAAAGAAAATAATCCATAAAATAATGATCCCTACCTTAATAAAATATTTTCATTTGTTAAATAATGCTTAATTTATATATGATGATAAATATCCTGTTATATTCAATGTCATCCTCAAATACCCCCTTCATTCGTACGTTAGTGATCCACACCATTAAGTTTTTCAATGTCAGTGATTAAAGCATCCACCTCTCTAATATCTAAGGTTTATGTGTCTTACCTAATAGATTTTTAATAATTAAATAGAAATATAAAGTGATTTAGGTTTATAGAAATTAATACATTAATAAATTACTTATTTCATTTGTTTATTGTACCTCCTAAAGACCTCTATCAATGCATCCTCAAACATCAACCAACCATATATCACACCTACAATAAAACCCATAATCCAGAAACAATCACAGTCTTATATTTCCTATATAAGTTCTTGATCAATAAGAAAAATAATGAATCTAAAATAATGTTTGTGTTCTTTAAAATATATTAATGTATTTTTATATTAATTATGAAGTCCTATGACACCTAAATCACAATGCCAACTCAAATGAAAAATCAATATATATATATATATATGATGATTAAAATAGAAAAAACTAGATTTGTTACATGCTCACACAATTGATGCATGGTTTGGCTAACCATGAGACAAAACCGTGCAATATGTCCACCTTTTTTAAAATTCACCTTTACTCTTTTACACCTACTCTCTTTTTCCCCTAAATATCTTCTTATCCAACCCCATTTGACTAATCAATATTTTCATATCATCCATCAAAAATACCTTTATTTCTATGACCAAATACTATTGTTTTTTCAGGATTTGAGAAATACTCTTCATGGTAATCTAATCCTAAATCCATCATCTCCTTTTTACATTTTTCTCTCTTAATATTTCCTGGTGGGTTATTGGTGTCATAGGGTTTCAATGTAGCTCTATTTTAATTGGTGATTTCTTGTATTTTGGTTTAATATTGATCTTATAGGATTATGTCATGTTTTTTAAGGTGGATTAACAAATTTTTCTAGAAAGTGATAGGTTAAAATGTATGTTGTCCCACATCTAGCTCATTAATTTTAAAACTATGTTTACATATTAATTTAAATTCATGTGTTATGTGTATTAGAAATTTCAAAATTTATAACCAGTTGGTTTTGTGAAAATAAGATCTTTCCCATTTAGTTTCATCAATTGATCATGGGATTTTACTTTGTTTTCAATGTGAAATTTCTATTTTCGAAATAAATTATCAAAAAAAAAGTTTTTATAAATTCTTAGTGGATATTAGAATTTTTTAATGGGGTTACAAATGGTATATTGGTTTTCTATAAATTTGATATAGATAGGTTTTATAAAAGAGTATCATGAGGACCAATTTGAATATTCAAAAAGGAATTATAAAATGAAATCCCCATGTTACATTTCCCATTATATTATTTTAAATTTGTATTCTAATGTTATGTATGTGATGTTTCCAAGTAAGCAGGGTTGTTTTTTTAATTTATAAACCTGATTAATTTGTATTTGTTTCTTTCTAGTTCATTAGAGGTCAGACTGTGAATTGTTTGTTCTTTGTGTTATATATATATATATATATATAATATAATATAATAATTGTCAGACTCGCCTCTATTTTTGATTCAGGGTTAACCAAATGTTTCTAAGTGGGATGTCTAGTTATGAGTGTTTCATTATTTTAGAATTATTCTATTAATAGTGGCCCTAAGATAGATTTTAATTTCTTCATGGTGCTTCTCCAAAAATTAGGGCAATACAGGCGATTATAAGTGTTATGGTAGGTTATAGTTTTGTTAACAACCTGGTTTTGTAGTTGTATATCATTTTCCAATACTGTCCCAATAGCTCCAACATACCCTTATATCATGGCTCTAAATTATACATGTTAAATTATTTCAATATAGGATGTGTAAAGGTTTATTTCTAAAATAAAACCCTAGAATATTTACCTATATATATATATAAAGAATTATTTTTTTTCTTTAACTCTTTTTCCTTTCTCAGAAGAACTATTCTGAAGGGATTAAGTTAAGAAAATATTTTGAAAATTAAAACCATATTTAAATATATATATTTTTTATAAAAATAGCATAATTTTTTTTTACTTATATAGGGTATGCATAGATCAAAAGTTCGAATCATAGTAGGCTTTATAGCTAACACTTATCAATAATACATGTTTACTAGGTTCTTTTAGGTTGTAGGAGGTGATATGTTGGTTCTATTTAAGGTATAGGTCAATCCTAGTGAATGTGTTTTTTTAGATCATAAGAAAATATGATGTATAAAATTGTTTGTTGAATTGTATTTTAATATTTAATATATCCACAATTTTAGTACCTAGTATAATTTTATATATTTAAAAACCATGAAATCCCTCGATATGATGATCAAAACAGCTCTGTCTTATAATCCCCAAGAAACCCTAGATATAATGATCGGTGTCGGTCTTCCAATCCCCAGAATCCCACGATGTAATTGATCAGATTCAACTGTTTTCCTATCCCCATAATACATCGATCTAATTGATCGAATTCAACCATATTCCTATCCCCATAATACCATGATATAACCATGATTAGATACAGTCAATATAAAAGAAAAACATTCTATGTAATTCATAATCCCCACATGGACTCATAAGAACTTCAAAACTATAATAAATCAAAATGTATTTAGAATAAATGTTCATGCAAAGATAAAAATAGACAAATTCAGTTACATATGTATCACATCATAGCTCTTCAAACACTACTGGAAAATTGGGCTATAGCCACAGTCAAAAACCATGGCTATTGGGGTCAAAACCGTGGCTATAACCTATAGCCACGGTTCTAGCAAGTCGTGGCACCTATTGTCATGGCTATAGCTAAAAGCTATAGCCATAGTTTTAAACCGTTGCTATAGCCCTATTGCCATGGTTTCACTAAACCATGGCTATAACACCCATGTATGTCCACCGTGGATATAGCCCTATTGCCACGGTTTCACTGAACCATGTCTATAACCCCCGTATATGTCCACCGTGGAATTCGGGCTATAGCCACAGTTGCCCCCCGTGGAAATAGGGTTATAGCCACGGTTTATAACCGTGGCTATAGCCCAATAAAATTTTTGCTATATCCCAATAGTAATTTTCAACAATTGAGATTCGATCTCTGTACCTTCGCTCTGTAGACCAAACACCTTTCCACTACTCCACAGATGTCTTTGTGGATATATATATATATATATTGTTAAATATATTATAAAAAACTGTGTCTATAGCATCTAAACCGTGGCTATAAACCTTCCTTCCATTTTTTAACGTGTTAATTATTTTCCAGCGCAAGGGTGGGAGATCTATAGCCATGGTTTTAAAGAACTGTGGCTATAGTTCATGAAAGAATATCCTATAGCCACAGTTTTACCAAAACTGTGGCTATAGACCACCGCTATAGCCACGGTTTAAAATAAATGTGGATATAACCCTTTCATAAATACCCTATAGCCATGGTTTCTACCGAACCATGGCTATAACCCTTTGAAAAAGACCCTATAGGCACGATTCGGGTGAAACTGTGGCTATAGATTTCGAAAAAAACATATATCCATGGTTTCACTAAACTGTGGCTATAGCCTTTGAAATTAAACCCTATAACCACAGTTTTGTTTAAAACCATGGCTATAGTCTCATTTTCTAGTAGTGAAATTACCTCTTAGTTATTGGAAATACTCCAATAGTTATATTTTTTAGTTGGTTGCAATGAACTCATACGACTTTCACTTTGACAGCTCATAAGGATGTGGATCTTGAACTTGATAGCTAAATATTAATAGTACTTAATATTTTTGACATTGTTTTTTTAACCATTAAAATTATATTATATTATTTCTTTCCATATAAGATAATCTATAAACATTGATTAAAAACCTTTTAAAGTCTGATAAATTATTCTATTTATTATCAATAAAATAAACACAATAGAGGTCAAACCGATGTATCGGTTCTAATATAAGTCTGGTGTTCATGAGTTTCATCATTCTGATAGACATGACATAAGTATAAGTACTAGTCAGAATAGTTATTGGTCAAATGTTTCATACACACCTTCCATCAATAGGATGATATTTAAAAATAATAATTTTATATTATTTTTATATCTGAACTATTTCTATGTTCTATATAAAAAATTTTTTAAAAAAAACATGTTAAAAAAAAGGAATATAAAAAATTTGGTAAAATTTTTCATTAATAATTGTTTTTGATTTTTAAAACTATGAAATTGTAAATAATAAATTCTATCTTTTGACTCAAAAATATTCCCCTTTTTAGGAAATCACAAAACACAACACTTAAAAGGAAAAATTAATTACTTTGAAATTACATATATCTATTTTCTATTATAATAAAAAATTATATATTATATATTAACTCCTATTGAGTTTATTATGTATTCATAATGTGATGGAGACTAATAATACTTTTAAAAACATATCTCAAAATAAATTTCAAATATTTCTCCATCTTTTTAGAGCACTCCCCCTTAAACATGTCTCCTTAAAAAATCTCACCCTTCATGATTTCCAAAAAGAATAGGGAAATTATATGATAACCTGGAACATTAGATATTGAAAAAAATATGAAACCATTATGTATTAATTAATAAGTCATTCAATATATAAACTAAATTACATAAATCCAAAACAAATTATAATACATTCAGAGATACAGTAAATGGATAAAAATTATTTAACATTCAAAATCCATTCCTAATTTTTCAAAATATATTAAACGGTTAGTAAAAAATTCATTCCTTCTTAAATAGTTTCATGATAAAGTCCTATAACTTATTCTCATCTTCATGATCCTTATCAGTTTGCTACTACATATGACTCAAGATTTAATAATCATTCCCTCTTTTAATTTTTTTCTTTTGAATCTCTGCCTCCAATCATTGAAATTTCACACTTATCTTCTTATTCTCTTCCTTCAAAAGAATCATATCATATTTATAAAAATGAATTATTCTGTTTTCTAATTATATGTTGTCAAATTTTTCATTCAAAACTTTTACATAATCATCACAATCATCAGTTATATCCATGAACTCTTCGAAAAACATAACTCATTTCAGAAGCATTTGTTAATAATTTTCCAAAACATTTATCCATTTGAAGAGAATGTTTCATAACTTCTAAAAACAAATCATCATGGTACTTTAAATCAATATGAACGTGGTTTGACCATTAAACTATATAATTATAATATCACTTTTGTACCTTTGTCTTTTATTTGAAATATTTTAAGTCTTACTCAATCTAAACTATAAATTATTTCAATACCTTTAGTGAATCTAATTTTACATTCTAGCTATTTTAAACTAGTTTACATATAGATTCTATTTTTTTAAGATATGGTATGGAATAAATAAAAATATATTTATAATGTATGGAATAATCTATATCATAAATTTCATTGATGGCTTTTTTGTTGATTATATTTTAAGTAATATAAAATAAAATAATTTTTTCTAACTTATATTCATTTTAAAGTACAAAAATAAAATCCACACTTATTTGGGTATCCCTATCACCATTCCATGGAATAAGATATCCCAGCATCCATGGAGTTACAACCCTTATGTCTAGTGTTAGGTGTGAATCCTTTCTAACATTCTCAAATGAAGTGAACAAAGGAACCTTAGATTTTGACTTCAAAAATACCCAGTATTTTATGTAATTTGTGATAGGATAAATATTATTCATGCTCAAAAGGTACTCCCACAAAATCAGTGACTTTTTTCATGAATGACTATATTTTTCAACAAATATAATAAAGTACACCTCTTCCTTATCTTCTTCTTATAGAAAATCAACTGAAGAATAAAATTATCTTTCAATTTTAAGGTAATGTAAGTCGAACTCCTTGCCTTGTTTTTTTACATATATTGTTTTCCCATTCCTATAAAATTACACCATTTCTATGAATAGAATCATTTTTTCATACCATTCCCTTTAAATCAACCTTCCACTGGTGATATATCTTTGTAAATAATCTTCAGCAGTAGCCATCATACTGAGTCTGATGCTGATGAATGGATAAATGAAAAAAATTATTAGAAAGAGAACATAAATAGGTGTTGAGAGTCAGGTAAAAATACTCTTATAATTGAAGTGGGACACAGGTATACCACCCATATATAGGCACATGAGGCATCAGTTCATCTTTTAGATAAATTAAATGGCTTTTAATTAAATACTTATCTAATCTGATATTAATTATTCAATCAAGTAATTTTTTTAAAAAAATAATAATATAAACTATTAATTTTTTCAATATAAAATTTTTTATTAGAGTGGGAATTACTCTGATTAGAAATTTTCTTAAAAAACTATGTTTATAAAACTAAAAGAATATGTAAAAAAAAATTAAACTAAAGTGTTGAATAATTGATAAAACTAAAAGAATTGTGCCTTTGAGACTATATAATTTCGATCGATATCTATAACCTGATCTTTATGGATTTATAACTAAAATTGATAATCATGGGTTTTATAAAAAAGGTATTTTATAGAAATATTTTGTAACATTTTTTGAATCTGGAAAACAATTTTACTTCAAATTATATTTCTATAAAGTTTTGGCATCAAAAATTTAATAAGAAAACTAATTCTAAAATAAATAATTATAAAATTTGTATTCCAATAAAAAAATTCAGTCTTTTATAAAAAACTATAAAAAAAATACAATTTAAAGACAAAAAAATTTATAAAAAAAAATTAGAGAATCCTAAAACGATATATACTTTATCTTTTAAAATAAGTTCATTAATGTATAGATATTAGTAAAAAAGAAGTGCATATGAATAATCACATAATATTGATCATTCCTAAATTTATTTTAATATATTCTAATATAACATAACTTTGGGGCTTGGTAAAATATCTATATTTTTTTCATTCATTTTTGATTAATTATAAAATAATATCTCCTATTTTGTGAGATACTGAAGGAAATTTTGTATTATTTCATTTTTATTTTCTCATGGGTGATTTTGTATGTTTTTACATACGTCAATGGAACTTGTGTTACCATGAAATATTTTATTTTTCTTAAAACTCCTTCCATAGTCAGTTAGTGTGTATTTCATCCACAAAACTTGAGTAAAACAACATCCAACTACTACATATTTGGCTTCAGTAGTTGAAAGTGCTACTGAGTGTTGTTTATTACAAGAACTAGATACAAAATATTCTCTTAAGAAAATGAAATGCTAGCATTTTTTTTCTATTCATACTACATCAACCAAAGTCACTTTCTAAAAACTGTTTTAACTCAAAATCATTTCAATAAAGTGAAATAAACCTAAATCCAATTATCCCTTAAGAATATAAAAAAATAATTTTATATCTATAATATGGGACTATTTTTTATTTTATTTATATATAGAACATAATAATACTGAAAACATTAAATTTGGATGAATTGATGTTAAGTAAAGTAATCTTCATAATCATACCTCTAAAAGTGTTTTGATCAACTGGTTTCCAAACATCATCAGGATCCAAATTATTTGAGGTTATTATAGAAGTACTTGTAATTTTAGCATTTTTATAAAAATATTTCTTAAGAATATATTTTGTATACTTATTTTGAGATATAAAATTCCCTTCTGGATTTTTTTTAATTTGAAAACCTAGAATGTATGTTAACTCACCCATCATACTCATTTCTAACTCGAACAATAGAAGAACCCCAAATAAATCAGCTGAATAATTTTGAGTTGAACCAAAAATATTTTCATCAACATATATTTTTATAATAATAATAATTTTATTAACATATTTTATAAAAATAGTTGAGTCCACACCTTCCATAAAAAAATTTTATTGTAAGAAATATTTAGTTAATCCATCATACTGGGATATAGGGGCATGTTTAAGTCCATATAGTGCCTTAGTAAGTTAATAAACATGTTCTATATGTATTTTATTTTCAAAAACATATGGTTTTTATACATAAACATTCTTCTAAATTTATATATTAATGAAATAACATTTCACATCCATTCCAAATAGTGTGAAATTATAGAATGCTGCATAAGCTAAAAGTATATGAATAGCTTCAAGTCTAGCTATAAGAGCATAGATTTCTATAGAGTGTATTCATTCAAGTTGATTATAAGCCATATAAATCATTCTATCCATATTTCAAACTATTAAACTATTTTCATCACATTTTTTCTGAAACCCCCATTTTACTCCAATTATACATATATCTTTATGTTGTTCAACAAAACTCCAAACATGGTTCCTTTTATAGTAATTGAGTTTATCTTGCATATCATTCATATATTCATGATCCCCTAAATCCTCATCAGGATTATTAGGTTTTAATTGAGATAAAAATTCTAGATGTTCAATTTCATTTCTCAAATAACATCTTGATGTAACTGGTTGATCTACATCACCAATGATGTTATAACAAGGATGATTTCTACTAAAAAATAGATTTCTTGGATGTGTACATCTATATTCATCAACAATAAACTAAAATTATTCTTGTGGTATAACTTCAAAAATATATTCTTCTGTTTTCCTCTCATGATATGAACTTTCCAACATAGGTTGAAATTCATTTTTAGAAATAACATCTAAATATGTAGGTTTATGTTATTTTTAAATAAATGGATTGGTTTTATCAAACATAACATTTATTGTTTTTTAATCATTACACATATATTTTTTTAAAACACTTTAAGACAAACTAGTTCTGTAATGACTCAAAATTATTCCTATGTCTCATTTTAGTGAAAATTTATATAATTTATCTTTAGTATTACAAATAATTACTTTAAATCTAAAAACATTGAAGTAAGAATGTTTTGGTTCTATTCTTTTCCACAACTCGTATTTATTTTATTGATAAAAGGCATAATTAAAATTTCATTTATATTATAAAAGGAATTATTAACTGCTACATGACAAAAAAAAATTAGTAATAAAGTATTCACTCATCATGGATATAGTAATCTCTTTAAGACCTCTATTAATTTTTCAACAAAACCATTTTCTACTGAGTTTTGGGTTTCAAAATGTAATATAAAAGAAATTTTCTACTAAAAAAAGTTTCAAAATTTTAATTTACGATTTCTCACCCATGATCACTATGAATATTTATCATAGATTGGTTTTTTTCATTTTTCACTCTAGTTATAAAATTTCTAAAATAACTAATGTCTTTGGATTTTCTGGCATGAAAATAGTCCCATGTGTATCTAGTGTAATCATCAACTAGAACATATATATATTATTTTCCTCCTATACTTCCTATTTTTTTATAACCTAAAAATTTTATGTGAACTAATTACAATGCGTCAGAAGTTGAGACTTCACAAATGGATTAAATACTTGACTTATGTTTCTTATGATATTGAAAGGGGTCATAGACTTTTGATGTATCAAACATTAGATCTGGTAAATTCTTCTCAAGTCCTTTATTATTCTACATAGATAAATCTTTAAGGTTATAGTTTCCTTAGAATATATTCCATAACCATGAATTGTCTTCTCTTTCACTTCGATAATGTAGATCATGGCTTCTAAGGCCTTCTATGTTTAAAGATTTATCATTCTCATACCCATTGGAAGAAAAAATAAATTCATTTTTTGAACTATGAATAGTAAATTCAACATTCCTGAATTTAACAAGATAAAACGTACCACATAATTAAAATATTCTTATAAGGTTGTGATTAATACATTCTGCAATGAATTCATTTGAAAATAAATCTTTTTCAAGAAGAAAAATATTTCATATACTGATAATCTCTCCTTGATCATTATCTCCAAAACTGAATTTTCCACCATTCATGTTTATTATATTATTAAAAAATTATTTATTTCTAGTCATATTTATGGAACAACCAATATCTAGGTACCAAATGTTTTATTTTTCGGTCCTTCATTATTTTCTTGATTTCAGATATATTTTCTTTTTGGAAGCTAAACCGTCTTGTGTCATGTATTATCAAAATAAATCAAATGTTACCACATTTTTTCAACATTACTACATTGGGAAAATTTGATTTCTCATGATTTATGAAAACATAGATATCGAACATTATTTTATAAAACTTTATTTTTTTGATGTTCACCACTTTTACAATTTGTGAAATATAGATCACATTTCGGAATAAAATAAGTATTTCTTGAAATAATTTTTTGATTTGTAAAACCCATTCTAGAAATATCACTATGAGATATAATTTTGTTATACATTTTATCAAAATTTTACTTACCATAGGTAAACATAGAAAAATTTTTCTTCAAGTTATATATTTTATATTTTTGTTTAACATCTATGTTTTTATCTACAAAAGTAAAGTTTTTCAAATAATGTTTTTCAAAATTACTTTATAATGATAATTTCATAGAAATAAACTTTTAATGATAATTAAATATATGATATTTTTTTAAATTATTTTTATCAATATCATAGGAAATATATGATAACTCTATAGTAAGAGTAACTATTCTTGAATTTTTCTTTACAATCATTTCTGGGGAGTTTTTAAGTTGTATAGAAATATTTCAATTTTAATTTTCAAGAAGTTTTGAAATGAAAGATACTTGTTCTTAACTAGGTGAATAATTATCCTCTTCAATTGAGGAATAATATACATCTAAAGATATATAATTTCACTCATTATTAAAATCTGGATAATTTTGATTTAATTTAATGTTTGTAAGAGATTTAACAGTTTTTACCTTTCCTATCAGACATATATTCACCTTTTGAATATCAGTAAACATTCAAGTATTTCTTTATCCATAACATTCAATATCGGAAGAATTATCTGAATATCTCTCTCCACCATTGGAATTATAAGTGTGACTGGCTTTCAAACTCTTCTTTATCTTGTGTTTATAGTATTTTTTTGAATTTTTATCTGAATTCCTATGTTCTTAATCTTTCCTTTTATTCCTAGTATAATCTAGTATGATCTGTCCTGTATTTTTTCATTCATAAAAAATTACATCGTATAATTTTTCCTTTTCATTTTTATCCATATAAATTTTATTATATCTATATTAAATGTCATTACTACCAAAAAAAATATCCATCCTTATAGAATATTTTTCAACTCATTTCTAGTATATTCAGAGGATCTAGAATATGACTCAATAAAAATTGTCTACATCTTAGAAGACATCACACATTTTTTGCTGACTAAACCTTGATAATAATATTATATAGTGTTTCTCAAAAGACTACACTATTTTTCTTCTTCATCATTTTAGTATCTATGTTTAGTCTTCCTTCATATTACATGCGTATACCAATAACATCATCAATGGTATTATATTTAATCTTCCTTGTTTCATCAAAGGATGTAATTTTGGATTTCCATACATTGGGCATAATTTTTATTATTTTATCAACAAAGATTCCATATATTATATCTTTCTCTCTATGAGACTATGAACTATTAACAATAGTCCTAAATATTTGATGCATTTTAGCCACCGATTCAATAGGTATAAAATCAAAGGATTGATAATAAACTCTCTTAATATCTCTTCTTATTTTGTTAATTTAAGAAGTTCTAAAATATGTTAAATCTAAATTCATTCAAATACTGTTAAAAGATTCACATGAAAAAATTTGACAATATATATTTTGATTAATTAGATATATTAGAGTATTTCCTACTCTATTATTTAGTTGATATTTCAGTTTTTCTTGATTTATAATGGTAGTATCTTCCTTATCAATAATACTATATTTATTGGTAAGCATCAAAAAATATTCTCCACTAGTTTGGATAATGTAATTATACATGTAATCTTTCTATTATTCATAATCATCAGCATCAATGATATGTGGTTTACTCATATTCATATTTTCAAGGGTTCTGTCATTTAACCATTCCATCTTGTCAAAAATAGTAACTATTTTCTAAAAAACATATTAGTTTAATAATAATTTATAAATAAATTAGTCTATAACCTTTATATGATTCCAAAAGTAAAAATATAGTATGTAAACAAAATAAACACCATAATATTAATTATTGGATTGTAATAGTATATAATGGCAACAATAGAGGGGTGAATTGTCGTTTAAAATTTTAAACTAAGAAAAAAAATATTATTATATCAAAAATATCAGACACAAATATCATTCAATTAAAAAAGTATAAAAATTTGATCCCAAAATTATCTGATATATCAAATTAATTATCAGTTTTAAAGACATTCTAATAAATTTATTGTCTAAAATATAATTATACAATAACATTATTTAGAATATTCACAGAGGAAAATATAACTTGTAGAAACAATTCGAAAAACATGAATATAATAGTAAGATTTAATTACAAGCATAATAAAATAATTTACACTATAAAAATAACAGTTAAGGAAATCAGAAATCTAGATTTACGATATCAATGGTTTCACTACCTGTAGTAATGTTTTTTCTTTCCAAAAATTAAAATCCTTCAATATGATCATTGGTACAACCATATCTTCCAATCACATAGAATCCCTCGATGCAATGATAAAAATATATCTTATAATACCAAATAAGACCTCACTCTAATGGATTAGATTTAACTATATTCATATCCTTAAAAGCCCTTAATCTGATGGAGAGGATTGAATCATATTCATATCTGTGGAATCCCTCAATCTAACCATTATTGGATTGCATGAAGAAAAATAAAAACTGTTATAATGAATATAAAATCATCATGTGGATTCCTTAAATGTTCAAGTATATAAGAAATTAAATGTAATTTTGATAGATATGTTCATGCAAAGCAAAAAATAAGATGAATTGAGTTGTGAATGCATCAGCTACCAGCTCTTCAAATGACCTCATATTTATAGGCAATCATAAATGCATTATCTCCTAGCTCTTCAAATAACCTCCCATTTTTAGGTAGTGATCCAGTAGTCATATTTTTAGTGGGTTTAAATATCCTTGCATGGTTTTCACTTTGAATTTTCATAATGATCTGAATCATGAATTTGATATCTATGTATGAATTTTTATTTTTTTGTCAAACGTTTTTTTAGCACCATTACAATGCTATTAAATTATTTTATTCTATAGAAACAAATCTATATATACCTATTATAAATATTGTATAGTTTTATGGAATGTACTATTTTTTATCAATCAAATAAGCTTATCCAAGTTTAGTCTGATGTATCAATACTAATGTCAGTATGATGTTCATGAAATCCATCAATCTAATAAATAATACATAAGTCTAACTAGTGGTTTGAATATTTTTTGGACTAATTTATCAGATTAACCTTCTATCTAATAAATTATAATGAATTATATAATTCTATTTTCATTTTTATTAAAACTATTTCTATCTTTTGTTTAAAATGATGTTTTTTGAAACTAAATTACATGGGATATAAAAAGTTAGTAAAGTTGTGTTTTAATAAACTATTCATGATTTCCAAAACTAAACAAAGGAAAAATTTGAAATTATCAATTTTGACACAACAAGTTTCAATCTTGGAATGGAGATAATATTTTTTTCTCTCATAATTTTTATTTATTTTTGTACCTTTTATGTATCATCCATTTAGGATTTCTACTGTGAAATATATAACATATGACATTTAATTGTTTAATTTTGGAAATTTTTGTTACTTTTATTTTTCTTATTTATCATCATTCTTTCAGTTTTCATCATTATAATGTTTTCTTTTTATTTTATTTTGTATCTATCATAATTATGATTTTTCCTTCTAATATATAGTAAGGTCATATCAGACCTTTATGAGGAATTCCATGGATTCTTATTGATTATTTGGGTGAAATAATTCTAATAGTTTTTCATTTAATACTCTTGATCTTATCACTATCTTAAGAAGATCGATAACGCCTCATACGTATGTCACAAGATAACATTAGAGGCCAAGATAAGGGTTATCCCTATATTGGTTCACTGAAAAATTGTATTAGAGTAAGGTTCTTAAGAAGGAATAGGTCTTCAAGACACCCTTCTTATTTTAGATGTATGGAAGATAAGATTAAGGATCATTAAAATTAATGATTTTTTCATGATTAAGTGTGTGGTCATCCCCTTTAAATGAAGCACATGAGTATCCTAGGTTTATCAGGGTGTTTTTTTCTCTAATTTGTGATGTTATATAAAATTTATTTGAGAATGATGACCGTTATTTAAGTATTTTTTTATTGATTTTAGAGTTTATGTACTATTTAAAAAAATTGATGTAAAGTTGGGAAGAACTAAGATGGAGCATGGTTACAACGCATTGTCTAGAAAAATGAGCACATAATATGAAACTAGGTCTAGGATACATCCAGTGATATTTTAACAATTTCTGTACAGTCTTCCACACCATGTCCAACAATTAATTTTTCTCAAATTTTTTATTTTCATTCCTTATATTTTGGGTTTTCATTGTCTCTTGTTTTAATTAATTTGGATTGATTTGGGGTCTTTAATTTGTGTTTAATGATGTTTTTTGTTATCTTGGACTAGATTTTCAAAAATAATACATTGGTTTTTAAAAAAAATCGGGTTTTCAATTTAAAAAAACCAGAAGATTTTTCAAAACACTTTATAATTGGAAATGGAAAGAGAGATAATAAATTTTTTATAAAAAAAATAAAGGAAATGTGGGTTCGATTAAAAGGTTCTAACAGTATTTATGTGGTGTTTTATAATAAAATCTTACTTGGTGTTTTATAAATTTATTTATTTCAAATGTTTTAAAGGTTGATCATGTGAATTTTTAGTAAAAAGTTTGGAATGACATTAAAACGTTTCATTGGAAAATATTTTCTAAAAATTGGTTATAATTATTTTCTAGAAACTTTTGAGGATTTTTATTTGACTTATAGTTTGATGAATACATTGTGTTGTTTTTGTGATGAATTTATTTTATATTGTAGGATCAACATCATGTTTGTATTTTATTTTACGAGTTTATTGATTTATAGAGGGTTTTCAAAAAAATGGTTAAACCATTTTTCAAGGAAAACTAAAGAATATTTTATTGTATTAGAGTTTAATGAATTATTGTTGGTTTTATTATTCCCTCTACATTTATATATTTACCTTTTCATTGTATTTGGTTAAAAGTTATTATGGGATTTAAGGGAAATTATAATTTTTTTTGAGAATTGACTTATCAATTTATCTTAAAGTTTATGGATTTTAATATATGGTGGTCCTAGTTTCATTTTTTGTTTCATTTGTATATTTCACTCCCCCATTAAGTCCAAATGGATTTTCAAGAGGTTATTATGGGGCTTTCACCATTTGTAAACACTCTAATTAATAAATCTATATCTAAGTTGTTTTCTCCACTTTCCCTATCTGTGGAGAATATTTGTCTTCACATTCTCTCCCATCCCTAGGATTTTGATCAAGATTTACAATAATTAGTCCTTCTCACTTATTTAGGAAACACTCCTCTTGGAATTAAGAGTTATGGTTTTGGGTCATTACGAAGATTTTCATCCAACATTAGATTCCTTAGTTTATTATGATCCTGTTTTATATATTAATATTAAAGGTATCAATCTATGAGAGGTGGAATTCCATTATTTGGACCAAACCACTTAGGGTCCTTTCCAAGAAATTCTTAAAGGCATTATTAATTCATTGGTACTTCATAGATGAGATGAAAATAATAAAGGTGATTTGTTTTTATTTCCTCTATAAATTAGATAAATTGGTGTTATTTAATATCTATTCACCTTAATTATGGCACTTCATACCCCGTTTTTTAGTATCTTTATGTTTGTGGATTCTCTTGAGTTATTTCTAGTATCTTTTGAAAAAAATTGTATGTTTTGGTTGTTCAGTCACAGTTGGCTCTTGGTTAGGGAAAACTTTGTGGTTTGGCCAAATAAACCATGAACCATATATTGGTGCACAGGATAGGGTGTATTTTTTTTAAAACCATGTAACCCCTCCCTAAAACCATTAAACCATGGATAGTGTGGGTTTTTACAATTTTTGAATGGTTAGATTAAGTATTAAACCAATACGTACACCATTTATAGAAGACCAGTAAGGGTGCATGGTAACTACTACTATACAACCCAATAAGGAAAACATTAATGAGGTTTTCTAATTCCTTAAATTTTGATTAAAAATAATGAGAATATTGTTTGATATTTATAGCACCCCTCATTCAACCCTAAATGAATCTATTATCGTTGGATGCTCTTGAGAGGATTTCTTGGCTCCTACAACCACTTCCCTTAAGAATTTAATTTTTAGATAATGTTCATGACCCCTCTACAATATGTGTTTTCTCTAATGATTTGGGATTTTTATCTTTCCATTTCTCTATATTTTTTAGATTTGAATCATCAAATTGATGGAATGTTGGATCTTTGTTTGAATGGATCTTTATTCTATATTTTATTCATTTATTAGCTTCACCTTTTTTTCTTCATTGTTTTATCCCATTGAGGTTATTTATTTGATCACATGATTAATGGTAGGCAGTTCTATAAGGACGTAAATTATAATTGAAACCCTAAATTTAAGGATTAATTCAAAATGTGTTTTCAATTGGTTTATAAATCCTAATTTGGTTTGATCATATGTATGATTTAAAATGGGAAAAGAATTTTTTAAAATCCCCTATTTCATTGGAATTGAAATAATTGTCTAGTTTTTTGGAAACAAGAAGGATTAATTTGAATGATTATTTGATTAAATTAGTTGATTTAAATTCCTAAGAAAATTGGATTTAAATAAAAAAAAATTTGAAAATTAATGAATTTGATAATGATAATGATCTGGTTTTGAAATAAAAATTGAAATATAGAACATAAAAATTGGAAATCATACTTTAAATGTTGAATTGATTGAAAATGAATGACCTTTCCATGAATTATTGATTTATTGAAGAACATGTTTGGATGAGTATTGATTTGGTGATTATGATAAGCCAGCTAGAACTCTAACTCTCCCATTATGGATTGACTATGATAACTCTAACTAAACCTTTTTCAGCATGATTTTCCTAAAGGGGATGTTTACTAATTGTTCTCGATGGCACTAGCATTTAGTATGTGTGTAAGCATAAATGATCCAAGATTGATCATTGAATATTGGGAAAATTTTATAGGAAAATAATAATGAACCTCATAGAATATGACCGTAGTTATTTTTTTTAATTGTTTTTATTATACTTGTCACTATTTATGGAAGTATTATATTCATGCAAGTTATTTTATAAAATTTCATTATATAAAATTTTCATTTAAGCCTATTTTGATATACCTACACTCACTTTAAATTGAAAGTATATTTAAAATATATATCAATGTCTTATCATCCATTTTTTATTTAAATTGAAATGATAAATAGTTTATTATTATTACATTGTTTATGAAATGTTTTATGTGACCCTATAGAGCTCGTTTTCCCACACCCTACCATTTCCTTTGATTTATTATAGATTAGGTAATTTTGGGACCATGTAAAGGTAAATCACCCCTTTCCATAGGTTGGTGTGATTAATTTTTCAGACATAGAGTGATGGAGCTAACTGATGGACATATGATCTAATCATTACATTGGTTTTTTATGAGTTTTTTGCATGGGATTTGTTATGGCAGTTTTGTGAATGTACCATTTGTGGTTTTATTTATTTCCTTATATGTTATACTTTCTCCTGGAGGAGATTTTTTTAAACTAACATTGTTTTTATTTATAATATTTTGATCTATCTTATTTGATTGTTCCGGTCGAAAAACCATTCCCTTTTACTTCATAATTATTTTGGTGATATTCTTCAACCTATGGGGGTCAAGAAATCCATTTAGGATATGTTAGTACTAAATTGGGAACTGATGTTTTGGATTATTTGGTTTGGTTCATTAAAAACATTTATCATAGGTGTGAGGTTTTGTGTCTTTCCTTGATGGTGGTATATATTTTCTGATGTCTTGGTAGACATGAGGTAAGATTTTTTGGACATTATGGGTATTTTATCAGTGATTTTCTATCTATTTCTCATCGTAATGTTCCTTGAGTCACACTAGTTATTTTGGAAATGTTTCTTTGATGAATAAGTCAATATGAGTCACGAATTTTTCAAAACATAATCTTAACGGTTGAAGTATAAAAACATGAACATTACTTGATGGAATAAAAATTCCCTTATCACATGATTGAGTTGAAAACCTGAGTATCCTTGTTGATATTTCTTTGTATCACTTGCTGATGTTATATAGAATCATTCATCTGAGAATACATTTGAATAGAATGTAAGAGGAAGTTGATAGTGAAATAAAATATGTGAATCCTCAAGTAGAATAGAATATTGTTTATAGAGTGGTTTAAAATTGTTGATCTTCTTTATGAGTTCGTAGAAATTCCAAATTCTATTAAAGTGAAATGTGTTTCCTTTAAGTCTGAGGGATGTATTTGGAGACGGTTGGATTTGATGGTGAGGTTGAATATACCTAATGAATTGGTGTGGAAATACTTCAGAGTTATTTCCACATAGTAGTTTTATCTATAATCATGGGTTCTAGAAAAAACTATAGGTATTTTCAACCACTAGCTGGGTTATAGGATTGTGACTCAGTATTCAAACTGCTTTTCTCAACATCTTTAGTTTTCTCCTATGGTAATGATAAATGTGAAACTAATTCCTTAGATAATTAATATGGGTTTTAAACCTGACATATAATCTGATGTTTTAATGCTAAATAACACTTCTTATATAGACTTACTGGATATGGCATTAATGGTTGACCTAAACCTAATCAGTAAGTCAATGAATATAATATTTCTTGTTTCTCCCAATAGACATTTTGTTATTCCTTTATTGGAAATAGGAAGCATGATTATTCTTGTATAAATTCTAGATAGAAGAAATCATCTAGAATTCCTAAAGTTCATTGAAAATAACTTTTACTTTCTTTCAGTGTGGAATTCTTTGTCATTCAAAATGGGTTTAAACTGATTCACCCAAGATATATGGTTAATGTGGACACATTGTTCACCTACAGAAGGTTTGTTATGTATTTTATTTTCCATGCAATGGAATGGTCTCTTTGGAACCTAAAATTAGTTAAGATATAACATGATGATTCAAGAATGAAGAGATTATCTCCATATGAATCTAGGAGAAAGCTTCTTCAGACAGTGGATGAGTCTATAGAGGAATCGAACATGGGTTTAGCAAATGTGATAGTAAACATCACTATAGTTTCTTCATTATTGACTTATCTACTTAATATTTGTATATCTTATTCATTAATTTCGACTCGTATTATTAACATGTAGAATATTTTAATGGATAATATGTTTTATGTGATGGATGGTAATATATCACTCATAATGAACAGATAATATGATCTCTAATGTCCCTCTTGTGCTTTATCTATATCAGATATTCTTCATACTTAGAACATTATAGTTCTCAACATAAAGTATCTTGATTAAATTTTCAATATTTATTTGATGATTTCCCATAAATCCCGAATTGAATGTTTCCTTTGGAGGTTTTACATTACTTTTCCTTGAGTGGTCCATGTTTTCCAAGGACAGTGGGATTTAAAATCTAGATGATTCATATATCCTTTTTTACAGTTAGGTCTGGTGATATCTTTTTTTGATTTTTACTCAGAGCATGAATCATTGAGTAGTGATCTCCCTCTAGTTATAATCTTGTTTCCTGATAGGTTTTCAAATTAATTTCCCTGTCTTCAACCAATATGGGTGGTTTATTTAACCATTCAATTCATACTTGGTACTCAACTATAATTTTTTCCTTCTTACCTTATGACACTAATGAGATGAATGATTTATGATTACATTGGATGACATAATAGGAAAATGATTTTTTTTCCTAAGTGTGTCACCCAGGGTGCAACATTTATTTATAAAGAAATCCAATGAGACCCATTACCTTTTTCTTGATTAGATAAAACTTAACCGAGTAATGATATAGATCAAGTATCTATTACCAGGGAATGATGACTAGTTTGATCAGTTGAAAGGGGATAAGTGGTTTACAAATATTGGCCTTCTTTCAGGTCATCACTTACTTTAAATCAAAGAATAAAATATTTAATTAGACACCATATAGAGAATGTACATCTATTAGAAGTTTCCTATTATTCCTTTTTTTATAAAAAATGATACAGAAATTTTTATGGATCTAATGAACAGAATCATCAAAGTGTATCTCAATATATTCAAAGTGGTGTTTCTGGATGAATTTTGGGTTAACTCCAAAATTAAAGAGGATAATTGGAAGCATATAAGAGTAGTCCTATAAATATTGAGAAACCAGAATCATTATTTAATGTTTTTGAAATATAGGGATTTTTGAAGTGATGTTCTTAGGACATGTGGTTTAAGAACATGGTATTTTAGTAGATCCTAGAAAGGTGAAGTTTGTTATGACATGGGAGAAACCATGTAATGGTTTCCATATCTTTATCTTCTTAACATTAGTGGTGTACTACCATAGGTTCATTAAATATTTCTGAATGTTGGATTCCTTGATTAATACTCTCACTTATAAGGTTTTGAAATACTTGTGGGATTCAAAATTTCAATGTTATTTTGAATAGATATAGTTTTTTTTAAATTTTATACTAGTGTTGATTTTTCCTAATACCATGAAGGGATGTGTGTTATTTTGTGATGAATATATTTCATGTCGCGGATGTGTTTTCATGAAGGGTGATCTTGTGGTTGTATAAGTATCATGTAATCCAAATTTGTGTGATAAGGAAAACCATGACCCATGATCTCTAACTCACTTCTATGATTCATTATCTCAAGATATTTTGGTAATACATTTTTCTATAAAGTTTTACTATTTATTCTGATCATAAAATCCTGAGTTATATACTCTCTCAATAAGATTTTAACTTTCAACAGAGGAACTAGTTGGAGTACCTGTAATCATCTATATTTTATATTTCCCACACCTTTGGGTAAGGGGAATATTGTTTCAAATTCGTTAAGTAGTAAACACTTATCCTAGACCATGAATGAATCATTATAAGATAGAACATTGATGGTTCTCTTTGCTCATATTCATTTTGGAGTCTATAAACATCATATAAAAATTCATATGGAAGGTTTCCAATTTACCTCATCTCTTCTTAAGATGATTTTCAAATAGTATTATTTTGATGATGAATTTCAATTCAATATGGACTCTATATATGGTGGGGATTCCATCAAAAAATGTTTTTCTCTTCTAAAGGTATTCTTTTTTTAGAATTGATGCATCGTACCTTTACCTAGGAGAAATTCTATGCTAGGGTATTTTCATAATTTCCAATGGGAAGTGAGCCTAGGTACCATGAATATGTTATATGTTATACATTGATGATTATTGGCAGACAATAATGATAAGAGTTATCATTGGATTTGTGTATTTTATTTATACCTTGATATAAGGTCAAGGACGAGAACCAAAGACATTCAGGTTTGCTTCACCCACATCTGTTACTAACTTAGAAGTGGGCAAATAATTTCTATATAATATTTTTTGTGTTTCTAAATACCCCTAGAGTGGAGAATTTTATATGGTAGTGATAAAATGGTTAAAAAATCACTCACTTTATTCTTGTTTCTAATACAAAAAAATTTAAGTATTTGGAATGTCACTTTGTTAAATTGATTGTCTATAATGACCAAAACTCTACATACATTGTTATTACTTCAGAGTTAAAGCATTATTATTACAACATATAACAAAACCGTGAAAGTACCATATAGGTATAGTGTCTTTAGAAACTGAGAAACATAAACAACTGGTTAATAAAATTAACTACATTGTCTCCCGTTTATTTCATCATATCTAGAGTCCCTTTTTGGAATATCCTACTTAATATCATTCTTCCTGACCTGGGAAAAAGAAAACATACAAAAGGGTGATCTCAAATGCTCAGTAAGTGTAAAAAAAATATCAGTCATATCATATTCATAAGAACATAACATTTTTAAAATCATAACCTGCAAAAGAGGTCATAATATCATATCATGGGATAAATCATAGTAATGAAATGTAATACCAAATAATCATAACATAAATCTTGAATCTTTGTGTCATACTCATATAATCATAGAAAATCATTTCATATTATCCAAGGCTCATTTCTAAGACCATCATAGAGGACAAAGTCCATTACTGAACCGAGTTTACTCCTTGTTCCAGTCCTATATCACTGAACCGGTTTAACTTTCCGTTCCAGCCATGTATATCTCATGAGATATAAATCTTTACACAATTCATTATAGGTAGATATAGGTCCCACCCATCTCATATTGTAATCATTCTTACGTGTTCCATAAAACAATCATAAATCATTCATCATAACCCAAAGAATAAATTGGGTTTCATAAAAATCATTTCATCATAACATAATCCTTATAAAAAAATGGATATCATTTCATCATAAGAAAAGTGAAACCATATAAATCATAGACATTATACTTGAATCATACACATATTAAATAATGTCATCTTAGATGGAAAATGGTTTTGATAAATCACTTGAAATGAATTCTTGAGGAAAATATCTTTTCTTCCTGAAACTCAATTTCTTTTCACAAAATGCCATTAAATTTTAAAAGAAAATGGTTTTGTTGAAAATAATCATGAAATATTGTAGAGGAAGCTTCATGAAAATGAGGTGTTATGATACTGTAAAAATCCATTCATGCTGTATAAGTTAAAAATAACATTATCCTCGTACATTTGTTGGAAAAGTCAAAAAGTTCCTCGTGTGGTAAAAAAAGTAAGATTCCTTTCATAACATGTTGTAAAATTCACAAATGGGTAAAAAGGACTTTAAACATACATGAAAACATTTTTATAAAACATGTACATGGATGATAAATATAACCCCAGTAAATACTTACGAATAAACAATCTCGGATAAGAATGAGGTTGGAATAATTATCCCTTACCTTAGGTCTGATATGCTTTTTACATGTCCGAACCTCCTGTATAATGATTTAAATAATTTCGTTGACTTATTACAGAATCATATTCATTGTTATGATATCATATATGGTCATATTTGTATCTTCTTAGTAGTAATATTTCATTGTTACTTATTATTCGGGTGTTTATTTCTTTATGTTCTTATGCGTGTTTTGTCGAATAAATTATAATTCCTCTTTATAGGATATAGATAAATCATTTACATAATTGTATTAGTGAAATATATATTATATTAAATTTATTTATATAATCATTATTCAATGAAGATCATATAGAACGTGTCGCATCACATCGTGGAGATGGTAGGCCGTACCCACACACGAGCAATGATATTGTTCCCATGATCGTGGATTTACATTGAAGTGTATGTATAATATTTAAGATTCAATACACTTTAAAATAATCATATATAGATATTTATTTACACTATCATACCAGTCCATGTAAGGTGGTGGTGGAAAACATATTACACCACAGCGTGGAGACGGTATTCCATACGTACGCACGCGCGGTGATTTTGTTTAGCGTAGGATGGATAAGATGTGAAATAGGGTTGGTTCATATTTATAAAAACATATCAGTATATGTGTGATACTGATGTCATTACCTCATCATTAAACAACTAAATAAGATGGAGTATAATAAGAATGGAACTTGAAGAAAACGGTAGAAGGTATTACCTCTTTCTCGAAGTGTCTCCTTTAAACTTTCTCCTAGGGCACTAGAGTTAGTATTTTTAGAAGACCAGTACCTCTAGTAGGTTTCTATGGAAGTGGGGAAGTAAAATGGTCCGGGTTTGGCTGACCTTGAAGGCTCAAATTGGTGTGAGGAGGAGAGAGAGGAGTTGTCGTTTTATAAGGGTGGAGAGGGGCACCTTTAGAATGTGTGGAAATATTATTTTATTATAAACTTAACATCGGTTTAAATAGTTCCAAAAATAATTAATAATGAAGATAAGATGACTCATGGTAGAAATAAAATCATCCAATCTGAATTGGATATGTTTTGGAAAATATTTTAATCATTATAATCTTATTTATTTAAATCATTTATTAATGAGGTAAATACATCATCATTATTGTGTCATAAATAATTTAATTTATTTGGTGACTAAAAATTATAAAACAAATATCATTACGTAGGGAATCATTTTATCTTTCCAATGAATATTTATATTTGAAAAAATAATTTATATAACCCCTTATAAAAATTAATTACTAAAAGATTTTTGTTAATGTCAATTTTGTCCTTACATTAAATTAATTAATGCAAATTGTCATTATCACTACCATATGGCACAACGGGGTCCCCAAATCCACCCAAGGATATCCATGGTCAGCCACTACTCATCCAATAAGGTTAGGATATGTGTCAAGATAATTTTGAATTATTATAATATTCTTTTAACCTTGAATTACCCTATTTACCTTTAACTGCAGTAAATAAAAATTATCGTAGTTACTATTCATAATATAAAAAAAATAGAAGTAACCTATTAACATAATTTGGACCCACTAATTCCAAATATGGAATTCATTTATCAAAATTCAAAACACATAAATTTCAGTAATTAATTTAAAATTAATCCTGTTGTTAAGCAAACGGGTTTTAACAGTTAAAACATTGCCAAAGATTAAAATGTTTTTACCTATGAATTCAATGTAAAATTAATGATAATGATATAAATTATATTAAATGGTAAAAATATATTCTATTTATACTTTAAAACCATTCAATATTATAATTTAACCATATAAATTATTGCGATGGAAAAAGTTGTTTTTAATATAAATATAGCGTGTTTTTACTATTCATCAAAATATGAAAGTTACCAGAATAATATGAAAAAATTATCCAAAGTAAATTTTTATATCCTGATTTCAAAGAAGAATTTTATTTTTCCAAATTTAACTTATAAACATTTCAAAAACTTGATTTAAAATGGGTGCGTCATCAAAAGGCTGTAAAACATCATTTTTTATAAAATACTTCTTTTATCCAAAAAAAACTGATTTTGTTTTCATAACTCATTATAGAAAATGTATAAGATGAATTATAATGTTATAAAATTCAAAATTCAGTTAATACTATTTATAACCACTAGTTTAAAATATTATAATAATATATCATTGGTTAGTGAAACTTCGTATTGCGTACTACACACACTATCGAGGAAGGTTGTGATTGCGTGTAACGCAAGCCAAGATAGTGTTATGTGAAGTGAAATATTCATTTTCGTATATTATAATAGATAAAAAAATATACTTCTCATAAAATATTAGGGTGTTACATTCTACCCCCCTTAAAATTAATTTCTCCCTCGAAATTTGTCACTTCGTAACAAACATATGAGGATACCACTCCCTTATCATATCCTCAAGTACCCATGTAGCTTCTTCTATTTGGTGGTTCCTCCATAAAAATTTAACCAAGTTAGTGGTCTTGTTTCGCAGAAATTTTTTGCTATGATCTAGATTCTCTATCGACTGTTCTTCATAAGAAAGATCTTGCTCCAGCGGTACAACTTCTGAGCTTAGTACATGTGAAGGATCAGGTATGTACTTCCTCTGGAGAGATACATGGAACACATCATGAACTTGAGAGAGATTCGGTGGAAGCTCCAATCGGTAAGATACCTTCCCAACATAATCCAGAATTTCAAAAGGACCGATATATCTAGGGCTCAACTTTACCTTCTTCCCAAATCTCAGTACTCTCTTCCTAGGAGATATTTGTAAGAACACTTTATCACCCACTTCAAACTCTAGGTCTTTTCTTCAGTTGTCGGCATAATCTTTTTGTCGACTCTGAGCTGATCTTATGTGTTGTTGAATAGATTGGACTTCTTCTGCCATCTCATCAACAAGATCAGGTCTTAATAGCTTTCTTTCCCCAACTTCATCCTAGCAAGTTGGATTTCTGCATTTATTTCCATAGAGAGCTTCATAAGGAGCCATCTCAATACTGGTGTGAAAGCTATTATTATATGAAAATTCCACCAAAGGTAGGTGTTGATCCCAACCACCTTTGAAATCCATAGAGCAAGGCCTCAACACGTCATCTAGAGTTTGAATTGTCCTATCAAGTCGATCATCTATCTGAGGATGGTAAGCAGTGCTAAAACTCAACTCTGTATCGAGATTATGCTGAAGAATTCGCCAGAACTTCGAGGTAAACCTCGGATCCCGATCAGATATAATGGAAAGGGGTACTCCATGAAATCTTACCACTTCTTTTACATATATCCTGGCAAGCTGATCCAAAGGAAAATCTTCCCTAATAGCAATGAAGTGTGCCGACTTCGTAAGACGATCAACTATAACCTAGATAGCATTATTGCTTTTGGATGTTTTAGGAAGTCCGGTGAAAAAGTCCATAGTGATGTTTTCCAATTTCCATTATGTTATGGGTAATGGTTGTAACATTCCCTTAGACTTTTGTCTCTCAGCTTTAACTTGCTGAAAAACCAAGCATCGAGAGACATATTCAGCAACATCTCTTTTCATGCCATACCACCAAAAGTACTCTTTCAGGTCTATGTACATCTTTTTACTTCCAGGATGAATAGAAAATGATGAAATATGAGCCTCATCCAGTAGCTCCTTCTTTAATTATTGTATGTTAGGAACACAAACCCGATTCATGAACCTTATTATCCAATCACAATCATGGTTGAATTCAGGAACATTTCCCACATTCTTTTGTAACTCAACTTCATCTTTTTGTGCCTCTTTAATCTTTACATATATAGATGGTTGAACATTCATTTGAGAAAGATAATATTTTCCCCCTTCCATTATAATTCCAAGATCCATCATTTTTAAATCCATAAATATTGGATCTTTTGTGATCCTTATCATGGATAAGCAAGCATGGTCTTGTCGACTTAATGCATCTGCCACTTTTTTTGTTTTCCCAAGGGGATAATGAATTGAGCAGTCGTAATCCTTAATCAACTCCAACCATATTTTTTGGCGCATATTCATCTCCTTTTGTGTGAAAATATACTTTAAACTTTTATGATCAGTATAAATATCACGCCTTTCACCATAATGATAATTCCTCCAAATCTTTAAATCAAAGATTACCGCAGCTAACTCCAAATCCTGAGTTGGTTAATTTTGCTCATGGATTTTCAAATATCATGAGGCATAAGCTATCACCATATCATTTTGCATGAGAACACATGCCAATCCCTTCTTGTATGCATAACTTTAGATCAAAAACCTTTCTCCACTACAAGGCAATGTGAGAACAGGTGCACTGGCTAACTTTCTTTTTAACTCTTTGAAATTCTCTTCACATTCCACCATCCAAGCAAACATAACTCCTTTCCAAGTCAACTTGGTGAGTGGGTTATATAACCTTGAAAAATCATTCAAAAAACATTAGTAATATCCAACCAAGCCAAGAAGACTTCAGATCATAGTTACTTTTGTTGGTCTTGACCATCTTTCGAAAACCTCTGTTTTTGCTGGATCCACATATATCCCCTCTTTTGAAATTATGTGACCCAAAAATGCATCTTTTTGAAGCCAAAATTCACACTTGGTAAATTTGGCATAAAGATTCTCCTTTCTCAGGGTCTTCAATACAATTCTCAATTGATCTTCATATTCTTCCTTGCTCTTTGAATAGTAAAGAATGTCGTCTATAAAGACTACCACAAACTAATCAAGATAGTCTCTAAAGACTTTATTCATTAGATCCATGAAGATAGTAGTGGAATTAGTAAGACCAAATGGAATCACAATAAATTCATAGTGTCCATACCTTGTACAGAATGTTTTCTTTGGTATATCCTCTTTTTTAACCCTTAATTGATGATATCCTGAACAAAGATCAATCTTGGAAAAGTATTGAGCTCCATGTAGTTGGTCAAATAAGTCATCAATGCATGGGAGAGGATATTTGTTCTTGATATTGATCTTGTTAAGTTCTCAATAATCAATGCATAGTCTCATTGATCCATCTTTCTTCTTAACAAATAGAACTGGTGCTCCCCAAGGTGACACACTAGGTTGAATGAATCCTTTATCAAGATTCTCTTGAAGTTGCTTCATAAATTCCTACAACTCAATTGGGGCCATTCTATAAGGTGTCTTTGAAATAGGTATAGCACCCGATATGAGTTCTATTGAAAACTCAACTTCACAATTTGGTGGAAGACCTAGAAATTCCTCCAGAAAGACATCATCAAACTCCCATACAATGGGTGTATTCTTAATCATGAGTTTCTCCCCATCCATTTGAGATAAATAACCTTTATTTAGTGGAATCAAGACCCATATGATGGATGAAATTTCCTCTGGAAGGTTATATTTATCCTTTCATCGATAGACGATCAGAAATTGATCTGGAATATTAAATGTGATTTCCCTTCTTTGGAAATTGATATGTGATCCATATAATGAAAGTCAATCCATGCCAACAATCACATCAAATTCTACTATATGAAGGATCACAAGATTTGCAGGAATCACTTTTCCACAAACATAAATTAGAGAAGAATTATAAACTTTTGATGCGACTGTTGTACCATTAAGAGTTGTCATAGCTAACTCAACATCTAATTTTTGAGGTAATATGGTGATACCCTTAGAAAATTATTCATAAATAAAAGAGTGGGTGGATCCATAATCAAATAAAACATTTTCTACTTTAGAGGGGATGGTAAGTGTACCTCTCACCACTTCATTGTCATACTCCACATCGCCGATAGTAATTGCATGTGACTTTCCTTTGTCATTGGCCTTAAGAGTTGTTGACGTCAATCATCATCATCAACCCTTGGATTTGGGAATTGATTGGAATAATTCCCCATCTCCTTGCACTTGAAACATTGAAGTATAGGAGGTTCATTCTGTGTATCCCTTTGTTCACATCATTAGACATCTTCTTCCCATTATTTCGACATTCAATTGATCGATGACCTTATTTTCCACACTTATAGAATTTTTATGTCCCCTTAAGACAATTCCCTCCATGTTTCATTCCACAATTTGAGAATAAAGGAAAACTCATCTTCTTTTCAGTTTGGTCATTAGATTTTCCTTGTAATTCCATTTTCTTCTTCTTATCAAACCCATATGACTGATGGGTTACTCCAATCTTCATCTCAACCTTGAGAGCACATCGAACAATTTCCTCGTAGCTATTGAAGTCCTGTATGGCTAACACCCTTCGAAGACTTGGTTGTAATCCACTAAAGAATCAATCTATTTTACTCTCAGGTTGGATAATAATTCCAGAATCGTACCTTGCAAGTCTTGCAAAATTTTATTCGTAGGTACCAACATATTCATCATCATTTTGCTTCAGTTAAAGAAACTCCTTCTCCATCTTTGTTCGATGAATACTAGGGCAGTACTTATTGAAAAATAATGTCTTGAACCCATCCCATTCCATGGACTCAATTTCATCTCTTTGCCTCGTATTCTTGATATGATTCCACCATTGATCAACATCACCTTCAAAATGATACACTGCTAAGATGACTTTGACATGGTCAGAACATTGTATAACTGAAAATATCTTTTCAGTGGTACTAATCCATTTTTTAGATACTAATGGACCAGAAGACCCGCTGAATGAAGGTGGACGCTGCCTCATGAAGGATTAAACAGAATGTTGCTCCTTCCATTGCTCGTTTGGAAGTCATGCATGGTTCAAAGCATGAGAAAGTTGTGGGGTCATGGCGAAAATATTTTTCATTCCATCTCCCATAATGTTTGGTTTCTCAGGGGGACAATCATTTCATTTCCCGTTGCATTCAGCCTTAACACGGTTCCTTCGGGTTCCAACCATTGACTAAAACCAAGAAGCATAGTGTGAGTAACACTAATCATAATAGGAAAACCACATAATCAAGAATAAAATTTCACACTTAAGGTCTTATCGTAGGTTACTAATGGCCATTTCTATAACACTAATATTGTGTTCTATGCTTAGACATCTCCTTAGGGTTCTTACTAAGGCTTTCACATCCTAGTTTCCCAAGGTTGAAAATACCTTTCCTCTGATACCAACTATAACAACCCAAACTCTACATACATTGTTATTACTTCAGAGTTGAAGCATACTTATTACAACATATTACAAAACCATGAAAGGACCATATAGGTATAGTGTCTTTAGAAACTGGGAAACATAAACAACTGGTTCATAAAATTAACTACATTGTCTCCCATTTATTTCATCATTTCTAGAGTCACTTTTGGGAATATCCTAATTAATATCTTTCATCCTGACCTGGGGAAAAGAAAACATACAAAAGGGTGAGATCAAATGCTCAGTAAGGGTAAAAAAAATAAATATCAGTCATATAATATTCATAAGAACATAACATTTGTAAAATCTTAACCTGCAAAAGAGGTCATAATATAATCTCATGGGATAAATAATAGTAATGAAAAGTAATCCCAAATAATAATAACATAAAACATGAAACTTTGTGGCATACGCGCATAATCATATAAAATCATTTCATATTAGTCAAGATCATTGCCAAGACCATCATAGAGGACAATGTCCATTACTGAACCGAGTTCACTCCTCGTTCTAGTCCTATATCACTGAACCAGTTTAACTTGTCGTTCCAGACATGTCTATCTCATGAGATATAAATCTTTACCCAATGCATTGGAGGGAGATATAGGTCCCTCCCATCTCATATTGTAATCATTATTACGTGTTCCATAAAACAATCATAAATAATTCATCATAACCCAAAGAATAAATTGTGTTTCACAAACATCATTCCATCATAACATAATCCATATAAAAGAAATGGATATCATTTCATCATATGAAAAGTGAAACCATATAAATCATAGAGACATTATACATGAAACATACACATATGAAATAATTCCATCTTAGATGGAAAACGGTTTTGAGAAAGCAATTGAAATGAATTCTTGAGGAAAATATCTTTTTTTCTTGAAAATAATTTTATTTTCACAAAATGCCATTAAATTTTAAAAGAAAATGGTTTTTTTGAAAATAATCATGAAATCTTGTAGAGGAAGCTTCATGAAAATGAGGTGTTATGAAACTGTAAAAATCCTTTCACTCCGTATAACTTAAAAATAACAGTATCCTCGTACATTTGTTGGAAAAGTCAAAAAGTTCCTCATGTGGTAAAAAAAGTAAGATTCTTTTCATAACATGTTGTAAAATTTAAAAATGGTTAAATGGGACTTTAAACATAAATGAAAAAAATTTCTAAAACTTGGACATGGGTGATAAATATAACCCCAGTAAATACTTACGAATAAACAATCTCGGATAAGAATGAGATTGGAATAATTATCCCTTACCTTAGGTCTGATATGCTTTGTACATGTACGAAAATCCTATATAATGATTTCAATAATGTCATTGACTTATTAAAGAATCATATTCATTGTTATGATATCATATATGGTCATATTGGTTTCTTCATAGTAGTAATATTTCATTGTTACTTGTTATTCGGGTGTTTATTGCTTTATGTTCTTATGCGTGTTTTGTCGAATAAATTTTTATTGCTATTTATAGGATATAGATACATCATTTAAATAATGGTATTATTGTAATATATATCATATTAAATTCATTTATATAATCATTTTTCAATGAATATCATATAGAACAAGTCACATCACATCGTGGAGACGGTAGGCCGTACGTACGCATGAGCGATGATATCATTCCCATGATCGTGGAATTATATTTAAGTGTATGTATAATATTTCAGAATCAATAAAACTTTACAATAATCATATATAGTTATTTATTTACACCATCATACCCATCCAAGAAAGGTGGTGGTGGAAAACATATTACACCACGGCGTGGAGATGGTATTCCATACATATGCACGCGCGGTGATTTTGTTTACCATAGGATGGATAAGAGGTGAAATAGGGTTGTTTCATATTTATAATAACATATCAGTATATTAGGGGTACTTATTTTATTACCTCATAACGAAACAACTAATGATGATGGAGTAGAAGAATAATGGAACTTGAAGAAAACGGTAGAAGGTATTAACTCTTTCTCAAAGTGCCTCCATTAAAATTTCTATTAGTGAACTAGAGTTGGTCTTTTGAGAAGACCAGTACCTCTAGTATGTTTATAAAGAAGTGGGGAAGTGAAATGGGTAGTTTTTGGCCGAGATTTAAGGCTCAAATTGGTGTGAGGAGGAGAGGGAGGAGGTTCCCTTTTATAAGGGAGGAGAGGGGCACCTTTGGAAAGTGTGGAAATATTATTTTATTATACACTTATCTTCGGTTTCAAAAGGACCAAAAATCATTAAAGATGAAAATAGGATGACTCAAGGTCGAAATAAAATCATCCAATCAGAATTGGACATGTTTTGGAAAATATGTTAATCATTATAATCTTATTTATTTAAATCATTTATTAATGAGGTAAATACATCAAAATTATTGTGTCATTAATAATTTAATATATCTGGTGTCTAAAAATTATAAAAAAACATTATTATGTAGGAAATCATTTTAACTTTACAATTAATAGTTATAGTCGAAAATTTAATTTATATAACCCCTTATCAAAATTAATTACTAAAAGATTTTTGTTAATGTCAATTTTGTCTTTACATTAAATTAATTAATCCAAATTTTCATTATCACCACCAAGTGGCTAAATGGGGTCCCAAAATCGACCAAAGGATTCCCATGGTCGGCCACTACTTATCCAATAAGGTTAGGATAAGTGTCGAGGTAATTTTTAATTATTGTAACATTCTTTTAACCATGAATTACCTTATTTACCTTTAACCGTAGTAAATAAAAATTATCATAATTACTATTCATAATATAAAAAAAGTAACATTTTAATATAATTTGGACCCACTGATTCCAAATATTGAATCCAGTTTTTCAAAATTCAAAACACAGAAGTTGCAGTAATTAATTTAAAATTAATCCCATTGTTAAGCAAACGGGTTTTAAAAGTTAAAACATTGTCAAATATTGAAATGTTTTCACCTATGAATTCAATGTAAAATTAATTCTATTGTCAAACATTATATTAAATGGTAAAAATATATTCTATTTATACTTTAAAACCATTCAATATTATAATTTAACTAATAAATTATTGCGATGAAAAAAGTTATTTTTAATTAAAATATAGCGTGTTTTTACTATTCATCAAAATATGGAAGTTATCCGAATCATATGAATAAATTATCCAAAGTAAGTTTTTATATTTTGATTCCAAATAAGAATTATATTTTTTCAAATTTAACTTATAAACTTTTCAAAAACTAGATTTAAAATGGGTGTTCCATCAAATGGTTGTAAAACTGCATTTTTTTGAAAAATACTTCTTTTATCCAAAAAAACTGATTTCGTTTTCATACCTTATTATAGAAAATGTATAAGATGAATTATAATGTTATAAAATTCAAAATTAATTTAATACTATTGATGATGGATAGTTTATAATATTACAATTATATATCATTGTTTAGTGAAACTCAGTATTGCGTACTACACACGCTATCGAGGAAGGTCGCGATTGCATGTAACGCAAGACAAGATAGTGTTGTGTGCAGTGAAAGATTTCTTTGCGTATATCATAAAACATAAAAAATATATACTTCTCATAAAATATCAGGGTGTTACATTGTCTATTAAATATATTTCATATTATTAAATCCAATGATATGGATTCCCCTTTTACAACCCATTTTTTTAGGCTTCTAGTATGTGATCAGTTTCTAGATTATATCGAACATGGTATATCAGCTACTGATGGAAGTATAGATGGAATGAGCTATACATATTCCTATAGACATTTTTTTTTCCTGAATTCATGAATTTGGAGGATCATGGGATGTCCATTTTGTACTTTTTGAATCCTATTAAAATTAAAGTTACCAGTTGTCAATTATAAGGGCTAATTTTGAGTTCTTTTATAGCAAGTCTGATATCTATCTACTTTGTTGCACGGGGATTGGCGATGCTTCCTTGGTTGGACCAAAATTGGCTCAAGAGATTAAAGATAAGATTCCACTAATTAATTAGAGAATGGTAACATCCAAAACATAGTATAAATCCAATTTTTATCATTGATAAAGACATTTAGATTTTTATGTTGGTGGTCATGTGTTTTTTAGATTTTGGCATCAATTGGGTCACTAACTAATTCAAAGGAAGGAGAATCAGACACTAATATTTATGGGTTCATTTGAGATTTTTTAATAGGTTGAGAAGGTATAATATAGTATTTCATTTCCAACTTAGTTAAATTCAATCCACAACAAGTTTCATGTATCAAAACTCAGGATGTATCTATAAAAACCCTATCATGTCTTGAGATGGGAAGACAATGATTTGAAACCAGATTTTTCAAGGATAGTTAATCCAATTCAAATTGTTTATTTTTATACAATAGTTATTCATTTGAAGAATATGACATTGGTATTTTTACTATAGAATCACGGTCCTGATTTGTAAAATTCTTATGATTATGAGGCACTGATGAGATTATAGTGTCCTTGTCGATATAACATAGAATCTTCTTCAGCAGCCTTTCTGGGGAGAAATGATTATAGTAGGGAGGTTGTAATATCCTATTACATTTATTTAAGAAATTCTAACACCTTTTTGATATATTTTTGTTTTTTTGTTTTCTAATTTTTTTAAGTTAACTTTTGAAAAAAATTGGAATGTTTGGGGTTTGATCACTATTGGCTCATGGTTAGGGAAAACTGTGAGGTTTGGCTAAGAAAATTGTGCACCCAATGTTGGTGTACTAAATAGTGGTGCACGGATAGTATACACTATGTGGCCTCTCCCTAAAACTGTAAAACCATGCATATTTTTTGTTTACATTGTCTTCAAACTGTTATTTTAACTATGCTACTAAACCATAAACCATTTCCATAAGCCTGCTAAGGGTTCACAGTTAATGGTGTGGTTACTAATAACTTTGTGACCCAACAAGGAAACTATTCATGTGGGTTTTTAATCACCCTATATTTTATTTTAAAAAATATAACCCCTATTTATGATTTCTAACACCACCCCCCCCCCCCCCCATTAAACCATCACATGATCCTTTGGCTTTCATAGGCTACCGATATGATTTTGGGTCTCCTCCAACATCTTATATTATGAATCAGTGTGATGGAAGAAGATATTGATCCCTCTATGGTATGTTTTTTGTCCCATTATATGGGATTTATCTCATCCTTTTTATATCCATTAATAGAGTAATAAATCCTCATATTGTTCATGGATTGGATATTTTTTTATAAATCTTTATTCAAGGGTTGATTCCATGATCTCTTTTACCTTTGTTATTCATTGGTGTTTCTCATTACAAGTGTTGATTTGATCACCTGATTAATTGTAGGTGGATCTATAAGGCTTTACCATAAAATTAAAACCCTAAATTACATTATTTATTTTAAAAAATATATTATTTGGTTTATAAATCCATATGTGATATTATTTGATGTCTGGTTTAAGATGGTTGTGGAAATTATTGAAAACCTCCAATTTAAATGGCATAGAAATGGTTGGATATATTTCGAGAAAAATGATGGATTGATTTGAATTTTTATTTGAATAAAAGATTTAATGTTTATTATTTAGATAATTGTATTTAAATGGAAATTTATTAGAAAATGAAAATTTTTAATGAAAACCAATGATATAGTTTCGAAATTAAAAACAGCATGTTATTGTTTGAAGTTGGGAAATCAAAATGTGAATAATGAATTGATCTAAAATGAATTATTTTCTCATGAAAGAATAATTTATTAATTTATTGAAGCACATATGACCATAAAACATTAGTTGGTGAATGAGATAATCATTCTAGGACTCTTAATCCCCCATAATTTATTGATGATGAAATCTCTAACTAAACAATGTTTTGCATAATTGTTCCCAATGTGATATTGATTGGTTTACCATGATGGAATAATACATAGGTATGTATATACATATACAAGAGATATGATTTATTATAAATTAGTGTGAGTATCATATTTCATAAAACCAATGAAACTCAGGGAATTATACCATGGTTCACTGTTTTGTTTGATTTGATTACATGTTTCATTGTATATAAAATTGTTACATTCATGATGGATTTTTTATATGAATATTTTCTATAAAATTATAACTAAATAATATTTTGATATACATACCATGTATTTTATTTTAAATCATGTTTTGTTGAAAATATGTAAATTCCTTAACAATCCTTGTTTTATTTAAATTAAAAGAAAAAATTTTTTATGGTTATGAAATTGCTTATGCAATATTTGGTGGTATAGTACTGGTCTATTTTTCTCACAAAAAAAATTTTCCATCAGATGTTTTTTTATAATGTTATTATAGAACCAGGTAAAGGGAAACCACCTCTTACAGGAGGTGGTTGTACTTGATTTGTGGGACTTGGAGTGAATTAGGTAACCTGTTGGCATGTGATCCACTCGTTACATTGATATTTCTAAATTTATGTCTTCAGAGATGATGTGTCACTTTTGAAAATGTACCATATTGGTTTTTTATTTTTATGTATATATATAGTAATTTATCATTAAGTATTTTATTGGATACATACAATGTTTTTATTTTTATTTTATTATTCTATCTTGTTTTTTTGTTAATATGGAAAATTCATTCCCTTTGACTTTCTGATAATTTGAGGAGCTAGTCATCAACTGATTGGGATATGGAACACCCTCCATGTTATGTTAAGACTGGATCATATATCAGTGTACTATGGTTTATAGGAATATTCATGGGATTTTATAATATTAATGTTGGTTCATTGATCTGGTTTCATGCTTTCTTGATCTGGACATGGATTAACCTTTAAATGATTGGTATTTTTTAATTTATATTTGACCATATATTATATCAACAACACCTTATTTTGGCCTTAATACCTATGAAGATATGCAGAAGAAGACTATGATAGTTTATCGATGCTTTCTAGGGATACTGGAAGCAATCTATGTTACACAAATCCTTTAGAGTATTGAAGGAATGTCCAAAAATGGGAAAGGGAAGGGAACCAAGTTAAACTACATATTTATATAATAACATATAAATATTATTTTAATAACAAGGATTTCAAAATTTTAAATTTATATGATCTTTTTAGTTTAGAGTTTTATGGAATTAATAAATACATTACATAACAAGGTGGAAACACCAAAACAATGTATATTTTCTCAACAAAAAACATGGATATAAGCTTACACCCTTGTTTCATTCAAGACACTTTTTCTTATTTTAATACAAGTCCAAATAATAATTTTTGAAAATTAAATAATTAATAATAACCCATATATCCTATGGAAAACATTATAAATCATGGTATTAGAAAAAAAATGTTAATAAGAGACATAAAAAATTAGAATCTCAATAGTCCAGTAAAAATATGAAAACCTGGGAAAATGTTTACCTTTTTCATAAGAAAACATTCAATAAATAAATAAAATATTTCTACAAATGAAAAATAAAAAATTTCTCATATTAATCATTTTAGAACCCATTATTATGCATTATAAAATCATGAAGGCATTATGAGAATACTGAGAACTCATGAAAACATTTCATAACCTTTTACCTTTAGAAGATTATAAACATTCCTTGCCTCATGAATTAAAAATATTTTCATAAAAAACTTTTTTGAGAGAATAATATATGTGTCATGAAGAAGCATATTGATAAATATTTTCACTCGTTTTTAACCAATTTTATAACTATCGAATCCCAATTAATTCCAAAGGAGTAGCCAATTGGGTTACTAGCCTCATTTTTGGCCTTCGAAGACTAAATCATTTCCTGGTGCAATGGATAACTATATTAGGATCCACATCATCAAAATCTACATCATGTAGGTTCTTGGAGTAGTATAATCATGTGATGGGTTATTCCCAACATTTATTTTTGTAATTCCCTACGATCAATCCATGATTTACATGATGGTAAAATTTATGATCAGTAAAATTGAATCAATGAATATATAAAATGGAAAAAATATCAAGTCCAAAATGTAGGATTATCACAAATTATTTATAATTAATTTATTAAAATAAGGAATTGCATTTTGAGAACTATTTTGTTCTTTGATGGTTCTAGAAACATATCAATATTGTACCATCATTTTATTTTATGAATTAAGGGAAAATTCCATCTAAAGGTGATCTAGACAAGTTCCAAAAAAATTTGTACATCGCCTTATGAATATTCAAGTGCTATCATGGAAGATAATATTGCATGTATCTTTCACTTTTGATATCCATTAGAATCACTTCCAAGGGATTCTCTTTGATCTCTCTTGACTCGAGGGTGGAAGGTGGAGGAATATCACTCTCTGTTTTTCGGAGTGTTCTTAGAAAAGAGATTTATTTAGGGATTCAAGGTGATTCTTCATATTCGTTGTACGCAATAAAAAAAGGTGAATTGTCTCTATTTAAAAATAATATAATTTTATTTATATACCTCTAGGGTTAGAAATAAAAATTTTCTTAAGTTCCATTTGTTATTTATTTAATCCAACAGAACCCCATGTTTATAATAATAATTTTTTTCTTATTTCTCAATATACTCTGAATTAATGAAATAAAATTAAATATTATTTAATCAAATAATATATATTATATATTATTTCTCACTAAAAAAATTAAACCATATCTGTTATTCCTCCATAATATTTATAGGTCCATGAATAATGGCCATTTATTTAATAAATAAATATCATTTCATTATTCTCCAATATGTAAATAAATATTATATTCACTAAAAAGAAAATAAACATTTATATAATATTCTGCTCATATAATATTCTCTTATATAACTAGTGATAAAATATATTCAATCAAGAAAACATGAATAATTATTAAACAACCTTCTAGGATAGTATTTATTTTGGATATTAAATAATAAATAAATAATATATAATTTAATTGAGATTTTGCATACACTTATTATGTGACCCTTTGGGCCTCTTTCATAGTGGAATTAGGCGATGAAGCCTAAATTACAATTTTATCATCTAGAAACACACAAAATCACCCATAAAGAATTAATTTAATGCTAAAATAACATAAAAACTCATAAATATGCTCAATGTTTAATTTAATACCATTATAAAAATATCTATAATCAACCAGGTATCATGTTGGTTCCATCAACCTATGTTCTCAATGTCACTTTCTCTAAAACTCCACAAATAAAAAATTCTTATAGAACACCATGTACATGGATTTATTTAGGCTACATCATTTCCATAAAAGTTCCTAATATATCAACTTTTTCCAAAGAATAGTGGGGGAACCTTTCTCACATTATTCATTAATTCAGTAATACTCCACACACACCCATTGTATCCTACCTTTCCATGAACATATGTCATGATAGTTTTCATCAATACATAATATTACTAGATATATAATACTAATTAATAATAATATTGATGTGTAAGGATAAATAAAGACATCCATACATAGGAACATCCAATGAAAAGATGCCTCAATGTTCTATGACTCTACACACCTAATATCCTAAATCATTTCAATCCCTAAAATGATTCCATATGGCTATACAACATATATTTAAGAATACTGTTGTGGCACTTTTGAGTTCTCATCATAGTGGGGAACTATTGTGATGTTTCAGTATGCTTTTAATCTTACGACATTGTCATATATTATGCTTTATATAAGAAAAATCATGATGTGGTAATAAGTTTTTTAAATTTTAAACCTACTAATATATATAATCATAAAGTACACAAAAGATGGTTCTAGGGAACCAAATCCAAAAAACTCTAACTTGCACTAGATCCAACTTCTAACAGCCTCAAGTATACTAGCTCTCACATGATTCTCATGTTTCTATTTATATAATAACATAGTAAATGGGTGTGTCTTATTTTCAACTATATTAACTCTTCTTACTATAACATCACTTCTTTGATAAATATTTCTCAAAAGGTGACACTTCCATAGTGTGTGCATTCTCTATTGGTGTGACCTTGGATATTATACAAGATCCACCACTGTAGTATTATCACAATTCAATGTAATAATTTTCTTACTGCTATGTACCACATTAAACTCCGATAAAAAGTTTCATATCCAAATAGAATCCTTGGATCCATTATAAGGCTCTATATACTCATACTATATTACAGAGTCAATGACAACTAGCTGATTCAAACTATTCTAACTCATAGCTCCATCGTCTAGATAGAAAACAAATCATGGTTGTGGATTTAGATCATTTCGATTTGTTTGAAAACTGGCATTAATATAACCCCGGATAACAATCTCATTGTCTCCTCTATACACCAAGAATATATCGTTAGTTATTTTAGATACATGAGGATAATATTTATAGTATCCCAAAGTTATTCTATTGGATATTCTTGATATCTTCTTACCATGATCAATCCATTAATAAAATAAAAGCCTAGTATATAACATTGAATACATTTTTGATCCTATAACTAAATTATATGGGATATTACTCATTATCACATTATCTTGTTGTATCTGATGACATATTTTCTTACAATGAGGAAAACCATTTGACATTGGAACGAAAAACCTCTTTAAATATTCTATACTTAATATATTTATTATCTAGTCAATGTGTGTGCCTTTTATAAGTCCAATAAAACTCTTGGATATTTCACAAATGATATTTATCTCTATAATATAGGCTATTTAACATATGTAGATTATAGAAAAACATTTTTTTAACTGGTCCTTAACAGACTGTAAGACTGGTATGGCATTTATAATAAGTAATATGTCATCAACATATACTACTTGGATAATAACTAAATCTCTAATAAACCTCTTGCATACACATGGATCAAATTAATTATTAATGAAATGAAACTACTTTATAGCTTCATCAAATCAAATGTTCCGTGATGTAGATACATTCTTCAATCCATAAATAGATCTCTACAATGTGGAAATATTGTTGGCATCACCTAGAGTAAAAAACACCTATAGTTGTGTCATGTGGACATCTTCCTGAATAATCTCATTATAGAAAGAAACTAATACATCCATATTCCAAATTTCATAGTCATATAATCCTATTATAACAAAGATAAATTTTGAAGGATTTAGACATGGAAACTGGTAAAAAGGGTTCTTCATAGTCAATTCCTTTATGATTTTTAAGCCCTTTATCCACTAGCCTTGATTTATAGTTATTTCGTTCACTATTAATGCCTAGTTTTCTCTTGAATACCCATTACCACCCTACTTTATTTACATCAAATGTCACATCAAATAGAACCCAATCATGATTTTGATATATGGAATCTATTTAGAAATTCATGGTTTCTTTCCATCATGTATCATCTAAACTCTATATTACCAATTTTTTAAAGAGAGTTTCATCATTTTCAAAAAATAATGAGTCACCATATTCAATGTCTTGAAACCCATATCTTTCTCGTTGTCTTACTACTATAGTGATCCTACATAGTACATGTGCTTTAGGAAGTACTTCTTCCATGGGGGTGTATGTAATCTATTTTTGTACCAAATCTTTTCTATATTGAGCGTCAACTTCATCGAATTCAATCTATATCCCACAATAATTTTTGAATATTTTCTCCCTATAAATAAATATGTCTTATTTGGTGATAATCAATTTCTAGTTTGAGGGTTGTATAGGTGGTATCCCTTTATTTCCTCGGTATATCCAATAATGATATGCCTTATGACTTGGGTTTCATGTTTGATTCCTGAAAGGGGATTAAAAATTTTCTCATAGCCCCACACACACATATGTTAAAAAGGATATTCTTTTAACTCCATAACTAGAAGAGAATTTCATTTTATGATTTAGTTGGTACCCCATTTAATGTATATTCATCAGTTTTAATTCATATCCCCAATAGAATAATGGAAGACCTTTATAACTCTAAGTTTTTCTTAACATGTTTAACAAGGTACAGTTTCTCCTTTCACTAAAATCATTCCAATATGGTGTTAATGGTAGTGTGAGTTGAGACAAATCCCAAACCCCCATAAAAGATGATACACTATTAGTTATGATTTTTTCCACCTTTATCTGATGCATGATTCATTATCTTCATTCTATGTTGATTCTCAACTTCATTCTTGAAATCAATGAATTTAACAAAGGTCTTAGACTTATACCTAATTAGGAATAAATATAAAAATCTACTCATTTCATGATTAAAAGTTTTAATGTCTGAATAGAAACATATGGCTTCTACTAGAAATATTCAACAAACATCAATGTGTACCAATATAAGAAACTGGTTTCCCATTTTTCCTTGACCATCGAATTGAGGTATTGTCATTTTTCTTATACACAAGAATGAAATGTTTCAAGTGGTTTTAGAAAAGAAGATTCAACATAACCATCTTCTCATATCTCTGTCAAACTCTTCCCATTTATATTACCAAGACGGTGATGCCATAGGTGGTTTTTATATGATTCCCATCAACCTGAATTGTTGTCTATTTAAAATACTTGGTTTTTCATTAATTTAATAACTAAATACTGTTATTTAAAAAACCTATACTATAACATATGATGTATTTAAAAAGAATCAACATATGGTCCCAAAAATTAAAATAAAACAATATGTATCTAGGAATGAAATAAAAAATTTGTTATTGGTAGTGGTTGGTACATAATAACAGTGCCTTAAAACTAATACCATTCCCAATGGAAATGAAATGTTCGTGTCACTAGTGGATAGAGTTTCCATCCTTTCACCATTTATAGCTTTCAAATACACCTCTCCCCTAGCATATCGTTCAGATTCTACATGGTTTATATATTTTGATATAGAAGTTAGAACCACAAGATATATCTAATAACCAATGTGTATTTATTGAAATATTGCACTAGATAACAAACACACCTTTAGTTTCATCTTTCTTCTAGGTTTAGTTATTCTTTCAGTGGCCTTACTTTCCACATGAAAAACAAATTTCCTATTTTTCCTTTCCCAACCTCTAGATATTCTTCTTCTTGGAATGATGGTGCTCGATAGATTTACACTTTTTATGAGACTTGGATTTATTCAACTTATTCGTACTTTTATTACCCACCATAAGGATTATGGGTTTGTCATTCCCTGTGTACTTATATACCTGTAAAATCAAAGTAATGGTTTTTGAAAGGATTTTATCATTATTTCTTATGTAATAATAAATAATAAAACTAGAAAAGGTTTTGAGTAGTGAGGAATGTTTGAGATGTCTATGCAACTAGTTTGGTAATTTATTACCTAAGATGTCTAATCATTGAATATAGTCAATTATCTTGACTACATGAAGGCCATAGGGTGATTACACTCCAATGTTAATTATAAATATTGTATTGAACATATCATATCTCTATTATCTCACATTCTATTAATATTGATCCCAATGGTGAGACCTCAAGTTATAAACAACCATGTCCTCATTTGGATTAAAAGCTCAATGATCATGGATGATAGAATGATAAACTGAATATCTATAGAATCATTCAATTGTTTCTCATTGTGGGGAAACACTTCTTCACTAGAATCATTACCAAGTGCATTGGGAATATTATCTTTTGGTACAACTAATTTCATTTCATGGAGTAGGATAGCATACATGTGCCTTCATCACTCTTGGAAATTTGTTCTAGTGATAATTTTACCCTTAGAAAGTATGCATCATAGAGATATGTTTGAAATAATTTTTACTATTTTTTTGAAAAATAAATATTATAAGAGATTTTTTACTTTATCTAATAAAATTATGACAAAAAATTAATATTATATTAATTTATCTCCCACTATTTTATCAGAACCTAATATCGCTTACCATTTTATCCAGAATATCCCATTACTTGGATATTCTTGTGGTCAAGGATCCATATTCCCATTCGTATTACCCCAACATTGGTTGGTTAGGAAATTTAAAAGGCATTTTGTTAGGAATTCCAAATTCCAACTGCATTAACTCATGATTCATTAATGTATTGAGTGGAAACCCTAATCCCGAAATCCATAAATTGGATTTCATACAACCTTCTATCTTAGTTACACCATGTACTTCTTTGGATGTCATCCCTTGATATGAACTATGATAATTCAACACAAAACTTCCTATTATAATTTCTCAATAATTAAAAGAAATCCAACTTTTTCTAGTCAATATCTTGGAACTAAGGGTCAATTTTAACTAAAGAAGAAAAAGGTTACACTAATTTATTAAATAATAATGGGGGATTTTATATTTTATGTGAAAAAATTGCAAATTCAATTTTTTTAAATTATTAGTAATATTTTTTCTATTTTATTAACTGATTAACCATATCTTAGATACTATTTACACATAATACAATTTAGTTTAGTTTGATATTTTATTCTGGTTAATTCAATAATTCATGTGTTCATAACAAGACCTTCATAACAAAATATCCATGAAATGGACAGAAATAAAATGATAATGTGGTATGATCATGATATTTTAATAAGTTTAACTTTATATAGTGGATGATAAACTAACCATAGAACTAAGGCAAAACAACTTAAAAAAATTAAGGTTTGTGTTGCAGCTTTCCACCTATCCACCTATGTATCTCTCTTGGATTACTTTCATCTTGGATCCAAACATGAACCACCTCTACAATCTTGTGCTCTCCATCCATTACATATTCTATTACTCACACATAGGTGAGGATAAGGGGTTTACATAAAAGAAACCATTGGCATGCAAGGCCTTACATAATAAAAGTATATATGGAACACAGGACAACAATTTAATTTAAAAAATTATAATGAATTCAATAACATACTAAGGTCTAGTCTAATATCATGATCATCTATATGAATGAAACTTATTAAAAAATTTAAAAAAAATTAACTTTCAATTCTTAATCATTCATATTATATATTAGTCAGGCAGGAATAAAATAATAATGATTTATAACTAAAAAATTATTTTATCTTAATTCTTATCAGTGATTCCATGAGATTATCATCTATTTTAATTTTATAATAAAATTCAATTAATCTTACTAAAATTAACTATGTTAAATACAAAATTTCCCTAAGAGGAAACATGTTGAGTACCCATCCGAACTACCCATCATATATTGTACACATATAATGTTTACTCTTGTGAGAAGTGGAATGCAGGACTTATCATATACTTTCATGATGTGAACAATTAACTTAATAATTACACAGATTACACAATATTTCTATCACTTGTTCTAAATCAATGCAAGTAGAGTAATAATTATAATACAACTAATGCATAATATGAAGATCTGAACATTACATAGATATTAATTAAACATTTATATATTTTAAAACCCATCACATGGTGTTCCCTACCAAATTAATGACCACACATAAGTACATGAAGATAAAGATTTTATAGTATAAAAAACTCATTATAATTATGTGTAATTTGGGAAAATTGCATGGCATATACATTGGAGCTATACAGTGTGTATGTTTTCTCACTGACTATCCATAGAACTTGCCTAAGTACTCAGTGCTTAACCATTCCTGGGAAAAATTTGGAATACTTGAACTGTACATAGGTTATATGTCATGTGGTCTCGGAGTTACATGGTGACCTGTCAGGAAGTCCATGATAGAGAGATACAAATTCCATATCTGACTAAAATACTACACACCATATATGGATTTTACACAATATGTACTATATATAACCATGCGATAGGTTGGCCTGGTCAAAAAATGAGGTATAAATAAATGAAACATGTGTAATAAATTCAAACACATTTAATTAATTATGAATTAATTATTGGTGTATTATACTCTAGTAAACTATGTGTACCTTCAGGTTACATGGCATGTACTCATGTGTTATCCATCTAAATTCATCGACACCTCTAGATGAGAACATGGAATTTGATTCATTAATAAAATTAATCAATTATATTATATTTACATGAACTGAAGAAGAAGAAATGGATATCATAATTCTAATAAAATAGATGTTTTATTGGCATTGAAAAACAATTAATTATGCATAAATCAATCAATTATCTTTAAATAATTCTATATAATTATGTGTCTTATCAGATACAACATGTATGCTCTTGGTGTAGAGGAAGCGTATGATTTATTGTGGCCAATGTTACTTTTTTCATGGTCATTGAACAATCTGATATTTACACAATGAAAAATTTCATGATCAAAATAATTGAATTAAATAATATAGATAATGGATTAAATGATAGAACCAAAATGTAAGATTGTCACAAATTATTTATAATTAATTTATGAAAATAAATAATTACCTTGTGAGGAATTATTTATTCATCGATGGATCTGAAAACTGAGCTACATTATATAATCATTGCATTCTATAAATCAAGGTAAGATTCCCTCTTGAGGTGATCCATGAATGTTCCACAAATATCTAAATGTCACTGTAGGAATATCCGAGTGCTCACATGGAAGATCTTATCGCTTAAATTATTCACCTTGGATATCCCTAATAATCACTTCCAAAGGATTCTCTATGAAATATCTTGACAAAAGAGTGGAACGTGGATGAATATTTCTCTCCATTCAAGGCATCATTCTTGTATATATGAGCTCTCTATTGGTTCGAGGAGATTCTCCAAATTCATTGGTCACAACACGGAAAATGAATTGCATCTCTTGAAAAATAATATAATTGGGATTATAAACCTCTAATGTACCAAATAAATAATTACACAGATTATTTTTTCAATTTATGTAATCACTATCAAACTTCATGTCCCAAATATTTTTATTATTATTATTATTTCTCAAATTTTGATAAACTCGCGTATTAAAATTAACAATTATTTTCTAAAATAATATTCAATATGTTTTATTTCTCACTAGACCATTAAACAAAGTTTCCCATTCATCCATTATATTTATTGGGACCTGATTATTGACTATTAATTTGATAATTAAATATCACTTAATTATTCACTAATAAACAAATAAATATTATATTCACTAAATATAAAATAACCATGAATTAAATATTTTGATCACATAATATACCCTCGAATAACTGGTGATGAAATATAGATAAAATCAAGAAAACGTGATAAATTATTCAACTATGTGATAATAATATATTTTTCAAATTTTTAAATAATAAAAAATGTAATATAATATTTAATTGATATTCTTGATATAATTAGTGTGTGACCCTCTAGGACTCTTTATTAGTTGAATTTGGTGAAGAAACCTAAAGTCCAGGTTTAGTATCTAGAAGCATTCCAATGAACCCATAGAGAAATAAATAAATGTTTCAATGACATGATACTTCATATGGATTACTACTGTGTAGTATAATCCCTTTATGAAGATATCTCTAGTAAAGAAGGTTGCATGCTTGTGCCATCAACATATATGTTTGATGTCTCCTTCTTTGATTTTCTAGAAATTGAACTTACATATAGAATACCATGTCCATAGATTTATTTTGGATAGATTGTTTCCATAAAACGACTTAAGATATAAAATTATGTTCAAAAACATAAGGTAAAAATCATTTCTCTCCTTATTCATTAATACAATATTACTCAAGTTGCACCCAATGTATACTAACTCACTAAGAACACATGTCATCACAGTTTTCATCAGTACAACAATGTATGAATCATATAATACTCATGAAGAATAATCATAATGTCTAAAGATCAATACACACATCTTTATATATGAACATCCAATGACACGTATAAATGTAGATTTTCTACCAACGGGAATCGTTTTCATAATATCCTATACTTTATATTATTAACGGTGTATATCATGATAAGATGCCTCAATGTCATATGATTATTCACCCCTGATAGCCTAAATCATTTGTATACCTCAAATTATTTCATCCAGATATAGAACATATATTTATGGATACTATCGTGACACTTTTGGGTTCTCATCATAGTGGGGTACTATTCCATGTGGTATTAGTAGATGTACAATTGGAGCATGTTGGATGTCGTGCTCTCAAAAAGAAATGACATTGAGCCTGGGTTTGTAGTAGTTATTATGGATTGTCAATACATCTTATCATAAGTACCAAAATAATTAGTTCTAGGTACCAAATATGAAATATCTGATTACTCATCGCCATATATAATTCTCAATTATGAAATCATAAAAATATATTTTTTTAGATTTATCATTTTATCATAAAACTTAATAAAAAATGATTTGAACTCATAAGCAAACCATTGACATTTTAACATAATCCTAAGAGGAGATGTCATTTTTCTTTGAAAACTCATAAAATAGAGAAAATCACAAAAAAGAAATAATATGATATACTTTGAAAAGTAAATTCCAAATTAAAAATCAGGTTGATAATTAATAATGGTGATGAAGGAATAAAAAGGTGGTTAACAGGTATGTGTTAAAAATCACTTTTGTAAAAAGTAAAAAATATTCTATTTGAAAAATATTGAAAAACGTACTCTATAAAACATTTATAAAGAATATAAATATGGTATAAAATAAACTTCTTAAAAATGTAAATTATAAGTATTAATATTCATGAATAACTTAAAAGAATATATATATGAAGGAGAAAGAGTTTTAATAATTTAAAATGGTGTTTTAAAAGAAAATATCATACCTTAAGTCTCATCTAATTTCATAAGTTTTATAAATCTTAAATAATAAAATTAAATTTGATATAAAATTTTTTAATAGCCTTTTTTTGTTTATTTCAATTTTATTTAATTTATTACCGTGTATTGATTATTTATTAATATGGTTATGTTCATATTGGGTGTTTTTTGGTCATTCGTTTTATAACCTCAAAAAACCATGGTGCATTGAAGATGATCAAAGGGGTTATGATTCCATTAACTCATGAATATAAATAAATTTATAGTGATCAAATTTATACATTATATAGAATTTGAAAAAAAACCATATATGGAGGTTGTGAAAAATGAACCATGTGGATTTATGGAGAAGGTCTTTTGTGTGTAAGCATGAACTATGTTTTAATTTTTATAATATAGAGAAAAGAAATAAATTAAATAGTTTTTAAGTTTTTAAAATCATAAATATTTTATTAAATTCATATTAATTCATTAGTTTTCTGTAACACCGAAGGAATTTACAATATCAATATTTTAAAATAAATTCAATTTCTTAGATAGCTTTTGTTACATCGAACAATGATCTTAAATAAGAAATTTAATGTTATTATTTAGTTATGATTGTTATCGATGATTTATTGGAATGGCTTCAATGAATGAGATTAAAAAAATTATGAAAGTATATTTTACATATGTTTGTGAAATTAATTGACTGGTAACCAATTAATTAAAAATAAAAATGAGAATCAAATGAAAATAAAGGATGTGTTTTCATAAAAAATATCTTTTTTATGACCACAATGACATTTTATCTTAAAAAATTTAATTATTCAGTTTTAATGAAATATATTAATTAATTTTATATTTTATATATTCAATCTAATGTTTTTTAATTCATCCAATATGATTTATAGGCTTAAGATAATAATAAATCCAATTTAAAGAAGAAAAATCTATATATTTTATAAAGAAGTTTTTCTACATTTTGATTGAACACTTAAATTAAATATAAATTTTAACACTTTAATAATATTAATTAGAAAAAAATAAATATTATTTTTGAATTTGTAATATCAAAATTGTCTTAGGATAAATTTTTTATTATTTTTCGGAAAAGATTCCTTTTTTATGAATAGTGAAAATTATTAAATTTTAATTGAAATATACTTTTTCTTATAATTTATTTATATAGTAAAATTATATTTTAAATTGGTTTTAAAGTATATTTATTTCAATTATTCATAAATCAACAAAATTCGGGAAATTTTAATCAATTTCACATTGAAATTGCTTATAAAAACATTTCAGACTTTTGAACTTTTCAGTTTAACAATACGTTTTTGGTTGTGTCTATGAAATTATTTTAAATCCATTTTTCCAATTATTAAACATAAAATTGTTAAAAATAGATTCTATATTTGTAATTATAAGTTAAAATTAGGTTTTAATTAAAAATTCATTTTTTTAGGTATAAAAAAGATATTGTGGTAAAAAAATTATTTACCCTAGTATTGGTAAAATAATGGAAAGAGTTAATGTTAAAATGAAAAATCATAAACTGAATAAAAAATAAAACATTAAATGGGTGTTTTAGGTATTTATATAACATAACCATATTACAAAAAATTACTTTAAAATATAATTTATGTAAATTAATTACACCTCAATATGGTTGGCTTTAATTATATAATACTCAATATTTTAATCACTTAAACCCACCTCTCCTGAAGTATAAATATCACCCTTAGCTACCTTATTTCTACCCACAATCCTTGAATCTCATAATACATTGACAAACCCATCTCCCCATCACTCTCCCCATGTTAAATTTATACTGGTATTACCAAAATTTCAAGTCCAATGTCTTTAAGGGGTCCTCTATAGAGGTGATATTAAAGTGGATATTTTCTCACAACACATCTCTTATTTTATTTTCTTCTTCTACATTATCCTCAGATATTTAATCAATATATGAATAATAATTACATAATAATATACATAATTTAATTTCATGTTACTAATGTAATCTATTTTATCCATCCTATTCATTGCATCCTCTTATGTAAAGAAACGAATCTACTGTCCTTGTTATGTATGTTAATTGACCCCATGCATACTGCTTTTTTTGTTTTACATTAAGTCCTTCATTTCTAATCATTAAAATATTATTCTGGTTAAATAATATTTTTATAGATATATTATTACCTATTTCATGTTTTATATCTAATGTACACTCACAATAGTAAATAAGAAAAAACTAGTTCATGGTGTTTGGAAAAGCCACCAAAATAAACTAATCATTTATCTTTAGAATTTTATCAAAAGAGTTATCCTCATGTTATTAAAAATGATTTTTTAGAACATTTATACTCATGTAAGTTCATTAATAATTTTTTCACTTCTATATTTGTAATTCAATTTTATAATAACATCTATAATTTTATTCATGTAAAACCGACCCTGAAATAATGAAATAAAAACACTAGAATTGTTAAAAAATAATTAAATTTTATTTATTAAGGGGTAATAAGATGTTATAAAGTAATCACATAATGTATTATAAATATTAATACCATTTTATAATTAGTTATTATAATTTTTTAAACCATTATATTGGAGGTTAAAGAACACTACAATAAAAGTAAGTGTGATGTAATGGTTTCTTCGTCTAACTTTTACTTCTATGAGATATATTACTTATTCGCTACTTATTACTTGGGTGTGGGGTATGTTCTTCCCTTTTCATATATCATATCATTAATATCATTATATTCATGTAATTTAATATTTCATGTGATAATTATTACATTAATGGAGATTACGACTCGACTAATTACATGTGTTAAGAGATTTTTTAACTCAATTTTAATTCATAGGGTTAAACATCCATTTCATTGATTATGTCATGATAAGGTTATATTATACCTCCAATGGCCCGAAGACCTTCATTTTTTATTGATTTTTGATAATCCACCCTTCAAGGGGTGAGGTGGAATCCTTAAAATTCTCATAGACATAAGTATTACATGGCCCGTAGGCCTTAGAGGAATTCATTGCCCGTAGGCTTCAAACATTACATAAAACCCAGACTAACTACTTGGAACTGCTCCTCCCTAGCATCTTCATCGTGAAATCAACTCTCCACCTTCTTATGGATTTTCTGCTAGGAATTCCTGTGTAAGCACAGGCTTTTCCCGATGGCAGGTGTCATACCCTCTCATTCATGCAATCTGTTTAGCTTCTACTGTGGTGAAAGCTCCTTGTCCATCCTCCTTGTAGAGCTTGTTCCTTGTAGGTTGTATGGTTTGAATCTGCACATTAAGGTGGCCCTAAGGCCTTGAGGTGGCCTTAAGTCCTTATTGACCTGAAGGCCTGGGCGGCCCGAAAGCCTTAAAGGACTCAGGGACCAAATTAATGTCTCAAAGGCCCAAACGAGGGCATATTCCCGGCTGCTACAGTTCCAAACAGGGTCTTCTACAGTTTCCGCTACAGTACCTACTACAGTATTGCATAGTTCTCGCTATAGTAACTGGTACAGTACTGCTACAGTACCTTGAAATTTTGCCTCTGCCTGGATTTGATCCATGGTCGCTTGGATACACTTACAGAGTCCTTACCATCCATGCTAAGGATCATGTGAAAAGTTTTTAACGGTTAATGCATGTATAGGTGCATCCTTACACCACCCGTGCGCCACACCTCCCCATCTACGCCCAGGTGGCCAACCCTTGGGCTTGGGACAGTTCTCGCAGAGTCGAGGGGACGAGAGTATCCCTAGAAAATGGTGCATGTTACCTTTGCGAGAACTCTAACCCGGAACATCGACGACGAGACACCAACGCCTTGAACCAACTCACACATCACCTGCAGGCTAAAAGCGTTTAACTTTTAACGCGTGTATAAGTGTGGCCTTACACCACCCTCGTGCCACACCTCCCCAGCTAGGCCCAAGGTGGACAACCCTTGGTCTTGGGCCAGTTCTCGCGGAGTCGAGGGGATGAGAGGATCGCTGGTAAATGGTGCACGTTGCCTTTGCGGGGACTCGAACCCGGAACCTCAATGACGGGACGCCACCACCTTGAAATATCTCACCCAGCCCCCATGGGCTACTAAGGTTATATTATTAATTCCTTTTTGATTGTCTCATGTTTTATTTCTACATTTTTTGGTTTATTTATTCAAATTCACATAATCAAATCATTTGATTTACAATATGATCTCTGTAAGGGACTTGGTCTCGATCTCTTTTTTATTGAGGCATATTTTTATGTTATACACTAATCTTATTTTATGAGTTTTATATAAAATCCCATTTGATATATCATGTCATGAATCTCATTATATTTATGGTATTAAAAATTTTCAAAGCAGTTTGGGACACATTGATTTAAAAATCTGTTTTTAAATCGATCATTTGAAATATAATGAATTCTTTACACTTGCAGACATAGGTGGGATCAAGTTATTATTATCCCCTAGATGAATCATTAGTCTCATGATATGACAATAGTGGAAAAATAAAATTTTATTTTACAAAACAATTATTAAAATATATAATGAAATGTCTGGATGGTAGAGGTACCATAGTTCCTGATATCATGGCATCTAAGTAATTAAGCATTTAATTCATTAAACATTCAATAATAGAGGATTTCCACTATTAAAAACAATGGATGCATTTTCATTCTTAGGTTATTAATTACATGTAATGTGTGTTCAATTATTGACATTTCTATATTGATTATTCTTATTGATTCAATATTACTTTGAATGTAATTAACTATTACTTAGCATTCAAGCACACCCCTTATTTGGTTTTCTTTCTATATGTTATGAAGAAGGTAAATTTGAATGATTTTACAAGGACATAGTTTACATTCCTATGTTATGTTATATGTTTAATTACCAATTTAATTACAGAACCATGTATATAATCTAGTTTACCAAGACTACTAAATTAATCAATCCATTGGGATGTGATTCCTTATATCTAAGAAAAATATAATAAAGTAAAGAACTAGGACTTAGATACTAGGGTAAGGCTCATTACATTATATTCTAATGACCATTCCTCTATGGAGAAATTAATAGAAAAATAAATTGCTTTATATAGATGGTAGTCCAAAAATAAGCACAAGGAAATTTAACATTTTCCAACAGTTGGGGGGATAAGAAGTTAAGTAATATATTTTATTTAATGAATCATAATTATATCATATATAACATATATATTCATTTTATCCATCATTTAAATCATTCATATAATCTGGTGATGAAAAATGAAAGGCATCACTTCATGAAGGTTTTGGTCTACACGTTTGCACAATCAATGTATGGATTTCCCATATGACGGAAAAGGAGATGAAAAAGGGGTGTAAAATAATAATAATAACATTTAATTATATAAAAAAGATTGATGTTATTATTTTATCATTGCTAAAGAATATTTAATTGTGGTATAAGAGGAAATAAACATGAAACACTCAGTTAATAATTATACATGTTCTTTGGAAAATATCTATTGGTTTTCAATTTTAGTCTTACTAGGTTTTTCTTTTGGTGAGACCAGGACAATTATGATGTGTGTATTTATGTTTGAAAGTTATTTTGTAAATTATTGGTCTTGATAAAAGGGTCAATGTGTGTGAATAATTGAGGACATGAGGTTCACTTTTAAAAGTTAAGGGAGTGTTACACTTGTAATTATTCAACATTTTAAAATAAGTTAATTCATAATCATCGGTAAGTGGCTCAAAAATAGTAAAATTAATAATATAAGGTGATAATGGTCAAAATAAAATAATCCATTAAGAATTTTTAGGTGTCTTGTCACTTATTTTTTACACTCAATAACATGGTTTTCCCATTACCTTAGTAGTTAATTTTTAATAAGGTCAAAATTCATAAAGAAAAAAGAATGAAAATATTTCCAAATGCTGACCTATGAATTTAAAATATGATATGAAGTGTTTAATAATATATTATTATAAGTGGAATAAAATAATTTTAATATTAATACATATGTCACAACAAAAATAGTTTTTTTAATGCTATTTTTAAGTATACAAATGATTTTATATCAAAATCAAGTATATTGCATTAAAATATGGAATTAATTTTGATATTTTCATTTAAAGGAATATAATTTAGATTTAAAATAAATCCAATATATTGTGATACATTTTATATAATTGAAAATAATTATAGTTTTAATAAAAATTGGTATTTTTAATGATTTACAGAAATATCAATCATTTCCAAAAAATCCCAAAAATTCATCCTAATTCAAAATTGATATTAAAAATCAAGAAATGAATTCATTTTATAAAATTAAAATTTATAAAATTTAAAAATAAAAATTCTTATCAAAACAAATTAACACATGGAAAATATATTGTTTTATGATAACACTATTCTTTTTTCCATTAAAATTATATATAAGATTTTTTATAAAACTATTATGAATATGAATTCCTAAAATTAATAATTATATATCAGAATATTAATTTATTTATATTATTTCATGTGTTATCAAATTCTTCCCCCGATTAAGAAATTTTATCCTCAAATTTTTTCTTCACCACTTTAACAAGTGAGATAATTTTTTTCTCACAACATTTTTTTATTCTCATGTTCCATACTCAATAATTTTATTCTTCCTTTAAAGGATAACTTATTAAATCAAATTATTTCATAGTAACTACTATCTTCGATTGAAAAATATGAACCATCTTTTCTTCATAAAATATCTTATCCTCGGACTATTCTATTTTAGGGTTCAAAACATGATATGCATTAGTTAGATGTTTCCTAAGAATAGAAACAAGAAACACATCATGTACTTAAGATAAATTTGAATGTATGTCTAATTAGTAAGTTATTAATCACACTTTTGTCCAGAATATTTTATATTCCAAGAAACCACATACTTAAATTTCCCTAATTACCAAACCTTAGAACACTTTTACAGTGAGATGCTTTAAGAAATCCATGGTTTCCTACCTTAAATGAAATTAATTTTCTTATTTTATCTGTATAAATTTAATTTTTTCTATGATATTCCTTTATATGGTGTTGGATCATCTTCACTTTCTCAACCATCTCTTATACAACCTATGATACAAACCATAATTACTTATTAATTTAAAACTCCTAAATATGATTCAAATAAAATAGATTTAATGTTTTTAAATTCAAATGATCTTTTTTTATTATAGTTTTATAGGATTTGAAAAAAATTAAAAAAATGTTGACAACACTACATAGTGAACTTTTTTCCCACAAAATAATGCTTCAATTCAACACACATATTTCAATAAGGGATATTTTTTTCTTTTAATATGTTTCCAAATCAAAAACATTGATATTTATATAGTTCATACTCATACATAGATCTATTGGAAAACATTTTAAAACATTGTATGAGTATAAAAATAACTATAGAGTATATAAAAAATCATGTTAGTCTTTTGAAAATATGAAAACCCATGATAATGTTTACTTTTTTCTAGTAAAACGTGTATTTCATAAATAAAACATTTTCATATATGATTATAAACTTTTATTAGAAATAAAAATTTTGAGAACCCATTATTAAACACATGAAAATAATGAAGGTAATATTAGGATCCTAAAAACTTATGAAAACATTTCCTAACCTTTAACCTTTAAAATATCATGAACATTCCTTGCATCACAAAATCAAAACACTTCTATAAAAACCCTTCATGTAATAATAATATAGGTATCTTTCACAGTCATATTTAAATATCATGTTCACTTTCTTTATCCCATGTCAAAATAACGCAATACATATTAATTCCATAAGAGTAACAAACCAAGTTATCTTCCTCATTTTTCAACTTTGAAAACTAAATTACTAAATAATGCATTGAAGATAAATATCAGTTTCACCCATCATCATGATCTATATTGATCAAAATTTTCATTATATATAATTATCAAGTATATTATCATGAATAAAAAAATTAGTTTTTCCACTTTTTCATCATAAAACACTTGGAAAACTCATTTGAAACCATAGAAAACACTTTTAATTTTAACATAATCATAAAGAGAAATATCTGTTTTCTTGAAAAAAAATCATAATTGAAAATTTCATACAAGAGTTAGAATGTGATATACATTGAAAAAATATGTTAATTTTTAGATAAATAATAATAAAAATTATATATGATGGTGAGAGAACGCGTCCAAGAAGTATATGCTAAAAACATTCATTTTCGCTTTTGTAAAAAGGAAAAAATCCATAATGTAAATGTTAAAAAATACTTATTTCTATAAATTTTAGATAAAGTAAAATATAGTCTAAAATGACCATTATATTAATTTCAAGAAGAAATAAAAACATTCATTAGACATTTAAAATAGCATAAATAGAGATAAGGATTTTAAAACATTTAAAATAACATTTCCAAGTAAAATCTATTTCTTTAAGTCTCGTCTAGCATCATAAATTATTTAATCCCAATAAATAAATTAATATTTGTTTTATACTTTGTTAATAATCTTTTTTAGTTCATTACATTATCATTATTCCATTTATTTCATTTATTATCATGTTTTATTTAGTTACTAATATGGTTAAGTTCACATTAGACATTTTAGGGTTGACTATTTTGTAACCTCAAAACAACAGCTATGCTTCCCTCGTGGTCAAAGGGTTTAGGGTTAATTAACTCCAGAATCATAAAAATGTTAAAATTATTATATATATAAATTGGATAGATATTTATAACTAACCATGTCATGCAATTATGAAAAATGAACCACACCATTTCCTAGAGATGGTAGTCCATACATACTCATGAATGACATTTTCATTTTTCTACTATTTAGAAAAGAAATAAAGTAGATTGTATTTTAATTTTTTATAATCATGAATATTTCCTTAAAATTTAGATTTATTCATTATTTCTATATGTACTACCTTATTTATAAGGAGTAAATGGAAATTGAATTTGATTACTTCATAGAGGTGGTAGTCCAAACACATTCACAAGGGACATTATCATCTTACGATGGATAAAAGTGTAAGAATTCAAGTAATTTATTATATTTTAATAGTAATGACTATTTTATAAATATCTTATATATTAATTTTATCAATCATTATATCCATAAAAATTATGAGGTGATGAAAAATGAAATATATCTCTTCATGGAGGTCATAGTCCATATATACACACAATATTTGTTTTCATTTCCCATAGGATTGAAAATGAGATGAAAATGGATATTTTTATAATCATTATAACATTTTTTTAATATTGAATGTATATTTTTTTATTATTGCCTCATGTTTAATTATTATTTTATTGAGGATGAAAAGGTAATTAAAAGGAAACACTTGGTTAATAATTATACATCTAATTTTAGAAACATCCCTTGGATTACGCCCTAATCTTTATTAGATGATTCGGATACTCCAAATTGGGGGAAAAATAAGTGGAGTCACTTTTTTTAATATACTACTGAATTTTTTTTTCGAAACACCAACCAAGCCATCGATGGACTATAGATGCAACCGACGAAGATGAGAGTTTTTTAGGGTAGATGGTCTACCCTAACAACCATTGACGAAGTTGTTATTCCATCATCTATAAAACGAGATCCAATTGTATGATTTTGTAAATATATTTAAACCTATATGTCTCCAAAAATGTTCCATTTTGAGAGGAAATAATGAAAATTCCCCTATAAGATCTCATCTTTTTTCAGGTATGTTTCTATCTAGGTTTTTCAATTAAGCATTAATGGCTAATTCTTGTTTTAATACATAGAGAAGTTAGTGGATAAAATGACCTAATATTTAGATATGTTTGATTTTTTGAATTAATGGAGTATTGGTATAAATGGGACTAAGTTTTAATATGCATTATTGATAAGTTGAGAAGCTTTAAATGGGTTTTGAGTTGTTTAAAAGGAAAATTGGATGAAATTTCAACTGCATAACATTTACATGTGATGTAAAGGTAATAAACCTCATGTATTTTTTTTATAAAATTTAATAAAATAGTTTTTAGGAGTCTAGTTTATCTGAAAGTAACATTATAAACATTTTCATGACATGAAACCATATTACATGACATGTAAATGCCTAACCTGCTATTTTAATTAGGTGTTTTGGATGAAATTTTTTATATTTCACTACAAGTCCTCTCCTCTCAACCATAAGGAATTATTTGAGTAATTCTAGGGTGCCAAATTCCCTTCCAGATGTCCCATTTGTGTGATAAATCCCTGTTAAGTTCTTTTTGTTGGGTTTTTTCCTTCTCTTCTTTTTCTATAATCGGGTGAAATACTTTAAAATTTATATTTTTTAGTTTTGATCTTGATAATTTATAATCTAGCTACATCTTTTCAATAATATAAACCTTCTTCCTTATGGTTTATGTATGTTGGAAGTGTATTTTGTATTTTCAGTTAATGGTTGGGGTCATAATCTCAACCCAATTATTTGATTATTTTCATGTTTACGCAATATCTTGATCGCACTGAAGAGGTTTTCACCTGAATTAAATAAATAATGAATAAGATTATTCTTTGAATTTCCTTACTCTTAAATAAAATATGATCTACCTTATAAATACCCATTCATTAAGAAAACGTTGGAATATAATTGAATTGTATAATGGATTAATTTATGTTCAGAGGGACATGTGACCTTGGGTGATTTATTGTTATAGAATCCCTAAATTGTGTCTTATTTCTCATTGATATAATTTTTATTAAATCATTAAATGAATTGCAATATGGTATATGATATAATAATGTTAATTATCATAGATAACCATTGTAATATATGATGTGATATTGTGATATCCATGATGTATGATAGGAATTGTGTTCCATTCTGATTTTCTTATATAAAAGGGTAGGCCTAGCCACATGCACACATATATAATGTAGTGCTAATAGTTAGTGGCCTCATCCTAGTCCAATGTTGTAATTATTATAGGGATTTGACCATGAAATGATGTAATGCTTATAAGGATTTGACCTGGATTAATTATTATGGTTATACCATTGTTATATGGTTATAATTGGAATTGTTATAAGAAATTCTCAGAGATATTATGACATTGTTCCAATGAAGGTTTTTTTACCTTTTTTACATGGTTTTGTTTGGCATGGTCATAATACATTGTCAAATATATTATGGAAAAGTGCAGAATTGTGGTGTTGTATTTATTTAATTTTTGAATTTATTAATACACATGGTTATCACTTTATAATATACACTTCTTATCAAACTCATTTTATTTAGACATTGTGGATTCGAACTACTTAGTTATACTGACACCCTATTTGGGATACAATTTGGAGCCTGATAAGACTTAATGGATATAGGTTTGGATAGGGGAAAAGGTCATTATGGTTGATTACTTCTTTTCTTTTAGGATGAAGTTGGGAGATGGGACTAGCATTAGGATTAGGACCCAGTAATTTGAGTATTTTATGGAGTCTTCTAGTTATTTTCTTGTATTTTTTAAGCATGACATTTAGTTATAGTCCATCACTTCATTACATCATTCCAATATTATTTTTTGATTATTATATTGGACTTTATTTTTATCCTCTCCTATATCATTACTTTAAAAATTATTTTTGTTTTATTATGTTTTTTTCTACAGCTCTAACACTTCATACCAGGTGGTATAGTCTCCCCACAATAAACTTTACTCCCTCACTCCTAGTGGATATCCTCTGGCATATGGGGAGACATGCTTGAGGTATTTTAACGAACCCTTTTCCGCAACATGACAAAATGTAGTATTTTTGGATGTTACAATGTGGTATCAAAGGATAAGTCTGTTTTCTTTTCTTTTTCCTTGAAGTTTGTGAAAAGTAGATAGGAGAATGGTATGTGTCAGGACTAGGTCATGATCTTGTGCATGGGAGTCTATAACCCATGTATGAGGGAAAATATGAGTACACATATATGGGATTGTTGTTTTTGTTGTGTGTTTGTTACAAATTATGTTAATTCACCCTGAGTGATTCACATGTCATGAGAGATAATTGTTTTATGATGTTATTGTTTCTTGAGTTTTGTACATGTTGTATGTGGGAACAAAATGAAAATACATGAATCATAATAGAAACATATGGATATATTAACATGCATTGTTCATGATAGGGTAATATATATTATCATTCATGTGATATATGCATTCTTGTTAAACTATAATATGAGATACATGTTTTACTGGATAAATAAAATTTATTTTCGTGTCATACTGAAATAGTTGTAATCTATTTTTTTGAGAGACCAGGAGTTACTGGTTCTCTATTGAAGTCACATGTTAGATTGACTTTATTGGTACCTAGTTCTCTATGTTGTTCATTTCACTTATAGAGAAAATGCATTCCCATATTCATTTACTTGAGCATAAGGATAGTGAAAATTAGCATGCTCCTAAAGTAGTTGAACCAGAACTTCATATAGTTCCTGAGGAGAAGATGGATGCTCACATTCATGGAATATTCCTAAGGGTTATGTGATCCATGGAAAGGGAGACTATTTATATTGTTCCTTTGATGTCTGATATGACAATAGATTTTCAACTTCATCATCTATCTATATTTACTAAGGAAGTGGGACCCTAGGCAGTCGAATTCAAGATTGGGTGAATCCAAAAAATAATCAATCATCTCGAGACACTCGTGGATAGTATGGTGAATCTTACTTCAAATATGCTTCATAGACCTTCCAAGAATTGGTGGGATATTTTCGGGGAAGTTGGGAATAATTATGAGCTATCTTGGAAGGACATATAGGAGAAGTTTCAGATCCATTTCTATCCCAAAACCTTGTGGAATGAAAAATATTATGAGTTGATGTTTCAAAAACATAATGTTTTGTTAGTGATGAATAATTTTGGACATTTTACTGACCTAAATAACTTTATTCCATCTTTAGAATCCAACGATATCTCTAGGGTGAGACATTTCTTAGATGATATTCACTATAAGATTAGGTCACATGTAGAAATGTTCTTTTTAAGAAGCTTTGAATACTTTATGAATCAAACTCTCATCATGAAAGGAAGTACGAGAGAGGCCCTCTGTAATGAAAAAGCTATTACTGTAGGAAAATCTAGGTGTTCTTCCTTGGTTATAAATAAACATCGTTATGACATTTTCCTCCTAATCAGTCATGGGATGATCAATCAGAGAAGTGTATAACCATCTCAATATCATGTTCCATATTATTACTATAAATTTGGAAATTTTGATCAGAAGTTATTGTAGTGTACTTACCCCATAGTTGTGTGTCATAACTGTTGATGAATGGGTTATATTTAGAGGTTTTATTCCAACTTTCTATAGAAGAATAGTAGAAGAGGATCGGGACAAGCACCAGAATTTGGAAGTAGCTCAGTTATACCTTAGCAGGCTGATAGTTTGAGTTTCATAGGTCGTTCAGTCCGAGGTAGGGGATGTGGTACCCCAGTGTAGTAGTAGCCATAAAATGAAAGGTAAATACCTCATGGTAGTCATACTAGATCCCATGGATGAGGGAATAGTAAGTACCATGTTATTAATACTAAAAAATAAAATGTGGATGCAGGATTGTCTACTATCACAGATATGATTCTTATATCATCTACCATATCATGTGTTTTGTTTGATACAAGAGCATCACATTTTTTTCTATATTCTATTTTTCGAAATGGTTTGGGCTTTAATGTTGAAATATTGGATGGTTTTTAACCATTTACACATCATTGGGAATTCTTTTTTGTAAATATCAAATGTTTCATGGCATGTTAAGGATATATTGGTGGTTATCGTTTCTTTTGAGAACCATTTGGGCTGGAAGTGATAGGCTTCAACTTGATTCTTGGTACGGATTGGTTAGTTATATACTTGTAACATCCCAGCTAAAAAAAGAATAAAGAATTTTCATAATTATTAATATTTACGAATTAAATAATAATTTTACTTTAAAGGGGTTGTTATGTTTGATAGCGTACCCGATACGCAACAAAGAGTTTCTTTGAAATCTTACGTTGCACACTAGTAATATAATAATATTATTTTAAATGGTTGTTAACACGTAGACATTTTATTGGCAGGAATGAATATAAATAACTATAATATGATTATATATGTTTTTTAAATGTTTTTATATTTATCCAATAAAAGATAAAGTCTTAAAATAAGAAAAGAATTCAATTTTAGGCATATATACTCTAATTTTCACTAAAAGGTCGAACCATCGCCTTTTGACGGAGAACCCTCTTTAAATATAGTTTTGGTCACTCTTATACATTATATTGCACCAAATAAAACTCTTTTTTGGAATTGGGACATCAAAATTTACTTTGTGTAAATTTATGGTATTTTTCCGATAAAGTTCATTTTTAATGAGTAGTGAAAAATGTTGTATTTTAATTCAAAACCTCTTTTTAATATGATTTATTTTGTACGGTTAGATTATATTTTGAATTGGTTTTAAAGTGCAATCAGAATATATTTTTACCATTTGATCCAATGGTGGTCGTTGGAATTAATTTGACTTTGAAATTGGACTTAAACTAGTGTCAATCTTTTGATACATGTTGTTTCTTAAAAACACGCTATTTGATTCGACAGCGGGAATTAACTATTAAATTAATTAATTCAACTTATATTTTTTGAATTTCCTAAAATAGACATCATTTTTTGTATTATCAAATATATCTTAGTTTTATGTTTTGGTATTTTTCTGAAAAACCTTAATTTTTGATCAACAGAGAAACCACCAAGTGGTAGTTACAAAAACTGATTTTTCGTTTAAATGAAACTTTACCACTTCTGTGATTTGAATTTAAAAAATCCAATATAAATTATTTTAATTATTAATTAAAATTTGGTTCAATGGTATGAAAATAATTTTTTATGAAAAGTAACTTTTAAGTTTTATTAATCATGATTAAAGGTAATTAGTGTGATTTAAGGTAAAAATGATATTCTAATAAAATGAAAATATCTTGAAACTTCTCCTAACCATATTGGATGAGTCATGGCCGACCACTAAAACCCATGGGTCGATTTTTGGGACCCCATGGAGCCACTTGGGTAAGATAATGACATTAATGCCTTTTATTTAAAGTAAAAATAAAAATAATACAAACATGTAATGTTTTACTAAAACAATTTTTACATTGGGCTATACAATTCATATTTTTTACTATATATAGTCATTGGAAAGATAAAAAGCTTTCCTAAATCATAGTATTTTTTTTATAATTTTTATACATTAAATAAATTAAATTATTTATGACACCATGATGATGCAACAATTACCTCATTATTTAACGATTTAAATAAAATGGAATGATAATGTAAATTATAAGACCTAAACATGTCAAAAACCTATTGGATGGGTGGATATCGAACCTTGGTCACCTTACCCTCGAAAAACATCATTTTGGGACCATTAAAATCCGAAACTCATTTGAAAATAAAGTAACATTTTATACCTTTCAAAGGGTGCCCCTCCTCTCCTCTTATAAAAGGCTCCCACCTCTACCTCCTTACCCACACCTCTCAGGCCTTTGGTTCAGCCAATATCTACTCATTTTATCTCTCCACATCCCTCTATTACTCCTAGAAGCCTCACTTTGGGAATAAGTCTTCCCAAGGATGCCTTTGAGCTCAAATCAAAAGTAGTTACCCATTTTAAAGGTAGTGTTTTCTCTTGTGTTCTTTTGTTTTATTTTTCTTCTCCAACCCACTAAAATCTTTTTATTCATTTATATTGTAACAAAACTATTAACTTACATACACTAGGATGTTGTTATGATAAATATTACAGCTACACCTACAAAAACCTACATCTAATGGTTAAAGAACATACTGTGTCCGTGGATGGCGAATTTCTGCCTCATGAAACGATGATTGTCCAACACTCTTATAACACCTTCAATGGTAGCAAATAAGATGTCACTATATTTATATATGATATATAATATGTTTATGTTTTCCTTAATCTTCTTTATTTCTCATTTATGTCATACCTTTATGGTTTCCATTATGGGTAAACGTGATATCTTCATTTTAGGAAATGCGGACTACCGCCCCCTCAAAGTGATTTGATTCGTTAATGCCATATGTGGGACGTATAAAGGATGGATTTAAAGTTATTATATATGATTTTATACTAGAATTATAATATACCTTTATATCATTATTATTTCTTTCCATTAAAGTATGAGATAGAAATGAAAGTAGCGTTCATACGTACGTACGGCTTACCGTCTCCATGAACGGTGCATTTCATTTCCTATCCCCAAATGTAATGTACTATTATAAGTACATATATATAGTGGATATATATGATGTATTTTACATCAAATTATGAATATAATTCTGGAATTAAAATATACATATCTCTAATTTAGTTTTAATTCCATTAATATGACATAGAAATGAAAGTAGCGTTCATGCGTATGTACGGCTTACCGTCTCCATTAACGTGGCATTTCATTTATTACCTCTAAATGTTATGTAATATTAGAAATGCATGTTTATACTGAATATATATGACATATATGATATCTACATCTTGAATATAATTCTGGATATAATGGATATTTTACCCCATGAACAACTTGTAATTATAAAGAGTTTACTTTTGACTCAAGTACCATTGATCGACAAAACGACCATTATTAACATAAAAATTACATAGTGTTCATAACATGGTAATAATTGATATAAAAGGAATAATGAACCTGAAAAAGGTTCTTAAGAAAGTATAAATTAACTCATGTTTATTATTCAGGACGTTAAAGAATGATCGAGTCAAGTCGGACCCGAGGTAAGGGATTTCGTCTCAATCTCCTTTCATTGAGGCATATTTTGTTTTATACACAACTTTATTTTATATAGTGTATAAACCCCTTTGAATTTTAATTTTAAACAAAAGGAATCTTTTTCTATGAAGCGTTTTACTAAACGACAAAAATGAATGTTTTATTCAACGTACACGGTGACAACGACCTTTTCCGTCGTCGTGATTATTATTTAGTCTTTGGCTTCCTCAACAAGCCATAGTGTTTTCTAAAATGAAATAAATACCATATACTCTTTAATGTATTTTTGTATTGAAAATGGTTTTTATAATGGTTTTATTATGTCAATATATTTTAGTGATATATTGTGATTGAAATGTGGAAATTTTTTCTTTCCATTATATTTTTTTATGTCTTATGATTTTATAATGGTACTTGGACATTTGAGGGGTGGTTACGTGATAAAACATATGATGGGTGGTTCCATGAACACCAAGATGGGTGGTTACGTTATAACCTCCAATGCATTGGGTATGCAAGTCGGCTATATGGCTATTCCATTAAGTGATATGTGTGGAAGTCGACTGTGTGGTTATTCCATTTAAGTATGTTAATGTCCCCAGTTAACTTTATATTTTATGTGTTCTTTATATGTGTTTTATGGTAATATTTTGGTTACAAAAGGTTAAGTATTAATCTTTTATTCAGTGAAGTGATTCTACTACTTCATAAAGGTGAAAAGTATTAATTTGATAAATTATACATGGTTTACTTGTTGTTCTGAGAAACTAAAAGTTTTCATTATTTATGTTTCCCTTACTGAGCTTTTTATGCTCACCCCATGTTTTTTTGAAATGTTTTTCACAAGACATAATGTGGAACAGTGTCAAGGATGGGATCAAGGAAAATTCATGCTATATAAAACATAGAAGTAGAAATGTTTCTTTTTAAGAGTTTTTATTTTATGGAAACATAATAGAAGTTTCTACTTTGTAATCTTTTGAGATGTAATAGTTAAGATCTAATTCTCTAAAACTCTAAACCTGAAAAGATACTCAATGGGAATTATTCATTTAATTCAATGTTAAGTAATGTTTAAGGATGGGGCCTTATAGTTGGTATCAATGGTCAGTTTTGACAACTTTAGGAGTTAGAAAATTGTTATATTATAAATTAATTTATGGTATGACTGAAATGATATAGCATTTAATGATTACCATGTTGTTTCACCTAAGATATTTTTGTGTTCAGAATGGTTTTCCACAGAGGAAACAAGGCATATAGGTTTGGACGACATCAGGAGGAAGACAACCTTCCAAATTAGCAACCTAAGATGGTCAGAATCGGAACTGAACAGTTTGTTGCAGTGATGGAACAGTTGACTCAGGCTATAAATGGTGGTGGTATCCATGCACGAGATTAGCCAGATCAACCACAAAGGAACTTGTTAATGGTGGAACATTTCATGAGGCAACATCCCCCATCATTCAGAGGATCATCTAACCCCGTTCTAGCTGAAGGGTGGATTAAAGTAATGGAGAAGATTTATGATGTCATGGGTGTTCAGAACATCAAAATGTTAGTCTTGTTGTTTTCCGTTTTGAAGGTGAAGCAGATCAGTGGTGGTCGATGATGAAAAATATCAGGGATAGTGATGAGATTGGTGATCTTCACTGGGACAATTTCAAAGGTATGTTTCTTGAGAAATATTTTCCTAAGGTGGTTCATCTTAGGATGGAAAATCAATTCCTATAATTGAGGCAGGAGGATGATTCAGTGGTTGCTTATGAAGCAAAGTTCACTCGACTTGCAAGGTATGCTCCAAACATCATACGAGATCTTGATAGTAAAATCAACCGTTTTTACTCAGGGTTAAAGCCAAGGTATCAAAGGGATTTAGCTTCTTGTGAGTTCATGAGTTATGAAAAACTTGTTCGATGTGCGGAGAAGGTGGAAATGGAAATTGTCGATGATCAGGTGATCTTTGACAAACAACAGAATAAGAGGTCCAGTTAGCAGGAAAAGGGGAAGAATTCATCAAAGAAACAAGGAGGTAAGAAAACTAAATATCCATCCTGTGAGAAGTGTGGTAAAATGCATCCTGGAGAATGTTTATCAAAGTCTGTAATGTTCTTTCAGTGTGGTAAGTCTGGTCATATTGCTCTTAACTGTAAGTAAGATGAACATTCAAGCAATGAAAATCCATCGGTAAGATGTTTTAAGTGTAATGAAATGGGTCATTATGCAAATGAGTGTCTAATGAAGAACTCAACTGGGGGAAAGCAGCTAGACTACAAGCAGAAAGGGGTGGTGAAATCCTTTGAAACTACTTCAGCAGATGTTTGGCCATCGAATGAAGTAGTATATGGTACACAGTTGGTTTGTTCAGATTATGCCAATGTGTTGTTTGATTCAGGGTCTAAACATTCTTTCATTTCTGATAATTTTTCTAGTAAATTGGAAATTCCATCTCAAGATATGAATCCTGAACTTATGGTAAAAACATTCGGAGGGACCGTTGAGACAAAAAGAAATTATAAGAACCTTCCTATTCTTGTGTGCGGAAAGAATCTACCAGAAAAACTTATTGTTTTGCATCTAGTAGAGTTTGATGTTATTTTGGGCATGGATTGGATTTCTGTTTATCATGCTAAGATTGACTGTAGAGCTAAAATGGTTTCTTTTCAGAAATATTTCTAGTTTATATACAAGAATGAACCCTTGATTTTGATAACATATCAAGAAGTTGAGAAACTATTAATAGATGGAAATGAATGTTACCTTGCACATGTTTTTGAAAATAAAGAAACTATTCAGATTAATTATGTGCCAGTGGTAAATGAGTATCTTGATTTTTTTATTGATGAGTTTCCTGGTATTATTCATGATCGAAAAGTTGAATTTACTGTTGACTTAGTTCTTGATTCTAATCCAATTCCAAATCCCTCTTATCGAATGGATCAAGTTCAAATTTTACAGTTAAAGAAACAATTGTAGGAGTTATTAGATAAAGGTTTCATTCAACCTAGCACATCACCATGGGGTGCTCTTGTCTTGTTTGTTAAAAAGAAAGATGGTTCAATGAGACTTTGCATTGATTATAGAACCTTGAATAACATTACTGTTAAGAACAAGTATCCTTTGCCTCATATCTATTATTTGTTTGATCAGCTTCAGGGTGCTCAGTATTTTTCGAAGATTGACATAACGTCGGGGTCCCATCAGTTGAATGTAAAAGAAGCAGATGTTCCGAAGACTGTGTTCCATACTAGATATGGCCATTATGAATATTTATTTATGCCTTATGGGTTAACCAATGCACCTATTGTATTCATGGACCTTATGAATATAATTTTCCATGAGTTCATGGATAAGTTTGTGGTTATTTTCATTGATGATATTTTTGTGTTTTTTAAAAGTAAAGAGGAGCATGAAAGTCATTTAATGGTTATTTTGAAAACCTTAAAAGAAAAGAAACTATATAGGAAATTCAGCAAGTGTGTGTTTTGGTTGCAACAAATTTTTTTACTTGGTCATATTGTTTCAAAAAAATGGCATAACTGTTGATCCTGCTAAAACAAAAGTTGTTGAAGATTGGACAAGACCCACAAATGTAACTGAGATTCGTAGATTTCTTGGTTTGGAAGGTTACTACAAAAGGTTTGTTGAAATTTTTTCACGTTTATCTAGTCCAATGACTAAGATAACTCAGAAGGGTGTTAAGTTTATCTGGACAAAAGATTGTGATGGTTTCCTTCAAGAGTTGAAAAGAAGATTGGTGAATGCTTCAGTTTTGGTGCTTCCTTCCAAGAATGGTGAGTTTTTTATATATAGTGATGCTTCATTTAAGGTATTTGGTTGTGTCTTTATGTAGAATGATCAGGTAATTTCATATAATTCACGTCAGTTGAAAACTCATTAGGTAAATTACCCTACACATGACTTTGAATTAGCTACTGTTGTTTTTGTAAAGACCCATAAAATTCAAGGGAATATTTTTTCTTAATTTTTTTTGGGATTTTACAAGAATGTAGTTTCTGACGGAACCTGATTCCGAGGCCCGGTGTTCTCGTAATCATTTTCCGAAGTTTAGCTCGGGTATGTTCAGTGAACGAACGAGCGGGTTTTCCAAACTTTTGAACCGGTGCTCGGAAACGAAATCTGAGGACACCAATGGAATCGCATTGCCGGTAATTGCTTAGGAACACCTTTTCTGAAGTTTCGTTTTCTTGGGTGTGGTTACTAAATTTTGGGTTAAGTAAATGAATAAAATAAAATGGGGCAACGAATTTATTTTATATAAAGTTGTTTAACATAAGATAAGTGGTTGAAGTGGGACCCACTTTATCCTACTCCACTAGGTAGGATATTTGTGGGGTGGGGCCCACACGAGCCCCACCTTTTCAACTTCCAAGAAACCCCCACCTTTAATTAAGTAACGCACCCACACCCCCCCCCCCTTTATATGTAAGTCAACTCTTGCATTTAAACTGAATATTAAACGCCAAATTAATTATGTGGTTTAAACTCCTCAATTAATTAAATTAATTGATTGATTCGTTTTTGAATGTCAAAATGATTGGCGTGAGAAATAAAATAAGACAAACACTTATTTTATTAGAGTTGTTGGGTTGTGAGAGGCTTGAGAGAAATCACTTAAAGCCATGAAGCACTCCTTCCTCGACGAAGAATGCGAAGAACGCAAAAAATGCTGACCTCCGATGAAGGTCAAAAAAATGACGGATCCTTGGAGATCGACGACGCGACACCGACGAATCTTTTCTCTGCGACACGATGATCCCCCTTCCACAACACCTTCTTCCGTGACGTGCAATTATGCGACGAGCCTTCATTCAACTACACCCGAGGTAGGGAATTTTAATTTGTTATTGTTAGTAAACCCATGTTTACTTCCTTCTAAATCAAAGAATGAAGATCAACTAAATATTAATTTGATCCATGAATATTATGTTTGCGGGTTGGGAATTATTGATTGCGGGGAAAACTGTTGGGGTTGATTACCTTTGTTCGTGAAAAATCCTTGGTCGTTATTCATCTTTTGGACCGCTTGTTATCAACTTAACGGGAGGAGGTCGAACCGCACAAACACGGTCAACTATCCTCCCCCTTTGCTCTTTTGTTCATTGCGGCACGAACAAAGGTGGTACGATGCAACGACACCGCGTGGAAACAAGAAAGAACGTGATGAAGAAGCGGGGCGCCATCGTGTCGCGCCGTTGAGGCCGAATGAAACCGCGACCAGAGTCGGGGCCACGGAGGCGATTCGAAGACTCTACTGGTTGATCATTGTGCGCGGATTGATGGGAGATGATAAACGGGGCGGAAAAGTCAATTTGAAGCCTTCGTAGTGAAGTTTGGGTCCCGGGAGGACTGTTGGTGAAGGTGGTGAGCAAACGGACAACCGGAGTGCGTCCGGTGGTCCACAGAAAATTCTGTTGGCACACCACGCCAACGCGGCGGCGCCGGCCGCCAGGAGGAGGCGGCGCCTGGTGCGCCGTCAGGAAGGGCTGACGCGGCTGAAGCCATGGCGGCAGGCGGCTAGTCCCGCGGCCGCACGGGACTAAGGACGATGTGGCGCAGGGCCGCGTCCCTGGCAGGGAGCGGCCCCCACGCAGGGGTCGCGACTTCAATCAGGGGGGCGCGCGCCTCCCCCCACTGTCCACTCAGCTTGGCTCGCCGAGCTGGCCACGCGGCCGCGCGAGCACGCCAGGCTGGTCCGTGCCCAGACCGGGCCGGGCCGCACCCCAGCAAGGCCGAACATAGACCCAGGTCGGGTCGACCCGGTTCGGGCCGACCCAGGGGGGGTCTCGGGTCGGGTCAGACCGGGCCCGAACCCCCTATTTTCGAATAGTTTTCGTTCAAATGCCCATATCATGGGCTACGGACCTCCGATCGATGCACCATCAGCTACGATGCGATCCTTGGATCGAGATGGTCATTTCGGTATATTACACTCAAGGTTTCGGATAACTTTTAGTATGGACGGGTTCATTCGGATACGAAACCAACCGGGCCCTCGGAGCGAAAACGCTTATATCTTGAGCTCCGGACGTCTGATTGACGTGTCATCGACATTGTTGGATTCCACTTAGTGAGTTTGGACACATTCAGAGTGCGGTGGGGTTGGTTCTCACATTAAACCAACCGGGCCCCTGGAACGAAAAGGCCAATAACTCACAGACCGGGCATCTGATTGACGCATTGTCTGTCTCGTTGATTTCATATTGATGAGATGGAACTTCTGGAATACTTCGCCTGAGTTCTGGTTGCAGTTGGATAGTGGTCGTGTGGGATTGTACCCAAAATCCAAATGGGCCCCTAGAATGGTAAAGATGATAACTTTCAGACCGGACGTCAATTTGACGAACCATCAGCGGTGTTGGTGATCCCATTGAGAAACGGTCCCTATGAGTATACCCTATGAGATTTTGGGGTACAGTTTAGATAGGGCCTGGTTAGTTCGCACACGAAACCAACCGGGCCCCTGGGACTAAAAGGCTAATAACTCACTGACCGGGTGTCCGATTGACGCGCCGTCTGTTGCGTTGAGACCCCTATGACGAGGCGGTCCCTTGAGATACTACTTCATGGTACTTTGTGATACATGGAGTATCGACCTGTATCTCGTGGAGCGGACCCTCCTAGAGACGATCGTACGGAGTACGGAGACCGTGTAGATGGATGAGACCTGATGACTGCTTGACCGACTCGAATTGGAGTGAGTTGACTAGCCCAATGGACGGAGCACTACTTTGTTTGGGTGCAGACCCATGGCGGATGGAGCACTACTGAACTTGGGTGCAGACCCACAGCACTCATCCGGAGAGTACCTATGCAGGCTATTATGGGGGATGCACTACTGTGTTTGGGTGGCAGACCCCGGCGGGGACCACTACTGTGTTTGGGTGGATGACCCGCGGTACTCGACAGGAGGAGTACCTCAGCATTCTTAGTTAGTGAGAAGTACCTCGGATGAGTGATAGGATCATTGTACACTCCAGAGATGAGGCTCTTCAGCAGTTACAGTTTCGATAATGAAAATCCTAGTTTGAGCTGAGTCTATGACCTTTGTGTTTACCTCTTGATTGATATGGGTCACTTGATAACTTAGGTATATGAATGGGCATATACCTAGGTAGTGGTTATCCGTTGATTTCATAATACTTGTGTTTCCTCACGATTGAGATCAGTTACTTGATAACTTAGGTATATGTGTGGGCAAATACCTAAGTAGAGGTTATCTATTGAGATCTTATTTTTGGTTATCCTTGTTAGATTTAGAGAGACCATGAGGGTCTCGGGGTCCCTACTGCGTATATTTATACTCACCCATGCACGAGCTATGCCCACACCTCGTTGTGTTCGATGCAGACGACGGGAAGTGCTGACAGAAGCTGAGTGTTCGAAGACTGGACGATACCCGGAGGTGGACCTCACGATGAGTCAGTCTCAGGAGGTGGACTTCACGGAGAGACGATACTCAGAGGAGGTTGATGGGAAAGAGCGTTGTGGAGGCTATCTATACCCACCCTTCAGGTAGGATCCGTGATGGACGGTCCAAGAGCTGTGCTATCTGTACCTACACTTCAGGTAGGATCCGTGGTGGATGCTCCAGAAGCTGCGGTATCTATACCCACCCTTCAGGTAGGATCCGAGGAGGATGAACCAGGAGCTGCTTACTTTCTTCCAGCTGTTGTCTTTTTCTATTGTACTTTTGTTCAGTTGTAGTTGTACTTTCGAATGGGTTTGTATTCTGGCCCACTTACATTTCAGCACTTTCTTTTGTTCTTAGTGTATACTTCTGCTTGTACTCTGGGTGTTTGTTTACATTTTTAAAGGCAATGCCTTCCCACTTATCGGGATTTACACCTTCGGTGCTATTCTCCTGCCCATGGCCTATGAAAGCGGGCTTGGGGTAGTCAAGGCATGGGCCCCAAGGACGGGTCGTGAAAAATTCGTATCAGAGGAGTCGGTTCTACCGCAGAACGTATAACTCTGATATTTTTCTATCTGTGAAGAAATAGTGTTAAGGGTACCGAGTGTGGTTTTCAGTTCAGGGATTCCAGTGTTGGTGTGGGCGGCCGACATATCCATACACCAGGACCCTGACAACTGATTTCCAACATTGTGCATGAAAACACTGATTGCGTGTGTGTTTCTAGAAGTTTTAAAAGTCAGCTCAAACCAGGTCAGCTCACCAGGTATAAATTGTTTGAACGTGTCACATATGTTTCTTTCAGGATGACATTTCCCGGATGATTAGATTGAGCCCTGAGAGATGTACGTACTGAGAGCCTGCCAAGCGATGAGGCTTCGATACAGGGCCCTCTTGCAGTTGAGGCACCAGCGGAGGCACCAGCGGTACTACCATACGTTTGGCCACCGATGGCACCAGCCCCAGCAGCAGAGAGTGCATGCCACTTGAGCGTGCAACACGTGTTCCTGTGCCAGAGGCCACCCAGGTTCCGGGGAGAGATGGACCTGCAGGCGGCTGAGGATTGGCTGGAGGCTTTGGTGAGAGTCTTCATGCTAGTGGGGACGCCAGTAGACTTCATGGTGATCTTTGCTGCCATCCACCTTCAGGCAGCAGCTGAGAGATGGTGGAACTACTTGTTCCAGTTTTGCGATGGGATGACCTTCACATGGGAAGACTTCGTGACCTTCTTCAGGGTGGAGTTTGTGCTAGTAGATCTACACCCCAAGCGTGTACAGAAACTGCTGCCTTTGTCTCATTATTTTTGATCATTAGTCGAGTCATTTGTGGCCAGGAGACAAATGATTTAGAGGTCCAAGAGGACCCGATCCAGCTGTACGAGGATCAGGAAGTGTTATGAATGTGGCAGGACGGGTCACCTGGCGCGTGACTATCCGTCCCCCCGCACAGTTGATCCGCAGGCTTTAGAGGAGCCACCGAGGCAGAAGTAGCGGTGGGTGCTTGAGCAACAGCCGAGCAGTGGACAAGGCAGTAGATCTATGGGAGTAGGTGGACAGGAGCATAACTAGTCGATATGTCCCTTGTACTTCTAGTTCCATGTTGTTGTTGTATTTGTGTCGTTGTACTATGAGTTGCAGTAATAAAAAGACACTTATCTTGTGATGTTTTCCTTCCTGTCCTTTGGTTCGGTTGATACTGAGAGGACCTGGTTACAACTTTTGAATTGAACCTCACTTTCTATATTTCTACTAGAGGAGACCCAGTGACTTCACACTGAAGCCGAAAGTGTGACTCGACCCTTGGAGGTGAGAGTGACGGTTGGATCTCTTGGTAGTAACGTCGAGGTCTTACGATGTCATCCATGGAATGAATGCATCATTAATGTCGGGATTGACTTTATTAGGCAAAGGGAGTGGTTCATCCAGGGGACGAGACTGAATTTCTCTTTTCAGCGACGGAGAAATCTTAGCAGCTCTTACAGATCGTAGGCAATGAAGGTGCAGATCATCCGGGAGCGGATGAAGACTTCATAGTTCTGTAGAAACAGGAAACTGGTGGCATTCTCAGAGACTTGGGTGTGCGAATGTTTCAAAAAGAGGAAACATCAAGGATAGATAAATCTACAGAGCATCAGATGTGGAGGTAGAGCTAGGAGTGTCGCATGAGGTGGGGTACATTTCAACATGATACAACCACCCTCCTTAGCTGTCCCGCCAGGTTCAGGGAGCTGGAGGGCAGGGGAAGAGTGATGCTGCATGCGGTCAAGGAGTGTAACCCAATGGCTCCAAAAATGATTCAAGGGATAGTCTGTGTCCACTACTAGCTTTTGTAGTAATAGACATTGATATGAATCATTCCTTCCTTCCACAAATCTTGTCCGATACCTAGAGTTTCTGGTATGATGTAGACTTTACCCTCACGTATGGAGATACCTTGGGACAAGACTCAATAATCACACTTATGCCGACAGTGTGGCCAGACCCTCGAGGTGAGAGTTTCGGTTGGAATCTCTTTGTGACAGTGTCGAGGCCTTATGATGTTGGTTTGAGTATGGACTGGGCAATCACAGTTCATACACAAATTTAAGGTATTAGGAAAAATGTTTGTGGTCTAACTACGATGTCGGGTTGGGTTTTCCTGGCTCGGCGAAAAGGAAACCCCAGGAAGCACCAGATAAACTCATGCATAGGAGGGTACGACCGATCACTCTTTAGTCGTCCAACCATACCCTCATGGTAGCAAGAGTATTGAGTTTCAATTCTTAATAGGAATTGGAGGCCTCTTGAGTTTGAGGATGACGATCACGTCCTTATACGGGTCTCACCACGATGAGGTTTATGGAGATGTGGTCAAGGTGGCAAGTTATCTCTGAGGTTCAGTGGACCTTTTTAGGTCCTCAGCAGGTTAGGTGAGGTGGCTTACCGTTTGACCCATCCACCTCAGTTGCACCAGGTGCCCGATGGAATCCACATATCTCGACGTGGAAGATACGTGCTTGACCCGATGCATATCATAGACCATGAGGAGCTAGACATTGGCGATGGGGTTACTTTTGCGTGGTTCCAGTAGGAGTTGAAGATTGATAGGAGAGGTCCTACGAGGATGGAAGATTACTCTTATGCACTTTCATTGGAAGCATGGGAACCTCTAGGTGAGCACATGGGAGCGGAAGGCTCAGATGCGTGCTCAATACCGCTTTTGTATCCCTAGTTTGTGTTAAAGCTTTACGAGGATGTAAAGCCATGAGGTGGGAGTAATGTAATGACCCATAAATTTCAAGGCAAATTTTTTTCTTAATTTTCTTTGAGATTTTACAAGAACTCAGTTTCTGACGGCACCTGATTCCGAGGTCCGGTGTGCCCGTAATCATTTTCCGAAGTTTAGCTCGGGTACATTCAGTGAACAAACTAGCGGTATTTCCTGACTTTTGAACCGGTGCTTGGAAACAAAATCTGAGGACACCGATGTTATAACAGCGCCGGTAATTGCTTAAGAACACCATTTTCGGAGTTGCATTTTCTCGGCTGTGGTTACTAAAGTTTGGGTTAAGTAAATAAATAAAATAAAATGGGGCAACCAATTTAATTTTTTTAAGTTGTTTAGCCTAAGCTATGTGGTTGAAGTGGGACCGGCTATATCCTACTCCACTAGGTAGGATATTTGTGGGGTGGGTCCCACATGAGCTCCACCTTTTCAACTTCCATGAAACCCCCACCTTTAATTAGGTAATGCACCTCAACCACCCCCCCCCCTTTAAATGTTAGTCAACTCTTGCGTTTAAACTGAATATTAAACGCCTAATTAATTTGGAGGTTTAATCTCCTCAATTAATTCAATTAATTTATTGATTCATTTTTGAATTTCAAAACGTTGGAGTGAGAAATAAAATAATACAAACACTTATTTTATTATAGTTTTTGGGTTGTGAGTGGCTTGGGAGAAATCCCTCAAATCCTTGAATCACTCATTCCTCGACGAAGAACGCGAAGAACGCGAAATCACAGACCTCCGACAAAGGTCGAAAAGAAAGTCGGATCCTCAGAGAACGACGATGTGACGTCGACGAATCTTTGATCCGCAACACGATGATCCCCCTTCCGCGATGCCCTCTTCCGCGACGTGCAATTCCGCGATGAGCCTTCGTTCAACTATGCTCGAGGTAGGGAATTTTTATTTGTGATTGTTAGTGAACCCATGTTTACTTCCTTCTAAATCAAAGAACGCAGATCAACTAAATATTAAGTTGATCCATGAAGATTATGTTTGCAGGTTCGGAATTCTTGATTGTAGGGAAAATGTTGGGGTTTATTACCTTTGTTCGTGTAAAATCCTTGGTCGTTCTTCGTCTTTTGGGCCGCTTGTTATCAACTTAATGGGAGGAGGTCGGACAGCACAAACACGGTCAACTCTCCTCCCCCTTTTTTGTTTTGTTCATTGCGGCTCGAACAAAGGCAGCGCGTTGCAACGGCACCGTGAGGAAACAAGAAATAATGCGACGAAGAAGAGCAGCGCCGTCGCGCCGCGCCGTTGAGGCCGAACGAAACCGCGGCCGATGTCGGGGCCGCGGAGGCGATTCGAAGACTCCGCTGGTTGATCATTGTGAGCGGATTGATGATCAATGACAAAAGGGCCCAAAAAGTCAATTTGAAGCCTCCGGAGTGAAGGTCGGGTCCCGGGAGGACTGTTGGCGAAGGCGGCGAGCAAAACGGACCACCGGAGTGCATCCGGTGGTCCGCGAAAAATCCTGTCGGTGCGCCCCGCCGGCCCGGCAGTGCAAGCCGCCAGGAGGCGGCGGTACCCGGTGCGCCACCAGGAAGGGCCGCTTAGGACCAAGGATGACATGGCGCTAGGTCGCGTCACTGGAAAAGAGTGGCCCCCATGCGGGGGCCGCGGCTTCAATCAGGGGGGGCGCGTGCCTCCCCCCACTGTCCGCTCAACCTGGCTCGCCGAGCAGGCCACGCGGTCGTGCGAGCGCGCCAGGGCAGGCTGGGCTACCTAGGCCTGACCGGGTCATGCCCTGGCCAGGCCAGGCTGAGCCCTGGGGGGCCGGACCCGGACCGGGGGGGGGGGGGGGGTCTCAGTCCGGGTCAGACAGCGCCTGAACCCCCTATTTTCGGGCAGTTTCCGTTCAAACGCCCATATCTTGGGCTACAGACCTCTGATTGACACACCGTCAGCTGCGATGCGATCCTTGGATCGATACGGTCGGTTTGGTATATTACACTCAAGGTTTAAGATAACTTTGAGTATGGCCGGGTTGGTTCAGATACAAAACCAACCGGTCCCTCGGAGCGGAAATGCTTCTATCATGAGCTCCGGACATCCGATTGACGTGCCCTCAACTTTTTTGGATTCCTCTTAGTGAGACAGACATTTTGGCTTACTCCAATCAAGTTTTGGACGCAGTTGGAGTGAGGTCGCGTTGGTTCGCACACAAAACCAACTGGGACCCTAGAACGAAAAAGCCAATAACTCACAGAGTGGGTGTCCAATTGACGCACCATCTGTCTCGTTGAATTCCTCTTGATGAGACAGAACTTCTGGAATACTTCGCTTGAGTTTTGGTTGCAGTTGAATAGTGGAGGGGTGTGATTGTACCTGAAATCCAACCGGGCCCCTCGATTGGTAAAGCTAATTACATTCAGACCGGACATCCATTTGAAGAACCGTCAGCAGCGTTGGTGATCCCATTGAGAAACGGTCCCTATGAGTATACCCTATGAGAGTTTCGGGTACAGTTGAGATATGGCCTGGTTAGTTCACACACGAAACCAACTGGGCCCCTCGGACGAAAAGGCTAATAACTCACAGACCAGGTGACTGATTGACGTGCCGCCTGTTGCATTGAGACCCCTATGATGAGGCGGTCCTTTGAGATACTTCTTCATGGAACTTTTTGATACATAGATTATCGACTTGTACCTCATAGAGCGGACCCTCCCAGAGACGAGTGTACGGAGTACGAAGACCATGTAGCTGGCTGAGACCTGACGACTACTTGACCGACTTGACTTGGAGTGAGTCGACTAGCCCAGTGGATGGAGCAGTACTTTGTTTGGCTGCAGACCCATGTCGGACGGAGCACTACTGAGCTTGGGTGCAGACCTGCGGTACTCATCCGGAGAGTAACTCTGCAGGCTATTAGGGGGGATGAACTACTGGGTTTGGGTGGAAGACCCTGCTGGGGAGCACTACTGTGCTTGGGTGGTAGACCCACGGTACTCGACAGGAGGAGTACCTCAGCAGTCTTAGGTTAGTGAGTAGTACCTCGGAGTCGTGACATGATCACTGTACACTCCAGAGACGGGGCTCCTCAGCAGTTACGTTTCGATAATGAAAATCCTGGTTTGAGCTGAGTCTACGACCTTCGTGTTTACCTCTTGATTGAGATGGGTCACTTGATAACTTAGGTATATGTATGGGCTTATACCTAGGTATTGGTTATCCATTGATTTCATAATCTTTGTGTTTCCTCATGATTGAGATGGGTTACTTGATAACATAGGTATATGTATGGGAATATACCTAGGTAGAGTTTTTCTGTTGAGATCTTCTTTGTGGTTATCCTTGTTGGATTTAGAGAGACCTTGAGGATCTCGGGGTCCCTACTGAGTATTGTTATACTCACCCCTACAAGGGCTATACCCGCACCTAGTTGTGTTGGATGCAGATGACGGGCAGTGTTGATGGAAGCCGAGTGTTCGAAGACTGGATGATACCCATAGGTGGACCTTACAACGAGTCCGTATCAGGAGGTGGACTTTATAGTGAGACGATACTTGGAGGAGGCTGATGGGAAAGATCATTGTGGATGCTATCTATACCCACCCTTTAGGTAGGATCCGTGGTGGACGATCCAGGAGCTGCGCTATCTCTACCTACCCTTCAGCTAGGATCCATGTTGGATGATCCAGGAGCTGCAATATCTGTACCTACCCTTCAGGTAGGATCCGAGGAGGGCGACTCAGGAGCTTCTTCCTTTCTTCCAGCTATTTTCTTTTTCTGTTGTACTTTTGTTCAGTTGTAGTTGTACTTTCGAAGGGGTTTGTATTCTGGACCACTTACTTTTCAGTACTTTATTTTGTTCTAAGTGTATACTTCCGCTTGTACTCTATGTGTTTGTTTACTTTTTAAATGAAATTACTTCCCAATTATCCGGATTTACGCCTTGGGTTCTAGTCGCCAGCCCCTAGCCTATGAAGGCGGGATTGGGGTAGTCACGGCACGGGCCCCGAGGACGGGTCGTAATAGTTTTTGATCTAAAAATTTGGAGGCATAATTTGTATAGAGTAAAGTATGAAATATATACTGATCAAAAAAGTTTAAAGTATATATTCACTCAGAAAGAATTGAACATGAGACAGAGGAGATAGCTAGAACTAATCAAGGATTATGATTGTAAAATTCATTACCATCTGGGAAAATCAAATAAAGTGGCAGATGCTTTGAGTCAAAAAAGTAATGCTTCATTTACAATGTTGTGTTTGGAACGTGATCTATTGGTTAAGGATTTAAAGAACTTTTTCATAAAAGTTGTAGGTGCAGGAAGTTCTTCTATTTTATTTCCGGTATCAGTGATATCATCTTTATCAGACAGAATTAAGCAAGCACAGAAGTAAGACGACGAATTGCAGAAAAAGGTAGAGCTGGTTCAGAAGGATAAGTTGCCTGAATTAAACATTGATAATGGTTGTGTATTGAGATTTGGGAAGATATTGTGTGTGCCTTGTGATTCACAGTTGAAGAGAGAGTTGTTATGTGAAGCTCATAGTTCTCCATTTTCAGTTCATCCGGTTAGTACTAAGATGTATAGAGATCTTTGGGAGTATTACTGGTGTGATGGAATGAAAAGGGATATTTATGATTTTACTGTGACGTGTTTGACATGTCAACAGGTTAAACAGAGTAGCTGTTACCCAAAGGGATGCTTTAGCATTTACCAGTACCATAGTGGAAATGGGAGAATATATCCATGGACTTCATTGTGGGATTGCCGAAGACACCTCGAGGTAATAATGTAATCTGGGTTACTGTTGATTGCTTGACTAAATCTGCTTATTTCCTCCCTATTAGAAATACTTTCTCCCTAGATCAACTTTCTCGATTGTATCTTAATGAAATAGTCAAGTTGCATGGAGTTACCATATCCATTGTATCTGATCGTGATCCCAGGTTTACTTCTAACTTTTTGAAGGGCCTTCAGAAGTCGTTGGGTACTGAATTAAATTTTAGTACATATTTTCATCTGTAATCAGATGGGAATTCAGAACGAACGATTCAGACTTTGGAGGATATTCTATGTGCTTGTTCTATGGATTATCAGGGAATTTGGGACTAACATCTTTCTTTGGTTGAATTTTCATATAATAAAATTTTTCATTCCAGTATACAGATGGCTCCGTTTGAGGCATTATATGGGAAGCGGTGTCGAACTCCAGCTTTTTGGGATGAAGTGTGTGAAAGGAAACTGATGGGACCAGAATTGGTAGAAGAGATGGTAGAAAAATTTCAGTTGATTCAGAAGCACATGAGAACAGCTTAGAGCATGCAGAAGAGTTATGCAGATAACTAGAGGAAGGATCTACCTTTCGAGGTAGGTGATCATGTTTTTCTCAAAGTTTCACGATGGAAAATTGTGAAGCGATTTGGTTAGAAAGGAAAGTTGAGTCCAAGGTTCATTGGACCATATGAAATTCTGGAGAAATTTGGATCAGTTGCTTACTGAGTGGCTTTGCCTCCGACTTTATCTCTGGTACACAATGTTTTTCAGGTTTCGAAGTTGAGAAGGTATATTCCAGATCCATCTCATGTTTTGAGCCCAAAGGTAGTTCAGTTGGAAAAGAATCTCTCTTATGAAGAACAACCAGTCCAGATTCTTAACCATGGAGAGCAAGTATTGCGGAATAAGGTAATTCACCAGTTAAACGTTTTGTGGAGAAACCATATGGTTGAAGAGACAACCTGGAAATCTGGAAATGCTATGAGGGATAAATACCCCCACTTATTCAGATAAGTGAAAAAAATTGTGAGGACGCAATTCCCAAAAGGGGGAAGGATGTAACATCCTAGGTAAATAAAGAATAAATCACTTTAATATTTATAAATATTTATGAATTAAATATTAATTTTACTTTAAAGGGGTTTCTATGTTCGATAGCGTACCTGATACGCAACAAAGAGTTTCTTTGAAATCTTATGTTGCACACTACTAATATAATAATATTCTTTTAAATGGTAGTTAACACGTATCCGTTGTATTAGTGGGAATGAATAGAAATAACTAGAATATGAATATATATTATTTTTAAATGTTTTTATATTTATCCAATAAAATATAAAGGATTAAAATAAGAAAAGAATTTAATTTTAGACATATATACTGTAATTTTCACTAAAAGATTGAACTATCTCCTTTTGATAGAGAACCCTCTTTCAATATAGTTCTGTTCACTCTTATACATTCTATTGGACCAAATAAAACTCGTCTTTGGAATTGGAACATCAAAATATACTTTGTGTAAATTTTGTGTTTTTTCCAATAAAGTTCATTTTTTAATGAATAATGAAAAATGTTGTATTTTAATTAAAAACCTATTTTTAATATAATTTATTTATATGATTAGATTATATTTTGAATTGGTATTAAAGTGAAATTAGAATATATTTTTACCATTCAATCCCATGGTGGTCATTGGAATTAATTTCACTTTGAAATTGGACTTATACTAGTGTCAATCATTTGATACATATTGTTTCTTAAAAACACGCTATTTGATTTGATATAGGGAATTAGTTATTAAATTAATTAATGAAACTTATATGTTTGGAATTTCATAAAATATACATCATTTTTTCAGAATACCAAATATAGCTTAGGGTGAAGTTTTGGTATTTTTCTAAAAAACCTTAATTTTTTATGAATAGTGAAACCACAATGTGGTAGTTACAAAAACTGAGTTTTTCATTTAAATGAAACTTTACCACTTCTGTGATTTGAATTTAAAAAATCCAGTATAAATTATTTTCATTATTAAGTAAAATGTAATTCAATGTGATGAAAATAATTTTTGATGAAAAGTAACTTTTATGTTTTATTAATCGTGATTAAAGGTAATTAGTGTGATTTAAGGTAAAAATGATATTATAATAAAATAAAAATATCTTTACACTTCTCCTAACCCTATTGGATGAGTCATGGCCGACCAAGACAACCCATGGGTCGATTATTGGGACCCCATGGAGCCACTTGGGTAAGATAATGACATTAATGCCTTTTATTTAAAGTAAAAGTAAAAAATGACACAAACATGTAATGTTTTTCTAAAACAATTTTTACATGGGGCTATACAAGTAAGATTTTTGACTATAAAAAGTAATTGTAAAGATAAAATATTTCCTTAATCATAGTATTTGTTTTATAATTTTTATACATTAAATAAATTATATTATTTATGACACCATGATGATGCAGCGATTACCTCATTATTTAACGATTTAAATAAAATGGAAAGATAATGTAAAATCTAAGACCTACAAATTTCAAAAACCTATTTTATGGGTGGATTTAGAACCTTTATCACCTTATCCTCTAAACACAACATTGTGGGACCATTAAAATCCGAAAATCATTTGAAAATAATGTAACATTTTATACCTTTCCAAGGGTGCCCCTCCTCTCCTCTTATAAAAGGCCCCTACCTCTACCTCCTTACGCACACCTCTAAAGGCTTTGGTTCGGCCATTCTATGCTCATTTTATCTCCCCACATCACTCTCTAACTCCTAGAAGCCTAACTTTGGGCATAATTATTCCCAAGGAATCCTTTGAGCTCAAATCAAAAGGAGTTACCCATTTTAAAGGTAGTGTTTTCTCTTGTGATCTTTTGTTTTATTTTTCTTCTCCAACCCTCTAAAATCATTTTATTCATTTATTTTTGTAACAACAACAGTATATTAAATATACTAGGATGTTTTTATGAGAATTATTAGAGCTACATCTACACACACCTACATATAATGGTTAAAGAACATATTGTTTCCGTGGATGGTGAATTTCTGCCTCACGAAACGATGATTGTTCAACACTCATATAACACCTTAAAAGGTGTCCATTAAGATGTCACTATATTTATATATGATATATAATATTTTTATGTTTTACTTAATCTTATGTATTTTTCATTTATTTCATAACTTTATGGTTTCCATTATGGGTAAACGTGATATCTTCATTTTAGGAAGTGCGGACTACCACCCCCTCAAAGTGATTTGATTCGTTAATGCCATATGTGGGACGTATAAAGGATGGATTTAAAGTTATTATATATGATTTTATACTGGAATTATAATATACTGGTATATCATTATTATTTCTTTCTATTAAAGTATGAGATAGAAATGAAAGTAGCATTCATGCGTACGTACGGCTTACCGTCTCCACGAACGGTGCATTTCATTTCTTATCCCCAAATGTAATGTACTATTATAAGTACATATATATAGTGGATATATATGATGTATGTTACATATAAATGATGAATATAATTCTGGAATTAAAATATAAATATCTCTCATTTAGTTTTAATTCCATTAATATAATATAGAAATGAAAGTAGCGTTCATGCGTACGTCCAGCTTACCGTCTCCATGAACGGTGCATTTCATTTCTTACCTCTAAATGTTATGTAATATTAAAAATGCATGTTTATACTACATATATATGACATATATGATATTTACATCTTGAATATAATTCTGGATATAATGGATATTTTACCCCATGAACAACTTGTAATTATAAAGAGTTTACTATTGACTCAAGTACCATTGATCGACAAAACGACCATTATTAACTTAAAAATTACATAGTGTTAATAACATTGAAATATGTGATATAAAAGTAATAATGAAATTGAAAAAGGTTCTTATGAAAATAGAAATTAATTCAAGTTTATTATTCAGGATGTTAAAGAACGATCGAGTCAAGTCAGACCTGTGGTAAGGGACTTCATCTCAATATCCTTTCATTGAGGCATATTTTTTTTATATGAAACATTCATTTATATGGTGTATAAAACCCTTTTACTTTTAATTTTATACAAAAAGAATCTTTTTCTATAAAGAGTTTTACTAAACGGCAAAAAGGAATGTTTCTTTTAACGTACAAGGTGATAATGACTTTTTCCGCCACCACGAGTATTATTTGTTCTTTGGCATCCTCAACAAGCCGTAATGTTTTTTAAAATGAAATAAATACCATATACTCTTTAATGTATTTTGTTATTGAAAATGGTTTTTATAATGTTTTTGTTATGTCAATATATTTCAGTGATATATTGTGATCTAAATGTGGAAATGTATTCTTTCCATTATATTTGTTTTATGTGTTATGATTCTATAATGGTACTTGGACATTTGACGGGTGGTTACATGATAAACCATATGACGGGTGGTGTCGTGAACACTAGGACGGGTGGTTACGTTATAACCTTCAATGCATTGGGTATGGAAATCGGTCGTATGTCTATTCCATTAAGTGATATATGTGAAAGTCGATCGTATGGTTATTCCATTTTAGTATGTTTATGTCCCACGTTACCTTTATATGTTATGTGTTCTTTATATGGGTTTTATGGTAATATTTTGGTTACAAAAAGGTATGTATTGTTCTTTTATTTAGTGAATAGTTTATACTACTTCATAAAGGTGAAAATTATTACTTTGATAAAGTATACATGGTTTACTTGTTGTACTGAATAACTAACAGTTTTCATTCTTTGTCTTTCCCTTACTAATCTTTTTATGATCACCCCAAGTTTTTTTGAAATGTTTTTCACAGGACATAATGTGGAATAGTGTCAAGGATGGGATTAAGGGAAAGTCATGCTATATAAAACATGGAACTAGACATGTTTCTTTTTAAGAGTTATTATTTTATGGAAACTTAGTATAAGTGTCTACTTTGTAATCTTTTGAGATGTAATAGTTAAGATCTAATTCTCTAAAACTCTAAACCTGAAAAGATCCTCAATGGGAATTATTCATTTAATTCAATGTTAAGTAATTTTTAAGTCTAGTGCCTTATAATACCAATATTATATCGGCTATTATTAAAGTATAGTTACTTTAATATCTATAAAAAAAGTATCAATTCTCTCTTGGTTGTTTGGGATCACTACGATGATCCTGTGGGGCCAATTCAGTACAAATTAGATTGTCTCATGACTCAAATCATTGTTCTAATTAAATAAAATGGTGAAATTTATCAATATTAATTTCCTCTATTAGAACATTGTTGGTATGATTTTCCATGTGAGTTCTATGGATTAACACCGAAGTGAGTGGTCGAGTCCATGATCGGGTTGGTATGGGGAGTAGATCCAATTTATATCTCACATTACTAAATGGAACCAGAAGAGATTCTTGTGTTGAAGATTATGTTGGAAAATATGGAATCAAAATCCTTCATACATATGTGTAAATATCCTTGGGGTTCTCAAATTCTATTTTCCAAAAAGGCTAATGGATATTTGAGCTTTTTTTGGACTATCAAAGTTTGAACCAGATGATGGTCAAGAAGCGATATCCTCTTCCATCCATAGATGACTATTTCAATCAGTTGATAGGTTACTATTTATTCTCCAAAATTTAATTGAGATCAAGATATCATCAATTAAGGGTTATACTATTAGAAATACCTTATACTGCTTTTTGGAGCAGTTATAGATTGTATGAATTCATATTCATATTGTTTAGGTTGATGAGTGGGCATACGGTATTCATGGACATAATTAATAAGATCTTTAATTGGTTTCTAGATCAGTTTGGTGTGGTTTTCATTGATGATATCTTATTTTACTCCCTGTCAATAGACTATCATTCCAAAAATCAGGATATCATCTTGAGTACATTGAGATAATATCATCTTTATGAAACTCTACCCAAATGAAGTTTCTAAATAAATAATGTGAACTTCATGGGCCATGTAATCTCTGAGGTAAGATATTAAGTGGACCATGAGAGATTTACAGCCAACATATAATGGGAACATCCCAATAATGTGTTTAAAATATGTATTTTTCTAGTTTTAGTAGGTTATTACTGGTTTTTTATCCAATATTCCTCTCGTTGGGAAGTAAAAATATCAGGGATGACTATGAAAGGAGTGAATTTTGTTTGGTCTGCTGCATTCGAAAGATCTTCCAAAGATATGAAATGTGGTTTGACCTCAGCATGTATCTTGATTATTGGGTAAATAATATATTCAGAAATGGGATGGATCTGGAGTTAGACTTGAAGTAGTTCTAATATAGGATGATCATGTGGTTTTTTATGGCTCCTAATAACTGAGACCACAAGACAATAATTACCCAACTCATTTTCTAGAGATAACAGTAGTCATACATGCCATATTATGTTAGAGACACTATAACATGGGTTGGTGATTTGTGTTATACACAGATCACAAAACCCTCAGGTACATCTTTTATTAACAAGACCTTAACATTTACTAGAGGAGGTGGGTCTAGTATCTACTATCTTTAGACTTTTAATTGGTTCATACACTAGTCATGGGAAATGTTTTTTCCAATTCTTTGAGAAAATTATATATAAATAGGTATTATGGGAGTCTTGTGAAGAGTGTTGGATTGTGGCCCACTTTTTATATAAAAATACAGATGTTAAGGAATCGTAGGGGTGAGTACCTCTAAATTTGATGTCATTTATACATGTTATTTTGGAGCATATTAAGACCTATCAGTTTTCTAATCCATAGGTCTCAGTTATGGGAGAAAAAAATATATGGTGGGGAGATTCCATTAGGATGGTCTCTTGGTAGTTGAAATTATCTTCTTTTATGTGGTGGATTATGGGTTCCTATGGGCTTGTATGAGGAGATGATGAGGGAGTTTAATACTTCATTATGGGTGGTTCATATTGGTTTAACTTAGATGTATCATGATATCCATAGAGATTACTGGTGGGCATGAATAAAGAAAGAGTTTCCAAGATTCATGGCTGGATGCTCCACTTGTACGTAGGTGAATGTTGAGCTTCAGAGGTTAGCTGGGATTTTATAGCCATTACCCATTTTTTGAGTGGAAATGGGTTTATTTCACGAAATATTTTGTGATAGGACTACCCAGAATGATCCATAGGGATGATGTTGTATGGGATATTTTGGATTTATTGAATACGGTATTCCAATTCTAATCTATTAGAGAACTCCTCAAATTTATTGATCTGGGAAATAATTATGTGCAAGAGTTGGTTTGATTGTAGGGTGTTCTGATGATTATCATTTCAGACACAGATACCTATTTCACATCATGTTTTTTGAATGGTCTTTATAAATCGCAAGGATATCATGTTATTTTAAGCATATCCTACAATCCATGGACTATTGGTCATTCTGAGTGGACGATTCATGCTCTGGAGGATATTCTTCAAGCATGTGTTTTGGATTTGGGTGGTTCATAGGAGAAATATATGGAACTCATGGAGATTTCATATAATAATAGCTTTTTTAATTAAATACAAATGGATCAATTTGAGTCCTTGTATGGAAGTTCATGTCATTAACCTGTTTTTGGGATTGAGGTGGGTGATTCTGCAACTGTTGGACCTAGTCTTGTGCATGAGACATCTGAACATCTTCAGTTGATTATATAGCGGTTGGTGACCACCCAAAATACGAAGAAGTCATATTCTAACCATCGAAGATGACCCTTGGAATTCAAGGTTGGTTATTATGATCTTCTTTGGGTTTTACCTATGATGGGGATGCACTGTCTTAGGAAACAACGAATGTTAGTGCCTGGGTTTATTAGGCAGTTTGAAATAGTCGTAAGTGTTGGTCTAGTGGTGTACCATTTAGCACTTCTAAAGTGATAGAGTTGTATGAACAATGTGATCCATGTGTCCCAAATGTTAATATATAATACATACCCTTTCCATGTGATAGTCATAGAAGGCAAAGAGATTTTTTCTGATGATTCCTTTGAGGACCATATAATATGGGTTGTGGATTGTAGTAAGAAATATCTTTAGGGTTGGACTATTTTGTTGGTTTGAATGCAGTAGCAGCATAGGTGAGTTGAAGAGGAAACCTGGGATAGGGATTCTATTATATGAACTCATTGGCCATACTTTTTCACTGAGACCTCATAGTGATTATTTTAGTAGCTAAGGTACAACATATTATATGGAATAGAGGTGGTAAGATCACATCATTTTTTAGGTATGTTTCACATTGAGTTTATCTTTTGAGCCTTAGTGGCCAATTTTTGTACAGATATAGAGAGAATTTATTGGATAAAATGATATAACATTTGTATATGTATTTGTTTTTAATTAATAGATTTTGGGTATAAATGATACTAAGTGTTAATATGGATTCCAAGTAGGTGTAGAAACATTAAAGGGGTTTGGGGTTTTTTAAAATGAAAATGGATTGAAAAATAAGCACCAGAACCTTTATATATCGTGTCAAGGGATTACACATCATATAATTCTTCTTGTTTTTTAAAAAAATAATTCCATGAAGATGGGTTTTTCATAAATTATAATTAAAAACATTTACATGACATGAAACCATATTAGAGGCTTTGTAAATGTCAAACTTGTTGTTTTAAAGATGTTGTGTTGCTAAAAAATTTTCTATTTCATTGAAGATCTTCTCCTAACGACCCTAGGGCATTCTCTGAAGGACCCCAGAGCACCTTGAGATGGAAGGGGTGAATCAAGGGGGTCAACTTTTTCATTTAAACTAATGGATCTTCTTCCCACATTGGTAGGAACCTGTTAAACCTATTTGAATAGGAAGTCTATAAAATAAACAATTACATGTAATACAATAGCACAACAATTTTACATGGTTCAATACTAACGGCTACTTATAATGAGCATACGCCGACAGTATCTCAGTCGTACCTAAAACCTCTAATATTCAAAAAATATGGATTACAAGTGTTTATCACAGTCAATATGTGCTATGTGAACTTCCTTTACAAGGTTTTAGGGATATCATATTTCCTCCCTCAGATCTCTTCCACTAACTCCCCCTTGCTCACCGTGTTGGAAAAATCATCACTCAGTTTATTGACTTGAAGGTTGCTTCAGTGGTTTAGCATTAAATCATGTATCCTCACCTATAAATGGATTCTATATTGAATTCTTGTAATCACCCACAGATTTAATTTATTTTTCTCGTACATTGATATGAAATGGAAATTAATTTCACAAACTAATTTTGTTAATTTTTAGGATTCCTTGGGTATTCCCCATACTATGTTCTGGGTTTGGAATGCAGACCACCTCGTCCGTGTACCACGGCTATTTCCACATACTGTCTATCTCCTTTGCAAACTTCCATGATCCGGGTATAGCCTTACTCCATTTACGTCTATGTTTCTCCGAATAATTCCATACTCTACATATTGTCATGAATCATTGTGTACTATGAGAACATTCTCTGCAAACTACACTTTCTTCCGCAGACTATTTCCCTTACGCGAATGGTTCTCTCCGCATATCGTCTTTTCCTCCACCAACCACTTGGTACTTTACAAACTTTCTTCCCAAAATATTATTCTCTAATTCAAAACCCTAATTAAAGGGATTACTACTCATTATATAGTCAGAAAACTCCACAAATTTCTCTAATCTAATTTAGAAAAAAATTTAATAGGGGATAATCTTCACTTTATACTGAACTCCATCTTCATATTGTTAGCCTCCACCGTGTACCACTCGGATTTTAGGAACTGAAAAAATCCCACCAACCTACATTATTCCACATAAAAATTCCTTCAATAAATATTGTTGCAGAAAAAAATTTGGTTCTGTGCACCGCTGCATGTACCACTCCAGCTTCTTGGTACACGGCCGTGAACCATTCCAGGAACATGGTACGTAGTCAATGTTACGAGGTATGTGGTTTCCTTATTTATCCAATTTTCTTTTTCATTTCACATAAGAATCACTTCTATGTGGAAAAACATTGTTTTATAACACAGAAATCCATGTTTTGGGGTCTAAATTTTTTTAAAACGCTAGGAAACTATGACACCTTTAATACTAATTTTAGCCTAAAATGTGTGAACTTATTCCTTTCAAATTCCCTAGTCATCCATGTGAATATTGACAATAAACACAAATGAAACTCTATTATTATAAATGATAATACATTGATCCAACATTCTCTTAGAAATTTTGGGGTATCAACTTCCCTTTTGGACGTCCTTTTTATGTGATCAATCCCTGGTAAGTTTCTTTGTATGGGTTTCTTTATTCTCTCATTTCATCTCCAACCCGTTGTAGGGAAATCCTTTGGAAGAATTTGTTGTTGGTTATGAACTTGATTATTTCTTATCTGAGAACCTCTTTAAAATAATCCACACCATTTTCCTCATGTTATTTGGTCATTGTAAGGTTTTATTGATCATCAGTTAAAGGTAGGGGTCTAAATATCAACCCAATGGTTTGATTATTGTCATGTTTATGAATTATCATGATCGTTTCAAAGAAGTTTCCACCCAAATTAAATAAATAATGAATGGTATTTTTCATTAAATTTACATGTTATCAATTTCCCTATGACCTAGCTTATTTCTACCCATTGGGGGAAAACATTGAATATAATTGAATTGGCTAATTTCTTAAAGTATGTTTAGCATCATATGTGACATATAGTGATTTCTTTTTATAGAATCCCCAAATTTTGGCTCATTTATTATTGAAATACTTCTTAATCAATTGTGAATTGAAATGAAATATATCATATGAAATAATTATGGTAATTCTCATAATTATCCCTTGAGATATATGATATGATATTGTTACATTCATGATGTATGATAGGAATTGTGTTCTATGTTGAGATGGTAATATAATGGGCTAGGCCCAGGAACATACACATGTATATGTTGTAATGATGATAGTGAGTGGGATAAAACTTCTCTAATGTTTTAATTCATATAGTGATTTCACCTTGAATTGATGTAATGCTTATAGGTATTTGACCTGGATTGATTGTTGTGGTCATACCATGGTCATATGGTTAGGTTGGCATGGTTATAAGGCATACTCAGAGATATTCTAGCACAGTGCCGAAGTAGGTTGTTTACCTTGGTTCTATGTTTATTGTTGGCATGGTTATAAGAAATTCTCAATGATATTCTGGAATGGAGATAAAGATTTTATTTGTATTTATTTGATTTTTTAATTAATTAATATACCTATTTATCAATTTATTTCAGAAACCTCTTATTAGACTAGTTTTCTTAGACATGGTGTTTTCAAATAACTGATTTACACTCACACGCTATTTGGGCCACCATTTTCCACCTGAGTAGACTTCATGGATTTAGGATTGGATAAGGGAAAATGACCTTGCTGTTGATTACTTATTTTTTTTGGGCTAGAGTTTGGAGATGGGACCAGTGTGGGGATCGAGACTTGGGACTTTGAGTCTTTTATTGAATCAGTTAATCTTTTTCTTATATTTCTCAAGTAGTAAATTTAGTTGCATTCAATCAAGTTATTACATTATTCCTTTATTATTATTGGATTATTCATTTGTCCTGTGTTTTTATCTACCACTATGTGTTAACATTGACTTTTAATTTTATTTTATTATATTTTATTCCACTAAAATAACACTTCATACCATGGGGTATTGTCTCTACACTATAAAATTTACACCCTTGTTGTATGTTGGAAGTGTCTAGTGTATGAGGAGGCATGCTTGAGGTCTTATAACCAACCCATTCTTACCATGTGAGAGAGTTCCATATTGGGGGACATTATAACCTACTTCTTTCATGGACCTAGGAAATCTACCAAACATTGTAAATTCTTATGTTCTTACATTTTTATCTTTTATTTTGTTCATATTGGTATCCTAGAAAATATTATTCCCTAAAAAGTGGTATTAGAGTCACTAGGGTTGAAATAGTGATAGTGAAGAGAGTTTTTCTAATCACTCTAAAAGTGAAGGAAATCGGAATAAATTTTTTAATCCTAGTTTGGGAGGAGAATCATGATACGATTACAACGCCATCAAAAACAGATTTCAAAAAATTACACATAGGCAACCAAAGTTTTGGTCAACTATGGTGTCTACTGTACTAAATTTCCGAAGAATATGGTACTACTCATTCCAATGAGGACTGTTTGATGGGTTTTAGAGTCAATATTTTGTAAATCTATGTCATCATTATATCATTGATCGATTTAGACTATTGAAGCTACTTTGGAAATATCATGTCTAATTGGAGACCCTTTTAGTAATCCAAGAGTCATTTATAGCTATTTCAACCATTCCATACACATTTTTATGGTTATGTTTTTTATATTCTAACTACATAAATTGAATAAATTACTTGTAACATTATTAACCTCATCGATATTAATTATACCATTTGGAAACAAAAAATAGAAGATCTTTCATACATTAAATATTTGTTGAAGCCCTCGGTGGAAACTACTAATCCTGTTGCCGATCCATAAGAGAAACTAAAAAATGGTGGTCAATTTTTTTATAATACATATACCATTACCTATTAGGTTGATATGGGGTGGTTCCTACTCAACATGAAGTGTGATTATCAAATCAGGTAGTGGAATGACAAGAGTATCTTCATGATTTTTTCCAATGAACATGATGCTTCTGTTCTATGGTGAAAATTGGAGAACATATAATTAATTAAATCCACAAATAACAAATAAAACATAATACACCAACTTTTCAACTTTAATTACAAGGAAAGAATAATGTATTAGAGAACATGAGTGAATTTCAAGGTATTTTTCACTAGTTGATTTCCATGAGTATGATGGTTGATGATGAGTTATAAGAAATATTCATATTGATTTATTTGCTAAAGATATGGGGAACACTAGTTGTGTCATACAATAATTCAACTACAAATAAAAATCTCACAATGTAAATTATGGAATTACAAATGCTTAATAGAGTCCTGAATGAAGGTTGAGGGATGTACACCAAAATCAAAATCCCTTGTCACTAGAAGATAAGTGAAGAAATAAATTGATTGTAATGGGAAGAGGAAGATTACCCCATGACCATTGTCAATAAAGGATAAATCTATCAAAATCCATATTATGTTATGACATGAAGTTAGAAAAGGGTGGTAACACTGAACACCTCATTAGAAGGTGTTGAAAACTGGATGTGGTGTAGAGGAATGAGTAAAGAAAACGCAAAATGATAAAGTTGTTGTTGATAATGAAGAGATATTTATTATTTAGTATTATGATCATATTAATATTGTGAGACAATACATGCCTTGGGTTATTGATTCGGGTGCTATAACAACCCAAGATTTTCAAACATGAATATTACATTAGTTTAGATAAATATTCACCACATTACAAAAATACGTGTATATGGACCATAATAGTTTAGTGTCGTTTGAAATATAGAAACATAATCATATAACATGTTGAAATATCTTCAACCTATCCCTTAAAGACATTCCATGTTAGTAATCCTACTTAAAACCTCTCTTCATTGCATGGGGAAAGGAAGTGTATGAAAGGGGTTATCTCATATGCTTTGTAAAGGTAAAATAAAGGAAATATATACGTATAGCATAAGAATAAGGATGTGAGAATAAGATCATAACAATAGAAGATAATACCCTTTATATCAAAGAATCGTAATCATGAGTCATGTCATTATTATTGGTGGTTTATAAGACATAAATCATTAGTAAATCAAAGAACGTGATTAATGATAGCATAAAATTGGAATAATACATAAAATTTTATTATACACATAATCATGTAAAAACATTCCCTATAAGTCAAGGATCATTGTAAAAAACATATTAGGGTTTTTCATGGGTACTAAACCTACTTGGAGGGGTGCACCAAAATCCGTAGTCAATGTCCATTCCTTATAAGGGATCGGTTTCCCCTTCTTCCCATAGTATATTGGGTTTCCCCATATTCCCATAGTGGATTAGATTTCCTCATCTTACCATTTTGGTTCGGGTTACCCCATCATCCAATAGTGAATCAGGACTCACATATTTACCTTTCTGGATCAGGACACACCTATTTCCCATTGTGTTTCAATCCTTTTAACTTGTTTCCCATTATTATCTCATGAGATATAAATATTTACCCAAATCATATGATGGAGATATAGGTCCCACCATTCACGAAATAAACTCATAAGATGAAAAAACGTGCATCATATCATGGACCATAAAAATATAAGGGTTTCATAAACATCATATCATAACCCATGATATGAAATGGGTATATTAAACATTTCATCATATCATTACCTAAGTAAAAGAGAATTTTGCATAATCATTCTATCAAAACATAACCCATAAAAATAAGTGTGTTTCAAAATCATATAACATGTGGAATAGACATGGGTGTCATAAAAATCACTCCCTATGAAATTAAACCATTAAAGAAATAATGTAAATGGTATTCTTGGATTTTATCCCCCATAAATCATAAACTATAACAACATTTATCATCTTATGTAGAGAATTATTTTGAAAGGTCACATGGAACATTGTTTTAGGAAAAATATCCTTTCATTGATAATATGTTTCAAAAAAACAATTTCAAAAATCCTTTCATTATACCTAAATATTGAAAAATTCATTTTAAAAATTTCTTGATTCAAATATATTTTACACTGAGAAAATGATTTTTTAACATAAATAATTTTTAAATCCTTTTTCTTATAAAATAGCTTTGAAAACAAATGATGGAATATTATAAAATCATTTAAACCCCTTTTTAAACATAAATTAGTATTAAAAATATTTTATTGAAATATATTTTATAACATATAATGTAATATTTTAAAAATATTTAAAACGTTTATAAAATATTTTTTAAAACAGTTTTCATTGAAATTTATTTTCAAAACTTATAAAGGAATCTTTTAAAATAATTTAAAACTCTTTTTAAAGATAATAACTTTTCAAATACCTTTTTCTTTGAAATATATTTAAAATCATATAATTGAATCATTGAAATGAATTTAAAACACTTTTTAAAAAAATCATTATTAATAACATTATTATAAAACATAGTTTTTAAATAACACTATTTTTTGACTAAAAGGATAATCAAAGTCATATTTTCATAAAAATATTTTCATAATTATCTTAAGTACCAAAAAGTTTAAAATGGTACCATTACTTGGATATAACATGAATAACTGGAGGAGAATAAAATTAAAAATATTTTTTAAGATATGGGTTATGATATTTCATCAATAGAATCATAATTTTATACAATCCTGATAAACGATGATATTTTAGCAACAAAATCTTACCATATTTATAACTTAATATCATAATCCCCCTGAGAGAATAACATTACATTTAGATTACAATATCATTAAATGAATAATATTCCTGATATAACATGTTTATGGGATATCATACACACCTCTTAAATCAATATTGGTTCATAATATAACATGTGTCTCAAAGAAGGCAACTTGGGACTAAATTACCTTGGCGATTTGCTAACTATTGAACTGTAAACCCCATAAAATAGAGACCATAAAATGGATATAAAAATACCTCTAAATATAATTATAAGTATCATATAATACATTCATGGTCAGTATATACACTACACAAAAGAAACTAGTGATGCACTAGGCATGTGTCTCACGGATATAAAAGCTGAGATGATAAAACCTTTACCTTAAGTCTTGACATTATTTTCACACATTCGAAAATCATATATAATAAATATAAGTTTATTATAAATCTAACATAAAAGTATAATATTATATCTAATACCATATTTGATATTAATATGACTTTATATTACCCATTTAGTAAAAATTCCATGTAAATATTGCGTTTCGAGTAATATATACTTTGTTTTTCATATATTTTTTGAAATGTTATTCTTGGTCCACTTATATAGATAATGATTTACTTATTTCAATAATGAAAAAAATGATCTAAATATTATATATATTAATTATATAAATATTTATTTTAATCACTAAAATATAGAAAGATGAAATGGTATGCAACATTCATGGAGACAGTAGGTCGTATGTATGCATGAACACTATTTTTATTTTCTTTCCATATTGAATGATAAAAAATAAATGATATATATATATATATAATATCATTAAAATATAATTATTATTTAATATATATCATATAAGTGTACTTAAATCATCTTTAATGCATTCTATGTTATGTGTGAAATAATCACCTCACTTTGAGGAGGCAGTAGTCCACACATCTACAAACGAAGTTATCATTTTTACAAAAAATGGAAATCATAATGTTATGTTTTATATAACAAATAAATAATAGTAAATAAATAATAAATATAATATATATCATTTAAAAATATTATATTCATCATAATTCCCACACATGAGTGGTGGTAATTGAAAAATGAACTATCATCGTTTCACATGGAGGAAGTCTTCCGTACACGCGAATGGTTAGTTCATTACCCATTAAATGGATGTGTGTGTAAGTGTAGGTATAAAAATTATATTAAAAAATCTGAATATTTTTATTATAATTATGTTATTATATAATCCTACAATAAGAATATTTCAGGTTGTGTAAAATGAAAAAAACAATAGAGCTTGGGGAAGTATGTTATCGCTTCAATGGGTGACTCCTTTTGGTTTTCACCAAATGGATTCATTTATTGGATTTATTAATAAAGGTAAAATTATAATATGAATCTTGGGATGTTGAAAATTTATTTGGGTAGATTTTTTTTGAGAAAAGTTTCTTTTTTTCAATATGTGGGATGGGTGAGTACTTTTTTATAGTGTAGGAGGAGTGTCATTCTCGTATGGTTTTAAAAAGGGAATTTCACCATACTTTTTCCAATGTAATGTGGCTCCAATAATTGTAAAAATATTATAAAAGGGAGTATATTTTCTAAATGTGAACATATACTGGATTTTTTCCATGTTTCTATGTCATTTTTTTCTTTTAGTTGAAGGTTTACACATTTGTCAAGTTAATTTTTTTCTTAATCAATATAATTAATTTTAATCACATTCACTAATATTTGTTGAAAAAACTATAGTGAACATATTATAAATTATATATTATTGTTATGAAAGATATATAATCCACTTTTCCAAATTCAAATTACATAATTCATAGAAATTAATTTAAACCTAATTCCATATAGGGAACGACCAAACGGGTTTATAATGTAAAAAAGTCCAAAAGTTTGTAATTTTTTGTATCCAATTTCAATGTGAAATTGGTTCCAATCAACTAAATTGGATTAATATTTTTATATTTGATATAATTAGACTTTAAACTCAAATTAAAATAATATTTACAAAAATAAATAAATTACATGAAAAAGTAGTTTATAATTAAAATTTCCTATTTTGTAGAATTAATCAAAAAATAAAAATTCTTAGAAAAATAGAAAACATTTGCCCAAATAAACATTATATATTTATCCCTCCAAAATGAAGTTTATTATTTCAAATGAAAATTATAAAGGTGTCAACTTCTATATTTAAAATTGGTTCTCCATTAAAAGGAGGTAATATTACCTTTTAAAAAATATATATTTTCATTCATACAATTAGATTTATTCTTATCATAAAACAATAAAATATATCAGATGAGTATAAAAAATATTGACTGAATATATAATATTTAAATTTTATTTAAAAAATTCGTCAAAATATTTTTTATTAATTTATAGGGATAAAATTGTAATTATACATAGAAAGATGGTTTTCTTAGAGAAGTAATTTCTTTATTTTCAAGTAGTTCTAACATTAATTTTGAATATAATTTAAAACCAAATGATTAATTTTATATACACGTGTAAATCCTATTTTCATAATTTATTTAATATTATTCATTACTTCCATTCCAAAAGCTCGGTGGTTTCTATAATATTATTCCAATAATAATATTAATATCATATAGTAGTTCGGTAAAACTATGATATGTGTGTAACAAAATATACTATAGTGACTCGATATTGTGTGTAATACAAGAAAAATATATTGTTGCATGTATTAAAATATAATATAAGTGTTTCGTGTAGTAAAATATTAACTTGGTGTTTCATATAATTCAATACCTACTTATTTACTTCTTATACTAAAGCAACATTCAATGTTGTGTGAAAAGATGAATGTCAAAAAGATTAAATTAATTAAAAAATTTACAAAATTTTATGGTGTTATAGGATCCTCTTGCCATGTCAATACTGTAATAGATTTATTCTCATCAAATACATCTAGGATTTTTTGACATTGTGAGAAGAAAAATAATGGTGAATCTAAAATCACTGGTTTTGGTAAAAATTTTCTAGAGAATACGTTTTGATGCAGGTTACTTTTGAAAGATGTTCAACATGTCAATCATATTTTTATTGGTCTAATATACAATAGAATTCATGATTGTGAAAGATATTTCAGTATCTTTGGTTATATGAAATGGAAGCTTACCAAATATAACATGGTAATTTCTAAAGTTAAGAATGATACCTCTCATTATCTCATAGATGGCAGACCACATGGAGTACAAGTCAATACATCCAGAAAATAGGTTTATGTAGAATTTTCCCAAAGGAAACTCGACCACATGAAAAAGATAGTAATCATAATGATCTCTAGGAAGGATATATTATCAAGAATAGAATGTAAAAATTTGGATACTTGGGTTGATTCCATAATGGTAAAATAACTTAAAGTATCATTTCATAGTTATTTACTATACAAAAAGAATAATTTTTTGGATTTTATTCACACTGATGTTTTCAATATGAGAAAAAAGCATATAGAAGTGATATCAATTTTTTTACCTTCATAAATTCTCATTATTGAATAGTATATGACTTTTATTTATTAATGAAATATCAATTCTATTTTGTTTTCATGCCGTTCTATGAGATGTTGAAAGAGAGACATGAATGTGTATTTGATAAAACAATAGAGGAGATTATTGTGGTCCACTTGAGGAGTATTGTCAGAGTTTCGACATCAGTATAGAAAAATAATTATCAATGATTCCTTATAAAAAAGTTGTTGTTAAAATGATTAATATAAAAAAATTTAGAGATTCAGGAATATTATCTCAAAATAAATGATTCCAACCCCCTTTTGGGGGAGACAGTAATGACCATAATTGATCTTATCAAACTTTCCCCATAAATTTCATTGAAATATAATGTTTTATAAAGGTTTTGGATAGGTAAATATATTTTTTACAAACACATTATTTTATTTTGTTTTAGGTGATTTGTTCACATCCTAAATGATAAGCAGTCAAATATTGATGAAAAAGGAAAGAAGTGTATAAATTTGGGATATGATCATAATGATTTTGGATTCTCACTCTGGTATCAAATTATAAATATGATCATCAAAAGAGAATATGTGGTGTTTCTTTAGAATCATTTAATTAAATATTTTGAAAATCTATAAAATATAGTAAGGCTGTAGTTTGAGGAAATTGCAGTCAATGTAGAACAAGTCTCACTATTATCAGTTCCAGATAGTGTGAGAGAGATATTTAAACCTGATGTCATGTCACCACAATAATATGACTCCCTCTAATAATATATCTTCATAATAAGATATTATTTAATAGATTCTCCTCGAAGCTTAGTTGAAGAGATCCACAATAAAATGATAAACAGGCCATAGATACACACCACATGAGTATTTGATGCTCAATAAAGGTGGGTACAAAATTTGTTACGATAATGAGATTAGGTTTCAATAGATGTTGTAATGAAAAAAGGCCATGTAAGAGGAGATGATATCCTTTCACAAGAACTATATATTTTATTTGGTACAATCACCAAAAAGAAAAAATAGACTCAAAAAAAGTGGATCTACTTAATCCAAAGAAAACATAGAATCTAAAAGTTGTTTTATAGATATAGAATGGTTGTGAAGGGATTCAGTCAAAATAAAAGTATTTAATTTATGGAATATTTTCTCCTATGAAAAAAAAATCTTTTATCAAAATTGTTCTTGGATTAGTATCGGTTTTAAAACTATTTGTCTAAAAATAAGATGTGAAGACAACATTATTACATAGTGGTGTTGATGTGGAGATTTTAATGGAGTAACAAAATGTATTTTAGGTGTGAGGTAAATAAAATATCGTGTATAAACTTAGAAAAATTTTATATATGAATGAAACAAGAACAAAGGCAATGGTAAATGAAATTCGACTCATTCGAGGAGAAAAAGGAGTAGAGGATGAAAACTATGGATCACAGCATTTTCATTAAAAAAAATTTAATGATTTTTTAATTATATTTTTCATTCGTGTTAATGTTGTAATGATTATTAGAAGATATTTCTCCAGGAATGATAGGTTGAAGAAATATTTGAACAAGTATTTTGAAATATAGGAAATGGGAGATTATACTCAGATTCTTGTTATAATGATTACTCATGATAAGAGGAACCATAATATTTCTCTATATCATGAACTATACATTGAGAAGGTTATTGAAATATTCCACATGAGTAAGTAAAAAACAATTATAACTACACTTATGAGTCACTTTAGAATCACGATTAGTCATAATCTTTCAACTAGGGATGTAAATTCATAAATTGAAAATATTTATTATGTGTTTGGATTTGGTAGTAAAATGTATGTTAGAGTGTGTAATAGGCCATAAATTTCTCATGTAGTGTGAATTGTGATAATATTGTTATCAAGTCCAAGAAATGGGCATTGGATTATAGTGAAATGGATATTGAGGTATCTCTATGGTATATCTAGTCATTATTTATGTTTTAGAAATGGGGAAGTTATTTTAGATGGTTGCACAAATATAGATATATATGGAGATTTATACATGAGAAAATATATATCTAGAAACTTAATATAATTTATAGGGGGAGTAGTCTCATAGAAATCTTGACTTCAGAAGATTGTTTCCTAGTATTACATAGAATTAGAGTATATCACGATCACTAAAAGATAAAAAGAACAGATATAGATGATGTAGCCTCTATAGGATATGGGAAAAGTTATGAAAATTGTATTCTCTATTTTGATAGTCAGAACATTATTCATAATAGCATGAACCTGAGTTTTTACTCCATGTCCAAACACATAGATGCGAGATATCACTGGATCCATAATTTTCTTGAAAAATGATTGTTGTAAGTAAATAAAATCACAATAAATGATAATGGGGAAAACATATTGATAAATGATCAACTAAAAGTAAATTTAAAAACCTACAAGCAGAGTTTAGGTCTATATTCTTTCCCAGATTGTTCATGAGAGGGAGATTTGTGGGGGCCACTAAAAATTAAGAGAGGAATCACTAGAGGTTCCTTTCTAGAAATAAATAGGGGTAGGTTTTTTATTTAGGTGTAAACTGACCAATATAGTCATGGATTTTGGATAGAGTCATTGATGACAATATTTTGTTTCTCAAGGGTAGATGTTCTACTCAAACAACCATTGATGAAGCTATTTTCCCTTTATATATAAAAAAGATTTAGTACCATGATTTTTAAACCATTGTACCCCTTTGTGTATCCTATTATGTTTCATCTTGATAGGAAATAAAAAAAAAGTAGAACACATAAATACTTTACAAAAATTTCCTTTCATAATAAATTTAATTTTTTTCTAGCATTCTCCATGCACAACACCAACTTAATCTTGAACTACACGCAGCACTTAGATTAGCTTCATTAACACACAATAATAAGAATAAAAGAGAATATAAGAACCCAGGAAATTAAGATATATATAAAAATTTAAATATATTCTATCAATTTTTTTAAATTTCTCCAATAATTTTGATAGGCATAAAATATGAATAAATCCAATTTTACACATAAAAAATGTTCATTTTGTCAAAATGCAGTTTTATCGCCATTACATGGACTACCTATTTTAAAATTAAATTTTAAAAATGTTATAATTTTTATATAAGAAAATGAACTTCATTTTTGGAATAATAAATTTAAAATTATCTTAGGGTTACTTTTTTGTATTAATATGTAATGTTTCATTTTTTGATAAATAGTGAAAATACTGGATTTTAATTGAAAATTGTTTTTTCATATAAATAATTTATATGGTTAAATTATATATATATTTGGTATTAAGGTTTAGTTATATTAATTATATGTATATTAATCTCATTTATTTCATTGGGAGGAATTTAATATTGAATTTTTATATAAAAACATTTCAATATTTTGGACATTTTCACTTTAAAAACTCACTTTCTCATCCCTTCTGTACTATTAATTTTAAAATAATTTACTCCACTTGTGTGATTTGAATTTGGAAAATTTTCTTGAATATTGATAGTAATAATAATTTCTAATTTATAGTAAGTTCAACAAAATTTTTTGACCAAAAAAATTAGTGAAGGTTATTAAAATTATTTACAGTGATCAAGAGGATAACTAGCTTAACAAGGGACTAACCAAAATCTTAATTGAAAAAATGAACTTGAAACATGTCCTAAACAAATTTTATGGTCATATATATACCATATACTCCATTTAATCTAATTTGGTTCATTATTGTAAAAATCTGATCTTAGGGAGACCACTCTATATTGTTTGCCTTTTTGTATTTACAAGAATACAACTCCTCCTCAACTGTAAATAGGAACTCACCTCCCCCACTTATTAACACATATAATTCCCTTTTAATCATTTAAAAACTTCCCAAATAAGATCCTAACATATATAATTTCATCATATAATATAAACTTTTGGAATAAATTATACAAATGAAGGCTTTTTGATATAAACCAAAAGGAGTTACCCGAATAAGAGGTAACATTCTTGAACGAGAACTTTTGTTTTATTTATTTCACCACCACTTAATTTATTTTTATATAATGATTATATAATAAACTAAGTATCATAAATATACTAATATGATTTTATTTTATGGTTAAAACCTACACTAAATCATACATCCGTAAAATAGGATATGCAATCATCATTCGTGTGTAAGGAGGACTACAATCTCATGAACCAATGTCATTCTTTCATCAATTACCAACTTTCAAGGTCATAAATAATGATATATTTATAGTTTATATAATATATTTATAAAATTTATAATTTTTTATGATTTTATAATTTTTTTATAACACATACCATCATATATTCAATTTTGTGGGAATATGATAACTCGTTTGTGGACGTGTGGACAACCACTTCCTCAAAGCAGCGTGATTCCTTCATGATTTACATGGAATATATTTAGGATGATTTTATATAAAAATATTTGATTTATGTGATAAAAATTGATACATAAATTATAATATATTCATATATAATTTACTTTTATTTCATTTAATATGATAATAAAATCTAAACATTGTTCATGCGTAGGTACGACATACCATCTCCATGAATGTTGTATTTCATTTCCTATATCCAAAGTTTATGTATTTATATAAATATTAATTAATGAATATATATAATTTTAACATTATCTGTTACATTATATAGAGGATGAAATCATGATCTGAGAAACCAAAACAAAAACAAAAAGTCAAAACATACTCAAAAAACAAAGCAATTAACTCCCAAAATAGTGAAAATAATGAAAAATTATTAAAGAATGGGTAATACAATATTATAATAGTATGGTATATGATATTATAAATATGATTATGGATCTTTTATAATTTAGTAATTTGAATAAAACCATTATAAATGAGGTTAAAGATAGTTCCACCAAAAGGATGTGTAAGGTTTGGGATTTCATCTCAATTAACATTCCATTGAGACTTATTTTTTTTGTTATGAATTAATTCACTTTAATGTGATGTATATACACCCCCTTTGTAATGTAATATCACGATTCACTCATATATCATGTTATTATATGTTTCAAATTAAACTATCCCATCCAAGGTGGTTTTTACATGAAAAATATGAAGTGTTAAAAGTTATCATTGCAATATCACATTCATTTGTGATTGATAAATTCCTCTTGAAACAATAACTTCTTTATAAATATTTTCCACTATAAATGAAATTTATTTTTTATATACATAATCTTATGTTATGGATATAATTATTTCCTAAACTATATACCATTTTACATATGGTGTGTACTTGACATATATTTGATTAACTGGGGAAATATTGGTAAATCTTAATCTTTTACTCTATATAGATATTTAATAAGGAAAATTGTTCATAAATTAAATTTATTATTTGATATATAAGTAATGATTTTTATAGGTATGAAATAGGTGTGTCTTTGTTATATATAGCATCTTGACGCATCAATTTTCTCATGAGACGAATCATTTGGCCAATCAGATGGTTTTTTACCGGATATGTTATAAACCATCTTGTGAAAGGTTTTAATGGTTAAGGTACCATGTACCTCAGAAACATGGAGAACAATATTTACAATTTACGTCATTCATATTATGTAATTATTTATCCGTGATATTTTCTCATTGCGTATATCTCAGATTTATTTAATTTCATTTTATTATGTATCATGTTTTATTTTCTATTTCCCAATGTAATATGGTAGTCATGTGTATAATATGGTTTTCCAAAACTATTAAACTAATTGGTCATTTGGGATTCAATTCCTTGTAATCATTTCAATGTAATAAATTAATACCTGACTCTATTTTTTTGGGTTTAAGTCATTATAATTCGTATCCAAAGAAGATTAGTACAAACATTGGGAACCAAATATACTAAAAATTTTATTAGGGAACATAGCCTTATAGTATTATTTGAGGATATATGTAGAGGGCCATGCCAATGGAACCATGTTTAAAATTATGAGATTAGATAAGCAAAAAAAATCAATTTATGTTAATTATTTCACTATTTTTCATATTATAAATTATGTTCCATAATGATGTTACAAAATCTAGTGTATGTCATCATTTAGAAATGTAACCTATAAGATGGAATGGGAACCTCACCAATGTGTGTGTCCTAGAGAGTAATGAGGATAATATCTTTTATTGTCTTAAGATAATGTTTCTTAGAAAATTATTCTCCCAAAAATTATCAACATATGAGTGCATGTTATAATGTGATAATGAGATAGAGAAGGAACTCTCAATGTATTATGATTTGGGGCGAAGAACCATAATAAAAGGATAGTTAGGGAAATTATGGATAATGTAAAAAAGGGAAAGAAGTACTTTCCCGCATGTCATAACTATGGAAAGGAACACCCAGGTACTTTCGTAAATGGTATGGGAGTTTTCAATAAGTGTAGAGATAAAAACCACTTTCATTGTGATTTCAAGGGTTATAAAAATGTTTCCAATGTGAAATGATTCAAATATAATGATATAAGACACTATGAAAATTAATGTGTCAAGACTCAGAGGAATATGACCCCAAAATAGGCTAATGGATCTTATTCATTCTTCTTCTACTAACAACTAATTTTGAGGAATGAATAATTTTCTTATGTTTGGACTGAATAATTATGTCATTTTAGTGTTTTATAAATGATGTACTAGTTATAATAATTATGAAATAAATTAGGATTATAATGTTTCAATTTTTGATTAAGTATTTTAAATATTGTGCTTAATGGTTCTAATAACGAATAAAAATGATTTAGTACCATGTTGAACTTCTTGTAAAACAAATGATTAAGGTACCATAATATGTTCTTCATGTTGAGATAATTATTTTTGGATAAAGAGGTTATTGATATGGATAAATTAAATTGGATATTACTGACTACCTTGTAATAGATAGATTATTTGTTGACAAGAATTTTTATGCTATCATTTAGGGTGTTTAAATCATTTATGTATTTATGGAATATAGCCAATAATATATATTATATAAATTTTATATGGAAATATGTATTTTTTAAATATATTTTCATGGTAATTAGTATTATTAATTATTTCTAAGAGATTACATGATGAAGGTATTCATATGTTTAGTATGTGGTGATTCAGAGAAACATCATATTAATTAATTTTTTAATGGTGTATTTGTTTTGAAATTTTAGTGAAATTCATGATAAAGTTTCGGATCATTATTTATTTTTATTTTTAAAAGGGTTTATAGATTAATGTATTAATTAACAATATGATGTAACCTGTTATAAGCAATGAAGTATAAATAGTTCCAAGAACAACCAAAGGATAATATTTTTCAGGTGAAATAGAAACATGTCAAGTAAGCATATTTCCTAATATTATTAGATAGTGAAATAATTCCTCAACTATATTAAAAATGGACTTGAAATAAAAAAACATTTTATCATTATTTTTTATGATATCAAGAACTTTGTTTCCACACCCCCTTTTATGGCTTTGTGGTCAACAACATTCTCATTAACATGTTCTCTATCACTCTCCATCAAAACATTAGTAGTATTTATTTTCTGTGTCCATGTTTTATGTAATGTTATCCTATAAATAATCCTTGTTTTGTGGTATTCTTTTCATTTCTATGTCCCTCTTATTAATAATATGATTTAACATTTCTTTTAAGATGTGGGTTTTTCTGTAATGCTTTATTTTCAAATATAAAATCCTAAATTACAAAGATAAAGTGTGAATTGTGAGAAAAACATATTTAAGGTGGTGAGAATGTATCACCCCCATAATTTATAATATTTTAATTTTTGAATAAATTTATTTTTTCTCAAGATTTCTTTATATGCAACACCAAGTTAAGCACACACTGAATGCAACACTGAGATCTATTTATGGAACACACAATACTAAGCAAAGAATGTAATATAAAATCCCAATCCATTGAGATATATTTAATAATTTAAATATATTTAATAAATTTTTTTGGAATTTATGTGACAGGTTCGATAGGAATAATATAAGAGAAAATTCAATTTTACATATAAATATCTGTATTTTTGAAAGGCATATTTTTCTCCTTTTAATGGTGAACCTGTTTTAAAATTAAATTTTGAAACTTTTATAATTTTTATATAAAATATTAAAATTAATTTTTTATGTGTAACATCAAAATTAGCTTAAGGTGAATTTTTGGTATTTTTCAAGGAAGTTACATTTTTTTGATGAATAGTTAAAATATTATATTTTAATTGAAACTACTTTTTCATCATAATAATTTTTTGGATAAAATAATATTTGTAATTGGTTTTAAAGTTTAATTAGATAATAAGTTTTATATTAACAGAATTTTGGCCACTTGGACAAATTTTATATTGAAGTTGGATATAAAATCATTTCAGACATTTGGAATTAAAAATTGGCTTTCTCATCCCATCTAGGGGAATAATTTTAAATTAATTTCATCCACTTATATTATTTTATTTTTAAAAAATGATTCTATATTTAAAATAATAATAATTTATAATATCTATTATATTCATATAAGTTTTTATGAAAATTAATAGTGAAAGTAATTAAAATTAATTATTGCCATTAGGAGAAAAATTAACTTAACAAGGGGCTAACCTTAAACTTAAAGTCCAAAATAACCTATAAACATATCCAAAACTTATGATCTGTATCTATTTATACTATATAATCCATGTTATATTATTTTATTTATTATTTGAGAGAATTTATGTAATGGATACCTCTTAGTAGTGTTTACTGTTTTATATTTACTAGAACCTCACATTATTCAACTGTTAAAAGGAACTCACCCCTAACACTTATTCACAACTCTCGAGACCATTGGATCATCCAAAACCATAAAAAATAATCTCATAACATACCTACCCTCATAATATAATCCTCACATTTGTAATATAGAAAATCAAGGAAGGATTCTGGTATTAACAAAAAAGTAGTTACCCGAATAAGAGGAAATGTTCTTCAAGGATCACTTTTGTTTTGTTTCATTCCACACCAATTAAATTTTTTTTATATAAGGATTATATAATAACCTAATTATAATAAATATACTTTGATATTTTTATACTAATTTTTTGACCTAAACTCACACACACATCACTCAAATCAGATATGCAATCATCATTCGTGTGTACGATAGACTACCGCCACAGGAACCGATGTTGTTCATTCTTCTATTACCACCATTCAAGGTTTAAAATAAAAATATTTTAATAGTAAATATATGATATATGTGATATTAATAATTTATTTATTCTTGTTTAATTATTATATCAAACATACCTTCATTCATTCCATCTTTTTGGAATACGATAACATCATTTGTGGACTACCACCTTCTCAAAGCAATGTGATTCATTCACAGTTCAAATAGAATGTATAAAATAAGGTTTCCGATAAAAATTTGTTATGTATATGAAATAATAAATATATTTAAATGATAATATTTAAATATTAAATTTACTTTTATTTATTTTAATATGACATGAAAATGGGAACCATGTTCATGCGTAAGTACGGCCTACCATCTCATGAACGGTGTATTTAATTTCATATCACCGAACTTTAGGGATTACACTAAACATATATCTAATATTTCCATCATGGATTTAATTTTTGAGATTTTTTAATCATATTCTAAGTAATAGCAACAAAAATAACAAGTCAAATATACTCAAAATACTGGGCAATTAACACGTGAAAAAGTAAAAATAAAGAGAGATTGTTAACAGATGTGTAAAACAATATTATAAAAAGATCATATTTGATATTATAAATATTATTCTGGTTTTGGTATAAGATAATAACATTATTATAACCATTATATAGTAGGTTAATGGTAGTTCTACCAAAATTAAGTGTAAGGTAAAGAGTTTTTATCTCAATTTACATTTTGTTGAGACTTATTTGTTATTATGAACCAATTCACTTTAATATGCTTTATATATTTCCTATTTGTGATTTAATAGTATTATATGTTTTAATATTAATTATCTCATTCAATGGGGTTCTACATGAAAATTAAAATGTGTTAAATGTTATCATTTTAATCTCACATTGTTTTGTGATTAATAACTTTCTATTGAAATAATCACTTCCTTATAACCATTTTCCATTGGCAATCACATTTATTTTTAGATATCCATACTATTATGTGATGGTTATAATTATTTCATAAACCATATTTCATTTTTATATATGGTGTTTACTTGACAGTTATTTGATTAATTGTAGAAATATTTGTAAATCTGAAATATTTTACTCAATACAGATATTTGATAAGGCACATTCTTCATAAATTAAATATATTATTTGATATATGAGTAATTATTTTGACTAGTATAACATGGGAGGGGCTCAATTATAGATATCCCCTATATGCATCGTTAGTATCATGAGATGAATCATTTTTCCAATCAGATAATTTTTTTCCCAACATATTATATACCATCTTTTGAAAGGACTTGACGGTAAAATTACCATGTTACTATGAAACATGGAATACAATTATTATTTTTTCCCTTCAATCATATTCATTTATTATTTATCCATGAGGTTTTCTATTTGACATTATCTAAGGATGTATTTTATTTAATTTTATTATATATTAGGTTTTATTTTATATTTCCCTGTTTAATATAGGCAACATGGATGTGATCTTATTTTCCAAAAATACTTAACTGATCAGTCCTTTGAGATTTGATTCCTTGTTATAATTCATATGTAATAAAGCAACTCACCTACTCTGGTCTTTTGGGATCAATGAATTATAAAAGGAAGTCATCTTCTATTTTGATGTAGGAACACTTAGGAACCTCATAATTCTTGTGTTCTTCCATTTTTCTCTTCTTTCTTGGGTGTGCTTCATCACCTAGAACATCCAATGACCCAACATTATATTGGTTTTTTTTAAAATACCTTTATAAATTTATATATATATTGTTAAGGTATTTAAGAAGTTATTGGTTGAGTAAAAATTGTCAACGTGTGTTAATAGGTGTTGGGAGGAGGTTCCCTTTTATAAGATAGGGGATTAAAACAAACATATTAAATCAAAATTGTAAAATAATATAAAGTCCAAATCAGGATATAGTGTCTCTAAAACAATCCAATTTTAGAGAAGGTGATAAGGTTCTAATACCATTATTCAATAATAATTAATATGAGATTATTTGGCCTTATCACTTAGATTTTACTTTAATTAGCTCATTTTACCCTTTACTATTGTAACTAAATTTGACTATGGTTACTATTCATAATGACCAAAAATGACATTTACCATAAAAAAATTTGTCATCCTGATTCCCAATATAAAATATGTAGGTAAATATTAAATTTTCATAAGTGAAAGAAATTAATTTTTATAAAATCACTCAAACCACAATGAAAACACTTTTAATAAAAATTCTCATTTTATCATAAAAAAGATTTTATATCAAAATCCTTTATATTTAAAATAAATATGGAATTAATTATTTTATTTTATTTATTGTAAATAAATGTTTCTTTTAAAAAACATCTGTTATATAATGATACTTTATATATATTTGAAAATAAATGGTAATTTTTATAAAAATATGTATTTTCACTATTCATATAAAATCAATATTTTCAGAAAAATACCAAAATTTCTTTCTAATATATATCAGATATGATACAAAAATTAATTATTTTTTTAAAATTTAAATCTAATATTTATAAATTCAAATTTAAAATAAAACCATTAAATACAAGTAAAAACAATTAATTTAATATATAACTTTGTTTTTTTGATCCAAAAAAATATGTAAAACTATTTATAACACTACCAGTACAAGAATCCATAAAATGAATACTTATAAATAACAAGATTGATTTATTTATAGTATTAAATTTTTTTATCACCAATTTTATGATGCTTTATAATGGTATAAAGTGCCCATATGTTTTTATTAGGCCAGATTCTACAGGAAGAAAGTCCTTAGTGTGAAATTAGTATGAGAATGAAGGGTAAAAGAAGAATTTGTTTCCAAAAAATCCTAATACATTCAATTCATGAATCCACTTGGGTCCTCTATATTTATTTTTTAGAGGAGTTTCTTTTGAGATAGGTGGATACAAATCTTCGCCTTTAGTGTATCCTTAGGTTCAACTATCATAACCAAATGTCAATGTGGTGTCTGTTTTGAGGTATTCTCTATTTCTTCCTATCATTTCTTATTTTGTATTCCTCTCAATATTGTATAACCTTTATTATTTTAGTGGTGTAATGTTTTGGGTGACAGTTCTTATGGTTTTAAAGGAATCATTTCATGATGTAAATGTCTTATTGTTATTTTTGAATCTTGATGTTAGTGTGCATTAGTTTTTGTACTTTGTTCCTATTTTATTTGAGTTATATGGATCATGTAGTTTCATGAATATTTTAAGGATGAAAAGGTTTTGTTTCATGGTAAATTGATAATATGTTGGGGATACCGCCATATAAAAACCATCATGATCCTTGTGTTCCTATCTCATTATCCTTCCTATTATAGTTTGGTATCTTGTTGTTGGATTATTCCATTCTCCCCACCCGACCTGGCCTTTATTTTAGATCATTACATAAATTTTTATTATGTATTTTGTTAATAATAATCCTATAATTTATTACAATTTCATATAATATCCCTTCTAGTATGATTATTATTAGGTTGGGGTGTTCCTTATTTTGAGATCTCTTATGAGGGAATTAGCTTCTTCCCATCATAATTTATTTCAATACTTGTTATGAAATTTTAGGTGTATAAATATTCATTATTTTCTGGAGAATTATTATATTAATTAGGTTATTTTGGTATTACATTATTTTTATTTAATATTTATTAGTCAGTTTGTTTATTATGGTCTCTTTAGTTCCACAGTTCATTGTCTCTTGGATCTTTTCTTTATAATAAGCTGTAGAACCTCTAGTAATTTTTTTAATTATCAAATCCTTTTTATAATTTATAGGGGTATAAATAATTATGGTTCAAATAATTTTCACAAATAAACCACACTTAACTCAATTAATTTACAATTTTTTTAATCTATTTTATTTATCATCCTTTATAGGTCAATTTTCAATTATGTTTAGATTTTTGGGGAAGGAGGTCTCTTCATACGGTTAGACCATTATTTACAATAACTGTGAGGCACCCATGTAGATGGATTATATCTTTTAATTGAACCAGTCACATAGTTGATTCATGGTTAGTCTAAAAATATGACTGATCCATTTCTAAAGCTTCAGGGATAGTTCATGGTTTGTCAAATCTTGTGATCAAACGATGTGATGTATCAAACTCGTTAAATATGAAATATTGATATATTACCCAACTAGATTATACACCCAAATCACTTCCTATCCCCCCTAATATGACCCCTTGGTCTATGTCTCCTCTCCCTCACATATCCATTCATCCCAAATGAAAAATGATGAATTTACTTCATGATTTGAGGAGGAATCATCAAGGTAAACTCCTCATAACTCGTTACACTCCTTCATTCATTTTTTTATAATTTTTTTTATTTCTCATTGACCTGGGGTTTCAATATAAATCTATTTTAATTGGGAAATTATTTTATTTTGGTTCTCTCTTACACTTGTATGGTTCTCTCAGCTTGGTTGAGGAGGATCAACTTGGTTTTATCAGCAGTTAGTCCCTTACATAGATATTTAAAATTAGATATATGATTTACTATTGGTTTGAATATAAGTTTTATGTTTTTTTAAAATTTTATTGAGTATAAATAGTATTATTTTAAATAATAATATCATTGTATTTTAGTTTCATAAAATGTATATTTGATGTTTCTTTTTTTAGAGTATAAATCATATTTTGTAAAATCAATCCCGAAAAGTGTTTATATAAACATCTTGTAGGCTCTATTAAATTTTTTATTTGAATATAAAGTTTTTTTTGGGTTTTTGAAACATTTTATGTCTCTTTATTAGATAATAATTTCTCATGATCCTAGATTTTTACATTAAAAAAGGCTTTCAAAAAACAAATCCCTTTATAACAACACTATTTTTGTTTTTAAATATATATTTTTTAATATTATGTATGTGATAATGCCTATTGAAGGGAATTATTTATTTTTATTTATAATATGATGAAATAGTGGTTGTTTCTTTCGAGGTCATTAGAGGTGAATCTATGAATTGTTCTGGATTGTGTTTATATATATATATATATATAATATAATAGTGGTTACATTCACCTATTTGTTTATTCATGGGTAATGATGTGTTTCTAGGTTGGAAGTATATGCTCATATACTACACTAGTTTAGAATAATTCTCTAACTAATAACCCTAAGAATGATTTTATTAAGATGATGGATTCGACCCTTAGTTATGACTGCAAGAAAAATATCAGGTGTTAGGCTTGGATGTCATTGTATTGTGATGGTCTGGTTTAATATTTTCATGTCCCTATCTAGGATTGTACTAATAACTCCTCGGTTCCCATAATGTGATTCCTCTAAATTATCTTGGTTGAATATTTTCCATAATAGAAGTATAAAAAATTCTTGTTCAAATAATAAACCTTGTATTCATTTTATATTTATATATAAATAAATCATGTTTTATTTAACTCATTCTTCTTTATCAAAATCTTGTTTTAAAGGGTGAAATTCATAAATTTTTTCATCAAAAAATTAAATATTATTAATATCTATTTTTAGACTAGAATGAAATAGTTTTATTTTTAATGGTAATGGATGGATTTTTGAGTGGTTTTCTACTGTGTTTTATAGCTCTTCTCAGTCATCATTAAAAGTTTAGCAAGTTCTTTTAGGTTTAAACTATTGATGTTTGTGTTCTGGTTTGGGTTTGAATGGCATCTATTGACTGTGTTTAGCTTAGTGCATGGAGATAGTAGTCATTTATTGGTTCCTATATATTTATTTTTTAATCTTTATTATGTTGGAGTTTTATACAATGATTTATATAATCAATAGATTTTATATTTTCAGAGTGTCATTTTCGATAGTGTAGTTTCTTTGGTTGTTATTGTTTAAAATTGTGTATTTCATTTTATTCATTATATTCTATATTTTTTTGAATTGTTTATTTAGTTGACTTGTGGAATGACCTTTCAATATATGGTAAGGTTATGATGGACCTATGTGTGTACGTACCCAACTTCTTTTTTATTCAACAAGAAAAATCATTCCCATTAATTTTAACATGATCCCTTATAATTTTTCACCATCCTAGGATGATTAGGAATTCATATCGGGTATGCCATGGGATAGCCTTGGGTTAGTTCATGAAGAGGAGTTTGCATTCGATCAGGAAAAATAGTCTTGAACCCCCATATCACATTAATGTTAATTGAATTTTACTCTAAACCAAGACAAAATGGCGTGGACGGTTTGGGGTTAAGGGAGAGAGTCAGTGGACAAACCCATGACCATCAATCAAGCATCATTTTTATGGATTTTTCATCAATCCATGCAAACACCTAGGATTTTGTTAAGTAAAAAAATATATAAAAACTATAGTAAATGAACCAATAAATTCAAGTACATTATTAAATTCAAATATTTAATAGGGAAAACATAAAGAATGTATAAACACATAAATAATTATACCTCCCTCAAATCTAGGTTTATGTCATTAAGGATCATTGTTTGTAATTTTCTCTATTGGTTATTCCTTGAATATCATGGAAATTATGTTTCTCCAATTCTCTAAAAGATCTCCTATATAAATATGTTTTTTAGTGGATATCCCTAATTAGACATGACACTGAGGAATAAAATGTGGATTTATAGGTTTTTTATATTTGGATGAAACGCCTAAAATTGGAATGTCCCTGAGCATAGTACATCTTTCTCTTAGGACCAATTTAGATGATTAAGTTTTTGGATTCTCTTTGTTTTTTATTTTTTTGTTAATGAATCTTGAGTAGAAAGGAAATCACTTCACTCTATATAAGGGGTGAGGAAATATAGGAAAGATTCAATACATTCCATGGTAAATCTGATGATGCATTGCAAATATGTATTCCACAAAGATAATAAGTTCATTGTAAAACATGTGATTCAAGATTTATTATGGAAATGGGGGAAAATATGTTGTTAATTAGTATAGATGGTCTTGGAGAAGTAGGTTTCTAAGATGGCACATTTTTCCAGTGTTTTCCAGATTTTGGGGGTCCAAAAAATCATGTTTGGTGAGCATTAAAAAAAATGTATTTCATAAAGATCTCATCAAAACATGGAAAAGTCGTGAATTTTGTGAAGATGGGCATCATGAAGTAGATTTCCCAAATATGTGAAGAATTTTGATGGCTTTCTTCATGATTATGATGAGATTTGAAAATTGTTGAGGAAAATAGCATTAGGGGTGAGCATTGCGGCGTTAAAGGTGAAGAGAATTTCAGTGGAGAAAAGGAAGATGGAACATCATGGAGGCGTAAAGGATTTAATGAAATTATTCATGATTATGATGAGCTTTTCAAATCTAGAAAATAATCATTGTGTTTCATGATAAATATTGAATTTTGGTGGAAATTTTAGAGCTCTGTGATTTGGTGCTGATGTGGCACTAAGGTGGATGGAAGGTTTTGGAGTCAGTGGGAATTTCCTATAAACAGGCCTCAACCCTCTTGAGAAACATAAATATACTTAACTAGAATTTTAGATCACTCAAATTGAAAAGAATATTTGAGAAGAAAGAGATCTCTATAAAGGAAATAAGATCTGTAAAGGAAAGGAGCTTCACGGAAAGTCGTTGAGCTTTGAGAAAGAAGTGAACTTCAAAAATACCAATATGTGCTCACTGAAATAGTGATCTCTAAGATCTAGTGAGCTTTACGAACTAGAGTACTCTATGAAGCTATGATCCTTTTGAAGGAGCTCGGTGATCTAAAGATTTCAGTACGCAAATTAAGTGAGAAGTGCTTTCAAGTGGATCAAGATATGTTAGTGGTATATGACTGAGTATTATTAAAAAGTATAGGTAGTTCTTATCAGCTTCTAGATAGGAAAGAGATGATTTGTTTTTTAGAGATCATATTAGTGAACGTTTTTCAAGAAGCACTAAAACATTGAATTATCTTATTTGTTATAAGAAGTTGCACACGCACTTGCAAATTTTTTTCCAAGTGCTACATGAGTGAAAGGGTATATCATTATTATTGTATTCCATATAAAAGGATTATTTTCTAGTGGGTTGTGTGGTACTAGATTGTTTCTATACCATACTAAGGATGTAGCTACTCTTTTTGGGTAGTGAATCTTGTAAATCTTATGTTCCTATGGATGTGTGTTTTGATTGTGTTCTGCAGGGAATGAAATACTTAAATGGCGGTGAAGGTTGTTTCAAAAAAGAGGGATACATAAAAGAAAAATATATCACAAATTCACCCCCTTCCCCTCTAAATGATACTTGGATCCTAACTAGGTAACATCACTTTCCAAACCATTATGGAATAAAATATTGTGATAAAAATTGGTTGGGACCTTAGCATGGATATAAAGACGAAGAGTAATTTTTTATGTTTCAAGAATAAAAATAGTAAATAGAGATGAGAATAACTGTATATAGTTCTTTTATTTTATTTTATTTTCAATAAAAAATAATTTTTAAATTCAAGTCTTACATTTCAGGTGAATTTAATTAAAAGGTTTTTCAGTGATCAATGGAACATATAGTAAGTGTAAATGTATTATTAATAATTTTAGAATAGTTTTCGTGTTGAGAAGAATTAAATCAGAAAATTTACCATGATCTCAATACTGTTGGTTTTTATCTTCAGTATGTAAGGGTTACTCTAAGTGGTTGGTCTAAAAAATATAAATGCAGTCAATATATGAACATTTATGATTTGATACTTAAGGGCTACTCTATGGTTATGTATATGGGTTACCTAATGTTTCATTAGTATTTAAGTATTGGTCTAATGTTAATTCAATACACAATGATCAGTCATTCTGTAAGTAAGGATTGTCAAAATTGGTAGTCCTAAATATGAAAAGGTCAATAGGCATTGTAAGTTAAGTCTAATCTCTGGAAAATACAATACATAATGTTTATTTTTCAGGGTATGAAAGGGTTTATGCATGATATTATGATATGTAATGGGTACTCTGAGTTACTTCGATATATAATGGTAACACTGATATGTGATATTCATTGGAGTTGGTGCCCTAGAACAATATTTTGTGTATTTTATGTTTACCTATATTCATAGTTATGAATATTAATAAACTTCTTATCACATTATTATTGTTTTTATGTGTGAAATTGTATGTGACAATATCCTAAGAGTAGTTTCCACACAGAATGGTTATACCAGATCTCCACTATGATGAGAACCTAGAACATCCATGACAATATTATTAAATATTTGTTCTATAGCTAGAATAAATCACTTGAGGGACACAAATAATATCAACTATCAAGAGTTTAGACTCATCGGACATTGAGTTACCTTATCATGGTGTACGACATTCTTAATTTTCAATGTATAATTTTATGAGAACAAAACCCACAAGTAAGAAATCCACATTTATATGTTACATTGAATCATTATATCTACATATGAGTTTACAAATCCTTAGACATTAATATTATTATTAATGGATATTATTAGTCACATACATTAATTTATTGAAGAAACCCATAAGGACGTATATTAGTGGTGATGTAGGAAAATTAGGTTGCATCAAGAGTAATATTTCATAAAATAATAATTTGAGAAATAATTTTTTTCATTTAGTTATTTAACTGAAGTTGATATCTTAAGTCATTTAATGAAAATGATACAGCCTAATGAAATCCATGGCCTTGATTTTATATGGTCCAGTTCATTTCTAGAATGTAAAATAAAGAGACCTCAAGCACATAGGTTGATGGCACTATCATAAACCCTATATAATAATAGATATCATGATAATGGAATTATATTACACAGTATGAATCTGTATATGTTTTTTTATAATTGTGACATTGGATTATTTCTTTATGGGAGCATTGGTGGTTGCAAGATGTTATTCTTGTACTCTGGGTAGCTTGGTTTAATGCCAGTGAGAAATAGACCAAGTGGTTCCCACCCTATGTGTATATAGAAAATTAGTTAAATAGTATTATTTAATTTTTTGAATAAATATTATTTCAACACATGGTTTAATAATGGCATATTTTTCTTGGTTGAAAATATTCTGCCACTACTTATTTGACAGAATATTTTGTTAGTATAATATTTAATTAATATTTATTTTCTATTTAGTGATAATAATATATTTAGATATTTATTTATATATTTTGGAATAAGGTATTTATAATTATTTATTAAATAAAGATTCATTTTTAGGTCTAAATAAATATAGTGGATGAATATTGGACTGAGTTTAAAGGAACGATGAGAAATAATATATTCATTAAATATTGTTTGAATAAATAATATTTAATTAATTTACTAGTTTTCCCCATGTAAAGAAATGATATTATTATTATTATAGACATGTGGTTATATAGGGATTAAGAAATATAAAAGTGGTGCATGTGCAGTTATTATTTTATAACACTGTCACTATTTTAACCCAAATATATTATTTTTAACCCTATGGGTTTTAATATGTTTTCCTATACGCAACAAAATCTGCAGAATTCTCTCACAGTCCAAAAGAGATCACTATACAAGACTAATCTAATGAACATAGAGGGATCCTCCTCTACCTCCACTCTTGACTCTAGAGAGATCAAGTAGAATCCATCTTCAAGTGCTTCTTGGGTTGATCAATGATGAATTACAAAAGAAATGGGACCTACCACTCAAGAACTTAGAGATCCATGTGATGATATTTGGTGTTTTGTTGAGCATGTTTGGATCACTAATAGAGGGAATTTACACTCAATTCCAATAATACAACATCTATATGATATTGTGATATTGTAATATTCATCAAATAAGAAAAAATACATCATTAGGTAATTCTTAATTTCTTAAAAAATTATATATAATTATTTGATGATCCTATGTTTTAGTTCTGGGGTCGTCACATAAATTAATATTTGATTAAATTCTATTAGTCATGGAATTTATCATTGATTAAAATTTTAGATTAATCCTCGATTATGGAAAAAATATATGTTGGGATTTCCTTGTATGGTACTTTCAATGCACTTAAAACCTTGAAGAGGTAATAGAGGTTCACTTAAATATTTATAATTATTCAAATATCATTGAATGATTTACAAATTTGTCATTAATTTTCAATTCTAGTTTAATAATTCATTAATTTGAATCATGAAATATGATCTTATTCCTCTAAATTTCTATTTTATTAATAAAAGTTGTTAAATTTTATGAAATAAAAACATTCAAATCACTCATCCATAGGTTCTGAAAATTCATTTTAGATAGAACAAGAGTAAACATTGTGTTTCGTGTTGGTACGCATCATGTGCCTATGTTTAATGAACCAGTGTAACTATTGAATTAATTTTTATTAATTCAATTCATATTAATTTATTAAATGTTCTGATTTTTTAAATACGTTGCATGTTGAACAGTCTATCCTCGAACATGGTTAGCTAAACTTCATTGTATGTAGCTTTCTTACACAATGTGTAGACTATTAGTCAAAGATGGCATGTCTATTTTCTTACATGACCTGCCAGATTGGTGACTTTGTAACTCAGATATCATAATATCTATATTCCAAGTGTGTGTTCTATACTCCAATAATTTTGATGAAATTATGACACCTCTGGTCCCTAGGCATGTGTCCCAGATATATGGTTATAACTGTACACAATTTTTGGATGGAAATTTACATACATTGTATATTACCAAATTATGTAGAATTAAAAATTAATTTATTATACCGATTAACCTCTATCAATATGTTTTCAATGTTTCGTTTATTTTACTATGAACACACCAAGTGATGGGTTGTATATATATTAAATATTAATTTACTTTCTATATAATAATAAAAACTACATATCATCTACAAGTTGTAATACATTTATTACTATATGTGCATTGAAACATAACATGATATATAAATAACATATGATTACTTTTTTGTTCATTTGTCTCATACATGTCAGGAAATTACATAATAATTCATGTATTATATATGAAACATCAGTAAAAAAATATAATAAAATAATACATGTTGGGTAGTTCAGATGGGTTCTCATTGTGTTTCGCCCAAGGTACTTGTTTTTTACATAGTCAATTTTAAATGAATATATTTAATTTTGTAAAAATTATGATAGAAGTAAATTAAGATTAAAAATGATTATTTAATCAAGATAAAAATTGATTTAAATGTGATTTATCTTAAATAGGAACAATCAGAATTTAATTCCATTTTATTGTATGTATAATTCATTGCATGTATGGAAATGATCATGCGAAAAGACTAGACATTTCTATGTGATTATTTTATTTTATTTTATGATTAAATTAATTTTATATAATTAATTTCATCCATATTCTCATTATGTAAGGGTATTTTTCCCTATAGTTTCCTATTATATAAACCCCTTAAAAATACTTTGGTTACCCTCACATGCATGTGGGTAAAAGCTTATGTAACGGATACAGCTCCCAAGTGAGTGGAGGTGTTTCATGTTCAAAACTAAGGGGAAACCAATCCAAGAGGTACATTGGTGGACAAGTGGAAAGCTACAGCACAAACCAAGTCATGGTTTAAGGTTTTTTCCCATATATAGATGATTAATTTTTTATCAACTAGATAAACTAACCATTAGTAAAATCACATGAACATATCACTCTGTTATTTTATTTCTTTCAAGATTCATGGTTAATTTTATTATATATTTTTTTTATCCAATCACATGAATATATTTATTAACAAGAATACAAGATAGATCTAAAAAATGGATTATGTGTAAATATTATATAATACATGGTTAATCACTTAAGTAAATACACTTAATATTAAAAAAAATATAATAAATATAAAACTATCAATTTTTTCATAACGTTAAAAATTCTTTAAAAATATATACTAAGTCGTTATAGCCTTCCACTGCATAATTTAAAATTTAACAATAGCTAAAAGTTGTTGAATTGCCCAGGTTGGGGTGCTTTCAATTATTAAAGAATTATAACTTGTTTTTTTTTTGTCTACTTAAATTAGTTTGCATCAATGTTTGATTACCCATGAAAGAAGTGTCGTATCTAAGAAGAAAAGGTTGAGGAAATCCAAATTATGGATTTCAGGATTCTAGAGTCTACTATATATATAAAGGAACATTGGGTTAATGCAGTTGGTAATTTTTTGCCTACCTAAAACCCTTCAAATTACTTTTCAGACCCAATTCTAGGTTATGAGAAGGGGAATATGGGTACTTTAGATTATAATTTTCAAGAAACGTGATATTTTAAAGATAATTTTGAGGGTTATTGGGGTTGTATAAAATAGTGGGAGCCTAATAATTATAATAATTATTATTAACTTTTATTAGACAAAGTACTAGAAAGTTTCTCTTCATATATGTAGAAATATTAATAAATATGACTTCAACTAGGTCATTGTGATCCATACTGGAGAAGGATAACCTTTTTAGTGGAATTAAATTACATTAATGTTAAAGGTCATAATGTGTTATCCTACAACATGAAAAAAATATTTTTTCTAGAAAACCCTACTGCTAAAGCATCTGGACAAGTGGATAGTGAAGTCTTTTTGTATCTTCATGATAAACATGTGGACAATGCCATAGATGCCTGATTATTATGCTATCATCTGAGGAAAATAATATTCTAAGGAAACATGCAGACATGGATGTGTACAGAATGATGTCTCAACTTTATGATCTCTATCAATACAATGTAGGATAAGAGAGATATGATATCTTCATTACTTTGTTTACATGAATTTTTGGAGATTCAACACTAGTTGGGCCTGATTTAGTCGATATTATTTGATATATGGAATGATTAGATATCTTTGTAATTACATTTCATGATAATTTATTCTTATATCTCATCATTTCATCACAAAGTAATCCCTCATACAATTTTACTATTAAATATAACATGAAAAATAGTGATATGATCCTTTTGAAACATCATAATCTCATTCACCAAGTGAAAAAGGACATTGGGAATGAAAAACTCATAGTCCCAATGGTGAAAAGAAGAGCTAGAATAATACAAAGGGCCTCCCCACTCATAAAAATTTTAAATCTCTCAAGAATCATCCTTCTATGTAGTAGAAGATCCAAAAGTAGTTAAAGGAAAAGGATGTAGTATGTTTTGTATGTGGTAAGAAAAGCCATTGGAAGATGATCTACTCCAAGAAGTAAGGGGAAGCTAAAGGTGTGTTTGATATCAAGTTTAATCTTTATATATCTACGCATTGGTTATTAGATATAGCTTGTGGTTCTCATAATTATATCCAAATGCAATAACCAATTAAATTTGGAATGATTTCCTCTAGAGGGGTAAATTTGTGGGTTTTTGATGGTGTAAGGAAGGATACATTATACATTGGAGACTACCACCTTCTATTTATAATAGTAATGATCTTAGTTTTAAAATATTTTTATTATGTACCAATTATTAACAAAAACATAGATTTTGTATCCAGTCTAGATATAGAAGGTTTTGTTTTCATGTTTGGAAATAAAAGTGGTTTCTTTTATAAATACGGAATATGTTATGGTATTTCAAAATTAAATAAAGGACATTATGTATTAAATTATGAATATATTATAAATATAGAACAAATAATGTTCACACGAATCATAAAGCACCCATCTATCGAATCCCCATCATTGTCATATAAATGATAATCATTTAAAATAACTCTATCCAAATAGTTATTTATACTCTTTTATGATAAAACCACTTTAAGGTTACATGATTGTTTGTAAGGAATATTGATCAAACCCTCATTAGTTGAAAATGGGTAAAGGGTTACAGAGCTTCCAGGATTGGTATAAACTTATGTGAGTGTACCATCTCTAGTGTCAGATGTAGATGGTTATTCATAATTCATTACTTTTACTTATGAATTGAGTTGATATGTGTATATATACTTGATGAAGTATAAATATTATTACTCAGATAAATTTACAGAATTCAAGTATGTATAAGAGAATCAACTTTTAAAGAAGATAAATAAGATTTGATTTTATTTTGGTGGTGAATATCATAACTAATAGTGTGTATTATTTTTAAGAGTGTTTGGGATTATTTCTCAACCCACTCCACCTTACATACCATAGTTTAATGGTTTTAGTGAACAGGGTAATTGTATCATGCTACACATAGTTAGCTTGATGATGAGTCATGCAGATCCTATATTATCCTTTTGTTTATATGAATTACAAGTTGTAACCAACAGACCTGAATACCCTCTCATATTGGTATACAACCAAACTTATCAGATGCACGATGGTCGTTCCCAATCCCTATGGGATTGGTTACTAGCACCCAAGAATAAAACAAAAAAAAGGTTATGATTTCCCCCAAACAAAAGAAACAACACAGAATATAAAAAATAACAAAATGGGAAAAGCGAAATAAATGTCAGAACTGAATGAAAATAGCAGAAACCAACAACTAAATAGTGGAAACATTATCCAAATACATGTACAATGATAGAGGACTACCAAAATGTGAAAAAAAACTATTATATATGACATTAAGGAAAAACATCTAACATCTCACAACTAGCTACCCAACTCAGCATACAAAAAACTCTGTCGCCTCACTATGGTTTTATGACTTTTCCAACATCAAAATATATAACTAGGTCTATGAACTACCGAAGAGGGATGTGGGGTGTGAGATAAGAAGATCAGGATAGTATTACCTAGATGTTTCATATCAAGTCCTTAAAAAATAATCCATGAAGTATAATATATAAATAAAACAAGGCATCATAATAATTAAACTATTTTTATAATGAATGCATGGAAAACCAGTTTAATTTCACATTTTCTTACATTTCCAAATAAAGAAGGTAAATAAGTTTAAAATAAATTAATATACAAATAAATAATCAAATATATCCTCTAAAAACAAAATAAATCATCCCTCATTTATCATATCAAGTCTATATCAGTAAAAAAATTGTACAAACCAAATTAAGAATCCCAAATCGACAAAGTAGAAGTAGAGGTAACATCATGTCAAGGATCACACAAGGTCAGTATAGTTAGGAAACTCATACCTAAAATAAAAAATTGTGTATGCATCAATCCACTAAATATACACATAGAGTATATAGGGTAGAGGAACACCCACTAAATAATACCCCCAACAGGTCTAACAAGTCCCTTGAACAACAGGCCAAGAGAGGAGAGTTAAGACCAATGATCTAATCCCTTAATAGTGGATAAGAACTATTACTATACCTTCCACCAAAGTATCATAGGCTTCACATGTTCTCTATTTTCCAAAAAAAATCATCAAACCATATTCATTATTTCTGGCTTTTAAAACCATTTCATAAAACCATTTCACAATTCTTTGAAAACCGTTTCTAATTACTGAAAAATTGGAGATAATAATATTTTACAAAAACCCAATTCCACCCAAAAAAAATAATCAGACATATAATTCAATTTCATTAAATAAAAATATTTTTCAAAATAATAGAAATGTATTTCACCAACAAAGGTTAGAGACATAACCACTTACCTTAAAACATGGGTTTTCACAAGACCACAAAGTATCCACCAACAAGACGAGTGAAACAATGAAAATGGAGGCCCTAGAATCAATATATACATCATATTATTAAATAAATTTTACAAAAGGGTTGGTGGAGAACATGAAACAACACATACCACAAGAATTTACACCCATCATACCCCAAAAAATAATGGAATGTCCCTTATAATAAGACCACTCCATGAATATAGAAGGAGAAAAGATGAGACATCACCACAGGCCTACGGATCAGGTAACCTATTGCAAATCTTCCACCACAATCAAATCCATGATGAAGATGAAAGGCTTACTCACAAAGAGAGATTAAATCCAATCGCAACATTGATCAATCGCTGAACAAATAAATGTAATTCGAAATGAGTCTCCCAAAATTTATGAAGAATTCTTTTAGGTTGAGTTCCAAAGTAGCATCAGAAGAATGAAATAACTTATTGCTTTAATGAAACCTTAAAATCCTTATTGGCATAAATCACATGGCGTGTAATCCCATTAACACATAGTGTAATCCATGGGGATAAAATACATCATAAAATATGCTTCTATTTTATTAAAAACCCAACTTTTATTATTACATGGTGTGTAAAATTTACATGGAATGTGATCACTTAAAATTTTGTACTAGATTCATGAAATATTCCCAAAAAAAACTATATGTTGTGTACTCCTATTACACGGTGTTTATTTCTCCTATAGACTATGAAAACTGAATATTCTTACCCCAATACCCAAAACTCCTTGGGCATCCTCTGTAATTAGGGATAACCCCACAAAACCATTAACACATTTATATCTAGACTCCATTAATACAAAAAACATAAATCCCTAAACATTAAGTCATTTTCCCTAAAATATTCTCCACATCTTTGGATGTCCCAAGATTAACCTAGTTAAATAAGAAAAGAATTCAAGGGAAGGGAATTACTCAAAAGAAGGTAATGAAATATTATAACCTCCCCACTATAGGAATTACCATCCGCAATAATTCATGTATTAGAATGAAGTTTAATAAAGAGGTGAGGTCAATTCTACCTCATAAATGAGTTGTGCTCCACAGTTTTATGAGAATTTTATCACTACTGTTATAACACTCTAACCAATAGGACAGACTTCCCACACAAGACATTCACATGAGATTAAACAATCTCAATTGGATCCTTCGAAATAGAAACATATAACTCTAACTCAATATCTTCCCTATTGACAACATGAAAGAGGTCATGATGATATTTTATTAGCTACAATATGTGAAAAACATTATGAATTCATATCAATAGAACCAGTAATGCTAATCAATAAGCAACCTTCCCAATTCACTCAATGGACTTAAATGGTCGCATGTATCTCAGAGCCATCTTTCCCTCTTTTCCAAGCCTGTGGTGACCCAATTGAGGAGAAACATGAAATAAAACTCAATCACCTATATAAAATACCGAGGATGATGTTTTTTATTCACAAAAGATTTATGTCTACTTTGTACTATAAATAGACGTCGATGTATATCTTGATTCCTCATGGACATCACCTAATCCAAACTTGGTCTCACCAAATATTATTCTCCTAACTCTTCCCAAAAAAGAGGTGGCCTTCATGAGTGACCATATGAAGATTCAAATGTATATAAACTAATTAATGACTTATATCTATAATTATAATAAAAAATAATCAATCCAATATGTTTATCCCCTGATCCACCAAAATCCTAGACACTGGCACAAATCATATCCTCTAGGATATAAATAACACACTCAGTATGATTGTCTGTCTATTGATGATAAGTTAAAACCAATCTGACCTTAGTCCTAGTCACTTCTCAGAGACCAATCCATATCTTTGATATAAACCGAAGACCCCTATCCAAAAAAGCATAAGGAACTCCATGTAACCTCATAATTTCATTCACATACAATATACTGAGATCATCAAATTTTGTGATGCCTTTGAATGGAATGCAATGAGATGACTTTTTCAACCTATCAAACCCCATCCAGAAACTGTTATCCCCTTGAGGAGTCCATTTTAATCCAATAATGAAGACCATATATACATCATCCCATTTCCAAACAAGAACTACAAGAGGTTAGAGAAAAATTGGAGGTTTTAAATATTATTCTTCTATCTATTGGAAGGTGTAACAGTGGGACACATACTCAGAAATGTCGCACTTCATACCCATCCACTAGAATCACTATCGCATGTCATATTAAATATTAATTTCTCCTAGAAGAATTTCCCATGATAAACTATAAAAACCTGAAAAAATAATCTCCTCATAGATGTTGCGACTACAATCTGATCTCAAAAATATAGTATACCATTTTAAGAGAGAGAGACTAGCCCAAAATTCTCTCCCCACCATATATGGATTCTTGAATTTTATTGAACCCAAAATCATAATGTTGATTCAATAGAATATACTCAAGTAGAGATGAAGATAATTGAAAACTTTGTAAAACCATTCCCAAAACATTCTCCTGGTCATCCAGACACAACTACTCAAAAATCCCCATGAGGATCCATTCTTCTTTTGATTTCATAACATCTTCAAATGACACATTTCTACAAATATATTTTAAAACCACATTCCTCATCCCTAGGGTGTAGGAATTATTGAAGTCAAATTTATGAAGGTATAACATCCATAGTATCAATTTAATATTCATTTATTTCTGAGAAAAAATACAACTCAAACTATTATAGTTAAGAAATACTGTGAACATTTCCCCAAAAAACTAATGTCTCCAACACTTAAGTGCATGTATAACTATGTAAATCAATAAATCTTGATTGGGTTAATTCTTACCTTGGGGTATATGATAAAATCAACCATAAGATACTTCATGATCACCCTACATGAGAACAAATACCATAAAAGTTCTAGAAGCACCACAGAAAAGAACATACCCCTTACGAGTCACAAGTAAGATCAAAATTGGCTCCAATATTAGAAGTATTTGAAGATCTTCAAAAGAATACTAATACTTTGAATCCCATGTGAATCTTACCCCTTAACTAGAATGATCATTCAATGGTGATGCCAAATTTGAAAAAAAATTGACGAACCATCTATAGTAACTATAAAGAACATGGAATCTATAAATTTTAAATACATTTCATGGATCATCCTGTGAAAAAAAATCCTTTACCTTCATTGGATTAATTAATAATTCAGGCTAAAAAATCGCGTTCCCTATGACTTTCACTTCTTGAATATAAAAGTTTCTTTCTTAAATCTTTCTATGTAGATGTTTACTTCTCACTAAATCTAAAACCAAACCCAGATGGTTTTCATGCTCACACTCAGATCATAAATAAACCAAAATATCATCTATGAGTACTAAAAAAATGTACAGATATTGATGGAATATTTGATTCATCAATGCCATGTAAAATTCAGGAGCATTAGTCATACCAAATGGCATCACAAGATTTTAGTAATGTATGTACCTTCCCCTAAAAGCTATCTTCGATATATCACACTCTCTAACTCTCAGTAGATGATAACCTAACTGAATATTAATATTAAAAAACAACTTCTCCCCCTTAAATAATCAAAAAAAACATCAACATGATGCAAATTATACTTATTCTTAATAGTTACCCTATTTAACATTTGATAGTCCATGAATGATTAGAGTGAATGGTCCTCCTTCTTGGAAATAATAATAGGGGATTCCTAAGGTGAAACACTAGGGAACCTCACCCCCCCCCCATTTTTACTAGGACATCTAATTTAATCTTGAGATCATTTATCTCTACTGGTTCTATATGATAAGAAGGTGTCAAAATTGGTTATTCCCCTAGAACCATGTTAATTGTAAACTCTTCTTCCCTATCTGGATGATGCATAGAGAAATCATCTGGGAAAATGATAGGAAAACCAAAAAAAAGTGATAACATCAATAATAGAAGAAATTTCATAAGGCTCAATAGAAACAACATAAAAAATTTGAGATCTTCATGGGTGTAAAGACCTGTAAATTTCAAGGGAAATTTTTTCTTAATTTTCTTTGGAATTCTATGAGTAGGCAGTTTCTAACGGCGCCTGATTCTGAGGACCGGTGTCCCGGGATAGTTTTCTGAAGTTTCTCTTGGGTACATTCAGTGAACGAACGAGAAGGTTTTTCAATATTTTGATTCAGTGCTTGGAATTGAAATCTGAGGGCACTGATGAAACCGCAGCACTGGTAATTGCTCAGGAACACCATTCTCGAAGGTGTGTTTTCTCAGGAAGAATTGTTAAAAAATGTCAATAATAAAAATATAGTTACTTTACAATTATATTTTTATTATACCGCTAGTGGTTTAAATGTTAAGGGAATAAAAGTTGTGAGGAAGTTGGGGTGGGGCCCACACAAGCCCCCACCTCCTCCAATTTCCCTAAAACCCCATTAAACCCCCCTATAGCAAATAATTTTGCAACTCATCCACTCTTCCACATTAATGCATGCCAATTAAACGCCTAATTAATTTGACAACATAAGTTAATTAATTTGGTGAATTCATTTTGAATTTTGAAAAAAATGTTGGCATGAGTAATAAAATAAGGAAAAGCCATATTTTATTATGGTGGTTTCATTGTGTGGAGTCTGGGGAGAGAATAATCGAAGTCTCAAAAATCTTCTTCCTCGTAGAAGAACACGAAGAACACCGACACGCCGTTCATCTTCTTCCCATGTCGGAGAAAGGGAGACGCCACTCCTTCCACGGACGTTCACTGTCAATGTACACGGAGCCTCACCCACGACGCTATTTTTCCGCGACATGAACTTCCTCGAACATCCTTGAGGTGGGGGTTGTTTTACGTTCAAGATTAATTTATGTTCTTCGTTGATGTTTATTAAGCCGCATCTTATCAAGATAACGGGAGGAGGTCGGACCACACGAACACGGCCGAACCACCTCCCTATGGTTGTTAATTTTTCGCTATGGTTTAGAATGGAGGCGGCGCAGTGCCGTCGCTCCATGCTGTAATGAGGGAACCGCGTCCGGTGTGGTCCACGACGAAGGAGCGTGGCGCTGTAGCGTCGCGCCGTTGAAGTCGAAAGAGGCATCGGCCAGAGAGGGGATGCAGTTGAGGGGCACAGTGTCGTTGTGCCGTGCCGGTCGAAGAAAGGCTGGGGCATAAGGCCGTGGTGGCGGCGGTCACCCGCAGGCGGCGGCCGGGCACGGCCGGCTGTTTTCCGAGCAAACCGGGGGGGCGTAACCCATGTGTTCAACTATGGCGGACCCTACTGGGTCCTCCGTTCCGCAGAAAAGGGGTCAGCACTCCCCCTTTGTGCCCGCTCGGCCGCGTGCCAAGCCGTGGTCACCAGCACCAGGACGGATTCGCATGCCGGGCCGGGCCGCCCGCGCCGGGCCGGTCCGCCCACGCCGGGCCGACCCAGGGTGTCTTGGGCCGGGTCGGTCCGGGCCCAAAACCCCCGAAAATCGGATAGATTCTTTCAAACACCCGTAACATGAGATACATACCTCGGATCGACACACCGTCAATTGAGATGTGATCCTTGGATCGAGACAGTCATTTCGGTATAATACACTCAAGGTTTTGTATAAATTTGGGTACGTCTGGGTTGGTTCGAACACGAAACCAATCGGGCCTTCGGAGTGGAAACACTTATAACTTGAGCTCCAGATGTCCGATTTACGTGTTGTTGAAATTGTTGGATTCCCTTCAGTGAGAAGGTTCTTTTGGATTACTTCGCTTGATGTTTGGATGCATTTTGAGTACAGTTGGGTTGGTTTTGACTGAAAAACCAACCTGGCCCCTGGGACGAAAAAGCCAATAACACTCAGACCAGGCGTCTGATTGATGCGTAGTCTATCACATTGAGTTCCTTTTGATGAGACGGAAATTTGGAATACATCAACTTCGGACTTCATATCAGTTGATGTATCGACCCCTTTGGCTCATGAAGTGGACCCTCCCAGAATCGATCATGTTGTATGCAGGAACCCTAGAGCTGGCTGCGACTGTGACGACGAGGACGACTACCTTATTGGGATCCTCCGTGGGTTCGCCGAGGATGACTACCATACTAGGATCCTCCGTGGGTTCGACGAAGATGACTACCGTACTGGAATCCTCCGTGGGTTCGACGAGTATGCCTACTGTACTAGGATCCTCTGTGGGTTCATCAAGGACGACTACCATACTGGTATCCTCTGTGGGTTCGACGAGGACAACTAACGTAGTGGGATCCTCTATGGGTTCGATGAGGACAACTATTGAACTAGAATCCTCTGTGGGTTTTACTAACGTGCTGGGATCCTCTGTGGGTTTGACGACAATGACTACTATACTTGGATCCTCCATGGTTTTGGTAGCGACAACTGCTAAACTTGGATCCTATGTGGGTTTGGTAGAGAAGATGATTCAGAGGCTACATCTAATCATCTCCACCCCTCATTGTAAATGGATACCTTTGTGAGCTGAGTCTTGACTTTAAATCATTATATTAGATGTTCTTGACTTGTTATCATGTGTGTATTGGTTTATGCTTTCTTGTGTAGATTAAGTTTTACATTCCTATGGGGACTGGAATGTACTTGAGCTCGTGAGTTGGAGCTGAGCTGGATTTGATGACTTAGGTATATGTATGGGAATATACCCAAGTAGTTTTGGATGATACTTCGTGATTGTATCTTTTCTTTGTGGTTTATTCTTTGTGGGTTCAGGGAGACATTTTGGGGTCTCTGGGTCCCTACTGAGTATCGTATACTCAACCCTACACGGGCTTCACCCGCACTACGTTGTGTTGGTTGCAGATGAAGGACATCACTGATTGTGGTTGAGTCTTGTAGAGCTGGACAGTACCCAGAGGAGGATCTCACATCGATACGGTGCCTGGAGTTGGATCTCACAACGAGTCGGTGCCTAGAGGAGACGGACGGATGTGGAGTATTGTACCTACCTTCAGGTAGGAATCTGGAGGATGATCCAGGGGAAGCTTTTCACATTTTAGCTATTGTCCTTTGAGTTGTACTTTACTTTCAATTGTAGTTGTACCTTTCTTTTGGGAATGTATTTCTGGCCCCTTGTACCTTCAGCATGTTTTTTATTGCTTATTTAGTGTTTACTTCAGCTTGCGTACTCTGTGGGGATTGTTTACTTTATAAAGAATACACCTTCCCTATTATCAGGATTTATGACATTTGTACTAGTCGCCAGCCCATGGCCTATGAAGGCGGGATTGGGGTAGTCACGGCATGGGCCCCGAGGAAGGGTCGTGACAAATTGGTATTAGAGATGTTTGGTTCTACAACAGAACTCAGGACTCTGATCTTTCTTCTATGTGAAGCAACAATGTTAATGGTATTGAGTTTGGTTATCAGTCCAAGGAGTCCAGTGTTGGTGAGGCGGCCGACGTATCCGTACACCAGGACCCTGAATTCTGATTTCCCACTCAGTGCACGAAAACATTGATTGCATGTGTGTTTCAAAAGTTTTTTTTGTGATTACTTTGTGTCAGCTCACTAGGTATACTGTTTTGAACTTGGCACACCTGTTTATTTTCCGGATGGCCCCACGACGACTGCCAGTTTGAGTTATGAGCTTTGTGCGCAACGACGTCCCACCGAGCGATGAGGCCTCAGTGTAGGGCCCTATTACAGTGGAGGCACCAGTGATACCTCTACCCGTTGAGCCACCAATGCCACCATCCCCAATCGTTGAGAGTGTACGTCGCCTTAGCACACTGCATGAGTTTCAGTGTTAGAGAACACCATGGTTCTGTAGGGAGACGGACCCTCAGGTAGACGAGGATTGTCGGGAGGCTGTTGTTCTAGTTTTTAGGTTATTGGGGACACCAGATAACCTCATGGTGATCCTTGCAGTGAGTCTCATGCACGTGGCATCCGGAAGATGGTGGAGCCTGAGGCTCCAAGTGCACGACGAGGCATCACTTCTTTGGACGGAATATGAGAGTCTCTTCCGCTTGGAGTTTGTCCCATCCACCCTCCGTGCGGTGCGCATTCCTGAGTCACTACAGCTGCCGCAGGTCAGCATGACTGTGGCCCAGTACTCGGTGAGGTTTACTGATCTCTCGCGCTACTCCACGGATAAGGTACGAGACCCCTTCTTTAGGGCCCAGACCATCGAGCAGGGACTGAGGCATGAGATCAGGGATTCAATGATCTTCGTCAACATTCCGACTTAGGCAGGGGTGTTGGAGAGATCCCTTCTAGTCGAGATTTTTTTCACCGAGCAGTCACCAGCAGTGGGACCCTCCGCAGGATGACCCGTAGCGGAGTCTTCTACAACCGGTAGTAGACTGTTGACGCAAAGGTTTAAGCGGGATAGGACATCATATGATCAATATCAAGATGTAGATTAGGTTGTACGGGGCACATGAAGGAGATCAAGCCACACGAGGAGCAGGCAGTGTTATGCATGCGGCGGGCAGGGTCACATGGCTCAAGACTGCCCAACTCGTCCTGCAGATGAGCAGCATGAAGTAGAGGGACCTCCCAGGTAGAGGTTCGATCATGGTAGTCTGCAGGGAGCAGGGGGATGAGGCAGAGGAGCTGGTCGAGTGGCGGGTGGTGGGCGATGCTTTAAGGCCCTACCACCACCACCAGGAAGACCACCCCGACTGTAGGGAACGGGTGGATAGGGGAGAGCTCAGCTTTAGGCAGCTGAGGATTACGAACATGGAGCTCTGGGAGCTGATGGAAAGGAGCGGGACTAGCTCCAGTCATGGAAACTTTTGTTAATGTTGCTTCTGGCCTTGTTGATGTTTTGTTTTTAGATGTTTTGTGTCTTTGTACCTTGAGCTACAGTAATAAAAGACACTTTTTCTTGTGACGTTTTCTTCCCAGTCCTTTTTTTGTAGTTGATAATAATAGGTTCCAGTTTAAAACAGTTGACTTGACCCTCACTTTCGAGATTCCTACTAGAGGAGACCTAGTGACCACACACTGCTGCTGACCGTGTGACTCGACCATTGGAAAAAAGATTAATGGTTGGATCTCTTGGTAGTAGCATCGAGGCCTTACGATGTCATCCATGGAATGGATTAGTATCATTCATGTCATGATTGACTGTATTAGGAAAATAGTGTGGTCCATCCAGGGGATGAGACCAGATTTCTCTTATCAGTAAAGAAGAAATCGTTGCAGCTCTGGTAGGACCAGAGAAGGTTCAGGTCATCCAGGAGCGGATGAGGACAGCTTAGTGCCGAAAGAAGTCTTATGCTGACAGTAGGCGGAGACCTCTATAATTCGAGGATGGTGACCATGTTTTCTTACAGGTCTCACCTCGATGTAGATTATGGAGATTTGGCCGAGGCGGAAATTTATCTCCGCGATTCATCAGACCCTTCTAGGTCCTCAATAGGGTAGGAGAGGTGGTTTACCGCTTGACCCATCCACCTCATTTTCACTAGGTGCATGAAGACTTCCATGTATCTTAGCTGAGGAGATACATGCTTGACCTGACGCATATCATCGAACATGGGGAGTTGGACAATGACGATGGGGTGACTTTTGCAGAGGTCTCAGTGGAGATCGAGGATCGATAGGAGTGGGTCCTACGTGGACAGTCGATTCCTCTAGTGTGCATCAGGTCGCAGCACGAGAACCTCCAGGAGAGCACTTGGGAGTGGGAGGCTTAGATGCGTGTTCAGTACCCTCATTTGTTCCCCTAGTTTGTGATGTGTCTTTATGTGGACATAAATCCCTGAGGTGGGTGTAATGTAAAGACCCCTAAATTTCAATGGAAATTTTTTCTTAATTTTATTTGGAATTCTATGAGTATGCAGTTTCTGATGGTGTCTGATTCTAAGGCCCGGTGTGCCCGGAATAACATTATAAAGTTTAGCTCGGGTACGTTCAGTGAACGAATGAGCGGGTTTATCTAACATTTGATCTGGTGCTCGAAATTGAAATCTGAGGGCACCGATGAAACCACAGTGCTGGTAATTTCATAGGAACACCTTTCCAGAAGGTGCGTTCTCTCGGGAGGATTTGTTAAAAATTGTGAAGAATAAAAATAGAGTTGCATTACAATTAAATTTTTATTATACCGTTAGTTGTTTAAGTGTTAAGGGAAAGTAAGTTGTGAGGAAGTTGTGGTGGGGCCCACACGAGCCCCCACCTCCTTCAATTTCCCTAACACCCCATTAAAACCCCCTCTAGCAATTAATTTTGTAACTAATCCACTCTTCCACATTAATGCATGCCAATTAAACGCCTAATTAATTTGACAACACAAGTTAATTAATTTGGTGAATTCATTTTGAATGTTGAAAAAAATGTTGGCATGACTACTAAAATAAGGCAAAGCCTTATTTTAATATGGTGGTTTCGTTGTGTGGAGTCTGGGGAGAGAATAACCAAAGTCTCGAAGATCTTTTTCTTCCTTGTTGAAGAAGACGAAGAACACTGACACGCCGTTCATCTTCTTCCTGTGTCGGAGAAAGGGAGATGACACTCCTTCCACGGATGTTCACAGTCAACGTACACAGAGCCTCACACGCGACGCCATTTTTCCACGACACAAACTTCCTCGAAAATCATTGAGGTAGGGGTTGTTTTACATTCAAGATTAATTTATGTTCTTTGTTGATGTTTATTAATCCGCCTGGTATCAAGATAATGGGAGGAGGTCAGACCGCACAAACACGGACAAACCTCCTCCCCATGGTTGTTAATTTATCAATATGGTTTGGAACAGAGGCAGCGCGGTGCCATCGCACCGCGCTGGAATGAGGGAACCGCGGCTGGTGCAGGCCGCAGTGAAGGAGTGTGGCGCCATCGTGCCGCGCCATTGAAGCCGAAAGAGGCCGCGGACGGAGCGAGGCCGCGCCAGAACATCAAGGGGCCATGACCGAGGCGTGGTGTCGTCACGCCGCACTGGTCGAAGAAAGGTCGCGGCGGCGGCTGTCACCAGCAGGCGGTGGCCGGAGCTCCAGGAGGCGGGACCCCCCACGGGTCCTGCGGCGGTTCACAAGGCCGGCCAAACGGCCAGCTATTTTCTGAGCAAACCGGGGGGGGCATAACCCCTGGGTTCAATTAGGGCGGACCCCACTGGGTCCGCCGTTCCGCAAAAAGGGGTTCGTGCTCCCCCTTTGCGCCCGCTCGGCCGTGCGCCGAGCTGCGGTCACCCGCGTCGTGCCGGGCCGGCCCGCCCGCGCCGGGTCGGACCCCCGCGCAAGCTGGGCCGAGCCTGGCTACACCCTATTAAGCCAGACCTGGACCTAGGTCGGGTCAACCCGGTTCAGGACGACCCATGGGGTCTTGGGTCGGGTCGGTCCGGGCCCAAACCCCCTAAAATCGGACAGATTCGTTCAAACGCGCGTAACATGGTCTACGGACCTCCAATCGATGCAACGTTAGTTGCAATGCGATACTTGGATCAAGATGGTCGTTTTGGTATATTACACTCAAGGTTTCGGAGAACTTTGGGTATGGCCGTGTTGGATCGAACACAAAACCAACCGGGCCTTCAGAGCGGAAACGCTTATAACTTGAGCTATAGACGTCCGATTTACGTGCCGTTGACTTTTTTGGATTCCTCTCAGTGAGAAGGCTCTTTTGGATTACTACGCTCGATGTTTGGATGTAGTTGGAGTATGGTTGGGATTTTTTTGACGTAAAAACCAACTGGGCCCCTAGGACGAAAAAGCCAATAACTCTCAGATCGGGAGTTCGATTGACGCGTCGTCTCTCACGATGAGTTCCTTTTGATGAGACGGAACATTGGGATACATCAACTTCAGACTTCGTGTCAGTTGATGTATCGACCCCCTTGGCTCGTGGAGCAGACCCTCCCAGAATCGAGCATGTTGTGTGCGGGAACCCTAGAGCTGGCTACGACTGCGACGACGAGGATGACTACTTTACTGGGATCCTTCGTGGGTTCGACGAGGATGACTACTGTACTGGGATCCTCCGTGGGTTTGACGAGGATGACTATCGTACTCGAATCCTTCGTGGGTTCGACGAGGAAGACTACCGTACTAGGATCCTCTGTGGGTTCGATGAGGAGACTAACGTAATAGAATACTACGTGGGTTCGATGAGGATGACTACCATACTAGGATCCTCCGTGGGTTCGACGAGGACGACTATTGTACTATAATCCTCTGTGGGTTCGACTACCGTGCTGGGATCCTCCGTGGGTTCGATGACGATGACTACTATACAAGAATCCTCTGTGGGTTCGGCAGCGACGACTACTAAAATTGGATCTTACATGGGTTCGACAAAGGAGATGATTCAGAGGATACATCTAATCATCTCCACCCCTCTTCGTAAATGGATAACTGTGTGAGCTGAGTCTTGACATTCAATCATTATCTTCGATGTTCTTGACTTGATATCCTGTGTGGATTGGTTTATGCTTTCCTGTGTGGATTAAGTTTTACTTTCCTAAGTGGACTGGATTGTACTTGAGCTCGTGAGTTGGAGATGAACTGGATTTGATGACTTAGGTATATGTATGGGCATATACCCAAGTAGTGTGAGATGTTACTTCGTGATTGTATCTTTTCTTTGTGGTTTATCCTTTTTCGGATTAGGGAGACCTTCGGAGGTCTCGGGGTACCTACTAAGTATCGTATACTCACCCCTGCACGGGCTTCGCCCGCACTACGTTGTGTTGGTTGCAGACGATGGACATCACTGATCATGGTTGAGGCTTGTAGAGCTGGACGGTACCCGGAGGAGGATCTCACGTCGAGATAGTGCCCGGAGGTGGATATCACGACGAGTCGGTACCCGGAGGAGACGGAGGGACGTGGAGTGTTGTACCTACCTTCAGGTAGGAAGCTGGAGGACGATCCAGGGGCGGCTTGTCACCTTTCAGCTGTTGTCCTTTGAGTTGTACATTACTTTCAATTTTAGTTCTACCATTCTTTTGGGCTTCTATTTTTGTCCCCTTGTACCTTCATCGCGTTTGTTTACTGCTTACTCGGTGTTTACTTCATCTTGCATACTCTGTGGTGATTGTTTACTTTATAATGGAAATTCCTTCCCTATTATCGGGATTTATGCCATTGGTGCTAGTCGCCAGCCCCTATCCTATGGAAGGAGGGCTTGGGGTAGTCACGACACGGGCCCCGAGGATGGGTCCTGACAATGGGAAGGTCTTTCATGAAAAGACCTCAAATCCCACTCTCCTTGAAAGACTCGTCAGCTCTCTTCATCCACAAGAAATGAAACACACCAATGAAAACAATATACCTTATCAGGATGAGCAAACATATAATCCATAGTGTTGATGAAACAAAAAAATATATACATTGAGAACAATAAAATGCTAGGCTAACATCACATTAGCTATTAACGGTGCCAATGAAGGAAACTAAAATCCCTACACTTTATAATTCCTAAGAGGTTTTTCTAACTGCATTAAAAATGATTTGATTTCCATTAGATGGTTTAGAATATAAAAAAACATCCATATATAAAATAGTGGAAAACAATATTATCAAATAAATCAACTGCCACTAAAGATGAAATAATGAGGGTGCCTCTCACTATCATTGGGAATGCATCTAACTTCACCGAAATCTCATCTACAGCAAGAAGGTGCTTCACTCCTGCCGTATATGGATAGAGCCTTGTAGTCTTTGAAGAATCTAATTTTTTTAGTATCCTTTGGGGCTGATGATCCTTGACCATATCAAGGAGAAGACCTATCCGGATAGACACACATTTGAAGACCATAACTCCCTTTGTTATTACACATATTTTCAGGTGGAGGACAAGAAATTTGTGTGTGTCTAATCTTTACCCATGGATGTTAATTCATAGTCACACCACTAGCAATGATTAAAGGTTCTTGAGAGGACTTTATTCGAGAACAACATACACCACTCCTGAAATGATCCTTCCACATCTTCTTTTTCCCTATCACACTGCTAAAATTTCAATTATGTGGATGAAAATAGCTATAATATCCTAATTTTTCTTCTATATTCAGTTCTACAATCATTTCTATGTCTAATGTATCCATATAGGTTGAATGCTTCATCTTAAATACCTAAAATCTGATATTAAATTTCAAACCCTGTAGGTACTTCTGTGCTTTTATTTGGTCATTCATTAAAACTTTTAGTGAAAAACAAACCAATATAGCAAACTGATTGGTGTTTCCACACACCACACACTCTCCATGTGGGAAAGATAGGATCACTAGAGACTTTTCCATCATCAGTGACATTAGACAACTGTTAAAAGAAGAGATTCTTAAAACCCTTCCATTCTAAGCCCATAAGATTATTATCCAATACCATGGAATATCACCACCTCTTACTGGGATCCTCAAATATGAATGTGGAACACTACACATTTATACTCTCATGTGTATCCAGAAATTCAAAGATCTAATCAATATTTTCATTACATTCCTACCTCTCTTGAGGTTCATTCGTACCTTTAAAGCAAGGTGTATTCTAACACAAGAACTCTTGTGGTTGATCCTTATCTCCTCCTTCTCGGGGATATACCACAATGACTATGTTCTGATCATGTGGAACATTCTAATCAATAGCCTGAACTAATCTCATGATAGAATTGATAATTTTCTAAACCATCAAAGGACTTCCTTGAGGAGTATCCAATACACTTTATCGAGGAACTCATAAAACAAGTCTCATAGGTGTACTACTTCACACTAAAATAAAATAAGTCATTGGAAAATAGATATATCTTAGTTCAACATGAAAAAACATAAAAAAACTAATATTAACAAAAATAACTCAAGATAGGAGACACACATCCCAACATTCCATGGTAACTTGAGTCTCATCATGGAATGCTCTAGCCCAGAACTCACTTCAATATACCTCTCAAGTCTCAACAATCCTTTCTTCAGTCTACAAAACATCCTGATACAATGATTCTTGAGGACATACCACCTCTGATGCCAAACTATATCAAACCGACCGGAATACCTTCTCAAAATGGTACCCAATCTGACCTGTCACATACCCAAAAGGTATTCCTGAACCCCATAAGCTAGAGACTAGTATCTAGGCAACAAACATCATCCACAATGAATTATTTCTCCCAAACTAAAGCAAAAACATGACATATAAAACAAAACAGAATAGTATAATATATATATATATATATATATATATATTCCATAACTGAAAGAAAATAGTGGAAATGAAAAAATCAAATGTTAAAATAATCTCTATGGAAAATTCCAACCAAAAAGAAAAAATAAATTATAAAAAAACAACTCCCAGGGATATCTTGGGAAAACTCCCACCATCTACGCATCTCAGATGATAAAAAACTTTTATGCCTCATTATGGCACCTTACCATTCTGTACATCTATGGACATATCCTGGTCTATGAACCATCGAATATTTACATAAGGTTTGAGCTAATGTGATCATTAAGACCTCATCATGATGTTCCATATCAAGTCTCTAAAGAATAATTAAATAATTCTCAACTTTAAATAAAATAACGAATGATGAAAATTTAATAGTTTTAATATTAAAAGCATGGAAAATAGTTTAATTTTTCCTTTTACCACATTTCAAAATAAATAATGTAAATTATATTCAATGAATTTAATATCTAAATATCATAGCATATATATCAAGTTAAAGAAAAATAAATCATGTGTTATTTCTCATATCCAGTCTATGTCGTTAGAAAAAAATAGTAAAAACCAACAGGAGAATCCCAAATTGGCCAAGATGTAGCATATGTAACATCTCTCTAGGGATCACACTATGTCATGATAGCTAGTACACTCATACCAAACAAATAAAATCATGTATACATCAATAAAAAATACGTCTGAATTAGGTTTAGAGGGAAAAAGAACACCCTTGAAAGTGAACCACCCAACAAGTCTAACAAGTCCCTAGAATAATAGGCTTATATAGTAGAGATAAGACACATGAGTAAATCCACCGATAGTGGATAATAACTAATACTATACCTTCCACCTAATTACATAAAACTTTCCATGTGCACTGTTTTCTAAAATAAATTGATCAAATAGTTTTCATCATTTCATGCTTTGAAAACCATTTCACAATGCTTTGAAAACCCTTTCAATTTACCCAAAACTAGGTTAAAACCATATTTTATAAAAACCAAATTCCAAAAACACAATGAAATAATTAATATCAAGAAATTTCATTTAATAAAAAAACTGTCAAAATAAGATAAATGAATTTCACCAACACATGGTAGAGACCGAACCACATACCTCAAAACTCGGGGTAGAAAATTCCCACAAAGTATATACTAACAAGAATAATGAAACAATGAAAAAGGAGGCCCTAGAATCAACCAACACATATAATAATTGGTTGATTTTAACAAAAGTTTTTCCATATAAAATGATATGACACATACCTCAAGAGAGTACACTCTCCTCACTACAACCAGTAAAGGAACTTCCCATAAAACAATAACGCATTGTTGATCTAGAGGGAAACAATATGAGACATCACCACAAGTCAATAGAACTATCTCTACAATAAAATAGTGCCACCACAATCAAAGAAGAAAATCATAAGAAAGACTTACTTTTCTGAATAGATGAAATCCAACTGGAACGGTGATCAATAATCGAATAAATCAATCCATACTGAAATTAGACTCCCAGAATCATTGGATAAGGCTTCTTGGTTGAGAGAAAAAGGAGATTTGGAATAATGAAATAAAATATCACACACAAATTTCCCTAAAATCCATGTTCATGAAAATTACACAGTATGTAATTCTGTTATACATATTGTAATCCATGGGGATAAAATACTCTAAAAAACTCATCGCCCATTTTATTAAAACATCATCTTTTATTTTTATATGGTGTGTAACATTTACATGGGATGTACTCACTTCATGTTGTGTACCATATTCATGACAACTACCCTACATAACTTACCTGATGTGTACTCTTATTACCTGGTGTGTATTACTCCTTCATATTGTGAGAACTATAGATTGTTACAAAAAAAACTAAAAATCATCGGGAATCCTCTAAACTTTGTAAGAACCCCATAAAACTGTTCATGCATTTATACTTAGAATCAAGTACTTAAACACTATTTTATCCTTGAACATTATGTAATGTTTTCCAAAAAAAATCTCTCAATCATTGGATGTCCCAAAATGAATCCAATTAAAGTGGTAAACAATTAAAGGTAGTTTAATTGAATAAAAGTGGGTAAAAAGATATTACACAAACTGTGGCATACACATTAAATCAAATACCAACTAAGGTGATGAATGGAAATACATTTCAGTTATGGAGTGGAAAGAATAATGTTTTTTTACAAACACATGTATGAGGTTCGGAGGAATTTTTTAAATCCATCATAGAAAAAAAACTTGAACCATGAGACACAATGTTTATCTTTATTGTTTATCCAAAGGAAATAATGAGATATTACCAATACGACCCCTCAAAAAAGTGAATGTCACGAGATAGGACATCTTTCTTGAGAGGGAGCATATCCTCGAGAAGGATAATGTGAGTAATATTGACTTCAATGAAGATAATGCTCAAAATATATAATATTTCATATAGGAATAGATTCTATAGGTCCCCATGTAAGATGTTATTCTAGAAAAAAAGTATTATGTTGGAGAACTAGAGAGGTAAGACAACCATAGAGAATTGGTTTTCTAGTCACCCAATATGGTGACTCATTATTGATTGATAATAGTGATCCAATATCTTTAAAAGAGGAAGAAGACATGTTAGAAGTTGTAATATGGAAAAAATACATGAATTATGAAATGGATTCCATATATTAGAACCAAGATTGATTTCTAGTCGATCCTCTAATTGATGTAAATCCTTTTGGGTGAAATAAGTATTACAGAGAAAAATGGACATTGATGGAAAAGTATGTACTTATTAATAAATGTAGGTGGATGAAGGGTTTAAACAAAATCAAGGCATGGAAAACAATGAAACCAATTCTCCAGTTTCTATGTTTAAATTTATCATAATTCTACTTTCTATAGAAGCTTACCATCGCTATAAAATTTGGAAGATCGATATAAAAACTCCTTTATTTAATTGGATCCTTCGTGAATATGTCTATATAAAAGAACTATATTTTTTCTTGAATTCATGTTATTCAAAAAATATATGAAGGTTACATAGATCTATTTATGGATTGAATAATGTATCCATACCAAGGAACATTTAGTTCGATGAAGCTATAAACCGATTTTATTTCATTATGAAGGAATGTGATCCATGTTTTTATTATGATATTAGTGAGAATGCATCCATTATCCTACTAATTTATGTTAATGACCTATTAGTTATTGTAAATGACATAACTGACTTATTTTATATTAAATATAAGTAAAAAACATGCTTCTCCATGAATGACATGGGTGAAACAACCTATATTCTAGGAATCAAGATCATTTCTGATAGATCAAAGATGTTGTTTAGACTAAGTCATGGTATGTATATTGACCAGATCATAAATATATTTATTATGGAATAATAAAATAGAGTATTTGTTCTAGTTTCTCATGGTATACATATCTCTATGAAAATTTGTCCTCAAATACCATAATAGAAAGGGGGAATGAGTAAGATCACATGTGATTCAATGATAGGATCAATCATGTATTCCAGGTTATTTGCTAAAATTGATGTCACATATGGATTGAGAATGGTAAGAATATATCTTTCCAATCTAGGTAAAAGAAATTGGTCTACTATTATTTCTATCCTTAAGAATATAATAAGAACTAAGGATATCTTTCATGTGTTTAGAGGAGACGAGGAGATGGTCATTAATAGTTATACTGATACTACTTTTCAAAAAATTATAAATAATCTAAATTCAAATTTATTATACTTTCCGACCATGAAGGCCACCTAATGGTTCCCTATGATGGTGTCCACAAGAACTCAAGTACAACTCCTTGAACACTAGAGGCTTCAGACCAAAATTTATGTCAAAGGGAGTGTTTATGGGGAGACCATTCCTTCATTGATCAGAGCAAAGTATAGAAATATATATATATATATATATATATATAATTAGAAACAGTAGAGTAATATGCTATAATACCACACCAATAACCCACTAAAGTTTAATTATAAATAATAAATACAAATTAGAGTAAATAAAATACGTAATCATGAATGATAACTAAATAACTATTGGATGATAAATAACAAGTATCTATAATATGATGATGGTTATGGTGATTTATCTATATAAAAACATGATTTTGATTCCATGGATATAAACATATTCCTCATGCTAACAAAATATACCAAAGGACAAAAATTACTACTACTAGAATCCTAAGAAGAGGCTTAGTCCTCTACTAAAAGCCTTCATCCTGTAACTATAAATAAGGCCTCAAAAGTTGTCTTCCTACCTTTATCTATACCTTAAATCACGAAGTCTACATGGTAACCAAAGGTGTCCCAATCAGGGTGTGAGATATAATCCCAATAGGCCACCACCAATGGTGTCTAGATTAGTCCATCTCATGAAATATAAAATGAACAGTGTGACTTAACTAAGAAATTTATGATATAAAAAAACAAATATATTTATATATATATATTATACTACGTTTTGTTAGAAAACCTATCCAATTCAACCTACATCAGCTTAAGCCAGTGATTCTGAACCAAGGGATCTTATGATGGTAAATGGAGTGATATTGTGTGAAAGAAGATGGATTTCTCCCATGCTTGTGATTGGGATTTTAGGAAATGTCCCTATGTTTCAAAAATTCAAGGATTATAACTCATTTAAAAACATTCATTTGTGTTTTAATTCAATTTAACAAATTTATAAAATATATAGAGTTACCCTAATCCTAACCATGGAAATTATAATATAATCCATATTATTTCTCTAGGGGATTGATATAAGTCTTATGTCAGGGGATTCCATCCAAGAAGACCTTATAAAAGGGTCCCCCAAGTGTCACTCCAAGAATGGGGTGAAAAAAGAACAAACTAACGTCTGAGTATGTGCCTAGTATCGCATGTAGCGGCACGAGTCTCTCTTTTGGCATGGTACAACCATTGTTCCATTGATCATGTCCACGGGGTCACCACTAGGTAATTATTACTAGTCGTATGGAAGTAAGAAAAGAAAATAATACTTAGTGATCCACTCTGATGCATAGCTAGTGTATCCCCCGACATGTTTATAAGGAATTAACAAATTCTGATTAAGAAACGATGAGGCTATTGAATGGTTCCATAACATGGAACCCCTTTTATCTTCCTTAGTACAAGACGAGGATATCACTTAGTTAGAAAGTTCATTTAGTTTAACAGAACATTAATTTATAATATGATTAAACAAGGTGGGAATGGAATTCAATTAATAAAACCACTTATGGTATAAGGTGTAGGGACAAACTCATGGTTAATAATTATATTCACATTACTTTATCAACAGAAGGAACCAATAAAAAATAATCATCCCTCAAGGGATGTTTAAACTACCAAAGGAAATCTAAAATGGAACTTCAAGGGTGAAGAACACCCATTAGGGAGGTATAACTGAAGGATATAAAACCAACTAGTTCATTCTCCGCTAACGAGAGATTCATTTGGAAAGACAAGGCTTTTTGTTTGATTTATTATGTAGTTATAAGGTATCACTAGAAATTTCTAGATCATGAAAAAATGACACATATTATATAATGTAACGAATTAATGGGAAATAACCTAGAACACCTACTTTATCCTCATAGTGCTTCCCTAATCTAGTGTTAGCTTTTGATCCGAGATAGAATGGAATATATTGAATGAAACATCAAATCCCATGAAATTAGGGAAAATGAGCTTGCATCAAGATAGTACAATAGAGAGGAATAGTATCTTAAAATAAAAGGGAGGGTATTTGGGAGCTTACCTCTAGATTCTTGATGAATCTGATGGAAATCAACATAGATGATGGATGGTAAATTTATCTGGATCCCTATGTAGAGGAAGGGAGGATCTTGTACATGAGGTATGAGGAAGAGCCCGTTGGAAATGAGCCAAAGGATGAAGAAAGGGTGTTAAAAGATTAATGATGGTGAAATTTTAATTTAACCTACACGTGATGGGGTGCACGGTTTGGTCAAATGTTCATCCAAACTATGCACCAACATTGTGCCAGGTTCCCCTTAAAGGGGGAACCCCGCATTGGTAGGCACACATTTTGTCTAACCATGCATAAATAATGTGAAATTTCACTATTACGGGGGGGGGGGGGGTCTATTGTCATGTATTGTCTTGTTCCTAGGGTCTTATGGTTGCATACAAGCCATGTATCCCCTATCACCCCACTTTCTAAAGTCACACGATATAAGGAAACCATGCTTTCTGTGATTCATAGATTGTACTAATCATGTGGCCCAGTCTGCCTCTTACAAATTCCGAGATCAAGGTTCCAAACAATTCCTAGTCACCCCTAAGACCTCATTGACTTCATTAGGCATCATTATTAGTGAAAAACCATGGAATATCAAACAAAAAAAGTAGTATGTACCTTTAAAAAAATCTGAGACACTAAAAACACCCCTCTTTAAGACAAATTGTCCCCAAATTTTCCTTCCATGGGAGGTGAAACGATATCAAATTAGAGTTATATCTGCTATAAATGTACATTGTCATTTTTATCCCCAGTCTCAGTTTGTATGCATCAATGCTACTATAGCATTTTGATCTAGATGAACTGGCCTACCTCAGAGATCCTTCATTCTTCAATCAATGATACGTATTAGATTCTCCTTGACGGATGAATCTGCCTCCAACTCAATATCCTTGGGGTCAAAAAAATGAGACGGTTCATCGTGATATCTTCGATGCAAAGTTGTGTTATATATGTTTTTCAAGGAATAGTACCTATTATGTACCAAAAATAGATAGGCTACCATCATGAATCTATTTACTATCTCAAAAAGACTTACTTATCAAGGAAATAACATTCAATGTCTCTGAATTTATATATTACCCATCCTAGGAGAAACATGCATAATGACATGATGTCCAACCTCTAACTCCATAGTTCGAATCAAATTATTTGTATAATAATTCATCCTAGACTATTTTATATCTATATGCTTCTAAATTAGCTAGAATTTCTATGAAATCTTCTAAAGAAGACAAGGACATAGTAGATCTACCTCACCTACCTCTAGAGAGCATGAAGGTGAACAGAACGGCCTTCTATAAGGGGCCTCATATGGATTCAACTAAATTATTTCTTCCAATATTTTTTTGAATTAAAACTAAACCAGAGTTATATGATTTTACAATGATCCTCTGAAATCAATGATCTAGACCCAAATAATATCCTTTAGCACCCGTATTGTCTGCTCAGTATGCCCATCGGTCTGTGGGTGATATGATTTACTTAGGAGCATTGATAAACCCAGTGCCCTCTGCAAAACATTCCAGAACCATGAAGTATAGAGGGTTTATCTTTCTAATATAATAGAATGGGGAACACTATAAAGTCACACTATCTCCCAAATGTAATGTCTCCCAATCTTAAAAAATGAGAAGGAATAATAGATTAGTAGGAAGTGTGATACCTTGGTCAACCTATCAATGATCACCCATACTACATTACTTCCTTGATTGTATATTAGAAATCCCAAAATGAAATTAATTATGATGTAATTCCATTTCCATTTAAAAATGGATATTGGATGTATAAGTCTAACAGGTCACTGGTTTCCTTCCTTCACATATTTAAAGGTGTGGCACTGAGTGATAAAACCTGTTATCTACCTCTTTATACCTAGACACCAATACTGATGGTGGATTCGTTGATACATCTTAGTTATAATAGGGTGAACTTCCCAAAAATATCAAGGAGACTTCATCATCAACTCTTCTCGTATATAAAAAGACACCAAAACATGTCCATGGAAAAGTAAGTTCTTGTTTCTATCAGCAACCCAATGAGGAGGTGGGTTCTCTCATGTGACACTCTACCTCATAACAAGGACCTCAAAGTCAAATAAATTATTCATCCTAAACTACTATATAAGTGAGGTTGTCACTACTAGAGCTTCTAAAATAGGTTTTTTATGCTATTCCAAAACCTCTAAGTGCATCTCGTAAAATAGATCTATCAACTACAACTCACTACTATCCTCATTGGTGGATTGTTTCTGAGTCTTCTTTTTCAAATCATTAGCTATGTCATTTCCCTTTTTGAATGCGTAAAGATTATCAAAGTTGAACGATTCGAGTTATTCAACCAAATCGCATCACTTCATATAAAAATATCTCTAAAAGAATATGTATTTGATACTTTTACGATCCTTTTAAATAATAAATTTCCCACCCAAAATATAATTCCTCTAAAAATATAGAGCATGGACCATAGAGACTAGGTTGAGTTTCTGCATATGGTAGTTCCACTCATATAGTCTCAGTTGGTGGGACCCATACACTATAACCCAATCACCTTTTATCAACATTACCTCCAGCCTAATTCCTGGAAAGTTATAACAATTAGTATAGCTTCTGGCTCAATCAAGATGAATCAGTATTGGCACTAAAGTCAAACTTACCTTTAACTCTTGAAAATCTACCTCACAAACTTTAGCCCAGTCAATTTTCACCCCTTTCATGGTCAAGCCCATAAGAAGTGCTACCATGAATGATGAATCCTAGATGAATAACCTATAATAGCCATCCATCCCTAATAAATGTTTTTTATATCAAACACATTCTTGGGATTCTCCCAAGAAATCAAGGCACTCACCATCTCTGAGTCAACTGATACACCTTCTTCAGTTATGGTATAACCCAAGATGTGAAACTTGATGTTCGAAAAGTCTACATCCCTAGAAATTTCATATAGTTGATTCTATCTCAATGTATTCTGTATGATCACAATATGTTTTTTCTGGTCATGTTTGGTACTAGAATACACTAAGATGTGGTCTATGAAGACTACCATAAAGGAATCAAGATATAGGTGGAAACCCCAATTCATCATATCCATAAATACTACCATTATGTTTTTTAAACTGAATGGAATTACCATATAGTCATATATGATGTACCTACATAGGAACAATATACATTGTATATATGACGGTCTCACATAAACATTATGGTAGCTCGACCTCAAATTGATCTTGTAGAAAATTATTTCTCCTTGGAGGTGGTCAAATTGTTTGTCTATCCATGGAAGTGGTTATATATTATTAATGATATTTCATTTAATTCGGTTTTAATAAATTCACAATCTAATGATAACATCCTCATTCTTGTAAAAAAATTCTACTGAACCCCATGGTGATGTTCTAAGTTGAATAACACCCTTACCCTCCATGTCATAAAGCTTGTTCATGAGTTTCTGGAGCTTTATAGGTGTTATCATATACATGGTAGTTCACACTCATGTCTCACTTGGCACTAGCTAGATGGTGAACTTGACCTCTCTCTCATGAGGTAACATAGAAAAATCATCAGGAGATACATCCATTAAATGATCTGAAGAGGAGAAAATTACCCAAGATATATTTCTTGATCATGCATAAAGAGACTATCCATCTAAACTATCACTCTGCATAGCCTAGTACACATGGGTCTGACTAAACTTTACATGATATCCCATTCACCATTAGGGATATAAGTTCTCACCTCAAGTGATTTGAATGAAACCTAGTGGTTATAGTAATCGACATGGGATCGATAATTCATAATTCAATCCATACAGAGTATGACGTCAAATATGGTCATATAGAGGATAAAGAAACACTATATAAATTGGTACCCAAATATTTCAAGGTTAACTCCTTGAATTGGTGTATTCCCTTTTCTCTATGTCCTAATAGTTTTCAAGAGTTATAAGAGCACTAGAGTACTCTATCACTAGGTTGATGCATCCGATAGTTTCATTAGATACAAAAGAGTGTGATGCACCTACATCAAAAAAGGTAGATACTAAAGTGGAGCATTCAAGAATAGTACCTCTAACTGTATATGTACATAAACTATGTTCCTCTGTCATATGATACAAAATATAAATATGGACTAAACCACTGCAAAGATTTGAATCCCGAGTATCCTAAGTAGTTATACTCTGCTAACTCTAAAACTATGAGTCTTTACCACCTCAACCATGACCACCTACTCATCCCAAACAGTCAGTAGAAGACCAGCTTCCTTCTTGAAGATGAGTCTCTAATCCTGTACCTGAAATCAGTGTTGGAAAAGAACCTCACTCAAATGGAATTGGAGGAATGAATTAGATGACATAATGGAAGTGACTCATCCTGCCGCAAGCCTGACACTCAAATGGGTTACTAGTACATTAGGGATATTTATGGTATGTCCTTCCACAATGGTGACACACCACATAGTTGTCAATGCATTCTACCAGCCAGTTATTCCCCTTGTGTGTAACCTCAAAACATCACTTCAAATTATTGGATAAACTACTACTCTACCTAGAAGGTGAACTGCCTTGTTTCAAGTCCCCATAGTCGCTCATGATCTTCTAAGTGATGAGGGCCTGGTTCATTATATTTGAGGTGGTGGTCATCCAAAATATGTTCACCTATGATAAGATGTAATATCAAATCACATCCTCAAATATTCTCATATTCATCATCTCATCATCATAACATGTTAGTGATAAACACTATAATTCAGTGGAGTGAGATGAATTCTCCATCAATAACATGTCACCTTACTGAAGGTGAATGAATTCCCATGCACAGTCTGTTCTCAAGGTCTGTGAAAATAATTTTTCAAAGAAGGTTTTCTGGAAGCCCAACAAGACTATCCCCTGATATCAATCAACCTAAGTAAGAACATCCCACCAATTCTTAGTGAATTCACGCAGTATATAAGTCGTAGTATTGACCCTACACATTGGATTAATCTCTAAATTCTCAAATATAGACATAATGGCCTCTATCCATGACTTCACAGCCTCAGGTCCGCTATCTGCAGAGAAGGTAAAGGGATGTTACTATTGAAACTCCCTTTTCAACTCTACCACAGTAGGGGCAGGTCAAGGAGAACCCTATATAGACTGTATTAATTGAAATTAACTATCCTAGAATAGAGCATCAGTTCCAAATTGAGTATCCTTAGGAGGTTCCTCATTATGCACTACTGGAGGTAACATGGGTGGCTCAGGTCCCCCCACCTCAATAGTTTTCTCATATCCACTCTCATAGTATTTTACCTGAGGTCATCGTGGTGGAATATATCTACAATTTTCAAATGCACACAACATATAGGATTTATAACATATACATAAAATTGATAAATAAAGGATAGGTATAAGGCTTTCCTATAACATGGAATAACCCTTAGCCTCCTCTAGGTTCCAGATCTGGCTGATCAGAAAAGGTTGTAGAAATGTTATAAGAGACACGGTCTACTACCCAATACTAAGTTGGGTCATGGTTAATGTATTACAAAAAATAGAATAGGTTTTGTTATATGGAGTATCAAATTCAAGGTAAATAGGAAAAAACCTTTTACTTTTGATTTGGAATATTATTACAGTGGTAAAAGTTTTTTTGTAAAACATCTAATTATTTAAATTTATTCTTATTTATTTGGTAATTAGTATCCCTATCCAGTTAAATGCATAACTAATTAAAAAATATAAACTCCCATTCTCTTTATAAATTGAAATTGGTATGGTAAGTAGAATTATCCTAACCATTACACCAGAGAATGGTGTGTAACAGGCCATGGGTATAATTTTGATTGGATGATCTAAAGATGGAACTTTTCAATCAAAATAAATTATATTCCATTATTGGTTAATTGAAACAATTATGTAATCATGGATAATATTATAACACTCAAGTCATAACTAATAAGGAACCACAACATCACATACAATATAATAAATGTGTGCTTATAAGTAAATATGGCATGGCATAAAACATGAAATTATAATCCTAGTGTGCCTAGTATGATTCATGTTCTTGGTATTCCATCATATCATTAGGCCAAGGATAAAAAACCCATATTAATAATATAAAAATTAATAATATCACAAAACAAGTGTTTCACTAATTTATGAAATCATTGAAACTATAACAATATAAACAATAATAGTATTTACCCATCCCAGGAAATTTGGGTTTCCCCTATACGTGGGTTATCTACTCCCAGGAAAAGGATCTTAACAAAATCCCCATATCCTAGTATCGTGTCCAAACCCAAATAGTAATACCAATGAAAAATTAAGGCTCTAATACCACTTTTTCATCCCTCTCTAGATTCCACTTAATGGTGCCCTAAGAAATTGGACATAAGATCATAAGCACAACTCTCGGAAATCCATAAGTTGCTGAAAATTAGTGGGGGGCTAGAGAGCGTTTGTGGGAAACTATTTTTTCAATGATTAGGGTTGAGTGTATTAATATATACATATACAATAATAAACAGCAGAAAAATATTTTATAAGACTAGACCAGTAACCCGATCTAGTAGAAGTTGGAATAAGAAATATATTACAGTGGAAATAAAATACCTATTCATGAATGATAAATAAATAACTAGATGAATCTAAATAAAAAGTAGATACAATATGATGATGTTTATGGGGATGTATCTTTACAAAATCAGGAATGGTATTAATGGGATATAAGAATATATCTCTTGGAAAAAGTATATACAAAAAGGATAAAAACAACAACTACTAGTATCATAATCATAGTCTTGGTCCTCTTCTCCAAAACTCCATCCTATAACTTTCAATCAAGTATCAAAACCTAGAAGATTCCCTTTATCTATACATGAAGTCATGAAGTATTCTTGGGTACCAAAGGTGGGCCAAGAATGTTCTGAGATATAATCCTAGTTGGCCACCACTAACAATGTCTAGATCAATCCATCTCATGAAATATAAAATGAAAAGTGTTCCTTAATAAATTAAATATTTAAATAAAAAAATAAAAAATATATACAGGACTAGGTTCCATTAGCACTCTTGTTCAATTCTACCTATTTTGGCATAAGCTGGTCACTTTGAAACAAGAGATCATGTGAAGTTAAAGTGAGTGATATAATGTGAAATAAGTTGGACTATCCCAATGCGTGTGTTAGGCTTCGAGGACATGTTATTACTTTTCCATGATTCAAAGATCATATCTCAATTAAAAACCATTAATTTTATTTTTAATTCAATTAGCCTATCTATAAAATATATAGTCACCCTAATCCCATCAATGGAAAATCTGATAGAATTCCAAATATAATTCTAGGGGATCATTATCAGTCTAATGTCATGGGATTCCATCCAAGGTGGACCTATAAAAGGGCCCCAAGTGTCACTCCCAGAATGGTGTAAAAATAAAATGAACTAACCATAGAACCCATACTTGGTATCATATATAGGGGCCCAGGTCTCTCTCGTGGCATGGTATAGCCATTGTTCCATCGAGCCCATCCACAGGGTCTCCCCTAAGAACTGGTTTCACTCTTCTAGAGGTAAAAATGAAATAATGCTCAGTGATACCATCCCATTTATATCTATTGTCACCATCAACATATTTACAAATCATTAATGAATTCTAACTAACGAAATAAGTGTTTTCTCAATGGTTCCCTAACCCAAAACTCATTGTATGGCCCTCACCACTAGATGAGGATTTGACATGGTTATCAAGGTCAACCCATTTATCAAAATAGAAATTTATAATAGGATTAAACAAGTTTTTCATGGTATTCAATTAATAAAACCACTTATGGAGTATTTTTTAGGGTCTAACTCATGACTCGTCATTCTATTCACTTGACTTTATCAAAAAAAGGAACAATTTAGGAATAACAACCCTTCAAGGGATGTTTAAACTACTTAAGTCATGGGATAATTAATCCTTGATTTAGAATCACACCCATCTTGGTGGCATAACTCAAGGAGGTCAACCAAAGGGGTTTCTTCTCTACTATCGAGGGTCACATTTGGAAAGGTATGGATTTCGGTTTAATTTATTTAGAAATTATAAGGTATAAAAAATATTTTCAGGATCAAGGGATAATGGAACATATTATATAATACAAATAAATGAGGGGAAATAACTGGCACCACATAATTTATCCTCATAGGTATTCCCCCATATAGTGTTGGCCTTTTATTTGAGCTAGAATGGAAGATATTAAACAAACTGTCAAATTCCTTGAAAATTGGGAAAATGAGTTTGCATCAAGATAGAGAAATAGAGAGGAAGAGAAACTTAAATTATAAGTGAGATTATTGAGGAGATTACTTATATATTTCTATTGGAATTGATGGTGAGAGAAATGGATGTTGGATGGTAGAGTTATCTAGATCCCTATGTGGGGGGAGGGAGGAGATCGAATGCGAAGGAGGAGGAAGAGCCCACTAGAAATGACTGGGATAAATAAAAAAATGGGTTATAATGTTAATGATGGAAAAATTCAATGTTCACCTAGACTGGAAGGGGCACACAGTTTAGCCAAATGGTTGGTCAATCTAAGCACCAATTATGTGTCAGGTTCTTCTTCAAGAGGCACCACACATGGGATGGTTCATCGTTTTTCTAACCATGCACAAACCATGAAAACTTTCACTATCTAGGGGTTTTTAAATCCCAAATGTTCATTTTCCTGGGTTCATATGGTTGCAGAAAAACTGTGCATCCCTATCAACCCATTTTCTGAAGCATCAAGGTTTAGGGAAACCATACAGTCTGGGGGGCTCAATTTCTAGAAATTGTGCAACCCATTCTACCTCTTCAGAATTCATAGATATGTGCTCCAAACAGTGCTTAGTCACCCTAGAGACCTCATTTAACCCATTATTAATCATTATTAGGGTCAAACTATGGAATTTATACAAAAAAATGGTATGTACCATTTTTAAAAATCAGGACCTTACAGTCAGGATATTTCTTCAATCTCAAAAAAAGAGATATGAAGTAGAAGAGTTCAAAGAAACCATTTTTCACAGATTCTACAATAGAGGTTGAGTATCTAGTGGATTCTATTATACCCAAATCCCCATTTTAATATGAATAGTTTTTCAGGGGATTGATGTGGTACTTATTAGTAAAGAACCTTTCACATTATATTATGATAATACTGTGGTAGTGGCTCTTTCAAAAGATCCAAGGTCACACCAACAGACAAAGCACATACTTTAGAAGTATCACTTGTTGTGGTATTTTTAATACAAGAATGAAGGTATAGTAAACTAATATTCCATGGAATAAAACATGGTATACCCCTTGAAAAAATCATTATCTCAACAGAATAATGAGTATCATGTGAGTGATTGTGGACAAAATGTGGTTAGTAGTTGGTCTAAGTGAAATTGGTAGACTGTTAGAGTTGGTTCCCTAGAACCAACTTTTATGTACTTTATGATAACCTTTATTCAGATTTTTAATATTAATAAACTACTTTTCAGATAATTATTATTCATATACCTGACATAGTATGTGATAATGATCTAAGAGTAGTTGTCACACTAAATGGATATAGTAGTTCCCTACTATAATGGGAACGCAAAGTGCCAAGAAAAAATTATTAAATATATTTCTTATATCCTGATGAAATAATTTAAGGTATACAAAAGATATAGGAAATTTGGGGTAGAGACTCATAGGACTAGGAGGCTCCTTATTGTGATGTAGGACATTAGTAACTTCTGGTTTAAAAGATTTTTAGAATGAGACCCTCCAATAGAAAATCCAAATTTAGATATTCCATTGGATATTTCTATTTTTTGTATGTCTGTGTTGATCCTTAGAATTTACGATTATTCATAGGGGATATTATTAGTCACATGAATTGATGTATTCATGAAAATTATGATGATATATGTTCACAGTGAAGTATGATATGTTGTGTGTTTCACGAGTAATATTCCATTAATGAATAATGTGAGAAAGGATTAATCCCCTCTATTATTTAATTAATGTTGATATATCATACCATTTCATGGAAATGATACACACTAAATAAATCCATATCGATGGTAAAATATGGTAATGTTCATTGATATAAATTAAAGGAATGATACATCGATAAAATAGGTTGATGGAACCAGTATCCAACTTGCACGATAAGATATTTCATGATAAATGGATTATATTGGTCATTAAGAATCTATAGGAGGCATAATTCCATTGATACATTTAATTATTTCTTTAGGGGTGTCTTAGTGTTTTTATAGATGTTAACCTTAGACTTTGGGTTATTTCTTTTAATTCTACTATGAAATAGTCCTAGAGGGTAAAACAATGAGTGTATCCAGAACATTAGTTAAATAATTTTATTATTTAGTATTTAACATGTTGGATAAATATTATTCTCATTCATTGATTAATAAGTTTTCATGTTTTCTTGATCACATATATTTCTTCACTAGTTATTTGGGATAATATTTTGTGAGTATAGTATTTAATAAATATTTTTTTTATATTTAGTTAATTTAATATTTATTTATTGGTGAATAATGTAGTGAAATTTATTTATTAAAAAAATCATTATTCAATAACCAAGAAAAATTTTAGAGTAATGGCAGACCGAGTTTAAATTTCTTTTGAGAAATAATATATATATTAAATATTAATTTCATAAACCAAATTTAATTTATTCTCTATTTTTGTGCATGTCAATAAACAATATTATTGTTCTTATTATAGACATGGGGTTTCACATGGATTATGAAAAATAATAAGGGTGATTTTGAAATTATTATTTTATAACCATATTATTATTCAATACAAATTATATACTTTCTAACCCTAGGGGTTTCCAATTATTTTTTTGTGTAAAACAATATTTGGAGAATTCTCTCAAATCCCTAGAGATCTCAATCTCCAATAATGATCTCAAGATTGGAGAGTGATCCACCTCCACCTACACTCTCGATTATAGAGAGATAAAGGATAATCCTTTTGAGGTTACTCTTAGGGAGATTCAAAATTAATTATGCAAGCATTGAAATATTTCATGGTATAACCTGGAGATTCCTACAGTGATGGTTGGATGTTCGTGGAGAACATGAGGATCACTGCTAGAGGGAATATATACTTTATTCCCACATGGAAATCATTGTACAATGTAGAAACATTTTCATATTCATAGATAAATAAATAATTCACCACAAGGTAATAATTAATTTAATAAATTATTTATAAATAAATATGTGATGGCCATGGTATTGGGTTCATGAATTCCCACATCAATTAATCATTGAATCAATTATGTTGGTCACAATTTTTATCATTGATGTATATCTCATAATAATCATCTATTACAAAAAATTGTGTTGGGATTACCCCACAAAGCACTACTATTGTGCTGAGAACCATCAACGGTACTCAATAAGAAAGGGTTCTAGACATTTCCAATACTAGGGTGTGATACACTAGAGAAGAAATTGAAAAAATAATGGCTTGGACACAATCACTGTGAAATCTGGGAGACTCTAAGGGGATCAAATCCATTCCAAAGCATCTCTTAAAAAAATAAGGTGGTTAAAAAAAATTGGATTAGTTTAGGGATGACTTTTTAATGGTAAGAAGTTGAGAAATAGTTAAATTTTGTTTCTTGTCAAAATTTAAAATTTAAAATTCAAATTCAAAGATCTAAAAGGTGTTTCTACAATGTAATTCTATGAATACGGGTCTTGTATGATTTAATTGTGATAGAGAAGATGAGTATTCAAAGTGAGAGGAAGGGGTAGATAGAAACTATAAGGAAGTGAATATAGAAAATTATTGTGTGAATAGAAGTGTGCATAGAATGTGAGGATAATAAAAATAAAAAATACTCATGGTTATCTAATTAGAATAAGTGGTGAATGGGTACCCACTAGGTTTTTTGGTGTGATCACCACACATGTGTTTTGTGATGAGGAAAAAGGATCAAGTTACACATGTTCTGCTTTGAAGAAGTGGGGTAGAATTATACATTATTGGGAGATAATATAATAAAATGATAAGAATATAATCTCTATCACATCAAATTACAAGATAGTAGTGAAACATTTTTGGAACTGGCCCAGGATCAAGTCATGCCAGACTCGGACACAATGCGTATTATGCACCGGGCGATTCAAAGCCATCTGCCCTGCCATGGAATCTGTGGTGCGCTATGGGGCCTGGCAGGGCCCCGTTAGTTAAAGTATAGCATTAACCTTACACACGTTTTTAACATGAGCCTTAGACCAGTTGGTGAGGACTCTTTTAGTGCATCCAGGGGACCCAGGATCAAATCTAGGTGAACGGTAATTTATGGGGGTATTGTAGTAGTGTTGTAACAGTACTGTACCAGGAACTATGTCATACTATAGTGGTAATGTAGTAATAATGTATCAGGAATTGTGTAGTACTGTAGCAGGTACTGTAGTGGGAACTATTTGGCACTGTTTGTCACTATAGAAGTCGGGAATATTCTTCCGTTTGGGCCTTCGAGCCACTAATTTGGTCATCGGGTCCTTTAAGGCCTTCGGGTCACCCAGGCCTTCCGTTTTGTAAGGCCTTTGGGCCACCTCAAGGCCTTCAGGCCACCATAATTGCATATACAAACTAGACAAGCTAAAAGGATCAAGATTCAGAATGGGGATGACCAAGAAGCTTTCACCATAGTAAAAGCTAAACGGATTTCAAGAATTAGAGGGTATGGTACATGCCATCAGAACATTCCTGTGCATGCATGGGAAAGCCTAGATGAATAGCCATGCAAAGGTGGAGATCCGATTTCATGATGAAGATGTTGGGGAGGAGAAATTCCAAGTAATTAGTCTAGGTTGTATGTGATTTTTGAAGCCTACGGTAAATGAATTCCTCTAAGGCCTACATGACATGTAATACATATGCCTACGGTCCTTTTAAGGGTTCCACCTCACCCCTTGAAGGGTGGATTATTGAAAATAAATAAAAATTGAAGGCCATCAGGCCATTCGAGGATATACCTTTTGTTTGGCCCATACTATATTAAATTCACTAAGAGGGGGTAAATCATGGTATAATATATTAAAACACTTAACCTTGTGTATCTTGTGTTATCATTAACTAAATCATTATTAATTCTAACATTCCCATAAAAATTTCTGAATTGAAATAAAAACATGAAAGAGACAAAAAAAATTTAATTAGTTCACCCATAATTGGGATTTTATAATAAGAATACAATGAAAATGTTCCAATGTAACAAATCTATTATAGATACATTTTTTCATAATTTTTGGAGAAGATTTATTATCCCAATTAGTTTACAACCATTCGCACATTGAAATCTCACCGCTCTCTCAACTGAATGGAACTCACTGATCCTCCTAAAAATTCTTCCTTTAATTATTTGAATTATATTTTTTAACACATCATTTTTTTCATGAAGCCTTATATTCATCCACATGATGAATATCAGTTTACCATAGAATTTTTATAGAACTCGTTATATTATCTTCAAAATTCACTTTTACACAACCTTTACACAGCTTTCGTACAACTACCCAACTTTCACACAACATTTTACTTTCTCATAGAAGTACCAACATTCATGAAAATTTTCTATTTTTCATGGTACTCCCATATTTCTTGAACCCTCGTAGAAAAAAATAAATCCCACTTAGTCAAATTGACTCAAGTCCTTTTTCATCACAAAAATTATTTTAACATAACTTATTCATGAAATATGTACATTCACAAAACTTTTAAATGACTTCATTTCCATAATATTACTTAAGGGTTAGACACTGGAAATAAATAGGGTAATGTATTATTTATAGAAATTATCAAACCTTTATGAAACTTACTCATTCACCACGGAGCATACATGAAATTTTTTTCCCTTCTCTAAGATTAAATTATTTTATTTCACCTTTAGCACAAAAATAATGGTTATTGAGAAACTTCCATTTGAATTTATATAATTTTTTCAACTATGTATTTTGAAAAATCTCTTAAAAAATTCAAAAAAAATTAGTTTTCTATATTTTTATGAGGAATCAAAAAATATTTACATTCATGAAAATTCATGATAAACATACTCTTATTCATGAAACATTTAATTTTTCCAGAAAAACCATCCTAGGACTCAAAAACAACATTACCCTTATTCCAAATTTTGGACCCCAAAATTTGTTAAAGACTAGGAAACTACTCCACCTTATACATATAAATTCATAAATACCTTCTAGAGATTCCAAACCATGATCCTCCCCTTCATAGATAACAGAAAACCATTTCTCATTATATATACTTATAGCTCATACATCTATCAACTGTCATGGAGATTGATCAATATAATTTATCAACAGCCATGCGGTAACTTCAGAATTGACTTTGGAAACAAAAATTGTCCACAAAAACAACTAACAAAAAAACATTGTCATGTCACATTGAGAGATGTTTCCACAAAAAATCTCCCCATTTTGGTTTTTGAAAACTCTTCACCCTTATATAACACTTTATCCCTTTTATTTTAGTATTTTTTATAGAACTTTGTAAACTTCCTTCTTAAATTGAAATTAACACCTTGTGACACCATATTGTGAACAAATATTTATCCAAATAATACTCTAATCCCACATAAACCCTGATCAAATGAGAATAAATATTGGAATAGTATTTTTATCAATGAAACACATCATTATCGATACCAAATGTTGTTTAAATGCATTAATATATATAATATTCATGGTTTGAAAAAATTCATTTAACAATAATAATTATTTAAATACCAATGGTTAGAAAATTATTTAAATAGTGTGGTTACTGAGAAGACCACTTTATCAACCCCAATGGGTAAAATACTTCATTAGGAAGCCATAGGTCAACCATTCTTTATATATATTTATTTAAATAACATCATCACCAGCATTATATTTTATAAAACTCCCCCTATTTCTCTTCTCCACCTATAATCTCCCCCCACCACCTATTATTTTCTCCCCTATTCATGGACATAACTTACCCTAAATTTTCCATACACCCTAAGGGAACATCATTTTTTTGATATGGTAATGAAAATATTATATATAATAGGGAAACCCATAATTTATGTAAAAGGGGTTCCCAATCCTCACTATTTATGTTTGGAGGTTTGACTAGACTCTAAGAGGGAAATTATGTCTTTCAAATGATTCATTAGGTAAGGCCTCTGTCGAGATTTTTACAACCTGATTTTTTGTAGTCACATACTCTAAATTCACCAACCCATGATCCCCCTAATCTTTGATAATATGATACTTGATTTAAATTTTTTTCATCCTCAAGTGATGGAATATATTTTTTCTAGGATTTATTGACCATGAATTATCACAAGTTATTCCATTAAAATACTTCAATTAAACTCTAATATCATCAAGTTTACACTTCATCCACACTAACTATGTGCATGATTGAGTATCCACAATATATTTAGACTTAAGAGTTCTTAAATAAATGTAGTGTTGTTTATTTCTAAGATAATAAATGCATAGTCAACCAAGATAAAATGAACCATCTGATGTTGACTTCCTTCCATCTACTAAACCTGTATAATCTATGTCTTTATATCCCTATAACTCTTTTATAGTTTTTTCATTGTACAATAGACCAAACTCTATTATGAACTTGATATATCATAGTATTATTTCAACTAAAATCAACTTTATATGATTTTATTTCTATGATTATATGTGCTCGAGTGTTTGGAAAACACAATTTTGATTCGTGTCATATTTAATTTCAACAAGATTCTAATGATTTTCTTGTATTTAATGAAATTAACTTATTTTCCTTCGTCATCACATGAAAATTTTATTCAGTTAGCGATGGATGTTCTCCTCTCCTTGGAATCCTACATTTTAAATCTCTTAAAAACATCCATTGCATATTGTAATTTGGAAAAAAATGTTTCCTTCCAAACTTATGACAAATTAAAACCAATGAACAACATTACCTAATCATTCATTAACATTTAAAACTTTCATTTAATAAAATCTAAATGTTTCTTTTGTGGTTCTTTATTCATCCCTCAAAATATTATTTCATAATCACAAACCAATATTTTAATTATTTTATTATTACTATAATTAACATAGAGATTACAATCAACTCTACCGTGCTAGAAACTGAGGTTATTTGTGTATTTATTTTATCTTGAATGTCATGCTCTTGGTTATTACATTAGCCCATAAAGACCATTATTCATTCAAAAAACATTATTTTCAATTTCATGATTAAGAAAACCATATGGATACCTGATGTAAACTTCTTATTCTATAACTCCATTTTTTAAAATATTACTTGATGTTCAAATAGAAAACATTGAATTTTCTTGGAACTGTAATTGATAAGAATAGTGAAATTGTCTATAACCTTGCCGCAGGTGAAAGTTTCTCATCATTATAGATTCCACAAATATAGTTTTTTCCCATTTAGATATAGTTATACTTTTTTTGAATTACCATACAATATTCATTCATTTAGTTTTGAAATACTCATTTAGTTCCAATGATGTTTTTAATAACCAACCTAAAAACTATCTCTCACGTCTAATTCATTTTGATGTATTCAAGCTCTTCATTTATTGCCTAATCCTACTTATCACCCTTTGAAGATTATTCAAAGAAAATTCATTATATGTAATGGGATATATTCATTATGTGGAAAAGAACATCATTATCCATGTATACACTAGTGTTGCCTCTACATTTTTGATATTATTCTTATTGATTCGTGACCTTATCTACAACACCGATGTAGAAATAGATATGAATTAATCATAAAAATCATCATTATCTACATCTTAATCATATTTAGGAACATTCAATCCCCCTGATCTTATCATTTCTTGACCATTATCTTTCTAATGTTTTTTGTCGATTTTTTGAAGATTCTAATCATTTCCTACCACAAAAATACATCATTTATCTCCATAACCTTTCCAAGCGACTTATTGAGACAATCATTGGATTTTATTTTTCTTGATTGGACAAGGACTTCCAATTTATCTACAGGGGATTGCAATATCTTGTGTTTGTAACAATTGAGAATAAAAAACATAATTTTCGAAAATCAAAATTAATTTACATTCATTATATTTTTATACAAAAACTCATATGTGGTATTCTCTTCCAATGGAAATAATAAATCTCTTTTATAAATATAGTTCAGTGAAAATAATACTTCATTCTAAAACATGACTGATAGTTCTTCCTAAATAATTCTTGTTCTAGACATGTTCTTTATTATATGGTTTCTTCTCTCAAACACACCATTCAATTGAATATTCATAACTACAAAGCCTTGGTTTCTAATTAGATTATTCTTGAGATAATGATCCCCCTAAATATTAGTAAATTCCATACTATTGTTATTCTGTAAATAAAAAAATTATCCATGTATACTTTCCTATTCTCTTCAAAATTGATTATTTAAACTAAATAGCTTACACTTTTGGAAATGATGAATATCCATTTTGTTCTTCTGTAATCACCAACTCTTAGTGAGATAGGTGCACACACATCAATATACACTTATTCCATCATTATTTTTTACTTTTATTTTTTAAAATATAATCCTTTTGAGTAATATTATCTTATTATAAAGAATAAAAAATGTGTATAAAATCATTTGAGTGATTAGGGAGATCTCAAGATATATCATATTTTACCAAATCTTACATGGAATGTTGTCTCAAATGACCATGTTTTTTTGCTAAAACTTATTCTCTACTTCCTTAGATAAAAATAATATAGCTTATTTTTCACATAAAAGGTATATATTTCCTTGTGTGTTCTTTACTTAAATCACCACTACACCATATTTTCCCTTTATGATTGCCAACTTCTCGGTAAATATTTTTGTATACCTTGAGTTACACAAATAAGTGACAATAAATATGTTATGTTTGAGACAAATAATATCCATGAAATCTGTATATCTAATGTCTTTTCCTCCAAATTTGTATTTCTTAGAACCAATAATCCTTAATCCTTCAAAGGTTCTTATTTTTATGACACCTTTTTATCATTATATATTCTTGTGAAAATATCTTTATCCCCCATTATGTAGTAGGTGCATCCACTATCACTCATCCATGCACCAGTATGGTACGATTATTTCAATAAAATCAATGCAACCTCTACCCATTCAAATCTTCTCTTCTTAATCAGAGTATTTAGTTTCAAACTTGGTAATGATTGACAAGATTGATCTTAATCATATTATTATATACAGACTTCATCTTGTAAAAATGAAAATTATTTTTTCTGTATTAGCTATCTTAATGATTCATTGAGTTATTGTGTATGACCACTTTAGTTCTTAAATAAAACATTACACTAAAATTTTTATTAGAAGTATTTTTCTATATATCCAAATCCTTTACAACTAAAACAATGACCATAAAATGCACCCCTATAATATTGAACTTTTCATAGATTTAATTATTTCTCTTATAGAATTTGGTAATTATTTTCCATGTAAAAAATTTTAGAATGTCCATTAACTCTATAAAAATAACACCTTATGAGAGGTTCATTCCTATATTTCATAATTGTAACACCGGTTGTCCCTTGGGTTCATTGATTCTAATAATATCCAAATAGACCTTCAACATTTAAATGTATTCTTATGGTCTAGCAAAAATCATCATTTCATTCATTTTTTAATCAATCCTTATACCATTTTTTCATTTAGATATAACTTTTTATTCATTATAAATTCATTTTCCTACTTATTTAACCTTTTTTATACTTTCACTCACTCTATCACATGTGTGATCTTATTTCCCAATGCCATACTAGGAGTCACCAATATTTCATAATCTTTAACTTTTTATTATGGGTCAATAACTTCCTCCTCAAGATCATTGATATATTTGAATCAATCTTCTATATTTTTTCCTACCCATCAACAAACCTAAATTGTTCTTAAACATTAATTTTTTCTCAACAACCTTATATGAGTTTTCATTCCTTGTATATTTGAGAATTTGGACTTATAAATTAAACATAGACATATCTTCTTCTTTCTACTACATATGGATTTTGGAATCATGAAAAATCTATTTAATTTATTATTTTTTCTTCTTTAGAGATATATCATCTCAAGTGTTGAATCAAACTCATCTTGTAGATAAAATCTTTTTTAATATTTTCTTTTATTATTTTCTCACTCTTACCTTTTATAGGAATTTCCAAAAACTTCCACCATATAATTTTCATTATTTTATTTTACGGTCTTTAATTTCTTCTACCTCAATTTATTAAACTATCATTTTTGTATAAGGTAAGCTTATTCATCTTGAATTAATTATGACCGGTTCATTTTCTATCATTAACAATGGTCTATTAATTCTTTATAGAAATTTAATCACCCTCATAATCTTCATGAAACTTACTGGGACACTTTGTTGTGTGGTTCCCAACCGTTCCACATTGATAACAAATGAGTTACTGTTTCCCTTTAAAATTTATTCTTATCTTATGAATATTTGAGGATATGATGTAAATGAATTAGTCTAATTCATAATATTACTTATTATCCCCTGAGGTCATAAATTTTATAGTATTGAATTATAACTCCTTAGACTTCCCCTTTTCTATAGCCTCACTATCATTGTTTTGTATCACACATACAACAGGAGAACTAAAAAACTATCAAATGTCAAATCTTTTCTATATTTTCCCTCAAGAACAAATAATTTTTTATTGAAAAAGTCTGGAAGTCATTTCATGATGTGTATTTAATCTTCACATCATCAAGGATTTCTCTGATATAATGCATGTCCTCAATAATCACGATCACTTAATTAAAGAATGCATCAATAGATTCATTAGGATGCAGCATTAGGTATTCAAAATTATTTCATAAAACTTTTAAATTGTCTTATTCAAAATTTTAATCACCTTTGTAAATATTCAATATATTTTCTTACATGTATTGGGAATATTTACACAACATTACTTATATATTGATTGTGTTGGATTGAGATCCCCCAAAAGAATTGATTCCTCTGAAATCTGTATCCAATTCTCCTTTATTTTCAGAATCTAATAAGTCCTCAATATCAATACTCATTGAGATCCCATGAATCATAGTTATATATATATATATATATCCATTCCTAAATAAAAAAAAATTATTTCTTCATTTTATTCTTCTATAGTTATAAATATTTCCCTCAAAGATCACAATCATTTTTTATTAACGTTTGTCATGGATTAAACTCTTAGAGAATCATTCAATTTAACTTTAATCCGTATTACTACACATTTTCCCTATATGGTTAAATTCCCTTATAGGGGGTGAATCAGGTTATTTCATATTTAAACACTTCTATTTTTTAATATTTCATTTTTCATAGGAAAAAATATATTTTTTATCTCCTTCCCATAGAAATGTATGAATTAAAATGATATAATGAACAAGAAACATAATATTTACTTGGTTCATACATAACCAATATTGTAAAAGGATCACTAGAAAAGGAAACTTGTAAATGTATTAAATCCAAGATAGGTTAGTAAAATTATAATGTTTCTAGAAGTTTCATTGACCCTCCTAGTTCAGGAAAATTAAACCACTAAAAGTGAATCGTTCTCTTAATAGAACTACATGAACTTCTCCTCTATAAGATTCTTACATTGATATTTTGAAATAATGTTTTTACATATTATTTGGTTTTTCCTGAAACTATACATTCAATGATACAGTGAATATCAATTTACCATATATTTTTAAAAAATTACTTCTGGTTTGTATATCTTTCATTTTCATGAATCCTTTTTACAATTTTTACACAACTTCCCAAATTTCATGTAACATTTTAATCTGTTGTGGAACACCAAAAATTTTAAAAACAATTAATAGAACTCAAAAATTTCAGGTAACTGCATATATATTCAAGATGCTAACTTATTTATATAGACATAGTTCCCATTTCTTAGTGAAAATTATGTTCCCATAAATGATTTTGACAAGAAGTCCATTCACCCAACATTTAATCAACATTAAATACTCAATATTATATAATGTTTGGAAACTAGAAATAAGAGGATTATAGTGCTATTTAATGGATTATTTGTACATTCATGAAACTACCTCATTATCAATTAAACATAAATTAAACTTTATACATTATAAATAATTCAATAATTTTATATCACCATTTACATGAGAATCACCATATTCACAAAATAAATTTATCTGAATATAATATATTTTAATAAATAAATCTACTCTATTCAGATATGAATTTCATGAAATCATAGAACATTGATGAAATAATTTCCTTTTCCATATTACAATAAGGATTCCTCGAACATTCACTTTTGTGAATATTTATTGAATTGTACTCTCATCCGTGCAACTTTTATCATTACATGATAAACCTTATTTGGGTTCAAAAATAAATTCCTCATTCCTCCAAATGTTATAAACACAAAAAAATCAATCACTGGGACACATCACCTCTTTATATTCCCATAATCCTAAACATCATCCATACCATTCAAAACTCTATTCTCCCCATGTTGGATAACTTCAAACTATCTCTTGGAATAGATACTTTGAGCTCATATAGGTCTACATTTTCCTAGATAATAGTAAACATAATTTATTTACAGCCATATTGCAACATCATAATTGAATTTGTAACGTGAATTTTTAAACAAACACAACCAACCCCAAAACACTACAATGTCACATTAATGGATTTTTTTACCAAAATTTCTCTTTGTATCTATGATGGTTATTCTAGTGGGTTATATGGACTTGGTTATTTATATGTAATTTTAAAGCATGTCTACTCATTTTGATTATTGAACATTATACTAAGTGTTCTTTGTTTGTTTTCAATCCTCATTTTTTTAGAGTTTTATAAGGATATTTTTCACTCAAATAGTTAATGGAAGTTGATTAATAAGAAATCATAAAATAAAAAATAGAATATTATCCACTAATTCAACCCCTCCCCTCCCCCTTAGTTAACCAATATAATGCTAGGGATAATTAAAAGTTGTATCAAAGTAACTCAGTAATCCTTTATAGATAAATGATTTTTATGTTCATCAATATTACTGTCATTGAACTCAATAAATATTTAATTTTTTATCTCTTTTTTGATTTAATAAATTTTACCAATATGCATGAATATTTTTTCAGTGATTTTTACCTATGAACATGGAAAACATTAATTCAGTGAATAGCATGAGAATTTCAACATTAAATTGGAATAATTTATATATTTTGGAAAGATCAAATGTTTTTATAAATTTTGTTAATACGTTTAGATGTTTTTTTGTATAATATTTTCGGTTTTATTCCCCATGTTGAATGTATTATGATTATGAAATTATTTTGAAAGAATTTTTAGAATGCTGATCATGCTAAAAATGGTTTCATATCATCTCATTCTAAAAAAATATCATGGTTAAAGTTTTCAAGACAAAAAATGACTATGTGATTAGTTTTATTGTATTTATGAAGGAAATGTAAAGTTGAAACTTTTAATTATATAGATTTAGAGAATGAATTATAAGTCATCGTGATGAATGATTGTGAAACAGTAGATGAATTTTCACTATATTTAATGATTTTATTAGTACTATCAATGTTTTTAGTGAAAATATTGATGATTTTATGTTTTTTAAGAAGATACAGTGCATTTTTCTTAATAAATTAAATGAATTTTTTTAAATGTCAAAGAACATGATCTAGGTAAACTTATATTATATAATTTTCATAGAATTATAATTTCTTTTTAAATGTGGAAGAAGAGTTAATTAAATAAATTTTTTGGAATTATAGGTATATTTACAATAAGGATTTTAATAAAGTGAAGTCTATTAAAGCAATTGATGAATATGAAGAATATTCTGATGATGAAGAGGATGTTGAAATAAAATTTAAAAATATTATAAAATCTATTTAACGAAATTTTAGAAGAGGTTGAGTAATTTTTTAGGGAAATTTTATACTTAAAAGTTTTTATTATAGAGGTATTGTATATATATTTTATCTAAAATCAAAGGATAAAAGAATACCAAGACCACATATATTAGGATGAGATTCCAAGAAGTTTCTTGAAGAAGAAATCACGAAAATATTATTCAAAGGGGAAATATAATAATTTCTATAAATATATAAAAATAAATTTATTATATAATCTTAAATGTTGTGGTAGTAGTGTAGTTTATTAAGAAGTAAATATTTCTATAATTTTTTTTTAAAGATACTAATTATAAAGGTGAATGAAAAAGATATAGAATATGATGATTGTAGTAATGATGGATGTTAGAATAAAACTCAAATATATCTCATGATAAAATTGGAACTCTAAGAGTTTCTCATTATTATTTATCAATTTATAATTTATAAAAACAAATTCATGATAGATTTTCAATTATCTATCAATAGTGAAAACATACTTGTTGAAAATGAGTCAAATTTGAAAATTGGTTATGAAAAAATGATGAATATAGATGATAAATAGAATAAAATTGGTTATTATAGTTTTTAAATGGAAGATAAGGTTAAATAAAATTAAAATTATCATGAAAATGTACAATCATAATTGATAGTAGCTAAAAAGGAAATGACCAAATTCATATTAAATGTCAACTATTTTGTGTAGGAATATAGAGAAATCTAAAAGGATAATATTATAAAAGAGTTAAAGATATAAAGAAAGATAAAATTAATTTAGACCAAAAAAATTATGACATTAAAATTTTGAAATGGTTCTTAGTAGTGTTGGTGAAAAGAATGACTCAAAGTTTCATACATAGAAATTAATATTTATGGAAAAAATATATGATTCTAAGAACTATGTAAATTCTAGAAACACTGATTTGAATGTGAAAACTATTAAAAAATTGTCATGAAAAATTCAATGAATAAGTTTATAGTGAATAGTAATGTGTTGGGAGTTTATAAATATTTTATTTTTCAAAAAGGGTCCAAATTTTATCCTCAAAATATAAAATAATAGTAGAATTCTGAATTTTATTAGCAATCATTCTATAAAATTATGTACTTTCTTATGGTTACTACTGGAATTATAGATTCTTTGGTAATTTTTGAAGTAGAATTTTGTTTAAATACCAATATTTAGATTACCCTCTAGTATTTTGGTGATAATTATTAAAGAGGATTTATCCCACATAATGAAAAAAATTTAGAATAAATCCAAATATTTGAAGCTAAAGGTTAAGAAGAAGTTACAACCATTTGATGGGTTTTGCAGAACAAGTGCCAATATATATCAATTTTCTATAAATTATCTCACCATTAATCCTACACAACTAATTTTGAATTATAATTAAAAAAATTTATAAGAATAAAATGAAGGAAATGAGAATATATTGATTTCTAAATTGGAACAAAAAGCATCAAAAAAGGAATGCACATAGATCATGTATAGTAGATGATCATTATATATTAAAGAAGGTTTAAATCACTTAAAGGATTTTAATTCATGGAAAAATGGAGTTTTTACCTTTTTAAAATGTTTTTTCCGTGAAAATTATATGATTTTGTTTAAAATTAATTGGATAAAACTAGATAAAATCGATGAACATATTATTTTTTAATGGGTTTAAAAACAATTTATTAAGCAGGTCGCAAATATGTATCTATGAAAATGAAGTGTTTTTCTAGATGAATAGATTTTTCTATGAATAATTTTACTAATGTATGTTTTTTTATGATAGGAAAATGAACATTAGGAAACTTATTTTAGGTTTTTGAGGCTTTAAATTCATTCTACTTAAACATGAATAATGAAAATAAATTGTGTAACAGAACACTTTTCCACCTTACTAAAAATAATATAAACAATATGATCTAATTAAAAAAGAAGATTCGTGATAATTATGATGTGTAAATTATATAATAATAATAATAATTATCTACATTAAGAGGAAAGTTCAATACGTGTGCATGATAAATAAAAAATTATAAAGAAAATATTTTATAGTGTCTCTATTTCGGGACAACATTTCCAATGTTTTGAAAAAAGAAATTAACATGAATAGAATTTTGGAATACAGATTATTTTATAGGTCATATCGTTGAAATGAAGTAGATGATGAGTTAAATTAAATTAAAATGGGATTTTAATAAGTGTTTGGATAATCAAAGTGAATTTTGGTCAAAGTGGGGTGAATACCAAATTATGGAGTATGAAGATGAAATATAATCCTTCAATCATCAATGGCTATGAAGAATGGTCCCCTCACTCACTTTTTCTTTAAATATTTTTCATCTAATAAGGAGTAATAAAATATAAATCCTTCTTTTTAGACATAATGTATTCAAAAAAGGGGCTAAAACAATTCTTGGGGATAATCCAAAGGTATGTGTCTAAAATAATAGGGTTAGATCTCTTATTTTGCTGGATAATATTTTTAGAGGTAGTTTTCAAAAGGGTTAAGCTATGAATTCAGTGTGGTTGTGTAAATTTCAAAATATTATAAAATGATTATTGATCATATATATGGTAATGTATTATGCATAGATTCATGGAATGATTTTTGTAAATAAGAAAGAAAATGTATTTCAGGATGTTGATATCACTTGGTTTAAAGTGTAGTGAAGAAGTGGATATAAATAATTATAATTGATAGCATTACATTATTATTCAATATTCTTGTTTACTACAAAAATTTCAATCATGTATGATTATATTTATTGGATCTTTTTTTTTATTTTTTTATTCTAAAAAATAAATTATGTAAATTTTTTTCTAAAAATATATGTAGGGGAAGATTATAAAGAACTGAAATTCATTGGATATTGAGATCTGCAGTAGTTGTTACCTTAGGGTGGTTTTTTAGACCCAATGTAATTTTGTGGAGGTTTGATGTAAAATTGGATAAATTGCTGAAGATAATAATTGGAAATTTTTCTGGTGTTTTATTTTCTTTTAAACACATAAATAATATTCAAACATAAGTGTTATATGGTGTTTTTTAGGTGAAGTTAATTACAAGGATTTAGAGTGGTTATAGGAATATGGAATAAGCATATAGGTTTTTTTATAAAGTATGAAAGATTTTTTTAATTTAAAATTTGGAAACAAATTGAAAAATTCTTAAATACATAACTCTTTTATCTTTAGTATGTAATGGTTATTTTGAGAACACTATATAAAATATGGGTCCTCAATAAATAAAGGTAACTTTATTGATGTGAAAGGTTTACTCTTAGGTGATGTGTAAGGGTTACCTGACGTTTCCCTCGAATATGTAAGGTTTGATCTGAGTAAAATTTAATATGTAATTGTTGATTTGATAATATTCAATGGTTTCATAATTGGTTGTCCTTAATATGTAATGTTTGATCTGTATTATTCCTAAGGGTTAATCTAAGAAAAATACAGTATGTAAGGGTTAATAAAAGACATTATGATAAGTAAGGGTTACTTATATTTAATTCTAATATGTAATGGTTACATTGATATATAAGGGTTGTACGTGAGGCTTAGTTGATAAGTAAGGATTCCATATTTTACCAATATTTCAGTCTGGTAGAATGGAGAAAATGTTGAAAAACTAAATTTCTGAAAATACATCTTTGAAATCTAAAGAACTCAGAGATAATCAAAGAAAATATAAATATAATTTTAGCAAAATTAAAGGTGACTATAAAGGTTAGGATAATATGAGGTATTATATTTCAATGTGAATAAATTAAATAATATTTATTATTTAAATTATAAAATTTTAAATTTAAATTTGAAGTAGTAAAAATGGTGTTGTTGTGTAAGACTACAAAAAATAGTATTGCATGATTTAATTGGGATAAAGAATATTTGAATATAGAGTAAGAGGATGAGATAAATAGAATCTATAACTAAGAGGGGATATTAAAGTACTGTGTTCAGAAAAGTATGAACAAAAAGAGAGATTAAAAATAAGAATAAAAATAAGAGTACATGAAAGTAGATGGAGGAGGATGAGGAGGAGGATGAGGGTCCACACTTTGTGTGTGTGATCGTCAAACCTATTTTTTTTTTAGGAATAAAAAATAAGTACCACTTTCTCTAAATTAAAAAAGAGTAGGATAATGACACATTTTTTGGAGATAATCACTAACATGTCAATATACAAGTCAATAGTACAATTTTTTGAAGACTTGTCTAGAGATAAAATTATTGAAATTTTTATATTATGAGTTAAGGATATACACTAATCATTATATAATCAATGGTAATTCTAGTTGGTTTTATGGTATTAGTTGTTTTTGGATCATACCATGAAATAGATGCAAATTTTAGGTAGTGAATCTTAGAGAAAAAGTGCTCTTTGCCTATTTTCTCTTTACTATGATTTTGTCACCCCTTGAGTGAACTCCATGTCCCAAACATATATATAGTGTAAATTTTCTATATAGATATTATTTTAATTTATATAGTCATTTATTTATGATCTCACTCACACGTACTAAAAATAATATATTTTTTTTAATATTGTATATCCTATAATCCAATATTCTATTAAAATGTAAATTGGTTAGTGAACACCTAATATTTTATCATAAAATCGTCCAATGTTTAAAAAAATCTTTTATTGCTAAAATAATAACAACAAGCCTTAAAAAACATCCACCATAATTACAGCCACCACATCACATAATATCATACCAAAACACCGAAACTATATCCTCTTCATTTCATATTCATGTCACCACCCTTTTAATATAGGGTCTAAAATATGATGGGAATTAAATGTATTCTCTGTTACATCCATGTATAACTCCATAATATATCAACATCATAAAAACTATAACTACATGATTTAACTTTACACCATCATAGCCTATTTCATACCACTCTTAATCATTCATAACAATGTTATCATAATATCATATCTAGAAATAAAAAATAAAAAACCATTTTAATGACCACATAAATATCCATTCAATCATTAAGAAGACATAATAAATCAATAAATTAAATACCATAGATCTTCTAAAAACAATGTTTTTCGCCAAGTAGGACATCAAATAATTATACCCCATTCTACACATAAATCTATTTCACATTTCTCCCACATGACTCAACACCTCAAATAATGAAAACTACATACCTAAGATAAATTCCTTCTAGTATAAACTTCTATATAGTTCCCTGAAAACTAACCATCTACCATTCCATCTAGTTAAATAGATGAACATAAATTCTTACAAATTCACTTCCAAAAAAAATCACTCATAGACCTACCAAACATCCAATTCTAATGACATAACCTAGTATCACTATTTTATTTATAAAATACATTAAAACCTACCTAATAAAAAATTTAAAATAAAATACAACAAGGAAAATAAGATCTATCCTGTATTTTAAAAAAAATTATATCCTACACTTTTAAATATATCTCACTACAAAAAATTCAAAAACATATCAATGAATTCATACTAAAAATATAATTATAACAATTAAGAAATTAGTGAAAAAACATGGAGAAAACATTACCCAATAATAAAAGGACTCATAAATTCAATTATAATAATTAAAGAGGTAAAAATAATTACACCCATATATACTAAAAATATATAACATACCCTAACAAAACAAACACCAAAATAAATGAGATAGAAGATAATCTTAGAAACAAAGGTACAATGACTATAAACCAAAACCTAATCCTATATCAATATAACAACTCCATTAAACTACAGATATAACCAACTTTCTCAACAACCCATGGTTTATCACTTATTTTAATTTCAATGAACAATAAGAATAGATCACATGTTTCCACTTCCCATTCACAATAAAACATTTAACTCTTTAAATCACCTAATGTCCATTAAAAATATTTATCAACTTTAAAATATATATAGTGAAATTATTAACACCAAACCAAATGTAATCAACATGGAAATTACCAAATAACCAACAAAATAATACTTACTCTTCCCATCCCACACCTTATTCCAACTGTTGTATCTATTTAAGGTAATCTAATCTTCTTACTCAAAAAATAAACCCCTTTAATATCATTACCCAAAAAAGAAATTATAATTCATTAAAGAAAACAAAACACTATAACCTATAATAAACCACCACTATAATTAACTCAATTAATAGAGAAGGAAATAAAAAGAAAAAATTATTTAAAAGGGTATGGTTTTAGAAGAAAACAAAACAAAAAAGTTATAAAAGGTAGTATAGATAATTCAAAATAAAACATAAAAAATCATCAATGTATATAATTATATGTGATATAAGAAGATACAATAGATTTATTACATCAAATTATATTCAAAAATCCTATAATTTTATTGAAAATTAATACAATAACTAAATATAAATAGACACATGTGAAACCTTCAAAATGTTATGGAATGTCATCTCCAATCAACCCTATGACTAAATTCAACCAAAACTGAACAAAGAAACCTATTTCATATATTATCATATAAAATTAGACATTGAAAATAAAAAATAGTGAATTAAGGATCCCCTTAGTTTTTTAGAAATTTATAACATGAATATAAGTCATAAGAATCAACCTTAGACACCTATGACCACCATGAAGATAACCCATAATCACCTAGGTTTTAAGAGATAAAAGTGAATGAAAACCAATTTGAGTGTAAACCCAAATATATAACTACAATTATAGTGAAGGAAACCATGATTAAAGGAAAATATTTATGGTGTGATCACCTTGGGTAAAACACATATCCAATAATCATAATTTAATCTTTTCTTATGATTCACCTTTTCTCTATTAGGCGACCCTCGTAATGCCTTAAATTTTCACTAGATACCTCTCAAAAAAGATATTATTGTTGATTTAAACTAAACATAGTGGATAGAGACAATGTTAACCACTTCAACACACCACCAGCCTCTCGATAACTATTCCTTTCACTTCGAATAACCACACTTCAAAATATTTACCCATTTAAACATTCTGAACCTTTAATGAATTATGAAAACAGAAACCTATTTAGGGAATGAATACCATTAAAAAATAGTCAAAATATTTAACAAAGGATATACATTTTAATTTTACCATTAAAGATAAAAAATGACTTAAAATTTTCAAATTAGAAAAAACAATTATATGTAAGAATGAAAAGAGTAGCATTACCTTCTTAGGAATTCTCCACTCCCTAAACTATAACTAACAACCCACCAAGGACTAAGTTAAAAGATAAACCTTGGGGAATTTGTATTTATGATTCATTGCTATATTAAAATAGAAATAGATTAATCCACCTAACAAAATACACCTTTAACTACTCAACCTTAGATCTCAAATTAATGATCCAAATCTAGACGATCTCCCAAATCTCAACATTTTATGCAGGAACATATTCCTTTGGAAAAAACATAAAAACGGACTAAAGAAATCTATAAAATAATTCTCAAATATATTTACACTATCTTCACCCAAATAGGTCTCATTAATATCTTTCATATGATAATTTATAGACACATGGGAAATGTAATCCATATTGAATAACCCAATAAACTCTTTCCATAACATCTTATATGGGTTTCGATGTTTCATAATTTTCATAATTGATCAAATTTGAAATGAAAATTGACCACCATGGAAACTCAAAATAGATCTGGGGATTTTAACAACTCAAAGTCAAATTTAATCCCCTCTAACCAATCCTCAGCATCATGGTTTTATACTCCACTATTGAACTTCAGTACTACATATCACTAAAGATTCAACAAGACATCGTTCCATGATTTCTCATTCTTTTTATTCTCTCACCCAATGCCTCAAAAATTCTTTGGTAACATGTATTAAATTCAATATCAAAACAATAATGGTAATCCCAAACCATATTATTCATATAAAAATATTAGATAAATTAAAAATTGCATAAGGAAACATATCCAACTTTCAAACATACTATCATTATTCTCATAAAACCATCTTCAAAAAATATTATTCTAATACATACCCATAATATCCCCTCCAACATCACCAATACACAAACCATATACCACAATAAAATTTCAAAAAAAAATTATTGATTCCTCACTATCAATCTCATACACTACACATAAAACATATATGGATTTAACTGGTAAATTTTAATACTTCTCAATATTAATAATCCACATCATACTAGTGTTATCAAAATAGTATAAACATTCATCATGTTTCATTATTAAACACATACATGTTAAACACCTCTTGTATCAAAAAAAATTAGTACTTAAGAGGAAAATCATGTTAATAAATCAAGGTAATAATCATTTAATAGAACATTATACTCCTCATGAACCATTTCATTAATGTAGACTCTATTTCCTTAAAACATACATTCAATGTAAATAACATATCCTTTACCTTAAGAATATTACATATAATACATTTAAATTATCCATGGAGAACATTTCATATTTTATCATCATACATCATTGTTGATGTGATTTATAAAAAAAATCTGAAAATATCTTGTTACTAATAAAATATTCTTCCATATTATCAACTGAAAACCTTATTTACATTAACACTATATTCTAGAAAAAAACATTCTCAATAGGGTACATATGAAAATTAAAAATAATTATAATGAGTTATATAATAATCTAAAGAAGTCGTGAACAAAATTAACTTGAGTAACATGGTATTTACTAAGAACATTTAAGAAATTATATATTTCAACATGCTTACATGATAATTCATTATTTAATTACCATAACATATTGTAATATATTCCAGTGTGTCATTAAAAATTAATTTATATATGATTAATGTCTTTTTAATCATTTTGAATTATTTTTTAAATTCAACAGTTTATCCCTACACATGCATATCATATTTTCAATAACTACAAAAATGATTAAAAGAATTTATACATATAGGAGGTTCATAAATGAAATAAATTCATATAAATAATGTATTTGATCTATAATATTTCATATGTTTGGTTTAATAAATGGCATCACACTTTGTTTTAAGAATGTTCAAAACTCTAAAAACATGATATTAAAAAAATTATTTATTCTAAATAGATTAATACTTATAAGTAAATAAAATTTATTCTTGAAGAAAATATAATTTGGGATACTCCTATAATGTTTTTTATTTGAATCGAAAAAATTATTTCATAAGAATTATTTAGTAACATTTTTAAACATCATGGAAGTATTTCAATATACTATATACTTCAAATATAAAAGTCAAAATTAAATCCTTTTAATATTTTTTTCATTAAATTTATAATAAAATTATTTATCATGCACCATAAAATGTATTAAATAGTAAGGAAATAAATGTCAAATTAATATGATATCATGAATTAATTTATGAAACACATCTTAAAATATTAACTTATAATGTTTTCATGGATTTATGGTTATCGAAATCTTCATTTATTTTATGAAATTTAATAACATCAACCAAACTAGAACTAGAATATAAATATCAACATGCATCAAGAAAACAATGAAAATAACACCATCATAATTCTAAACCCGAACTAAAAATATTTATGCATGAATTAATATTATGATTTATACCCTATAAAAGGGAAACTCTCACCTAATCATAGTAAAAGGTTATTATGTTCCTTGCATTGTATCATAAGGATTATCTATATCTTATCTAGTATATATGGTCTAAATAACATGTTTATCAAAAATTAAATGGTTTCCCTATTGATCAAATGAAATCCTTATATTTTTCTAACCCTAAATTTCATCTTAACTCTTAACCAAAGCATTGATACCACTATGTCGTGATATTTCCCCACAAGAACAACTATTGATCTAGTTAAAAAGACATGTGTGACACCCCCCCCCCCAATCCCACCTCCAATAGGACATAGATTGGAGACTTGTACTATGTTTTTAATCTCGTAGTATTAGTGGAATTAGCCTTCCAAGGAATAATAGTAAATATCATCCAATCATCTCTAAGTTCATCATAAATAAAAAATTCACATAACAAAAAATATTAATAATATTTCAATGTACAAAACCACAAATATCAGTGATATAAATGTACTTCCCCCATGAAATCCTTTTGATCCACCCAAATAGTAGATCCAGTTATAAATTAGAATAACCTAAAAACAAACTTAACATAACAATAGGGGTATGATCACTTAGGAGTACTTGAAGGATCATCATTGTAAAAAATTCAACATCCATGTGATATAGATATTCAAGTGTAGAAACGCGTGAATTTTACCAAGGAAAAAAAACACGAATAAAAGACAAGTATAAAGACAAAAATTAATTATAAAATAAAACTACCCTACATATCAACCCAAACTTCACATCCTCTTTAATTTCATACATCACTTCTAACCATATCCATCAATAAATTACCCTTTACAAACATTATATTTAAAACTGAGAATTTAAATCATTGTGAATATAAATTAATAATCAAAAAAATATAAATATCATAAGTTCCACAAACAACACTAAAAATAAAGAAAAATGACTGAAAAATTTTATCACACCTCTTACTTATTCATTTAGGGGTCCTTCCAAGTCACAAATAATTTGTAAACCATGGTATGAAAACTACTAACTAATTAATTAGGAATGAAAGGATAAAATTAAAAACTTCACCACAACAACCACCACCTCAATTTCAATCACCACATCACATAATATCAAATGAAATTACCACAATAAAAGCCTCATAAATACATCTTAGTATCACCACCCCACCTTAATAATATTTGTAATCATGAAGTACATAAACCTCATGCCTTCCTCCATCTATGTATTTTATAATCATATATCCACATCACAACCACTATAACCTCATGTAATAATTTCTATACATTATGGTATGTATTATAACACCCTTCATCCTCCATCACTATATTATCACAACATCAGTTTATTAAATAATAGATAACAAAACCAGGGATAATAACACTATATCAAGCATTCAAACAACAAGGAGGCACAATCAGTAAATAATTTAAATACCTTGACTCTTCCCATAATAAGTATTATCCCTCAGAGTAAATAAATGGTATAAAATAATTTCAAATGAAATGTCTATTTAGCATAGATCAAAAAATTATAAACACATTAACTAATGATAATCACCATCCCAAGTTGACTTTTATCATGTAATATTGGTAAAATAGTTACATCAAATACTAACCCTCAATCCCATAATATTGGAAAATATAATAACACTTATTCTAACCACATTACTTCCCAAAATTTTCCCCATTATTGCTACCCAACACACTATTTTCAAAAAAAATCTAATATCCGTATTTTATTTCTAGTTGAAATTCATACCCTAAATGTTACACATAACTAAATAGATCATTCAATAATAAATACAAGACCTCTCCCCCTTCTTACACAAATCCCTTAATAATTTTTTTTAAAAAAACTCATACTGAACATTACAAAAAAATTTATTAGTGAAGCAACGAAATACAATTAAATTAAAATAATAAAATAACATAAGACACAATAAGGAAAGATCATTACTCAAGAATACAAGGACCTTTCAAGGGAATAAAAATACTCATGGAAGTTGGGAAAAACAATTTCATTAAAAGGAAATAAAATACCCAATCTAAAACAAAAACAAAATAATTTATAATTAAGGTACTCTTAACGAAAACGGTACCATGACTAAAATTCAGGCCCTAACCAGCAACTTGATAAAATATTTTTGAAATCCATGTAGAATTCATATAGAAAGGAATTACATGGTGTGTAATTTTTTCATATAATGTAGTTTCAAAAATCTATAAATAAGTGGTATGGATGTAGGTTTTATATGTTTGGATAAGGGGAAAAGGTGATGCTCACTTCCTGTTCAATTGGTCTCTCTTTCCTCCCTTATTTCACAATAGTTAGTTTTTATCCATTAAAAGTTATATCTAGTGATAATTATATTTGATTTTATTCAAATTTTAATTTTTCTATCTCACTTTCATTATTATTAATCTTAAAACCTTCATAATACATTATTTATTTCTCAAATTATTTTATTTTCATTCTTTCATCACTCCATCTCTTAATCTAGTCATAATGGTTATTGGTTAAATCCACCACTCGAGGTAACGCTGATATTTGAGGTGGATAAATGATAGGGGCCATATTTTAATTATTATTTTATCAATGATATGTGATTTAAATCAATTATGTTGTGTATTACTATAATATTGAATGAAGTTTTTGGGATCAATGGATTATTGGAAAACTTAGATACATAACAGCCCATGGGTTATTGAACATTTGACTGAATTCATAATAACTTGTATAGAAACTTGGGTCAAGTCATGGAATATAGCCACTTCCTTATGGAAGTATAAACTGACCTATATAAAATGATTTATTTATTTCATACAAATAATCTCAACAATATTAAATAATCATTTCTTATTTTTTAACTTCAACCCAATTCCAAAAACCTTATTTTTATTTATTTATAATTTAATTGCAACACTTTTAAAATATATATTATTTTGAACGATCTCCTCTTTTAAGTTAAACTTAGTAAATATTCCTTTTTTTATCCCAACTCAATTCTTATTAAGATAATTCCTAGGTTTTATACTAAATATTAATGAATTCTAGTTTTGGATGATGAATCAATTATGTATGTGATGAAAATTAAAACATGTTTTCTTTTCATTTTATGGGAATTCTGAAATAGATTGGGTGTGTCTATTATTTTATGTTGATTAATTATTTTAACAATAATTTTTTCCCTCATTCATTTTCTTATATTTTAAATTAGTTATATTAGTGTGCGTCCTTATTAACACTGTTAGAGAATGTAAATAAATAAATAACATATGTGTTAAATGAATGGGGTTTTACTGGTTACCCACATTCTATGAAATCAAACAAATCCCAGTTGTGAATCCCACTCCATCTAAGGGAGTCTTGTCCATTACCCCTATTTTCATTTAAATAAATACACCCCATATAGAGTTGGTGTATTTTTTCTTATGTTTGTTACAAAAAATGGGATGTTTTCATAAAAATAAAAAAAATTCTAAAAATAGGAAATTGATTTTTTGGTTGGATTGGTTAGTAGGGTTTCTATTTAATTTATAAAATACCTGACTGTGAGCCCTATTAATTAAATCAATTTTATACTTTATCACTAAAACAAAAGAATACATATTGTTTATCATACTATGTAGAAAAATTAAATCACATGGATGATAATAAAATTTCTGTGGTACAAACATTGATATAATGGTTTTAGGAATTTCATGACATCTAGTCATCACTCGTTCAACCCCCCCCCCCCCCCCACACACACACACAATCATTAGAGTGATGTTTTTTCCTCATATTTTTATGTAAATATGTACACATAATTTATATATTTTTTCATTCCTGCTAAATATATTAAATACACATATATATTTATATATATATAATAAATAAATCAATAAATAAAATAGAAAAAAATGTTAAATGGTGTGTGATTATAGTCATACACACCATATAGTATTCATTAAATCCACTCAGCACTACTTATTTGGATGAAATTTCACCCTTTTCCCCACTACTCCTCATCAATTTTCACAAAATCTATCCCTGTAAAACTCTCAAATTTGTCAATACATGGATTTTTTGTACATATAATCTCATAAATTTAGTTCCTTGATCCGCATAAGAATCCTTATGTCCTTAATTTTTTCATTTTAATTGAATTTTATAGAATTTAGTGTATTTTGAAAATATATGGTTGAAAATAAATAGTAAATAGGCAGACAAAAAGAACAAACTAAGTGAACTCTTATAAAAGAGAAAACCACTAAATTTGAAAAACATGTGATGTGTGTGTTTCAAATATGATATGTATTATGTGCATATACATGGATATAAACATTACATGTATAAATAATACATGACTTCAGTTTCTATATGGAAATACATGGTACAAACATTCAGTACATGTCATGTATATCCACTGCATGCTTAAGAATTCTACTAGTCATCGACCTTCACTACATGGCCTATGCTCTATTTTCTAATACATTTTGTATACTCATTCAATACACATCATTCACTTATTCACTATACTCACATAGGAGGTGAGGTTTGTATCCAAAGTACATAGGTAAATTCCATGTGCACACTACACACTATATTCTTTGAAACTACACATTATGTAATTCAAATCATAATTTTATTCAATTTATCTTTTCATTGATTTTCATTTTTATTGATCTTTTTATTTTTTATTACTTGTAGAGGAAATTTGTCATTAAACATAAATATATAAGTTAACTTTAAAATTATATTTTTAGTATTATCCAATTCTTTCGAGAGAACACTCAGAGTTAGTAGAGGATTAACCAGTTGTTTACTATCTGATATCACAACTACTAGCACTGGTGTTGCTTCCTTTAAAGAAAGTAGCATCAGACCTTCAATCCTCCTCATCCAAAAGATCACCTTAATCACCACCTCCTACAATATTATCCACATCATAAAAGACATTTAATTTGGTGGTTGGGTGTTAATGTCATCCACCTCCAGGGGATCAAGACCATCATCCCAACACATTCCTCTCTTTGAGGCCCAAATACTAGACAATAATTGATTGCATCAATTTTATCATCACGCTATCCATATCAACAACCAATTTTTAGGTACAAGTATATATAAGTTTATGGTAATATTTGAGGATATGGAGGGGTTTTTATTACACACACATCTTCTATAAATAGCTCAGATTTGAGCTCTTACTTACTAAGATTTATTTTTTGATTTTTTGGCCTCATTTGAGTTTGATGGACTACCATATTGGGAGGATCCATGTGGAATTGAGAGAAAAATATATTTCCTATAATGAGTAAAAAATTTCTCAATTTATATGAAAAATTTTGGTTGAGGGTATGTTTTTCATGCTCATCCCACCAACACTCTCTCAGTTTCGACATTCAACCACCATGATTGGTAAGATAAACTATTTATGTGGAGAGATCTAGATGGGCCTAATGTCTAGTACACACTTACCATATTGAAGGGAACCTTGATCGTTTCCAACAACTTACACCACATCTATATTTTTTCACCATTCAATGTATATAGAATGAATATAGGGGAGTTATCACAGTGAGATAAATGGAGTTCCTGACCACTAATATGATTACCCCTAACTCTCATACCTTGTCACTCCATACATTCATTAAATATTCATGGCCATAAATATATCCAAAAAATTATATTTTATACTTATTGGTAGAAACACGGAATATTATTTTTTTGAGCCTAATTTTTTGAATGATATTTTGGGTTACCTTAGGGGATGGATTATGTAGTGACCCACATATTTTTTTGGTCATCATTTTGAGTAAAAATGTGAATTTCTAGCCCAAAGGGGGGGGGTTAACTATATAATTATGGCTTGGATTGGGATTATAAGTATTTTTACCTATAATTTATATGGTTATGGAAGTGGTAAATGTCTTTTTTGGTTGTATTTATGATCAAGTACATTTTAGAAATGTGTTAGGGTGACCCTGGTGCTAGAGGCAGTTGTAGTTTGTAGACTCTATTATGGCCAAATGTGTTTTTATGTAGTGATGGTTTCTTCTATTTGGGAATTTCATGAAATTAATGGAGGGTTAGTGAATATCTTAAAGTCTATTTCATGGTTTTTTGTGTGAGGTTCATCGATGATAACCCTTACATGGATTGTGAGAGCTACGGTATGGCCCTAAGCCTATTTCATATTAGAGAATTTGTGGATACAGGATTGACCCTGCATTTTTAGGCTAGATAATCATAGCATATATGGTTAGGAAAAAACTGAGACTTGGTGATAGGTCATTATGGTGTGGTCCCTATGAACACGTTGTGGTGGACTACTATGTGCCTTTATTTGAAAAGAGTTATATCTGTAATTTAGTGTTCATACTCCAATAATTTTCTGAGTAAGAGAAGTTCTAGGATAGTATTTTTATATAGATGATACCCTATCCTCATCCCCTTTGATTCCCCATTATAGGGTAATTTTTTGGTGAATTAATGCAAAGGATATGATGTGTGATCTTTGTTTATTACTCTACTTTTATTTCGATTTATTTCCTACTAAATTTTGGGGTTTCCAGGCTAGTGATTTGGTGGGGATTTCATCGATGAATGGTGAAATAATTATCATTTCATGGTTATTTTTCTGGAAATTCTATAAAAAGACCTAATAGTTAGAACACATGAAGATTTATACAGTTTTGGTGTGAATAAAATGACTAGTTTTTTCAAAACTTATGCCTCTTCTGATTAAATTTAATAATTAATTATATTTGATTATAATTTATTATTTGGTTTTGTGGTGTGGGATAAGAGGTTTAGTGGTGTTTCAATTTTGGCTGAGGCATTGATAGGATTGTTCATTGTAGTGTGGGGTAGAACTTGTGTGGTAACTCTATTTTTGAGTCAATTGGTCCCTTTATTATAAAGATATTTGTTTATTTATACATGAATGTGCAAACCAGTATGAATTTCATGGGATCATATAAATTTATAGGGATAAGAAGTTGATGGGGAAAAGAGATAGGGTAATGTTGGGTCTCTTATTATTAGGTTAAGTTTCCATTATCACTTGAATAAATTCGGATCTACTGGAGAATGTATCATTATAGGGATAGGGATCCAATTGAGATGATGTAAGACCTTGGAAATATCTTGAGGTTTGATAGAAAACATGGGTATCCTTGTATGGTTATTCCTAGGGCTAGTTGAGTGGTAAATATTGGGATTAGGTGATGAGATAAGGAACAACATGTAAAAATGTATCATGTGTGACAAGAAACTCTCTTTAAGGGATGAATAGGATATTAGTGAGTGTTATGAGTGGGATGAGTCCACCTGATTCATGTGAAAACCTTATGTATTATTTTCATATAAGATCTCAGTACATACACTGTATCATGATATGGAATATCGATACGTATTGGGTGAAAAGTTGTGTGATTCTTGGGGATGGTAGTTGGGACACTGTTAGTGTGGCTTATTTTTGGTTTATTTTGTATTTGGGATAGCATAAGTTCATGATTAATGTATATATGACTATATGAATTCTACATATTATGTTTGATATTTCATTTTATTAATTTGATTATGGATTCTATGATTTTTTTTATGGATTTTTTCATTATTTTAACATTTTTTTATGACATGTATGTTAGGGTATATATCTCCACATTGTATGAATTAGACCCTTCCCACTAGTCGACAACCTCTACTATATGGGGAGTCACTATTGTGACCATGTAGCATAATTATCAAGATCACTACTGATTTCCCTCGTTCAGGGTTTAACAAAGTGGTATCGAAGCTTTTGATTATTTGGGTAGATGGTAGAAACATGGTCTAGGAAATTATCATATATTTTGATGGACCTAATACCGATGATCCATAAACATCTTTCTAATGGGAAGTCCTAGTTACCAGGGGTGATAGTACTACTGGTCTTGGTTTGATCTATTCTAATTGAGTCATTTATTGAATATTATACATTATCATAGGTTTTTATTTATGGTTTTTTCTCTTATCCCATAGAAAATCGTGTTTTGTTCATTCATCATATTTGGCACGTAAGACTCACATTACATATTCCTTCTTGAGTGTGATTGGATTTTATAATGATAGGTTTTGGTTGTTTAGAGTTCCAGAAGAAATTTATACAGAGTTTTATCATATAACTTATTGGTTTCATTATACTCAACTAAATAATTGGTGGTCTCCTTATAGTTAGTCATGTGGATCCGAATGTAGGAGGTTCTCCAGTGATGGAAATGAATTCCTTTATTTACAGGATGTATAGTGACACTTAGCATGTCAGGGTAGGGATTAGATGCTTATCTAATAACTCTATGTGTACATGGAATGATGAAGAGATTATTTTATAACAAACATGTGTTTCCCTAAGTATCATATGCACTATTACATTACAAATGGGTTTGGTTATTTAATATTTCGATAACATATTATATTGTGTTTTCTCATATTTCGTTTTTTAGGAATTTAACTTAATCAAACCAACTAATTATGTGGATACCCTGAGTGTGTTATGGAATGGTATGGGTAATGTGATTTAGGATATAATATAGATAACAATAAGTAATAATAGTATTATGTTTGTTTTTAGTGGGAAGAATTAATTGGATTCCAACCCCTATAGTTTTTTATGCAATTTTTGGTGGCACAATGGGAGCATGGGTAGAGGATTTTGGTTTTGGAATGGTGCCCATGTAACAGGTGATTATGTGATAGCCCTTGGAATGATTGATATTCTTTGGTCTATTGTATTTTTCTAACATTAAGTGATCGCTTTCTCAACAGGTTAGGTACAAGAGCCTGGGTAAGATTGGATGGGACTCATGGGAGCATGAATCCTATTTTGTGATTGGGTTACATGGGATCATGAAGCAATTAGGTTCTTTTGAGATTAATTATTATCATGAGTGGGAACATATGAGTGGGTTCTCGATGGATCACTCCTTAAAGATAGTGAGCATTGGAGTATAATTTTTGGGAAACACTCAAAGTGTGAGGGAGGGTTTGGACATGTTATGTGTGGTACCTTATTGAGTTATGGACTAGTGAAAATTCCAAGTGTGTTTCCATTGATTATTGTTTTGGTAGAATATGAATTTTATGGGTGTTGTGGTAGTGATGTAGTGGTGAGACACTCTCATGAATATTGGGATGGGGTTTTGTTCCTTAAAATGTGATTTCAAGGAGATGTTCTGAAGGGACATATTAGTTCAATACTCCAAGAGTGATGTAAGGGAATCCCTATTATGGGAAGTGCTCCATTTTCGGTTAGTGTTTCAATGTTGTTGCACATGTATGAGAAGGAAAACCATTTCCATACATTTATTTTTATAATATATGCAGCATGATCCATGAATTTAAAACATTTAGTTTGGTTTGTATTGATAATAATAATCATATGGTGGGGAGAATTGTATCGATCAAGGGTGAACAAAACACATGTCATAAGGTCTATAGAGATGGTGAGATAGTTTGATTGACATTTGAGGTAGAATTAGGTAACTCATTTAGAGTAAAATATTATGTTATCTAGTTCCTTGGTAAATACCACATTTTGATTTTATATATAGTGTTTGTAGGATTTGGTGTATTAGCATTGAAATCGGGGAGAATTTGGTGTGATCTAAGGGTGAGTCGGGTGAGAGAAGTATTGGTTCATATGGTGGTAGAATGATGGATATTGTAGGTGGTTGGTGATCCAACCCTGGAAATTCACCAAGATTCAGGTTTTGACTTCGGTGTGGTGGTTTTGAAAATCTGGTGGTGCCACTGAGAGTAAAGGAATCGTGATCGAGTGGTGTGGTGACGTGTCTGGAGGGGAACATATAATTTTTAGAAAATGTTAGCTAAAAGAGATCTAATTTGTTTTATTTCATGTATTTGGATATGGTGAGGTCATAAAAACATCATGATAATTATTCAATGTGAACTTGGTAGTTCTATAGAGTGTTGGAAGTTCATTTTTGGGAGATCATTCTTATAATATAGAGAACAATGGCATTGAATATGCCCTTATTAGTGGATCCTTGTTGTAGAGAGCACAATAATCCTTAGGATTAATCATGTAAAGAAACTGTGATGTTAAGGGATGGATGATTATGGTAATAATCATCTTAGTTTTGGAATTTTCAGTGATTCGGTGCCTCTCACTTTGGTTAATAGTGTACTGGTTATTTAGAGTATCACTGTAGAATCATGTTTGAAGATTAGATATAGAAAATGGTGATTTATCGATGAATTGATGATCCAAGTATGTTTAAAGTAACTTTTTGAGGACTATAATGGATTCTTGGGGATGTAAACACTATTATTGAAAGTTTGTAATGGACCATATATTTCCAAGTTTTTATTTTGATATGGAATTTGAATTTCAACCCAAATAGGGGTGGTTAATATTTGAACTGGGACTCCATTCAGTATTATAATCCTTTCAATATATCAATGATATAGTTAGGGATATGAATAAAAGATATTTTTGATATTTTTGTGCTCATAGAATCATCGAATAATGGTCATGGTGACCATTGACCTAATGGTCACTCCAAGATATAGACCATCTTACAGCCCTATATGTTGTGGTGTGGTAAGGTTTTTATCCCATTGAATAAAATTCTTTAAAGAGAAATCTCCATCATGTAGCCCAAGGGATAATTTGTGGTGGTTTTATGTGATGATTATCCATGATGACCCATACGTATTATTTTAGGGATACAACATATACTTGAGTATATGTCATAGTAGAGGAGAAGGGTTTACAGGGCTAGACCTAATTTTTAGGGGTTGGATGCCCAAAACCCTAGAGGTCCACATCCAAACCAAGGATTGGAACCAAGGAACTATGGAATGGTTCATATGACCATGTTGTGGTGGTCTAATATAAGGCCCCATACTTAAAACATAACATACTCTTGATATGAGTCAATAATTTAACTTTAATTCGCGTTGATGATATTTTTAGGTTTTTAGTTTTAGATAATGTGGCCATTAATAATACATATCATTCCATAATCATAAAAGAGGGTCCTATCAAAACAGTATACATTTTTTCTACCAAAGGAATCCCTTTTTAAAATATAACATCATTTATTTTCTTGAAACAAAACTTATTGACTTCTTCCTTTCTCTTACTCATCTTTATACCTTGTGAAAACATTTTAAAAACATGGGATGAGGACAAATATCTGAGTAAGGGATATAAAATAAGGAATTAAAACATTAGTCATTGAATCCTTATAAATCCATTAAATAAAAACATTCACCCATAAAGCATAATCTATTTAAAATACCTCATGAAATCAAAAGATTCTATAAAAACCCATTTAAATCGTAAAGGTAACTTGTAAAATCCATATCATACTTACATTATGTCTTTCACAGCCACATAGGGAGTAACCTTCATGGTTACATTTGGAATACCCCTCATAGTATATTCCCTAAATCTTTTACGATAAACATTAATGTTTACATATATTATGTTAAAAAATTCATTAGGGAGATATCATGGTCTCACCCTCCCTCAGTTTATTATGAACCACCCATATACATAAACAATTCCCAAGAACTATAACATATTCATCACACCAAAAAAAGGAAAAAATGGAAAAATAGAATTTCCACATTTTTATCACAATAGATCATTTCATGATATTAACAAAATCAACCCTTTATAAAAACCATTTTCAATACCAAAATAAATATAAAAGTTATATGGTATTTATTTTTATTTTAAAAACATTACGAATTGTAGAGGAATCCAAATATCAAATAATGCTCACATCGGCAAAAAGGTCATTGTCACCACATGCGTTAAAATGATACATTCCTTTTTTCATTTATTAAAACTCTTCAGGGAAAGATATTCCTTTTGGAAACCGTTTAATTAAATTAAAACTTAAATCATTTGATTGTATACTGAATAAAATAAATTCATGTATAAATCAAAATATGAATCAATGAAATGAGATTAAGAAAAAGTCCCTTACAAATATCGTATCATTAGATTAAGGATAAATAAATGAAATAATTATGTGTTAAAGATATAAATATACCCAAATATAATTGGATATTCATTTTAAAACTATTATATGTCATTCACACATATTCATGGAAAAACAAAACTACTGAAATGGATATTTAACTCAATGAATGAAGATTGAGTTAAGATTTCCATTACAAAGATCATTTTGTTAATAAAATAGATTTATTGTGTGTATTCATGATAAGTTCACATAAATCAATTATAAATACAATATAGGATATCAAATTTCATTTCTCACATAATCATAGTACGACATAATCAATATGTAGAATATTAACCCAAAGAATAGAAATTGGATTAAGAAGTTCCCTTAAATTGAGTCTAAATCGTCATGTACAATCATTATGTTCTTAAATAATAAACATAGGTCAATTTATAATTTATTTAAAACCTTTTTCAAGTTTATTATTACGTTTATATGACTTTTTACTACGTTTTAAAAATTACATAATTATTTATGTTCATATCAAATGTTTTGTCGATATTCAGTACCTTTGTAAAAAATGGACTTGTTTTAATGTAAATTGTACATGTGGTAAAAATTACATCATCTCTTACTATATTAATTATTTAAATATCATATATATCAATTATATATGTATTTATAATAATCTATAATATTTGGAGATAAGAAATTAAATGCACCGTTCATTGAGATGGTAGGTCGTACGTACGCATGAATTCTACATTCAATTCTTTGTTGTATTAAAAGAATAAGAATTAAATATATTTATATTAGATATTAATTTTATATATGTCTCATAGGTTTAATAAAAACCTCTTTTATACATTCCATGTATATTTGGAATGAGTCATATTGTTTTGAGGGGCGGTAGTCCATACTTCCTTAAACGAAATTATCCTATTACAACAATATGGAAAGCATGAAGGTATATCTAATATAACATATACAGAATATGAAATATGTTATAATATAAATATTAAAATATTATTTGACCAGAATAATTTTTTTAATACAATCTATGAATGCAGTAAAGTAAAAATAACAAAAACATTATTCATAGAGGTGATTAATCAGCATAACATGGAAAACAATTTCATTTATTTGAATAATAGGAGGTGAGAAATGAAATGGATATGACATATTCCATTAGAAAAATAAAACAATAGTATATAAATGATTATATATTAATCATGCACTTATGGATGAATTAGGTGAAGAGAAACTAGAAAACTATATTAATTAAGAGAGGTACTTTGAGAAAATTACCTCCAGAATATCCCCTCCTTGAAAGACCCTTGATGAAGTTGAATTTGGTCTTTTGGTGAGACCAAAAGAAATTGGATGAGGTTATAGTGAGTATAAGAGGTTTGGGAAAATATTTGATGAGATATAGGGCTTTTTTGGTCGAAGTAGCTTGGAGGAAAGGTGGTATTTATAGTCAAGGAGAGGTTGGTTCAAGTGATTAATTTATTGATTATTTTATATTAAAAGCCAACAATATAGCGGTGCAAATAATTTCCACAAAATTGGATTGTAATTAAGGTTTTATATGATGGTTAAGGTAGATCCAAATCTCATAAAAATATTAAATGTTGTATTTTTTAGATATTTTAATCTTTTAAATTTTAACTTTAACCCTTGTCAAAATTTAACTTTTACTACGATAAATAATTGTCCTGCCATTGTAACTTTTTTATAACTAAAAAATAAATTGAACATAAAACATAAATTGTACCTTATTATTAAAAATATGTAATCTATTTTATTAAATTCAATTCATAGAATTTGGAAATTATTATTTCAAATTAATTCCACAAATAAAACTAAAAACGGGTTTCTAAAGTGAAATGTTTTCATATATATTTTCAAATTGAAATTAATTCCAATGACCTAAATTGGATTAAATTTTAAAAACACAGTTTAATTAAAATCTAAAAACAATTAAAATTATAATATAACTATATAAACAAATTATATGTAAAATAAGTTTTAAATTAAAATGCAGTATTTTTCACTATTCATTACAAAATGAATATTATCATAAAAATAACAAACATTAAAAAAAAGTAAATTTTGATTTTCCTCATCCAAATAAAAAAATTATTTTTTAAAAAATAACATATAAAATTTTAAAAAACTATATTTAAAATGGGTTCTCCAGCAAAAGGCCATAAAACTACTTTTTCAAAAAAATTATCATTTTTTCTATAAAATTTAATTGGTTCATATATAATGTCTATAAAATATATAAGTTGTATTTGAAACATTAAATTTTATATATTAAAAATATATTTAATTAATAAAATAAATAATTGGTGATTTTATTATTTTATAAAATTGCTTATTTTGAATTAAATAGTTTTTCAGAAAAAAAACATTTCCTTTTAATTAAAAAGGTATTTGTTTTCATTTATAAATAAGTGTTCACAATAGAATTCATTAAATTAATTTTCAAACAAAATTTTCATAAATAAATTAATATTATTCATTAACTCTATTTTATCATCTTGGTTATATGGTTACATAATAATGCTTAAGTTTCATGTGACGTATTATGTACGCTATCGAACATATTGTATCCTCTTAAAAACTCGGGATGTTACATCTACTATGTTTTTTTTAACTAGCAGTAGATAGGTAATATTCCATTCATTCCCCATTGGGTTATAGGAGGTAAAGGCACATAGAGATGTCCATTTTGGAATTCTACTCCCCCTCCCCTCCTCCCCTTTGATCCTCCGTTTTGAGGGTATTTTTAGTGTGGTTCTATATTGGATATATGGAATGATATCCATTTATTCATATGTTCTTCTTCCTCTTTATAGACAACTAATTTTTTAGATTTCCATCTTATGACTTTAATAATTATTTCATATTATCATGTTGAAATTGACTTTATTTTATGGTACTTTTTCCAACAAGGCAAGAGGAGGATTCTATAGGATAAATGCTTGAGGTTCCCTCGGTTTTAATGTGATTATAATGCCCAATGTGTTTTTTGTCATTATTAAAATATGAATTAAATTTAATATTTATTTTCATTTGTTTATAATTACTTATTTGTGCCATATATCATGATATAGGAGTTTGAGTGGTGTTATGATTGTGGATGAGTAATGGACAGGCTTGGTCGAGGTGGTACGGTGTAGAAATTGGATGGTAAATCCATTTATGGGGAAAATAGTCCCTTTAATATAAATTCATATTCTTGTTTATCCATGATTGTTTTTTCCTTCATGAATTTCATGGGACTAGTTATAGGTATATCTACCTTGAGTTTCCAAGTAGAACAGATAAGGTAACATTGGGTCTCAATTTTATTGGGTTGAGTGATCTTTAGAACTTAGGTGAATTACTGTTGGTCGATGACTATATAAATATAGGTAGAGGGTTCAGGTTGAGATAAAATATGTCAATGGATAGGTATAAATTTTTGAAACATGATTTTCATAGACTATAATGGTTTTACAAAGGGCTAGTTGAGTAGGTGAGAGAGGGATTAATCTCAAAAATGATGAATGGTATGGTTAAATTTATCGTGTGTGATAGGGAACATACTTGAGAGTGGGGTGAGCTATTGGAGGGAGTTATGAGTAGGATGAGTTCTCTAATACTATATGAGGTATTAGAGATATTGTTTTCCTCATAGTGAAAGGATAATAATTTTCCCTTATGTGATTCGAGACATGTGATGGGTGTAGGTAATGGGAATATTTTGGGATTTAGCATTAGGATGCCAAGGGTCTCAGAGTGTGATATTTCATGTTGGTCCTTGGGATGTAGGACGAGATTTTATGACGTTATGGATGGTATATGGACCCCACCTCATAAGGTAAAGGTATAGGTGAGCCCATAAGATGTGGATTCTCCAAGGTGAGATAAATATAAGATGGTATCAATAGGCAGAGACTGAAACAGCTCTGGAGGAACGTAGTGGACACCTAGGAAAATGATTTGGGACATGATTGGGATAAGGTTCTAGTTATAGAGTGACTAACACCCTACTAACACCATGACGATCTAGTGATCTATGAGATGGGTTTTATCCCTGTGTTTTTCTTGGTTCTATTATAGGTAACTAGCTTTAATGAATGTGTTGGATCTAGATTCGTTTCCACAATATTAGTGAGATTTCATAGGTAGGACTCTATGGTGAGATATAGTTCATAATATTCGTGTGAATTATAGTTCAACCATGATTGAGATGGTATTAATTATGATATTTGAAGCCTCACCATGAAGGAGATAGTATTGATAGTGGCTAAACATGTGTGATATGGTTAGTCTAAGAAGAGGTTAGGTGACAAATGAGTAAAAAATTTCCCTTGAGAATGATGGGACATCCATGAGTGGATGTTGGGACTTGAATATCAGACCAGAATACTTACATGAGTAATATAGGGTCCTAATGTGTAATGGGTTTGGATGGTGGGACCCCACCATGAGTTAGATGGTATAGGTTGATTATTGGATGTGGGATCACATTGAGTTATAAGGTGAGTCAAGAGTTTGGACACTAGACCCTAGATTTCCCTTTCGGTGAGCAACCAAGACTTGAATGATGCCCTGCCTTGATTCCTTATGTATGGTATGGGTTACTTGGATAATTTTATGAGTTGATGAGTTGATTCTAGAATGGAACATAAGAAGGAATTATCTAGTTCGATGGTGGCCTTCTTAGCACATGGTGACCTGAAATGCATGGAATCATGGTGGTCAGGATAATACAAAACATCCATGGAACTTTTGTGAAATTTTTCATTTATTCCTCCATATATGTATTGATGGCATATACTATGGGAACATAATTATACCCAAATAATATTTACATCTCACAATCTACACAAGAACCTCAATTCATGTGCACACCCATGTATACTTTTTATGTTAGATCATGGGACGTATAGAGGTTCAGGTTGTGGTGGCCCGATAGGTATTTAGAGGTAGGGTGTGTGGGGCCCATAGATGGAAGTACATAGAGTATGAAATTTTTTTACTTTTGGGTTATTTTTTATTTCAGATCGTCCTAGTGAGAAATTTGTATATGTATGATTTTATAACTTTTTCATTGTATATTTTATATATCATTTCTTTTATTTGATTAGGAATATTATATTTATGTAATTGATGTTTTACTTATTTCTATGTTGTTGTATGAATCAGATTCAAGGGAATAGTTTCCCCACTATATGGATTAGGCCCTCGCCACTAGGTAGAATCCTCTAGTGTTCAGGGAGGTTGACTTGAGGCTATGTATCATCCATAGCCTGAGTACTATCAAACGGCCCAAAGAAAGGTCACTATAATTTTTATCATCATTATCATCATGTGAATGGTTTATAGGTAGGGTAATAGTAATATCATCATGTAGGGGTTACTCACACCTAATGAAGTTCATGATGACTTATACAACCCTATGGATGTTTTTTAAAAAGTTTCTCTAGTATCCCCACATATGGAACCATCATCACCACCTATATTCATCTCTTCTTATTAATCCACATCCTCTCCCACTGACCCAACACCCCCTCTAAGATACCCATTTTTTGACACATCCATATCCCCACCACCACATCTATCCTTGGTTGATTCTGTGGTTCTCTCTAGGATTGATCCTATAGATTACTGGTTCATTGTCATGGATTGATGGTTTGAATTCATGCATTTTCACTTGGATAAAATATTGGTCAAATTGACCAACATCCAGGTGACCTTTGGTCTAAAACATCATTATTTATGCCACTTCATTTTCCCTCCTTCAGCACCTCAATCTATTATCATCTATTTGAATCCCATGGAACTAATTTTCTCTTATATTCAAGGGATTTACTGTTACTTTTTAAGTCACTTGGGAAGATATAGACCCTATAAATTATGATAGCTATAATATGACCTAGAGGAAGCAAGCATATCCTCCAACTACATCTCTAACTATGCAGTAGCCCATGATTCCACAAAATAACTCTTCAAACACATCCCAGTATCTATTTTCTAACCCTTATATTTATTGTTATATTTATATCTTATTTTAATCTTGATGTGATGCTTTCATTTCTAATATATTTCTTTTACCATTTATATACAATCACACATTCTCAGGGGAATCATCACACACTGTCGTTCCCACCACTTGAAGTCATCTCATGAATAAAATTTCTTCAAATTTTTTTGACCTTTTACACTGAGAGGAGTATTATTCTTTGTTTTTATTTTTCATTCACTTCATAAATTTACTACTTTTAGTGCATACCTAATTTGGTATTATTCCATGTCACATCCCTTTATCCTTCTTTGTGTTTCACAAGAGGGATCGTGTCCAATATTAACTATTGGGGAGGGTACCTTGACACCACACTAGTTGTTTGACCATGACTGATCTAAGAAATATAATTAGTTTAAAGAATTATTTTAGTATGATGTAAACTTTTTATTAATTTTGGTTATAAATAATAAATACATTTGTGTAAATTTTTAATGTTTTAAACACAATCCATTTTTTAGGATATTTTAAAATGATCTCTAAAATAATTATGATTCTTGATTTTAATTATTAATTATATTAATTCATTCCATGAATTGATTGGATAATATATATTTCTTATCATTCTTGAGAGGTACTCTAAGACTTTTTGAAATATTTATTTGTTTACCAACTTTATTGGGATATTCTCAGGATATGTATGACTACTAGAGCTTTCATGTTTTTCTTATCAGATATTGGCTATTTTGAACAACATTAAAATAATTAAGTTCATTGATTGATTTCGTTTCATCCCATTTAATCTTATGAAAAACCATTCATTTGATCATTTGTAAATCCCATAGAGATTATGAGTTTACTTAATATAAATCCACTTTACAATCATAATTATATTTCCTACCCTAATTATTTGATATTATCGCATGAAGATTCATTAATAATTAAGGAGATGTCTTCGTGATTCAAGGTTTTATTGAGTGATAGTTCTATCAATTGAGTGTATTGGGGGGTCTCTTTTTCATTTTGGAATAAGGTTTCAAAAACAATCACATGTTGTCCTTATTAGTTTTCTATAAAATAACAAAAAACCATAAACAAATATATATATATATATATATGAATAATTATTTTAATTTTATTTAATTTTTGGTTTGATAACCAATGATAAAGAGGAAAAGGAATTGTTTTTTATTTTATTTGAAATGAAGTTAAAGGCATATAGTATTTTTCAATGAATATTATTGAATTTAATGATTTGTATGTATAAAATTTAGTCTCTTTTTTAAATAATTTGAGCTGAATGTTTATATCATTACCCACCAACCCTTAGCCTTAGATTCATTATAACCATAATGAAAGTCTCTTTTTTTGGACCTCATGAGATTTTTTCAATACTAAGAGGGGTGAATCTTTGTCGGGGACCTTTTAATATAATAAATACTATTTATCACTTTACCAATTACTCCTATTAGGTTATTTATCCTCTCATTATCTTACCTCTACTTCATTAGATATCACACAAAAAAAGTAAACAATAGATTTATAAGGATCACCTTTCAATAATAAAGGTTGGTACTCAATGCAATGGGTATGTAATTAGTGATCACACAAGATAACATAATGATATAGTTATTATAGTGGGTTATCCAAAAAACACTATTGAACCTAAAATATAGTACTCTATACTCAAAAGGGGGATAAAAACAATCTGAGTCCTTGAAATGGTGATAACCTATTCCACCCATAGAATGTTGTTGAATATTTATTCTTCTTGTATAAATAGTATTCAATTTTTTCAATTTCATTGCAACACCAAGAATTTCATCTATCACATATGACTTATATTGATTTTAATGGTGATACACTATTCTAATATTTCTTCTTATTTTCTTTCACTTCCACAGAATCATGAAATAAGGTACTCTTCTTCTTACCATGTATATATAGATTTGAACACAACCTTCTTCATGTTCTTATTCATTTCTTGTACTGATTGCAGGGCCCTTCATTCTCAATACAACTTCACTTCATGAAGACTTATTTGTTTTTATTCATACGAAACAATACTACAAAAAACTCTTATATTCTACTCAATTCTTATTCTATTTATTCTTCCCTCTTTCTTATTCAATGTAAAATATACTACACTATATCTCTTTTTGACTATTAGACTCTTCAGGATGTATATAAGTTATGGGATTTTGGTATCTCTATTTTCTTCTTTGATAATATAAAATATTCAATTTAGTTTTTTTTAAAATATATCCAAAAACATCATCTTATAAATTTATTTGATAGCCTAATATATATATATATATATATATGGTAGTGTCAATCACTTCCTCCTCTCTCATATTAATATTTTATTCACTATCCCAGATGAATGCCTGATTTAAATTACCAATATTATTACTAATTCAAATCCCTTATATCATACCCATCCTTATCTTTAACTCGATCTATAATCATCAGCATGAACATCTTTTCATAATTCATGAAGAGTCAAAATTAACATCTTCCATGATAATAGACATTATCACCCAACTCTTATTGTAATAACCTCATATAATAACTTATGTTCCTTCATTATTCTTCAAAACACCTCCCTCAATCCACAATTAATTTATTTGTATTTATAACACTTGTGCATGCTTCTCTGATAAAGGAAATCATGGAACTTCCGTTATTTCATGTAGAAACCACACACACTCTTTATTATTTATTCCACAAAATAAGGTTCAAATATAATTTCTTGCATGAAAAAATACATGAAGTTACTATAGTTGTGGAACCTCTATTATGGAAAATGCCCACAACAATTTTTTCCATTCATGCATGATAAATAAATCATATATTAATTTGAAATTTATGTTTTACTGAATAAATGATTAAACCAAATCCTTATGATTATTATTTCAATAAATTTCATCTTACCTAGCATTTTCTTGAATATAATATGGTTCTGTAATGAACATATTATTGTGAACATATTCTTATACTTTTCTCATAGACTTCAACATTAGAAAGGATCACGATCAATGATAACATGATTTAAGGAACTTATGAAGATTAGAATACAAATTTTTATTTGAAATATTAATTTCTTCTTCATTTACTTATTATTAAATTTCATCTTCATGCTAAATCAAATACCACATGGAATGTGTAGAACTTTGGTTATATGATCAACTATAATACATAAAAACTCATATATGTTAATATTCATGAATTTATGTACATTATCCATTTTCCTATATGGATTCATCCATAGACATAATCCATTCATCTATGTGACCAATTCATATACATAGTTGAAAATCCAGCTACATAGATTCCATTATTGAAGATTACTCATATGTGGATAATCCCTTTCACAGCATCCTATTCGAGTACACATGTTCATCTATATAGGAAGTCACATGATAAGATATTTCCTTATATGAATAATATAAATAGATTCTCATATATGGTTTCATAATTCAATAACCATCTCCCAAACTTCATCTATTTACTTTATTTTTTTTCTTATTTATTTCATTATTTAACCAAGAAACTCTTTGATGGAATCATTATTACCAATACAAAGACATTTAATCTTTATTAGAACAATCCACTAGTCATCAACTAATATTTGGTAGAATATCAACCCACCATATCAAAAATTATCCAACACATAGATATAACTTTAAATATTCTCCATAATATAAATAAATTCATTATAAATTTAATTCTCTATAGAACTCTTAAAATGTTAAACTGATCTATTTCCTTTAAGATTTAATATGTCTGTAGATATTATAAAGGAAACAATGTAATATTTAATACTAAAATATGAAAATAAAATTCTAAAATAACATCCAAAATGTATCTTCCATTCCGAATCAAAATAACGAAATGTGATAGAATTCTAAAAAACTTCTTAACATTCTCTAAGCTCTTTTTCATTGTTATCATATTGACATGGCTTCATAATCATTCCTTGATAATAAATACAACTCACACAAAGTGGGATAAACAATTTTACCCATTTTATTTATTAGTAATACCACATAAATGATGTTTCAATATGTTTAGTATTTATTTATACTCTCCTTATTTTTGATCAATAATTTACTTAACTTTATCTCCCCCTTATTGACATGAAATACAACATGCATGGTAAAATGATAAATTACTATTATATATTTATGATAACTAATTTATTTCTTCGTGTCTCCACATGGATTCCTCTAATTACCTTTCTTTGCTTCAAATATTTGGGATATGTAACTCCTCTTGAACAACTTGGTTTTATTATCAAATAATGAACCATCAACCTTCTTTGTATTTGTCTTGAGAGTAACTATATTTTTAGCTCCCCTAAACTACTTTTCCCTGGCAGAAACATTTATATTTCCTTGTGTTCTTCTCTAATTATTTTCATTTAATACATTCTTAGATGAGCATCAACTACTATTGTGTAAACCACATTTTCTAGCATCATAGAAACCTTCCAGTGCTATGAATCTATTAGAATTACTAATATTGTAATTATTCTGTGAAAATCCCATATTTTTTATCTTTCTCACCTTTAAAATTGGATTACTTTATTATTAATCATTTAATGATTATAAAAAAAATAATGAGAAATTCACCAACCTATTTAAGATCCAACATTTACCCACAAATATTGTTTTTTAAATAGTATATTATCTAAAAAGTTTCATGCAATCTATTTTTGGGTATTCTATTACTCTGTTTGGGGTCTTCATGGGAACTAGCATGCAAACATCCTCTTTATCCACCATTTTCATTGTGGTATATTTCCCTTCATTTTTACTCATCCATAATTATAAAGAAATGATTTAAAAATGAATCATTTTTAAATATATATTTATCACAATTATTAGAATTTGATATGGATAGTACCTCTTTCTTCACTAAAACTTAATAAATATCATCAAATTATTTCATTATATTCTTTTCACACAAACTTTTTATTTTAAAACACACATCCTCTTTAAAAAATCTATGAAATGATCACATTATTCATATATTTTTGGAAAATACATCTATTGGGAACATTCTATAATTTCTAATATAAACTCAAGATCAAGACATCTCATATTGAGAATGAATTTTTCATTTTCAATAACCCTCAAAGTTATTTCACCTCACTTATTAATTATTTCAAATAATACTTCATTAATATAAAACTACTCATGTAACCAGGAATATGTATACTTCATTCTCATGTATTTCAAGTCCAACTTCACTTATTGGGTATCAATGTAATATTTTTAGCTTCTTTAATTGCATGAATATTATTCTAAAACACATTAGTGGTATCATCATTCTCTCATATTGCATTAGCCACTCCACGTAAAATATGGAGAACCTTTCCTAAAGACTCACATTAATGTAATATACTTATTTTAATTTTTTAGATTGATTTATACAAGTTAAAAACATTTCATACAAATCATTCTCTATATTTTTTCCTCGCCTTGAAGTAGATGATTTCTTCTTACTGTATCTCAAAGATTCAATTGAAAAAAACTTTATACTATGGAATAAAATAAAAAAATAATTTAATTCATTAATATATGAATCTATTGACCTATGATCACTCTCACTGATGATTATATCTTCTTCCATAAAATTCCAAATAGAATTGATAGATGCCTCTTGATCACCTTAGTGTATTCATATAATTATGGTAAAGGGACTATATAACATCATTATGGAAGATATAAACACATGTTCTTCTCTTTAAAATCAACATTTGTCTTCTTTATTATATTTTCATTGAGAAAGAGAATCATCACATTTTCTAGGTAAGTTGGAAAACTTCTCCAACCAATTTTCCTTCTTCATAATCTTGTTCAACATAATCTTGGAAGAAACTTTATTCTAATCTCATATATATAATTATTCACTACATCTCAACTTCATTATAATATTGTAAAGAAACTGAAATTCTAAACATTTGAACAAATTCCTATTATAGAATCCAATATAGGTGATAATGGTTCTCTAATACAACTTTTTCGAACCACATGGGATGTGTTGAACACTAAGAGGGTGTCATTCAATTTGGGGGGGGGGGGTTATTCCACTTAATACTTTTTATCTATTTATCACTTAGAGCTATAAAGATCATTATTATATCATTATATAACGTTTCATTCATGATATATCATAGAAAAAAGGTAGATAAGAGATTCATATGTTTTAACTTTAAATAAGAAATTCTATTCTTTAGTGAAACTAGTAAATAATCCTTTTTCACACAGGCCACTATAATGTGATACCTTTTATAGTGGTTCTTCCAGAAAAAAATCCTAAACCTAAAGTGAGGTATTCTATACTCGATAGGGGTATAGAAAATAATCCTAATCCCTTGTGATAGTGATAATATACTCTAACTACATCACCATTATGATATTTAATTCTTCATATATAGACAACCTTTAATTTCTTTAACTAATTCGCAATCAAAAAATTCCCTCCACTAGATGTGACTTCAATTTATTTTCATAGTGATACTTTGTTCCTATATTACCTACTATCTTTTCTTATATTTCACATCAGTATTAGAGTATCATCACATATTCATCACTTATATGAATAACATTTTACACAACCATCTTATTATTCTTCTTCTTTCCTTGTAATGATTACAAGACCCATCTTTCTCTATAAAAATAGCATTATATATAGCATTATTACCTTATATTTATATGTAACAAAAAAATATACCACTCTTCAATTATCTTATCCTCTTCCTCTTCATCTTTTTCTTATTCTAACAACATTCTTCTTTAGTGAAAAACAGACTACACTATATCTCTTCTTGATTCATTAACTCTTAGGGATGTATCTAAATTATTATAGTTTGGCCTCACTCTTTTCTTATTCAATAGAAGAAAATATTAAATTTAATTTCATATGAAATATCTAATAACACCATACTCTACATTTAATTGATAAAGTGAATTATATATATGTAATAATAATAATAATAATTGCCCCCTAAATAATATACATTATCACACAAATCCTCCTATATTAACCACACATAATAATTGTTGTGGATTTATCATTATAAAAGATAGTTTCTTTATCCATGATTAGTTTATCTTCATTTAACACACATATAAATGTTTCTCTAGTAAATGAAATTGTGGATCTCTATTCATTTGTGGAATAAATCATGCACCAACTTTGTTATTCAATCCAAAAAATCATGTTCCAATTTATTTCCCTACATGAATGAATATAGGAATATTCTATAGTCATGGAACCTCCATCGTGTAAAACAATCACATGGTATCACAATTCATTCATGAATAGAAACTCATACATTCCTTTGAACATTATGCATGCCTAAATATTAGATTAAACTAAAGACAATTGATTATTATTTCAATGAATTTCATATTAATTGGAAACTTATGAATCTAACATGGTTATACAATACAAATAAATTTTTAACATATTCTTTTATTCTTATATCCAACATAATTTTTAGAAAAGATCATGATCACCAAAATTATGATATATAGAGATTATGAACATCAACATACCAAGAATAATCTGAATTGTTGATGTATTATTCATCATTGTCTTTAATTTCATCTACACACAATATCAAATACCTCTAAGCATATATAGAACATTTGCTATGTCAATAATTATCATATATAGTGTTTTTTATATGTGAATATGCATGAATTCATGTATATGGTCCATTTTCCTTCATATATTCAATTGAAAATATATGTTTTTCATTTACATGAACAATTCGTATACATAGTGTAGCATTTTTCTACAAAACTTATCTTAAATAGTAAAACCCATACATGGATAATCCCTAACACAAATTACTATTTGGGAACATAGAGTCATCTATATAGGAAATAATATATGTATATATTTCCTTACATGAAGTACATATATAGATTCATATAAATAGTTTTTCACTTCATCAACCAACTCCTTAACATTATATTTTTTTTGTTTTATTCACTTATTCCTTCTTTCATTATTCAACAAGGAAAATATTTTCAAGAATTATTAACCAATGCCATGAAATTTAATCTCTATAAGAACACCTCAGTTTTCATCAAATTATTTTTGGTAGCTCCTCAACATACCATGAAAACCATCACCCAATATATATGTATAACTTCAAAACACTTTCATCATATAAATTTCATTCTCCATGGAACTTGCCAAATCTTAAACTGATCTTTTTTCCCTCAATAATTAATATGTCTCCAAAGATTTCAAAGGAAGGAACAAAATATTCAATATTAAAATATAAGAAGTAAATGAAAGTTAAATATCCAATTCACTTAACATAATGAGGTGGAATTATAGGTATCTTCCTAAAAACCTCAAATAACTACTTCTTCTTCAACTTTTATACATTCATTCATAATAATTCATTAATAATAAATACAACTCACAAAAAGTTGGATAAATACTATTTATTTGTTTTTTTCAAATTCTAGTAGATATTTATAATACTTGAAAGCCTATGGATAAAGTAAAAATTCATGAAATTTATCCTAAATTTGATTAAATGAACTTGAGATATGATTAAAATTATTATTATTTTTTGAATGGTGGATCATAAGTGGCATAAATATTTACAAAAGGTTGAATAAAGTTATTGAAAGTGAATAAACATTTTGAATTAAAATTATAAATAATTCATAATTAGGAGGCATTGAGGGAAAAATATAATGTGTTGATAGGTTGATTCACTCAATCTATGCATATCATGTTGGTGTATTTAAATGAGTAAAATGTCATATAATACCAAATATATTTTCATATATGATATAAATGATCCATTATGGTATATATGACTGATTTTAATGATTTCATGGTATAATTCACACTTTAGATAAGATTTGGACCATAACGGAATATTACCAAGAATGAAAGTAATAAGCACACATCATATAGTTTAGAAAGAGACATGACTCAGGTAGCTAGAGTACTTTCCCAATTACTTGGTCAATAAGAACATGTCATATAATTAAATATATGGTCCATATAATTAATATTTTTATGTGTTTAGTGGCTGAATATAACACAATAAACTAGGTCACTAACATCGTATACAATATTTTTCATGCCAACTCACAGTTGACCAATGATTATTGGTTAGGTGGATATGGAATCTAACTTCCAAAGATAACTTTACAGAAGTTTTCGAAAAATGAAGTACACACCATGTAGTTTTTAAATGTTGTATTGTTTCACAAAAATATAAATTAGTTGTTTGGAAATAAGTCCGGGAGGTTCAAACGGGGAGAAAGTTTATGCCCATTTATTTTTCTAATTCTATTTCATTATATTCATTTATTATTTTTGTAATTGAAATTTCAATTTTCTTAAATATTCAAACATAAATTTGTCTTAATTGTATCTCACATTTTTTGTTTTTATTATTCCAACACTCCATATCTTCATTTGGTAAAAATGATGACTGGGTACATCCACCTATCAATGTTGTGTTTAGATTAGAGATGGAGAAATGATAGAAAATTCAACAATTAAATTATTATTTTATCAATGTTATGTTCTATACATTAAGTATTTCATGGATTATTGGAATATTAGATGGAATTTTGTGGAAAAATATATTATTAAATAACTTACACACATAATTCTTAAATAGTTAAAAAACAAACCTAACCAATCTATATTGTATAGTGGATGATAGTTTGACTGGCTGAAAATAAAACATTTATTATGTGTATCACTTTTATGGAATATTTGGTAAACCTTTAATGTTTAGAACAGTCATTCAACAGACATCATAATAGATTAATGAACCATTTAAATTCGGTTTAATTCTATTATAAACCTTACCCCCATATAAATTTTATTGAAGATAATTGTACTTTTTTTCTAGATTATCCTTTATGAGGTATTCAAAACTGTAAGCTATCATATCCCATGTTAGGATATACACTTCAAAAGTAATATAATTTTAATTTAATACTCATGTAAAAATATGATCTTTCTTATTGATGCATACATGATGTGTAACACCCCAAGATTTTATGGTATGTTTCCCTTTGAATAATGCAGTAGCTTGCATTTTACGCAACTTCGAGATTATAACACATTGCGACCAATCAAACTAGCTGTTATGAATAGTAATAACCACTTTTTGAAGTGTTATAAATTTTATGTTTTAAAATGGAACACATTTTTGAATTTAGAATATATAAATTAGCTTAGGGTAAATTTTTGGTATTTTTCTGAAAACATTAAATTTTTTATGAATAGTGAAAAACACAGCGTTATTGATTAGAATCGAATTTTTTATTTTAATAATTTTTTATTATATTTAAATTTATTTTAGGTCAAAATAGATACATAATACCTATATAATTTCAATGTAATTCATTGGAGTCATTTTATAATAATTTTAGATATATAAAAATTTTATTAAACTTTTTACCGTCTTTTACCCGCCTCCTATGAGCATTTGCAAATTTTAATAAAACATAATTTTACCACTTCTGTGAGTTGAATTTAAAAAATCTAAGAGGCTTGGTTAATATCAGTAAGTAATATTTGGTTCAATAAGATGAAAATATTTTTTGTGGAATAGTAACTTTTAAATTTTATTTACCACGGTTAAAAGTAAATAGGTTAATTGAAGGTAAAAATGATATCATAATTACCCTAACACGTGTCCTAATTCTATTGGATAAGTATAATTCGACCTAAAAAACCTTAGGAATAATATATGATCCACTTTTTTCCACATGGATTAGATTAGGACATTTATTATTATTTTATTTAAAGAAGAGTTAAAAGAGTTAAATTGAAAGTTTAATAACTAAACCATTTTTAATATAGGGTTGAACACACTATAAATTCGACTATAAATATACATCAGAAAGATAAAAATATTTCCTAAATAATTTTATTTTATTTATTATTTTTATACATTATATAATTTAATTTATTTATGACACAATGATGATGTAGTAATTACCTTATTAATGAAATCTTAAAATAATTGTTATTGTAAATATCCAAAAATATGTAAATTGAGACTTCTGATGAATTAAACTAATTTTCTAGGATAATATGATATGTTAGGGTAGGTTAAATAAATTTTATTTTAAGTGATAATGTTTTTATGACTTTCAAAAAAATCAAATACTAAATAGTGTCAAAATTGACATAATTGAGTTTTTAAAACAAATACTATATTATTAATTGATATATCATTCATAAAACTCTAATGTTCATCTAAATGACTTATATAAGGTTATATATATTAATAATAAACCACATGGGTTTCTCTTGGATTTTTATAGTAAGTTTATTAACCAAATAATATAAAAATATAAAGAGACATGGTAAATGAAAAACTATTTAACTATGAGTTAAATCTAAAAGATAAGGTTAATTTGATGACCTAAACCTATATAAAACCTATTTCTGGAGAGTATTTCGCCCAATACCCACCATATCCTTTAAATAATTCATTTTTTATCCATTAGAAACCGAAAATTGTTTTATTATAAAATAATATTTCAAGCTTTTCCTAAAGTGGCAGTCACCTCTCTTATAAGAGGGCACTTCCCCTTCTATTAATTTCACACCTCCAAAGCCGTTTGGATCAAGAAACACATACCAAAATATCCTCAAAAATTTTCTCCCTTAGTCCTAAATTCCTTCATTTGGTCATAAATCCAACCTAAGGAGACCTTTTGATCAAATCAAAAGGAAGAACCCGAAGAAGATGTAAATATTTCATCACCTCTTTCAAGTTCTTTTATTGTTCCGCTTCCTCTTTATTTGTTTTTTCTATTCTAAAATAGTAACTCTAGTGTCTTATATATACTGTGATGATATTATAAAAATGGTACAACCATATTCATTATTCTATCCATCATATGAATGACAAAGTCACCATACGTGCGTACGTACGCCTTAAAGTTTTCACGTCGTGGTGTAGTTTATTATTCAAACACTTCATTATTTGGATGTGTATAATAATGATTATAACTAATGTAAATAAGAAATATAACATGTTATTTATTATTTATATATGATATACTATTTCACCATCAATATAATGATATTGTCAATCGTTCCTATGTACGGATTATCGTCTCTAGAAATTCGATGAGATTCATTTCCCCATCGTAATCATTCAAGAATAATGTTCATTTTATGATTAAAAATAATGTTTATGAACATAATATCATTCTATATATGAATAAAATACATCATATCCATAACAAACATGGCTTACGTAGACAATCATATAAAGGAAAATGAATCAATTAACACCTAAAACGACGATACTACTAAAATATTATTAACAATGAAATATTAGAGGATCATATATGATATTATATTTATGTATATAGTTATTGAATAATTTAATAACAATTTTTTAATTATTATACAAGAGTTTAACCAAACATTCACTCAGGAAAAGTACTAGGTGAGGGTTAATTTCAAAATCTCTTTATTATCCAAGGTTGTTTTCACTTAAGTATCTATTTTGACCACTTTATCATGCACATCTAGGTTTTCTTAAAAATTTATTTCAAACAAAATTTACTATTTACAAGACAATGGATTATAGTCATTTATACCCTTATTTGAACTTATATATTTTTAAATGATTCATTTCGTCATTTTCCAAACAAGGTACTTTCTATCCTTTTAGACAAAATTAAGGTAAGAATGTTTTTTTTATCTTATACAGTAGGTGCAGCTATATTCAGATGTTATAACATCATCGAAGAATCCATTAAAAGCTTATAAGAATATTTTCAAAATAAATGTTTTCTTTTATAATTATATGAATTTTAAATGATTTCAAAATAAAAAAGATATTTCTCTAAAAAAGTTTTGATTTCATCTACATCAACATCCTTTTGATGGAGTTTAAGCTTGTTTGAAGTTGATTTATTATGAAAAAAATCTTCTATATTGTATTTATGGTTTTGTGTTATATTTGATTGTGGATGTGTTACTTTTAAACCATTCATGTTTTATGTAAAGGGTATTGACATTTTGTATGCTATTTTTAATACGAATGTTTATGTTATGTTTAAACCTTTTCACATGAGGAATGCATTGGACTTTGTAAGTGATGGGTGGAGCCATCTATAGCTCCTCGATGAATCGGTCGGTCTCATGAGACAAACTAGTTTCTTGGAACAAGGCCTTGAAAAAATCTTATTTGTAGTCTTGGCACAAAGCCTTAACTATGTGGTTATGAAGTCTGGCATTATGGATTCCATAATTATGAAAGTGGCTATTGATATTGCATGCGATTTTTCTACTAGTAGAATATCCATGTGAATAATTAAATGGAATTATTTTATTTTATCTTTTCCATATTATTCTTAAGTTTAAGTTTAATAGGATTTTTTTAGTCTTATACATTGCCTTAAATGTTTATTCTTATTTGTGAAAGTTTCTGCTATATTTTTATCCTTACTGAGCACCTGAGATCACCCCTTTCTATGTTTTATTTTTTCTTGGATGTGAAGAAGTATTTTATGGTTGAACTACATGGATAGGCTAAGTATATAATTGTGTTCAAAAAGGTAACAAAATTTAGTTAATTTATTTATTTCATGATGTAATGTTAAACATATGAATGTATTTAGTTCTTTCAAGGCTGCTAGACTTAACGATATTTCGGTATTTGAACATTTTTTATCATGATAATGTTATGTAATAATGCACCGACTCTAGGTAACTATGGTTGGGGCATTAAAGTTGGTATCAGAGGAAGTTTAGTACATACCTTGGAACCAAGATTTAGAAAAACTCTGATTAGAGAACACTACCATAAGATAGACTTTGAGGGTTAGTATAGAAGAAAATCCTAGAATTATTTTAAAGTATAGATTTTGTGATTTTTCAAATAAATAAATACTTATCTAGATACGAATATTTAGAGGTGGGTCTGGCACAGATGTACCTAGGGGTAAAACCCGAAAATACAGCATTGAGCTAGATTTGAATGGGAACTGGTGCACGATAATGGGCCTTGATGCAATCTTGGTTACGACACTCCCAAGGGATGTGCTTAGGATAATTCTCATTCTCTTCAAAAACCATTATGAAGGGTTTATGAGTATATACATCCTCAAAGAAAACATTTTTTTGATTATGGATTATATACATAAATTGTTCAATTTATGTTATGTTTTTTACAAGTTTGGAATTATGTATTGAAATTCATAAACTAATCTAGTGTATGCCAATGTTTAGAAATGGTTCCTAGTGGAAGGAATGGAAACCATATCAACGTACGTAATCCATAGGGATTTCCTTCCTAATCAAGATAATTATAGTGGAGCTCGTGAAGCAACTGGTGTTGATCAGCTTAGTACCATATTGGGACAACTCACTCAGGTTATGAATAATAACCTTACCCATATGAATCACCCTAATCCACAATTAAGGGGATCAATGTTAGACCACTTAATGAGGAAACAACCACCAATATTCAATGGGAGTACAAATATATTAGTAGCACAGCAGTGGATAAATTCCTTAGATAAAATATTTCATGCTTTGGGAAGTTGTGAAATGGAAAAAGTTGTCATGGTAGTTTATCGCCTCACAAGAGATACAGATCAATGGTGGTCATTAATTAAAAACACAAAGGAGGATGAATAAGTATCAAGTATAGAATGGAGGGAGTTTAAAAATCTTTTCTTAGAAAAATAATTTCCTCATGACCATCGAGCGGATATGGAAAGGCAATTTCTGAGTCTGAGGAAAAATATGATGAGAATATTGTAAAGTATGAGGCTATATTTACAAGGTCAGAAAGGAATGTAGAAGATTATATACATAACCCAAGGAGTAATATTGATAGATATTTTTTTGGGTTAAAACTATTTCTCCATCGAGCATTAGTATCACAATCTTTCACATCATACAAATATATTGTCTCATGTGCTATCAAGAGAGAAAAGGAATTCTTTACGTCTTACGACTTTAAATCAAAGCAAGAGAAAAAGAGATTTATTGAACACTCTGGAAATGGAAATAAGGGGAAGAAGGAAAAATTTGAATATCCATCATTTGGTAAATGTGGGAAGAAAAAACCTGGTACTTTCCTGAAGGGAATGTGAGTTTGTTATAATTCTGGTGAAAAAGGCCACCAAGCTCGTGATTTCAAGGGGAGGAAAGAGGATTTCAATGTTTAATTCTACAATTGTAGAGAAAAGTGGAATTATGAAAATTAATTTCCTAAGTGCCAAGGGAACGTACCTCAGAAAAGGCCAAGGGAACAAGCCCAATCTTATGTGATCACTACTGTTGAGGTTGAAGCTCCAAAAGATGTGGTGGCTGGTAATTTAATGGTTTCTTCAAGTTTAGTCAATGCTTTTTTTGATTATGGATCATCGAATTATTTTATTTCTTCAGATTTTTCTAAGAAAATTAGATATTTACATTTTGACTTAACGAGGGAGTTGTCAGTCAATACACCTTCAGGAAGTATCATCGCAACAATGTTTTTTGAATCAGTTCCCATTAGGGCATATAAATTTTCTTTATTTGCTGGTGTCATCATCATACACATGATTTAATTTGATATAATCATTAGAATGGATTTGATTTTGGACCATTATGAGAAAATTTATTGTGAGAATAAAGAGGTTAGAATTTTTGATGATGATAAGATGGACCATATCTTTAGAGCAGAAACGTCGTCACTGGATTCTTATCTAGATCCACCCCCAATAGCTCAACTAAATTCAATTATTGGGGAATAAGAGAATGAAATAACTATGGGTGAGGAGAAGAATGTTCGAATATAGGACGTACCTATTGTGAAAGAATATGTTGACGTGTTCCAGAGGATTTACAAGGACATCCTCTAGAATGAGAAATTGAGTTTTCCATTGATTTAATTCCTCATTGAAGGCCCATATCAAAGACCCCTTATAGAATGGCCATTGTGGAATTAGTGGAACTAAAGAAAAAAATAGAGTAATTGAGTAATAAGGGATTTCTTTTCCCTAGTGTTTCTCCATGGGGATCCCCTTTCCTTTTTATTAAGAAGAAATACAGATCTATGAGGTTTTTCATTGACTACGGAGAGGTCAATGCTATAATAATAAGGAACAAGTATCCCCTACCTCACATTGATGATTTATTCAACCAACTTCATGGAGCTCAATATTTTTCAAAGATTGAACTTCGATATGGATATCATTAGTTGTGTGTGAAGAAGTAAGACATTTTGAAAACATCATTTCAAACCAGGTACGGGCATTACGAGTTTACAGTAATGCCTTTTGTATTGACTAATGCACCCTCTGTCTTCATGGATCTAATGAATATAGTTTTCAAGGAATATCTTGATTAATTTTTAGTAGTATTTATTGATGATATCTTGGTATATTCCACAAGCTATTAATATCATGAAAATAACTTGCGCATTATTCTATAGACTCTTAAAAGAAATGAATTATATGGGAAGTTTAGCAAGTGTGAATTCTGGATTCAAGAGATTTCTTTTCTTGGCCATATCATCTCTAAGGATAGAATCTTTTTTGATCCTTCAAAGACCAAGGCAATCGAAGAATGTCCAGCACTGATGAGTATAACTGAGGTACGTAGTTTTATTGGTTTAGGAGGTTATTATCAACATTTCGTCCAGAATTTTTCTCGGTTGGCTAACCCATTAACCAAGATCGCACATAAAGGGGTTAAATTTGTTTGGAAAAAATTGTGTGAAGAATGTTTTGAAGAACTGAAGAGAAGATTAGTTAATGCTCCTATCTTAACACTACCATCAGTGAATGATGGGTTTGTTTTTTATAGTCATGCTTCAAATAAAGGACTTGGTTGTGTCCTTATGCAGAATGATTGAGTTATTGCCTATGCATGATGACAGCTAAAAATTCATGAGAAAAACTATCTCACTCATGATCTTGAGTTAGCAGCTGTAATATTCTCTCTGAAGATATGGAGACAGTGTCTCTAGGATGAAAATGTGAGATTTATAATTATCACAAGAGTTTCAATTATATATTCTCACAGAAAGAACTCAATATGAGGCAAAGGAGATGGAATGAACTACTCAAAGAATATGATTTCACAATACACTACCACCTAGGGAAGGCAAATAAGGAGGCAGATTCTTTGAGCAGAAGGGATCATGGAGTTTTGAACAAGATAAGAGTTTAAAGGGATCCTATTTTCATGGATCTATTAAATATGGATATGGGAATAATCATGGAAGGTGAAACATCGATACTTTTTTAAATGGTTACCAATCCATCTGTATTAGAAAGGATAAATAGTTCTTATACTAGTGATGAGGAGTTCCAAAGGAAGATTAAAGTTTTGAATGATGGTGGATTGAGTGACTTTGTATATGAATATGGAATTTTGAAATTTGGGAAGAGACTTTGTGTTCCTGATATACCTGATCTAAAAAGTGAATTGTTGGATGATTCTCAAAGATCCAATTTATCTATATACCCTGGGAGCACCAATATGTATTGAGATTTAAAGGAACATTTTTGTGGAACAAAATGAAAAGAGAGATTGCTGATTTTATGTCAAGATGTATAGTTTTCCAACAAGTGAAAGTTGGAAGAAAACATCATAGAGGAGTCATGAAACCTCTTCCCTTACCTGAGTAGAAATGGTATGATATTACGATGTACATTATGATGGGACTACTGAAGAATCCTAGAAGGAATGATGCAATATGGGTCTTATTGATCGTCTTTCCAAGTAATCACATTTTCTTTCTATAAGAGAAGATTTACCACTTGAACGTTTAGCAAGACTATATATTAATGAAGTTATAAGACTTCATGGAGTACCCCTATCGATTGTTTCTGATCATCATCCATATTTTACATTAAGATTCAGGAAATGTTTTCAGAAATCCCTAGATACTGATCTTCGTTTGAGCACTACCTACCACCCTCAAACCATTGGAAGACCAGAACAGACTATTCAAACCTTAGAGGACATGTTGGGATCTTTCTCACTTGACATTCAAGGTATGTGGGATCAATATTTACCCCTAGTAATATTTTTCTATAACAATATCTTCTATTCAAATATTCAGATGGCACCATATGAAGAATTATTTGGAAAGAGATGTCGCACACCAACTTGTTGGGATGATATTGGTGAAAGAAAACTCGTAGGCCCTGAACTTGTTGAGGAAATGATGGAAAAGTTGGAGGTTATCTAAACCCACATCAAAGCATATCAAAGTAGGTAGAAGAGTTATGCCGATAACCGAAGGAAAGATTCGTAATTTCAGGTAGGAGATCATGTTTTCGTTAAGGTATCTCCATCGATGGGAGTTATAGGATTCGGTAAGAAGTGTAAATTAAGTCCCAGGTATATCAGACCTTTCAAAATTCAAGAACTAATTAGAATTGTAGCTTACCATTTAGCAATTCCACCAAGTCTCTCCAAAGATCACGATATGTTCCATGTATCACTATTGATAAAATACATGCATGACCCAACGCATGTACTCACCTATGAGGAAATTGAACTAAAACCTGATCTATCCTATTGTGAAGAGCCTGTCAAAATTATTGATGCTATAGAACAAGTGCTTAGAAACTGGATGACTCGTCTGGTAAAAGTTATATGGAGAAATCTTAAGATGGAAGAGGCAACTTGGGAACCTGAGGAACTTATGATGAAGAACTACCCAAATCTTTTTATGAAGTAATATTCCAGAAATTTTGAAGATGCAATTATTTTAAGGAGGGTAGAATGTAACACCACAAACTTCCATGGTATGTTTCCCTTTGAATAATGAAATAGCGTTCATTGTACGCAACATTGAGATTCTAAAACGTCGTAACCAATCAAATTAGCCGTTATAAAGAGTAATAACCACTTTTTTAAATTTAATAAATTTTATTTTTCAAAATGGAATAAATTTTTGAATTTAGAATATCAAAATTAGTTTAGGGTGAATTTTTTGTATTTTTCTGAAAACATTCATTTTTTGATGAATAGTGAAAAACACAGCGTTATTGGTTAGAACCAAATTTTTTATTTAAATATTTATTTATTTATTTTATTTAATTTTATTTTAGTACAAAATAGATACATAATACCTATATAAGTTCAATGTAATTCATTAGAGAAATTTTATAATAAGTTTAGATATATAAAAAAATTATTGAACTTTTTACCGTCTTTACTCGCCTCCTAGAAGCATTTGCAAATTTGCATAAAACATAGTTTTACCTCTTTATTGAGTTTAATTTCAAAAATACAAAAGACATGGTTAATATCAGTAAGTAAAATTTAGTTCAATAAGATGAAAAATAATTTTTTGTGAATAGTAACTTTTAACTTTTATTTACCACGGTTAAAAGTAAATAGGGTAATTAAGGGTAAAAATGATATCGTAATTACCATAACACATGTCCTAATTCTATTGGATAAGTATAATTCGACCAAAACCCCCATTTTGAATAAAATATGATCCTTTTTGGTTCACTTGGATTAGATTAGGACATTTATTATTATTTTATTTAAAGAAGAGTTAAAAGAGTTAAATTCAATGTTTAATAACTAAACCATTTTTATATAGGGTTACGCACAATATAAATTCTACTAAAAATATTCATTAGAAATATAAAAAAATTTCCTACAAAATGGGATTTTATTTATAATTTTTAAACATTATATAATTTAATTTATTTATGACACAATGATGATGTAGTAATTACCTTATTAATAAAACATTAAAATAATTTATATTATAAATATCCAAAAAAATGTAAATTGTGACTTTTGTTGAATTGCACTAATTCTATAGGTTAATATAAAATTTTATTGTTGGTTTCATAAATTTTATTCTATGTGATATAGTTTTATGGATTTCAAAAAAATCAAATACTAAATAGTGTCAAAATTGACATAATTGAGATTTTAAAATAAATACTATATTATTAATTGATATAATATTCCTAAAAATATAAATTTCGGCCAAAGGACATAGATAAGGTTTTATATATTAATAATTAACCACATGGGGTTCTCTTGGATTGTTATATTACGTTTATTAACCACATAATATTAAAATACAAAGAGACATGGTAAATGAAAAACTATTTAACTAAGAGTTAAATCTAAAAGATAAGGTGAATATGATGAAATAAACTGGTATAAAACCTATTGGTTGAGAGGTTTTAATCCCATACCCACATTATCCTTTATATTATTCATTTTGGATCCATTAGAAACCTAAAATGATTTTATTATAAAATAATATTTCAAGCTTTTCCAAAAGTGACCCTCACCTCTCTTATAAAAGGGTACTTCCCCTTCCCTTAATTTTGCACCTCCAAAGCCATTTGGCTCAGCCAAACCCTGCCCAAATATCCCTCCAACATTCGTCCCTTTATCCTTGAAGCCCTTATTTGGTCATAGAGCCAACATATGGAGCCTTCTGATCAAATCAATAGGAATAACCCGATGAAGAGGTAAATATTTTATCACCTCTTTCAAGTTCTTTTATTCTTCCACTTCCTATTTCTTTGTTTTTTCTGTTATAAAATAATAAATCTTGTATCTTATATATACTGTGATGTTATTATAAACATGTTACAACCATATTCCTTATTCTATCCATCGTATTAATGAAAAAGTCACCATACGTGTGTACCTATGACTTACAGTCTCCACGTCGTTGTATAGTTTGTTATTCAAACACTTCATTATTTGGATGGGTATAATAATGATTATAACTAATTTAAATAATAAATATAACATGTTAATTATTATGTATATATGATATTCTATTTTACCATCAATATAATGATATTTTCGCTCGTGTGTACGTACGGATTACCGTCTCTACGAACACGATGAGATTCATTTCCCCATCGTAATCATTCAAGAATAAATTTCATTTTATGATTAAAAATAATTTTTATGAACATAATATCATTCTATATATATAATCAAAATACCTATCTATAACAAACATGGCTTAGATATCCAAGAATATAATGGAAAATGAATCAGTTAACACCTGAAATGATGATACTATGGAAATGTTATTAGCAAAGAAATATTATATGATCATATATGATATCATATTTGTGTATATAGTTCTTATATAATTTAATAAATATGTATTAACTATTATACATGATGTTAACATACCATCAAATAAGTAAAATTACAAGGTAAGGGTTAATTTCACAATATCTTTTTTATCTGAGGTTGTTTTTATTTAAGTATCTTATGTGACCTCTTTATCATCAAAATCCATGTTTTCTTAAAAATTTATTTCAAAACATTTTTCCTATTTACTAGACAATGGGTTAAAGTAATTTATACTCTTATTTTACCTTATATGTTTTGAAAGGAATCTTTTCGTCATTTTCCAAACATTGTACTTTATGACCTTTTCGACAAAATTAAGGTAAGAATATTTTATTAACTTATACGACGGGTGCGGCTATTTTCCGTCATTATAAAATTGTCGAAGCTTCCCTTACAAGTTATAAGAATATTTTTAAAATAAATGTTTTATTTTATTATTATATTACTTTTAAATGATTTCAAAATAGAAAGTGATATTTCTCTAAAAAAATTGATTTCATCTATTTCAACTTCCTTTTGATGGATTTTAAGCTTGTTTGAAGTTGATTTATTATGATACAAATCTTCCATATTGTATTAAAGTTTTTGTGATATTTTTTACTATAGATGTGTTATTTTTACACCATTCATGGTTTAAAGATAAGGTATTGACATTTAATATTCTATTTTTAATACAAATGTTTATGTTATGCTTAAACCATTTCATATGAGGAATGCATTGGACTTAGTAAGTGGCGGGTGGTGCCCGCTATAGCTCCTCGATGAATCAATAGGTCTCATTAGACAAACTATTATCTTGGCACAAGGCCTTGAAAAAATCTTATTTGTAGTCTTGGCACAAGGCCTTAACTATGTTGTTATGAAGTCTGGAATTATACATTCCATCATTATGAAAGTGGCTATTGATATTGCATGTGATTATTTGAATAGTATAATATCCTTGAGAATATGTAAATGGAATTATTTGATTTTATATTTTCCATATTATGATGAAGTTTACGTTTAAAGGGATTTTGTTTTAGTCTTATACATTGCCTTAAATGATTATAATTATTTATGAAAGTTTCCACTATATTGTTATCCTTACTACGCATCTCATCTCACCCCTTTATATGTTTTATTTTTTCTAGGATGTGAAGAAGTATTTTATGGTTGACCTATAGGAATAGGATAAGGATATAAGTGTGTTCAAAAGGGGACAAAATTTTGTTGATGTTTTTATTTCATGATGTAATGTAAAACTTTTGAATGTATGTAGTACTTTCCGAGGAAAATAAACCGATCTGTCTTTTGGGATTTGATCCCTTGTGATTATTCCAATGTTATGTAATAATGCACTGAATCTGTGTAACTGGGGTTAGGGAGTTACACCATGTTTCTAATTAGTATCTATTTTAAGCATCCTCTCAGTCATCTTGTTAACCTCTTCCTATGTAGAATAGATATCAAATTCCTCATCTGGAATTTCTTCATTAGAATTATAAACCCCCAAAATTACCCTTTTTCCTATCCTCCTTATATGATTCCTTAAAATTACTCTTCATTTCCAACTTCTTCTAAATTAGAGTTTCCATAAAACCAATATGTTTCTTATTCCTTGGCATCACCACACTCTGGCATCTAATTTTCACTCTGAAATTTTGATCTATTCTTTCCTTCCTAATCATGAGAAAAGTGTTCACTATCCACCACCTTATTACATTTAATAATAATTGTTTGTATCAGCTTTTTTTACTAGGATTAGTCCTTAAATACTTTTTAATTATTTCCCTTTAGATAAATACACTTCCCTAAATCCTTTTTCCTTTCATTCCCCTTCTACTTCCTAGGGATATGCAGGCCTCTTATGTGCACTCCATCAACACTATCAATAGAAACATGGATAGATATATCATCCTTAGAATATTTCTAATAATATCTTTGGCAATCAAATAAGTTATTCTCTTTTCTTGGGGTTTGAATGCCCATTCCAGTTTCGGTTTCATACCCTTGTTCCTAAACTGATCCTTCAATCTCCATATCTACAAAGATGTTGCTAATATATATAGTTGAGATTGTCCTTCTCAGCCTCATCTAACTTATTTCATTCACCTATCCCCCAATACATCCACTATTTATGTATAAGGTTTCCTCTTCCTCACTATATATGTATTCAAACTTATTTTTTTAGCTACATCGCATGTTCTCACTACCTCCTCATGGGATTCCACCTTAGATGAATAATTTTTAATCTTCATAGGCCTTGTTTCCCACACCCCCTCTAAAATACATCTTTATATTCCATCAATATCAACTGCTTTCAAATTGTGAATTAACGGTTGTTCCTCCTTCGGGGTAGTCTCATCCTTTGTTGTTTTGTTTGGATTCAACAATTCAGCTATGAGACTAGCAAGTAGTTCAATCCCAGTCAACTCCCCCCAAACATATATGGAGTCAATCAAACCTAAATTATGATTCCATTTGAAATGTAGAATGGAGGACCTTCCACACTATGTGATTTTATTAAAACCACTTGTATAGGATCATAACCAAAGATCACACCCTCTGAATTACTCCTTCATCCAATATAAACACCAAATTGAGAATGTTTATTCAGACCTACACATAAAATGGACACCAATCACTTGCCAATACTTCCCAATTCCACATCCATCTTCTATTAGTGGTTCATTATCCTATTTCTAAATACTACGATCTAGTGACCAATTTTCCTACACCATGAGAAAAAATTAATCCATGATTTAATAAAACATTTTTCTTATATAAAAACTCTTCCCAAACCATAATACAAACATACATTGCAAGAATTAATAAATAAGGGAATTCAATGAATATTTTCGGATAAATTGGATATAAAATATATCTAGTTATATTATTAGAAAATAAAAATCGACCAACTAAATTCCCTAACAATTGAATAATCGGTGGATTCTGAAAAGGAATAGGGACTTATATATTGCTGCCAATCATTTTTTTTATAAAAGTTGGGTTATGGGTGACCGATTCCCAACATACAATGCCAATCCAGTACAACAGTGACCAAAACAACAAACATAAAAAACCAACATAGAATTAGACATAATAACAACCACAATCATCCCCATATCCCAAACATGATTCGTCTTCTCCTGTAGCAGATTCCCATTCCGAATTTCTCCAAAAATTGGCACTTTGAACCTGATTACCAAGAATTTCCAAATTATTCATAACAAATGCTGCCTTCTTAACCCCCCATCCCTTTTTGATAGCCAGAACCACCTGGATATTCCTTTTAGAAGTAGACTTTGTCCGCATTGGGCTCGGGAGATATGAGTAGTCTCTTCTTGGCATCCTTGATGAGGTTGCTGGTGGAGGCCTTTCGCCAGCAGACCCCTTCTCAATCCCATATTGAACAATGTCTCTAAAAGAGCGCCCATCAGGGGAACTCCAGTTCTATTTTTCTCCCCTGGAGCTCTTCTTCCCCACCACGAATTGTTCCTTCAACTGAGAAACATGACCTCCAGCAGAACCGCTCATCCACTGTTCAGCAAGAAGACATTCATTCAAGTGTTGTCTCTCTTTCTGCTTGGGGAGTTCCTCTCCAGCCTTCACTAGTGCCTCCTTCCCCTTACTCTCAGCCAGATGGACCTCAGGAGTCTTATCCCCCACAACAAAATCCACAGGAAGTCCCTGCATAGCATTTTCCTCAGGGCCTGTCACCGGTTCCAGCCCCAAGCAATCCTCCTGCCTATTCTCCTCGAAAAAAACATCACCCTCGCCCCCTGAAAGGGCCTCCGCCTCTAGAACCTCAGCCATATTACCCTCTTTCAGGACATCAAACCTGTTATTCAAATACATAAAAGGCTTGGCCAAAGGATCTAGACCCTTAATCGGTATGGCCCTGTTAACCACCTCCACATGACTGTCTTCCTGCTCCTTTCCAACCTGTTCGGGTACCGCGGTAGTAGGAGATTGAACACCTCCCGCCTCATCCAGGTTCATCCCAATGCTGGTATTACCAATTGAATGATCTTCCTCCAGGTAAATAACACTAGAACCAGAGCCGAGGTTATCCCCTGCTAAAGGATTCCTCTAAGGACCCCTCCCTATTTCAGCTACCCCCTTCATCTTCGAATCCCGACCCATCCTCAAATCTTAGCCCAGATCATTGTGTCGTATACCCTCCTCAGAGCTTATCATATCCTCCTTTCTATTGTGACTGGACCTCCTCACACGACAAACTTCAGTCAAATGTGCCAACCGCTTGCAGCATCCACAAAAATCTGTCCAACTTTCATATACAACCCTCTTTTTACATCTGTACTCCTCCCTGATTGTAATCCAAATGTACTCAAAAGGGGCGCACAATGAATTCATTTCGACGCACACCCTTGGATTTACCGGATGGAAAACCGCTTCCATGCGACAATCGGAACAAAGGTATCTTCCTACCATGTTTCCCAATAAACAAATAACAGATGGGTTTTGAAATAGTAAAGGTAAGTTAAGAAAACTAACCCAAATCGGGATGGAGGGGGAATCCTGATTCATATGCAGATCAAACAACCATCGCAGGAGCATAAAACGAATGCCTTTGAAAATATGAGGTGCCCTAGCCCACTCCTGGATGAGGTCTGTCTCAGACTCAAATCGAATCATGATTTTATTTCTATCTAATAACCCCACAACCGCTCGTTCACGAAGATCCCACGAAACAAATACAAAACGATCAAAATCTTCCACCGAAGGTCTTCTGTTCTTGAAACGAGCCACCAGGGTGAGATTTAGCAAGGCCGAAGACTCTGTGAACTTTGGTAGTGAGAGAGGAAGGTTCGGTGCTCCATCGATTAGGGGTAGGGGTATCTGGTTTCATGTGTAAATCATATAACCACCTAAATAAGAAAAAATGGAATCATTTGTAGATATGGGGGGCACTAGAATGGGCTTGAAACAAGTAATTATTTAAATAAAATCAAACCATTGTGTGCCTATTTTCAAGGATACCAACAATTTATCCTTCCTATAATCCACAAGATCTAGAAAAAATCATATCGAAAGGATTCATGATGATCAAAAAAATTAGATGTTTTATCCACATCATATTTATATGATATGAGGCCTTTTTGAACTAGAAGGATGAGATTGAAAGTTATAAGAATCCATCAAACAAGTTAGTAACTTTAGGGATAAGTGAGATATGAGGTAAAAAATTAAGGGACTTAGGGTTATAAATGGGAGATAAAGAGGGAGGTCGATCCCCCTCAAAGGAAGATGGAGGTCCCTCCCCCTCCATAGGGGGAGGGACTAAATTAGTGTTCATTTCCACATAGTTCAAGAAAGGAAGGATGCTACCATCACCCACAAAATGGTCTGTTTAAAAGAAATCCCTAGTTTCCACCCAAGATGTTGGTTTGAAATAATAAATTTTTATGCTCGTTGATATCAAATAATCATTCACTTTTAATTAAATTCACCCAGATTTCAAAAACCATATTTTCATTTTGAAACTTTTAAAAATAAAATAATTTTCAACCCCTCCCCCCCCCCCAAAAAAAATTTATATTAAACTTAATAAATATTCATTTCCTATCCCAACTCAGTGATACTTGAGAAACTACATGGGGTTCAATCTCAACTATAGTCAATTCATGTTTTAAATAATGAAAAAAAATTTATTGTGAGGAAAAAATTCACAAAGAAACCAATGTTAGCATTTATTTAGTGAAAATACAAAGAAATTAATGTAAGAAGAATTTTTAAGGGTATGTTTTATAGGAAAACATAATAAATATAAATTCATTAATGATAGTATGGGGAACTCATAAGAAAACAAAAAATTTAAAAAATATATAATCTCTAGTGTTTTAAGAATATCCTAGAAATTCTATAATTCTATAGAGATTCAATAATCACATCACTTGAACAATAAGAGAACCAGTGACCAAATATCAATGAACACAAGATAAACTATAAAAACCTATGAAACATCAACCCATGACCAAATTCCATAAAAACTAATAAAAATCCTCTATTATTTATTATAAAACAAAAGGAGACAAAAAATATTGAAATGTTGGAAAAATTTAGTACCTCTATTTGTGATGAATGGACAAAATTAATCTAAATCCTATGTATCAACCTCAAATTTCTATGAAATATAACAACAAAAACCATGTTAATATTAAGTTTAAGAGAGACAAACAAGGCCCTTTTTATGGTATGGGACAACAAAAATTTATAATTAAAATTGAGGTGAAGGAAATAAAAATGTAATGATAAGAATCATTGTGAAACAAGGTGGGGGTAAAACTCATCTCTAAGAATCATAAGGAAATATTTTCAAAAGATCTAACTTTTATCATAGTCAATAAATATTTGAAATGATGATATCAAATAACATCATGGTGTGAAGACTCTCTCAACTCTAAAACTCTTATACATATAAACATCATGGTTTAATCCATGCCATCCTCCCTCAAACTGAATAATCTTCGAGATAACCCATGGTGAAAAAAATCATGAATTATGCTCTACATGATAACATGAAAAATCAGGGTGCTACATTACCCATTACAGCATGATCTGGGCTTCCAACTAAAAGTTAAGCTAAAACACCACCTTCCTTATACAAAATACTTAAAAAATAACCATCACCTAAAACATTTAGAGAATAAAACTAGGGGAAATTATATAATATACAATATATATCTATCAAATAACTTTAAAATACTATAATTCAAATAAACTAACAAAGGGGAAGTCCATACATACAACAGGGATTAGAGAAACAATTCAAATAGGACTAACATATATCAGTAAGACCAACAAGGAATAGTTGGACCAAAACACCAAATTATCTCTATAAAAACACCCCAAAATTCCTTAGATCAATGTGATATACCACTCAATCAAGGATCTCACAGTTGAAGGAAACTAGTTGTAGTAGGTAATAACATAATTAACCACTTTGACTCACAGTTAACATCTCAAAAATTATTCCTTTCACATTATCCAATCACAATAAAAATCAATTTCATATTTATATATAACTTCCCTTTTTCCATAAAAAAAATTTCATGTTTTTTGAAAACAAATATCCCATTAATAAACAAATTCCCTTATAAAAACTATTCAAAATATTTACCAAAGGAAACACATTTTTCCTTAACCATAAAAATAGAAATCTGCTTTAAAGATTTAAATTCTAATTAAAACCCATCTTAGAGGTATTTTTTAAAGGTGTAAGGTCACAAACCTGGGACATGATCCACTCATTAAATTAAAATTAAATACACATAGAGGATATAGATCTATACTAATCCACAAAGAATTTATACAGATGATTTCTTAATATGTTACAATGGAAAAAATTATCTTATATGACATGGAACACCTAGAACTATATATCCCTATAGCTTTGATCCATTCTCTAACTCTAAAGGATAAATTAAATAAATAAATCCATGAAAATTGGGACCCATAACTCAGATAATTCATCTGAAACCTTTCAAAACCAAAATAGGGACCTCTATTGAGTCCTTTCGTAAAAGAAAAATCTTTCTCAATAATATCTTCTCAATCTCGCATTTCTCCCAAAGAATTCAACATAAAACACACAGTGGATTGATAAATATATAGCCTCAAATAAAACTAAAAGTGTTTTTCCCACTCCTCTATAATAATCACAAAACATAAAAACATACTAATAAAATACATGAAATATTTCTATAATTTTTGCACATTATCTTCTCCCTTTTATATGTCGTTAATCTCTTTCATATGATCATTTATATACACATATAATATGACACCCTTATATAATATATCTATATACTCTTCCCATGAAATTCCATATGGTATTATTATTTCATCCTAAAATATATTTATGAAGCCTTCTAAAGTAAACCAACCACTAGGGCTACTCCAAATTAATATGTGGTCTTTATAAACTCAAATGCGATCAAGGATTGATGCTCAACCAAAGAAAATTCTACACTCCCTAACACTAAAAAATTGATAATAATTTATTATTTTATTCCTTTTTGTTTTTTTATATCTCTCAATTATTGATGATTATTTAGTGAAAGTCACTAATTCAATATAAAAATAGTAAAGTCTAACAAAAACTACACAAATCATATCAACATATTAGATAACGATGACATTCTATAAGGAAACACTTGCACCATTAAAAAAATTACTATTCTCATTAGTTAACCCATTTATATAACACATCCAACATATTTCCATATCATCACCTTTAACAAAACAATACACAAACCTTACACCCCAACAAAGCTTCAAATACAATATCTATTCGTTCCCCTCATCCACATATATCGGTCATATATGGTGATGGAAAGAGACAATATGGGGGTTAATTTTCAATCATAAAAAAAATCAAAGTAACGTAAATTATAATGCATAATTCAATGGATAATATATAAAAAAGGAACCATAAAAAATAATCTAGTGATGTGTTAAGAGTATACAAAGAATACTAAATAATAAGAGAAATTAAAATTATTTTAATAGAATTATGGATCTGAAATCCATCATCTATTATATATAACTCTCCACACCTATAGATATATGGTATACACAAAGTAGAAATCAACATTGAATTGGAGTGAAAAATATTTAAAAAATTCATTTTTTAACCCTAGATGAACTAACCTAATCCACAACCTTTTTCGCATCTATAGGAGAAAACCTAAAACATTCTTTTTGAAGTGGTGTAACTACCAACCATTGATTTTTTTAGATTTGGAAAAACATTTGTACATGATTTTTTTTATTATTGTAAAACCAATACAATAACTTTTAATAGAGTCTCTACCATTTGTGGTTTGAGCGACAAAAAGTCAATAGAGAATTTATAACTCAAGAAAATATATCATAATGAATATAAAAACAATTAATCCAATGAAATTTATATATATATATACATATACATATATATATATATATATATATGGAGTTATTGGTGTAAAAAAGTAACCTTTATCGTTTAAGATGAACTAGAATGATTAAGATTTTTGTAAATCCAACATACTAGGGGATAAAAAATGTTTTTAACTTTTTATAACACTTCAGTATTAGAATTGAACTTGTCTCTAGTTATAATTGATTTGGATTTGATTTTATAAAATAAATTGCAATAGCCTATAAAATAATTTTCATTATAATAATAAATAATATAATAAGGTTACTATAATTATATAAATAATCATATAATTTATTTTTATTATCCATAAAGAATGATAGTAATATACTTAGATCCTATATACAAATAAATACTTATACACATTTAATGATTCTTCAAAATCACCAATAAAACTTTGGTTCTAATCTTTGAATAATTCCATAAGACTATAAATATTTAAATTTTCATGAATATGACATTATAATATCATAAAGTGATGTTAAAACTATATAATTACATATCTATTTTAATTATACATCAAAAAATATCAAACCAATTTGTAAATAATCATTAGAATATAAATATTAATATATAATAAATAAATTATCCTAAATCAACCATTAAAATTTATAGTGTAGAAGAATATCAAAATAGTGTTGAATTATACTGTCATGTTTATCCTTAAAATATCATATATATTTTTATAATAAAAAATTTGAGTATATGGAATCAATAAACATCCTTTCTATAACAAATTAAATGAATTTATACAAGTACACATCTAAACTAATCTCCCACTAAGTCAACAACATATACAAAATAAATAAAATATAAGGTGGCTTTAATACTATCCTTCACCTCCATATCATACCACTCTATAGGATTTTACCAAGTACTCCAAATTTATAATGAAATATGCGGCCTTATCCATGATTTAATGGATGAACATGGAGCACCATGGTGTTAGAGTCTCCTAACCATGGTTTAAGTAAAACTCAATAGTCCACCACTAATGGAGCATCTAAAAAACAAATATATATAGTGTATTCTAATTTCATATGATTAAAATAATAATTAAAGAGCATAAGTGAAATAAAAAATCCATCATTGATCCTTAGATTCTAAAGTGACATCTAAGGTTACCCTTACCCACTTTGTCAAGTGTTATATGTCCTTGAGCATACCACAACTAAACTAAGGGTTGGATAAACAATACCCATAGTACCATCCATATCATATCATCATTATTGTAAAATGAGACCTTTTATTCCACATCATTAGGTGAAATATCTCTCCAACTAAGAAATATTTCATACATCATACATATAGATGTTTATATCCACAACCTGGAACCGTTATATACTATCCACTTGGGGGTTACATCCCCTACTCAAAACTATTAAATTTGTGGGAATAGTTTCCCATCTAAGAATTAAATATTATATCATAATGGTGAATAACACCCCTCTCTAGAATCTAATATCACATCATTAGGTGGGAATTGTTCCCCTATTTGAAAATTTATTTTATATTATCAAGTTAAATATCTCTCCTCCTTGGAAACATAGATCATATCACACGGGGAATAATGACCCTCTCTTGAAAAAAATAATACATCATCCACCTTGGTAGAGGATGAGACCACTCTGGTGGATGGTATATAATGGTTATATGTAGTAAGCTATGGAAAATAATGTATCATGTCATTGGTGGGAATGTAAAGTTCATTGTCTCTATTTTATGATTTTTAGAGAAACTAGTCTTAGGTTTCCACCTTACAAAACATTGGTAAACTTTAATATCAATAAGATATTTCATGGTAGCTTGACATCAGTATATTAAATCTAATAATATAACCTCTAAATAGAATATTTACTTTTTATTTCAGTTGACTTATATTTAGATGATTCCATTATATTTAAAATGCATCAAATATCTCCTCAATCAAACGTATATAGATCAATATATCACTATAAACTATAGAAAATATAATTTTAAATATATTAAATTATGAAAGAAATATTATAGTGAATTAAAACCATATTTAAACCAACAAAATGATAGATTTATCCTTCCTTATAATTGATGAAAATAAAGAAAATATTTTTAGCTATTTAACTAAATATAAATCATGTAATTTTGTGGTTTCTAGATCTTGGTGTTATGAAAATATAGAGAGCTAGTAAATCAGGAAATGTGTTTCAAATTAAATCATAAAATAAAAATATTTTAATAAAAAAATAAATTATTATATTCTTTATAGGAAACTCAACAGGGAAAAAATATGCATTATAAAACACTTACACATTCCATTATAAAAAAACTTATTCATGAACGTAAAAAATATATTAATTCCATTATGAAAAAATACATATAAGTAATAAAAATATTTTTTAATTATAAAATTAATATCAACACATATACAAAACAAAAAAAACAATAAGAGGGAAATTTGTAATTTTTAAAACAAAAATAATCAAAGGGATATAAAAATTAAGGGTTCAATCAACATTACACCCCTTTTTGATAATTAAAAAAAAAGAATCCCCCAATTTTTATAGAAATCAAAAACATAAGAAAATATAAAATATATATCCCTCTTTAAGGAATGAAATATAACTAAATACCATATCCCCTTAAATTTTAATAATAAATTACAATAAGTAATAATGATTAAAAAACTGAACTAGCGTGTTAATAAGGATATGAATACAATAAATATAAAAAATGCATTCCCATGACAAATCACCCTAAATACATGAATTATTATAAAATATACCAATTTTTTTAAGAAACTAATAATTAGTAAAAATTGTAAAACCACCGCTTAATTCAATATTCCTTCAAAAAATAATTCAATAGTGAATTCTCATCAAGTGAACTCCTCCTATATAAACTAAAATATTTCATGGATCCACTAAATCAGCTAATTTATTTCAAAAAATAATAAAATATATGAAAAGAATTAAAAAATAAGTAATAGTTAATAATAAACATGAAAACCAAATAATAAAATCAATAAATATAATATCATTGTCTATAATTCAAAAATAAAAAATAATTCCCATGCAAGTATACAAAATATAAACCAATATTATTTGTGCACATTGGTGATACAAAATATATCATGATGGAATGTAAAATAAATTAATTCAAATCAAACCCAAATAAGAACCTTTAAGAACCCATGCTATATAATGGTTTTAAATTTTAATATTGAAATCGTATTTATAAAAAAAATCCATCTGTTGAACAAGATATTGAAAAAATCTTAAAGAACAATCACTAGTATATTGACCAAAATAAAAACATTTAAAACTAATAACATATAAAATACCTTATGTTTACCTTTTATAAAGTGGTTTATATGTACCATGGGTAACTATTCATCACAACCAAGTCCATAATTTCCCATGTTAATTCTAATCATATTTATAATTTTCAAAACTCATCAAAATGTACCCTTCCAATAGTAAATTTAAATAATTCTTCAATAAAAAATATTAATTCACCTTTCAACATACCATTAACTTTTGGAATAGTATATAAATCATCTCTTACCATTTAATTTTTTCTATAAGCAATGATATTCATATTTTAAATATATTCCTTAAGATTATGTTTTTCCTCCTTAAGGTTGAAAATGTAAGAATTAAACATCTTCATATCCTTTATCAAAACATTATTATCCTTATTTAATTTTATAAATTCATTTTTAATAGTAACTATCCTATCCTGTAACTCAAAAAACTTTTTTATAAGTCATTATCACTAATATTATTAAATTCAAAATAAATTTTAGATTCATGAGAATAATCATAACTATAATTACTCACCCCATCCATGTTAACTATCAAATATATATTTCCGTATTTCTTTTTTGATTCACCCAGGTAACATGATGAACATGAGTGGGATGGTGACAATGATATTTTTTATATTTATACATAAAATAAATATTATCACTTCCATTTCAACTTTTATATTTAATACATGAATAAAAATATTCAATATTACTCAATACATCCATGGATTTCCTCTCTTTATTATTTAATTTGTTTTATTTTCCCTTATTATTTTATCTTGTACAATTAGGATTGATGTCTAACTTCTTTCTATAATCACTACAAGTAAGATCCTAATTATTTGTATTTGAAATACCTTTCTTATTATCCCTTATGTCAAACTTTATGTACTTTTTTTATCTTCGAGATTAATTAATCTTAATTTCTTTGTATACACCCTTCATAACTTTAGTTATCCTATCCTTCACATTAGTTTAATTACCCAAATGACCATCAGTGTAACTAAAACAAGTAATAATTTTTTTTAAAAATACATTTCTTTTTATCATCAGTTTCGTTCCCAGTGTTTTCTTGTTCAAGAACATATTATAAAAGTGAACTAATATGATCATCTAGACTGTATTCCTTGATGTTATTTCTCAAATATATTGAAACATTCTTAGCATTCCACTTCTAGGATAGTGATTTAAGAACACTTTTAATGATTATAGTATTCCAAAATACTTTCCAAAGTATAATAATTCTATTCAAAATGATTTGTAAACAATGGAACATTTTATTTAAAATATCATTTTTTCGATCTTGAAATCTTGATATTAATCCCATAGCATGCCAAGATTAGTTCTTTTCTTATTTTCTACATTGTAATGTGTAACATGAAAATTTATAAAAATATCTGGAAAATTCATACAAGAATTAACATGACTGAAACGTTTTTGACTTATATCACAATAGGAAAAAATCGTGATCTTATATTGAATAACATACTTATCTAAATCATTACTAGTGAGAGAATTATGTTCAGACTCAATAAATTTATATGGTTTTACTAATGAGGTGAAACTTTCAATGCTTAATTCACTAAGTTAATCTTTCATCCTAAATTTATAATAACTGTGGTCATTTTTATGAAATAAAGGTTAAATTTGTGTGATACAACCATCATTTGGTACTCTCCCTACCATCTAGGAACATTTTTCCTTAGATTGTTATGATTAGGAAATAATTAGTCATAGAAATAAATCCACAATATATAACTCTCTAATAAAAATTATTGATCCCATATGGTGATGAAAATTAATAATTAGATGGGAAATTATCAAAATTAAAACAATCAAATTAATTTAAATGATAATGTAAAATTCAGTGGGTAAAAATATTAAAATATCTACCATAAACAATAAATAATTGATTTTTGAAGAGTGAAAATAGAAAACTGAAGAACAAGTGAAAGCATAAGGATTTATATAGTTGTTTCAATACACAAGATCCTACATCCCCTATTCACACCTCTATACTCCTTGATATATATGGAAAATATTAAATAGACCACTCTTTTGTAGGAGAGTGACAACTATTTATAAAATTCCTTTTTCAACCCTAGAGACAAGAAACCAAAGTTTTTCCTTTCTTACACCATGAAGAACATACCCAAAAACATTTAATTTAATCTAGAGGAAGCATCAACCTTGAATTTTATAGAATTAGGAAGAAATTTTTTACATTCTTTCTATATAGGTTAGTTTAACTAAGACACTACCTTTTAATAGATAAAAAACATTGTGAGGGTTGAGTGATTACAACCTGATGATGACTTTATAACTCAAGATAATGTTGCATAATGAAAATATAAACAGTTAAATCATTGAAAGGCATAGATAGAGTTACTGGTTTCTAAAAAGTCAGTATCATTCGCTAAATTAAAATGGAATAATTAATATTTTGTGCAATCCATCATAGTAGTGGGTAAAAAAGGCTTCTAAACATTTAACAGCACTTCCTTATTATAATGGAATGTGTCTCTACTACCTATAGCTTCGTCATTAATTTTATAAATTAAATTTCAATATCTTGTAAAATAATATCCATTAAAATAATAAATTATATAATATTGTTACCATAATTCCTACAACAATTGTTGAATTTTATTTCTCAGTCATAGACTGAAAATTTTTCACCTAATTCCTCTATACAAATTTGGTACTTAAAAACATTGAATACTTCTTAAAAATATCCCTTGAAAATCATGTTATAATATTTTAATAATTTCATATGAATTTCAAACATTTAATTTCTATAAATAAAATATTTCTATATCATATAGTCATGTTAAAAATATTTACTCACATATCTCTTTTAATCTTTTAACAAACACTATATATCACTTTAAAAATAATTATTGGAACAAAAAAATAAATGTAGAGAAAATAAAACATGTTGAACCAACCATAATAATTTATAGTGGATAGAAATATTAAAATAGGGGAGAAAAATAGTATCATGACTAGGATATTCAATATATCATATAATATTACTATGAGCTATGTTGAGGTGGTCATAAGATATGATAAAAAATTTCATTCCAGTGGAAATAAAAAAAAATTGTGTTATATTTGTGGTGTTCCTTTAGCAGACAGTGATATTGTGTTTCCATTAAATAAAATATTGGTTCAATGTAATGTTAACAAAGAATTATGTGTCATCTAGACAACATTATATTGAATCCAATGTTAGTGGCTCTAAATAATATATTCATCTTTTGAACAGCTAACTTATATTTATATAATTCCCTAATATTTTCAATGCATAAAATATCTCCCAAAATTTTTTTCTTTACCTCAAGATATCCTTGAAAACAGTAGTAAATATATTCGGAAATATGTGGAATTTTGATTGAAATATTAAAATGACTTTAGAAAAAATTTCAAACATCCAAAAAAAATTGATTTTTCCATCTATGTTGTTGAATAAAGTATAGATAATATTCATATTTATCCAACTCAATAAGAATCGTTAAATTATAAATTTTATATCCAATGTTAAGATCAAAAAATACCTGGAGATAATAAATTTGAAAACACATTACAAATTCAATCTTAAATTATTATTCATTTAATAAAAAATTATGTATCCAATCCATTATATAAAAATCAACATGGAAACAAATTTACATTCAATTATATAAAAAACATACACATTCCATTAAAACAATTTGCATTCATTTACAAAAATTATATATATATATAGTAAATATATGGTTCAAAAAATGATTAATAATAATAAATTAACAAAACAACCAAATAACCAAAGATATAAAAATTTGGAATTATTAAACAAATCCGAGGAAAATTAATGAAAAGGAGACACTAAAAAATATCCACCACACACAAACCACATCAAAAATTTATTAGGAACATCAATGCTTCTAAACAAGAATAGTCAACTTTATATCAAACTTAACCTAAAAACATAAAAAGATAAACATCAAGCTTCATTATTCAAAACTAATATATTCAACAACTCTTTTATCAATAAAATTTAAACATGAGGGATACATAATTTCAAAAAAAATATGTAATAATAAATAAATAGATCAATATAAAACTAATTAACCTTTTTATAAAATTATAATCAAATTCAATTAAATCATATTTTTAGGAAAAATACCATATCATGTACCTTAATATCATTACTTTTGCATAATGTTAAATTTTTCAATGAGAAATGGGTATATTTTATCTCAATGATGCTTTCCTAACAAGATTTTACCAAATTATTCACAAAATTGTTTTTTAATAAAACATTTTTCCTTTTTGATATCAAAAACATGTTTACTTTCATAATATATACTTAAAACAATACATGATTTAGGGGGTTCATATCAAAATCCAAAATAATTAAAATGTGTGATAAAAAATGAAAAAAAAAATCGGTTTTAATAGTAACATGTGTTACAAGGTATTTATAAATAAAATTTAACACATAACGTTTTTCATCATTCTTAAATAAAAAATAATTTGTTATGTATATTAATATCTTAAAATATTATACATTTTATTCTTAATAATAATTTTATACATTAGAAATTTAAATTTATGCATCATGAATAATTTTTTAAATTCAACATCTTATCCTTAAACATTCTTAACAGTTTTTCAACAACTATAAAAATGAGTAAAAATAATCTGTAATTGCATAAATATTTTAAATCTAACAAATTCATACTTATATTTTGAATTTGGTCTATAATATGTTATATTTTCATCTTTAAACATGAAATAATAGTTTTTATTAAGAAAATTTTAAGATCTTAAAACATGATATTTGTAATGTCCAAGATCTGGATGCCACTCAAAGGTTCCCCATACCCAGTTGGCCATATGACCTCAAGTGAATTTCCCCATACTCTAAATGATTTCTACTAGCATTGAGGGCCTAGGTGTAACAGTGGGGAAACTATAGCATCATTGGAAGAGTGTAACATAGCAGAAACAATAACAATACAATAGAAGAAGCAGTAATATCCGGAAATAGAAGTAAACAATGGAAGATAGATAATATAAGTAACCAGATGTCATAGCATTGAAATGATGATGTTTCATGTCACATTTTCTAGGAAAATATCCAAACAAGATACACTACATTAATACATAATACAAATACCAAAAGTATAAAAGGGAAAATATACCCATTAGTGTCCCAAGCCTTGGCTTTGTCTCATGATATCTTACTCCTTACAAAAAATCATGTACCTATAGAAGGGTTCTTACCCTTATCTAAACCTAAAATAATATAATATTTTGGGCCCAAAAACATTACCCAAATAGGGTGTGAGACTAAATCCCAATAGGCAACCAGCAAAGATCTGTTCATGTCTCTCATTGAATTTATATAATAGGGTAGTGTACAATGAGTAATGTTATAAGCTAGGAAGTACTCAAAAGTAAATTTTACTACAAGAATTGGTATTCATTTACATTAATATCATTTTCATTAATTAAGTAAATTATGTTGAATTATATATGTCTCGAGATCCATCCTAAGCTTGGAAACCCCCGTGTAAATGAAATAACAACATATACCTCAGAAGGTTATCTAAACAAGTAATTTAAGACTGAATCCAAGCTTGGAATTTGGCTTGGAAGACGTGTCATAAGTCATTTTAGTAAAATATTCAATTTATAACCCAAACCCACCCATGAAATTCCTAAGTTGGAATTCAAGTATCACTCCAAATTCAATTCATTCTGCAACCAACAATCCCATCCCAGAGAACCTCTCAGGAATCATGGTATCACTCTAGGTGAAAACCTACCAACATCCTACAAGCCCATCCTGACAAACCTCTCTGGAATCACGATATCACTCTAGGTGTGGTATAATTCAATGTTAACTAATCCCATTGCTATATACCCTATAAGTAATACCCATGGATCACTAAACACATGTAAACAAAGACGATAGAGTTTGTCCATGTCATTTATTAATGATCCATGTTTCACTTAGAAAAATAAGTAAAGCCTCCATGAGACTGAACACTGCATATGTGTTTCTCTGATGGATAAAACATAACAACTAAACCAACCACATAAGGCTACTCCTTTCAATTAATTAAATGGGTCAAAAAAAATTCTTATAACAAGCACACGTGTAACAAAACTATTACATGGCTTTAGCATTAATAAACTAATGTGGGAAATTCATATAACAAGTACAACATGTAAAATACACTACTACATGGTTTAAACAATACTAAATCACATGGGAACAATTAATATAACAATTATTTCATGCAATTTAAACCATTAAATGGCCTTAACATAATCGAACTCACATGGGCAGTTTCACAATTAGAGTAGAACATTCCAATCATGCTTAAATAAGCATAGGCATGAACATGGGTCAAGGGGAAAGTCATATATCCCATACTCTAATCCAATTTAATACCTTTAAAAATAATGAATCTTAATTATTAATGAAAATCATTTTTAAACAACCCACAAATGGGAAACAAGGCATGCCTCATAGGCATCCTAGGCCAAACATCCAAAAATGGTCGTCAAAGGGAAACACGCCCAAGGGGTGGCCCTAATTTGAGGAAAATAATAAGAAAAATATTAATTTCAGGGACCACTGGTTTATTAAGGCCTTTATGTCATAACAAAGGGTTTAATCTCACACAAATGGATATATTACCCTTATAAACATAGGAATTATAAGAAAAATCCACTTATAAACTCCAAGGGACTCAAAAGTAATAAATTATCACAAACCAAATATTACTTATATGTCAATATATACAACCATAAATATAAAATATTGTTAATAATAGTATATTAGACCTCTATTCATACCACTTGGATTGTATCTCCAATTATCTATTTGAATGTCCTACAAAACAAGCTCAACCCAACTATAAAGAGGTGAGAACTTTGAAGTACTCTATAAGAACAAATTTTTTAACAATTTATCATCCTTCTAAAATAGATATAAAAGAGTATACATGTGAAAATATAGAAAATAAAACAAGAAAACAAGGAATAAGAGGTATTTTATGTATTAAAATTGGGTGTAATTATAAAATTACTTGACACAATATTCCAAACTAAACCTCAAATCCTCTTTCATTCCCCGAATTACTTCCAGCCGCAACCACGAAACTAATTACCAATTGAAAATTTTATATTCAACCACAATAATTGAAAGTATAATGAATGTAAATTAATAATCAATAAAATAAAATTATTATATATTCTATAAACACCACTAAATAAAATAAAGGAAAAGGTCTTAGAAAATTTATCCTCACTCTTACCTATAGGTTTAGATGTATTTCAAACTCAAAATACGATAGAGATTCATAGTAGGGAAACCCCTTACTTACAAATCATGAATTAAAGGAAAATGTAACAAACCAATAACAAAAACCACCACCACAATATTAACTTTCACATTTCATAATATCAAAAAACAATTCCACAACTATATCCTCATCACCATATCCACATATCACCATAACATCATGATAGGATTCTTAATCATTCAGGACATCAACCTCATTCTACACTCCTTCCATGTATTCCATCATCATATATCTATATCAAAACAACTATAAATTCATGTTATAACTATAATCCATCATAGCTTATGTTATAACAAAATTTATCCTTCATCACTATATTATCACAACATCAATTCCATAGATAATGGATAATAAAACCTGGGCTAATTACCAGGGAATAACCATAAAAATATTAAGTTGGTTTTATTAATCAATATATAAAATATCATACCACTTATTACAAACACAATCTTCTATAATTGGACATTGAGAATATATACCCCATTTAACTCATCAATCTATTTCTCATAGATTCCACAATACTCAACACCTAGACTCATTAAAAATACTTCCCTAGGATAGGTCCCTTATGGTTACATCATCTAGATAATACTTTAACAACTTAACCCTTAACCACAAAGTCTATGTAAAAAACATAGAATGTATTATTACCAATTCAATTCTAAAACAATTTACCCCTAGACCTACTGAACTCCTTATTATAATAATATAACATAATGTACCTATTTTTATTTTTGGTTACACTTTGTACCCTAAATAATAAGCACAATTGATGAAAATATGCAAAACAAAAGATAATACATATCCCCCTTTTAAAAAATATCATATAACACACTTAACATTTAATAATTTCTCTCTACAAAAAAGGAAACAACATCTTAGGGAATATAAACTCAAAATGTTGATGAAAAAAGTCGAGGAAATTAATTAAAAAAAAGTGAAAATATTACTCAGTAATATAAGGAATCAAAAAGGAATAAAAAATACTAAAGTAAGGATATAAAATAGTAACAATCCTCTTCTACCAATAGTATACAAATAAACATAAATAAAAAATCCATGTAAGAACCATACAGGAATAGACTCTTGGGACCAAAGGTACCTTGAATAAAATTTAAAAATAGAAACTATAGAAATACAATAACTCCATTAAATTATAGTGACTACACAACTACCTCAACCACCCTTGTATTATTACTTATTTAAACCTCATAAATTTTTTAAAATTGATCAAATGTTTACCCTTACCATTTTAAATATAATCATCAACTATTTTAATATCTAATTATGAATTAAACATATTTATTAATCATGGAAAATAAAATTTAAATCTTCACATAGAACAAACGTCACAAATAATGAAATAATTATCGAACCAATAAAACATGTTTGAATCCACCCATCCAAAAACTTATTCGAATTTTATTATTTATTTAATTCAATCGCATAATATTACTCAAGAGGACTACCTAGTAAATTATTTACTAATTAAATTAATTATAACATGAAGGAAGAAATAATATAAAATATATAAGGATTACACTGTTGGAGTTTACTCAGTGAACAACTAAAAATTAAAATAAGGAATACTTTTGAAAGGTAAATTTTTAAAATAAAAAATAACAAAATAGTAATCCATAAAGGTTGGTGAGAATAACTTAGAATAAAACAATCTTTGTTAATCGATAATATAATTACAAATGATATAATAAGATCTCAAAAATACCCTACTTCAAATGATCTTATAAAATAAAATCACTTGAATGATAATAGTTCCAACTACCTTATAAAAATTAATGTATAAGAATCCTTTAATAACCTATAGAATATCATCCCTTTTCAACCCCATGGATTCCACAAAAAAAACAATAATATTATTTTATATATTCCCAAATAAAATGAGACAAGAAGGATAAGAGATAGGGAAACAATAATCACTTTGGTTTTCAAATAATTAACTACATAAGTACAAGGACTAAGGATCAACCTCAAACATCTATGTCCACCAAGAAGAGAATCCAAAACCGTATAGGGTTTAAGTGTGAAAAAAGATACAAACCCAAAGCTAAGGGGAACACTAAATTAATAATTAAAATTTAGGTGAAATAAACCATTTCATGATTAAAAGCATCATGGTTCAATAGGGTGAGGTTAAATGAATCTCTACGAATCATGGCATAATGTTTTATTATGATTACCCTTTTATCAAAGTCAATAATGATTAAAAATGATGATATAAAATAAGATTATAATGAAATGAATCTCACTACACAATAACTATTAAACATCTTAAAATCAATTTGTAATCCTCATCCTCCTCCCTCAAACCTAATAATCTCCAAGACAAACCATAGTGAAATAAGGGATCATCATAATGAAATCAATCACATAATATTAAAATAAGATCTATTTAATATTTAATTAGAACATAATATGGTTTTCAATGTCTCATATTATAATACCACAAAACAATGGACTATCCTAACCTAAATATAGTGACACCAAAATCTCATAGCTCAAAGTCCATGAAATTTTATATGAAACTCCTATTTTATTACACAAATATCATCCAAATATTTGTAAAACATATAACAAAAGAATTAGGATAATTGTATTCATCAATAATTGGTATCTAATAAGAGTCCCATATTTTTATGGTCCTCTACTTTTTAATTTTGAAATGATAAAGGTGTTTAGCATAAACATGGAGGTGAATTATAGGGGGAATATAAACTTTAAGTAGAAATTTATGTTGGCATAAAATCAGGTTATAATGGTTATCATTTCATTATGATTTAGTTTTGAGTGCTAAATATTGTTGAAGTGTTGGAGATATAGAAGAAGAATTACCTTTGACTATTATGGCTTAATTATTGAGTTGTAATTTTTCTCATTATGGTGTGATGAAGTCAACTAAATCTTAATGTAGTAGGGTTAAGTGATTTTATATCACAAATGGTCATTGTGGGAAAATGGTTTTGACATATTATTAAGTCATGATTTTACTAATTCATGTGTGTTGCATTATGATGGTTATCATTTAATGTGATTCAATTATGTAGATATTGAATTTAAGGAATGATTTATTTGAGTAAATAAAATTTAATGAGGATTATGCTATCAAATTTAATGGTCTGAATTATTATGTAATGATAAATTTAATTTCACTATAATTTTTATTTATGTCATAAAATTTGAATGTTTAATGACAATGAGATATATGGGAATTCTTACGTTGATTTTCAATTTCTAATTGACTAACCCCTTTTTCATTTTTATGTAATGAGTTACACTATTTATTTTGGAATTATATTTTTATTTATAAATTTTCATAGTTTCCTTAATTCAATTAACCTCATTACCACATTCATAAATATCATTGACCCTTGGGATTTCATAGGAATATAGTAATAATATTTTAACATTATTTTACCTCTTCAAACATTTTTCCTTAATAGGTCTTTTATGTCTATTCTTGATGTATTTATTTTATAGGGTATTGATGTAGAGTGATTGCTTATAGATTCATTATAGTGATGTGAACAATTAATAATCGTGATTCATATTTTAAAATATCTATGATCCAAGATATGATTTTAGGTGGGTGATTCAAATTTTATACTTATTATTATTTCTATTATTGGTGTGTTTTAAGAATTATTTTTTTCTTTAGGAAAGGATATAAAATTTTACTTGATAATAATGAGTAATTGAATTAATTAACATTTAAGTGGGTAACAAATTTCTTAAATGATTTATCTGGTTATTTTGTATATATTTCATTGAATATTATAAGAGGAATTCTATTGTAACATGGAATTAATTGTAAACATATTGAACTATGATTTAAATTGGTGGTAGAAATTTAAATTGGGTAATGTAATTAGGGTGTGTAAACAAAATTGGTTGATAAATATTTATGTCAAGATTGAAATTATGATTTTATAAATTAAGTAATTAATAAATTAAATGGTTTTTTTATTCTTTAGTAGAGTTATTCTAATGAATTTTTATAGTTGTAGAAGAGGGGTTTTTTAGTTTCTATATGGTTAAAAGAGATTAATTTACTAGTTTTTTATTGTATTAACATGATAAACTTAGTACGGTTAGTGAATATTAATTTCATAATAATATATATTTGTGTTAACATAATTAAATAAATTAATAATATGAGTATGAATAAATTATATTGAATTAATATAGTGATAAATAAATTAAATTAAATAGGTATAAATTTTTTAAGTGGTAAATGAAAAAAATTGTATAAAATGTGTGAAAAATATAAATATTTTAAGAGATAAGGGATGTGTAGGAATTAAGGTGTTCAATTGAAATAATATTGTTAATATAAAAAATATGGAATTGGTAATAGATTATGAAATTTCAAATGTTTTTAAGATCATTGTGTGGTTACGAGGTTGGTTTTTAGTTGTTTAGTGGTGGTAGTGGTTTTTTTAATCTGTAGTAATGATGGAAAAGAGATGAGATCTGGTTATAGAGTATTTAAATATGATGTAGACCCTTGGATGGGATTGTGGGATGCAATATATATTTATTAAATTTTTTCATTTCTTACACACCACCACAAAAGTTGAATTACCTAACCAATTCTAATATGAGGTTTTGGGTACTAGTAAACCCCAAACATTTAGGGTGTGGGAGATGTGGATGAATGTATACTCCCACTAATCTTTCCCATTATACTGTGGTTATGGATTTGGTGGTAGTTATTTGGAATGAGGATGTAGTATTTTTTAGGGGTATGTAGATATGTTAAAAATATAAGGTTTGCATATGTGGTATGTGGAGTTTTTTATATGGATTTTTTGTTTGGATGTTCCATGTTGGTGTGGTATATATTTTTATTATACAATATGTTATTGTGGTATGTGGAAATGGAATGAATGGAAGTGTCTAGATTTCAGTTGTTGGGGTGTGGGGTGACCAGATCAGTGGATAATTGGGTAAGGGGTACCTCCTTTTTAATATTTTCCTATTTTATTATGTACTTATTTTTAAATAAATTTTATAGTTATCCTTTAATTGGATTTCATATAGTTTATTTCAGATAGGGAATTATTGGGTTTTATTATTTATTCACTGAGGATTTAGTATTCTTCTTCCACAATAGCATTAGAGTTTCTCATGAAGAACCTACTAAGTATAACTGTATTCTCACCCAGGATTCTTTAAACTATATATATATATATATGATATATTTGGTGATTGAGGTAGCAATTATTATCTTAAGGATTTGTGTTGAGTTGGTGGTGGTTGAGTCACTACCTTACAAACTGTCATTTCCTTGGTGTTATTCTAAGTGATATACTTTTGTTTCATATGATACTACAAGAATTATATAATCATTTTTTATATTATAGATTTTTATTTGTTAAGGATATGGTATTGATTGGTGGAATGTTTTTTTTTTTGATAAAAGAGTAATTCCTCCCATGTTACATGATTTATAAACTCAACTGCAGTTTCCAACCGATAGACTATTGGAGGTTGGATTTAGGGAACACACATATCTTAACATCCATCCTAGGATTGGATATTGTAAGGATAGTTCATTAAAAAGTGTTATAAATTATTTTTTTTATAATTATTATAAATTTAAGAGAAAGAACTTGTGAGGAATTACATTGGTTTTTTAAGTAAATATTATTATTCAATATTATCATGGTATGTGGTTCAAGTTAATTGGGTAATATATATATATATAGACCCTATGATTATATTAAAGGGCCTTAAGTATAATGAACAAATGTTTTAACACCCCAACCATATTTTTTCTTTATTTTTTCTTTTCTTGACGTTGGTTCTCTTCGTTGATGTTCGAGTCAAGTCCCCAATGAAAAAATTTGATTTTTGTAGGTTTCATGTGAGTATTGGACATATGCACATGTTGACCATGGTTTTTCCCAAACAATGTGAGGTCTAGGAGAAACCATGCAGTCCCCTTTTGGTGTATTGGACAAGGCTCATGGATTACACATTGTTAGGAGAAACCATGAATCAAGTTTGCAGGGAGGCTCTATAGTTTTACAAAGCCATTTTCTATGGTTGGTACACAGTTTCCCAAATTGTCCAACTAGACCATGTAGGTGTACCCCTTCTCTAGTAGGGTTATCATGGTTGGAACACTATTTGAAAATCATGCAGCCAAACTGTGTCAGTTAACTGGCTTCCTAAAAATTTGAAATTCCAATCTTTATCCTCTTATGTTGTAACCCCATGTTAGGTTTTCCCTCCCCAATTGGACCAAGGAACATCATGGGGGCTTCCAATCTGTCCATATTCCGATCACCTACCATTTTTTGAAGCTCCACTAAGGTTTAAAGGTGAGTTTCTCTAATGTTTTGGTGGATTTTATCATCTTCTTATCTTCCGATATTGGTTCTTGGTTCTTTATTGGTTGGTTTCTCTCTGGGATAAACCTTGAAGGGTAGAGATGATGTTTGGATTATTGTCATTTTATGTTAGGGTGTGTGTATTATCCCTTTGGGATTTTTCTTTCTTCTCCTAGAGTTTCATTTCATCTCCATCTCTTTGAGGTAGGTGGTTTCATTATATTCCTTTCTAGAACATATTATTTCATTTTCTTTCCTTGATTGTTTTTAAAATGTTTTGATCAAATTTTTGGTGTGTTAGATTGATTTATTATGATGGATTTATAGTATTAATTTGAATAAAATTGATTTTCAAATGGTTTCAACATTTATGCCTATATATAAACATATGTAAAGTGTTTGATAGAATTTTATTTGGCCTTTAAAGATGAAATTGGGTGTTTGGGCTGGATTTATCATTTCCTAGGGTCTGGTGATTTTTTCCTAGTGAAATTAAACCTTGGTTATAATTTTAATTGCATATTTGTGATTCAGTGCTTGGGTGAAAAATTTTCTGTTTGGGGGTAGTGTAAATGTTAACTTTTAAAAATAATTTTTGGGTACACTTTTGGTTTTAAATGAGTCTTTCATTGGATGTGGAACCATCCATATGATCATAGGGTTCACATATGGATGTGAACACAAATGATAATGGATTTCAAAATAAGTGTTCATTTTAATCCTTGGATTTCCAAACAACCTTCCTATTATTTCTTCTCTCCCTTAATTATTCTCCCATTTAATGAGTCTAAAATTGTTTTTTGGTTTCTAAATAAATTTTATCCGATTCCAAATGTATTATATAAATCTTTTCCCACCATGAACCTTGGAATGTGGTTTGGTAACTAAATGTTATAAAGGAACATTTGGAACCCTTTGAGCATGTTGTATGTTTTTTATTAAGTTTTATAAGCTGTTTTAGAAATTGATTTGAATGGGAAGTGTTAAATGATTAATTGGTACCTTGAAATGTTTTTGTAAATTAGTATTAGAGTTACATGATGTGTAGGTATGGATGGATCTATTGGATGGTTAATGTTTGATAGGAACCTCTATGGTGGTCCCTCCAAAGAGATGGATATAAAATAGGTGGTGTTGGTGTTTGGGCTAGGAAATCTTGGTGATATACGTGGGTTATTGGTTTATTACATGTGTGTGGGGACCTCCTCATTCAACATGTACTATTATAATGGGATCGATGTGCATCATATAAAGGGGAAAGTGAAGATTTTTTATTGACCCTAAGTAGATGGGTTGGTACCCCTGGATTTGTTGAGAGGTTGGGTGGGATGTGTCACTCATGAGGCTTGTTTAGAGTAGCCAGTTGGTTATTGACTTTAGAGCCTCACCAAACATTGTTAGGTGAGTCTGAATCGATTATGTCCATAGATTGCTTCTATGGATGTTTAGGAAATTCCCATGATTATTATCTATATGCTCTGTTTTATTCGTCCAAACTTTTTTTCTCGTTCTGTTAGTTTCTTCTCACATGTTTTGTTTATTTTATTTTCCTGGTATTGGTTTTTATCACCTTGTTTTGTTTCTTCTTTAGTAATGGGTTCTTGATCTAGTTTTTTAAGATGAAAATTTATTTTGAAAAGTGTAAAGTGATGTGTACTATCTAAAAAAGGGAAATCAATGATTGTTTCTATAAAATTTAAATACAATATTTTATAAATGGATTTCAAACTACTGTTTATAGATTGTTTTGGGAAATAAAATATATTCAATCTTTGGTGCTTACCTACTAAACTATTTATACTCACACCCTACTTGTTCTACTTTGAGTTGGTATACTCGATATGTTTTTGAGGTTTAGGTTTTTTTTTATTTATCATTTAGAGAAGGTTGGTCTTATGGTTGGTGTTGACAAAGAGGTCATGTGGAGATCATATCATTTCTAGTTCAGTTTTAGTTTCATTTTTTAGTTTCTATTTTTTTCATTTAACATATATATATCCTATTTATCTATTTATTATTCTTCAGTATTTATTGGGTTATGCTGCATACTTTGTGTGGTTGTTCATCTTTTTATCCATGTATAAATTATTACCACTTGATTATCTTTTATGCATGATTCTATTTGATAGCCCTGGAGGATCTAGAACACCTCTTGGACCTTCTCTTAGGCTGACTCGGGTGTTGGGTTGGATAGAAGCTTAGACTAGTTCATGAAAAAATGGTAACATATGATCCCTTTATTATTTGGGGTATTAGGTAACATCGAATTTAGGACTATCAAGACATTATAGGTAGGTATAGGAAGGACTTCATAGAAATGTTCTCATCTAGATCCTCAAGTTACAAAGGTTAGTTCAGAATTGATTTTTTGTTTTGGTTTTTGGATTTTTGGATAGAGAATGAAAATTTAAGAGAGTCGGTGTAGTATCGTGGCCTTATGTGGCGTAGTGACCCATGTGGAGACCTCATGCACGGTTCAAAGTATTCCTAGTGGTTGGTTTTCTCTTGGGAAATGGTCCATTAAACCATGTCACTAGGTTTTTTATCTTTACCAGTTCCCCATTATAGTTGTTTAGTGTGACTTGTGTTTGGTATTGATTTTCGTTATCGTGGGATGATTTTGAATTCAAAAAAAGGGGAGTGTTTTGAACAAGGATTTAAAAAGGGGAAAGGGTTTTTGGAACTTGTTATTGATTTGAAAGTGGGATTTGGTGTTGGTTTTGGAATATTTACATCGAATGAAATGGATTGGATTTTGGTATGGTAATTGTGGTTTGGAAAAGAGGATTTTGGTTTTTTTGTGTTAGGATCATGAGATGGATGCTTTAGATAGAAATGATATTTTTCATTGAGTTTTAGTTGATTTTTATTTTGGCATTATGTTTCTCTTCTGCTTAGAGTATTCCTTCAAGAAATTTCTCAGAGTTCTATTGTGAGTCTCTCCCAGTTATTGACCCTACCTAGACTTCTAATGGAGTTGAAAATTCGAGTTATAATCAGTTTTTTCATATTTTATATGATGGTTAATGTTTGTTAGAGGTTGTCTCATTGCTTGAGAAAATAATAGTTATCTTCATGTTGTTGGGAAATCCTAAAGTTGTGAGGGTTTGTCCCATTCTGAGATTATTTGATGGTTCAATTTTAGATCAATGGAGGGTGATCATTCTGGAATCTTTGCATGTTGGGATGCCATTTGAAATTTTCAAGACCACTTTTATTTGATTGTTTATACCTAAGGAGGAGAAAGTTAGGATAGTGGTAGATATCCTGATCATTCATCAAGGTCAATGAATGGTGAAGGTCTATGTTGAACACATCAATTATTTGGTTTCATTATCTCTAAATATAGCATCATAGTATCAACTAAAAGCTTCCCTCTTTATTTTGGGTCTTTGTTCAAATATCAAGGAGTTATTTCTAAGATCTGGGGAAGTTCTATTCATAAAATTGATGGATGAGGTGTTTCTGGTCAAGTTGGTTCCCAAGGTGTAGTCATTGGTAGTTGGATCATAGGAATATTTCTCATCTGGAGAGAGGTTTTTGCAATAAAAACCAATTTCTAAGAAGTATATTTCATTGGTTTCATCTTCTCATTCATTAGAAATTACATTTTTGTGCTTTAAGTGTGGATGGTTCGGGAATTCAATGTTATCCTATCATAATCCTTCGAAGTCCCATCATCGATGTCACCATTTGGTCCACATGGAGAATTTTTACAAGGGGGGTTTATAGAAGAGGATTTTATGATTGGAGTATATCATCTCATAATTTTGAAGTTGAAGATTCTTCATGACATTAGGGATCTAACCATATGCCTTAGAGTGAATCTCTTTATGCATTCAACAATCGTTGGGTGTGGGGTTGTTTGATAAGATTCTATCTTCATTTTGGGGTATATATGGTTGAATTTTATCCATTTTAGTTTTATTTGGTGTGGTATGTTCCTTTTTTGTAATGTTTTGGTGGCATAATTTTCTTATAGGTCTTTTGGTTGCACATTTTTTGAGAAAACAATGTGTTTGGTTTCTTATAGTTTGTCTTTGGGTTTGGTTTTGGGTAGTTCTTATTCTAAATATGCTTGTGTCTTTTAGAATTGATGAGTTATGGTTTGGTTCAAGATTTGGTTTAGAATCCATTTCATTGGGTTTACCTTGTGTTAAGGGTTTTTTTTGGGTTGGGGGCTCTCGATGGTTGTTTTGGTTGGTTGTGTGGGGAGTTTCTAGTATAGTTTGTGTAGGGTTTCCCTTATAGGTGTCAGTGTGTTAGCTAGTTACTTATGGTTGGGAGAACCCTCTAATTCCATTCTCCGTGTTTCTTCTCATTATGGTTTTCTTTATAGAAGTTTGGGTGTGACTTGTGAATTGAAAGGTCACACCATGGTTCTTGGTCCCCCCACCTATTTTTTTAGAACGTGTTTTGATCCTCATTCATATGGGTAACTTTATGGGGGCATAAAATTTTAGTGGTGTGAATATTTGTAACACCCTGGCCAATTTTCTACATTTAATTTATTCTTCTCATGATTTTTGTTCTTCTGTTTAGGGTTCGGGTCAATCCCCTTTTGAAAAATTTTGTATTTTAGAGGTTTTGGGTGAGCTTTATCCCTGTGATCGGTTTGATAATGTCTTGACCCTAACCATGAAAGGTCTAGAAGATACTATGAATCCCTTTATTAGTTTCTAGGACTAGGAACAAAGATTTTCATGGTTAGGATAAACCCTATTGCAAGCATGTAGGGAGGTTCCCCAATTTGATAGATCCATTTTTATGTTTGGATCACAATTTCAAAAACCTTGAATCAAAACCATGTGTGTGTCCCCCTTATCTAGTAGGGTGTGCATGATTGGTGCACGGTTTGAAAAAATGTGCATCCAAACCATGTGATTTTCCTAGATTCTTAAAAAGTTGAAATTCCAATCTTTTCCTGCTCATTTTTTAACTCCAACACGGGTTTTTCCTCCCCAATTCGACCTAGGCACACCATGGTGGATTCCAAGATCTCCCTATTTGTATCTCCTTCCATTGTTAGGATCCTCTAATGTTCCAAGGTGAGTTTCACTTAGTTATTGGACAATTGTCTCCTCTTCTTATCTTCCTATCATAGTTCATGATTCTTTCTTAGTTGGGTTCTCTATTAACCAAACCCTAAAGGTTAGGGATTATGTGTGGATTGTGATCCTTTGATGTAAGGGTGTGAGGATTGTCCCTTGAGGCTTGTTCTTCCTTCTCTGAGAGTTTTATCACATATTAACATCATTAAGGTTTGTGGTTCCATTATATTCTATTCCAGAACATTCCATTAATTCTTGATATTTCCTTGATTGTTTCTAAAAAAATTTAATCATAATTTGTGGACTATTATTTTGATTTAATATAGTGATTTTATAGTGGAAATTTGAATAAATTGGTTTCTCAATGGTCTTATACAATTATGCCTATATGTACATGTATGTAAAGTGTTTGATCAAATGTAATTTTTCCTTAAAAAATGAAATTGGGTGTTTGGGTTGTGTTTTACCTTGATTGATATCTAGTGATCCGGTTTTCCTTGTAAAATTGATCCTTGGTTATAAGTGTAATTTCCTATTTATGTTTTAGTTCTTGTGTGAAAATTGTTGTGTTTGGGGGTAGTGCAAATGGTGGCATTTAAAAATAGTTCATGGGTAATCTTTTAGTTTTAAATGAGTATTCCGTTTAATGTGGGAACATCGATATGAGAACAACGTGCGCATATGGATAAGCATGAAAATTATAATGTATTTTGAAATAAAAGTTCCTTTTAATCCTAGTATTTCCAAAAAATACTCCCTATTCATTCTTCTCTCACTTAATACTCCACCATTCAAATGGTTCTAAAATGTTTCTTTCATTTCTAAATAAATTTGATGTGATTCTAAATGTATTCTCTAAATCTTGTCCTATTTGGTACCTTGGAATTTGGTTTGGTAACTAAATGATATAAAAAATTGTTTGTAAACCTCCAAGAAAGTTGCATGTTTTTTATTATGTTTTGGAAATGGTTTTATAAATGGATTTCAATGGGAAGTGTTAAATTCATGATTGGTACATTATGATGTTTTGGAAATTAGTATTGGATTCACATTATGTGTAGGCCCGATTGGTACTTTGGTATGGTTCAATGTGTGATGGGAACACCTATACTGGTCCCTGTGAGGAGAGGTACCTAGAATAGGTGGTGTTGGTGTTTGGGATAGGCAAGAATAGTGAAATATGGGGGTTATTAGTTTATTCCAAGCATTTGAGGACCACCTCATTCACCATGTACCATTATCATGGGAGTCACAAGCATAATCTAGAGGGTTGAGTGATGGTTTCTTATTGACCCCTATTAGATGGGTTGGGACCCCTGGATTTTCTGAGAGGAAAGGTGGGATGTGCCACTGATGGGGTTAGTTTTGAGAATCCAGTTTTTTAATGACTTTAGAGTTGCCCCAAACACTAGCATGTGAGTCCAAACCATGTACATCCATTGATTTATTGTTGAGATGTTTTTAAAATTCCCATGATTATTATTTTTATGTTCGGTTTTGTTATGAAACACTTGTTTTTCTTATTCTATTAGTTCATGATCACCTATATTTTTTCCTTTATTTTCCTATTATTTCTATATATCACCTATTTTATGAGGTTCCTTAGTAATATATTTTTGATCTGGTATTTCTGAAGATGAAAATCTATTTTGAAAAGTGGAAAGTGGTGTGTAATATCATAAAAAGGGGAATCAATGTTTGTTTCTCTAAAACGGTAAAACCTTATTTTCTATATGTATTTCAAATTAGTTTTTATGGACTATTTAGATAATGGAAATGTAATGACTATGAGATAATTACCTACTGAGATAATTATCCTCACACCATACTTGTGCCACTCGGCATCGGTAGACCTGATCTGGTTTGTAGGTTTGGGCTTTTGGTTCGATTTATATTTCGGAGTATATTGGACTTATGGTTTGTAATGACCAAGAGTTCATGTGAAGATCATGTTGTTTCTAGATCGGTCTTAGTTTCATTTCATAGTTTTGGTTTTTTCTTCCATTATATCCAAAACTTTTTTAAATATTTATTAATGTTCAGTGTTTATTGGTTTATGTTTAAACCTTTATTTCACTGTTCATTTATTTATATTGGGATAAATCATTCCCACTTTACTACCAATGTTGGTCTCTTCTAGTTTTAATTCTTACAAATCAATCTTCATTATGCTAAATAAAGTTAAATTATTTTTATTCATCTTTAATTATGTTCATATGACTTTAATATATTATGTCTATGTCTTACATCATAAGAAATGTTGGAAAAATATGACTAAGTGTAAGTCATCATTAAGTTTGATCCATTTTTAAGGTCGAATCATTGTTTTACATCTCTTTGATGGCTTAAAATCAGATAAGAATGATTTACCATTGATATGGACTTACCGTTTGGATGTATCACTATCAAATGCCTCACAATCATCATAGATGCTGAATTTTAACAGAGGACAAGACAATATTATTCAACCTACCGATAGCTCAACTCATAGATTTTTCTACGTATGATCCACCATCGCAACGATCTACCATCATACTCAACTAATATAATTGGAAATGTATGATTCACTATCGCATCAAGCTACTAATAGACTAATTCCATAATTTTCGTGAAGTATAAGCTATCAATAGCATAAGTCTCTATCAAGATGACCTACCATCAATGCGACTTATCGATCCTGAGTCACCGTTCCAAGTAAAAATTCAGAGACATCATAACTTCTCACTTTATCATTTAAATTCAAATTTATTTTTAATAGTCATATTTGTGAACCTTCGTAATTCTATTTATTTTAATGGCTTTGTCTATCTTTTGTAAACAACCTTTAAATTTATGTTGGACTACAGTATGAGGTATGGGGTACCTAGATATGATTGATATCATGATTCTTGTATGCTACAGTGTACAAATCTAACACCTGATCAAAAAATGATGATTTTTATGTCTTTGTGGAGAAGTTGTGCACCTGAGAAAAATCTAAGAACTGCAAAATGTGGAAACATGATGATACTTCTAAGAACTCAGAACAATTTTTTTTTTCAGAAACACACAAAGAGAGGAGAATAACTAATTGATAAAATCATATACCTCACTATAAATGGAAGATAGAATCTCTTAAAAAACTTGGTTTTGCTGTTTGTTTCTAAAAAAAAATTGGAGCTGCATTTCAACCTAACTTTTAGGAGTCACAGGCTGTATTACCAATCACACAGAGCCTTTTAACTCTATTCTATTTTTTTCTATGATTGTGTATTATTTTTAAATTATAATAAGTTCATTTCAATATATTTTATAAACACACACTAACTCCTATGAAAAACTGGAAGATACAATAATATCTTCACAAACTATCTTTTATACCTTACACTGCCCATATATAATAGTGGAAGAGGTCCCTGCAAGACCTCCTTGGTTTGTGTACTCCTATAAAAACTATAGAAGAGGTTTAGTTGACCTGGACAGTTTTGTATTCTATTGTTTACCCTGATCTAGGGTGTGGATCAAAGTTTATGTATATAAACTTATTTTTGGCAGGTGATCACCAAGTGGATAGGATTAATTCTCAACTTTATACTGAACATATTTTTTAAATTCTTTTGTATTCTTTCAAGTTTAGCATTCTCTATTTGTATTTATTTAAATAAAAAAACTTCACCTTAATTTGATAGTTTATCTTAGATAGTGTTTATATTATAATTTTCATTATTGTATTTACTTCAAAAGTTAAAGTGATAATTTATATTGTTTTAATTGATAACTTATCACTCTTTGATAAATCCTTCAAACAATCAAGTCTTTTATAAACTGCTCCTTTGGTTAACTGGGTTGTTTTGTATTTTAAATTGTTGAAATTTTTATTAAATCTTTTTTATGGAAATTTTTATAGGGACTCAATTCACCCCCTCTTGAGTGTACTACACTGACCAACATTTGGTATCAAATGATCTTTACATTTTTCATTTCAATGTTTTAATGTTTTTAAATCTTCTCAATTGTGATTTTAGTTGTGTTTTAAAGATCTCAAAATTTATATTAGGTCAAAATTTTTAGTTCTTGAAAATTTATTTTTATTCTTCAACATGGATTATATACATGAAGGTGAGGCTTCCAAAAAACCTCCCTACTTTAATGTAACAAACTATACTCAGTGGAAAATGAAAATGAAAATTCATTTAGAAAGGATGGGTTTTGAAATATCGTCTTCTATTGTAGATAAATATAAATTCCTCCTACTAATAGAAACACTTGGGATGGCCCAACTAATTTAGCCTATAAAAATAGTTTCAAATCTATGAATGCCTTATATTTTGATCTAGGTGATGAAGAATTCAATAGGATTTATGCTTCTAAACAAGCCTTTGAAATTTGGGATACTTTAGTTATTTCACATAAAGGAACCACTAATGTTGATGAAATGAATCTTAACATATATACTATTAAATTTGATAAATTAAAAGTGGATCCTGATAAGCCTATCTATAAAATGTATCTTAGGTTCAATGAGATTGTAAATAAAATCATCTCACTTGTAAAGACAATCACTGCAAAATAATAGATCATGAGAATTTTGAGATGTCTTACAGAAAGGTGTAGAGGGACCTCATAATCAATTAGAGAATCATATGACATCGATGCACTACATGTAAAGGAGATGACTGGAAAATTGATTATGTATGAGGAAGAGCTGAAAGTTAACAAATACTATTGTGATGAACCTAAAAGGAAGTCAGTGGCTTTCAAAACTACTTCATGCAGTCAAAAAGAAAATATTCAAGTTCCAACTGAATGTTCTGGAAATGAAGATTCATTAATGTAAAGTTATGAGGAAATGACTCAATTAGCTAGGATATTTAATAAATTCTACAAATATAAGAAGTTATTTATAAATACTATATATAGAGATAAATATGAAAATAAAGGAAACTGTAAAAGGATTGGAAAATAAGTGAGAATACAAATGAGATAGTCTTCTATGAATGTAAAATAAAAGGTCATGTGAAGGCTGACTATCCCAAGTTGAAATACAAGAAGAAATATAAATAAAAAGATAGAAAATACAAGAAGGATATGAAGGCTACCTTAGGTGATTTTTAGGAAATATCTAGTGAATCCTAATTATCACATGATGAAAAGGCTGACAAAGACAACATGTGTTTTATGAAAAACATATCTGAGGTAAACTCAGTATCTCCTGCATAGAATTCTGATTATTTTGGAGATGAATATGAATCTAAAAATTCTAAAAATATGAATAATGAGGAAATGTTTGAATACTATAAAATGATTTAAAATACTTATAATGAGATGAATGATAAATATAAATCTCTCTAGAAACAACATTCAATTCAACTTATGTTAAGTCTGAAATCACTATAGAGAAATGGAATAATGATCAACTACTCAAATATAATACTGAACTTAAACTTTCTAATGAGCAATTAAAAAAAATTAGGGAAATTTAAAAATGGGAAAGATACCTTAGTTCAAATTATTGGAAAAACATTTCTCCTAAATATACTTATGGAATTGGTTATCAATCTAGGTAGTGAAATTTTGTTAAAATAAATTTGTATATAAATCTAAAAAATTTGGTTTTATGCCTATATCTGAAAAATTTTCTGCATGTTTCGAAACTGAAAAATCCTTTAATAGTTCAAAATATTTTGTACCTAATAGAGTATATTTTACTAAAACATTACCAACTACTTACAGGAAACCCATGAAAATAATGTGGGTTCCTAAAGCCTTAATTACTAATAATACAGGACCCCAAAAATCTAAGTACCAAATTCTTTTCCTGTTTAAACTATTTTTTGTAGGAAATTTGTTTTAAGAGTTCCAATAAAAGATTTTGTTACTTGGATAGTGGGTGTTCAAGACCCATGATATGGTAATAATCTAGCTTCTTAAACCCCCATAAATATTGATGGTGGACATGTCACCTATTGTGACAATGGTAAAGGGAAAATTATTGGTATTTTCGGAATCAGTAACACTAACTCAATTTTAATTTCTAAACTTCTTTTTGTTGATGGTAAAAGTACAATCTACTCAACATCTCACCATTATATGGTGATGTATTTCATGTTAAATTTGAAAATTATGCTTTTAATTTCTTTTATTATAATAATGATTTAGTCTTTTCTAATTTTAGAAATGAAAATGTGTATTCCATCATTCTAGATTCCTTAATCTCATAGAATGTTTCTATATTAATTTCCTTTCATAAAGAGTCTTGGATCTAGTATAGGATACTAGAACATTGTAACATTCACTCTCCTAGAAAGATTACTAGAAAAGGATTAGTCAAGGATCTACCAAAATTAGTGTCTCCAAATGATAAAGTCTATAATCCTTGTCAAAAAGGATAACTGCAGAAAATATCATTCAAACCAAATAATGAAGTTTCAACTTCTCATCCTCTTGAGTTGGTTCGCATGGATTCTTTTTGGACCATATAGAGTTTCATTTTTAAATTATAAGAACTATGTATATGTTTTAGTAGATGAATTTCCATGGTATACTTGGACCTTCTTTTTAGCTCACAATATTCAAGATTGTTCATATTTCACCATGTATACTAGAGCAGTAGAAAACTAAAGAGGGAGTAGAATAAAAAAACATGATAAGTGATCAGGTCCGTGATATTGAAAATCAAGAATTTGAATCTTTTTTCTCAAAAAAATGGATATAGTCATAGAATCTCTGCTCCTAGGACACCCCATAAAAATGGAGTTGAAGAAATTATAAATAGAACCTTACAAGAAATAGCTCATAATATGCTTAATGAATATGATTTACTTATTTATTTTTTAGAAGAATCTATGATTACAGTTTTCTATATAATCAATAGAGTCTTAATTACCCCTATCCTAATGGAAATACCCTATGAGTTGTGAAATATAGAAAACCCAGGGTTAATTAATTTAATGTTTTTTCTATCAATTTCTTCATTATCAATACAAAGTATAAGATTGAAAAATTTTCCTCCAAGATTGATGAAGTATTTTTGCAAGTTTATTCAATATTTAGTAAATCCTATCGAGTATTTAATAAGATAACCAATTGTATGGAATAATCTGTTCATGTCAATTTTGATAAACAGATCAACATGATTCCTAAACCACCTATGAAATTTTTGAAGACATTATTTCAAGTATAGACGTAAATCCTAAATCTTCTTATTCAGTTGTCAAAAAAAAGTATTAAAATCTAGATCAATAAAATCAATATATTCTAACCAAACGGAACCCGAACCTATAGAGGAATCTGAAGTGACTAGACCTTCTTTTTCTAGATCTATTAGAACACTAAAAACCCATTCTAACGATGATGTAGTTGTTGATTTATTCAAAGGAACACAAACTACAGATTCTATAAGAAATGAAGTTGAACATCTAGTCTTTTTGTCACATCTTGAACCAAATAACATCAATGATGAATTTTGGATGATGGCTATGCAAGAAAAATTAAATCACATTGAAAGAAACAATATTTTGAAACATTTTGATAGACCCAAAGTCACCTTCACCAAATGAAATAAATGGGTGTTTGGAAACAAATTGGGTGAATATAGAACTATGGTATGAAATAAATCCAGTCTGGTCACACATGTTTATAGTCAAGAAGAATAAATAGACTATGAAGAAACATTTTCACTAGTATCCTGACTTGAAGCCATTAAAATACTACTATCTTATGTAGAACATCTTAATTTAAAACATTATCAAATGGATTTTAAAATTGAATTCTTGGATGGTTTTATAGTTGAGGGTGTATTTGTTGAACAACCCCCTAGTTTTACAAATCTTCATTTTCCAAATCATGTTTTCAAACTAACAAAAGATTTGTATGTTTTAAAACAAGATCCAAGAGCTTGGTATGATAGGCTCTGCACTTTTCTTATTTCTAATAGTTTTTTTAAAGATATAGATGATCCTATACTTTTCATAAAAAGAGTTTCTAAAATATTTTTTAGTTGTTCAAATATATATTGATAATGTTATTTTTAGATCTTCAAAAAATTACATATGCATTAACATTTCAAAAATGATTCAAAATGAGTTTGAAAATATTTTAATGGGTTAACTAAAATTCTTTCTTGGATTTCAAATTTTTCAAAATAAAGAAGGTATTATTCTAAATAAAATTAAATATTCTAAAAATATTTTATAATCATTTAATCTGGATAGCATTAAAAGTAGTGACACTCTTATGAGTACTACCTGTAAATTGTATCTTGATGAAGATTGAAAATCAGTGGATTAAACCAATTACAGAGGTATGATTGGACATATTGGTTACTTAACTATTATATATCCGAATATTATGTTTATTATGTATGTGTGTGCATGTATTCAATCAAATAAAAAATAGTGATTCCTAGTTTTTGTTAAAATAATTTTTAAATACCTCAAATACAATACCAAATTAGGACTCTTCTACCCTATAGGACGACCATTTGACTTAGTTAGTTACTCTGATGATAATTTTAGTGGTTGTAGGTTAGATAGAAAAAGAACCTCTGTAACATGTTACTTTTTGGAAATGATTCTAGTTTCATAGTGTAATAAGAAATAAAATTTTGTTGCAATATCTACTACTGAACCTAAATACATATCTTCTGGTAGTTGTTGTGCTCAAATTTTGTGGATGAAACACACATTAATAGATCTTGGATATCAATTTAGACATGTCCCTATAAATTGTGACAACACAAGTGCTATTAAAATTTCTATGAATTCAGTTTCTCATTCAAGAAAAAATCAAATTAACATAAGACATCACTTTTTGAGGGATCATAATCAAAAAATTGATATAACTCTTGAATTTATTAGCACAGAACATCAACATTATGATATTTTTACTAATCCATTTAATTCTAATAGAATGAGTTACAGCAGACATGAGTTAGGTATGATAAATTTTGAATGACTCACTATTGCGACTGACTATTGATGACTCATTGTTGGGACTGACTATTGATGACTCACTATTTGGATTGACTGTTGATCACCATTGATGACTCACTGTTGGGACTCACTGATGATGAATCACCATTGGGAATAACTGACGACGACTCACCATTAGCACTCGCTATTGTGTCTTATTGATCTTTACTTTATTATTTTTCTATCTCATACATAAATCTCTGTTTTATTTATTTTACTTTATTTTATTCCACATTTTTAATTTATGATTTTTAAATCCCTAAATGAAAAAAATCGAATCGATTCAAATAATTTCTCACTTACTCTACTCCCTGAACTAAACCTTCCTCTTCTGAACCTCTACTATCTTCTTCCTTTGAACAAAACCCTTTACAATGGCTTGATTGAAGCACTTGTCTGAGACATCTCTGGACACTAAAAGAAAAATGATTTGTAGCCACGGATCTATAGCCATGGTTTAAATGATCTATGGATGTAGGTAAGATATAGAAACAACCGAATAGTAGGGTGTGGCAATAGATTATGTGAATATTATTTTTATTGGGTTTCCTCCCTCTTTCATGGAGATTCTCCTCCCTCACCATATTTTCACATCATGATTCTCCTCCCTCACTATCCTCATCATTCCTCCCGCATCGCAATTCCTCCTCCCTCACCACCCTCATCGTTCCTCCTCCCCTCTAGATTCATCCTCCCCTCACCCTACCTTGTAATTCCTCCTCCCCCCGTTATTCCTCCTCCTCTCACAATTCCTCCTCCCCCTTCAACTCCGACGTAGCTAGAAAACCTCCTTGCCAACTCTGACGTGGCTCCGACATAGATCCCGAACTACCATCCCACCTCCCTACTAACATGACCTACCCACCTCTATTCAATCACCTCACCTCCCTGTCGACGCTGCTCTGAGGCTTCCTCCCCATCTCCTACTCAGGAACACCTCTTATGCAGCAATTTGAGGTAGTAATATTCAACTATTACCTTCATTATTGGTTGAGTATTTCATTATTATTGATGTGAATTCATTGGAGGAGATAAATTATCCTTTTACTAGGAGTTACACTCTGTTGGTATATTAACTCTGATTAATTTTAGAATTGAGTAACCTTAGTTTCTGCATCTTTTCATCATACCGAGTAATCATAAACTTACTAGAAAGAGGCTCAATTTTTTGTAGGTGACAAGTAGGATATGGATACTGCTACAAATTTTATATTATACTAATTTGGATTTTATTGAATTTTAGACAATGTAGTTTTTTTGGTGGGTCACCCAAATCAAGAGTCTTCCCCTAATATCAGGTGAACCTGACCTCTTCATTAATTTTAATCTATAGCAAATTCTAAATGGATGTCTCTGTATTATATAGTTATGCATTGATGTCATAATATGTTTCATATATGGGGCTATAATCAGAAACATTCACTAACTAATATCCTATAATTGGATTCAAATACTCACCCATTGTATAGTAAAAGGGAGGGGGTGCTAGTTTTCTTCCTTTGAATATATTTTGATGGAAAATAACAAAACCTTGATTTCTATTCTCTTTATCGAATATTTTGATTTGCATCCCCTATAATATTTTATTCCGTCCCCTTGATTCTCCCCCAAGAGTGGTTTGTTGATGGTAATCTCGATGGAATCCCCAAAAACATTAACTAAAAATTCTCTTGATGAAGGTGATGAATTGTGAAACATTAAAGGAGGAAACCATAGGGGTAATTCTTATTAAGCTACTTCCAAACATGAAAAGGCCAACTTTCTTAGCGGAGGGGGAGGTAAAAATACCCCTAGGCTTATCATCTAGGGAATATTTTTCTCTATTACCATTATATAGACACCCTTTTGTAGATTTTAGGATTTCTAGGGTGACAGTGGAGGTAATAATTCCCCCATCTATGTGGGTTGATAAAATGAACCAATCTACTAGCCTCCACCATGACCTATAGTATGCAAAGTATCCTACCCCGATATTTATAGCAATTGCTAGGGGGTTGTGAGTAGTAGTAAGTAGAATTAATAGAAAGAAGACCTATAGACATGGGGTTATAGCCACAGGTGGGATGTCCATGGTTATATGACATCCTATATCCTTGGGATATGAGTTTCCATGGGTTTAGGGGGTATATTTACACTAGAAAATAATGTTTTTTTATCTTGGTTCATGTGTGAAATAATTTTACTCTAGGAAAAGGGTGATAAGGGACTATAGAGATAGGACAAATGTATCTGTAGTCGCATGTGCATGTGAGAAAGGATATTTTTCATGGTAGGGGACCCTATATCCATGGTTATAGGCATTTTTATGGGGACTCCACAACAAAAATCATATTTTACCATGGATATAATCCTTTGTATATGGACTATATTGCCATTATAATATATGTATGTGGATATAGACCTTCATATTATGACCTTTGAGAAATATCATATATACCTATGACTATAGGACATCATACAATGACCCCATAGCCATGGGAATATATTTATGTGGATATAGGACTCTATACTAGGCCCATAAATTTATGGGAAACTATACCTATGGATATAGTTTTTTCCATCTTGGATCAGATTCTATATTTTAAATGTATATCAATTATAAATATTTGTTAATTTATATCTTAAATATTTAAAAATACATATAATAATATATGTTGATATAATTATATAAAAAAAATTCATGTGATATAGTTATAAAGTGTTATATGACTACATAGTTGATTTTTGGGTTCCAAACCTTCAATGTATTATTTTTATTTAGTTATTTCCATGGATACAAAACCCGTATAAATAAAGTGCTACTAGTAGAAATCTATGGACACAACGTCCTATCATGTGAAAATAGGAATATTCCACATGGATGCGCCCATGTACATGGGCCTAACACCCATATAAATAGGCTTACCCAAGTACCAAGTCTTTGTGAAGGATCATTTCTACTCTTACTCTACTTCTGAATCATGTAGAATCTATCCTTATTGAATCATTCTGGGAAGGTTGTTTTCATAGAATCTTTGGAAGATGATGTTTGAGTGGATACCAGCGTTCTAGGAGTCCTGATCCTCACTAGACAGTGTTTTAATGATGATAAAATTGTTTGAGCGACGACGACATTAGTGTTGGAGGTTTGGAGTTGACAAAAGTCTCAATTTGGGTGGTGACAATGGTGATGATAGTGTCTGGTTTAGGTGGTGATGCTGTTTTCTGTAGGCGGTGTACATCAGAGAGAGGATGATAGTGATGAGTTGATGAGGGTGATGACCATGGTGACGTAATGACATGATGGATGTGATGGTGTTTTTATTGAAATTTGTTGCGGTCATCGATTTTTGGTTTCTCGAGTGGCACACCCATGCGGAATGTGGCCTAAAATCGGGTTTTTAAAGTTGAAAATTAGAAAATATACCAAGCATGGATTTTGAACTCTGATGTGGGTGGCATTTGTTTTATTTTCTTGATGGGTTGAATCTAGTTTTTTTAAGGTGGTGTTCTAATTAGAAAATACAAAAAATATGGATTTTGGATCATATGAAGTCATCAAGATGTAAATATGTACTAGTAATATCCACTATAATCCTTGAAGGTAATAACTCACAAGTAACTCATGATTCTCAAAGTAATTAAAGAACAAAAAATTATAAAGTTGATAGTTTAACTATAATCACATATCGAAGGTAACCAAGGGGTAATGTATATTCACAACTATTAAAGTATCTAAATTTCCCATCTTTTATAAAAAATCACCACCATAATCTATTAAGTGGAACCCACACCTCACCAAAGTATGAATGTCATTAAATAGATTATCACACCTTACTATCCCTTGATTTTAGGTTATTTTTCAACAAACCTATACTGGATCCACACATTGTCTAAAAATAGTTTTCATTTAAGTGAATACTAATTTTTACCATTATAACTATCTTTCCGTGAACAATGCCACACATATTATAGATTTTGTAAAAGAGGAACCACACCTCTTCTAGTGATACACATCAAATGAGGGAGTTCTTAATTCGATGGATTGATGCATTGTTTCAAAAACCTACACATGAGTATAAAACTCAATCAGTTGGTTGAGGGAGACCCACACCTCATCGCTATTTAGGGAGTACCAAACTGAAACAAATATGTGGGACCCGCTCCCCATATATGTAGTAGAGTACCCAACTCCAAAGATAATATAAGGGACCCTCACCTTATCAATTAAATGTTTCTATAGATGTACGTATCAGATGAAACCTCCAATCATCTTTCCCAAACCCATTCAATGAATGCATGGATATAAGAAATATAAACAACATGCACCGCAACACATTGAACCTCTAATAATGAAAGGAAGTGAAAAATTAATTTTGATGTTATAAAATACTTATAATGGATTACTTAGACATCCAAATCCATGATATAGACTAGGAGATCTACAAATACACTAAGGATAGATTAGTCCAGGTCATGGATTATAGGGGTACAGGATGTGTGGTCCTACTAGAGTAGACATGTTGTGAACTTCTCTTCACATGGTGTCCATATTTAACCTAATGGGGTGTACTACCATATAAATGGTGTGTGGTACCGATGAGGTAAAATGCATGTATCCCCAATACATGGGTACCTATCATAATATGGTACATGACATGTTTAAGGTTGAACAGAATCTGTGGTTCATATGAGACAACTTTGTGTTCACTGCTAATCAGTTGAGTCATATAGTTCCAAACTATAGTATGAGCCTCTATAGTCACGAAATGTGTCATTTATGATGTCACTATGGTTTTTTACTACTGCCTTGATCATTTCATGTAGGCCATACATGATGTGTATCAAAACCACCTTTTATGTTATTCAGAATGTACTCAGCATCCCATTTAAATATACGAAAAAATTTAAATCCATATCACAATTCCTGTAATATTTATAAATATTGAAAACCATAAAACTATTAACAAGGATTTTCATAGTGTGTGTTATTCTAAACTATATACCATTTAGTCATGTACCCCCCTATAATTGAATAATCTATTGTTTTTTATTTTATAACCCAAATTTCAACTTTAGTCACTTTGGTGAACCATTGATAACCATACAGGACCACCCAACCACTTAATCCTTATAATACTGCATCTTCATTCATGTTTGATGTAACGCCCCGACCCTAGTGACCCAGAGTCGGTGCCTTATTACATAACGTTGGTATGATCACAAGAAAGATCAAATCTTGAAAGACCGATTGGTTTAGTAGCCTTGGAAACACTGGATATATTCATAATGTTTTACATTACATAATAAAGTGAAAAAATACTAAAACAACATAGTCTCCAAATCCCACACTCATATCCCCATATACTATCCCTACAGGTCATTCATAAATTACTACTTCACATCCTGGGAAAAATAAAACATAGAAAAGGGGTGAGCTCAAATGCCCAGTAAGGATAACAATATATCGGAAAATTTCATAAATAAGAACAAACATTTAAGGAAGTGTATAACTAAAACAAAAGCCTTTTAAACATGAACTTCAACATAGTATGGAAAAAATAAAATGAAATAATGCCATTTACTTATTCACATGGATATTCTAATAATCGAATAATCACATGCAATATCAATAACCACTTTCATAATGATGGAATGCATAATGCCAGACTATCACAACCACATAGCCAAGGCCTCGTGCGAAGACTACAAATAAGATTTTTCCAAGGCCTTGTGCCAAGACACGAGCTTGTCTCATAAGACCTACCGATGCATCGAGGAGCTATAGCGGGCTCCACCCGTCGCATATTAAGTCCAATGCATTCCCATATGAAAAGGTTTAAACATAACATAAACATTCGTATTAAAACTAGAATACGAAATGTAAAAACTTAATCCATAAAACATGAATGGTATAAAAAAACAAATCCACAGTTAAACATATCACAAAACCTTCAATACAATATAGAAGTTTTGTTTCATAATAAATTAACTTCAAATAAGCGTAAAATCCATCAAAGGATTTTGACATAGATGAAATCAAAACTCTTTTAAGATAAATATCTCTTTTTATTTTGAAATCATTTAAGAGTCATATATTTCTAAAATAAAACATTTTCTTTGAAAAAATTCTTATAAGATTGTAAGCGAATCTTCGACGATTTTATAACGGCAGAAAATAGCCACACCCGTCTTATAAGTTAAAAAACATTCTTACCTTAATTCTGTCGAAATGGTTAAAAAGCACATTGTTTGGAAAACGACGGAATGATTCTTTTATAAAACTTTTATAAAAATTAAAACAAGGGTATAAATGACTTTAACCCATATTCTTTTAAATATTAAATTTTTTTTTAAATACATTTTTAAGAAACATGGATGTCGATGATAAAGAGATCCCAGTAGATTATTATGTATAAACAACCTCGGATAATGAAGAGGTTGTGAAATAACCCTTACCTTGCAATTTTCCTTGGTTGAGGGTTGGTTAACCTCCTGTATAATGGTGAAATAATTGTTATTAAATTATACAAGAATCATATACATTAATATGATATCATATATGATCTTTTAACATTGCTTTGTTAATAATATTTTAGATTTATCATTGTTTCGGGTGTTAACTGACTCGTTTTCTTTTATATGTTTTGTTACATAAGCCATGTTTTTCATGGATAGGATGTATCTTATTCATATCCATAATGATATAAAGTCCTTAAATACTATTATTAATCATCAAATTAGAATTATACTTGAATGGATACGATGGAGAAAGAATCACATCGCGTTCGTGGAGACGGTAGTCCGTACGTACGCACGAGCGACAATATCATTCTTTTAATATTAAAAATAATATATAATTGAATGGTATATCATATATACAGAATAATTATCATGTTATATTTATTATTTTTATGAGTTAAACATCATTATTATACCTATAAAAATAATAATTTATTGAATAACAATTACACCACGACGTGGAGACAGTAAGACGTACGTACGCACGTATGATGACATGTTATTCAAAGGATGGATAGAATACAGAATATGGTTGTAACATATTTATAATAACATCACAGTATATATAAGATACTGGAGTTATTATTTTAGAATGTTAATAACAAAGGAAGAAGAAGTGGAAGAAGAAAGGATCTTGGAAAAGAGTGGTGAAATCATTACCTCTTCTTCAGGTTCTTCCTTTTGATTTGATTAAAATGTCTCTTTAGGTTGGCTTTCTGATCAATCTAAGGCCTCTAGGTTGTAGTGAGGGAAGTTGGAAGAGTATTCGGTCAGATTTTGGCCGAACAAAAAGGCTTTGAAGGTGTGAAGAAATGAGAAGTATGAGTTCCCTTTTATAAGAGGGCTGAGGGGCACCTTTGGAAAAGCTAGAAATATTAATTTATAATAAATTCATATTCAGATTCTAATGTCTCAAAAGTTGATTATTCAAAGTTTAAGGTGGTTGTAGCTCGAATATAATTCAACCAATATAATTTATACAGGTTTGGGTTACTATATTAACCTTATCTTTAAGTATTAACTCTAAGTTAATTAGTTTCACTTTTACAATGTCTTTTTGTATTTTTATGTTATATGGTTAATAAGCTTACCATATACTTCTAAGCGACCCCCAAGTGGTCCATTTATGATACACATATCGTTATATAAGTCTTTTGTCCAAACCATAGATTTTTAGGAATCTAATATCAATTAATAATATAATATTTGTTTTAAAAACTCTTTAATGTCAATTTTGACAATATTCAATAGTTGATTTTTGTGAAACTCATTACAGAATTATTACTTCGAAAAAGGTCACTAAAATCAATCCTAATATGTCATATTATCCTATAAAATTATTTTAATTCATTAAAAGTCTCAAATTATATTTATTTTGGTATTTATAAAATCAATTATTTTAATTTTTCACTATTATGGTAATTACTGCATCATCATTGTGTCATAAATAAATTAAATTTTTTAATGATTAAAAATTAAAAATAAAATATCATTATGTAGGAAATCTTTTTATCTTTCTAATTAATATTTATAGTCGAAACTCCAACATATATAACCCTATGTAAAAATTGTTTTTCTAAACGATATATGCTTGTGTCATTTTTGTATTCATTTTAACTTAATTAAAATAAAGTGTCCCTATCACCTAAAAGTGGCTCCATGGGTCCCAAAATCTACCCAAAGATGCCTATGGTCGAACATGTGTCAACAAATAAAGTTAGGGCACGTTTTAGGGTAATTCAGTATTATTATAATATTATTTTGTTAACCCTTATTTACCGGATTTACCCTTAACCATGGTAAATAAAATATTTACCGAAGTAATTATTCAAAATGTCTAAAAATAAAAGTTACCTATTTAAACAATTTGAAAATCCTGATTCCAATTAAAGAATCCATTTTTCCAAATTCAAAACACAGAAGTGGTAGAAATTAATTTAAAATTAATTCCCGTTGTTAAAACAAAAAACGTGTTTTTAAGAGATAATAACTATCAAAAGATTGACACTTTCTTATGCCTGGTTTAATTGTAAAATTATGTCCAATGACCAACATTGTATTAAATGGTAAAAATATTTTCTAAATATACTTTAAAACCACTCATATGCATAATTTATCACTATTAATTATTTTGATTAAAAAAGTTGTTTTTAATTAAAATTTAGTTATTTTCACTACTCATCAAAATATTAAAGTTATCCGAAAAGTACCAAAATTTCACCTTAGGCTAAATTCGATATTCTGAATCCAAAAATGAAGTCCATTTTGAAATATAAAATATATATAATTTCAAAAAGTGGGTATTACTATTCATAAAGGCTAGTTTTATTGGTTATGGTGTGTTAGAACTCGGTGTTGCGTACAACACAAGCTATCACATTATTCAAAGAGAAGCGTACCGTAGAAGCTTGGGGTGTTATATTCTCCCCTCCTTCAAATAATTTTGTCCTCAAAATTTCTATAATCGTACCGCATGAAAAGACTCGGGTGGTTCTTCATCATATGTTCCTCGGGTTCCCACGTTGCATCTTCCATCTTATGGTTTCTCCACAAGACTTTTACCAGGCGAGTCGTCCGGTTTCTCAGTACTTGTTCTCTCGTATCAAAAATCCTGATGGGCTCTTCACAATAAGACAGATCGGGTTCCAGTTCTAATTCCTCGTAAGTGAGTACATGCGTTGGGTCAGGCATGTATTTCCTCAATAGAGATATGTGGAACACATCGTGAACTTTGGAGAGACTTGGAGGCATTGCCAATTGGTAAGCTACAGCCCCAATTCATTTTAGAATTTCGAAAGGTCCGACGTACCTGGGACTCAATTTACCTTTCTTACCAAAACATATGACTCCCTTCCATGGAGATACCTTTAAGAAAACAAGATCACCGACTTGAAATTCCAAATCCTTCCTTTGATTGTCGTCATAGCTCTTCTGCCTAATTTGAGCTGTTTTGATGTGATTTTGGATTACCTTCACCTTTTCCATCGTTTCCTCCACCAGTTCTGGGCCTACAAGTTTTCTTTCACCAACGTTATCCAAACAGGTTGGTGTGCGACATCTCTTTCCATATAACACTTCATATGGTGCCATCTGAATACTCGAATGGACGCTATTGTTATAGGAAAATTCTACCAAAGGTAAATATTGATCCCATATACCCTGAAAGTCAAGTGAGCAAGATCTCAACATGTCTTCTAAGGTTTGAATAGTTCATTCTGATTGTCCATCTGTCTGAGGGTGGTAAGAAGTTCTCAAATGAAGTTCAGTATCCAGGGATTTCTGAAGACTTTTCCAGAATCTTGAAGTAAAACTGGGATCACGATCTGAAACAATTGATAGGGGTACTCCATGAAGTCTCACAACATCATTAATATATATTCTTGCTAGACGTTCCAGAGGTAGATCTTCTCTTATAGAAAGAAAATGTGTTGACTTGGTAAGACGATCAATAATAACCCATATTGCATCATTCCTTCTAGGACTCTTTGGTAGCCCCATGACAAAGTCCATCATAATATTGTCCCATTTCCACTCCGGTGTGGGAAGAGGTTGCATAACTCCTCCAGGCTGTTGCCTTCCAGCTTTCACTTGTTGACAAACCATATATCTTCATACAAAATCATCAATCTCCCTCTTCATGTTGTCCCACCAAAAATGTTCCTTCAAATCTCTATACATTTTGGTGCTCCCAAGGTGTATAGATAAATTGGAACTATGAGAATTATCTAGTAATTCCCTTTTTAGATCAGGTATATCGGGAACACAAAGTCTCTTCCCAAATTTCAAAATTCCAACTTCATACACAAAGTCTCTCAATCTCCCATCATTTACAGCTTTAATCTTCTTTTGAAATTCTTCATCATCGGTCTAAGAACTCTTAATCCTTTCTAGTAAATATGGTTTGTAAACCATTTGAAAAAGCATTGATGTTTCACCTTCCCTGGTTATTCCCATGTCCATCTTCACTAGATCCATCAAAATTGGATCCCTTTCAATTCTCATCACGTTCGAAACTCCATGGTATTTTCTGCTTAAAGCATCTGCCACCTTGTTTTCTTTCCCCAGGTGGTAGTGTATCGTACAATCATAATCCTTGAGTAATTCAAGCCATCTCCTTTTCCTCATGTTGAGTTATTTTTGTGAGAAAATATACTTAAAACTCTTGTGATCAGTATAAATCTCACATTTTTCACCATAGAAGTAGTTCCTCAATATCTTCAAAGAAAAGATCACAGCTTTTAACTCGAGATCATGAGTAGGATAGTTTTGTTCATGAATTTTCAACTGTCGTGATGCATAGGCAATAACCCTATCATTCTGCATAAGGACACAACCAAGTCCTTTCTTCGATGAGTCATTATAAATAACGAACCCATCATTCCCTGATGGTAGAGTCAATATAGTAGCATTGACTAATCTTCTCTTTAGTTCTTCGAAACATTATTCACACTCTTTTGTCCAAACAAATTTAACCCCTTTACGTGTGAGCTTTGTTAATGGGTTAGCCAATCAGGAAAAATTCAGGAAGAAACGTCGATAATAACCTACTAAACCAATAAAACTGCGTACCACAGTTATACTCGTAGGTGATGGCCATTCTTGGATTGCCTTGGTCCTAGAAGGATCAACAGAGATTCCATTTTTAGAGACAATATGGCCAAGAAAAGAAATCTCCTGAAGCCAGAATTCACACTTGCTAAACTTCCCATATAATTCATGTCTTCTCAGAGTCCTCAGGATAATGCGCAAGTGATTTTCATGATCTTCGTAGCTTTTGGAGTATACCAAGATATAATAAATAAATACCACCACAAATTCATCAAGATATTCCTTGAAAACTCTATTCATCATATCCATGAATACAGAGGGTGCATTAGTCAATCCAAAATCCATTACATTAAACTCGTAATGATTGTACCTGGTTCAAAATGCTCTCTTCGGAATGTCTTCCTTCTTCACACAGAACTGATGGTATCCAGATCGAAGGTCAATCTTTTAAAAGTATTGATCTTCATGCAGTTGGTCAAATAAATCATCAATGCGAGGTAGGGGATACTTATTCTTTATTGTTATAGCATTGATCTCCCTGTAGTCGATACATAACCTCATGGATCCATCTTTTTTTTAACAAAAAGAACAAGGGCTCCCCATTGAGAAACACTAGGGTGAATAAATCCCTTATTACTCAATTCCTCTAGTTGTTTCTTTAGTTCAACTAATTATACAGTGGCCATTCTATAAGGGGTCTTCGATATAGGCCTTGATCCAGGAATTAAATCAATGGAAAACTCAACTTCTCATTATGGAGGATGCCCAGGTAAATCTTCTGGAAATACATCTACATATTCGTTCACAATAGGTACATCCTCTATTTGAACATTCTTTTCCTCACCCATAGTTATTTCAATATCTTCCTCCCCAATAATTGAATTTAGTTGAGCAACTGGGGGTGGATCAAGATAAGAATTAGGTGGTGACGATTCTGCTCTAAAGATAAGGTGTTCTTTATCATCATCATCAAGAATTGTAACCTCTTTATTCTTACAATAAATCTTCGCATCATAGTCTAAAAGCCATTCCATACAGAGGATTATATCAAACTCAATCATAGGTATGATGATGAGATCAGCAGATAAAGAACATTTGTGTGCTCTAATGGGGACTGATTCACAAAACTTTGTTGCAATGATACTTCCCTTAGGAGTTTTAACTGACAAATCCCTTGTTAAATCAAATTGGAAATATCTAATTTTCTTAGCAAACTGGGAAGATATGAAACAATACGATGATCCAGAATACAATAATGCATTTTCTAAACTTGAGGAAACCATTAAATTACCTGCAACCACGTCTTTCGGAGCTTCTACCTCAGCTGTAGTGATAGCATAAGCTTGGCCTTGATCCCTTGGCCTTTTCTGAGGTAATTTCTCCTGACGCTTAGGACATTCATTTGCATAACGTCCCATCTCCCTGAAATTTTAGCACTGAACATTGGTAGCTTCCTTCTTCCCCTTGCAATCACGAGCTTGGTGGCCATTTTCACCACACTTGTAACAGACTCATGTTCCCTTCAAGCAAGTATCGGGGTGTTTCTTCCCACATTTACCATAGGATGGATATTCAACATTTCCCTTTTTCCCCTTATTTCCATTCCCATATTGATCAGTAGGTCTCTTCTTCTCTTGCTTTACTTTAAAGTCATAAGACTTAGAGAATTCCTTTTCGGTCTTGATAGCACATGAGACAATGTCTCCGTACGACGAGAAGGATTGTGAGACTAATGCTCGATGGACAAATGGTTTTAACCCATCAAAGAAACCATCAATCTTACTTCTTGGGTTACGTATATAATCTCCATCACACCTTGCTAACCTTGTAATGTTAGCCTCATACTTTGTGACATTCTCATCCTCCTTTTGTCTCAGACTCAGAAACTGCCTTTCCATTTCTGCTCGGTGGTCGTGAGGAAAGTATTTTTCTAAAAACAGATCTTTGAACTCCCTCCATTCCATATTTGATACTTCATCATCTTCCTTCGTATTTTGAATCAATGACCACCATTGATCAGCATCTCCAGTGAGGGGGTAAACTGTCATGATAACTTTTTCCCTTTCACTACTCCCCAAAGCCTGAAATATTTTTTCTAGGGAAAATATCCATTGCTCAGCTACTAAGGGATTTGTACTCCCATTGAACGATGGTGGTTGTTGCCTCATGAAGCGATCTAACATTGATCCTCCACGCTGTGGATCAGGGTGCTCCATACGGGTAAGGTTATTATTCATAACCAGAGTGAGTTGTCCTAGTATGGTGATTAGTTGATCGACAACAGTTGCATCACTAGCTCCACTATAATTATCTTGAGTAGGAGGGAAATCCCCACATGGAGTGTGTGCATTGATACGGTTTCCATTTCATCCACTAGGCACCATTTCTAAACAATGACATAAACTAGATCAGTTTATGAATCAAAATACATAATCTCATACTTATAAAACACTTAACATAAATTGAACTATTTATGGATATAATCCATAATCATAAGAATTTTTTCTTTGAGAAATTATATACTCATAAACCATTCATAATGATTTGTAAAGAAAATGAGAGTTATCTTAAGCATATCCCCTGGGAGTGTCGTAACCAAGAGTACAGCAAGGCCCGTTGTCGTGCACCAGTTCCCGTTCGAGTCTAGTACAAAGCGGTGTTTTCGGGTTTTACCCCTAGGTACATCTATGCCAGAGCCGCCTCTACCTGCTCGTATCCAGACATGGATGTATTGCTCGGAAAACTCACAAAATCTCTACAATACCAAAATTCTAGGAAGTTCTTCTATACTAATCCTCAAAGTTCAGCTTAGGTCTTCATGCTCTAATCAGATTTTATCTAAATCTAGCTTCCAAGGTTTGTACTAAACTTCCTATGATACCAACTATAATGCCCCGACCCTAGTTACCCAGAGTCGGTGCATTATTACATAACATTGGCATTATCACAAGAAAGATCAAATCTTGAAAGACCGATTGGTTTAGTAGCCTTGGAAACACTAGATATATTCATAAAGTTTTACATTACATCATAAAGTGAAAAACTACTACAACAATATAGTATCTATATCCCACACTCATATCCCCACACACTATCCTTGCAGGTCATTCATAAATTACTTCTTCACATCCTGGGAAAAATAAAACATAGAAAAAGGGTGAGCTCAAATGCCCAGTAAGGATAACAATATAGAGGAAACTTTCATAAATAAGAATAAACATTTAAAGCAGTGTATAACTAAAACAAAAGCCTTTTAAACTTGAACTTCAACATAGTATGGAAAAAATAATATGAAATAATGCCATTTACTTATTCACATGGATATTATAACGACTCGGCCTTTCACTACGGGAAAAACAGGCATTTGCGATGGGTTATTTGCGATGGGATTTATTCCCGTCGCAAATAGTCCTGTTAAAAACTTATTTGTGACGGGGTTATTTACCCGTCGCAAATAAGTAGCCTTTTGCGACGGGACAACTTTCCCCGTCGCAAAAGGACTGGCGCGGTTTGCACGCCAAATCGCGGGAAACTTATTTTCGACGGGAGAATATTCCCGTCGCAAATAACCGGCGGCGGTAAAAGTTATTTGCGACGGGAATATTCCCTCGTCGCAAATACTGTGTCGGCAGGTGGTTATTTGCGACGGGACCCGTCGCAAATAACTATTTACCCGCTGACCGTAATAAATGTCGGCTAAGGTATTTGCGACGGGATTCCCGCCGCAAATGGACCCGTCGCAAATAATCTAACCTATAAATACCCCCATCCGTTTTTTTCAAATTATTCTCAAACTTCATCTTCTTCTTCTCTCGAAGTTATATTTCTAAAGTTTAGTTTTTCTCCAGTTTAATTTTTTTCTCCGGAGGTGATATTAATGTTTTGAAGAACGATCAGAGCAGATAAATTTTCAAGGTATTTATGTTCATTTTAATTTAATATTTATTTTTAATTTTTTATTAGTTTCAATTATTCTTAATTTGTTGTAATTTAATTATGTTTACATTGTTTTGTTACTTAATAAATTTAAATTATTAGTATTGTTCATAGTTAATAGTAATTAGGAATAATTAGTAATTATTTTTAATAATTAAGAATAAATATTAATAATTAATAATAAATACCAATAATTAGGAATAATAACATTATTACATTATTAGTATATTTTATTATTAATATTAAAATAATATAATTTTTTATATATATACAGTTCTCTTTTCATCTGTGTGTTTGCTGTCTTCACATGTATTATTTGTATGTGGAGATAGAAAACGCACAGATGAAAGGAGAATTGTATATAAATTAGAAAATTATATTATTTTAATATTAATAATAAAATATACTAATAATGTTATTATTTGTAATTATTGGTAATTATTCCTAATTATTGGTAATTATTCATTTAATTACTAATAATTAGGAACAATTACCAATAATTATCAATAATTTGGAATAATTAGTAATAATTACCAATAATTAGTAATAATTACCAATAATTAGTAATAATTACCAATAATTAGTAATAATTACCAATAATTAGTAATAATTACCAATAATTAGTAATAATTACTAATAATTAGTAATAATAACCAATAATTAGTAATAATTACCAATAATTATTAATAATTACCAAAAAGTAGTAATAATTATCAATAATTACCAATAATTAGTAATAATTAGTATTAATTACCAATAATTAGTATTAATTAACAATAATTAGTATTAATTACCAATAATTAGTATTAATTACCAATAATTAGTATTAATTACCAATAATTAGTATTAATTACCAATAATTAGTAATAATTAGTAATAATTACCAATATTTACCAATATTTACCAATATTTACCAATAATTACCAATAATTACCAATAATAAGTAATAATTACCAATAATTAGTAATAATTAGTAATAATTAGTAATAATTAGTAATAGTTAGTAAAAATTAGGAATAATTACCAATAATTATTAATAATTAGTAATAATTAGTAATAATTACCAATAATTAGTAACAATTACCAATAATTAGAAATAATTACCAATAATTACCAATATTTACCAATATTTACCAATATTTACCAATAATTACCAATATTTACCAATATTTACCAATAATTACCAATAATTACCAATAATTAGTAATAATTACCAATAATTAGTAATAATTACCAATAATTAGTAATAATTACCAATAAGTAGTAATAATTATCAATAATTACCAATAATTATTAATAATTAGTATTAATTACCAATAATTAGTATTAATTAACAATAATTAGTATTAATTACTAATAATTAGTATTAATTACCAATAATTAGTATTAATTACCAATAATTAGTATTAATTACCAATAATTAGTAATAATTAGTAATAATTACCAATAATTAGTAATAATTATCAATATTTACCAATATTTACCAATAATTACCAATAATTACCAATAATTACCAATAATTACCAATAATAAGTAATAATTATTAATAATTAGTAAAAATTAGGAATAATTACCAATAATTATTAATAATTAGTAATAATTAGTAATAATTACCAATAATTAGAAATAATTACCAATAATTACCAATATTTACCAATAATTACCAATATTTATCAATATTTACCAATAATTACCAATATTTACCAATATTTACCAATAATTACCAATAATTACCAATAATTACCAATGATTAGTAATAATTACCAATAATTACCAATAATTGGTAATAATTGGTAATAATTAATAATAATTACCAATATTTAGTAATAATTATTAATAATTAATAATAATTAATAATAACTACCCATAATTAGTAATAATTACCAATAATTAGTAATAATTACCAATAATTAGTAATAATTAACAATAATTACCAATAATTAGTAATAATTAGTAATAATTAGGAATAATTAGTAATAATTAGTATTAATTACCAATAATTAGTATTAATTAACAATAATTATTAATAATTACCAATAATTACCAATAATTAGTAATAATTACCAATAATTAGCAATAATTACCAATAATTAGTAATAATTAGTAATAATTAGCAATAATTAGTAATAATTACCAATAATTAGTAATAATTAGTAATAATTACCAATAATTACCAATAATTAGTAATAATTACCAATAATTAGTAATAATTAACAATAATTACCAATAATTAGTAATAATTAGTAATAATTAGTATTAATTACCAATAATTAGTAATAATTACCAATAATTACCAATAATTACCAATAATTAGTAATAATTACTAATAATTAGTAATAATTAGTAATAATTACCAATAATTACCAATAATTACCAATAATTACCAATAATTAGTAATAATTACCAATAATTAGTAATAATTACCAATAATTGGTAATAATTAGTAATAATTAGCAATAATTACCAATAATTTGTAATAATTACCAATAATTAACAATAATTACCAATAATTACCAATAATTAGTATTAATTACCAATAATTAGTATTTATTACAAATAATTAGTATTAATTACCAATAATTAGTATTAAATACCAATAATTAGTATTAATTACCAATAATTAGTAATAATTACCAATAATTAGTAATAATTAGTAATAATTACCAATAATTAGTAATAATTACCAATAATTTGGAATAATTACCAATAATTATTAATAATTACCAATAATTAGTAATAATTACCAATAATTAGTAATAATTTGTAATAATTAGTAATAATTAGTAATAATTACCAATAATTCGTAATAATTACCAATAATTAGTAATAATTACCAATAATTAGTAATAATTAACAATAATTACCAATAATTAGTAATAATTAGTAATATTTAACAATAATTAGTAATAATTAGTATTAATTACCAATAATTAGTATTAATTACCAATAATTAGTAATAATTACCAATTATTAGTAATAATTACCAATAATTAGTAATAATTAGTAATAATTAGCAATAATTACAAATAATTTGTAATAATTACCAATAATTAACAATAATTACCAATAATTACCAATAATTAGTATTAATTACCAATAATTAGTATTAATTACCAATAATTAGTAATAATTACCAATAATTTTTAATAATTACCAATATTTACCAATAATTACCAATATTTACCAATATTTACCAATATTTACCAATAATTAGAAATAATTACCAATAATTAGAAATAATTACCAATAATTAGAAATAATTACCAATATTTATGAATAATAACATTAGTACATTATTTGTATATTTTATTATTAATATTAAAATAATATAATTTTTTATATTATATACAATTCTCTTTTCATCTGTGTGTTTTCTGTCTCCACATGTAATATTCGCATTCTTTTTCAAAATTATCAACCTACTCGGTAATGGAGAGGTGAAAGTGAATGTGAATATTACATGTGGAGACAGAATGTTAAACACACAGAAGAAAGGAGAATTGTATATAATATAAAAAACTATGTTATTTTAATATTAAAAATAAAATATACTAATAATGTAATAATGTTATTATTATATAATTAATGTTTATGAAAAAATTATATTAGTGTTATTAAAAGAATAAAAAATCAATATAATATTAAAATTATCAATATTTGTAACATGTTTTGCTTTATTCTCAATATATTCAATCTTTACTTGAGTGTTTTTTCTAACAAATTATTCAAAACCAGTAATGCTTTTATATTTTATAGAGAAATATGGCACAACGAGGTCATCAACAATCATTATTAGGTGACCGCATATGGATAAATCAACGTAGAAATCCAAACGGTTCTGGTTTAAATCCAGTATATGTTGAGGGTGTGGAGACTTTTTTATCATTTGCGGCATCAAATTCAGAATTTGTTTCAGAAGGAAAAATAAAATGCCCTTGCAGAAAATGTGCATTGAGAATGTTTGATACGTTTGACAAAGTGGGAGAACATCTCGTGTGTTTTGGTTTTCAACCAGATTGTGTTTTTTGGTATCAACACGGTGAACGCAGTTCCAGAGCAGGTGATACCAACTTGATTCCGGATCCATCCCGGTTTCAAGATTTAGTACATGATGTTGCAGGTTCATCTGTTCAACATACAGAAACTCCGGCTGATATAGATTCAAATCCTGAGTTGGCACCTTCTAAATTTTATGAGTTGTTGAAATCTGCTGAGGATGCATTATATCCTGGCTGCAAGATGAGAAAATTAGAAGCAGTTGCAAAATTTATGGCTATCAAATTAGATAACGGAATGTCAAACACCTGTTTTGACTAGATATTTTCTTTGCTGAAAACACTGTTACCCGAAGGAAATGTTTTACCTGCAAATTACTATGAGAGTAAGAGGCTGGTTCGAAATTTGGGACTTACTTGTCAGAAGATTCATGCATGTTCAAATGACTTCATTTTATATTCTGGGGAAAATGAGTCATTGGATATTTGTCCTGCATGTGGGCAACTTAGATATAAAGAAGGACAACACGGGAAGTCTGGTTTGATTCCTGTAAAATAGTTGAGATATTTTCTGCTTACATCCAGACTTCAGCATTTATTCATGTCTAAGAATACAACGACAATGATGTCATGGCATAAAGAGAATATTTAAACCGATAAAAGCTTGAATCATCCAGCCGATGGTGATTCTTGGAAACATTTTGATAGAGTGCATTCATCCTTTGCTTTAGAAGCTTGAAATGTTCGACTGGGACTTTCCACTGATTGTTTCTGTCCGTTTGGATCTTATGGTAGTCAATATTCATGTTGGCCTGTTTTTTTAACTCCGTACAATTTACCTCCATGGATGTTGATGAAGGAGCCATATATCTTTTTGAATTTACTAATTCCAGGACATCCGAAGAAAAATATTGATGTTTATTTGAATCTATTGATTGATGAATTAAATTTATTGTGGAGTACTGGTGTCAGTACATATGATGTTGCAAAGAAACAGAATTTCATACTGAGAGCAGCATTGATGTGGACAATAAGTGACTTCCCGGCTTATGGGATGTTATCTGGCTGGAGTACACATGGTCAGAAATCATGTCCTTACAGTATGGGAGAGAACAAAGCATTTATGCGCATTCATGGAAAGAAACCATGTTATTTTGACTGTCATCGCATATTTCTTCCAGCTGATCATCCTTTTCATAGAAATAGATCTCATTTCAGAAAAGGAACAGTTGAAAGGGATGGACCTCCAAAAATGCTATCAGGTTCGTAGTTAAAATCAGTTGTATTTTCATTACCTCCCATCACTTTTGGTCCCACAATAAACCAACAGAAAATTTCTAGTTTTGGGAAAGAACACAATTGGATTAAACGTAGAATATTTTGGGGTTTGCCATATTGGTCTGATCTGTTGGTCCGACACATGTTAGATGTCATGCATATTGAGAAGAACTGTTTTGATAATTTGTTTCATACAATTTTGGATACGCCAGGAAAGAGCAAAGACAATGTAAATGCACGTTTAGATCTTGCCCAAATTTGCAGACGTCCAGAATTGGAACTATTTCAGAATGTCAGAACAGAAAGGTTACTAAAACCAAAAGCAGCTTATACACTGTCTAAAGAAAACCGTTTAGTATTTTGTCAGTGGATTGCAGATTTGAGACTTCCAGATGGTTGTGCTTCTAATTTGGGTAGATGTGTAAAGAATGGTCATATTACTGGATTAAAAAGTCATGATTGTCATGTTATAATGTAGAGACTTCTACCCATTGGATTAAGAGGTCTGTTGAATTCTGAGATTTGGGATTCCATAACAGACATGTCTCATTTTTTTTCGGGAAATTTTTGCGGCTACGGCAGATTATGATGCTCTAGACAAACTTGAAAAAGATGTTGTTGTAATTATATGTAAACTGGAAAAAATATTTTCGCCGTCTTTCTTCGACTCAATGGAACATTTGATGTTACATTTGCCATATGAAGCCAAATGTGGAGGTCCGGTACAGTTTCGATGGATGTACCCATTTGAAAGATGCATGAAAAAATTGAAAAGAAAAGTATGTAACAAAGCATTTTTTGAAGGATCTATTGCAGAAGCTTATTTGCAAGAGGAAATATCTTTTTTCTGCTCCCATTATTTTGAATCTGAGTATCCTTCAAAACACAACCGAATGGGATGGAACGAGAGGAATAATGATGAAATCGACAATCAATTATCTATTTTCAACCAGTCAGAGCTTGGTTTTGGTGGAGTTTATGAATGCTGGCTTTCAGATGATGAACATCAGAGAGCTCATATGTATGTTCTGCTCAACTGTGAAGAAATGACATCAGTTGTACTGTAAGTGTTTATATCACTTATTCTATCATTTATGTTACATTAAATAACATTGGTTTTTATAGGTTGTATGATAATCATATCAAGAATCAAATTCCACAAATTACAGCAGCTGCTCTCGAAGAACGTCGACTGAAAAATTTCTCTCAGTGGTTTCAAAAACTGGTAACATAAATTCTTTATCTTTTAGCAACTCATTCAATGTATAATTTACTATATTGATAATTATTTCACAAATTTTCAGGTGTCTCGACATGCTGATAAAATTGACAAACGGCTGTGTGTATTGAGTAACCCACCTTCTAAACTTGTTAAAACTTATAATGCATATGTGGTGAATGGATTTCGATTCCACACACATGCATATGGGGAATCGAAAAAAACAATGAATAGTGGAGTTAGCTTGAGAGGATCTCATCATCGAGAAAATGAAGTTGACTTTTATGGCATACTTGATGAAATCATTGAACTCTGTTATCTTGGACAACATTACATAACCATGTTCAAATGTCGGTGGTTGGATACAGATAGAGGCGTGCGTGTTCATCCGACTCATGGAATCATCGATATTAAATGTAAAAGTGTTCTCGCAGTAAATGAACCATTCTTATTGGCTCAACAGGCATATCAAGTTTATTATGCAAAGTACTGTGCAACATCAAGAGACTTGACTGATTGGTGGAGTGTAATAAAAATCAAAATTCAAGACAATCAGTTTAGTCAAAGTGAATGTGCTTTCACTGATGTGCAAAGAATTGAAGTTTTTCAAGAGGGTACTCAAAACCAATCTTTTTTACAAAGAGACATGAGTATCGATGATGACACCCCACATTTAAGAGTCGGTGATGACGATGATGTTAATGATGTCACATATGAATTTGAAATGGTAAGAGATGAAAAAACTGTAACTCGAATGGATATCGATGATGTTGAGGAGGAATATGAAGATGACATTGACATATATGAAGATGATGATGAAGATGAACACTGATAGCATTCCATGGTATTTATATACAATCATAATATGTATACATGTATATATAATAGTAATTATCAATTATTTGCTAACATTAACATTTTCTGTTTCAGATGGACGACGCCACATTTCGTGAGTTGGCGGATGCTGACCTGACTTTCGATGCGGATGCGTTGCTGACAGATGACCCTCCGCCAGCAGGCGCTCCAGGGAGTACGCGGAGGGGGCGCGATGTTGCACGATTGATGATTCCTAACCCTATCCCCGAGCGACGTCCACATCTTGGGTTTGATCCACGCACACGGAGGTGTGATAACCTATGGATTTGACTAATATTTCATTAATCCATTCACATAATAAATGTTTATTATTTTTTCATTTTTTCGCATATAGCAGTCGGACAGGGCAGTGCTATTTTGCGGAACTATTTCTCTCAGCCGTGGACCACATGAGAGCAGATTCCCATTAATGTGCAGCAGGCCATGTTCGGCCATTGGTTGGTACGTACGTAAATAAATAATTTTTATTTTGAAAATTATCTCATTTCTAACTTGATATTTTGATTTATTTGTAGGGTTTATGGTATCCGATCGAGGATACCATGCGTGACGCCATCCACAAGGCATGGGAGGTGGCCATGCGTGATCGGCTTCGTCAGTTTTTGCACAATTTAAGAAAAGCTGCGATGAAGAAAGCAGGAGTGTCAGAGTTTGATGAGTCATGTAGAGCACACCGACTAGAGTATATTTCATCCCATGTATGGGATGGATTATGTGTGCACTGGTTGAGTGGTGCCTTTCAGAGGAGATTATCGGTGGGGAGTCAGAATCGGGAGAGGCAGGAGGTGACTCATCGAGCTGGGAGTCGTTCTTTCAGTACTCATAGACAGCATCTGGTACGTACATTATTTATAAATATTTTATATAACTATAAATATTAACAGTTTATTTTTTATTCTTATAGGCTGTCGAGCACCCCGATATTATAGAGTACGACGTATATCGGAGGATGTATAGTGATCCTGCTACTGGGGAGCTCAGAGGTGATCGTCCGCATCACATCGTGGTCAGTATTATTTGTTTTCAAGTTTAAAAATTAACTGCATATAATATATTCACAATTTTAATTTTAAATTGCAACTATAGGAGTCATATGAGGCCGCAGCATCACAGGCCCGGCCTGAGAGTCAGGCCGAGTCATCAGATCAGACCACTTCCCGTCAGTTTGATGAAGCGGCATGGATGCAGGCCACCCAGTATGCATTCGAGAAGGGCCGGGTAGTTGGTATCGGCTCTCGAATGACTCCCGGAGATTATTATGGCAGTGCTGCGATGTCGGCGTCCAGCATGAGAGGAGCTCGTGCATCTTCTTCTACTACACAGTATGAGGATCAGTTGCGATCTCAGACTGCATAGATAGAGAGTCTCCGACAGGAGCAGGAGAAGATGCGTCAGCAGCCTGAGGAGGAGCGTCGACGCCAGCAGCAGCTGTACGAGGAGCAGGCGAGTCGGTGGCAGCAGCAGCATCAGGAGCAGATGGAGTACATGCGCCGACTCACTCATGCTTTAGGGATGGAGTTTCCTCCACCATCATCTGTAGATCCCCCACCTCCCCCCCCCCCCTTCAGATTAGAGATTGTACTTATGTTATAAAATTTGTGGAATCAAATTATTATTATTTTCCTATTTGTAGTTTCTGTCTCATTATAAAATATTAATAATATTATATTTTTAAATAACAATATTAATATGAATAATAATATTATTTATATTTTATAATATTAAATTATATATATATATTAAAATTTTATAATATTATAATTTAATTATATTTTTTGTAATACTTGAATTATATTAATATTTGAATGTAAAATAATTATATTATTTTCATGTTAATTAAAATAAATTATTAATATTTTCTTATTTATAAATTGTAATTCTAATATTATTATATTAATTAAACCATTTATTAATATTCTATTATTTTTTATTTTTGAATTTTAATTGTATTATTATTATATTAATTAAAATAATTTATTATTTTTATTTGTGAATTATAATTCTATTATAATATTAATGAAAATAATTTATTAATAATTTATTTTTTTATTTTTTTTATAGTATTTGCGACGGAATACTATGCCCGTCGCAAATACTAGTATTATTAATAGTTTTTTATTTTTTTTTAAAAATATTTTTTTGCGACGGGTCCCGTCGCAAATACTATTTAAAGTATTTGCGACGAGAAACTATGCCCGTCGCAAATACTAGTATTATTAATAGTTTTTTATTTTTTTAAAAAAATAGTTTTTGCGATGGGACCGTCGCAAAAGGTATTTGCGACGGGACCCGTCACAAAAAATATTTTGAAAGGTTTTTTACAAACATATGGAGTACTATTTGCGACGGGGAGAATGACCATCGCAAAAAACGGCTTTAGCGACGGGCCCGTCGCAAATAAGTGTTGTTGCGACACCGTTTTCAGCAACGGGCTATTTGCGACGGGCCCCCGTCGCAAATACCTGTTTTTCTAGTAGTGTTTTCTTACATTACTATTACATCATTTCAAAGATAAACAACATAATAGTATTACACATGGAGGATCCAGAGGTTTAGTGTCTTGGGAAAACTAGGACTACACATAACAAGTGCAACATCAAACATAAAAATTCATTTAATCTCTTATTCTATAGCTTCTTAGTAGCATTGTCCTCTCCTTAGTAAATGTAGCCACCTGAGGATATACATCAAAAGGGGTGAGATAAATTCCCAGTAAGAGGATAGATAAGAACAATATAGCATGGGGTGAGCATAATCAAGACATAAGAAGAAGATCTTGAACATGAGAGGAGCATAAACAATAAACTTGAAATGTGGCAAATCATAAAAATGAAACATCATGTCTTAGTGGTTAACTAACACACATACTTGTGAAAAAAGCTAGCATCATGTTCACACATCATTTCACATTTACTCATGAGATTCATCACTTTACCCAATGCATTGGAGCGTTATATAATTTCGAGCGCACCCGTCACATTTAAACATTCATATTGCGCTACATAATTCTGGGTGCACCCGTCACATCATAACATTATCATTATCATGCTTGCCATGTAGAACACATATCTAACATGTACATAAATAACCCATGGAAAGGAATGGGTATCATCTCTTAATAACACATTCATAAGCTTTGGGTTCCCAAAAGAAAGAGGGAACAACATACTTGATATAAGAACCATCAACCTTGAATGAGAGGTAAAAGGTGAGATCTTGAAAGAAGAGTTCTTTTGGAAAACATTTTGATGGACATAAAAACCAGTGAAAAACATGTATATCCCAGAAAATTAAAGAAAAATATGAAAAAAATACCTTTGAGGAGTAACCATATCAATAATGGAGTGAAAGAGGGAGAACCCGAAGGAAGAAAATTGGGTTCGAAATTTCCCCTTACCTTGTACTCTAATGCCTCCTTCTCTTTAATGTCCTGTATAATGAAATTATATTCAATAATTAGAAATTCCATAACCTTTTATATATTAATATGGTTCATTCTGGTTTCATTATTTCATATTATGTTTCTTTGGATGACTTATAGAGTTTAAAAACATTGTTCGGGGATGTTCGTTTTTATGGTTTTCTTGAGCAGTCCACTTCTATTCTTAAATTGATGTTTGGGTAGATCATGGGTAAACATCCAGAACTGATATTACATGTAATTAATGATATTACAGAATCTTTAATGATTTTATAATGAGTTATATTAGATCCATGTGGCCGAATCATTAGATAAGAATTAAATGAAGATTATTTGGGCTAATTTGAGCGGTTTTTGGGTCACAACCAACTCATTTTAACTTTTCACTTAGTAGTATTGCCATAGGTTATTTCCAGAACTTAAAATAGAACTTAATACATATAAAACATTCTGGTTCAACCATAAAAATGGTTTCATGACCAGATTGAAGGTATAAATGGAAGAAGAGAGCATGTTGTTTTTGAAGGTGATAAAATATCACCACATGAACAACTTTCTCTTTAATAAAATAAAAGGAAGAGGGAAAGGGTGTGGGGTGATATAATATACCATTATAATCATAATATTATAGTATATTTATAATAATGGAGTTACAGAACAATTTTTATGAAGATAGGTATGGAGAGATCAAGAAAGAAACTTGAACTTGAAAGGAAATTAAAGGAGAAGAGAGAGAGAAATTACCTTTAGAATCCTCCTCTTAAGAACCTCCTTAAGGGGCTATGCTTGGTCTTTTGATGAGACAAGGAGCTCTTGGATGTGGGGAAGGGGCTAGGATAGATTATTGGGTAGAGCTTAGACAATGATTGAAGCTTTAGAGGTGTGGTTTGGCAAGATGAGGGGGAGGGCTTATTTATACATGAGCAGGGAGGTGTTTTTGGCATAAAATATTAAATAAAATAATATATCATAAGTTAGACTTGTAATAGTAGTTTTTTGACATCCTAAATCATATATTAATATAATAAAATTAGTTTTAGGCTTTAACTCTTCTTTATAATTCGAATTCATTACTTTATTAAAAGGAAAGTGAAAGAAAGAGAAAAAGACACTTTAAGAAATCACCTTTTGACTTTAGGCTTTGGAAAGTTCTTTTTACGTTTGAGAATTGGATTTATTGTATTTAAAGGAACAATTTAGGAAATTTAATATGTTTTGGCCGAAACTAAAGTTATAGAATGTTTATGTCATCATTACTTCATTAATGATGCAATTTAGTGTACACCGATTATGCGAAAAACTGTATTTTTTACTATTCACTCAAAAATTGAAGTATTTCAGAATAAACCCAAAAATTTACCCCTACCATTTTTCGAAGTTTAGAATCCAAAATTTATGTCTATTTTTCAAAAATAATTTTCTAAATATCATTAATTTAATATTTAATTAAAATCATAATTTACTTAAAAAACAGTTTTTAAAATTAAAACTGATTTTTTTGTTCTTTAAAATTTTACGTAGGGTCTTATAAAATTATCTAAAAACTATTAGAAATTGATTCAATAATTTATGAATATATTTCATGGAAATAAATATTCATTTAAATTAATTAATAAATTATAATTAATTATTTATGACTTATAAAATACCAAAAACGTTTACTAAGGTCAAATTATCACTTTCTATGATGTCTAAATTTTATTTTATTATTCATAGGTAATGTTACTCTTATTTACTATTCATAAGGGTCACATTACTATTCATAAGGGTAGGTTACTATTCATAAGGGTAGGTTACTATTCACCAAAAATTATTTCTGTTTCATTGGACTCTAAAAACTATCTTGAACACAACCATGAATGTTGGATTTTTAAAATTCCAAACATAGGGGTGACAAAATTATGTTGAAAGGTCACTTATCACATAGTAGTTCATTATTTTGTGTTTTTATGACATAGATATAAGAAGGAAATTTTCCATTGAAAACTATGGGTCGTTACATTCTTCCCCCCTTAAGAAATTTTGCCCCTGAAATTTCACTTTACACAAACAGGTGAGGGTACTTCTCCTTCATTGCCTCTTCCGGTTCCCAAGTTGCTTCTGCAAACTTTTGGTTCCTCCACAACACTTTAACAAGGCGGGTTGTCTTGTTGCGTAGAACCTTATCACTTCGGTCCAGAATTTTTACTGGCTGCTCTTCATAGGAGAGATCATCTTCCAGCTGTACCACCTCTGAGTTTAGTACATGTGAGGGGTCTGAAATGTACTTCCTCAGAAGTGATACGTGAAACACGTCATGAACTTGAGCCATATACGGTGGAAGTGCTAGATGATAGGCCACAGCTCCTATACGATCAAGGATCTCAAAGGGGCCAATGTACCTTTGTCTTAGCTTCCTTTTTTCCCGAATCACATGACTCTCTTCCATGGAGATATTCGAAGGAAGACTTTATCTCCAACGTCGAACTCCAAGTCCCTTCGATGATTGTCAGCATAGCTCTTTTGCCGACTTTGAGCAGCTTTGATATGTTTCTGGATGTCTTGAACCTTCTCTGTCATCTCTTGAACATGATCGGGAACAAGTAGCTTTCATTCTCCAACTTCATCCCAACAAGTTAGAGTTCTACATCGCTTCCCATAAAGAGCTTCATACAGAGCCATTTGAATACTTGAGTGGAAGCTATTGTTGTATGAGAACTCAACCAATGGGAGATGCTGATCCCAACCACCTTTGAATTCAAGAGAGTAGGATCTTAGCATATCTTCAAGTGTCTGAATAGTCCTTTCAGACTGGACATCAGTTTGGGGGTGATAGGTCGTGCTGAAATTTAATTCAGTACTCAATGCATGTTGAAGGCTCCTCTAGAATTTTGAAGTGAACCTTGGATCACGATCAGAGACAATCGAGAGCAGAACACCGTGCAATCTCACTACTTCCTTCACATATATCCTTGCAAGTTGTTCAAGTGATAGGTCTTCCCGAATAGTGAAAAAATGGGCAGTCTTGGTGAGTTGATCAACCACAACCCATATCGCATTATTTCCTCTTGACGTATTCGGGAGACCCGTGACAAATTCCATAGTAACATTTTCCCATTTCCACATGGGTATAGGTAATGGATGCATTATTGCTTTGGACTTTTTCTGCTCGGCTTTAACTTGCTGACATACCAAGCACCTTGATATATATTCCGCAATCTCTTTCTTCATGTTATCCCACCAGAAGTGTTCTCGGAGATCACGATACATCTTGGTACTTCCAGGATGAATAGAGAAAGTTGAGCTATGTGCATTATCCAATATATCCTTATTTATTCCGGGTGATGAAGGCACACAAATCTGCGTTCCAAACCGAATCACACCATCATCGTCGATATGGAACTCTTGCAGCTTCCCTTCCTTTATTGCATTTACCCTCTTTTGTATCTCCACATCATCCCTTTGTGCTTCCTTAATCTTCTGTTAGATGGATGGTTGTGCAATAATTTGGGCAAGGTAGGATGTATCCCCTGCCCTTACGATTCCCATATCCATCCTTTGCATATCCAAGAAGATAGGGTCTTTCTCAATCCTCAACATGGATAGAGTAGCAGGTTCTTTCCTGCTTAGAGCATCAGCTACCTTGTTCGCCTTTTTAGGATGATAGTGAATAGAGAAATCGTAATCCTTGATTAGCTCTAACCATCTCCTTTGAAGCATGTTGAGCTCCTTTTATGTGAATATATACATTAGGCCCTTGTGGTCGGGGTATATGTCACACTTCTCACCATAAAGGTAGTGCCGCCAGATTTTCAAGGCAAAAATCACGGCTGCCAGCTCTAGATCGTGCGTCGGGTAGTTCTGCTCATGGATCTTCAACTGTCATGAGGCATAGGCTATCACATTATCATTTTTCATGATTACACAACCCAAGCCTTTATTTGAAGCATCATTGTATATCAAAAAACATTCTCCACTTTTCGGTAGTGTGAGTATAGGTGCAGTGATCAGCCTTCTCTTTAGCTCCTTGAAGCTTCCCTCACATTCTTCCATCCATACATACTTTACCCCTTTCCTTGTTAACTTAGTTAGCGGGCTTGACAATCGTGATAAGTTTCTCACAAAATGTTTGTAGTACCCAGCTAATCCAAGAAAACTGCAGATTTTTGTGACACTAGAGGGCCTGGGCCATTCTTCAATTGCCTTTGTCTTTGAAGGGTCCACATAAATTCCCTCTCTTGTGATCACATGTCCCAAGAACGTGACTTGATTCATCCAAAAGTCACACTTGATGAACTTGGCGTACAACTTCTCCTTTCTCAATATCGCCAACACAAGTCTTAGATGATCTTCGCGTTCCTCCTTGCTCTTGGAGTAGATGAGAATATCATCGATAAACACTACCACAAATTTGTTGAGGTAATGTCTAAAGACTCTATTCATCAAATCCATGAAGATTTCTGGGGCATTAGTAAGTCCGAAGGGCATCACCAAAAACTCATAGTGTCGATACCTTGTATAGAAGGTAGTCTTATGAATATCTTCCTTCTTCACCTTTACTTGATGATATCCAGAACGAAGATCCACCTTTGAGAAGTATTGAGCTCCTCTTAAATGGTCGAACAAGTCATCAATCCTTGGGAGAGGATACCTTTTCTTTATGGTGATCTTGTTGAGTTCCCGATAATCGATACACAGCCGCATGGTACCATCCTTCTTCTTCACAAAGAGCATTGGCGAACCCCAAGGTGATGCACTAGGGCATATGAACCCTTTGTCCAGATGCTCTTGCAGTTTCTTCTTTAATTCCACCAGTTTGATAGGAGCCATCCTATAGGGGCACTTCGAGATAGGATTAACTCCGGGTATGAGTTCAATTGAGAACTCTACCTCACGATCCGGGGGAATTCCGGGTAACTCTTTGGGAAATACATCGTCGTATTCCCTTACGATGGGAATTTCATGAAGGTTGGAACTTTCCTTTGACTCAAACATTTGGGCGAGGTATGCTTCTTCATAGGGAATCATCACCCACACCATTGAAGGATTTTTTCAAAGGATATTCATGATCTTCCTTGCATTTTTAGAGGAGCATGGGATGGTTCGGAATATGAAAATATATTTCCTTTTCTCGATAGTTGATATGTGCTATATGTAACAAGAGACAATCCATTCCCATTATAGCGTTGAATTCCACCAAGGGAAGTATTACGAGATTTTCCAGAAGAATCTTTCCACATACGTCAACAGGAGAAGAATCAAACACTTGGGTTGCAATGATTGCACCACTTGGTGTTTTTACAGATATATCTACTTCAAGGTTTCGGGGCTTTGATTCAATTGTTCTAGAAAACATGCAAGATATAAATGAATGCGTAGAACCAGAATCAAATAAGACTTTTGCCATTCTTGAGTGAATAGGAAGTGTACCTTGTACAACTTAATTATCATGTTCCACCTTCGCAGTAGTGATGGCATAAGAATTTCCTTGTTCCTTTGGCTTTGGTGGTTGTTGGCACGGATTACCCTCGAGAGCTCGAGGTTTAGTGCACTGGTTTGAATAGTTCCCTAGCTCCTTATAGTTGTAGCATTAAACAACGAGTGGTTCTCTCCTATCATCGGCTACATTATCCTTCCTTTTCATGTCTCTTTGACACTCATGAGCTAGGTTTCCTTCTTTACCACACTTGAAGCATTTCCCCGTCCCTTTGAGGCAGTTCCCATTGTGCAACTTCCCACATTTTTGGCAAGTGGGTCGTTGTGTTTTCTTCCCATCTTTATCACTAGATCCACCAGCTTGAAACTCCATATTTCTTTTCTTATCACCATAGCCATGGGACCATTGTCCAAACTCCATCTCCACTTTGAGAGAACACCGAACAACTTCTTCATAACTCCCAAAGTCTCGAATTGTAAGAGCTTTTCGAAGATGTGGTTTTAATCCACTAAAGAATCTATCAATTTTGCTATCATTGTTGATAACAAAACCCGAAGAATACCTTGCAAGCCTTGTAAAATGTGCTTCATAGGTTGTGACAGATTCTCCTTCTTTTTTCTTGAGCTCTATGAATTCTCTCTCCATCTTCATGTAAAGAGTTCTTGGGAAGTACTTATTATAAAAAATTATCTTAAAGTCTTCCCATTCCATCTCTTCAATTTCCTCCCTTGGCTTGGTGTTCTTAATCAAATTCCACCATTGATCATCTTCTCCATCTAGACGATAAACGGCTAGAGTCACCTTCTCCGTCTCGGAACAGTGAAGAACAGAAAAGATATTCTCCATGGAGTTGACCCACTGTTCCGCAACTAGTGGATCGGATGATCCACAAAACGTCGGGGGTCGTTGCCGCATAAAACATTCGATAGCTAGTTGCTCCCTCTTTGGTGAAGGAGGAAGTTCCCCATTATTATGGTTATTATTCATAACCCGAGATAATTGGGTAATCATCGCCATGAAGTTTTTAACTCCACCTCCAAAATCATTGGGGATGTCGTTCGGGCAATCGCTGCATTGGCCTTCGCAAGAGTTGTTGGCCTGATTCCTCCTGGTTCCCACCATTTTCTAAAATAGAAATGGTTAGAACAAAACATAAGTAAACAAGTCATGAATAACTTATTCATTTAAACAATCATACCAAAAACATAACATATGGGATACCTAGGTAAATATCCTTGTGTTCATATTTGTACTTAGTCTCATGCTAGAGGTTTTCTTTAGGGTTCACTAATCCTAATTCCCAAATTAACTAAACCTCCCTTTGATACCAACTATAATAACCCAGCCTTTTCTTACATTACTATTAAATCATTTTAAAGATAAAAAACATAATATTATTACACATGGAGGATCCAGAGGTTTAGGGTCTTGGGAAAACTAGGACTACACATAACAAGTACAACATCAAACATAAAAATTCATTTAATCTCTTATTCTATAGCTTCTTAGTAGCACTTGTACTCTCCTTAGTAAATGTATCCACCTGATGATATACATCAAAAGGGGTGAGCTAAATTCCCAGTAAGAGGATAGATAAGAACAATATAGCATGGGGTGAGCATAATCATGACATAGGAAGAAGATCTTGAACATGAGAGGAGCATAAACAATAAACTTGAAATTTGGAAAAGAATAAAAATGAAACATCATGTCTTAGTGGTTAACCACCACACATACTTGTGAACAAAGCCAGAATCATGTTCACGCATCATTTCACATTTACTTATGAGATTCATCACTTTACCCAATGCATTGGAGCGCTATATAATTCCGGGCGCACCCGTCACATCATAACATTATCATTATCATGCTTGCCACATAGAACACATATCAAACACGTACATAAATAACCCATGGAAAGGAATGGGTTTCATCTCATAATAACACATTCATAAGCTTTGGTTTCCCAAAAGAAATAGGGAACAACATACTTGATATAAGAACCATCAACCTTGAATGAGAGGTAAAAGGTGAGATCTTGAAAGAAGAGTTCTTTTGGAAAACATTTTGATGGACATAAAAACCAGTGACAAACATTTATATCCTAGACAAGTAAAGGAAAAGATGAAAAAAGACCTTTGAGGAGTAACCATATTAAAAATGGAGTGAAAGAGGGAGAACCCGAAGGAAGAAAATTGGGTTCGAAATTTCCCCTTACCTTGTACTCTAATGCCTCCTTCTCTTTAATGTCCTGTATAATGAAATTATATTCATTAATTAGAAATTCCATAACCTTTTATACATTAATAGGGTTCATTCTGGTTTCATTATTTCATATTATGTTCCTTTGGATGACTTCTAGAGTTTAAAAACATTGTTCGGGGATGTTCGTTTTTATGGTTTTCTTGAGCGGTCCACTTGTATTCTTAAATTGATGTTTGGGTAGATCATGGGTAAAAATCCAGAACTGATATTACATGTAATTAATGATATTACAGAAGCTTTAATGATTTTATAATGAGTTATATTAGATCCATTTGGATGAATCATTCGATAATAATTAAATGAAGATTATTTGGGCTAATTTGAGCGGTTTTTGGATCACAACCAACTCATTTTAACTTTTCACTTAGTAGTATGGCCATAGGTTATTTCCAGAACTTAAAATAGAACATAATACATATAAAACATTCTGGTTCAACCATAAAAATGGTTTCATGACCATATTGAAGGTATAAATGGAAGAAGAGAGCATGTTGTTTTTGAAGGTGATAAATTATCACCACATGAACAACGTTCTCTTTAATAAAATAAAAGAAAGAGAGAAAGGGTGTGGGGTGATATAATATACCATTAGAATCATAAGATTATAGTATATGTATAATAATGTATTTTCAAAACAATTTTGATGAAGATAGTTAAGGAGATATCAAGAAAGAAACTTGAACTTGAAAGGAAATTAAAGGAGAAGAGAGAGAGAAATTACCTTTAGAATCCTCCTCATAAGAACCTCCTTAAGGGCCTATGCTTGGTCTTTTTATGAGGCCAGGATCTCTTGGACGTGGGGAAGGTGATGGGAGAGATTATTGTGCAGAGATTTGACAATTCTTGAAGCTTGAGAGGTGTGGTTTGGCAAGAGGAGGGGGAGGGATTATTTACACATGAGGAGGGAGGTGTTTTTGGTATAAAATATTAAATAAAATAATATATCATAAGTTAGACTTGTAATAGTAGTTTTTTGACATCCTAAATCATATATTAATATAATAAAATTCATTTTAGGATTTAACTATTATTTATAATTCGAATTCATTACTTTATTAAAAGGAAAGTGAAAGAAAGAGAAAAAGACACTTTAAGAAATCACCTTTTGAATTTAGGCTTTAGAAAGTTATTTTTAGGTTTGAGAATTGGATTTATTGTATTTCAAGGAACAATTTAGGAAATTTAATATGTTTTGGCCGAAACTAAAGTTCTAGAATGTTTATGTCATCATTACATCATTATTGATGCAATTTAGTGTACACCGATTATGCGAAAAACTGTATTTTTTACTATTCACCCGAAAATTGAAGTATTTCAGAATAAACCCAAAAATTTACCCCTACCATTTTTCGACGTGTAGAATCCAAAAATTATTTCCATTTTGTAAAAATAATTTTCTAAATATCATTAATTTAATATTTAATTAAAATCATAATTTACTTAAAAAAACAGTTTTTAAAATTAAAACTGGTTTTTTTGTTCTTTAAAAATTTACGTAGGGTCTTATAAAATTATCTAAAAACTATTAGACATTGATTCAATAATTTATGAATATATTTCAGGGAAATAAATATTCATTTAAATTAATTAATAAATTAAAATTAATTATTTATGACTTATAAAATACCAAAAATGTTTACTAAGGTCAAATTATCACTTTCTATGATGTCTAAATTTTATTTTATTATTCATAGGTAATGTTACTCTTATTTACTATTCATAAGGTTCATATTAATATTCATAAGGGTAGGTTACTATTCATAATGGTAGGTTACTATTCACCAAAAATTATTTTTGTTTCATTGGACTCCAAAAACTATCTTAAACACAACCGTGACTGTTGGATTTTTTAAATTCCAAACATAGGGGTGACAAAATTTTGTTTAAAGGTCACTTATCACTTAGTAGTTCATTATTTTGTGTTTTAATGACATAGATATAAGAAGGAAATTTTCCATTGAAAAAATTTGGGTCGTTACAGATATTCTACTAATCGGATAATCACATGCAATATCAATAACCACTTTCATAATGATGGAATGCATAATGCGAGACTATCATAACCACATAGCCAAGGCCTCTTGCCAAGAATAAAAATAAGATTTTTCCAAGGCCTTGTGGCAAGACACTAGATTGTCTCATAAGACCTACCGATGCATCGAGGAGCTATAGCGGGCTCCACCTGTCACATATTAAGTCCAATGCATTCCCATATGAAAAGGTTTAAACATAACATAAACATTCGTATTAAAAATAGCATACGAAATGTAAATACTTCATCCATAAACCATGAATGGTATAAAAACAACACATACACAGTTAAACATATCACAAAACCTTCAATACAATATAGAAGTTTTGTTTCATAATAAATCAACTTCAAATAAGCGTAAAATCCATCAAAGGATGTTGACATAGAAGAAATCAAAACTCTTTTTAGAGAAATATATCTTTTTATTTTGAAATCATTTAAGAGTCATATGTTTCTAAAATAGAACAATTTCTTTGAAAATATTCTTATAAGATTGTAAGGGAACCTTCGATGATTTTATAACGGCGGAAAATAGCCACACCCGCCGTATAAGTTAAAAAAACATTCTTACCTTAATTCTGTCGAAAAGGTTAAAAAGCACCTTGTTTGGAAAATGACGGAAGGATTCCTTTATAAAACTCTTATAAAAAGTCAAACAAGGGTATAAATGACTTTAACCCGTATTCTTTTAAATAGTAAATTTTTTTGAAATACATTTTTAAGAACCATGGATGTGGATGATAAAGAGATCCCGGTAGATTATTACGTATAAACAACCTCGGATAATGAAGAGATTGTGAAATAACCCTTACCTTGCACTTTTCCTTGGTTGTGGCTAGGTTAACCTCCTGTATAATGGTGAAATAATTTTTATTAAATTATACAATAATCATATACATTAATATGATATCATATATGATCTTTTAACATTGCTTTGTTAATAATATTTTAGATTTATCGTTGTTTCGGGTGTTAACTGACTCGTTTTCTTTTATATGTTTTGTTACCTAAGACATGTTTTTCATGGATAGGTTGTATCTTTTTCATATCCAGAATGATATAAATTCCTTAAATAATATTATTAATCATCAAATGAGAATTATACTTGAATGGATACGATGGAGAATGAATCTCATCGCGTTCGTGGAGACGATAGTCCGTATGTACGCACGAGCGACAATATCATTCTTTTAATATTAAAAATAATATGTCATTGAATGGTATATCATATATAAATAATCATTATCATGTTATATTTATTATTTAAATAAGTTACGCATCATTATTATACCCATCCAAATAATAATTTATTGAATAACAATTTCACCACGACGTGGAGACGGTAAGCCGTACGTACGCACGTATGATGACATTTTATTCAAAGGATGGATAGAATACGTAATATGGTTGTACCATATTTATAATAACATCACATTATATATAATATGCTGGAGTTATTATTTTATAATGGTAGTATCAAAGGAAGAAGAAGTGGAAGAATAAAGGAACTTGGAAAATGGTGGTGAAATCATTACCTCTTCTTCGGGTTCTTCCTTTTGATTTGGTCAAAAGAGATCCTTAGGTTGGCTTTATGATAAAACTGAGGCCTCTAGGTTATAGTGGGGAAAGTTGGGAGAGTATTTGGCCAGAGTTTGGCAGAATCAAAAGGCTTTTAAGGAGTGAAGAAATGAGAAGGAGGAGTGCCCTTTTATAAGAGAGGTGAAGGGAACCTTTGGAAAATCTAGAAATATTAATTTATAATAAATTCATATTCGGTTTCTAATGTCTCTAAAGTTTATTATACAAAGTTTAAGGTGGTTATAGGTTGAAAACAATTCAAAAAATATAATTTATACAGGTTTGGGTTACTATATTAACCTTATCTTTAAGTATTAACTCTAAGTTAATTAGTTTCACTTTTACAGTGTCTCTTTGTATTTTTATGTTATATGGTTAATAAACTTACCATATACATCCAAGAGACCCCCAAGTGGTCCATTTATGATACCCCTATCATGATATAAGTCTTTTGGCCGAACCTTAGATTTTTAGGAAGTTAATATCAATTAATAATATAATATTTTTTTTAAAAACTGTTTTATGTCAATTTTGACACTATTCAATAGTTGATTTTTTTGAAACTCATAACAGAATTATTACTTCTAAAGAAGTAAATTAAATCAATAATAATATGTCATATTATTCTAGAAAATTATTTTAATTCATTAAAAGTCTAAATTATATTTATTTTGTTATTTATAAAATCAATTATTTTAATTTTTCACTATTATGGTAATTACTACATCATCATTGTGTCATAAATAAATTAAATTATTTAATGTCTAAAAATTATAAATAAAATATCATTATGTATGAAATCGTTTTATCCTTCTAATTAATATTTATAGTCTAAAATCCAACATATATAACCCTATGTAAAAATTGTTTTTCTAAAAGATATATGCTTGTGTCATTTTTGTATTCATTTTAACTTAATTAAAATAAAGTGTCCCTATCTCCTACAAGTGGCTCCATGGGGTCCCAAAATCGACCCAAAGATGCCTATGGTATAAAATTTATCAACCAATAAAGTTATGACACGTTTTAGGGTAATTTAGTATTATTATAATATCATTTTTTTTACCCCTTATTTTCCGGATTTACCCTTAACCATGGTAAATAAAATATTTACCGAAGTAATTATTCAAATTGTCTAAAAATAAAATTTACCTATTTACACAATTTGAACATCCTGATTCCAAATATGGAATCAATTTTTTTAAATTAAAAACACAGAAGTGGCAGAAATTAATTTAAAATTAATTCTCGTTGTTAAAACAAAAAAGCGTGTTTTTAAGAGATAATAACTATCAAAAGATTGACACTTGTTTATGTCCGGTTTAATTGTAAAATTATTTCCAATGACCAACATTGTATTAAATGGTAAAAATATATTCTAAATATAATTTAAAACCACTCAAATTCATAATTTATCAATATTAATTATTTTGATTAAAAAAATTGTTTTTAATTAAAATTTAGTAATTTTCACTATTCATCAAAATATTAAAGTTGTCCGAAAAGTACCAAAATTTCACCTTAGGCTAAATTCGTATTCCAAATCCAAAAATGAAGTCCATTTTGAAATATAAAATATATATAATTTTAAAAAGTGGGTATTACTATTCATAACAGCTAGTTTGATTGGTTATGGTGTGTTAGAACTCAGTGTTGCATACAACACACGCTATCACATTATTCAAAGAGAAGCATACCGTAGAAGCTTGGGGTGTTACATTTGATACACCCAATTTATGTATGATATTTTGATTATATATTTTTCATATATCTAATCATACTAATAAGTTTTCTGGTATCTTTTAATTATTACGAGGTGCATGTCGGTATTGGAACCTCATGTTACAATAGTGGAGTTATAAAATTCATGAATTCTGTTATCAAGACTAGATGGAATCCCTATTGTATGCACTTGAACATTAAAGTTCATTCATTTACATTAAAAATTGTTCATCATATCCTGTTCTATTATTTCCTTTCTCACTAATCATGTTCCTCCCACATCAATTTTTAGGTTAAATTAATGATGATTCGTCATATCACTGGAATTTTCTTGAACTCTCCTAGGACCCATTCCTGTGTGTTGTGGAAACCGTCGCCGAAGGCGAAGCGGTTTGGGCTGATTTGGTTCACTGCTAATGGTTGAAGGAGAGTTTTTCCTTCGATATTCGATGTCCCTTAATTTATAATTGGGGGTTTTGTAATTTTGGAGCCCTTGAAAATTTTATTATAGAGTAATTATCATCCTTAAGGTGGTTTCGAGTCACCAAAGTCAAAGGAGACTCACCATGTATGAATAGGTAAGCATGTATATAATAAGTTCTCCAGTTATATGTATATCTACCGATGGAAGCACTAGTACATATAAATGGCTAGGTGTGCTTATATATATATATGGAAAATGCATACATGTGTGGGTGATAACAAGATAATGCATTTGAGCATATATATAAGGATCCTCTTGTGTGTGTTTAAGTCCATGCAGAAACGTACATAGGGGTTATGGAATCCCAATGTTTTAATGAATTGAATGAGTTAAATTGAACCGAACATGGTTAACTTGGCACATGAGAGGCAATTCCTCATGTAGTGAATTATGTAATGGTTGTGCCTCCTTTCGAATGTTTAATTAGATGACATGAAATAATTTCTTGAGTGTTTTAAAAACAGGTTTTCATTATAATATAATGTATATATGCTATGAAAATTGGTTCTGGCTCTTTTAAAATACATTTTCACTTGTTTTACAAGATTTCCCTAAGCCTTAAATGTGGACTAGTATAATTTTTCAGCTAAATCAATAGTAGAAAATGAAATTTCTTTCACTTTATAGAAGGCAGTTACGTCATTTTGATAAATCATGAACCGAGAATTCTCGTAAAAATCTAAAACTTAATGAAAATATCTTTTTTCATTTCATCAAACACAAACAATTTGCCTTAAAACAAGACACTTTCTTCATTAACATCACTATAAAACACTTGACCCATAAAAAGACAGAATTTAACCTATTAAAATAAATCTACCTAGGCATGATTCATAGTGTGACCAAGGGTTTCACACCATGAATACCTACCCCTGGGAATTTCATGTCTTGAACTGAGTGCCACCAACATGTTACGTATTGTAAACTACTCAGGATAAGCTACTCAAAGGCATAAATCTGAGTCTCAAATAAATATATTCATAGGTTGTATGTATCGTAGAAATTTAAATGATGTTTACATAGTTTCACATGATGTGTGACTATGCCTGGACACCTGGGAATGTCCTCATCTAGAACCGGCATGGTAATCCTTGTGAAATTACATGGAATTTACATGTGGAACACAAAGTATCTTATCTTCCTAGGGGTATGATTGTGTACACCATTCAACGATTGTGTATTCTGACATATTCTTGTGCACTCTATGTAAACATATTGTCTAGCCTTGTAAAAATACATGACATATCCCCTATGGTAAAATTAATGTCTATCCACATGGTGTAATTAGTAAACATGAACCCTGTATTAAATTGATTCTTATATTTGATGATATTTTTCCATGAATTCAAATATAATTTTTTTTAAATTATGCTTCTTACTCATGTTTAATCCACTTTTATTGCAATAGGATGTACCACAAATGTATGTTGTCAATATATTAAGTATAATCAATAGTCATGCAGGGTTTTGATCCTATATAAAAGATGATAGGTTGGACTAACACTTGATTTTAGAGAAATACATTGTCTTGAAATATTTGAGCAGTGGTCTATTTTCAAGCAGTGGGTCATTTTATTTTGTTTCAGTTAATATTTTCTTTTAATCGTATTAAATATGATTTGTGCTTCATTTTTTAGACTACATGACTCTTACTGAGAGGTGGATGATTTATTTAATATAAGCAGTGGATAGTTTTTAGACCATTAGAAATTTTTTTAGCAGTTGTGTTTTTTTATTGATCATTGGGTCATTTATTAGAGAATTATATTATCACCGTGAGAATGCACACGTGAGAACCACTACAGGGGGGTCTGTCCAGGGGGCTGTCTGCAGGGAGTTTCCGTCCGGGGGTGTTGTCTGCAGGGGGTGTTGGTGCAGGGGGGTCTATCTAGGGGGGAAGTGGAGGGGGGATTTCATGAGGGAAGGTGTGATGCAGGGGTGTAGGGGGTGGTCTTTCTAGGGTATGTCTATGGGGAGTGGTGGGGTGGGTCTTTTCATGGGGGAAGGGGTACTGCAGAGGGGGTCCAGTTCAGGTGGGAAGTTGTCCACTGTTGTTGGTGTACTCAACATTAGGATTGAATATTCCTTCCCCATCCTTAATAAGAGTACCACACTCATTATAGGAACCTTTATAAGCTTATTTAATGGGGCTATAATTTCTTATCCTAGAAGAATCAGGCTTTCTAGTGGATTTTCACTCAGCCTTCTGTGTATCAGTGATCTAGCTAAGAGTGTTGATAGTTGGATCTAAAATCTCATCTAGAGATTTTGGATCAACTATTCCCTCAATTATCATCTCCTTAGCATTCCAATATTGAACATATAAAGAATATTTCCCATCCTTCTTCCCATATTCACCTACATTAACTACTTTTGAAGCATCCATCCTAGCCTTCCTAGATTCAAATAAGCTGTTAGTATCATTATTAGCAGTACCACAATCAAATTCCATACATTGATCAGCCTGATTCCTTGTACCATCCTTATTAAATCCCTAAACAGTAATTTAAAAAAAAGAATTATTTCTAGTGATAACCTTGGATTTTCCCTTAATAGAGTGGTTATTTTTAACTTCAATCGATACTGAAATAAAGTTAGAATTCACATTTTTATCCCTTTTTTCATTCGTAATCAAGGGAGATTGAATATGTGAATAGACATTCATAATTAAAAGGGAATTATTTATCTTACTGGTATCATAACACATAAAAATTTATCCTCTAAGTCATTAAGGTCATCTTTTACACTTGATTAGAACTATGACAAGGTTGAGAGGTTAACTCTTAGTGATGTTTATGATTGATGAACGGAAGTCATTTCTGGGATGGGAGATTTGGTTTTTATATTCATATAACCCCATGTGTTTGGAAATCCAACCATAAAGGAAGTTTAATGGGAAGCACACATAGAAGAGAGTCTTCTGGTGGCTGATAGAGGTAATGAATTGTATAGCTTCACTTGCATTGAAACTACTAAGTTTTTTCCTACCTCATCTCTAGAATCTCTTCTATGATAAGGTCACCTAGACACACTCAAATGTGTGCATCCCAAATTGATATCTTCCACCTAAAAATCATAATAGTAATACATACATCAAACTAGACCATGGTATCTTTGAGCTTTATGTTTTATCCCTGCAAATAACATCCATTCTCCCCTAGTATTTTATAAAATTATTTCTCCATGCCTTGTTAAATAACATTTGGATAATGACATAGATTCCCTGTATGCATGTCCATTGATTCATTATAAAAATACACAAAGCATTGTGTGAAATGGATGTCCATCATCTATATTTTTTTTGTCACTCTCACCTAGGACAAGAGTTGTGACACCCATGTGATTGTTGGTGTCTCCTCCTTGTCATCACAGACATCCTTATCTATTTGGTGATCATCATACATCTCTCCCTAGATATAGATTCACATGAAGTGGTAGAAGTCCCATATACCATTGCTGACCTCCCAATGATGTAGGAGAAATTTGTTGGTCCCTGGTGTCCAGTTTCTCAGCAACTCTAGAATGAAGTCCGGGTTACTGTAGATATGGAATTTTGATCACCATGTAGGCTCATAGATTTTTTTTAAAGGTTGGGGCCGAAGCCTCAATTTATTATTTGAAAGCAAATACCTCTTTAAACTGGGTAGTGGGAGACCCATTACATAGCCCGAAGGCCCAAGGCCAAGTGGCCTGAATACAAGGCTTGAAAGGCCATTTAAATGGCCCAATGGACCCCTCTGTGAACAGTACTACTACAGTACCTGTGCTGCTACAGTGCCTGCTACAGTACCACCACTGCTACAGTATCTGCTATTGTCCCTCCGACACTACAGTGCTGCAACTGCAACAGTGTCGTCGCTGCAACAGTTGCCTGCTACAATACCTGAGAAATTCTCCCCTGCCCGGATTTGATCCTGGGTCTTTTGGATTCCAAGTAGGAGCCTGTACCACTAGGGTATAGGCTCGTTGGCATGTAGTCTCATATATCCCAACACACTATATATCCAATTAAAATTCATGACAGGACAAACATACCCCATATACCCTGCCCCCTCTCTTCAAGAAGTTTCTATAATGAAGCAGGCCCTAGTAATATGTCAACAATCCATGAATTTAAAAATGGAAATATATTAGTTTAGAAATGAGGGGGTGTATGGTGGGGAGTTCTATCCAGGAAGGAGGGGAGGGGTGCATGGGGGTTTGTCTAGGAAGGGGGGCTGTCCAGGAGGGAGGGGGGCTGTATAGGGGGATGGGGGGCTGTCCAGGGGGGGTGTCCATGAGGGATGGGGGGGATGTCCAAGGGGTTCTGTCAGGGAGGGGGTCTATTCAGGAAGGATAGGGGGTGTCCAAGAGGGAGGGGGACTGTATAGGGGGCATAGGGGTGTCCAGAATGGATGGGGGGCTGTCTAGGGGCTCTATTAGGGAGGGGTCTGTCCAAGAAAGAGAGGGGGTGTCTAAGTGGATGGGTGTCTAGGAGGGGGGACTGTCCAGGGAGATGGGGGGAAATCCAGGGGGTGTCTAAGAGAGATGGGGGGTTGTCTAGAGGGGGGTTATTTCTGGGAGGAGGGTCTGTCTAGGGGCGGTGGGGTCTCTCCGGGGGTTTGTGTAGGGGGGTCTGTTCAGGGAGGGGTGGGGGTCAGTCCAGAAAGGAGGGGGTGTCTTCTTGAATACGTCCTTTGAAACTCAATAATTTACAATGTTGGTTATTATTATTTAATGTTATCTAATGAGAAATAGATTTATGGGAATATGTTGTTGATTTTGTTTCTTTTTAGGTACTTCAATGAGAATATCTATCTTGAGTGAAAAATATAAGAGAATGGTTGGCTCATTAAAAAGAATAAAAATACATCATATCATTTCATTACATGGGAGTACTTAATTTGGTTTTTACTTGTTTAGAATAATTCATTCATGTTTCCACTTATTGGAACTCTTGAAATTCTTTATTTTAGGATGTTATGCTTTTTGAGTGTTTGTGCTTAAAGTATTGAATACTTTTCATGCTGATGTTATTGAGATGAATCTATTTTTGATTTTTATGAAAAATATTCTTTCTTATGGAAAATCCTGGTGAGTGTTGGGGGGTGTTGTCCAAGAGGTGCAAGGGGGGTTGTCCATAAGAGGGGTATTATCCATGGGGGTCTACAGGGGGAGGGGGCTGTACAGGAGGGGGTGTTATCCAAATGGGGGTATTGAAGGGAGGGGGTTGTCCATGGGGTGTCTATGGGGTTTTCTAGGAGATGGGAGATGTCCAGGGGTGTCCATGAGTGATGGGGGTTGTCCAGGGGGTGCAAGGGGGTATGCAGGGGAGAGGGGGGTTATACAGGGGGGGAGTTGTCTAGGAGGGGGTGTCCAGGAGGGAGGTGTCCAGGAGGGAGGGGGTGTCCATGAGGGAAGGGGGCGTCCAGGGTGTTGTCTAGTGGTGGTTCAAGGAGGGTTTTTAGGGGGATGGGGCTGTTCCAGGGGGTCTATAGGGGGAAGGGGCTATCCATTGGGTGTTCAGAAGGGATGGGGGATGTCCAAGGGGGTGCAAGGGGGTCTACAGGGGGGAGGGGGCTATCCAAGGTGGGGTCCATGTGGGAGGGTGGTTGTTTGGTGGGGTCTACAAGGGGGAGTGGTTGTCTAGGGGGGGCTATCCAGGGGAGGGGTGTCTAGAAGGTGGGGGTGTTGTCCAGGGGTGTCTAGGGGGGTCTATAGGAAGGGGGCTATTCAGGAGGGAGGGGCAGTACCGGGGAGGGTCCAGGAGGGAGGGAGGTTATCCAAGGTGGTGTCCAAGAGGGGGGGGGGGCTGTATAGGGGTGTGGTCCGAGAGGGAGGTGGTTGTCTAGGAGGGATGGAGGTGTTGTATAAGGGGTGTCCACGAGGTATGGGGGTTCTGTCCAGGGGGGTGTCTAGGAGGGATTGGGGTTGTCCAAAGGGGTGCAAGGGGGTCTATGGGGGGGGGGGTTGTTTGGGGGTGTTCTTTATGAAATGGGAAGGGATATATGAATGGTTTTGAATAGTGGATATATCCCAATAACCACAGTTTCATACAATCGATAAAGCCCTATATCCATGGTTGAAAACCGTGGCTATAGCCCATCTGTGGCTAATGCTTTAGACATGGTTTCAAACTTTGGATATAAAGCTTTATCCACGGTTCGAACCATGGCGATGGGGCTATAGAAAATGTTCTAACTATGGATATAGGGATTTTGCCATGGTTTGTAACCATGGATATAGGTTTTTCCCTATATCCACGCCAATACAAGACACTATTCATTAAACAGTGGCTATAACCTTTAGCCATGGTTTTTGGACTTATAGACACGATTCAAAACCATTGTTATAGCCTAAATTTCTAGTAGTGGGATGAGTCTCATCCTTTGAAAAAAAATTCTCAAATCAAGTGATCCTAATCCCAAAACTATTAGACTTTATCTTTCTAGTAGAATTTTCATTCTACAAAAAGATGTGCATGCAGATTGGATTTTGTTATGTAAGTCTCTTGTTTTGAGAGCGTTACAAGAACAAGGTCGGTTGGAGTGGTTCTCTAACAACAAGTGGCATCTCTATCCAAATCTAGTTCATGTATTTTATCTGTATGATGATTTTATTCTTAAGGGCATAGATGAGTTTTAGATAATGTCCAGAATAAATGGAAAAATGATTTATTTTTCTTCTAATCAGTGGTCTAAGTTCTTGAATGTACCTCAAAAAAGTATTTTTGAATATTATCAAGTTAGTGTTCCTCCAACTAATTATATTATTAGTTATTAAATATCCTTGACTAATCTGACTAGTGATGGAATCACTAGAATTACAATAGTAATTGAACTAAACGAGGAATTTTGATTGCTCCTTACGTTTATTCGGCACCGACTTTGCCCAAGGATAGGGGACCTTACCTCTTTAAAATATCATGAATTTGATCAGTTATATCTAATGAAGAAAGTGTAAAAGATCAACCTATATAGATATATTACGTTTTATATGAGTGATATGATTAAGCCTCATTCAAAGTCAAACTCCAAGTTTTATTCCAATCTTTTTTATTCCATGCTAAAAGTTAAAGTAATAGTGAATGAGGATAAAGAAACTGTGAAAGATTGTGGTGGATTTATAATCAAAAAATATATATGAAAAAGGATGAGGATAATTTGGAATCCTATGAAGATATAGAGTGTGGAAGATAATTGACACTCTATGAATAATTCAATCTAGTGAAACACCCTTCCAGACCAGAAGATATGGTTGACCCAAACCTTGGACTAGATGAAGTTGAGGAGTATTCAGATGATGAGGAAAGTGAATCTGAGTAAGATAAATGAAAATAATCTACTATTTATGATAGGAGTGATCCAGACAATGCAGGTAGCCCAAAAATAATTACTTATAGATATCTTAGTTCTCCAAAATCTCTTCTTATAAAATAATATATCATAGATGATGATGATGATGAAACTGAAGAATATGAGTGTGGGGAATATTCTAGTGGAAGTGGTAGTGAAGAGGAGGAAGAATATAATAAAGATGAGGAAGAAAATGAAAATCAAGAATATGATGAAGAAGAAGAAGAAGAAGAATATTCCTGTGAAGAAGAAGAAAGTGATGAAAATGAAGAAGAAGAAAAAGAAGATAGTGGTAAATTTGATGGTGAAGCTGATAGTGAACCTGGTCATCCTAAAAGTGATAAAGGACATACTATTGAAATTAAAACCCCTGCTGAAATCATTTTAATAGAAAAGGAAACTTTTTTAGAACCTCAAAAGTTTGTAGAATCAATGATAGTTGAGGAAAAATTTATAACTATTCAACTGGAAGAACATGTTTCTCTTCTGAAGAAAGCACCTATTGAGGTAGAGAAATAGTCTCATAGAGTTAGAATTTATACTCTAGCCCCTTTTTATGTGACAATAGTAGATTAATGGGAGATATATCCTAGATATGTCACTCTCATCTTGAACTATCTAGATTATGATGATGACTCAGATCCAGAAGTGACTCATGCTCCTTCTCATAATCCTCCTGTTGAACATGCACCTGTTGACTTTGTGATTAAGAATGACTACAATGTTTTTAAAGAATAATTGTGCTCAGTTGTTAGAGATATCCTCCAAAATAAACTAGTTTCAGTGTCACATATCAGTAAAACGAATGGTTCCATGATCTCATAGAAATTTGTCTCCCAAATTCAATATCTAATGGTTTCTGAGCATCAAGAAGTGATAATAGAAAATATAATATTGAGTGATGAACTAGATACTCTAATTTCTATTGTTAAAGAAATGTCTTTTGAGAATGGAGGATATTTGGTAGGTTTTTTAAAAATCCATGTAGATACATCTTCTGATGATGATACACCTCATCCTCTAGCACATGACCATAATCTTTTAAGATCAATTATTAGAGAGGAATTAAAAGATGACTCCACATCTGTTGTTACTCCTGTTGAATCTTTGAATATTGAGATAATCATATCAGTGATCTGATAATCACTACAGACTATAATAGTCAGTTCATATCAAGATATCTTAATAAAAATTAAGTATAATAGTATTCATGTTCATAACATGGTTAGGTTTAATATGATAGGGGCACTACTTATCAAGAAAATATCACCACGAAAGTACATTTCAACTTCAAAAGTATTTATACCAAACATCAATTGGATAGTCATTTCAAATTATTGGTTGAGAATTTGAGGCTTCCTCTAGTTACACAAGACTTCAAGGAACATGTTAAATAGCTCAAGCATCTCACTCCTACCATTAATATTTTAATGGAAAATAAGTCTACTTTTACTAAGGATACAGAGAATGGTGGGAAGATTTTCTTGGAATTCATCAACCTTTTGAATCCCTACTTGCTTGTTTAGAGTATTTCAATTGTAGCACCAGAGGCCTTCCCCATTTGACCTGTGACTAAGAATTTTCTTTCCAAATTCATTTACTGATAAGTTGGTCCTTGGTTCAGAGATGCTATCACTAAAAACCCTTTTTATCCTCTTCCTAAAAACCTTCAACCTTTTCCCATGACTCCAACTCAGGATCATAGTCATCTGAGACCAGTTATTTATCAAGAACTTACAGCCCCTCCTTCCTCTAATCATGGTCTTAACTCTATTGTGACTTTTTAGTTCCAATTTTTCATCTTTATAAATCAACTCCTTTGGTACGTATTTTTTCTCCATTTACATCTACTAATAAGGAAAAATTAATCATGGATCCTTCCTTTGAGAAAAATTGATGTTGGATTATTCCATGATAGGGAAAAACATTGAACTTTTACTATCTTTTTATCATGAAATAAATTATCTCTTTTCCTCTATTATAAATTATGTATCTTTTTTTCTTTGATCTCTTATTATCTAATATATGTGTTATCTTTTTGATAATCCTTAAAATGGGAGAATGAGTATGGAAATTAATTTGAGAATGATATTTAGAATGGTATTTAATTTAATTAGATTTTTTTATCTCATAATTTAATCTCTCATAATCTGTATAAGGTATTAAGTAGAACAGCTATCTTTTTTACTTTTATAATTATGAATAACATCTTAATTACATGACTTGTGGTCATAAAAATGGAGATATTATTGAGAACATATAGTTTTATTGCTCAAAAATCATGCTTCATTAAGGAAAATCATGTTAAATTATGTTTACTCGTGTTTAATTATGTTCTTATTATTTTAATCTATTATGTTGGTATCTTACATTATAAGATAGGTTGGGAAAATATGACAAAGTATAATTCAGCATTATGGTTTAATAAATGTAAAGAAATAATCACTATTGGACATATAATTGATGGAATAAAATTAGTTAATTATGACTTACTGTTGATATGGACTTACCATTGGGATGTCTCGCTATAAATTGTCTCACTATCAACACAAATGCTGAATTTTGAAAAGGGATAAGAAACCATTTTTCAACCTACCAAAAGCTCAAATCAGATATTTTTCTAATTATGATTCACTATCACATTGAGATACTATCATAATAATATTAAGAAAATGGAAAAGTATGAGTTATCATCCCATCAAGCTACCGAGAGACTCATTCTAGAATTTTTGCAAAGTATGAGCTACTGATATCACAGGTCACTGTTAAGATGACCTACCATCAGAGTGACTTACCGATACAGAGTCACCATTCCAAGACACTGATCTTAAGTCACCATTCCAAGTCAATGTTCATATACACCATAACTTATTACTTTTTATTTAAATTTGAATTTATTTCTAACAGTCATATTTGTGAAACTAATTAATTCTATTTATTTTAATGACTTTGTCTATATTTTTTAGAAAATCATTAAATAAATTCCAGACAATAGTACGAGGTACGAGGTACCTATATGTGATCGATATCATGCTTCTGGTCGGATAAAGTGTATATATATTATACATGTTCAAAAAAGGAATATAACTATGTTTGTGTGGAGAAGTATTCAACCTAATAAAAACTTGAGAAATGGTAAATGTGGGAATGAAAATATACTATTGAGAACTCAGACCGAATAAATTTTGGTATAAAAACACAAATAGTGGAGAATAACTCATCATGAAAATCATATAACTCACTAGAAACGAAAGACAGAAGCTCTCATGATACTTGGTTTTTCTTTTTGTTTCTGAAAATTGACTTGATATGCATTTCAACATAACTTCTAGGAGTTGAAAACAACAATTAAAATCACACAGATCCTTCTAAATCAATTATATTTATTTTTTATCTTCTTGTGATTTTTTTTACATTATGATCAGTGTGTGTCTATTAGTTTTATGAGCATACACTAACTCCTATGAAAAACTAAAAGATACATTGATATCTTCACAAACGATCTTTTACACCTCACACTACCCACTGATAATAGTGGAAGAGTTCCAGGCATAGCCTGTTTGTTTTTCTCACTCCCATGAAAAGTGTGGAAGAGGTTTAGTAGACCTGGATTGTTTTTTATGTTATTATTAACCCTAATACAGGGTGTGGATTATTGTCTATTTATACTAATTTCTTAGTGGTGGGTGATCACCAAGTTGAGAATAATAAGTCTCGGATTGAGATTGAACCCCTTGTTTAAATTGTTTTGTGTTCTTTCAAGTTTAGTTCTCTCTTTTTTTATTTAAATAAAAAAACTCGACTATTCTTTGATAGTTAATCTTAGAGAGTTTTTATATTAGATTTTTATTTAGTATATTTATTTCCAAATTTAATGTAATAGTTCATATTATTTTAAGTAAGAACAAATCACTCTTTGATAAATCCTTCAAACAATCAAATATTTTATAAACTGCTTCTTTGGTTTGCTGGGTTGTTTTGAATTTCAAATTAGGGAAATTATTATTAAATGTTTCTGAAAACAAAATTCTAGGAACTCAATTTAGCCCCATCTTGAGTTTCTTACTCCAACCAACAATCATTGATTCCTAACACCTGTCACCATACCGAGAGGATCGAGAACATATCTTGAGACTTATCTCATGCTAGGATGGGTGTTTGGTTAGATGTATGGTTGTCTTAGTTCATGTCATAATCTTTATATTGATTTCAAGGTAGATACCTAGGTAACGTACATCTATCATCACTGATTGATCTAGTTAATGAAATTGGATTTTCTAATATATGGTTTATTTAAAGACTTTATAAATGAATTTTCAGTATAATAATATTGATTTTTACTAATGTTTTATTTATAATTATACTAAACTTTTTTATATTAATGTGAAAATGTTTTTAAGGTTCTTATATTTTTAAAAGGAACATGAAACTGGTGTTAAATTCAAACTATTAGGAGTACGGGATTTGACTAAAGGTAAATAATTAATAGAAAATAAAATCATTTTCATTACTGAAACTAACTCTATAATTAGATGAGAATTTCATAAATGTGTGATTATGTATTTACCTAGGTTTCTTATTAATGATTGTTGAAATTTCATGTGTTTAAATAATTTATTTATTTGGAAGTTTTATGCATGTTATATATGATGCATAATATAAAATGGTTAGAAAAAAACCATACATGAATTATGTGTTGTTATTAACTATATTAAATTGATGGCATGTAAAATGTATTACATGTTCTTTTTCAATCCATTATATGTGAGTTATTAATGAATCATGTTTAATATAGTAAGTAAGATGGTTGGTGTGTAAAATATTTTTTAAAACACTTGTTTAGGATTATAAAATATTTAAATATCATTAAGAAAACTTTTGTAAAATTTCAATGAATTATATACAAGTTATTTTCAATTATATGTTACAATAATAATAAATAATGTCTTTTTATACGTAATATGTTATGTTGTTTAAATTTTTTAGTCATTTATCATGCTTGAATGGAAAAAAAAATTTCTAGAAAATGTTTTTATTTGGAACATAATCACTTGAAATATAAAAGTAAAATATGTGTTAAATAAATTTATTTCATTTCTAGATTAAAAAATATTGAATAAGATAAAATTAATATATTACATATTTTTTTAGGTTTATTTGAATAGACTAATAATTTAATTAACTTATTGATAATGTGTATACACTATGTGATGTTAAATTTTATATCAATGCCAAATTTGATAAGTAATTAGTTGATAACATGGAAAATAACTTTGAAATGAAAATGAATCATAGATTGTAGTTTTTTTTACTCTATGACCTTGAAAATTCTTACCTTAGTTTGTTATAAAGTTTTTCTGTTATTGGCAAGCTTATTTACAATATTTACTTGATTGGTTCAATTATGTGAAGTTTTTTTGTAATTTTTTTCCTTCATTAAAGAATTAAATTTTTTGGTTTTTTTTCAATTAATTTTGGGATTGAATTTTTATAAGGGGGTTTTAAGAATGTGTTGAAAAGATTTTTTTGGAGGTTTTATGAAGGTATTTTTCAACACATTGTTTAAAAAAATTTATTTAAGGTCCCTATTTAGAATGAATTTTTGGAAGGGGTGTTTTTAATAATATTGTTGTGGTCTTTTATATAAATTTTTTTAGTAATTTTGTTTTCATGGAAATATATAATTTTTAAAATTAATATTTTTATTTAGATTAACTTATAATGAAAAATTTTAATGTATATTGACATGTGAAAACATTATGATGGAATACTAAAATTATTATGGAGTGAAATTATATTTCATTGGAATTATTATCACTAGGATTTATCCCTAATTAGATATTATATACCTATTATATGGTGAACATGATTGGTGGGAAGAAGAATAAATTGTATTCAGTAATTTATTATGATATATTTTTTATTTTTATTTTTGTTTGGAAGTGATGATGTCATTGTGTGGTAATGGTAAGGTTATAAATGATGTTGATTTGGAAATTTAGTGGTATTTTGCCATTAGATATTGGATGGTTTGGTGGTATAATGGTGTATCTAAAGTCTAGGTGTGTTTTCTATATAATGGGTATGGTTTGTGTACTTTATTGATGTGATTTCTTTATTTGTACTAAAAATTTATAATTTTAATGTTTGTATTAAATACATGTCCCTAAAACTTCATAGGACCACTAGACACGAGATAATTGATGCATAATTATAGGATGAGGTGATCATGACATTTTATTGTAAAGGAGTATTAAATTTCTGTAGTGGAGTTTCAAGACATTTGGCCATGAAATGGTAAGATGTAAGATGTTATCTTTTACAAGTTATGTACCTCTTTGAGTTTTTCATTTTAGCCTTAGTGGTTGTGTATTGTTTGGAGATGGAGATCCTTTGTTAGGTAAAATGAATGTCAGCGGATGTATGTTTTTTTAATTAATGGAGTCCGAGTATAAATCGGTCATGTGTGGCCAAGGTTTCTTGGTAAGTTGATAATTCTTAAATGGGGTTCAGGTTTTTATAAGGAATTATAGCTGAAAACTATTTTTCAAAACAATTAAACACTAAGTAAAAGTAATACATGACATGTAATTTTTTCCATACACTTCTTGTAAATGGTTAAGGGATGTAAACTAATTCACAACATTAAAATAATACATGTCATGCGATTATATTACACATCATAAAATATTCAATTGGAATAAATAAAAATCTATGACTGTTCTAGTTTAATCTCTTGATTGTGAGCATTGTTGTTTTTTATCATAATTGTTTTTGATCTCCGAACCTTCTTAAAATCATCTTCGCCTTCTTCCTCATGGAAGTTATCCATTGGAATAATTTTCTGATCATTAGTTAAAGGTGGGTGTCCAATCCATAACCCTACGGTTTAATAATTTCCAAGTTTGTGCAATATTGAAATTACATACATATATCATGTGCAAAATAAATTGAAAGAATGAATTGAATTATTCCTTGGAGTCCTTTTGGATCCATTTGTTGCTTGACTATCTAGTGGATACTATTTAAGTGACAAAACCATTAAATATAAATGAATTTTTTAATGGATTATTTTTTTTAGCATGACCTGGATTTTGGGTGATTACTTAATATAGATTCCCCTTAGATTGGCTTATTTATTAAGATAATTGACATGTTATTTGTTGTGACTAATTGATATATGAAATGTGTAACTAAAAGATAAATGGTTATTTTTATAATTAACCATTGATCCATATGATGTGATATTATAATATACGTGTTACTAAGACTTGTGTTGTGCTACATGATGTATTACAAATATAGGGCGTTGGCCCACTGAGAAATTTTGAAATGCTTATATAGGGTGTTGTCTAAGTGATACATGTTGAAATGCTTATATAGAAGGCTATAACGAGTGATACATGCTGAAATTATTATATAGAGGTCTATTCCAATTTATATATACTAAAATACTTATATAGGGGGTTATTGCTAGTGATACATGGTGAAATAATTATATAAATGGTTATTTCTAGTGACACATGTTGTTATACTTATATGCCAGGCTTAGACCTGATTAAATGTTTAAATGTTTATATATAGGGTTTTGACCTAGATTTTTTTAATTTATACATTGGTTATAAGGATATATTTGTCATAGTAATTAGACATGCTTAGATATATTTCTTCCTGAAGCTGAATCAAGTTAGTGTGGTGTTAATTTAATTGTTTAATCAATTAATACACAAGTTTATTTTATTAATTAAAGAACATATTATCAAACTGGTTATGATTAGACACAGTGGTGTTGAACTACTAATTTATACTCACATACTATTTGGGATTCCATTTGGTACCTGACCAAATTATATGAATGTAAATTTGGATAAGGGAAAAGGACCTTTTTGATTATTGTCAGCTTACTTGTAGGGATGGCGTTTGAAGATGGAAATGATGTGGGGTTCAGGACTAGGGAATTTTGATTCTTTTATTGGGTATTCTATTTTTTTTATTTTGTTTTAATTTTATCATGATATTTAGTTACATTCTATCCTATCATTACATTATTCATTTATTATTTTATTAGATTGCTCAATTGGATTCTATTACTAGTTTTGAACAATATTCTATTATTTATATTATTTACGTAATCTGGTATTTATTCATTTACTTATATTGCTTATTTTTATTTTTTTAACTCTTTAACTAAGGGGTATAGTATCCCCACTATACTTATCACACCACTACTGATAGTCAATAGCCTATGGCATATGGGGAGGCATGATTTAGGTTTCATAACCAACCTATTTTAACCACGTGAGAGAGTTCTGAATGGGAGGACGTTACAAAGTGTTATTAGAGGTACATGTCTATTTTAAATTTATTAATTGTTTGGGAAAGGTAGAAAAGAGACAAGAATGTGTCGGGATATTGTAATGATCTTTTTCATGGGAGTAGCTAACCCATGTACAAGGAAAAATCTAAGTGAACAGGGGTGGATTACAATTTATATTATTTTCTTATTACAATTGTTGTTATTTCACCCTAATTGATTCACATGTGTTGTGAGATTTATTATCTCATAATGTTATTTGTTCTTTAGATTTATAATCATGTCCTGGTATAGAGAAAAATGAGTATTCATGCATCATAATAGGAACATAGGGATATATATTAACATGTATTGTTCATTATAGGGGTATATTTATTTTTCATTTGATATATACATTCTTGTTGAACTGTGATATGAGATATCAATAATATATGGGAACTAAAATAAATTAAGGGTTATGTCATGATAAAAAAACTTATAATCAATGTTTAGGGAGACTAGGAGTTGTTGTTTCTTAATTGTTGTCACCTCTTATGTTTGACCTTATTATAGCTTGTGTTCAAAGGAGTTTGTTTGTCTTGTAGAGAAGATTCCTCCATGTTGTCTTCGAGTTGAGCCTCAGGAGAGTAGAAGTCATCACACTCCCAAAATAGCTGAACTAGAGATTCCTGTAGTTCCTGAGGATCAAATGGATGTTCAGCATCATGACAGCTTCTTGAGGGTCATGAGATCCATGGAAAGAGAGACTCTTCACACCATTCCATCGATTTCTAATCTGATGAGAGAGTTTCAATTAATGAAATTACATATGTTAACTAGAGATAGGGGACCCTAGGCATCCATGTTCTTGATCGACTTTTTCCATATGATCTTCATGCATATAGAGTAACCTATAAATAAGAGGGTGAAGCTTGCTAATTATATGCTTTGTGGACCAGCCAAGAATTGGTGGGAAATTCTAGTGAGATAAGGGAAGAAGGATGAGTTATCATGGAAGTACATAGAGACAAATTTACTAAACCATTTATATCCTAAGATGTTAAGGGATGAGAAGGCCCATGAGTTCATACAACTCACATATAAGCGAATTTTAGTTCTATTTTCATTGAACATTTCATCGACCTACAATTCTTTGACCCATTTTTTGGCAGATCATGAGATCTCCAAGGTGAGACATTTTCATACTGGTATTCTCTATGAGACCAGATCACAGGTGAACTTGATATATCTAAATATTTTGGCAGACATGATAAATTAGGCGCTCATCATGGAATGTAATCTTAGAGATACTTGAAGAAGAATCCAGACTATTTCAGTAGGAAAATCTATGAACTATACTTCTAGTGGAAATAATAATTTCTATAAATGTTTTCACCATGGTATAAGTAGTTAGAGTAGTTAGGGTATTTTGCAGCCATCTCAAGATCATGTTTCTTTTTAGTTCTATCAATTTGATAACATGGTCCAAAATAGCCTATGTGTCCATACTCCACTTTAGATTTTCATTCTTGAGGTATATTGGGCCACCTGAAGAGGTTTTCTAGGGGCATACAATATCATAGAAATGGTTGGGGAATAGGACAGGTACTAGAGTCATGGAAGGACTTAGCTATACCTCAGAAAACAAGTAGCAGGAGTTCGATGGGATGTTCTATTCAAGGCAGGGGACATGGTACCCTATTGTAGGAATGGTGGTACCAAAAAGAGGTTATATCTTTGGGGAATCGGGTTGGATCCTAGACTAGAGGTTCTGGTCATCTTCTTATTATACAGACTACTCCAGCTATTGTGGATGCAAGACTGTCTATTTTTAGATGTATGATTCTTGTATCATCTACCCTTACATGTGTTTTTTTATATAGGGGCATAGAATTCCTTTCTATCCATACATTTTATGAATGGTTTGGGATTATATATGGAAATATTATATGGTGTTTTGACCATCAACATTCCATTGGTAGTGTGGTCATAGAATATCAAACATTGTAAAGCATGTTCTAAAGAGATTTGTGGTCACTATTTATTTTGGGAACCGTTCTTTCCAGAAATGACATGTTTTGATTTTTTTTCTTGGTATGTATTCATTATTTATATAACAAGATCATGTCTATTATTACCATATGAGAGTTAACTTTTTATCTCTAGAAGGAGGTAGCTATTCTAACCAGGGTGAGTGGGATCTTCAGGCTGGTCATTGAGGGCCAATTCAGTGTAGATTGGATTGTCTCGTTGATCAAATAGTTTTTCTTTCTCCATATGATGGTGGAATGCAGTAAGAATATTTTTCTAAAGTGGTAGACTATTTTCATTATTTATTTCATGATGAGTTATATGGCTTACTACTTGATCAAGAGATAGAGCTTATGATCAATTTGGTGTCGGCTGAAGATCCAGTGTCTATCCCTCTTTATAGAATGGAACTATTAGAGATTGGAGGGTTAAAGGATCAGTTGGAAGATCTAGAAAATAAAGGTTTCATATGGACTAGTACATCTCCTTTGGGTTCTCTAATTCTTTTTTCCAAAAAGGATGATTGGAAATTGAGCTTGTGTTTGGAATATCAGAGATTGAACCAGATGATGGTCAACTACTACTATCCTCTTCTATGCATAGACAATATCTTTGATCATTTGAGAGGTTCTAAGATCTTCTCCAATATTGATTTGAGATTTGGATACCATCAATTTATGGTGATACCATTGGACATACCTAGGACTAATTTTAAGAGCAGTTATAGTTTTTATGAGTTCATAGCGATGTCATTTGAGTTGACCAATGCACTGATGGTATTCTTGGCCTTGATGAATAAGATATTTCATCCTTTTGTAGATCAGTTTGTGGTGGGTTTTTTCAATAACATCTTAGTGTAATCCCATTTAGTAGATGATCATGAAAAATAACTGTAAAACATCCTGAGTACATTGATAGAGAATTGGATTTAATCCAAGCTAACAAAATGTAGTTTCTGGATTTAAAAGGTGCACTTATTGGGCCATGTCATCTCAGAGGTTGGAATGTTAGTGGACCTAGGTAAAGTTATAATCCTGGTATCTTTGGAACATCCCAATAATGTATTATATATTTAGAGATTTCTAGGTTTAACATGTTCTTATCAATTCTTTATATATATGACTTATCCCATCTCAAATCACTAATGTATGGGTTGACCAAAATGAGAGTGATGTTTTTCTGGTTAGATACAACCGAGGGAGATTTTCATGAGCTAAAAGGAAGGCTTACCTCAGCACCTATCCACACATTACATATGTTGGGTAAACCATATATTTTGTACAATGATGCATCCGGTGTTAGACTTAGGGTAGTTTTTAAATAAGATGACCAAGTGGTTTATTATGGATCTATATAGCTATGACCACATGATAGGAATTACCCTACTCATGTTCTAGAGTTTCCAGTAGCGGTACATGCCCTGGGATACTTGAAAATTTATCTAACTGGGGAGATTTCTTTTCATACATGGACCACAAGAACCTCGAGAACATATTTTCTCAGTGAGACTAAATCCTTCACTAGAGTAGGTGGGTCGAGTGTCTATAGTATTTCAACATAATGTTATCTTATACACTAGTCAAGGGAAAAAAATTTCTGATTTATTGAGATACAATTCCTAGGTAGAGGTAGTATGAGAGTCTTGCAATAAGTGGTGGGTTATTTACCTCTTTTTAGAAATGAAACTACATTTTCAAGAGTCTATGGGATGACTATCTTTGATTTTTACATCTATTATACCCATGATTTTGGAATGGATTAAGACTAAGAAGTTATCTGATATGAAGTGATTAGTTCTAAGAGATAGATTATATGGGTGGGATAAACCATAAATATATTCTATTATTAGTGTAAATTATCTTCCTTTTCATGGCCAGGTATGGATTCCTACGGGCTTTCATGAGGAGATGATGAGAGAGTTTCATACTTCTAGATGGTACATAATGGTTCAACAAAGATGTATCATGATATCCATAGACAGTACTGGTGGTTTAGAATGAATAAGGAGGTAGAAGTATTTGTGGAAATATGTTTCACTTGACAAAAATTAAAACCCATAAATCAGAGGCTAGCTGGGATTTTTCATCCTTTTCTCATTCCTATGTGGAAATGGGATGATGTCACTATGGATTTTTTGATAGGATTACCCAGGAGAACCTGGAGGAATGATGTTTTATTTGTGATTGTAGATTGACTAAAAAAAGTATCCATCATCTTACTTATTAGAGAGACCTTCAAAATTGATGATCTAGTAATTCTTAATATGTGTGAGGTAATTGAGCTACATAGTGTTCTGAGGAGTATCATTTTAGATAGAGATCATAATTTCACATTATGTTTTTGGAAGGGTCTTCATAAGGCTCTAGGATCACAGGTTATTTTGATAATGGCCTATAATCCTCAGAATGATGGTCAATCTGAGAGGACTATTAAAGTTCTAGAGGATATGGTATGGGATTGTGCTTTGTAATTTTGTGCTTCATGGGAGAAACAAATGGAACTCATGGAGTTGGCATATAATAAAAGCTCCCATGAATATATCTAGATGGTAACTTTTGAGGCATTGTATGGAAGGTCATGTTGTTTGCCTCTTTGTTGGTTGGAGGTAGGTGAGTCAGTGATTTTAGGGTATATCCTCATGCAAGATATGTCTGAACAGATTCATTTTATCATAAAATGGTTGGTGAAAATGCATAGCCGGCATAAATCTTAAGTTTACCATCAGATACGACCTTTGTATTTTGAGGTTGTTCATCATGTTTTACTTTAGGTGTCTCTTATGTTGGGGAAACACAGTATCAAGAGATAGTAGAAGTTATTGCCCATGTTTTTTCGGCCATTTTAGATAGTGGATAGGATCATTCTAGTGGGATTATGATTATCCCTTATAATGTACTATGGATACATGCATGATGTGTTTCATGTATCACAACTTCAAAGATATTATATACACACTTCTCACATGGTATAAATAGCATTCATTAATCTTTTTGTTGATTAATCTTTTGAGGAGTGCTTCATAGAAATTTTTGATCCTAGTGGGAATTATCTCTTAGGTAGGTTGATTCTTTTAGTTCAAGTCCAGTGGCAGAATGGGTGAGTTTAGGAGGATACCTAGGAGAGGGAGTTTGATATGCGAGCATAGTGGCCTGACGTCTTTTACAATACCCCACAGTGAATCTTGGAGAATATTGAGGATCATTTTTTATATGGAGGTGAGGTTTTAAAATATCATATTTTTTCAGGTGCGTCCCTCTTTGAGTTTTTTGATTGAGAATTAGTGGTCATGTATTTTTCGACGATGGAGAGGCTTTGTTGGGGAAAATGACTTAAATTCTAAAGATGCATGTTTGTTAAATTAAGGGATTTTGGGTATAAATGGTTTAAGTGTGAATAAGGGTTATTGGTAAGTTGACAATACATAAAGGGGTTTTGGGTTTTTTATAAGAAAATTTTGAAGAAAAATATCTACAAAATATTTACAAGTTGTGTAATTATTTCCAGACACTTTTCATGAATGGTTATAGAATGTGAAATGGTTCATGACATGAAAAGAATACATATCATTAAATTATATTATACAATTTTTAATATTAAATAAAAATAAATAATAATTCAAGGTGATGAGTTTTTTGGAATATCCCTATAATAATAATTACATGATGTGTAACTATATTACAGGCCAAGTAATTCCCTAACCCATAGTTTTTATGTGATCCATGTAGTTGAATTTTATACTTAACTTTCATATATCTATATCCACTCATCACTAGGGCACCTTCTAGGAATTTTTTGGAGTTCCTATCTTAATTATAGATGTTTTTTTGGCAATTGATCCCTGGGTAAGTGGTTTTTCTTTGGTTCCCAAATCTCTTCTTCCATTCTCTGACCATTCCTACATAGGCACTTGAACATGTGCATTGTTGATTTTGATCACGATCAGTTTTGATCTAGGAACATTCTTCTTATAATCTTCACCTTCTTCCTCATGGTATTTTTCCACTGGAAGCGATGTTTTATCATTGGTTAAAGGTAGGGGTATAATCAATAACCCTATGGTTTGTTACTTGTCAAGAATGTGAAATATTTCAACTGCACAAACATATCATTCACCAAATAAATTAAAATAAAGAATTTTATTTTTCCTTGGAGCCCATTTGGATCTAATTAGTTCTTGACATGGCGTGTGGATACCATTCAGTTAATAGAACCTTTGAATATAAATAATTTTTTTAATGGCTTAAAGCGTGTTTTGGATGACATGGATTATTGGTGATTTATTGATTTAGATTCACCTTGTCTTGGATTGTTTATTGAGATAACTGGAATTTTATTGGTTATGACCAGTTGATATATAAAATGTTTAATTGAAATATAAATGCTAATTTTCATAATTAACCATTGAGATTTATGATATGATATTTTGATATCATTGTTATTGTGACTTGTGTTGTGATACATGTTGTAATTATTATATAGGGAGTTGGACTAGTGATACATATAGAAATGATTATATAGGGTGTTGGCCTAGTGATACATGATAAAATTCTTATATACCAGGCTTTGTCGAGTGATACATGATAAAATGATTACATAGCAGGATATTCCCAGTTATATATGCTCAAATTATTATATATATCATGATATTCCTTGTGATAAATTCTAAAATTATTATATAGAATGATATGTGTAGCAACACATGTTTAAATGATTGTATACCAGGATTATCTCTAACTAAATGATAAAATACTTAAATAGAAATTTTTGACCTACATTTTGGTAGTTTATACCTTGGTTATATGGTTATGGTTAGAATTATTGTAAGAAATTCTTAGATATATTCCAACATTATAGTGACCCTGGCCTTTTATACATATTTTTACGTGATTTTAATCATAATTAACCATCACATTACAAGCCAGGTATCGTAAAGCCTAGTTTCTTTGGATGATTTGGTATATAAAGATGAAAAGATAGAATTAGAATAAAAAATATTTATTTTAATCATCCATCAAAATATCCTAACATGAATTGAGTTCCGACATCTTCATAGGATGACCTAGGGAATACATGAATAAAAAGGGGGAGCTAAAAATCCCAGTAAGTATGTAAACATAGGAATAAAGAAAAGTACATGGGTTAGAAGTCATATCATGATGAAATAAAAAGTAATGGGACATGAATAATCATATTGAAGAATAACATGTAGATCATAGGAAAATTTAATCATTTCATCATAGGAATGTTAAAACAACACACAACATGACATAATCCTGATTTAATGGTCAATACCATTGCACATGGCAGACAAAATACCCTAAAGGAATCAGTTTCACTTCGTCCCAACATGACATCTCATGAAACTAAACATTACCCAATGCATTGGAGTGCTATTTTGGTGCACCCATCATAAAATTTTCATGAATATGTGTTCCACATTAATAATTATACATAAATAATCAGACATAAATATAATGGTTGTTGTGTCAATAAGGTTTTCCTTATAAGTTTTCCATTCCTTCGTACTTGGGGGAGATTTTTAATTCAATAAAGTTTCCTTATGATTTTACCATTTCTACTTGTTTTGAAAATCACAAACACCTTATCTTAAGGAAAATCCCATTTTACCCCCTGTTTTACTTAAGGAAAATTTCCTTACCCATGGAAATTCACTCTTAACTAGATTTCATTTTTTTATATCATAAATTTTCTAAGTGTAAAACTCGGATTGAAACTAAAACCTCGAAATCCTATAATTACCTAGATATGAAGCATTCTATTTTAGGATACAAACTATCAGAATTCTGTTTATGAACTACTATTAGTTCTAACTCTAAATTTTGAATCATATTTCTGGTTACAAACTCTTCTTAGTTGTGACTCCGAATTCTGAATCATAAATCTAGTTACAAACTCTTCTGAGTTCTGACTCCAAATTCTGAATCATAATTCTGGTTACGAACTCTTCTGAGTTGTGACTACGAATTCTGAATAAAAATTATGGATACAAACTCTTAAAAGTTCTAACTCTGAATTCTGATTATGAATTCTGGATACGAACTTCTCTGGTTCTTGACTCTGAATTCTCATGAACTCTTACTCCTAACTTTGTAAGTTCTGGTTCTGAATTTTGGTGAATCCAGATTCTGAATATCCTTGAAATTCATACTCTGGAATTCTATAGAATTCAGATTCTGAATTCTAAGAAAACAGAATCTGAACATCTTTGTATTATAGACTCTGAATTCAACTTTTGTTTAGACTTATAACTTTCATTTACTTACATTCTGAATATCATATTTTGGTTATGCTTACACTTTTTTAGTAATAAAACAATGTCATGCTTTCAGTTACTCACTAACCATTGTTTTAGTGACACGTGTATAGATCCATCCGAAATTCAAGGAAGAATATGACCATTGGAGGAGGGATCCGACTGTTGGAGTTGGGCCTATAAATAGGAGCTCATTTGAAAAATATTGATACATGAGAACATCCTTGACAAATGTTCTTACATGCTGTTGAAGTGATTTCTAGGGAGAGAGGCTCTTATAAACTCTCAAGCTTTGTGAAGAAAGAATGAAAAGATTGTTCAAACTTTTCTTCGTGCATATTTTCTTCGTGCGACCCTGATTGTTGTTGTGTACAATCGAGGTCTTTTGGGGATAGGAAGACAGAGGTGTCGACTACCTAATAGTTGAGGTCTTGCAGGGATAGCAAGACAGACTCCGATCTTTGTATCAAGGGATTACCCCAGTGTGGGTAAGATCGACTTTCTTGAAAGTGTAAATCAAGGGACCTGTATCCAAGTTTGTTAGATAGCCTTCTCTTTGTGTTAAAAGACTTACTATTTGTTACTTGTTTTGTTTCAAGTTTTCTACTGCATTTGTATTTTTGAGGAATGTATAACTATATTATACTTCCTTACACTTGTATTATGATTTAGTTATATTCTATACGCTTTAAGGTATAATATTATTTGTTGTAAAATTTTGTTAAGTTTCATTTCCGGAATCATTTTTCCGGAATCAAACATGTTATTAGAACTTAGATGGCATGTGAATTATCTTGTTTAACCTAGTTAAACATAACCATCATTAAAAGTTCCAAAGGGATTTTTAAAAGTAAAATTCACCCCCCCCCCCTCTTTTATTTGAGCATCTCATGTTTACATATTTGATCATACATTTGTTATTATATAGTATATCATACTCACATACCATCTCACAATTGGTATCATAGGGTTGGTTCAATCTGAATTAATCTCACCGTTAGATTCAGAAGAGAATTCTCGGAATTGAACATTCAGATTCATACTTTTTCAAAATCTATTTTTCCAAATAACATAGTTAGGATTCTTTATTTCTTAGAGATATAATATCAAGTTCCTTTCTTAGGATATTTTATCTTGTTTATAGACTCATACTACTAACAAGCTTATGTTCCAAAGATTATCTTAAGGATGGAAGGTTTAAATGTTGGTTCTATTGATAATCTAAATCCTACCAGACCTCATGTTTTCGATGAAAATGATTATGAGTACTGGAGAGAAAATATGAAGGCTTTTGTTATTAATACTGGTGTTAAAAACTATCTAATGCTGACTAGAGATTATAATATTCCGGATAAGGAATTGAGAACCTTTACAAATCAGGAGAAATTAGAATATCAAGCAAACATCAGAGTCAGAAATACTTTGTTATGTTCCATGACTAGGAACATCTATAGTCAAATATCATTGTGTGAAGCTACAAATAGTATCTAGAAGAAACTTGAAGTTACACGTTTTGGTACATCTAAAGTTATAGAGACAAGAAGATCTATGTTGAGAGCTGAATACCATACCTTTAACTTTATTTATAGAGAACCTATAAGAAAATTACATCAAAGGTTTATGACTATCGTGAATAGCTTAAAATATATGGGAGAAAAAGGTTTGGATGGTGAGGCTCCTGTAGACAAGATCATAGATATCGTGCCAAATGAATTGGAGTCCAAGAGGATAGCTATTGATGAGAATAGGAAAGTCACTCAGATTTCCATAGATGAGTTGTTTGGAACTCTTCTTCAGCATGAAACCAGAATGAAGAGAGATGATGAAAATGTAAAGAAGAATAATGGGAAAAGTGGAGTTGCTTTTACAACCACTTCTAAACATATGAAATAGAGACCCCCAGAAAGAGTAACAAGATCAACGACAAATAAAGTCATTATTTAATCAGAATCTGGTGACACAGAAAAGTATGAGAATTAATTAGCTAATCTTTCTCGGAGAATGAACAAGATTATATCTCAAAGGAACCATCAGAATAAATACAAAAAGAAAGACTGCATAGATAAGAAAGATGGAGAAATTACATTTTATGAATGTTAAAGAACAGGTCATATCAGACCTGATTGTCCTTTGTTGAAAAAGAAGAAAAAAAGGAAAGGAATTTAGAAAGGAACAAAAAAAACTATCTATCAGAGCACAAGAAAATACTTAAAGTTAATGATACATGGAGTGCTAGCTGTGGAGACTCTTTAGAATGTGAATCTTATGAATATGATTCATCAGCACAGAAGAATATGGGCTTCATTGCTACTACTTCTTTCCCCAATACATGTCTTATAGACAAGGTACACTCTGTCGAGGCTTTAACAAATTTATCTCTTCATAAGAATTACTATTCCAAAAATAGTACTTCTAATGAAGATAATTCATCCTCGGAAAATGAAGAAATACCTTCATATGAAGAAGTTTCTAGATTTTCCATGTTACTTGAAGTAAGAAATTGTAAAATTTATAAGAAATTAGACAATACAAATACTAGGGTAGAAATTCTTACAAAATATATTTCTAAAGACCTTGATAAAGCAAATTCTGTTAAAAAAGAACTTTCTAAAGATCTTAATAATGCAATTTTAGAGATAAAATTTTTTGAGGAAAAATCTAACTCTAAGGAAATGATTCTTGAGGATAGGAATTTAGTCATCACACTGAAATCCGAAATATGTTCTCTTAAGAAGATTCTTCCAGACTTTACCGATGGGAATGAAAATTTTGACAAGATCACTACTAGAAAAACAAGTATTTGCGACGGGCCATTTACGATGGGATCCCGTCGCAAATGGACCGTTGTTGAAAACGGCGTCGCAACAACAATTATTTGCGATGGGCCCGTCCCTAAAGACTTTTTTTGCGATGGGGATTCTCCCCGTCGCAAATAGTAATCCGTATATTTGTAAAAAACTTTTAAAATAGTAATTGCGACGGGCCCCATCGTAAATACCTATTGCGACGGGCCCCGTCGCAAATAACTGTTGCGATGGGCCCGCCGCAAATAGTATTTGCGACGGGACCCGTCGCAAATACTATTTTTAAAAAAATAAAAAACAATTAATAAATTATTTTAATGCATATAATAATAATACTATTTGCGACGGGCCTAGTATCCTGTCGCAAATACTATAAAAAAAATAAATTATTAATAAATTATTTTAATTAATATAATAATAATCCAATTATAATTCAAAAATAAAAAATAATAAAATATTCATAAATGATTTTAATTAATATAATAATAGAATTATAATTCACAAATAAAAATAATAAATTATTAATAAATTATTTTAATTAATATAATAATAATAGAATTATAATTCAAAAATAAAAAATAATAGAATATTAATAAATGATTTAATTAATATAATAATATTAGAATTATAATTCAAAAATAAAAAAAATATTAATAAGTTATTTTAATTAATATAAAAATAATAGAATTATTTTACATTCAAATATTAAAATAATTCAAATATTACAAAAAAATATAATTAAATTATAATATTATAAAATTTTAATATATATATAATTTAACATTATAAAATATAAATAATATTATTATTCATATTAATATTGTTATTTCAAAATATAATATTATTAATATTTTATAATGAGACAGAAACTACGAATAGAAAAAAAATCATATTTTGATTTAACAAATTTTATAACATAAAAACAAAATCTAATCTGAAGGAGGGGGAGGGGGGATCTGCAGATGGTGGTGGAGGAAACTCCATCCCTAAAGCATGAGTGAGTCGGCGCATGTACTTCATCTTCTCCTGATGTTGCTGCTGCCACCAACTCGTCTGCTCCTCGTACAGCTGCTGCTGGCGTCGACGCTCCTCCTCATGCTATTGACGCATCTGCTCCTGCTCCTGTCGGAGACTCTCTATCAGTGCAGTCTGAGATCACAACTGATCCTCATACTGTGTAGCAGAAGAAGATGCATGAGCTTCTCTCGAGCTAGATTCCGACATCGTAGCACTTCCATAATAATCTCCGGGAGTCAGTCGACAGCTGATACCAACTACCCGGCCCTTCTCGAAGGCATGCTGGGTGGCCTGCATCCATGCCGCCTCATCAAACTGACGGCCATGGGTCTGATCTGATGACTCAGCCTGACTCTCAGGCCGGGTCTGTGATGCTGCGGCCTCATATGACTCCTATAGTTGCAATTTAAAATTAAAATTGTGAATATATTATATGAAGTTAATTTTTAAACTTGAAAACAAATAATACTGACCACGATGTGATGCTGATGATCACCTCTGAGCTCCCCAGTAGTAGTATCACTATACATCCTCTGATATACATCATACTCCGTAATATCGGGGTGCTCGACAGCCTATTAGAATAAAAAATAAACTGTTAATATTTATCATTATATAAAATATTTATAAATAATGTATGTACCAGATGCTGTCTATGAGTACTGAAAGAACGACTCCCAGCTCGATGAGTCACCTCCTGTCTCCCCCGATTCTGCCTCCCCACCGATGATCTCCTCTCAAAGGCACCACTCAACTAGTGTGCACATAATCCATCCCATACATGGGATGAAATGTACTCTGGTCGGTGTGCTCTACATGACTCATCAAAATCTGACACTCCTACTTTCTTCATGGCAGCTTTTCTTAAATTGTGCAAAAACTGAAGAAAGCGATCATGCATGGCCACCTCCCATGCCTCGTGGATGGAGTCACGCATGGTATCCTCGATCAGATACCATAAACCCTACAAATAAATCAAAATATCAAGTTAGAAATGAAATAATTTTCAAAATAAAAATTATTTATTTACATATGTACCAACCAATGGCTGAACATGGCCTGCTACACATCAATGGGAATCTGCTCCCATGTGGTCCACGGCTGAGAGAAATAGTTTCACAAAATAGCGCTGCCCTGTCCGAATGTTATATGCGGAAAACTATAAAAATAATAAACATTTATTATGTGAATAGATTAATGAAATCTTAGTCAAATCCACATGTTATCACATAGGTTATCACACCTCTGTGTGCGTGGATCAAACCCAAGACGTGGACGTCGCTCGGAGACGGGGTCAGGAATCATCAATCGTGCAAGACCGTGTCACCTCCGCGTACTCCCTGGAGCGCCTGCAGGCTGAGGGTCATCTTCCAGCATCTCATCCGCATCGAAAGGCAGGTCAGCATTCGCCAACTCATGAAATGTGTCTTCGTCCATCTGAAACATAAAATGTTAATGTTGTCAGAAAATAATTGATAATTACTATTATATATACATATATATATATATTATGATTGTATATAACTACCATAGAATTATATCAGTGTTCATCTTCATCATCATCTTCATATATGTCAATGTCATCTTCATATTGCTCCTCAACATCATCGATATCCATTCTAGTTCCAGTTGCTTCATCTCTTACCATTTCAAATTCATATGTGACATCATTAACATCATTGTCATCACCGACTCTTAAATGTGGTGTTTCGTCATCAATACTCATTTTTCTTTATAAAAAAGATTGATTTTGAGTACTCTCTTGAAAAACTTCAATTCTTTGCACATCAGTGAAAGCACATTCACTTTGACTAAACTGATTGTCTCGAATTTTGATTTTGATTACACTCCACCAATCAGTCAAGTCCCTTGATGTAGCACAGTACATTGCGTAATAAACTTGATGTTCCTATTGAGCCAATAAGAATAGTTCATTTACTGCGAGAACACTTTTACATTTAATATCGATGATTCTATGAGTCAGATGAACACGCACTCCTCTCTCTATATCCAACCCCCGACATTTGAACATGGTTATGTAATGTTGTCCAAGATAACAGAGTTCAATGATTTCATCAAGTATGCCATAAAAGTCAACTTCATTTTCTCGACGATGAGATCCTCTCAAGCCAACTCAACTGTTCATTGTTTTTTTGATTCCCCATATGCATGTGTGTGAAATCGAAATCCATTCACCACATATGCATTATAAGTTTTAACAAGTTTGGAAGGTGGGTTACTCAATATACACAGCCGTTTGTCAATTTTATCAGCATGTTGAGACACTTGAAAATTTGTGAAATAATTATAAATATAGTAAACTATACATTGAATGAGTTGCTAAAAGATAAAGAATTTATGTTACCAGTTTTTGAAACCACTGAGAGAAATTTTTCTGTCGGCGTTCTTCGAGAGCAGCTGCTGTAATTTGCGGAATTTTTTTCTTGATATGATTATCATACAACCTATAAAAAACAAAGTTATTTATTGTAACATAAATGATAGAATAAGTGATATAAACACTTACAGTACAACTGATGTCATCTCTTCACTGTTGAGAAGAACATATGTATAAGCTCTGTGATGTTCATCATCCGAAAGCCAGCGTTCATAAACTCCACCATAACTAAGCTCTGGCTGGTTGAAAATATATAATTGATTGTCGATTTCATCAATATTCCTCTCATTCCGTCCCATTCAGTTGTGATTTGAAGGATACTCAGATTCAAAATAATGGGAGCAGAAAAAAGATATTTCCTCTTGTAAATAAGCTTCTGCAATAGATCCTTCAACAGATTCTTTGTTACGTACTTTTCTTTTCAATTTTTGCATGCATCTTTCAAATGGTTACATCCATCGAAACTGTACTAGACCTCCACATTTGGATTCGTATGGAAAATTTAACATCAAATGTTCCATTGAGTCAAAGAAAGACGGTGGAAATATTTTTTCCAGTTTACATATAATTACAACAACATCTTCTTCAAGTTTTCATAGAGCATCATAATTTGTTGTAGCCGCAAAAATTTCCCGAAAAAAATGAGACATGTCCGTTATGGAATCCCAAATCACAGAATTCAACAGACCTCTTAATCCAATGGGTAGAATTCTTTCCATTATAACATGACAATCATGACTTTTTAATCCAGTAATATGACCATTCTTTACACATCTACCCAAATTGGAAGCGCAACCATCTGGAAGTATCAAATCTGCACTCCACTGAAAAAATAATAAATGGTTTTCTTTAGACAGTGTATAAGATGCTTTTGGTTTCGTAACCTTTCTGTTCTGACATTCTCAAACAGTTCCAGTTCTAGAAGCCTACAAATTTGGGCAAGATCTAAACGTGCATTTACATTGTCTTTGCTCTTTCCTGGCGTATCCAAAACTATATGAAACATATTACCAAAATAGTTCTTCTCAATATGCATGACATCCAACATGTGGCGGACCAACAAATTAGACCAATATGGAAAATCCCAAAATATGCTACGTTTAATCCAATTGTGTTCTTTCCCAAAACCAAAAATTTTCTGTTGGTTTATTGTGGGACCAAAAGTGATGGGAGGTAATGAAAATACAACTGATTTTAACTCCGAACCTGATAGCATTTTTGGAGGTCCATCCCTTTCAATTGTTCCTTTTCTGAAATGAGATTTGTTTCTGCGAAAAGGATGATCAGCTCGAAGAAATCTGCGATGATAGTCAAAATAACAAGGTTTCTTTCCATGAATGAGCATAAATGCTTTGTTCTCTCCCATACAGTAAGGAAATGATTTCTGACCATGTGTACTCCATCCAGATAACATCCCATAAGCCGGGAAGTCACTAATTGTCCACATCAATGCTTCTCTTAGTATGAAATTCTGTTTCGTAGCAACATCATATGTACTGACACCAGTACTCCACAATAAACTTAATTCATCAATCAATGGTTTCAAATAAACATCAACATTTTTCTTCAGATGTCCTGGAATTAGTAATGTCAAAAAGATATATGGCTCTTTCATCAACATCCATGGAGGTAAATTGTACGGAGTTAAAAAAATAGGCCAACATGAATATTGACTACCATAAGATCCAAACAGACAGAAACCATCAGTGGAAAGGCCCAGTCTAACATTTCTAGCTTCTAAAGCAAAGGATGGATGCACTCTATCAAAATGTTTCCATGAATCACCATCGGCTGGATGATTCAAGCTTTTATCGGTTGAAATATTCGATTTATGCCATGAAATCATTGTCATTTTATTCTTAGACATGAATAAATGCTGAAGTCTGGACGTAAACGGAAAATATCTCAACTGTTTTACAGGAATCAAACCAGACTTCCCATGTTTCCCTTCTTTATATCTCAATTCCCCACATGTGGGATAACTATCCAATGACTCATTTTCCCCAGAATATAAAATACAGTCATTTGAAAATGCATGAATCTTCTGACAAGTAAGACCCAAATTTTGAACCAGCCTCTTACTCTCATAGTAATTTGCAGGAAAAAAATTTCCTTCAGGTAACAGTGTTTTAAGCAAAATAAAATATCTGGTCAAAATAGGTATTTGACATTCCGTTATCTGATTTGATAGCCATAAATTTTTCAACTGCTTCTAATTTGCTCATCTTGCAACCAGGATATAATGCATCCTCAGCAGACCTCAACAACTCATAAAATTCAGACGGTGCCAACTCAGGATTTGAATCTATATGAGCCGGAGTTTCTGTATGTTGAACAGATGAACCTGCAACATCATGTACTAAATCTTGAAACCGGGATGGATCCGGAATCAAGTTGGTATCACCTACTTTGGAACTGCATTCACCGTGTTGATACCAAAAAACATAATCTGGTTGAAAACCAGAACGCAAGAGATGTCCCCCCACTTTGTCAAACGTGTCAAACGTTCTCAATGAAAATTTTCTACAAGGGCATTTTATTTTCCCTTCTGAAACAAATTCTGTATTTGATGCCACAAATGATAAAAAAATCTCCACACCCTCTATATATACTGGATTTAAACCAGAACCATTTGGATTTCTATTTTGATTTATCCATAAGCGGTCATCTAATCTTGACTGTTGACGACCTTGTTGTTCCATATTTTTCTATAAAATATAAAAGAATTACTAGTTTTGAAAAAAAATTAGAAAAAACACTCAAGCAAGGATTGAATATGTTGAGAATAAAGCAAAACCTGTTACAAATATTGATAATTTTAATATTATATTGATTTTTTTCTTTTTTTAATAATACTAATATAATTTTTTCATAAATATTAATTATATTATAATAACATTATTACATTATTATTATATTTTATTATTAATATTAAAATAATATAATTTTCTATATTATATACAATTCTCCTTTCATCTGTGTGTTTAACATGTTGTCTCCACATGTAATATTTGCATTCACTTTTACCTCTCCATTGGCGAGTAGGGTGATAATTTTGAAAAAGAATGCCAATATTACATGTGGAGACAGAAAACACACAGATGAAAAGATAATTGTATATAATATAGAAAATTATATTATTTTAATATTAATAATAAAATATACAAAAAATGTAATAATGTAATTATTCCTAATTATTGGTAATTATTCCTAATTATTGGTAATTATTCCTAATTATTGGTAATTATTCCAAATTATTGGTAACTATTCCAAATTATTGGTAATTATTCCAAATTATTGATAATTATTCATAATTCTTAGTAATTATTCCTAATTATTGGTAAATACTGGTAATTATTGGTAAATATTGGTAAATTTTGGAAAATTTTGGTAAATATTGCAAAATATTGGAAATTATTAGAAAATATTGGTAATTATTGGAAAATATTGGTAATTATTGCTAATTATTGGTAATTATTGCTAATTATTGCTAATTATTAATAATTATTGGTAATTATTGGTAATTATTGATAATTATTTGTAATTATTGGTAATTATTGGTAATTATTCTTAATTATTACTAATTATTACTAATTATTGGTAATTATTACTAATTATTGGTAATTATTACTAATTATTGGTAATTATTACTAATTATTACTAATTATTACTAATTATTGGTAATTATTACTAATTATTACTAATTATTACTAATTATTACTAATTATTGGTAATTATTGCTAATTATTGTTAATTATTACTAATTATTGTTAATTTTTACTAATTATTGGTAATTATTACTAATTATTGGTAATTATTACTAATTATTGTTAATTATTACTAATTATTGGTAATTATTACTAATTATTGTTAATTATTATGAATTATTACTAATTATTAGTAATTATTACTAATTATTGGTAATTATTACTAATTATTACTAATTATTGGTAATTATTGGTAATTATTACTAATTATTACTAATTATTGGTAGTTATTGGTAATTATTACTAATTATTACTAATTATTGGTAATTATTACTAATTATTAATAATTAGTGGTAATTATTGGTAATTAATTCTAATTATTACTAATTATTGGTAATTATTACTAATTATTACTAATTATTGGTAATTATTACTAATTATTACTAATTATTGGCAATTATTACTAATTATTACTAATTAGTGGTAATTATTGGTAATTATGGGTAATTATTACTAATTGTGGGTAATTATTGGTAATTATTGATAATTAATACTAATTATTGTTAATTATTACTAATTATGGGTAATTATTACTAATTATTGGTAATTATTACTAATTATTGGTAATTATTACTAATTATTAGTAATTATTATTAATTATTGGTAATTATTTTTAATTATTACTAATTATTACTAATTATTACTAATTATTACTAATTATTACTAATTATTACTAATTATTACTAATTATTACTAATTATTACTAATTATTACTAATTATTACTAATTATTACAAATTATTGGTAATTATTGGTAATTATTGGTAATTATTACTAATTATTGGTAATTATTACAAATTATTACTAATTATTACTAATTATTGGTAATTATTACTAATTATTACTAATGATTGGAAATTATTACTAATTATTGGTACTTATTACTAATTATTGGTAATTATTACGAATTATTGTTAATTATAACTAATTATGGGTAATTATTACTAATTATTGGTAATTATTACTAATTATTGGTAATTATTACTAATTATTGGTAATTATTACTAATTATTGGTAATTATTACTAATTATTGGTAATTATTACTAATTATTACTAATTATTACTAATTATTACTAATTATTACTAATTATTGGTAATTATTGGTAATTATTGGTAATTATTACTAATTATTGGTAATTATTACGAATTATTACTAATTATTACTAATTATTGGTAATTATTACTAATTATTGTTAATTATTACTAATTATTGGTAATTATTACTAATTATTGTTAGTTATTACTAATTATTGGAAATTATTACGAATTATTACTAATTATTACTAATTAATGGTAATTATTAATAATTATTACTAATTATTGGTAATTATTACTAATTATTGTTAATTATTACTAATTATTGGTAATTATTACTAATTATTGTTAATTATTACTAATTATTGTTAATTATTACTAATTATTGGTAATTATTACTAATTATTGGTAATTATTACTAATTATTGGTAATTATTACTAATTATTGGTAATTATTACTAATTATTGGTAATTATTACTATTTATTAGTAATTATTACGAATTATTACTAATTATTACGAATTATTGGTAATTATTACTAATTATTGGTAATTATTACTAATTATTGGTAATTATTACTAATTATTGAAAATTATTGGTAATTATTACGAATTATTACTAATTATTACTAATTATTGGTAATTATTACTAATTATTGGTAATTATTACTAATTATTGGTAATTATTACTAATTATTGGTAATTATTACTAGTTATTTACTAATTACTGGTAATTATTGGTAATTATTACTAATTATTACTAATTATTACTAATTATTCCTAATTATTGGTAATTATTACTAATTATTACTAATTATTGATAATTATTGGTAATTATTACTAATTATTACTAATTATTGGTAATTATTACTAATTATTACTAATTATTGGTAATTATTACTAATTATTGGTAATTATTACTAATTATTGGTAATTATTACTAATTATTGGTAATTATTAATAATTATTTACTAATTACTACTAATTATTACTAATTATTGGTAATTATTACTAATTATTACTAATTATTACTAATTATTCCTAATTATTGGTATTTATTACTAATTATTAATATTTATTCTTAATTATTTGTAATTATTACTAATTATTCCTAATTACCATTTAAATATGTACAATGAATACTAATAATTTAAATTTATTAAGTAACAAAACAATGTAAACATAATTAAATTACAACTAATTAAGAATAATTGAAACTAATAAAAACTTTAAAATAAATATTAAATTAAAATGAAAATAAATATCTTTAAAATTGATCTGAGGTTGATCTCTAATCGTTGTTGAAAACTTCAATATCAACTCCAGAAAAAAAAATTAAACTCAAGAAACACTAAACTCTAAAAATAGAGTTTTGAGAGAAATAGAGTTTTGAGAGAAATAGAAGATCGATTTTGAGAATGAATGAAAAAAACGGATGGGGGGTATTTATAGGTTAGATTATTTGCGACGGGGCTAATTGCGACGGGTATCCCGTCGCAAATACCTTAGCCCGCATTTATTACGGTCAACGGTTAAATAGTTATTTGCGACGGGACCCATCGCAAATAATAACCTTCCGACTTACTATTTGCGACGGGGGTATACCCCCATCGCAAATACCTTTTACTGCTGCCGGTTATTTGCGACGGGCGGTTACTGCCCGTCGCAAATAACCTTCCCGCGATTTGGCGCGGAAAGCGCGCCAGCCCTTTTGCGACGGGGAAAGCCAACCCGTCGCAAATAAGTTTTTAACAGGACTATTTGCGACGGGATTTTTCCCCGTCGCAAATGCCCATTTTTCCCATAGTGGATGTATTCTCAGATTAAACCTCAAGGAAACACTACTGGAGTAGATTATACTCACCAAAAACCGGTTTTCAAATAAAAATATTTTATTCATTCTAGATCTCCTTTTTGCAATAAATGTCAAAGTGGTGGGCATTGGAAGAAAAATTGATCCTTGAATAAAGATAAATCTCTTGGGTTTCATACAGCTTATTTTTTGAAACAAATGTGGATACCTAAATTTTTTTTGTCTAACAATTCCAGATCCAATAAATTTTGGATTCCGAAATTCTAACTTTTTCTTATTTTCTGAAAAATAGGGAAAGTACCAACAACAATACGTGGTACATGGATAGTGGATGTTTCCGACATATGACTAGTAATAAAAAATATTTTAAAAATATTATCAAAATGAAGGGAGTAAAATTAACATTCCGAGATAATGCTCAGGGAGAAATTATCGGTATAGGTAATATCGTTCTTCTTGGAAAAACTTTGATTTCAAATGTTTTATTTGTTAAGGGTCTTAAGCATAACCTCATTAGCATAATCCAATTATGTGATGAAGGCTACCTTGTGAATTTTAGGAATGACAAATTCCTAGTACACAATTCCAAGGAAGAGTTTATTCTTTCTGCCCATAGGCAAGAGAATGTTTAGACACTAAACATAGAAGACCTTAGGATCCAAGAAATACCTTGCCTTAATGAAATGGAAGATCATTCTTGGTTATGGAATAGAAGGTTAGGACACTGTAACCTTAGGAACTTATGCAAACTTTCTAAGAAAATATTAGTTAAGGATCTACCAGAGCTTAGATTTGATTCTTCAAAAGTTTGTGATCCTTGTCAATATGGAAAGCAACATAAATCAAGTTTTAAATCAGTCAATGAAGTCTCAACTACTGATGCATTATAGCTAGTGCATATCGATCTTTTTGGTCTAACACAAACTGGAATCATTGGAGGCATGTACTATGTATTTGGCTTGGTTGATGATTACACTAGATTTATGTGGGTCTATTTTCTAGCAATGAAGTCTGAAGCCTTCTCTTATTTCAAAATTTTTAGAGCCCAAGTTAAAAATGAGAAAATCCTTCCATTGAAAACTATTCATAGTGATCATGGTGGTGAATTTCAAAATTCTAATTTTGAATCTTTTTGTAGTAGAAAAGGAATTACAAACAACTTCCCATCACCCAGAACACCACAACAAAATGGTGTTGTTGAAAGAAGAAATATAATTTTTTAAGAGAAAACTAGAACCATGTGGAGTGAGTATTCTGTAGCCAAACATTTTTGGACTAAAGCTGTAAGTACTTCCTGTTATACTATAAATTGAGTTTTGATTAGAACTTTTCTTAATAAATATCTGTATGAGTTATAGAATGGTAGAAAATCTAGACTTTCCTACTTTAAGGTTTTTGGTTGCAAAGTATTCATTCTGAATAGTAAAGATAATATACATAAATTTGCACCAAAATCTGATGAAGGAATTTTCTTAGGCTACTCCACAAATTCTATGGAATATAGAGTTTTCAATAAAAACACTTGTATTGTTGATGAGATAGTACATGTCAAATTTGATGAAACTGATCCTTTTGTTTTTAAAAAACCCCAACCTACATCTTCGGATGTGTTTTCAGAAACTGATTATCATCCTTTGATATAAAATCCTTATGATAAGGAAAATGTTCAAGAAGATACTACTGAAACATTTACCCCAGAAGATTTCCTACCATGTGTTGATGAACAGGTTTTACAAAACCCAAATCAGTTGTTTCTAAAGAATCATCACAGTGATAGTATCATTGGTTATGTCAATCATCCTGTAAGGACTATAAGTTCCTTATGAAATGAAGCAGAACATCTAGCATTCCATTCCCAATTAGAACCAAAAGGCATTGATGAAGCTTTAGGTGATGATGATTGGATTAAAGCCATACAAGATGAACTAAATGAGTTTGAAAGGAATAAAGTCTGAACCTTAGTTGAATGACCTCAGGAAACTTCTGTTATCGGAGTAAAATGGGTCTTCAAAAATAAGTGTGATGAAAATGGAATCATTGTTAGAAATAAATATAGATTAGTTGCTAAAGGCTATAATCAACAAGAAGGAATAGACTATGAAAAAACCAATGCTCCAGTAGCTAGACATGAATCTATTCATATTTTACTTGCCTTTACAGCATTCTTCAATTTTAAACTTTGTCAAATGGATGTGGAATGTGGTTTCCTTAATAGTTATGTTCAAGAGGAAGTTTTTGTTGAACAACCTCATGGCTTTGAAGATAAAAAACATTCTGTTCTTGTTTTTAGACTTACCAAATCTCTGTATGGACTTAAACAATCCCCTTGAGCTTCGTATGATAGACTTATATGATTTTTTTCTTCAAAATAACTATTTCAAGGGAAATGCAGATCCAACCCTTTTTATAAATAAATATAAGAAAAATGTTTTGATTGTTCAAATTTATGTTGATTACATTATATTTGGTCCAACTCAGCAATCTTTAACTGATTCCTTTACGGATCTAATGAAATCTGAGTTTGAAATGAGTATGATGGGTGAGTTAACATTTTTCCTAGGTTTTAAAATCTCTCAAAAACCAAAAGGAATCCTTATATCCCAACATAAGTATATTAAAGATATTATTAAAAAGTATGGATATGACAACAATTAAAGTTTAAGTACTCCCATTGGTACCTCAAACACACTTGATCTTGATGAAGCTGGGAAACCAGTAGACTAAACAATTTTTAGAGGTATGATAGGAAGTCTACTTTACATGACAACTAGTCATCCAGACTTAATGTTTTAAGTATGGTTATGTGTAATATATCACTCCAATCCTAAGGAATCTCATTTAAAGTCAGTGAAGAGAATCTTTCACTACTTAAAGGTAACCGTGGATTTTGGACTATTTTATACTTCTAGAAATGATTTTGTCTTAAAAGGTTTTTTGGATACTGACTTTGGTGGATGTAGAATGGATATAAAGAGTACATCTGGAACTTGCCATTTCTTATGAGATTCATTAATTTATTGGTCTTTCAAGAAGAAACACACTGTAGCACTTTCCACTACTGAAGCTGAATATGTAGTAGCTGGAAGTTGTTGTGCTTAATTGTTGTGGATATAACACACACTCACTGACTATGGCTTGATTTTTACTAAGACTCAAATTATGGGTGATAACACAAGTGCCATTGCCCTTAGTAAAAACATTTCACATCACTCTCGTGCAAAACACATAGATATTAGGCATCACTTTTTTTGGGATCACACACAGAAAGAAGATATTATTCTTCAATTTATCGTAATGTAAGATCAACTTGCTTATATTTTCACAAAATCATTACCCTTCGAAAGATTTGAATACATTAAATAGAAGTTAGGAATGATAAACATAAGGTAATCCTCCTCATTAACTTCCTATTTAACCAATATACTTATAGTAATAAACTACTTTTCATAGGGGGAGTATATCTGTTATTGAAGTTTTCCATAATTTTTGTAGTTAGTTTTTCAAAATTTTCGTAATGAAAATTTTCATAGTTGGTTTTTCAAATTTTTCATAATGAAAATTTTCGTAGTTAGTTTTTCAAATTTTTCATAATTAAAAATTTTTTTAGTTAGTTTTCAAAACTTTCGTAATGCAGATTTTCATATTGAAATTTTCATAATGAAGATTTTCGTACCTGAAATTTTTGTAATGAAAATTTTTCATAATCAAAATTTTTGTAATGAAAATTTTCGTAATGAAGATTTTCATACTCAAAATATTTGTAGTGGAATTTTGGTACACAGATGTTTTGGAATAGAATTTTTGACCTTAGATTTTTCATAATAAGTTTTTCATAGTAAAATTTGTTTTAATCTAAAGTGATTCAAGAAAAATACCACCTATTATGAATAATCTTCCTAGAAATACAAAAGGTATGATTTCATTCTTAAAATGTTCATAGTCATTATTTCATTGCTGGTATTTTCTTTTGTATCTTAAATTCTCAAATTCTAGTTTTTCCTAAAAACCTCAAAAGATTGGATCTTACTCAATTTTTTTTCCTTTTGACTATCATATCAACCATTAGATCAGATCAGAAGGTTTCTTAACCGTTAGATTTGATTTGGAAGATGAAAGGTCACTTCCATCACCTATATAAAGGACCCCTGAAGGGTTGTTCCACCTCGGTTATCAAGCTATTGCGTGCTGAAGTTATGCCCCCCTTTCATAAGTCCGTTCTGATTCTCTCAGAGTTCTTCCAATTCGAATGTCTATAGAATCCTCTTCTGAAGATATGTCTACCATGAAGCCAATCTCAAGTTGGAAAGTGTATAGGGAAAGGTTAGTCCATCCAAACTTCTTCATATATGATTCTATTATTTCAAATAATATCAAACTTAATGGATGGGAGAGCGTGTGCATAGCAAATCCAGGAAATCAAGACTTGGTTTATCCAGAATTGCAGATAGAATTTTATGAGTCAGTTCTTTCTTTAAGAAAGATGGCAGGGAAAAATTCTCCTTCAAGAGTTATGGAAAAACCTATAAACTCTCATACACCAAGGATGATAGCTTGGTGGACTTATCATATAAAGGAGAAGATTAATTTTTCTCTCACAAACTATAGTGGGTTCAAGGATGTTTTATTAAGGTGAAATCTTTTGAATGTCTTGGGCTATCAGATGTAAAGTCCACAAATATTGTTCACTTATCTGTCAATAATCGGATTCTACAGTTATAGGTTCAAGGATTTTTCGTACCAAGAAAATGTGATAAGTACACCTTAAAGAAGAGTGACATATATATATTATATTTCTTGGTAAATCTAAGGAAAATTAATTTTATGAGGCACATTCTTATTACAATATAGAATATCAAAAATGGGAATTTGAGAGCTCAGATTATCATGTATCCTACCATACTTTCCAAGCTGATAGTTCAGTGTCTAGAATCATTCAATATCCCCTGCAGTGCCAAGCCAAGGAATTGTAAAGTTATGCTTGTAAGTGATGAAACTTTGAAAAGAATGAATATCGGATTTTCTAAAGAGTCAGGAGAATTTTTTGATCTACCAATGGAAGAGATAGAAGTCATTCCGGAAAATGTTGAAAAAGAAGAACCATCAATGAAGGCCGGAATGAAAAGAAAGTTGAAGGAAGTGGAAGTAGAAGAAAAAACCCCTAAGTATAAGGAATTACAATCTGCACCTCCAAAACCAAATAACCGGAAATCCTACCCAGATGAGGTCGAATAAAAATGGAGGGAGGATAAGAAGAATAGAAGGCAAGGGAGACACAGTTCGGTTTGGATTCTGCTGAGTCTAAGGCCTTAAAAGAATCAATTGCTGAAGATCTTGAGAGGTAAGAAAAAAATAAAAAATAAAAAATAAAAAGTTGTTAGAGGATGATATTTTTCAATCCCTTCTGAGGGATATTGAAATTGCATCAGATAATATTTCAGTGCCATAATCATTCTTGAAAGATCCATTACCTAAGACTCTAGGGAAGAAATTCTTCAATCTGGAAAAACCTAAATAAAAACTTGTTGAAGAAGTGGAAGATGTATAATAAGAAGAAGAAAAATAAGGAATTGGTAAAACATGTGATATCTTAAAACAAGTTGAAGATTATCAAGACAAGGGAACCCCATCTGAAAATTTGTCACTCTGGACTTATCAAGATGGATCCTCCAGGCATGTCACTCCATAGAAAGATGAAGAGATGGATGAAGAAAAGGGTGAAGAGAAAGTTGAAGAAGAAGAAAGTCTAAATCATGATTTCATTCATCCTGAGGATGATGAGGCTAAAAATCAGAAAGAAGTGGTTGATGAAGATAGCTTTGTGCAACTGTTTGACAGCGATAATGAATCCCCTGGTGAGGAAGATGTTTCTAAAATTGATAAGGGTACAAATGTTCTTGTTGATACTCCTATAAAATCAATAGTGAAGAAGAAGGAAGTAAAAGTAACTTCAAAGTGGAAGCTAATAGATCTAGATGAAGAACCATCTCCAAGAAAAACTTCAGATTCGGAGTCATCAGCTTTAGGACATGATTTTATCATTCAGTCCTTCAAGAAACTTATGGATACCATTCCGATCATTCCAACAATTGATTCTAGATGCCAGATCCTTTAGCACAGCATGAATCAGAAATCTGACTCTGTATCCATGGTAATGGATAGTTGTGTTAAAATTGAGGCTGAACACAAAAATTTCCTTATTAATTATGAAGCCCATAGAAAATCTTTCAAGAAAATGACCAGATGGTCGAAGAAAATAGTTGAATATTTTAGTGAGGTTGATTAGTTTCAGGAAGATGTCAAAGAAGATTTTGATACTGAAGATGTCAAAATCAGGGATCTTAAAAATAACTTTAAGGAAAAGATAATTCTCGAACAAAATACTCAGATTCAAGAGGTTAAAGACTTAAATGGGAAGTTGAACTCTGTTGCTCAATGCTGGAAGAGGGAAAGAGATCTCCAGATTGAGTTTGAAGAGAAACTTGTGAAGCAAGAGGAGTTGCTGAAGGCTCAAGCAGAAGTTCATAAGTCTTAAGAAGAGAGGATCAAAGCTCTAGAAAAGAAATTTTTGGAAGATCACAAAGAATTCAAAAATCTGAAGACTACAGTCAAAAATATGAGGCCCAAGGAAAAAGAAGCAAAATGGACACAAATCCAATATTTTTTTGTTGTTTTTCCTTGTAATAATTCTTCCAGTCGTAATGAAATTATGGTTTCTTGTTTTTTGGATGTCTATACTAATATTTCAAGTACCATATTTTTTTCCCATTCCCTCAAACTCTTTTTGAAAATAATAAAGGGGGATAAGGAAAAATAATTCTAAAGGGGAGAATGAAAAAGATTTATAAGTATAAAAGAAATATCCCTAAGTAAGGGGGAGTTTATCTAAGGAGGAGTTTCTCATTAAAAATATTTCCATACCCAAGATAATGAAAATCCCATTATGGAAATCTAGAATACGATCCTTAGAGTTACAAATACTAAGTGGGAGTTAGTCATATTCATCTTTTCCAATGTGAAAAGGGAGAGAAGTTTTATTTTCTTTGTCAAGAAAAGTTTTGCTAAGTCCTTATATTATTTTTTGTAGGGATGTTTGTGCTTTCCAAAAAGGGGAAGATTTTTGTGTCAATAAGGTTTTCCTTATGACTTTTACATTCCTTCATACTTGTGGGATATTGTTAAGTCAATAAGTTTTCATTATGACTTTACCATTTCTTCTTGTTTTGAAAATCACAAACACATTATATTATGGAAAATATCATTTTACCCCTTGTTTTACATTCTAAAGGAAAATTTTTATACCCAAGGAAATTTACTCTTACATAGATTTTATTTTTTCATGTCATAAATTTTCTAAGTGTAATACTCAGATTAAAACCAAAACCTCAAGATCCAATAATGACCTAGATATGAAGCATTCTGTTTTAGGATCCGAATTATCAGAATTTTGGTTATGAACTTTTATGAGTTCTAACTCGGAATTCTGAATCAAAATTCTGGTTATGAAGTCTTCTGAGTTCTGACTCCAAATTCTAAATCAGAATTTTGGTTATGAACTCTTTTGAGTTATGACTCTGAATTCTGAATCAGAATTTTGGTTACGAACTCTTCTGAGTTCTGACTCTGAATTCTGAATATGAAATCTGGATACGAACTCTTTAAAGTTCTAACTCCGAATTCTGATTACGAATTATGGATATGAGCATCTCTATGTCCTGAATCTGAGTTCTCGGAATTCAAACTAAGAACTCCTATGAGTTCTGACACTGAATTCTCATGAACTATGACTCTGAACATTGTATGTTCTGGTTTCAAATTATAGTGAATCCAGGTTCCGAATTTCCTTGAAATTCAGACTCTGGAATTCTATAGAATTCATGTTCCAAATTCCTAGAAAATAGAATCCGAACATCTTTGTATTATAGCCTCTAAATTAAACATTTGGTTAGACTCTGAACATTCATTTACTTACATTCCGAATATCGGATTTTGGTTATGCTTACACTTGTTTAGTAATAAAACGATTTCATGATTTCAGTTACTGACTAACCGTTGTTTGAGGGACACATGTATAGGTCCCTCCAAAATTCAAAGAAGAATATGACTGTTGGTGGAGGGAGCCAACCGTTGGATCTGTGCCTATAAATAGGAGCTCATTTGAAAGAGCTCGATACTTGACAACATCCTTGACAAATGTTCTTACATGTTGTTGAAGTGATTTCTAGAGAGAGTCTCTTATAAACTCTCAAGCTTCGTGTATAAATTTTTTATGGCTTGTTTAAACTTTTCTTCATGCAGAATTGCTTCATGCGACTCTGATTGTTTCTGTGTACAATCGAGGGCTTTTGAGGATAGGAAGATAGAGGTGACAACTACCAGATAGTTGAGGGTTTGCGGGGATAGCAAGATAGACTCCTATCATCATATCATGGGATTACCCTGGTGTGGGTAAGAAATACATTCTTTAAATAATAAATCAAGGGACCTTTATCCAAGGTTGTTGGATACCCTTCCCTTTGGGTTAAAATACTTACTACTTGTTACTTGTTTTGTTTCAAGTTTTTCGCTGCATCTGTATTGTTGAGAAAAGTATAACTATATTATACTTCCTTACACTTGTACCTTGATTTAGTTAGATTCTATATTCTTTAAGGTAAATAATAGTTGTTGTAAACTTTTTTTAAGTTTCATTTCCAGAATCATTTTTCAGAATCAAACAAGTTATTAGAACTTAGAGGTCTTGAGAATTATCTTCTTTAACCTTGTTAAACATAACCACCTTTAAATGTTCAAAAGGAATTTTTAAAAGTAAAATTCACCCCCTCTTGTATTTTATCATCTCATGTTTACATATTCAATCCTACATTTGGTATTATAGAGTATATCATACTCACATACCATCTCACAAGGGTTACCCATAGAAAAAAATTGGTATCATTACCATGTCATAAGGCATAAAAATGGGTGTATCATAAAGTTGTCCATGAATGAATGGATTTAAATCATACAAAAACGTTGATATGGAAACTTAGGACTCAAAATAATAATTCATGCCAAACTAAAGTGAAAATATGTAAAATTAGGGTTTAAGAAACTTTAGAAATGAGCCACTTTAGTGTAGTTTAATAGAAAATTTTAATGATTCTTTTAAAATAGAAAAGGAATAACTATTTGTATAAAACCAGGTATAACTGAAGAATTTTTTCATTATAAAATTAGTTTTTTATAAAAATAATGGTTTCTTAAAAAATATTATGTATTTCATTTGATAATGGGAGAGAAATCGGGAAGTTCCCTTTATTTGGGCTCTCTTATCAGGAAGAATTGAGAAGGGAACCTTATTAAAAAATGTATTTCCCCATAAAAGAAGTATGTACTGACATGGATACATGAGTTTTGAACATATAAAGAGAATTTATAATAATTATAAAAAAATAAATAAGAGTTACATTCAGGTAAAAAGATATAAAGTGTAACTCGGCGAAAAAAATAGAGGTTCGGAAAGAATCCCTTACCTTATGTCTGAAAGTGTTCTTCACTTCATCTTAGCATCCTAGATAATAATATTAAATTCATTCATTATTTAATTGAGAAGTTTTTATAAATTTATTTTATTTAGTATATTTTTCTATTGTTCATTTGTATCCCTTTTGATGAGTTATAAGATACAATTTCACTATTTAGGAGTGTTCGTTTCTTGGTTTTCATGATCAATTCACTTGTATATGTATATGGAAGATCTTGTGAAATGAGAATAGTTATCCAAAATTGAAATTATATAATATTAATTAAAATCTTGAATATTAAATGTTATTATATATTATTTATTTCATATGTGAATATGATTAATTAGATAAAACTTTAATGATAATTGTTCAGATTGTTTTAGAGTTTTTTCAATCATCACAAACTAGTATTGTTTAATTATTAATTATTGTGTATAAAAGTTAGTTTTAAAACATAAAAATGGTTATAAAATAAATTTTCAAATATTTACCATCCATTATAATCTTTTTATGTTCATCCTTGAAGGTGGTATAAGAAAATGAAAACATGTCATCCTCGAAGGTGATAAATCAATACCTCACGGATGACATTTTCATGTTTAGAAAAAAAGGAAGAGTTGAAGAGACTTGATGGTGGATTTTCAATTATAATAATAAAATTAAAGTATATATATGAAAATATAGTTATCATTCATGTTTATATAGAGTAGGATAGGACATTATAAGAAAATAAAATAATGTGAAAAGAAGATAGAGAAAGTGAAAGTAGATTTTACCTCTTGAATTCTTATCCTTGAGAACCTCTTTATGGAAACTATTATTGGTATTTTGCTGATACTAGAACCTCATGGATGTGGAAAAGATACCTGGGAAGAGTATTGGATAGAAATTTTGAAATCTTCAAGGCTTAAGAGTGTGAGGAGAAGAGGTGGTGAGCGGTGGTATTTATAGTGGAGGAGATGGATGTTTTTTATTATTCTATTCATTATCTCCTTATTTAAACTCAAGACAATAAATAGTGTTTATTATTGTAAAAAAATACAGTACATAGTTTATATGATTTATAATCAATGGTTCTAACATCATCCAAAAATCATCCAAGACTCAATAATTCAGGTATTTATCTTATACCGAAAATTATCGTATTTCACTATTCATAAATCCAAAAAATTCACCCTAACAATTTTTTAAGGTGTGGAATTAAAAAATATACTCCATTTTATGAAAATAATTTTCTAAATATGATAAATTTAATTTTTAATTAAAATAATTATTTATTCTAAAAATACCAATTTTAAAATTATAACTAATTTTATAACACTTTGAAAAATTAAGTAAGGTCTCATAAAATTATCTTATAATCATAAGACAAAAAATATATTAAATATTAAATTTTGAATTTATTTCATAAAAATAAATTTTATTTTAAATAATTATATTTACTATATAATTGTAAAGAAAGACTTATGTTGACCAAAAATACCTAAACTAAATTAAACATTTTGAAAAAAAATATTTACTTATACTATGATATAATTATATCTTATTTTCATTTATAAGATAACTAATTTTTTTATACTTTCATTGGTGATTTTACTATTCTATTAGCCTATTTAATATTCATAAGGGTCATATTACTATTCTAAAGGTCAAGTTACTATTATATTAGTATATGTACCTTAATTTCTGTAAAAGCATGTTATTTCATTCACACTTAATTTATGAAGTTGGTTTTGTGTTCATTATGTGATTTTATGTGATTTACACTATGTGACATAATTATTATAAGGGAAACATCATTGATAGAATTATGGGTCATTATATACATGGAGACAAAGTAGGTTGGTGTGGTATTAATTTAATTGTATAATTATTTAATACATTTTTTATTGTATTATTGCATAAACTTATTATCAGACTGATTGTACTTATACAGGGTGGTTTTAGGCTATTGAGTTATAATCACACCTTATTCGGTCTATTTTTTTTAAATCGCAAGCCTGGGGACTTGACCTCGCGACCTTCCCCTCACCCCCCAAACCCTTACCACCCCACCGCCAATGGTGGGGCTTCGGTCTATTGTTTGCTACCCAATCAGATTATATGAATATTGGTTTGGACATGGGAAAAGGACCTTGTTGTTGATTGTCTACTTGCTGGTTGGGCCGATGTTTGGAGATGGAACCAATGTGGGGTTTGGGACTAGGGACTTTCGAGTATTTTTTTTATTATACTAGTATTTTATTTTTTATTACTTCTTACATTAAAGGGAAGTGTTTCAAAACAATCACCTACTAGAATCCCTAATGATCAAATCTTCATTTCACTAAAAGGAATCTTTGAAAAATCACCATACGTCAATCATTATTCTATCAAAACCACAAAATATCAATCATTTTTACTTCTGGAAGCACAGTAATCCAACACCACTACCAAATGAAAATAACATAATAGGCACACAACTTCTTCTCATTTCATATACGATAAATTATTATAATTTAATAATTTAGTTTCCATATTAATTTGTTTATCCATTTTAATTATATAAAATATCATTCCATATAAACCATTTCCACTTTTCTAATATTCATATTTTAATATCAATATAATATTTCCACCACTTTATTTTAAGTTATCTAGTACTATTTTAACCCACATAACCCTTATTAATTCTTCATTATTTTATTAATTAAATTATTCCAAGATACTTCTATATAAATATCCTTTTCCAAACACTAGATAAATTAATTGTATAAATTTTATCAAGCCACCTCAAAAATGAATCCCATCAATACTTATTCTACTTTAAAAATATTAAAACCATATAAAAACCTCTAATATTACCATAATAATCTCAAAAAAATATCTTTATCCCAATAAAAATCTAACAAAGATCCCATTTATTCATCACTTCCTTATCAAATTATCAGTCCATTCTCTATGAAACTAAATTTAAAAAAATTCATATTTTACCTTCTTCATCACATTACCATTTTCAATTATCCCCAAAATTGAAACATGTTTTCTCATATCAACCAAAATAGTTTTTAATAACAAATACATTCTTATCAAAACAATAAGAAACAATTTAACATTAAAATGGTAAAAATTGAATAAAATTTGACTTTCTTCTCTATATAATCCATTCATTTATTTATTTTAGACTAAATTTTATCTTTCTTACATATATAAAAATAAAATCATTCTAAAAAACATCAATAAAAATAATAATTTAGAGATAATCCAAATAATTTACCTAAAATGAAACACAAAACAATAAAACACTAAGAAGAGAAGAAAATCAATAATAAAATGATAAACAACATCCATCATTTATTAACCAAACTAATAAAAATTCAATCCTCCATCCCAAAAATTCCCAAAACATGGCCCTAAGAACCCCAATAATATATAAGTGATGTAGGAGGTACAATAATTAAGATTTATATTCTTTGATTGATGTGAATAAAAATTAAAATAGAGAATGAAAAAAAAACATAATCAAAATATCACTCAAAAGAATCTAGGGGATCAATCATGTTGATAAATTTTTAATAGAATCTAGATAAAATGAAATGAAATAAAAAACCACTCAAATTTATAATTAAAATTGCTGAAATCATGGTGTAACTCATTGTGTTATGATGATATAGGGGTTATTTGACCATAAATCTACAAAATAATATGTAAATTTCCTCATCACTTTCCCATATCTCATGGTCAAAATATATTCAATTTCAATAATAACAAATCATATTCCAATGTAATAATATTCGTTACAGTATGATGGATAAAATTTCACCAATCATGAAAAAATTCCCACCTAACCTTCAATTCTATAACCACTCAACACTTGAATCTCCATATATTCCAAAAAAATATTATGGTGTGATGATCATATTCACAATAAAATAAATTGTTCTATCAATTCCATTACCTAAAACCATGGTTCAGCTTCCCCAAACAAAAAATGAACATAACACCAAATAATTCCACCCTAAAAAATTATAGAAAATTTTAACCCATCACACTATAATAATTGAAATTATGGTATAAGGAATATTCCACAATGTCTAAAGGAAATTTATCCTTCTTCAAAACACATATAAATAAATCATGGTGTAATAGTAACCTATTATAGAATAATTTTCTACCAAGTTAAACTTATAATAAAACTCATCTTTTTTTCCATCATGTGGCTCTAAATTCACCCTTGACACCTCAAACATCCCAAAACCACAAATTAAAGGAAAAATAAAATAATAGTGTCGACGATAGATTCCTCTCAAATAATTATCTTTCTTGAGGATCAAAACAAAACCTAGAATTGAAAAATAACATTGAAAACCAAGACATGGTGACATACATCTCAAATAGAAATCTCACCACCACAAATACTCAGGAACAACATAATAAATAGAAGAAAACTAACTACTTCAACTCAAATAGAATCACAATAAATACTATAAAAAGGATAAATTTGAACAAAAAACTAAATTTAAGCATGTATATATAACTCTCACTCTTATGTACAATCCAATTAGACATTATGTTTCTATAAGACTTGAACCAAGGGAATAATTCATCCTCAAAACACTTTTCTTAAAAATTATTAATATAAAAAAGTCATTATATATAATTTCCAACCCCTTAAATATTCAACTTAAACCAATCAATGATATAGAGATCATCATGAAGATATATTAAAAGTCAAAACAGATAGAATACATTATAAATTCAATTCATCTATGTTGGAAGATCCAACGGATATGAAACCACACTAACTTTCTTGAATACCTTTAATGATCTAATAAATTGAGAAAAAATATTACTACCTCTTTTGAAACTTTGTGGCCAACAATAGGGAGAAACATTCAAAAATATATAATCACTTACATTAAACTATAGAATATTTCTCCTTAAATCCATATAATACATCTATAAGTCCTGTTAATATTTCATTTACTCATGAATCACTAGTAATTTCTCAATCACACTTCACACCAAATCGACTCCAAGATTCAATAACACTATAACCTGCCTCTAGTAAAATGGTGACCCATAAGGCCACCCATACAATACTTCAAGTAGTTCAATATGAAGTTATGAGTGATAGATAATATTTTATAAACGTTTCCAGTGGAAATTAATTCTACCATTCATGTAAAAAGTCATCTATTATTTAGATTTTACTCTCTGGAATTTCATCTATCATAATATTAAAAACTATCTTATGGAATAGCTGAGAGTTAAAATCAGACCAAATATTATTCCTCAATAATGAGGTAAAATGAGGATCTAGAATGGGGATTATTTTCCTATGAAATTTATAAAACCTCAAAACCTAATCCAAATAAATCCACACTAAATAATCTACCACACTTAGAACCCTGGTCACTAAGAAAAGAGCCGAATTCAAAAACTGGTCCAAAACTACCCAGATGGTATTACATCTACCCAATTATTAAGGTAAAATATAATCAAATCCATTTATATTTATTTTCATTCTACTAAGGAACATACAATGGATAGATTTGGATATCCAGAACTCTATTTAATAATTTTACCCCCTAGATGACCAGAAATCTGGAAATAGACTTAACCATCAACCTCTTCATACCCTACGAATAAAACTAATACTTCATGCCATGATACAAATTAGATAAAATAGAATTTTAAAATATATGTGATTTATAAACTCATTATAAATCACCTATCACATCACATAAGAAATAAATTTATTTATAGGGAATAACACCCAATTATCATCATTATCTTACCATCAATTAAAAATATTTCTATAAAAAAATTATCTCCACTCCTACACCTCAAGATCCCCTAATTGAGACTCCTCCACCTGCATAAATTAGAATGAATGAACTGTCATATATTTTAGGTAAACTTAACCACTAACATCATCTATATCAAAATGAAAATATATAATCAACTCGATCATCTTATACTCATCTCAAGCCTTAAAAGAAGCATCGCCATGAGAAATCCTACTAAAATAATCAACTACATATTTACCTGTACCTATTGTGTAAGATATCCTGAGGTCATAATCCTAAAATAAATCCATCAAAATAGACTAAAAAATAACTCCCAAATAGATAAGATATACAATAGTTCTATATCATATGTGAATACCAAGAATTTTCCTTTTATAAGTTAAGTTACCATAATTTTAGACAATACCATCCCAAGATCAAGATCATGGGTAGCATAATTTCACTTATTGGGATGTATCTCCCAAGACCCATATGATATCACCACTCTCTCTTATATTATGACTTAACTTAGAATAAGATGAGAAGAATCCAAATTTTCTTTTAAAATAACAACCTCTATGAGTAATTTGAGAATAGAGTCACTTATTATCATATCCATCAGGTAACCAAATTCCAACTAACGATAATTCTCTACCTAAAAAACAATTTGTTCAAAATAAAATTTTTAAAATTCCCAAAATATGATACATATCATAAATGAGCCTCCTATAATTAACTGTATGACCAAAGAAATATCATACATCTGTAGAATTTCTGATTGTAACCAACAAAACAACCACCTTGTCTTAAAAGGATCAATAGATACATGCCTTGGATATTTGAAATGAATAAGGAAATGAACTTAGAACATCCAAAACATACACTTAGATAGCTTATCATACAGTAGATTCCAACAAAGGATAGTTGGAAAAACTCTCAAATACACAACATAATAATCATATTTTCTTGAATGTACCATGATATCAATGATGAATGTAAATATAAACTGATCCAAGAACTCATGAGGCATTAATTTCATCGATGCCTTGAAAATTGATGGGGTATTTCGGGCACTAAAAGGCATCACTATGAACTAAAAGTGTTCATAACAAAACCAAAATGTTTTTGGTTAAAAATATACCACTTTTACCAACATTAAATAATACCCATATCGTGAATCAATATTTGAAAACTTATTATCATCCTTTTAAATAATTAAAAAAAATTATCTTCAATGGTCTGATATTTCAATATACATTTTCTTTAAATAAATAATGTGGTTGGAATCTTGATCCATGAACAACACCAAACTAAAAAAAATTGTGATATATTTAGAAAATTAAAACTTATTAATTTAATGAGGTATGAATATAAATTACTAAACTATGAAATATGTTAAATAAAATTTATTCTATACAAATTTAATTAATTCATTATTATGTTTAATAATAATCTTATTATGTGTCAAAAAATATTAATGAAAAATAAGTATATTATTGTTAAATTATGATGTTATCAAATATAAAGTTTATTTATTAATAATTTATTTATTATTGTTTTATAGAAATTAAGAATAAAAACTACTAGTATTTTAAAATCTTATTTCCCTATAAAAATAGTTTATTGGTATAAATTATACATTTATTTAAAATAAAAAATTATATATTTTAGAAAGATGAATTGAAAAAATAAATTTAATTTTTGGATTCATGATAACAAAATTATCATAGGATTGTATTTTTATATTTGAAAAATTGATTTTTTGGTGAATATTGTTATATAACATTTTTTCTAATACTATACTTTTTATGTCATTCTAAGTATGAAATTGAAATTTATGAAACCTTTTTCATTAAAAATATGTATTTTATAAATTTTATTGTATATTTTAAAATATTAATTATTTTTTAAGAACCTATATTTTATATTTTATAACTCAATTAATTTTTTTCTAAAAAATATTTTTAATACCTTTTACATTTATTATATTAAAATTAATTTTTAAAAGTTTTCTACATTAAATTAGAAGAAAAGGATTTCAAATTTAGAATTAGTGGGTCTAAATTAGCAAAAAATTTCTATTTTATTTTTATTAATTAAAATTATGTTACCATAGGTCAAAATTAGTTATTTTGGTAAAACATTTATTTTTTAAAGAATGATACCATCTTAAGTATTGTATATATTTCTTAAATTAAAAGTATCTATTTTAAATTAAGACTATAAAATTATTTTTAACCATATATAAAAATAAATTAACCCTCATTTGAAGGGTAATAAATGGTAAATTTCATTAAAAACACCTAACAATTAAAATTTCATCTTTCTATAAAAAATATCTTTCTACACTTAATATGTTTTGATTTAAAAGATACTTTTATAATATTTAAGAATTTAATTAGGTTAAATGGATCCAAAATTTGAATTTTACATTTTTAAATTTGTTAATAAGGGTCATATTATATTTTTAGTAATAAAATAATTATCATGGTTAATTTTTAATCAAGGTTAATATGGGTAAAAATGTGTAAATGAAGTATCTAAAATTTTAATAATTAAAAGGTAACATACACCTTCTATAAATCCTTTTTTGGTGTTAAATTCATACACACATGTATCACTAACCATTTATTTACCTAACTCACCTAACCCACCTAACACCCATGTGATACCATTCTTACCCATCTACTAACTTTAGTTTCTAGGAAAAATTCCCTCTTTTAACCTATAAAGGGAGCTCACTCCCACCCATTCTATCAGTTATATCCAAAAATAAGGAATTTATCATTAATTTTTATTACCTCAATCTATATATATCCCTATCATGGGGTTCTTAAGGTTAGAAGGGGTCCTCCAAATCTTTAAGATTCTACTTAGAAAGCTAAAGTCGCTCCTCTTGATTTTGATTTAAGTTTATCATTCTATGAGAATAACATTTCGATATTATCTTATTATTATTCAATGATATCATAATACCCCTTAACTATCCTAATAATTTTATATTCAAGAGACACTATATTTATCTCACATTAAACAACATATGTAATCCTTTTTTTATAGTTTTCATGTTGTTGAAATCATTCCTTGGTTTTTAATATAATATTGTCATGTTGTAATCCACTTCAATTCCATGTCATTATATGTCCATGATTTCAAAATAAACCAATTTACTATGAAAATTATTCCTTATTTATGATATATTGTCTTTATATATAATTAAACCATTTCAATAATGATTTTTTATAGTTTTCATTCAACTAAAATATCTCCTTTATTTTCAATCTAATATTTCATGTTGTATTCCTTTTGAATTACATGTGATTATGATTCCATGTGTTCATAATGAACCCATTTACTGTCTAAATGATTACCTGTTTATTAGAGACTATATTTATATCCCATTAAAAAATTTATATAATTTTTTTTGTATAGTTTCCATTCTTTTAAAATCACTCTTTGGTTTTCCATGTAATATTTTCATGTTATAAAGGGTTTTCTTGAATCAAATATTTTTATTGAGTCATAATCACTCCAGTATAATTATAATCATTCATGATTAAATTATCCTACCATGTTATATTTTTATGTTACATTTACATATTTTTTCGGTGGAAATAATGTTTCACAAGAAATTCTTCTTCCTTGATGAATCTAATGTTTCACAAAAAATTATAATTTTCTTAAGAATAATTCCCATCTATTTAATATATTTTTTCTTCATATCTAATTTTTTACGTAGTACCAATGTTCTATACTCCCATGTTGAAACTCAAATTGCTTTTATATCCATTAATCCTTATATTTACCTTTATTACTTTTAAAACAATGGTTTCTTTAATAATTTAATGATGTGAAATTTCAATAAAGGTGTTTTAAAATAATTAAAATTATTTATACATTCTATGATCTTATATTCTTACTGTTTACTACACATATTGATTTATTTTTTATTTCTTTTAATGGTATATTTATTTTAATTTTCTTTTGAGTAATGTTTTAATAATATTTTTATTCATCTTCAAAAAAATATTTTTTATAAAGTTACATAAAATTATTATTTTCTAAGATGATAGTATAAAACATTTTTTAAGAAACAAATTGTGCCATTTCTATTAAATTTTTAAAATATTATTCTATAATTTATTAATTGTTAATAAATCACCCTGTATAAACTCTACTTGAATAATACTTTTGGTATATTATGATTTTGATATCAAATGACCTTGTGTTTTTTTGTGATACCATTTGTAATTGTTTTAAAACCCATGGTGTTCCTTGGGTTATTTATGGTAAGATGAATGATTTAATTTTAGAGAGAACTTGTATGTATTTATGATGATGGGTAGGTTTATATATCATCCTCTAATGAATTGGTTATGAAATTACATCTCACGATACAAGGATGTTATGAAAAGAAATTTTTTCCATAACATGAAGCATGAACATTTCATTTGTTCATGATATAAAGACTGGAAATTTTGTTTATTCATAGCATAAATCATAGAATTTTTTATTTACAACATAATTTGTAGTAATTATTTTCACGATATAAATCATGAGAATTTTGTTTTTTCACAACATGGAGCTTGGACATTTTTTATAATGTTATAATTTCTCTAAACTTATGTTTGTTCGAAAGACCTTTGTTATGATAATCTTAAAGGGAATGTTACATTTAAAATTCAAAAAAATATGATTATTCTCCCTATACCATGTTTATTTTCTCTTGAATTCACACTCATTTTCAGTGTTATATGTCATTATTTTGAGATTTCATGTCCTTTATTAATCACTTGTGGAAAACTATTTTTATTCTATGTTCTTTTAATATAATAGTTCACCCATGTTAATGTTTTATTATACATTAATAATCTAACCCTTGATTACATGTTGATAAGATATACCTTACTATGAATTTAAGATAACCCCTTTATTATTTTTTCTTTACCTAATTTATAAATATAAGTATAACCTAGGAGATGTCTAGAAGTGGATCTAGTGTGGTTAGAATATAGTGAAATGTTCATAATTATCATAAAATAAGTTGCTTATGTAGCTGATTCTTGGATAAGATAAACCTTACATTATTGGGATTGTAATATTTTTTATGAGTTTTAAGGATTATTTTATGGTAATTTTGTAAAATAAATGTCACTTCACCCCACTTTATAACAAAACTAGTGTTTAAATAATTTTTTTAGCACTAAATCTGGGTGTTTGGATCTAAGGAACCTTAATTGGTATCAAATTAGGGTTTAGATATTTTTTAGGATTATTATAGTTATATTTGGGGATTATAATTATTTAACATTAGAGAAAACCAAATAAATAAGTTTAATAGATATGTCTAAGTATAGGATAAAATCCAGAAATTTTGGTAATATAGAGATTGCACGGTTTTCCTATCAATAACATCTCTTTATTGATACTACAAGTGGTTGTATTATCTAGAACAGATTTACCTAGGGGTAATATCCATATAAAGTGAATTTTTTTTATTAACTAAATTTTCACTTGGTGCATGAAAAAGAGGCTTAAATTCACACATATTTTGATACTCATGGGGTATATGTTTTTTTAATAATATTATCTTTACAATCCATTATGAATTATTTGTTATTTTAAGTAATTTTATTATGATATATGATAGGTCCCGACCTAAATAAACCTAGAATGCACAAATTGATGCCCTAACCCTAATGTTAAGGAAGAGAATAGGCCCCAGAATCCTCCGAAACAAAGGTAGAATGTAATAGGGTATTTTATTACTACCACTAAGGTTGATAAATATAATTTAGTTGTGCTAGATACATATATTCATCATTCTATATCTTTGGATGTCTTATGTCTGTAATTTTTTACAAACAATTAGCTATAAAAAAACATAATTTAATCATTATGATATCAGAGTAATTTGAATCCTATTTAAGGTTTCTATAATCATGATTTATTAAAGTTTTATTATACTTACTTCAGAAAAATCTAATGGGATTTTTTAATTGATTCTTTTTTCTGTTCTTAAAAAAATATTTATTCAAAAAGTAAAATAAAATTTCATGTCAACCTATAATAGTATTGCAATGTATAGATGACTCGGAGCACTCTTGTAGAACTAATTATACTATATTGGTAATTATACTTAATCATGGGGGAAATTTTGGATCAAATAGTTCGGAAGAGATCCCATATTTTTATATTTCTATTACAAAAAAATGATGAGTTTCCTATACTTACCCATGTTACTAAGGTTAAAACATTTTTCGAAATAAAACTTTCATTTATGCATACCAAATAAAATCCTTATTTACTTTTCATTGGTAAGTGATAAATAAAATTCTAAGGATGTAATTTATTTAAGGGGGGAATGCAATGACCCAAGATTTCATAGTTCATTTTAATTAAATAAATAATGTGTTTGATATCTTTCTCCCCATCAAACACCAAACAAAAATGAAATTGAGACATGTTTAAAGCATTAAAACATGTCTATTTTATTATTAGGTATAAATAGATATAACTGAATTATGAAATATGTTAAAAAAAATTATTTTATACAAATTTACTTATTTCTTTATTATGTTTAATAATTTACCTTTTTATCTATTATAATTTATAATAAAGAAAACTAAGTATAGTATTGATAAATTATGAAATTTATAGATATAAAATTTATTGATTAATTCTAGCTCTGTTACTATTTTATAGAAGTCAAGAATAAAAAAAATATTATTTTAAAAAGTTATTTCCTATAAAAAGATTTGTTTTCTTTGATTTATAATTTTATTTCATGTTAAATTTATATATTTTTTAATGATAAATTGAAAAAAAATAATTTTCACTTTTTTATTCATTATAAAAATATTAGATTAGAATAAATTTAATATATTTTTCTATAAAACTATTTTCATTTTAATTGTAAAATATACAGTTTTTACTAATACTATGAATTTTTTTCTATTATAAGTAGGTCATATATATTTATGAAACATTTTTACTGAAAAAATTTTATTTTTTATTTGAAATTATATATTTTAAAATATTTATTATAGTCCAAAACCCATATTTGGTATTTTAGAACTCATGTAATATTGTTCTCCAAAATTGATTTAATACATTATATATTTATTATATTAAAATGTATATTTAAAACATATAGAAATCAAATCATTGGAAATATATTTAAAATTCATAATTATTGGTTCCAAATTATCTGATAATTGCCACTTTATTTTGAGGCATAAATATTAAGTTTCCTAAGTGAAGAATTAGTTACAATGGTAAAAAAATTATTTTTCAAAGAATGATTCCTTCCAAATTTTTATTTATTATTGCTAAATTATATTTTTTTATTTTAAATTAATACTATAATATTATTTTTAAACCTATATAAAAATAAATTATCACTCATTTAATTGTTAATCAATGTTTAATAATATTAAGAGAAACGCACAATTAAAATGTCATCTTTCTGACAAAAAAACAATTTTTCTACACATAATGTGTTTTGATTAAAAAGTAAATTTAATAATATTTAGAAATATAATTAACTTAAATTGATTAAAATTTCATATTTAGAACATTGAAATTTGGAATTATGGGTAATCTTATATTTTTATGGATAAAATAATTTTCATGGTAAATTTTTAATCTAGATTAATAAGTATAAAAATGGGTAAATTATGTATCTATAACATTTAAAAATTAAAAGATCTATTACACATTATAGATATAATTTTTAGGTATTAAATTCATACCCACATGTATCACCAACCATTTCTTAACCTTACTCAACTAACCATCCTAACACCCATGTGATACCAGTCTTACCACTCACTAAACATTAGTTTCAATGAAAAAATCCTATTTTTCCTATAAAAGGAGTTCACCCCCACCCATTCTCTCATTACTCTCCACCACAAAGAAATTTATCAATAATTTCACTTCCATATACCTCTTTAAATACCTCCTATTAAGTTTTAATTGTCTTGTATATACATACAAATATTTAAAATTCTACTTAGTAAGGTAAGGGTTCTCCTCCCCCTCCTTTTGATTCAAGTAATTCTTTTTTGTGAGAAGGCCATTTTAATTACATGTGATTATGATTTATTGATTTCAAAATAAAACACTTTAATATCATAATTATTCCAAATTATTTAGAGATAATATTTCTCTTTCTTTAAACTAATTCTATAATACTTTTTCATAGCTATCATGTAACCAAAAATCACTCCTTGGTTTTCCATGTAATATTTCCATGTTGTACACATCTTTAATTCCATTTTATTATGATTATATGTGTTATAAATCAACATATTTACAATAAAAATATTTCATATTGATGATATACTAACTCTCTCACATTAAACCATTTCTATAATCATTTTTTCAATTTTTCATGCTACCAAAATTACTCCTTGATTTTACATATGAAATTATCATGTTGTAAGCCTTTTAATTCCATGTGATTATAATTAAATTTTTCCATAATAAAGCCATTTTCTATCCAAATTATTCCCTATTTAATATATATGATCTTTATATCTTGTTAAACCTTTTCCATTATCCTTTTGTATAGTTATCATGCTTCTGAAATCACTCCGTGATTTTCCATGAAATATTTATATATTGTAAGGGGTTTTCTTGACTTAGATAATTTTCTTGGGTAATATATTGACATATATTATAATCATTAAAGATTGAATTATCCTACCTTATTATTTAATTATTTTTTATTTCTATCTTATTGTCTTTAGAAATCAGGTTTCACATAAAAGTATTCTTCCCTAATGAATCTAATGTTTCAAAAAAATTCTTAAGAATAATTTTCATCTCTTTACTGGATTTTATAAATATATCAATGTTTTTAATTCTTACAAATTTTATCCATTCCATAGGGTAATATCAAAAAAAATTATCTCCAATTATCCTTTTAATCCACTTTATTTTTTTAAAACAAATTTTTTGTTGACCTTTTAACATTGTGGGTGTTTAATGGTGGAATTTTTAAAAAATTAAAAGTATTTTCCTTACAATGATATTCTATTATTCCATTATACTACACATTTTGACATATTTTTTTATTATAATGATATCTTTATTTGAATTTTTTCTTGAGTAATTTTGTAAGTATTTATACTTCATCTAGAAAAAATAGATTATGTATAGTGACTTGAAAATAAAATATTTTTAATATGATATTAATAAAAATAATTAAAAAAAATTGTGATTTATATTCCATTTTCAAAGGATTACTCACTAAGGTAGTAATGGTTCATAAATCACCCTATATGTTCTATTCTTGAATATTCATTTTGGGAGATTATTTTTTTGGTATCAAAATATTATGTTGTTTTTAAGAGATACATTTGGAAAGGTAATGAAATCCATTTTACTTCAATGGGTTATTTAGTATATGATGAATGATTTTTTTTAAATGGAACACAATTATATATATGATAATGGTTTTCATATTATATCTCCCTCTAATGATTATCTAAGGAATTAAATCTCATGAGACAAAAAATTTAAGCTTTGAATTTTTTTTTCACAACATGAAGCATGCCAATTTTAATTTTTCATAATACAAATAATGGACATTTTTTCATAATATAGAGAGTGGGAATTTTATTTTCCACAACATAAAGTGTGCACATTTTTTTCATAATATGAAACCTAAAAATGTTTTCATAACATAAAACACATAAAAAATGTGTTCACAATGTTATAATTTTCTTATACTTATGTTTAATACAAAGTCCTTTGTTATACTTGGTAAAAAGGGAATTTTAAATTTATAACACATGTTCCTATGATTATTATTCACGGATCATATTTATTATCACTAGATTTTATACTCTTTTTCATTGTTATATGTTGTTCCTTTTAGATTTCATGTTTTTTTTCATGACATTTGGAAGACCCTTATTATTCCATGTTCCTTTAATAAGATATTCCTCCCATGCTCAAGTTTTCTCATATTATTATGATCTAACACTTGATAACATGTTGATAATACTTCCCTTACTAATAATTAGAGCTCAACCCTTTCTTATGTTTTTTCCCTTGGGTTATAAAGATGATTATAACGTATGAGATATCTAGAAGTGTATATAGTGTAATTTGAATATGGTGAAATGTCCATAAGTATCATAAAATAAGTTTCTTATGTAGTCAATACTAAAATAACTAAAACAATTTTTTCAGAGTATTATGAGATGTTTTATGAGTTTTTATTCTTATATTGTGGAAATGTTGTAAAATAAAGGTATGTTTATCTCACATTGTATCAAAAGTTGTTTTTAAAGAATGTTTTTTTTCCACAAGATCTAAGAGTGTGGGTATAGGGAACCTCATTATCAATTTTGGGAGGATATTTCAATTCTTCACCATCACCTGGTTCTATTAATTTTTATATGTTCAAAACTATAGGCTACCATCTTCCTTATTCACAAACAATATCGGATCACCCCAAGGTGATACAGTGGGTTTGATGAAACATTTCTATTATAATTCATTGATTTAAATGTGTAGTTCATAAAGCTCTGAAGGATCTATCTTATTAAAAGACATAAAAATTTAAGGAACATCTATTTGAAACTCTATCCCATACATGATATCACATTGATGTGATAAAATTATAACCTACGTATAAAAAACATCAAGAAACTTCTCAAGGACCCTCAAAAACACATTCACTTGTACATTGACCAAACTCATCATCAATTGTACTAACTGTAATGAAATATTCTATAAACATCATTGATTCATAGAATAATCATACACTTTGATGAATTTTATTGTCTTACCTTCCATATAAAATAAAATAACTCTCCTCTAAAAAAAATCTTAAACAAAGTATAACCAATATATTCTAAGGAATAAATTTCATGGTTTATCTGAATCAAGAAGAAATATCCCATTAATAGATATTACAAAATCATCATCTCACATGCCTAACACACCTATAAAATACTATATTGGCCCCCAAATAATGTGGATAACACCAAGTGAACTTTATATATATCCATCTCAAGAACCAATACTTTGACTAAGTTGGATGTAATGAAGGAGGGATGAGATCTTAAATTCATATATAATAAAATCAATTTATAATAAAAATAGAAGGTACTATATAAAACCTCATACCTTTTTATTCATGGAATCTCTACCATATACAACTATTAGTGTTATGCTCCTCTTCCTCACAGCCCATGATAACTTTCACTACCTCATTTTCACTCAACCCTAGGCCTTTGAGTATAGGGAATATCAAAAGTTCATCCACTATGATGTTGGTATTATATTTAAATTCTCAAATCCAAAAGGATCTTATTATTATTGATATGCCATAAGAGTAAATTACTATTGATACTACATATGAAATGGATCTCTAACTCTATATTAGCTACTAATAAAGCTCAGAAACAAAAACTATTTATTCTTACACCCATCATAGAAATGTAAAACCATTCCTGAGATCATAATAGAAGTCTAAAACCTACCATTTATAGATAAATGGTATAAATATGGCTTTAAAGGGCTCTACACTAACTAAAATCTCAATTTCCCTTAAAAATAATAACTCATATCCAAAGATCCACTCCTTTAGACACTACAAAATATTCCACATTTTTTATTGGGAACATATCTGTTGGTAAAAGTACATTTTCTGTTAGTAAAACATTTTACCAACATATATGTATCTATCACTAAACTGTCGATAAAAACTCTGTTTCTAAATGTTACTGCAATAGTTAAAATCATTCTGATACAATCATAATAATACTAATAGATAATATATATATTGGTTAAAACTTTTAGCAATAGGTTATAATGACAAATGATTCTATTAGTAATAATATTACCAACATATAATATCTGATTGTAAATTAAATTTGAATAAAAATTATAAATTTTTATTTCTAATAAAAAATCAAATTATATTTATTAATTTTTCATATATAACATATATTTTTATTATTAAATAGAATTATTTTCACACATGTTCAAAATTAAAAAAAATATATATTAATAATGCAACTTAATTCAAAATGAATCAGTACAAAATTCAACCCCCAATAGGATCCAACGCACCCCCCCCCCCCCCCCCACACACACACCTATTGCCCATCCTTACAACTAGGGACCAGCGAGCACCAACAACAATTCTGTGCCTCAAGACTAGTGAGCACCAGTAACCCATCCATGCCTCAGGACCAGTGAGCCACCTCCACCTCAAATCAATTCAAAATATCTGACATCGCTATCATGAAATCCCCATCATCTAGCCATGAACAACTTCACCATCTCTTAAATTAATTATAGTGGACCACCCTTCTATGTTGAAAGAATCACATGTCCCATCACCCTCTAATTTAAACATGCACCATCATGAGAAACATTAGGTTCAAAAAAATGAATGATATAAAAATAATAATGAACTATATAAAAATATCATCCAATGAGCACAAAAGGATTATCTTACCACTGGAAGTATCAACCATAAGAGGATTTTGCACAACAACCAGATGATTGTTCATTCAGACCACAACAAGAATATATATCATGTTCATAAAAATAACACACACAAAAATCTTGAATTTTATCTATCACACATCTTGAGTTACTATTAATAGGTTATTTCATAGATAGATTCTAAAGAGTGAGAGAGAGTCTTTAAGAAGTTTCTTGATGAAGAGGTTATGGAAGAACACATGAATAGATGACTTTCAAGTGAAAAAATAATATAATTTCAAGTAGAGATGCAACAACTTATAGTATTTTTGAGAGATTCAATAACTTAGGTAGAAAGTAATACATGGAATTCTAGTATGGGAAATAGAGCTTTGTAGAAGATAACAAAAAAGGTAGATCAGATTCTTAATATTTGGTAAGAGTTTTAAACATGGGATACTAACAAATGAAAATCAACCATTGATGAGGAAGGAGAATACAATATATAACAATTAAAGGTGGGAATCAAAGTTTTGAAGCTATTAATTTGTCTTGATAAGGAAAGGTGGATTGTCGATGAGAGGAGTTGAGATCTATCTTCAAGAAAGTGGAGGTGATGACTTTTCCTGATGGAGAACTTGTGGCCTTGATTTCCAAAGAAGAGGCTCATTAATTCAAAACATGAATCTCAACAAGAGTTAAAGGTTTAATTGTGCTAACAATTTAATGATACTACCAAATATTTCACATATACTCTTGAGTAGAAGAAAAAAACTGAATCCTCCATATATCTAGAAACATGTTCAATAAGAGTTAAAGAGGATAAAAAAGATGAAACCTCAACTGATAGGTTATAATACACATACTTATCTATTGTTTTTTGATTAACTGCCATGGTAAATTATCAAGAAATAGATTATTGAGAACATTTATGTATATAAACTGAAATCAAATATGAGAATATCATTTTAGAGTTTTTTTGTTCCTCCATTATTTATAAAAATTTCTTAGGCATCATCTGTTTCTACTACTTTAGGGTGGAAATTTGGGAACATATACTTTGAAGGTCAGATTGATAATAATACAATATAAAACTATAAATAGTTGCTAGAAAAGGATATAGATGTCGAGGTACATAAAAGAGTTGTCAGAGATCATATACTACTGCACCAAAGGGAGATTCATCTTGTTACTAATTCAATTACTAAGGAATAAGTGAAGGTTTTTGTTGATGATATGAGAAGCCTGCTTAATAGTAAAACTGATGATTATATTACTCTTTTTTTTCCATCTATAGTGTCTTGTACTTTGGAATTCTCATAGTTGTTGGTTCAAATTAGTGTTAAGGTGAAGGTTATCATAGGTGGTGTAACTCCTTTTAACATTGATACTTATTTTGGGAACAACATGATTCTATTTTCCTTATTAAATGTTAGAGTGGATAACCAAGATTTAGATGTGGCTAGTTATAATCTTGTACAATTTGGTGTTGGAATAGGCAATCACCAAGTTGTTGAGATTTTTTTCATGTTGACATCACCTGTTTAGATTGTAAAGGAATGGAATATTGATGAAATATTAGAATATGAACCATATAAAAGGTGAAACAAAATGGGGGAGACAAGATAAATAAAGGAATTTGTTATGAAAAATCACCTTGAGGACAATATGGATTTTAAGAAGGAAATTATGGGAATGTGGGGGTAGGGGGGTAGGGGCTCTCTGAGAGGGTTATATTGATAACTATTTAGCACATTAAAGTACTATGTAATGGGAACTATTTGGGGACACTAAGAAAAACTATCTTTCAATCTTAACGCATGGGATTCAGATAAAACTAGAAAGTTAATATAAATACTAAATGTGAAAAAAATAACAAAAAATATGATCAATTGTAAGATAAAGTGAGAGAAAAACAAAGTGTTGGGTTTGAGTTTCACCTCAATAATGAATCACAAGGGTATGGAGGTAGTGTTAATGAGGTAGAAGCTTACTTGTAAGATTTTTATTGGATTACAAAGATGCATCACATATTCATCAAAATTTTCACGAGTTTTCAGATTTGTGGGTTTTTACATCAAAATCCTTGTAGATAATATCTTCCTAAAGTACAACATCATTCCATTAATTAATAGAGCAGAACAACCATAGTCTGACTAAATCCACCATTAAAGGAAAACATCTTCATCAATGAAAGGTCTATAAACAAAATATATCTATAAAGGCTATCCAAACACTAACAGTAGAGGCAAAGAATAAAAAATGAATAGTAAAAGGGAAATAGAACATGGATAAAGCTACATACTATTCATAATTACATTTTTTGGGAGTATGGTGGAGAAGAGGAAATAATAAAATTTTATTTAAAAAAAATTTCTCTCAAAAGGTTGTCCTAAAATAAAATCATATGGTTACAGATCAATTAATTGATAAGACAAAACAATAAACATTCATGTCTTACAAAAAAATTGAAAATTCAAAAGTAAACAGTGGAAGATAGAAGAAACATTATATATTATGTACTTATAATCAATATCACACATGAACTTTCAAAAAAATATTTGATCATTGTTCTATGTCTAAAAAATCACTTAAACTTAAATTCCAAGAAAATAACACTCAAACGAGTAGCATAAAAACCCATTCAATAACAAAACTAAAAGCACATATGCATATGAAATTATCATAAGTGATTAGAATAGATGAAATCAATTTTCAACATGCAGTTTGAATTTGGGAAAAATGTATAATACCAAAGTGGAGAAAATAAAAATAGTAGATTTTAGAGTTTTAGTTGGCATGGAAACAGATCAACTTTTATTAATGTGATAGTAGCTATCAATGGCTCTACTATCCCTTCCTCCAAATGTAAGTATGAAAGTGAAAGCTTTTATTAAGTAGTTTTAAAACTACGTATATAAAGATAGAAAAAATATTCGAGGACCATTTGGATTATGAAATTTCACATTAACATAAATTTTAGAATATAATCACTTGAATATATAACCTTTAAAGAACCTTTTCAAAGTCTGATAAGAAATCCTCAACTCGCTTCCCTAATGAAAAGTCGTAAAAAATTGTCTGCTTAATGGGCATAAAGAACAAATTAAAAATTAACACTTGATAACATATTAGAAAATATTAAAGGTATCAAAAATAACAAGATTTTTGCATCTTAAAATTAACAGAAATTGGAATGATTCCAATGGAAATAATTAGATTGCACAAGTTCTTTTGAAGATTAGGTTCACCAAATTCCGTATATGAATATTTAACATAATGATAAAATTACCAACACACAGATATTGGAAGATGTAATTTCATAAAAAAAATAGTGAAAATGATACAGGTTTGGAAAACAAAAATGAAAATTACCTTTATAGAATTTGAAAATGATACATGTTTAGAAAATAAAAAAGAATTTTCTTTTCATGTATTATGAAAAATGAGACATACATCACATTATTATTTTCTAATATAATATGATATTTTTTTATACAACAGTTTTTCCAAAACAAACAGAACATTAATCTTCTCTTTTACATGAATCATAAAGAAGTGTCAATAGAACTAGAGAGCTATAGGATGATACAAAGAGCTACAACAACGCCTCGGAGACTAGGAACCAAACACAAAAGGGGGGAATCATCAAAGAAATTATTATCTTGGTATGATCATTATAACTTCAATATTTAACTTTCTAGAGATGATAAGTAGAAAATCACTATTTATTAGAGTTGTGATGAAAATAAATTGATGATTTAATTGATAAAATAATCATTGTTTAATTAAATTTATTAATTCATGACTTCTACATCAATAATAAAGATCAAGTTATTTAGGTTGGATTGATAGTTCATAACTGAAATTTAGTTCATATCATGATCAATTGAATTTGGGGTCCAAACCTTGTTTTGGATTCTCTTCAATCATTTATAATTTAATTTATTTACAAATTGAGGATTAAATTTATCATTAGAGTATTAGGGTTCAATGAATAGATAATACCTCATCCAATAATAGTTGATGAAAACTTCATATGGTTCTTATCATTTTTTATAAGTTGTGTTGTTTAAGTTATTTTAGATTACTTACTAAAAAGTATTTTACTTCCCCTTATTTTAACTGGTCTTATTCTAGAATTTAAGAGTCTATTTGAAAACACTTCTTGTTTTTTCAAACTGATTATCATAATAGATAGGATTTAGAATTTCTAATGAACACCTATATCACTTATCACTTATCATACATGTTTACACAAAAAAATTCTAGATTTCTTATTGAAAAAATGTTTCCTTCCACTTGAGTGGTATTATTTTGGTATTAAAGAATAGTAATTTTTCAGAAATAGGGCACACAATAAATTGTTTCAATAATGGTGTTTTGTAAAAGTAATAACAAAACACACGATACATGTTTTTTGAAATTGTTTATCATAAATGATAAATGCTATACAAAATTTCAATAAGTGTTATCAAACTGACCATTTATGCAAGTGTTTTTTCAAGATCGTAACAAAAAATAAATATTTTTCAAACTAAATATAACAAGTAATTAGTGAAATGAGAATTTTTCATTAAGTGCTACCAAAAATACCTAACTTCTCAAAGTTGACACCCATATCCACCGGATCCCAAGTATTATAACCCAAGAATTTATTAATTATCAATTATTCCAATAAAGATAGTTTTTTCATTGGTTTTCAAATATAATGAATGCTCTGTTATCATTATTTGTGCTAATTGAGAGTGATCATAAATCAAAATTCTATGATTAACTACTATTAATGGAATCGTCTTTATAAAGGAAGGAACATGCAATTCCTACCTAGCTTTGTATAGTGGTTATCAACCTATCTTGGCCACCAGATGCGTGTAAAAGTTTCAAATTTGGAAACTAGATCAACAATATCACTAAGAAGAAAAAGTCATGGTCATTGTTATTAATCCAAATCAATGTCATTAATACTATACATATATTTTAATTAGCCTTTTATTTTTCTATTAGGGAAATAGGTAGAAAACATGGATGAAAATTCACTAGTAAATTCAAATTTAGATATGAGATCTTAAAATTTTAAATATAGAGCCTGCAATGGAGACTCATATGTTCAATACATGAAGAGGGGTTGAACAATAAACAATCATATGACTAGGGAAAACCCACATATAAACTGGAACAACCCATCATACATATCTTTTTCAGCCTACCATGTTTGATTAGCAGCTTCAGATAAATAACATGCCACATTTTGGTGGGAGTTTCATTTGTAAAATATCATTTTTTCGAGATTGGGGTTTGGGAATTGGAATCAGATGTGGACAATAGAAAAATCATGAGTTCAAAAAGTATAAATTGTGTAGTGTAAAATTGAGTACCGTTTGATGTTATTTTAGGGCAGTGATCAAGGAAGGGTCTTGAAAGCATCATAGAGAACATGTTGCAGATCATACTAATACTAAAGTCACTGATGCAAGACCCACTATGATCAATCAAATTCTAAAAATATACATCTTGAAATAATGGAAAAAATAGATGCATTAGTGATTTTTGATTCAAGATTCAATAGAAGCATCTAAAAACTTCTAAAGATAGAATCCAATAGAGAAAGTAGAAAACCATGAGTGAGATATACTAAAGCAACATGTGTGTTCATTGAAATTGGGAAAATCTTTCCCATTCCATAATAATTACTATTTTCTAAAATAAAAAAATATAAAGGGAGTTCCCTCAAATTAGAGTAGTTGACTGCTATCTTGGACAAGGAGTGAAGATTCAAAAGAAAAGGCATAGAAAGGCTAGAAGAACACAAGCTGAAACCCATGATATTACCACATGCTTCCAACTTAAGTTATGAAAAAGAATGTTTATCAGTAAAAAAGTGGCTCAATTTAACCCTAGTTATCCGATTGAAATTGAAAGGCATGGTTCCATTTATTATGTATGTTTGAGTGTCTGGTAAAAGAAACTAACTATCACCCCTTATGTTGTGGGAATATAAATATCCAACAGGAAAATTGAATAACATGGATGAATTCATACCTTTTTTTATTGGATCAAAAAAAATGTACTGTCAAAATTGAACAATGCCAAGAAACAAGGATGACAATCAGTAAGAAGGGGTAGTATAGGTGGGTTTGGAGAGGGACTAGCGGGGACACAAGAATACAGGGAGAGGGAACATGGTGTGGATTATTGTGACCCAAGGTTGGGGAAGCTAGTAGGGTTCGAGGAAGCGAGGGCTTTATTGGAGGTAAGCATGTATATAAGGGATGTGTGGGATGCATTGAAAATATGGGAAGGCAGAGGGGATACAAGGAAATACTAGGAAATCTAGAGGATAAAATAAAAGAAATGGCAGTCGATCAGGGAGGCAAGTGGCTGAGCAACAGTAGAGGAGGCAGGGAAGGTGGGGAGGTAGCTTTTGCTAATGTGGTAGTGGCAGGGAGGTGTTCTAGGATTAGAATAGATTTTTTGTGGACCACACATCTAAATAATAATAATTAATTTTTAAAAGTTTTTTTAGATTTAATTTATATTATATATATATAAATACCGTTCCAAGAAACATTGTTAAATTGTCAATTTTTTAATTCAATATATAAACATATAATTTTATTGGATAATTGATAGGTCTTTTTAAAGTAATTTCTAAATATATATTAAATTATAGGGAAATGATTAATTGATATTGAATAATTTACAGTTATGTGTATTGTTAATTTTAAAATAATTTATGGTAAATATAAATAATGAAAATAAATTCATTTATTTGTAAAATAATTATATGTATTTGTATGATAAAGTAACATATTTAATTATTAATAAAAAATTGTTGGAATTGAACAATAAATATTAATAGATTTATCAATTGGTAAAATGATTTGTTGGTACCTATAAAATATTTTCTGTTATTTAACAGGTTGTAACAATTTTTATTGATGGAAAAAGATTTGTTGGTAATTTTTATTATTAATAATAGTTTCATGTGTTGGTAAAAATATATTTGTATTAGTATGATAAAGCCAAAAATATAATTGTTGGTAAATTATTAATTGGTATTAAACCCTTAATATCAATAGATATATATGTTGGTAAAAAACAAGTGTTGGTAGTCAAAATCAATACCAATAAAAATATAAATATCTATTGGAATTACTCATCTTTACTAACCGATATATTATCTGTCATTAAATATATTTTGGAAAAAGTCTATTTTTTATAGTGAGATGTTATACTAAATTTTATATTACTATTAAAATGTCCACACCAATATCATTTAAATCACTTCATCCCTTCTCAATTTCCCAATATAATATGGTAGGAGGAAAGGAATATCCTATTTATGGATCTTTGGATATAAATCATTCTAAAAATGATCCACAGTCACCACATAAACTAGAAGAATATTTGGAGAGTAATAGAGAAGGTTCAAAAATAATACTTTGAACACTCTCTCACTATTTCTCATATTCTAAAGGGTGATAAAAATTTACCATTAATTTACTTTCAATTTCAAGTATAAGAACTCAAATCAAAATTTTCTTCTTCACTTCTCCCACATTATGTTACCCTCATCAAAATCACAATGATAAAGGATTCACTACTATTGAGATGCACCTCTCACAAAATGATTGGTAAAAGAATATAAATCTCTTTAATTATATGAATAATATATATATATATCAAGTCACTATAAACACTTATAAATCTATTGATTGAAGGCATCCCCCTTATACATCGAAATACTCTAACATTTAAACTCATAAAGACCCTTCCTTCACGAATCACCCTCCTTGGGATCATACCACTTATGATCCATTAGATTATCCCAGTACACTACACCCACATGAACCACACATGACCTTTAACCATTATTCATCACTATAATTTTATAAAAAAAATTATTAAGCCTTTGTTATGGATTTATTTTAAAGGATTTTTTAATTTTATTCATTTTATAAATTTCTCCAAAATCTAACCAATTCAAAAAAAATCAAAAATTAATATAATTCATGTTCCAAATATATATCTATATATTATAATAAATATAATCTCACTTCACTGGTCTTAAAGTCCTTTTCATCATATAACAGGGGAATTTTCTATATTTTATTTGGTGTCCCTTTCATACATCACATGCTGATCTCAAATGATATTTTCTCTCTACCAAATAAGTAATCATTACTAGGGCTTAACTCCAAACTCAATCCTAACTCTAAATAAAATTTATGATACCACTTTATCATGATGAAACTCTACTATAATTCCTCAATGATTGATATTGAAGATATGAGTGACCTTAAAATCTGATAACCAAAATTTTGTGGTCTTTGGATTATTATTTAGGGTATATCATACACAAATAGGGATTAATTACCATTATAAATCCTAGTAAAGATAACATAATCCATTAATAAACACCAAAACCATAAATAAAACAACACACAATATCAGTATAACACATGTAATGTCATACATGAATAAAAGACAACGTCTCTAAGTTAAATACCAAGAACAATACAACTCCTAATGAAATAAATATACCTCTAACAAATCACTTCACTATGAACTAGTAATGTAGAACATAATTACATAAACCATTTTAAAAATCTATAAAAATTTTATATATAAGTATAAATGAACATACAAGTACACTAAATAGGTTACTACCCATAAACTCGCATGCTCATGTGGATGGAAAACTAAATGATTAGTAAATAAATAGTAAAACTGGCTCATTTCCTATCTCAGGTCAACTATCATACGAACCAAGCCAAGTATTAATTTTCAAATAAATATGCAGTAAATAGTATAGTTATCATTAAATTATATATCAATAAAGTACCATGAACCCACTTTCTCATTGGTCAAGTCATCCTTATGTCCCAATGGAATAAGTCATGTCACTCACATCCCTTATATATCCATATACCTCAACTACATACAACATCACAACCACACTCATGTAACCATAGTTTCATACCTTATAAACACAACCATATACCATAAATACACAACCACATATTTCATAACCATAACTAAAAACACTATTTAATAACCACACCATCAAAATCACTATAACATTTCTATATAACCAAACTATATTTGGAAGAGGGGAAATGGGAAATTGAGTACTCATCCATATTTTTCACCCATATCATAGATATTAGGGGTATACACAAAACCTAAAACCTCATATATTCATTAGTAAGTTTATATGAATTAGGTGGTGGTCTATGAGAAACAAAAAAATGTAATAAGATATATAGATTAACACATGAACCCTTGACTTGGGATTATATTCTATCAAATAGCTCTATAGACACGACCCATCACTATTTCAAAAAAGAAACATAACATCTACCACTTCCACCTACAGACACATAATAACCAACTCTACTACCACGTTATTATCACATAATGGCCACACAAATTCTTCTCGTTTCAGACACTATTAGGAATTCCACTTTAATAATTTACTAACCACATTAATTTCATTAAATAAATTAATTATAGAAGCTATTATTTCACAAATATCAATTCCTATTTTCTAAAATTAATATTTTAATTTCCATATAACATTTCCACTACTTCAATTCAGGTTATCTAGCTCTTCTTTAACCCATATAACACAGTACCATTATATATTATTTGATTTATTAAATTATTCTAGATTTATTCCATATATAAGGATAATTCCATAAATTAGATATACTAATTACATTAATCACAATAGTATAATGACCCAATTGATATTACCCAGACATACCTAAGCAAGATTTCCATAAGACCTCAAGTGCACCTCCCAGTATTTAGAGGCTAGTGTAAATATGGTGGATAAAAGATACATGACTATGAATTGGTTTTCCCTATATAATATTTAATCTATAAATAAATAGGTAAATAAAAACCATAGATGGAATTTTGGAATGACCCTTGCGATTTTTGGACCAGAGTGGCCATAATATAACAATCACTAATGTATCACCTGTTCAATGAGCTACTTCATCAATAAGAAGAGCTAAAACAATATGAAGATCTATTCATATTAATTAATGTCAAAATATCCATAGTTTCTATACATAGGGTGAAACTAGTTATATATATATATATATACAAATTTTGTCACCCAAATGCTCCTTGAGAGCTTAAAATAAGAAGTCCCAAGGTGAAATCCTCTATGTGAGGTATTGTAGACAACACCACTATATATCATTGATATATCCACATGAAAATACAAAATGATCCACCTACACTCCACGCACCAGTTGAGGTGACTACCCATTCTTAGATACACATAGGGTATATATTCAAACCTTTTTTCCCATACCTTTTCCATTATTCTGTTTTATGGGCTTGTGTATAAGGTTTTTGTACATTCATCCATGAATCTATACTACTCTTCCAACTAGGTATGTCATGTTGGACTCCATTTCTAGTCCTCCTCAGTATTCTTCGTGGTGGTTTGGGATGTTTTGTGGTTTTCGGTTGAGTTTCTATGTCGAGGTCTTGCCCGACTCTTCCCCTATTCTGCTTGTTTCAGGTTTTTCCCTGGTTTTATGATATTTTATTTTTTGATGTTGAAGTCTTTAGCTATTCCCCTCTTTTCCTGGTGTATTTATACTATTTTTTATCATTCACAATGGTTTTTTCTTCTTTTTAGTTCTATTCAACTCATATATGATTTCCTGATGGTTTTATTTTACACTTTCATTTCAAGTTTCATCTTTTATAGTTGGATGGATATTCTTGGTGAGACAATGATGGTGGTTTCGAAGTGTGTATTTTTGTGGTCCAATCGAAAATAGCTCCTCCCTGATTAGGTCTTACCATTTCAAACTATGCTCTGGCCTCTGGCTCCTTCTCGCCAAGCCATGCCGGTTGGGTGCATTGGATCCTAGTGTGGTTTTGGGATAGTGTGGTTTAAGCTGTGGTTGGAATCTTAGGAAGTGTGTCCTGGAAGATAGTGGATGCTCTGATGGTGATTTTTTGGTTCACAATGGTGATGCTTCAAGCTATGTGTTTTTTGACAAAGATGTTGGTGCTTATTGTCGATGATGATGGATCTCAGTTGTTTTCTCACAGGTGATTGGTGATGAGTGGTAACAATGATGGTGGATTACAAATGCTGTTGATGGCTGATGGAATACGAAGCGACTCTGGAAAACACTAGTGACTCTTGAATCGAGGCAGGCAATGGGTTTTTTGTTATTTTTTAAATCCAAATTTGGAAACTGGATATGTTCTGTAGTCTGAAACTTTTATTCCCATCTAGTGATGTTTTAGGACTGTAACATTGATCTCTGCTTATCCTTAAAGAAAATATTTTGCAATAAAAATTAATTTTCAGACAAATTGATCAAAAACATTGAAAATGATTCTATATTATTTTATATTTTTTCATTTAAACCTTCTTAAAACCATGATTGGAATCCAAATAGGATACTTGACCACTATATGGGTCTGGTAATCAAGGATTAAATAAAAAATCATCTTATATAGAAGGAAATATATGTATATATATATTAGTACTTATCCACCCTGAGGGATACACTCCCTTTATATAGAGAAACTGCATTTACATATATAACACCCTCCATAGGAGGTCACTCATATTATATTAAGAAGGACCACACATGTTTGTGTGTGTTTACACTCCTTTCTAAGAGAATATTATTTACCTCATAAGAGTGGGTGTAATATATATATACAGTTTCTATATATGTGGATAGACTGCCCCTCGAAGTCGATGATTACTGATGTGTGTGGTTTTGTGTAATGTCCCTGTGATATATCAAGGAATAAACCTTGGGATATCACCCAAAAGAAAAGGATTAATACATTTATATTAAATATATATAAAAACAATCCATATATATGAAAAATTGTCATAATAAATATATATGAAAAATAATCATATTAGTTTTAAATTAAATAAGCATGCCACATGGTTTTTATCTCAATAATATTACCATAACACATCAATAGGGAATGATCATCCCTCATGTGTCCCAATAAGAATTTTTTTGTAACATTATAAATATAGAAACCTGAAAGAATCTTACATGACTATTACATTATTTTAAAGATAAACAACAAAATAGAAATAAATTCAAGTATTGAAAGGTTTTGTATCATGGAAAAATTAGGCTCATACATCACTTGTACATAATAAAACATAAAAATTATTTGAAACCTTCTAATTTATCCTCCTAATATCTCTCAAATTCCACTTAGTATAAGAAATCACACAAGGATATACATCAATTAAAGGGGTGAGAAAAATACTAGTAAGGAGAGGGATAACATAGAATTAATAATATATTTGAATCAATTGAATATTTATGATCATAATCATTATCACTATATTTTAATCATGGTACCATCATCATAATAATGACAGAATAATTTGATAAATCCATGAAATGTGTCATATCCATAATAATGATATATCATTATATAGTGGTCAAATACCATATATAGTTTTTAACAAATCTAGCATCATTTTCATGCATAACATATGTTCATAAATAATAACATCATAGATGTGAAAAAATATTGAATTATGTTCATAGATAATTCACATAATATCCTGAGATATATCACATGGCCCAATTAATTAGAGGGATATATAATTTTCATCCCACCCATCACATCATAAAATTCTCATACTCATGCATGAAACATAGAATGTATAACAATCATAATCATGAAATAAAATCATTGAAAGGATTGGGTTTCATAAGAATTTCATATATAATACTTTATTAAATAACCTTTGGGTATCCCAAATTATAAATGGAAACCATAAAACATCATAACTCTTGAGTAGAGAAGAAACAACTCAAGAGGAATCAATGCGATGATTTTGTAAAATAAATTCATTATGAATCATCTATGGATTGGAATTTGAAATCATTTTGGTAGGTTAAGAACATGTATATCCTAGAAATAAAAGGTAAATAATAGTGAAAATGAATTTTATGTAAATTATAAGAAAATACATGCTAATGATTATGTTAAATAGGGATAAACCAAAAAGAAGGAGTTGGGCTAAAGAATCCCCATACTTTAAATCCTGATTTATTTCATATTTTTACTGCCCCCTAAATAATAATCATAGGTTTATTAAAATATCACACCAAAATATAATTATGTTAATTTTTTCACCCTTTATCATTTATAATCATTTTATTTAATTTTGCAATTCCCTCTTTCTAAGTAGATACGTTTTTATATCATTTTCCCTTAAAATATAACATATTGATTAAATTTAATGATCTGGATTTATTTGTACTTGTAAATTATTAATATTTAAACTTTAGGGTACATTTATTTATAAAACTATATAATATAAATAAATTGTTTTAATAATTTATAAGTATGGAGACAAGAAAATTATTGGAAACATCCCTGATGGTGGTTATCCAACTGTTAACGATACATTTCCCAAAAAGGATGTGTGAAATATATATTGTAAAAACCCAAGTAATTTCAAGATAAATCATTTTCATTTGTTATTATTATTTATTAATTATATATTATAGATTTATATTCATTATAATAATATTATGTAATTTTTCAAGGAAAAGGCAAAAAAATATTTATAAAAAAATGAGTTTTCTTAAATTACATGGAATTATTTATAAGATTCCTTTCCAAATTATAGAATTTTAATTTGTAAATATTAAATTTTTTATATTTATTATTTCAAATTTATCTAAGGATTATTTATTTAGAATCTTATGAAAAGTTTTATTTTTTAATGAAAAGTGAAAAATAATTATTTTTATTGGAAACTTGATTTTATTTTCAAGTATTTACAAAGTAGGATTATATTTTAGATTTGTTTTAAAATTTATTTAGATAATTTTTTTTAAAAATAATCTATTTATGGTCTTTGGAATGAATTTTATAAATTAATTTAGTATAAAAACATTTTTAATATTAAAAAGTAATTTTATAAAACCCTTTTTGTCACCACATTTCAAATGTTTAAGCCTTTGAATTTAATTTGATAATAAAAATTAAACATTTTCAATCATAATAATTAATATTATCTAATAATTCTAAAATAATTTTTTTCATAAAGAACAGTAAAAACTATAAAAACATTTTTCCATAATTATGGTCAAAACAGGTTTACCGAGGGTTGGAGTTAAGTGATAAAGGGTAAACTGACCAAGAAACATGTCTAAATTATATTAAACCTACATATTTTGACCGTATCTAATATCATCTTTTGGAAGGTTCCATTTTGGATCTATTTGGATTTATTAAGACATTAATATATTTTAATATTTTTTTAAAATCCAAGTGTGTCCTTGTCACACCCAGATTTTCAATTACATTCTTTGTTTTGAATGTTCTTTTGGTTCTTGGTTTTCACTTGGTTTCCAGGTGATTCAGGTTTAAATTTAGTTCCTCTGGTGTCCTTGATCTAAATCATTAGTCTTGGAAGTATCGGTTAGTATTTAGCCTTGTATTTTGTTATAGTAAATTTATGATGATGATGTGGCACAGAATTGAATTTGTGACACTCCTAGAGTCACCTTTTTTGGGGTATGATTATTGGGGTGATTTACACCTTTGAGTAAGATGAGTTTTGGGGCGAAAAGGGTGTTTTATTTTGAACATTTTTTCCTCATATACCTAGCCTATATTTTACCATAGAATCCCCCCTATCCCCCTATAAAAATTAGAGAAAAATGGAAGGTTTTGGGTGGGAAGAATAGGATGTACGGTTTGGTTGCATGGTTTACGAAACTGTGCAACCAAACAGTACACAACCTTCAGGTCACCAAAAAAATGTTTTATTTTTCCATGTTTTCACTTTAGGTATTAACCCTAATGCAACCATTGCTCACCCATTTCATTCCTTACATCCATTAAAGGATTACAAGCTCCCTCAACCTCATTTGGAATCAATTTTTTAAGGGGTTTGGTAGGGAAAACTCCAAGGATCTTCAAGTAAGTGATTCCCTATCTTGTTTCTTTATTTTTCCTTAAGGTTTATTCCCTCCTACTTGATGTTACAAATGTCCAGAATCTATGGATTTGTACCTATGTTTTATTCTTTAGTTTTCTAGTTCAATATTCATGGTTAGGTTTTATTTTCACTCCCTTGTGATGCGGCGGTGGTGCGGTTGAAGTCTCGCTCAACAATTTGGGGTTTTTGAGAGAATAGGTAGGTGATTACTTATGTAATAATCTTTTGATAAGTTATTTTTTCATTCTTACAATTTTTATAATGATTATTACCTATTATGTGTGGTTCGTAGATCATTTTTAGTAGATTTAGTTAATCGTTTGGTTTTAAAATTTCATTTTTACTTGAAATTATTTTTTTTCATGTGTAACTCTTGTGCGATATTTTGGGGTCATTTTGTAAAGAATTAAAGTGGTTTATAAAATGTTTCTAGTGATTCCAATTATTTTTTTGTTGGGAATTGGTTTTCTTTTGTATTTAAATAGGGTTTTTCAATGGGTTTTATTTTGGAAAACCTTGTTATACTTCTTAAAAGTGTTTTATAAAAATTGTAAGTGGTTTATTGAGTTACACCAAGTGTGAAAAGGATGTTTATGTGATTTTTTAGTGGTTTTATGGTCCTAAAATGGGTTTTTGAAATTTAAAGTGGTTATTTGTGATGTCAAAAGTTTTGAGAATGTTTTATGAAATGTTGAAATGATCTATTAAATAGTAAGAATGGTTTGAAACATGTTTGTGGGCTGTTTTGTGTGAGTATGATGTTAAAAATGAATTTGAATGTGGAAAAATTATTATGTGACATTTTGTGGGATGGTTGGTGTATGTATAAATTGGACAAGTAATTTTCATGTTCAAATGTTATTTGATAACATGTGGGACATTATTGAGCACAAATGGGGAAACTCGGGTATCTAGGTGGGCAGACTAGGACTAGTATGCTAATGATTGAGAGTGGTTTCATCAATGTTTCATGTAGAAAGTTTCATGATGAAAACACAAAGAAAATTTAGATGATGATGTTCAGGACCACTAGGTTATGGTTATTTCTCTACTATTTCTTCATTCATGAGAAGTATATTTTTTATTGTTACTTTTATAGTGAGGTACGAGGTACCTGGGGTCTCAAAACTAGCTAGTGACTAGGGGTGTTCCCATAACTAGTGATCAATGGATTTATTGTACATAACATAAAAATATGGTGTTTTTGGATGGAAAATTCAATAGAATGTGTTGTTTATTTAAAAGTGTTTTTTCTTTAAAGTAACCCTCTTGAAAAATGTTTTCATTTAAAGTTACATCCCTTTGAATTTGTTACAAGAATTTTTGTTTATAAAACTTGCAAGATTTTTTGTCTAAAAATGGTTATCACATGGAATCCCTTTGGGTGTAATCCTATTAGTATTAGTCTTACACCATACTTACACCTTTGGTTGAATATACACTTGGTAATTTTTGTTGCAGGTTTGGGTAATTATTTTTGTGTCAGTGGTTCGGGTTACTAGTGGTCCTTCTTGGTGTGGTGCCCTGGAGATGGCTTGAGGGTGATTCCCCCTTTCCTTGAGGTGGTTCTTTGATTGTTATTTTTTATTTTATTCTCTTGTAGTTTGTCTTTGGAGTTTATGTAAACCTATTTTTTTCAATTTTCAATGTTGTGATAGATTTTTGGGTTTAAAATTTTCAGATTAGTTTTATTATCCTTATTGATTTGTTTACGTATCTAAAAGTGGGTAAATCATTCCCAAACATTTATTTATCATACTCAGGAACATTTACCATCTTGTAGTGATACATAATGACCTTCAGGCCATTTCATGGACCTGTTTAGGCATCTGTTATGATGGAGATCAGATCTAGTTCATGAAAAAAATGGAATCTAGGAGGTTCTCTATTTTGGGTCATTTTCTATTAGAAAAGAGTTTGGGTAGACCAGAGCTAGGATTGTTGGGACTTGATGTTCAAGTTATATGTAAGGTTCCTAGATAGCACACCTCATTCCAGGACTTGAGTTACCATGGGAAGTTGGGTCCCATCTGAGTCTTTTAGTTCTTATTGTTGTTATTTATTTGGGAAATGAAATGGGAGTTAAGGCAATGGTCTCAGTGTGCTCGTAGGGCCTTGAAAGCCACATGGAGCCATGGATATTGTCCTATAGAACTCTATGTGATAGTGTTGTGACTATAATATGGCTTCTATCTATATTTTTGAGTCAACCTTCGACACTAGTTTCCCCTTGATTCATTTGGCATCTTTATGGGTTTTGGAAAATCATTCTGGAAAGATCATATTTGAAAATTGTGGAAACTATATTTTAAAATGGAAATTGTTTTGAGTAAATGGTGTTAAGTTTATTGGAAGTGTATTTTCATAATTTGAACATGTGTTTTACTAAAATTAATTATTGTAAAAGTTTCATTTATGTTAAAGAGGTTTTTGAAAATCTATTTTAAATGGAATTTTAAACTTGGAATGGTGTGATTTTTAAAGGGATTTAAAATGGGGTTTTAGAACAGTTTTGAACAAGGTTTTGAAAAGTGGTATTTTTAGGAAAAAATTATTTGTGTAAGATTATATTTGATTTTTTATAATCAGAAATTTTGGATTCACAAACTTGGTGGTTTGGAAAACAATGATGATTTTAATGTGGGTTTTGAAATACTGTTGTTGAGTGGAATGAAGTGTTTTGGTTTTGAAAACTATAAATAACTTTGTTTTGATCCTTGTTGTTATCATGGGTGAGAACATTCATGGGTTATGTGTAAGGAAAATTTGATGAGTTCACAGGTTGGACTGAGGTGTGTGCACATAATGGCATGAAAACATGCATGTGTGAGTCCTATGAGATACCATCGTTTAATTTTCTAAACATGGACCCCATTTACTTTCAAAGAAATGATTTTTAAGTAAAATGTGATGTTTTGATTACTTCTATTTGGGGTGGGGAGTCTTATTTTTTTTGCAAATGTTATTGTGGTATGTTTGGAGTTTGAGGACCCCTCTTGTTTAAATGATGTTTTGGGTTTGGGTTTCATTAGTAAATTGGGATGAAGTGTTGGATAGTGGTCTTTTATGAGAAATGTTTCAGGAAGCCTTTGTGGTGGTTCCCATCTTATGTGTGGCCCTAGTTTATGGTATTTTCTGACCAATGTACCAGTTTTGTTAGGTTGTTGTGTTTTTTTTGGCCAGGGTATGTCCCAAAAATAGTTAATTTATGGTGGAAGTGTGGCCATAGGTGATTCACCATTGGTAGATCCTCCAGTTTATCAACATAAGGAATTTATTTTTGAGCTTTGTAGATTGAGTCTACCCCCTCTTATTTTTCAATTAAGTGGATCCTACTATAGCATGAGAGTGGTTATGGAAGGTTTAAACAGAACATAGTCTCTTAAAAGTTACTAAGCTATTAAAGGTGAAGTTTGACGCCATTGTGTCTGTATTCTATCTGGAAGTGGTGAAGGGGAATTCTAGTGAGGAAATATAAATCAGTCCAGAGTTGACAGTCTTTGCTATAGAATTTAAGGGCCTTTGGGTGTTTTGTTGGTTTCTCATAAGAAAATGTTTTATATTAGTCCACTAATGTGGATAATCTAGTTTTTTGAGTATATTTTGGTTTCTTACTGTAACACCCCAAGCTTCTAAGATACACTTCTCTTTGAATAATGCAATAGCGTGTGTTGTACGCAACATCGAGTTCTAACACACCACAACCAATCAAACTAGCCGTTATGTATAGTAATACCCACTTTTTGAAATTTATAAATTTTATTTTTCAAAATGGACTTCATTTTTGAATTCGAAATATCGAAATTATCCTAGGGTGAATTTTTTTATTTTTCTGAAAAACTTCATTTTTTGATGAATAGTGAATCCACTAAGTGATAGTTAAAAAAATTGAATTTTTCATAAAACTTAATTTTACCGCTTCTGTGAGTGGAATTTTGAAAATCTGAGAGACACGGTTAATATCAAGGAGTAAAATGTGGTTCAATGAGATGAAAATAATTTTTGGTGAATAGTAACTTTTTACTTTTATTTACCACGGTTAAAAGTAAATAGGATAATTAAGGGTAAAAATGATATTAATATTACCCTAACACAAGTCATAATTCTATTGTACAAATTTATCTCGACCAGAACGAACCTTAGGAGTAAAATATTATCATTTAGGTCCACTTGGATTAGAATAGGACATTTATTATTATTTAAATCAAAGAAGAGTTAAAAGAGTTAAAATCAAAGTTTATTTACTAAAACATTTTTAATATAGTGTTAAACATAAGATAAATTAAATTATAAATTTTCATTAGAAAGATAAAAACATTTCCTACATAATGATATTTTATTTATAATTTTTAGACATTAAATAATTTAATTTATTTATGACACAATGATGATGCAGTAATTACAATAATAGTGAAAAATTAAAATAATTGATATTATAAATACCCAAATATATATAATTTGAGACTTTTTATGAATTACACTAATTTTATAGGTTAATATGACATGTTATAAATGATTTAATTAACTTTTTCTGAATTAATCATTCTGTTATAATTTTCACAAAAATCAATTTTCCAAATAGTGTCAAAATTGGCATAAAAGAGTTTTTAAAACAAATATTTTATTATTAATTTATATTCAATTACTAAAAATCTAAGGTTCGGAAAAGAGACTTATATAATGATATTTTTATCATTAATAGACCACTTGGGTGTCTCTGGGAGGTATATAGAAATATTATTAACTATATAATATAAAAATACAAACTAACATGGTAAGTGTCAAAATAATTAACTAAGAGTTAAAACTAAGAGATAAGGTTAATATAATGACCCAAACCTGTCTAAATTCTATTGGTTGAGTGGTTTTCAACCCATCCCCACCTTAAGCTTTAAATAATCCACTTTGGAGCCATTAGAAACCGAATATGAATTTATTATAAAATAATATTTCTAACATTTCTAAAGGTGCCTCTCACCCCTCTTATAAAAGTTCATTCCCCCTTCTCATTAATTCACTCCTTAAAAGCAATTAGGCTCAGCAAAACACTTCCCAAATACTCTATAAACATCCCTCACTTCATCCTAGATGCATTACTAAAGTTATAAAGCCAACCTAAGGAGCCCTTTTGATCAAATGAAAAGGAAGAACCCGAAGAAGAGGTAATGATTTCACCACCCCTTTTCAAGTTCCCTTCTTCTTCCACTTCTTCTTTCATTGTTATTCCCATTCTAAAATATTGAATCCAGTATCTCCTATATACTGTAATTTTATTATGAATATGGTACAACCATATTTATTATTCTATCCATCCTTTGAATAACATGTCATCATACGTGCGTACATACTACTTACCGTCTCCATGTCGCGGTGTAATTGTTATTCAATAAATTATTATTTAGATGGGTATAATAATGATGTGTAATTCATGTAAATAATAAATATAACATGATAATGATTATTTATATATGATATACCATCCAATTATATATTATTTTAATATCAAAAGAATGATATTGTCACTCGTGCGTACGTACGGACTACCGTCTCCACGAACGCGATGAGAATCATTCTCCATCGTATCCATTCAAGTATAATTATCATTTGATGATTTCAAAATAATTTTTAAGTACTTGATATCATTCTGGATATGAATAAGATACAACCTATCCGTTACAAACATTTCTTATGTAACAAAACATATAAAATAAAACGAGTAAGTTAACACCCGAAACAATGATAATTCTAAAATATTATTAACAAAGCAATGTTAAAAGATCATATATGATATCATATTAATATATATGATTCTTGTATAATTTAATAACAATTATTTCACCATTATAAAGGAGCGTAAACTACCCCAACCAATGAAAAGTACAAGGTAGGGGTTTATTTTTCAATCTCTTCATTATCCGAGGTTTTTTATACGTAATAATCTACTGGGACTTCTTTATCATCTACATCCATGTTTCTTAAAAATGTATTTCAAAACATTTTTACTATTTAATATAATATGAGTTAAAGTCATTTATACCCTTGTTGACTTTTATAATTGGTTTATAGACGAATCTTTCCATCGTTTTCCAAACAAGGTCCTTTTTAACCTTTTTGAAAAAATTAAGGTAAGATTGTTTTTTTAACTTATACGGAGGGTGCGACTATTTTCCACCGTTATAAAATTGTCAAAGCTTACCTTAAAAGAGTATATAAATATTTTCAAAGGAAATGTTTTATTTTATAGATATATGACTCTTAAATGATTTAAAAATAGAAAGAGATATTTCCCTACAAATAGTTTTGATTTCATCTATGTCAACATCCTTTGATGAATTTTACGCTTATTTGAAGTTAATTTATTATGATACAAAACTTCTATATTTTATTGAAGGTTTTGTGATATTTTTGACTGTGGATGGGTTATTTTTATACCATTCATGGTTTATAGATGGAGTATTTAAATTTTGTATGCTAGTTTTAATATGAATGTTTATGTTATGTTTAAACCTTTTCATATAGGAATGCATTGGACTTAATATGTGACGGGTGGAGCCCGATATAGATCCTCGATGCATCGGTAGGTCTCATGAGACAAACTAGTGTCTTGGCACAAGGCCTTGACAAAATATTATTTGTAGTCTTGTCACGGGGCCTTGGATATGTGGTTATGATAGTCTGACATTATGAATTCCATCATTATAAAAGTGGTTATTGATATTGCATGTGAATATTTGATTAGTAGAATATCCATGTGAATAATTAAATGGCATTATTTAATTTTATTTTTACTATACTATGTTGATGTTCAAGTTTAAAAGGTTTTGTTTTAGTTATACATTTCCTTAAATTTTTATTCTTATTTACGAAAGTTTCTGATATATTTTTATCCTTACTGGGCATTAGAGCTCACACCTTTTCTATGTTTTATTTTTCCCAGGATTTGAAGAAGTAAATTATGAATGACTTGTATGGATAGTATAAGGGGATAAGAATGTGGAATATACAGACTATGTTGTTGTAGTTTTCATTTTTATGATGTAATGTAATACTTTATGAATATATCTAGTTATTCCAAGGCTACTAAACTAATCTGTATTTCGAGATTTGATCTTTCTTGTGATCATGCCAATGTTATGTAATAATGCACCGACTCTGGGTAGCTGGGGTCGGGGCGTTAAAATTGTTATCAGAGGAAGTTTAGTACAAACCTTGGAAGATAGATTTAGATAAACTCTGATTAGAGCACATAGATTTAAGATGGACTTTGAGGATTAGTATAGAAGAACTTCCTATAATTTTGGTATTGTAGAGATTTTGTGAGTTTTCCGAGCAATACATCCCTATCTGGATATGAGCAGGTAGAGGTGGATCTAGCACAGATATACCTAGGGGTAAAACCCGAAAACACCACTTTGAGCTAGACTCGAACGGGAACTGGTGCACGACAACAGGTCTTGCTGCACTCTTGGTTACGACACTCCCGGGGGATATGCTTAGGATAACTCTCATTTTATTTAAAAATCATTATGAAGAGTTTATGAGTATATACTTCCTCAAAGAAAACATTTTTATGATTATGGATTATATCCATAAATAGTTCAATTTATGTTAAGTGTTTTATAAGTATGGAATTATGTATTTTGATTCATAAACTGATCTAGTTTATGCCATTGTTTAGAAATGGTGCCAAGTGGAAGAAATGGAAACCATATTAATGCACGCACTCCATGTAGGGACTTCCCTCCTGCTCAAGATAATTATAGTGGAGCTGGTGATGCAACTGGTGCTGATCAACTAATCACCATACTGGGACAACTCACTCAGGTTATGAATAATAACCTTACCCATATGGAGCACCCTGATCCACAGTGTGGATGATAAATGTTAGATCGCTTCATGAGGAAATAACCACCAACATTCAATGGGAGTACAAATCCATTGGTAGCTGAGCAATGGATAAGTTTCCTAGAGAAAATATTTCATGCTTTGGGAAGTAGTGAAAGGGAAAACGTTATCATGGCAGTTTACCGCCTCACTAGAGATGTTGATCAATGGTGGTCATTGATTCAAAACATTAAGGAAGATGATGAAGTATAAAATATGGAATGAAGGGAGTTCAAAGATCTATTTTTAGAAAAATACTTTCCTTGTGACCATCGAGCAGATATGGAAAGGCAATTTATGAGTCTGAGACAAAAGGAGGATGAGAATGTCGCAAAGTATGAGGATAACTTTACAAGGTTAGCAAGGTATGCTGGTGATTATATACGTAACCCAAGAAGTAAGATTGATCATTTCTTTGATGGGTTAAAACCATTTCTCCATCGATCATTAGTCTCACATTCCTTCTCGTCGTACGAAGATATTTTCTCATGTGCTATCAAGACAGAGAAAGAATTCTCTAAGTCATATGACTTTAAAGAAAAGCAAGAGAAGAAGAGATCTTCTGATCAATCTGGGAATGGAAATAAGGGGAACAAGGGAAAGTTTGAATATCCATCCTGTGGTAAATGTGGGAAGAAACAACCTGGTACTTGCTTGAAGGGAATGGGTGTCTATTACAAGTGCGGTGAAAAAGGCCACCAAGCTCGTGATTTCAAAGGGAAGAAAGAAGCTACCGATGTTCAGTGCTAAAATTTTAGGGATATGGGACATTATGACAATGAATTTCTTAGGATTCAGGGGAACTTACGTCAGATAAGGCCAAGGGATAAATTCCATGCTTATGTTATCACTACTGCTGAGTTAGAAGCTCCAAAAGACGTGGTGGCAGGTAATTTAATGGTTTTCTTCAAATTTAGAAAATGCATTATTTGATTCTAGATCATCACATTGTTTCATATCTTCCCAGTTTTCTAAGAAAATTAGATATTTTCAATTTGATTTAACAAGGGAGTTGTCAGTTAAAACCCCTAAGGGAAGTATCATTGCAACAAAGTTTTGTGAATCAGTCCCCATTAGAGAACATAAATGTTCTTTATCCAATGATCTCATCATCATACCTATTATTAAGATTGATATAATCGTTGGTATGGATTTGATTTCGGACCATGATGTGAAGATTTATTGTAATAATAAGGAGGTTACGATTTTTTATGATGATGATATGGAACACCTTATCTTTAAAGCGGAATCGTCACCACCTAATTCTTGTCTAGATCCACCCCCAGTAGCTCAACTAAATTCAATTATTGGGGAGGAAGAGGATGAAATTACAGTGGGTGAGGAATGTAATGTTCAAATAGAGGATGTACCTATTGTGAAAGAATATGTAGATGTGTTTCTAGAAGATTTACCTGGACATCCTCTAGAACGAGAAGTTGAGTTTTCTATTGATTTAATTCTTGGATTAAGGCCTATATTGAAGACCCCTTATAGAATAGCCACTGTAGAATTAGTTGAACTAAAGAAACAACTAGAGGAATTCAGTAATAAGGGATTTATTAACCATAGTGTTTCTCCATGGTGAGCCCCTGTTCTTTTTGTTAAAAAGAAAGATGGATCTATGTGGTTATGTATCGACTACAGGGAGATCAATGCTATAACAATAAATAATAAGTATCTCCTACCTCGCATTGATGATTTATTTGACCAACTTCATGGATCTAAATATTTTTCAATGATTGACCTTCGATCTGGATACCATCAGTTGTGTGTGAAAAAGGAATACATTCCGAAGACTGCATTTCGAATCAGGTACGGGCATTGCGAGTTTACAGTAATGCCTTTTTGGATTGACTAATGCACCCTCTGTATTCATGGATCGGATGAATAGAGTTTTCAAGGAATATCTAGATGAATTTGTGGTGGTATTTAATGATGATATCTTGGTATACTCCAAAAGCTATGAAGATCATGAAAATCACTTGTGCATTATCCTGAAGACTCTGAGAAGACATGAATTATATGGTAAGTTTAGCAAGTGTGAATTCTGGATTCAGGAGATTTCTTTTCTTGGACATATTGTCTCTAAAGATGGAATCTCTGTTGATCCTTCTAAGACCAAGGAAATCCAAGAATTTCCAACACCTACAAGTATAACTGAGGTAAATAGTTGTATTGGTTTGGCAGGTTATTGTCGACTTTTCGTCCAGAATTTTGCCCGATTGGAAAACCCATTAATGAAGCTCACACGTAAAAGGGTTAGATTTGTTTGGACAAAAGAGTGTGGAGAATTTTTCAAAGTACTGAAGAGAAGATTAGTCAATTATCCTACATTGACTCTACCATCGGGGAATGATGGGTTCATTATTTACAGTGATGAATCGAGGAAATGACTTGGTTGTGTCCTTATACAGAATGATAGGGTTATTTCCTATGCATCACGACAGTTGAAAATTCTTGAACAAAACTATCCTACTCATGATCTAGAGTTATCAGCTGTGATTTTTGCTTTGAAGATATGTAGGAACTACCTCTATGGTGAAAAATGTGAGATTTATACTGATCACAAGAGTTTGAAGTATATTTTATCACAAAAAGAACTCAACATGAGGAAAAGGAGATGGCTTGAATTACTCAAGGATTATGATTGTACGATACACTACCACCCGGGGAAAGCAAAAAAGGTGGAAGATGATTTGATTAGAAAAGACCATGGAGTTTTGAACAATATGAGAATTGAATGGGGTCCAATTATCATGGATCTAGTGAAGATGGACATGGAAATAACCAGGGAAGGTGAAACATCAATGCTTTTTCAAATGGTTGCCAAAACATCTTTACTAGAAAGGATTAAGAGTTATCAGACAGATGATGAAGAATTTTAAAAGAAGATTAAAGCTGTGAATGATGGGAGATTGAGAGGCATTGTGTATGAAGATGGAATTTTGAAATTTGGGAAGAGGCTTTGTGTTCCCGATATACCTGATCTAAAAAGGGAATTGCTGGATGATGCTCATAATTCAAATTTCTCTATACACCCTGGGATCACCAAAATGTATAGAGACTTGAAGGAATATTTTTTGTTGGACAACATGAAGAGGAAGATTGCTGATTTTGTGTCAAGATGAATCATTTGTCAACAAGTGAAAACTGGAAGGCAACAACCGGGTGGAGTATTGCAACCTCTTCCCATACCTGAGTGGAAATGGGATAATATCATGATGGACTTTGACAAGGGAATACCAAAGACTCCTAGAAGGAATGATGCAATATGGGTTATTGTTGATCATCTTACCAATTTAGTACATTTTCTTTCTATAATAGAATATCTACCACTAGAACGTCTAGCAAAACTATATATTGATGAAGTTGTGAGACTTCATGGAGTACCCCTATCGATTGTTTCTGATCGTGATCCCTGTTTTAATTCATGATTCTAGAAAAGTCTTCAGAAAGCCTTGGATACTAATCTTTATTGGAGCACTACCTACCACCCTCAAACAGGTGGAAAATCAGAACGAACTATTCAAACCATAGAAGACATGTTGAGATCCGGCTCACTTGACTTTCAAGGTATGTGGGATCAATATTTACCTCTGGTAGAATTTTCCTATAACAATAGATTCCATTCGAGTATTCAGATGGAACCATATGAAGCGTTATACGGAAAGAGATGTCACACACCAACCTGTTGGGATGACATTGGTGAAAGAAAACTTGTAGGCCCAAAACAGGTGGAGGAAGCAATAGAAAAGGTGATGGTAATCCAAAACCATATCAAAGCAGGTCAAAGTAGAAAAAAGAGCTATGCTGATAATCGAAGGAAGGATTTGGAATATCAATTTAGGGATCATGTTTTCCTAAAGGTATCTCCATGGAAGGGATTCATAAATTTTGGTAAGAAAGTTAAATTGAGTCCTAGGTACATCAGACCTTTCGAAATTCTAGAACGAATTGGGGTTGTAGATTACCGTTTGGCAATGCCGCCAAGTCTCTCCAAAGTTCATGATGTGTTCCACGTATCACTGTTGAAGAAATACATGTCTGACCCAACGCATGTACTCACCTATGAGGAATTAGAATTGGAACCCAATCTGTCTTATTGCTAAGAGTCTGTCGAGATTCTTGATATGAGAGAACAAGTACTGAGAAACCGGACAACTCATCTGGTAAAAGTCTTGTGGAAAACCATAAGATGGAAGAGGCAATGTGGGAACCCGAGGAACTTATGATGAAGAACCACCCGAGTCTTTTCATGCGGTAGTATTCTGGATATTTCAAGGACGAAATTATTTGAAGGAGGGGAGAATGTAACACCCCAATCTTCTACGATACACTTCTCTTTGAATAATGCAATAACGTGTGTTGTACGCAACATTGAGTTCTAACACACCACAACCAATCACACTAGCCGTTATGAATAGTAATACCCACTTTTTGAAATTTAAAAATTTTATTTTTCAAAATGGACTTCATTTTTGGATTCGGAAAATCGAAATTAGCCTAGGTTGAATTATTGGTATTTTTCTGAAAAACATCATTTTTTGATGAATAGTGAAACCACTAAGTGTTAGTTAAAAAAACTGAATTTTTCATAAAAATTAATTTTACCGCTTCTGTGAGTGGAATTTCAAAACTCCGAGAGACTCGGTTAATATCAAGGAGTAAAATGTGGTTCAATGAGATGAAAATAATTTTTTTTTGAATAGTAACTTTTGACTTTTATTTACCATGGTTAAAAGTAAATAGGGAAATTAAGGGTAAAATGATATTAATATTACCCTAACACATGTCCTAACTCTATTGGAAAAGTTTATCTCGACCAAAAACAACCTTAGGAATAAAATATTATCATTTAGGTCCACTTGTATTAGATTAGCACATTTATTATTATTTAATTCAAAGAAGAGTTAGAAGAGTTAAAATCAACTTTTATTTACTAAAACATTTTTAATATAGGGTTACACATAAGATAAATTAGATTATAAATATTAATTAGAAATATAAAAAGATTTTATACATAATTATATTTTATTTATCATTTTTTGACATTATATAATTTAATTTAATTATGACACAATGATGATGCATTAATTACCATAATAGTGAAAAATTAAAATAATTGATATTATAAATACCCAAATAAATATAATTGCAGACTTTTTATGAATTAAACTAATTTTCTAGGTTAATATGACATGTTAGGAATGATTTAATTAACTTTTTTCGAAGTAATAATTCTGTTATGATTTAAAAAAAACAATTTTCCAAATAGTGTCAAAATTGACAGAAAAGAGTTTTTAAAAACAATATTATATTATTAATTAATATTAAATTCCTAAAAATCTAAGGTTCGGCCAAGAGACTTATATCATGATATTTGTATCATTAATGGACCACGTGGGGGTATCTTTAAGGTATATAGTAAGTTTATTAACTATATAATATAAAAATACAAAGTGACATGGTAAGTGTCAAACTAATTAACTAAGAGTTAAAACTAAAAGATAAGGTTAATATAATGACCCAAACCGGTCTAAATTCTATTGTTTGAGTGTTTTTCGACCCATACCCACCTTAACCTTTAAATAATATACTTTTGAGCAATTATAAACCGAATATGAATTTATTATAAAATAATATTTCTAGCTTTTCCAAAGGTGCCCCTCACCCCTCTTATTAAAGGGCACTCGCCCTTCTCATTAATTCACACCTTAAAAGCCATTTGGAATGGCCAAACACTGCCAAAATACTCTTTCAACTTACCTCACTTCATCCTAGAGGCATTACTTTAGTCAGAAAACCAACATAAGGAGCCCTATTGATCAAATCCGAAGGAAGAACCCAAAGAAGAGGTAATGATTTCACCACCCCTTTTCAAGTTCCTTTCTTCTTCAACTTCTTCATTCCTTGTTATTCCCATTATAAAATATTGAATCTCTTATCTCTTATATACTTTAATGTTATTATAAATATAGTACAACCATATTTAGTATTCTATCCATCCTTTTAATAACATGTCACCATACGTGTGTACGTACGGCTTACCGTCTCCACGTCATGGTTTAATTGTTATTAAATAAATTATTATTTGGATGGGTATAATAATGATTTTTAATTCATGTGAATAATAAATATAACATGATAATGATTCTGTATATATGATATAACATCCAATTATATATTATTTTAATATCAAAAGAATGATATTGTCGCTCGTGCGTACGTACGGACTACCGTCTCCACGAACGTGATGAGAATCATTTTCCATCGTATCCATTCAAGTATAATTATCATTTGATGATTTCAAAATAATGTTTAAGGACTTGATATAATTATGGATATTAATAATATACAACCTATCCATGACAAACACGGCTTATGTAACAAAACATATAAAAGAAAACGAGTAAGTTAACACCCAAAACAACGATAATTCTAAAATATTATTAACAAAGCAATGTTAAAAGATCATATATGATATCATATTAATATATATGATTATTGTATAATTTAATAACAATTATTTCACCATTATATAAGAGTTTAACCTACCCCAACCAAGGAAAAGTACAAGGTAAAGGTTTGTTTTGGAATCTCTTCATTATCCGAGGTTGTTTATACGTAATAATCTACTAGGACTTCTTTATCATCCACATCCATGTTTCTTAAAAATGTATTTCAAAACATTTTTACTATTTAATATAATATGGTTTAAAGTCATTTATACCCTTGATTACTTTTATAATTGGTTTATAAAGGATTATTTCCGTCGTTTTGCAAACAAGGTCCTTTTTAACCTTTTCGACAAAATTAACGTAAGTATGTTTTTTTAACTTATACGGTGGGTGCGGCTATTTTCCGCTGTTATAAAATTGTATAAGCTTAACTTACAAGATTATAATAATATTTTCAATGGAAATGTTTTATTTTATAGATATATGACTCTTAAATTATTTCAAAATAGAAAGAGATATTTCTCTGAAAAGAGTTTTGATTTCATCTATATCAACATCCTTTGATGGATTTTATGCTTATTTGAAGTTGATTTATTATGATACAAAACTTCTATATTGTATTGATTTTTTTGTGATATGTTTGACTGTGGATGTGTTATTTTTATACCATTCATGGTTTATTGATGAATTATTTACATTTTGTATGCTAGTTTTAATACGAATGTTTATGTTATGTTTAGACATTTTCATATGGGAATTCATTGGACTTAATATGTGACAGGTGGAGCCCACTATAGCTCCTCGATGCATCGGTGGGTCTCATGAGACAAACTAGTGTCTTGGCATAAGGCCTTGAAAAAATATTATTTGTAGTCTTGGCACGAGGCCTTGGCTATGTGGTTATAATAGTCTGGCATTATGCATTCCATCATTATGAAAGAGGTTATTGATATTGCTTGTGAATATTCGATTAGTAGAATATCCATGTGAATAAGTAAATGGAATTATTTAATTTTATTTTTGCCATACTATGTTGAAGTTAAAGTTTAAAATGCTTTTGTTTTATTTATACATTTCCTTAAATGCTTATTCTTATTTATGAAGGTTTTTGCTATATTGTTATCCTTACTGGGCATTTGATCTCACCCCTTTTCTATGTTTTATTTTTCCCAGGATGTGAAGAAGTAAATTATAAATGACCTGCAGGGATAGTATAAGGGGATAAGAGTGTAGACTATGGAGACTATGTTGTTCTAGTTTTCATTTTTATGATGTAATGTAAAATTTTATGAATATATCTAGTTATTCCAAGGGTACTAAACTAATCGGTATTTCGAGATTTTATCTTTCTTGTGATCATTCCAATGTTATGTAATAATGCACCAACTCTGGGTAAATGGGGTTGGGGCATTACACTTAAGATAATATCATACTGCTTGGGACTTCGTTCAATATCCCACTCCTGGTAATGTCTATGTTAGTTGCAAGGGTTGTGTATAGTGGTGTATTATTGTGATGTGTTTTCTTTTAAGGGTAAATGTGGATGTTGTAGAACTTTTAAATGATTTTTTCTCAAATTAAATTATGTCTCTCTTATGAGAATCTCTAAATTCATTATTATGAGAAAAGGTGTCTTCCTTGTGTTCTTTCTTCAGTTGTTTCTTATTCTGAGTGAGTGGGAAAATGAAGTCACATCTTTGAGGCCCCTGTCTTAGTGAAGGTTCTATGAATGGGTAAGTGGTTTGTGGGATGTGTCATTTTCTATTGATGTTGTTGGATCAGAGTGTAGTTGCTTGTGGCATCAGAGGAAGAAGTTATATTCATGGGTTTTTAGCAGCTGGTTGTGATGCAGGAGATGCTTCGTTCATATAAGTTGCATCCAAAGGTCCCAGAGTGAATCTAGCATGCAGTTAAGAAAGAAAAGGGTTTAATGGATCATGGTTCAACCTCTGTCTCCTATGTGGGATGTGTATACAGTTTATGTTTTGATGTGGTGGTTTCATTCCAAGTGGTCTTGTCACGAACCAACCCGGGTCGACCCGGAACCGGTCACCCGAGCCGATCCGCGACATGGCCCGAGAGGCATTCCCGATCCTCCCGGGCTGGCGACAAGCGCCAGGGCATCATTTAGAGACTGTGGGAACGATTTCGCCCAATATAAATAAATAAGAATGCAAAGATAAAATAGAGCAGCGCAGAAAAAGGTAAACTAAACAAAGTGACTAAACATGAAAAAACAAGAAACAAACTAACCAAACACGACATGCGAACAAACTCCGTGCGACCTCGCGGGTCGCTCTCCAACTCAACGATCAAGCGTCGCCCTAGGCGAGCGCACTCAAGCTATAGCCTGCACAAATACTAAAAACAGAAAACAACTATAGGCGTGAGTATTAAAACTCAGTAGGCTAGCCCGATATCTATTCCCAATGCACTACCTTTAAAATAAAAGAAACATCATTTCAAGTTTAGACTACAATCTATAAAAGTATTTTTTTTATAATATTCTACTTAAAAACAAAGTACGAACCATTGACCTTAGCCATTTTCCAAATTCGTGTTCATTTCATTAGTGCCAATGACATTTCAGGAAAAGGGGAAAGTGATGTTTAAATTTTCAAATTTGTACAAAAGGGATTAAACACTTCCATTTGAAAACAATTTTTAGAAACCCATTAAAAAGCAATTTATCAGTTTCCAAGGAAAACAATATGCCAGAATGCACAAAGTAAAACACACAGCAAGGGCAATGTAGGTATACATGTGAGCATCATAATCATTACTGCAAGCTACAAAAGCTGAATAGACATGGGTGAACCTAGGAGATCGAGAATAAACCAGAAGACACCAATACATGAGAAATCATCCTTATTGACATGTCACAATGAAATCAAAACGCACAAAACGCTCGACCATCCACTCACAGGCAGGTCGGGGGCAAATCCCATAGCAATAAACCCAATATATGCACCTACTATGGGCCACTGGTCAGTACCATAACCTACCAGTGCAGCAATCGTTCTTAGAATATTCTCTCAAAATGCCAGATTCCCATGTCTCAAGTGTTTAAGAAAAAGGGGGTGAGCCAACTGATGCCAACCGAGCATCCAATCAGATATATCTATATATAAAGAACAACAGGCATTCCCCGAGCCACTCCATTGGACAACCTCTTGCCTTTAACTACTCAAATACACGGGAGCCTCTAAGCGCGGCCTCCCAAACAATCAATTTCAACCAAGGCATGAGAGTCGCCCTAAGAGGGTTTTTATCGAAACATTTTTATCGCTTTCCATAAAGTGCCAAACGGGCATTTAATACAATTCACAATCACTACCAAAACCAGTTTAAAACTATTTAAAGAACCCACAAAACACTACTTCACAGGTTGACAATATTTTTATAAACCAAACTAAACCATTTTCTTTTCCCAAATAAACTTTAAGAGCCAACCGGGCAATTTCGCAAACGAACCAAAGTATTTGTTCACACTTCAAAAGAAATCATTTCTCATTAAACCAGAACTCTATTTTATATTCCGTGAATTATGTTTAAAATCCAAACGGGCATTCTTTCATTATTGGGTGTCCGCTCGTCAAAAGAATGTTTCATGTGTCGTGTATAAAATAAACGGCTCCTTTTGACATTAAATAACCATTTAAAAATTAACCGTCTTATATTAAAAATTAATTATCGTATATTATCTCATATTTATTACAATTAATAAAATGTTGATTTTTAACAATTAGGGTGCACAGACAGCATGAAATAATATAACTTAAATTTTAAAAGAAGTGCAAAGGGAACCTACCTCAAAATCAAAGCGCGACGACAAAACAACTTTGGAAGTGAGGCGCGATGACACAACGCGTGTCCGAAGCCACGTGATAAAGTCCGACACTCTGCATAATCAAAACCAAGGACTCAGACACATCCAAAACTTACCAGAGCATTCGAAACCAAGCGGCGGGAATAAGCGCTCACCTTGAAACCAAAGCGCGGCGATGACGGAACCTCGGAAATAAGGCGTGGCGGTGGCGCTCACTTGGAAACGCCCTGCACCGGTCCTAAAAGTCCTAATCCAACAAATAAAAATCCACCATCAACAAGAGTACGATGATAATAATGAAAATAAAGATAATAATGGTAATAATAATACTAATAATAATAATAGGATTAGTAATAATAATAATAATAGAAATAGTAATAATAATAATAGTAATAGCAACATAATAATAATAATAATAATAATGATAATATGAAAAACAATAATAATAATAACAAGACAATAATATGAACATTAATAATAATAATAATAATAATAATAATAAAATTAATAGTAATAATATTAATAATAATAATGATAATAATAATAATAATAGTAATAGAATTAATAATAACAATAATAATAATAATGATAAAATTAATAATAATAATAATAATAAAAATAATGATAGTAATAATAATAATAGTAATAAAATTAATAATAATAATAATAATAATAAAATTAATAATAATAATAATAATAAAATTAATAATAATAATAATAATAATAATAATATTAGCAATACTAACATTAATAATAATAATGATAAAAAAAGGTTATTAACATATTAAATAAAATAAAATATCAAATTAAATAAATAAAAAACGGACCTGCGGCGGAGCAGAAGAAGGAGAAAGAAAAGAAGAAGAAGAAGAGAAGAAGAAGAGGATGAAGGAGAGAAGAAGAAGAAGAAGAAGAAGAGAAGAAGAAGAAGAAGGAAAGGAGAAGAAGAGAAGAAGAAGAGGAGGAAGAAGAAAAGAAGAAGGAGAGAGAAGGGGCGCCGGCTGTGCGCGCTGGACAGGGGAGGAGAGGAGGAAGAAAAAGAAGAAGAAGAAGAAGAGGAAGAAGGAAGAGGAGAGGAAGAAGAGGAGAAGAAAAGGAGGGGAGCGGGTCTGGAATGGGTGCAGCGGGGGAGCAGCGACGTCGGAGGAGACGGAGGGATGCCAGGGGGTCCTGCGCCGGATGGTTGTGTCGTCTGTGCGCTGCAAGAATGGAGGTAGGAGGGGTGCCGAGGCGGATAGCGGGGGAGGACTGCTGTTTGCGGGCTGCTGCAAGGGAGGAAGGAGGGTAGCGCCGGCTGGATGCAGGATGCAGGGGAGGAGCGTTGTGGTTCGGCTAGCACAGGAGAAAACGGGGAGCGCTGCTGCTGTGAGGGGAGGCCGAGCGGGGGTGTCGCGTGAAGAGGCGGGGCAGAGCCGGGGAGCCGGACGGGGGGTGCGGCGAAGCAGCGCCGGAGGGATCCGCCGAGGTGCTGGCGCAGCGATGAGGGAGGTCGCCGGACGCCGAGAAAAGGCTAGCAGGGGGGGTTGTCGGGATGCGGTTGCTGCAACGGATGGAGGAAGGGGGGAGCGAGGGAGGATCTCCTCGCTACAGAGGAGAGGGAAAACGAGGGGGGGTGGCGGCTCCCGCGGGGAGGAAGAAGAAATATATATATATATATATAAAGAGGGGGGGCTAGGGTTAGAGGAATAAGAAAAAAAAAGAAAAGATAAAAGAAAAATAAAATTAAATGAAAGAAAACAAACAAATCATAATAATAGTAAATTACAATAATAATAATAACAATAATAAAGATTAATGACAAAGCATATTTAATAATAATTATACTATTATCCGCAACATTTAAAACTTCATTTATTATTCATTTATAAGATAATGATAAAAAATAATAATGATAAAAATAATCATAATGATAAAAACACAACGGGATGCGCAAAAATACACCGGGTAGGGACGCGCGGGACTTCCCGATCAGGCTCCGCTCACGCGCCCAACGACGTCACGTCAAAAAGCGGACATTTTAACAAAAACTCAAAAACCTGGTCCGATACTGAACACGAACCGCAGCAATAAAATTTAAAGTCAAAGAAATCATAAAATAAAATAACGCACGGTTTGGGGTGCGACAATTCTCCCCACCATAACGCTTTCCGCCCCCGGAAAGCCACAACACCAACCAGTCGATCGATCAACACCTAAGGATTTCACAGAACACGATCCAACCTCTTATCTCAAGGATGTCACAACGACTACCAGCGGGACTGAACCTCATTGCCCGAGGTAAATCACCAACATAGGGAAGGCCTGAACGGGCTCCCCACCATAAGAACTCCACTAGAATTCAATAACTATTTAAGAGAAAACCTAACGAGACTCGTGGTGTGTCTCCCCACCATAAAAGGACTGACCTCCTAGCGACCAACCAGAAATCCAACTTAGGCCAGAACCGGGCCTTACCCAAGCTATAAAAGCACAGAAAAAACATTTAAACCACTTACTCCCGTCCGAAAGGGATAGAAGCTTAAATGGATACTTTGCGCAACTAAAACCCTAACCCCATGGGCGGGGAGGGTGGGCCCAAGGATCAAATCACTGAAACTACGACGTACGACTACTCATGACCCATCACTTCGGGATGGACACAAACCAGGGCCACAACTGATTTACATCAGTGGCCCACGCAAAGTCACTGATCAGCAACTTACATCCAATAGGCACAATTCCCGACGCTGTGTGATGGATAAGTCCATCGTGCGCTTTGCGACAAGAGGAAAACTACAACGACAGAGAAGCCAGAGCAACAACACCAAAACTATCTCACCACGACGATAGAGGCGCGACTTCCACCAGACTCTTTAAAATTTCCCCAGGGGTTCCTGACTACGCGTCGGCTTCACTCCGAGACCTTTTTGGCTGGAGCTCTGATGGATGAAGCATCTTCTGCCTCGCAGTCAGGTTCTGATAATCCCAACAAGAAACATACATCTTTTGATCTGACAGATTGAAGGACAAGATTTTAAAATTTAAAACACACCAGCATTAAAAGACGAGGTTCGTCAAAAGACCCATGAAGTTCCCATACATTTCAATCCCAAAACACCACCAGTATAACTACAACGATAAAAGATCCCTTAAACTGAAAGGAAACTTACACCAAGAACTCTGAACAAAGACCCAACAACACACTACTTCTGAGAGCTTCCTCTGCGACGCTTCCTTGCAACGCCCCGACAAAATCGTTGCAAGTGACCCAGGCGTCCACATGCCTGGCAGGGCTTCGGAGTGCTTGGGCACGATGACTTCTTGTGACCCCGCTTGCCACACTGATAACACACAATAATCTCTCGCTCCGAAGAGGTTGATGAAAGATCTCGAGGCCTCTTGATTCCATGACCTGATCCATCCACTTCCATTTGCTTGCTCATTTCCTTTCCAGAATCTTCACCAGTGCTCATAGGGATCGAAGGAGGGAGAACTACTTCGATCACTCCTGCCATCGCGGCTTCGATACGAAAAGCTTGTCTCGCCACATCAACAAAAGAAGTCAGGTTGGACTCTGAAACCTTCGACTGTAAATCAGGGCGGAGACCCGCCTCGAAGCGTCGAGCCTTCACGGGGTCATTTGTGGCATACTCTGAATCATAAGGTACTAAATCTACAAAGCGCTGGAAATATTCTAACACGGATCCGTCGCCTTGCTGTAGACAACACATCTCCATCCCCTTTCTCACCCTTTCTTCCTCAGAGAAAAACTGACGAATGAACAAAGACTTGAAGAACTCCCAAGTAATCTCTTGACGAGGCTTGTTCCGAGACACTGACTTCCACCACATCCACGGTGAACCTTCAAGCATGAAGGTCGCAAACTTGACCTTCAACGACTCGGGCAGCTCAATGAGGCTAAAGTCCCTTTCAACCTTCTGCATCCACTCCTCTGCCACAGAAGTTTCTTCTTGACCATAAAAGAGAGGTGGATCGAGCTTCCGAAACTCAAGCATAAAATCCTTAGGTCGATCAACCGCACTACGATCACCCATCGAAGCTTCAAAGGGATAACCGCTGGACAAGGAAAGGTCAAAAACCCAATCAACGCCAACTCAGCGAATGAATAAAAACCTCAAAATCAAACACTTCATAGGTGACAAGCTCAAAATCCGAGAAAACAAGTTATCATAACGTCAAAAAATTTCTCTTTGAAAACATCTTTAATTTTGAACAAGCTTGGTGGGTTAAACCTTCGCCATTGGTATTCTTTAGAGCCTCACTCACATGCATGTATCCGTGCCACCCAGGGCATCCATCCACCATACCAGAGATCCATCCACATTTCCAACATACCAAAATGCATGTGAGTACTCATCGGAACACCAAGGCCAAAACAAAGCAACTTCATTTTCCAAAAACAATTCATTTATACCACTCCTTTTGAAATAATCCACAAATTAAACATGTCATTTCAAACAACACTTTTTTTTTTCAAAACCAACTTTTCTGATTCAAACCACTTTCAGAAATCAACGGAAACCCAAAACAAATCAAACAGGGGACCAGTGTCAGTGGGTGACTTGACCATATGGTTGGCGGCCATATGCCAAACACGCCACTGACACAGAGAGTCTTCTTGGACCATGCCCCTAGATCCACATGGCTTGTCAGACCATGCGGCTTAGGACTATTAGCCCAACTCCATTTGTCGTACCCCAATCGCAAAACATTTCCATAAAAACCCAAACAAACCAATTAAACCGGACTTCCCATGGGAACCTGAGGATCAGTACGGGCAAGAGTTCGCGACGCTCTTCTCGCACCTACCCCTCAAGTCCCGAAAATCCTACTCCATCTACCTTGACATCCCAAATAACAAAGGGCGCTCTGAAAAGTGAGGTCTGCTAAGAGAAAACCTGCCTCTGATACCATTTTGTCACGAACCAACCCGGGTCGACCCTGAACCGGTCACCCGAGCCGATCCGCGACATGGCCCGAGAGGCGTTCCCGATCCTCCCGGGCTGGCGACAAGCGCCAGGGCATCATTTAGAGACTGTGGGAACGATTTCGCCCAATATAAATAAATAAGAATGCAAAGATAAAACAGAGCAGCGTAGAAAAAGGTAAACTAAACAAAGTGACTAAACATGAACAAACAAGAAACAAACTAACCAAACACGACGTGCGAACAAACTCCGTGCGACCTCGCGGGTCGCTCTGCAACTCAACGATCAAGCGTCGCCCTAGGCGAGCGCACTCAAGCTATAGCCTGCACAAATACTAAAAACAGAAAACAACTATAGGCGTGAGTATTAAAACTCAGTAGGCTAGCCCGATATCTATTCCCAATGCACTACCTTTAAAATAAAAGAAACATCATTTCAAGTTTGAACTACAATCTATAAAAGTATGTTTTTTATAATATTCTACTTAAAAACAAAGTACGAACCATTGCCCTTAGCCATTTTCCAAATTCGTGTTCATTTCATTAGTGCCAATGACATTTCAGGAAAAGGGGAAAGTGATGTTTAAATTTTCAAATTTGTACAAAAGGGATTAAACACTTCCATTTGAAAACAATTTTTAGAAACCCATTAAAAAGCAATTTATCAGTTTCCAAGGAAAACAATATGCCAGAATGCACAAAGTAAAACACACAGCAAGGGCAATATAGGTATACATGTGAGCATCATAATCATTACTGCAAGCTTCAAAAGCTGAATAGACATGGGTGAACCTAGGAGATCGAGAATAAACCAGAAGACACCAATACATGAGAAATCATCCTTATTGACATGTCACGATGAAATCAAAACGCACAAAACGCTCGACCAGCCACTCACAGGCAGGTCGAGGGAAAATCCCATAGCAATAAACCCAATATATCCACCTACTATGGGCCACTGGTCAGTACCATAACCTACCAGTGCAGCAATCGTTCTTAGAATATTCTCTCAATATGCCAGATTCCCATGTCTCAAGTGTTTAAGAAAAAGGGGGTGAGCCAACCGATGCCAACCGAGCATCCAATCAGATATATCTATATATAAAGAACAACAGGCATTCCCCGAGCCACTCCATTGGACAACCTCTTGCCTTTAACTACTCAAATACCCGGGAGCCTCTAAGCGCGGCCTCCCAAACAATCAATTTCAACCAAGGCATGAGAGTCGCCCTAAGAGGGTTTTTATCGAAACATTTTTATCGCTTTCCATAAAGTGCCAAACGGGCATTTAATACAATTCACAATCACTACCAAAACCAGTTTAAAACTATTTAAAAAACCCACAAAACACTACTTCACAGGTTGCCAATATTTTTATAAACCAAACTAAACCATTTTCTTTTCCCAAATAAACTTTAAGAGCCAACCAGGCAATTTCTCAAACGAACCAAAGTATTTGTTCACACTTCAAAAGAAATCATTTATCATTAAACCAGAACACTATTTTATATTCCGTGAATTATGTTTAAAAGACAAACGGGCATTCTTTCATTATTGGGTGTCCGCTCGTCAAAAGGATGTTTCATGTGTCGTGTATAAAATAAACGGCTCCTTTTGACATTAAATAACCATTTAAAAATTAACCGTCTTATATTAAAAATTAATTATCGTATATTATCTCATATTTATTACAATTAATAAAATGTTGATTTTTAATAATTAGGGTGCGCAAACAGCATGAAATAATATAACTTAAATTTTAAAAGAAGTGCAAAGGGAACCTACCTCAAAATCAAAGCGCGACGACAAAACAACTTTGGAACTGAGGCACGATGACACAACGCGTGTCCGAAGCCACGTGATAAAGTCCGACACTCTGCATAATCAAAACCAAGGACTCAGACACATCCAAAACTTACCAGAGCATTTGAAACCAAGCGGCGGGAATAAGCGCTCACCTTGAAACCAAAGTGCGGCGATGCCGGAACCTCGGAAATAAGGCCCGGCGGTGGCGCTCACTTGGAAACGCCCTGCGCCGGTCCTAAAAGTCCTAAGCCAACAAATAAAAATCCACCATCAACAAGAGTACGATGATAATAATGAAAATAAAGATAATAATAGTAACAATAATACTAATAATAATAATAGGATTAGTAATAATAATAATAATAGAAATAGTAATAATAGCAATAGTAATAATAATAATAGTAATAGCAACATAATAATAATAATAATAATAATAATAATAATAATATGAAAAACAATAATAATAATAACAAGACAATAATATGAACATTAATAATAATAATAATAATAATAATAATAAAATTAATAGTAATAATATTAATAATAATAATGATAATAATAATAATAATAGTAATAGAATTAATAATAATAATAATAATAATAATGATAAAATTAATAATAATAATAATAATAAAAATAATAATGATAGTAATAATAATAATAGTAATAAAATTAATAATAATAATAATAATAATAAAATTAATAATAATAATAATAATAAAATTAATAATAATAATAATAATAATATTAGCAATACTAACATTAATAATAATAATGATAAAAAAAGGTTATTAACATATTAAATAAAATAAAATAGCAAATTAAATAAAAAACAGACCTGCGGCGGAGCAGAAGAAGGAGAAAGAAAAGAAGAAGAAGAAGAGAAGAAGAAGAGGAAGAAGGAGAGAAGAAGAAGAAGAAGAAGGAGAGAAGAAGAAGAAGAAGGAAAGGAGAAGAAGAGAAGAAGAAGAGGAGGAAGAAGAAAAGAAGAAGAAGGAGAGAGCGGGGGCGCCGGCTGTGCGCGCTGGACAGGGGAGGAGAGGAGGAAGAAAAAGAAGAAGAAGAAGAGGAGGAAGAAGGAAGAGGAGAGGAAGAAGAGGAGAAGAAAAGGAGGGGAGCGGGTCTGGAATGGGTGCAGCGGGGGAGCAGCGACGTCGGAGGAGACGGAGGGATGCCAGGGGGTCCTGCGCCGGATGGTTGTGTCGTCCGTGCGCTGCAAGAATGGAGGTAGGAGGGGTGCCGAGGCGGATAGCGGGGGAGGACTGCTGTTTGCGGGCTGCTGCAAGGGAGGAAGGAGGGTAGCGCCGGCTGGATGCAGGATGCAGGGGAGGAGCGTTGTGGTTCGGCTAGCACAGGAGAAAATGGGGAGCGCTGCTGTTGTGAGGGGAGGCCGAGCGGGGGTGTCGCGTGAAGAGGCGGGGCAGAGCCGGGGAGCCGGACGGGGGGTGCGGCGAAGCAGCGCCGGAGGGATCCGCCGAGGTGCTGGCGCAGCGATGAGGGAGGTCTCCGGACGCCGAGAAAAGGCTAGCAGGGGGTTGCCGGGATGCGGTTGCTGCAACGGATGGAGGCAGGGGGGAGCGAGGGAGGATCTCCTCGCTACAGAGGAGAGGGAAAACGAGGGGGGGTGGCGGCTCCCGCGGGGAGGAAGAAGAAATATATATATATATATAAAGAGGGGGGGATAGGGTTAGAGGAATAAGAAAAAAAAAGAAAAGATAAAAGAAAAATAAAATTAAATGAAAGAAAACAAACAAATCATAATAATAGTAAATTACAATAATAATAATAACAATAATAAAGATTAATGACAAAGCATATTTAATAATAATTATACTATTATCCGCAACATTTACAACTTCATTTATTATTTATTTATAAGATAATGATAAAAAATAATAATGATAAAAATAATCATAATGATAAAAACACAACGGGATGCGCAAAAATACACCGGGCAGGGACGCGTGGGGCTTCCAGATCAGGCTCCGCTCACGCGCCCAACGACGTCACGTCAAAAAGCGCACATTTTAACAAAAACTCAAAAACCTGGTCCGATACTGAACACGAACCGCAGCAATAAAATTTAAAGTCAAAGAAATCATAAAATAAAATAACGCACGGTTTGGGGTGCGACAGGTCTGGTGTGGTGGAAAGGGTTGTGCGTGGTGGTTTTGTTTTCTCAAACCCAGTGCTTAAACCCTTATGGGTGAAAATATCAGTATGGTTATTCATATATGAATATCCTTGTAGGTTTTTTTGATATCTTTTTTTGTTGGACTCATTCGAGGATGTTAATGTTTGCGAGATTTATGTACTGCTTAGTGTCTCTATTGGTTTGGAGTTTTGGTGATCGACCCTCCCCCCTTGTAGTGGGGATAGGGTATTATAGGGTATTTTTTTGGTGGCTCATGTTAGTCGATTAAAGTGGTTGGTTTTTATGGTGGGGAGACCCACCATGGGTCTCATATATGTTCTTTTGGAATAAGATTAATGTTAGTCTATCCCTTATGGCGGGGACTCTGTTCGGGCATCCCATTGTTGGTGTCTCAGTTCTTCATGGGATATCAAGTTGTCTCTTATGGTGGGGAGTCTGTCTAGACCACCCTATATTGGTGTTCTAGATCAGTCTCGGGTGTTAGTTTATGTGGTGGGATCTCGCTCAGGTCTCCTCGTATTAGTGCCTCTGTTTTTTCCTTGGTGTTGACTTGGTAGTAGGTAGTCTCGTTCAAAGATACCTAGCCACCAATTTCTTCCTTGGGTAAATTTTGGATTGGAACATGCACAATGGTTTTGTTAAATTAAGAATTTGGTAACATTATTCGATTTCTTTGTTCATTTCAGGTGTATTTATTGAGATTCATATAGTAGTGTTAGAGGTAAATTTTTTTTGGTATATGTTTTGAATATTTTTGATCATTTCAAATAATTGGGGTAAATTTTAGTTGGTGAGAGTTTCCATTCCTTTGTTTGGTCAACTAGAAGTGTTTTGGCCATTTGGGGGAGGGTGAAACATGGAAAGGGAGTCCATCTTGGTATATCGATTGGGTTTTGTTTTGGTATCTGGCATTCTTATGACTTTACGGGGGAAGAAATCATTAGGGTGGGGAGAATTATCACACCCATATTTTCAATTCCATTTTTTTTTAATATTGTTTATGTTCTTAGTTTTATCTTGGTTTCTGAGTGTTCTAGGTTTTAATTTAGTGTCTCTGATTTCATTGATCTAAATCCTTAGTCTTAGAAGTATTGGGTAGTATTGGGACATGTATTTTTCTTAAGGAATTTTATGAGGATGACGTGTCTTGGAATTGAATTTGTGACACTTCTGGTGGAACATTTTGTAGGGTTTGTTTGTTGGGGTGATTTACACCCAGGATTTGGATGATTTTTGCGGTGAAAAGGGTGTTTTCTTTTAGAAATTATTTCCTCATATCATTAGCCAATATTTCCTCCCTTTAATCCCTCTATCCCCCCCCCCCTCAAAATTTGAGCAAAATGGAAGGTTTTTTGGGTGGGAAAAGTAGGTCGCACGGTTTGGCCATACAGTTTACTAAGTCATGCCACCAAACCATGCAGAACCTCCAAGTCAACAAAAAATGTGTCTTTTTAATTTTACCCTTCTGAACTTAACCCGAATGTTCCCATTCTCCCCAATTTCATGCCTTATAGTCATTGAAGTATTCCAATCTCCCTAAACCTCATTTGGAAGACATTTAGGATAGGGTTTTGGAGGGGAAAACTCTAAGGATCTTCAAGAAAGTGATTCTCTCACTTCTTTATTTCATTTTCCTTAAGGATACTTCCCTATTACATGAAGTTAAAAATGTCTAGAAGCTAGGAATTCTTACCTAGAGTTTATTTTTGAGTTTCTTGGTTCCATATTCTTGGTTAGGGTTCGTTTTCACTCCCTTTTGGTGTGGTAGTGGTGTGGTTGAAGTTTCGCATAATGATTTGGAGTTTTTGACACAAAAGGTTGTTGATTACTTGTTTAAGCATCTTTTGATGAGTTATCTTTTCTTTCATAACCTTTTTAACTTGATTCTTACCTATTATGTGAGGTGTTTAAATCATTTTTTGGTAGATTTAGTTAAGTGATTTGTTTTAAATTTTCAAATTTACTTGAAATTGTGTGTTTTTCATGTGTAACTCTTGTGAGATCTTTTGGGGTCATTTTTTAATGAATGAAAGTGGTTTATAAAATGTTTCTAGTGTTTACAATTATATTGTTGTTTCGTATTGGTGTTCTTTTGGTTTTAAAATATGGTTTTTGACTGGTTTTTATGTGCAAAACCATGATATACTTCTTGAAAGTGTTTTATGAAAATTGTAAATGGTTTATTCAGTTACACAAACTGTGAAATGGATTTTTATGTATTATTTTGTTGGGTTTATGTTATTAAAATGGGTTTTTTAAAATTAAATTGGTGATTTTTTATGTTATACATTTTTAGAACATTTTATGAAATTTTTTATTGATTTATTAAATTGTTAGAAAGGTGTTAAACATGTTTGTGGGATTTTTTGTGTGAGTATGATGTTAAAAATTAATTTTAAAGTAGAAAGATTATTATTTGACATGTTGTGGGTTGTTTAGTGTGTGTATAAATTGAAAAAGGAATTTTCATGTGTAAATTTTATTTGATAATATGTTGAACTTGATTGATCACAACGAAGGAGACTCAGGTATCTAGGTGGGTGGACTAAGACTAGTATGTTTGTGATCTTGAGTGGTTTCCTCTCGGATTCATGTAGAAATTTTGACGATGAAAACACTAACTAAACAATAATGATGATGTTGGGGACCACTAAGATATGGTTATCTCACTACTAGTGGATCATGCATGAGAAGGATATTTTTTATGGTTAATTTTACACTGAGATATGAAGTACCTAGGGTCATACAACTAGCTAGTTCTTAGGGGTGTTCCCGTAACTAGTGATCAATGTATTTATTGTACTTACCATTGGAATATGGTTTGTTTGGATGGAAAATTCAGTATCATGTGTGTTTTATTTAAAAGTGTTCATTCTTTAAAGTAACCATATTGAAAACTATTTTCGTTTAAAGTTATATCCCATTTATTTTTTAACTAGTATTTTTGTTGAGAAAACATGAAAGTTTTTTGTCTAAAAATGTTTATCACATGGAATCTATTTGTGTGGAATCCTACTAGGATTAGGATCACACCCTCTTTTCACCTTTGGGTTTTAGTAGACTTGGTAATTTTTGTCGAAGACTCGGGTAAATCTTTTCGTATCGGTGGTTCGGGTTACTAGTGGTCCTTCTTGGTGCGGTGTCGTAGAGATGGCTTGTGGATGATGCCCCCTTACCTTAAGGTGGTTCTTGGGCTATTATTTTTGGGTTTATTCTCTTGTAGTATTCCTTTGGGTTGGTATAAACCTATTTTTTTCAATTCTGAGTTTTGTAAAGGATGGTTTGGTTTTAAAAATTTAGATTCATTTTATTAGACATATTGATTGTTTTATGTTTCTAAAATTGGTTAAATAATTCCCAAACCATTATTTATCATAGCTGAGAAATTGTGCCAGTCCATGGGGAAAGGAAACACCCTTAGGTACATGCCATATAAAGGGTTGGTCATCGGTTTTGATGGTGACCAGATCTAGTTAATGATAGTCCTCTCCCACGCTTATAAAGGGGAACCTTATCTTCTCTTATATCCACACTTCAATAGACTTTTTCTACCAATACCTACCTAAATACTATCCTTACATCCCTCCCTATGTCTTAGAGTTCCTATTTTGATCATAAAACCAACCTAGAAAGGCTTTATGTATAAACCTAAATAGGTAGTCTGAAGAAGTGGTACAGTTCATAACCTAGAATTTTCATTTTATTTATTCTTATATATATTGAACCATAATTTTCATAGATAGATATTACATAAAAATAGATAAATATTCATTAAATCATCTTAATCCATTCAAAATCGTCTATCTATAGTATCTTTGGAAAGTTGAAAACATAAACAACTGGTTCAAAAAATATCTACATTATTTCTCACTTATTTATATATAACTAACACCCTTCTTGGAAGTATCATATTTGTTACCTTTATTCCTAAAATAAGTATAGTAAACTTAATAAAAGGGAGAACTCAGATGCTCAGAAAGGGTAAATAAGGGAGATATTAAGGATCACATAGGCATAAAATTTGTATAGGGGTATAAGAACATGATTTTAATGTATGAAAACATACCCTACATAATAAAGTTCATAATCATAAGTCATGGAATAAATATTGGAAATTTATAAGAAATGAATCACAAAATAATAAAATAACATGAGCCATGAGAGAATAACATTTTTATAAGACATAGAATTGTGGTATAAACATAATCAAAGAAAATCATGTTCTTAGTAATCAATTATTGTTTCCAAGGATATCACAGTGGAATATGTTTACTCTGCAAACCATCCTAGTTTTCAAGGATCACTCACAAGGCTTTCACAGTGGACATAGTCCCAAACTGAAATGGTTTCACTCCCTATTCTAGTTCAATTTATCTAACAAGATATCAATATTTACCCATTGAATTGGGGGAGATATAGGTCCCACCTATAACATAATGAAAAATATACATGTGTGTTTCATAATATCATAACGAATTCATCATATCTCAACCCATGAAAAGAAATGTCTTTGATAAAAATTTCATCATATAATAACCAAAAAAATAAATGGGTTTCATAAACCTTTCATCGTTTCGCCATAAAATAACTTATAGAAAAGAAACAGATTATATAAATGTATTATCATCATAAACATATACCATCAATAAAAACAACAATGATGGTATCCTTGGATCTTATTCCCTATAATATTTAAGTAGCATCAAAGTATGTCATATTATATGGAAAATGATTCTGAAAGATCACTTAAATAAATCTTGAGAAAAATAACCTTTCCATTTTAAAATCACTTATTTAAAAGAAACTACACAATTATAAAAGAAAAAAATTTCTTTAAAAATAACCTTGTAAACTTGTAAAGGAATATTTAATGAAAATATTGTTAGGTTGGTATAGATTATTATATTCTCCAATTATACCAACTGTAGGATCGAAATGATAATATAGATGCTCAATATACAAGAGGGGATGAATTGTATACATTAAAAAAATGGGAACTTTTAAAGTTGGTTACAAACCATTCTATTGTTTAACAATGTTAAATAAGGTAAATTCACAAAACCTCTAAGTTCTACAAACTTTCTTGATTCCAGAAATGTGATTTTGAGAATGCAATTTTGAAAATGTGGTTTTAGAAATGAAACTCAACAAAAGTTTACAAAGATAAATATTCTGCATTAAATCATATAGAATCTTACTAAATCAGAGTGTACATGTATAAGGAAGTATAAGCAAGTTATACTTTCCTCTATAAAGAAAATGTAGCGGAAAACTTGAAACAATACAAGTAACAAGTAGTAAATCATTTAACCCAAAGAGAAGGGTATCCAACAACCTTGGATAAAGGTCCCTTGATTTATACTTTCAATAAATTCCGTCTTACCCACACTAGGGTAAGCCCTTGATACAAAGATCCAAGTCTGTCTTGCTATCCCCATAAGCCCTGAACTTCAAGGTAGTTGGCACCTCTGTCTTACTATCCCCGGATTCCCTCGAATGTACTCAGCAACATTCAAAGTCACATGAAGAAATTCTAAAAAAGATGGTCAGTATGCACAAATCAATAAAGCATCTCTCTCTAGAAATCACTTCAGCAGTATGTAATCTCTATATTAGTCAACTTTTTTAGAGCTCTTTCAAATGAGCTCCTATTTATAGGCATATTCTCAATAGTTGGATCCCTCCTCTAATGGTCATATTTTTCCTTGAATTTTGGAGGGATCTGTACATGTGTCACTCAAACAATGGATAGTTTGTAACTGAAATCACAAAACCATTTTATAACCAAAACATGAGTAAGAAAAAATATGTTTACATACCAAAATTCATTTTTTATAGTGTAAGGAAAATTGAATGTCTGGAGTCTAACAAAAAACTATTCGGTGTCTGTAAAATAGGGATATTCAGATTCTGTCTTCAAATGAATTCAGAACCTAAATTCTATAGAATTCTGGAGTCAGAGATTCAAGGAAATTTGGAGTCTAAATTCATAGGAATTTGGAGTCTGAACATAGAAGGTTCAGAGTATGAATTCAAACAATTCAGAGTCTAAACTTAGAAAGTTCAAAGTCTGAATTCAGAGAACTCAGATTCTGAACTCAGAAAGTTTGGAGTCTGAATTCAGAAAATTCGGAACCTGAACTCAGAAAGTTCGGAGTCTGAATTTAGAGAATTAAAAACCTGAATTAAAAACATTAAAACATAATTCTTTATATATAATTATTTAAGATTCAGAGGTTTTTGGATATAAAACTGAATTTTATACTTAGATAGAATATAAACAATGAAAAACATGGTAAGGATAAATTTCCTTGGGGATGGAAAATTTTCCTTATGAAAGTAAAGCATAGGTTAAAAGATATTTTCCATAAGATAAGGTGTGTGATTTTCAAAACAAGAAGGAATGGAAAAGTCATAAGGAAATTTTATTGACTCAACAATCTCCCCCAAACATGAAGGAATAGAAAAGTAATAATGAAACCATATTGACTCAACAATATCCCCCTTTTTGGAAAGCAAAAACATCCTTATGAAAAAGAATATATGGACTTAGAAATTTTATGGACTTGTAAATAAAACTTATCTCCCATAACACATGAGCCAAGATGAATACGACTAACTCCCCTTTAGGATTTTCACACACTAAGGATCATATTATAGATTTTCATAATGAGACTTAGCATTTTATTTCATACGAAAATGTTCTTGGATAAGAACTCCCCCTTATACGAACTCCCCCTTAGGGAAATTTCTTCTTTAATTAGTATTCTTTTTCCTTTCTCCCCCTTTGTGATTTTCAAAAAGGATTAAAGGGAGTGGAAAAGTAAATATGGTAACTAAAATATCATTAGTATACAACAAAAAAATATATGAAGAGTAACCAAAAATTTCATTAGGATTGGAAAAATTTATACAAGTAAAGAATAAAACAAAAGATTAGAATTGAACAATTTTATCCTTCCTTTTCCTTCGGCATCAACTTCTTCATAATAGTTTTGAGATTCTTGAGCTTCTTGTGATATTCCTTTGCTCGCTTGAGAATTTGATCTTGATCTTTGGTTTTTTTAAGGCTTCGGTTCTTTCTTCCTGATCCTTAAGAAAATCAGACTAAGCCTTCAAGGCTTCATCCTGCTTGACAATATTTTCTTCTATCTCAATCCCAAGATCCCTATCTCTTTTCCAACTCTGAGAAACTGAATAAAACATTCTATTCAGATCTTTAACTTCTTGAATTTGAGAATTCTGTTCCAGAGTTAGCTTTTCCTCAAACCTATTTGTTAGATACTTGATCTTCACATCTTTGGTGTCAAATGCATCCATGACACTTTCTTAAAACTCATCAAGAATTATCATGTATTCTATAGTTTTCCTTGAATACTTGGTCATTTTCTTGCAATATCTTTTGTGGGCTTCATAGTTTATGAAAAAAGTTTTGGAATTTGCCTCAATATTGACACACTTATCCATTACCATGGATATTGAATCTGATTTTTGATTTAGGGTGAGTTGAAGCATCTGGAATCTGGATTCAATACTTGGAAATATTGGTATAGTGCCAACAAGCTTCTTCAAGAACTGGACTATGAAATCATGTCCAAGGGATGATGATTCCGAATCAAAAACTTTACTTGTTGAGTGCGCTTTCACTGTATCAGCAACTTTCCTCTTTTATGGACCACCATAATCTTTCTTCTTAACCATAGAATTGGTAGGTGTATCAACAACCACCTATTTTCCCTTATTAGCTTTTGTAACGGCTTCCACTTGGTCAGGAGATTCATGTTCTCTATCATACAGCTGAACAATTTTGTTTTCTTCTATCTCTTCCTTCTCATCTCTTGCCTTAGCATCTTCTGGATGAATTAAATCATTATTAGAACTTTCTTCTTTATACATCTTATTCCCTTCTTCTTCAACCTTGTCATCTTTATCAGAGTATCATCACATACTAGTATAACTTTGTAGTTTCTTGTCTTAGAACTATAAGGTATTTTGAAGGACTCTAAACATCGAACAATCAGCTTTGAGAGAATGGCTGGATACATAATAATCTAAGCCTTCAAATTACCATTCTTTATATTCTCAATTAAAATTAGGATATGTTTATCCAAATTTATCTTCCTTAGGTTCACCAAAAAAATCTAGGATATACATGTCACTCTTTTTCAAAGTATCCTTGTCCCTTTTTCTCGGAATGATGAATCCTTGAACCCACAATTCAAGAATATAGAAATTTGTAGATAGTTGAACAATTTTCAGAGTCTTAACATCTAAACGATCAAGGAAATCCATATCCTTCACATTAACAAAGCTTCATTGGACATTCGGTAGCTTATGAGAACAAAACTCTGTCTCACCCTCATAAGGAACTCCAATCAAACTATCTTCCTTAGTGTAAGAAATAGAATAAGTCCTCCCATATCACTTGAAAGAGAATTTATCTTTTCCTTCCTCCTTAAAGAAACTTTCTGACTCATAGAATTCAACCAACAAGTCCTGATATACCAAATCCTGAGCTCCTGGTTTCGATACATAAACACTCTCTCATCCATTCATCTTGATTTTCTTTGAGATGATAGAATTATACTCAGTAATGAAATTTGGATGTACCAACCTTTCTTTATAAATATTCCATTCTGAAATCGGCTTGACAATTGACATGTCTTTCTGGAAAGATACTTTGATAGACATTTGGACTTGAGAAAACCTTGAAAATTGAGATGGGCTTATGTTGGAGGGCATATCTTCAACACGTGAAATCTTTGGAATTGATGTGGGAAAACCATTGGGGTTCCTTTGTATAGGCATTTGGGGCAATGGTCCAGATTCCATACCTAATCCAATGGTTGAGAAAACTTGTGATCAGATCTGACAATTGAGATGATATCCAGAAGGAAATTTTGATAGAATCCGATCATTTGAGGTTTTTTAATAAAAACATTCATATTTAAGAAAAGGTGAATACGAAAATTTAAAAAACAGACGAAAATACCAACAATTTAAAGAAGTTTATGAAAATTTAAGAAATAAACCATACCTTTCGAATTGCTATGAAGATTATTCGTATTTAGAAAAATTCTTCTTGAATAACTTTAGATTCCAAAAATTTTAATTCCAAAAAGTCTGACGATGAAAATATTTGTTACCAAAAAACACATTACAAAAAACATAGAAAATATTCTTTACAAAAATTTAAAAAATCATCATTACGAAAATTTAGAAAATCTTTATTACAAAGATTTAGAAAATATTTATTACGAAAATTTAGAAAATATTCATTACGAAAATTTAGAAAATGAAAAATTTTAGACTACAAAAAATTTTAGATTATGAAAAAAACACTTTCATTACGAAAATTTCAAAAAAAACCTAGCAAACAAATGTACTCCTCCTATTAAAAGGAGTTTGTTACTATAAAGAGATTAGTTTCAACATGAAGTTTTCATGGAAGGTTACCTCATGGTTATCATTCCTAAATTCTATTTAATGTATTCAAATCTATTTGAAGGTAAATATTTTGTGAAAATATCAGCAAGTTGATCTTGTGTTCCAATAAATTGAAGAATTATATCCCCTTTTTGTTTGTGATCCCTAATAAAGTGATTTCTGATATCTATGTGTTTTTTATGAGAGTGATGTGTAGGGTTTTTACTTAAGTCAATGGCACTAGTATTATCACACACAAAAAATTGTTAAAACTCATAGCATAGTCTATGAGTGTGTGTTATAACCACAACACTTGAGCACAACAACTTCCAGCTACTACAAATTCCGCTTCAGCAGTGGAAAGTGCGACTGAGTGTTTTTTTTCATGACCAAGAAACTAAAGAATCTCCTATGAAATGAAAAGTTCTGGATGTACTTTTCCTATCCATTATATATCCATCAAAGTCAGCATCCAAATAACATTTTAAAACAAAATCATTTCCAGAAGTATAAAAGAGTCCTATATCCATGGTTCCCTTTAAGTAGCAAAATTTTTTTTTCACTACCTTTAAATGAGATTCTTTAGGATTGGATTGATATCTTGCACATAAGCATACTGAAAACATTAAGTCTGGATGACTTTCTATTAAGTAAAGTAGGATTCTTATCATACTTCTAAAAGATGTTTGATCTAATGGTTTCCCAGTTTCATCAAGATCATGTGAATTTGTGGTACTAATGGGAGTACTTAAACTTTTAGTTTTGACATATCCATAATTTTTAAGAAGATATTTAATATACTTATTTTTTGATATATAGATACCTTCTGGTTTTTGAGAAATTTGAAAAACAAAGAAAATTGTTAACTCACCCGTCATACTCATTTCAAACTCATATTGCATTAGATCTACAAAGGATTGCTGAGTTGAACCAAATATAATGTCATCAACATAAATTTGAACAATAAAAACATTTTTCTTATCTTTATTTATAAAAAGGGTTGGATCAGAATTTCCATTAACATTATTATTTTGAAGAAAAAATTATGTAAGTCTATCATACCAAGCTCGAGGGGCTTGCTTAAGTCCATACAAGGCTTTGTTAAGTTTAAAAACATGTTCAGGATGTTTTGTATCATCAAAACCAGGAGGTTGTTCAACAAAAAATTCCTCTTGAACATAACCATTAAGGAAAGTACATTTCACATCCATTTGAAAAAGTTTGAAATTGAAAAATGATGCAAAGAAAATTAAAATATGAATAGATTCAAGTCTAGCTACTGGATCATAGGTTTCTTCATAGTCTATTCCTTCTTGTTGATTGTAGCCTTTAGAAACCAATCTAGATTTATTTTTTACAATGATTCCATTTTAATCACACTTATTTCTGAAGACCCATTTTACTCCAATAACAGATCTTTCCTTATGTCTTTCTACCAAGGTCTAGACTTCATTCCTTTCAAATTCATTTAGCTCATCTTGCATAGCTTTTATCCAATAATCATAACCTAAAGCTTCATCAGTTATTTTTTTGCTCTAATTGGGAAAGGAATGCTAGATTTTATACTTCATTTCTTAAGGAACTTCTAGTACTTACAGGTTGATTTACATCACCAATGATACTATCACTAGGATGATTCTTTAGAAACAACTGATTTGGCGTTTTTAAAACATGTTCATCAACATAAGGTAGAAATTCTTCTGGGTAAATGTTTCAGAAATATATTCTTGGAAATTTTCCTTATCAGAAGAATCTTCTATCAAAGGTTGATAATCAGTTTTTTAAAACACATATGAAGATGTAGGTTTACATTGTTTAAAAACAAAAGGATCAGTTTCATCAAATTTTACATGTACTGTTTCTTCAACAGTACAAGTATTTTTGTTCAAAAATCTATAATCCTTAGAAGTTGTGGAATAGCCTAAGAAAATTCCTTCATCATATTTTGGTTCAAATTTGTGTATATTATGTTTAGTATTTATAATTAATACCTTAAAACCAAAAACCTTGAAGTAGGAAAGTATAGGTTTTCTACCATTCCATGACTCATAAGGAGTTTTATTAATAAAAGGTCTAATCAAAACACGATTTATAGTATAATAAGCGGTACTTACAGCTTCAGCCCAAAAATGTTTGGCTATAGAATATTCACTCAACATGGTTCTTTTTATATCTTGAAGAATTCTATTTATTCTTTCAACAACACCATATTTTTGAGGTGTTCTAGGTGCTGAGAAGTTATGAGTAATGCCTTTTCTACTACAAAAAGTTTCAAAATCAGAATTTTAAAATTCTCCTCCATGATCACTATGAATAGTTATTAGAGGAAGGTTTCTGTCATTTTTAACTTGGGCTCTAAAACTTTTGAAATAATAAAAAGCTTCAAATTTCTTTGCTAGAAAATAGACCCATGTAAATCTAGTGTAATCATCAACTAAGACAAATACATAATATTTCCCTCTAATACTTCTAGTTTATATTGGATTAAAAATATCCTTATGTACTAACTATAATGCATCATTGGTTGAGACTTCACTGACATATTTGAAACTTGATTTATGTTTCTTTCCATATTTACAATGATCACAAACTTTTACAGAATAAAATCTAAGTTCCGTAGATCCTTAACTAGTCTTTTCTTATAGAGTTTTCATAGGTTCCTAAGGTTACAGTGTCCTAAAATTCTATGCCACAACCAAGAATGATCTTTCATTTCACTAAGGCAAGGTAGGTCTTGGCTCCTAAGGTCTTCTATGTTTAGTGTGTATACATTCTCTTGCCTATGGGAAGAAAGAATAAAATCATCCTTGGAATTGTTTACTAATCACTTTTCATTCCTAAAGTTCACAAGGTAACCATCATCACATAATTGAATTATGCTAATGAGTTTGTGCTTGAGACCTTTAACAAATAAAACATTTGAAATCAAAGTTTTTCCAAAAAGAACAATCTTACATATACCAATAATTTCTCCCTTAGCATTATCTCTAAAAGTTACTATTACTCCTTTCATCTTGATAATCTTTTCAAAGAAGTATTTGTTACTATTCATATGTCGAGAACATCCACAATCCATGTAATAAGTATTGCTTTTGTTACTTTCCTTATTTTCCTGAAAATAAAAGAGTTAGACTTTTGGAACCCAAACATTCTTGGATCCGGAAACTTTAGAAAGAAAAATTTTAGGTATCCCCATTTTCTCTAAAAAATAAGATTTATGAAATCTTAAATATTGAGTTTTGTTTAAGGACCATTTTTTCCCAATTCCCACCACACTAACACATAGTGCATAATGGATCACTTTGAGAAACAAAATAATTGATACTAAAAATTGGTTTTGTACTAGTATAACCAAATCCAGAATTATTCCTTAGAGGTCAGATTTGAGAATACATTTTATCAAAAATTTTCTTACCTAAGGCAACTTTTGGCAAACACTTCCTCAAGGAAAATATTTCTGACTTCATTATAATAAATATGTTCTTATCTTCCAAAACATTATTTTTAGAATTAGAGTTAGGATCAAAAACATTTTTCTTAGAAATTACTTTTTGTAGATCCTTAGAAAGTTTTTCATTCTCAGAATTAACTTCCTCAAGGTTTTTTGAAATACTTTCAAAATCAAAAATTTTCTTATCAAGATTTTTTAGAAGGATCTGATATTTCCTTAGTAAGAATAATATTTCTAGAATTTTCCTTATCAGGATTTTTTTTGAGTTTTGAATTATCATTCTCAAGGAGCTTAGCAAACCTAGAAACTTCTTCATAGGTAGGTAAAGTATTATCATCCACAGAAGAAGATTCATCATCCAAGGATTCATAATATTTACTATTACTATTTAAAGATACATTGGTGATGTATTCAGCATTATGTACCTTATCCATTAAGAAACGATTTTCAATAGGTAGTCTGGATATTAAATTAAGATTCTTCTGTCCAGAAGATTCATAATCTGATGATTCATCTAAAGAGTCACCACCACTAGAACTCTAGGTGTCATTAGCTTTCAAAAATTTCTTAACTTTAGCTTTGTAGTACTTCTTCTTATTACTCTCAGAATTCTTTTCCTTTCATTCCTTTATTTTAAGACTAGGAAAATCAGGCCTTATATATCCAACTCTTTTGCATTCATAACAGGTTACTTCAGAGACTTTCTTATCCTTTCTTTCTTTCTTCTTGTATTTGGATTGAAAGTTATTCTGTCCAACAGTCTTTCTCATCCTTCGATCAGGATTGGCTAATTCATTTTTTAAAGATTCAATTCCACTAGATTTGGATTGAATAGCAACCTTCTTAGTTTTAGATCTAGTAACTCTCTCATGATTCTTGGCTTCCATATGATTTGAAGTTGTTGTAAAATCAACACGGATATTTCCATTATTCTTCCTAATATTATCAGCATCTCTCTTCATTATAGTCTCATGTTGAAGAAGAGTTCCAAAAAGTTCATCAAGAGAAATCTGTCTAACTTTCTTATTCTCATCTATAGTTGTCCTCTTAGATTCCCACTCATTGGGCATGGTGTCTATAATCTTGTTCATAAGATCTTTATCATCTAATCCTTTTTCACCCATAGATTGTAAGATATTAAAAATAGTCATAAATATTTGTTTCACCTTACATATAGGTTCTCCATAAGGAATGAAAAAACCATGACACTTAGCTCTGATCATGGCTCTTCTAGTTTCAATAACTTCGGAAGTACCAAAATGTGTAACTTCAAGATTCTTCCAAATATAATTTTCTGCTTCACAAGATGAAATCTGGCTAATTATATTTCTCATCATAGAGCAAATAAAAGTATTATGTACCTTATAATTCAGTTGATATTCATGATTTTCATGGTTGGTGAAAGTAATGAATTCCTTGTCAGGGATTTTATATCCTCCAATAAGCATAAAAAAATTATCTATTCCAGTATTGATAATAAATGTCTTCATGTGATCTCTCTAATATTCATCATTCCCATCAAAAATAGGTGGTATAGTAGGATTTAGGTTATCTATGGAACCAACATTGATACCTGCCATCTCAATGAAAAATCTTTCCACACAAACTTGTTAGTAATAAAAGTTTTTAAACAAGGATAAAAATATCCTATGCAAGGAAATTATAGAACAATTAAAAACTTGATCAAGAAAACTTATATGTGAATATATGTATTTCAAAGACCTTCTCTGATACCTATTGTTAGGTTGGTATGGAGTATGATATTCTCCAATGATACCAACTGTAGGATCGAAATGATAATGTAGATGCTCAATGTACAAGAGGGAGGTGAATTGTATACGTTAAAAATTCTTTGGGAACATTTAAAGTTGGTTAGAAACCTTTTTATTGTTTAACAAGGATAAACAAGGTAAATTCACAAAACCTCTAAGTTATACAAACTTGCTTGATTCTAGAAATGTGATTCTTAGAATGCAATTCCAAAAATGTGGTTCCAAAAATGAAACTCAAAAAAAAAGTTTACAAAGATGAAGATTCTATCTTAAAGCATATAGAATCTTACTAAATCAGAGTATACAAGTATAAGGAAGTATAAGAAAGTTATACATTCCTCTAGAAACAAAATGAAGTGGAAAACTTGAAACAATACAAGTAATAAGTAATAAATATTTTAACCCAAAGAGAAGGGTATACAAAAACCTTGGATAAATGTCCCTTGATTTATACTTTCAAGAAAGTTTATCTTACCCACACCAGGGTAAGCCCTCAATATGAAGATCAGAGTCTGCCTTGATATCCCCGCAAGCCCTCATCTTTAAGGTAGTCAGCGCCTCTATCTTCTTATCTTCAGAAGCCCTGGAATGTTCTCAGTAACATTCAGAGTCACATTAAGCAATTTTGAACAAGATGTTCAATACATACAAAGAAATAAAGTCTCTCTCTCTAAAAATCACTTCAGCAGCATATAATATCTAGATTGTTCAACTTGTAGTGAGCTCTTTCAAATGAGCTCCTATTTATAGGCACATTCTCAATGGTTGGATTCCTCCTCTAATGGTCATATTTTTCCATAAATTTCAGAGGAACCTGTACACGTGTCACTCAAACAACGGTTAGTTATTAACTAAAATAATGGAACAGTTTTATAACCAAAACATGAGAAATACAAAACATGGTTACTTAACCAAATTCATTTTTCGGAGTGTTAGGAAAGTTGGAAGTTGGGAGTCTAACCAAAAACTATCTGGTGTCTATAAAACATTGATATTTGTATTATTTATTCAAAGGAATTTAGAACCTGAATTCTATAGAATTTTAGAGTCTGAGTTTCAAGGAAATTCAGAGTCTGACTTATTAGGAATTCTATGTCTGAACATAGAAATTTTGGAGTCTGAATTTAGAAAATTCAGAGTCTGAACTTCAAAATTTCAGAGTCTGAATTCAATGAACTCGGAGTCTGAACTCAGAATGTTCAGAGTCTGGATTCGGAAAATTCGGAACCTGAAACCAAAAAGTTCAGAGTTCAAATTCAGTGAATTCAGAACCTAAATTCGGAACCTGAAAATAGAATGCTTTATATCTATGTATTTAAGATTCCATGGTTTTTGGATACGAAACTGAATTTTATACTTAGATAAAATATGAACAATGAAAAAGATGGTAAAAATAAATTTCCTTGGGGAAGGAAAAATTTCCTTATGAAAGTCAAGCATAGGGTAAAACATATTTTCCATAAGATAAGGTGTTTGTGATTTTCAAAACAAAAAGGAATGGAAAAGTCATAAGGAAATTTTATTGACTCAACAATCTCCCTCGAACATGAAGGAATGGAAAATTATTAAGGAAATCTTATTGACTCAATAAATATTAGTCATGATGAAAGGAAAATTAATTCTTTCCACATAACTTAAAAACATTTCTCAATACTTTTATTTAAAAATTCAAAAGGTACATCATTTGGAAAAAGAAAAAAAAAGAATTCATTCAAACCATTGTTTTTAAAAGTCAAAAAAAAATTGTAAAATGAATTTAAAAAATCATAGGATAATATTATAAAAAAACCTTCTCTGAATAATTTTTAGAAAACATGGATATGAAAGAAAAAGTTTTCCAACTAAAGATAAAAATAATTTGTATTTCCTTAAAAACATATTTTTGGTCTTTTGAGTAAATAAGATGAGGATAATAAAAGGAAAAAATTTATTTGAAATAAATAACTCAACTAGAATAAAATTAATTATTTTCTTGATATTTTTTCCATAACATTTCATCATTATAACTTAATCATAAACAACCTTAATAAAAAATGACATTGTAACAAAAAATTCTTACCTTGAGTTTCCCTTACATTGAAAGCAATATAACCACCTTTATAATAAATTTAAATTTTGTATAATTATAAGAAAAGTTTATTTTAATACATATAATAATATATGTTCCCATTTATAATAATTCAACTCCCTTATCAATAATTCCTTATTAAAATTGTTATTTCTTGGTGTTAACTCTATCATTTATCATGAGTATTTCAGCTCAGTAGTTATAGTCATTATAAATTTATATTGATTAAATCATATCAAGAATATTTATTATGATATAAATATCATATATAATCATTATATATATATATATTTATTTATTTAGGATCATCCATAAAAGTTATAAATAGAAAAATGAATTACACTATTCATGGAGACGGTTGGTTGTACATACGCATTAACGCTTCTTTCATTTTTTGACAGATGGAAGATAAGAAAGAAAAATTTAATTCACCTTTATAGGATTATTATTATTTAATATATATCATATATATATTCATAAAAAATTCCCTCATTACCATCTATCAAAAATATAAATGACAAATGAATCATATCACTTCGTGGAGGGGGTGCTCTACATTTTCGCACAAATAACGTTATCATTTCCCAAAATATTGGTTGGTAAGAAGGTATACCTGATATTATTATTACATAATTATAATTGTGTTATTAAAATCATATATAATCAATAAATACATAATAATACCCATCCATAAAATATGGTTATGAAAAATGAATTGTATCGCTACGTGGATATGGAAAGTTGTACATACGCAGGAGCATTACATACCCTTATTATTTAATGGTAAAGAGGGTGTGAAATGGTGTTTTAACCATCATAATTAAATTTAATCATATTTATTATACTTAATTTATTATTCTATGATAAATACAATATATTTAATGTATTTATAGAAGAGAATAAAATAAAATGATCGGGTAAAGCGATTACCTCTTCTTTGAAATAACAAAATTAAATCTCCTATAAAGGTTTATAGGGTTGTTATTTTGGGAAGAAATCGACCTATATAATATGTATAAAGAATTTTATATGGTAAATATTTATAATAGGTTGAGATATGTGGCTTAAAGTGGTGTGAATAACTAATGGACGAGGTTCCCCTTTATAATTGAGGTGAGGGGCACTTTTAAAATTTCTCAAAAGATTAAATTTTAACTAATTCATTCTCAATAAATATGTACCTAAATATAAATGTATTCAAATATAAGGTAATATAGGGTTTTAATCCCTTCTAATATACTTTATGCATGTTTTGGGAAATTTTTAAGCCTTATCGTATTGATTAACCCTTAGTTAGGCAATTTTAATTTTAACTCGAGTAACAATTTTTCCCATATTAAAGGGTTTTAATTTTTACATACAATGTGATAATTGACCCATAAAAACACAATTTATAAAATTTTATACCATATCATATAAACCATCTCATATTTCTTTATTTTTATTATTTTTTGCACAATTCAATAAAATATTATTTTGATAAAATATCATTATTGTCAATTATGACACTATTCCTTTAATGAAGGTTTATATACATCAAGATAAAAAATGTAATTCAAATATAATGATTTTAAACCTACAAAATATATCATGTATACCTATAATATGAATTTTTCACATTAAATCATTCAAATTATATAACTTTTAATATTTTTAAAATCATTTATTATATATTTTTATTAAATGGGGAAATATTACATCTATGTTAACAAGGAAATTAAGGTCATTATATTGTTACTAAAAATCTAAAAAAAATTATTTGATGAAAATAATTTTATTAATATCAAAATAGACACTTATATTCATCAACTACTTACTTTTTCCCCTATTTAGACATCTAAGGACATTAAAAACAAATAGAGTGATATATTGTAACTTTCTTTGATTTAAATAATATATAAATCATTTTCATTGAAAATTGTCCTTTAAAAAACTAAATTTCAATCCTAAGTTGTTTTGGGTAGAATTATCTTCATTCAAAAATAATTATAATGGAAAATTATGTAATGGTAATTTATTTTTAATCAATATTAACTCGATTTACCCTTTACCGTGGTGATAAATTTTATCACAATTACTATTCATATTAACCAAAAGTAAAAGGGGAATAATTACATAATTATAATGTAATGATTATAAATATGTAATTAATTTAATATAATTTAATACTTATAAATATAATAAATCATTTGTAATGAAATTTTTCAAAATGTGAAAAAAAAATCTATTTAGAAAATTGCATTTGTTTAGGCATAAAACTTGATTTATTATTATCTTATTCCTATAAAAATATTTATTTAATGTTCAAATCATTTTATCAAGTAAATAATATTTAAATATCATTAAAATATTTCACTGGTAGTGATTAATTTAATTTATTAATATAAAAAATACAATGCTCGCATAAAAAATTATTTCATAAAAAACATCACTTTTATTTTCAAATATTTTTTTAAAATTCTAATCATTTGATAATAAATAAAATAATTTTATATATTTTTAAACAATATATTTTTCATAATTTATTTATTATTATTCATACCCTTCAATCCAATGGCTATGAGATAATGTACACATAATAATTTAATAATAATATGTGGTTCCTCAAAACATGATATTGCATGTAACACAAGCTATCGAATAAATAAAATTATTTGAAGAAAAATTTCATAAAAATATTAGGTTGTTATATTCTTCCTTCATTAAAATGAATTTTTACCACATAATTTGTCACTCTGATACAAAAAATGAGGATAATTCTGCCTCATCATATCCTCAAGTTCCTATATTGCTTCCTTAAAATTAGTGGTTTTTTCAAAAACTATGACCAATTGTATGGTCATTTTTTGTAAAAATTTCTATTTATGATCCAAAATATCTATTTGTTTTTGCTTATAAAAAATAGCTTACTTTATCATTATGACCTCTGTGTTTAGTACATGTGAATGATCAGGTATGTACTTCCTCAAGAGAGATATATGGAACACATCAGGGACTAGGGAGATATTTGGTGGAAGCACCAATTAATATGCTACAATCCTGATATCATCAAGAATTTAAAATTGACTGATATAACTAGGTCTTAGTTTGACCTTATTTCCAAATCTCATAGCCCACTTCTTGAGAGATATTCGTAGGAATATCATGTCATAAAATTTAAACTCTATTTCTTTCTGAAGATTTTCAGCATAACTCTTTTTTGAATCTAAGATGATCTTATGTGTTTTTTAATAATTATAACCTTTTATACCATTTCCTCAGCTAGATCATGTCCTATTATATTTCTTTATCCAAATTCATTTCATCATGTTGGAGTTTTTCACTTTCTATAATACTGGACATCATAAGGATCCATCTGAATACTAGATTGAAAGATATTATTGTAAGAAAATAACAAAAAAAAGAAGGTGTTGATCCCAACCACCTTTAAAATCCATAGAGAAAGAAAAAAACATGTCTTATAGAGTTTTAATGGTCCTATCATATTGAAATTTTTTCAATGGTGATAATCTGTGCTAAAATTTTACTTTGTATCTAGATCTTTCTGAAAATTTAACCCGAACATCTAGGAAGTATTTAAACCCTAATCAGATACAATTGATAGTGGAACAAAATGAGATATTACCACAAACTTAGTGTATAGACAAGTAATTTTATCAAGATATAAATCTTTTCTAATGTAAATTAAGTGTTCTAAATTCATAATTTTATCGAATAAAACCCAAATATCAATATTCCCTTTAGATGTTTTGGGGAGTCCAATGACAGTATTCAGGGGGATGTTTAATTATTTCTATTCTTGTATGGGTAATGGTTGTAACTTCCCCTTATAATTTTGTCTCACGACCTTAACATGTAGAGATACTAGGTCTAGATATGTATATACTCATGATAAAAAATAGCTTCTTTATTCATTTCCATGATGGAAGGTTATAAATGTTAATAAAAATAGGCCAAAAAATGTGTGTGGTACGCATATGGTGAAATGGGTTGAAACCATCACATGATAACCCCAATCTAACATTTCATGTGTCATCTGCAATATCATGATATAAACTATAAAAAAATTCAAAGTTATCCCAACTTTAAGATGTACGATTCTATCATTATCTTTACTTAATTTATCTTCATTCCATCTCAAATTTCTTTCCATTTGTTTTAACATAAAAAGTTTTTGAAGACTAGGAATTAATGGAAAGTGAAACATTACTTTATCTGGTATATATGATTGATTTCCATATTTATTAATCTTCCACCTTAATATACCACGTTATTTTCGCTAACTCAACACTTCATTTTCCTTATAGAATAGAAAAAAAATATTTAGGGAAAACGTAGATCTTATTAGATAAAAATCGAAAATTTTCAACCAAATTTTATTCCAAGTAATCACTTTCTAGAATGCATGAATCATCATATAGTAAATCCTTAATAATTGTAAGGATAGAGTCAAGTTAATTATTATTATATACAAATATTTATTTTCAATAAAATAATTTCATTAAAACTCATGTTTGATAATTTTTTCACATGACTTATATACCACGATGATCAAATATTCCATTAGCTTTCTAACATACTCAAAATCATCATTTTGATCAAAATATAAAAACTTTGTTCTGATATTCATTTCAACATGAACTAGTATACATGGTAATTTTCCTTGATAAATAAATTGAAATTGTTAAAAACACAAAAAAAACAATCATACTAATCCTTTCAACGGAATCAATGTCATTATACACTTGAGTATTTTTCCATTATGATACCACACATGATTATTTTTTAGAAACCATTTTTAGAAACATGATTAATAACTTTCTCATGAGTTAACCATGGTATTCCATAATAATCAAAACCTGATTATTGAATAAATCCTCCATCAAAATCATTATTTAATGAAAAATACAAAAAAAACATAATTTATTTTCAAACTCATTAGTGATCCAATGATTATTATACATGCAACATCTCCCCATTCTGATGTAAATAAACAAACATTAAATAAGTAATATATAATATGACTTAACAGGATGTGTATTTTTCCATGAGATAAAAACTAATAATCAAAAAAAATTATAAAATATAACAACAAATATCTTAAATTGAAAGTAAAATACGATATTATATATTGTTAAATTTTTATTTATAGTCAATTTTGGATTCATACTCCATAATATTTATTAATTCATTGTTTTCAAATATTTTATAGTACATCTTATTCAATAAATATTTTGTGAGACTATTTTATAAATACATATTTTTTGTTAATGTATTCACTATAAGTACATCTTATTGTAATATGATACTAGTCTATTACACTCAACCCTTTATGTATTCACTCTTAGGAGATATCATACATTGTTTATTTCAATATATTTCCATGTGAATAACATAATTTATATGTTTCTATAGTGAAATAGTTATGGTTCATGAATTATGGGATCCTTATTGGTGGGATTTTCTTTATCATTATAATCTTTTGGTGATTATTCTATATAAATATATGAAATAAAGAAATTTTTAGCTAGTATTTATCATTTGTGAAATTTGTATGTTTAGAGAAAAAAATCTCTAAAACGGTGTGTAAACCCATGGTTTTATTCACTAGTCATTGATATTTTATGGAACATGCTTGAGGTCAGTGGTACTTAGATATAGGGATTGATCATTATATTGTATAGTTCATTAAATCATCATTTTCTTAATTTAATAATTTGGCTATTAAATAATTTAAACCCATCACAACCTTATTATAGTTACTCAACCCATAAATTACATACTTTATTAAAGTATTAATGTCTGATTAGTGTGAATTTGAAAACTTTTAATTCTTAGTGATTTTAGTATCTTTAATTTAAAAGGTTATAAAATAAATAATAATCCTTTAACATGATCTCTGAGTCCCAAATTATGTGAATATTATAGTTCTATATGGTTGTATTATTTCATATATAGGTTATACTATGTAAAATATTAATGTTTTTAGGTAAACTAATGTACTCATTTGATTGTTTATTATTTAAATGTGTATTTCCTTTATCAATTCAATATTACTTATAATTCTTCAACTTAAAATGGTATGGTTCCTCATTTTTCATTCCATTATTTAGCCCAATATATAGGAAATTATGAGAAATACCGGTGTAGTTATAGAAAAAGTCATATTACATAGTGAATTATTTTCATTTAAATCTTAAATCATTATCATGAAAGTATTTTTTTATCAATTTAAATTTGAGTAAATATATCTACAGGGTTATGAAAAGACAATGATATAGTAGGTGGTAAAGAAAGAAACATCAAAATTTATTGATCAATCACTATGATTTTATCTTTATATTCATGTAAAAATAATTCCATGTGATATGTTTTATTTTTCATAGGTATAAATATTATAAACACATATAAATCGTCCAATATATAGAAAATAAATATATTAACATGATTAAATTACATAGTTCACAAAAAATGGATACATTGAATGATATTAGTGGTATGTAGGCATACCAAAAATCACTTATCATAGTATAAAATTAAAATATTATATTCAGGATCACTATCAAACCAAGTTCCATTACTTCTATCTTCTTATCCATTCACTATTTAATATAATAGATTCAAGAATCTAGGATGCACATGTCACCCACAATGAATATAAAATTAATCAACACACCATCAAAATATGGTGTTTTTATTTAGCTATAACCTTTTTGATCAATTTTGGATATTTAATTATAATTAAAATAACTTTATAGAATTAATAAAATTTCTCTAGATATTAAAATTGGACTCTAATATTCAAGAACATTCTATATTTTTCTTTAATAACAATTATCATCCTATTTTTAGCATCTTTAATTTCGTCTTTGAAAATTTTCCCATTGAAAATAAAACATAACATCTGTTTATTAACCCTCAAATCCTTACATTATGTTCATATTAAGCACAAAAATATAAAACCAATATTTCTATATAAGAAAACTAATCAAACATACCAAATACTTTCCAATCCATATAATTATAATGTGACACACACAATTGTGGTGTAATATCCTTGAATCATGGAGTCAATACAAGAAATACAACTTTATTTGAATAAAAGATCCTTGAAATCATGGGGTTGATAAATATAGATTTTATAACCATAATAAATTATGGTGTAACATGTGATTTATTAGCATATCATGGCTTTAAACTACTATGAAATGTTTGATACAAAATCTACATCCTAAAAAGATTTTTTTTATGGCCAACTATTATGCCATGGTTGTCATGTCATAATTAAAATTTCAACTAAGGACTAAATAAAAGAATAAATGAATATGAAAAAAATGAAATAGAACATATGATCAATCAGGTGATCCTTTAAAGAAATGAGGGTGTTACAACACACACACATGGATAAAGGAAGAATAATGAATATGAGTATAGGTAGGTGTAAGGTTCATATAAATATTATGGGTTATCTCATGTTAGTCCTTCTCATGGAATTCTTTGTCTACAACACCCATACACAATCCACTCACAGAAGAAAAAGTTTCAAAAAATGCACTGAATGGAGGAGGAATGTGTGAGGAAGGGGATAGAGGAGGGGAAGAATATGTGATGAAGGTGATGGTAGAGATCAAATGATGTAACGACCCAAACTTTTTAATTATATTTTTTTCCTAATTTTTTGGGTGTTATTTTATTTTATACTATACAAAACTATATACTTTAATTAATTAAGTGAGTATAATTAAAATGAGACTATTGGGTTTCGACGGTTATGACCATTGGTCAATATGACGATTGGAAAGTATAATCCTAACATTGTGTTTCTATAAATAAAGTAATCTTGGTTAATTAATATAGAAAGAATATTGAATGGCCTCATCCAGTAGACTCGGGCCATATGAATCCCATCAGTCGGAGCTTGGGAAGGAGGTAGCATCACTGGGCTTTGCTCTTGACCAAGCCCCAGATAAACTTCAACATATGAAGATCGAATGGAATCGCCTAAGGGAGAAGTTCAAGCTGATAGAAATCACCACTCGGACAATGTTGTCCGAGCCACCCCAAGATTCTATCACCATAGCACACCTTACACTTAGGTCCTATGCTAGTTTTATAAGGGTCTATATAACGAGACTTTAGCTTCTTTGTGTAATCATTTTATATAAATAAAATTTTCATTTTTTTTATGGAAAAGTTTGTGAATTTCAAATATCCTAATAAATATAGGATATGTATTATTGATGAATTTAGGGGAAGAAAGGGGTATTTTAATATGTTTTTTTATTATTTAAATAATTAATAATGGGAAATGATTTTCAAAAAATGGTCTTCTACAGTTGTGATCAGTGAGAAATTTAGAGGTTAATAAGATCAACTTGATTTTTAGTGAATAGTAAAGTATGAATAGTAACATAGTCGTATGAATAGTATTGAATAGTAAATTGGCCAAAAAAATAGAAACATCACCCATGAATGTATAAATACAATTTAAACATCTTAAAAGTAAAAAAACAGTCATAGTATAAGTTTTCGTATTTTTGTATGTAATAAATATTTAATCTAAAATTTTATAATTAATTTAATAACTTAAAATGGAAATTTATTATCATAATTTGTAATCATATATTGTTGCTTTATTTTCTTATGGTTATACGATAATTTTATGGTACCTTGATTACTTTCTTAAGGTGTTACAAAATGAGTTATAGTTTTAAAGTTGTATTTTTTGAATAAATAGTGATTTTATTTAAAAATTAAATTAATAATATTTATAAAATTATTTTCATAAAATGGATTTCATTTTTTAATTCGTATCATTGATATTATTTTAGGGTTAAGTTTTTGTATTTCTCTGAAATAGTTGAATTTTTGGTGAATAGTAAAAATACAGTGAGTTTCGGCTGTTTAATGACATCATTAATGATGTAATAATGATGTAAGATTTCTGGTAGACTTATGAATAGTGATGTATGCTATGAGTTGTCCCAAGTGGCTAATACCATGGGCAAGACAATGGTTTTTCAAATACCACCGATGAGGTTTCCCTTGGAAATTAATAATTTAGTCTCCCACTTTTCCTATAAATACCAAGCCATTTCCCTCATTCATTTCATTAAAAAATCCTCCTCAATGAATATCTAGTCTCCTTGCTTCCCAAGAAGTCCTCCCAAGGTTCCCTCAAGCCTTCCAAGGTCTCGACCTTTAAGATTTCAAAGTTACTCTTCAAGGTAAGGGAACCATTCACCCTCCTCTTATAAGTTATGACTTCCTTTATGTTATGTCTTATAGTTACATTTTATTATGAGAGGTCTTGTTCTTATATATATTTACTAATTTCCATTGCATTTCCAAATTATTAGAGACCCTTTATACTCTCATAAATTTTTTTCAGAATTTTTTAAGTTACGTAGTTAGGCTGCCGAAATTATTGAAAAAGAAATTGTATCTTCTCTTTTTTGTTGAGTTTCATTTTCATATGGTATTTCATTAAAATCTCCATACCATGATATTATTTATTTTTATTCTATACCCATACTATATTATGAGTTATTTATGAGTGGGTTAATCTTTCCCCCTCTCTTTTCAATGTTTTTTAAAACCATGTTATATAGCTGTTATGCTGTAGAATTTTCATCAAAAAATCTCTCTCTTTTTCTCAAGAAATTATCTTGTATTATTTATGTGAATAACCAATTCTATTTTCATATCCAGGGGTATTCATAAATACATAAAATTTATCTATTTGATTGTGGAATTTACATACATATAACCCTCACTCCCATTCCATGGGTTATAAATGACATAATGGTCATGTTTTTAAGAACTTTTAAAATGGCATGATTTTGAAATGAAACCCATTTATTTTATCCTCTATGGGTTATTTATGAAATGTTTGATTATGAGATATGTGTCTCACATTAAAATAAATACATATTAAGGGTGTTCCCTGATATAACTCCAATGCATTGGGTAAAGAATTTAATCTTTAGAGATAACAAGTTTCATGATACCTTGGTGAATAACCTTGGTAATTTTTATGACACCTCGGGGATAAACCTTGGTGATATGTTCATGAATGTATAAATGAAATGTTATGGCCACATATTCAAGTTATGATTCAATATCTTTTTATTATTATATTCCTATTATTCCATTTCTCATTCCTTTATGACTTTTATCATGTTCTTATTAATATTGCTCAAGATCACATGTCAATTGTTTCACTTGTTTTCCTTACTGAGCCTTATGCTCATCATTTACTTTGATGTATGTCTCTAGGATGTGAGATGCAATAATTGTACATAGGATGAACCTATGATGATGACTTATGAGTGGTTTAGAAGAATGTTTTATGTTGTTTTCATGTATTATGTTCCTGATTTCCGAGAAACTAGACTTTAAATATCCTCTGTTTGTAATATGTAATGAAAAGTTATGTAGTAAAAAGGCGGGATGCCATAGTTGGTATGAAAATATATTTTAGTTATTTTCATAAATTATATTATTAAAACTTTATGAAGAATCCTATAGGTGTGTTTAAATGTTGGAAAACTTCCTGGTATTTTGGTGAGTATTTTGTAAGTGGTTTATCAAGAAAATATATCCCCGTCTGGATATGAGCTACTAGAGGCGGCTCTAGCACAGAGGTGCCTAGGAGTGAAAACTCTGACAAGGAGTTTCGGGCTTGAACCTAGGTATCCTGGTACATGAAAATGGGCCTTGATTCACTCTTGGTTATGACACTCAAGGGGGATATGTTTTGTTAATCATAAGCTTTTTATGAATCATTAGGAAGGATTTATAGAGAAATGTAATTGTTTAAAGAAGTTTTAAGACATAAAATCCTTTATTGTTAAAAAATTTGTAAACAAAATAAGTTTCTCTCTATGGTTTTATTCCTTTGGAAAATGGTGTGAAATAGGAGGAACCTTGAAAATGGTGATCGCAATGGACCATGTGCTGACGGCCCTCCGATGGAAGCCGAAATGGAAACATTCATGCGAATGATGAACCAACTGACTCAAGTTATGGGAAATAACGTGAATCAATATAAGATAAAAATATCACCATGAAGGGAACAACATTCTGTTGATTCATTTATGCGTCAACGACCACCAACCTTTAGTATATCGACTAACCCATTGATTGTTGAGCAGTGGATCAGCTCTATCGAGAAGATATTTTCTGTGCTCCGCTATTCAGAGCAAGAGAAGGTCACTCTGGTTGTCTATCACTTAGAAGGAGAAGTTGAACCATGGTGAGAGCTGAATAAAAACATGATGCAAAGAGTGGAGGTCGAAGCTATAGAGTGTCAATATTTTAGAGGGATATTCTTTAGTAAGTATTTCTCTCATTCCATTAGAACAAGAATGGAGAAGGAGTTTCTCGAGCTAGAGAAGAACGAGAATGAATTTGTGGGAAGCTACAAGATGAACTTCACAAGGATTTAACATTATACCTATAGATTTTTCATGGATATAAATGGTAAGGTTGATAGATTCTTCAGTGGACTGAGATCTCATCTATGGATGAATCTAGACAACAGAGATTATAATAGCTATGAGTAGATCGTGCGAAGTGCGATGAAAGTCGAACTGGAGTTTGGTGAGATTCAATGGTCTCATAAATCTAATGACAAGAAGAGATCTATGGAGCCAATCTTAGGGAGGATATTTGATCAAGGATGAAGTGGAAATCAAGTGCAACGTCCCACGTGTAATAAATATAGGAAGAAGCCTTCAAGGAACTGACTACTCGGGAGAGAGATATGTTACAAGTGTGGAAGAGATTTCCATATTGTGAGGAATTGTCGTAGTGAGGTGAAACCTCAATTTATAAACAATAAAAACAAGGGGAAGATGGTGCAAGCCCTACCTGATTTCCAGTTCATTATGTGTGGACAACTTGGGAACTTTTCTGATCACTGTCCAAATCCAAGGGCAGTGGAGGGGAACCACCATCAGCCTCAGAAAAGGCCAAGGGAGAAAGTTTGTGATTTTTCTTTCATTACAGATGAAGTTGAAGCTCCAAATGATGTGGTAGAATGTACTCTTGTTGTTCTCTAAAATCTAGCAAGTACTTTGTTTGATTCTGGTTCTACTCATTCCTTTATTTCCTCCAAGTTTTCAAAGAATTTAGAATCAACACCCGACTTGATAAAAGTATAGTTATCAGTCAAGACTACTGGTGGGATTATCCAAGAATCGTCAGTGTTTAGGAACTCTAGTATTTAATTTGGTGAGCACAATTTTATCACAATTCTAGTAGTCATTCCCATGCTGGAATTCAACATTATACTAGGAATGGACTGGCTCTCAAAGTATAATTCTAAGATCAAATGTAGATGTAAGGAAATATCAGTAGTCTTGAATCGAATACCTATAGTTATATTCCATGGAGAGATATCTCAACCTAATATTTGTCTAGAATAACTTCATATATCCTTCTTTATGGAATTGATTGGTGAAGGAGAAGAAGGAAATTGAGAGTTTGAGGATAGAAAATGTCCCCATCGTCTAGAAATATGTTGACATATTTCCTGATGAGTTTCCTGGACCTCACCCAGAAAGAGAGGTAGAGTTCTCTATTGAACTCATACCGAGATCTCATCCAATATCAAGGACCCTATATAGGATGGAAAATGTGGAGATGGAGGTATTAAAGAAACAACTCCAAGATCTTTTGGAGAAGGGGTTTATCCGACCGAGTGTGTCTCCTTGGGGATCACCTATTCTCTTTATGAAGAAGAAGGATGGATCGATACGGTTATGCATTGATTATAGAGAACTGAATGGGATCACAGTAAAGAACAAATACCCTCTTCCAAGAATTGATGTCTTATTTGACCAACTTTGTGGGGCTCAATTCTTCCCGAAGATTGATCTTCGATCTGGTTATCATCAATTGGCGGTGAATAAACAAGATATTCCAAAAACTGCCTTCCGATCAAGATATGAGAATTATGATTTTGTTGTTATGCCTTTTGGATTGACTAATGCACCTTCTATTTTTATGGATTTTATGAATAGAGTCTTTAAGGACTACCTTGATAAATTTTCGGTAGTTTTTATTGATGATATTCTGATATATTCTAGAAGTACTGAGGGGAATGAGGATCATCTAAGGGTTATTTTTTAAACTCTATTGAAGGAGAGGATTTTTGGAAAGTTTAGTAAATGTGAATTCTGGTTACAATAAGTTTCTTTCTTGGGGAACATTGTTACCAATTAAGGAATCATAGTTGACCCTGAAAAGACAAAAGTTGTAGAGGAGTCGCCTCAGCCTACAAAAATAACTGAGATTTGTAGTTTTTTTGGATTAGTGGGATATTATAAGATGTTTATGAAAAACTTATCATGACTTTCAAATCCATTAACCAAATTGACTCGAAAAGGGGTAAAGTTCATCTGTACAAAGGAGTGTGAGGAAAGTTTCCAAGAGCTGAAGCAGATATTGATTACCACACCCATGTTTACTTTTCCCTCAAGTGGATAAGAATTCTTTATTTTTAGCAATGAATCTCTTAAAGGGCTTGGGTGAATCCTCATGCAAAATTACAAGGTCATTACTTATGCATCTTGATAGTTCACTACAAAAACAATTGGTTTATACCAACAGAAAATTAGTGACAGATAAAACATATGTTGGTAAAAACAAGTAATTTCAACAGATATAATTTTCTATTGATATTAATTATAATTACCAACACTTTTTTTACCAATAAATGCATCTGTTGAAATTGACTATTTAATACTAACAAATATTTTACTTACAGTTGGATATGTTACTTTATCATTCTTATACAAACATTTTTTCCAAAAAATAAATTTTTATAATCACATATTCAATTTTTTTTTCATAACATTATTTTTTTAATAATTATTAAAAAGAAATATTTAATTCAATAGATATCAATTAAACATAAGAAAAACCTACCCTGCACCCCTAATCCTGCGCCCCCAAATTTTTCTATCGAAGAACCCATGTATCAGTTCCACGGGTTCGACTGGTGTCCTCTGCTTCTTCAAGCCACCGTTCATCGCTCTTCAGTTCATCCCCCTTCGTTTTGTCACCACCTATTTGACTCCACGCCACCCATTACAAGGTACGTTTCCCTTCTCTAGCCACCCCTTTTTTTCACCGATGTCATTCATTCTCTATCTTTTGTGCATATCATCGCATTTGGTAGGAAATCATTATTTCTATGATCAATTTTCTAGACTACACTCAAATTATTGACGAAACAAGGGAAATTTTTAATTTCGGGTAAAAATTAAGTGAATTAGGTTGTGAAGAACTTGTTGGAGGCAAAAAAAAGTGAAATGTATATCACTACTTCCCAATTTCTGGATGTGAATACTGAGTGAGTGCCTCAATTATACATTTCATCTTTCATAGATTAAATCTTTATGAATCACTCTATGTATTAATACAATGATTCTCATCTGCATTATTGGATTCCATAAAAAATTTTCCTTACGAAATCCAAATTTAAGGTTAGGAAAAATCATTACAGAAAAATTCACTAAATCTATTTCCATATGGTGTCTTCTCTGAGATAGAGGTTATACAACCACTCTTTGGATAATCCTTTAAGAGATTGTGGTAATAATCTTTTTTTAACTTGAACCTATATGAAACTTCATGGATTAAATGTTACGCACATAATAGAAAACATGTTGATGTGTTTGTTCAGATCCTCTCCTATATGGACACAAAAATTTGGCACTTACTGAATCATTCAAATTTTCAATTTAAAATGTTCTTTTCAGAAAATCACTATATATATGTCTCCTAATTTTTAATTCAGTGAGATTTTAAATTGAATTCACAATGAACACTTGGAGTTTCACATGGTCCATTCAATGAAATAACCTCTAATTTAGTGTGTTGAATGTCAATGTATCTCAATTATTTATTTCTAGTTAGAACGGTTCTATAAATATCTATATCAACAGTTAATAATTTTCCATCATGATAATAGGTCATGAAAGTATAATATAGTTAATAGGTGTTATGAAATTATGCCCATAATCCCATTATAATGGTGTAAGTGATTCCGTAGAGGAACACCCTGTCATGAGGTGCTTGAATAAAAAATAGAATATAAGGTTAAATATAATGTATTTGAATATTATATTATCACCATAGAGGGGTGAAATTTTACAGTTGTAATGAATTTAAGTGTTAAAAGGGGGTTTTGTAGTTTTCAATGAAATTGATAGAAGTATGATGTAGTAAACTTGACTAACAATTAGAAGATAGATTATTGAGTGCAACTGTACGACAAAAACTGCTATATTATTGGTTATGAATGTTGTGGGTACACTAAGGTGTTAATGCGCATGCTAAAGTCAGTGTTAATGCACATACTAAAGTATTTGTTGTTGAAAAATATTGTGATATTTTATTAACATGCACTTCATTTATGAAAATCTAAATTTTTAATTTTTTAGAACAGTTTTGCATGCATTCTTTTATTGAAGATTTAAATGAGTAATAAGAAAGTTTCCTTTATGAAATTCATCAGTTTTTCATACTTTCATAGTATTTTATAGCTGTATAAATTGATGATAGACTATTTAATACTCTTATAGAGCCTTGGTGATGGACTACTTAAACCAAGATATGAAAAAACAGATTTAACATGGCTTCTTTTCACTCCAAATTTTCTCATGGAAGATTTGGGGACCTCAAATCATTAACCTATTAAAATTCGGGTTACATTTTTAATTGAATTTTACTGTGGTTATTAATGTTACATATTCATTTTTTACGAGATTCAATGGTTGAAACCTGATTATTTTCTATAATTTGGAAGAGTGAATTGCTTATGGCTGAATTTATATGTCAAAGAGGCACTTCTCAGGGGAGTTATTATTTTAATTCTACACTTTTTTCGGTGAAATTACTCAACTCTATGGCTTATTGTTTTTAAGGGTATTATATACTAAAAATAGTTTAAGGTGCTGTTACATGCTGATTTTAATTCATGACTGGGAAATACTTTTGAAAATTCATCGAAAAACATGAACTGCCTTGAATTAGATGATACATCATTGACTGATCCATGTGCTAAAAGTTCCAATGTTATTCTATAAAAATTACTAAAATCATGAACCCTTTCTCTAACTCTTGATTAATTATAGGGTCTTTATGAAGATACTCTCACATCAGGTTGCTAGTTTTGTGGAGTTATATCATTAAAATGATCACATTAAGCTAATCTTATCACCTTTCTGAATAAATATAGTAGGGAATAATTATCCAATCCTCCAATAGAGGTATCATATTCAAATATAAAGGAACCCAATGATTAGAAGACATTGATCATGAGTATATTAGGGAGATATTATTTCTTCCACACATGTTCCAACAATTACCAACCACTTCACTACCCTGTCACTCATATAACATCATATTCATGATTGATTGTGTGGAGGAAGAAAATTAATTAATGACTAAAGTGTTAAATAGAAAAATGAAAATAAAATTTATCACAATCACATTCAACAACATATCACTATCTATAAAGTAATATAAGTCGGTTAAGGAAGAATAGAAGATGGTTTTGGAATATCAAGTATAAAAAGACTCTCCCACATTAATCACTAAATAATTTTAAATCTATCAATGTGATGGATCAAAACCACAAACATCAAGATACATAGACTACAAAATTTTTCCAACTAAAATCCTACTAATGGAAAAAAATACTCTGTTAATGAAGATGTTTTCTACCTTTTTTTCATTTCCCCCCATCCCATGTCTTCTCTTAGGTCATTTAGATGCTACTAATTTTTTACACATGGATTATGTCATTCTCTATTGAATTCTTAGGTAATGGGTTCACTCCTATCAATTAAATGGATTTTTTATATCTTGTAAATCATCCACAACTTTCCTATTACATTATCTAATTTCCAAATTTAGTTAGAACTTGTTATTGAACACTCCTCTTTTCCATGTATCCATTATATTATTTCTATATTCACTTTATTTAGATGCTACTAATTTTTTAAACATGTATTATGTCATTCTCTATTGAATTCTTAGGTAATGGGTTCACTCTAATCAATTCAATGGATTTTGTATATCTTGTAAATCATCCACAACTTTACTATTTCATAATCTAATTTCCTAATTTTGTTAGATATTGTTATTGAAAATTCCACTTCTCCATGCATCCTTTATATGCATTCATATTTACTTCATAATGATTTATGGCTCTTCCAGCATCAAGTATTTCCTTTCTTCTGTTCTGGATCACACAACATTAGGTGGTTAACATGGTCTACATTGAGTGTTGATATTTTGTTGGATGTTAATTCTATCATGAGAGTCCGTTAACATAGACTATAAAATATATAGTCATGTAAGCAATGTGTTGTATAGATTTTGGATGTGTTGTTGACTTCCTACCAATCTGTTGGGCATGTCGTAATGTCATTATACAGGCACATGGACTATTGGCAGTTGTGTAGTATATGATTTATACCCAAAGGAAGTGTTGGATTCATAAGTAATGTGAGGTTATGATGAGATATTCCTTTAATTGGTAGTAATATACTCAGTTCTAAGAGGATTTTAATTTACAAAAATTCTAGGTATCATAATTCTCATTACATTTACCATCCAGTAGAATCTTACGTGACATCACTGCACTTTTTTGGGATGAATATAATATCTGAGGTAGTAGCAGTATAGAAATTAATTAAACATAGAATAAATTATATTGTACGTCATTCTATTAGGCACATGATTTTTTGGAATCTGAGATAGACTTGGGTCCAAAAGTCACATTAGATCAGACAAAGTATCATAAAGAAGACAACTTTTTCTTTAAATTTACGACATACTCCCAAGGGGAAATTCTAGAAACTGTTAGAACATGACATAGTTAGAGGAGAAATCATAAGAATACATTGGATTAACTATATATTATTCGACTGTAACAAAGGAAACATTATCCTTCCATGGTTATCAGTATTTGAAAATGTAGTTCCACCATGCTTATTCTGATCTGCAACTCCTTCCAACTCAAAACACCTTATGTGATCTCATTTCATCCAGTACATTAATAAATTAAAGGATATCTTATATTAAACCAATCATATTATTCCCAATAAATGATTAATCTATAATATTCACAGTTTTTCCAAATCCAGAAATATTTACTACATCTAAAAAATTGAGGTGTTATACTAAAAACATCCTAGAATACTCATGAGTAAAATGCGATAGGGGATAAAATTAGTCTATTATGTATAATATATTTTGATATCATGGGTACCTTCTGCAATTTATTATTTCAAACGTAATAAAAAGTCTACATTTTTTATATATAAAAATCTGTTTTTGAATGTTTATTTTCCTGTTATGTAGGTATTACCTTTATTGAAATATTGAAGTAAGTTCACCACTACATTTTTCTAAAGACAGGAGGAGGTTAACCATAATGGATGATCCATTTATTGAAAAGAATCATCCAATTAATGGTATCTACCAAGCTATTATAGTTTCTATTTGGATCTCCATGAGGAACCCATAACTTTGACTTTTGATTAGTGATGTCTATACTACCATAGAATACTTGGCATAGAATGATAACCCAGGTAGTGACATTGAATTTCAGTGAATATCTATTGCTTTGCATGATGTATTGGAATGATGGGTTTAAATTTATTAGAGTAATAGAATGTTGACATTCGTCTGTTGATTTTTCTTGAATTTTCATGTTATGAAATGAAAACTTGTTATGTTGATTGAACTAGTTTTTTTGTATATAGAACTTTTTTAGGGTTTGATGGAAGCTATTTGGGATGGATGGGTCGGTGATGATCATTTTTTGTTGGAGTTGGCTCGCTGGAATTGATGGGTTTTTGTTGGAGATGACTCGTAGGCATGAATGGGTCACTTGTGCTCGCTTTTTCTCGCTGGCATGGATGGGTTGGTGCAGGAGCTTTGGATTGGTTGGTTTTAGAGCTGGCTAGCTGGCATGGATGGGAGTGGGCATGATGGAATGGATGGGATACTTCTGTGATAGCATGACATGGATGGTTCACTGGTGGTACTCGTTGGCCGCTATTGTGGGAGTTGGTTCACTGGAATGGAAGGGTTGTTGCTGCACTGGCATGGATGATTCGTGGGGTGGGGGGGTCTCATCTTTTTGTGTGTGGAGTGTGATTAATCCTGTTTTATTTACTTTAATTATAAATATATTTTTTTTCTATGATTGGATGTGTTAAAATCATCTTAATATGTATTATAAATGATAAATTAATTAATAAATATGATAAAAAATTACTATCAATAAAAATTATGTTTTTTATTCAAATTTAATTTATAAACATATTATATGTTGGTAAGATTATGACCAACAGAAAAAAAAATTCATTAGAACCTATTTCAAAACACATTCACCAACATATATATTATCTGTTAGTATTTTTATAATTGTAACAGAACTATTTTATCCATCGCAAAAAGATTTAGTGAAAGAGTTTTTATCGACCGTTTAGTGATAGGAACATATGTGTTGGAAAACATTTTACCAACAGAAAATGTACTTTTACCAACAGATATGCCCCTGTTGGAAAAAGTGAAATATATTGTAGTGGTTTAAGACTCGTGTGCAGAACTATCCTACACATGATCTGGATCTGGTTATGGTCATTTTTGCTCTAAAGATATGGAGGCATTGTCTTTATGGGGAGAAATGTGATATATAAACATAACATCAAAGTTTGAAGTATATTTTCACACAAAATGAATTGAACATGAGACAAATGAGATTGTTGGAACTTCTTAAAGACTATGAATGTTCAATTCATTATCATCCCAAAAGATCAAACAAAGTTGTTGATGCATTAAGTAGGAAATACCCAATTGTTCTATCTATTATGAGGATTCAAAGAGATACTTTGATCAATGACCTAGTAAAACTGGACATGGGAATTATAATGGAAGGTACATCATAATCGCTAACCCAAATGATTTCTGAACCATCATTATTATTGAAGATCAAGAAATCTCATAAAGAAGATCCTTTGTTATAGAAAAAGTTTGAGGTTGTGAAGAATGGGAAGTTTCCCAAGTTCAATACTGATCAAGAAGGTGTACTGAAATTTTGTACAAGACTATGTGTTCTATATATTCTAGAAATAAAGAAGGAGCGGATGGATGAAGCTCATAGCTCTACTTTATCTATACATCCTGGTAGCATGAAAATTTATGGGGCCCTTCGTGATCATTATTGGTGGTATAATATAAAAAGGAAGATTGTTGACTACACGTCAAGGTTCCTAGTATGTCAGCAAATGAAGGTGAAGAAAAAAATTCCTAAAGGGGTACTACAACCACTACCCATACTAGAATGGAAGTGGGACAATATCACTATGGACGTTTTCACTGGTCTCCTGAGAACTTCCAAAGGAAACAATGTGATATGAGTTATTATGGACCATCTCACCAAGAATGCCCATTTTATCTCCATTCGGGAGGATTTCTCTCTTGATCAACTTGCCAGGATTTATGTGAAGGTAGTGGTAAGGAACCATGGAGTTCCACTTTCTATCATATTTGATCGTGATCCAAGGTTAACATCAAAATTCTGGAGAATTATTTAACAAGCTATGAGCACTGAATTGAATTTATGTATATCCTATCACCCCCAAACTGATGGCCAATCTGAAAGTACTATTCAAACACTCTTGGACATGCTGATAAATTACTCAATGGAATTTAAAGGTGGATGGGATCAACATCTCCCTTTAGTTGAGTTCTCTTACAACAACATCTTCCAATTGAGCATTCAAATGGCACCCTATGAAGCTCTATATGGGAAGCGATGTAGAACTCCTACTTATTGGGTTGAAGCTGGTGAGAGAAAGATTCTTGGGCCAAATCTTGTGCAAGAGATGACAAAAAAAGTCAATTCCATCCAACAACACATTAAGGTTGCGCAAAGTCGGCAAAAGAGCTATGCTGACAACCGTCAAAGCGACATGGAGTTTGATGTTGGTGACAAATTCTTTCTTCGGATTTCACCTTGGAAGAGAGTATTGAGGTTTGAGAAGAAAGGGAAGCTTACCCATAGGTACATTGGCCCCAATAAAATCCTTTATCGGGTAAGAGAAATGGCCTATCATCTTGCACTTCCTCCAAATCTAGAACAAGTTCATGATGTCTTCCACGTATCCCTCTTGAAGCGGTACATACCTGACCCTTCACATGTACTAAAATTATATGTAGTACAACTAGAACATGACCTCTCTTATGAGGAGCAGTTGGTGGAGATCTTGGATCATAGAGATAAGGTTCTACGCAACAAGACTACCCACCTTGATAAGGTGTTGTGGTGGAACCACAAATGTGAAGAATCCATGTGGTAACTGGAGGAGTCTGTGATACAGAAGTACCCACGCCTTTTCTCATTAGAGGGTACGAGATAAAATTTGGGGGACATAATTTCTTAAGGGGGGAAGAATGTAACGACCCGAACTTTTTAATTATATTTGTTTCCTAATTTTGTGTGTAATTTAATTTTATACTCAACAAAACTATATCCTTTAATTAATGAAGTGGGTAAAATTAAAATAAGAACATTGGGTCTCAACTATTATATGACCATTAGTCAATATGACCATTGGAAACTATAATCTTAACATTGTGTTTTTATAAATACAGTTATCTTGGTTAATTAATAAAGAAAGAATATTCAATGGCCTCACCCAGTAGACTCGGGCCATCTGAAGCCCATATTTCGAAGCTTGGGAAGGAGGTAGCATCACTGGGCTTTGCTCTAGACCAAGCCCAAGCCAAACTTCAACATATGAAGCTTGAACGGAATCGCCTAAGGGAGAAGTTCAAGCTGATAAAATCACCACTCGGGCAATGTTGTCTGAGCCACCCCAAGACTCTATCACCATAGCACCCCTTACACTTAGGTCCTATGTTGGTGTAATAAGGGGCTATGTAATGAGACCTTAGCTGATTTATGTAATCCTTTTTTATAAATTAAATTGTTATTTCTTATTATGGAAATGTTTGTGAATTTAAAATATCTGGAAAAATATAGGATGTGTATTATTGATGAATTTAGGAAAAAAGGGGGTATTTTAAAATATTTTTGTATTCTTTAAATAATTAATAATGTGAAATGATTTTCAAAAAATGGTCTGCTACTGTTGTGATCAGTGAGAAATTTAGAGTTTAATAAGATCCAGTTTATTTTTAGTGAATAGTAATGTTTGAATAGTAACATACCCTTATGAATAGTAGTGAATAGTAATGAATAGTAAATTGGCCACAAAATATAAACTTCACCCATGAATGTATAAATACAATTTAAACATCTTAAAAGTGAAAAAACGATCATAATATAGTTTTTGGTATTTTTGTATGTCATAAATATTTTATTTAAAATTTTATAAATAATATAATAATTTAAAATGGAAATTTATTTTCATAAAATTTAATCAAATATTGTTAATTTATTGTATTATGATTATATGGTAATTTTATGGGACCTTGATTACTTTCTTAAGGTGTTACAAAATGAGTTATAGTTTTAAAGTTGTATTTTTGAAATAAATAATTACTTTATTTAAAAATAAAAATAAAAATATTTAGAAAATTATTTTCATAAAATGTAGTTCATTTTGGAATTCAGAACGTCGATATTAGGTTAGGGTAAATTTTGGGGATTTTTCTGAAATAGTTGAATTTTCAGCGAATAGTAAAAATATAGTTTTGAGTTTCGGGTGTTTAATGACATCATTAATGATGTAATAATGATATAAAATTTCTAGATGACTTATGAATAGTGAGGTATGATATAAGGTGTCCCAAGTGTCCAATACCGTTGGAAAATACAATGGGAAAGCCAATGGTTTTTCAAATACCACTGATGAGGTGTCCCTTGGAAATTAATAATTTATTACATCACTTTTCCTATAACTACCAAGCCATTTCCCTCATTCATTTCATTAAAAAATCCTCCTCAATGATTTTCTAGTCTCCTTAACTCCTAAGTAGTCCTCCCAAGGTTCCCTCAAGCCTCCCAAGGTCCCAACCTTCATGATTTTGAATTTACTCTTCAATGTTAGGGAACCTTTCACCCTCCTCTTTTAGTCATGAATTCCTTTATGTTATGTCTTATAGTTCCATTTTATTATGAGTCGAATTGTTCTTATATATCTTTAATACTTTTCATTTCATTTCCAAATTATGAGATATCCTTTCCACCTTCATCAATTTATTTTTTGAATTTTTTAAGTGATGTCGTTAGGCTGTAGAATGTTTTGAAAAAAAATCTCATCTTCTCTTTTCCTTCGAGTTCAATTTTCATAAGGTATTTCCTTCAAATATCTATAACATGATCTTATTTATTTTTATTCTATACCCATACTATATTCTGTGTTATTTATTATTGGTTGAATCTTTTCCCCTCTCTTTTCAATTTTTTCTAAAACTATGTTATATAGTTGTTATGCTGCAAATTTTCGTCTCAAAATCTCTCTCTTTTACTCAAGAAATTATCTTGTATTATTTATGTGAATACCCAATTCTGTTTTCATATCCATGGGTATTAATCAATACATAAAATTGATCTATTTTATTCTATAATTGATATACATATAACCCTCACTCCCTTTCCATGGGTTATAAATGACTTAATGATCAAGTTCTTATGAACTTTTAAAATGTCATAATTTTGAAATGAAACCCATTTATTTTATCCTCTATGGGTTATTTATGAAATGTTTAATTATGATCTATGTGGCTCACATGAAAATAAAAACATATTGATGGTGCGCCATGATAGCGCTCCAATGCATTAGGTAAAGAATTTAATCTCTAGAGATAACAAGATTCACAATACCTTGGTGAATAACCTTGGTAATTTTTATGACACCTCGGGGATAAACCTTGGTGATATGTTCATGAATGTCTAAATGAAATGTTGCAGCCACATATTCAAGTTATAATTCAAGTTCTTTTTATTATGATATTCATATTATTCCATTTCTCATTCCTTTATGACTTTTATCAGGTTCTTATTAATATTTCTCAAGATCACATGTCAATTGTTTTACTTGTTTTCCTTACTTAGCCTTCTGCTCACCCTTTCCTTTGATGTATGTCTCCAGGATATGAGATGCAGTAATTGTACATAGTATAAACCTGTGATTAAGCCTTATTAGTGGTTTAGAATAATGTTTTATATTGCTTTCATGTATTATGTTCCTGATTTCCAAGACACTATATTTTAAAGATCATATGTTTGTAAAATGTAATGAAAAGTTATGTAATAAAAAGGAGGGATGCCATAAACGAGCAATGGAATAATTGAATGGTTAAATTGTTTAGGATCATACAAGGGTGAAGGTATTTTTTGGTAATTATTATATGAGGGAGAAGGTATTGGGTATAAGGGATTGGGTGTGTGGGTGGGTAAGAGAGGAAAGCTATAGGGGGGTTAAAAATATCGAGAATCCTATAAGAATGGAAATATTCTCCCATGGATTTAGAATAAATATAGACACAATTTTAAAATTCCCATAGTTAAATCTCAACATATATCCATGGACTTATTAAATCATATCTATATGTCTATGGCTATAGGACATTTTTCTAGAATTGAAATCTTAGAAGGGAGATCTTTTCTTACATGAAAAGGTAAAATCTGTTAAGAAGGGTAAGTTTATAGAGTTTAATATTAATGAAAAGGGTGTTATCAGATTTGAAAAAATATTATGTGTGCCTTTTGGTTCCATTTTAAGAGGGAATAGTTGAGTAAAGCTCATACTTCCCCAATTTCCATTCATCCTGGAAGCACTAAGATGTATAGAGACCTTCAAGAGTATTACTAGTCATATGGAATAAAAATAGATATTAGTTAATTATCCATGAAATAGTTGAATTATCAATAGAATAAAGTGATGCAATAATTACCAAAGGTTATGATTTTTTGTTTTCTATTTCCTGAGTGGAAATTCAAAAATATAACCATGGATTTCATGGTTGGATTACCAAATATATCTTAACATAAAAATGTAATTTGGGTTATTTTTGATCACTAACTAAATCTCAAAATTTCCTTCCCATTCAAGATATTATTTCATTAGATCAACCTTATTGATTATACCCAAAATAGATAGTCTTATTACATGGATTTATTCTCTACATTATATCTAATAGTGATCCCAAGTTTACTTTTAATTTCTAAGAAGGACTAAAAAATTCATTAGGCAGTGAATTAAATTTCAATACATCTTTTCATCCTCAATCAGATTAAATGTCAAAGAAAACTATTCCAACCTTGGAAGACATGATTTAAGCATATTAAATGGATTGATAAGGAATTTTAGATCACAATATTTCAAAGGTTCAGATTTTATGTAATAATTGTTTTTATTCTAGTATATATATGGAGCCATTTAAGGTATTATATAGAAAGTTGTGTTGGACACCACTTTTTTGGGATGAAGTTGGTGAAACAACGTTTTTGGGACTATAATTGATAAAATAAATGGATTAGAAAATGAATTTGATTTTGAAACACATGAGGACATCTCAAAGTATACAAAAACGTTATTTAGATGACTAGAGAAAATATCTTTCTTTCAAGATATGAGATTATGTTTTTATTAAAGTATCTCTATAGAAAAGTTCAATGTGTTACTTTTAAAGAGGGAAGCTAAGTCCATGGTTCATTAGACTATATAAATAAATGAAAATGTTGTATTATTTTCTTATACATTGTCCTTAATTATAATTTTATCTCAGTTATATGATATATTTCATGTTTTATTATCAAGAAAATATGTGCTAGAAGCATCTCATGTTTTGAGCCCCAAAGTAGTTTAGCTGGAAGAAAATATTTCATATAGCGAACAGTCTCTTAAAATTATTAACCAGAGAGAGTCAATGTCTGGGAATAAGGATATTCACTAGGTTATTTTATTTTCGTAAAACAATATAATTGAATAAGTTCAATGGGAATTTGAAAATTTTATGAGGGAAAGATACCCCCACCTGTTTAAATAGTTAAAAAAATCAAGGACAAAATTTCAAAAAGGGTGAAAGAATGTAAAAATCTAGTTGATGTTAAGTTAAATAATTTTCATGTATTATTAATTTTCATTAATAATATTTTATAGATTTATATTCATTATAATAACATTAGATAATTTTATAGTTAAAATGAAAAAAAAACTTTATTTCTAGACAAATCGGGTTTTCATAATTTATATGGTTTTAGTTAAAATATTAATTTCCAAATAATATAATTTTAATTTGAAAAATTGAACTTCATTTTTTTAATTATAATGTAAAAATGAAATAAGGATTAATTTTTGATAATTTTCTTAAAAAGTATGATATTTCAATGAATAGTGAAAAAGAAAATTTTTTATTGGAAATTATAATTTCATTTCAATTATTTAAAAAATTAAATTTTATTTTATATTAGTTTGAAAATTTTATTACTTCTTTTTTGTTATGGTCTTTGGAATGGATCTTATATTTGAATTTTTTATTAAAAAAATTTATTCTTAATAGGGAATTTTTATGAAAATGCCTTTTTTCACATTTTGTAGGTTTAATTTTAAATTAAATTCTTCCAACTATCTAAATTTAATTTGTTAAAATAGATTCAATATTTTAAATAAAAATAATTAATATTATTTAATAAGGTAAACCTAATTATAATCAAAATTAATAATAAAAAAACTCAAATTTTTTTACCACAATTAAGGTTAAATCATGTTTACTGAAGGGTTAAACTTAAGTGAAAAGGGATAAATGACATAGAAATACGTAAAAATAATATTTTTTAGAATATATCAACCCAATATCATATTATATTTGTTAATTTTTTTATTTAAGATCTATTTCTCTTGAGTTATATATATTAATATATTTTAGTATTATAAAAAATTCCAAATGTGTCCTCTCCCCAATTATAAAAGGACACCCCTTCTCCTATACTATCAACACTTCAAGATATTTTTTATCCAATACTAACCAAAATATCTACCTTAAATATATATCCATTTCCCATATTCCTTTTTTGATCATAAAAACATCCTATGAAGGCTTTAGGAATGTACCTATAGAGGTTTTCCAAAGAACAGGTACAGATCATAACTAAGAGTTTTCATTTTATTTCTTCTTCTACCTCATTAATATATAATTAAACCAAGATAAAATAATAATATTATCATATTAAATATACATATATGTTATTATTTTAATTCCATAATCTATATCAATCTATTCTTCTATCAAATGAGAAATGCAACTGTTGTTTGTGTGTATGGCGGACTACCGCCTCACAAACCAATGTAATTCATTTTCTTCCATCATCTCTCAAAGATGGTTATAATGATGTATTTATGTATATATATGACAATGATGAAATATTTATCATTATTAAAACATAATATATCATTAATTTTATTACCTTCGATCCATTGAAAATTGATAACATTTTTTGTGTGTACATGTGGATTACTACCTCCGTGAAATGTTGTGTTTCACTTTTCATAACCATATATCATGGATAATATATATATGAGTACATAAAAATAGTATTATATTTATGATATAATCAGAATATTGTAAAGATAAAATAATACTTACCTTTATTCCATCATGATCATTGAAAAATGGAATGTTTACTCAGGTGTAGGTATGTCCTACCATCTCCATGATTGTAACGTAGTTCATTTAACATAACCATCTTTCATGGTTGAGTTTGAAGTTATAATGAATGTATAAAAATTATTACTATGTAATTATTATTGTTCTCTAGATTATGGAATAATTTCATCTTGGAGCATAGTCAACCTAAAGAATTTATTTTGGACATATGAGTTGAATATCAACAAAACTTATGACATGAACTTAATAGATTAAGTAATTAAATATAATATAGTAATAAATTGAATAAAATTTATAAAAATATTAAAAAATTTATTAATCAAGTAAATAATTAAAATAGGTTTATTGTTATGGAATCTAAATAATATATATGACAGGTCTGACTAGAGCTAGGGACACTTTACCTTAGAAACCATGTTTTTAATTATTTAAATATTCATTTTTTAAATAATTTTATTCCTTGTACATATTCTTAAAATTATTTTATGGATATATTTATATGAAAATAAATTAATTATAAAGGACATTTTATGTCTCTTTTTACTTTATTTCAAAGGTATTTGAAAAGAATATTTTTATGCATTTTATATGGAATGTTTTTACTTTCTTTACAAAAGAAAAAATGAATGCTCTATTTTATCATATATGGAATCAATGGATTTTACAGTTTATTCAAACATTAGTTTCTGTTTGGATTAATATATAATATTCAATGTTTTTTCAAAAAAAATCTCCCTTCCTTTTTTCTAGGTATTTTAACTAGTAAAATTAGGTTTTAAAGGAATGAGATGTATCAATATCTGAATATGTTTTACTTATGGGTTCAAAAGGATATTTTTATGAGTTAAATAAGGTAATTATAATATTCTATATTATTCATGAATATTATAGTCCTTTTAAGTATTAAGTGATGATGGGTGAGCTTGATATAGCTCATGAAGATGGGTGAGCTTGATATAGCTCATGATGACGAATGATCCCAATATGGCTAATGATGAAGAGTGAGCTCAATATAGCACTCCAATGCATTGAGTAATGATTATGTTCTCTATGGAATTGTTTTGGAAGTCAAACATAATGGTTATTCCAAATATAAAGGTTTTATAAAGGTTATTTCCTATAGAGCCTATATAAATTTCCTATGATTTCTAATGAGTTTTTAGGGAAATCATTTGATTTCAAAAGGTAAGCTAATGATATTTTTTATAAAGAAATGATTATTCCCTTTTAGGATAAAAAGTTACGATTTTTAGAAAACGTTTTTCATGGTTTATCATTTTTTCTAAGAAAACTACATGATATGATTTTATCTTTATTTTTCTAATAAAATATTTTATGAATAACTTTGGGAAGTAAAGGTGCTTTCATGTGTAAGAAAATGATTATTTAAGTTCGATGTTGATTATGGTAAAAGAAAACTCTCTTTTATGATCTCATGGTTTTAAAAAGGAATAATGGGTTTTGTTCTTCTGTTTTTATGTCCCTTACTAATATTTTTGTACTCATCCTTTGTTTTCAAAAAAATCAAATGTTTTTAGGATGAGTAAGAACAATTAAGAGGTCAATTTTAAATTCTTAAATATTTTTCATGAAAAGAAAATGTGTTGTATTTTAAAGGTCTTGTATTATGCGAAAAATAATAGTAAGAGGGATTTTACAACTTGTAATGTATGGTTTTGTTCTGTAATAATTATGTACTAAGTCTCTAAAACTGTAAACTGAAAAGATACTCAAAATGTAAGAGAGTGAATTCTCGACTTAAAACTCAAGATTATTTAATGTTTAAGATCAGGTCCTTAGATATATTATGTGATTATAATAAAAATTAATTTTTATAGGAAATTAGCATTATGATTATCATATTAACCTTATATATAATTGTTTTAAGAGGTTTTGGAATAGAAAAGAAAAGGAGGATAAGGATTTTAGAAAAGGAAAATAGAATAAAAGATGAATGTTCTTTACCTCTTTTTGGAAGTCATTCCTTCTCAGTGACCATTAACTTCTTGAAATCTTGGAGTTTGATTTGTCACATACATAGATTATTTTAAATGTATTTTTATTTTTATTTCCATTAATTCTTTGTTTTGGGGGTTTCCAAAGGTTTTATGGAGAATATGTGAGTTTTCATGAATTGGGTCAAACTGTGAACCAAATTCCAGATTTAAAAATAAATTTTATTTCTTTTATAACTTTTTAATTTTTTAATATGTTTCACTCATTCCAACTCCTAAATGTCCTCCCCTGATATATTAACACCTCAATTAAAATTTGGAGCCTTTTGAAATCCATAACCAAGGTTTATGTTGGTTTTTATTTAAGGGATTGGGCCTGCCCGAAAGCCCAATTCCAGTTTTAAAAATAATATTTGATTAATTAATAACATATTCATTTTTAATTATATTTCGGTTATTCAAAGCCTCATATGCGCCCCTTGAACCCAGCCGCGCTCCCAAGCTCTCTCTCTCTCCTCTTTGGAGTTCTTCTTCATCGCGATTTTGTACTGAACTTATTAGGGTTTCAAAAATCGGGCATATTTGGAGAGGTAAATTGATCCTTTCCTAAGTCCTTCATTTTTCATCCTTTTTCCCCCATTTCAGTCCCCACATGACCTAATATGAATCCTTCGAACCTCCATACCAGTTTTGGGTACTTGGTGATTCATTATTTTGTGGATTGGGGCCTATTCCTTCAAGATGTTTCAAGTAAGGGAATTCTTTATTGGTTCCTTCCATCCTCTTTTAGTTTTATTCCCTTTTTCTTGAAGTTACTCATGTCCAGAAGTTGGGGTTCGATCATAATGTATTAATTGGTGTCTTTTGGGTAAATTATTTTGGTTTAGGTCTGGATTTATATTCATTTTGGTGCAACGGTGCTGCGCTTAAGGTTTCGCACCAAGTTTTGAGGGTTTCGACTCAAAAGGGTAGGTGATTCCATGTGTAGCCATTTTATGATGAGTTAGCTTGCATGGATTATTAATTTAGCATGTTTATAATCTTTTTTATGTGCTGTGAAAACAGATTTGATGGATTTGGTTAAACATTTAATTTTTAGTTGCATTATAGCTTGAAATTGGGTACTTTTCATGTGTGACTCTTGGGGTAATGTTTGGGTTTAGTTTATAACATATGGAAGTGATTTATTAGTCTTGAAAGGGGGGGGTTACAATTCTGGTTTGTTAATACCGTATTGTCATGTTTTCCTTGAAATTAGGTTTTTTTAATGAGTTTAAGGTGTAAAAACCTGTTGTACTTCTTGAAGGTGATTTATGAAAACGTGTGTTTTTCATGTGTATCTTTGTGGTATTATTTGATGTATTTTTATAACATTTGGGGGTGGTTTAATAATTGTTTTAGGGCTGAAATATTCTGTTTTGGATTGGTATTGGTATGATTTTGCTTTTAAATAAGGGGTTTGAAATGGGTTTAGTGTGCAAACAATGGTTATACCTCTTGGGTTTGTTTTATAAAAATTTCAAATGTTTTATTTGGTTAAACAAAGTTGGGAAAGGGTGTATATGTACTGTTTGGGTGAGTGTGTTCACCTAATGTGGGTTTTTGAATGGTAAAGTGGTGATTTGAGATGTTAAACATTTTTAGAATTTTTTTTATAAATTGTCGAAAAGTTTTACTAAATTGTGTTTTGTGTGCGAAACACGGGTTTGTGATATTTCATGCGAGTTATTTATAAAATTAATTGTGAAGGTGAGAAGGGTATTGTGTGACATTTGTGTGGGCTGTTATGTGAGTTGAATATCTTGTAATGGTTTTATAAAATTGTTTAATGGATTTGTGGAAGTGTCAAAAAGATGTGAAAAGTGTTGTAGGCAATTTGGAGTGAGTTTGATTTCAAAATGCATTTGAATGAAAAGTGAAATTTTTGACTTGCGTGATGTACATGGGGCTGTTTGGTTAATTTGTCATGTGTAAGTGATATTTTCATGTGAGAACTATACTTCTTGGATTGCTGAACTTGTTTGAGCACAAAGGGAATACCCGGGTATCTAGGTGGGTGGATGTGTACTGGTATGCTAGTGAATCCGTGGGGTTTGGCCTCGGTTTCACTTAACAATATTGACGCTTAAAACTCTAACTAAACTATGATGATGATGATTGGGGACCACTAGGTTATGGGTATATTCCCTACTAGTGGCTCGTGCACGAGAATGGATATTTGTGATGGTTACTCTCACCGAGATATGAGGTACCTGGGACCCACAGCTAGCTAGTGCCTAGGGGTTATTTCCCATTGATTGTGCTCACTGGATACTTTGTTCTTACCGTTGGTATACGGTATGAGAGGCTGGAAAATTCAGTAGCTATGGTATTTATTTTAAATGTTTTTATTCTTTAAATTATCCCACCTGAAAACTGTTTTTATTTAATGTTGCATCTTTTAGAAATTTTAACTAGCATCTCATGTCTTTGAGAACTTGCATGCTTTTCGCCATTAAATGTTTATCACATGGAATCTATTAGTGGTGGTATCCTAGTGGGCTCTCTCTCACACCCTACTTACACCTTTTGGTGTAAGTAGATTTGCTTATTTTATGTCACAGGTTTGGGTACAGGATTTATGCCATTGATTCAGGTTTTTAGTTGTCCATTGGGATGCAGTGTCGTGGAGATAGGTTGAGGGCGGTGCCTATTTCCTTGTGGAGGTTCTTGGGCTGTCCTTATTTGGTTATGTACCATTGTAATGGTCTTTAAACATAGTTTTAACTTATGTATTTCAGTTCTGAAATTTTTTAAAAGACGGTTTTAGTTGAAAAATCCAGATTTGTTTTATTGGACTCTTTTGTCGTTTTATGTTTATAAACTCGGGTAAATCGTTCCCAATTATCATTTCATGATACCCAGGCACTTGTGCCAGCCCGTGGGGATCGGGAACGCCCTTCGGGTATTGCCATGGACCGGGTTGGGTGCCGATTTTGAAGGTGACCAGATTCGGTTTGTGACAAAATGGTATCAGAGGAGGTTCGCTCCATTTGAGTCATGTTATTTGGGAAATAGTCAGGATAGTATAGAGTTATGATTGTTGGGACATGGAATTCTGGTTATGGGTAGTGTGCTTGATCACCACACCTCATTTCAGGATTCATGTCACCAGGGGAAGTTGGGATTGGTCTATGTCTTTTGGTTTTCTTGGTTTGATGATGATTAGGGGAAATGAAAAGAGAGTTGGGTTAATGGTCTCAATGAGCTCGCAGGGTCTGGCAAGCCATGTGGAGTTGGGGATATTCCCTAGAACACTATCTGTGATAGTGAGGTGATTGGAATATGGCTGCCAACCATATGTCCAAGTCACCCACTGAAACTAGTTTCCTCTCGCATTGTCTTGTGTTCTTTAGTTTTGAAATCTTGGAACTTTGGTTTTAAAGTGACTTGGTTTTAAGAAGTGTAATGTTTTTGTGAAATGATTTTCAAATAATGATGGAATGGTATGATTTATGAAATTTTGGAACTGAATATTCAGAATGATTTTGAAATAGAAAATGGTGTGATTACACCTCTTTTGAAGGCAGAAACTGTATTGAAGTTGGTTTTGAAAAGTGTTTCCAATAGAGTTTTCTAAACAATCAGAGTGTGTTTTAATGGGATGAGATGTTTTGAAATTGATGTGAATATATTGAATGTGAGTTATTTTCTAAATGGTTGTGACTTTCTGAAAATTTTTGAAAGATGTGAGTTGTGATTTTGATCTCGTGGTTAGCGGTTATGAAAAAAAAAGGATGCGTTGGTTGACCATTTTGGTTTTGAAAAGTGGAAAGAATTTTTGTTTTAACCTTTGGTATTTCCATTAGTGACCACATGAATGGGGTTATATGGGATGATGGATGGTTGATGGAACGACTGGATGAGTTCCGGGACGGATATGAGGAGGGTGTCTGGTGTGGCACAAAAACATGCATGTGTGAGGCCCGTGGGGTACCATTGGTCGATACTCTTACTGCTGAACCGCTTGTTTTCAAAGAAATGGTTTTAAAGAAAAAAACATGATGTCTTGATGAATAGTTTTTGGGATGGTTTGTATTATGGGTCTTTGAAGATGTTGTTTTTGTGGGATGTTTTTTTAGTCCAATAACCCCTCCTATTTGAACTGTGTTTTGGGATTATGTTTGGTCGGTAAGCTAGGTAGAAGGACCGGTTAGTAGTCTCCTCTGAGATATGTTTCGGGACACCTTTATGGTGGTTACCTTCATGTGTTTGGATCTGGTTTATGGTTTTTTTTTTACCAATGGACCATCTTGGTTGGGTCCTTGGGTTCTCCCGTTGGATAAGGTACACCCCCATTTAGGGTTAGTGAACAACTGAAGTGAAACCCGTATTGTTTCTCCATTGGAAAATCCTCCAGTTGATCAATATAAGGAATATTTTATAGATCATTGTTTATTGAGTCTACAACCATTCATTTAGTTTATTTGTAGATCCTCTTGTAGTGGGATAGTTCTTGTGGAAGGTTGAAAGAGGCCTTGGTTTCTTAAGTTTCATGATTCATCAAAGGTGGAAGTGTTCTTTGGATATTAGTGTGGATGAGTGTCATGATGGTGTCTAAGAGGGCCTCTGGGTTCTTCATAGTTTCCTTGAATCAAGAGTTATTATTAAACAACCAATTTTGAGATTTTTGTCCTGATAGGATATTGTGTCCACTTTTTGGACTTGTCTGTTTTTAGGGACTTGGAATATGGTCATGTTCCATGTATTGTTTCTATTAATCACAAGGGTCATGTTCGGTGACGCATTGTGATGTTGTGTGCTCTTTTGACTGTAAAGGTCAAGGTCACACAATCCTCTTAGGTTCTCTGTTATGTTGGGAGTATGTATCCCTTGGTAAAAACATCAAATCCTCTATCTTAGAGGATGGTGTTTATACGTGTCCTACCCTTCTGTTGTTTCTCACCCAAATAAACAAGGTGAGATGTGTGTGCTTATTCTGATCCATTGTTTTAGTGAAATGTCTGGTTTTGGTAAAGTGAGTTATAGAGTGTGTTATGCCTTGATGAACCCATCAGGGTATGCGGTGTAGTTGTTTGTGGCACCGAAAGAAGAAGTTCCACATAGGGGTTTCAACAGCCAAACTGCGTGGCTGAAGATGCTTCAATATTTTGAGCTCCAGCCATAGGTCCCGGAGAGAAGCTGGCGCGTAGTCAGGGGAAACCCCAGTGTCGTTTAAACCATTGTACAAAGTCATATCCTCAGTATGAAAGATAAGAAGAGTTTAAACATATGGTTTCATCATATTTCTTCTGTTGTTCCCATTCGGTGGAAATATGTGGAGGGTTTTGTACCCATGTCATCACACAATGTTATTCCCTCCCCCTTTGGTTTCCATTGAGTCTTTAGAGAATGGTTGGAAATTTGGCTAGACATGTTGAGCACACGGTTTTCACATGGTTAGTTCAAACCATGAAAAAAAAATAACCATAAAGATATAAGGATCCACATAGTTATCGCACAGTTTCTCAAACTGTGCAGACTAACCGTGTGACCGTCCCAACTCCTTAATTTTGGGGTCTTTTCGTGTCGGCCCACACCGGTCGGTTAAGATGGTTGGTTCTTATGGTGGGAAGACCCACCATGGGTATCGTGAATATTATTTTGTAAATTTCTAATGGATGTATACCCCTAGTACTAGGGAGTCTGTTTGGGCCTTCCCCTATTAGTGTCTTGATTCTGTCTCGGGAAAAAAAATTAAGTTGTCTCTTATGATGGGGAGCCCATTTGTGTCTCTTCATACAAGTAACTCATGTTTTTCCTTGGTATTGTATGGGAATTAGGTAATATCATTTGGAGATATCTAACTACTTACATCTTCCTTGGGTAAACTTTGGGACTGGAGAGTGCCCAATGTATTAGTTAAAGTAAGGTAAGTGTAACCTTGTTCAATGTTATTGTTCGTTTGGGTGAATTGTTTGAGTCTTGTTCGGATAGTGTTTGAGGAGTTTTATTTTGGGATCAATTATGAATGTGATTTATTATTTCAGGAATGTTTTGTAAGTTTTTTTTTGTGAGAGTAATCCTTCATTAATTGATCACTGGAGGTGTTTTGGCCTTTGGGGGAGAAACCTGACAAGGGAGTACCTCTTGGTTTCTCAGTTGGGTTTGGTTGTTACTTTGGCCTTACTGTGAATTTACGGGGTGGAAAGTTTTCATGGTGGGGAGAATTGTCACAAACATAGATTATTTTAAATGTATTTTTATTTTAATTTCCATTAATTCTTTGTTTTGGGGGTTTCCAAAGGTTTTATGGAGAATATGTGAGTTTTCATGAATTGGGTCAAACTGTGAACCAAATTCCAGATTTAAAAATAAATTTTATTTCTTTTATATCTTTTTAATTTTTTAATATGTTTCACTCATTACAACTCCTAAATGTCCTCCCCTGATATATTAACACCTCAATTAAAATTTGGAGACTTTTGAAATCCATAAACAAGGTTTATGTTGGTTTTATTTAAGGGATTGGGCCTGCCCGAAAGCCCAATTCCAGTTTTAAAAATAATATTTGATTAATTAATAACTTATTCATTTTTAAGTATATTTCGGTTATTCAAAGCCTCATATGCGGCCCTTGAACCCAGCCGCGTTCCCAAGCTCTCTATCTCCTCTTTGGAGCTCTTATTCATCGCGATTTAGTACTAAACTTATTAGGGTTTCAAAAATCGGGCAGATTTGGAGAGGTAAATTGATCTTTTCCTAAGTCCTTCCTTTTTCATCCTTTTTCCCCCATTTTAGTCCCCACATGACCTAATATGAATCCTTCGAACTTCCATATCAGTTTTGGGTACTTTGGGATTCATTATTTGGTGGATTGGGGCTGATTCCTTCAAGATGTTTCAAGTAAGGGAATTCCTTATTGGTTCCTTCCATCCTCTTTTAGTTTTATTTCCTTTTTCGTGAAGTTCCTCATGTCCAGAAGTTGGGGTTCGATCCTAATGTATTATTCGGTGTCTTTTGGGTAAATTATTTTGGTTTAGGTCTGGATTTATATTCATTTTGGTGCAACGGTGGTGCACTTAAGGTTTCGCACCAAGTTTTGAGGGTTTCGACTCAAAAGGGTAGGTGATTCCATGTGTAGCCATTTTATGATGAGTTAGCTTGCATGGATTATTAATTTAGCATGTTTATAATCTTTTTTATGTGCGGTGAAAACAGTTTTGATGGATTTGGTTAAACATTTAATTTTTAGTTGCATTATAGCTTGAAATTGGGTACTTTTCATGTGTGACTCTTGGGGTAATGTTTGGGTTTAGTTTATAACATATGGAAGTGATTTATTAGTCTTGAAATGGGGGGTGCCAATTATGGTTTGTTAATTCCTTATTGTCATGTTGTCCTTGAAAGTAGGTTTTTTTTAATGAGTTTAATGTGTAAAAACCTGTTGTACTTCTTGAAGGTGATTTATGAAAACGTGTGTTTTTCATGTGTATCTTTGTGGTATTATTTGATGAATTTTTATAACATTTGGGGTGGTTTAATAATTGTTTTAGGGCTGAAATATTCTGTTTTGGATTGGTATTGGTATGATTTTGCTTTTAAATAAGGGGTTTGAAATGGTTTTAGTGTGCAAACAATGGTTATACCTCTTGGGTTTGTTTTATAAAAATTGCAAATGTTTTATTTGGGTAAACAAAGTTGGGAAAGGGTGTATATGTACTGTTTGGGTGAGTGTGTTCACCTAATGTGGGTTTTTGAATGGTAAAGTGGTGATTTGAGATGTTAAACATTTTTAGAATTTTTTTTTATAAATTGTCGAAATGTTTTACTAAATTCTGTTTTGTGTGCGAAACACGGGTGTGTGATATTTCATGTGAGTTATTTATAAAATGAATTGTGAAGGTGAGAAGGGTATTGTGTGACATGTGTGTGGGCTGTTATGTGAGTTGAATATCTTGTAATGGTTTTATAAAATTGTTTAATGGATTTGTTGAAGTGTCAAAAAGATGTGAAAAGTGTTGTAGGCAATTTGGAGTGAGTTTGATTTCAAAATGCATTTGAATGAAAAGTGGAATTTTTGACTTGCGTGATGTACATGGGGCTGTTTGGTTAATTTGTGATGTGTAAGTGATATTTTCATGTGAGAACTATACTTCTTAGATTGCTGAACTTGTTTGAGCACAAAGGGAAAACCCGGGTATCTAGGTGGGTGGACGTGTACTAGTATGCTAGTGAATCCGTGGGGTTTGGCCTCAGTTTCACTTAGCAAGATTGACGCTTACAACTCTAACTAAACTATGATGATGATGATTGGGGACCACTAGGTAATGGGTATATTCCCTACTAGTGGCTCGTGCACGAGAATGGATATTTGTGATGGTTACTCTCACCGAGATATGAGGTACCTGGGACCCACAACTAGCTAGTGCCTAGGGGTTATTTCCCATTGATTGTGCTCACTGGATACTTTGTTCTTACCGTTGGTATACGGTATGAGAGGCTGGAAAATTCAGTAGCTATGGTATTTATTTTAAATGTTTTTATTCTTTAAATTAGCCCACCTGAAAACTGTTTTTATTTAATGTTGCATCTTTTAGAAATTTTAACTAGCATCTCATGTCTTTGAAAACATGCATGCTTTTCGCCATTAAATGTTTATCACATGGAATCTATTAGTGGTGGTATCCTAGTGGGCTCTCGCTCACACCCTACTTACACCTTTGGGTGTAAGTTGATTTGCTTATTTTATGTCACAGGTTTGGGTACAGGATTTATGCCATTGATTCAGGTTTTTAGTTGTCCATTGGGATGCAGTGTCGTGGAGATAGCTTGAGGGCGGTGCCTATTTCCTTGTGGAGGTTCTTGGGCTGTCCTTATTTGGTTATGTACCATTGTAATGGTCTTTAAACATAGTTTTAACTTATGTATTTCAGTTCTGAAATTTTGTAAAAGACGGTTTTAGTTGAAAAATCCAAATTTGTTTTATTGGACTCTTTTGTCGTTTTAAGTTTATAAACTCGGGTAAATCATTCCCAATTATCATTCCATGATACCCAGGCACTTGTGCCAGCCCATGGGGATCGGGAACGCCCTTCGGGTCTTGCCATGGACTGGGTCGGGTGCCGATTTTGAAGGCGACCAGATTCGGTTCGTGACATGATTACTCCAGTATGTCCCTGAGGTTTCATAGGGGATTGATAGAGGGTATTTGGTAAGATATTTTGATTTGGTTTTTGGGGGAGGAGTGGTTTTCCAAGGGAGGGATGAGGGGTTGTTTATAATTTAGGAGATGGGTATTTTAAGGATAAAATATTGAATAAATTAGTATATCTAAGGTAAACCTTTCAATAGTGATATTTTTTATATTATGAATCATATATTAACAAAATAAAATGAACTTGGGACTTTATTCCCAAATATAAACCAAATTTTATAGTTTATCAAAAAGGAACGTTGGAAACAAAAGAAAATTTTTTATTTTAATGGAATTTTTTTGCCTTTGGACTTCAAAAAATAATTTTTAGGTTTGAAAATTAATATTACTTTTTTAAAAATGAACTGTTTTTCTTATTGAATTTAATTTTGGTTGAGATAACCAATTTAACATTTATTAAGTCATTATTACCTAATTATTATGTCATACAACATGTGGTATTTTAAAAATGATATTTTTATAATTCACGTAAAAAATGAAGTTTCTCAAAAAAAAATCAAAAATTCACCCTTGGGAAATTTAGATATGAAGATTCTAAAAATAAATTTAATTTTGTCAAAATAATTTTCTAACATAGGTAATTTTAATTATTCATATAAAAATTAATAATTTTCAAAAATATATTAAAATACAGTTTATCAAAAATGATCTTATATTTTCTCTGTGTTTTTATTCTTGATATTTATTTTATGGCATTATAATATTTATATTTTCTTAAATTACTCATGATGAATATTATTTATTTTTCATTTTTTAATTTGAGGTCAAATTACTATTCCATTGGTTAGGTTACTATTCCCAAATGTGAGGTCACTATTTCTAATGGTCGGGTTACTATTCCAACAGTCAAATTATTATTCAAATGATTACATTAATGTTCCAATGGTCATATTACCTTTTATAAATACCAATTAATTCTTTCATTAAACATTTTCTATAATTCCTACAAATGTTATATATTTTCATTTTCTAAGATGTTGATTAGTTTTCTAATATTCTACTTTTTTTATAATGTTGTTCATGGGGACAATAATTCTAGCAGATTGGAATGATCAAAGTTTTCCCATTCTAATTTTTCTATTTAATATATTTTCCATTATAATATTTGGCATTATCATGGGTTTAGTTTCTGAATAAAAATATGATTTTCATTAATAAAATAAACTGTTGTTAGTTTCTCTATATATTGTATTTGTATAATACTAATGTAATATAAGACACATTTTTTTAGGAAACAATGTACACTAACAATGTCTGGGTCATTAAATTCATTCCACCTTTAGAAATTTCATACCTAAATTTTCAACTCATATTCTCGGTTGAGAAAGATGGGGGTAATTTTGTTTCATTATTTTCTCTGGTTCTCATATCACCGATTCATATTTATGATTCCATCAAATCACTTTTACAAGGTGAGTTCACTACCAAAAAATCATTATTTTCGACAGGCTTTTTGCGACGGGGAATGGTCTTATTGCAAAAAGTCTGTCAGGGTGCACTATTTGTAATGGGACCCTTTTCTCATCACAAATGGTTTGGTACCCAATGCATGTCAAACCGTTGGATGGGTAAATGCGACGGGTGGCTACACCCGTCGCAATTACCCTTCAGTGGTTTTTTAGCATTTGTGATGAGATTGATCTCCCATCACAAAAGCTACGTATTTGCGATGAATCCCGTCACAAGTACATTTGTCATCGGTTGGCATTTGTGACGGGTCCCATTGCAAATAACTTTTTAACCGCCACCCCTAATTAATAGGGGGTTAGCATTTGTGACAGGTCCCTTTGCAAATAATCTAACCTATTATACCCCCATGAGGTTTTTTTTCATTTCACAACTTCCTCAAACTCCTATCTCCCTCTCTACTCTAATATTTTTCTCTTAAATTTTTCAAAGTTTGGAATTTTACATCGTATCGATTTTCAAGACTTTCATCGTATTAAAGCTCTTGTTTTAAGGTATTTATCAATTGTTTTTATTTTTTTAGTTAATTCGTTTTATTTTATATTAGTTATAATTATTGTTAATTAGTAAGAAATTAAACTATATTTCGATAGTTTTATTTTGCGTTATTTATTTTTACAAATATGTTGTTTCATAAAGATTTAATTTTTTATTTAAAAGTAAATAGAATTAATTTGTAATAATTTGGTTTAACTATAATTAATTAATAATAATTGCTTATAACTGGTATTAATTATTATTAATTAGTATAAATTAGTATGTATTGTTATTAATTAGTAGTAATTAGTTTTAACTATTATTAAATAGTATTTATTAATAATAATTAGTTTTAATTATTATTAAATAGTAATAATTAATAATAATTAGTAATAATCAGTAATAAATAGAAGTAAATAGTAGTAAATAGTAATAAATAGTAGTAAATAGCAATAATTAGTGCTAATTAGTAATAAATATTAATAATTAGTAATAATTAGTAATAATTAGTGGTAAATAGTAATAATTAGCGGTAAATGGTAATAATTAGCAGTAAATAGTAATAAATAGCAGTAAATAGTAAGAATTAGTAAGAATTAGTAATAAATAGTAAAAATTGGTAATAAATTTTAAGAATTAGTAATAAATAGTAAAAAGAAATAATATATATTAAAAATTAGCAATAAATAGTAATAATTAGTGTTAATTAGAAAAAAATAGTAAAAATTGGTGGTAATTAGTAATAATTAGCAATAATTAGTAACAATTAGTCGTAATTAGTAATAATTACCAGTAATTAGTGGTAATTAATAATAAATAGTATTAAATAGTAATAAATAGTAATAATTAGAAATAAATTGTAATAAATGTTAATAATTAGTAATAAATAGTAATTAATATTAATTAATAGTAATAATTATTAAAAATTAGTAATAGTTCGTAATAATTAGCAGTAAATAATAATTATTATTGATAAATAGTAATAATTAGTAATAATTAGTAATAATTATTACTAATTATTATTAATTAGTAATAATTAGTCATATTTTGTGGTAATTGGCGGTAAATAGTAATAAATAGTAATAAATGCTAATTAATAGTAATAAATATTAATAATTAGTATTAATTAGTAATAATTAGTAATAATTAGTGATAAATAGTAGTAATCTGTGATTAATAGTACAAATTAGTAATAAATAGTGAAAATTAATAATAATTAGTAATAATTATTAATAATTAGTTATAATTAGTCATAATTAGTCATAATTTACAACAATTTGCAGTAATTATTAATAAATAGCGGTAACTAATAATAAATAGAAGTAAATAGTAATAAATTGTAATGAATAAAAATAAATAATTACAAATAGTAATAAATATTAATAAATAGTATAAATAGTAATAAATATTAAAAATTAGTAATAAATATATAATAAATAGTAATAATTAGCCGTAATTTGTAATAATTAGTACTAATTAGTAATAATTATCGGTAGTTAGTAATAAGTATCATTAATTAGTAATAATTAGCAGTAATTAGTAATAAATAGTGGTAATTAGTAATAATTAGCAGTAATTAGGAAAATTTAGCAGTAAATAGTAATAATTGGTGGTAAATAGTAACAATAAGCGGTAAATAGTAAAAATTAGTGGTAAATAGTAATAAATAGTGATAAATAGTAATAAATTTCAGTAAATGGTATCAACTATTGGTAAATATTAATAAATAATGGTAAATTTTAATAATTAGGAATAAATTGTAATAACTGGGAATAAATATTAATAAAATTTAATAAATATTAATAAATAGTACTAATTAGAAATAATTACTAATAATTAGTAATAATTTGTTGTAATTAGTTATGATTAGCAGTAAATAGTAATAATTACTATTAAATAGTAATAAATAGTGGTAAATAGTAATAAATCGCAGTAAATATTAATAAATAGTAGTAAATATTAATAAATAGTGATAAATAGTAATAAATAGTAATAAATAGTAATAAATAGTAATAATTACTAATAAATAGTAATAATTATTAATAAATAGTAATAATTAGTAATAAATAGTCATAAATAGTAGTAAAAAACAATAATTAGTAACAATTAGTAATAATTAATAATAATTAGTCATATTTAGTCATAATTGGTAATAAATAGTAATAGTTAGTAATAATTAGTAATAATTAGTAATAATTAGTAATAAATATTAATAAATAGTAATAAATAGTAATAATTAGTAATAATTAGAAATAATTAGAAATAATTAGTAATAATTAGTAATAATTAGTAATAATTATTAATAATAACTAATAATTAGTAGTAAATAGTAATAATTAGTTGTAAAATGTAATAATTAGCAGTAAATTATAATAAATAGCGGTAAGTTGTAATAATTAGCTGTAATTAGTGGTAATTAGGGTCAATTAGTGGCAATTAGGGATAAATAATGGTACTTAATGGTAAATAGTAATAAATTGTGGTAAATAGTAATAAATAGTGGTAAATAGTAATACATGGTGGTGAATAGTAATAAATAATGGTAAATTGTAAGAATTAGTTATAATTAGTAATAATTAGTAGTGATTAACAGCGATTGGCGGCAGTTAGGAATAATTTGCTGTAATTAGAAATAATTAGTAGTAATGAAGAATAATTAGCAATAATTTTCAATAATTAGAAATAGTAATAAATAATTAACAATAATTAGAAATAATTAGATATAATTAAAAATAATTAGAAATAATTATTGATAATTAGGAATACTTAGGACCAATTAACATTTTTTTTTCTTTTTTTGGATCTTGTTTTTATTATATCAAATTATTCATAAAAAACTAATTATTTTAAATTTTTTGAGAAATATGGAACCTGAAGTCGAAAACATTCATTATTAAATGATCACGCTTGGATAAATCAGTGTATGAATCTAAATAGTTCTAGAAAAAAATCCTATTTATATATAAGGTGTTGAAACATCCTTATTATTTTCATCACCAAAACCAAAATTTGTTTCATAAGGGACAATTAACAGTCTATGTAAGAAATGTGGTCTGAGCACATTTGACAAAAATAAAAACATTTGGGGTCATCTATTTTGTTTTGGCTTTCAAACTGATTATGTTTTTTGGTTTCAAAATGGTGAATGTAGTTTCAGAGAATGTACTAATAATTTGGTTCAAGATCTATCATGGTTTCAAAATTTAGTACAAGATATGGAAAGTCCCTCTTTTTAAAAAACTAAAACTCAGGATGATATTTATTTGACTTCTGAGTAAGAACTATCTCAATTTTATGAGTTATTAAGGTCCGCTCAGGATTTTTTATAACCTGGTTACAAGATAAGAATATTTGAAGTAGTTGTAAAATTTATGGATATTATATCATATAGGGGAATGTCAAATAGCTATTTTGATCATATATTCTCTTTCGTTAAAACATTGTTACCTAAATTAAATGTGTTGCCTACAAATTTCTATGAGAGAAAGATGTTGGTTCATAATAAGGGTCTTAGTTATCAAAAGATTCGTGTATGTGAAAATGATTGCATCTTATATTATTGTAAAAATTAGACATTGGATAGTTTCCGATATGTGGAAAATCAAGGTATAAAGAGGCTCAACTTGGGAATTATAGATTGATTCATGTTAAAAAGTTGAGTTATTTCTCTCTTACACCCATATTGCAGCATTTATTTATGTCTTAGAACACAAAATCATTTATTTTATGGAACAAAATCAATATTTCAACCGGTTAAAGATTAAATCATCCCTCTAATGGTGATTCATGGAAACATTTTAACCAACTACATCTGTATTTTGCTTCAGAAGCCCAAAACATGTGATTGGGTATTTCTACTAATGGTGTCTTTCTATTTGGTTCTTACGGTAGTCAATATTCTTGTTGGCATATCTTTATAACTCCATTAAATTTACCCTCTTATATATTGATGAAGGATCCATATATATTTTTACCATATTAATTCCAGTACATCCAAAAATAATATTGATGTTTATTTTAATCTATTGATTGATGAGTTAAATTTATTATGGATTAATGGTGTTAGTACATATGATGTTGTTGTGAAACAAAATTTTCTACTAAAGGCTGTATTGATGTGCACAATTAGTGGGTTTCCGGCATGTGGTATATAATCTGGATGGAGTACACATAGTAAAAAATAAGGTCCATACTGTATGAGAGGTAGAAAATCATTTATTAACATCAATGGAAGAAAACAATATTTTTTTGACTATCATCATAGATTCCTTGAAACTTATCATCCTTTTTATAGGAATAGATATCGTTTTAGAAAAGGCGCAATTGAAAGAGATTCACCTCCAAAAATTATCTAGGGTACGCAGTTAAAATTATTTAGCTCTTCATTACCTTCCATTATATTTAGACTAACAATAAACCAATAGAAATTTATGGCTTTGGGAAAGAACACAATTTGATAAAACGAATCATTTTTTGGGATCTTCCATATTGGTTGGATTTGTTGGGCTGCCACATGTTGGATGTCATTCATATTGAGAATAACTATTTTGATAATATATTTTATATAGTTTTTTAAATATCATGTAACACCAAATATAGAGTAAAAGAATGAGTAGATCTTTTTTAAATTTGCAGGCAGTCAGAACTTGAACAGTTTGAAAATATCAGATCACAGAAGTTAATGAATTCAAAAGAATATTATAAACTTTCTAGATAAAATCGATTATTATTTTGTTAGTGTATTTCATATTCGAGATTTAAAGATGGCTGTGTTTCTAATTTGGGAAGATATATCAGAAATGGTTATATTACTGGATTAAAAAGGCATGACTGTCATGTTATAATGGAAAGAATTCTACTAATTGGATTAAGAGGTTTGTTGAATTCTATGATTTGGGATGCACTAACAGATATATCATATTTTTTCTGAGACATATGTGCAGTGATGACAGACTACGATGCACTAAGTAGATTGTAAGAACATGTAGTTTTAATTTTATGTAAACTAGAAAAAATATTCCCACCAGCTTTCTTTGAATCAATGGAACATTTGATATTACATTTTTTGCTTACAGAAAAATGTGGTGGTCTGGTATAGTTCTGATGGATATAATCATTTGATATATTCATGAATAAATTGAAGAAAAAAATATGTAACAAATAATTGGTTGAAGGATCAATTAAAAAATATTATTTACTAGAGGAAATTTCTTTTTTCTCCTCTCATTATTTTCAATACGAACATACTTCAAAACACAACCTCAAGGAATCTAATGAGGGAAATTTTGATGATAAAATGAGAAAAAATTTTAATATTTTAATCAGTCGGAATTTAGTTTTGGTGGAGTTTATGAATGATGGATTTTAAAATATGAACATCATAGAGATCTTACATATTTTCTGCTCAACTGTGATGAAATGAAACCATTTATACTATGAGTTCTACTATCACTTATTTTATAATCTTTGTAATAGTAAATTAATATAATTTTAATTATAGGTTATATGATAATAATATTAATAAATATCTTGAACAAATTATAGTAGATACTCTTGAATAACATCAGACAAATAATTTTTCCTATTTGTTTCAAAAAATAGTAAAATAAATTATTTATGATTTAACATTAAAATCATTTTATTAATTTTTATATTGATAATTTTTTAAAAAAAATCAGGTATCCCAACATGATAATAAAATTGGTAATCGATTGTCTATATTGTGTAACTCATCATCCAAAATGGTTAAATCTTATAATGAATATGTGGTCAATGGTTTTTGATTTCATACACATGCATATGGGGAATCAAAAAACATTAAATAGTGGTATTTTCTTGAGAGGATCTCATCATAGAGAAATTGAATTTTACTTTTATGGAATTATGGAAGAAATTATTGAACTATGTTATATAGGACCAAATAACATAATGATGTTTAAATGTTAGTGGTTTAGTAATGAGAGAGTCTTACGTGTTCTTACGATCCATATAATCATTGATATTAAATATTAAATTCTTCTTACAGTAAATGAACCATTTTTTTTAGCTGTCAGACATATAAAATTTATTATGAAAATTACTTTGATACATCAAGAGTGTTGGGATATTTGTGGAGTATAATAAAAATGAAATATTAGGAAAATTAATTTATTCAAAGTGAATGTGGTTCCACTGAAGTGAATGTAATTGAAATATTTCGAGAGACTAATCCAAATCCATCTTTTCTATAAAGAGACACAAATATTGATGATGAAACTCTATATTTAAGGGTTTATTATGAAGATGATGTTATTGATGTGAAAAAATGAATTTGAAATGACCAGAGATGATGAAACTAAAAATCCTACGGATTTTGATGTTATAAAGGAGTAATATGAAGATATTGACATCTTCATATGAAAAATGAGGATGATGATGATGATTGAAATAGTTAAATTTTGGTTATAATAATGTATAATATATATCTATATATAATAGTTGTTTTCAAATATTTACTAAAAACAGTCACATAATGTTTCAAGTGGACTCAGATCTATTTTTTGAGTTGTAGGGTGTTGATCTACCTGAAGATGAGTAGGATGTTAGATCATTTGACCCTCAGACTACTAGAGGTGATACAAGGACTCAGAGGGGTTGTGGTCTTACATGACTGATGATTCCTGAACCTATCCCTGAGCGACGTCCACATCTTGGCTTCGATCCACGGATGTAGAGGTATGTTTACTTATGTATTTCACTTGTTTTTTATTAATTACCAGTAATTTATTTATATACTTATTGTTTGATTATTTGTTCACATTTTTTCATATATAGATATTGGACAGGGGAGTTCTATATTACAAAATTATTTTTATAGAGCATGGATTATATGGGATCAGATTTCCATAGATATTTGGCAACGCATGTTCGGTCATTATCTAGTATGAAAATAAATAATATTTATTTTGTAATCTATTTAGTTAATAACTTGATATTATTAATTTTTTTTAGGGTTTATTGTATCTCATTGATGAGAGAATGCGTGACTTGATCTGGAAGGCATGGGAGGGCTATATGCATGAGCATTTCCCTAATTTTTTTTACAATTTGAGGAGGAAAGTAGGAGTCACAAAGTTTGATCTGTCTTGTTATTCCCATCAACCTGATTACATTTCATCTCAGGTTTGGGATGGATTTTGTTCACAATAGATAAGTGGTTGTTTTTAGTGGAGATCATCAGTAGGTTGACAAAACTCGGGGAGACCGGATGTGACACATCGAGCTATTTGTCATACATTTATTACGCATAGGGAACATATGGTAAGTACCTATTTTTAATTAATTTATAAAACATCAAATATAAAATGTTTATTTGATTTTCATATAGGTAGTCAAACAGCCCGATATTATAGAGTTAAACATTTATAGGAGGATGTATACTCATCCTGTCACTAGAGATATTAGATGTGATCGCCAGCATTAGATTGTAGTAAGTATGGTTTCTTTTTTAGTTTTAAAATTAATTGAAAATAATATTTTAACTATTTTAATTTAAAATTGAAATTGAAGGAGTCATATGAGGTCATTATGTCTCTGAAATAAACTGAGATTCAGGCTGAGACTAATGATCAGACCAATGTGGAAAAATTTTATAAGGCAATATAGATTTAGGCAACCCATTATCCCTTTTAGAAACGCCCAATTATTGGTATGGGCTCTCGATTAATGCCTAAGAGTTATTATGGTACTAATACGATGTCGACGTACAACTCGAGAGTAACTCATAGAGAGTCATCATCATCTTCTGCACAGTATTAGGAGCAGCTACGAGCTCAGAGAGAGCATATAGAGAGTATGAGTAGGGAGCATGAAGAGCTCTATCGACGGTAGAAGTAGCAATATAAGGGGATGCGTCGATGGAAGCAGTAGTAGTAGCAACAAGAGCATGAGCAGACGATGGAGTACATGGACGTCTGACTCGTGGTTTAGGGATGGAGTTCTCTCCCCCATTTCCTCCAACTCCTCTAGAAGACCCTCCCCCTCATTGATGTATTTACTTTTTATGATAAAACATTTGAATGTTCATTTTTTTAAATTATATATTTACATTTCTATATAGTGCATTATTTATATTGTTGCAAATATTGCATTTTTTATTATTTTATTATTTTATTATTTATTAAATTTTTATTATTTTATTACTTTATTATTTTTTTATTTTTTTATTTTTTTTAATTATTTATGATTTTATTAAAATTATTAAAATTGTGATTTTATTACTATTATTGTTTTATTATTATTACTATTTTTAAATATTTATCTGAATATTGAGGTTTATATTATTTTATAATTTTTTATTATTTTATTATTATTATTACTAATTTTAGAAATATTATTTTATTAATATTATTATAGTTGTTGTTATTAATATTATTTTAATATTATTATTATATTATATTAATATTATTTATATTATTATATTCATATTATTTATATTATTCATATTATTATTATTATTAATTTTTAATATTATTAATAATAATAATATATTATTCAATATTTTTTATATTATTTTTTTGATCTTTTTTGTAACAGGCCCATCGCAAATAGTTATTTAATTTTTTTTAATGTTTTTTGTGACGTACTCGTAGTAACTGATTTTTTAAAAACACTCGAAGAAACTATTAGTAATGGGTGAATTTCCAGTAAAAAATAGTATTTTTTCGATGGGCCATTTCAAAAAATATTATTTGTGATTCCATTTTCAACAAAAGGGCATTTATGACAGGACCCTATCATAAATGACTATTTTTCCAATAGTTGTTGTCTTATTTGGTAAAAATTTATCTACATAATGCATTATTTTCATCATATTCTCCTCATAAGAGAGTTCATGCTCCAGTTGTACAACCTTTGGATTCAGTACATATGAGGGATCAGGTATTTAATTCCTCAAGATATATATGTGGAACGCATCTTGATCTTAATCCATGTTTGGTAGAAGTGATAACCAATAGACCACTGCACTTATGTGATCAAGTATCTCAAAGGGGATAATGCACCTAAGGTTAAGCTCTCCTTTCTTTCCAGACCACATGACTTTCTTCTATGGTGATATTTGAAGGAAAACTTTGTCTCCAACTTAAAACTCCAAGTCCCTTTGACGATTATCAGTAAATATATTTTTCTGATTCTGAGAAACTGTTATATGTAGTTGGATTAATTGAACCTTATTTATCATATGCTTCACAAGATCAAATCCACTAAACTTATTTTTCACTAACTCCGTCCCAAGAGGTGTGAGTTCTACATCACTTCCAATATAGATCTTTATATAGATTCTTTTGAATACTCAAGCGGAAGTTGTTATTGTATGAGAACTCAAATAATGTGATATGTTGATCACATCCACCTTTAAATTCCATTTATCCAGATCTCATCATGTCCCCAAGTTTCTAAATGGTCCTTTCATATTGGCCATCAGTTTTGGGATGATAGGTCATAAAACAATTCAATTCAATACTCAGATCATGTTGAATAATTTTCCATAATTTATAATTAATCCTTAGATTATGATAAAAGATGATAAAAAGTGGCTCCCCATGTATACTCACCTACACCTTTACATATATCATAAAAATATGTTAAATAGGTAAATATTTTCAAATAGTGATGAAGTGGGCAGCCTTGTTTAGGTTATCCACCATAACCCATATCGCATTGCTTCCTTTGTATTTCTTCAAGAGACCAATGACAAACACCATGGTGATGTTCTTCTATTTCCATGTGGTTATACGTAATTTTGGAATCATCCTCTTGAACATCTTTCACTATTATTTAACTATCAAACATACCAATAAATTTGAGGTGTACTTAGAATTATATTAATTCATGTGGTCCCACTAGAACTGCTCTTGATGATCACAATACATCTTGGTACTTCCATGATGGATGGAGAAGCATGATCTATGTGTATTATCAAATTGATATTTATTTATCTCAGGTAAATAAGGAACATAATTTCAAGTTCTAAATTGAAAAAAACATCTTCATTATTGTGTAATTTATGAGTCTTTCCCTCCTTTACTAGTTCTACCTTTTTTAATGCTCTAGGTCATCCCTTTATTCCCCCTTAATCCTAAATTGGATAGATTCTTATGAAATCATTTAGATGATGTAGGATATATTATTATCATTAGGATTTCTATATCCATCTGGTCCATGTCCATGAAGATAAGGCCTTCCTCAACTTGGATCATGGATAGATTAGTAGGTTCTTTTCAATTAGAGCATCAGCTACCTTGTTCTCCATTCCAAGATGGTAGTGAATAGATAAAGCATAGTCTTTGATGAGATATAACCATTATAATTAATTCATGTTGATCACATTCTATGTGAATATATAATTTAGACTCTTATAATCTATATATATGTCACAATTCTCACCATAGAGGTATTCCTGGAAAATATTCAAGGTGAAGATCAAATCTACTAACTATGGATCATGTGTCAGGTAGTTCTACTCATGGATATTCAACTTTTTTGAGGAACAGTTTGTCTCTTTATGATTCTTCATGAGTACACAAGCCAATACTTTTTTAAAATCATCATTTTATATCATAAAACTTTGTTCACTTGATGGTAGTGTGATAAAAATCCTAGTGGTTAGCCTCTTCTTGTGATCCTTAAATTATTCCCCACATTCTTTCAAACAGACATACTTTACCTCTTTCTGTGTTGGCAGTGCCCAGCTAACCAAATAAAACTATGTATTTTCATGAAACATGATGGTCAAATATATTCCTCAATTTCCTTTGTCTTTTAATGGTCCATAAAAATTCTCTCTCTTATGATCACATTCCCCAAGAATGTGACATTTTGAATCCAAAAGTCACACCCTCTAAACATAGAATACATTTTCTCCTTTCTTAATATCCCCAATTCAATCCTTATATTCTCTTTATATTCCTCATTCCAATTATATTTATTGAGAATATCATCGATAAATACTACTAAAATTTTTTCTAATTAGTCTCTAAAGACTCTATTCATAAAATCCATGAACATTTCATTGGAATTAGTAAGTTCAAAAGGAATCACTGTGAACTCATAGTGCTCATGCCATTTACTAGAGTTTTTCTTTAAAATATCTTCCTTCTTTACATTCATTTGATTATATCCAATTTAAAGATCAAAATTTGAGAATTACTAAGCTCCTCTTAGTTTATCGAACAAGTTATCAATCCTTGGTAGGGGGTACTGGTTATTTATGGAGATCTTGTTGAGCTCTCAATAATTGATACACAACTGCATTGATACATCCTTTTTCTTGAAAAAGATAACCAATTCACCCTAATGTGATGCACTGGGGAAAATGACCACCTTTTCAAATTCTATTTTAGCTATTTATTTAATTCATCAAGTTCAATCAGGGATATTATAGTGACCCAAGTTTAGCATACAATGATATTACATCATTTTAGATGAATATTTAGTACATTACAAAAATACATGCCTGAGGATCATAATATTTTAGTGTCTTTGGAATCATGGAAACAATATATTCTATCCCAAAAAATGATCATCAACATCTCCCATTAATATCTCCACCTTTAGTACTTCTACCTAAAACCATTCTTCATAACCTAGGGAAAGGAAACATAAGAAAGGGTGAGCTTAGATACTCACTAAGGGTAAATAAAGGAATTTCATAATCATACATGAAAAAAAAGGTATGGAACTTGAGAATAACATTTTAAGATCATACCATATATATTAGAGATCATAATAAAGATTGTAAGTTCATAAGACAGGCATTATAAGAGAGTTACAAGCAAAATTCAAGAAATAATAACATAGAAAAAGACATGGAACTTTTGGAATTCACATTGGTTTATAACATTGTGATCATGTAAAAGTAGAAACATGTTTACTCATTAAGTTAAGGACATGAAATAAAGCCCCCGGATAAACTTATGGACATGAAACCTGGTACATGAATAACATTTTGAACATGTAATCAGGTTCATGTATAACCATTTGGACATGAAATCAGGTCCATACATAAAATTGTGAACATGTAACCAGGTTCACACATGGAATTTTGAACATATAAGAAGGTTCATTCATAAACATAAAAACATGAAACCAGGTCCATGCAATAAAATTCGAACACATAATAAGGTTCACTAATAATATTGTGAACATTTAATTAGGATCAGTAATAAACTTATAGACATGAAACTAGGTCCAAGAAAAACATTCTGAACATGTAATCAGGTTCATGCCTAACATTTATACTCATGAGTCATCCATAATTACCCAATTCATTAAAAGGAGATATTGGTCACACCCATATCATAATGAAATCATATATAAATTTTCCAAAAAATCATAAGCAATTATATCACAACCCCTACAATAAAATGGGTATTATAAACACGTAAACATATCATAACCTATGAAAAATATAATAGTTTCATAATCATTTCAAAAATAATAATAACCCATGAAAGAGAAATAGATTTCATAAATATATAACCCGTAAAAGATAAATGGGTTTCATAAACATATAACCTGTGAAATAAAAACAAGTTTTATAAATACCATGACATTAATCATAACCCATTCATATAAATAATATGAATGTAAAAATTATATCATTTCCCAGAAGAAAATTATTAACATCAATGAATGTAATCTTATATGGAAAATAATTTTTATATATCTTTCAAAAATTATTATTAAGGAAAATATTCTTTCTTTTTTGAAAATGTATTTTTAATACATAAAACAATTTTAAAATAATTTTCTTATAAAATGCCTTGAAACATTATAAATATTACTTGAAATAATTTTAAAAACATTTTTCATGAAAACATTTGAATGAATTTTGAAAATATTTTGAAAACAATTTTCCTTGAAAATTACTTTTAGAAAACATTTTTCCTAAAAATTGAAATTTTAAAAATGCAATGGAAGCTTCAAATAAACGATGGCAGGTAAATTCATTCATGTCGTACAAGGTAAAAAGATAATTCCATTTACATGGTAAAAGGTTATAAAAATTCCTTGTTCGGAAAACAACAAGAATATTGTAAAGACCCTGAATTTCCTTGTAATTTGTTTCAAATATACGGGAATTTTACTAGTCTGTGAAATCTGACGACGCGTGATTTCGAGGCCCAGAGTTCCCGGAATGATCCAAAAAAATTTTAATAAGATTATGTTAATGAGCATAAGCAGTTTTCCAGAAAAAGAGGAATAACTCTTAAACGGTTACTCGGATCAAAAATTCAAGGGCACCTCTACACTCAGGATGGCGGTTTTACCCTAGGCACGACTTAAGATTAGTTGGCGCGAGCCTCCTATGAGAGAACCCAAAAATCGCATAATCTTAAATAAAATAATTAAATAAATTATTTTATTTTTCAAATTCTTATAACTCACTAACGGTAAATCAGATTAAAAATCTGAGACCACCACTAAAATCGTGAGGGTATGCTTTATTTAAGCAGAAACTATCTTTGGCCGGTGCGGGCCACTATAAAAAGTTAGTTTTCGGACGCAAATAAAATAATTAAGTGCCAATTATTTTATTGTAAAATTCAAAACTTCTAAACGGAAATTAGGATTAAAAATCCAAGAGTACCATTGGGTTCGTTGGGGTGTGTCTCACCTAAGCAGAGCCTAACCTCGACCCGCGCGGGTCGAGGGTCACTGTTGATAATTTTTACGAACTTTTTTTCGGGTACGTTCAGTAAACGCACGAGCGGAATTTTATAACTTTTGAATCGGTGCTCAGAATTGAAATATGAGGGCACCGTTGAACTCACAGCAAGGGTATTTGCTTATGGAGACTTTCACCTTGATGGCAGTGGGTCGAGAATAAAAGATAGTTTTTTTGTTTTTTTAGTGAAAGAATTAAATAAAAATTAAGTTGTGTAGCTTTATTTTTATTTTTTTGGTTAAAGCCTCCATGTGGAAGTTGGAGGTAGTGACCACCACACCTTAACCTCCCATGAGAGGTTATGGTGGTGGCGCCCACTCGAACCTAACCTCCCACGAGATGTTATGAAGTGGGGACCACCAGGGACTAAACTCCACTAATAATGGTGGGAGAGGAAAACCTCTCAACTCCTCTCATTAATGAGGGAGAGTCTCTCCACCCCCTCTTTTAATGTTCTAAATCCTCCTCATTGTAAAATTATGCCAACCACGTGAATTAATTAAGCGGATCCAACTAAAATAATTCACACAAATTTTGAATTCTCATTCCAACAACTTAATAGATTTTATAATCTATTATCCTTGGCTACATACTCTTGTGTTGGAAAAGGAGCAAGGATCTTTTGAGAGAAAATCTCTCACCAATGAAAAATGAATAATGCATTCTTCCAACGAAGAATGCTCCACTGATGAAGAATGTTGACCCTGACTTTGACCTTCTTCCTCAGACATCTACCATCATGGGACGTCTTCCACAACCAACGTGAGATCTTGGGATTGGAAGTGTGCGACAGATGCGATGAACAACGACAACTCCATCTTCTTTCTCGTGACTCTGTCGACGAACACCAATCATGGTGGAGGGATTATTTGAATAATTTTTCCTTCCTTTTTCTATTCTTCAGTTGGAAAGGAATCATTGTGGAGGTTGTGAAAAAATTGAAGTTCATCTTTCTTACATCTTGATGAGACAAATGTTACCACCCTAAACGCAGAGGCTGCGGGCCAAACCAACACGGCCTGACCCCTACGTCGTTCTTGTTTATGATGATCTTCGGCATGGTGACGAAGCAACGAGGAAATGAATGTGGTGAAGACAAAGGCTGCGCTACCCACGACCTCCGTGATCCACGCCGCCCCCACTGTGCTCCGCACCGCCACCGGCTGAACCGGCCCCAGCCACACCCCTGTCGATTGCGACGCTCATAGAGCTGAGACGCTACCCCGGGACGGCCCGCACCCCGCCGTCCTACCCGGCCGCCTTCCGTCCTTCCCGGTCGCCCGTCGGTCCACCTGGCGCCCTACTCGGCTGCCCGCTGGCCTACCCGACCACCTCCTGGACACCTGCCCGGCCACCCACCGGCCCTCCTGGCGCACTGCCCGGCTGCCCGCCTGCTAGTCTGTTTGGCCGCCTGCCTGCCTGGCCATGCCTCGTCGGCCTGCCCGACCACCTCTTGTGCACTCGGTCGAACCACGCTAGCCTGTGCGCCCCATGCCTCCCAAACCGCACCCCTTGCGGTGCTAGCCGAACCAGTCTCAACCATCCGGGTCGTGACGCCGAGTCACACCCTAGCGGCGCTCTGGGCCGAACCAGCCCCGAGCCCCGGCCGAACTGCCCACGCGGCCTGCTGGGTTGGGCCCAGTGGGCTGGGCTGAACATAACAGTCTGGCCCGCCCAATGGGTGGGGCTAGACCCAACAGATCTGACCGAGTCGACCCAGACCAAGTCGTCCCCAACTAAGTTGGGCCCAGTTGACCCAAACCGGGTCAGGATTGACTGAGTCGGGTCGGGTCAGTCCGACCGGGTCGGACCAGACCCGGGCCCACTACTTACCCTTTACTTTATTATGTCCATATCTTTGGCAAAGGACATCCGTTTGACAAACCGTCAGTGACACTGGTAATCTTGGAGCTTGACAGTCCCTTTGAGTATACACCACTGAAGTTTGGGGTATAGTTGAGTTACAGTCGGGTTGGTTTGTGCACGAATCCAAACGGGCCCCCGAAACTAAAATGTTAATAACTCTCAGACCGGGCATCTGATTGATGTGTCGTCTGTTGCGTTGAGATCCCTATGATGAGGAAGAACATCAGGATATTTCTTCGTCAGACTTCGTGGATGTTGATGTATCAAAACATGGCATGAGGAGTGCACCCTCCTGGAATCAAGGGTGCTTGTGCGGAGACCATGTGGTTGGATTCTTTCAGACTACTATTCATGGATCATGTGTGGTTTCGATAGTTCAGTCCGCTCTTCCTGGATCATGTGTGGGTTCGATAGCTCCGACTACTGTTCCTGGATCCTATGTGGTTTCTATAGTTCAATCCATTGTTCTTGCATCCTATGTGGGTTCGAAAGCTATGACTACTATTCTTGGATCCTGTGTGGGTTCGATAGTTCAAACCATTGTTCCTGTATCATGTGTGGGTTCGACAGCTCTGATTATTGTTCTTGGATTCTGTGTGGGTTCGATAGTTTAAAATGATGTTCCTGGATCCTTTGTGGGTTTGACAGCTCTGGATATTGTTCCTAGATCCTGTGTGGGTTCAAAAGTTCTGATTTCTTTTCCTGGATCCTATCTGGGTTTGAAAAAATAGATGATTCAGTGGCTACAACTGATCATCTCCATCTCTCTATATAAGTTGTACAACTGTGTGAGCTGAATCAGTGACTTCTTTTTTTTTCCTCATGATTGAGATTTGTTATTTGATTACTTAGGTTTATGTATGGGCATATACCTATGTAATGGTTATCCGTTGATTTAATACATTGTGGTTTATCCTTGTTGGATTTTGTGAGACCTTGAGGTTCTCGGGGTCCCTACTGAGTATCGTTACACACACCCCTACACGGGATATGACTGCACCTCGTTGTGTTGGATGCAGACGATGGACAATGCTGACTGAGGCTGAGAGTACCAAAACTGGACAATACCCGAAGGTGGGCCATACAGTGTGACAATAAACGGAGGAGACGGACGGACCTAGATTTCTGAGGAGGCGATTTGTACCTACCCTTCTAGTAGTAACCTTGGAGGAATGCCTTGTGGAAGCTTTTCTTTTCTTTAATTGTACATTATTTTTCCTTATACTTTATAGTTGGGCTTGTATTTCCAGCCCCCTTTTACTTTCAATACACTTTGTTATATTGTTTTACTTAGTGTTTTTCTTTTATCTTGTAATATGTTGTGTGCGTTTTTAGGTTTTAAAGGAAATGACTTCCCAGTATTGGGGATTTACACCTTTGGTGCTAGTCGCCAGCCCCTGTCCTATGGAAGGCAGGCTTGGGGTAGTCACGGCACGGGCCCCAGGGGTCGGGTCATGACAAAATGGTATCATAGGAGTCGGTTCTCCCTTATAACATAGTACTCTGATCTTTATTTTCTGTGAAGTAATAATTTTAAGTGTAGTGAGTGTGGTTCTCAGTTCAGGGAGTCCAGTGTTGGTGCTTCGGACGACGTATCCATACACCAGGACCCTGACTTCTGATTTACAGCTCAGTGCACTAAAACATTGATTGTTTGTGCGTTTTTGAAGAGTTTATTGTGATTTCCTTGAGTCGGCTCACCAGGTATAACTGAATGACTATGGCAGACCTGTTCCTTAACAGGATTCCGCCGTATAGACAGCCATCTAGGATTCCTGAGAGAGTACACGATGACAGCCCACCAAGCGACGAGGCTTCTGTGTAGGGCCCTCTTACTATGTTGGTACCTTTGGGTGGTGTACAAGTAGCACCACCACTGGTTGGGTAGCTGATACCACAAACCATACTGGCAGACGGTGCACGCTGACTGAGCGTGTTGCATGAGTTCCAGCAGAAGAGGCCTCCGAGGTTTCGAGGAGAGATTGTTTCCTACACAGCTGAGGACTGTCTCGAGGAGGTGGCTGAGAGTTCTCTATAACTTTTATAGCTTCGGTAGGATGACATGTCGGTAGCTAATTATTTATCGAGACGTACTGATCTTTCCTGGTACTCGATGACTATGATACAATCAGTGCTTCAGGGCTCAAACTCCTGAGTGATGTGTGTTTAAAGGACATCCAAGCAAGCATTATTCCTCAATGCATTCCTACATATGATAGGGTGATAGAGAGGACCTTTTTGTTTGAATGTTCTTTGGCTGGGCAGATACAGCCAGTGAATGTTAGTAGTGGGAAAGAAAGAAACTAGCACCGGTCTCCGAGACTTGGGCGTGTAAAATGTTTCAGGAAGAGGATGTGTTAGGGACAAATGAATCTATAGGGCAGCAGATGTGGAAGCAAAACTAGGATAGTAGCATGTGGTGGTGTACGTTTCGACAAGTTACAACCACCCCCTTTTGTGGACCCCACCATGCTCAGGGAGCTGGAGGAAAGGGGAAGAGAGTTGTTTCATGAAGTCAAGGAATGTGACCCAAGGTCTCTAGGAATGATTCAAGGTACAATCTACATCTACTACTAGCTTCTGTATCAATAGACATAGGTACCAATAATTCCTTCCTTCCACGAATCTTGTTCAGGACCTAGAGTTTCCACTTAACCCGTTGACTTGACCTTCATGTATGGAGATACCTTTGGGAGGAGACTCAATAATCACACTTACGCCGACAGTGTGATATGTCCCTTGAGGCGAGAGTTTCGGTTGGAACCTCTAGGTTGCAGCATCGAGGCCTTACAACGTTAGTTTGGGTTTGGAATTGACAACTACAGTTCACACTCATATTAACTGTATTAATAAAAAAGAGGTTGTCATTTATCTACAGCGTTGGGATGGGGTTTTCCTTGGTCAGTGAAAAAGGAAACCCAGGAACCATAAGATAAACTCATGCATAGGAGGGTGTAGCCAATCACTTGTGAGTCATCCAACCTCACCCTCGTGGCAGCAGAATCTGACTTTGAGATAGTCTATACTCCTGGGAAGGGGATCATGGTAGCAAATTCACTAAGCAGGAGGTCTGACCTACATCTTCTAAGTGAGGCGACAGGGTATCCAGCTACTTTACAGATATCCTTTGTGGATAGAGATGGAGAAGCCTTCCTTCAGTGTCTTACAGTCACTCCCCCGCTTCTTCAGCGAGACAGGGAGGCATAGCATGAGGATGATAACAATGAGACACAATGTGCTCAGATATCCAATGGACAGACACATGATGGATTTTTGGAAGGTGGGGAGCATGTCATCCTCTTCAGAGGATGTGCTATGGTACTAGTGTCACTTCAGGAGGAAGTGTTGAGGGAGTTTCACACATCCACTCCAGTGGTAAATCTAGGAGTGGGGAAGATGTACCAAGATCTCCGACGATGGGACTGGTGGTCGAGAATGAAGAAATCAGTTGCATAGTTTTTCTCTCGGTGCCTCACTTTTCAGCAAGTGAAGGCGGAGCATCAGGTACCAACAGGCTTGGTTCAACCTTTTGAGGTCCCAGAGTAGAAGTGGGGTGAGATATCCATAGAATTTGGGACAAGACTTCCATGTAAATCTAGGGGTCAATACTCTATTTGGGTGATCGTCGACCGAATCACCAAGTTGGACCACTTCCTACTAATCAAAGAGCAGGGTTTAGTAGAGAGCTTGGTACACCTCTATGTGCAGGAGATTCTGCGGCTACAGGGAGTAACCTCGATGATTGTTTCTGATCGTGATGCACGATTTACTTCCCAACTATGGAAGGGGTAACAGGAGGCTTTCAGGATGCATCTTTGTTAGATCAACACCTTCCATCCTCAGATGGATGTCCATACTAAGCAGACCATTCAGAACCTTAAGGACATATTGTGTGCTTGTGTCCTCGACTTTGGTTGCAGCTGGGAGGATCACTTACCTTTGGTAGAGTCTGCATAAAACAATAGATGTCACTCCACCATAGGAATGTAACCTTTTTAGGCATTGTTTGGGTGACCAGGCAGATCCCCCTTGTGATGGACTGGCCTAGGGGATTTTGCACTCATGGGACTCGAGATGGTACGGGCTACCACGAAGAAGGTGCAGATCATATAGGAGCGGATGAAGACTGCACAGAGCTGGAAGTAGTCATATGCCTATAGGAGATAGAGACCTCTGGAGTTTGAGGATGGAGACCACGTCTTTCTACGGGTCTCACCTCGATGAGGTTTACAGAGATTTGGCCGGGGTGCTAAATTATTTGTGAGGTTCATCATACATTTCCAGGTCCTCAGCATAGTTGGCAAGGTTGCATACCGCTTAGCTCTTCCACTTTAGTTGCACAGGGTGCACGACGTCTTCCACATATCCCAGTTGAGGAGATTTGTGGACGTCCCTTCTCACATCATCGACCACGGAGAGCTGGACGTCGACAATAGGGCGACTTTAATAGAGGTTCTAGTAGAGATTGAGTATTGACAGGAGCGGGTCATTCATGAATGGTCAATAACTCTGGTGTACATTTTCTGGTAGCATGGGAACCATCGGGAGACCGCATGGTAGCGGGAGGCTCAGATGCTTGCTCAGTACCCCCACTTGTTCACTTAGTTTGAGTTGTCGCTTATGAGGATGTAGAGCTCTGAGGTGGGGAGAATGTAACGAACCTGAATTTCCATGTATTGTTTTAAAATATATGGGAATTTTATGAGACTTTGAAATCTAACGATGCATGATTCTAAGGCCCAGAGTGCCCGTAATGATCTGTCGAAGTTTTGTTAAGCTTAAGTTAACACACGTAAGCAATTTTCCTGAAAAAGTGGAATGAATATTAAATGGTTACTTGGATCAGAAATCAGAGGGCACCGTTGCACTCAGGATAGAGGGTTTACCATAGGTGCGACTTAAGATTAGTTGGAATGGGCCTCCTGTGAGAGAACCCAAAAATGGCATAATCATAAATAAAATAATTAAATAGATTATTTTATTTTTTAAAAGATTATAACTCACAAACTAAAACTCAGATTAAAAATCTGAGACCACTGCTAAACTCAAGAGGGTATGATTTCTCTAAGAAGATACTAACTTTGGCTAGTGCGGGCCACCATAGAATGTTAGTTTTTGGATGCAAATAAAATAATTAAGTGGTAATTATTTTATTGTAAAATTCATAACTTCTAAATGGTAACTCAGATTGAAAATCCGAGAGTACTGTTGGGTTCTTTGGAGCATGCTTTACCTAGGCAGAGCCTAACCTTGACAGGCATGGGTCGAGGGTGACTGATGATAATTTTTTGGAACTTTTTTTCTAGTACGTTCAGTAATCACACGAGCGACGTTTTATAACTTTTGAATCAGTGCTCGGAATTGAAATATGACAGCACCGTTAAACTCACAATGATGATATTTGATTAAAGAGACTTTCACCTTCATGGCAGTGGGTCGAGATTAAAAGATAGTTTTTTTGTTTTTTTTAGTGAAATAATTAAATAAAAATAAAGTTGTGTAGCTTTATTTTTATTTTGTTGGTTAAAGACTCCATGTGGAAGTTGCAGGTGGGGACAACCACACCTTAACCTCCCATGAGAGTTTATGGTGGTGGGGCCCACTCGAACCTAACCTCCCACGAGAGGTTACAAAGTGGGGACCACCCGGGACTAAAACAACCCTAATAATGGTGGGAGAGGAAAACCTCTCAACTCCCCTCATTAATGAGGGAGATTCTCTCCTCCCCCTCATTTAATGTGCCAATTCCTCCTCTTTGTTTAATTTTTCGAACCTTGTGAATTAATTAAGCGGAGACAACTTAATTAATTCATGCAAATTTTGAATTCTCATTCCAACAACTTAATAGATTTTATAATCTATTATCCTTGGCAACCTACTCTTTTGTTGGAAAAGGTGGAAGGAGATTTTGAGAGAAAATCTCTCACCAATGAAGAATGAAGAATGCATTATCCCAACGAAGAATGCTCCACTGACGAAGAACGTCAACCCCGACTTCGACCTTCATCCTTAGACTTGTACCATCGTGGGACATCTTCTACAACTGAAGTGCGAGATCGGGATTGGAAGTGTGCGGCGGATGTGACGAATGACAACAACTTCATCTTCTTCCCTGTGACTTCGTCAACGAACACCAATCAAGGTAGGTGGATTATTTGAATAATTTTACCTTCCTTTTTCTCTTCTTTGGTTGGAAAGAAATCATTGTGAAGGTTGTGAAACAATTGATGTTCATCTTTCTTACTTATTGATGAGCCAAATGTTACCACCCTAAACGCAGAGGGGGCGGGCCAAACCAACATGGCCCGAACCCTCCGTCATTGTTGTTTGTGATGATATTCGGCATAGTGATGAAGCAACGAGGCAAAGAAGGTGGGGGATAAAAAGGATACACTACCTATGGCCTCCATGATTCGCGCCGCCCCCATGGCGCTCCGCACCCCCATCGGCCAAACCGGCCCTGGCCTAGGCCCTATCAGCTGTGTCGCTCACAGAGCCGAGCCACTGGCCCAAGGTTTCCCGCGCCCCACCAGTTTTCTGGGCTGCCTGCCAGCCTGCCCGGCTGCCCGACCGGCACCCTGCCCGACCACCCGCCGGCCCGCCTGCCAATTTGTGTGGCTGCCTGCCGGCCGGGCCGCACACCACTGGCATGCCCGGCCACCTCTCGTGCGCCTGGACGAACCGCTCTGGCCCACATGCCCAGTGCTTCTCGAGCCTCACCCCTCGTGGCTCTTTCCAAACTATTCTCGGCCATCTGGGCTGAGACGCTGAGTCTCACCCTCGCGGCGCTCCGGGTTAAACTGGCCCCGAGCCCAGGCTAAACCGCCCACGCGGCCTTCTGGGATAGGGCTAGTGGGCAAGGTCGAACCTAAGAGGTTGGCCCACCCAATGGGCCAAGCCAGACCCAACAGGTCAGACAAGGTCGGCCCACACTGGGTTGTCCCAGACTAAGTTGGGTCGGGTCAGTCCGACCAGGTCAGACTGGACTCGGGCCCACTACCAACCCTTTACTTTCTTTTGGCCATATCTTTGGCACTGGATGTCCGTTTGATAAACTGTCAGCAGTACTGTAAATCTTGGAGTTGACGGTCCATTTGAGTATACCCCACTGGAGTTTGGGGTATAGATGAGTTATGTTCGGGTTGGATCTTGCATGAATAAAATTGTGCCCCAGAACTAAAAGGCTAATAACTCTCAGGCTAGATGTTTGATTTACGCGCCATCTATTGTGTTGAGATCCCTATGATAAGGCGGACCATCAGGATATTTCTTAGTGGGACTTCGTGGAAGTTGATGTATCAAAACTTGGATTTAGGTGTGGACCCTCCTCGAATCAAGCATGCTTGTGCGGAGACCCTATGTCAGGCTAATTTCTGGCTACTGTTCTTAGATCATGTGTGGGTTTAGCTGTTTAAACCACTGTTCCTGGATCATTTGTGGGTTTGACAGCTTTGACTACTATTCCTAGATCTTGTGTGAGTTTGATAGTTCAAACCACTGTTCCTGGATCATGTGTGGGTTCGACAGCTCTGACTACTGTTCCTGGATCCTATATGCTTTTGACAGTTCAAACTTCTATTCTTGGATACTGTGTGGGTTCGACAGCTCTGACTACTATTCCTGGATCATGTGTGGGTTCGACAGTTCAAACCGATTTTCCTGGATCCTATGTGGGTTCGACATCTCTGACTACTATTCATGGATCCTCTTTGGGTTCAATAGTTCTGACTGTTATTCCTGGATCTTGTGTGGGTTCGACAGCTCTGAATACTGTTCCTAGATCCTGTGTGGGTTTGACAGTTCTGATTTCTATTCTTGGATCAAGTGTGGGTTCGAAAAAATAAATGATTCAGTGGCTACGTATGATCATCTCTATCTCTCTACATAAGTTGTATACCTGTGTGAGTTGAGTCAGTGACTTCTTTGTTTTCCTCATGATTGAGATGGGTTACTTGATAATTTAGGTATATGTATGGTCATATACCTAAGTAATGGTTATCCATTGATTTCATACTTTTTTGTTTTTCTTGTTGGATTTTTTGAGACCTTGAGGGTCTCAGGGTCCGTACTGAGTATCGTTATACTCACCCACGCACTGGTAATGCCCGCACCTCATTGTGTTGGATGAAGATGATGGAAAAGACTGATTGAGGCTAAGAGCATCAGGTCCGAATGGTACCTAGAGGTGGACCATAAGGTATGACAACACATGGAGGAGACAGACAGACCTGGAGAGCTGAGGAGGTGATCTGTACATACCCTTCATGTGGGAACCTCAGAGTAAGACCCAGCGACAGCTTTTCTTTTCTTCAGTTGTACTTTTTATTTCCTTGTAATTTACAGTTGGGATTTTATTTTTGACCCCCTTTTACTTTCAATACACTTTGTTATATAGTTTTACGTAGTGTTTTTCTTCTATCTTGTACTATGTTGTGTGTGTTTTCAGGTTTTAAAGGCAATGCCTTCCCAATTTTAAGGATTTACGACTTTGGTGCTAGTCGCCAGCCCCTGGCCTATGGAAGGCGGGCTTCGAGTAGTCACGACACGGGCCCTGGGGGTCGAGTCGTGACAAATATTCCTTTGATGATATTAGTAATAGAAAAAAAGGGTAAAATTTTCTTTTAAATGTTATAGGAGAATAGTATAATATTCTTGGAAACCCTTTTTAGAAAACATAGATTTCCAACTGAAGGGAGGGTAAAGTCGGGCTTTCATGAAAACACTTTCTTAATTATCTTATATACCAAAGAGTAGAAAAAATGTACCAATACATAAATAGATCAGAAATATCCATAGGATAATAAAATTCATGTGTTTTCTTGAGATATTGATCGTAACATTTCATCAAAGGAAGAATAAACATAAATAATCTTGAAAAGCGATGAGATGGTTTCAATAAACTCTTATAACTTGGTAAATTGGGGCCATTCGCTCCTTATAAAAAATGAAATTACATGAATCATAAACTATCCTGAAAAAATGGAGATTCATGATATAAAATGTCAATTATAATCATATACACCTTGTTAAAGAACATATGTTCATAACAAAACTTGTGTCTTAAATAAGGCTATTTGAGACCAAACTACTTTACTGATTTGGTAACTTTTGAAATGTTAACCCCATGAAATAATGATCAAAGAATTGATATTGAAATACCCATAATTTTAATTATCATATACATATAATACATTCATGGTCAGTATATATACCACACAACTAAAGTGAGTGGTGAATAAATAATGTATCTCACAGAAATAAAAAGTGAGATGAAGTCCCCTAACCTTATGTCTTGACTCTCATCATGCTCAGTCAATCAACTTGTATAATATATATAAATTGATTATGATTATTTTAAGGAATTGTTTTGTTATATCTTATACCATATATGGTTTGATTATTACCTTATATTACCCTCTTTTTAACAATCATTTGTTAAGGTTTCACTTCGGGTAATATTCTCTTTGTTCTTTGCACGTATCTTAATTTGTTATATTATTGGTCCTTATACTTGTATAATGATTAAAGAATTTAAACCATGATATAAATATAATTTATATTCATTGTATTTGAATTATAATAATATATAGAATATATAAGTACGAAATGGAATACACAGTTCATGGAGATGGTAAGTCATACGTACGCATGAACGTTGTTTTAGTTTTTATTATCATATTGAAAGAAATAAATAAATTTACCTATATGTATATATGTATATAATATAACTAAATTAGTATTATAATGTTATATATATTATATAATTTTACTAAATCCATCCTTAATACATTTCATGTAGTCTCTGAACGAATCACATTGCATTGAGGGGGCGGTAGTCCACACTTCCTCAAACGAAATTATCATATTTACATCAAAATGAATGTATACTGATATATGTGTTAAAATAATTAAATAAGATTAAATAAATAATAAATATAATATATAAAATACATAAATATATTTTCTATCAAAATTCATACTATGAGAGGCGATAAAGGAAAGAAATTAACAACCACCGTTTAGTGAGGCGGTTGTTCACCGTATATGTACACAGTATGTTTTTTGCCCCTTATATGGTGGTGTGGGTAAGTGTTGGTTAATACCTTATCATAAAAACATCATATTATATTTATTATTATATTTATTTTATATAATAAATTAATATATAGATTGTAGGGGTGAATAATGAAAATAAAAGAAAGGATCTTGAGAGAAGGTGTTACCTCTAAATAAGGTAACATCTTTTGGTTTGTTCCAAAAAGCTTCCATGGATTGCCTTATTCCCATGTTAAGGATTATAGGATGATTTTAAGGATGCTCGGAAGATTATTGTTATGATATTGGCTGAGCCTAAGTGGTTTTATAGGTGTGAATAAGACGGGGAGGTGGTGGCCTTTTATTGGGAAGGGAAAGGACTCGCTTGGTATTTTTTAAAGAAAGTTAGGTATACCAATGTTTTTTCCTAAAAATGTCATAGAAAACCAAAAACTCTAAATAATTGATGTTTAATGGTGTAATAGTTCCTATAAAATGGGTTTTGGACAATTTCCTAAGTTTTTTTGGGTCTTAAATTTAAGGTTTAGTCTCTTATTAAGCTTAATTTTACCTTAATCGATGTAATTAATTTTAATTACTTTCACTAATATTTTTGGTAAAAACTAATTTTAACTTATTATAAAATATAAATTATTCTTATCAAAATTTTGGAATCCATTTTTTTAAAATTATAGTCACATAAGTGGTAAAATGAGAAATAAATTATCATCTTCTAATCAGTCAGAACTTGGTTTTGGTGGCGTTTATGAATGATGGATTTCAAATTATGAACATCACAGAGATCTTATATATGTTCTGCTCAGCTGTGATGAAATGACACCAATTATACTATGAGTTCTGCTATCACTTATTTTATAATCTTTGTAATAGTAAATAAACATAATATTAATTATAGGTTATATGATAATAATATTAATAAATATCTTGAAAAAATTATAGAAGATACTCTTGAAGAACGTCGGACAAATAATTTTTCCTATTGGTTTCAAAAAATGGTAGCATAAATTATTTTTGATTTAACATTAAAATCATTTTATTAATTTTTATGTTGATAATATTTTCAAAAAAATCAGGTATCCCAACATGATAATAAAATTGATAATCGAGTGTCTGTATTGTGTAACTCACTATCCAAAATGGTGAAATCTTATAATGCATATGTGGTGAATGGATTTCGATTTCATACACATGCATATGGGGAATCAAAAAACATTGAATAGTGGTATTTTCTTGAGATGATCTCATCATAGAGAAATTGAAGTTGACTTTTATGGTATTATGGAAGAAATTATTGAACTATGTTATATAGGACCAAATAACATAATGATGTTTAAATGTTAGTGGTTCATTACTGAGAGAGTCTTACGTGTTCATAAGATCTATATAATCATTGATATTAAATATAAAATTCTTCTTGCAGTAAATGAACCATTTTTATTAGCTTATCAAGCATATAAAATTTATTATGCAAATTACCGTGCTACATCAAGAGAGTTGGGATATTTGTGGAGTATAATAAAAATTAAATCTTAGGAAAATTAATTTATTCAAAGTGAATGTGGTTCCACTGAAGTGAAAGTAATTGAAATATTTCAAGAGACTAATCCAAAACCATATTTTCTATAAAGAGACGCAAATATTGATGATGACACTCTACATTTAAGGGTTGATTATGACGATGATTTTATTGATGTAAAAAATGAATTTGAAATGAAAAGAGACGATGAAACTAAAAATCCTATGGATATTGATGTTATAGTGGATTAATATGAAGATATTGAAATCTTCATATAAAAAATGAGGATGAATATTAAGATTGACACAGTTAAATGTTGGTTCTAATAATGTATAATATGTATCTATATATAATAGTTTTTTTCAAATATTTACTAAAAACAGTCACGTCATGTTTCAAGTGGACTTAGATCTATTTTTTGAGTTGTAGGGTGTTGATCTACCTGAAGAAGAGTAGGATGTTAGATCATTTGACCCTCAGACTACTGGAGGTGCAACAAGGACTCAGAGGGGTTGTGTTCTTACATGAATGATGATTCCTGATCCTATCCCTGAGCGATGTCCACATCTTGGCTTTGATCCATAGATACAGAGGTCTGTTTACTTATGTATTTCAGTTATTTTTAATTAATTATCATTAATTTATTTATATACTAATTTTTTTGATTATTTGTTACCATTTTTTCATATATAGATATTGGAAAGGGGAGTTCTATATTATAAAATTATTTTAATGGAGCATGGATTATATGGGATCTGATTTCCATAGATATTTAGCAACGCATGTTCTATCATTATCTAGTATGTAAATAAATAATATTTATTTTGTAATTTATTTAGTTAATAACTTGATATTATTAATTTTTTTAGGTTTTATGGTATCTCATTGATGAGAGAATGTGTGACTCTATCTAATAGGCATGGGAGGGCTATATGCGTGAGCATTTCCATAATTTTTTGTACAATTCGAAGAGGAAAGTAGGAGTCACGAAGTTTGATCTGTCTTGTTATGCCAGTCAACCTGATTACATTTCATCTCACGTTTGGGATGGATTATGTTTACAATAGATGAGTGGTGGTTTTTAGAGGAGATCATTAGTAGGTTGACAAAACTTGGGGAGACAGGATGTGACACATAGATCTAGTAGTCATAAATTTATTATGCATAGGGAACATATGGTAAGTACCTATTTTTAATTAATTTATAAAAAATTAAATATAAACTGTTTATTTGATTTTCATATAGGCAGTCAAACAACACGATATTATAGAGTTCAACATTTATAGATGGATGTATACTGATCCTGTCACTGGAGAGATTAGAGGTGATCGCCAGCATTAGATTGTAGTCAGTATGATTTCCTTTTTAGTTTTAAAATTACTTGAAAATAATATTTTAACTATTTTAATTTTAAATTGAAATTGAAGGAGTCATATGAGGTCATTATGTCTCTGAAATAGACTGAGATTCAGGCTGAGACTAATGATCGGACCAATGTGGAAAGATTTGATAAGGAAATATGGATTTAGGCAACCCAATATTCCTTTGAGAAATACCTGATTATTGGTATTGGATCTCGATTGATGCCTAGGAGTTATTATGGTACTACTATGATGTAGATGTGTAACTCGAGAGTAACTCATATAAAGTCATAATCATCTTCTACACAGTATGAGGAGTAGCTGTGAGCTCAGGATTAGCTTATAGAGAGTATGAGTAGGGAGCAGGAAGAGCTCTATCGACGGTAGTAGTAGCAATAGGAGGGGATGCGTCAATGGAAGCAGCAGTAGTAGCAACAGCAGCATGAGCAGACAATGGAGTACGTGGACGTCTGACTCACGGTTTAGGGATGAAGTTATCTCCCCCATTTCCTCCAACTCCTCCAGAAGACCCTCCCCCTCAGTGATGTATTTACTTTTTATGATAAAACATTTGAATGTTCATTTTTTTAAAATTATATATTTACATTTCTATATAGTTCATTATTTATATTGTTGCAAATATTGAATTTTTTATTATTTTATTGTTTATTTAATTTTTATTATTTTATTACTTTATTATTTGTTTAATTTTTATTTATTTTTTAATTTTTTTTATTTATTTATTATACTATTAAAATTATTAAAATTATGATTTTATTACTATTATTATTTTGTTTTTATTACAATTTTTAAATATTTTTGTGAATATTGAGGTTTATATTATTTTATAATTTTTTATTATTTTATTATTATTATTACTACTAATATTAGAAATATTATTTTATTAATATTATTATAGTTATTTTTATTAATATTATTTTATTATTATTATTATTATATTATATTAATATTATTTATATTATTATATTCACATTATTTATATTATTCATACTATTATTATTATTATTTTATAATAATATTATTAATAATAATATATTATTCAATAATTTTAATATTATTTTTTTGATCTTTTTTGTAATAGGCCCATCGCAAATTGTTATTTAATTTTTTTTTATTTTTTTATGTTTTCTGTGATGAACCTGTCATAACTTATTTTTTTAAAACACTTGAAGAAACTATTAGTAATTGGTGGATTTCCAGTCAAAAATAGTATTTTTTTCGATGGACCATTTCAAAAAATATTATTTGCGATGCCATTTTCTTCAATAGGGTATTTATGACCGGACCCTATCATAAATAACTATTTTCCCAATAGTTATTGTCTTATTGGGTAAAAATTTGTCTACATAATGCATGATTTTCATCATATTCTCCTCATAAGAGAGTTCATTCTTCAGTTGTACAACCTTTGGATTCAGTACATATGAGGGATCAGGTATTTAATTCCTCGAGATATATATGTGGAACGCATCATGAACTTAAGACATGTTTGGTAGAACTTCTAACCAATAGACCACTGCACTTATGTGATCAAGGATCTCAAAGGGGATAATGCACCTAGGGTTAATCTCTCCTTTCTTTCTAGACCACATGACTTTCTTCTATGGTGATATTTGAAGGAAAACTTTGTCTCCAATTACCTTATCAGTATATATATTTTTCACCAAGTCCCTTTAATGATTATCAATATATATATTATGTTTCCAAGTCCCTTTAACGATTATCAGTATGTATATTTTTATGGTTCTGAGAAACTTTTATATGTTGTTGGATGAATTGAACCTTATTTATCTTATGTTTCAAAAGATCAAATTCACATAACTTATTTTTCACTAACTCTATCCCAACAAGTATGAGTCTACATCACTTCCCATATAGATCTTTATATTGATTCTTTTGAATACTTAAGCGGAAGTTGTTATTGTATGATAACTCAAATAATGTGAAAGGTTGATCACATCCACCTTTAAATTCCATTTATCAGGATCTCATCATGTCCCCAAGTTTCTGAATGGTCCTTTCATATTGGCCATCAGTTTTGGGATGATAGGTCATACAAAAATTCAATTCAATACTCAGATCATGTTGAATAATTTTCCATAATTTATAATTAATCCTTAGATCATGAAAAAAGAAGATAAAAAGTGAATCCCCATGTATACTCACCTACTCATTTACATATACCATAAAAATATGTTAAATAGGTAAATATTTTCAAATACTAATGAAGTGGGCAGCCTTGGTTAGTTGATCCACCATAACCCATATCACATTGCTTCCTTTGGATTTCTTCAAGATACCAATGACAAACAACATGGTGATGTTCTCCTATTTCCATGGGGTTATATGTAATGGTGGAATCATCCACTTGATAATCTGTCACTATTCTTTAACTTTCAAACATACCAATAAATTTGAGGTGTACTTAGAAATATCTTTATTCATGTGGTCCCACTAGAACTGCTCTTGATGATCACAATACATCTTGGTACTTCCAGGATGGATGGAGAAACATGATCTATGTGTATTATCAAATTGATATTTATTTATCTCAGGTGAATAAGGAACATAAGTTATAGTTCTAAATTGAAAAAAACAACTTCATTATTGTGGAATTCATGGGTCTTTCCCTCCTTTACTAGTTCTATCTTTTTTCATGCTCTAGGTCATCCCTTTATTCCCCCTTAATCTTAAATTGGATAAATGCTTGGGAAATATTTTAGATGAGGTAAGATATATTATTATCATTAGGATTTCTATATCCATCTATTTCATGTCCATGAAGATAAGGCCTTCCTCAATTTGCATCATGGATAGATTAGTAGGTTCTTTTCAATTAGAGCATCAGCTACCTTGTTCTCCATTCCAAGATGGTAGTGAATAGAGAAGGCATAGTCTTTGATGAGATATAACCATTATAAATAATTCATGTTGACCAAATTATATGTGAATATATAATTTAGACTCTTATAATCTATATATATGTCATAATTCTCACCATAGAGGTAGTGCTGGAAATTATTGAAGGTGAAGATCAAATCTACTAACATTGGATCATGTGTCAGGTAGTTCTACTCATGGATCTTCAAATTTTTTGAGTAACAGGTTGTCTCTTTATGATTCTTCATGAGTACACAATCCAATCCTTTTTTAAAATCATCATTGTATATTATAGAACTTTCTCCACTTGATGGTAGTGTGAGAAAAATCATAGTGGTTAGCCTCTTCTTGAGACCCTTAAATTATTCCCCACATTCTTTCATCCTGACATACTTTACCTCTTTCTATGTTGGAAGTACCCAGCTAACCAAATAAAACTATGTATTTTCATGAAACATGATGGCCAAATATATTCCTCAATTTCCTTTATCTTTTAATGGTACATAAAAATTCCCTCTCTTATGATCACATTCCCCAAGAATGTGACTTTCTGAATCCCAAAGTCACACCCTCTAAACGAAGCATACATTTTCTCCATTCTTAATATCCCCAATTCAATCCTTATATTCTCTTTATATTCCTCCTTCCTCTTACATTTATTGAGAATATAATCAATAAATACTACTAAAAAATTTTCTAAGTAGTCTCTAAAGACTCTATTCATAAAATCCATGAATATTTCATGGGAATTAGTAAGTTCAAAAGGAATCATTGTGAACTCATAGTGTTCATGCAATTTACTACAGTTTTTCTTTAAAATATCTTCATTCTATACATTCATTTGATTATATCTAATTTAAAGATCCAACTTTTTCGAATTACTTAGCTCCTCTTAGTTTATTGAACAAGTCATCAATCCTTGGTAGGGGGTACTGGTTATTTAGGAGAACTTTTTGAGCTCTCGATAATTGATATACAACTGCATTGATCCATCCTTTTTCTTGAAAAAGAGAACCAGTGCACCCCATTGTTATGCACTAGGGAAAATGACCACCTTTTCAAATTCTATTTTAGCTATTTATTTAATTAATAAAGTTAAATCAGGGATATTATAGTGACCTAAGATTAGCATACAAGTATATTACATCAATTTAGATGAATATTTAGTACATTACAAAAATACATGCCTGAGGATCATAATAGTTTAGTGTCTTTGGAATCATGGAAACTATATATTCTATCCCAATAAAAGATCTTCAACATCTCCCATGAATATATCCACCTTTAGTACTAATACCTAAAACCATTCTTCATAACCTAGGGAAAAGAAACATAAGAAAGGGGGAGGTTAGATGCTTAGTAAGGGTAAATAAAGAAAATTCATAAGCATAACATAAAAAATGGTATGGAACTTGAGAATAACATTTAAAGATCATACCGTATATATTAGAGATCATAATAAAGATTTTAAGTTCATAAGACATGCATCATAAGAGAGTTACAAGAAAGATTCATGAAATAATAACATAGAAAAAAGACATGGAACTTTTGGAATGCACTTTGGTTTATAAAATTGTGATCATGTAAAAGTAGAAACATGTTTACTCATTAAGTTAAGGACATGAAATCAAGCCCCTAGATAAACTTATGGACATGAAACCAGGTGCATGAATAACATTTTGAACATGTAACCAGGTTCATGTATAACCATTTGTACATGAAATCAAGTCCATGCATAACATTGTGAACATGTAACCAGGTTCACACATGACATTTTGAATATGTAATAAGGTTCATTCATAAACTTATAGACATGAAACAAGGTCCATGAAATAAAATTTGAACACATAATAAGGTTCATTAATAATGTTGTGAACATTTAATTACGATCAGGAATAAAATTACGGACATGAAACTAGGTCCATTAAAAACATTATGAACATGTAATTAGTTTCATGCCTAACATTTATACTCATGAGTCATCCATAGTTACCCAATGCATTAGAAGGATATATTTTTCACACCGATATTATAATGAAATCATATATAAATTTTCCAAAAAAACATAAGCAATCATATCACAACCCCTACAATAAAATGGGAATTATAAACACGTAAACATATCATAACCTATAAAAAAATATACAAGTTTAATAATCATTTCAACAAAATAATAACCCATGAAAGAGAAATATATTTCATAAATATATAAACCGTAAAAGATAAATAGGTTTCATAAACATATAACCTGTGAAATAAAAACAAGTTTTATAAAGACCATGACATTAAGCATAACCCATTTATAGAAAGAATATGAATGTGACAATTAGATCATTTCCTAGTAGAAAATTATTAACATCAATGAATGTCATCTTAGATGGAAAATAATTTTGATATATCTTTAAAAAATTATTATTAAGGAAAATATTATTTCTTTTTTTAAAATGTATTTTTAATACATAAAAAAAATTTAAAATCATTTTCTTATAAAATACCTTGAAACCTTATAAAGAATACTTGAAATCATTTTAAAAACCTGTTACTTGAAAACATTTGAAAGAATTTTGAAAATATTTTGAAAAAAATGTTCCTTGAAAATTCCTTTTAAAAAACATTTTTCATAAAAATTGAAATTTTAAAAATGCAAAGGAAGCTTCAAATAAACAATGGCAGGTAAATTCCTGCATATCGTACAAGGTAAAAAGATCATTCCATTTACATGGTAAAAAGGTTACAAAAATTATTTTTCGGAAAACAACGAGAATATTGTAAATACCCTGAATTTCCATGTAATTTTTTTTAAATATATGGGAATTTTATGAGTCTGTGAAATCTGACGGTGCATGATTCCGAGTCCCGGAGTGCCTGGAATGATACCTAGAAGTTTTGATAAGATTAAGTTAATGATCATAAGCAGTTTTCCAAAAAAAGTTGAATAACTCTTAAACGGTTACTCAGATCAGAAATTCAAGGGCACCTCTGTGCTCAGGATGGCGGGTTTACCCTAGGTGCGACTTAAGATTAGTCGGCGCAGGCCTCCTATGAGAGAACCCAAAAATGGAATAATCTTAAATAAAATAATTAAAAAAATTATTTTATTTTTCAAATTCTTATAACTCACAAATGGTAACTCAGATTTAAAATCCAATACCACCACTAAACTCATGAGGGTATGCTTTATTTAAGAAGATACTATCTTTGGTCGGTGCGGGCCACTTTAAAAAGTTAGTTTTTGGATGCAAATAAAATAATTAAGTGAAAATTATTCTATTGTAAAATTTATAACTTCTAAATGGAAATTTTTATTGAAAATCTGAGAGTGCCATTGGGTTCGTTGGGCCGTGTTTCACCTAAGCAGAGCCTAACCTCAACCCGTGCGGGTCGAGGGTCATTGTTGATAATTTTTATGAACTTTTTTTTGGGTACGTTCAATAAACGTGCAAGCAGAGATTTATAACTTTTGAACCGGTGCTCGGAATTGAAATATGAGGGAACCGTTGAACTCGCAACACCGGTATTTGCTTATGGATACTTTCACCTTGTTGGCAGTGGGTCGAGAATAAAAGATAGTTTTTTTTTTGTTTTTTTAGTGAAAGATTTAAATAAAAATTAAGTTGTGTAGCTTTTTTTATTTTGTTGGTTAAATCCTCCATGTGGAAGTTGGAGGTGGGGACCACCACACCTTAACCTCCCATGAGAGGTTACAGTGGTGGCTCCCACACGAACCTAACCTCTCGCGAGAGGTTATTAAGTGGGGACCACCAGGGACTAAACTCCCCTAATAATGGTGGGAGAGAAAAACCTCTCAAATCACCTCATTAATGAGGGAGAGTCTCTCCACCCCCTCCTTTATTGTTCCAAATCCTCCTCATTGTTTAATTATGCCAACCTCATGAATTAATTAAGCAGATCCAACATAAATAATTCGCCCAAATTTTGAATTCTCATGCCAAAGACTTAATAGATTTTATAATCTATTATCCTTGGCTACCTACTCTTTTGTTGGAAAAGGAGGAAGGAGCTTTTGAGAGAAAATCTCTCTCTAATGAAAAATGAAGAATGCTTTCTCCCAACGAATAACGCTCCACCAAATAAGAATGTCGACCCTAACTTTGACCTTCTTCCTCGGACTTCTACCATCGTGGGATGTCTTCCACAACCGACGTGCGAGCTTGGGATTGAAAGTGTGCGGCAAACACAATGAACGACGACAACTCCGTCTTCTTCCTTGCGACTCCGTCGACGAACACCAATCAAGGTAGGGGGATTTTTTGAATAATTTTACCTTCCTTTTTCTATTCTTCGGTTGGAAAGGAATCATTGTGGAACAATTGAAGTTCATCTTTCTTACTTCTTGATGAGCCAAATGTTACCACCCTAAACACAGAGGGTGTGGGCCAAACCAACACGGCCTGACCCCTCCGTCATTCTTGTTTATGATGATCTTCAGCATGGCAATGAATCAATGAGGCGATGAAGGGGGTGAAGACAAAGACTACGCTACCCGTGACCTCCGTGATCTGTGCTGCCCCCACGGTGCGCTGCACCGCCACCGGCCGAACCGGCCCCGGCCGCGCCCCCGTCGGTCGCACTGCTCGCAGAGCCGAGTCGCTACCCCGAGCCGGACCGCACCTTGCCGGCATACCCGGCCGCCTTCCGGCCTTCCCGTCCGCCCGTCGGCCCGCCTGGCACCCTGAGCAATCGCCCGCTGGCCTACCCGACCGCCTCTTAGGTTCCTGCCCAGCCGCCCACCGGCCCACCTGGCTCACTGCCCGGCTGCCCCCCTGCCAGTCTGCCTGGCCTCCTGCAGGCCTGGCCATGCCCCGCTAGTCTGCTCGTCCGCCTCCCGTGCGCTTGGTCGAACCGCGACAGCCCGCGCGCCCCGTGATGCCTGAATCGTGCCCCTCGAGACGCTGGCCGAACTGGTCTCGACTATCCGGGTCGGGACACCGAGTCTCACCCTCGCAGCGCTCCGGGCCAAACTGCCCACGTGGCCTACTGGGGTGGGCCCAGTGGGCCGGGATAAACCTAACAGTCTTGCCCACCCAATGGGTGGGGCCAGACGCAACAGATCTGACCGATTCAACCCAGACCGAGTCGACCCAGACCGAGTCGTCCCCAACTAAGTCGGGCCCAGTTGACCCGGACCGGGTTAGCCCTAACTAAGTTGGGCCGGGTCAGCCCGACCGTGTCATACCAGACCCGGGCCCACTACCGACCCTTTACTTTCTTTTGGCCATATCTTTGGCACCAGACATCCGTTTGACAAACCTTCAGTGAAACTGGTAATCTTGGAGCTTGATAGTCCCTTTGAGTATACCCCACTAGAGTTTGTGGTATAGTTGAGTTACAGTCGGGTTGGATGGTGTATGAATCCTACCGGGCCCCTGGAACTAAAAGGTTAATAACTCTCAGACCGGGCATCTGATTGATGCGTCGTCTATTTCATTGAGATCCCTATGACGAGGAAGAACATCAGGATATTTCTTCATCGAACTTCGTGGATGTTGATTTATCAAAACTTGGCTTGAAGAGTGTACCCTCCCGGAATCAAGTGTGCTTGTGCGGAGACCCTATGGCTGGATGCTTTAGGACTACTATTCTTGGATCATGTGTGGGTTCGACAGTTCAATTCTCTCTTCCTGGGTCATGTGTGGGTTCGATAGCTCTGACTACTATTCCTGGATCCTATGTGGGTTCTATAGTTCAAACCGTTGTTCCTGGATCCTATGTGGGTTCAAAATCTCTGACTACTATTCTTGGATCCTGTGTGGGTTCGATAGTTCAAAACACTGTTCCTGGATCCTATGTGGGTTTGACAGCTCTGACTATTGTTCCTAGATCTTGTTTGTGTTCGATAGTTCAAAACAATGTTCCTGGATCCTTTGTGGGTTTGACATCTCAGACTACTATTCCTGGATACTGTGTGGGTCCAATAGTTAAAACCGATGTTCCTGGTTCCTATGTGCATTTGACAGCTCCGACTATTTTTCTTGGATCCTTTGTGGGTTTGATAGTTTAAACCGTTGTTCCTGGATCCTATGTGGGTTTGACAGCTCTGACTGTTGTTCCTAGATCCTAGGTGGGTTCGACAGTTCTGACCACTGTTCCTGGATCCTGTGTGGGTTCAACAGCTCTGGATACTATTCTTGGATCCTGTGTGGGTTCGACAGAATAGATGATTCAGTAGCTACATCTGATCATCTCTATCTCTCTACATAAGTTGTATACCTGTGTGAGCTAAATAAGTGACTTCTTTGTTTTCCTCGTGATTGAGATTGGTTATTTGATTACTTAGGTATATGTATGGGCATATACCTATGTAATGGTTATCCGTTGATTTCATATATGTCTGCACCTCGTTGTGTTGGATGCAGACGACAAACAATGTTGACTGAGGCTGAGAGCACCAGGACTGGATGGTACCTAGAGGTGGACCATATGGTGTGATGATACACGGAGGAGACGGATCAACCTGTATTACTGAGCAGGCGATCTGTACCTACCCTTCTAGTAGGAACCTCGGAGGAAGGCCCAGTGGAAGATTTTCTTTTCTTCAGTTGTACTTTCTGTTTCCTTGTACTTTACAGTTGGGCTTGTATTTTTGTCCCCATTTTACTTTCAGTACACTTTGTTATATTGTTTTACTTAGTGTTTTTCTTCTATCTTGTACTTTTTTGTGTGCGTTTTCAGGTTTTAAATGCAATGAATTCCAAGTTTTCGGGATTTACGCCTTTGGTGCTAGTCCCCAGCCCCTGGCCTATGGAAGGCGGGCTTGGGGTAGTCACGGAATGGGCCTCGGGGTTTGGTTCGTGACAAATTGGTATCAGAGGAGTCGGTTCTACCTTATATCATAGGACTCTGATCTTTCTTTTCTGTGAAGCAATAATGTTAAGTGTAGTGAGTGTCGTTCCCAGTTCAGGGAGTCCAGTGTTGGTTCTTCGGCCGACGTATCCATACACCCGGACCCTGACTTCTGATTTCCGAATCAGTGCATGAAAACACTTATTGCATATGAATTTTTGAAGATTTTATTGTGATTTACTTGAGTTATCTCACAAGGTATAACTTAATGACTATGTAACACCTGTTCCTTATCAAGATGCCTCTGTATAGATAGTCATCTAGGATTCCCAAGAGAGTACACGATGACGGCCCACCGAGCGATGAGGCTTCGTTGCAGGGCCCTCTTACTATGTTGGCACCTTTGGGTGGTGTACTAGTAGCACCACCACCCATTGGGTAGAAGATACCACCAACCGGACTGGAAAATGGTGCACGCTGACTGAGCTTGTTGTATGAGTTCCTACAGTAGAGGCCTCCGAGGTTTCAAGGAGAGATATTTTCCTACGCAGCTGAGGACTATCTCGAGGAGGAGGCTGAGAGTTATCCATTACTTTTACATCTTTGGTAGGATGACATGTCGGTAGATGAGTATTCATCGAGGCGTACTGATCTTTCCTGGTACTCGATGACTATTATACGATCACTGCTTCAGGGATGAAACTTCTGAGTGAGGTGTGTTTAAAGGACATCTAAGCTAGCATTATTCCTCAATTCATTCCTACTTATGATAGGGTTCTAGAGAGAACCTTTTTGGTTGAATTTTCTTTGGATGGGCGGATACAGCCAGTGAATGTTAGTAGTGTGAAAGAAAGAAACTGACACCAGTCTCCGAGACATGGGAGTGTAAAATGTTTCTAGAAGAGGATGTGTTAGGGACAGATGAATCTGCAGGGCAGCAGATGTGGAAGCAGAACTAGGAGAGTAGTGTGTGGTGGTGTACATTTCAACATGTTACAACCACCCCATTTTGTGGACACCGTGAGGCTCATGGAGCTGGAGGACAGGGGAAGAGAGTTTTTTCATGCAGTCAAGGAATGTGACCCAAGGGCTCTAGGAATGATTCGAGGTACGATCTATGTCTACTACTAGTTTCCGTATCAATAGACATGGGTACCAATCATTCCTTCCTTCCACAAATATTGTCCAGGACCTAGAGTTTCTAGTTAAACCATTGACTTGACCTTCATGTATGGAGATACCTTTGGGATGAGACTCAATAATCACACTTACACCAACCGTGTGATATGACCCTTGAGGCGAGAGTTTTGGTTGGAACCTCTAGGTGGCACCGTCGAGGCCTTATGACGTTAGTTTGGGTTTGGACTTGAAAACTATAGTTCACACTCATATTAACTGTATTAGGCAAAAAGAGGTTGTCGTTTATCTACAGCATTGGGATGGGGTTTTCCTCGGTCGGTGAAAAAGGAATCCCATGAAGCATAGGATAAACTCATGCATAGGAGGGTGCATCCAATCACTTGTGAGTCATCCAACCTCACCCTCGTGGCAGCAGAAGTTGACTTTGAGATAGTCTATACTCCTGGGAAGGGGAACATTATAGAAAATGCACTTAGCAGGAGGTCTGACCTACATCTTCTAAGTGAGGCGACAGAGCAGCTGGCTACATTATAGACATCCTTTGTGGATAGAGATGGAGAAACCTTCCTTCAGTCTCTTACAGTCACTCCCCCGATTCTTCAGCGAGACAGGGAGGCACAGCATGAGGACGCTGACAGTGAGACACAACGTGCTCAGATATCAAAAGGACAGGCAGATGATGGATTTTCAAAAGGTTGGGAGCACGTCATCCTCTTTAGAGGACGTGCTATGGTACTATTGTCACTTCAGGAGGAAGTGTTGAGGGAGTTTTACACATCCCCTCTAGTGGTACATCCATAAGTGGGGAAGATGTACCAGGATCTCCGACGACAACACTGGTGGCTGGGAATGAAGAAAACAGTTGCATAGTTTGTCTCTCAGTGCCTCACTTGTCAGCAAGTGAAGGCGGAGAATTTGGTACCAACAGGCTTGATTCAGTCTTTTGAGGTCCCAGAGTAGAAGTGGGGTGAGATATCCATGGACTTCGTGACAAGAATTCCATGTACATCTAGGGGTCATGACTCGATTTGGGTGATCATCAACTGAATCACCAATTTGGACCACTTCCTACTGATCAGATAGCAGGGTTCAGTAGAGATCTTGGGACAACTCTATGTGTAGGAGATTGTGCGGCTACATGGAGTACCCTAGATGATCATTTCTGATCGTGATGCACATTTTACTTCCCAGCTACAGAAGGGGTTACAAGAGGCTTTTGGGACACAGCTTTGTTTGAGCACCACCTTTCATCCTCAGATGGATGGCCAGACTGAGCAGACCATTAAGACCCTTGAGGACATGCTGTGTGCTTGTGTCCTCAACTTCGGTTGTAGCTGGGAGGATCACTTACCTTTGGTAGAGTTTTCATACAAAAATATCTATCACATAACCATAGGGATGGAACCTTTTAGGAATTGTACAGGTGACCATGCAGATCCCCTTGTGATGGATTGACCTAGGGGATTCAGCACTCATGGGACCCAAGATGGTACGGACTACCATGAAGAAGGTTCAGATCATCCATGAGTGGATGAAGACTGCACAGAGCAGGCAGAAGTCATATGTCGATAGGAGAAGGAGACCTCTGGGGTTCGAGGATGGCGACCACATATTTCTATGGGTCTCACCTCAATGAGGTTTATAGAGATTTGGATAAGGCGGTAAATTATCTCTGAGGTTCATCAGACCTTTTCAAGTCCTCAGTAGAGTTGGTGACGTGGCATACCGCTTAACTCTTCCACCTCAGTTGCACCGGGTGCACGACGTCTTCCACGTATCCCAGCTAAGGAGATGTGTGCACGTCCCTTCTCACATCATCAACCATGGAGAGCAGGATGTCGATGATAGTGTGACTTTTATAGAGGTTCTAGAAGATATTGAGTATTCACAGGAGCGGTTCATTCATTAATGGTCAATAACTCTGGTTCACATTTTCTGGCAGCATGGGAACCTTCAGGAGACCGCATGAGAGCGGGAGGCTCAGATGCTTGCTCAATACCCCCACTTTCTCCCTTAGGTTGAGTTGTGTCTTACGAGGACATAGAGCCCTGAGGTGGGGATAATATAAAGAAACTTAATTTACATTTATTGTTTTTAAATATATAAGAATTTTATGAGTCTGTGAAATCTGACGGTGCACGATTCTGAGGCCTAGAGTGCCCAGAATGATCTGTCGAAGTTTTATTAAGCTTAAGTTAATACGCGTAAGTAGTTTTCTTGAAAATGTGGAATAATTATTAAACGGTTACTCAGATCAGAAATATGAGGGCACCGTTGCACTCACAATGGAGGGTTTACCCTAGGCGCGAATTAAGATTAGTTGGAATGGGCCTCCTGTGAGAGAACCCAAAAATGGAATAATCGTAAATAAAATAATTAAATAAATTATTTTATTTTTCAAATTCTTATAACTCATAAATGAAAACTCAGATTAAAAATCTGATACCACTACTAAACTTGAGAGGGTATGCTTTCTTTAAGCAGATACTAACTTTGGCCGGCGCGGGCCATCATAGAAAGTTAGTTTTTGTCCACAAATAAAATAATTAAGTGAAAATTATTTTATTGTAAAATTTATAACTTCTAAAAGGTAACTCGGATTGAAAATCTGAGAGTACTGTTGGGTTCTTTGGAGCTTTCTTCACCTAGGCAGAGCCTAACCTTGACTGGCACGGGTCGAGGGTGACTGATGATAATTTTTCGTAACTTTTTTTCTGGTATGTTCAGTAAATGCATGAGCGGCGTTTTATAAATTTTGAACCAGTTCTCAAAATTGAAATATGAGGGCACCGTTGAACTCGCAACGATGATATTCGCTTTAGGATACTTTCACCTCAATGGCAGTGGGTCGATAATAAAAGATAGTTTTTTTTGTTTTTTTAGTGAAAGAATTAAATAAAAATAAAGTTGTGTAGCTTTATTTTTATATTGTTGGTTAAAGAATCCATGTGGAAGTTGAATGTGGGGACCACCACACCTTAACCTCCCATGAGATTTTATGGTGGTGGGGCCCACCCGAACCTAACCTCCCACGAGAGGTTACGAAGTGGGGACCACTTGGGACTAAATTCCCCTAATAATGGTGGGAGAGGAAAACCTCTCAACTCCCTTCATTAATGAGGGAGAGTCTCTCCAACCCCTCATTTAATGTGCCAAATCCTCCTCATTGTATAATTATTCCATCCTCGTGAATTAATTAAGCCGAGAAAACTTAATTAATTCACCCAAATTTTGAATTCTCATGCCAAAAACTTAATAGATTTTATAATCTATTATCCTTGGCTACCTACTCTTTTGTTGGAAAAGGTGGAAGGAGATTTTGAGAGAAAATATATCGCCAATGAAGAATGAAGAATGTGTTCTCCCAACGAAGAACGCTCCACCGATGAAGAACGTAGACCACAACTTCGACCTTCATCCTCAGACTTGTACCGTCGTTGGACATCTTCCACAACTGACGGGCGACATCGGGATTAGAAGTGTGCAGCGGACGTGATGAACGACAAAAACTTCGTATTCTTCCCCGTGACTCTGTCGACGAACACCAATCTAGGTTGGGGAATTATTTGAATAATTTGACCTTCCTTTTTCTCATCTTCGGTTGGAAATGAATCATTGAGAAGGTTGTGAAACAATTGAAGTTTATCTTTCTTACTTATTGATGAGCCAAATGTTAACACCCTAAACGCGGAGGGTGCGGTCCAAACCAAAATGGCCCGAACCCTCTGTCATTATTGTTTATGATGATCTTTGGCATGGTGATGAAGCAACGAGGCGATGAAGGCAGGAGAGAAAAATGATGCACTACCCGCGGCCTCCGTGATTCACACCGCCCCCGCGGCGCTCCGCACCTTCACCGGCCGAACCGGCCTCGGCTGAGGCCCCATCAGTCGTGCTGCTCACAGAGCCGAGCTGCTGCCCCTAGGTAACCCGCGCCCCGCCAGCCTGCCCGACTGCCTGCCAGCCTTCCCGGCCGCCCACCTGGCACCCTTCCCAGCCACCCGTCGGCCCGCCTGTAAATCTGCGTGGCTGCCTGCCGGCAGGGCTGCACCCCACCGGCCTGCCCGGCCGCCTCCCGTGCGCCCGGTCGAACCGTGCTGGCCCACGCACCTTGTGCTGCCTGAGCCACACCCCTTGCGGTGCTAGCCAAACTGGACTCGTCCATCTGGGACAAGATTTCGAGTCGCACCCTCACAGCGCTCTGGGCCGAACTGGCCCCGAGCCCGGGCCGAACCGCCCACACTGCCTGCTGGGTTAGGCCTAGCGGGCAAGGTCGAACCTAAGAGGCTGGACCACCAAATGTTCCAAGCTATACCCAATAGTTCTGACTAGATCGACCGAGACTGGGTCGGCCTAGACTAAGTTGGGCCGGGTCGGACCAGACCCAGGCCCACTACCAACCCTTTACTTTCTTTTGGCCATATCTTTGGCACTAGATGTCCGTTTGACAAACTGTCAGCAGCACTGTTAATCTTGGATCTTGACGGTCCATTTGAGTATACCCCACTAGAGTTTGGGGTATAGTTGACTTATGGCTGGGTTGGATCGTGCACAAATAAAACCGTGCCCCCGAAACTAAAAGGCTTAAAACTCTCAGACCAGATGTCTGATTTATGCACCGTCTATTGTGTTGAGATCCCTATGATGAGGCGGATCATTGGGATATTTCTTAGTGGGACTTCATGGAATTTGATGTATCGACACTTGAATTTAGGTGTGGACCCTCCTGGAATCAACCATGCTTGTGCAGAGACCCTGTGATAGGGTACTTTCTGACTACTGTTCCTGGATCATTTGTGGGTTCGACAGTTCAAACCGTTGTTCCTGGATCATTTGTGGGTTCGACAACTCTGACTACTGTTCCTAGATCTTGTGTGAGTTCGACAGTTCAAACCACTGTTCCTGGATCCTGTGTGGGTTTGACAGCTCTGACTACTGTTCTTGGATCCTATGAGGGTTCGACAGTTCGAACTGTTGTTCCTGGATCCTGTGTGGGTTCGATAGCTCTGACTACTCTTCCTGGATCCTGTGTGGGTTCTATAGTTCAAACCGCTGTTCTTGGATCCTGTGTGGGTTCGACATCTCTGACTACTCTTCCTAGATCCTATGTGGGTTCGACAGTTCTAATCGATGTTCTTGGATCTTGTGTGGGTTCGACAGCTTTAAATACTGTTCCTGGATCCTGTGTGGGTTTGACAGTTCTGATTTCTGATCCTGGATCATGCGTGGGTTCGAAAAAATAGATGATTCAGTGGCTACATATAATCATCTCTATCTCTATACAAAAATTTTATACCTGTGTGAGTTGAGTCAGTGACTTCTGTGTTTTCCTCATGATTGAGATGGGTTACATGATAACTTAGGTATATGTATGGGCATATACCTAATTAATGGTTATCCGTTGATTTCATAATTTTCGGTTTTCCTTGTTTGATTTTGTGAGACCTTGAGGTTCTCGAGGTCCGTACCGAGTATCTTTATACTCACCCCTACACGGGTTATGCCCGCACCTCGTTGTGTTGGATGTAGATGATGGACAACACTGACTGAGGCTGAGAGCACTATGGCCGAATGGTACCTAAAGGTGGACCATACGGCATGACAATACACGGAGGAGAAGGATGGACCTGGAGAGCTGAGAAGGTTATATGTACATACCCTTCAGGTAGGAACCTCAGAGGAAGACCCAACGACAGCTTTTCTTTTCTTCAGTTGTACTTTTTGTTTCGTTGTACTTTACAGTTGGGCTTGTATTTTTGACCCTCTTTTACTTTCAATAAACTTTTTTATATAGTTTTACTTAGTTTTTTTCTTATATCTTGTACTATGTTGTGTGCGGTTTCAGGTTTTAAAGGCAATGTCTTCCCAGTTTTAGGGATTTACGCCTTCGGTGCTAGTCGCCAGCCGCTGGCCTATGGAAGGCGGGCTTCGGGTAGTCACTGCACGGGGCCCGGGGGTCGAGTCATAACAAATATTCCTTTGATGATATTAGTAATAGACAAAATAGGTAAAATGTTCTTTTAAATTTTATAGGAGAATAGTATAATATTCTTGGAAACCCTTTTTAGAAAACATAGATTTCCAACCGAAAAGAGGGTAAAGTGGGGGTTTCTTGAAAACACTTTCTTAATTATCTTATATACCAAAGAGTAGAAAAAATGTACCAATGCATAAATAGATCATAAATATCCATAGGATAATAAAATTCATGAGTTTTCTTGAGATATTGATCGTAACATTTCATCAAAGGAAGAATAAACATAAATAATCTTGAAAAGCGATGAGATGGTTTCCATAAAATCTTATAACTTGGTAAATTGGTTTCATTGTCTCTATATAAGAAAATGAAATTACATTAATAATTAAATATCTAGAAAATATGGAGATTCATGATATAAAATTTCAATTATAATCATATACACCTTGTTAAATAACATATGTGCATAACAAAACTTTTTTCTTAAATGAGGCTATTTGAGACAAAACTACTTTACTGATTTGGTAACTTTTTAAATGTTAACCCCATGAAATAATGGTCAAAGAATTTATATTGAAATACCAATAAATGTAATTATCATAGACATATAATACATTCATGGTCAGTATATATACCACACAACTAAAATGAGTTGTGAATAAATAATGTATCACATAGAAATAAAAAGTGAGATGAAGTCCCCTAACCTTATGTCTTGACTCTAATCATGCTCTGTCAAACCACTTGCATAATAAATATAAATTTATTATAATTATTTTAAGGAACATTATTATTATATATTATACCATATATGGTTTGATTATTACCTTATATTACCCTCTTTTTAACAATCATTTGTTAAGGTTTCACTTTGGGTAATATTCTCTTTGATCTTTTCACGTGTCTTAATTTGTAATATTATTGGTCCTTATACTTGTATCATGATTAAAGATTTAAACCATGATATAAATATAATTTATGTTCATTTTATTTGATTTATAATAATATATTGAATATATAAGTAAGAAATGGAATACACTGTTCATGGAGACGGTAAGTCATACGTACGCATGAATGTTGTTTTAGTTTTTATTATCATATTGAAAGAAATAAAGAAATTTACCTATATGTATATATGTTTATAATATAAGTAAATTAGTATTATAATGTTATATATATCATATAATTTTACTAAATCCATCCTTAATACATTTCATGTAGTCTGTGAATGAATCACATTGCATTGAGGGGGCAGTAGTCCACACTTCCTCAAACGAAATTATCATATTTACATCAAAATGAATGTATAGTGATATATGTTTTAAAATAATTACATAATCTTAAATAAATAATAAATATAATATATAAAATAAATAAATATATTTTCTATCATAATTCCTACCATGAGAGGCGATAAAGGAAAAAAATTAACAACCACCGTTTAGTGAGACGGTAGTTCACCGTATATGTACACAGTATGTTTGTTTCCCATTATATGGTGGTGTGGGTAAGTGTTGGTTAATAACTTAGCATAAAAACATCATATTTTATTTATTATTATATTTATTTTATACAATCAAGGAATATATATATTGTATGGGTGAAGAATGAAAATAAAAGAAAGGATCTTGGGAGAAGGTGTTACCTCTAAATAAGGTAACATCTTTTGGTTTGTTCCAAAAAGCTTCCTTGGATTTCCTTATTCCCATGTTAAGGATTATAGGATGATTTTAAGGATTCTAGGAAGTTTATTGTTATGATATTGGCTGGGACTAAGTGGTTTTATAGGTGTGAAGAAGACGGGGAGGTGGTGGCGTTTTATTGGGAAGGGAAAGTACTCACTTGGTATTTTTTAAAACAAGTTAGTTGTACCCATGTTTTTACCTTAAATGGTAATAGAAAACCAAAAAAAACTAAATAATGGAAATTTAATGGTGTAATAGTTCCCATAAAATGGGTTTTGGACAATTTCCTAAGTTGTTTTGGGTCTTAAATTTAAGGTTTAGTCTCTTATTAAGCTTAATTTTACCTTAATAGATGTAATTAATTTTAATTACTTTCACTAATATTTTTGGTAAAAAAACTTTGTTTAACTAATTATAAATTATAAATTAGTCTTATTACATTATGTAATCCAATTTTTTTTTAAATTATAGTCACATAAGTGGTAAAAAGTATTTTAAAATTAATCCCGCAGTCGGGTCGACAATGCAGGTTTTTTTAAAGTAAAAATATTCAAAAGTTTGCTAAGTTTTTTATCCAATTTCAGTGTGAAATTGATCTCAATGTAATAAATTGTATTAATTTGTAAAATTATTATATAATTAAACATTTAAACCAATTTAAAATATAATTTAACCTTATAAATAAATTTTATGAAATAGAAGTTTTGAACTAAAATTCCGTATTTTTAACTATTCATTAAAAAGTGAAACCTTATAGAAATATACCAAATATTGTTATTACATAATATTTCTGTTTTTATATCAAATATGAAGTTTATTCTGACATATTATGTCTAAAAAAGTTCCAAAATTGGTATTTAAAATGGGTTCTCCACTAAAATGTGTTAAAACAACATTTATAAAAAAATATATGTTTTTAAGCATACAATTGGGTTTGTTCTTTATCTTATGTCTATAAAATATATTTAATGAATATAAAAAATAATTTATTTAATATATAACATATATATTACATTAATATTACTCAATAATTATAATTAATTTAATTTAATATTCTTAAAACAACTTTTTGACTATAAAAAATTATGTTTTCCTTTATATTTAATTTATTTTCATATTAATTTCTAATTAATTGGTAACCTATGAATTCATATTATATTTTTAAAAACAATATATTTTCATAAATTATTTTATACTATTCATATTTACTAATTTTATGGCTAAGTTAAATGTTATTATTTAAAATAATAACATTTTAATGATATACTATTGTTTAATAAAAATTGGTCATGTGTGTTATGAAAGACAGTGAGGAAAGTCATTATTACATGTAACGCAAGCTAAAATCAGTGTTCAATTTAGAGTAAGATAAAATTTATTTTGCATGTAGTGAGTTATTAACTTTTTCTTACATATAATTTAAGACAAATATAGATCTTTAATACAAAATAAAATATTTTTAGTGTGGCGTGAAATGAAGAATATCAAAAATATAAAATTAAATCAAACAAAAATAATTCACAAAACCTTAGGGTGTTAAATTATACCCCCCTTAAAATAAATTTCACCCTTTAAATTTTTATAGGTTATCAAATTTTAATATTTTAAAGCTTCATTCATAGAAACCCACATCATAAAAATGAATACTAAAACTTCCCTTAAAAAGGGAATGTTGGAACCATAAAAGTTACCCAAAGTAACTTATAACTAGGTTTCCTCATAGGAGAACATAGGTTTGGAGTGAAGATTGGACATGGAGGAAAAGTTTGAATATTTATAGGGATTGATTGAGGTCATAAATCACAAAAAAGTGAATGATCAAAGAAATGTTGATATCCTTAAAGTCATAAATATTTGATGATTTAAAAGGCCATAGGTTCAACACAAATTAAGGTATTAGGATAAAACATTTTTATCCTTATCAGATCATTGAGTAATGATTTTTATTGACCAAGAATATAAATAAATATACTTGATGTTATTATAATTCTTTTGCATAATCCCAACCTTTTTTATTCCTTGATATATTTTGAATTCATCACTTACCCTAAGAAATGAATGAGAATTCTTTTTTTATTCATGAAGTACTAACGGATCATGAGATCCATGATAAGTCAACCCATATATCTTTAGTTACCATTAACACAAATAGTTTATCCTATATGCATAAGTCCTCATGTGGCGAGATAATACAATAATCTCAAAAATCATTTTTTAAAGATTTACTTAATCTTTCAATAAATGGTTAGCCTTATAACCCTTTCAAAATATAATTCACACTTTCTTCTGTAAATATGATCGTATCTTATACCAAAAAAATTATTGAATACTTGGGTTTAACCATGCATCAATATAACATTAAATGTGATTTTATTATTCCAAAATATGTGTAGAGGGATATAATCACATGAAACTTCACTAAAGGATTCACAAAAAGATTATCATATGTCTTATTCATTAAAAATAAAACATGAACTTCCCATCTAAGGGGAGAAGGGATATGTTTTCCCCTAATTTTCATTATTCACTTCATCCATTGTGGTTGCATAATATTTAAAAATGTCCTTATTTCTCAGAGTTTTTTGTGTCTTATCATCCATATTTGCCCTTTTATTGGGGAATTTATTTGTATACTACCCAGACTCAATGAACATGAAACATTGAAGTGCGGGTATTTCATTCTGTTGAGCTTTCTCTCCACTCATTTCATTGATTTTCCTCTTCTCGTCACTTATACATTATTTTTTTCAGTTTCCAAGCTTCTCACACTTGAAACACCTTATTATTCCTTTTAGGAACTCTCCTAAGTGCTCTTTCCAATATTTTTTGAAAGTAGGAGTTTGAAACATTTTTTCTCTCCGTGGTTCTTATATTCCGCTTTGAAATACATCCTCCTTTCTTGTTAAAACCATGAGATTGATAAGTAACTCCAACCTCTATTTCAACTTTGATTGGAAAATGCACAATATCTTCATAGATACTAAAGTATATTATGACCAGTTCCCTTATAAAACATGTATTTAAGCTGCTGAAGAACCTATGAACTTTTATTTTAGGTTATATGATAATAACAAATGTGTACCTTGAAAGTATTTTGAAATTAGACTCATAAGTACGAACAGATTCTTCATAATTTTGCTTCAACTAAAGGAACTAATTTTACATATCCATACAAAGAACACAAGGAAAGTAATTATTGAATAATAAGTTCTTGAACTCATCCCAATCCCTATATTCAATTTCATATTTCATTCTCGTATTATTGATTAGAGTTTACCACTGGTCTGCTTCACCTTACAACTAATCCACAGTTAGAATTTCTTTCTCATGATCTGCACACTTGAGAATGTATAATATATTTTTAGTGTTACTAATCTAGTATTCAGCATCAAGTGGATCAGATGACCCACTAAAAGAGGGTGGAAGATACCTCATAAAGGACTCAATATAATGTTGTTCCCTCCTTTAATTGTTTGGAAACTCAGCATGATTCATAGCTTGAGAAAGTTATGAGAGTATAGAAATGAGTTTTTGTATTACATCCCCCATGGAATTCATATCTTCATGAGTAAATTCATTGTATTTTCTATCATAATCACCATTAATGCAGTTCCTTCGTGTTCTATCCATTGGCTTAAACCAAAAGTATAGAGTAAGAAATGGTTACCATAATGAAGAACCACGTAGTAATGAAAAGTAACTTATATGATTTATAAAGTATGAAACCTTCCTTAATCTATGAAACCTTATTTTATCCTAGTTTATTTATATCTAGATTATATTTTAATCCATTATGATGTTTCTTGAAGAGTTTGTGAATTTCCAAAGCATATCCCCCTAGGAGTGTCAAACTAGGTGTGCAGCAAGGCCAGTTATCGCATACCAGATTACCTCGAGTCAGGTTCAGAACATCTTATTAGAGTTTTTACTCCTATTTACATCTATTCTAGAACCGCATCCACTTGTAGTATTTGGATAGAGTTTTATTACTAGGAAACCACTCACTATTTCTTTAACCAAAATTCAATGACATTTTCCTAAAATTTGAATCATCCTTATACTTATCCTTAGATATATCCATAGACATATCCTTAGAAATATGCCTTGGTATATCACTAATGTTTTATCATCCTAGTCTAAAAAGATTGAATATAAAATTCCTTTGAAACCAAATATAGTGACCTAGGGTTAACATACATGGATATTACATCATTTTAGATGAATATTTTGTAAATTAAAAAAAAAATACATACCTGAGAACCGTAATAGTTTATTGTCTTTAGAAAACTGGAAACAAAATCTTCTATCATGGTGAAATATATTCAAAATCTCCCATGACGATCTTCAGCTTTAGTACTTCTACCTAAGACATTTATTTAGAAACTATGGAAATGAAACATAAGAAAGGGGAATGATTAGATGCTTAGTAAGGGTAAATAATGGAAATGTGTAAGAATAACATGAAAAAAAGGGTATGGAACATGAGAATAACATTTGAACATCATAACCTACATATTATAGATCATAATAAATATTTTTTTCATATTATTTGGATCATAAAATAATTACGAGCATAATTCATGAAAGCATAATATAGGAATAAGACATCAAATTTGTGGCATGCACATTGTTTAACGCTGTGAACATGTATAAGTAGAAACAGGTTCACTCATTAAGTTAAGGACATAAAATTAGGCCCCTCATCAACTTATGGACATGAATCTAGGTCCATTCATAACATTTTGAATGTGTAATCGGGTTTACACATAACCATATGGACATGAAACCAAGTCCATGCATAACATTTTGAACATATAATTAGGTTTACACATAATATTTTGAACATGTAATCACGTTCAAACATGAAATTATGGACATAAAACTAGTTACATGCATAACATTGTGAAAAAATAATAATTTTCACTCATAACATTGTGAACATGTAATCATGTTCATGCATAAACTTATGGATATGAAATCAAGTCCATGAATTTAATTATGAACATGGAATCAGGTTTATGCATAACATTTATACCCATGATTCATCCATCATTAACCAAAACATTGGAGGAAGATATAGGTCCCACCCATCTCATAATTAAATCATACATACATGTTCCAAAAAAATCATAAACAATCATATAATGACCTATGTAATGAAATGGGTATCATAAACTTGTAAACATATTATAAACAAGGGAAAAAGATACAGTTTTCATAATCATTTCATCAAAATCATAAGTTTTAAAATAGAAACTAATTTCAAAAACATATAACCAGTAAATAAGAAACCAGTTTCATAAATTTATAACTGGTGAAAGAGAAATGGGTTTCATAAAGACAATGACATTAAGAATAATCCATTCATAGAAAGAATATGAATGTAATATTTAGATCATTTCTAAAAAGAAAATGAGTAACATCAATGGATGTCATATTAGATAGAATATAATTTTTTATATATCTTTCAAAAATTATTCATGAGGAAAATATCCTTTCTTCTTTGAAAAAGGATTTTATTACATAAAACCATCCAAAAATCATATTCTAATAAAATTCCTTGAAAACTTATAAAGAATAATTGAAATCATTCTGAAACCCTTTTACATGAGAACATATGAAATAATATTGAAAACATTTTGAAGGTAATTTTCCATGAAAATTAATTTTAAAAAAAAATTCTTAAAAATTAACCTTTTAAAAATGTAGAGTATGCTTCAAAGAAATGATGGCAGTTAAATCCGTACATGTCGTATGGGGTAAAAAGAACATTACTTTTGCAGAGTAAAAATTTTAGAAAAATTCCTTGTTCATAAAGAAAATATAATATAACTTTAAAGATATTGGAAAAATAAAAAAAAAGGTACAATTATTTTTATATATTATATGAGAATGGTACAATATTCTTGTAAAACCTTTTTAGAAAACATAGATTTCCGACTGAAGAGAGGGTAAAGTCAGGCTTTTTTTAAAATTCTTTCTTAAATATCTTTTGTGCAGAAGAGTAGAAAAATGGTATCAATACATGAATATATCATGAATATACATAGGATAATAACAATAATGAATTTTATTAAGATATTTATCATAATATTTTATCAAAGTAAGCATAAACATAAACAATATTTAAAAGCAATAAGATTGTTTCAATAAACTCTTATAACTTGTTAACCTAGGATCAAGCTCTCCATATAAGAAAATGGAATTACATGAAGCATAAAATATAATTAAAATAATGAAATTCATGATATAACAATTAAATTGGATGCATATACACCTTGTTAAATAAAATAGGTTTATAACAAAACATGTGTCTCAAATAAGGAAATTTGAGACAAAACTACTTTATTGATTTGGTAACTTTTGAAACATTAACCCCATGAAATAAAGATAATATAATGGATATTTAAATTACCAAAAATTTCTGTATAATTTAAATATAATACATTCATTTTCAGTTTATATATCATACAAAATAAGTAAGTGGTGAATAAATCACGCATCTCACAGAAATAAAAAAGTGAGATGGAATCCTCTTACCTTTTGTCCTGACTCTCGTTGTACTCATTCATAAAAACTGTAAAATAAATATAAATTTATTATTAATCATTTACAAAACAACATTACTATATATAATTCCATATATGATTTGATTATGACCTTATATTATCCTCTTTAATAATCATTTGTTAAGGTTTCACTTCAGGTAATATTCGCTTTGTTCTTCGCATGTGCCTTAATTTGTTATATCATAGGTCTTTATACTTATATCATGATTCCATAATCTAAACCATGATATAAATATCATTTATATTAATTATAATTTTATTATAATAATATATAAAATATATAAGTATGAAATGTAATACATCATTCATGGAGACGACAAGTCGTACATATGCATGGATGTTATTTCTGTATTAATTATCATATTGAATGAAAGAAATAAAATGAAATATGTGTAAATATGTATATAATATCATTAATTTATAATAATATTATAATATATAACATATATGTTCACTAAACCCATCCTTAATACATTCTATTTAGTGTGTTAATGAATCACATCGCTTTGAGGGGGAAATAGTCCACACTTCCTCAAACGAAATTATCGTATTTACACCAAATGGAACGTATAAAGATATACGTTTAAAAAAATTAAATAAGACTAAATAAATAATAAATATAATATATAAAATTTTTATAAACATAGTTTCTATCATAATTTCCACCATGATATTTGGTAAAAGAAAAATAAACAATAATCGTTTAGTGATGCATTAGTTCTTGGTACACACACATAGTATGTTCATTACCTATTAGATGGAGGTGTTTGTAAGTGTATGTTGAAAACTTATCCTAAAAACATCCTAGAATATTTATTATATAGTTTTGGTTATACAATTATAGAATAAATACAATGGAGGGGTGAAGAAGAAAAATAAAATAAGGGAGCTTGAAAGAAGGCGTCACCTCTAAATCAGGTAACTCCTTTTGATTTGTGCAAAAATTCTTCCTTGGACTTCCTTATACCAAAGGTAAGGCTTATAGAATTAATTGAGGTATTTTAAGAAGTTTATTGGTCAGATCATGGCCGAACCTGAGAGTTTTAAGAGGTGTGAAGAAGTGGGAGAGTTGGTGGCCTTTTGTAGGTAAGGGAAAGGACTCACATAGAATTTTTTAAAACAAGTTAGGTGTACCCACGTTTTTACCTAAACAAGTCATAAAAACCCAAAAAAACTAAATAATTGAAGTTTAATGGACTAATAATGGCTATAAAATTGGTTTTTGGAAAATTTTATAAGTTTTTTTAAATCTTATCTTTAAGGTTTAGTTCTTTATTGAGCTTAATTTTACATTAATCAGTGTAATTAATTTTAATTACTTTCCCTAAAATTTTTGATCAAAAACTAAATTAAAATTATTATACGTTATAAAATATTCTAATTCAAAATATGGAAACTATTTTTCCAAATTCTAATCACTAAAGTGGAATAAAGTAATTTAAAATTAATCTCATAGTCGGGTCGACAATGCGGTGTTTTTTAAGTAGAAACATTCAAAAGTTTGCTAAATTGTTATATCTAATTTCAATGTGAAATTGATATAAATGACCTAAATTTTATTAATTAATAAAAATATTGTCTAATTAAACTTTTAAACCAACTTAAAATAAAATTTATCCTTATTAATTAATTATATGAAAAATAATTTTTGAACTAAAATTTCATATTTTTAAATATTCATTAAAAAATCGAACCATACAAAAAAATAAAAATAAAATATCCTTACCTAATATTTATATTTATATTTTAGAGATGAAGTTTATTTTCACATATTATTTCTATAAAAGTTCTAAAATTGTTATTAAAAATGGAGTCTCCATTAAAAAGAGATAAAACTGCATTTATAAAAATATATGTTTTAAGAATAAAATTGGGTTTGTTATTTATCTTATGTCTATCAAATATATTGAATGAATATCTAAAATATTTTATTGAGTATATAACATATATATTACTTAATATCACTCAATAACTATAATTAATTTAATTTATTTGGTTAAAATAGCTCTATGACTATAAAAATAATAATATTCTCCTTTATATTCAATTGGTTTTCATATTCAATTCTAATTAATTGGTAACCTATGAATTCATATTCAATTTTTTTAAATCATATATTTTCATAAATTAATAAATATTATTCATAACATCTAATTTAATGGCTAGATTATATCTTATTATTTTAAATAATAAAATTTTAATGATATACTATTGTTCAGAAAAAATCTATCATGTGTTTTATACAAGCCATTGCGAAAAGTCATTATTGCAAGTAACACAAGCTAACCACGGTGTTATATATAGAGAAAGCTAAAATTTATGTTCATTTTAGTTTATTATTAACTGGGTCTTCTGTATAATGAAAACCAAACATGCTTCCTTAATATAAAATAAACTATTTTCAGTGTTTTGTGAAATGAAAAATATCAAAAAGATTAAATTAAATTTAAAAAAATAATTCAAAAAATAATCAGCTATTATAGCAATCCTATAGAAGAATTAATAGATAGTAGTGTCTCTGAGTATAATATCTATTTAGAAATCTACCTCACGGTCTGGGGGGAGGGTGGGTAACTCTTCAAGAAATAAATCAGTATATTCTATTATAATGGTGATTTACTCAAGGTTTATACTTTCCTTCAACTCAACCATCTAGGAAATGTATACTTCTTCACCGGGAATCAATATACACATCATTGACTTATTTTTCAAAGTAGATTCATGATATTCCTTTAATTTTTACCGAATCATGGGATATTTTAGAATATTGAAATAGATTTATTTTTATCAATATTTTATGTGAGATCTATATAATGAGATCCAGTTTATGCCCAATATAGAGTCAAATTCCAAGAAAGAAAAGGATTATATGATTCTATAGAAGAATCTTCCTACAGATTCTAATAGGAGAAGAGACCAACACTTGGGTTTAATTTATTGCACCACTAGTTGTTTTTATGGATATATCTACTTAAATTTATTAGGGTTTTGATTCAAAAATTCTAGAAAAATTCAGGATATAATGGAATTTATATAACAAGAATCAAATAAAACTTTTTCTATTTGTAATTGAATAGGAAGTGTACCGTGTTTTACTTCATTTTTATTTTACACCTCAATGTTAGTGATGGAATAAGCTTTCCATTACTCCTTCAGCTTTTGTGGTTGTTTATGTTGATTACCCTTGATGACATGTGGTTTTGTGTACTGTTTTGCATAGTTTCCTTTATCATAACAGTTCAAGAATTGAACCATGGGTGGTTCATTGGGAGGTTTCTTCTTTTTATCCATAATGTTGGTTGTATTATTTATGTATATTTTTCATTCATGAGCTTGGTGTCATTATCTTCCATACATGAAGCATCTTATTGTCCCTTTGAAGCAATTCTCATGATTAGTTTTCCCACATTTTTTACATGTGGGTGGTCGGATCTTCTTCCCTCAGGTTTCATTTTATCCTCCATCTTGAAAGTCCATTATTCTCTTCTTATCTCCATGTCTATGGAACTATAATCCAAAATCCATTACTACATTGAGATCACATTACAAAAAATTATTTGTCACTCCTAATGTTTCAAATAGACAGATCCTTTCAAAGGTGAGTTTTTAAACTACTAAAGAATCAATATTTTTTTCCATTGTTGATAAAAAACAAGGAATATCTTTCAAGCCTTGTGAAAGATTCCTTTTAAGTCATGATAGATTCACCCACATTTTTCTAAAACTCAAGAAATTATCTCTCTCTATTTCTTTAAAGATTTTGGGGGGACATACTTATTAGTTGATAACTTCTAAAAGTATTACCACTCCATTTATTCCATTTTATCAATTGGCTTGGTATCCTTTATCAATGACAAGCATTTATAATACTCTCCATATAAATTATTGATATCCAAGAGAACTTTCTCCTCCTCAGAATAGTGGATCACATAAAATATCTTTTATATTATGTCCACCCACTATTATATGAAAAGTGGATCATAAGAACGATAGAACATTGGTGTTCATTACTACAAAAAGGACTTGATGGCTAGTTTATTCTTCTTGGGTGGTGGAATATGTTCCACAAGGTTTAGGTTATTGTTCATATTAGTAGGAATCTGGGTAAACATCACAATGATTTTTTGAACTCCATATCTCATCACATTGGGAATTTCATTCATACAATCATTACATTTTACCTCAAATGGTTTTTTGGTCTCATTTCCCATGGTTCCCACCATTTTCTAAAATAGAAAATGTGTGAAAAAAAAACAATAGTCAATAATGCATGAATAAATAATTTATTATCATATGAAAATTAATTATAAAGGCATGTATTATGGGATCACTTTGTTTATACATTTTCTAAAATGATGGTTCTAGTATCATGAACTTTAATATTTTATAACTTTAAAATAAATTATTAATTTATCTATATATCATTCATAATGGTTTGTATAGAGTTTATGATTAATCAAATAATATCTCCTTGGAGTGTCAAAATAGGTTTGCAGCTAGGATTATTTGTCATGCACCAAGTGATGATCGAGTTAATAACCAATATACCATTTTTAGGGTTATTACCCCTAGGTACATTTATGTCAGAGCCACATCCACTTTTAGTATCTAGATACGTATTTCATTTCTTGGAAACCACATGATCTTATACTTTACCAAAACATAGGATGTTTAATTATACTTAGACTTATCCTTATAGTTTTCACTAATGTTTTTTTAATATTAATTCCCAAATTAACTGAACCACCCTATGATACAAACTATAGAAACCCATTATTTTCTTACATGAGTATTACATAATTTTTAAGATAAAACACATAATAGAAATACATTCAAGGATCGAAATGTTTATTATCTTGAGAAAATTAGAATCGTACATCACTTATACATAACAAAACATAAAAATTATTTAAAACCTTCTTTATTATCCTCCAAAAATATCTCACTTTCCCCTTAGTATAATTAATCACCTGAGAATATACCTTAAATAATAGGGTGATCTAAAATCCTAGTAAGGGGAGGGATTACATAGAAGGAATAAGAGACATGAATCAATAGAATACGAGTGAGCATAACCATCATCGTTGTATCATAATCATGGGATAATCATCATAAGCAAGGGGGAATCATTTAATAAATTCCTGGAATATGGCATGTGTATAATAATGATACGTTATAAAATAGTGTTCAAATATCATACATAGTTGTGAACAAAGCTAGCATCATGTTAATACATGACATATGTGAATAAATTGTAATATCATAATTTTGAACAAAGATAACATCATGTTTGTTTATAATACACGTAATATAATGAGATATATTACATTATCCAATACATTGTAGGGCCATATAATTATGGGATCACCCATCACATCATAAAATAATCATAATCATGCATGTTTCATAGAACGTATAGCAATCATAGTCATGAAATAAACCCACAGAAAGGAATGTGTTTCTTAAGGATTCCCTATACCATAATTCATGGAATAACATTTGGGGTTCCCAAAATTAAAATGTAAATCCAAAACATCATCATTCTTGAGTGGATAATAAACAACTCAAGAGGATTTAATTCAATATTTTTGATAAACAAATTAATTTTGAAGAATCACTCGAATTAGAATATGAATCATTTTGATGGGGCAAGAACATCTATGTCCCATAAAAATGGAAATAATAATGAAAATTAATTGTAGGGAAATTATAGTAATATCCATAATAAAAATTATATGAAATAGGGATAACCCAGAAATAAGGAGTTGGGTTTAATAATCCCCATACTTTAAATCCAACTTCATTTCATCACTTTTATGCCACCAGGATAATAAAGTTAAGTTTATTAAAACATGGAACCAAAATTTATTTTTATTATTTTTTCATGCTTTATAAGGTTCAATCATTGTATTTTATTCCTTGATTACCTTTATTAAAGGTTATATGTTTTGATATCATGTTTTCCTTAAAATATCCCATCATGATTAGATTTAATGATACTGATTTATTGCTACTTATTATTTATTAATATTAACTATAGAATCTTAGAAATACATTTATTTTTAAATATATATTAAAAATAAATTATTATAATCATCCGTAAGGGTGTCAATAAGAAAAAAATTGGGAACATCCATGTTGGTGATTAACTAATAATTAACAGGGCATTGTCCAAAAAATATCTGTGAGATATATAATATGTAATTATATTAAAAAACATATAGAAAATTAACATTATAAAGATCATGTTAGCATGGTATTTAATTTTTTTAGGTTTTTTATAATAAAATAAAAGGAGGATAGGGAGTTTTGAAAAGGAAAATGAAATAAAAGACGAAAGGAAATTACCTCTTTCTTGAAGTTGTTTTTTCTATTGAACTTAAATTCATGAATTTTTAGAGTTTGATTACTCTATAATGTCCCTATGGTAGAAAAGGGGCTTGATATAGTGGATTTGGGTTGATATTTTGATTTGGTAAATGAGGGAGGATTGGTTATCCAAGGGAGGGGTGAGGGGTTATTTATACTTGAGAGGGGTATTTTAAGGATAAAATATTGACTAAATTATTATATACATGGTAAACTTCTCAATAGTGATATTTTTTATATTATAAATCATGAATTAATAAATTAAAATGCATTTATTAATTTAATACCCTTTATAAATCGAATTCAATGGTTTATTAAAAAGTAAAATAGAAAAAATGAAAAAAAAATATTTTAAAGGAATACTTTTGACTTTAAAATTTGGAATATACTTTTTAGGTTTTAAAATTATTTTTAATTTTTTTAAATGAACCATTTATCATATTAAATTAATTTTGGGTTGATATAACCGATTTATAAATTAAGTCGTTATTATATCATTATTATGCCATTAAAAGTGTGTATTTGAAAAATAGTATTTTCAATATTCACTAAAAATTGAAGTTTCTTAGAAAATTATCAAAAAATAACCCTTGGGTACTTCTAAGGTTATGATTCTAAAAATGCAGTTTATTTTATCAAAATAATATTCTAACATGGTTACTTTTAATTATTAACATAAAAAATTATTATTTTTTAGAAACACATTAAAATATTGGTTATGAAAAATTTGTTATATTTTATTTGTGTTTTTAATATTATTATTTATTTTATCAAATTATAATATTTATATTATCTCAAATTACTAATGATAAAATTTTATTTATATTAAATTTTATTAATTTGAGGATAATTTACTATTCCAACTATCAAGTTATTATTCTCAATTCTCAATTAACTATTCATAATGGTCATGTTACTATACCAATGATAACATTACTATTCCAATGGTCACTTTAATATTCAAATGGTAATATTACCTCCTATAAATACAACTTAATTAATTTATTCCATATTCACTGAAATTCCTCTCAAGGTTCTATATTTTCCTTTTCTAAGATATTTATTAGTGTAATAATAAATTTTTTTCTTTTATATAGTGTTATTCATGTGGGTGACAATTCTAGTGGATTAAAATGATCTGAGTTTTCTAATTATACATTTTATATTTAATGATTTTTTCCATTATAATATTCGTCATTTTCATAGGTGTAGTTACTGAATAATGTAACAATGTACATTAATGAAATGAAGTGTTGTTGGTTTATCTATGTGTTGTATGAGTATAGTACTATATAATATAAAAAACATTCATTCATGAAAAAAATGACACTAATAAAGTTCATGTCATTACAAATAAGCAATAATATAAACAGACATATGTAATCATTCCCTAGTTGGAATATTAAGAATGAATTGATAAAATAATCAATTGATCCAATTAAACCATTATAATCATATGGGTATAGCTTATATATATGTTTTAACTATTAAAAAAATAATGAAAATTCATAACAATGTTTTTCCATCACTGGAATGAAAGGTATAAAAAAAAGAAGCTCAAAAAGGCATAATTCTTCAATAATTGATGAATGACATTCCTTTTTTGGATTTTTTTTCATTAGGAAAACATTTTCTTAAATTATTTATTGATTAAAAACCATTAGTCAGATATCCCTCACTCTATTACTTACCCCTATAAGAGACACACTTTTATGGTATGAGATAATGATAAGAGGATCACCCACAAAATATTATAAAGATGTGAATCCCTAAGCATGAGCGGATAGAAATTCTGTCTCTAACGGATTTGGAAACATAAAACAAACAAACTAGGATTTAGGGATCAATACTAATTAGAATAACATAAATCCTCAAAGAAAAGGTTCATCCATACCATAAAATTATTAATTAAAAACTCTATCTTCCACCTAGAGGAACAAAAACTATGAGAGGTTCTTCAATATAAACCCTAAATTGAATAATGGGTTGAGAGGATTAAGTAACTACTAGTAGAAGAGGAGGGAGTACTATATTATCTTGATCAAATATGGTGTCCCGAATCTACCTAATGAAAATTTCATATGAAGATCAAAACTTGGGATGAAGTAGGTGAAAGGGAGATATATAAGGATGTCTCAATGAAAGGGTTGGGCTATAATGAAAAGTAAAATCCCAAGGGAGCTATTAATGGGGTTAATCATGGGTGTGAAAGGTCAAAAATAACCATATTTTAAGTAATTCCACATAAGAGACTAATGGCCACACATTATGGGTCTATCAGATACTTGATGGACTCAACAAAACCACCACATCTTTGGGACACCCACTAGGTACCTGATAAATTCCCACTGACTACTCATTGTGTATATAGCATTGTGGGACCTTCTTTCCTCAACCATACCTCTCCCAAAAGCCTCAAATACACATTAAATATATAATTCACTTAGAATTGATATTAAGATGCTATAATTGAATAAGAATGTTATCTCATAATGGTGGAAGTATTTATAAACTTCCCTTTATTGGCATCACATCCTTGAGAAGATTTAAAAGGCTTCCCAATAGATTAGATTTAGTTATTAAGACATCATCTCAAATTATCATTCCCAAGTATCATATAAATTCTACCCATGCTACCATCTTTCCCGTACCAAGAGGATAATATTACCCCATAAAACTTTCTCACTCCATAATGATACTGAAATAGGTTTCTCCATGATGGTAACATCCAACTCCAAATTCATGTGATCATACTGAACCAAATTAGTTGGGTTGGGCAGATAATTTATTAGTCTTGAGACACAGAAAACATTATTCAATGCATTTTATCAAGGATAAAAATAAATTTAGTATTAAAATTCATTGATAAACTATAAAATCACATATGGTCAAATAAAATGACGAGAAAGTTTCAGTTTCTTTATCATTCTTCTTTGGCCCATGTGATATTAGACTTCGAGAAATACATGGTCACTAACCAAAAATTACAAAGGTCGTCACCTCTAATTAACATAAAATTTATGATGACATTACACCATCAATTACAACTTTTATATTGATTTCACCTACTTTTTCATTTCCTAAACTATTATAAGGACCAATAAATGATGAATATTTAACCTCCGTCAAATATAGTGTAGAACAACATGGATCTTGTATAGTACCTCAAATAGGCCCATCTAAATGGATTCTTGTTATTTATTATTATATGTAAACTATATCATTTATAAATGACTCTCCCAATGTAACATCCTGTTACCGTATTTCATTTAATTCCCTTCCATTTAATTTTTTCCTCTTTTATTGGGTGTGTATTGGGACTCCTAAGGATAGAGATAATTTCTTATGGAAAATGACCTATAGTTTGGGGATATATGTTTTTTTGAATTAATGGAGTCTGGGTATAAATGTGTTATTATACGTATGGGGTTCTCCCTAAGATTGGAGAACACTTAGTTTTTTCATTATGGGGGATAAATATAAAATGTGTAATGGGAGTACGTGACATGTAAGTTTTACAGGGTAGATTTCATGAACATTTTACACAAAGTGAAAAGATTAAAAACCATGTAATGGTTACATAGTGTGTATTGTTATAATATTATTATGTAATAAAAAGATAAGGAATTTTTTAGTGAATATGAGTCTTGTGGATTACATGATGTGTAAAGGGTTTACATGACATGTAAATGCTTTGGAAAATGATTTAAGGGCACTACATTGATTTATTGTTTCCTTTATTCTTCCAAATCCCTCCTTGCAATCAAACTAGAGCTAACATATTATGATTTTGGGGGTATCCATTTGACCCAGATTAATTATTTGGGAAATTGATCTCCATTGATATTTGATTGTGTCTCTATGGGTCAGTAATCCCTTCTTCTACTTCATTTCTTTGTTCAAGGTGGCATTGTAGCATTATGTTATCATATTTGTTGACGTTTGGTAATTTTTCTTCTTATTTCTCTCGAGATATATTGTGTGATCTTGTTCTAGGGCTATTTCCTCCATCAATTTTGGTGTGCTAGGTGTAAGTTATTGAGGTATGTGTTTTTTCCTCTTCTCCATTGACCCTTTTGTTAAATTAAATCAATTCCAAGAGGCATATATTGGTTTTAGGTCTTCCATAATCCTTGTTTTATTCTTCATATTGGTTGATTATTTTGTGTGTATGTGTGACCTAATATTTGATGTAGGTGGTTCATTCTCTATCCTATATTGATGTAATGTGTTACTTTTTTTTGATAAATTGTTTTTTTAAATTAAATGTAATTATTTACTAATTTTGTGTGTGTGTGTGGAACTGGGTTTTTATAATAGATGGTTTTACCCTAGTTTTTGTAAATGGAAAAGGGTTTTCAAATATTTTAGAAATTTTTTTCAAATCACGGATTGATGGAAATGTTTTTGTTAAATTTTTTGGAAAATAGAGCACATGGGAATCCTTAGGTACTTAGGTGGAAGGTATAGTAATAGGCCTCATCTAATTTTGAAGGGTATTCTCAGAGGGCTTTCATCTATTCCTTGGTCTTGTTGTTCTGGGGACTTGTTAGACCTGTTTGAAGGTTCACTTGTCGGGGTTTTCCTCGTCCCTCTAGAATTGATGAATATGTCTAGTGAATTTATGACTATATAATTTTATATTTTATGTATGAGTATCCTGGTTATCCTAACCTAGTGTGATCCATGGTGTGAGGTTACTTGTGCTTTTAATTTTGGTTTGTAATATTTTTTGTACTAACATTGATTTTATATGATATGTGATGCATGATTTATTTGGACATGATATATCTGTTGAGAAATAGTGTTATTAAATGCTTTTGAACTGATTTACAGGCTTTATCTGGAACTGTGGAAAAAGTGGAAATTAAACTATTTCCCTATGATTTTGATATAAAAAATGCTAAACTATTATCATGATTTATTTTCTTTAATGTTCATAATGCTTAGATTACTATTCAGAGATTTGATTTGGATCACTTGGGTGAGACCATACTTATCCTATTAGCTTACGCCTTATATACCCCTTTAATGTTTCACAAACCTGGTTATGTATTTCAATGCATGGAAAGGCAAGGAGTCATAATGAGGTGGTGATATTTTCAATCAGGTGATTGGGGTAGCTGGTGGTGAGATAGTGGGAGTCATTTTATGTGATGGTTTTTACAATTTTAGTATCCCTTTGAGTTTCACCTGTACTTAGATATTGATTATACTCTTAAGTTGTTTTGTCTCCACTTTTATCTAGTTATGATATATATTTATCTTTTCCATTATAGTTTATGTTGTATATATGTGAAATGTTGTTGCTTTAGGTTGGGAGAAATCTTTCCCTTTGGTTTTTGTTTAATGCCCAATTGCTAGTCCTCATCCCTTGCAGATTGGGAACACGCTTTATGTATGTGGTGTATTAGGTCAAGTACCAATTTGAGAGGGTATTTTGGTCAGTTTTTTTAATTTTAGAATCAAATGTGGTCAGTCCTCCAGATTCATTTCCTTGAGACATTTGGTATACTGGAGATAGGATTGTCAGGACTTGAGAGGTATATTATGGTGAGTGACTAGCCAGATCTTACTGTGATGAGATTCAAGTTACCATGGGATATTGGAATGTGTGTCTCATGTTTTGAGTTCTTGATGTTAATATCAGTTTTTACTTATGTTTTTTCTATTTTTAACTTATATTTTTTTTTTCTAATCATTTATTCTATTTTGGTGTGCAGCAATATGCCTCTGACATGTGCTCTATGAGTTCCTCATGAGGGTGCAGTTGGTGATCCTCAAGGGTATCTATCAATGGATCAAAACATTATCGAGTTTATTATGAAAGTGGTTCATGTTTTTGACTAGAATGTTCCACAAGATTTGAATGAAATTGTTGATGTACAACCAAGAGCTGTAGAAGAAATAGAACAATCACGAGATTTATTTCGTGAGAAGCCACCATCCTTTAAAAGTATGAATGAAACTCATGAGTTGGAGGAATGGTTTGAAAAGATAGATCTGATCATTGACTTCATGGATAATCCTAAGAGTGTCAAGGTGAAGTGTGTAGTGTTTATACTTGAGATTCCTAGAAATAATTGGTGGGATTCTATGGTACAGGAGGATTGGATCGTGGTCTTGGAGTGGAAGGGTTTCAAGTCTGTCTTCTTCCATCAGTTTTTTTCCAAATACGCTGATGATGGAAAAGTATCTGGTGTTCCTCTCATTGTAAAAATGATATCATTTGGTGTTAGAATAAACCAATCAGTTTATTGATGTGGTTTTTTTGTGTAAGAGGTTATGAAGAATGAACAGTTGAAGGATTAGCATTACTTGTAGGGTTTGCAACTGGATATCAAATCTCAGGTATTTATTCTGTATCTTTTAACCAATGTGGAGATTTTGGATAGGAGTATCATAGAAAAAATGAATATGGTATAAAATTTTGGATATTTTTTAATTTATATTCCACCTACTGTCAACTTTAATGGCATATTAGGGAAAAATAGAAAGTGGTAAGATCATAGCAGGAGTGGTGGAGGTGGTTCTTGGAAGTAGGCCTCTTCAGTACCTCTAGTTTCAGCTAGTGGTGTACCTCTTACATTCTATCATTTTGTCAAGGTTAGACACACATATAGAACTTTTCCTTAACCTAAAAAGATGTGTAACCATTTTGGATGTTATGGTCATTTGTAGTGTTTCTGTCAGGATATGTCTACTACTCGATATAGTTAGAGATCTTTGGCTCCAAAGGCTACTACGGTGAAATCAAATACTTCAAAGAATACAAAGATCCAACCATAGGCCTCATGAGTGAATAAAAATCATGTAGTATGAGATTTTTTTGTGGAGGTAGATGTGTATCCATGGATAGTTATAGGTACTATCTTTATTACATCTTCTGTAGCAATTTCTTTATTTGATATGGGTGCTCCCCACTTGTTTATATAGGGCTATTTTTATATGTTTAACCTTAAAATGGAAATAATATCCTTTTATATGTAGTTAGTGACACCTCCTGGTAAGAGAAAAGAGAAAGGTTTTTGGTGTCATTATTGTGTGCTATTGATAGCTGATGCGGAGCTAGTTTGGGATTTTCTTATTCTCTATTTTGATATGTTTAACATCATCATCATGATGGATTGGATTGTTTCTCATATAGATGAGGTTGATTTTTATTATCATAATGTCTTGTTTCATGTGAACTATGGATGCTCACAGTTGTTTCAGGGATATTGGGATCTGAGGTCAGGTTATGCAAGACATTCCTTCCTAGAGCTCATAAGTTTTTGTCAATCATAGAAGTTATTTCCAATTAAATCTCTCCTATTGTTTATCTTCCTACTTTTTTTCAGGACTTTCCCAACATTTTCCCAAATTATTTCTCTATGCTTAATTTAGAGAGGGAGGTAGATTTTATGATTGAACTAATGTAGGGACACAACCAATTTTGATACATTCTTATTATATAGAATCGGTGGAGCTAAAAGAGATCAGGACGTGGCTAGATGACCTGATGGAAAGAGGTTTGTTTCTAGTGTTTCTCCTTGGGAAGCACTGGTGCTCTTTTCTAAGAAGGAATATGGTTCACTATGATTGTGGATGGATCATCAAAAGTTGAACTAGGCAACAGTTAAGAAAAAGTATCCTTTACCTCCTGTTGATGAATTTTTAATTAGTTAAAAGGGTAAAGTGATTTTTGAATATCAATATTAAGTTGGGTTATCATCATCTCATAGTTTCGGAGTGTGATATGAAGAATAAATATTTCAGGATTTTGTATGTCAATTATGAATATCTTGTGATGACTTTTGGTCTGACAAAAACTCCTTAAATTGTTATTACTTTTATGAATCATATATTCCATCAGTATCTCGACACTTTTTCGGTAGTGTTTATAGATGAAATTGTGGTTTATTTAATATCTGAGAATGAGGATGATCATCATCTGATTTTGGTTTTTTAAATCATGAGGATTCACCATTCGTATAGAAATCTTTCGAAATGAAAATTTTGGATACAAAAAGTGAAATTCTTGAGGCATGTCATTTCTAATCATAGATTATGAATTTATCCTGATAAATTAATGGATTTATTTTCATGGGAAAATCTATAGATGACTGTTGAGATTCAAATCATTCTTGGTATTGATGGATATTATCAATGGTTTGTAAGATATTTCTCAAAATTTCAATCACCTTTGACTAATCTTATCGGTAAAGGGGTGAAATTAATATGGTATGAAAAGTGTTAGGATTCCTTTTAACAAGATTAAAATACTTATGACATCGACTTTTATTTTGATCTAACTTGATATTATTAAGGGGTATGTGGTTTTTTGTGATTCTTTTGGAACTATTTTGGGTTGTGTGCTCATCCAGGTTGATCATGGGGTGTTTTATGGTTTTCATCAGCTTAAACCACATAGAAATAATTACCCCACTTATGTTTTAGATCTTGTCATTGTTATGCATGCTCTTAAGTGTTGGAAGTATTATATTTTTTAGGGAAATATTCACAGTATTTTCTAACCATAATAGTTTTAGTTATATCTTTCCTCATAAATACTTTAATCTCAGACAGACTATGCCCCAAAGAATGGGAATTTTTTCATAGATGCTCTTAAAAAGAAATTTTCATATCAATCTATTTTGGAATTGAAGTAATATTGAAACTTATGGGTATTTTTTACAGTTGCATCTCAATTCTCAAGAGGATATTTTAGGTATGGTTTTGACTAGTATTCATATATCATCATCTCTCCTGGATTCTATTTTACTTATTCAGTAGTAGGATGATGAAATTATAGTAATTCAAGAAACCTTTTATGGTGGGGAGACTATTTTAGGTTGGTCTCTCTCTTCAGATTGTATTATTAGTTTTGGGGATCATTTTATCATCCCTGCATCTATGAGGATCTCGGTTTTTTTTATTTTCATATATCATCATGGTCTATTCATCTGGAACTTTGAGGATTTATTATTAAAATAGTTAGTGATTCAAGTGGTTGGGTATAAAGTGTGACATTTTTTATTATATATCTCACTGTTACACATGCCAAAAGATAAAGGCAGAGTATTTGAAATCTTTTAGTTTTATCTAACCTCTTTCGGTGCCAGTTTATAAATGGGATGATGTATCCATGGATTTTTTGTATTGCCATGGATTCCATGAGGGAGTAATTCTATATGATTTTTGGTTGATCGGTTGACAAATTCATGTCATTTATTTATGATTAAAATCACCATAGAAGTTAAATATTTGGGTAAGTTGTATGTGAAAGATATTGTGAGTTTACAATGGGTTCCTTATTCCATTATTTCATATAGGGATATTAGTTTTTCTTAGAGGTTTTGGAGGAGTATCAAGGAGGTGATGGGTACTTGGGAGATATTGAGTATATCTTATCATCCATAGAAAGATGGTAAAACAGAGCATGCTATTTATATTTAGGATGATATGCTTCATGACTATGTCTTGGATTTTGGTAGATCTTGGGATATCCATCTAGGACTGGTTGAGTATTATTTTAACAATAGTCATTAGTTTTTAATAAAAATGGATCTTTTTGAGGCTTTGTATGGTCACCTGTGCAGATCACCTCTTTATTAGGTAATAGTGGTCGAAGCTTCTACAGTGGGACTATTTTTGGTTTCAGAGATATCTGTGTGGATTTGATATATATTTTGGTGTCAGGTTACATCACAGAGTTTTAATAATTCCCATGAGTATCAATGGCCTCATCCTTTGGAGTTTCTCGTAGGCGATTGGGTTTTCCTGAATGTTTCTCCTCAGTTGGGTCACAATTGTCTTGGGAAATATAGAAATTTGTCTCTGAGATATTTTGAACCATTTGAGGTCATTGAGAATATTTGGTAGGTTTCTTATTAGTTTTAATTTTTGGCCTAGTTTATAAGCATTCATGAAAGTATCAAAACTCAAGAAATATCATCATGACTCATCTCACTTCTTAAGTTATGTATATATTGAGTTAGATCCATATGTTTACGTTTTTGAGTAGCCAATTTAGATCCTTGACTCTCATGTGAAACAATTTCATAGGAATTATATTCTATTTGTTTGAGTGTTGTTGAAATATGGATTATATTATCTAGAGAATTGGGAGTGTGATGCATTGATTAGGGAGTAGGGTCCTCATCTATTTACCAGACTTCAATTGGATATCATCTCTATGGGTGAGTAATAGTTTTTTATTCTTCATTTCTTTGATCATGGTGGCATAATTGCATTATGTTATCATATCTATTGACCTATGTTGATTTTTTTTCTTGTTTCTCTCAATATCCATTATGTGATCTTTCTCCTGAGTATGTTTCCTTTATTGGTTATGGAGTGAAGGGTGTGCATTCTTGAGGTATGTGTTGTTTCCTCTTCTCCAATGACTCTTTTTGTTAAATTCAATCAATTATAAGAGGTGTATATTGGTTCTGGGGCCTCTATTTTTTTGTTGAATTTTTTTTATTGGTGGATACCTTTGTGGTCATGTGTGACCTGAGTCTTGAGGTAGGTGATTCTGTCTCTAGTTAGTTTTAGTGAACTACATTACTTTTTTTTAAAAAAAATAGTTGTATTAATTAAAATTTCTTGATTGACTAATTTTTTGTTTGTGTGTGGAACTAAGTATTTATAAAATATGGTTTCTCCCTAGTTTTGGTAAATTGAAATGGGTTTTAAAAGAATTGTAAAGTGGTTTTTTTTTATTTTTTTAAAGCAATATTTTATGGAAATGGTTTGGTCAACTGGTTTGGAAAATAGAGAACATGGGAATCCTAGTTAATTAGGTGGAAGATATAGTAATAGGTCACATCCACTTTTAGGGATTTATACATTGGGATTTCCTCTTCTCCCTATGCCCATTTTCTTAGGGACTTGTTAAATCTATTGTAGGGTTTACTTGTTGGGGTGTTTTTATTCTCTCTAGGCTCGATGCATATTTCTATCGAATTTTTTTATACATGATTGTCTATGTTAGGTTGAGTGTCCTAGCTATCCTGGCCTAGTGTGATCCCTAGTGTGATGTTACATGTGCTTATGCTTTTTGGTATGTATTTTTTTGTACTTCCATGTATTTGATATGACATTTTATGCATTATTTGTTTTTGACATGATATGTCTACTAAGAAATAGGGTTATGAAATGATTTATAAATTATTTATCTACTTTATTTAGACCTATGGAAAAAAGGTAAATTAAACTTTTTTTCATGCTTTGATATAAAAAAACTAAAAAACTTTTATCATGCCTTTTTTTATTCAAAGTTGATCATGAATGGATTATTGTTCAGAGACATTATTTGGAAAACTTGGGTGAGATCCTACTAAGTGTATTATCTCACACACTATGTACCCATTTGACGGTGTGTATACCTAGTTATGTCTGTCGATGTAGGTAAATGAAAGGTTTCATATTGAGGTGGTGAGGTTTAATTTCAGGTGAGTTGGGTAGGTGGTGGTGATATTCTGGGAGCCATCCCCCGATATCACATGTAGTAGATGTTATTTCATGTTTCGGTAGTCCTTTTTGGTGAGACCTATACTTGGAGATTTTTTTACACTTAAATTTTTTGGTTTCTGCTATTTTTTTTAGTGGTGGAATAAATTTATATTTTCTACTGTTGTATCTATTATATATATTTTACATGTTTTTTCTTTAGTTTGGGTAATATCATTCCCTCTGTTTTTTTTATGTTTTGTTGATAGCCTTCCAACCCATGGGAATCGGGAACATCCTTCGGTTATTTGGTGTATTGGGTCGGGTACCAATTTTAGAGGGTATTTGGTTCAGTTCATTACACCTAATAGCCACTAAAATCAAGGATGTGGGATTTTATCATTTATATTGGAATTTAATTGGTCTTTTCCAATTAACTATCCATATATGTATGATGTTTTATACTCGGATTCACTAGCGACCCGAGATATTTCTAAAAACCTTTCTAAAAATAAGAACTAATTCTAATGTCACAAAAAGATATAATTCTAGGAGACACCCCATAGAGTTTCACTATCTCAGTGATATAGATATTACCCATTTCATTCATAAAATATCTTCCTTGAGATTTAGATACTGAGTATTCTTAATTAAGTTATGGACAATAAAAAATACCACATCTTTTCCCACTAGGGAACTATGTAAGACTAATAAAAAACAATATAAATTCCATCCCATTTCCACACAGGTAAAGGAATTGGTTGGGATTCCCCTATGAATCACTTACTACTGTCACATGAGGTATTTAGATATGAAGCATGTTATCTCCTATTTCATGTTAGGCCACTAAAATAGTTTATGAATATCTTAGTACATCTTATAAGTTATAGGGAGTATAGCTCAATAGGAGGAATGATACTCCCTAATAATATCTTCCCACATTATTTTATGGACCCATAATCTTTAATGGATATAGAGGAAAGAAAAATATTCTTGACGCCATCCTTCTAGGATCTCTCCACTATCAAGTCTCCCTCAAACGATGATATTGTCTTGGTTAAAGATTTGAAAGTCCTTTACCCATTCCATAACTATTGAGTTGAGATCAAAATGATAAAGATACATCACATAATTTCCTTTAGATACATCCAAATAAGGTTCATATATCAAATAAAAAATCGTTCATTCATCCTCAACCTGACACGTCTTTGAGTGTTGTGACTTCCCACTCAAGGTATCGACCACAACTTTTACCTTACCCTAAACATAAAAGATCTTGAAATAAAAGTATTATAGCTATTCCATAAATTAAAATTTCCTCAAATTAACATCCATATGAGAAAATATATACTTAATGACCTTATTATCAGTATACAAAAATAACTTCTCATTGAATAGATAATGCCTCTGGAATTTTAGAACATGTACAATAGCAGTGATCTCCAGATCATGGATCAGATAATGCCTTTCATGTGATCATAACTTCCTAGATTCATAAACAACCACTTCATAATACTGCATGAATATCCATAGATTAGGAATCATATTATAACTCAAAAACATTACTTGAGTTTAGAAAGATCAAGAAATTTGTCATTGTAATCATTTTCTTTAACACTTGAAAATTCATGTCATGCTGTTATGATAAAATGAACTTCACCCCTTTCTTTTTTGAAGTGTTCATAGGAGTGGATAAATTTAAAAACTCTTGAATGAAATTTTTTTAAAACCCCATTATCACTAGGAATCTTCAAACCTCAAAAATATTCTTAGGTGATTCCCAAAATATTATTATATCCACATTTTTAGGATCAACCACAACTCCATATTGAGATAACACATGGCCAAAGAATGTAACTTACTGAATCTAAAATGAAATTTTTAAATGATTTCCATAAATATTATGATTACGTAAAATTCCTAAATTGACCTAAAGATGAATTTCATGCTCCTATAATTTCTCATTATATAATAGGATATCATCCTCAAAGACTATAATGAATAAGTATAATTATTTATTGAGGATCTTGTTTATATAGTACATTAAAATTATAGGTTCATTATTCATACTAAAAGGAATAACTAGATTCTAAAAATGAACATATCGACTAGAAAAAATCCATATTTACATTATTCTTAGGCCTCACATATCATTGATGATTTCCAGATCTCACACCAATATTTTAAAATAATTTATCACCTATCAATTGGTCAAAAAACTCCTCAATTCAAGGAAAGTGGTATCAAATTTAAAATGTTACCTTATTAATCATTCAATAATGTACACAAGGACATAGGATCCCATTATATTTATTAGTTGAGAGTACTATAGCACCCCAAGTAGAAGTAACAAGCAATATAAAACCCCTGGACTCCAGTTCCTCGAGATGAACATTCAATTATCTTAACTCTACCAGTGTTATAAAATATGGTGTAATCAAAATAAGATCTGTTATAAACACTCGATTGATAAAGAACTCCACTACATATTTGGTATGAGAACTATAAAATTACATATGAAACACATAAAAAACCTAAAACATGAGGTAATAATTTTGATCTCTTTTTTATTTTGGTATGGTAACCACACATTCCATTTTAGAGGTAAGAGTTACAACATTCTCTAACACCATCCTATTTTACTCTCTTGATAATATCATCACTCTATAATAGTGTATTAGGTTTTCTTAAGGGAAGTGAAAGAGACTGAAACCATATAGAAATACATAAAATACTTGAATTAATTCAATAATTACATGCCTAAGATGAGATCAAATATGTTCATGTTAAGGGTAGAAAGGTCCCATAGATGTTAAAATAGCCCCACGGGATGAGAAAATGAGAGACTTATCTTAATCCTTTCTAATAATTTCCTCAATAGGGTATTTATACTCATAATAAATTGATATTATTACACTTTTAATCCAAAATGAAACATTATATTCTCAAAAATAAAATAAAGGGGAAAACCAATATCTAACAAACCTAAAACAAGGTTAAAAGATACCTAAACAGTACCACTAACCATCTAAGGACCCTCATGAAAATTGTTCATCATCTAATCAGATGAAAAAACCCTTAAATACATATTTTGATGAACCTTAAAATAATATCCCTACCCTGGTAATATTTCCACTATCTATTGGATTTATCTTTCTCTTCATTTAGCTAACATAGACGACCCGGAAGGAGGTTGAGTTCATGTAATATCTTGTACACCATCATAAACCCATGAGGTATGGATATACTAGAACCATTTTCCCAAAATCTAGGATATTTTAGAATAATAAACCTCTAAATATGTTTATATCTACCATAAGGGTGTCACTAATTTGGTTTAGAAGGACATGTATTTTTGGTGTGTCTTACTCAACCACACTATAAATATCAAGAATATTATCCTCTACAAATATGTGTAAGAGTAATTCCACCCAAACTAACCTATCAGGATCAACCTAAAATTTTCTTTTATTAGAATCAAATATTACGATTAGAGGAACCACAAGCTCGCATACCCCCATGGGAACTAATTTTAACCAACACTATGTTCTTTACTGTTAAGATCACTTTGGGAAGACCACACTAAGAGGGGGTGAATCAAGTTGGGATGACTATTTATCAATTTAAGACTTTTTCACTTTTACATATATCTATCACTTATTTAGTGAATGGTTATATTTTCCACTTCACATGTAGTTATAAATAATTCACATAAAACAATAAATCCTAAGGAACACCTAGATTTTTTAACATGGTTCACCTCTAGTGTGGATGAATACGTCCCCGATGTATAATGGTAATTATACCGCTCACATATAACTTTCTTTTTTTATAAAAGAAATCAAAGTAAATGGTATAACCTTCAACATATTCTCCTAAAACTAACTAGATACAATTAAATATTTAAATTTGAATAAAAACATTATAGGATATCATTTTGTCCCTTTAGAAGTGATCATATGTGTAATACAACTCTTCTTCAATAGACACTAATGAATTATAATCAAAATCCATTGAATGAAGCAATCAAATGGATGCCTATATTTCTCAAAAAACAAAGGTTTGTTTCATAAATACATTAATCTAGAATTCTACCTTTAATTATTCTTCAGTCACAAAAATATCAAGATGTTATAGACTAGTATTCTCAAAATTCATCCTAACTCAAGTGATAGTCAAATAAATACATATTGACAAATCACTTATTATTCTTCTTGAAATATTTAAAAAGGAACAATATCAAATAGTTTAGTAGTTTCTTTCTCTCTCTCTTTGATATATAATATCAATAAGTGATTGTAGTATCAATTTCCTCTTACTGTAATTGATTATCTATAAACACTAATTACACTACACTGAACATCTTGCATCATCCCATGAGTGTATTTGAATTATTGATATAATTAGCATAAAAACTCCATGTTAACATTATTTCTCCATATTATTATCAATATAAATTTTTTCGTAGTTTAAAATTTCTTTCTTCATTCAGGAATTATCATGTTCTCATTAACATGCATGAAAATATCATGTGCTAGTATTTCTCACTGACTTCATAAAAACCAGGTTGGATTCTTGGAACTTTGATATAATACTATTTTTTTAACAATATAAATACACTATGGTGGTATTTTAACCTTCATATAACTCTCATGTGTTCTTCTAACAAGAAATGTAATGTGGTTATTTCTTCACACAAATGAGTGTAAATAACCTTTTCTTTGTGTAGCTAGGTGTCTTGTAGATCTTATTCACACAAGGGTTGTGCACAAAACTCTCCATCATGAAGTGGTGAGGCTCAAGATTACTATTTTTTCATGATACAAAATACTATAGGTCTTAATAAATTTTTATCTTTATGTAAACTCGATTCCTTAGTATTTATAGACAAGGAATCCCCAAATCTCCTATAAATTTAATATTGGTCAAGACTCATAAATATATCTGATTAAAATTTCCAATCATGGATCAATATTAATTTTACCTAAGAATTTATTATTTGAAAATTTTAAACATGGTTTTCCATTATATGATGATAGAAACATGGAATCTTCTTGTAGCTGGCTTCTTTCTTCATGAGTTCGGACTTCTGTGCATGTGATAATGTCACATGCATTATCTAGAATACTTTTGGATATGTTAATGCCTCATTGTATCTTCATATAATCTTTGGAAATATCAATATTTTGTCAAAATCCTAATCTCATGCACATTTAGGAAACCATTTTTGATGATTCAAATATTTTGTATCTCTAATTTCATCATAAACTCAAGATCAGGATGATCATCGGAGATTGGACATTGACCGTTGGAGTAATTTTTAAATGATATTTAAGGGTAAAAATGAGTCCCTATAGCCATGTAAGGGTAAACCACATAAGATAACCTCATGTAAAGGTGACCCGTGTAAAGGTATGCAGCAAAAGGGTATGCTATGCAGTGGGTGGACATCGGTTGTCTCGAGATTTATCATATAAAGGTTGATTGTAACTTCCATAAGGTTCGATTGGATTTTTGATTAACAATGTAAGGGTATGATAATTTAAACTCTCATTGACATATGAGATTAGATTTCCTATATTTATTGGATCGATTAGTCTATGTTTTATCTATATATTTAATTGATAGGTGAATAGTGTGTCACAGATATGAGTCCCGCATAACTTTTAACTTTAGTGAGCCTTCACAGTATAATACACATTTTTCCTTCTACATATTTAGCTGATACCTAGAAACCCTATCATAGATTCCTTGCAGGGTCATTCCACACCCTTGTGCGATCCCTCTTGCATTTTTTTGTTCTCTTTATGCACCCTACATGCTCCATGCACCCACCAATTTTCATGCTCTCCATATGGATTCTATACAAGACTTATATGCTATATATGGCTGGTCAAGTTGACTCTTTCCCATGTGTTTGACCCCTAGGTTGTATGTATGTGGTTGAGGGGGCCCTTAGTTATCTATGGTCTGGACCAATTTCTTTCTAACTCTTATAAAATAGTATAAAATATTCAAAATAATATCATACCAAATACTCACCATCAAATTCCTTTTCAACATAATCCATTATAAAAAAATATAAGAATATTTTTAAAGGACATCAAAAAGTTCTCAATTTAACTTCATCCAAATATGAATTTAAGTCTTTAATGTTCATCAGTTTATGGAAAGTAAATCACCTTTGTTGTTATAGAGAGCATGATACCCAATCGAACATCATATTTAAACATGTAGACCAATTCATAAATATTCATACTTTGATCCACTTAATCCAAAATATAAAATATGAACTCCAAACTTCTTGAGGATATATCTTCATCAAAAACTTCAGTAGCTTCTAAGATTTTTGATGAAATGCATATAATTTATTGGGAACATAAATATTCACACAATACCAAGAATGGGAACATGAAATCACACTTCCAAGAAAGTCAACATAATAAATTCATATGACATTAAGTGATTCACCACTTATTGACTCATTGACAAAAAATAAAACACCAAAAAAACATATTATTGTCATTTAAAAACATATATAAGGTATAGATATTGAATATCACTACTTATGTCTACAAAAGTTCCCTCAATCCCATCTCAACCCATCTTGATTTTGACTCTTCATACCCGATCATGTAAGGAGCAAGGAAAATTAGATCAGTTAATTTAGCAGCATACTATGTCACTGACATTAATCCCTAAAAAATATTTATAAATTCCAAATATTTCACTAACTGAAGAATGTAGAGAAATAATTTTAAAAATAAAAAATCTTGTAAACCATACTAAATGAGTACTCAATCCTATTTTCCTAAATCCTGATGTCCCACCATCAACACCTAGAACCTTCTCTCATGAATGTAGGGAGATAAATCTAAGGTAAACCTTGTATGTCAATGCTCTAAATGATTTATTTAATATAATATACCTACACTTATGCTTCTTAATGATAGATCTCACCCCAAAAGTTAAGAGGTAGATGGAACTGAAACCCCCACATAACATCACTAGTATAGGGTTCACATCATAATTTTTCCTTTCCTATCATGAACTATCCTAAATACCCAAGTAAAATGATACCTGGTCCAGCACTCAAATATACTAAAGGGAATTATCGATCCCCATGGGTTAGTGACTATCCCTTGGCATTATCAAGAACACAATGGGAATGGTTTTTCCACAATAACAAAAAAAATAATATAGAACATCGAAAGATAAATCAATGCATAGTTATCATGACAAGAACTCCCCAAGGATAATGTATCACAAATAGATAGATAGATAAATATCCAAATAGTACATCATCAAAAGTGACACAATCATCTTCCAAGACAAAAACTCATAAAATCCCATGTATCAAGTGGATCACATCTTCATCAGTTACCTATATCACTCTAGGTCCCACAAATAAAGAACACCCACCTCCTACAAGACATGATTTCCCTTTACCTGAATGTAGAATAAAATAATCTACAAATTTTTGAAGGTAAAGGTAGGGTGTGAGAAATAAAGTCTAGTAGGATACTGCAAAAGATTCCATAATAAATTAGATAACAATAAACCATTAATTATTTTAATTCAAAAATAATAATGCATGGAAATACATTTTCATATTTTCAAAAAAATCATTTTAAATAAAAGATATGGAACGTAGGATATAATTGTGCCAAACAATTTTTGGTTAGAGCTGTCATAATCAATCCATTGATAGGGGTTCAAAGTCCTAGAATGATTGTCCTAATCACCCATTAACTAGTCAAGATCACATGTTATTCAATTAGTCAATCAAACAATCATGGAAAAATTAATAATTTCAATTCAATAAATCACTCACAGTTCAATTTCCCAATTTAAAGTCCAATATGTAATTTCAATTTCAAAACAAAATCATAGGTTTTCATCAAGTTAATTTATTTTGAAATCATTTTCCACTTAAATTCAATTTTCCCAAAAATAAAAAACAAATAATTTCTTTAAATCAACATTCAAATAAATAAATTATTTTTCTCATATTCTACACAACAATTTCAATTCCATTAAAATTGGGGGTTTTACAATTTATATGCCAATTTTAAATCAAAATTAAAATCATCTCAAATAATGATTTATAAACAAATTTGAAATTCCATTCAAATCAATATATAAATTTAGGGTTTCAATTGTAGAGTAAATCCCTATAGAACCACCTACCTTTAATCACACGATCAAATAAACTCCTATAATAGGAAACACTAATGAATAATGAAGGTGAAGGACATCAAGAAATCAACCTTATAATCAAGATCCATAAAAAAATATCTAATCTATTACAAAAATGAGGATTCAGTGCTCCAAAAAGGTAGAGAAAGATAAGAAGAGAAAACAAAAATCAAAGGAGAAAACACTTACCATAGAGGGATCAGGATCCTCAATCAGCACTTTGATTCACTACTAGAAAACGAGGTTATATCCATGGTTTTAAACCAAGTATATAGACCCCAAAACTATGGCTATAGGTAATAGCCATGGATTAACTGGTCGTGGTTTCTATTGTCATTAATATAGGAAAATACCTATATCCACAGTTTAAAACTATGGAAATAGGGATACTATCAGAGTTCAAACCGTGGAAATAGACCAATAGCAACAGTTCTAAACCATGTCAATAAGCCTATATCCACAGTTCTGAACCATGGAAATAGGTCTATAGCCACGGTTCAGAACTATGGTTATATCCTCCATATTACAAGAAATAAATCACAGCTTATAGCCTTTTAAAACCAATATTGATAATACTATATATACACATTTTCAAAAAAATCCATTGTTTACTCATAATATCTACAAGAACATGTTAGAGATATTGATATCAAGAATAAAGAATATCTCTTCTTTCTATTTGAATATCCATCAAACAGAGATATAGTCTACTATAATTTTATGCCCACAAAAGATACTTTTTTGTGGGAACCAGAAATACTTGGTACTTTAAACAGTCGGGCCTTGGATACTACCCTCTAGGTCCATTCTCATTTGGAGAGTTCTTAAGCAAGGGCTTCCCACAGATGATATTCTTATGAAATCTAGGATGAGGGATTACTCAATTTTTAGCATTTGTATGGCTGGAAAAGAGACTACATCTCATGTTTTTTTAAATACTCATATATAAGGTCTGTTTGGGGAATTTCTTCAACTTTTATGAAGTGGAATACTTCCATAACTATGCACCTAATGGTCTTCTAGATGTCTTCAATAATCAGGAGGCCTCTCCTCAACTAAATAATTTTCTTATATCTATGGTATCTAAAGAATGGTATTTAATTTGGTGGAGCTGAAACACTAACAGATATGAGGTGTTTGCTATTGATCTTAATATGGTCATGTAGAACCTTCTCTTAGTGGTCATATTTGCTACTTCTATAAACTCTAGTCTTATTGGAAATTCTATTTGGGAGTTCATAGTCTTTTATAGGTTGGGTATCCATGGAAACTATAAGAATTATAATGGATTTATTTCTATTGTTTGGAAATTCCCTATAATGGGTTGGATTAAACTAAATAAAGATGTCACTTTTCAAGGGAATTTGTGCCCCTTAGGCTAGAGAGGTATTTTTAAAAATTCAAGTTGTGGATTTATCCCTTGCTTCACCAAGGATTGTAGGGAGGTGGTGTATTTTGAAGGAGATACGGAGGGAGTTATCATGGAGATTAAAATATCCCACCACAATGGTTGGAATAATATTTGGTTGGAATTGTACTATTACTGGTATATGATATACCAGCTCAGGAAAACTTCTCCTTCATGGAGACTTTAGGTGATGTGGGAGGATTTCATGCTCTATTGTGCATAATTTTTTTTTTTTTGTGTTTCATATTTTTAGGGAAGGTAATATGGATGATGAAACTCTTTCCAACATTGGTTTTGGGTCACGAGTCATAATTGATTCTTGAATGCTTCAGAGTCAATTTCGGAGTGTTTATTCCTTGAAATTTGTAAATCTTTATCTAACTTATTAAATTTTGAGCCCTAGAATTTTCTCTATAGAATATATTATTATTATTATTATGTTAATTAATACTAAGTTAACTTTCTCAAAAAAATGACTTGAGAATAAAATCATGTTCTAGGAAATACAATCTACTATATTAAGAAGAAACCCATGTTTTGATTTTTTTTGACCTAACAAAAAACAATACATAAACAATGGTTTGTATTTGGATGATCCTAAATCAGAAATTCATTATCTAATATTGTATGCATATAGTTTCAAAAAATCCCAATAAATATGTCATGGTAAACCTAGATTCTCCTGGAACATTCAATCTGTAAACCTGTAACCTTGAAGCCTAGAGACATTGAAACCTGTATACCTAAAAAACCATAATACCTAAAAAACCTTTGAATCAATCATACCTAAAAAACCAATCATGCATACCTAAAATAACAGTATGCCTATAATCAATCAATCTACACACCTTCCAACCAAAAAACTAGAAAACATGGAAACCTTTGAATCTTCATACCTTCCAACCAACAAGAAAACGTGTAATTAATCAATCTTTATACCTTTGATGGTTTACAATCAATATGTAAATCTATAATATTATAACCTGAAAACATTGAAATATATAAACATGTAAACCTTTGAGTCTACATCATTTATACCTAAAAACCATAATACCTTTATCCTGTAATTCTAATAGTAACTAAAACCCACAAAACTATAACTAAAAAACTAGAAAATTGGTAGCATGTAAACATGAAATGCACAAACTATCAACTTATAATATCTAAAACTTTAAGATTACAAGGTTTTAAACCTTCCAAATTGTAAAACCACAACCAGAAAACTTGAAAAAATTCAAACACTCAAATAAGAAATTAGAAAAAAATCATTTCCTCCTGAAAATAAAAAAATACCTATAAATATGAAAACATGAAATATATATTCCTTGCACCAGCCCCCCCCCCCCCCGCACCATCCACCCCCCACCCATCCGCACCAACCCCTCTCCCTACACAAGTCCCCCACCATCCCCTATATCATCCCCCTTCCCCTCCACCATCCCCCATGCACTAGCACCCCCCCCCCCCACACACACACACATATCAGTCACCCACCCTTCCCCACACCCCACCCCCCAACACCACCAACCCCCCCCCCCCCCCACACACACACACCTTTCACCCACCCTTCCCTACACCCACCCCCTACACTAACCCCCACCCCCCTCCCCTTGAACCAACCTCCCCCCTTCCCCCTCCACTAGCCTCCCCTACAACCAGCCCCCCTGCACTAGCCCCACTCCCCCTGCATGATCCCCCCCACTTATAGTAGGAAAGTAAAAGCTTTCAACCTTCAACAGGTTACCAAAATTAAAGGACCAATTCAAGATCCATCCATGAATGACCTGTAGAGATAGATGGTGGAGTACCGAAGTAATCAAAAATATACTTTGACAACCCATGGTTCTAATATTAAGGAGTTAAAAATACAATGTGGATAGATCCTTATTATTTTAAATACATTAATAAATCAAGGTTCGAGTAAACACTAATTGTAACCAATTCATAACCCAAAAATAAATATAAGTGTTATTTATATAATAATTGGTATGGAGGTATAGTTTAGTGTTGATTAACCTCTATAAGAAAAAACTAAGACTAAATATCCAATTGAAAATTAATAAGACCCTATGGAGAAACAATTATATACACCTTTTGAGATCAAATAGTAAATAAGGAAGTAATAAAATCTAAGATAAATGAGCTACCTCAACCATTACCACCCTTACCTTCAAGGATTATTATATATAATAAAGTTAATAAAGAGGCCCTACGTAAAGAAGTGTTTGACACATTCAAGGTGGAAATAAATATTCCATTACTAGTAAAAATCAATCACATTCTTGGGTATGTAAAATTTCTAAAAGTGAAATTTACTAAGTGGATAAGGTTGTATGGAGGGGAAAAGATAATATTTGGTGAGAATTTTTCTACCTTAATCAATCTATGGTTTCCTAGGAAGTGTTAGGATCTAGGTACTTTCACTATTCTCTATACTATAGAAAATATGACATTTACTAATGATTCATGTGATTTGGAATAAACAATTAATAACATGCCTCAATAAATCAATTCTTCCATATAAGTGGAATATATTATGTTAACTCGAGTTTTAGTATAGTTATCCATTCAAGATATAACTAATCATGTGTGAGTGTTAGAATATGTTCTAGAAAGAGAGAAGGGGTTGTTGTTTCCTTCTAATTTATACATCCTGGACATGGAAAATTAAAGTGGTACTACTCATTCCCCTATCATTCAAGGGATTCCATTATTTAAAATATTATGGGCCATTATAAATGTACATAATGGTACTCTTCATAAAAAAATTAGTAAATACAATATAAACATCAACATCTATGAAACCATGAAATTTCCATAAGAGGAGAAATATTTTTTAACTCATTCTTTCCCTAAAAATCATTCCAGTTTAAATGGATTCACTTGTATTTTAGATGAAAATATGAATTTGGGAGAAGATTTAATATGACCAAAATCTTTAGCTGAAACTATTATTGAAAAATAATTAAATATTTAACCGAGCTTGTATAATGACTAGTTTGAAGATGAGTTAGATAAATAATTTTTTGATGATCAATATTATTGAATTGAATCTATCATTAAATCTTCTTATTTACACATGTTTTCTAAAAATTTGAGTGAATCTTAGTTGACATGAACACTAGAACTAATAACCAAGATGGAATTAAAATTTTTTCCATCAAATATGGAATAATCCTATATATTGGATTATGAAAATACAAATGTGATAGTTTCAAATAACTTGGAACCTAATAATAAAAAAACGTATAAACATTTTCAAAAAAAAATCTAAGGTCGTAGGCTGGACACTAGGGGATATTCTTGGAATTAATCCCAATATTTGTATAAATCAAATCTTTCTTGATAATGATTCAAAACTAATGAGGTATCTTCATAGAAGTATAAACTAAAGACTAATTGAAATAGTTAAAAAAATATGTTAAAAATATTTTGATCTAGCATAATTTACCCAATATTAAACTCTTTTTGGGAGATCCCCACCCATGTTGTCCCAAAAAATCAAAAATAACCATTATTAAGAATTAAAATAATAAATTAGTGACCACTAGAATTCAAAAAACTTTTATGGTTTCTGTTATTTTACAAAAAAAAACTAAAACATGTGATCTACAAAGACCACTTCATCATATCTTTTGTACATTAAATACTTGAAATACTATCTAGGTTGGGTAATACTATTTTCTTGATGGTTTATTTGGCTATTTGAAGGTTATTTTTTCACTAGAATATTAGGAAAAAACCACCTTTACTTTACTTTATAATGTATTTTTATAACAAAGGATCCTTTTAGTTTATGAAATTTCATTGGTACAATCCAAATAATTAAATTAATAAACCAAAAAATTTAATCCTATAATCACAAATCATAATAAATTCCAAACTCAATGGATAGCCTCACAGTGCCCAAACCTTGAGAAACTGGGTGTGTTCCACTCACGGCACACACCTGAAATTAATCCACATGAAATTCCTAAATTAAACACTGAAATTGACTTCTAATTTCACCAAAAATTCATATAAATGATGAAAAATTCATAAGGAAACATAACTCTAGTGAAATTATAAATTGTGGCTTAAAGTGGGGAGCTTGATCACGAAGAGGGGAATTTTGATCATGTAGAGGATGGGGATCTCGATCCTTAAGAGGGGAACCACTGGCTGACACACCGAATGGAGGAGGAATGCTTGAATAAGGATGTGGAGGAGGGAAGGAATGCACAAGGGATGGAGGAACTATGAATGAAGAGGTTGGTGAGGGATGGATGGACTGTGAAGGATAAGTTGGTGAGGATCAAATGAGGGAGAATCGGTCAAGTGACGATCAGCTGAGGATAAGGGTTTTGAAAATCCTAAATGGGTGGGTGGGGGAGGAAATTCCAAGCATGTGGGTGGTAGAGGAAAAATTAGTGTGAGAAGTTTCTAGAGGGAAATTTTTTGTGGATTTATCTTACTTATTTCCATAGATCAATTATACTGTTGATATTGGTCTGTGACTATATGTCATTTTTCTATGTAGTTTTATTCAGTCTCAGAATCAGCAATACACAAATCAGATAACTCATTAATAAGTAAAATCATATCTGATTGCATGAGTTTAATGTGGGTAGTACCTTATAAAATATGGGAAAGTTATCCTTGTTGTGGTTGCAACAAAATAACCCAATATTTTCATTGTTTCCAAGATCAAGTGATCCTAATTGATTTCATTGGAATGCAAAAAAATAAAATTCTAAATTAAAACCAAAATAAATAAATATATACATTTTGTTTATCTACATCCAAAAAGAAGATGTAAAAAAATAAAAACTTATTATTTTTAATTCTCATATAATTTACTTAGATCTTTGTAATTTGAATCAATCAATCCAATGAAGAGGAAAAAGTAACCGAGAAAATTACGATACAACCCACAAATAACTCAAATCAAAATTCCATGATTGAAGATCATGAAAAGACTATGGATTGTTTGGTATGGGATGTGAAACGAAGGCAAAGTAGTTTTCAAGAATTAGAAGCACATGATTATAGTTGTAAATATGTGAAATGGATTATTACATATACAATGGTGAAACATATAAAGTTTTAAGTATGTATGTTTACATTGTTCTTAAAGAATGTACAGATTGTCAACATTTTTTATTTTTAATATTTGAAAAAAATAAACTAAAATGGTAAAATTCATGATGATTATAGTTATAAAAATCTAAATAGTTATCAAGGGTTCCTACTAAAGAATATAAAATTATATTATTACACTGATTAGTGATTTAAGAAATTCCTAATACTAAGATTATTAGAGTGATTTTAGATATTATAAGATAATGATAATTTTAATACTATATAAGATCATAACACCATTTCCAAATAGAATGAAAAATATTATAATCATTACAAATGTATTAAACTATGAAAATTGTTAAATAAATATGGGATTTGATGAATTCCACAAATATATATGTAAAAAATGATTAACAAAAACAATAGGAAATGTATGGATCTTTATATTTTTAAATATGTATAACAGAGAATTGAATAAATATATACATCAAATTTATGAAAATTATAATATTATAACTGCATTTTCAAACTGAATGCAGAAACATCATCTATCATTAAAGGTGTAGTAATCTATGTAATTGTTAAAAATGTAAATGATTTCATGAACTATACTAATCTTTATGTAAAAAATGGTTCACAAATTTTTTTGAAAAATCTATGATTTTGTACAGTTTTAAATCTGTACGATCTCTGAAAATATTTTTTAAAAAAAGAATATATTATGATAAATGTAATGCACAGGTTCGGAATTTTATTCAATTGAGTAAATATTCATACTTATTAATTAATATAATCATTAAATGAATTTATCAATTGAATAATGTGTATTTTATACATGGAATAGCATGTCAGAATCAATAAATAAATAATCTTTCACTCCATCCAAAAAGTGGAAAATATTGCAGAAGTAACCATAATATTGGTACATGAAGTAATAAATATTGATGGAAATTGTTCTTATATATCAGGATATAAAAATTTATGGTTGAATATTTTAGAAAAATAATTATTATTATGGAAACAAATTAGAAAATTCAACCTCGGAAGTAATGGAAAAAAATGTCAAAATCCATTAATTGAAGAAGGAAGAGGAGGGAGATAATTATTCAAAAATATAGTTTAAAATTAAAACAACTCAAAATTATTGTAATGAAATACACGAAATAAAAAAGAATTATTGATTTACCACATATCTATGAAAACATGATTATTAGGTCACCAAATCAAAGAGATTAGATAAATGGATCTTGGTCGTTTTTCATCATCAATGAAGAGAATATTTAATGCATAATATTAGGGATTAAAAATCTCAAAAATATAGAAGTTTTAAATCTATATTAAATTATGGAATAATGAAATATATACCTTCCATAATTTTTTTGGGACAATATCCTACAAGAGGAAGGTGGATACAGTTTATGGGATCCATGGAGGAGGTGATGTGCAATCCATAAGGGAGGGGATCTATAAGGGAGCTCAATAGGGATGATCTAGGAGTTAGATACAAACAATTAAGCCAATATTGTATGGGAAAACTAATGGAGGTGTGGATGCAGGGGAGGCAGGGAGGAGGGGATGTGGGAAAGAGGAGGTGGGGGTGCGGGGATGTGGATGTCGGAAGGTGGATGTAAGGGGGGAGGCACAGGTTGATGCGGTAACCCGGTGATGTGAGGATTAGGAAGGGATGAAGATGTTGAAAGGGGAGGCTCAAAGGAGGCCAAAAGGAGGAGGATATAGAGAGGAGGGGCAGGAGACTGTGATTGGAAGTGAAATAGGGTTTGCGGGGAGGGAAGTATCACAAGGCATTGCGAGGGAGGGAGGGGGATGGGGAGGATTAAGTGAGAGGGTGTGGGGGTACATCCACGGCCATCATGGATTTAGTTTGGATATAGCCACAATTTTTATAAACCATGGTTGTAAATCCATTACTTTATCCCAGATTTCTAGTAGTGATTCACAAGAGAAGTGGTTGTAGGAGCCAATAAATCCTATAAGGATCCTATAAAATCCAAAGGATCTATTTGGGGTCAAATGGGGTGTTAGTAATCTTAAATTGGGGTTTTTATATCTTTAAAATAAATTTCAAAGGATTGAAAACTTGCAAGTATGGTTTACTGGTTGAGCCAAATAGTTAGTTATTCTCGCTGGCCTAACTGTGTTCCCTTATTGGGATTATAGAAAGGTTTCATGGCTTGGCCACAAAGTTAAACTAACTATGCACTAACATTGAAAACTCCATCTATCTAAGAGTGAATAGTTTTTAGGAAATTCCATGTATTTTTAATTAATTGTGCCCCCTCTATTAAACCAAGACATGGAGCATGTTTTTCTAGGCCAAACTACATGGTTTTCTCATATCTTTCACTAACTGTCCATTATCCTAGAACACTCCAAAAATTTTCAATGTTCACCAAAAACACCCCATAACAATATCCAAAAAAAAAGTATATCAAAAAAGGTTATTTAAGTACCTAAAATTATTTAATGGGATGTAACATATCTAATTTCTTGAAGAATCTAAGCTAGACCCTTGAGAATGTGAGGATCGATTCGAGTCTTATATGGTAGATTATGTTCATCAGATCCTTCCTATGAATCAGTTGAGTGTAGATGTGATGGAATAATATTAAATAATTAAGATAATAAAATTATATTCACATAAAATAGTGTGAAATTCATTATTTATTTCTTTATAATTCAAATCATGTCAAAATCATCATCCCTCCTCTCATACTTATCTATCTTGGTCAAAGTTTTGATATTTTAAGAGAATATTTTATAGGAGAATATGAGACTAAATTATATGGGAAATCATGTAATTTTTAAAAAATTGGGGTTTTAAAACTAACTAAATAACTCAATAAGTTATATTAACATACTCATCAACAATTAATAAATAAAAAAAATTATATTTGTTTATTAGTGAGGTTTCAGTTAATATAAACATTAAAATAATTCAAACAACATAGAAACCAAATATAAGAAATCACATGATATATTTTTTCATCATATATTTTCTTAACTATATGTACATACCCATTATACATGAGACTTAATGAGAAAAAATGAATCAAAATAAAATTCAAAAATAAAATTTTTACCACACCTAGTAACTCAATATTCCACCATAATTATACTATCTATGTATATTTGCGGGTCACTTTTTGATCCTCAATTATTCTATATCTAAAATACTCTCAATTTGATACCCAATATCCATTAGGTTTCTCAAATACTATTTCATAATGAATCAACCAGGATTACCAGAATTGATTTGAGCTGGATTTCTACAAGACCTCAGGTTCACTACCTAATTTTCAAACATTAAAATAAATTATGGGAGGTAAAAGAAACATGTGTGGGAGATGGTTTACCCAATTCAATATTTAATCCATAAATTAATGGGTAAATAAAAATCCTATCTATTTTTTTTATTCTTAGGAATCTAATAACACTTATTCGGACATACAAAAGAAATAAAAATCCCATCCAAAGATCATCATATATAGAAATATGTAAATATTCAATAATTTGAAAATAAATAATACTATAAAGTGTACCACATAATGTTAATATCACATAAAAATATTATTTCCTTGTTTATTTATTCTTTATGAATATCATTTACGGGTGATCTAAAGACTCCCCTCTCCATGAAGTATCCATGGGTTTCTAAATCATCTAATGTTCATATATTATTTATCTTTATACCATCTTGTCATAACACCTCATAGTGAAAAGGTGGAAGAGGAAAGAGATAAATTGGGACAAGAATGTATTGGAAAATCATCATGTAATCACCAAACACATTTCCATCACATGGAAGTATTTTTTTATAATGCTCTTGAGGATTATACTCATAGTTATCGCAATTAGTTATGCATTTCCATGCATGAGTAAATGCTACTTTGGATAAATCATGAATCATATGCATGAATGAAACTACCCATGAGTTAAAACTCTTATAATATGACTTTTAATGATATTAGGCATGGGATGATACTTAAAGATTATATCATAACATTTATCCACCACTCATATCCTAGGATGGATATGAAAATCATAAAATGTGATTAAATAAAATATATTACCCATGATATAATTCAATCATACACTATGATTGGATGGTTTTTTTAAGGAAGTATTATGGTTTCTATAAATCATGTAATATTAAACACCTTTCAATCATATAATATGATTTATTAAGTAGCATTAAGGTACTATCATTTTCATCATTATGATATCCCTTCTATCATACCATACAATAGAAATAGACCATTTCATGAAATTATATTTCATACATTATGAAATATTTTCATTCATAGGATACAATATAATATATAATATTCTCATGCTAATGGATTTAGGGAATATAACTCCATTAATATCACATGTTTATTAAAGTTTAAAAACTTTGTTCCCATTAACATTATATTATTCTAGTTACAATAATTTAGGAAACCATATCTAAAACACTTTTGGATATCTTCCAAAATACTTTTGGAAAACTATCATTAATTTCACCACATAGCACATCATATGTAATATCTTGAGAATATCCATCCAAAACTCTTTTGTATTAACTTTAAAACATTTTAATACCATCTATATGATTCAAACTCAATCATATTAAATCAACCAAAAAGTGTGACCAAATGGGGATTTATATATTTAGAAAAAAAATATGAATCATCATATCCATAAATGTAAGTAAAGTGCGTCCTATAAAAAATAATCAATTATACTCAAATTCTAAATGGATCTGGTATGGTTTTCATTAAATACATGTATCACTATACCTATGTCCATAAGTTTTATATCACATTAGAATAAATTCCCATATGTTCCATTCAATTAATACATTGAGTGGCCATAGGACATGAAGCACACCCATCCTATATATTAGACACATAAATTCTTTTTAACATACTAACTCGATTCAAACAAACCATACACCCAATCTAACCATCACATATTTAGGTGAAGTAAGATTATAGAACAAGTCTTGAATATAACAAAACAATTCTTTCAACCAGAGTACAAGTGGATGAAAAACATATAAACAATTCACACAATCCCATAAAAACTATTTAAAACAAAATTTATGAATAAAGAAATACCAATGTGTCTCTATGTGACCCGTAGACACCTCCAAACCACCCCACTATGAATAAAAAACCAAGGGAGAATCCAACATGCTATAAGATACCCTTTCCTTTACCTGTATCATGTGATACAACATCAAAAAATTCCCCAAGGTAAAAAGTAGTGTGTGATCACAATTCACAATAAGATACCACCATAGAGTCTATACAATGACTAATAACATGAAGTCAGTAGTTCAAGATTTTAAAACAAAAAAAATTACCAAGAATTTTCAAAAATCTAGTTCATTTGTAAAACATTTTCCCTTATGTTTTCATAAAATTCTTCCATATTCTCAAACCAGAAATATTAAATTATAACTGATATAAAAAGAAAGAATATACATGAATTTAGATGTAAGAAAGTAAACACATATATAGGAAATAACCTATCATACGAAACTATGTGATACAACCACATATAAAAGCTTTGATCAATAATCCATGATAAAAACAAACATGCAATAAATAATCATAAATAAAAAAGCACCTCATATTGTCCCCTGGCTTGTGGTACAATACTTACTAGACACTCAAGATCCTAAATAGTAATAACTTTGGATCCAACCAATATCGAGTCCTATCATAGTACATCGATATCCAAAAGGTGCCCTCCTAGTAGTGCCACATGAACTAAGTCTACATGTGCCTCTTTCCTAAAACACCCAAGGTTCATAATGTTCCAATTATCAAAATAATCTTTAAAAACTATGTTCACAATTTCATAAAATATTTTTAAATCAAATTCAATCTAATTTTTTGTTTGAAAACATGTTTCCAAATCAAGAAAATCCATTTTCAAATAAAATCCCATTTTGGAAACATTTTCCATTCTAATCAATCATTTTTAAAAACATGTATTACTTAAAATAAAGAAAAACAATAGAATTTATTGATAATAAAAATAAATTCATTTCATTAACCCATTATATATAAAAACCTACCTCAAACTGGTTTAAACCATACTGCCTTTGACAATGGTGATTGGAAACCACGGGAATGGCCTTCAAAATACAAGGCACGCCAAGAAACAAAAATGTATTAATAGAAAACACTATATGATCACAAATCTAAACACAACTATAGTTGTAACCAAATACAAGGAAGAACAAGAATTAAATCTTACTCTGATAAATGTATCAAATCTACAACAATGATAAATCATTGAACAAAATGTTCTGGAAGGGTTGCAGGTCTCCAGAGTCACCCCTAAGAGATTCTAGGTCAATGGGGAGAAGGAATAAAAATAAATGAATGAGAATTCATCCATATTTTACCATAAAATACCAACCCATGATGATTACATGGTGTATAATACCATTAAACATCATATAATCAATGAGTATCAAATACACTGAAAACCCCGTCACCTTTTTATTAAAAACCTAATTTTGTATGGTACATGATGTGAGCTCATTGCATGGTGTGTAAACCACTCACACCCAAAACTTGTTTCATTATATCTTCCAAGAAACAATTACATAATTTTTAACACCTTTACGTAGTATTTAATTACCCAACAGACTGTAAAAACTATAGGTTTATGAAAAAAACCCAGAGACCCCACTTGTAGAATTCTCCCATATTGGGAAGAACCTCACTAAGTCTTTGACATGTTTATACATGGACTCCATTAATTCAAAAAAATACACCCCTAAACATTAGGTCATTTTCCTTAGAAAAATGTTCTTCATCCCTAAGACTCTCTCAAATTCAATCGAACAAGGATGATAAACAATCATAAACAAGGGATTAACTAAAAAGAGTAACGTGGTGTTACTGTCTGTCACAACCCATCCCTCGAGGCCCATGTCATGACTACCCCAAGACTAACTCTCATAGGCCAGGGGATGGTGACTAGCATCAAGTAGGTTTATCTCACAAGTGTGAGGCATTTTCCCAAGTACCTATACACATGAACCCATCTCCAAGGAAAAGTGTTGAAACCAAAAACGATGAGTAGACAAGCATGTATACTGTTAATAAAACCCGCACATTGTAAACAGTATAAACTAAAATAAAAATGGGGATAGTATAAAATCCCTAAAAATAAAAGTACAAGATCCTATAACTCGTCTGTAGAAAACCCTACTTGAAGGGTAGGTGAAGTGAAGCTACCTGGATCCATAGAAGTACACCTTGTCTCTTTGATCTCACAAGGCACCACCTAGTCCTAGTCTACCCTGCACTTCATCAAAGCATCAGTCGTCTTCACAAGACATGACACATTTGGGTGAATTCCATGTAGGGGTGAGTAAAATAACACTCAGTAGGGAATCCAATCCACTAAGATATACCATAAATAAATACACAAAGAATACTACCAAAGGGTGTGCACTAATTGTAGCCTCTAAGAAGTACCTTCAAGAGAGTCACTAGAGTCAGATCACACCAGCATATGTATATGACATACGTATACAAAGAAATTACAGTTATATTCAAATCCAAGGAGACAAACTCTAGGTCTTCATAGGAGACACACTTTGTATAAGTACAGGAGACACACTCTGTGTAGGTGCAGGATACACACTCTTAAGGAGACACACTATAGGTGGCCATAGGAGACACACTCTATAGGAGTAAAACACCGTGTTGTCACAAGATCCACACTTCATAGGATACACACTCCGTCTAGGAATAGGATACACACTCCATAGGATAAAAACTCTATATGAGTGCAGGATACACCCTTTGTAAGAGACACGCTCTGCATAGGTCACAGCCTGCCACTGGATTCTTCTCTTAGGACGCTCGTTCTGGGAGCACCTACTCCTTGAGCCAAAAAACTCGTAATACAACCTCCAAAAAAACTCCTATAGAGTATCCCAAAATTAACTCCTCATCGTGAGGGTACCAATATAAAAAACATCTCATAAAACAGACATACTATTTGAAAGTTACTAGCCTTTTAGTAAAAAGGGGCCAATTCGGTCTAGGTCCGGTCTGACCCGATCGGACCAACTCAACTCGACCCACTGGGCCTGGACCGTTACTGTCATGGCCTTCCTACTCTTGGATTACCCACTCGAGTGCACCAGTTCAGTCCACCCAGACATATCTCGGCTAGCTGCCCCCCTCCTTGACCCACACGGTCACCTGACCGTGTGCCAGTCGGCACCCCGGTCAACGCAGTCGAACTGCGTTGCGCAGCCAATCTGAGTGACCAGTGCACATCCGTGACTTTTTCTTGGTTTCTCCATCTAACGCATCTCTGACTAGCCATGTCCCTCAACCGCCATGGTCTCCTGCTATGGCCTTCCTCTGCCACCCACAGTCGCAGCCACTGTGGGTTCCCATAGCTGACTTTCGAGCCGGCAGCCTCTTCCGCCTCCAATCGTGGCCCCTGACCATAGGCCTTCCCACCACCTCAGTCCCACTAGACCATGGGATTTCACTACCACCATGATGTAGGTTGTCCTATTGGGTCCTTCTGGGCCAACCTCACCACCGGGCTGGTGTTGCCTCTACCACTGACCTCCCAACCAGTGACCTCGTCTCACTGCAATCCACCTGAAAAGGTCAGAGCAGCCACCTCTAGTCACTAACTCATGCTGTTGTGGTCCCAGATCCCACTATGGATCGATTTACCCAATGAATAAAGAGAAGGAAAAATTTTTGATCAGAGGTGAGGCACATGAACACCCAAAGTGGATGGATCTAGTCTTTGTTTGTGTCAGACGCGATCTTTCCATGTTATAATTGAAGATTGGAGGGAAAAACTAAATCAATCCTAAATATGGATTAATCCTGATAATCACCCCACAATATAATCCTAAACCTACATTACGCATGACTCATGAGTCAATCCATTCGTCGATTGATTCATGTCCATCAAAGGAAAAATGAATAAAGAATGGGGATGGAAAACATTTTAAAATGAATTCCCTACCTGGGATTGAATCAATCACTAGGGAAGAAGGAATCCATGTTCTTTTTTCATTGATATTTTGATTCCTATTCCAAATCCTGATCATCGATATGTCGGTGTTCATTGTTGAAAGGTTTTTCTTCTACTTACCTTAGAGGAATTACTAGGGTTATGACGATAACCCTGAATCCCCCTAACATGGCTAATTTCAAATAGAAACTGACATTGTGTTTCCACATAATGTCAATTTAAAATATTTTTATTTAATATTTTAATGAATTTCACATATAAAAATTAACTTTCACCCTCAACCCATTTTGGTCGAGGTTAGGCCCTGCCTAAGGAAAAGTCGTTGTTCTGGACACAACGGTGCCCCTTAGATTTTTGATTAGGGAACCCGTTTATAAGTTATTAATGTTAAAATTTAGCCACCCGAGCATTTTTAATTAAAAACTAAACTTTATTCAAATATTTATCTGGGCACACCAGGCCTCATAACCTCACGTCATCTCAGCACCAGTTCTCAAGATTTTTCCAATTAATTTATTCAAAAAATGTATAGAAAAATCTGAGTCATTACATTCTCCCCGCCAAAGGGATTTAGGTCCTTGAAAGCCAAAACAAGGTATACTCATCAAAAATATGAGGGTATTGATCATTAATCTGAGCCTCCAACTTCCAAGTGCTCTTTTAGAGATTCATGTATTTACACTAAACATTCACCAGTGGAATCGATCACCCACAAAGTATTCACTCCTTTCGATCATCTATCTCCACTGGGTACTCTGCAAAAGTCACATCATCATCAATGTCCAGCTCACCCCATTCAATGACGTGTGATGGATCATCCACATTCCTCATTATCTACTTCACCTGAATGACATCATGCACCCGATTCATTTGCGGCAATTGAGTTAGGCGGTATGCCACCTCACCAATCATGCTCATAATCTGGAAAGGTTTGATGTATCTTAGTGATAACTTACCGCCCTAGCCAAATATATGTATCCCTCATCGAGGAGAGACTTGAAGGAACACATGGTCTCCCTCTTCAAAATCAAAGGGTCTCTGTCACCTATCATCATAAGACTTCTAATGGATTTGTCCAATCCTCATCTGCTCTTGGATGATCTCTACATTCCCTATGGTAGCCCGTACGAACTCTGGACCCATGAGTGATAACTCCCCTAGGTCAGTCCAACATAGCAGTGACCCGCACGGTCACCCATACAGGGCCTTGAATAGTGTCATACCAATGGTGGAGTGATAGTTATTATTATATGAAAACTCCACCAGAGTTAGGTGATCATCCCAACTCTGGCCAAATTCCATGATGCAAGAACATATAATTTCTTCTAAAAAATAGATGGTTCTCTCCATTTGGCCCTCTTTCTGTGGGTGGAAATTTGTACTCAAGTGAAACTAAGTCCTAGATGCCTCCTACAATCCCTTATCAACTCAGATGTAAAGCATGCATCACAATATGAGATGATCATCGATGGGACACCATGGAGTAGAACTATCTCTATCATGTAGAGGCATCTCATGCTCTCTACTGTGATCTAATCATAGATCGGTAGGAAGTGGGCTGACTTGGTGAGTCAGTCAGCAATCACCCAGATGGTATTTTGTTCCATGGAATTGCATGGTAAACCCATCATGAAGTCCATAGATATTTTATCCCACTTCCAATCTTGAACCTCAAGTGGATGAGTAAAACCCGCTGAAACCTGGTGCTCAACCTTCACTTGCTGACATGTGAGGTATTGAGAAATGAACTTTTCCACCACCTTCTTCATCCTAGAACACCAAAACAGATGTCAGAGATCCTGATACATGTTTTCCACTCCTGTATGTACCACTTAATTGGAATTATGAAACTCCCTCAAGACCTCATCCTGCAGCATCACTACCACTACTATACAACCTCTGAAAAGGATGATGTTCTCCCCACTTATTGAATATATATCGGGGGCTTACCCTATAGATAATTGAGCACGTTGGTTCTTGAAGTAAACATCTCCTAGTTGTGCCTCCCTGACTTTTATAAATAGTGGAGGGGAAACAACCATCGACTAGAGATGAACTTCTCCATCTTCATCCACAAAAAATATCTACAATGAAGAAAACTACTCTGAGGCCTCATTCAGTAGCTATGAACTCGATCTTTGGCTAAGAGCATTTGCCACCACGTTCCCCTTCCCATGAGTATAGACTATCTCGAAGTCATAGTCTTGGAGGAACTATAGACAACACCTCTTTCTCAAGTTCAAATATTTTAAGAGAATATATATTTGATACACTTCTGGTCTGATTAGACAATAAACTGCTCACCCATAATGTAGTTTCACTACATCTTCAATGTGAATAATACCACTTCCAAATATATATCATTATTTGTGTAGTTCTGCTCATGTGGCCTCAACTACCATGAAACATGGGAAATCATTGTCTTCCTCTATATCAGGATACAACCAAGCCCAATTTATGATTCATTGTAGTACACTATGTACTCGACAACCTCCTCTAGTGATATCAAGATATGAGTGCTCGTCAAAATCTGCCTCAGCTCCTGAAAACACTATTGTAATTTCTTTATCCATGTGAAGGGTTGTCATTTCTATTTCAAATCTATAAAGGGTGATTCTGCCCCGGAAAAGTTAGGTCAAACCTATGATAGTACCTATCCAAAACCAATAAAATATTCACCTCAGTCATGGTCATGGGTGGATCCCAATCAAGAACTACCTCTATCTTTTCCAGATCCACTGCAACTCCTACATCTGAAATGACATGTCCCAGAAAGTGGACCTCCCAAATAAAGAACTGACACTTCAAGATCTTCTCATATAACTGGTACACTCATTTTGTGTCAAGGACCATCCTCAAGGGTATCGCATGCTCCTCTCGGATGCTGAGTACATCAATATTTCATCAATAAAGACCACCATGAACCGGTATATATATGACTATAAGATAATTTTCATGAGACCCATGAACATTTATTGGGTGTTCATAATGCAAAATGGCATCACTAAGTTCTTGTAGTGGCTATAATGACATTTGAAAGTTGTCTTCAGGATGTCTACATCCCATACATGAAGCTGGTGATACCTTGATTTGAGTTCTATCTTCGATAACCATCTCGCTTCATTTAGCTGATTGAAGAGGTCATCAATCCTCGATAATGAATACATGTTTTTAACGGTCACTTGGATCATTCACCAGAAGTCCACACATAACCTCAAGATCCCATCTGCCTTCTTGGAAAATAATATTGCGGTTTCCCACGGTGAAACATTGTACCTCACAAATCCCTTCCTCTATAAGTCCTTCAACTGTATACTCATCTCTCAAAGCTCTATGGGAGCCATCCAATATGCATGTGTAGATATCAGTTCTATCCTGGGGTATAGATAAATGTATAAATCAACCCCCCTATAAGGGGGTAATATTGGAACATATTCTGCAAAGACGTCCTCACACTCATCCACCATTTCAGGAAACAAAGGACTCATTTCGTCCACTACACTAAGGGTCATGATAGATAAATGATGTGTGATCAGCTACACCCAGCCACATGTGAGTCCATCTTACACTAACCTAATTTATTTCTCACCAACAAAGTAAAATATGCTCCCATCTTAGTGGACACACCACACTCTATGCTTAAAATAGTCAATCAGAGCATGGACTGTGGATAACTATTCCATACCCAGAATGACGTTGTATGGCCTCGATGCCACTAATAGGAGATACCATCCAAATATCTCACCCCCAATAGTAATCTCACGCTGCTAGCACCAATGTGTGATTATCTAATCCCCTCCCATAGAAGTCTCTAAATATAGGGATCGAGTTAATGGCTCCACCAGAATCTCTGAGCTCCAAATAAGGTTTATGGCAACAAAAGGGTGACTGGAACATGTGTCTATAAGAACTTCATCTAGGGTGGATAAGACACAAATTTTACCTATAATCATCCTAAGAGTCTTGGGATCATAAGACTCCATCACCTAGAGTTGGACTCACCCTTGTCCATCAGATCCATGAGCTCAGGGTGGACCACCTGGGTGTAGTGGTTGTAGTACCTTGAACCTCCACCCACCTCTTGATTCTTGTCCTCCTCCTATTACACATATGATACAAGATAAACTGCCATATTCCTTCTTCCATTGATGCCTCAATGTTCCCTTGACCATTTTTTGATCAGTCATATGGTCATTCAGGCAATCTCTATCCATATGCCCCTAACAACTGCATGAGTAGCACAGGCTATTCTTCAGATGACTAGTTCTGCCCTGGAAGCCCCGTACTGCTAATATTAAATCCTAGGGTCATCCCTTGGACTGTTTGGTACTCTTGGACCCCTAAGTTAGCTATCATATACCTGTTTCTAATGACTCATCTACTTGACTCCTGGTGGTAGAACCCACCATCGGTGCCTACTCTTCCAGAAATCTCTATATAAGTATAACTTTATATAACACCCCATCATGTGTCAGAATGATAAGGGATATCATTTATTCCCTGATCTTTTGGATTATTCCCTTTTCGAAGGTCTAGGACCTGAATAATGGGTCATGCACCATCTTTGTGGTGTAGTGAGAAAGATCTTTTAAACTTCCTGAGTACTATACTACTGTCTGACTACCCTGCTATAGGTATAGTATCTCATGTATATGCACAGAGCATAATGTCGTGAAAAATAACTCCTACCTAAAGAGGAACTCAAATTCATTCTAGGAGAGGGTCACCATTTCATGTGTATGTATCATCAAGATCCATCATCTCCCCCACTGATCCCCGAAGAAGGCTTATGGCTAGGACCTTCATCTGGTCGAGAGGCATCCTCATAAGGCGGAAAACTCATGTAACCACCTCTATCCAATTATCAGCTTCCTAAGGATCTATCTCGCCTCGGAACCTAGGATTTCACTGTCTATTAATCTCATGTAATTCACTGAAGCTTCGTGCATCCTCTACTGGTAATGTCAGTAGGAACTGCTACTCTCTGGGAGGTGGTATCACCAGTACCCCACCAGGAGGTTCTATCTCCGGCAATGGTCCTTGTACCGATGACGCATTGATCGATAGACAAACCACATGGTCCTGCTCTGGAATCCTGGTTGGTGGCCTGTGGGGAAGCATCTTGAAACATTACAAGATGTACCACAGTCAATAGAGTATACCTGGTGAGTTAACTCTAACTCAATAAGGACATGAGAACACACTCAATTCTTATATGATTCATGCAATTGATGTTTTCATGTACAGAGTTTAAAAGAATAATTTAAGGTCCTGGTGTATAGATACATTGACCGCTGCACCAACACTACACTCCCTAGCCTGAAATCCAAACTCGAAACACTTAACATTATTTCCCCAAAAAAGATTCAAAGAATAGTGTTCCTTAAGATATAATTGACCTACTCTGATACCAATCTATCATGACCCATCCACCAGCACCCATTTCGTGACTACCCCAAGATCGCCTCCCATAGTCCTGGGGTTGGAAACTAGTTCCGAGTAGGAATATCCCACAAGTGGGAGGAATTTTCCCAAGAACATGTACACATGCACTCCTCTCTAAGTAAAAGTGTTGAAACCGAAAATGTTGGGTAGACATGCATGTATAATACAAAGAAAACCCCCATAGAGTAAACAGTACAAACTGAAAGAAAAATGGGGAATATACAATCCTAACAAATAAAATTAAAAACTCCTAGAACTTATCTATATTAAACCATACGTGAAGGGTAGGTGAAGGACAGCTACCTGAATCTGTATAAGTACACCTTGTTTGTTTGATCTCACTGGGCACCACCTAGCCCTGGTGCACCCTGGACTCCATCATAGCATCAGTCATCTTCACAAGACACTACAAGTGTGATCAAAGCCCATGCAATGGTGAGTAAAACAATACTCAGTAGGGACCCCCAACCCACAAATGTATACCACAATCAAATACATAAAGAAGTCTACCAAAGAGGGTACACGAAGTGTATCCTATAAGAAGTATATTCAAGAGAGTCATTGTAGTCATATCACACTAGTATATGTATATGAAATACATATACAAAGAAATTATAGGGATATTCAAATCCAAGGAGACACACTTCGGGTCTTCATAGGAGACACACTTCGCATAAGAGCAAAAGACACACTCCGTGTAGGCATAGAAGACACACTCCTTAGGAGACATGCTCTGTGTGGGTGCATGATATATAGTCTATAGGAGTCACACTCCATGTTATCATAGGATACACCCTCATTATTGGAGTAGGAGACACCCTCCGTATGAGACACACTCCGTATAGGTCAAATACAACCACTGGATTCCGCTCTTAGCGCACTCATTTCGGGAGAACCTACATCTCAAGCCAAAACATCCATACAACAACCTCCAATAAAACTATCATATATTATCACAAAATTACTTCCTCATTGTGAGGGTCCCAACACTTCAAACATCTCATCAAACGGACATGTAGTTTGAAAGTTACGGGTCTTTTACTGAAAAAGGGCCAGTGGGGTCTAGGTCCGGTCGGACCTAGTCAGACTGACCCACTAGGCCCAACCCAGCTAGTCCCCCCCCATCTTGGCTAGGTTAGGACCACTACTAACATGGCCTGACCCATCTTCTCTATCCTGGACTACTTGAGTGGGCCGGTTCGGTCCACCCTAACATGGCCTGGCTGGTTGCACCCCTCTCTACCCACACAGTCACCTAATTGCTTCTCAGCTGGCACCTTGGTCAACACGTCCATACCACATTGTATGGTTGGTCCATGTGACCATTTCACACCCATGGACTTCCACCACTACCTATGGCCCCCTACAGTGGGTCGTCCCACTGGACCACAGGATGTCACTGCCATGCCGGCAGTCATTCTATCAGGTCTTCCTGGCTCGACCATGCCGTTAGGCTGATGTCACCTCTATGGCCAATCTGGTGTCACCTCCACTACTAGCCACCCCATTGTTCACCTCATCTCACTTAGCTCTACCTAAAAAGGCTAGAGCTTCCACCTTCAATCGCCGCCTCACGCTGTTGTATTCCCGAATCCCTCTTTAGGTCGATGCGCCCAACGAAGAATGGGAAGAAAAAATTGTGGAAATGAGGCAAGGCACAAGAACACCCAAAGAGGATGGATCTAGGCCTTTTTCATGTTGTCCTCAATCCATCCATGTCATAATTTATGAATCGAGGGAAAAACTAAATCAATCCTAAACATGGATCAATCCTAGTAATCACCCCGTAATAGAATCCCAAACCTAGACTACACACAACCTATGAATCAATCTGTTTTTTGATTGATTCACATTCATCGTAGTGAAAATTATTAATGAATGGGGTGGGAAAAAATTTAAAATGCATGCCCTAACTAGGATTGGATCAATTGATGATGAATAAGGAATCTTCATTCATCATTCATTGATCTGTCGATGCCTTCTTCGAATCCCAATAATCGATCTGCCGACATTTTTCATTGATAGGTTTGTTTTCTCCTTACCTTAGAGGAATTCCAATGGTTCTAAAAATAACCCTAAATCCCACTAAAATGGATTATTACAAATAGAAACTGATTTTTCATTTACACATAATGTCAATTTAAAATATTTTTATTTAATATTTTAATGACGTTCACCTCCAAAAATTAACTTTCACCCTCGACCAGCATCGGTCGAGGTTAGGCCCCACATAAGGTAACGTTGTTGTTCTAGACACAATGATACCCTTAGATTTTCAATATGAGAACCTATTTAGAAGTTATTAAAGTTCAAAGTAAGCCACTGGAGCATTTTTAGTTAAAAACTGAACTTTATTAAAATATATATTTTGGGCATAACAGGCCTCATATCTCACATTGTCTCAGCTCCAAGTCTTAAACATTTCCCAATTAATTTTTTTAAATAATCTAGAGGAAAAATATGAGTCATTACACAGTCTCTCCAACATGAAATCTTCTTACCCCTAGAAATCCCTCAGATTCCTAGACTTGAAAAATTGAATTCCACTAATGCCTCACCAACAGTTCTCTCACCCACATCTTGTGGATATCCCTTTCACACTTCCATGGTACCCAGACCAGAGGAATGATTTTGCAATGTAGTGCCTTCTCTCGATTATCTATAATTTGAACTGGCTTCTCAATCGAGGATTTTTTCAGTCTCAATATCATAATCCTCTCATCCAATCACATGGGAAGGATCTGATACATACCTCCTCAGCTGGGAAACATGAAACACATCATGGATATAATTCAAACTAGATGGTAAGTCCAACTAATAATCCACCATCCCTAGTTGTATAATGATCTCAAATGGTCCCACAACACTCGGTTCCAACTTACCCTGCTTACTCACCTAATGATGTCCCAAGTGAGTTGAAACTATAAAAAAATAGGATCACTAACCTCAAAATATAGTATCTGATGATGGATGTCTGAATAAGATTTATGATGACTCTGTGTTGTGATCAATATCCTCTAGATAAATTGCACCATCTTCATCATCTCCTAAATTATACTTGGCCCAACCAAGGACCTCTTACATAATTTTACCCATCACAGGGGAGATCGACATGACCACCCATAAAAAACCTCAATGGTTTCCATCCTAATTGAGGCCTAACAACTATTGTGATAGGAAAAATTGAGAATAAGAAATTTCATTTCCCAATATCCACCAAAATAAAGCACAAAAGCCTAGATAATATCCTAAAAAACTCAGATAGTCCTCTCTGTCATTCCATTCATCTAGAGATAATAAGCCATGCTCAATATAATCTGGGAACCAATCACCTCCTGTAAACCATTCCAGAACCTGGATGTGAACCTCAAGTCCCTATGAAATATAAACCTAAAGGTAATCCTATAAATTCTCATAATCTCTTGAACATACAAGTCCCCAAGATATTCCACCTTCACTGCCTCCTTGATAGGGAGGAAATGCACTGATTTCATGAGTTGATCAATGATCACCCAAATTGCATCCTTCCCACTAAGTGAATATGGAAAACCAATGAGGAAATTTATGGAAATATCAACCTAATTTCATACTATGATGGGTAAAGGCTACAAAAAACATGCAGGTATATGGTGTTCCGCCTTAATTTTCTGACAAGTAAGAAACCATGTTACAAAATCTACAACTGACCACCTCATCCCCTACCAAAAATAACTACATCCCATATAATGATACATCTTGGTATCCCAAGGGTGAAAGGACCAAAAATATTAGTGTACACTATCTATAAACTCATACCTCAGAGAAAATAGAACAACCAACCTACCACAGAATCACAAAGCATCACCGGGAGACTGAGACAACTCAACTAAGGTCGCCTCACTATAGAGGATTTCACTAAAGCAACAAAACTCAGTTTTTGACACCTACTCAATCCAAACTCATTCATTAAAAGATGATTTAGATTACATGGAATCCAAGAAGACAGTTCCACCAACCTATTTCACAACTAAGAACATCTCCACAAAAAAAACTCATCAAAGACTACTGCTAAACTGATTCATTTACTTCTTGTGTCAGTAATTTTCTACTCAAAGAATCAGCAACCACATTCCCCTTTCCAGGGGTGTTAAGAATATCAAAATCAAAAGTTTAAAGATACTCTACCCAATGTCATTATCTCAAGTTCATGTCCCTCTAAGTAAAAATATAGTTTAGGATCTTATGATCAGAATACACTGTAAAACACTCATCTGAAGAGATAGTGATGCCACATTTTGGGGGAATGCATGAATACTGTCAACTCAAGATCATTGGTGGGGTAGTTCTTCTTGTGAGGGAATAATTGGCATGATCTATAGGCCACCACATATTTCCTCTACATCAATACACATCACAAACCTGTACCATAAGTATCACAGAAAACATCATAACCCAAACCTTGTTATGGAAGAATCAAAATTGGATATAAAGTCAACCTTATCTTCAAATCCTCAAAATATCTCTGATAGTTTTCGCTCCATTCAAACTTTACACCCTTATGGGTGAAAGTAGCCATCAAAGATGTGATCTTAGAGAAATCCTGAACAAGTATTATATAGTTACCATCCAACCCTAAGAATTATCATATCATAAACACATTTTTGGGATACTACCAAACTACAACAGCTTGTATCTTTTTAGGATCCATTGAGAATACCCTATTAGATATCACATACCAAAGAAAGTTCACTTCCCAAATCCAGAATTTATATTAGTAAAGCTTACCATATAGAATATTTTCCATCAAAATTCAAATAATGATATCGAAATGGTCCATATCTTCCTCCTCAAACTTAAAGTACACCAATATATCATCATTAAACACAATCATAAAAGGTTTCAAGAACCGATGAAAAATAAAGTTCATCAAATCCATAAACACTGTAGGAGTGTTAGTTAGACCGAAAGGCATAACCAGAATTTCATAATTCCAATAAAGGATCATGAAAGTTATCTTAGGTATATCCTCTTCTTAAACCCTCAACTGGTGGTACCCTAAATGTATGTCAATATTTTAAAATCCACATGCCCCTCTAATTTTGTCAAAAATATCATCAATCCTAGTAAAAGGATATTTTTACTTTATAGACACCTGATTTAACTTCTGATTGTTAATAAAAAGTATAAGACTCAGGTAAACCTTCTTATAAAAGTGGAAAATAAAATTATGTGGTGAAATGATAGGAATAATAAATCATTTATCCTCTAGGTCCTCAAGTTATAGCTTAAGTTCCACCAACATAGTGGGTTCTAATCTGTAATATGGAATAGAAATGGGAATCATACCAGGGAGTAGGTCAATAAGAAACTCATCTTATCTTTGGGGTAGTAAATCAGAAAAAATCATCTAGAAATACCTCAGGGTATACATTCACCACTACAGGAATTCAAATACCCAAACAAGGGTCAAATGCATCAAGAAAAATCATTGAAAAGTAGTATTATATTACTCAAGTATAAGGAATAACAAGACCATCCCTTCTAGTTCTAGAGTCCCACTCACTCTAAAAGACAAGATTGAACCCATAGATAGATAATAACTTCACCTGATTCTGGTAAAATTATATCTTCTCCTTAACATTGATCATCAAATTCATGTTTATAATCAATTTGAATATGTCAAGATCAAGCACCAAGAATTACCACTCTACCAAAAAGTTATTTATCATCTCCAAGCTTGTGGGACACTTGAAATATTGTTCATACCTCTTTCCTAAAGGTATTGAAAAATTCAACAAGTACAGCATGAGTTCCAAACACAAGACTGATGAATCGACTAACTTTTATGATATAAAAATGAGTAACCCTAGTATAAAAATAATCTTTCACTTTAGAAGATGAAATAAACACCGTACCTATAATAGTAGTTTTCCCTACTTCAGATTCCTATTTAAAATACCCATCACATAAATACATCCAGTCTTAGAACCATGTAAATCCCCATTTTCCTAAGGATTTACACAACACCCTTGAAAGTATTGATATTAAACTACAGTCCCTTGATAATAGTGGATCCTTCCCTAGGACCTCTTTTCAAAAAAACACTTCAGATGTACTGATAATACTTAACAATGGAATGTCCTAGGAGGATCTGTATAGTTAGTCTCAGTATGAACAGATTGACCACATTGATAGTAAACAACTTATTGTTTCTAGTTCTAATCCTCTAAAACTAGTCCTAAATAAATCTGACCACCCATGTGATCCCACTTCTAGACATAAGATACACACTATCTAACAACTACCCTAACTAAAGGTCCACCAAATCTTGTCTTCCCTACTATGTCTACATCAGCCAAAATTGATTTCCCAATTACCTCCAAAATGGTCAAATGGCACATGATAATCAAAATTTACCTAATATCAGGCCTCAATACTAACTCAAACCACTGAGAATTTAAGTACTCATTAGTGAAAATCTCTAGTTCTAAATGCACCAACTCAGAAAAATGGGTACACTACTGCAAAATGGTACACTCCCACTACTCCAAGGTCAAAAACTCTTGGGTATTTTCCACACGTAACATCTCATAGTAAAACATTGGATTAAATATTTTCTTGAAATAATACCAATTAAGGTACCCATGAAACTTATCTTACATAATATATTCTCACCATCTCCATCATGATCCCTCGAGCAGATACATGGAAAAACCCAGTTTCAAGTCTTTAAGAGTATTAAAGAAATTGATGATGCTCTTAATCCATTCAAGACACTCCTTAGATTTTTGTGGTCCTTTGTCACCAAGTAATATGAGTGAATTATTTTTATAAAACTCATTTCTATAATCCACCACACATCTTAGTTACCAACACCTACATGACCTAGATTCTGAAAAGTGCAGATAACAGCTTCCACCATAGAAGGGTCCACTAGAGGATTCATCTATGGAACCTGTATCTATAATTTATCTCTTGTATTTGTAAGATGTATTATTGTAGGGATATTCTAATAAACACAATATAATCACCAATTATATCATGGGAACATTCAAAAAATCTTAGGTCCACTTCCAAAATTCAAATCAATTATTTAAAACAACAAAAATTTAAAGCAATTAAGAATTATTATCAACAAAACACAATTACAAAAAAGAATATATAAATTTAAATAAACATACCATATAGTTCATTTAAATTAACCCAAACCCCAAGTCCCAAACTTGGTAAAATTTCTTGACCACCCATGGTAACTCAAGTTCAATAACAGAAGTGAGCAGGTCATCCCCCTTTTCTAGAAATACTATCTGAATTACAAAGATCCTAACTCCTATTTACCCAAGACACATATCCAAACATAGGTATTTTCAACACCCTTCTGGAAGATACTTCCCTTAAATAATAACTTGTAATAGACCAAACCAGTTTAAACAAACTGTACACCGGATTTGGCTATCATGTGATGAGGTGAAGCAAGACAACCGAAAAAGTACTAAATATAATGAACAAGACATACAACTAGAGTACAATCGGAATAAAAAGATACAACCAATTCATAAAATCATATCCAAATAAGATAAAACATAAATTATGAATAAATAAATACCAATAATTCTTTGTGACCCATAGTCACCCCCAAACCACCCTACTATGAAAGAAAATACCAAATGTGAAACTGATATGCTATAATATTCCCTTTCCTTTACTTGTATCTTGTAATACAGTATCTTCAAATTATCCAAGATAAAATGTAGGGTGTAAGAAAAAATCCTAGTTGGATACCACCATAGATTCTCTAAAAGGTATAATAACAATAATACAACAATTTTATCTTTTAAAACAAAAATAGTTTCACTAATAATTTTCATAAATCCAATTCATTTTTAAAATATTTTCTCTTTGGTTTTAATAAAAACCTTTCTTATTTTGAAGCTAAAAATATAAAAAGTATAATTCATATAAATAGTTACCATATCTATGCATAAATAGGTAATCAAGTAAACACATATCCATAAAATAACCTATTATAAAAAGCTATCTAATACAACCTCATATAAAACCTATGAGCAATAATCCATTATAAAAACAACTATGTGATAAATAACCATAAATGAAAAATCACCTCATATTGGTCCCTACACTATGTTAAAATACGTATTAGACACTCAAGATCCTAATATGAATAACTTTGGATCCAACCAATATCGATTCCTTCTACGGTACATCGATTTCCAAAAGGTTACCACCTAGTGATGCCACACACACTAAAGATACCCATGTCTCTTTCCTGACACACCCAAGGTTCCCAATGTTCCAATTTTCAAAATACCACTTCAAAACCATTCTCAAAATTTTATAAAAAAATTTTAAATCCAATATAATCCTCTTTAGTTTTTGAAAACCCATTTCCAAATAATGATAATATATTTTAAAATAAAATATCTTTTGGAAATCATTTTCATTTCCAATAAATCCTTTTTAAAAATACATATCAATTAAAATACATGAAAAATACAAAGGAATTTACCAAAAAAACCATTAATTCATTTCATTAACCCATTATACAGAAAAAAATACCTCAAATAGTTCTAAACCTAGATTCCTTTGATAACGGTGATTGGAAACCATGGGAACAACCTTTGAAATTCAAGGAATACCAAGAAATTGAAATAGATCTATAGAAAACACTATCTAATCCCAAATATATACACTACCATACCCACAACCAAATACAAAAAAGAACTTTAAGTAATGTTTACCTAAATAAATATACCATATCCACAAAACTATCAATCATCGAACAAAATTATCCAAAAGTGTCAGAGGTCTCAAAAATCACCCCTGAGAGCTTCTAGGTTAAGAAGAAGGAGGTCTAAAATGAATGAATGACAAATCACCAATGAAGTACCCTAAAATACCAAATTGTGATGATTACACAGTTTCTAATCCCATTACATGTCATGTAATCCATGAAACTCAAATACTCTAAAAAACCCATTACCTTTTTATTAAAAATATGATTATTGATAGTACTTTGTGTGAACCTATTTCATGACATGTAAAACATTAATTCCCTGAACCTAATTCATGAAATATTTCCTAAAAACAATACATGGTGTGTAATATATTTATATGATATATAATTTTCTAGAAGACTATAGAAACTATAGGTTTAGGAATAAAAACTCAAAGAACCCACTTTGATTATTCTATGATCTTGGGAAGAACCCCACTGAGTTTTGGACATGTTTATACCTAGACTCCATTAATTAAAAAAATGCATCCCTAAACATTATATTATTTCCCCCACTAAAGGATCTTCCTCCCTAATAATCCTACAAACACACCTAAACATGGATGATAAACAAAGCATAAACAACAGAGTTCCTGATAAGCATAATGGGGTGTTACATTCTTGAATCTTCAAGTATATAATAACCTAGTTAGTGAATAAATAACATGTAATTAACCTTTATAAATTAACACATCACATGCCCCTCATATAAATATATAATCACATCATACATACTATCTTGGTGTGGTCGCACACTTCCCATGCTATCTTGATTTAGGTCCTAGAGGTCATACATGTCATATAAGAGGAAGCATTCCATCTTAGTAAAACTCCAACTAAAAACATGATCAGAAACATATCTAACCACCCCTTAATTAGCTAATCTTCAATGACTTTCGTAAGAAATTTACCAAAGTATACAAGTTCTCATTATAGGTATCACACCAACCTCAGGTAGTGGGGACTCTTATAGCACCAATATACCCCTGGTATAAAAAAGAAATAGTGTATGACACTCTGTGGTATACCTAGTGTGTAATCCATTATATAAAAAACTTTTTATACTTCATGATCATACTACTCATGCAAACATTAAAATTTCTTTATTTCCTATAATACTCTATCATAAACATCAGTTAGGTATAACTCAACATCATACTTTGAGAGGTAAATCTTCATTACATTTTAGGAAATTTATGTCATTATATAAATTTATTTAGATAATGTTAAATAATTTCATAACAGAGATTTACTTTTATATGATACATTAAATATTATTAAAAACTATTTTAATAATATTTAACAAAACTCTACATAAGAACATGTCTATAATATCATATATATTCGACTACAAGATCAGCCTTATATTTGTTGCACTTTATAGTGTTTTTTAACTCATTACATCTACATATAATTTAATATTCCATTTTTTTAAAGAACATTATATTCAGAAGCATATACAACATGACACACGGAGCTTAAAAACCACAAAGTATTATAATTTAAATATGATTGTTACAACCTAGTCATTGAATTAGTGGGTATGAATATGAATAAAAAATAATTAAATTTATATTTAATTTATATTTAATAAAAATTTATTTATTAATTATTTGGAAATAAACACTCAATTCATTGTAAAGTCATTTAATTCTTCAAAAAATATATTTTCTTTAAAATTGATTTTTATTTTTGTTTATGAGAAAATAATATAATTAAATTGAGAAAATTTTAGAAAATTTATCTCAAAATAATATTTTTTGAAATCACCATATCAAAATTATCTTAGGGTAAATTTTTGGGATTTCTCTAAAAAGTTTTATTTTTCAATGAATATTGAAAAATACTAATTTTTATGGAAAATTGTCTATTTGTTTCAAGAATTTAAAAATTTAAAAAAATTAAATTGTTTTAAAGTAAAATTACTTTAGTTATATTATTATTATTATAATTTAGGTCATTGGAATCAATTTAATATTAAATTTTTACATAAAAAAACCTTTTGTACTTAAAAAAACATTTTCTATGGAAAACAGCTTTTTCATCGTGATTACAGGTTTAATTTTTAATGAAAATATAAAAATTATTTGAATTAAATTTTATAAAATATATTCAATATTTTGAATAATAATAATAAGTTCAACTTAATTTTTAGTTATAATAAATAGTAAAAATAGTAAATAATTAATTATCGTTGTTAATGTCAAAATGTCTCTACCGAGAGTTAAAACAAATGATAAGGGTACATTTTCCAATTAAACTTGTATAAATCCTATTTTTAGAAATATTTTGACATTATAATATAATAACCTTCAATATATATGAATTTTTTAGCATTTTACTTGATAATGACTTTATCCATTTGTATTCTTTTAGGAAATCTCTATGAAGGTCCCCTCCCCCACTTATAAAAAGACACATCCTATCATATCCCCTTCATACTTAAAGAGTCATTTTAGTTAATAAAATAAATTTAAAATTACTTCTTTACATAACACCCAGTTTTATAGAGGCATTTTCTATCATAATATAATTCTAGGAAATCTTTTGGTGCAAACTAAAAGATGTTGTCTGAAAAAGAGTTTATTGTTCTTAACCAAGAATTTCTGTTTTACTTATTCTTACACCTCCTTAAAATATTAATCAACCATGATGAAATAATAACACTATTATATTACATATACTTATATTTTATTATTTCAATATAATAACCTATATCTATCTCATTATCCATCAAATGGGAAATAAAACCATCGATCGTGTGTACAGTAGACTACTCCCTCACGAACCGATGAAATTCTATTTTCATCACCTCCCATCATGGATGGATATAATTATGGATTTAAATTTTATTTATATATATATATATATGTGTGTGTGTGTGTGTGTGATATTTATAAAATAATTATACTTCTATAATTATAATATCTCATTTACCTTCTTACCTTACAATCTTTTGGAAATCGATAACGCTGCTCGTGCTTACATGTGGACTAACACCTCCATAATGCGATGTGATATGTTTTTCCTTTAATTTTGACATGGATGGTAATAATGAATGAACTAATTAATATATATGATATCTATTATATAAAAATTATTATTTAAAGTTGATTTATTATTAACCTTTTTTTGTTCCATCCTTCAAAAAATAGAAATAGTATTTATGCATACATACGACCTATCATCTCCACGAGCAGTATAATTCATTTTATATCTCTACTTTTATAGATGACTCTAAATATGAATATAATTAATATATGTGATATTTATATAATGAATAAAATTATATATATTATGGAATCAAGATCAAATTATAAGGGCCAAAACTACTGAACCAAAACCTATATGAAAAACAAAGTAGTGATTACCCGAAATAGATATTGTAACAAATAATTACTAATAAACTGGTGACAATATTTTATAAGAGGATCATGTATGATATTATAAATATTAATATGGTTATTGTATATATTAATAACATTTTTAAAACCATTATACATTAGATTAAGTTTTGTTTAACTAACATTAAGTGTGGTGTAATGGATTTCATCTCAATTTTCACTTCATTGAGAAATATTTGATAATATGCACCTACTTACTCTTATTGGGTGTATATACTAAGATTTTGAGGTATTTAACATGAATATATATTTAATATTTGTGATTAATTATTCAATTCAAGTTACTCTTTCAATGATAATGTTTTAAAGAAAATATTGTCTTATTTCTCTTCTTGATTAGGTATATTTTTCTTCCCAATCCATATTTTTTCAAAATTATTCTAAAAAAGTACTTTTATTTTAAAAACCATTTAAGGATATTTTATGTTATCCTTGAATTTTTACATGGTGTTAATGGAATATTTATAATTTCCCCCTAAAGGGTTCATTTTAACTCTTTAAAAAAAGTTAAAAGAAATGTTTTTATAGTATATGGTGCTAATGAACATCCTTACCATCATAACCATTTTATAATGTTAAGCTTTTTATACACATTTTTAAAAGTTTTACATAGAAAACACTTTTTAAAACGTTTATTTTAATATTTCTCATCCAATTTATTTTATTCTTCAAAATGCATAAATTTATTTCAAACCCAATATTTGTGATGAATTAAGAATCATCTTTTATCTCTTATGAATTTTGTGTAAATTGAATTTATCTTGAAAAATTCAATTTATTATGATCATGATACATTACATTTACCTTAAATATCTGTAGTATTATATATTGGATATGATTATTTCCTAAATCTTACACCATTTTTATACATGGTGTTTTACTTTGAAATTTATTTAGTGGACTAGGGAAATAATCATATTTCATATTATTTACTAAATATAGATATTTTTTAATAAGGAATATTGTTTTTGAATTAAATTGATCATTCGATATATGATTAATGCTTTTTAAATGCAGTTATGGGTGGGTCCAGAAATTATATACACCCTAGATTCATTTATATTTCTCATGAGACAAATCAATTGTCCAAATTAAATGGGTTGTTACCCATATTTTTAAATAGTCTTAGTGCAAGTTCTTAAGAGTTGAGATATCATGATGTCTAAGATCATGAAATACAATAGTATGCATTTATTTTATCGATAATTTAGTTATTATTATCCATGATATTATTACATTGATATTGTCCATGGATTTATTTTGGGCTCAATTAATTTATGAAATGGCATGTGTTTTCTGTTATTAACCTTTCCATATTTATTATGACTTATTTTCTCATGATAAATTCTACTATACATAGCCCTTAATAAGAATTTCATATCACCCTTATTTTTTTCCTTTCCCCTTGTTATGAAGAAAAAGTCTTTGAATGAGTTTCAAGGATATAGAATGTCCACTTTTTTATGTTTTATATTTTATTCCCAATGTAAAATGGGTATATTCTATGTATATATCTATCTAAGACTATTAAACTAATTGGTCCTTTGGGATTGGATCAATTATATCTATGCCAATGTAATAAAGTAACCATCAAATCTGGGTTACTAGATTTTAGGGTGTTGTAGATGGTATTAGAGAAATTTTAGTAGAATCCTTGGGAGCTATATTTTAAATAAACATTACTAACATAAGAATTATGATAATATCTTATAGTATATAAAACAAATTACCATTATTAGGATTTTTATTTTTATTTTTTTGCTCAATATTCATGATGATTATGAGCTAACTCATTGTGTAACCTTATTTGTTGATGGAACCTAATGGAAGAAAGATAATGAACACTCATGGTCAATTTAGGGATTTCCCCACTGAGAAAACCAATGCATTTGGTTTTGGTGGTAATAAAATCATGGCCATATTAGGGAAGATAACCTAGGTTATGTATAATAACCTTTGAAATATATAGAAACATGATGTTACATGACATGATACGCCTATATTGGGTCTTTTTATATGATATAATCCTATATCTTTAATTGTAACTACTAATATAGTAGTATCTAAGAAATGGATCAAGTTTATGGAAAATATATATATGCCCTTGGGATTAAATGAATGGAAAAATGTTATTCTATAAGTATATTGTCTTTGATGCAATATCGATCAATAACAGTCGTTGATATAGAATAATACGGGGGAAAATAAATTGGACATATGGAGTGGATGTAATTTAATATAATATTATTTGATAAATATTTCCCACATGATAAACTAGCTAAAATAAAGATAAATTTATTTAACATAAATAAAAATGAGGAAGGATGTGTTGCAGAGTACGAAGATACCTTTACAATACTGGTAATGTATACTATGGATTACACATGTAATTCAAAGAGAAATATTGATCATTTCTTTAAATGCCTTAAGCCAAACCTCAAAAGGGAACTAGTTTGTCAAAACTTTTCATCATGTGATTAAATGGTAATATGTTCTATTAGAACAAAAAATAAAATTTTTGGATCTTATATCCTTAAGGGAAATCAAGACAAAAAGTGGCTGGTGGAGAACCAAGAAAAAGGTAAAGCATCAAATAATAATAAGGGAAAAAAATAATTCTCATCATGTGAACATAGTGGAAGGAAACATTCTGGAAAATTCATAAGGGGAAGGGATTTTGTTACAGGTGTGGAGATAAGGTTCATCCGGATAATTAATTCAAGGGAAATACAAAAAATAAATGATTTCTAGTGCTTCAACTATAGATAAATGGGTAATTATGAACACGAATTACCTGATAGTTAATAGAGTATACCATAGAATAGGTTGAGGGGAGAATGGAAAGATTATGAAATTAATAAAACAAAGGTTGAAGTTCCAAATTATGTGTTGGTATGTACTTTAATCATAGTCTCAAATTTATCTATTGATTTATTTGATTCTAGATCTTATCACTTTTTATATATTATATGTTTTATAATAATATTAGATATTTCTCTAGCACCATAATAAGGGATTTTTCATTTAAAAATCTAAATGGAAATCTCACTGCAACAATGATGTGTTAGTCGGTTCTCATTATTACCCATAAGTGTGCTCTATTTGAAAACTTAAATAGTATACCTATAGTTGATTTTGATATAATTCTTAGTATGGACTTTATTTATATATATGATTTAAAAATTTATTATAAAGATAAGTAAATTATTATTCATGATGAAGATGTTGAATTCCTTATCTCTGGATTGGGGACTTCATCACCTGAGTTGTGTTTATAACCACCCTAATAGATCTTCTGAATGATATTCTTAGGGAAGAAGAGCAGTTACAACCTATTGATGGAAAAGGTAATCTTCAAATCATGTATATACCTATAGTATAGAATTATAATTTTATATTTCTAGAGTAATTACCTAGACATCCACCAGAGTATTATGTTGAGTTTTCTATTGATTTAATCCCTTATGCAAGACAAATATCAACAAATCCCTATAGAATGGAAACTATAAAATTAGTGGAATTGAAGAAACAAACGTAATATTTGTGTAATAAGTTATTTATATTCCTCAGTTTTTCACCTTAGGGTTACCTTTATCTTTTCATTAATAATAAATAGGTATTTTTGAGTTTGTACATTGATTTTAGGGAAATCAATGCTATTATGATAAAGAACAAGTATCCTCTACCTCGCACTGATGACTTATTTGATCAAATTAGTAAAGATAAATATTTTTCAAATATTGAACTTAATAATAGGTATCATAAATTTAAATTAATGAAAAATATATTCTTATGATATAATTACGAATAAGGTGTGGACAATGTGAGTTTATAGTAATCCCATTTGGATTGACTAATGAACCCTCCATTTTGATCGATCTAATGAATAGAGTATTTAAGGAATATCATGATAATTTTGTTATTTTATTTATTTACTATATCTTGGGGTACTAAAAATCTATGTGGATCATGATAATCACTTTAAAATCATTTTTGATACTCTTAGAATAAAAGAGTTATATGGGAACTTTAGAAAGTGTGAATTTTGTCTTTATAAAGTTTCTTTTCTGGGATATATTATCTCTAAATATAGAATCTGAGTTGATCCTTCAAATAAAAGTCAGTCAAAGAATATCCTACACCAAAAAACATAATTTAGGTATGTAGTTTTATTAGTTCGGTATGTTATTATCAATGATTTTTTCAAAATAAATCTTGATCATCTAACCCGTTAACCAAGATTACACATAAAGCAGTTATGTTTATATCGATAAAGGAATGTGAAGAGTGTTTTAAGGAATTAAAGAGGATATTGGTCAATGCTTTGATTTTTTCTCTACCATCTATAAATTATGGACTTATGATATACAGTGGTTCATTCAATAAGGTACTTGGTTGTATGATTATATATAATGATAAAGTTATTTCCTATAAAAAAAGGTAGCTAAGACTCATGAACAAAACTATCAAATTCATGATCTTGAGTTGGTAGTTGTAATCTTTTCTTTGATGATATAGAGAAATTACCTATATGGTGAAACATGTGGGATATACATAGAACATAAGAGCATATAATAAACCTTTTCATATGAAGATATCAATATGAGGTAAAAATAATGGCTCGAGCTACTTAAGTATTATGATTTCTCAATACACTACCAACCAAGGAAGGCCAATCATGTAGTGGATGCATTGAGTAGTAAATATCATAGATTCCTAACCAAAATAAAGATTGAGTGGGATACTATGTTCACATATTTAGTAAATGTGGATATGTAAATTATTAATTATTGAGAAACATGACTCATTTTTCAAATAATTTCCAAAAAAATATTTAATGTAAAAGTTAAAAATTTATCACCCTAGTGATGAGAATCTTCAAAAGAAAATTAAGTCCTTGAATGATGGGAATTTGGTAGACTTCATATATGAAGATGGAATATTGAAATTTAGAAAGTGTTTATGGGTTCTATTTATACTTGATCTGAAAAGGGAATTACTAGAAAATACTAACAGCTCAAATATTTCTATACATCCTAGTAGCACCCATATGTAAAGATATTTTGAGGAAAAAAAATTCTGGGAAAATATGAAGCAATAAATTGATGATTATGTATCCATATGTTTGTTTTTTAAATAATTTAAGGCTGAGATTCATCATACTAGAGGATTCATGCAACCTCTTTCTATTATTATGTGGAAATAGGATGATTTTACCATATAGTTTTTCACTGGATTACCAAATACTCCTAGAAGGAATGATGAAATATGGGTTATTGTTGATATCTTTAGAAAATTTGAACATTTCATTGTTATAATACAAAATTTAACTCTTGATATACTTACATTAATTTATATTAATGAAGCTGTAATAATTCATGATTCACCTCTTTCAATTGTGTCTGATCATGATCCCCAATAGACATAAAAATTTAGGAAAAGTATTTAGAAGACTCTTATACTGAGCTTCATTTGAGCAATACCTACAATCCTCAAACTGATGTATAGTCAAAAAGTACCTTTTTAACATTTTAATACATGTTTATACTGTGATGAAATGAATTTAGAGGTATGTATAATTAGTATTTATCTATGGTATATTTTTCCTATAAAAATAGCTTCTATTTGAGTATTCAAATAGAAGCACTGTATAGAAAGATATGTGGTACTCCATATTGTTGGGAAGAAGTTGTTGAAAGGAAACTTTTGGGTATAAATATTATTAAGGAGATAATGATAAATGTAAATTCTCTTCAGACGCATATTAAAGTATCTCAAATAAGAAAAAAAGAGTTATTCAAATAACTGAAGGAATGATTTTGAATTTTCAAGGGGTCATTGAAATAATCTCTATAGAAGGGTGTTATAAGGTTCATAAAAAGGGGAAAACTAATACACAAATAAATTTTACCTTTTAAAATTCTGGAAATAATTGGATTGTTGTTTTACCAATTGAAAATTTTACTAAGTCTCTTAAAAGTACATGATGTGTTTTGTATCTCTTTGTTAAGTATATTTGAAAACCAATGCTTTTGATAACCTCTAAAGAAATAAAAACAGAACATGTATTATCTTAAAACAAAGAGAATACCTAGATTATTTACACAAAATAACAAGTGTTGAGGAATCATAGACTCAACTAGTAAAGGTGCTTTGGAGAAATCATAAAATAGAGGAAGCAATATGGAAACCTGAGGATGTTATGAAGAAGAATCAACCTCATTTGTTTAAAAGTTGATATTTAAGAAAATTTTAAGGATTAAATTTTTATATGAGTGAATAATTTAATATCCCATGTTTTTAAAACAACATTATGTCGAATAGTGTATACATCACGCAACACCAAGCTTAAAAACCCCAAAAAATATTTCTATTTAAATATGACCGTTATAACCTAAAAATTGAATTGAGGGGTACGAATAGAAATAACCAAATTATGAAATATATATTAAGTTCATATTACATAAAAAATTAATTGATAATTTATGGTAAATAAACAATCAATTCTTTGTAAAGTTATTTTATTCCTTAAAAAATGTGTTTTCTTCAAAAATGTTTTGTATTCCTTTTTGTGAGAAAATAGTATAATTAATTTTTTTTGCTTTTATAAAAAAATATTTGAAAAAATGAAATTAATTTTTGAAATAATCATATCAAAATTATCTTAGGGTTAATTTTTTGTATTTTTCAGAAAATTTTTATTTTTTAATGAATAGTTAAAAATATTGATTCCTATTAAGAACTATCTTTTCATTTCAATAATTCGTAAAGTTATATTTTTTTAAATAATTTTATATGAAAAATTATTTCTATTATACTATTATTTATCTAATTTAGGTCATTGAAATAAATTTTATACTTAATTTTGATATAAAAAAATTATAATTAAGAAAAACAATTCTTTGGAAAACCTATTTTCATTACAATTGCAAGTTTAATTTAAAAGTAAATTTTTTCACTTATATGAATTGAATTTAATAAAATTTATCCCATATTTATAATAGTAATAATTAATAATATTTAATAAGTTCAACTTTTTTTAGGTCATAATGATTAGTAAAAACAATAAAAAAATTAATTACTGTTGTTATGGTAAAAATGAGTTTACCGGGGGTTAAACCAAAAGATAAGCGTAATTTTTCCCATTAAACATATATAAATCCAATTGTATGGAATTATTTAAAAATTATATTATACTAAATTCTAATATATTTTCATTTGTAATCATTTTTCTTGAGAATTACTTTATCATTTTTTTATACTTTTAAGAAATTTTCAAGAATGACCCCTCCCCTAATTATAAAAGGATACCTCTTATTACCTCCTATACACAATTAAATATTCCTTATGGTTTAAAAAATAACTATCCAAATACATTAATTAAGTACCTCTCCATGTCTTAGAATCCTTTTTTGATTATAAATCCATCCTTGGAAAGATTTTTGGGAAAACCTTAAGAGGTTTTCTGAAGAAGAAGTATTTTTCTTAACTAAGCATTCTTGTTTAACTTCTTCTTACACCTCATTAAAATCATATTAAACTATTATAAAATAAAAAACACTAGTATATTCAATATATTTAAATTTTATTATTTTAATATCATAACATATATCCACCTCCTCTTTCATCAAATTGGAAACGAAATTGTTGATCATCTGTACAACAGAATACCTTCTCACGAACTGATGTGATTCGTTTTCCATCACTTCCCCTCACAGTTGGATATAATGATGTATTTAGATTATATATATGATAATTTTGATATAATTATAATACCACATATACCTTCTTACCTTATAATCCTTTGGAAAATGATAATGTCGTGTGTGCGTACGTGTGAACTACCGCCTCTATAAAGCAATATGATACGTTTCCTATTTTATTTTGATTTGGATTGTAATAAAGATAGATTTAATGAATACATATTTTATATATGATATAAAAATTATTCTATAGATGTGATTTAATATTTACCATGTTTTTTCCATCCTTAAAAAAATGGAAACAACGTTCATGTGTACGTATTATATACCATCTCCATGAACGATGCAATTTGTTTCTCTATCTATACTTTTATGGATGATTATAAATATGAGTATAATGAATATTTATGATATTTAAATCATTATTAAATTTATTTAGATTATGGATCCATGATCAAAGTACAAAGACCAAAAATACTGAACCAAAACCAACATGAAAAATAAAGAAGTTATAACCCAAAAAAAGAGACTTTATTAAAGAATTGCTAATAAATGGATGAAAATATGTTAGAATAGTATCATATATGATGTTATAAATATTAATATATTTATGGTATAAAATATTGAAATGTTTAAACCCATTTTAAGGGATTATAAATCACATTTTACTAAAGGTAAGCGTGAGGTAACGGATTTTGTCACAATTTCCACTCTAAAGAGACATTCGGTAATATTCACATAATTACTTTTATGTGGTGTATATACATACCATTTTAGGTATATAACAGGAATATATATTTATTAATTATTATTAATGATTCAATTTAATTTACTCTTTCATGAGGAATGTTTAAAATAAAATCTTATCCTATTTCTCTTCTTTATTGGGTATATTTTTCTTCTATATCCATATGTTTCAAAATTATTTTATGAAAGTAATTTTTATTTATGAAAATAATTAATAAAGGTTATTTTAAGTTATCCTTGAATTTTTTTTCATGCTATGAAAGTAATATTTCAAAATTTCTCCTGAAATGGTTTATTTTTAACTTCATAAAAAATCAAAAGGAATGTTTTTAATATATAGAGTTCAAACAAACTTACACTATTTCGTAATCATTTTATGATGTTTAAATTATTATAAATGTTTTCAAATATTTTACAAATAAAAATATTTTGAGAAATTTTATTTTAATATTTCTCATCCATTTTCTTTTATCTTTTAAAATACATGAATTTATTTCACAACCTATATTTCTGATGAATTAAAGGTCATATTTAATCTCTTATTATTTTTATGGACATTAAATTTATACTGAAACATTAACTTTTTATTATCATTGAACATTATATTTACCTCAAATATCTATATTCTTTTTATCTTGAATATGATTATCAATGAACCCACATGCATCATTAAATTTGAGTAGGCCACAGTCACATTAGAATTTTATTGTTTCCAGAACTCAACATGATATTAGGGAATAGTATAGTGAAAGTATATGGTTGATCCCATGGGGAGTTATGCTTGAACTATAAATATATGTATTGGGACCCTTTGGTGTAGGATTCCTTTCAACTTGGTTCAATTTGGTAAAATTATTTCTATAAGGTTGATGGTTTACTTCAGGAATAAGAGAGGTATCAGGATCAATTTTAGGGATCTATAGAAAAGATGATCTTAATTCTATCTTGGTACGATCCTATGGTTTAAGCTATGAAGAAAGAGGAGTTCGCTAGTTGAATTAGGCCAAATCAACTAGTTCTATCTAAGAGGTTACTATTCCTTGATCTGGAAATAGTGACATCCTAGATGCATTAAGATTGGCTTCTAAGACAGAAACTATTTTAGGCTATTAGTTATAGCCTAATATACTCCAACCATACTTCGCTAAAATATATTGTGGTTGGGGATGTTCAAACTAATTGTATTAAAAAGATTATTTATCCTAATTATTAATCCTTAAGGTTACCGAGTTTATAATTGAATATTTATTGAATTCAAATCCACCTACTCTGGATCCCTACCCAAGGTGGTTTATTCACTCATGGTATAATTGAACACAAGTAAATGAATAATTGAAATTGTGATCAAAATTCTATAAATAATTGAATATAAATTATTGACATACATGTAAGGATTATGTTAGGGCACACAATTATGAACAAGAATTTTAAAATAAAATATAATTCAGCAAACTACTTACTTGAAATGATATCGAAAATTAATGCAAGTAAAGGTTCACATAAAGTCAGTGTTCTAAGTCAATGGTGTGAAATGGAATGAAGAATTTTGATTAAAAACAACTAATGATGATCATATTAAATTAAAATAATAGAGTAATAAATTTCTAGTTTGGGGAATGGGAAACAAGAGATAAATAATAGATGAAAATTTATCTGCTCTAGAACTCACTCAAATTTGTTGCCCCACTACTTTATTTGTAGGAAAAATATTACACGATGTGTAATTGTTATTCATGTCATGTAATTCCAATCCATGTATTCCTCCATGTATTTTGAATCAATGTGTATCTCACATGTATCTCATTTGAGATTTGAATATTTGACTCTTTTTATGTCATGAATTTGAGACTCGTGATGTGTACCTTCCTTCAAGATTTATCTTTGGATTGGAAATTGTGTTAATTGGATTCAAAATGTTCTTCTTCAACTCATGATGTGTAATGGATTCTCTACATGAAATTTCTCACTACATGATTCACGACTTATAGTATGTTGTAAATCTCTACTACACATCGTGTAACGATTTTTCATGACCTATAATATGCAATTTTTTTCTTTTTCTGCATTTTCCCCTTTTAAACTTTAGAAGCCTAATTATTGTAATAAATGACACATAATAAGTGAATTATCACATAAATCCTTGAATATCCTTAACTAAATGACAGATGATTTCATCTTATCAAATTCCCCCACACTTAAACAATTTTTTTTTCTCAAGAAAAAATTTCTCAATAGTTGATTAAAAATGATAAGAACATTTTAAAGAAGTAAATATTCATTATATCCAGGAAATTAAAACTAAGTGTAAGGAAAAAATGGTTAGTCTTCAGAATCATATCTGCATAGAAAATCAATCATGCCTCACAGCTTAATTAATTAAACAAATTCAAATCTTTTAATTATAATCTCTTTACTGATCCTTGAATTCTATACCCATTTTCAATGTAACTCAAATAGAATTTTCTCTCATCACTGAGCGTAAAATAAAACTATAGTTATGCCCATACCCTGAGTATATACTCTTAACCATAGCCTTTAATTGGTTCTATCATTTACTCTTGGTAAATACAAACACAAAATTAATCATTAGGGCTTCAGAAATTGGTTTCTAATGACACTGAGGTTGTGGGTAAGTAGGTAAATAGTGAAAAACAAGCTCAAGGCAGGTAATCGTTGAAGTAAAATGCATTATTAGCATGACAAGTGTTGTAAAATGAATCCACCCTAGCTAACAAATTTCACACTCTCAACAACTCATGTTGGATCCATGTATATGTCAAGTAAGTGCAAAAAGTGTATCTTGTTCCTTTCTTTTTTTTCTTTTTTTTTTGGAATTCATGTTTAGGCCATATCTCACATCTATCCACTAACCACATATGATCCTTCAAGGGATTAATTGGATTCGAAATGGTAATTTTTGACCTTCATAATACAAAACTCATTTCAATTTTTCTTTTCTTTTGTATTTTTCAAGGAATATGATAGATATGAAATTCTACAGAGTAAAAATTGATCACAAACAAAAATTATGAAAATAAACACAATACACCTCCACATTAAAATCCTCTCATGTTGTCTAGAAACCTCCCCCGCACTTATTCAAAGTATAATCATTCATTATAAAAATATCGGGGTAGCAAGGGATAATCTTCTTGAAATGGTTTTATACTATAAGGCAATTCATGGAAACTACAGGCTAAATGAGGGAAAGATGTAAGGCGGGTCTTAGGAAAAATTAGATCAACAAAGATTTCCTCAATAATTTTAAAAATGTATTTGTTTGGTCATAGTCTCAATAAGATCTCAATATAAGTTATGATATTTCACAACCCGTCCTCGGGGCTCGTGCCGTGACTACCCCAAGCCCGCCTTCCCTAGGCAAGGGGCTGGCGACTAGCACCAAGGCGCAAATCACGGTAAAAATGGAAGGAATTTCCTTTGTAAAGTAAACAAACACCACAGAGCAAGAAAGCAGCAGAAGTAAACACTGAGTAAAAACTGGGTACAACAGTAAGTACGGAAAAAGTAAGTGGGCCAGTATACAAACACAAACTGAAAGTAAAGTACAACCCGAAATGGAAAATAGCAACTGAAAGTAAAACCCCAATGTCGAGTCGTCCACTGGATGTCCCACGTGAAGGGTGAGTACAGATGGCCTCCATGGATCCTAGGGTCCAGCCGTCCGCTCCGAGTACGTCCCGCCTAGTGGTCCACCTCCGGGTACCGTCCTGCTCCACAAGCCTCAACCACGATCAGCGGTGTCCGTCATCTGCAACCAACACAACGTAGTGCGGGCATAGCCCGTGCAGGGGTGAGTATAGGATACTCAGTAGGGACCCTGAGACCCCCGAAGGTCTCCCAGAGTCCACAAAGGATAATCCACAAAGTAAGATACATTCACGAAGTAACATCCGACACAGCTTAGGTATATGCCCATACATATACCAAAGTCATCAGTTCCAGTTCGTTCCAACCTCTGAGCCCAAGTACAACCCAGTCCACACAAGAAATCACAACCCAATCCACACAGGAAAGCAAAACGTAATCCACACAGGATAGCACAACACAATCCATAAGGGAAGCAAAACAGGAATTATCTCACACATGTATACTTTTTCGTATGATGATAGAGATGATCCGATGTAGCAACTGATTCATCTAAGCCGTCGGACCCACAAAGGATTGATAGGTACTAACCCCCGCAATTACCTACAAAGGATCGATAGGTAACTAACCCCCGCAAAGACCCACACAGGATCGATAGGTAACTAACCCCCGCAAAGACCCACACAGGATCGATAGGTAACTAACCCCCACAAAGACCCACACAGGATTGGTAGGTAATTACCCCTGCAAAGACCCACACAGGATCGGACCCACACAGGATCTGTAGGCGCTGGCTCACACAGAACCGTTGAGCGCAGACCTACACAGGATCAGACCCACACAAGATCGGTAGCACTGATCCATGTAGGATCGCTGAGTGTTGTAGTCTTCGTCGTTGAATCCACTGAGGATCTCTATACAGTCGTTGTCGTCACAGTCGAAAATGCAGCCATCTCTAGGGTTCCCGCACACAACAAGCTCGTTCGGGAGGGTCAGCTCCACGATCCGAGAGGCTGATACATCAACTGACACAAATTCCGAAGTTGATGTATCCAAAAGTTCTGTATCGTCAACAGGAACTCAGCGTCACAGACGGCGCGTTAATCGGAAGCCCGGTCTGGAAGTTATTGGCTTTTTCGTCCTAGGGGCCCAGTTGGTTTTTTTAAGTCAAAACCAACCCGAATGTACTCCACCTGCATCCAAACCTTGGGCGGAGTAAGCCAGAAGATCTGTCTCACTAAGAGGAATCCAACAAAGTCGACGGCATGTCAATCGGATGTCTAGGGCTTAAGTTATGAGTGTTTCCGCTCTGAGGGCCCGGTTGGTTTTGTGTACGAACCAACTCGGCCGAACCCAAAGTATTCCGAAACCGTGAGTGCGATATATCGAAACAACCATCTCAATCCAAGGATCTCATCGCAACTGACGGTTCATCGATCGGAGTCCCATAGCTTAAGTTATGGACGTCCGACCGGAAGAGGTTCGGTACTAAGGGGTTTGGGCCCGGTCCAACCCTGCCCGATACCCCTAGAGTCGGCCCGAACCGGGTCGACCCGAACTAGGTCCGAGTCTGGCCCGCTTGGGTACGGCTCGGCCTAGCCTGGGCGCGGCCCGGCCTGGGCGCGGTGCGCTAGGCGTGCTGGCCAGGTGCTCGGCCAAACGGCCAAGCTGTTTGAAGGGGGGGCACCTGCCCCCCTGGTTTGTAACCGCGACGCCCATTAAGAGGGGACGTTGAGCTGGCCACCGGGGGTTTGTAACCCCTGGATTCTCCTTGACCGGTCGGTCGGCTTTCGCCGCCACGGGACCGGCGACGGTCGGTCCCCCCTGCTCCGACGCCGGCGGCCCGGAACCGGCCACCGGTCATCCTGCTCCACCGCGGCCCGGAACCGGCCGCAGCCTTGGTTCGTCCGGTGCGGCGCGACAGCCCCATGCCCCTTTTCTACGGCCCCGCTCCGGCCGCGGTGTCTTCGGGTTTCTCCGACGCGGCGTGACGGCGTCACGTCCTTGTTCGTTTTCACGGTGCGGCGTGACGGCGCTGCTCTTTCCTTGTCGCACGATTCCGCACGGTGCGGCGGCACCACGCCATTCCCATTTCAAACCACAATAGAAACCAACAAGGATAAAGGAGGAGGGTCAGTCGTGTTTGTGCGGTCCAGCCCCCCTCTCGTTAATCGATTGCAATTGGTCATATTTCACGAAGAACGTCAAGGTAGAAATCACGAACAATTTAAATAAACCCCCTACCTTGAGCGTAGCTTGAACGGAGGTTCATCGTGGAAATAACCGTCACGGAAGAGGACGCCGCGGAAAAAGAGATTCGCGTCGCGGGGACGACGTCGCGTCGTCGATCTCCAAGGAATCCAGTGTTCTTCGCGTTTTTTGCGTTCTTCGTCGAAGAGGAATAAGTTCTTTAAGCTCTTATCTTTTCTTCCAAAGACTCTCCAAGCAACAAGACTCCAACCAAAAATAAAATAAGTCCCTTACTAATTTTATTAACACTACTTGAGTTTTAAATTCAAAAGCTTGAATTAAACCACATAATTAAATTACAAAATTTGTCAGAAAATTAATGAAGGGTTATGGAAGGTTAGGGAAGGTGAAGGGGTAGGGTTCGTGCGGGCCCCACCACCTTCATAACCTCCAAATGGAAGTTGGGTGGTTTTCCCCAACTTCCACCCCAAGCTTAATCCACTTAGAGTAAAATAAAAATTGTAGTCAAATTTTTAGTTTAACTTTCACAATTTTTATCAACCTCTCTCGTGAAAACGCATCTCCGAAAAAGGTTTTTCTAAGAAATTATCGGCGCTGCGGTTCCATCGGTGCCCTCAGAATTCGATTTCGAGCACCAGTTCAAAAGTTAGGAAATCCCACTCGTTCGTTCACTGAACATACCCAAGCTAAACTTTGGATAGAAATTACGGGCACACCGGGCCTCGGAATCAAGTGCTGTCAGAAACTGCATTCTTGTAAATTCCCATAGAAAATTTAGAAAAAAATTACCTTGAATTTTACGGGTCTTTACATTACTCCCACCTCAGGGCTTTACGTCCCCGTAAAGATACATTGAAAACTAGGGAAACAAATGTGGGTACTGAGAATGCATCTGAGCCTCCTGCTCACAAGTGCTCTCCTGGAGATTCCTGTGCTGCCATCTGATGCGCACTAGAGGAATCGACCGTCCACATAGGACCCGCTCCTGTCGATCTTCGATCTCCACTAGGACCTCTATAAAATTCACCCCATCATCAATGTCCAACTCCCCATGATCAATGATATGCGTCGGGTCGTGCACTTATCTCCTCAGCTGAGATACATGGAAGACGTCGTGCACCCGGTGCAACTGAGGTGGTAGAGCCAGGCGATAGGCCACCTCGCCTATCCTACTGAGGACCTAGAACGGTCCGATGAAGCGTGGAGACAACTTGCCGCCTAGGCCAAATCTCCATAATCCACGTCGAGGTGAGACCTGCAAGAAGACGTGGTCGCTATCCACGAACTCCAGTGGCCTCCGCCTCCTATCAGCATAAAACTTCTGCAGGCTCTGAGCTATCCTCATCCGCTCCTGGATGATCTGGACCTTCTCTGTCATGGCCTGGACCATCTATAGTCCCGCAAGTGCTGACTCCCCAGGGTATTTCCCGCACAAAGGAGATCTGCAAGGTCGGTTGTACAACGCCTCGTAAGGTTCCATTCCGATGGTGAAGTGGTAGCTGTTGTTGTATGCAACTACACCAAGGGTAGGTGGTCCTCCTAGCTGTGACCAAAGTCGAGGACACATGCACGGAGCATGTCCCCGAGATTCTGAATGGTCCTCTCCGTCTGATCATCCGTCTGAGGGTGAAATGCAGTGCTCAGACGTAGCTGCGTCCCGAACGCCTCCTGCAACCCCTTCAAAAGCCGGGAAGTAAAGTGAGCATCTCGATCGGAGACGATATATGTTGGCTCACCGTGAAGCCATACAATCATCTGAACGTAAAGTCGTCCCAAGCTCTCCATTGAGCCCTTCTCTCTGATGGGAAAGAAGTGAGCCGACTTGGTGAGTCGGTCGACAATCACCCAAATGGAGTCGTGACCTCTGGAAGTGTGTGGAAGTCTAGTCATGAAATCCATAGATATCTCGTCCCACTTCCACTCCGGGACCTCCAAGGGCTGGACCAAGCCTGCTGGTACCTGGTGCTCTGCCTTCACCTGCTGGAAGGTGAGGCATCGCGAAAAGAAATCCGCCACAGCCTTCTTCATGCCCGGCCACCAGTGCTATCGTCTGAGATCCTGGTACATCTTCGCCACTCCAGGATGTACTGCCAAAGGAGAAGTGTGAAACTCTCTCAGTACCTCCTCCCGTAAAGCAACTGGTACTAAGTTACATCCTCTAAAAAGGACGTAGTGCTCTCCTCCTAAGGAGAAACCATCAGGTGCCTATCCTGAGGATATTTTTGCACGCCACGTCTCATAGTCGGCGTCCCCACACTGTGCCTCTCTGACCCGCTGTAGTAGTGGAGGAGTGACTGTGAGTGACTGAAGGAAGGATTCTCTATCTTTATCCACGAAGGATATCTGTAAAGCGGCTACCTGCTCTGTCACCTCCCCAAGTAGTTGAATGCCCATCCTCCTGTTGAGAGCATCGGCCACCACATTCCCCTTCCCAAGAGTATAGACTATCTCAAAGTCATAGTCCTGGAGGAACTCGAGCCATCGCCGCAGTCTCGGGTTCAGGACCTTCTGAGAGAAGATGTACCTGAGACTCTGATGGTCAGAATAAACTGTAAATCACTCACCCATCAGATAGTGTCACCATGTCTTCAGAGCAAAGACCACTCCTGCTAACTCCAAGTCATGGGTAGCGTAGTTCTGCTCATGCGGCCTCAACTGACGTGATCCATAAGTGATCACTGCCTACTCCTACATCAGGAAACATCTGAGTCCAGTCCCTGATGCATCACAGTAGACTACGTACCCTACTCCCTCCTCCGGCAACCTCAAGATAGGCGCGATGGTCAATCTCTGTCTTAGCTTCGGAAGCTCTGCTGACATCTGTCTGACCACAGGAAGGGTTTCCCCTTCCTCCTTAACGTTCTGCAAAGTTGCAAATATTTCTTCTTTGCTGAAAAGGGAAATCCGGTCTCATCCCCTGAATGAACCACGTTCCTTGCCTAATACAGTCAATCTTGTCATGATTAGTTAATTCATGGCATGGATGACGTCGTAAGGAATCGATGCTGCTACCAAGAGATCCAATCGTTACTCTCGCCTCCAAGGGTTGAGTCACACTGTCATCATCAGTGTGTGGTCATTGGGTCTCCTCCAGTAAGAATCTCTCAAGTGAGGGTCAAGTCAACAGTTTTTAATCGGTACCTCTTAGTATTAACAACAAAAGACAAGAGAGAAAACGTCACTATTGCAAGCGACTTTTATTACTTCAACTCAAAGTACAAGGACACAAGGCAACACAAAGAACGAAGATAGAGGCATAATGGGAAAAGGCCTCTATTCCTGGAGCTAGACCCGCACTTGTCCACCTGCTTCTGGAGCTCCATGATCATAAGCTTCAGCTGCCTGAAGCTGTGCTCTCCCCTGAGGTCAGGGTAGACCTCCTGGTGGTGGTGGTGGTAGAGCCTCAAAGCATCTCCCACCACCTACTACTCGGCCAGCTCCTCTACCTCATTCTCCTGCTCCCTGCGGACTTCCACAGTCGAACCTCTGCCTCTACCTAGGTGGTTCCTCAACTGTCTGCTGCTCCTCTACATGGCGGGTCGGGCAGTCACGAGTCATGTGGCCCTGCCCGCCGCATGCATATCACTGTCTTCCACTCGTAAGACTGGTTCTTCTGCATGTTCCCCGCACCTCCGAGCCAGTATCCTGTGGTCATCCGTCCGATGGCCTGGCCCACTTGGACCTCTGCGACATCTGTCTACTGCCGGCTGCAGAAGACTCCGCCACGTATCGCCCTATGGTAGGTCTCGCCGTTGGTGTAGACTCAGCAAGAAATCTCTCGATGAGAAGATCTCGCTCTAGTACTCCTACCTGAGTCAGAATTCTGAGGGAGATCAGTGATTCCCTGATCTCATGCCTCAATCCCTGCTCAAAGGTCCGGGCCCGGAAGAATGGGTCTCGTACCATGTCTGTTGAGTAGTGCGAGAGATCTTTAAATCTCGCCGAGTACTAGGCGACCGTCAAGCTGCCCTATCGTAGCTGAAGAAGCTCCTGGATGCGCACCGTATGGAGGGTGGCTGGGACAAACTCCGAGCGGAAGAGGCTCTCAAATTCTGTCCAGAGGAGATATGCATCGTCATGCACCTGGAGCATCAAGCTCCACCATCTGCCTGATGCCGCGTGCAGTAGGCTCGCTGCGAGGATCACCATGAGGTCTGATGGTGTCCTCACTAACCTGAAAACTCGAACCACTGCCTCCAGCCAATCCTCGGCTACCTGGGGTTCCGTCTCCCCTTGGAACCTCGGTGGTCGATGGTGCTGAAACTCGTGCAGTGCACTAATGTGACGTGCATCGTCAGTAGTTGCGGCTGGTAGCATCGGTGGCTCGGCGGGTAGAGGTATCGTCGGTGCCTCTACTATCAAAGGGCCATGCACCGAGGCCTCGTCGCTCGGTGGGCTATCATCACGCACAACTCTCGGAACCCTGGCTGGATGCCATCGTGGGGCCATCCTGAAAAGAAACAGGTGCGCCATGGTCAAACAGTATACCTGTGTGAGCTGATATTAACTAATCACAAAGAAAACTTGAAACAAACATGCAATCAATGTTTTCGTGCATTAAGTCGAAAATCAGAAGTCAGGGTCCTGGTGTACGGATACGTCGGCCGCTGCACCAACAATGGATTCCCTGGACTGATAACCACACCCAATATGCTTAACATTATTGCTCCACATAGAAAAAGATCAGAGTCCTGAGTTCTGCGATAGAACCGAACTTCTCTGATACCAATTTGTCACGACCCGTCCTCAGGGCTCATGCCGTGACGACCCCAAGCCCGCCTTCCATAGGCCAGGGAATGGAAACTAGCACCAAGGCGTAAATCCTGGTAAAAAGGGAAGGCATTGCCTTTGTAAAGTAAAAAAACACCACAGAGCAAGCAAGCAGTAGAAGTAAACACTAAGTAAAAACTGGGTACAACAGTAAGTGCGGAAAAAGTATGTGGGCCAGTATACAAACCCAAACTGAAAGTAAAGTACAACTCGAAAGGGAAAATAGCAACTGAAAGTAAAACCACAACGTCGAGCCGTCCACTGGATGTCCCACCTGAAGGGTGAGTACAGATGGCCTCCATGGCTCCTAGGGTCTAGTCGTCCGCTCCGAGTACGTCCTGCCTAGTGGTCCACCTCCGGGTACCGTCCTGCTCCACAAGCCTGAACCACGATCAGTGTTGTCTGTCGTTTGCCACCAACACAACGTAGTGCAAGCATAGCCCATGCAGGGGTGAGTATAAGCTACTCATTAGGGACCCCGAGACCCCCAAAGGTCTCCCAGAGTCCACAAAGGATAATCCACAAAGTAAGATACATTCACGAAGTAACATCTGACACTGCTTAGTTATATGCCCATACATATACCTAAGTCATCAGTTCCAGTTCGCTCCAACCTCCGAGCCCAAGTAGAACCCAGTCAACACAGAAAATCACAACCCAATACACACAGGAAAGCAAAACGTAATCCACACAGGATAGCACAACACAATCCACAAGGTAAGAAAAAAAGGAATCAGATCACAAATGTATACTTCTTCGTATGACGATAGAGATGATCAGATGTATCCACTGATTCATCTAAGCAGTCGGACCCACAAAGGATCAATAGGTACTAACCCCCGCAATGACCCATAAAGGATCGATAGGTAACTAACCCATGCAAAGACCCACATAGGATTGATAGGTAACTAACCCCCGCAAAGACAGACATAGTATCGATAGGTAACTAACCCCCGCAAAGACCCACACAGGATCAGTAGGTAACTAACCCCCACAAAGACTCACACAGGATCGGACCCACACAAGATCTGTAGGAGCTGGCTCACACAGAACCGCTGAGCACTGACCCACACAGGATCATACCCACATAGGATAGGTAGCACTGATCCACGTTGGGTCGCTGAGTGTTGTAGTCGTCGCTGTCGAATCCACTGAGGATCTCTGTACAGTCGTCGTCGTCACAGTCGCAAATGCAGTCAGCTCTAGGGTTCCCGCAAACAACAAGCTCGTTCGGGAGGGTCCGCTCCACAAGATGAGAGGCTGATAAATCAACTGACACAATGTTTGGAGTTTATGTATCCAAAAGTTTTGTATCGTCAACAGGAACTCAGCGTCACAGACGGCGCGTCAATCGGACGCCCAGTCTGGAAGTTATTGGCCTTTTCGTCCCAGAGGACCGGTTGGTTTTTTTAAGTCAAAACCAACCCGACCGTACTCCACCTACATCCAAACCTTTGGCAGAGTAATCTAAAAGATCCATATCACTAAGAGGAATCCAACAAAGTTGACGGCACGTCAATCGGACGTCCGGGGCTTTAGTTATGAGTGTTTCTGCTCCGAGGGCCCGGTTGGTTTCGTGTACGAACCAACTCGTCCGAACCCAAAGTATTCCTAAACCTTGATTGCGATATAGAGAAACTACCATCTCGATCCAAGGATCGCATCGCAACTAACGGTGCATCGATCGGAGGCCTGTATCTCAAGTTATGGATGTCCGATTGGAAGAGGTTCGGTACTAAGGGGTTTGGGCCCGGTCCGACCCGGCCCGATACCCCTAGGGGCGGCCCGCTTGGGCACGGCCCGGCATGGGCGCGGCCCGGCCTGGAGGACCAGATAGGCAGCCGTTTCGGCCTGGGCGTGGCGCGCTAGGCGTGGTGGCCAGGCGCTTGGACAAACGGCTGAGCCGTTTGAAGGGGGGGCACCTGCCCCCCAGGTTTGTAACCACGGCCCCCATTAAGGGGCCGTTGAGTTGGCCGTCGGGGGTTCCTAACCCCTGGCTTCTCCTTGACTGGCTGGTCCATTTGTCCGGCCAGCTTCCGCCATCACGAGATCGGCGATGGTCTGTCCCCCTGCTCCGACGCCGGTGGCCCGGAACCGGCCGCCGGTCACCCTGCTCCACCGCGTCCCGAAACCGGCTGCGGCCTTGGTTCGTCCGGCGCTGCGTGATGGCGCCACGCCCCTCCTCCGTGGTCCCGCTCCGGCCGCGGTGTCTTCGGGTTTCTCCGACGTGGCACGACAGCGTCGCGTCCTTGTTCGTTTTCACGGCGCGGCACGACGGCGCCGCGCATCCTTGCCGCACGATTCCGCATGGTGCGACGACACCGCGCCATTCCCGTTTCAAACCACAATAGACACCAACAAGGATAAAGGAGGAGGGTCGGTCGTGTTTGTGCGGTACGCCACCCTCTCGTTAATCGATAGAAATTGGTCATATTTCATGAATAATGTCAAGGTAGAAACCACGAACAATTTAAATAAACCCCCTACCTTGAGCGTAGCATGAACGGAGGTTCGTCGCGGAAATAACCATCACGGAAGAAGACATCACGGAAAAAGAGAGTCGCATCGCGGGGACGGCATCGCATCGTCAATCTCCGAGGAATCTGACATTATTCGTGTTCTTCATCGAAGAGGAAGAAGTTATTTAAGCTCTTAGATTTTCTCCCAAATACTCTCCAAGCAACAAGACTCCAACCAAAAATAAAATAAGTCCCTTACTGATTTTATTAACACAACTTGAGTTTGAAATTCAAAAGCTTGAATTAAACCACATAATTAAATTACACAAGTTGTTAGAAAATTAATGAAGGGTTATGGAAGGTTAGGGAAGGTGAAGGGGTAGGGTTAGTGAGGGCCCCACCACCTTCATAACCTCCAAATGGAAGTTGGGTGGTTTTCCCCAACTTCCACCCCAAGCTTAATCCACTTAGAGTAAAATAAAAAATTTAGTTAAATTTTTATTTTAACTTTAACAAATTTTATCAACCTCTCTCATGAAAACGCATCTCCGGAAAAGGTGTTTCTAAGCAATTACCAGCGCTGCGGTTCCATCGGTGCCCTCAGAATTCAATTCAGAGCACCGGTTCAAAAGTTAGGAAATCTCACTCGTTCGTTCACTGAACGTACCCGAGCTAAACTTCTGATAGAAATTCCGGGCACACCGGGCCTCGGAATCAAGTGCCGTTAGAAACTGCGTTCTTGTAAATTCCCAAATAAAATTAAGAAAAAAATCCCCTTGAATTTTACGGGTCTTTACATGATAGGTTTACATGTCTGAGGTGTCACTTAAGAAATATGCTCAAAAAATAATAGGAAATTTTAGGCTCAGAATCCTCTTGGGGATGAGAATAAAAATAGAAACTAACAATAACTAATGGTATAAAACCAAGTAATAAGTCAATTGATTATAATTTCAAAAAAAATAATTTAGATTTAAATCTCTATGCTCAGAAATCATTCTAAAAATCTAAATCAGGATTAAACATAGATTTCCAAAAATTCCTAACTTAACATTTTCTTTTATTTAAATGGTAATAATTTTTTTAAAGTTTAAATAGTGATTTCAATTTGAAAAATGTCTCCTAAAAAGATTAGAACATGAAAAAATTCCAGCGTATCGAAAGTAAAACATACGAAAAACTCCCCCACACATAAAATGACACAGTGTATGCACTGTCCATGAATGTATTGTGCGAGTGTTATGGAAAAATAAATCTTAGAAAAATTAAATGAAAATTATGAAAATTAATACTAAGGGAATTGATATCTCCCTATATATAGTGGATTTCAATGGGGTAACTTGGTTGTATGGAATGAAGTTTTGGGATAACTACAAAAATGGGTAAGAGATACAAATCCTAAAGTAGATAAAACATTAGTCCACTGGGTTAAAACATTGATAATCAGAATAATATGATTGTGAATATTATGATTGATCAAGGGTAACCAATTTTATTTAATTATAGATAGGGTTATACAATAGAGATAAAGTGACTCATGACAAAAAAACTCTAGAATTAAAAACTAGAAAAAATTCTAAGACCTGAAAATTGATGAACTACTAGTTACCTCCCATAAAGCGCAAACAGAAACATCATCATCTAAAAAAATGGACCAAAATATTATGTAGTGATTTCCATTAGCTCAGTTTGTCCTCTGGTTTCTACATCTACTTGTGGAAGTGTCCTCCAACTCACAGGGTCTCTTTACAGGATTGATAACTTCAGAAGCATTGTGAGCATGAATTAGATGTGGGAGGAAGGGTATTTTTGACTATGGAAGTGGATATTGTGCATGAATCTCTAGTGAGAGATCTTGAAATAGAATTTCTATCTCGGCCACATGCTGAGTCACTCGTTGAACCAAAACAGATGGTGGTACAGGTCCATCGACAATCATATATGAAATAGAGGATCTAGACATAGCTATTATAAAATTGAAAGATATAAAAATAAATCCAAGTAAAAAGTGTGGCAAAAAAAGTTGCCAAATATATAAATGAGTATAGTAGTAAAAAATGTGGGAAAACACATACTATAATTGAAAAATATCCCACCCTTACAGAAAAGTCTAAAAAAATGAGTGAAGTGTCCAACTAAGATAAGTTGGCAGAATCAAAAATCTCCTCCAAAATACACTCCTAGTCAGGTGGTGGAGGTAGATTTCAAGATGGATCTATGGAAGTGGTGGAAATAGGGGATAGTAGATCATCTATTAAGGGTGTAGTTGTGGTGGTGGGAATATGGGATGGGGTAGGTGGTGGAGTGGTTCCGATCTGAAGTAGGGTCATGAGTCTGGAAGCAGGGTCCACAAAGGGAACCTCAGAATATGTGGTAGTGGTTGGCCCCTTTCCCTACCGAGCATGTTCACTTAGGTACTCTTACTGAGTAGTAGGGTCGGATATATATGAGGGTAGGTCGGTATGGGTTGCGGGTGGGGCAGGAGTGGTATAAGATGAGGGGTTGGTAGGTTCTAGTGGTGGCAGGGAGTCTGTGGTAGAAGAGGGTGGTAGAGGGGTGATGAAATCAATAAGATCAATGAAGGGAAGGTACATATGAGTGGAGATCCACCATAGGTTCTCCAGGATTCATAGCTATATGGCGTAGAGATTGGATGGGGTGGGATGGGTGGGGACAGAAATAGTGTATACAGTGGTAGTAGAGGCGAGAATTTGGGTGGGAGATACCATAGGTAACATGGTGGTGGAGCATGTGGTGGGTACATTACTAGTGGTGGGTCCTCTATAGGCATTGACTCATGTATTCCTAGTTCCCAGTGGTAACAATCATCCTCCCTCACCAATAGATGCATCTTATGAAACATAAGGAAGTCAATGACCTCTATACATCCAAGGGATCTGAGGGGAAGAGCAGCCTCCAAAACTCTGAGATGTCTCGTGATGTGGTAAATGAATGAACCACCCATCAAGGTGACTTTGGTCCACTGTGTGATCCATTTAGTAATAGGAGAACTGGGCATCCATGTTGATGGTTGGGCTTCCCATGGCTGCTGCCAAAATGAGTACGTCAACCTGGCCCACGCTCTAATGAGACTCTACCTGGGAAAACAATGTGTGTCTTAGTGCTCTATGTAGTATCCATAATATTGGGATGCATAACTAAGTGCACTTGGTGATTCATGGGTCATACACTGACTGGGTGTCTTGTACAATCATCTACCACAGGTGCCTCAAATTAGTCCAGGGAGGCTTGACCTAAAGTTTCAGAAAAATATCATACATGGAAAACTCCTCTATATAGATACTCAGGCCTATGATGAATTTAGAAAATGAGAGCTTATGTGGTCGGCCACCCAAATGGAATCATAGGCAATCCACTACCACCTCGAGTTTATAATGGAACTCCAATAATATATCTCTATATGTTTCCTCATGTACCTTGATAATTCAAGGGATATGGAGTGTGTCGATGAGCTCTAGGATGTCATTGCTGATGTTCAGGTGGGAAAGAATGGACATGTCCAAGGTCTTGTTTTTCCTCATGGGATTCACCTATATCTGGTTGAACTTTATGCGATGCTTCGAGTTGGATAAACACATAATGAGGTTCAATAGTGGTTTTTCATCATCGAATAAGTCCTTAGAGCTAGATGAGGATTCAGCATGAGAAATGGGCTTAGCATGGGATGTTGTGTGAGGTGTTAAAGGTGCAGGAGGTGTGGAGGATCATGGTAATTTTTCTAGTTGTTTCTTTCCATGGTCCAATGATGAATCATAAGGTGGTGGCCATAGATTTTTGTTCCTTTCCATCATGGGAGTGGTGATTAAGGGTTAGGAAGTGTGGTACATTGATGGGGGTGCATTTGAGGGTGAAATGGTGTGAGGGGAAGGGAGAAGGGGGTTATGTGTCCAAGAAGGAGGTGGAGGGGTGGAGGGGGGGTTTTCTGAGAGGGAGGAGGGGAGGTGGGTTTCACCTAAGATGGAGGAGGAGTGGGAGTTGGAGTGTCCAGTATGGAGAAAGAAATTGGAGGGGGGAGAGGGTGTGGTGGTCGGGAAGGGTAGGGAGGGGGTTATGCGGCTGAGAGGGGGGAAGGTGGAAGGTTGGGGGAGGGGGGATTTTGGGGTTATGAACCTATGTTTCATGACCTATTTTTTGTAAACTAGACTAAGGAAACATACAATGTGTAACAACATTTCACATTATGTAATGATGGTTTTTATTGATTTTTTGGGCAGAAAAGGTGGACGTTGTGTAGTAGGGTTACAAGACGTGTAATTGAATTTTTTAGCTCAATTTTTTTTCAAAAGTTGACCTCCATATCCTGGAAAATCCTAATATTTCTTAAGTATATTCTAATATAATATAGTCTAAAAAATACCTACCCTAGTTTTCCTCCCAGTCATCACTTTTTTTAACATTGAGATCTTGACTCTATTAGGGCTCGGATGAACTTAAGGCTCCTAAAACAACCTTCACAGAAGGGTTCTTGATAAATTTTCAACCTTTTACAATTAAATTTGAATGGTGGTCCACCTTTCTTTTAAATTTTGATAGCCCTATAGGGGAGAACTTGAATAACTTTAAAGGGGTCGAAACATCTAGATTTTATCTTCCCATATAATAATATTAATCTAGAATTGAATAAGAGGACTATATTTCTTAGGATAAATATTAGTCTATAAATGTGTTGATCATACCATTTCCTAGTTCTCTATTTGTAGATATTTTTATTTTCATAAGCATGCTTCCTGATTTATTCCAATTCCTCCAGTTGTAACATTCAAACTTCTCAATATTTTTGATAATCCAAATTTAACTTCTTAATTTTCCAGTACAATAAATTCTATAGTTCATCTGGAAGATGAAACAGTTTCTTATAAACCAATATAAATGGTGTAGTACCAATGGGTGTTTTGTATGTAGTTTGGTACGTCCATAGTGCATTTTCTAGTTTTAAACTCTAGTCACTTCATCTTTTGTTCACCATCTTCTCCAATATTTTTTTGATCTCCCTATTTGACAGTTCATCTTTCCCACTTGTTTTTGGATGGTAGGGAGTTCTTGTATTTTACTAGATTCCATATTTTTTGAGAAAGCCATTAAAATCTTGGTTTGTAAAATGTTTTCCACAATCACTAATGGGTAATATAGGAAATCCAAATCTTGAGAAAACATTATTTTTCAGGAAATTCATGACTACTTTTGTTGTGTCATGTGATGTGGCTTTAGATTATACCCACTTTGATACGTAGTCAAAAACAGTAAGAATATTGGACTCTCCATGTGAATTAGGAAAGGACGCCATGAAATCTATGCCATGTACATCGAATATTTTGACTTCCATGATTGGGTTTTGAGGAATTTTGTTCTTTTCCCAATGACCCCAGTTTGCTGGCAACTATCACAGATTTGATAGAATTCCCTTGCCTCTTGGTGTATCTTGGGATAGAAAAGTAGATGTTGTATAATATTTTCTATAGTATACTCATGTCCATGATGTCCTCCATTTAGTGATGTATGACACATTTTTATCACATTTGGGATTTCATTTTTTAGAATGCAACGTCATAGAAAGACATCAGTGTAACGCTTGAATAAGAGTGGTTTATCCCAGTAGTAATGTCTTACTTCATCTAGAAATATTCTTCTTTATTTATATGTGATGTATTGATGCCAAAATCATGTGTTTGGATAATTAGAAATATCAGATAACCGCAGTTGAACCATAATGTTGAAAGGGTTTCATCAGGTAAATTGATTATAAAGTTAGTATCGTCATCATCCTTGATGAGTGGTATAGGAAGTCAAGATAAATGATCAGATATCACATTTTCCATGCCTTTAGTATCTTTTATTTCAACATGAAATTTTTGAAGTAGAAGGATCCACCTTATCAGCCATATCTTGGCATCCTTCTTATTCATTAGATACCTTAGGGCAGCATGATCGGTGTGCACAATTACATTGGATAAGACCAAATATAAACAAAATTTCTTTAAGGCATACACAATGGATAAGAGTTGTTTCAATATAGTTTTATAGTTTACTTGAACTTCATTCAGTGTGTGGATGGAATATTAGATAGGATAAAAGATGTAACCTTTTTTCCTAAAATAGCGCCAACAGTAAAGTCGATGGTGTCACACATTAATTTGAATTCCTTGTCCCAATAAGGTGAAATTATTATAGGAGATACTATCAAGATTTCCTTTAAATTATAGAATGTCTTTAAACATTCTTCAGTGAATTCAAGAGGGACTTCATTTGACAACAGGTGTGTCATTGGGTGGGAAACTTTGAAAATTTTGTTTACAAATTTCCTGTATAATCCATCATGTCCCAGAAAGATTCTAATACCCTTAACTTTTGAAGGTTAGGGTAAATACTTTATTAAATTTATCTTAGATGGATCTACTTATATGCCTTCCTTACATATTTTATTTCCAAGGACTATTCTTCCTTGAACCATAAAATTTCCTTTTTTCCAATTCAAAACTAGGTATTTCTCTTTACAACTACTCAGGACTAACTCAAGATTTCATAGGAAGAATTTAAAATATCTTCCATAAAATTAGAACTTAACCATGAATATTTATAATAATTATTCTACCATATGAAAAAAAATATTCATCATGCATCTTTGAAATTTTTCTGGAGAATTACACATTATGAATAGCATGTGCCTATAGGTGAAGGTTTCAAATGGACATGTGGATGTTTTTTTTGTAGTCATTTGGGTCGACTTTAATATGATTATAACCTAAATATCCATCTAGTAAAAATTAGAATTCATTTTCTATAAGTCTTTCCAACATTTTATCCATAATTGGAATAGGGAAATGAAATTTTTATTTTTCTACATTCAAGTTTCTGTAATCTATGGAAACTCTCCATCTAGTGATGGTGAGTGTTAAGATCAATTCATTTTCATCAGTCTTTTCCACTATGAGTCCACCTTTATTTGGGACTACTTTTAGTAGGCTCACCCACTCAATATCAAATATGGAAAAGATTATTCCACCATCCAAAAGTTTCATAACATATTTTTTAAAACTTCTTTCATTGGTGGTGTGATCTACCTTTGAGGTTTATGTGTGCATTTTTCATCTACTTCAAGTGGAATTTTATGGGTGAAAATAGCAGGACTGGTCCCTTTAATATCAACTACTCCCCAAGAAATTTACTACTTGTATCTTTTCAAGACATCAACCAAATTTTATGCTTGTGATTGTAATAGTTCAAAGTTGATGATCACTAAAAGAGAGGTTGAAGCTCATAAGTATAAATATTTTAGAGTACTAGGTAGAGGCTTCAATTCCAGTGTTGGTGGTTGAATGATTGAGGGTGTTAATGGTGGAAAGGTGTCCCTTATTAGAGGTTCATTATATAGAACTTTCTCTAAATCATATTCTTCTTCTGCCTCATAGATTTATTCCTCACTTTCTTCTTATTTGGACATGTATTTTTTTATTTCTTGGGTAATATATATATAATTACAATAAATGGAATCATCAGTTTAATCAGAGTATTTGATGAGATTGAAGACTACTTGTTCCTCTATGACTTTAAATATTATATTCTCTTAATTTACATCTATTGGATACTTACTAGTGTCCAATAATGGTATTCCATGAATAATGGGGACGTCACCTTCTTCTACATTGTCTAAAACTAGGAATTCTGCTGAAAATATGAATTTGTCAACTTTGACTAGCACATCCCTGAGAATTACTCAAGGGAACTTTACTAATCAGTATTCAATTTTTAGTGTTACTCAATTTGGTTTTTTGCTCTTGGAGTCCCAAATTTCAAAATACACTCATTGGCATGAGGTTGATACTTGCTCTGAGATCACACAGATCTCTTCCAAAATGACATTATCCAATAGCACATGGGATTGAAAAACTTATGGGGTCTCTCATATTTGGTGGGATTTTCTACTGAAAAACCACAGATCATTCTTCATTCAGTGAAATGACACCAAGATAATCTATTTTATTTTATTGGAAAGTGGGTCTTTTAGGAATTTGGAATAAACTAGGATCTGAGCAATAGCTTCTAAAAATGGTATGTTGATATGCAATTGCTTAAAATTTTCCAGAAACCTCTTTTATTATGCCTCTTGTCTACCTTATCTTTCTCTTTATGGAAAAGTAATAGGTGGCCTATATAGTGGTGTGGAAACAAAAACTATCTCTTTTGGTTCCTCGAGCATTTGGGTATTTATTATTGGTGATGCCACCTAAGGTGTCACATGAGTTGTCCTATCAACTTCTCCTTCTTATAAAAGTTAATTATTTTTTAGTTCCTCAGTTTTTCTTTCATATATTCCACCTAATTTTTAAAACTATAGAATTTTTTCACTTATTATAACTATATCCTTAGCTTCTTTGATTGGGTATGTATTTGTATTACCAAGTAGAGTACCTTGTAACATGTAAGATAGTGTCTTTAAGATCTGACCCATCTGAACTTAGATATTGTGAAAAGAATCTCACTGATTTTTCATCTCCATCTCTTGAACAGTCATTCACTAGTATAGTTTTTGAAAAAAAATGTTTCCAGTAGGTTCTATAAGTTATTATAGAGAGCAGATGTTTTCTATTGAGGTCTTGGTTGAGTTGGTTGAAACTGTTGTTGTGATCTATGAAGGAAAGGTTGTTGTTACACCTGTTGTTGAGTTCTTAGCACGAGTTTCATGGGTGGGTACCTTGTTGGTCCTTGATTACAGAATGGTTCTTGAACACTTCTTTTTTTATAATAGCCTTGGTTGTTTTGAGGTGGATGTTGATTTGGCCTCTACTGATAGTACTACTATTTCTGTTGGAATAGTGGGTTCTGCTAATTGTAATTGTTGTAATTAAAATATTTAGGTTGTTCTTTAACTCCTGTCTTTCAATAATAGTAAAATTATAGGCCACCTCACGTTTCACATGATTGTATCTCCATTACAGGAGCAGGTGGGGTGGTGTAGCAGGCAGCTGGAATGATTCAATCTTCTTTGTGAGCACTTCAACTTGCACTACTAGTCTGGTGTTATCATATAATTTGTGGATTCCATGTTTAGGTGGTCCATCATAACTCTTAAATTGGATGGAATTGTGAGATACTTCCCCCAAAATGGCACTTCCAGCTTCAGGTATCTTGGACATTAGTCCTCCATCAGCTGCAACACTGATGACTATGTGTGCAGCTTGATGGATACCTTATAAGAATGTCTAGAGCTGGATCCACATGTCTAGTCCATAGTGTGGGAATTTCTTCATCAGTTCCTTGAATCTGTCCCAAGATTCCCATGCAGACTATCCATCTATATGAGAAAATTTTGGAATATCATTCTGGGTTTTCCAATTCTGGATTGGTGGGAAGTATTTATATAGAAACTTCTTGGTTAGATCATCCTAAGTCATGATTGAATTGGGAGCTTGAATCTTGAGCCAATCCTTGGCTTGATATCATAGATATAAGGAAAATATTCTAAGTCTTATTACATCATATGATACTCCCTGGTTACGAAAGGTATCACATACTTTCAGAAAGTTGGAGATGTGCTCATGCGGATCTTCAGTTTGTAGTCCACTAAATTGACCCATGTTCTAGATCATGTCAATGAGTCTATGTTTTATCTCAAATGTATGGGATTTAATGGGATGAAACACGATGCTTGGTGTAGCACCATGGATTGATGTCAATCCATAGTACATGATGGTTCACTCTTGTTTCACTAGATTCCCTCCATGAATTAGTTGTTGTGTGATTGGTGGTTTAGGTAGGTTGGGTTCCTCTAGATTGTTCAGTTTAACCATGTTTGATCAGAGACATGTAGAGAGATACCATTGGATCTTAGGATCAAAGGATAACTATTCCTATGATTCAAGGCTATTTTCATGAGTCGAAGGGCCTTGGTATATGCACTATGTCGCTAGAGAAGAGATGCAGTGGGGTATTGAAAAAGAGAAAGAAAGAAATGGGGTGAGGGAAAGGTAATCCCAAGACTTTTCGAGACATTTTTCTCTAAAAATCACATCTTTTCTCTCCCTGTTAATGGTGCCAAAATTTTACATGCCTACACTTCTCATTAAATTCATGTGATCTGCGGTCAAATTAGAATTTTATTATTTCCCAAATTGCACTTGATACTAGGGTGTAGTACAGTGAAATTCTGGAGTCAATATCACAGTGATTTAAACTAGCATTAGAAACCAATGTATTGGGACCCTTTGGTGTAAGAGTCCTTTCAAATTGGTTTAGTTTGGGAAAAATATTTCTAGAAGGTTGATGGTTTACAACAGGAATAAGTGAGGGATCGGGTAAATTTTAGGGATATGTAGAAAATATTATTTTAATTATATCTTGGTGGGATCCTAAGGTTTAAGCTACGAAGCAAGTGGAGGTCTCCAGTTGACGATGGTCAAATAAAATAGTTCTACCTAAGATTTAGCTATTCCTTGATCTAGAAATAGTGACAACCTAGATTCATTAATCTTGGATTCTAAGACATAAAGTATTTTAGGCTATCAGTTATAGCCTAATCTACTCCAACCAGGATAGGGTCATTTCATTAAATATCTCATGGTATTAGAAGTTTGAATTAATTGGATTGAAAAAGATTATTTATCCTGATTACTAACTCTTAAGGTTTCCAAGTTAAGAATCAAAGATTTATTAAATTCAAATTCACCTACTCTTGATCCCTATCCTAGGTGGTTTAGCCACTCATGGTAGAATTGAACACAAGTAAATTAAGAATTGAAATCATGATCAACATGCCAGAAATAATTTAATTTAAATGATTAAAAAACATGCAATGATTAGGTTCGTGAATTAAATTATGAAAAAGAAGTTTAAAATCAAACATAATTCAGAAAACTACTTACTTGAAATGAGATCAGAAATGAATGTAATAAAAGGTTCACAAAAAGTCAATGTTTGAAGTTGATGGTGTGAAAATAAATGAAGAACGCCAATTGAAAACAACTCATGATGCTCATATTAAAGTAAAATAATAAAGAGTGTAAGAAATTCTGGAGTTTGGGGTAGGGGAAACAAGAGAGGAATAACAGATGAAAAGTTTCCCGCTTTAGAGCTCTCTCAAATCTACTGCCATTCTGCTTTATTTATAGGTGAAGTATTACATGATGTGTAATGGGAATTCGCATTGTGTAATGTAGATCCATTTATTCTTCTAGGGATTTTGAATATACACGTATCTCGCGCATATCTCATCAGAGATTTGAATATGTTACTCCTTTCATGTTGTAAAGTCGAGACTGACGATGTGTGCCTTCCTTAAAACATAATCTTAGGATCTATAATTATATTAAAAAGGTTAATGATGTGTATCTTCAACTCACAATGAGTAATGGATTATCCATATAAAATTTCTCCCAAATTTCTTCATGACTTTCATCATGTTGTGAATCCCTATTACACATTGTGTAATGAAGTTTCACAAGGTGTAATAGGCAATTTTTCTTTTTTTCTACATTTTCTAATTTTAAAATTTGGAATCCTAATTCCTAAAATAAATGACACATACCAAGTGAATTATCATATAAATCAATTAATGTCTTTAACTATATGATTGTAAAAAGTATATATGATTCCATCTTATCAAATATTTCATAAAATGTATATGATTTCTACATATGTTGTTTTACTTTTAAAGTTATTTGATTGACTAGGGAAATATTTATATTCCTTATTCACTACTTAATAAGGATACTTACTAATAATGAATTTTGTTTACAAAATAAATTGATCATTAAATATATGATGAATTCAATTTACATGCATTGATGAGTGGGGATTTCAATTATATAGCACCTTGATGCATTGACAGGTCTTATCAGATAGACCAGTTATCAAAATCAAATGGTTCTTTACCACTAGTTTTAAACTGTGTTAGTGAAATTTTTTTATGGTAGAGATACCATGATGTCTAAGATCATTATTTCTAATATTATTCATTTCCTTCATTGATAATTTAGTTATCATTATCCATGATATTATTACATTGATATTTTCCATGGATTCAGTTCATGATCAAGTTATTTATTAAATGGCATGTGTTTTCAATTATTTACCTTTATATATTGATTATTCCTTATTTACTCATGAAAACATCTATTTTACATAATACTTAATGATCATTTTAGATCACCCTTATTTTTTTCTTTCCCTGGGTTATAAAGAAGAAATTTTTTAATGTGTTTAAAAGATAAATAATGTTGACTTTTGTTATGTTTTATATTTTATTCCTAATATAAATTGTGTATCATGTAAATATTCTTAGATCTCTAAGACTTCTAAAATAATCATTATTTTCATATTAGATTAATTTTATCTATGATAATGTAATAAATTAACCACCGGATCAAGGTTTCTGGAGTTGGGGTTATTACATATAATTTTTACCGTGTCTCTTTGTGACCATCTTATAAAACCATCCCACTAAACTATTTAGTGAGTAATATCTATGAAAAAAGAAATTTGAAAAAATGGTGAGATTTAGGAATCATATTTCAATTATTGAACTTCATAAACATATTCAAAATCCTTAACTTCAAAACATTAAATTTTATGTTGTCAACTTTTTTTACTTATAAATTTTAAAAGTTTAACATCATCATCCTCAAAACCCTCTCCATTAATCTTTTCCTTAAAAAAATAACTATTATAATTATTTATCACAATCATATCCTAAAATTATTTAGGATAAAGTGACATTCACTTTGAATTTTCAATGGAATAATCCTTTAAGAAATAGTAATATTCACTTTTTAATGGTAACTAAATTTAACACTAAATTTTTACCGTTACATATCCTAATTTATTTAGGGTATTGTGTTTATATCACTTTAGATTTAGACTTATATAGTATTTTATTTATTAAATTTAAACTTCTGTAAGTTGAATCATAATCCCACAAGACTCTAAAACCATATTCATTATATAATATCATTATAAGATACATAAAATCTTTAGTGTTTGGTAAGTATCTCTTATTTCGTTTGATCAGAAATATTTAACAAAAACCCATTATTTTCATATCTGATATGATATTATTTTTGTTTGGGGAATCTTACTATAAAAAATTTTATTCATAAAAATATTTCACTGATGGGTGGTGGGAACATATTCCCCCATATTTTAACAAATATAAATAGAAAAACTTTTTCCTAGAAAAAACATTTTTACTCTTTTCTCCTTTTCAAAACATGTTATAAAATCTAATGAATAATAAATCATGTGTATATAATTAATTATCACATTTTGTTCATAATAACTCTTCTTTAATGAAAAAATTCTTTTATTTCATAAAATAAATGAGATAAATATGTACATACTTTTAAGATCCATTAAATATTGATTAAATCCTTTATATTTAAATATTTTATGTAGAAAATCTTTACTAATCCTTTATATTTGAATATTTTATGTACAAACTATTGTCTTCATCACTTGAAATGAAAATTATAATCTCTATAATTACCTTTATTTTTAACTTAAATATATTTACTACACTTGTAAAATTTATATTTGGTATCAAATACCCTTAAAAATCAAAGAATCGTTTTTTATAACACCAATAATTGACATAGATATTTCATAGAGTTTCAGAAACCCATTGAAGTATTCTGAACAATTCTATTCTATGTAATAAATACTCATCCTTCCTAGTAACATCATTAGGTTTCAATGGCCTGGAATGGATAGTTGAAGAAACATTTTTGGACTCTCTGATTAATCATTTCTAATTATAATTTAAACTTTTTACCACCTTTTACTCTCTAGAAAATAGCAAAACCTATACATCATATATGTAATTCGTTTATTATCAACTCTTGAGGATATTGTCCATTTTTTTTAATTTTATTCATTTTCATCAAAAAAATTCCATAGATGACAATAGAATGAATTCTTTAATGATTATAAGCCTTTAAAAAACATTTAGTCTCCCCAAGTCATTTGAATATCCAATCATATTGAATATATGAGTCGATACTAAAACTCATTATGTCATTTTTCGTGTAATTACTTTGAAACCTTCATTAAATCATTATATGATTCTCAAAAGCATCTAGATTCACCTATTAAACTACTTCCACACTTAAGTACTTGGTAAGATGTTTCCCTAAGACATATAATTAAACTTTTACTTAAAGACATCTCTTAATATACAATTCATTATAGTTTATTACATTAAGATTATTCTTCCTAAGGATTAATCTCAATGTTAAGTTTGATGATAATGGTTTTATTATTTATAATAGAAGATTTTTCATATGATTATCATTATTTATTACCATTTAATCAAGAATTTAATTAAATCATATCCCCCTAGAATGAAGAAGCCTTCTGAATTCATTATATCTATTAGTGATACAATATATATATTTCACTCAATGATGAGGGGGTATCTATTTACCTAACTCGTCATATTGGTTAAATCAACTCTATTCCTTTAGTAACCTAATCATATTATGATCTTCTAGATAAGTGTAACCTAAATCAATTTCCAATAACAGGTTTATACAAGAAAATATAGGGGCACCCAGCTATGTAATGACCTACCCAAGGATGATCTAGTATCACATGTTACTTTATTTACTTACACGAGATAACCCAAAGTCACCTAGCGATGAACTGACCAACCCAGTTTGATGATTGGGGTATTAAGATGCTTTGGAAGGAATATATAACTTAGTATGTGAGGGATATTAAATATCACCATCTTATCTCATGTTATTACCTTTATGTATGAATGCTTCTAAAAATTTAGTCTGGAATCATATCCCCTCCACCAAATCAATATGTTCAAACCATAATGATGTAAAAATCTTTACACAAACCATAGTTTGTGTTACTCACCTAAAAATAGAATCCAAACATATTCATACATATATAAATTCATCTCATGCATGACATATATAAACTCTTCATGTAAAGGATTAGAATTATATGATATTGATAATATCCACATGAGTAATCCCAAAGTGATAGGTGGCCAACATGTAATGTCCCAGATCCGAGTGTCACTCAACGGATTCCCCAAACCCGATTGGTCACATGACCTCAAGCACATTTCCCCAAATGCCAGATGTTGTAGACTAGTAGTGGGGCCCCAGGTCTGATAGTGGGGAAACTATGCCATCATTTGTCAAAGTGTAGCACAGTGAAATACAAGATAAAACATACAACAATAGTGGAAGCAATAAACCATACATATTCAAAATAAAAAACTGCAATAAAATATCACCAACCAGTTATATAGATAATGATTCAACATGCCTCAAGTTCTAAGGAAATATCCAGAACATGTTACACAATAATACAGTACAATAAAATAGAAAGTACAGGTACAACAGAACAAAACAAAATAGTCGGCAGCATCATGAGCCTATGCTCGGTCCCATGCTCCCCTACTCCTTAGCAACAATCATGTACCTGTATAGAGACCCTTTACCTCATCCACACATGTATAAACGTAATCTGTTTGGGCCAAAGACATGACCCAAACAGGGTGTGAGAAATAAATCCCAGTAGGCACCCACCAAAGGCTCGTGCTCAACTATGTGTAAACATGAAACAAAAGTGTGCAAAAGTAAATGAAATAAACTAATAAGTACTAAAAATTAACTAAATTTACCAATTATGTTGCCATTTTAATATTCATTTAATAATTCAATATAAGGAAAACCACCACAGTGAATTTTCTATGTAAACAGTCAGTGTCCTCAAACACACAAACCCTTACCCTAAGGTAACCAGAATCTTGCCTTCGGGCATTTCCCTCAGGCATAATAGATATTTCCCTCAGGCGTACAAATTGTCTCCCTTAGGCACAGAAGTCACTGCCCTCAGGCATACGAAAAGTTTCCCTCGGGCGGAATAGAACATTGCCCTCAGGCTAATCAGTACCTTACCCTCAAGCTAAACAAACAATGCCCTCAGGATAAAAAGAACATTGCCCTCAGGCACAAGTAACCGGGCCATGCCCAACATGTAAATAAGAAATTCACATAAAATTCCTCTCAAGGAAATTTAACAAACATTATTATAATGGCATACCCTCAGGTATCCTGGCCAAACAGCTAAATAGAGGAACGCACCCCCGGGGTGGTCCTGGATCCAAGAAGTGATCCCAAACAGTAGTTTATTATCAGATTTAATTACCTATAAAATTCTAGGTATTTAAACACCCAAGGCCTTAGCCACACGACACCCCAACATGGGTTCGTAGCACAATGGTACACAAAAACGCACAACAGTTGGAATTGAAACACCAAGCCGCCTACCTTAAATGCCCCTGATCGATATACGCGAACGACAATCCTCGAATCGTCCAAGAATGACATAGATCTTAGGTGAAATAAAACCTCATTCAAACTCAAATAACTTTCCCTCGGGAAAGAATCAGTAAGAACTACACCAGGAAGAGGAAGAACTCACCCGTGCGGTTCCAGGGAGATCGATGGTGCAGAAAACGGATTCCCGGTACTCGATCGGGGGATCTCCAAAGCTATAGCCACCTCTCCCAAGCCTTCCTCCAGTTATAAGCCTTCCATGTGAACAGGGGAGGATACTTCCCATTTTAAGTGAAAAAAACAAACTACACAGCGTGTACGATAGACTACATGGCATGTAGTTTTCATTTTTTAACTGTTCCTTCAGCGGCTTCTCGCCAGTGTGGCACTTTTCATCTATCGACATGAGTACACGGCATGTAAAACCTGAGTACACAGTGTGTGCTGCCGCACTGCTGGCCACCGCCTTACTATTTTCCTTCCGACTGACTAAACGTCGTGTACATAACCACTACATGGCGTGTAGTCAGTTTTTACACCCTTTTCCCCCAACAAGGCTACACACCCTGTGTACTAATCTCACACGACCAAAGTACATGGCGTGTGGAATAGTACACGGCGTGTAGTCCCGAAATTTAGGATTTCCCCCCATTTTCCTTATTTTCTCAAAAACACTTAATGAAAAGAGAAAATAAGAAACTTATACCTCAAAAATAAGAACCGGGTTCTTACAAACTTCCCCCCTTAAAGCAATTCATCCCCGAATTTCCCTTCCAAGGGTGGCGAAGATAAAGATTAGAATAGCTCTGGCCACTGAGCACGTACGTCGGTCTCCCGCTCCCAGGTTTCGTCCTGCACTCGGCCATGCTTCCATAGCACCCGTAAAAGAGGAACTATCTGGCCTCAGAGAACCTCCATGCTCCTATCCATGATACGAATCGGATGCTCCTAAATGGAAACATCTACCTGAAGCTCAACCTCCTCTGGCTGAAAAACGTGAGACGGGTCTAAATGATAGCGGTGCAACTGAGATACAAGGAACACGTCATGCATATCTTAGTACCTCTGTGGTAATTTTAATCGATAGGCAACTAGCCCGACTCTCTCCAGAATCTCAAATAGCCCCACATACCTCAGTGAAAGTTTACCCTATCTCTTGATCTGTTTGTGTCTCAACCTCGACGAAACACACAAGAAAACCTGATCCCTGACCATAAACTCCAAAGGTCATCTACGATGATCAGCATAAGATTTCTGATGAGAATGTGTGGTATCCATCCGCTTTTGAATCAATTGGACCTACTCACAAGTCTCCTCTATGAGACGTGGTCCCAGTAAAGTTGCCTCACTTACCTCTAACCAGCACAAGGGTGATCGGCATGGCCTACTATATAAAGCCTCGTAAGGTGTCATCTCTATAGTTTCCTGAATACTATTATTATTGGCAAACTTTACCAGGGGTATGTGCTTCTCCTAAGAGCCCCCAAAGTCTAGGATGAATGCTCGTAGCATGTCCTCAAGCACCTCTATCATACGCTCTGAATGGCCATCGGTCTGAGGGTGGTAAGTTGTGCTCAGAAGCACCTGTGTACCCAGTTCCCTCTGAAAACTCTGCTAGAAAAAAGATATAAAACAGGCATCCCTATCATAAATGATAGAACGAGGAACCCCATGAAGACATACGACCTCTCAGATATACAACTTTCTGAGGTCGTCAACACCAAAGGTCTCCTTGACCAGAAAAAAGTAATCTACCTTTGTGAGTCTGTCCACAACAACCCACACGGCATCATTGCCTTGAGGTGACCTCGGCAACCCAGTCACAAAGTCTATCGCGACACCATCCCATTTTCACTCCAGAATGGGTAACTGTTGTAACAGTCTGGATATCCTCTGATGCTCCGCCTTCACCTGCTGACAGGTGGAACATCTCGTAACAAAAATATCTATCTCTCCTTTCATACTTGGCCACCAATACTGACGTCTCAAGTCATGGTACATCTTGGTAACCCTGAGATGAACTACCCAATCTGAAGCATGAAACTCCCACATCAACTCCTCGCATATATCCCCTGGAACCCACACTCGTCCATTGATACGCAGTACCTCGTCATCGTGTATTTTCCAACCAGGAGGAGGGTCTTCACTTACCACCGACTCCCATAGAACTAGGCCTTCTGAATCAGATAACTGTCTCATCCTCACTCTATCCAGTAGGGTAAAAGTCACAGATAAAGATGAAAGATATGTGTGCCCCTGACTATCTTTCACCTCCAAATGCATCTCAGAGAACAAAGCCATAAGCTTCCACTCACCACTGGCCTCATGAACTACCTGTATCTGAGTCTTCCTGCTCAGTGCATCAGCAACTGCATTACCCTTACCAAGTGTATAGGTAAGCTCAAAATCGAAGGACTTCAGGTATTCGACCCACCTTCACTGCCTCAGATTCAAGTCACGCTAAGTAAATATGTATTTGAGACTTTCTTGATCAGTGAAAACCACAAAATGCTCTCCCAATAGATAATGTCTCCAACAGCGCAATGCATGGACAACTACAGCCAACTCGAGATCATGCATCAGGTAATTCCTATCATGTGGCCTCAACTGCCGAGACTCGTATGCAACAACTCGATCTCCCTACATCAACACATCTCCCAGCCCTATACCTGATGCATCATAGTACACTGTATAGATCTTTCCCTACTCTGGGAGTATCAGGATTGGTGTTGATATCAACCTTCCTTTCAGTTCCGGAAAGGCTGTCTCGCAAGCTTTCGACCAAATGAACTTCACACCCTTCTTAGTCAGACCCGTCAACGGCGATGCTAAGCAGGAGAAGTCCGGGGTGAAATGTTTTTAGTAACCAGCCAGCCCTAAGAAACTCTGTATCTCAAACACGTTCTTAGGATTATCCAAGGAAACTATTGCTCTCACCTTCTCGGGGTCCAGGGAAACTCCTTCCTCTAAGATGATATGACCCAGGAAGTAAATCTAGTCCATCCAAAAGTGGCACTTTGAGAGCTTAGCATATTGTTGATGCTCTCTCAGTGTACTCAAAATGATCTCAAGATGGGTGGCATGGTCATGTCAAGTGTGAGAGTACACCAAGATATCATCCACGAATACTACCACAAAAGAATCCAGGTATGGATGGAACACGCAATTCATCAGAGCCATGAAAACTGCTGGAACGTTCGTGAGTCCAAAAGGCATAACCAAGTACTCGTACAGACCATATATGCTCCGAAAAGCTATAAGCGGTATATCTGATGGTCTCACATGTAACACCCCAAGCTTCTACGGTACGCTTCTCTTTGAATAATGCGATAGCGTGTGTTGTACGCAACATCAAGTTCTAACACACCACAACCAATCAAACTAGCCATTATGAATAGTAATAACTACTTTTTGAAATTATATATATATATTATATTTCAAAATGAACTTCAATTTTGGATTCAGAATATCGAAATTATCCTAAGTTGAATTTTTCTGAGAACGTCCAATTTTTATGAATAGTGAAAAATACTTAAAAACAACTTTTTTAATCAAAATAATTTATAGTGATAAATTATATTATTGAGTGGTTTTATAGTATAATTAGAATATATTTTTACCATTTTATCGAATGGTGTTCATTATAACTAATTTCACTTTGAAATTGGACCTAAACAATTGTCAATCGTTTGATATATATTGTTTCTTAAAAACACGCTATTTGTTGTAACAGCGGGAATTAATTATAAAATTAATTAATGAAACTTATATGTTTGGAATTTTGTAAAATAGACATCATTTTTGAATTCGGATTATCAATTATAGCTTAGGGTGAAATTTTGGCATTGTTCTGAAAAACTTCAATTTTTGATGAATAGTGAAACTACTAAGTGGTAGTTAAAAAACTGAATTTTTCATAAAACTTAATTTTACCGCTTCTGTAATGGAATTTCAAAAATCCGAGAGACACGGTTAATATCAAGAAGTAAAATGTGGTTCAATGAGATGAAAATAATTTTTGGTGAATAGTAACTTTTTACTTTTATTTACCACGGTTAAAAGTAAATAGGGTAATTAAGGGTAAAAATGATATTAATATTACCCTAACACATGTCCTAATTCTATTGGACAAGTGTATCTCGACCAAAAACAACCTTAGGAATAAAATATTATCATTTAGGTCCACGTGGATCAGATTAGGACATTTATTATTATTTAATTCAAAGAAGAGTTAAAAGAGTTAAAATCAAAGTTTATTTACTAAAACATTTTTAATATAGGGTTATACATAAGATAAATTCGATTTTAAATATTCATTAGAAAGATAAAAATATTTCCTACATAATTATATTTTATTTATAATTTTTAGACATTAAATAATTTAATTTATTTATGACACAATGATGATGCATTAATTACCATAATAGGGAAAAATTAAAATAATTGATATTATAAATACACAAAAAAAATATAATTTGAGACTTTTTATGAATTACACTAATTTTATAAGTTAATATTACATGTTAGGAATGATTTAATTAAATTTTTTCTAAGTAATCCTTCTGTTATGAGTTTCAAAAAATCAACTATTGAATAGTGTCAAAATTGACATAAAAGAGTTTTTAAAACAAATATTATATTATTAATTGATATTAAATTCTTAAAGATCTAAGGTTCAGCAAAGAGACTTATATCATGATAGTTTTATCATTAATGGACCACTTAGGGGTCTCTTGGATGTATATAGTAAGTTTATTAACTATATAATATAAAAATACAAAGTGACATGGTAAATCTCAAACTAATTAACTAAGAGTTAATACTTAAATATAAGGTTAATATAGTAACCCAAACCTGTATAAATTCTATTGGTTTAATGTTTTTCGACCTATCCCCACCTTAAAATTTAAATAATCAACTTTGGATCAATTAGAAACCAAATATGAATTTATTATAAATTAATATTTCTAGTTTTTCTAAAGGTGCCCCTCACCCCTCTTATAAAATGGCACTCCTCCTTCTCATTTCTTCACACCTTCAAAGCCTTTTGGTTCGGCCAAACTCTGCCCAAATACTGTCCCAACTTCCATCAATACAACCTAGAGGCCTTAGTTTGATCAGAATGCCAACCTAAGGAGCCCTTTTGATCAAATCAAAAGGAAGAACCCGAAGAAGAGGTAATGATTTCACCACCATTTTTCATGTTCCTTTCTTTTTCCACTTATTCTTCCTTTGTTATTTCCATTCTAAAATAATAAATCCAGTATCATATATATACTGTGATGTTATTATAAATATGGTACAACCATATTCGGTATTCTATCCACCCTTTTAATAACATGTCACCATACGTGCGTACGTACGGCTTACCGTCTCCACGTCGTGGTGTAATTGTTATTCAATATATTATTATTTGGATGGGTATAATAATGATGTGTAACTCATGTAAATAATAAATATAACATGTTAATGATTCTGTATATATGATATAACATCCATTTATATATTATTTTAATATCAAAAGAATGATATTGTCGCTCGTGCGTACGTACGGACTACCGTCTCCACAAACGCGATGAGATTCATTCTCCATCGTATCCATTCAAGTATAATTATCATTTTATTATTTAAAAATGATGTTTAAGGACTTGATATCATTCTGGATATGAATAATATACAACCTATCCATTACAAACATGGCTTACGTAACAAAACATATAAAAGAAAACGAGTAAGTTAACACCCGAAACAACGATAATACTAAGATATTATTAACAAATCAATGTTAAAAGATCATATATGATATCATATTAATGTATATGATTATTGTATAATTTAATAACAATTATTTCACCATTATACAGGAGGTTAACCTACCTCAACCAAGGAAAAGTACAAGGTAAGGGTTATTTCACAATCTCTTCATTATCCGAGGTTGTTTATACATAATAATCTACTGGGGTCTCTTTATCATCCAAAACCATGTTTCATAAAAATGTATTTAAAAACATTTTTACTATTTAAAAGAATATGGGTTAAAGTTATTTATACCCTTGTTTGACTTTTTATAAGAGTTTTATAAAGGAATCTTTCCATCGTTTTCAAAACAAGGTGCTTTTAACCTTTTCGACAGAATTAAGGTAAGAATGTTTTTTTTAACTTATACAGTGGGTGCGGTTATTTTCCGCCGTTATAAAATCATCGAAGCTTCCCTTACAATCTTATAAGAATATTTTCAAAGAAAATGTTTTATTTTATAAATATATTACTCTTAAATTATTTCCAAAATAGAAAGAGATATTTCTCTAAAAAGAGTTTTGATTTCATCTATGTCAACATCCTTTGATGGATTTTACGTGTATTTGAAGTTGATTTATTATGATACAAAACTTCTATATTTTATTGAAGGTTTTGTGATATGTTTGACTATGGATGTGATATTTTTATACAATTCATAGTTTATGGTGAAAGTATTGACATTTCGTATGCTAGTTTTAATACGAATGTTTATGTTATGTTTAAACCTTTTCATATGGGAATGCATTGGACTTAATATGTGATGGGTGGAGCCCGCTATAGCTCCTAGATGCATCGGTAGGTCTCATGAGACAAACTAGTGTCTTGGCACAAGGCCTTGGAAAAATCTTATTTGTAGTATTGACACGAGGCCTTGGCTATGTGATTATGATAGTCTGGAATTATGCATTCCATCATTATGAAAGTGGTTATCGATATTGCATGTGATTATTCGATTAGTAGAATATCCATGTGAATAAGTAAATGGCATTATTTCATTTTATTTTTTCCATACAATGTTTAAGTTCAAGTTTAAAAGTCTTTTGTTTTAGTTATACATTGCCTTAAATGTTTATTCTTATTTATGAAAGTTTCCGCTATATTGTTATCCTTACTGGGAATTTGAGCTCACCCCTTTTCTATGTTTTATTTTTCCCAGGATGTGAAGAAGTAAATTATGAATGACCTGCAGGGATAGTATGGGGGGATAATAGTGTGGATTATGGAGACAATATGTTGTTGTAGTAGTTTTTCACTTCATGATGTAATGTAAAACTTTATGAATATATCTAGTGTTTCCAAGGCTACTAAACCAATCGGTCTTTCGAGATTTGATCTTTCTTGTGATCATGCTGACGTTATGTAATAATGCACCGACTCTGGGTAACTGGGGTCGGGGTGTTACAGTTGGTATCAGAGGAAGTTTAGTAGAAACCTTGGAAGCTATATTTAGATAAACTCTGATTAGAGCACGTAGACCTAAGATGAACTTTGAGGATTAGTATAGAAGAAATTCCTAGAATTTTGGTATTGTAGAGATTTTGTGAGTTTTCCAAGCAATACATCCCTGTCTGGATACAAGAAGGTAGAGGTGGCTCTGGCACAGATGTACCTAAGGGTAAAACCCGAAAACACCACTTTGAGCTAGACTCGAACGGGAACTGGTGCACAACAACAGGCCTTGCTGCACTCTTGGTTACAACACTCCCGGGGGATATGCTTAGGATAACTCTCATTTTCTTTACAAATCATTATGAAGGGTTTATGAGTATATACTTACTCAAATAAAACATTCTTATGATTATGGATTATATCCATAAATAGTTCAATTTATGTTAAGTGTTTTGTAAGTATGGGATTATGTATTTTGATTTATAAACTGATCTAGTTTAGAAATGGCGCCTAGTGGAAGAAATGGAAACCGTATCAATGCATGCACTCCATATAGGGATTTCCCTCCTCCTCAAGATAATTATAGTGGAGCTGGTGATGCAACTAGTGTCGATCAGCTAATCACCATACTGGGACAACTTACTCCGGTTATTAATAATAACCTTACCCATATGGAGCACCCTGATCCACAGCGTAGAGGATCAATGTTAGATCGATTCATGAGGCAATAACCACCAACGTTCAATGGGAGTACAAATCCCTTAGTAGCTGAGCAATGGATAAATTCCCTGGAGAAAATATTTCAGGCTTTGGGGAGTAGTGAAAGGGAAAAATTTATCATGGCAGTTTACCGACTCACTAGAGATGCTGATCAATGGTGGTCATTGATTCAAAACACGAAGGAAGATGATGAAGTATCAAATATGGAATGGAGGGAGTTCAAAGATCTGTTTTTAGAAAAATACTTTCCTCGTGACCATCGAGCAGATATGGAAAGGCAGTTTCTGAGTCTGAGACAGAAAGAGGATGAGAATGTCGCAAATTATGAGGCTAACTTTACAAGGTTAGTAAGGTATGATGGAGATTATATACGTAACCTAAGAAGTAAGATTTATCGTTTCTTTTATGGGTTAAAACCATTTCTCTGTAGAGCATTAGTCTCACAATCCTTTTCATCATACGAAGACATTGTCTCATGTGCTATCAAGACCGAAAAGGAATTCTCTAAGTCTTATGACTTTAAAGCAAAGCAAGATAAGAAGAGACCTGCTGATCAATCTGGGAATGGAAATAAGGGGATGAAGGGAAAGGTTGAATATCCATCCTGTGGTAAATGTGGGAAGAAACACCCTGGTACTTGTTTGAAGGGAATGGGAGTCTGTTACAAGTGTGGTGAAAAAGGCAACCAAGCTTGTGATTGCAAGGGGAAGAAGGAAGCTACCAATGTTTAGTGCTACAATTGTAGGGAGATGGGACATTATTCAAATGAATGTCCTAAGCATCAGGAGAACTTACCTCAGAAAAGGCCAAGGGATCAAGTCCAAGCTTATGCTATCACTACTGCTGAGGTAGAAGCTCTGAAAGACGTGGTGGTAGGTAATTTAATGGTTTCCTCAAGTTTAGCAAATGCATTATTTGATTCTGGATCATCGCATTGTTTCATATCTTCCCAGTCTGCTAAGAAAATTAGATATTTCCAATTTGATTTAACAAGGGAGTTGTCAGTTAAAACTCCTAAGGGAAGTATCATTGCAACAAAGTTTTGTGAATCAGTCCCCATTAGAGCACATAAATGTTCTTTATCTACTGATCTCATCGTCATACCTATGATTGAGTTCAATATAATCCTTGGTATGGATTGGATTTCAGACTATGATGTGAAGATTTATTGTAAAAATAAAGAGGTTACGATTCTTGATGATGATGATAAGGAACACCTTATCTTTAGAGCAGAATCGTCACCACCTAATTCTTATTTAGATCCACCTCCAATAGCTCAACTAAATTCAATTATTGGGGAGGAAGGGAATGAAATAACTATGGGTGAGGAAAGGAATGTTCAAATAGAGGATTTACCTATTGTGAAAGAATATGTAGATGTATTTCCGGAAGATTTACCTGGACATCCTCCAGAACGAGAAGTTGAGTTTTCCATTGATTTAATTCCTGGATCAAGGCCTATATCGAAGACCCCTTATAGAATGGCCACTATAGAATTAGTTGAACTAAAGAAACAACTACAGGAATTGAGTAATAAAGGATTTATTGGCCCTAGTGTTTCTCCATGGGGATCCCCTGTTCTTTTTGTTAAAAAGAAAGATGGATCTATGAGGTTATGTGTCGACTACAGGGAGATCAATGATATAACAATAAAGAACAAGTATCCCCTACCTTTAATTGATGATTTATTTGACCAACTACATGGAGCTCAATACTTTTCAAAGATTGACCTTCGATCTGGATACCATCAGTTTTGTGTGAAGAAGGAAGACATTCCGAAGACAGCATTTCGAACCAGGTACGGGCATTATGAGTTTACTGTAATGCCTTTTGAATTGACTAATGCACCCTCTGTATTCATGGATCTGATGAATAGAGTTTTCAAGGAATATCTTGATGAATTTGTGGTGGTATTTATTGATGATATCTTGGTATACTCAAAAAGCTATGAAGATCATGAAAATCACTTGCGCATTATCTTAAAGACTCTGAGAAGACATGACTTATATGGGAAGTTTAGCAAGTGTGAATTCTGGCTTCAGGAGATTTCTTTTCTTGGCCATACTGTCTCTAAAGATGGAATCTCTGTTGATCCTTCTAAGACTAAGGCAATCCAAGAATGGCCAGCACCGACGAGAATAACTGAGGTACATAGTTTTATTGGTTTAGCAGGTTATTATCGACGTTTCGTCCAGAATTTTTCCCGATTGGATAACCCATTAACGAATCTCACACGTAAAGGGGTTAAATTTTTTTTGAAAAAAGAGTGTGAAGAATGTTTCGAAGAACTGAAGAGAAGATTATTCAATGATCCAATATTGACTCTACCATCGGGGAATGATGGGTTCGTTATTTATAGTGATGCATCAAAGAAATGACTTGGTTGTGTCCTTATGAAAAATGATAGGGTTATTGCCTATGCATCATGACAGTTGAAAATTCATGAACAAAACTATCCTACTCATGATCTCGAGTTATCAGCTGTGATCTTTTCTTTGAAGATATGGAAGCACTACCTCTATGGTGAAAAATGTGAGATTTATACTGATCACAAGAGTTTGAAGTATATTTTCTCACAAAAAGAACTCAACATGAGGCAAAGGAGATGACTTGAATTACTCAAGGATTATGATTGCACGATACAATACCACCCGAGGAAGGAAAACAGGGTGGCAGATGCTTTGAGCAGAAAAGACCATGGAGTTTTGAACAATATGATAATTGAAAGGGATCCAATTTTCATGGATCTAGTGAATATGGACATGGGAATAACCAGGGAAGGAGAAACATCAATTCTTTTTCAAATGGTTGCAAAAACATCTTTACTAGAAAGGATTAATAGTTCTCAGACCGATGATGAAGAATTTAAAAAGAAGATTAAAGATGTGAATGATGGGAGATTGAGAGACTTTCTGTATGAAGATGGAATTTTGAAATTTGGGAAGAGACTTTGTGTTCCCGATTTACCTGATCTAAAAAGGGAATTGTTGGATGATGCTCATTGTTCCAATTTCTCAATACATCCTAAGAGCACCAAAATGTATAGAGATTTGATGGAATATTTTTGGTTAGACAACATGAAGAGGGAGATTTCTGATTTTGTGTCAAGATGTATGGTTTGTCAACAAGTTAAAGCTGGAAGGCAACAGCCTGGAGGAGTCATGAAACCTCTTCCCATACCAGAGTGGAAATGGGACAATATTACAATGGACTTTGTCATGGGATTACCAAAGACTCCTAGAAGTAACAATGAAATATGGGTTATTATTGATTGTCTTACCAAGTCAGCACATTTTCTTGCTATAAGAGAAGATCTACCACTGGAACGTCTAGAAAGACTATATATTAATGAAGTTTTGAGATTTCATGGAGTACCCCTATCGATTGTTTCTAATCATGATCCCCGTTTTACTTCAAGATTCTGGAAGAGTCTTTATAAATCCCCGGATACTGAACTTCATTTGATCACTGCCTACCACCCTCAAACGGATGGACAATCAGAACAAACTATTCAAACCTTAGAAGACATGTTTAGATCCTGCTCACTTGACTTTCAGGGTATGTGGGATCAATATATACCTCTGGTAGAATTTTCCTATAACAATAGCTTCCATTCAAGTATTCAGATGGCACCATATGAAGTGTTATACGGAAAGAGATGTTGTACACCAACCTGTTGGGATGACATTGGTGAAAGAAAACTTGTAGGCCCAGAACTAGTGGAGGAAACGATGGAAAAGGTGAAGGTAATCCAAAATCACATCAAATCTGCTCAAAGTAGGCAGAAGAGCTATGCCGATAATCGAAGGAAGGATTTGGAATTTCAAGTCGGTGATCATGTTTTCCTGAAGGTATCTCTTTGGAAGGGAGTTATACGTTTTGGTAAGAAAGGTAAATTGAGTCCCAGGTACATCGGACCTTTCGAAATTCTAGAACGAATTGGGGCTGTAGCTTACCGATTGGCAATGCCGCCAACTCTCTCCAAAGTTCACGTTGTGTTCCACGTATCTCTGTTGAGGAAATACATGCCTAACCCAACGCATGTACTCACCTATTAAGAATTAGAACTGGAACCTGATCTGTCCAATTGTGAAGAGCCCGTCAGGATTCTTGATACGAGAGAACAAGTACTGAGAAACCGGACGATGCGTCTGGTAAAAGTTTTGTGGAGAAGCCATAAGATGGAAGAGGCAACGTGGGAACCCAAGGAACTTATGATGAAGAATCGCCTGAGTCTTTTCATGTGATAATTATTCTAGAAATTTCGAGGACAAAATTATTTTAAGGAGGGGAGAATGTAACACCCCAAGCTTCTACGGTACGCTTCTCTTTGAATAATGTGATAGCGTGTGTTGTACGCAACATTGAGTTATAACACACCACAACCAATCAAAATAGCCATTATGAATAGTAATACCAACCTTTTGAAATTATATATATATTATATTTCAAAATGGACTTCATTTTTGGATTCGGAATATCGAAATTATCCTAAGTTGAATTTTTCTGAGAACGTCCAATTTTTATGAATAGTGAAAAATACTTAAAAACAACTTTTTTAATAAAAATAATTTATAGTGATAAATTATATTATTTAGTGGTTTTATAGTATAATTAGAATATATTTTTAACATTTTATCCAATGGTGTTCATTATAATTAATTTCACTTTGAAATTGGACCTAAACAATTGTCAATCTTTTGATATATATTATTTCTTAAAAACACGCTATTTGTTGTAACAGCGGGAATTAATTATAAAATTAATAAATTCAACTTATATTTTTGGAATTTTTTAAAATAGACATCATTTTTTAATTCGTAATATCAATTATATCTTAGGGTGAAATTTTGGCATTGTTCTGAAAAACTTCAATTTTTGATGAATAGTGAAACTACTAAGTGGTAGTTAAAAAACTGAATTTTTCATAAAACTTAATTTTACCGCTTCTGTGAATGGAATTTAGAAAATCCGAGAGACACGATTAATATCAAGAAGTAAAATGTGGTTCAATGAGATGAAAATAATTTTTGGTAAATAGTAACTTTTTACTTTTATTTACCACGGTTAAAAGTAAATAGGGTAATTAAGGGTAAAAATGATATTAATATTACCCTAACACATGTCCAAATTCTATTGGACAAGTGTATCTCGACCAAAAACAACCTTAGGAATAAAATATTGTCATTTAGGTCCACTTGGATTAGATTAGTACATTTATTATTATTTAATTCAAAGAAGAGTTAAAAGAGTTAAAATCAAAGTTTATTTACTAAAACATTTTTAATATAGGGTTATACATAAGATAAATTTGATTGTAAATATTCATTAGAAATATAAAAATATTTAATACATAATTATATTTTATTTATAATTTTTAGACATTAAATAATTTAATTTATTTATGACACAATGATGATGCAGTAATTACCATAATAGTGAAAAATTAAAATAATTGATATTATAAATACACAAATAAATATAATTTGAGACTTTTTATATATTAAACTAATTTTATAAGTTAATATGACATGTTAGTAATGATTTAATTAAATTTTTTAGAAGTAATCACTCTGTTATAAGTTTCACAAAAATCAACTATTGAATAGTGTCAAAATTGACATAAAAGAGTTTTTAAAACAAATATTATATTATTAATTGATATTAAATTCCTAAAAATCTAAGGTTCGGCCAAGAGACTTATATCATGATATTTGTATCATTAATGGACCACTTAGGGGTCTCTTGGATGTATATAGTAAGTTTATTAACTATATAATATAAAAATACAAAGTGACATGGTAAATGGAAAACTAATTAACTAAGAGTTAATACGTAAAGATAAGGTTAATATAGTAACCCAAACCTATCTAAATTCTATTGTTTGAATGTTTTTCGACCTATCCCCACCTTAAAATTTAAATAATCAACTTTGGTTACATTAGAAACCGAATATGAATTTATTATAAATTAATATTTCTAGCTTTTCCAAAGGTGCCCCTCACCCCTCTTATAAAAAGGCACCCCTTCTCATTTCTTCACACCTTCAAAGCCTTTTGGTTCGGCAAAAATCTGCACAAATACTCTCCCAACTTCCATCACTACAACCTAGAGGCCTTGGTTTTATCATAATTCCAACCTATGGAGCCCTTTTTATCAAATCAAAAGGAAGAACCCGAAGAAGAGGTAATGATTTCACCACCCTTTTCCATGTTCCTTTCTTTTTCCACTTCTTCTTCCTTTGTTATTTCCATTCTAAAATAATAACTCCAGTATCATATATATACTGTGATGTTATTATAAATATGGTACAACCATATTCAGTATTCTATCCACCCTTTTAATAACATGTCACCATACGTGTGTACGTACGGCTTACCGTCTCCACGTCGTGGTGTAATTGTTATTCAATATATTATTATTTGGATGGGTATAATAATGATGTGTAACTCATGTAAATAATAAATATAACATTTTAATGATTCTGTATATATGATATAACATCCATTTATATATTATTTTAATATCAAAAGAATGATATTGTCGCTTGTGCGTACGTACGGACTACCGTCTCCACAAACGTGATGAGATTCATTCTCCATCGTATCCATTAAAGTATAATTATCATTTGATGATTTAAAAATAATGTTTAAGGACTTGATATCATTATGGATATGAATAATATACAACCTATCCATTACAAACATGGCTTACGTAACAAAACATATAAAATAAAACGAGTAAGTTAACACCCGAAACAACGATAATACTAAGATATTATTAACAAATAAATGTTAAAAGATCATATATGATATCATATTAATGTATATGATTCTTGTATAATTTAATAAAAATTATTTCACCATTATACAGGAGGTTAACCTACCCCAACCAAGGAAAAGTACAAGGTAAGGGTTATTTCCAATCTCTTCATTATCTGAGGTTGTTTATACGTAATAATCTACTGGGATCTCTTTATCATCCAAATCCATGTTTCTTAAAAATGTATTTCAAAACATTTTTACTATTTAAAAGAATATGGGTTAAAGTCATTTATACCCTTGTTTGACTTTTTATAAGATTTTTATAAAGGAATATTTCCGTCATTTTTCAAACAAGGTGCTTTTAACCTTTTCGACAGAATTAAGGTAAGAATGTTTTTTTTAACTTATACGGCGGGTGCGGTTATTTTCCGCCGTTATAAAATCGTTGAAGCTTCCCTTACAAGATTATAAGAATACTTTCAAAGAAAATCTTTTATTTTATAAATATATGACTCTTAAAAGATTTCAAAAATAGAAAGAGATATTTCTCTAAAAAGAGTTTTGATTTCATCTATGTCAACATCCTTGGAGGGATTTTACGTGTATTTGAAGTTGATTTATTATGATACAAAAATTCTATATTGTATTGAAGGTTTTGTGATATGTTTGACTGTGGATGTGCTATTTTTATACCATTCATAGTTTATGGTGAAAGTATTGACATTTCGTATGCTAGTTTTAATACAAATGTTTATGTTATGTTTAAACCTTTTCATATGGGAATGCATTGGACTTAATATGTGACGGGTGGAGCCCGCTATAGTTCCTAGATGCATCGGTAGGTCTCATGAGACAAACTAGTGTCTTGGCACAAGGCCTTGGGAAAATCTTATTTGTAGTCTTGGCACGAGGCCTTGGCTATGTGGTTATGATAGTCTGGAATTATGCATTCCATCATTATGAAAGTGGTTATCGATATTGCATGTGATTATTCGATTAGTAGAATATCCATGTGAATAAGTAAATGGAATTATTTCATTTTATTTTTGCTATACAATGTTGAAGTTCAAGTTTAAAAGGCTTTTGTTTTAGTTATACATTGCCTTAAATGTTTATTCTTATTTATGAATGTTTCTGCTATATTGTTATCCTTACTGGGCATTTGAGCTCACCCCTTTTCTATGTTTTATTTTTTCTAGGATGTGAAGAAGTAAATTATGAATGACCTACAGGGATAGTATGAGGGGATAATAGTGTGGATTATGGAGACAATATGTTGTTGTAATAGTTTTTCACTTCATGATGTAATGTAAAACTTTATGAATATATCTAGTGTTTCCAAGGATACTAAACCAATCGGTCTTTCGAGATTTGATCTTTCTTGTGATCATTCCAATGTTATGTAATAATGCACCGACTCTGGGTAACTGGGGTCGAGGTGTTACATCACGTGCAGCTGATGATATCCAGATCTCATGTCAATATTCGAGAAAACTCATGCTCCACGAAGTTGACCAAAAAGATCGTCAATCCTCAGAAAGGGATATCGGTTCTTAACCGTCAACCGGATAAGTTTCTGATAATCCACATAGAGTCTCAGGGTAATATTCACCTTCTTCGCAAAAAGGACCAGAGAACCCCAAGGAGAAGTATTGGGTCGGATAAAACCCTTTGCCTGTAACTCCTCTAACTACCTATTAAGCTCCTGCAACTCTAGTGTAGCCATCCTATTGGGAGGAATGGAAACTGGTGCTGCTCCTGGAACATGCTCAATAGAGAAATCCACCTCTCACTCTAGAGGTAGACCTGAGAAGTCATCCGGGAAGATATCCCTAAAATGATCAACCACTAGAGGGAAATCCATCTGAAAAGTCCCCTGATCATCCAGATATAAACTCACAATCTGGGTTATAACTCCACCTCGCCCACAATGCTCTGGTCCATCTTGACTCACCTGAACATACCATTCACCCTAGTGTAGAAACTCTCTTCCCTCTGGTGACATGAAACTCACCCTACGATGATAGCAATATACAAAGGCTCGAAAGGGAAACAACCAGTCCATCCCAAGATTGACATCATAGCTCGTCATCTCTAAGACAGAAAGGTCCCATAAAAATTGACACCCTCCAACCTCAAGGGGAACTCCTTGCACCGATGCACACATGTCATTATAGTTCCCAACGGAGTGTCTAGCATCATAACAGCAGAAGAAGAAGAAGAAACACAGAGCCAAAGGCTCTCCACAACGGGCACAGATATGAAACGATGTGTAGCACCCATATCCAAAAGTACTGAAGATAAAAAAAAGCTACTAGAATAGTACCTCTGACAGTAGAAGGTTCGGGATCCTGATCCTGTTGGGTCTGTTGCACTGCATATGTCTGCCAAGTGTTGCGGCCCTGCGACACAGCCTGGCTACCCTGAGTTGTCCCGCCCTGTTGCCTCTGAGATCCTGGTGTCTGGATACCACGGACACGACCACCATCTCTATCTGCACACCCTGATGTATTTCAGTTTTCTGACTGGTAAGAAGCTGCTGGTCCTTCTCCTGCACACGGAGTCTACACAGAACCCCTCTCACTAGCCACTAGTGGAAATGCCCTGCAAAAGCGCTCCAGATGACCCATCTTTTCGCAAGCTTGGAACTCCACTAGATCACATGGACACTACGGTCTCTTGTTCCCCTCTCTACCGCACCGGTAGAAAAATACTAGGCCACTTGAAGAAACTGCCTTGCTAGTACTGCCACCATGAGAGAAACTCATCTTTTTCTTCCTCTTTCCGGTAGAAATAGTACCAGAAACTAGTGCCGAACCGCCTTGGCCTGCACCACTAGCCTCCCAAAGGTTCCTCTCTATAATCATCACCTGGTTCACAATAGCATGTACTGAAGGAAACCTGAAAACATTCACCAGTGCTCGGAAGTCATATCGAATACCATCTTCAAAGCGACTGGCCCTCAACGTCTCCTCACCCACCAGAACGGGAGAAAAACATTGAAGCTCGGTGAAACGAGCAGAATAATACATCACTGATATAGCACTCTACTTCAAATTCATGAACCCTCAAGCTCTATCTACTCTCTACGTCTATGGGAAGAAGAAATCATAGAAAGCTGTCTGAAAATCTTCCCATGCCATGCCTCTGTGATTCTCTAACTGAGTGGTAACATCCCACCACCTATTGGTGGAATCACGCAGCATATAGATGTGGCAGCCGGCGGTGCTCCCTGAAAGGTCTGCATGAACCACATAAAGCCTTCACATAACTGTACATCTGTGCCTGTGTCTATTATAATGGCTGGTTCCACATCTGGCTCTACTGGAGGATCCACTGGTAGCCCATGGCCCACCATCTCTGGAGTATTATCATCACCGCTCTCCTGGAGAACAACGCATGGTCGTCTCGGCGGCATGACCATACAAGGTCAAACGCACACCTTAGATCAAGATTATCAAAGAATGGAAATGAAGGGACCAAAAGGGGAACTGGAGGAAGAAGGCATTCAATATTTTCAAAACAAGACTACACAGCGTGTATACTGACTACACGACGTGTACCTGACTTATCTTCCCCTGCCTGAGTCCTTCTACATGGCTAAGCCACACGGCTCCTGTTGAACAAAACTACATCATGTGTATATAATCTACAAGACGTGTATGGTGTAATTTCCCAACTGCCCGTGTCATTTTTGACACGACCGATTACTCAGCTTGATATTAAATGGCGCGTTACACCGACACATGATGTGTACACCACTCCATCTTCCCAGCCACACGGTTAGGTTCACACGGTTTGTCACCGGTCAAGACTACACGGCATGTCCCTTAGGCACACGGCATGTACTGGACGAGCTCCGCTGACCTGTGTTGTTTGTTACACAGCCGGATACATGGCTCACACTACACGGCGTGTTCTATCTACACACGACATGTACTCGAATGGATTACACCGACCCGTGTTGTTAGTTACACGTTCGGGTCCCCAGGCCAGACTACACGGTGCGTTCTATAATGTACACGGCGTGTATGTCTTAAGGTCTTCTCTATCTGTGTTGTTAGTTACACTGGTGTACTTTGGGTCAACACTACACGACATGTACATTCGGTACACGACGTGTTTTCCCCAAGCATTTCCCTTCCCTGTGTCCCCGCCAACATGGTGCTTGACACAAGAAGAGACTACACAGTGTGTACTTAGGGTACATAGCATGTACTCAAAAAGTTTTCTTTTCTTCTCGAACATAAGAACACACGGCATGTGTCCAAGGAACTACACGGCGTGTATCCGGGGTTTTCCGGACAGTAAGGCTCAGATACTACTCTGGAACCCAGAAAATACTGAAAAACAACACCTAAGTGCCAAATTCCGATCTGTGAGGGCCCATACTCCCCGTGAATCAAAGTTTGGAATCTTATCTGTGTTATACAAAGATAAACAGTCGATGATCCACCAAATTGTGGTCAATGAGGGCCCATACTCTCCAAAAACCAAAGATTGGCATCCATTCTATCAACAAACTCACACAAAAATACCCTATCACATAGTAGGTATTTATCAATGCAGCTATGACAACAGCATGCTTTTCTAGCACAACTACTATCACAACAACATGAAATTTCTAATGCACCTTCATGGCATGGAACTATGCATGGTATGTGATTTCTATCATGTTCCTAAATGATGCATGAGATGGTATACCCTCATCTCATTGGGTTGAAACTAAATAGAACCCATGGATAAAATATAAACATCACAATCACAAGTTCATCACCCAACAGTGAAAATCAAATCAACTGTAAAATTTTGAAAAATCAGAAAAAATGAAAAAATACGAGGTAGATTGGCTTTTCCCTATACACAGGTTAGCTATGCCCGGGCACAACTTATTACTAACTATCATTCCTGTCCTATCCCTGACTAAGGCTCCAAATAGTAAGTCAAAGAAAAGAACACCTATGATAACACTTTGTAATGTCCCAAATCTAGGTGCCACTCAACGGGTACCCCGAACCCGGTTGGTCACATGACCTCAAGCGCAATTCCCCAAACACTAGAGGATGCCGACTAGCAGTGAGGGCCTAGGTCTGGTAGTGGGGAAACTATGCCCTCATTTGTCAAAGTGTAGCGCAGCGGAATACAAGATAAAACATACAACAACAGCGGAAGCAATAAACCATACATATTTAAAATAAATGACTGCAGTAAAAGATAACCAACCAGTTATATAGATAATGAAGCAATGTGCCTCAAGTTCTAAGAAAACAGCCAGAACATGTCACACAACAATAAAGTACAATACAATAGAAATTACAGGTACAACAGAACAAAACAAAACAGTCGGAAGAATCACGAGCCTAAGCTCGGTCTCATGCTCCCCTACTCCTTAGCAAAAATCATGTACCTATATAGGGACCCTTGAACTTATCCACACCTGTAGAAATGTAATCTGTTTTGGCTGAAGACATGACCCAAACAGGGTGTGAGAAATAAATCCCAGTAGGCACCCACCAAAGGCTCGTGCTCAACTGTGTGTAAACATGCAAAAACAGTGTGCCAAATTAAATGCAATAAACTAAGCAGTTCTCAAAAGTAACTAAATTTTCCAATTATGTTTCCATTTTAATATTCACTTAATCATTAAATATAAGGAAAACCACCACAGTGAATTTTCTATGTAAACTGTCACTGTACTCAGACACGCAAACCCTTACCCTGAGGTAACCATAATCTTTCCCTCATGCATTACCCTTAGGCATAACAGATATTTCCCTCAAGAGTGTGAAGTGTCACCCTCAGGCACAGAAGTCACTTCCCTCAGGCATACAAAAATTTTCCCTCAGGCGGAATAGAACATTGCCCTCAGGATAAGCAGTACCTTGCCCTCAAGCTAAACAAAAAATGCCCTCAGGCTAAAAAGAACACTGTCCTCAGGCAGAAGTAACTGGGCCATGCCCAACATGTAAATAATAAATTCACATACAATTCCTCTCAAGGCTATTTAATAAACATTATTACAATTGCATACCCTCGGGTATCTTGGCCAAATGCCTAAACAGAGGAACGCACCCTTGGGGTGGTCCTGGATCCAAGCAGCGATCCCAAAAAGTAGTTTATTATCACATTTAATTACCTATACAATTATAGGTATTTAAATAGCCAAGACCTTAGCCACACGACACCCCAACATGGGTTCGTAGCACAACGGTACACAAAAACACACAAAAGTTGGAATTTAAACACCAAGCCACCTACCTTAAATGCCCATAATCGATATACGTGAACAACGATCCTCAAATCATCCAAGAAAGATGTAGATCTGAGGTGAAAGAATAACTCGTTCAAACTCAAATAACTTTCCCTCAAGAAATAATTGGTAAGAACTATGCCAGGAGGAGGAAGAACTCACACGCGTGGTTCCAGGGAGATCGACGGTGCAAAAAATGGATTATCGGTACTCGATCGGGGGATCTCCAAAGCTCCGACCACCTCTCCCAAGCCTTCCTCAGGTTCTAAGCCTTCCCTGTGAACAGTGGAGGCTACTTCCCATTTTAAGCGAAAAAAAACTACACGACATGTACTATAGACTAAACGGCGTGTAGTTTTCATTTTTTTAACTGTTCTTTCGGCAGCTTCTCACCATCGTGGCATTTTTCATCTGTCGACATGAGTATGCGGCCTGTGAAACCTGAGTACATGGCGTGTACTGCCGCACAGCTGGCCACCGCCTTACTATTTTCCTGCCCACTGACTACATGGAATGTACATACCCGATACACAGTGTGTAGTCGGTTTTTACACCCTTTGTCACCAACAAGGCTACACACCCTGTGTACTCATCCCACGCGGCCAAAGTACACGGCGTGTGGAATAGTACATGGTGTGTAGTCCTGAAATTTAGGATTTTTCCCCATTTTCCTTATTTTCTCAAAAACACTTAAGGAAAAGAAAAAAGAAGAAACATGTACCTCAAAAATAAGAACCGGGTTCTTACAAACCCCTGCCATTCTAGAATAAGGCATAGCCTCTATCCTAGAGGGATGTATGACCCCATGTCCATATCCCCAGGGAGAATTTACTCAAGGGAGAATCAAATTCATTATAATTATAACATATAATATGTATAAAATATATCAAAAAACTAAATTCAATCTAATAACTTCAACTATAATTTTAGGTCAAGGTAAATGAAAAAGAAGTCTTATATTGAAGTACCTAGCATGTAATGTGGGGCTTGATGATTTTAAATTCAGTTCAAAAACATAACCTAAAGCACACATATATTCACAATATATGAAAAATTTATAACTATGAATGAAGTGGGGAATAACATTTAAGTAAATGAAATTTTCACAAATTTAAACTTGAGATAATAATCGATGAATAATTCATAGATACAAGCTTAATTATAAAACTTTTATAATTTAAGATTTATCTATTATGTGCATTCCAAAATTTTGAATATAAACACTTTATATCCAACTCATAATATAAACTCTTAATATTATTCATTATATGAAATTTTGTTTTTAAATTTATGATATTTTATAAATTATAAACATTTTTCGTCCAATTTATATTATGTAAAAAATTACATAGTATATATCTACATAAAATTATTTAAACCTTTTTAAATTAATCATCAAAAATCCTTTTTTGAGGTTTAAAAAATTTACCAAATAGAGATTTAATTTGATCAATTTAAATTATTTAATTATGAACAATTAATAATTTAAATATAAACACTTTATATTTTACCTTATTTTGTAATTTATCAACTCTTTATAAACTTCTCTTATGATTAAATAAACACTTTATTTGATTCATAATTCATGTCATATAATTTTTTAAAAGTTATTTTAATATTAAATTTTAATATTAAGGAATATTTATTTTTAAATATTTTATAAACATTAATTTAATTAATTATAAACTATTTATAATTAATTTATATATATAATCTTTAAAAAATTATAAATATCCATTATATACCCTTTTTAATCATTATTTATAAACTATTTATAAACAATTAATTTAGTTTATAATTTAATATAACGAAAAATATATTTTTCATCTTCAATCATATTATACAATTAAACATGATTCGTAGAGTGTAATTGATGATACATAGATCCAAATGATATCAATCATACTTTATGATTGATAACCATGTAATAAAATAAAATAAAATAATTAAATGTTATCGATATCATCCATATTTTGGGACTGAAATTTCTAACATTACTTATGATATCGTATATCATATTTAATGATATGAATCATATTTTTATCACAATATGATGCCCTATTCTTTAGATATATGGAATAATAAATTATATTTTATGATATATCAGTTTCATATGATATTATTAGAACAAAACATCATATTTATTATGAATAATTACATACAATATCCTGATATCATAAGCCATTATTCGAACTACTAAAACAAAACCATGAATCACATTCTATGATTTGATAGAGGTATGAAATATGATTTGGATTTCTTTTTTTCATGCATGGTTTCATAAATCTAAATACATGGGATCCTTTGATACCAATATTAGGATTCTTAGGTGTCTAATAGAAGTTAATAACACATGATAATGTGATCAAAATATCATCACAATCTCATTTTGAATAGAAATATTTAAACATGTAATGAAGTGGAAATAAAGAATATTATAAAGTGTGCCTAAACCCAGTGATATCTCATCCTATTTTTATTTCATTCTTTATCCATGATTGATGAAGAACACTTAATGGAAATCAAAATAATCTCCTCTTTATTGTGTATACATATGTTGCTAAATGATCTAATGGCCGAATGGAATTCCTCTTCATGTCATGATGTGGTAGTACCCTATAGTGAAAAGTTAGAAGCGGAAAGTGAGTAGTGGGAAATAAGGAGTATCTTCCAAACATCATCCAACCACCACACCCAATTCCATCATATATTGGTGGGTTATTTTAGTTCACTCAAGGTTTATCTTTAGTACTTTCTCATTTACTCATGCATTATTATACATGATTACATTATAATTTATCCAAATAATGAATCATATGCATACTTTAAACTCCTTATGTGTTACAACTCATGTAATGTGATTTTTAATGATAAAAAATGTCGTAAATACTCAAACATTAACTCTTAAAATTTAACCACCACTAATATCATAGTATAGATGTTCAAAACATACATTATGATTAAACACAATATATTTCCCCATAAAAAATTTCAATCTTATACTAAGATTATATGGTTTTTTGAAGGTATTATAATGGTTTCTTTAAACTATAAAATGAAAACAACTTTTCAATCATACAACAAGATTAAACTGGTAGCTTAAAGGTGGTATCATTTTCATCCTTAGGAAATCCCTTATATCATACCACACTATATAAATAGGATATTTCATGAAATCATATATCATACATTATATAATTTTTCTAATAATAAGTTGTAATATAAGATATAAATATCTTATGCTAATAAATTCAGGGAATATAGCTCCTTCAAAATTATAGCATGACCATTGGGGCAATTAGACCACGGTGACCATGATACAGCAATCATTGATGTATCACCTATTTTTCAATATATCTATCTAATAATTATATCTACAATTATATTAACATATATAAATATCAACCAATGTTAAAAACATACATAGTATATACTTTTGGTGAAACTAGGAAAGAAAACATATATATATATAGACAAATTTTGTCACTCTAATTCTCTATAATGATCCAAAAACAATAATTCCCAAGGTGAAATCCTCAATGTTGTGTACTAAGGATATCCCAACTATATCCCCTAAAAAAATTTTCCAAAAACACTAAAATTATCCACCAAGACTCCACATGCCATGTAAGGTGAATACACATACTCTAGTAAGCTCAAGCCTCATATACCTATGTTTTTTCATTACTTATGTCATGAAAAATAGGGTCTACACATATCCCTAATGGAATATGTGTATGGTGTGAGTACATCATACCTTTTGGATTTCACCACCAGGCCTTATCCAGTTTGTCATAAAGTTAAGTTTATAATGTAGGAATATAGAGTAGTAAGGTAACAAGTAAACATAATAATTCTATAATTTGGGGAAATTGTAAGTAAGTATTCATATTATTGAAATTAAATAAAAATGTGGATAGTGGTTTATTATTTTAAAAAAAATCAGCCACATTTTCAAAATGTTATTTGAGACATTCTTAGAAGGTGTGTGTGTGTGTGTGTGTTTACATACATATATCCATCCTCTATATGAGTATTACCTCCTATTATGAACATATTATATCTATATATAAATAACCAATGAGATATTAATGTACAATCCTGCGGCTGGCACCTGTATGAAAATGATTAATACCTACATATCCAATATGGAGAAACATAATCCAAAGATATACAACATTATCATAAAAAACTCTAAGAATAATTATTATATTAGTTTTCAATTAAAGAATCATGAAATAGGTTCTTATCTCAATAATCTAACCTTAATGCACTAATAGGTAATCCTCAAAACTCAAGTGTCTCAGCAGACATGTTTGGTAACTTCAATAAGCTAAAATATAAATATAAATACTTGTTATTTGCCAATTTTTTATAAAAGTAATGGATTCCTAAATTTATCAATTAGAATAGTTTAAATACTCCAAACATATATAGGTAGATTATAAATAGTTTAATCTATTTCAAACCATGTAATAAAAATTCATTATATGGTTTATCCATCACTAGAATTTAATACATAAATATAGAAACTCGAATATTAAATATTAATTCAATAGTTGATAATAGATATCCCATGATGGATTTTTTAAAACATAAAAAGAAAAAGAATTAACTTTATCATTGAAGAAAATAATTCTAGGTTTCCCTTACTTTACCCCCATGCCCCTGCAATAGCCATAATTTGACTTTGTGAGAGAAATAGAATAGGATCACCCTATGAGTCTTGTATAGATGTGAATCTATAATAATAGAAGGTTAAATATGCCACCATTAATTTATTTTGAATTATAAAACCAACCAAATAATATTTAGTTCATATCCTTATTTGGAATAATATCGATCCTCCTTAAAAATGTGCATCCTTACCCCAAAATCACTAATTACAGACTTTAGCTACAAACTGAAGGAAGAAAAACTAGGATAGGTTCTTGAATCTAAAATAAAGGTTTTGGAAATTAGGGAAACTATTTAAAAGTTATAAAAATTTAGAATATAATGGATATCCTACCTTGTCTTGATAGAATATGGACTCATACAATCACTTAATAATGATTCTTGATGAAGATTAACACCTATGATGGAGGGGCATGGGAGATGAAGGAGGATCTCTCAATGGATGAAAAGGGATAAAATAAAAAAGGAAAATATCAAGGGAGGGACTAAAGGGGTAGATAGTGGGGGTGAAAAGTCAAAAATGCCGCTATTTTAATGGATTCCACCTAGGATTTGGCCAAGTACTCACTATAAGAACACTAAGTACCTGATTTACTCAATAAAACCACTACACCCCTAAGACCCCCTATAAGTACTTGGTACATGCCCATTGGATACTTGATTATTTTATAGGATATTCTTTCCTCCTCTATTTATCTCTTAAAATCCATTAATCTCCCTTAAGTATATAATTAACTTAAAATGAGATTAAGATACTAAAATTGAAAGAGATTACTAACCATAAATGGTACAATCCTTTATAATCATAAATCACATCAACACATATCACTCCCCTATAACATTAAAACCACATAAAAACCTATTCCATTACTATAAAAAACTCAAAAACATATCTCTACAACAAAAAACATCAAACAACAAAATCATTTCTTCATATCCTCTTTATCAAATTGTCATTCCATGTTCAAAAAATTCTAATCAAAAAACAATTCTAGAATTCAATTTATTTATCACATTACCATATTTAATTATCCACTAAATTAAAACAAATTTTCTCATATAAAAAACATTAAATCATGGGAATATTCTTACCAAAATTGTAAATAAGAAATAATATAACAATAATAATGAAAAATTTAAAAGTAAATTTGAGAGACTTCCCTATTGGGTTCATTTATTTATATTTTTTAGGATAATTCCAAATCCATTCCAAAAGAAAAAATTAACCATGTGTAAACCATTTATATAATAATAAATAAGATAGAATCTAAATAACATACCTCAAATGAATATTGAAATGACAAAACATAGATAGAATAGGAAAAGTAATGATCAAATGGAAACAAATTAACAATTATTCTCCAGAAAAACTATAACACGTTAATCCCTCAGCACCTAAAAACATAAAAAATACCCTAATAACCCCTAAGAAGATATAATTAATGAAATATGAGTAAGAAATAAGAAATAAATACCTTTATTGATGTGAATATGGACTGAAGGAGAGGAATATAAGATGTTTTAAAGAGTGTTTTAAAGCATCTAAGAAATACCTAAAGTCTCAAAAATATAAAGTGAAGTAATATAAATTCAATAAACCACATATTGTTTTTATTAAAACGTAAACAAACAAAATCACAATGTAATTCATAGCATTAAAATGCAACTGTGGTCAATCAAACAGACCTCTAAAACTACAGTGCAACTTTACTCATCTCTTACCCATATATGTTTATCAATTATTGTTCAATTTCAATAATATAAAATTTTATATTTATAATGATATAATGGATGATCTTATAATTATCATGATTAAATCCCCACATCCCCTTCAGTTTCATAACTAACACACCCTTTAAACTCGATATCTACCCAAAAAATATCACAAAACAATTATAACATTCATGTTAAAATGAATAGATATTTTTATTTTTTTTAACTAAGACTATGGTGATGGTGACCACCCATGATGCATCATGATACAAAATAATTCTAAAAAAATCCATTATTTCATAATTTAACACATCACATCATAATGATTGAAATCATGGAAAAAGGAACAAGCCACAATGACCAGAGGCAACACCTTTTTCTCTATACCACTTAATAAAAAATCATAGTGAAATGATAAACTATTATAGAATGATTTATATACTAGCTAAAATTTAATCACAAACTCGTATTTTATTCCACTATGCACCATTAAAATCCCAACCAACACAAAAAATGGATCAAAATCACAAAGTAGAGGACTGATAAAATTTAGCCCACCGTAAAGGGGGTTAGAAATTCTTTACATGTTTTTTATTATTTTTTTATGTTTTAGATTGATTATTATGGTAGGAATGTTTTTATGACTTGTAATAGTTATTAAATTTGTGAAAATATGTTTTAAATTGGTTGGGTAAATTCAAATTTTACAATGTAATAAAGAATTAGAAAAAATAATTGGTTTGTTAATCTATTATTTTAAGAATGTAATGGTAATTTGATAAATAAATTAAGGGATAAATGGAATGATTTTTTATATTAGAGTTTTGATTTTGAATTACTATGGTGGTGTAATAGGTTTTTGTTTTATAATTGATGTGGTTGTATAGGAGGCATTAATGTGTATTTGTATTATGGTATTTTTTTGTGGTTGGTATGGTAAATGTGTTTTTGTTTCTTAGGAATAGGGTTTTTTTAAACTAAAAATAATAATTAAATAACATGAAAAAATATAGGTTATTTTGAATTAAAATATTATTGAATAAATCTATTTAATGTGAGAGAAATTTTTTAACTTGTAAATTAATAATAATTTGAGAGGTATGTAAAATGATAAGTGGTTTAAGTGAGATGAGAATAGTTAGAATTAATGTGGTCAAATGGAATAATTTTTTTAATTGAAATAATGTGGAATTATTATAGAAATATGAAATATAAGGGAAGTTGTGTGGTTTTTTTACATAGTTTGTGTTGGTTTTTTGTGTGTTTATAGATAGAATTAGTTATTACTGTTGTGTTTAAATGATTGTAAAAGTGATGGCATGTGGTTATAGTGGTGTTTGATAATAATTGGACCATAGGTTGAAATTATGTGATTGTCTATATATTTATTTATTTTTTAATTTCTAATGAAACACCATCTGAGTGGGGTAACCTAAATGATTCTCATATGAGGTTTCATGTACCGATTTAACCCTTAACATCTAGTATGTGGGTAAAGTAGATATCTAACTATGACCCCACACTCACTATTATTTTTAGTCATTGTGTGGTTATGAAATTGGTTGTGGTTATGTGATATAAAAATGTGTTATGTGTTAATGGAATGAATATCTAATAAATTGATTTTGTATATGTCTATGGTTTTTGGATGTGGTATTCATATGTGATATTTTGTCTGGGAATTTGAAATTTAGTTACAGTATGTATAATGGGAAGGAATATAAGCACCATTATTTATATCATTGTGGTGTAAGGGTGACTATATTGGTGAGGTTTTAAGTACATGGTACCTCTTTTGTTATATTTTCTTGGTTTACTCTACATATATTGTATAAAAATTTAGAAAGTGGTTATTTATTGATATGATATGTAGTGGAACTAAGATAGGAAATTATTTTATTAAACTATTTATTCACTGTTATATAATCATGATACTTCTATTTTGGTATGAAAGTTTCTAGAGAAGATCCCATTGAGTGAACTTTTATGCTCAATCCTACTTCTATATATTATTTTTATAAATTTTTAGGATGGATTTGGTGATAAAGCTATAGATTACTATCTGATGGTGCAGTTTTTAGTTGTCATTATTAGATTTTCTTCTTTAGGAGTTATCTTATAGTGAACCAAGCCTTAAACACACTTTATTTCATAATGTTGTAGATATATCTTCAATAATTACAGTCCAAGGATCTATAGGTTCCCTATATTTGGAATATTAGACACATAAATACATTATCTTAAACATAAAAACATCATCATTAAGCACATATAGTGAACCAAACTCCCATATATCTTCTAAAACTACATAGGATACCAAGTGGAAAATATATAAGGAAAAGGGTGATCTAGAAAGACTAGTAAGGGAATAAATATAGAAATAAATCATTAAATGGGAGTTAAGAGGCATAACCTGATATCATAAATTGAATGATTATAATCATGGAAACATGGAATAAGAAAATGAAATCATATGATCATGGAATCATGGAATATATGGTAAAACAATAATACATAACATCATAAATATAATTCAATGTTCACTCCCAATACCATCATTATAAAGTAGACAAAGTACCATGGTGGATTAGGTTCACTCCCTAATACCTTATATAGAATATCATGAGATATAAATCTTTAACAAATGCATTGGATAGTTATATATTTTTTGGATCACCCATCACATAATGAAAATAATACACATAAGTTATACATGAGGAAATGAAATCATGAATAAATCATAACCAAGATCAAACCCATGATAAGAAACTGGGTTTTATAATTCTGATTCAAGGTATAACCAAAGGATAAATCATAAGGATTCCTAAAAGGAGGAATTGTTATTATTATTTTAATTTTATAATTCAAATTGGGATATAAGTTTTTAATGTGGAATTACAATATAGAAAATTTATGAGAAGTATTTATAGAATGAAGAATAAAAATTAACTACTTTGGTGGTGCTTTATTAAATAAGTAAAGGATCTTTTTAAAGAAATAAAGAGCTTATTATTTTCCATAAAAATGATAATTGAATCAAGTGAGTTATCTATAAAATTATGAGGTTTTTTTAGAATCTATTAATTGTTCAAAAACATTTTATGTGGGTGATTCTTGACATGAGATAAGAAATATGAAATTTCTATTAAATCGGGTTTAATTTAAAGTGGGAATTGTAAAGGGATATAAAAACATGTATAACCCCAGAAATTAAAATTAAATTTAACTATGTATATATGTAAGGTACATATATACAAAAATATAATAATTTCATGATAATAATATTGTGTAAAGGGGCCAACGAGCCTGTACCCTAGTGGTATAGGCTCCAGCTTGGCATCCAAATGACCCAGGATCAAATCTGGGCAGGGACTAATTTCTGGAAACTGTAGCAGCACTGTAGTAGTGGTGGAACTATAGCGGCGACGTTATTGTAGTGGTGGAGGCACTGTAGGAGGAACTGTAGTGGTGGAGGTACTATAGTGGGTACTGTAGTAGCTTGGGTACTATAGTAGTACTATTCACTGAGGGGATCTTTGGGCCAAAAAAATGGGCTTTTCAAGCCCTGTATTCAGGCCACATGGTCTTGGGCCTTCAGGCTATGTAATGGGTCTCCCTCTACCCAGTCTAAAGAGGTCTTTTCTTTAAATAATAAAATGAGCCTTTGGCCCCAACCTTTTAAAAAAATATTGTGTAAAGGGGATAAAAAGAAATAGATCCAATAATCAACAAGTAATGAGGGTGGTACAGAAGTTACCTTAACTCGTGTCCAAATGAATTCTTAAATTACACTTAAATTCATAAATAATTAAATTAAGCTCATTAAATATATAGATAGTAACCCTATTCATCTATGTTTAATTTTATAAAATCAATTTATTATCTTTTTTTTATTTATTTTTAATATAGTTTCTGCTTACGTCGGTTACTTGGGGTTGTTTGGTTAATTTATTCATAACACTTACCATTTTTACTATTGTCAAATGTGCTTTAAAATTAATTCATGATCTCAAAAATTATGTAGTTTAATTTAATTTATTAGTCTATTTTAATAATACTTATATAGTTTTGGAAGGTTTTCCCAAAAAATACCCAAATTAATAAATATGTCTCGATATGTTCATTTATAGAGGTTTAAGTTACTATAACCATTTATTATTATTATTACTTATAAATTGTCATATATTATCGTTAAAAATATTAATATTATTATAAATTTAATTTTTATACAATATAATTATTTTTAAAATCATTCATTTGAGGTGGTTATGGAAAAATGAAATACATCATTCTGTGGAGGCGGTAGTCCACATGTACACATTACGATGTTTTTATTCTCTCAATTATTTTTGTGGAAGGTATAAAATGAATATTATAATAGTATAATAAAATTTGATAATATTAAAAATATTTTTTGCCTCATACCTTCATGTATATAGGGGACTTGATGGGTGTAGAATAAGAAAAGAACTATAAATGTTGGGTTGAGAATATTACATTTCTCTTGGAAGATCTTCCTTGGGAAACTCTTTAGGGTTCCTTATATTAGTATTTTTTTATACCAAGTCTTAAAGAGAATGGGGAGGGTGTTTAAGAGATAATATTGAAGAGTTCTTCTAAGAAAAATCATTTTAATTGGTGGATAAATAGGAAAGATGTGACTTCCTTTTATAATTAAAGAGAGTGGCATTTTTATAAAATCTCCTTGCTTTTCAATAATTTCCTACCATTATTCGAGTTAAAAGACTCCAAAAAAGGAAAATAATGGTGTTTGTAAAGAGATAAGTTCTATGATCCCTCCACCATCAGAAATAATATATTTTTCCAAATGTTTGAACCATTTCCACAAATTTAAGCCACCTTTACCCTATTTTACCCTTACTACGGTAACTTCACTTTCACCCTCGGTAACTAATTTTTATATCCAAAATTAAAATTGAAATTATTTATAAATATTAAAAATATTATTTCAAATATTTAAATCATTTTATTAAAAATATTCTAAGATTTTGAGAAATTAATTTTAGTATTAGTGCATATAACGCGTAAAAACTATTTCTTCAAAAAAACATCATTTTAATATTAAAATTTATGAGCAGGGTAGTATTATCAATGTTTTTGAATTTCAAGAAATAAATTGGTTTAAAATAAAAAAATAAATTTTATATGTCTTTAAAATCAATCCAAAACTAAATTTTACCAAATTAATATTTAATTAAATAAAAATATAAAAAATAATTTTTTGATATAATTAAAATATTAATTTTTCTTTATAAGGTTAAAAATAGATTTTATAATTTTAAAATAATATATGTAGAATGAATAAAATTATTAATTAAATAAATATTTGACCAATTAAAAGGTTTTATAAAATTATTAGTCTCACTAATATACTAATAAATTAATAAAAGTGACGGTTTTTTCAAAAACTGTATTATTTCACTATTCATCTAGAAATCATTTTTTTAAATAAAAAAAATAATGTTGTGATAATTTTGAAATAGTAAATCCTAAAGTGAAATTAATTATATTATATTCAACTTATATAAGTGATAAAAATATTATTTTTAGATATTGGTTCTTAAAAACTAATAAATAAAAATTGAAAATGAATTTAAAAGTATGAAATACAGTTATATTATTACAATACCACAGGTCATATTGTTATCCCAAAGGTAATATTATAGACATATTATGTTATAAATTTTTTTAAGGTAACATTATTTCTTATCATCTATATTACCTTATATGTCACATGTATATATTCCGAATTGAAATTTCTATATATAATTTCTCAATTGTCACATTCTTCCCCCCTTAAGAAATTTCACACTAAAAAATTTGATTCCATGCACTATGGTGAAAAAAAATGTGGTTAATTTTATTTCATTTTATCTTGAAGTTCCCATGTCTCCTCTTCATACTTATGATTTCACCAAAGTACCATGACTAGGTGAGTTATCTTTTTGTGTAAAACTTTGTCTCTATTATCTAAGATCTTCATTTGATGCTCCTCATATGAGAAATTATCATCCAACTATACCACCTATGGCTTAAATATAATAGATTTATTTGGTATGTACTTCTTAAATATGTATAGATAGAATATATCATGTGCTTTAGATAGGTTTGGTGGAAGTGTTGTCTAATATTCCATAGCTCTGATTCATTTAAGAAACTCAAAGGGGTCAATGTATCTAGGACATAGCTTCCTTTTCATCCAAAACTTCATGACTCTCTTCCATAAAGATATATGGGGGAATAACTTTTCACCAACCTTAAACTCTAAGTGTCATTGATGATTATCATTATAACTCTTTTATCGAATTTGAGTTGTCTTGATGTTTTGTTGAAAATTCTTGACCTTTTATACCATTTATTCAACCATCTCAAGTTCTAGTATCTTTCATTCACCAAATTCATCCCAACACACAATTGTTCTACATATTTTCCAGTATAGTGATTCATATTGATCCATTTGAATGCTTGATAAGAAATTATTTTTGTTTGGTAACTCAAAAAATAGAAGATGTTGGTCCCAACCTTCCTTGAAGTCTATAGAGAAAGATCTCAATATATCCTCAATTGTTTAGAAAGTTTATTCAAATTAAAAATCAGTCTGGGGGTGACACATCATACTGAAGTTTAACTCTATTTTTAGAGAATCATGAAGGCTCTTCTAAAACATTGAGGTGAACCTCAAATCTTGATTAGATATAATCAATAGTGTTCCATGAGTCCTTATCACTTCTCTATTGTATATATTTTCAAGTTGATCAAGTTATAAGTCCTATTTAATGGTAATAAAGTGATCAATCCTTGTAATATGGTCCACCACAAACCATATAGTGTTGTTCACTTTTGATGATTCTAGAATACCAGTGACAAAAACCATAGTGATGTTTTCCCATTTCCATGTAGGTATGAGAAATGGTTTCAAAATCCCTTTAGATCTTTTCCTCTTAGCCTTCACCTATTGACACAGTAGGCACTTTGATGTATATTTTTTAATCTATTTATTTATATTGTCCTACTAATAGTGTTCTCAGATATCTCTATACATATTTGTGTTTCCTAGGTGGATGGTGAATGTTGAGCTATGAGCATCACTATGTAGGTCCTTCCCAATCTCCAGCTATGATAGAACAAAAAGTCATTTCCCAAATATCACAACTTAATCATCATCAATGTTGAACTTTTATGATTTTCTTTTTCTTATATAATGTACCTTCTATTGTATCTCTACATCACTCCTTTGATATTTGTTAATTTTCTCTAGAAGGGATGGTTGAGAAATAAGTTGAGAAAGGTAGAATGGTGCTCCTTTATTTATGATTATCATGTATATATGTTGTAAGTCTCATAACATTGGATCCTTCTCAATTATCATCATAGATAGGGTTACAGGATCTTTTTTACTCTTTTAATCTTCCACTTTATTCGCCTTCCTAGGATAATAGTGGATTTATCAATCATGATCCTTGATTAACTATAACCATCGTCATTTGTTCATATTGATATCTTTATGTGTGAATATATATATTAGGCTCTAATGGTCCATATATATATCACACTTATATTCATAGAGATAATGCATCCATATATTCAATGTAAAGATTATCTCAAACAACTCAAGATCATGTGATAACTAATATTTCTCATTCACCTTCAACTCTATTGGGTTTTAGGTTATCAATTTATCATTATTCAGGATTACATAGCCTAAACCCTTTATTTAAGCATCACTATAAATCACAAATCCTTCTCCACTTGTGGGTAGTCTGAATATAGGTGTATTAGTTAACCTCGTCTTCATCTCCATGGAGTGATCTTAACATTAATCTGTCCAAACATACTTCACTCCATTATGAGTTATCTTGGTTATAAGGTTTGAAAATATTGAGAATTTTCTCAGAAATCACTGATAATACCTGGATAATTACAGTAAACTATGGATGTATATAAGAAATATTGGTCTATGCCAATACTTAATCAATTTAGTATTTGAGGGGTCCAAAATATCCTTTTACATGTGATAATATACATAAATAATGATACTTGATCCATCTATAACTCAAATTTACTATATTTTTCATATAACTTCTCCTTCTTCAATGTCTTCAACATAGTGCTCAAATTCTCTTTTTTTCCTCCTTACTTTTAAAGTACATAAGAATATAATTTATAAATACTACCACAAATTTTTTGAGTTAATCTCTAAAGACTCTATTCATTAAGTCTATAAAGACCGAAAAAGCATTCCTGAGTCCAAATGGTATGAATATAAACTCGAAGTTCCCATACATTGTTTGAAAGGAATTCTTATGGATATCCTCAATATTAACCCTTAACCAATGATACCCTGGTCAAATGTAAACTTATTGAACTATGTTAAACTGATCAAATAAGCAGTCAATCTGTCAAAGGGGATACTTTTTATTTATTGTGATCTTTTTGAGTTCATGATAATCAATACATAGATATATTTACTCATCCTTCTTGTTGAAAAAATAACTAGGTAACCCCATAGCGAAGCACTAGGGAGAATGAAACAATTTTCCAGATTCTCTTGTAGTTACTTAATTAGTTCTTTTAGTTCAATGGAAGAAATTCTATAAGGATTCTTGGATATCAATATATATTTAAATATAAATTCAATTGATAAATCAATATCTTGGTTCGGAGGAAGACTATAAAACTCTTCAGGAAACGCATCCACATTTTCCTTTACAATGGGAATGTCTTCAAGAGTGGTTCTCACCTTTTTTTAGATTATTTAATCTATATATTATTACTTATAAGGAAATAATATCCATGTTGGTGATGAATATTCCAAAGTATATTCATCCCCCTTCTTACACTTGTATAGAATCAAGGATAATTTAGGATATGGAAAGTGATTTCCTTCTCTAAATAGTTAATGTGGGATTTATATAAATACAGTTATTCTATTACCAATATAGCATCGATTCCCACTATATGGAGTATAATAAGGTTTCCCAGAATATTGACCCTATATAGATTTACTCAGGAGTATTTATATACTTGATATGTGATGATTTTACCATTTTCTCTCTTTACTAATAATCAAACCTCCATGATATTTGGTGATGTTTTAGTAATTCTATTAAACATACAAGATATAAAAGAATGTGTAGTACTATAATCATATAAGATATTTGAAGTTAATGATGTGATATTATGAATACCTCTCTATATTTGATTATGGATATAATCAATTACTAAAACCCTAATATGGTTAAGTATAATAATAATCTAACTAATAAGAATATAAAAAATAAACCTATGAAATTAGAAGGTATAACTCATAAATGTCATATATATCCTAACATATGAGCCTCTAAGTTTCAAACAATGTTATCAATGGTAATTTTCTGATTAGGTTCTCTAACCTAACTATGTCTCATAACAAAGTTATATTAAAATACTTCATAATTATTTTTAAAGAGCATATGATTTATCCAAAGCATGTCCTCTAGGAGTGTCTCTCCAGTTGTGTAGCCTTAGGCCCACTCATTATGCATCAGAGTGATAATTGTGTCAGCACTCAACCAATCCTTTTCAAGGTGATTACCACTACGTGTGTAACATCCTATCCCATGATCCCCTTGACTGGTACCCTAATCTCATGGGTCACATGGATTCAATCACACTTCCCCATATGCTAGAGGATACTAACAAGCAGCGAGGGTCCAAGGTGTTGTAGTGGGGATACTATACTGATATATCAGAATGGTGTAGTAGTAATAATAAATTAACAAAAAATAGAAAAATCAAAGTATATTATATGTAATAATAGAAACAAATACAATAATCAACTTTTGAAGTATAAAATAATATAATAATAATCAAAATCCATAGGCTGAGTCATATACAAAATGATTCCATGTTATGCTAATATAAAAAAGGGGGAAATAAAGGATAGGAATATGCATCATGCTATAATAAAATATGAAAATTCCATAATAAATATCCACTATAATCATGAGCATATTCTTGGTTATCTACTCCCATGGTCTAATATATAAGAGAGAAAAATAAAGCATTTTATATATGGTGGTTTCCCTTGTCCACACTAATAGTCATAAAGTATACTCAGGTACCAAAGGTGGCCTGAGTTGGGTATGAGATAAAATCATTAGGCCATCACTAATAGTTTCTAGAATATTCTAGCTAGTGGGAATAGAATGGCAGTGTACAATTATAACAGATAATAAACAATGCTGGAAATAAATACCAACCTTCTCAGATTCCTATGGGACACCTGGCTAGCTCTAACTACTTCGGCGTAGTCCAGTGTGTTTCTAATCATTAACCTTGTGTATCCATATATATATACATATAAGTAATCATATATAATATGTATAAATATATATTCACTAGATATGTGAATACATATATTGGAATATACATGGATGCTAGGTTCTAGATGGACCTTGGATATAACTCATGTGTCCCTAACGAGTCTAACGAGCTAGAGGATCCAAAAAAGGGTACAAGTCCTGGATCTCATATGAATGTGAGACATAATACCCATTACTAGAGATGTTGGTGTGAGTATTCATGTCCAACACCCAATGAAAAGGAATGTGGAGTGTCATTCCCATTATCCAGATAAGATTATAATAGTGTGAGACATCATTACCATCACCCAACATAATGAATTATGAAATTTCATGCTCAACAGGTCCCTTAACTATTGTTCAATAGCCCATAACCATGTAATAAAAATAATAATAAACATGAAGAATTATCTATAAGAATGAATAATCAATTTACACCATATAACCAAGGGTTCATAATTTGTATAATTAACATTTTCAAATATAACCTATGGAATTTACTTTCCACCCACATCCATTTACTTTAAATAAGACATTTAATTATTAAATTATGGAAGAATAAAATTCCAAGTCAAGATGAAAACTTAGACAGTGTTTGGTCAACTAAACATTTATATAAAAGAGGAAAATTCAATTTAGTACACCCTAATGGGTTTAAATAAATGATGTTAATATCCTATAACAATTCAATACAATATAATGGAGTAATTAAACATGAAATAATTAATTAAAGATGTTTAACAAGTTTTTAAGAAACATGGAGAAATGTATGGCATGCAGCACAATGGAAAAGCTATAAAAACGCCTAATATTTAAGGTAGAAATTAATAGACCACCTACCATAGGTCCATAAACAAGCACACATCAGGTATTAGCCAATTATTCAAAGATTAATATAATAAAATGGAATGATAGTCTAATTCCTTGAAAATAGGGTGTATGAGCTCACACAAAAATAGTATAAGAGACATGAAGATAAACCATTATAGGAAGTAAGAGGATCAAAGAGATTATCATTTCATATTCAACATGACTGATGATGATGGAAATGGATATCGGATCAAGGAGTTATCAAAATCCCTAAGATAGGCCATATGAGAGCTCCCCTGGAGAAGAACTAAGTCCCTTTCCCTTAGGAAAGAAAACAAGAGAGGGGTGAGGGTTTTAAATCACTTAAGGGGAAAAGGTAAAATCAACCCAAAAACACTAGGTCTCAAGGTTTGGATGCATGGTTGGCCAAAACATTCACCAACTGTGCTCCCCCCACTATCCAAGGACCACCCCCGACCCCCATAGGCTAGGTGGACGATTTGACTAACTGTACACAATCCATGAAAAAATCTTCTCTCAAAAATGTCAAAAACGTTGAATGGTCATGTGGCCCAACATTCATGATTGCAAAAAAAACATGTGTTCTCTCCTGTACACTAGGTACCTCAGACATTTGAGTCACACATTTAGTACTAACCATGCGCAAACCATGCAGCCCACTCTATTTGTAAAATTTTCATAACTCCAAGATCTGAACAAGCCATGGATGCTCTTGAAACCTCCCTTAGTTCATATGGAACATTTACTAAGATAAAACAAGGAATTAATACTAAAACAAAAACAATACATTCATTCATGAGAATCTAGGTCATTACAACCTCCCTTTCTTAAAGCAATTCATCTCTAAGTTTCCCTTCAGAGGGTAGAGAGGGATTTTATGAGAGAAGATATGGCCATTTGGATTGTATATCAACTTCCCACTCTTAGGTCTGATCTTGTACTTATACATGCTTCCATAGAACCTATACTAAGAGAAATTACCTAAATCAGAGTTTCTTCATGCTTTGATCTACAATACACACTAGATACTCTTAGAAGGAAGCATCCATATATAACTCAACCTCATATGGATGCAAAACATGCATTGGGTCTAGATAATATGGGTGAAGGTGAGACATTGTAAAAACATAATGCATAGACCAGTATCTCTAGGGAAGTTTCATATGGTGATCCACTGGTCTAATTCTCTCTAAAAACCTTAATGGATTGAATAATATTAGTAAGAGATTACCCTGACTATGAATTCTTTGATGTCCTAGCCTAGGTGAAACCCATTGGAAAACCTAATTTCTGACCTTGAACTCAATAATTCATCGATGGTGGTTTTCATAAGATAGATGTTTGTATAGATCTGTCAACATGTTCTTTCTTATCAGCTAGATCTGCTCTGAAATCTCTTGGATGATACATGGTCTATGTAAAGCTACCTCCCCTGCATCTAGCCAGCACAAAACTTGTCATCATGTCCTTCCATATAAGGATTTGTAAGGATCCATTTAAATTATATCTTAAAATATATTATTATATTTGAAATCAAAAAGGCATATGTTTTTCACCCAATAACTCACAAATTAAAGGAAACATGAATGGAGCATGTCCTCTAACACCTAAATCAGACACTCTATCTATTAGTCATTCTAAGGGTGATAGGTAGTGCTCAGAAGCACTTATGTACCCAAGGTTTTCTACAACCCTTTCCCAAACCAAGACATGAATCAAGAATCCCTATCAGATATGATAGAACTAGGAGATCCATGAATATGTATGACCTCCCTAACATATATCCTTCCTAGATCATCTACCTTTAATGTTTCTCAAATAGCTAAGAAATGTGTGACCTTCATCAACTAATCAATGACTACCCAGACTGTATCATTTCCTTGAAGTGATATTTGAAAATAATGCATTAATTATATGGATACATCTTCCTATTTGTACTCAATAATGGATAATGGATGTAAAATTCCTACTGGTCCCTAACGTTCCACCTTCACCTGCTAACAGGTGGAACAACATGTGATAAAGCTGGTTATCTCCCGTTTCATACTAGGCCACCAATATTGACGAAATATGTATCGATACATCTTGGCCACATACCGATGTATTTTATAAACTGAGGCATGATATTCCCACATCAACTCCTCTCATATTTCTATTGGGACCCATACATACCCATTATAGTGTAAGGTCTCATTCTTATCCATGGTTCAAACATAAAATGAATCGTCATCTGAAATACTTTCCCTCAAGACTAATACCTCAGGATATGACATTTTCACCATGCTCACCCAATCTATAAGGGTAGAGGTCATTGAAAAATCCATGAGTAATATCATACCATGATCCTCTTGAACCTCAACTTGAATCTTTGAAAACCAGTCCATGAGATACCACTCACCACTGGCCTCTTGAACTGCCTGTGACTGAGTCTTCTGGCTCAGAGCATCAGCAACATTAATTCTTTTTCTAGGAATATAGGCAATCATTAAATTTAAGGATTTTTGGTATTCAACCCATCTACACTTCTTGAGATTCAGATCACATTGTTTGAAGACATACTTGAGGCTTTGTAGTCTGTGAACACCACAAAATTATCTCTAAGAAAATAATGCCTCGAATAGCGTAGATCATGAACAACATCTTCTAGATAAAGGTTTTGAGTTATTTAATTATACTCTTGCAGTATCAACCAATGATACCCTTACGCTATGACTCATTATTCCTACATTACAACTTCTCATATCCCAATAAATATTGTGTCACAAGACACCGTGTAGCACATTCCTATCTCCAAAAGAATCTAGATCAACACTGAACTCATTCTTCCCTTCAAATCCTAAAAGGATTCTTTATAATATTCTGACTATAATAATTTCACACCCTTCTTATTCAAGACCTTATTAGGTGATTATAGGTGTTAGAAATTCTGGATAAAGTGTCTTTAATATTCGGTTATCCCCAAGAAACTATTTATATCAAAGAAATTCTTAGGATTCTCTCTCGAGAAAATAAAGCTCTTACCTTCTCTGGTTCTACTGATACTCCTGACTCTAAGATGATATGACACAATAAGTGAAATTTTTTTATCCAAAAGTGGAATTTGCTGAGCATGTCCTAAAGTTGGCTCTCTCTTAGTGTATTCAGCATAATCTCAATATATTGGGAATGGTTATGTCATGAGTGAGTATACACTAATATTTCATCCAAAAATACTATCATGAATGAATTTATATATAGGTGAAAAACCAGATTCATCAAATCCATAAAAATAGAATACATGTTCATGATACCAAATGGCATTACCAGTTACTCATAAAGATCAAACCTACACTGGAAAGTTGTATGAGGTATGCCTGAAGACCGGACATGTACCTGATGATATCCCGACCTCAAATAAATCTTTTCAAAACTCATCTATCCTTATATATGATCTAAGAGGTTTTCTATTTGAGGTAGTGGATATTAATTCTTTATCGTGATCTAGTTCAACTGTTGGAAATCCACACAGATCCTAAGGGTACCATCTTCCTTCTTAGAAAAAAAAACAATGAACCCCATGGAGAAGTTTTGGAGTGTATAAAACTTTTATCCTCCATGTATTTAAACTATTTATTGACCTCCAGAACCTCTTTGGGTTCCATACTATATGGATTAATGAAAACTAGTGCCACTTATGGCACTAGATCAATGATGAATTATATCTCTCTCACTTGAGGTAGCACACAAAAGTCATCAGGGAAGAAGTCCCTAAAACGATCCACCACCAGATGGAAAACAATGGGTTACAACCCCTAATCATCTATGAAAAGACTAGAAATATATTTTTCTACTCTACCTAACCCTTTATGTTTAGTTATTACTCAAGACTCATAGATATCCCATTCTCCCTCATGGATATGTCTACTTCCTTCTTGTGATGTAAACATCGTCCTCTGGAAACATCAATTAAAATGGGCTCAATAGGTAACTAACCAGTCCATCATGAGAATTACATAAAACCTTATAATTTCAATTATAAAAAGATTTTATACAAAGAGGCAAATGGCTATCTCAAGGGGAAAATCCTTACATTTGTGAAAACTCTTTGATCGAATGCTCAGTGGGGTATCATGTGTCATAGCGCCAAAAATGTACTCTATCTCAAGGACCAGACTCTCTAAAATATCCTCAAATATAAAAGAGTGTGATGTTACTATGTCAAAAATAATCTAGATACCATATTAGAGGCTATTAGAATAGTACCTATAATAGTAGAAGGTTTGGGTCTCTTCTCCTCAATCATAGGTTTCACTACATGTAACTGGCCTATACTACAGCCCTGAGTCACAACCTGACTACCCTGAGCTAGCCCACTCTGCTTGAGTTGTAAGTCCTAAGTCCGATTACCTCTACCTTAACTACCACCTCATCTTGAGAAACTAGTGGTATTGCAAACACTACCTAGAGAGATACTATTATCCCTGATCTAGAATGTGGGATAGTTGTAGATCCTCTATTTCTAGGAACTAATGGAAAAGTCCTGCATAAGTACTGGATATTCCCCAACCTTCTATAGTATCTACACTCCATTGGATATTGTATACACTAGGGTTTCATATTTCCCAGTTTCCCACAATGGTGACATTTAAGGAAGATATTAGTATGAGCTGTCTGATTGCTACTTCACCCAAAAGAATCCTCAAAAATATCGCACCCTTGCACTAGAAGAACCACTAGTAGGTTTGGGTGATGAACTTCCCTAGTTCCTACCATCATCTTCCCTCATATTTCTCTTATTAATGAGGTATTTGTTGACTATTTCCAAAATAGTGGTCAAATAGAATATATTAACCTATAACTGGATGGGATATACTAGCCCATCATCTAATCACCTCATAGTAATAAGATCGTCACCAGATAAGGTTGGTGTGAACTATTGAAACTTAGTAAAATATGTAGAATATTCCATGAGATACATGAATCCCTATTGAAGGTTCATGAACTATCTATCCCGATCAACTCTCAATATCTATGGAAGGAATTAATCATAGTAGAAATTCTATAAGTCTGTCCATATCATTCCTCAATGTCGGTATTCTTGATTAATGACATCCCACCAATGCTTGGTAGAACCACGTAGAATATAAGTAGTGAGCTTGACCCTCTACTTTGGAGGCATATTTAGATACTAGGATATTGAAATAATTTCCATAATCCATGAATCTAAATCAGGATGTCTTCCATCTTCTAAAAATCTAGGAAGATGTTGATGTTGAAACTCTCAAGTCAACTCTATCATAGTTGGGGTAGGTCGAGCAACTCCTTGCAAATTATGCATCATACAAAGAAAACCCTCTTAAAACTAGGCATCTGCGACCATATCATGGATAGGAGATAGTTTCATAGGTGTAACTATAGGTGGTATCATTGGTGGATTAGGTCCCACCACCTCTAGGTCATAGTGGTCACCGACCTCATGGTGTAAAACTTGAGGTTTTCATGGTGGAATTATTAAAAAATTGTAAATTCATGTCTCAAAAAAGAATTTAGAAGTTGAAAAGTTTGCAGATATATAAAATGATAGGCACACATCCTTCCTATAGAAAATTTCACACCTCTCTGACAGCTCCAAAAGTTAGGTCTAAGTGGTAAGGAAAAATAGAATAGGCCATTGAAACTATAAGATACACCCCAACTACCCACTACTAAGGTCGTTTTTGGTTCAATGTCTTGTATAACACGTCATAGGTTCCAATATATTGAGTTTCAATATAAATATATATAGAAAAACACCCTTTACATTGTAATTGGAATTATATTTAGTGGTAACCTTTCATTTAAAAGTTTAAATTTTAATGATTTTGTACACTTTTATATAAATATATAGATATATATATCATGGTCTAGTTAGATGAATCACCATTTCCAATTTATAGAATTAATACTCCTTATAAATTTCAATTGGCATGTTATTTAACTACACTATAAACTTTACATTTAGTATTAGGATGTATTAGGTTATATGCAGTGATTTTTTTACATGAATCACCTTCAGGATTTATATATGTACTTTCTCCATAAATTCCCTTTATAATTCAAGTAATCCAATCAACTAATGTTGTTTCGGTCCATGAAACTCATAGGTCAATAACCTACATCATGTTATAATAGTACAATTAAGGTTTCATCTCCAATATATGTAGGAAAACACATTTGGATTGAGGTAGTAAATTTAATTATTCTAATTATGTTATACCTACAAGAAGCATCATCACATTTACAAATAGAATAATCTAGGAACTAACTATATGAAATTGGAAAATTAAAGGAGAAAGTAGATGTGGAATGGAAAAATGTATAGCATATTAGTCTTAATGTGCCTATAATGATAAATGATATGCTAATTCCTTTCCAAAGAAAACCTATTGAAAAAGTGCACAATCATAATAACATCAATATTAATAATTTTAAAAACATGTGCATCACCCAAAGGTGAAATTGTATCAATTGTAACAATAATAGTCCAATAATAGTAATAACACATCCTATAGGTTTCCCCTATATGTTGGTTAGGTACTCCTAGGTATAGTCTCATTACCAAATTCCATTACATCCTAGTCTTCTTCCTAACACCCAAACAATAATACAAATGTAAAAAGTGCTCTAATACTACTTTGTAATGTCCCAAACTGATAGCTCCTTAACCGGTGCCCTGATCTAGGGGGTCACATGGCCACAAGCATGCCTTCCCATATTCCAGAGGCTACCAACTAGCAGTGAGAGTCCAAGGTGGTATAGTGGGGAGACTATTCCCTTATATTAGAGTGGAACATTGAAAATAGTAAATGAACATACAATAGTGGAGGCATAATATAATGGATGGAATAGTGGAAAAAAATGCAATAATCAACTTTAAAATTATAAACAACTATAATAATGATAATGATAATCCATAGGTGAGTCATATAAAAAATGATTTCATGGAATCTAATATACAAAAAGGGGAAATAGGGGACAAGTATATACATCATGCTATAAAAAAATACAAAAAAAATCCAAAATACAAATCCACTAGAATCATGAGCATACGCCCGATCCTTTTCTCCCATACTTCATGCTATAAGAAAAACAAATCAATCATCTATGATACGGCACTTTCTCTTATCCACACCTACATTCATGAAGTCTACTTGGGTACAAAAGGTGGCTCAAGTAGGGTGTGATATAAACTCAGTAGTCCATCTCTAATGGTGTATAGAATAATCTAGCTAGTGTCCATAGCATAACCATGTGAAAGTATAACATAGAATAAACAATATTGAAATTAAATACCATTTGTCTTAGGTTCCTATGGGACACCTACCTAGATCTATCTGCTTTGGAGTAGGTTGTTGTATATATGATCAGTAACCATGTATATCCATATATATATATAATCATATATAATATGTATACATGTATATACACTTGATATGTGAGGAAATATGTAGGAATATATGTGGATACTACGTGATAGCTAGACCTGAGGAGTAACTCAGGCATTTATAACTAGTCTAAAAAGTTATAGTCTTTGACAAATGGTACAAGACCTGAATATCATATCAATGCAAGACATATTTCCCATCAATTTATATGGTAGTGTGAGTCTTCAAGCCCAAAACCCAATGTAAAGGAACATTATCATCATTCCCATCATCCATATAAGATTATAATAGTGTGAGGTGTTATGCTCATCACCCAAAGTAAGGGAGTGTAAAAAGTCATTCTCAACAATTCCCTTAACCATTGTTCAATAGCCAATAACCATGTAATACTAATAATAATCAACATTATGAATTTACTCTAATAATGAATAATTAATTTGCACTATATAACCAAGGGTAAACAATTTATATAATTAAGATTTACAAATAAAACATATGGAATTGCCTTTCCACCCACTTTTGTTTACTTTAATTAATCCATTTGATTAATAAAGCATGTAATACTCTAATTTCAAGTCAAGTAAACACTTATATGGTGTTTGGTTGATTAAATATTTATATAAAATATGTAAATTAAATTTATAACACCCTAAGGGGTAGAAATCAATTAGGTTGGAATCCTCTAAAAATTAAATATAGTATTGAGGAGAAATTAAACATGATATAATTAATTAAATAGTTTTAACACATTTTAAGGTAACATGTAAAAATGTTTAGAATGTGCAGAATGAAGATGCTATAAAACATATAATCTTTGAGGTAAAAATTTATAGACCACCAAAATTAGGTCTTTATATGACCACTCATCAGGTATCACGCATTGATTCGAAGAAGAATGCAAGAAAATGGAAGAAAATTCTAATTCACTGAAAATAGGGCATATAAGGTCACACCAAAATAACGCAAGAGATGTGAAGACAAACCATTATAGGAAGAAATAGAATTAAGGATCTTACCATTTTAGATCCAACTTGATTGGTGGGGATTTAAATGTAGACTGAATTAAGGAGTTATCAAAATCCCTAACTTAGGTTTTGTGAGAGCTCTCTGGGAGAAGAACCAATCCACCAGACCATAGGAAAGAAAATAAGAGAGGGTAAGGGTTTAAAATAACTTAATGGAAAAATGGTAAAATCACCCCCAAAATCTGGGTTGCATGGTTTGGCTACATGGTTTGCCAAAATTTTCGTCAATTTTGCTCCCTCCACTATCTAGGAACCCCCACCCCCACCCCACCCCACCCCACCCGCATGGGCTAGGTGCATGGTTTGACTAACCATGCGTAATCTGTGCAAAAACACTTTGTCAAAAATTTCTACAACTCCACACAGTTTTCTAGTCAAGATCGCACAATTGCAGACAAACCATACAACCTCTCATGTGCACTATGTACCCCACACATTTGAATCATACGGTTATCACTAATCGTGTTCTAAACATGCATACCACTCTGTCAAATTTATAGAACTCCAGGCTCCAAAAAAGATCCAGATTATCCTAAAACATTATATAGGATATGTAGAAATTTTATCAAGAGAAAACAAGGAATTTTAACTGAAAAACAAACAAACCATACCATCGTGATAATTCAGGACATTACAAGGTGAATCTATAGCACAACAACATCCACTTTCTAGTTTCCATATAAGTATTTAATTGCTAAGAAAACCACATATTCAAGATATTACCAAAATTTATAGATGTTACCTTATAATTAGGATTACCCTAGGAGTTTTTATTGATATTATTGCATCCTAATATTCAAAAAATAACTTTAACTTTCCCTAATACCAATTAGAGTGACCCAATCATTAAACACACATTATTTCATATTTTTCTCATAGATTTCCATTAAATACAAACCAAGGATCTAGAGGTCTTCTATATTCATAAATACATCATCTTAAATATAAAAACATATTTATTATTTAAAACACCACATAATGATCCTAACTCTTATAGATCTTCTAAAACTATATAGTATTCCCTAGTGAAAATATATAAGGAAAATGGTGATCTATAAATCCCAGTAAGGGAATAAATGTCCTAACAAATCATAACATGGGATTCAAGAGTTATAACATGATATCATAAAGATAATGAACCTAATCATTGAAACATGGAATAAATAAATAAAATCATATGATCATGGAATCATAGAATATGTGTAAAAAACATAAGATGTGACATCATAAACATAATTCAATGGTCACTCCAAATAAAATCATCATAAAGTTGAAAAAGTCTCATGGTGGATTAGGTTCACTACCAATATCCCTTACATAGCATCTCATGAGATATAAATATTTACCTAATGTATTAAAGAGCTATATAATTCTGGTCCCCCCATCAAATAATTAAAATCATACATATTCATCCCACATGAGGAAAATAAACTATACATAGTTCATAAGTATGATCAAACCAATGATAAGGAAGTGGGTTTCATAGTTTTGATTCAAGTAATAACCTAAGGATAAATCATAAGTATTTCCAAAATAAAGAGGAATTAAATTATTATGGAATTTAATAATTTAATAAGGTATATATGTCTTGAACATGGAATTATAATATTGAAAATTCATGAGAATAATCTAGAGAAGAAATAATAAAAATGAACTACTTGGGTGATGCTTTATGAAATAACTAAAATATATTTTTAAGGAATAAAATATCTTTTTTTCATAAAATGAATAATTGAACCAATATAGTTTTATATAAAATAATGAGGTTTTTTAGAATCAATTAATCATTTAAGACTATTTTATGGTGGTAATTCTTGACATGAGACAAGAAATAAGAAAGTTCCCTTAAATCGGGTTTACTTTAAAGTGGAAATTTTGAAGGGAACTAAAAATTTATATAGCCCTGAAAATGAAAATGTTATTTAACTAGGTATATATATAATGGAAATATATAAAAAATATATAATAATTTCATGAGAATAATGTTGTGTGGATGGTATAAAAATAAATATAATTTGTATCCGATAAGTAACAACGGTGGTATAGAAGATCCCTTACCTCATGTATCAATTCATTTTATAATAGTGATTAACTTCATGGATAATTAAATTAAGTTGACTAACTAATAACATTATTAGTTTATATTTAATTTTATAATGTTTATTTATTATCTTTTTTTATTTATTTTTATTATAGGTTCTGCTTGTGTTTGTTACTCTGGGTTTTTCAGTTAATTTCTTCATAAGATTTTGATTTATTGACCATGGTCAAAGGTTTTATAAAATAACTTCATGATATTTAAAACGTTTTAGGTTAATTTACATTATTACTCCAATATTTAAATACTAATACAATTTTTAATTTTATACTAAAATAGACCCAAATTAAGAAATGTGTCTTGATAAGTTCATTTAAGGCAGCTAAAGTTACTATAACTATTTATTACTATTATAAATTATAGATTTTTATATATTATAATTAAATATTATTAATATAGTAGAAAAATTAATATTTATACAATATATTAACTTTTAAATACATTTATGTTATTTGGTTATGGAAAAATGAAATACATTGTTCTGGGGAGGCGCTAGTCTGCACGTACATACAATGATATTTTCATTTTATGAATGATTATGGTGTAAGGAATAAAATGGATATTCCATTACTATAATAAAATTTTATCATATTTAAAATATTATTTTATCATACCTTCATGGATATATGTGAATTTATGGGTTTATAATAATAATAATAACTATAAATGTTGGGTTGAGAGTATCTCATTTCCCTTAAAAGTTCACCGGTGTGTAACTCATTAGGGTTGCTTAAATTGGTATTTTGGAGAGACCAAGGATTAATGGGTATGGTAATGGTATTTATAAGATATTAGTGTATGATTTTTTCTAATAAAATTTTTTGGAATGTGTGTATAAATGGGTAGTAGGTGAACTCCATTTGTAAGTAAAGAGAGTGGCTTTTTGGGAAATCTCTTTGCTTTTCAATAATTTCATTCCACTAGTCAAGATAAAAAGGCTCCAAAATGGAAAATAATTGTTTTGGATACGTGATAAAGTCTATAATTTCTCAAAAATCTAAAATAATACATGTTTTTTACATGATTCAACCTTTTTCACATTGTTAAACTACTTTCGCTCTAATTTACCCATGTTGTGGTAACTCCACTTTCACCCTCGGTAACTAATTTTAATGAAAAAATTAAAATTAAAATTGTTTAATAATTTAAATATTATGATTTAAATTATGGAAATAAATTTTTAAAACAAATCATAGAGTTATAGAAATTAATTTAAGTATTATATCCTATAACACGTAAAACTTGTTTTTTTAAAAAAGTCCATTTTAAGATTAAAATTAATGTGTGGTAAAAGATTATCGATGTTTTTTATTTTTAAGACATTGATTTATTTATTATAGAAAAAATAAATTTTATATGTATTTAAAATAAATTCAAAACCAAATTTGACCAAAAATAATGTTTAATTAAATGAAAATATAAAAAAATATTAGAATTATAATATTGATTTTGTTTTATAAGGTTAAACATAGGTTATATAAATTCAAAATAATATCATTATAATGAATAAAGTTGTTTATTAAATATATATTTTATTAAATAAATGGTTATATAAAAGTATAAGTCTCACTTATATATTTATAAATTAATAAAAGTCATCGTTTTGGAAAAAACTGTATTGTTTCACTATTGGTCTAAAAATCATTTTTTTAGAACCCCAAAAATTATTCCTAGGATAATTTTCACATGATTAATCTATAAATGGATGTCATTTTATTATAATAAAATTTTATAAGTGATAAAAATATTTTTATATATTATTTCTTAACACGTAATAAAAAAAACTTTTGAAAATGTATTTTAAGACTTGAAATATAGTTATATTATTACTATACCAAAGGTTATATTGTTTCCCAAAGGTAATATTATAAGCATATTATGTTAAAAATTATTGATAAGTTTATTTTAGTTCTTGTCATCTTTATTATATTATATTACACATGTATATGTTAAGAATGGAAATTTCTATATATAATTTCTAGGTCGTTACATATCTTCTCATTGGTGTTGTCTTTAGATATATTATTTTATTACTTATGAAATTATATTCATTATGTTATCATTTTTGGGATTCTGGGTTTTTTAATTAAATGATATTTATTGGTGTATTATTTATTTTTCTAGGATAAAAAATTATAATGACTCCCATATTTCATGTTTTATATCCTCAATACTAGACACTAACTCATGGTCTATTCGAGGTGGGATTTGGGGATTCTATCTTAAATGCTGACCTAGTTGGGCCTATAATGAAGATGGGTCCTAGAAGTGTGGTATCAATGATTTTGGATGAGATTTATTTTTAATTTTTGAGTATTAACTAGTGAGTAATTACATTGGTTAGGTAGGTAAATAGTATCATTCAAGCTTAACATGTGATGTAGGCTTGGTAGATCGACTAGGATATAAACATGTCCCTTGAGATCAGATTAAAGGAACTTAATTATACTAAACATACCGAAGTTATATTATACTAATTATGTATTAAAGAACTATATGAGGTTCAAATAACATCATTTATTGTTCTTGTGAATGAAATTAGAGTTTCTAAGATGTGGTTAATAGAAAGGGGAAATATATTTATTTTCCTTTCCTTAGTGTTGATTTTTTTCTAGTTAATTTATGACTTTGTAAACTCTATTTATTTTTACATATTGATGCTTATGAGGTGAATATATTTATTAAATATATATAAAAGTAGGTTTTAATTGAAACTCTCTAAATTAATGGATTTCATTTAAGGTAAATGGTTAATAAAAAATAAAATAATTATAATTATATAAACTAAATTAATAATTGTATATGGATTTCTTAAATATATGAGTATATGTTTATCATAGTGTGTTCTTAATGATTAATGACATGTCATGTGCTAAACTAATTTTTTTATTTAAATGATTGATGCACATTGGATATAATAAATAATGTAAACCAGTAAGATAGAAAGCATGATAGAATTATGTGTTATTTTTATCTATCTTAAATAGAATTTATTTTGAATATATAACATGATATTTTTCATTCCATTATATGTGAGTCATTAATTAATCATATTTAATATGATAATTAATTTGGTGGGTAAGAATAATTTTTTTTGAAAAACCTTATTTAGGATTGTAAAATATATAAACATTTTTAAGTGACATATTGAGAAAGTATACTAAAATATATGTCATATTAATTATTATTATATGATATAATATCCATTGATAATTTCTTATTATGATTGATAAGTTTAAATATTTAAATTTTTTATTTTTTGAAAATTTTTTAATTGAAATGGAATATTGTAGAAAATTCCTTAGTTTGTAACATGGTGACTTGAAATATAGATGTAAATCATGTGTTTTAACAACCTATCCTTTCATGAAGGTATGGATCATTATTTTTCCTATTTAAATACTCTATTTTAACATAGTGAGTATAACCTATAGCCTAAGGAAGGTCTGGGGGAATTTGATGCTTGTTTGAATCTCAAAACTCTAGAAATTATAGAAATGGATTGAGAAATAGGGTTAGCGTATGGGTAGTGCTAACTATGTGACTCAACCATGCAGGCCACTCAGTACACAGTAGGAGGCCGCACGGTTTGACTGAACTATGCGAGCTAGGCCGCAAGATTGTTTGAAATGTCTTAGACTTGTGATAGTGTATTTTTTCATGGGATTTTCAGGGTTAGTACAACTATGTACCTATCCCGTGTGAGGGGTGTCCCTGGGAAGTTTTTTGAGAATGGTTGGCACACGTTTTGGCCAACAGTGCGATTAAACTATGCACCCCTATAAAAAATGGGTGAAAAGAATATTTGTACATTCTCTTCTTAAAAACATAGTTCCTTCTTCCTATGAAATATTTATCCAGTATTAGACCTTGTAATTTTTTTCCTCATCCTCTCATTTGGATTTAAATCCATATTTTAATCTGATATATTTTTTCATCATTATCGGGTGTGTTAGATTTTCAATTGTAAGCCAAATCTGCTTGTTTCTATTCTTAATTTATCATCCCATCTTATGTTCTATTTTTGTGTGAGCTCAATGAATTATTTTTAGGGATTTGGTCCACTATTATAATTTCTCCTACTCTAGCTCGATTCAATGGCCGAAAATGGATGAGGAGAGTACTATGAGCCTAAGGTTGATGGTATAGAAATTTCCCTAAAAGTTAATGTGTTTTTATAGTATTTGTTGATGTTCCACACACCTTACTTTTCCACAAGTTTCCTTAACATGTTTTTTACACTTCGAATTAATTTCACCATGTTATAATACTTTTGTGGACCCGTTTTAAATCCTTATATGATTTCTACTTCATTAAACCACCCCTTTGAATGTGTTGAATTAATATAATGCCTTATATAAATGCTTAATGGACCGAACCACCATCAAATTAGTTTGTCTTGACATGAAATTGGAATTTTGTTCATCTAATTAAATGGATTGCTGAAATTTGAATGTAAGTGAGTGGAAAGGCCATGTATCATGTTCTTTACATATATATAATGAATTATATAACTCATTGCACCCATGGTTTGTTGGGTAATATGGATATAAATTCTTAAGAGGTGATGCCTCATGATTATTATTATTATGTTTAGACCATAGATATTGGTTGGTGGACAATGGTAAATGGATTTTTTGAGTGTGGTGTTTCATGCTCCCATACATTGGGTTATGGGCATGGAATATCACATCTTTTACTTTTACTTGGATAATGATCATGACGTTCCATGTTCCTTTCCTTTATGTGTTGGGCATGATGACTCAACCCACTATCTCAAGTGATGGTAATGATGTCTCGAATTCATATGAGATTCAGGTATGGTACCCTTGTTGGAGATTATAGCTCGTTAGACTAGTCATGGATTCTTGAGTTACACCCCAAGACCATCTAGCATCGAGTATCCATGTACATGACTATATATGTATTTACATTTATAATGCATATTCATGTGTACATATTATATACATAAATATGATTAATTATATATGGTAAACTTATTAGACTTATTTCGACCTATATCGAATTAGGTAGAGCTTACTAGGTGTCATACAGGAACCTGAGTCAACTAGTATTTTTTTTAGCATTGTTTATTATTTATATACCTACACACTACTATGATATATACACTTACTATATTATTCTAGAAACCATCGGTGGTGACCTACTAAATTTATCTCACACCCTACACGAGCTTCCCTTGGTACCTGAGTATACTTTTTGGTTGTATGTATTGAAAATGGTAAACACTAGGTTATGGATTTTTGATTTGTATTTCTTATATCATGGAGCATGGGAGCAAAGGACTGAGTGTATTCTCATGATGCTAGTGGATCTATCTTTAGGTGTTTTTTATTTTTTTTATGGAATGTTGTATATGTTTCCATCCTATATTTGTGTCCCCTTTTTTGTATATCAACATGAAATTAAATCATTTTTAATATGACTCAGCCTATGGATTGATTATTATTATAGTTTCTTGGATGTTTTCCTTTTTTCCAAAATGTTTATTTTATGGTATTCATTTACATTTTTTTAGTTATCCCATATGGTTCTATTTTTTATTATCTTTTTTATATCCATTGTGTCACTCTGATATTAGGGTACAGTCCCCACACCATACCACCTTATACCCTCACTATTATTCGACAAACTCTGGAATATGGGGAGGTGCTCTTGAGGATATGTGACCCACTAGTTCGAGGCACAATTTTAGTGGATCTTGGGTCGGGATGTTACAGAATGGCATCAAAGGGGAAGTTTTCTTTTCGTATTGTCTTATCATTTGGGTATAAGATAGAATACTAGTATGGTAATGGAATTTGGTAATGATCCTATGCCTAGTAGTATCTAATACACATATAGGGGAAACCCAAATTACCTATAGTGGGTTATTTCTATTATGGTTTTTTCTCTATTACAATTATAATAATTTCACCATTGGGTGATGAACATGTTTTGTGATGTTATTATTACTTCTATTATTATTATTATGGGATTTTTCCATGGACTTGTATGGTAAGGAGGTATCACCTCATGAATCATCATAAGCACTTGAGGGTGTATTTTATGGTTCCTATGGACTGTTGTGGTTTTCCCTTATCACCTAGACCTAGATTTAGGATTAGGAAGAGAGGTAAAATCTTTTCCATAGGAAGGAAATGTACTTATCGTAATTTTTTAACTGCAATATTTTTAACTAAAAAAATATTTTATGAGGTATTAATTTGGTATTTTAGAATCATGCCATATGAAATCCTTGTGTCATATGCCAGGAGGGTGGTGACGGACATGCTCTTGAAGTGGTGGGACCTAAGCATTTAGTGATTCCTCCTATGGTGCCACTTATGACACAACCTATTATTCATGATATAGGAACTAATGAATAGTTTCAAGTGGGTTTCCTTCATATGATGCAGTCTGTGTAGGGAGTTTCTCGACCTACCCTAACTATGGAAGAGTTGACTTGGGAGTTTCAGTAGCAGCATCCTCCCACCTTTTCGGTGGATGTTAGACCTTAAGCAGTAGAATCATGGATAGTGGCCATGTTATCAATTTTTAAGAATTTGTAAAATCCTCTGGATAGGAGGGTCAAGCTCACAAATTATATGTTACATGGTTCTTCCAAGAGATTGTGGGATGTCATTACCCAAGTAGACCGAGATTAGGATATGATCTAGATGGATTTCTAGACTTTCTTCTATGATTATTTATTTCCAAAAACATTGAGGGATGATCGAGATAGAGAGTTCATGAACTTACAGTAGGTATCTATGTCGATAATGGAATATTATGGTCATTTTATTGAACTACAATAATTCTCACCAACCCTAGAAGAAAATTATATTATGAATACGGAGATATTTGAGGATAGGTTGGTATATTCCATCCAATCATAGGTTAATGTATTTTGGTTAAATATTATTTCTGAGATAGTAAACCTAGACCTCATTACTAAACTAAATTTTAGGGAAGCCGACAGTGTGATCCAGGTTAGTTTAGCACCCAGACCTAACATTTGTTTTTTTAGGGGATAGAAGCATCACCTTGAGGTTTCTCATGGGGGTAGTGGTAGTCAGACACAACATAATAATAGTTTATTTATCTATCACTAGTGTAGGAATCTGGGACACATGAAGCCCTAGTGTATGAGAGACCTATTTGAGTGTATAGTTTTTGGAAGGATGGGCATATGAAAAATTTTGGTAGGAATTTTCCAATAGTTCCTAGTGATAGAGGATCTACACCTAATCTGTGACCTAGAGCAGGGCTAGTAGCACCTCTCCAAGTAGGTAGCTATAATACCACTAGTCGCTCAGGACAAGGTAGTGGTCAAGGTAGAGGGAATCAGACTCATGACTTATAGCACTTTTAGAGAAGGCCTGCTCATGGCATTTAGGATGTGACTCAGGGTTGCAGTATGATCCAGTTATAGGCAGTGAAACTTGTGCTAGAATAGAAGAGCACCAAACCTTATACTATTCGAGATACTATTATAGTATCCTCTACTTTTGTGTCTATATTGTTTAACATGGGTGTGACACACTATTTTATATTTGAAGAAATTCTAGAGAGTATGGGCCTTGAGATAGAGCATTTATATGGTGTGATGAAACTCAATAACCCATTAGGTATCCAATCAGAGAGTGTTCATCAATGTAAGGAATATCCCCTTGAGATAGGCAGTCTGCTATTTTTGTGTAATATCTTTATCCTTGAGATGATAGTTTTTTATTTAATTCTTAGGTGGACTAGTTAGTTTCCTATCGATCCCATATTGTTTTTTATCAACATAAGGTGATATTTAAATCACTAGAGGGTGGTAGATATGTATATTAGAGAGAATGGGATGTCCATTCATCTTGATCTAGACCTGAGCATAAGAGGATGGGTAGAGTGAAAGTCTATATTGTTAGTCTTTTCTTGGATGATCAGAGGTTATGAACTATTGTTTTCCCTCTTATGGTGGATCATTTCAGGGACATCTTCCCTGATTACTTTTCTGGACTACCTCTAGTGAGTCAAGTAGAATTCACTATAGAGTTAGTGCTAGAATCAACACCCATTATGTGGGTGATTTCATGCTTAAACATTTTTGATAAATTTATTTTTCATGTTTGTGCATTTATTCTTGTTCTATAAATAAATTATGTGGTTATAATTGTGTTTTTGAAATGTTTGGAATGATTGTGTGTTATAAATATATTTATAATGAAATATAATGGCATGTTTTGTGTGTGTGGTAAGGTAATGATTTCTTAAAAAGGGTTTTATGGGTTGTTTTAAGGGTGTGAATAATGTTTTCAAGGGAACTTACTGTGAATATGGGTAAGGGTGTAGGTTTTCAAAGGGAATTTTATAATTTGGCATGTCATATTTTTTATGTGTGTGGTGCAGATGTTGTTTTTGAAATGGTTTATTAGGAAAGTGGTTTGAAAATGGATTTTATACATGGAATTGGGTACATTTGTGGTGTAATCCCTTGTTTTTTTATTTAATAATGTTTTATAAATTTTGAAAATGATATATTAAATTGCTTAAGGGGTATAGAACATGTTTTGGATTGTTTTTGGTGATCTTCCCTTGTTGTGCACTTTTGGTATGTATTGAAAATGGTTTAAATATTGGGACACATGCCTTAAAAAAATTATATGTGCAATTAAAAAGGGGAATGGCCTAATGGTTTGGTTGAAATTGATTGTGATCTTACTTGAGTGTTTTCAAATGGGGTTTTTTGGAATGATTAAGTAATGGGAAATGTATTTTGAAAGGTTCTTTGGTGTGTGTTTTATTTTAAAAAGGATATTTAGGTATGAAAGGGGTGGATTTTTTGTTTGTAATTCCTTGTTGATCATTTGAAATGAGAAATTGATATATTATGTGAATGTGAAACTTGATTGTGATCAAAAAAGGGAAGCTTGGGTATCTTGGTGGGTGGACTTGGACTAGTATTCTAGTGATTCAGAAGTGGATACGGACCGGTTTCACTCAGTAGGACTAATAATTACAACACTAACCAAACATGGATAATGATTTGAGACCACTATGTTATGGTTATGTTCCCTACTAGTGGTCCATTCATAAGAACGCTGATGTTCATGGTTTCTATACCACATTTTCACTGAGATATAAGGTTCCTAGGGTCTCATTGCTAACTAGTGACTAGGGGATTTTCCTGTGACCAGTTCTCGTTGAATATATCACACTTACCATCATAATATGGTAGGTTAGGTTGGTAATTTAAAAATCAAGGGTATTTTCATTAAATTTGATTACTTTAAAACTCTTTGGAATTTAAATTTGTATTCGTTCGAAGTTTCTTTTCTTAAAAAATTGTTTTCCTTAAAATTTTTCTAGATTTCCTTTTATCTATAAAACTTTCAAGTCATTTGTTATTTAATTTTTATATCATGGAATCCTATTTGGGTGACATCCTACTAGGATTTGTCACACACCCTACATACACCTTCAATTGTATGTAAACCTTATTGTCTGTTTGTTCCAGGTAAAGCCAAGATGTTTGGTGATCATGGTGTAGGTTGTTTGTGGAATTCTGTTGTGGGTTTGGTGGGGGAATCTTGAGGATATGGTTACCCATGTGTTATTAAGTTTTGGGTTAGATTTTTAAATTTTATTTATTGTAGTCCTTTCTGGGATTCATTTAAAGAGTAAACTTAACTTTTTAAAAGTTGTTATACTCTGTTTGGTTGTGTATCTTAAGTTTTGGTTTTTCATATTGTGAGTTGTTTTTACTTATGAAATTAGGACAAATAATTCCCAAAGTATATTAGTAATACTAAGGCACTCGTTCCAACCCATGGGGATCGGGAACGCCCTTCAAGCCTTTCCATGGACCGAGTTGGGTGTCAGGTTGAATTGCGACCCAGCTTAGTTTGTGACCAAATGGTATTAGATGAGGTCATGATCTTTTGAGCCTTGTTACTTGGGGGAGATTCTAGGAATAATGGATCTAGGATTATTGAGACTTGAAATTCTAATTATGAGTAGGGTTCCTGGCCAGTACACCTCGTGATGGGATTCAAGTAACTAGGGGAAGTCGGGTTTATATGAGTTCTTTGGTTCTTTTGTTTTCTGATGTTTGGGGAAATGAAATGTGAGTTGGGTTAATGGTCTCAATGAGATCACAGGGCCTAGAAATCCATATTGATCCAGAGACATTGTCTAAGAACACTCTCTGTGATGGTGGTGCACTTGGCGTATGGCCACCAACCATATATCCATGTTTCCCATAGGCACTAGTTTCCACCTTCATTGTTTTGTGTCTTCTTGGGTTCTGAAGGTTTTTTTAAGAACCCTCATTTTTTAATTTTGAAAAAGTTGATTTTAAAGTAAATATGGGTGATTTTAAAAAAGGGTGTTTGTTATGAAATTGGAAGTGTTTTAAGAGGGGTGATTTTTTTTGGAATTAATATGTAGAGTTTAAACACTAGTTTTATTTAAAATGGTTTCTGATTCGGTGGTTAATGGATTTTTGTGAATCATTTTGAACTTTTGGGTGGAAATTGGTTTGGTATTTTAGAAATAGGATGTGTGGGTTGAATTCTCATTTTGATGAAAAAAATGGAAATGATTTTTTTTTAATCTTTGGTATTTTCATGGGTGGCCACAAGAATGGGTTATATATAGAAATATGGGTGGTAAATGACACGAGTGGGTGAGTACCTAGATGGACATGAGGTGGGTATCTAGTGTGGAATGGGAACATGCATTTTTGAGGCCCATGGGATAACATTGGTGAATGTTCAACCCACCAACCTTATTTATTTTCACAAATAAATTTTAAGGAAAATTTACTGTTTTGATAACCCATTATTGTGTGGTGTGTCTTTTTGTATTTTGATAATGTTGTTTGTGGGGGTTTTCAAGTCAAAAATCCTTTCTGGTTGACCTATGTCTTGAATTTGAGTTCTTTTTGGTAAGTTGGAATGAAGATGTGTGGTCAGTAAAATTTTCTAATAGGTGTTTCGGGAAGTCCCTGTGGTGGTTCCCTTTGTACGTTTGGTGTTCATTTGTGGTGTGTTTTTTCCAATAGACCAACTTGATTAGATCCTTATCTTTTCCTTGTTTTCTAGTTTTTACCCCCATAAATAATTGATATATATTCAAAGTGCATCTATGGGTGATCCACTAATGGTAGACCCTCCAATTGATCAAAGTAAGGTCTTCTTTCTTGGATTTTAGAATTGAGTCCACCTCTTCATTTTCGGATAGGCAGATCCTCTCGTAGTAAGATAGAGGATGCGAGAGGAGTTGAATAAATATTTGGTTACCTTGAATATTCTAATGGTTAAAGGTGAAGTTTGACATTGCTAAATATGAAGATCCCACTAGGAAGTAGTTAAAGGAATTCCAGTGAGGAAGGTGAAAGAGTTCTGGGGTAGTTCGTGTAGGATTTTGTCTTAAAGGGCCTTTGGGTCTTTCATCAGTCTCTTCAAAGAAAGGTATCATTCTAGGTTTCCAGTGTGGAAGGTCTAGATATATGAGGATTTCATGGCCATTTACAAGAAACGTGTGTGTTTTGGGACTGGGTGTAAGGTCCCTCTCCTTGCATTGTTTCTATTGGTCATAATGGTCATGTTCGGTGATGCCTTGTGATGTCGTGTTCTCACTCAACTATGAAGGTAATGGTTGTGAAATCCTCTAAGAACCTCTGTTTTAATGGAAGTGTGTTTTCCTTTGGTAAATTCCAATTCCTTTGTTTTGGAGGAAGGTAACTTATATGTTTCCTTTCTCCCGATGTTTCTCATCTGAAGAAACAAGGGGTGATGCATGTGCATCTTCTAAGCCCTTGTTTCAATTAAGTTTCATGATATTGTAAAGTGAGTTTCAGAGTGTGTTATGTCTTAGTGGTTTCATCTAGGATTGCGGTATGGTTACTTGTGGCACCAGAAGGAGAAGTTCAATTCGGGGGTTTTCAACATATGACTACGAGGAAGGATATGCTTCAATCATCAGAGCTTCATCCATAGGTACTAAAGTGAAGTTGTCATATAGTCAAGAACCTTGGGGGTGTAAAGGATCATGGTTTAACTTTTGTCTTAAGTGTGGTAGGTGGAGGTAGTTTTAGGTTTTGGTGTGGTTGATCAGCTTTATTGGTCCAGTTTTGTGGAAAGAGGCATAGGGACCTCGCTTCCTTGTTGTGACCTATGTGGGTGGAAGAATTTATCATTAGTTATAAAGAAGTGTGAGCATCTCGTTTTCTCAAAAACTCATGTGGTTGTGTCTCATAGGATTTGAGTCTCCACATGGTGGATTTTTTATGGAAAACCTTGTAAACCAACCTCAGTTTTGGGTTTAGTGTCATCCAAGGATGGTGATCCCTATGGGAGTGGGGAACCATGTAGTGTCTTCTGTTTGGTTTGGAGTTTCATTAATCAGGTCCCTTGTGGTGTGGTATTAGGTTGTGCAGGAAGCTCCCAATAAAACCATGTTTGGCTTTCCATGTTGGTTCATTCTAGTAAGTTAAGTTGGTTATCCCTTATGGTGGGGATACCCACTATGGGTCTTGCTGAAATTCCACTAAAATGAATTAATGTAGCATATTCCTTATGGTGGGGAGTTCGTTTGGGCCTCCCCGTGTTGGCCATCTGGCTCTGTATTGGGTGTTGGTTTGTTCTTATGGTGGGGAGTCCATTTAGGGCTATCCAAGTCAGTAATTAGGTTATGTTCTTGGTGTCGACTTGGAGATAGGTGTCAACTTTGGACTGAAGCACACCCAATAGTTTTTCTGAATTAAAATAATGGGAGTATTTATCGAGTTGTTGTTTGATTCTTGTTGCATATTTCATGCTAACAGTGTAAGCCTCATTTTGTGATGTCCATGGTGTTTTACATGAGATGTTTCATTATGCGTTGTGGGAATATCATTACCTTTGATCGATCTATTGGATGTCTTTTCACTTTTGGGGTGGGTGGCACACAGAAAGGAGTCCTTTTTGAGTCTCTTATGTTTGATCTGTGAGTCCCTTCCTACATTAATAGTGTTATGGCCACTTCTTGATTTTTGTTCTTTGGGAATCCTCTTGGACTATGAAGGGGTATTAGTTTCTACATTGGGGTTAGGCCTTGTTGTGGCTTTTCAAGAGAACAAAGTGTTATGGTGGGGAGAATTGTCTCACCTGAACTTTTTAAATTATTTTATTTTATTAATTTTCTTGGAATCAAGTATCCTTGTCGAGGTTCAGGCCAAGTCCTGGTTAGAATTTTCTATTTTTGCTGATAAATGTGCATTTTGGGCTTAACAGTGTCTGGCGCATGATTATAGCACAGTTGAAGCTATGCGGCTTCACCCAAGTCACTGTGTGGCCTGCCCAATATTCAAAAAAAATTAATAAGATGAGAAACAAAATGAAAAAAAATAAATAAGAGAAATAAAATGGAATTTAGAATTGTTTTAATAACAATGGTGATGATAATATTATTTAAGATTATTGTTATTATTATTATGGATAATAAAATTATTAAGTTGTTTTTTTATTAATATTAATAATATTATTACTAATATTATTAAAAAATTATTAATATCATTATTATTACTAATTATTATTATTTTCGTATTTAGGTTTCTTTTAGGTTTTTTTCTTTATCCTTTTCTTTTATTTCTTTTTTTCTTTCCCTTTTCTCTCCTTCTCTCCTCCTCTGTCCTTCTCCTCTAACCCATCGCACACTACCCCCTATGTGTTTCTCTACCCTTCTGTGCTACCTATCTTCCTCTTAATAGATGGAACTTCACTAGCGCAGCCTTCTCCAGCACCCAGACCTCCTTCACACCACCCTACACTCCCTCATACCTCCCTACAGTATGAACCCCCTTCCGGTGAAGAAACACACCAATGTGACCCTCCCATACTAAAGAAACCTCCAAACACCCCCCTTATCATGTGGTTCCCCTCTAGCAGCCTCAACCTCACGCGATATACTCTGGGTAAGGCCCCCTCCCTCTTTTTTTTTTTTGGTCCTTGTTCATTAGGGTTTCAGTTTCTCTGACGGCTAGGGTTATAAATTATGGTTTTGATCTTGGTTTGTTTGATCTAATATTCTTCATTTAGGGTTCAATTTATCTTTCCTGTGGTGTGGTTGAGGTGCGGTTGAAGTTTCGCACTGAATTTTGGAGATTTTGTCACCAAAGGTAGGTGATTATATGCTTAAACATTATTGATAAATTGATATTACTTGTTTTTGTATTTATTCTCATTATATAAATAAATTATGTTTTTTGAGTTGTGTTTTTGAAATTTTTGGCATGCTTGTATGTTATAAATAGATTCTTATTGAAAGAGAAGGGAAATTTTTGTGTGTGTAGTAAGGTAATGTTTTCTTAAAAAAGGTTTTATGGGTTGTTTGAAGGGTGTGACTCACATTTTCAAGGGAACTTATTGTGCAGATGGGTTTAGGTGTAGATTTTTAAAGGGAATTATATAATTTGGTATGTTATATGTTTTATGTGTGTGGTTTGGATGTGGTTTTCAAAAGGGTTTATTAATCAAGTGGTTTGAAAATGGATTTTATACATGGAATTAAGTATATTATGGTGTAATCCCTTATTGTGTTATTTAATAATGTATTATAAATTGTGAAAATGATTTATTAAATTGAACAATGGTTATGAAACATGTTTTGAATTGTTTTTTGTGAGATTTAATTGTTTTTCACTTTTGGTATGAATTGAAAATGGTTTAAATATTGGGATGAATGACTTGAAAACAAATATATTTTAAGTGTGGAACTAAAAAGGGGCTTGGTCCGAGGGTTTGGTTGAAATTTATTGTGTTATTCCATGAGTTTTTTCAAATGGGGATTTGTAAAATGATTAAGTAATGTAAAATTTATTTTTAAAGGTGATTTGATGTGTGTTTTATTTTAAAAAGAAGATTTGGGTAAGGAGGGGGTGTATTTTGTGTGTGTAATTACTTGTTTGGCTTTTGAATTTTGAAGGTGATATATTACATGAATGTAAAACTTGATTAAGCACAAAAAGGTAATCTCAGGTATCTAGGTGGGCAGACTAGGACTAGTATGATATTGATTCAGAAGTGGCTATGGCCCGATTTCACTCATTGGGATGGATGATGACAACACTAACTAAACATGGATGATGATTGGAGACCACTAGGTTATGGGTGTGTTCCCTACTAGTGGTTCATTCACATGACCTCTAATGGTTATCGATTATATACCACATTTTCACCAAGATACGAGATTCCTAGGGTCTCATTGCTAGCTAGTACCTAAGGGATTCTCCCATGACTAGTTCCCATTGGCTATATCGCACTTACCATTGGTATATGGTAGGTTTTGTTGGTAATTTCAAAAGAAAGGGTGTTTTATTTAAATATTCTTACTATAAAACTAATTTTCATTTAAATATGTATTGTTTTGAAGTTTATTTGATTAAAAAGTTATTTTCATTAAAATTGTTCTAGATTTACTTTTATTTATAAAACTAGCAAGACATTTGTCATTTAATTTTTATATCATGGAATCCTATTTGGGTGGAATCCTACTAGACTTTGTCTCACACCCTACATACACCTTTGGGTGTATTTAGACCTTGTTGTCAGTTTGTTCCACATAAATCCAAGATGTCTGGTGATCATGGTGCGGGTTTTTAGTGGACTTATCTTATGGGCTTGGAGGTGGAAGATTTAGGATATGGTTCCTTATGTGGCATTAAGGTTTGGGTTGGAGTTTTTAGTTTTCTTTATTACATTTCTTTTTGGGTTTTTTTAAATGTAAACTAACCTCTGAAAAGTTTTTATACCCTGTTTGGTTGTGTATCTTCAGTTTGGGTTTGTTTTTCTTGTGAATTTTTTTTGCTATGAAATTGGGTAAAATTATTCCCAAAGTATATTAGTGATACTCGGGCACTTGTGCCAACCTGTGAGGATCGAGAATTCCCTGCAGGCCTTGCCATGGATAGGGTCGGACATCGGGTCAGATAGAAACCTAGATCTGTTCATGAAAAGACATACCCCATACGGATTTTTGAAATAGGTATGTTTTTTGTGAGTATCAGTTAATGTCACTCAGTCTCATGAACACGCCAACTATTTTCATGGCTCTAATGAATTGGGTTTTCTACCTGTATTTTTATTCATTTTTTGTAGTATTTTTGGATTACAACTTAGTGTATTATTGCACTTGAGATGACCATTCCCAAAATCTTGATATCATGCTAAATACACTAATATAGCACTAGATTTATGAAAATATCACCAAATTCCACTTTTAGATTGACAAAGTCCACTTCCTGGGTCATATCATCTCAGAGTCAGGAGTATCAGTAGACCCAAAAAAAGTGAGATATGTATTTTTCTGGGAGAAACCCAAGAATATCTTTAAGATACTTAATTTTGGGTGGTTATCCACATATTAAAGATTCTTCATCCAGAACTTATCAAACCTAGAAAAACCTATTACAATATTGAATAATATGGGTGGGAGATTCATATGTTCAGAAGCTTTTGAAAGATCATTTTAGAAATTTAAAGGCATGTTGACTTCAGCATCAATCTGAATTCTTCCAGAACAAGGAAGAGGATATTATTTTGATTGTGATTCATCAGGTATTAGGCTAGGAGAAATTCTGATATAGGATGAGTGAGTCATGGAATACGAGTCTCATCGGTTGTGAAATTACCTGACACATGATCTTGAGATAATAAAAGTTTTGCATTCTTTATTCTATTGGAGGAATTATTTTATTGGGGATTATTTTGTGATATTTATGGATCATAGAATCCTTAATTACATATTTAAACACTGTGATATAACTCTTATGTAGTGTAGATAGGTTTAATATTTGCAGTCATTTGATTTCAAACATGCCTATACTGCTGGAAAAGGTAATGTAGTAGCTGATTCTCTAAGCTAAAAGACTCAAACACAAGCGTTTCAGGAGGCCAGTGATGAGCGGTAGAAATCTAGGAGGAACTGATGCGGGAATCTCTTACTTCATCTTGGGAAGTGCATATTGGAATCACCAAGATGTATTGAGACTTAAATTTCTTATATTGGTGTCCTGGTATGAAATGGGAGATAGTCATATTTATTACTCAGTGACCCACTTGTCAGGAGGTGAATGCAAAACACCAGTGACTGGTAGGTATTTTATATCTATTATCTATTCCTATGTGGAAATGGGATGATGTTACCATAGATTTTATGATAGGACTGCCTAGATCGCCTCAAGGAAAGGATATAGTTTGGGTAGTTTTTGACTGGTTAATGAAGTTCACCCACTTATTACATGTTTGAGAGACCTTTTTAGTGGATGTGTTAGGTAGTATATACATCAGGTAGATCATATTCCTTCATGGAGCTCCATACTCTATTGTATATAATAGGAATTCTCATTTCACAGAATGATTCTGGTAAGGTTGGTAGAAGTATTTGGGTACATAGGTTCTTATAAGCATGACATATCACCCTCGTACCGATGGATAGATAGATTGAATGATTCAGGTGTTAGAGGACCTGATCCATGAATGTTTCCTTGACGTTGGGTGTTCTTGGGAGAAACGCATACCTCTAGTTGATTTTTCTTATAATAACATTTTTTATTCTACCATCCAGATATATCCTTATGAGGCCTTATATGGTAGTATATACGGATTACCTTTGTACTGGTTAGAGGTAGGATAGGTAACAGTACTCGGACCATGTCTCAATTAGGATAATTTAGAGTAAGTTCAGTTAAAGAGAAAGTGCCCCTCAGTTTAGACAACATTCATATGCCGATTGATGTTAATGACCTCTTAAGTTTGAGGTTAGAATTAAAATTTTCTTTCATGTTTCACCCATTTTGGGACATTAACAGATTCTAGGGAAGGTTAATTTTTCACCTTAATTCATTGGACCCTTTTAGGTCTTAGATAGGACCATTACAGTGGTTTATAAGACAGCACTTCCTCAAAGATACTGGTTTATGCATAAAATTTTTTATATGTCTCAACTATGGTATTATCCAGACCCATAACATGTTTTCTAGCCTGAGGAGGTTGAGTTAGATGTGTATGACTCCTTTGAGGAGTACCCAGTGTGTATCATGGATTGGAGAGTGAAGATACTCTGAGGTAGGTCAGTCCCTTTAGTATGGGTGCTACGGTAGCACGGCCGAGTATAAAATGAGACTTGGGATCGATAGGCTGATGTAAATTCCCAGCGGCCTGAGATTTTCTCTAATGATACCTTATTACCCTAATAAGGCCAAATTGGTGGAGAGTTTATTTAATAAGGGGGGGTTGTAATAACCTATCCTCTCGTGAATGAATGGATCATTGTTTTTTCCAATTTAAATTATTTGATTTATCATAGTGAGTGTTATTATAGCCTAACGAAGGTATCAGGAGCATCTAAAGCTTATTCAGAGCTCAATGCTTCAGAAATTGGAGAAACATATTGAGCCACATAGTTAGTGCATGGTTAGTGCTAACTATGCAACTCAACCATGTGGTGAACTCAGTGTATAGTAGGAGGTCGTACGGTTTAGCTAAACTGTGCAAGTTGGGATGCATGACCATGTAAAATGTCTCATAAATGTGATAATGACTTTTTTCATAGTTTTTGCATGGTTAGTCAAATTGTGTTCCTAACTTATGTGAACGGTGCCCTGGGTAGTGTCTAGAGCAGGGTTAACACATGGTTTGTCCAACCATGTGACCAAACCGTAAACCCCTTTAACATGGATGAAATTGACATTTTGTCCTTCTCTCATTAAAAAAATAATTCCTTCTTCCTTCTACATATTTCTCCAGTAGTTATCCATGTGAATCTCTTCCTCCTCCCCTCATTGGGATTTAAATCCATCTTCTCATTTGATCTCTTTTTTCGTCATTTTTAGGTATGTTGGATCCTCAATGGTATTATCTCTAATCTTATTTCTTCCATTCTCCATTTATCTTTCCATCTTATGTACTATTTTTGTGTGAGCTCATAGGCCCTATTTCAGGTCTTTGCTCTTTTCTTCTGATTTCTCTCATTTTATTTTGATTCAAAGGCTGAAACTAGATAAGGACAGTACTACGGCCTTATGGTAGGTGGTAAATTAATTTTCTATAAAATTTTATGTGTTTTTATAGTATTTTTTGATGTTCCAAATGCCATAATTTTATGTGTTCTTCCTTAACATGTGTTTTACCATTGTAATTAATTTCATCATGTTATGATACTCTTGTGGACCCGTGTTAAACCATTATAGGATTCCTACATCATTGATCACCACCCCTTTAGGTGTGTTGAATTAATTACCCATCTTACATAAATTATTAATCGACTGAACCACCTCATAATTGGTTTGTCTTGATATGAGATTGTAGTTTTCTTATCTTCTAATTAAATTTATATTTTAAAGAAAAATGGAAGTGAGTAGTGATGACATGTCACATGTTCTATACATAATATTATTAGTTATATAACCATTACACCTAGGGTTAGTTGGGTTAGATGAATATAAATTCTTAATAGTAAAGCCAAGTGCTTATTATTATTACGTTTAAACTATAAATATTGGTCGATGGACAACAGTTAAGGGATTTTTTGAGCATGGTGTTTCATGCTCCCTCATTTTGGGTGATGGGAATGGAAACTCACACCATTTAATTTTTCTTAGATGATGGTTATGGAATTGCATGTTTCTTTTCTTTGGGTATTGGGCATGATGAATCACCCCACTATCTCAAGTGATGTGCATGATGTCTCATATTCATATGAGATTCAGGCCTGGTACCCTTGTTGGATCCTATAGCTCGTTAGAATATTCATGGATGCTTGATTTATGCCTCGAGTCCATATAGCATTGATTATCCATTTATATACCTATATATGTCATTATATATATATTATATATACATGTATACATATACATATATATATATATATATTATTACTTATATATGGTAAAATGATTAGACTTATTCTATCCTATTCTGAAGCTAGTAGAGTCTTCCAGGTGTCCTACTAAAACCTAAGAATATTGGTATTTATTTTCATCATTGTTTATTATTTGTTATACCTACACACTACTATGAAATATACACTGACTCGATTATTCTATACACTATTGGTGGTTTCCTAATGAGTTTATCTCACACCCTACTCGGGTTTCCCTTGGTACTCGAGTATACTTTATGGTTGTATGTATTAACAAGGGTAAGAATTCTATCATGTAATCTTGATCTTTTTTCTTATAGCATAGAGCATAGAAGCTGGGGACCGAGTGTATGCTCATGATGCTTGTGGATCTATATTTGGAACTTTTTATTTTTTTTATAGCATGTTTTATATACCTATCATTATGTATCCATGTCTCCTTTTTTGTATATTAGCATGACATGACATCATTTTGTATTTGACTCAGCCTATGAATTGATTATTATTATAGTTTCTTATATGTTTTCCTATTTTCAGTTGTGCTTATTTTATGGTATTAGTTTCAATTTATTTGTTAGTTATCACATATGATTACACTATTTATTATTAGGTTTATATATATTGTTCCACTCTGATATGAGGGTATAGTCTCTATAACCTACTACCTTATACCCTCACTGCTAGTCATTATCCTATGGTTTATGGGGTGGAATTCTTCAAACTTCAAACTTCCTTCAACCACTTCTCAAATTTTCCAACTAATTTTGAGCCTTTGGAACCATCATTTATGTGATTAGAGATGTCAGGTATTGGTTATGGGTAGCGCTTGAATCATCAACTGATCTATGTCATTGGATCCACTCAAAATTTGTAAAATAATTTGACCATGGATTCTTCTCTCTCTATCATAACATTTTGTGTTTCATTTTAGAAACTTTTCACTAACCATGTATTTCAACACTATATGATATATTCTATTTTATTAAAAATATTCTAAACTTCTATAAAAACACCTTGAACTAAGGAATGTTATCCACTCACCATTTCAAAAAATTACTTTTTTCTTCACACCATGACATATACCATGATGTGTAGATCTCCATATTTTACTTCATATAACTTCCCATAGGTTCTAATACTTGGTAAAAAGTATTCATGATACTTCAAGGACTTATCAAAATGGACACAAAAGATTCACGATGGTGTAGTGATCCCTATTTTGATTTCCAGACTCTTCTACTCAGCTACAGTCACCATAGCTACCTCTATGGAATGTTTAAATCTCATGGTTTCCCATAGGAAAATCTATCAGCCACAAAACCTTATAAAAGACCCATTTTACTAGTGATCTCCCAATTCTCATGTTATGTCATGATCTCCCAAGAACTATTAAATAGTAAAATATTCTTCCACAAACCATATCTAACTTATATGCATGTGTTCTATCTGATCAATCCATTACCACTTTCCATACTATCTCCACACCCGTTTCATGTATGACCATGGTGTAATTATGTCACCTTCAACTCAAAACACCTTCCTGTTATTCTAATCATTCTAAACCATGTAATGAACTTTATCTCAAATAAATCATCATAAAATACTAGAGTTTGACTATGATTTATGTGTTGATAACAAAAGAAAACAAAATAATCGTATAAAATTAATCTATTATTCACTTCACCATCACATTAAAGTGATAAACAATCTCTAAAAACATATATTGGGATCAACAATCTCCCTCTTTGAATTTTGTTGGAAACTAAGGAACATAAATCACTTTCAAAATCATTACACTTAGAAATGAATCATTATTAAATAATTCTAAGACTACTTGAGAGAACTCAGCATAAGAAATAAGAAAATTGAATAATAAAATATTGTTTTCATAATAGTGACTTATATCTACTTCTTCACAGCCCTTGATACCTCTTGATACCAATACCAATTGATACAAAAACTTGTTGATACCAACTAAGAACTCACCAGATAAATTTTTTTAATCAACTCCAAATATTCTTTCATTTCTCAAAACTATCTCTTGAAATAATTTATAATATGTTCTCATATACATTATTACAAAACATGTTCGAATAATACACATGCTAACTTCATAGATTTCACCTTTTAATAAATCACTCTAAATATATTCTCCCTCAAAATAATAGCTCTCTCCCACAAATAGGTGAAACACATATCAATAGAATACTCCACCTATATTGATGTTTTCCCCTTTATAAAAAAATAAAGGGATAAATATATTTGGATTTATCTTTTCTTTTCTCCCCCTTTGACAACAATAATACAAAGAACAATATGAGAGAGGGTAAAATATATCATACCTTAAACATTGATAAATGAAGGTTGTGAAATCTTCTTAAACATATATGGATTAATATTCAACTTTCCATTTGAATAAAAAACAACTTGGTTAACCAATTTCCACTTTAACTATAATTTCCAATTAGGAGTGTATATCTTCTTATTAACTTCAGTAAAATGACATGTTAAAGTCTCTTTCATCTTTCATCTTGTAAATTCATCATTTTCCAAACATTTTCAATATTTTTCTAAAATATTAGTACCTCATTATTCTTTATTTCTCATATCCATTATTTTTTAGATTACTTATTTATCTTTCTTATTTATTATACTAGTTTTTCATTCTAGAGTTAACAATCTCTATTGGATTCACAATCTTTTCTCTTCTGGTGAGACTTATTTTTCTTCAATGTTTTCTTTTTTGTGTATAAAATTTAAATTCCTTTAGCCTCTTGTTGGTGAATCTTTTTTCTAGTAGTATCATGATACACTAATTATAAATAATATTATATTCTCCACATCACCCTCACACTTTATTCAAGTCCTCAAAATGATTCTTCAACATCACACCTTACTATTTAATAATGTTTTGGTTGAATCTGTTTTTATTTATGGGTTATTTTGCCTATATGTTTTTATTTAATATCTCTTAACAAAATTAAATTTTATTCCTATAAACTAAAAACACTTCATTATATTATAAAATCCTTCAAAGAACAAACAATGACCATAAAAGGTTCAATCTTCTTCCTGGACAGCTAAATTATCTAGTAGTAGTACTCTTTTGAAATTTATCTTTATGAAAGTATTCAAGACATCAATTTGAAGAAAGAATATAACTATGGGATAATATATACACATTCCTCTTCATTTTATCTATTTTTTTTGTTTTTATCTTCACACAAAATTTAATTTTTTTTAAGTAAGGCTTTGTAGTATATAATAGATTCTAAATAGTCTTTCCATGTGTGATTTTCTCCAATTCTCTCAACTTCTATTGGGAAGGAATATTTTATTCACTAATTTCATTATCATCACGAATCATTGGTTGATATTCTTATTGATTATATCAATATTTCAGTCTCTCATCATCCACAACACTCTTATCTTTACTTGAGTCCTCTCCCACTTCATGCTTGGAATTAGAAAAATCATGCCTAAAAGTTTTATATAATCTTTTATATCTAGAAAACCAACCTTGAGAGATTTAGGATTTATACCCTATTAAATACATTTCTCTTTCACTAATTAAAACTTTTTTCTCCATAGTATGTAAGTATTTTACTTCCTCAACCCTTAAGAGTAACTCAATATCATTATTTTTTAATTTAGTATTATCCAATTCGGCCTAATTGGGATCATTATTCAATCACCTATTTTATTTCTCTAACACAACAGGCATAGATATTCTCTTCTTCACTTAATTATTCATTATGAACTTCATTTGAGATTCATATAGCTCTTTATCACTACATGATGAAACCTCTTATTTATTTGCTTCAACTTTACCGCATGAATCAGTTTCATTCAATATTGAAATGAATGTATTATCACCTGTAATTCTTGAGTAAAAATCACCCCTAATTCCATTAATTAATGTTTTATTCTACTTTGATAAATTACTCTTCATTTTGGTATAAGAAGAGTTATCTCAAGAACTCTATAAAAACTTACCTCTTCTAAAATTCTATGGATTTTTTCTTGAAACATCATGAGGTAAATCATCTTCATATTCACTTTTATCTTTTTACATATTTAGAAAATTTAATTAAAATTTTACAATACCCTTACAACTAACACACTTAAAAGGTAAATTTATATGAAATTTACCTTTTCATTTTTGGAAATCTCTTGAGATGAGTGAAATTTTTTTTTCAAACATAAAATTAACTTATTCATTTGAATATAAAATTATAACTTTATCTTTATCTTATATAACTTCCTCAATTTTATTTGAGAACCATTCTTTATTCATAGATTTAAATGATACTAGTACATCGCATGTGCATTCACACGACGTCCTAAATGAAATCTGAACTACAAAATGCATTAAAAATATGACAAGTGATCAATGAAAATTAATAAATAATATATTGAAATTATAAATGTATTCATAGAAACAAAGTATGAAAATATAATTTCTAGATTCTTGAAATAGGTAAACACTAAAACATAATCATGGTAAGATAACTTGACATTAGAAACAGACATTAGTTGTCATTTTTATGTCACCTTTGAAATAGAACTATGGAATGTTATTTAACAATGATAATATAACATAAATACAGTTTCATTAGCAGATACGTGTTTGAAAACATTAACAGGAACCATGATTTTGAACAACAGCAGGTGAGTAGATCATATTACAATCCATGTCATCATAATGTGCAGTCAACAACCTCCCAGTACTACCATGCATCATTGATGTAGATTAGCAGTTTGTCGGGTTTTTTACAGTTAAATTTATCCCTGAAATATATAAGTAGACATGAATGTGAGTAAATGAGACATTTTACTATGAAAAAATACTTGGTTAATCTAGTTAAGCAAAAAAAACGTCATAATCAACTGGATTATATGTTTACAGAATTCATCAATGAAAAAAAGATTTATAAAAATTCAATGAAAACAATTATTAATATGAAAATGAAAAATCACTACTGATTGAAATAAATAATAGAAAATAGTAACTGGGTACACTTTATCAGGAAACAAACATGACATATTTGAAAAACTGAAAAAAAATTAAGTGAAGACAAACTTAAATACATACCTGCTACCTAGGGCATTACCTCTCCCCCGCTTAGCCCCTCATCACTGGCCTGCCCCTCCCCTACCCTCCGCCCTCCCGTCCAGCCCCTCCCTGCATTGCAGACCTCACCTCTCCATCGCCCCTCCTCTCCCCATGGCCCAGCCCCTCCCCTCCCCTCCCCTGCCCCCCTGCCAAGCCCCTCCCCTCCCCCCTGCCTAGCTTGTCAACTCCTCCTTTCCTAGAACCTCCTCCTACCCCCATGCCCAGCTCTACCCCTCCCCTACCCACTCCTCTACTTGTCCTCCCTCCCCTACCCATCCCCTCCTCTCACCCCCCCCCCCCACCCACCCTACCCATCTTTTCACCCCCCCCCCCCCCCGCAATTTCCCAGCACCTCCTCCTACCCCCCTACCCAGCTCTACCCCTCCCCTCCCCCCTCCTCTGCTTGTCTCTCACCCCATCCCAGCACCTCAGCCTCCCCCCTACCCAGCCACTTCCCCCACCACTCCCCCTACCCAACCTCTTCCCACACCAGCCTCCTCCCTCCTGCCCTCATCTTTCTCTCCCCTCCCCTCCCTTCCAAACTTCCCAAACCCTCCCCTCCCCTCCCCTACCCACTAACCAGATTCTCCTCCCACCCTTTCATCCCCCCCCTCCTCCCCCCTACCCAGCTCCTTGGCTCCCCTCCCCTCTAACCAGCTTGTCTTTTCATCCCTTCCCAGCAGCTCACCCTTCCACCTCCTCCTCCCCCCTGCCCAGCCCCTTCCCACACCAGCCCCCTCCCCCCTGCCCAGATCTCCCCCTCTTGTCCCCCTGCCCAGATCTTCCATCATGGACCTGAAATTCCTTGACACTATGGTTTCACACTTCATCAAGTATAGATAATCATCTGAAATTAATGGAGTCAAACTATCTATCCCATTTATATTTCTATGTAAAACAAAAATGAAATGAATTATTAGGAATCATAAATCTATAGACTAAATCAAAACAACTACAAAAGTAAGTAATGTATCATAGACTACTAAACAGTTTATAAGTTGTTACCTTTTAATAACAACAACGCATTTCAATACCTTATTTCAAATATGAAATATTCATAAGATAATATCACCAATAACCTCACAGGATTGGTTTTTATAGTCAAAAAATAAATTCTAAGATAGCCAATCTTAATGTGTTGTGTAATTTCATTCATATAAACAATATAATGAGCCAATAAAAACGTAATGCATAAAATTACATAAGCATGTAATTTGAATATCTGCATTGAGTTCCTTGCAATACACCCCCACCCCAACTTGCTAATGAACCTACACACAAAAGTTAAAAATAGAGAATCCTAAAATTAATGGATAACTGAACATATTTCACTATCAATGATCAAGAAACCTGTATATGACAAACACCACATATTGTAGAATGCTATAAAAACTGATTCACTGCTCAATTAAATAATAAAATATCCACTACTCAAAGAAATGCTTCCACTTTACTAAAAAAAATCTAAAAATCAATTATAGTTTACACTATAACCAAATCATAGAAAGAAGAGAATAAATCTAAAAGGTACATACAATTCATATAAATTCTGAAAACTACCTTGTGTTTAAATATTGGCACAGAGTCATCCCATGCTCCCAAACTAAAATCGGACAACAATTAAGGAAAATTTATTAAGCAGCAGCCTAACCAGATTAGTTAATCATTTTCACAACACTTGATTATTCACTAGAAGAGGATAATATTAATTGTTAATTTATATAGTTTTCATGTGATTTTTTATTCATAAATATCATTTTAGTGCATTTTACACTTTGAACACCATTTCACATAATGATTGCAATTCTTTCTTAAAATGCACTATTACATGGTACATTTGTGAGCACAATTTACAATAGTCAATTGTCTTGATTTTAATTTCATATTTAATTTTCAGGTTTCTAATTCCATTGGGAACAATTCATAATTTTGGTGCACTTGAAGATTAAATTTAGAAGACCACCAAAGTGGGCTTTGAACAAACCACATTCTGGGCGAAGTGAGCTAGACAGCAGCCCATTAAACGTACTTTAGAGGCCATGATTCAAGCCCAAAGAGTCTCAAAATTGAACTAAAGGTAGAAGAAATCATGGGATATTAGGGGACATCCGAGGATCCATTTAATTATTCTATGTCCCACTCCAATTCCACCTTCTAGAAGGTGATTTTGGTGCTTCTTTTCAGTAGATGCATGTTGGTTCCCACTTTGAGGCAAGAGTTGAAAAGTCTCCTATACATTTAATATCCACCCACCTTTACCCACCAAAATTAATTATAGGAACATGGGATGATGGGGTTTCCTCCATGGACTTCCAAAAGGACTATTTAAGGTAGTAGAAATGGAGGATTTAAGGATCTTGGAGTTTTACATTCATTGTAATGTTGTTATGCCAAATTGACTTTGTAGCATTATTCTTTCACATGTAAGTTGTTTGAATCGCCTTAGTTTTCAATAAAAGTTCTTCTTATTCTCTTTTTATGTTCTTATTATTTTCACATTGATACTGTTGCCCCAATGTTTGATCTTATTCACACTAACACTTGTGAATTTTTTTACACAACGGTGGAGTGATCATTTCATTGTTTTATTTTTCTTCTTCAATTTCGCCCCTATGGGTCTGCTTTCCACTTCCTTTGAGATCATAGAATCAATGGAGGGATAAAACCTTATGGGTTGGTCCTAGGGAGTTTCATGGGGCAGATTGGATGTTATTTTATGATCTAAAATTCTGTAATCATTTCATTAATTTAATATTTCCATTTGATGATTATTTTCTTCTTCATCTTTGCCAACTTTAACAATGACACATTTTGAGTTCCAGTACGATCCAATTCCTTAGAGTGATCATTAAATTCATCCTCTAAGTGCATTAGTGAATAGCCTTGGAATTTTTTAGGGATTAAATTGGTGAATGATTTTGAGTAATTATATCATTTTTTGGATACGTCTTGAATTATTGAAACGAACGTTTTAAGAAAATAAATACATTCAATCTAACCCTGGTAACAACTTAGGATCAACTAATCTCTATTAATTGTTTTAGACTAAGTAATTGTATGTTTTATTTTATTTTCTTTAAATTAAATCAGTAGTTATTCAAATCAAATCAATCCAAATAGTTGGCCACTCCAAAGCCAAATCCTTCCAAAATCAGAGTGTCTCTAGGTTTCTTCTTCGGTCCCTGTGGATTCGACCCCTACCTGTACTACAACTACCGCATACCTGTAGGGTAAATTTGGGCGAAACCAAATGTTGGCCCTGTTTTTAGGGATCAAAGTAAGTACCTTAACATGCATCATCCTTTTCTCACCCCATGTTATCTATTCTCACCCCCATCTCTCTTATCTTTTCCCCCTTTCTATTTGTGTGTGTCCTGAGAATCTAGAATCCCACTTTCTGTCTTCTCTAATAGAGTATCTTCCAAATCATCATGTCAAAAACTCATTCTGAAATAAAATTGGAATTCAATATTGGGAAGTCCCTAAATTATAAAATTTCTTTGATCAACCCTTGAATGATTACCCCGTACCTGATGAGGCATACAATCAATGGGATAATGAAAGTTTAAATGATCAATTTCCTTCCCTCTAAAGGATGATTGAAGAGTCCAATATTAGTGATGTGCGTAATGTTCAACATCCCATCATATCTATTCCTCAATCATTTCTTGAACAATTGTGTAATCAAATAGAGATAATGAATTATGAGGTTTCATCTTTGAGGTTAGAACTATAGAACTTTAAAACATGTGAAGAACCCACTTTAGAGTCTGGGAAATCAGAGTTAGATAATGAATTTAATTTTTCAATTAATGTTGAAAGTAAATATTAAGATTGTTTAAATCAGGAGGAAATTTATTTTTTGAATTCAAAAGATAATAACTTGACATCATGGATTGGGTTTCCTGAACATGGCTCCATTAGTGATTTTTTAGGACCACCGATCACTGAACCACTAGAAGAAATCCAAAAAATTGAGCTCATACACACTCCTAGAATTAAAATGGACACTTTTGGGGATAAATAATATTTTTATAAGGAACCTATTCATTCTAAAAAAATTAGAAGAAACTGATTTTGATTCAAATTACCAATCTTCTTTAAGAAAATTCAATCAACACAAACTCAAAATCATTGTCCTTCCTTCCCCACTCGAGTATACCATAATTTGTCACAAGAAACAGCTTGGGGTTTTCATTCATTCATCTCATGAAACCCACAAAGGGGGTTTGATCATTGATTTATTAGGAAAGACTATAGAAGAAAAAAGATCAACCATTTCTCATACTCCTTGGATTTTTCCATTCATTTTAGAAAATAGGATTGTTCATGAATCAAATCCAAAACCTTCTTACCAACCACAAGGGAGAATCATTCTCAATCAAGTTGAAGTGGAGAAAGATGAGTTCATTAAAAAATTTAAAGTTGGAATTGGATAAGTTAGGGGGTTTATGTCGAACTAGAGACATTAATCAAAAGCGTTCCACGGAAGGCAACTCGTGGTTTTTATGTTTTATTTTATTTAATTAGAACATCAGACTGTTGACATGTTCTTATTTAATGATTAAGTATGGGTATGAAAGGGGATCACCATATTCACATGTGTCACGTGGTTTGATCCCCGAGTAATACCTTACCTAGAAATTTAATAGAAGACAATGTATCATCAGTTTGTTTTATTTTATTTATGTTTTTGTTAAGTTAAAAAAATAGATTATTGACATGTTCTTATTTTATGAGTATGGATGGGTTTAAAAGGGGAGAACTATATTCATCCATGCCATGCGGTGTGATCCCTGAGTAATACCTTACCCAGAAATTTAAAAGAAGACAATTTATCATTAGTTTGATTTAAAAAAAACAAAAAAAAAACAGGGAAAACCATAAAAATGATGATACTTGGTATTAAATAAATTGTTGTGTTGTTTGTTTTGTCTACTTTGTTCTTCTTTTTATGGTTTAGGAACTATTTTGGGTGATACATGTTCAATCAAGGAGGTGCCTACATCCCCCAAGAGATCAAAGGAGTAATTTGGAGCATCATGAACTTCAACTTCAAAAACCAAGAGAATTTGTTCCATGTTTATCATTTTCAATTTCCTCTTTGAACTCCTATCCTACCCCCTTCTAACTTTTCTTTTCTTTAAATTCTAGGAATAGTGTTATTCTATATTGGGGGGAGATGAAATAAAAATTTTGATTTTGTGTGAAAAAAAATGTGTGGAAGGAAAGTTTTCATTAACCTTGAACATGTTAACACACATTGAAAACTCTGAAATTGGATATCAAATAATTTTGCTTGCCTTGATTTTGATTGTAATGAAAGTTTAGGTTCATGTGCATAGATTTTGGAAATTGCAGTTGTCCGATGTGATTTTTCACCATTATATTTTCATCTATTTAATAAAAAAACACAATGCATGTCCTCTAGATTGTGGGGTTTTAGTTTGAGTTCTTGGGGACCAATAATAAATAGCATAGTTTTGGTGATCATTTTAGTTTTAATATGAGTATTCAGAAAAAAAAAATCAATTTGTGCGTATAGCTATGAAATGACCTAATGTGTGGCTTTCGGCACTTGGAGATCGTGACTCCATAGTTGTCTAGCCCGGAGTTGGGCATTTTATCTCTATTTTTGGTAATTTGAATTTTTTTTTTATTGAGTTAACACGAGACGATGCCCGAGTATGTGAGCTTAATTTGGTTCCCTAAGGTCTTTGAGCCTGGGATTCATCGGCAAAGTCATGCTACATAGGTTGACTCGATTGAGTTCAATGTCAATTACCATGGAAAAATTGCAAAAAAAGAAAAAAAATAGAAAAAAAAAGAAAAAAGAAAAAGGAAAAATTGAATACTCATCTTAATATTAAAATCTCATTCCTCCTGGCACTTCCATATTTTCTCCCTTTGAATGAAAATAAACCCCCATGTCTATTGTGATGCACAACACTTCGTCATGCTTAATTGAAATTGGATGAAATGTGGTGATGAATTTGAACAAAGGAGTGGGCTTGGGCTTGGGTTATGCCTCTGGACTTAGCTTGTTTTAAATTATTTTGATGGGTTTAATAATTTTTTGGTATGAGGTCTTTGGGTTAGCAATTTTTATTAAAATGATTTTGGAAAGGGTGTTTCAAATTTCATGTTTGTGAGATATATTTTGCTCAGGACTAGAAAAACTCAAGTTGGGGTGTGATTAGTCACTGTAAGAGGCTAATATTAATTGTTAATTTATATAGATTTCATGTGATTTGTTATTCATAAATACCATTTTAGTGCATTTTACACTTTGAACATAATTTCACATCATGATTGCAATTCTTTCTTAAAATGCACTATTACATGGTACATTTGTGAGCACAATTTACAATAGTCAATTGTCTTGATTTTAATTTCATATTTAATTTTCAGGTTTCTCATTCCATTGGGAACAATTCATACTTTTTTTTACTTGAAGATTCAATTTGGAAGACCACCAAAGTGTGCTTTGAACAAACTACATTCTGAGCGAAGTGAGCTGGAGAGCATCCCATTAAACGTACTTTAGAGGACATGATTCAAGCCCAAAGAGTCTCAAAATTTAACTGGAGATAGAAGAAATCATGGGATATTAGGGGACATCCAGGGATCCATTTAAGTCTTCTATGTCCCACTCTAATTCCGCCTTCTAGAAGGTGATTTTGGAGCTTCTTTTTGGTAGATGCATGTTGGCTCCCACTTTGAGGCAAGAGTTGAAAAGTCTCCTATGCATTTAATGTCCACCCACTTTTCCCCACAAAAATTAATTAAAGGCACATGGTATGATGGGGGATCGTCCAAGGACTTCCAAAAGTCCTATTTAAGGCAGTATCAATGGAGGATTTATGGATCTTGGATTTTTACTTTCATTGTAATGTTGTTATGCCAAATTTCTTTTGTAATGTTCTTCTTTCACATGTATGTTGTTTGAATCACCATAGTTTTCAATAAAAGTTATTATTCTTCTCTTTTTCTATTCTTCTTCTTTTCACATTTATATTGTTGCCCCAAGGTTTGATCTTATTCACACCAACACTTTTGAATTTATTCACACAACAGTGGAGTGATCATTTTATTGTTTTATTTTTCTTCTTCAATTCTGCCCCTATGAGTCTGCTTTCCGCTTCCTTTGAGATCATAGAATCCATGGGGGGATAAACCCTTATGGGTTGGTCCTAGGGAGTTTCATGGGGAACATTGGATGTTATTTTATGATCTAAAATTCCGTAATCATTTCATTAATTTAAGATTTCCGTTTGATGATTATTTTCTTCTTCATCTTCACCAACTTTAACAATGACACATTTTGAGTGCTAGTACGATCCAATTCCTTAGAGTGGTAATTAAATTTATCCTATAAGTTCATTGCTGAATATCCTTGGAATTGTGTAGGGATTAAATTGGTGAATGATTTTGAGGAATTATACCATTTTGTGGATACGTCTTGAATTAGTGAAATGAACGTTTTAAGAAAATAAATACATCCTATCTAACCCTAGTAACAACTTAGGATCAACTCATCTCCATTAATTGTTTTAGAATAAGTAATTGTATGTTTTAATTTATTTTCATTAAATTAAATTAGTAGTTATTCAAATCAAATCAATCCAAATAGTTGGCTACTCCATAGCCAAATCCTTCCAAAATCAGAGTGTCTCTATGTTTCTTCTTCGGTCCCTATGGATTCGACCCCTACCTCTACTACAACAACCGCATACCTGTAGGGTAAATTTGGGTGAAACCAACACTCTGTCAATTAGTTTATTCAATTCTATTTTTCCACAAACAACATTCATTAATTATAAAATAGAATATAAGGTAAATGTTAAAGTAAAAAAATAATGATAAATTCCATATGTTCAATCTATTTTAACTCTTTTCTTTAATTCCTTTTAAATGATTTGTTATTAATTTATATTGCTGATTAGATATTTGTAGTAACAAATATGGAATGTTATCAGATACCCACAACATAAGCAACATGCAACATAATTCTATGGTAGAGAGGGATATATGCAATACCTTCACTGCTGAAATAGCTTCTACAGCACCTGCAACTCCAAGAAGGTGGCCAGTCATAAACCTTGTAAAATTAACTTTTAGTTGCAAACATAAAAAATGTCTTAGAAAAAATACTTTAAAGAAAAAAAGGGTCACAAGTGGATCAGAGTGCACTTAAATTATGTGGCATACACACTAATTTGATAATGATAGAACTATTATCTTACCCCGGGATTCTAGACAAAGAAGTCAATTAGAGCTTTATATTTTATCAGGTCACCCACCAGTGTCAATGTAGCATGTGCATTTACATAATTAACATCTCTTTTGGTAGCCTCGGACTGGGATAGGGCCTTCTCAATGCAAAAAATGATGCTCGTCTCTGAAAGCATAACAAAAATATTAAGATAAAATAGCATAAAAACTATCATCATTGATTCAAATTTCTGCAAGTGTTTTGTTATAAATCATCTCAACAAAAATAATCACTTAACTTCTAGGTGAGGTTAAGTTCTGTGGTATGCATCATAGGTGACACTTCCACCCAAGAACTCTGCATAAATATCCACCCTCTTCCCTATAACATGAACTATGAGGGAAAAAATAAATCTCAATAATATAACATTATAAATAAATTCTCAATTGTTGCAGTCCACTTTACAGTTATGAAATATCTAATTGAAATAGTGGTATTTTTATTGGTGGGATAGAGTGGTGACATTATTTTTAGGACCACTAACTATAGGTTGAAATCATTTTAATCATCAAGATTATCTATTTAAAATTTCAGACTCCATTTTATGTTTTATATGGCTCTAGTACCATTTTTTTGTAGGGAAACATTGAAGTGGTTGTCTTAAAGATCTGCCAAGATCTATTGATTCATATTTGATGGATTAAAAAACAATTAGGTAAATCTTTTTGATTAGTAAAAACATGAATTAATTGAATAGAGTCAAATTAGTGTTCTTCTAAAAATAAAATATAAATTATTATAAAGAGAACATGATATATCATGTTTTGGATCATGTTGATCCTACCTATATGATGAGAACACCGCATAATGTAATATTTTATTACTAAAGAAAAATGGGAAATAATTAAACTCAAAATATAACCAATGAAGCAATTTGAGTAAGCTAGTTAAGATAAAACTTGTGGAAATGTTTAGCTCCATCATAAAGAGTTTTCACTATTCACTTTAGGATGGACTCAGGTATGCACAAAAGAAAATGGATACAAAAATAGAAACTATAGGGAAGATTATAAATCACTTATAAAGACATGTTTCTTGATCCAAACCTGGTTATCATATAACGTATCAAGTCTGCATCCTCCACACATGAATTGTCACTATAGAACTTCCAAGAAACTCATCTTCTACACTAAATCTCCACCATACTATAGGACTTGATATAGGGGTTCAACATGACAAGGATTGAGGAGAACATATCCAATTAGGAACCTCAATTATCACTTCATCTTTTTTGAGATCTTGCTAAAAACTTGAACTTCTTTCCTGCACTCACTTAAAGAAAAACAAATTTGAATGAGAGATTCCTATCAAATTTCGTGAGATAAATCAGTAGGGATATTATGCCACACAAAAAATATAACAGATGAAGAAATCATGGCATGTGGAATGGAAGCTATATATATGACCAAAATCAAATGATCCATTTCAATAGTAAATAAAACAATAGCTAGTGGGGCGCATGGAAACTTCTGATAGGCCGCATAAGTATAATGAGTATCAAGGATAATCAATTAGATAAAGAAAAAATGGTGTAGAAACATGATAATCCTACACCAGAGTTATTCGATCAGCCTTGGATAAAAGGAAAACATATGCATGTCAACTTGATCTAGCAGACCAATGTATATTTTTTTCAAAAATCCTCCCACAAACCATGTCCACTTGATCTAGCATCAATAAAAGTAACAACCTAGTTAAACCCAAGTAGAAGTCAATAAGAATCAATTGAAATAGGTATATTATGAAATTGGGAGATAAAATATCATAGAGGTAACTGTCGAATGTTTATGAAAATTAAATAATACTTAATTTAAATTGAAATTCATTACTAGGAAAACTCCAATATGGGGAAAAATATCCATGTGGTAAATGTTTATGCCCAGTGCAGAGGAAAACCTGAAGAGGAAAATCTGAATGGATAGTTGACAAAAAATACAGAAATGAATATAAGAAATCTATAAAGAGATATGTATAAGCAATCTGCAAATAATTTTGACTTTTAAACAATTGAAAAGAATAAATGAATTGTATGTTTTAATTATCAAAAAAATGTAAATTATAACAAAAATGAATATTTTTCAATTATAATTTTTCAATAAAAATAACTATAAATCAAGAGTACAGATATATACCAGAGTGGATAAAACATGTACGATTAATTTTACAAATCCAACATCAGTTCAAAAACTAGTGTTCAACTCAATTTCATCATCATACTTCATAAAAATGGAAATGTCAATGATTTCAATGTTATGTTTAGTAAAAAACAATGATAATAGAAATATGAATACCTATTCGATTTTTTTCTTCGTATAAAATGAAATAAAAAAACATATTTTACAGAACATATCAAGTATTGTATATTGAAAAAAATATATAGAATAATTTTTATTTTGATACAAGAAAAAATTTATGATATATAGAAACTAGAGATTTATGTTATAACACCACTTACTGAAGATGAAATCTGATAATCTACAATCAGCAAACAATCTGCAATATGCAATCTGAAAATACCTATGTGTAAGAAATTTAAAAATATTTATGTATAAGAAAATCCATATGTATAAGAAATATGGAAACAATTAAGTATATACAATATGAAATATATAATGTGAAAACAATTACGTATAAGCATCCTGAAAAAGTCTATGTATGGAATCAGTTGCGACCCAGCTAGGATACATATGTTGCAAGCTATGGCCTTTCACATGTCACCCAACATGCTTTATCTCTATTATTCCAAGAAATGTATCTGAACGATAATGAAAAGAAACTAATCAGGCCCTAGAAATTGAATGTATCATAGGTCCAAATTGTATGCTAGAATATGGTATGATCTCCACAAGGGTAGGAGACAACCGGGCATACAGGCCCATGATGCAACCGGTTTTTATTATTTCCACAAATGAAGACCGCATGTCTGGGTACACCTAGATGCAAATATTCTGTCATGTTTGTTTCATATCAATTTTGATTAGGAAAAAATATCATATCACTATGAATAAATGATTTACCTTAGGCTCACCCTGTGTAGCTATGATGGTCCGAATAAGATCAATTTGGTATGACACAATGGTCACAACACATCCATCTAATGCTCCATTGTTGCATTTGTTTCCTCAACATATTATATAAGTTTTGTTTTTGAAGTAGAATTAAAAATTGATATCCATAAATGAAAATAGAGAGAAATCAATGATTCCTCAAACCCAAAAACAACTTGGGCTACTGTTACAGGTAGAATTACAGAAAAAACTTTCACTCTTCAAACCATCAACAATTTTCAGAGCGAGTGAAAGGACCGATACACTTTACTATGGACATATATCATTATATGTGTAGCTAGTTCACCAGAAGATTTATATACATGTGTAATAATCATTGAAAAATAATACACCTATGGATGAGCCGACCACAATTTCCTTGATCTTTTGTAACACCAAAAATTGTATAGTTGTGTATGGAATAACCATGAGTCAAGAAGAGACATTGCCTATCTATAAACCCATGAAAAGAAATTTTTCAGAGAATAATCCACCCTAGGGTTGTATCTAGAACCACTTAATCAAAACCACTGAAAAAAGAAGATTCATATAGGCTATTGGTTTACTTCAGAGGAGATGGAGGAAGGTAGGGAAGGAGGGGACCTCAAATCATTCGGTATAACCTATATAGTTCAATAGATAAGAGAGATGATTTTTCAAAGAATAATCCAACCTAGGGTTTTTGTCGGATGCACAGAGGAGGCATAGGTGGAGCAAGTAGAATCAGAGCCAACATATGTGGAAATATCGACCTGTATTTGTGAGTTTCGAAGCAACAGAAAGCATACGAGATGACTTAAATCAAAGGGAGGCCTACCAAGATGATTCATTGTAGTTCAGTCAGTGGAATAGGATACTACTTGGACAGGAAGTCATGAATAGGAGGTGGATGCCTAAAAGCAACAGAAATCATAGGTTTATAACCATAAATATGCACATAAAACTAATATCGTCATAGATTATCTTGGGTTTCATATATCTTGATAAAAATATACCATTAATCATAAAATAGGTTACTCGTTTCTTGCTCAATGTCAATACTTCCATGGTTCGATGCACAAACCCATAGACCCTCCATGAGTAAGACACCGATTATTTCTCCCAACAAAAACCTCTACAAAGGATCTGAAATACATGAAATATGTAACATCCACAAATGATAAAGGTTTAAATGACTAAATGATATGACTCATGTCAACAAGGTGCACCTTCCTTTTCGGGAGTGTGTCTGGTTAGAACTCCACAGTTAAGCGTGTTTGGCCTGGAGTAGTGATTAGGATGGGTGACCTCCTGGGAAGTTCCTCAGGGTGTGTATGAGTGAGGACAAAGCACACTGGAAAGGACATGTGTTGGCTTGTGGGGACTATCATATTAGTCAGATGACCCTTTCAGGCGCGTGGGTGGACCCTGGGGTGGGCCCCACATGTCTGTGGTGCAACTGGTGGTACCTGGTGGGCCAGGACCCGACGGTCATGTTAAGGCGGGGTGGTTGTGCTGTCACTGGGACCCGGTTGTCACAATTGATATCAGAGGAGTCGGTTCTACTGCAGAACTTATAACTCTGATATTTTATTTCTATGAAGAAATAGTGTTAAGAGTACTGAGTGTGGTTTTCAGTTCAGGGAGTACAGTGTTGGTGCGGGCGGCCGACGTATCCATACACCAGGACCCTGACAACTGATTTCCAACTTTGTGCACGAAAACACTGATTGCGTGTGTGTTTCCAGAAGTTTTTAAATGTCAGCTCAAACCAGGTCAGCTCACCAGGTATAATCGTTTGACCGTGTCACGTTGTTTCTTTCAGGATGACTTTTCACAGACGACCAGCTAGAGCCCAGAGGGATGTGCGTACTGACAGCCTGCCGAGCGATGAGGCTTCGGTACAGGTCCCTCTTGCAGTTGAGGCACCAGCAGAGGCACCAGCGGTACTAAAATACGTTGGGCCACTGATGCCACTAGCCCCAGCAGTAGGCGATGCCCGCCACTTGAGCGCGCTACACGAGTTCTAGTGCCAGAGGCCACCTAGGTTCCGGGGAGAGACGGACCCGCAGGCGGCTGAGGATTGGCTGGAGGCAGTGGTGAGAGTCTTCAGGCTAGTGGGGACGCCTGCAGACTTCATGGTGATCTTTGCTACCAGCCTTCTTCAGGCAGCAGCAGGCAGGTGGTGGGGCCACTTGTTCCAGTTTTGTGACGGGATGACCTTCACATGGGAGTTGGGGTACAATTGAGATACGGCTGGGTTGGTTCGTACACGAGACCAACCGGGCCCCTAGGACAAAAAGGCTAATAAATCACAGACCGGGTGTCCGATTGACGTGCTATCTATCTCGTTGATTTTTTCTTGATGAGACGGAACTTTTGGAATACTTCACCCGAGTTTTGGTTGCTGTTGGATAGTGGCCGGGTTGGATTGTACCCGAAATCCAATCGGGCCCCTGGAACGGAAAAGCTGATATCTTTTAGACCAGATGTCCATTTGAAGAACCATCTGCGGCGTTGGTGATCACGTTGAGAAACGGTCCCTTTAAGTTTACCCTATGAGAGTTAGGGTATAGTTGAGATACGTCCGGGTTGGTTCGTACACGAGACCAACTGGGCCCCTGGGACAAAAAGGCTAATAACTCACAGACCGGGCGTCTGATTGACGCGTCATCTGTTGTGTTGAGACCCCTTTGACGAGGCGGTCCTTTGAGACACTTCTTCGTGGGACTTTGTGATACTTGGGGTATCAACCAGTAGCTCGTAGAGCAGACCCTCCTGGAGACGGGCGTGCGGAGTACGGAGACCGTGTAGCTGGCTGAGACCTGACGACTGCTTGACCGATCGATTCGATGTGTTTCGGATAGCCCAGTGGAGAGCGCTTTGTTGTAGCGGCAGACCCACGGAGGATGAGCGCTTGGTTGTAGAGGCAGACTCGCGGTACTCAACTGAAGGAGTACCTCTGGAGTCTATGAAGGGGAGCGCTTGGTGGTAGCGGCAGACCCACGGCGGATGATCGCTTGGTTGTAGCGGCAGACCCGCGGTACTCAACAGAAGGAGTACCTCTTGAGGCTATGAGGGGGAGCGCTTGGTTATAGTGGAAGACCCATGGTGGGAAGCGCTTGGTTGTAGTAGCAGGCCCACAGTACTCGACAGGAGGAGTACCTCAGCAGTCTTAGGTTAGTGAGCAGTACCTCGGAGTCATGACAGGACCACTGTACACTCTAGAGACGGGGCTCTTCAGCAGTTACGGTTTCGATAATGAAAATCCTATTTTGAGCTAAGACTTTTGACCTTTGTGTTTACCTCATGATTGAGATGGGTCACTTGATAACTTAGGTATATGTATGGGCATATACCTGGGTAGTGGTTATCTGTTGAGATCTTCTTTGTTGTTATCCTTATTGGTTTTTAGTGAGACCTTGAGGGTCTCGGGGTCCCTACTGAGTATTGTCATACTCACCCCTTCACGGGCAATGCCCACACCTCATTGTGTTGGTTGCAGACGACGGTCAGTGCAGACGGAGGCCGAGTGTTCGAGGATTGGACGGTACCCAGAGGTGGACTACATGACGAGTCAGTACCCGGAGGTGGACTACACGACGATTCAGTATCTGGAGGTGGACTTCACAGCGAGACGACACTCAGAGGAGGTTGATGGGCGAGAGCGTTGTAGAGGCTATCTGTACCTACCCTTCAGGTAGGATCCGTGGAGGGCGACCCAGGAGCCGCTTCCGTCCTTCCAGCTGTTGTCTTTTTCTGTTGTACATTGTTCAGTTGTAGTTGTACTTTCTTTTGGGTTTGTATTCTGGATCATTTACCTTCATCACTTCTCTTTGTACTTAGTGTTTTACTTCCACTTTTACTTTGTGGTGTTTTGTTTGCTTTTATAAAGGCAATGCCTTCCCAGTTATTGGGATTTACGCCTTTGGTGCTAGTCGCCAGCCCCTGGCCTATGGAAGGCGGGCTTGGGGTAGTCACGGCACGGGCCTCGAGGACGGTTCATGACAAATTGGTATCAGAGGTGGTACCCATCCTTAAGAGCGGTGCACTGCCTGGGTTGAGATGTAGGGCCCACAACGAGGGCGTTGTGCTCTAAAGGGGGTGATTGTAACATCCCCAAATGATAAAGGTTTAAATGAATAAATGATATGGCTCATGTCAACAAGGTGCACCTTCCTTTTCGGGAGCCTGTCTGGTTAGAACTCCACAGTTAAGCGTGCTTGGCCTGGAGTAGTGATCGGGATGGGTGACCTCCTGGGAAGTTCCTCAGGGTGTGTGAAAGTGAGGACAAAGCACACTGGAAAGGACATGTGTTGGCTTGTGGGGACTATCATATTAGTCAGATGACCCGTTCAGGTGCGTGGGTGGACCCTGGGGTGGGCCCCACATGTCTGCGGTGCAACTGGTGGTACCTGGTGGGCCAGGACCTGACGGTCATGTTAAGGCGGGGTGGTTGTGCTGTCACCGGGACACGGTTGTCACAATTGGTATCAGAGGAGTCGGTTCTACTGCAGAACTTATAACTATGATATTTTCTTTCTGTGAAGCAATAGTGTTAAGAGTACCGAGTGTGGTTTTCAGTTCAGGGAGTCTAGTGTTGGTGCGGGCGGCCGACGTATCCATACACCAGGACCCTGACAACTGATTTCCGACTTTGTGCACGAAAACACTGATTGCGTGTGTGTTTCCAGAAGTTTTTAAATGTCAGCTCAAACCAGGTCAGCTCACCAGGTATAATTGTTTGACCATGTCACGTTGTTTCTTTCAGGACGCCTTTTCACGGACGACCAGCTAGAGCCCAGAGGGATGTGCATACTGACAGCCTGCCGAGCAACGAGGCTTCAGTACAGGGCCCACTTGCAGTTGAGGCACCAGCAGAGGCACCATCAGTACTACCATACGTTGGACCACTGATGCCACTAGCCCCTGCAGCAGGCAATGCCTGCCACTTGAGTGCGCTGCACGAGTTCCAGTTCCAGAGGCCACCCAGGTTCCGGGGAGAGACGGACCCGCAGGCGGCTGAGGATTGGCTGGAGGTAGTGGTGAGAGTCTTCAGGCTAGTGGGGATGCCTGCAGACTTCATAGTGATCTTTGCTGCCAGCCTTCTTCAGGCAGCAGCAGGCAGGTGGTGGGGCCACTTGTTCCAGTTTTGTGACGGGATGACCTTCACATGAGAGTTGGGGTACAGTTGAGATACGGCCGGGTTGGTTCGTACACGAGACCAACCAGGGCCCTGGGACGAAAAGGCTAATAACTCACAGACCGGGTGTTTGATCGACGCGCCGTCTATCTCATTGATTTCCTCTTGATGAGACGGAACTTTTGGCATACTTCGCCTGAGTTTTGGTTGTTTTTGGATAGTGGCAGGGTTGGATTGTACCTGAAATCCAACTGGGCCCCTGGAACGAAAAAGCTGATAACTTTCAGACCAGACGTCCGTTTAACGAACCATCTGCGGCGTTGGTGATCACGTTGAGAAATGGTCCCTTTAATTTTACCCTATGATAGTTGGGGTACAGTTGAGATACGGCCGGGTTGGTTCGTACACGAGACCAACCAGGCCCCTGGGACGAAAAGGCTAATAACTCACAGACCGGGCGTCTGATTGATGCGCCGTCTGTTGTGTTGAGACCCCTGTGACGAGGCGGTCCGTTGAGACACTTCTTCGTGGGACTTTGTGATACTTGGGGTATCGACCAGTAGCTCGTGGAGTGGAACCTCCTAGAGATGGGTGTGCGGAGTATGGAGACCGTGTAGCTGGCTAAGACCTAACGACTGCTTGACCGATCGATTAGGTGTGTTTCGGATAGCCTAGTGGAAAGCGCTTGGTTGTAGCGGCAGACCCACGGCGGATGAACGCTTGGTTGTAACGGAAGACCCGTGGTACTCAACTGAAGGAGTACCTCTGGAGGCTATGAGGGGAAGCGCTTGGTGGTAGCGGCAGACCCACGGCGGATGAGCACTTGGTTGTAGCGGCAGACCCGCGGTACTCAACAGAAGGAGTACCACTTGAGGATATGATGGGGAGCGCTTGGTTGTAGGGGCAGACCCATGGTGGGAAGCGCTTGGTTGTAGTAGCAGGCCCATAGTACTCGACAGGAGGAGTACCTCAGTAGTCTTAGGTTAGTGAGAAGTACCTCGAAGTCATGACAGGACCACTGTACACTCTAGAGACGGGGCTCTTCAGCAGTTACGGTTTCGATAATGAAAATCCTGGTTTAAGCTGAGACATTTGACTTTTGTGTTTACCTCATGATTGAGATGGGTCACTTGATAACTTAGGTATATGTCTGGGCATATACATGGGTAGTGGTTATCTGTTGAGATCTTCTTTTTGTTTATCCTTGTTGGTTTTTAGTGAGACCTTGAGGGTCTCGGGGTCCCTACTGAGTATCGTCATACTCACCCCTGCATGGGCTATACCCGCACCTCGTTGTGTTGGTTGCAGACGACGGGCAGTGCTGAAGGAGGCCGAGTGTTCGAGGATTGGACGGTACCCAGAGGTGGACTAAATGACGAGTCAGTACCCAGAGGTGGACTACACGATGAGTCAGTATCTGGAGGTGGACTTCACGGCGAGACGACACTCGGATGAGGTTGACGGGCGAGAGCGTTGTGGAGGCTATTTGTACCTACCCTTCAGGTAGGATCTGTGGAGGATGACCCAGGAGCTGCTTCCGTCCTTCCAGCTGTTGTCTTTTTCTGTTGTACATTGTTCAGTTGTAGTTATACTTTCTTTTGGGTTTCTATTCTGGCCCATTTACCTTCAGAACTTTTCTTTGTACTTAGTGTTTTACTTCCTCTTTTACTCTGTGGTGTTTTGTTTACTTTTATAAAGGCAATGACTTCCCAGTTATCGGGATTTACGCATTTGGTGCTAGTCGCCAGCCCCTGGCCTATGGAAGGCAGGCTTGGGGTAGTCACGGCATGGGCCCCGAGGACGGGTCGTGAAAAAATAGGTTACTCATTGTGCGCTAGAGGGCACGAGAACCCTAGGTGGACCGGAGGACCCGGACATGGAAGAGCTAAAGGAAGAGTTTTTGATTGCAGAGGAGCCCAAGGGGAAGGATCCAAAGGTGGAGGAGCCCAAGGAAGAGGATCCAGAGGCGGAGGAGTCGGAGGCGGAGCACACGGAGATGGAGAATCGGGAACAGGAGCGGGATAGGGAAGTCAGGGAGAGGAGGGGAGTGGGAACCCAAGCAAAACGGGGAGGAAATCCCAATCGGGTGGGGGCCAGGATACCGTGAGTTTTTTTTGGTTTGGAGGTAGAATTAGAGAGTTTTGGGTGACATGGATTGATGGGAAGGTGACATGTAAGCAGGAAAGAATCCAAGTTTAGTATAGATAATAGATTTTTTTATCATTAAATATATTATTATTTTTGATTCATTCCTTACTCATCTCATATTAAACCAATATGTTGTGAAATTCATCCAAAGGAAGTCTATAAATATCTCTATCCTCTAGAGCTAATAATTTGTCATCATATCTTTTTGATAGAATATAAATTGTCTTCACAAACACTTTTCAATCTTTAAGAGTCTCATTGAATCCTCTAATGGTTCTCACCTCATCATTTACCATGTTCAATAATTCATCAATAGATTCTCCTTTAGGAATACATAGAACTCCATACTTCAGTCACCAAATACAAAATCTATCCCTTTGGAATTTGATATTGTAGTCATAGATATTTTATATCTTATCCCATATTATATTTGTAATCTTAATACCCATAACATTAAAATTTTATTTTTATGTAATTGAGGATATAATGGTATTATTTTCATGCTCATAAATCTCTAATTTATCCTAGTATCCCAATTCAATGTCATTTCTTATGAAATAAGTGTAAATATATCTATCACAATATCTATAACAACCATACCCAAAAAAACAAGTAGGGTGGCATTATTTCTTTCCAAATATTTTTATTTTTCCCATTGAATGTGGGAACTCCCTTGTTGTTCATCAAATTAATACTATCCATAATAAAAATCCAAATCATTGCACCAAATCCACTAAACACTATCAATAAATGAACTTGGATGCTTATTCACCTTTAAAAGAGTGATAAAAAATTAAATAGAAACTAATTTGAAAAACCTTCAAATTAGTGAACTTAAAATTTATGATCTTCATAGAAAACCAACTACTCTGATATCAATTAATGTACCCAAGAATGATATAGGTTCACTGAGAGGTGGTGAATCCATAAATTTTAGTCCAGTATTTCATTTTATGATTTCTTATGAAATCAAACTCAACCACTCGTTTGAGTGAGAGATCTTACTACTTAAATTTCACACACCAAGGAATTTAATAAACAGGGACACTTGATATAAAAGGTTCAATACTCAAAATGAGTATCTAATCCTTGGCATGATACAAACTAACCTAAGACCATAAAATTCACTGAAATCGCCTTCATGGATACAAAATTGTAGGGTATATATTTTACTCTTTATTCAATAAAAAATCATTTGTGTTGTATCTCAATAAGTATCTTGGACAATATACAGTGTTTTCTTATATTCTATTGAGGTAGGTATTATCCTATACTTTGATAATTATCTCCAAAAAATATAAAGTGATCTTTCACTTATTCTCTATATATAATAGGTTTGAACCTTATCCTTCTTTTTATGAACACTTTACTATGTATCTCTTACTCTATTTCTTCTTATTCTTCTACTTACACTACTATAAGTTCTATTTTTAGGCACACTACACTACACACAGTCTATATTTCACCCTACACTATATTTATTTAATAAATCCCCCAATGTTCTCTCTAATATACACTTATCCTTTAATTTTTACTATAAAACTTATATATTCAAGATCTATATTCTTAATTAATCTCACATAGTATAAACAACAACAACTTCATATTCAATTTTTAATTTCAAATTCAAATCAAAATTTACAAATTCCTTTAACTGCTTCGTGACTTGTGTCGCTTACTTTTCATCCTTTGGATTAGTCATGACTTATTAATGACCATTAATGTGATTAGAGATGTTATAGATCAATTATTAGTATCATTTAAATTTTCAATTAATACATTTCATTGGGTACACTAAAAATTTGTAAACTTCTAACCATGGTTTTTTCTCCCTTCACTGTGGTGTTTTGTCTGCCATTTTAGAAACTTTTCACAGAACACAAATTTCACCCTAGCATGTTATAAACCATTTTAGTCCAACTGAACTAACTTTATTTGAGAAATTCTATCAATGAACCTTGAACCATGACATATTTTTCACTATTCATTTTCTATAAGAACTTTTTTCCACATCATAGTATATACCACGATGTGTAATTACCCATATTGAACTTCAAACAATATCTTATCCATTTAACTCCTTGGGAAAAAGTCTCCAAGATACTTCAAGTATTTATCAAAAACAAACACTAAATATTCACCATACCTTGGTGATCCCCATTTCGATTCCTAGATGCCTATACTCAACTATAATTACTATGGCTACCTCTATGGAATGTTTAAGTCACATCATTTCATATAGAAAAATATCTCAACCACAACATCTTGTGAAATTCACATTATACTGGTGATATTACCATTTTCATTTTGTTTTCGTTCTCTCTATAGCACCACATTATAGTCAAAACTTCTTTCTTTATCCACCACCAACCAAAACACATTTTTTTTGTATATCCAAGTAATTTTCAATTCCTAAACTGTCTCCACACATGTTTCATGTATGACCACAACGTAGTGATGTAACATTCAACTCAAAACACTTTCCATGTTCTTATAGTTATTATAAAACCATGTAATTTATTTCATCTCAAATAAATCGTCATAAAACACCTGAGTTTGAATTTGATTTATATGTTAAAAATAAAAGATAAAAAATGATCATATCCACTTCATCGCTTCTTCACTTCTCAACATATTATTAATGGGATCAACAATCTCCCAAAACATATCTAGGGAACAATAATATGAATCACGGTTACCTATATAAGATGTTTTGAGAATATTTTTTTAATTATTTAAGAAGTAATTTATTTATAGAGTTCCAAAGGTTGAATGTATGGGTGATATTAAAAGGTTTTAGTAAGGAGGATCTAGTGTGTGTGATATTGGAACTCACTTTTAGAGATTTATTAAGAAATTTTTGAGTCTCCTAGTTGATCAAGGTATATGATAATATCAAATTTAAACTACTTTGAATCCATATATTCTATGAATGTTAGATTTTTTATGATCAAAGACATTGATGGATGTGAGATATTGTGAAGAATAAATAAAATTATCCTTTTCCTGGCTAGAGAGTTTCAATTTGATCCATATCCATTTATTTAGAAGTAATGAGTTGAAATTTTGGAGTCATGTAAATCATAGTTCATAAAGGAAAATAGAAAGGTTAAGGCATCCATTTAGATAAAGGATGCAACTTAGAGATTTAGGGGTAAGGTGTTTGAGATGTCCTATGATGGGTGAGAGAATTTGTTTCATTTTTAATGTGGAAAGGTATATGTAGTATGAGTTGCCTATGATTCATGGTGTTCCTTGGATATAGATGAGTATTTATTTTCCATTATAGTATAGTGATGACTCAGTAGGTGGTAAAGTATGGGGAATTAGGTTTGGTTTTAATAATTAGAGTATTTTATAAGTAGTTGACATTATTCCTTCATTTAATAACATTTCCTTTAATTAAAGAAACATTATTCCATAATCACTATCCTCGATAAAACACCCTTATAATGTTGGTAGCTTTAAACCTAGAATATTGATCATCCTCTTATTACAAGTTGTGTTAGGCTGATATCATTTTATGTACTTCTATTGAAAGATATGATATACATTTAATGTTTTAAACACTCTTTTGTTAATACTTGATACAATTTATACCAATAAAATTAAACTTATTAAGTGTGGGATATGAGAATATTTATCCTCATCATCCTACTTCAAAATTTTACTTTACATGATTCATTATATTATTCTTCTTTTCTAACTGATTCAACACTTCATGCATTTAAAATTCAACAAATAGGTTTCCAATAAATTCAACCAAACACATTTCAAGAATAAGTAAGTACTAACAAAATATATTCATTCTTAATGATAAATTAAAAAAACCGTCAATTAAAAAACTAATAACGAAAAATGATATTAATAATTAAAATAAAACTATTGAAATACACAAAAGAGTTCAATATAAGATTATAAAGGAAAAAAGGAAAATAAAATTTTTATAATAAAATTTCTATAAATCCATAATTCAATCCCTGATAATTAAACTAAGGTATGATTTATATGACAATCATAAACATAGTATTTAAATAAAACCATAGAATATTAATAGTTTCATATCTTCAATGTCACAACCATGACTCATCATTTTGAGGAGGAATGATTGTGAGAGTTATTTTCATGATATAAAGAGATAGGGAGTTGACTATTGGTGGTTTTAGGAGATCATTATATGAGGTTTTGGATTATACATTTCGTAACATTTTTATTTTATATACTATTTTTTGATTTTTTTTGTTTTTATGTCCATGATTTCCCTTTGTTATAAACTGAAATGTATGTATTCTTTTTTGTTTTTTGTGGTTTGAGGATTTTTTTTTCCCACATTTCTTCTAAGGATATTATTGTATAGTATCTATATACTATAGTAAATTTACAACTTTTTCTAAAAAAATATCATGACTACATATAACATAATGGTCAAAGAAAATAATGAGATCTCATATCCTCAAAACTAGTCTTATTGCCCACACCTTTAGATAATGACATGGTTTCTATAATATTATTTTTTTGACATATCAGGTATCAAGATAAATATAAACTGCATATATAATAACTTCAAAACAATACCTATCCACCTAGTTTCAATAATCTTCTTTTCCAATTTCTAGTAAACATCTTCACTAAAACTTGTCTCAACCCATAGTCTTCTCCCATTAATGATATTTAAATATTAGTAACTAATATTAAATGGATTTGATTCTTATTATGGAAAAAAATAATCAACATGCAATAGTATTCATGTATTGGTTACCATGAATATATTTTTTATTAAAACTCAACATTTTATTCACTAATTTTCCAAATATTTTGTAAAATGTTACACTTCTATAATCACTTAAATTCACCAGAAATAAATTAAAATAGTTAAAATATATTAATTAGATAGATTATGATTCAATTTTTCATCACATACCATTATTAATTGTAGTTAAAAAATAAATATATCAGTTATTTAAAATTTTCCCTACCAACAACCTTTCCATGGTTTTATTATGTTTTCTCAAATTATAAATCATTAATACTATTAATTTTTATATTAGATTTTTCAAACAAAATTTCATTATTTATCTTATGTTTTCTCGTATCCTATAGATTTATTACTTTAAAACCCCGATATATTGTTATAAATGATGTTTCATTTCAATTTGGTTATATTTATTTTTAATATATGTTGCTATAAATATATGTTTTGGGTAAGAATGAAGAACCCAAGTAATTATGATAAAATATGGAATAATTGTTTTTAATATATTATTCTGTGTTAATATTCATTAAGAATGTCTTTTACCCTTAATGGAGATGTTGGAAAGTCAATACTATTTAAATCATTTTTTTCAAAAAAAAAACCTTTTAAAAGTTGAGTGGGAACCATTACAAATTAAATGAAACAAAATTATTGATCATCAACTTAGTAAATATATATGTAAAAATTACCTAAAATTGTATACAAATAATATAAATCAATTTTTAAAATTAAAAACAACCTATGGGAGCCTCGAGGAAGACTAAGTCTGCATTAGCATCAAACCCAGTGCCTCTTGCGACCCCTAATTTCACATATCCCTTGAATTTAATATAATATGTTATATTTGATAGAATAATTATATATTACTAATTAAATATTGAAAATACACTATATAATAAATATTATATTATAAATTATTGAATAATAAAAAGATATTACAAAATAAATTGGAGCATATTTATTATTCCTTATGATGAGAAACTATTTGTAGAATTTATTAGAAAAGGATTTGTGATGGGATTTATAACATCATATATGAGTTGACTATGGAATTTTGAATATTTTAGGTTATCCATAAATCAAATTATTTTATGTATTACACTATAAAAATTATAAATTAAAATACTCAAAATTTTATTTTTAGGTACTTCATAAATATTAAAAATATCAAGTTGAATATTAGACTCTGTGAAGAAGAATGAAATTTTTATTAGCTAAAAAATACAAGTTCATTTAGGGATATATGTTCCTAAAAAAAATATTCAATCTAATGGTGTATTTTCATAAAACTATAATTAAATATTTCTATTTATTCTTCCTATGTTACACTATAATGATGATAAAGAGCATATGAGGGAAGAGTTTAAAAATTAAAATTAAGTGTGAGGAAATATAATTCAATTAATGGTATAATTTTATTAGAGTAGAAAAATTCGAAGATGTATTTTATGATTTATAAAGGTTTAATAATTTTTAAAATGTCTAAGTTTTATGTGTAATTGAGAATTAAAAATATCATAATCTCTATAAATAATACTTAGAAGTTTAATAAGTCGTTTAAGTGTGAAACTATGAAATCAAAGGTTCATAAGTGATAATTTGGAATTTAATAGGTTATATAAGTATGAATCAAAGGAATAAAATACCATATAAGATTAATAATATTTTATAAATTAAATTTAAATGGAATTTACACTATTTAAGTGATACATGAAATATTGACTAGCTACACAAGAATGGATTGGGTTTTTAAAATCCTGTGCGACTAAAAATTGAGGGTGCATAAGTGAGGTGAAAAACTATAAATTATTGTGTGAGTATAAGCTAAGGACACATAACATATATAAAATATTTTTCAAATATATATTTAGTGTGATATAATGTTGAGAAAGATTTAAATGATCTCGTGTATCTAAAAACATAAAGTTGTGTAATAGATATCAAAAGATATATAAGTGTGAATTGTTTGAAATATAAGGAATTTTAAAATATTTATCAAAGATTTATTTTTTTTGTGATATGTAAATGGAAGAAAAGAATATAATATATTTAAATGTATAAAAATGTGAATTCAAGATATTAAAATGGGTAATCAATTTCTATAATTTGAATATCTATGTTATTCTACATTTTGTAAGGATATATAACTCGTATTAACAAGAGTTTTATAAGACCGAGTTTCATAGGAATTTAAATATTTTAAAAATAGAAACATACATATGAATATTATGAAGTTGTAAAAAGTTAAGTATTGAGAAATAAATTGTGATAGAAGATAAAAAAGGGAGAAAGTATCAATTCTAGATATCTAAAGGATCATGTGAGGAATAAGACAACATGATCTTTCTACTACATTAAAGGATCAATTTTTTGATATAGAAAATCATATTCTTTTACTGAAGATATTAATTCAATGGTGATCAAGTGAAATTATATTTAAGAAATAGTTTAGTACTTTGAAGATTATTTTCGAAATCTCTTTATATCCAATAATAAGATTTATCATTTCATTCAACTTAAACTTGAAAGAGGATGAGGATATTTTTATTATTATTGAGGAACCAATGGGACAATGATAATACCTTACACACATATTTATTGTAAAAAAGATGGATTTTGTAGGAAACTATAGGGATACAATTTTTTAGGGAATATTAACGATTTAAGGATGATACCTTCCCATTATATATTCACTTTACGATATTAGTGGACCATCAAAGACCAAAATTTCCCAAATCATAAAAAGGATGTATTTACCCACTTTAGGGGGAAATCTTGTAAAAAATCATTAAATATTATTATTTCATATTTGTTTTTATACCATGAAATTTTATTAGTTAAAATTAATAAGATCCATTAATCCTAACAAGTGTAGAGGTTCGAGTGGAAAAAATTGATAAAAAAATTTCACACCGATTCACGCCCACCCCCAATGCAGTTGCATGTGTTCACTAGTATCAAAATAGAGGCTATAACTATAATTAATTAATTAATGGCCTGAAGGTTGTTATTTTTTTATTATTTTTATAATCCACCTTTCAAGGGATGAGGTGGAACCCTTACAAGTCCTGAAGGCTTAGAGATAATTACATGACCCGTAGGTCTTAGAGGAAATCACCCAAACAAGACAACTTGGAACTGCTCCTCCCCAGAACATGTCATGATACCAACACTCCACCTTTGAAAGCATGGTTGGATAGATATCATGTGAAAATATGTACAGGACCATTACCAATGGAAATGTCATACCCTCAAGTTCTTTTAGTTCTAGTTAGCTCTGCTTTGGTGAATGCGCCTACTTTGAATCCCCATCTGGTGCCTTGTCCCTTGTAGCCTGACTAGTAAATCTGAAAATTCATGTGGCATGAAGTCCTTGGTGTGGCCTGAAGGCCTTGATGTGGTCCGAAGGACTTGATAGAAAACTGTCCTGAAGGCCTTGGGTGGCCCAAAAGTCTTTCAGGACCCGAGGACCAAACTAGTGGACAAAAGGCCCAGATGGATGAATAGTTCCAGCTGTTACAGTAAAACAATTATTTTTTAAGGAATTATACATTTATAAATATTATGATTTTAAATTAAATTAATCAATTTTTAAAATAGATAATATAATATTATTTAAAAATATATAAAAAAATTAACACTCATTTAATTGGAAATCAATGTTAAATAATATTAAGAACACTTAATGATTAAAATGACATTTTTCAACCAAAATAGTTTTTAAACACATTATAATTTATAATTTAAAAATTAATTTTATATTATTTATAAATTTAATTAGATTAAATGGTTTCTAAATTCACATTTATCACATTTAAATTTGGTAATAATGGTCACTTTATGTTTTTATAAATGAAAAAAATACCATGGTTAAATTTTAATCAAGATTAACATGTGTTAAAATGGGTAATCTAATGTGGATCAAATTTCACTAAATAAATTTGACTCTTATAGATTATAAAATAGAATTTTTAGGTTTTAAATTCATAGCTAAATGTCTCACCAAAATTTAACCACCTAACTCTCATTCAATTCCATTCTTACCCTTACCTAACATTCTTTTCAAAAGTTTTGTCCCTCTTTTTCACCTATAAAAGGAGCTTAATTACACACACTTCAAGGCACACCTATAGTTAGAAATTATGATGAAAATATAAAAAATTTACTTATTATAGAAATAGTATATTCATTTTAAATCCTATATCCTCAAAAAATTTCCTCAAGTATTTCATTTCTGAATTATACTTCAATAGAGGATCTAAATTCTAAACATAAGTATTTCTTATGCTTTAGCTTCCTTTATTTATAATTATCAACCACCCTCCTCAATACCCATTATAAATATATGTATATAATAAAATGAATATAAATAATATTATTAAATATTATTAAATTGATGTTATAACCATTATACATTCCCCTCTCATTCAATCAAAAAAATGTAAACATTGTTCATGTGTGTGTGCGGACTACCACCTCCATGAACTACAAGTTTTGTTTTTTCATCACCACATTTCAAGGATAGTTATATAAATGAATTAAATGAATATATATGTTATTTATTTCATGAATTAAAATTTTTAAATATAAATTAGTAATTATATAATTAATATTAATAATAAGTGATCACAGTAAAACTGGTCATTTAAAGTGAACATACCAAGAGGGAAATAGATTTATTTATAAGTGGAAACTTATTTTTAATTTAACATATTATTATAAATCATAATAATTATGATTAATAACCTTAAAATATAAATAATTTCATTATAAGTTTTTGAAAATGATATTCTAAAAAAATATCTTTTGTATCCATACTCACACATAGATTACAACTTGTTCTAGTTGAGTCAGTTTAACCAACTACATCAAAATGCAATAAATTTATATCAAGGATGGATTTGGAAAATTAATATTATGTATTAATAAGTAAATAGTGATCTTTTTCATTTATTTAATGGTAAAATAAATATTTAACATATTAGTTAAGATAAAACTATTAATTCATTATAAATTACCAAAATATCCTCTTCATCGACTTCGTTTTCACAAATAATAATTAAAATACTTATGAAATAAAATTATAAAATTTTAAATAATTATAAAACATAAATTACAGTACTTTTTAGGATATAAAAACAATGAAATTTAAGAGAATAATGTATAACAACATTGTTATTATGAAACTAGTTCAAAATAACTAAGATTACTCACACCCGATATTGAAAATATATAATAACTAAATAATATATATGAAGAGAATAATTATAAATAAATTTTATAAAAGTTTATAAATATAAATAAATTTATAAAATGGAATATTAATATAGTTATGTTTATTTTATAGGAATTTAGAAACATGCACAGAGTGAATTAGAACCAAGGTATGGGTTTTATTATCCTCAATTCTGGTTCATTGAAACATGTTACATGTTATACACCATGTTTCGTTTATATAGTGTTATATTGATTTAATATCTCATGAATGGTATATAATTTATTTCCTTGTAATTAATTTGATATTATAATCCAAATGAATTTCTTTTCATCAAATGGATTTTGACTCAAGTGTTAACCTGGTCATATGATTTTTTGGTAACTCAATTTTCATTAATTGAGTCATGATCATTCTATTGAACTTATTTTATATAATTTCAGTACATTATTACCTTTTATTATATTATGTGTTATTCTAAAATTGTATACATTTTTATTAAATTAACCCATTTTAATTCACTGTACTTTAATTTGGTTATTTTCTTTGATACCATTTTTCATGACCTGACATCATTATGTTAGAGTTAGTGCACTAGAACCAACTTCTATATACTTTATGATTAATTGTAATAATTATTTTTAATATTAATAAAATTATTATAAAATTGTGGTTGTTATTCTATGTGACATTTTATATTATAATCTCTTAAGAGTAAATTTCATACTAAAAGGTCATAGCAGTTCCCCGCTATGATGAGAACCTAGAAGTTCCATGAGAGTATTCTGAAATATATGTTCTATATCTAAATGATATCATTTTATGGGACATAAATGATATAATAAATAATGGTTCAAAACTAATAGAAACTTGAGTCACTTATCACAGGGTACACCATTGTAAATTTCCAATGTACAAGATTACAAGAACATGACCCACTAGTAGGAAATCCACATTTATCTATATCATTGGATTTTAATATATGTGGACAGTTTTATTGATCCTTATACTTTAAGAATATTATTGATTGATATTATTATTCATACACTTTTGATGTATTTATGAAAACCATGATGAAATAGTTTCATGGTGAAGTGGGATATGTTGGGTGAGTCATGAGTGATATTGCATTAAGGAATAATTCAAGAAAGGATTTGTTTTATCTATTCGTTAATGAAATTTTATATATTAGTCCCTTTTATAGGAATTTAACAGCCTAAATAAATTCATTTCTATGGTGTTCTATGGGTAGGTTCAATTCTAGAAAGTTAAAGAAAGACTTTTCGAGCGCATAGGTTTATGACACTAGCATTCAGCCTTCTTAATTAGAGATATATCGATAAAGGGATTATATTACATAGTGTTCATTAATATGGTATTTTATATATTTGAAACATTAACTTCCTTCTATATGGATGCCTTGGCATGTTGTTAGATTCTAACCTTGAAATTTAGTGGGTTCTTCCTAATTCTATTAAAAAAGAGACTTAGAGTGTCACGCACTAAGTGTATCTGGAATATTAGTTAAATTCTATTTAAATTTAAAAAGTTAGAAAAATATCATTCCCACTTTGTGGTTTAATAATTATTCCAAATTGGTTGGTCACCAAGATTTAATAACAAGTTTTTCAAAAGAATAAATATATTAATTTAATAATAATAAATATTTATTAACAAGATTTAATGAAATATTTATTATATTTATCATAAAATAATGCAGTGATATTTCTTTATTAAATAAATAATTATTATTTAAGACCCAATAAATATTTATAAGGGTTTCATACTGATTTTAATGGTATGGATAGAAATCGTATATTAAATATCATTTAAATATATAATAATTTATTTATTTAATAAATGATACTTATTTATCTGTAAGTGTTATGCATGTTAAGAAAATAATATTTTTATTTATATTATTATTAGTCATGAAGATAGTTAAGGAATAATGGATTGGATAAGGGAATATGTGAAATTATCAATCTTAGACTATATTTATAAATACATTATTATATTAAATCCTAGGTTCATTCAATTATTGTGCACAACAAACCTATAAAGAAGTCTCTCAATCCCTAAAGAGAATCCTACCAAGAATGCACTTAAGAAAAAGAGCACCAATCCTCCTCCAACCTATCAAACCTTTGAGAGATCCTTAAGAATACTTCATCTATGAAATTATTCTTCCTATGATCAATGAGGAATGATGCAATTGATCAGAATCGAGTGCACTAGTACCTGGTGATTCTATGGTGAAGCTATGGGTTTTTAGAGCATATGTGGATCATAACTAGAGGGATTCTTCCCTTGGATCCTATAACATAAAAATGGTCTGATGAGATAAGTATACTAAATTAGTAATGAATAAATAATTACAAGGAAAGGTAATTATAAATATATCTGTAAATTAATTATAAATTATGTGTGATGATCCTGCCTTCTAGTTCTAGTGGTGACCGGTTAATTAATCTTGGATTTAATTTTGTTGGTCATGAAATTATTCATCATGTACATATCAGATTATTAATTGATTATGACAAAAAATTAAGTTGACTATGACCAATAAGTTAATATTCTATGATAGTAACCTTTAAGTGGTATCAAAGTAGCCACATAATTAATTTATAATTATTTATTAATCGTTGATTGATCATATGAATTTATTATTAGTTTTATTTCTAGATTGTTCATTCTTTAATTCTAAATGTTGAATTATTCTTCTTCCTTCTTAGTTCTCACTCATATAACCATGAAAAGGTTAAATTATCAATGAATAACAATTGAATAATCCCTTAGCATATTTAAGGGTTTTGGTTAGATAACACCAATGTACATAGCATGTATCCTGAAGGTACACATCATGTACTTGTGTTCAATGCACCAGGATAAATCATGTCAAAATTAGATCATTATGAATTGAATTCATGTAGAATGAATTTAATGCACATCATGTATTAATCAAGCCAGAATGGCATGTGGTTTGACTAGAATTCACACCATGTAACTCACTTAAACACCATGTAGTCCATGTATTTTCATAGTAGAAAACACAGGGATACAAGTTGTGTTTTTTATTTACTACATGCCATTGGAACTAACAAGCTATGTAACTTTGATATAAAATGTTGTGTAGTTGGCATACATGTGGTGTAACTCATACATTTCTATGGTCTAAAAACATGCATAGTCTCTAAGAGTGTTTTATGAACATGGGTGGAAGAGGTTATATGGAATGCATTTCTAGTAGATTCCATATAACCTTTTGTACCTCATTTAATTAATTTAATGAGATAAAAATTAATGATATAGTTAAACCTATTTACATGTATTTTGTGTGTCATTTATTTAAAAATACCTAACATGGGATAGAATTATTAATTATATATTAATTAAATTTCATGTTAAATTATGAAATACAAGTTGTGTATGGTATTTACTTATAGTTAACTCCAAGTACATTAATAGCATCACATACTGTGTAATTTACATATGATAATATGTAATTTATTGAAAAATTCACACCTTGAAATTACAGTCCTTGAAAGGTATGTTTTATTCCATGTGAATACATGGTACAAGGATCATACTAAGTAGTTTGGATGGGTACATGTCATTTCCTCAAACTAAATTTTTGTACTTTGTTAATTTTAAATAAAATAAATTTATTTAATTTGCTTAAAATTATGGATGATGGAAATTTCAGGACAGTTTTAATAGAATTAAGATAAATTAGATTGATTAATTAATAAGATAGTTAATTAGATTAGTTTTAGGAGTTTATATTAATTAAATAAGTAATTTAAGTAATTTCTATCTAGATTGAAAATGTATATGTGTTTCTTGTGTGTGGGTGATCATGAGCTTAGATCATACCTATGTATGTGATTGGTATCATTTTAATTTGTAATTATTAAATTAAATTTATGGAATGTGTGTCATCCACTATTCTCATTATATAAGGGCATGTGTGATCATGGTTAATTTTATATAGACATCGTAAAACAATCCTTTGGTTACCCTGGTCTATGTATGAGTAAATCTTATGTAATGGATAGAGATTCCTAGTGAGTAGAGGTGGTTCAAGTTCATAGCTAAGGCAAAACCAATCCAGAAGGTTCACAAGATCATTGGTGGAATGTTGTAACTCGAACCAATATAGGTTCAAGAATTTATTCCCCTAGGGTTAGAGTTGGTTTATCATCCCCCAGACAAACCAACTATTAGATAAATCTCATGATCGTATCACTTTATTTATTTATTTCTATCATTTGTGTAGTTAGTGTTTTATTTGAATGGATTGAGTTCACATTAAATAAACATATTAACAAATCATTCAAGAAATAATTAAATAATTATATTATGTGTAATTTTATCAATACATGGTTAAACACTCAAGTAAATCCACTTAATATTGACACGCAAATAAGAAAGATAAAATTGTTTATTTATAAATAAAGATAAAATCAATCAAATTAAATATTAAGTCAGAATATTATTCCACTACTTAAGTTAAAATTGAACCAATAGTTCAATGTGATTAAGTAGCCTAAGTCTGAGTGATTTCAAATATTAGGGAATTTTACCTTGGGTTTTTGGGTTGACTTAAACTTAGTTCACATCAAGGGTTGACTACCCACGCAGGACTTTGTGTAACTAAGAGGAAAGAGTTGAGTAAATCCTTATCCAAGGTTTCATGATTATGGATTCCATTCAAAAAAACAAGGAGATGTTAGTTAATGAAGATGGTGAGTTATACCAAGCTAAAACCCTTCAAATAACACATTAGGCCCAAGTATAGGTTATGAGAAGGTCAATATAAATATTTTTCACTAGAATACCCATCTTACAAGATATTATTAAACTAATGTTGAGGGATATTAGGTTTTAATAAAATAGTGGGAAAATGATCAACACTAAAATTTTATTTATCTAATTTTTAAATCCAGATAAAGTACTAAAATTTTGTTTGAACTTATTATAGAAATATAAATCCACATGACTTTGACTATATCATTGTGACCCATACTTGATAAGGATAACATTTTGACCAAATTAAATTTCTAGGAATGGTATAAGGGATTAAGTAATATAATACTCCATGAATGGAAATTATATGTGTTGAAAACTCTACTTCTTAAGTTACTTTCTAAAGAGGATAGTGAGGAAAAAGTATCTCTCTTCCTAAAACACATAGATGATACCATAGATATCTAATGTTTCATGTTATCATCCATGTCCAACGAGTTGATTAAGCAATATGAGTATATGGATATGTATAGTATCATGTCTCACCTTTATTATCTTTATCAAGAGAAGGTGAGACAAGAGATATATGATATCTCTATTACACTATTGACATGAAATATTGGAGAGATGATGTTGATTGGGCCTCATCTATTCAATATGATAGGATACAACAATCACTTATATATATTGGGATTTAATATCCCTAATGAGCTACATATAGATCTCATTTTATCCTCACTACCTAAAGGATTCTCCAGTATCATTTTGAATTATAAAATGAGAAATAGTGAGTATATTATTCCAAAATTTCTTACTTTAATTCTCCAATTTTACAAAGTCATGGTTAGTGAAAAAACTATTGATATTTTGGTGAATAAGAAAATGAAGGGAAATGAAAAGGTCCCTAAGACTCATTCTAAGTCTAAGGTTCTTAAGAACTTCCTTTCTAAAAAGAAAAATATCTAATTATAAGCAAAGGAACAAAACACGGTGTGTTTTTCATGTAGAAAGATAATCCACTAGAAGAATAATTACATATAGTTAATGAAGCAAGGGGAATCTCAAGGAGTGTTCTTTATCAAGTTAAATATTTATATATATAGACATTTAGTATTAAATACATCTTATGGTGCTCAAATTTGTATCCAAATGCAATAAACAAGTATATTTTGGATGATTTCCATAGGGGAGATAGATTTTTGAGGAGCCAATGGATTGTGTATTGCTTCTTTGGCTATAGAAGACTACCACATTCTAGTACCAACTAGCATGATTTTAATTTTAAATAACTATTATTTTGTTTATATTTTTACTAAGAACACTATCTCGGTTTCTTTCCTTAACATGGATGCATTTATTTTCAAATTAGGATATAAAAAATGTCAGTTTTAAAATAATGCCATTTATTATGGTATAGAAAAACTAAATAACAGTCTTTATTTATTAAATTATGAAAACAAAATATTATAAATTGATAATGAATCAAATTATCTCAACTCATTTAATACCCAATTATTGAATTCTCATTTTCTTTTTATAAATGAGAATCATCTGAAAATTCTCTATCAAGATGATTATTTTGACTCTTTTAGGCTAAAATCACTTGAATGATGGCATGTCTTTTTACAAGTAAATATTACCAAACCACTATTTTATGGACATGGTGAAAGAGAAACAAAGATTATAGAATTAGTACACACTTATATGTGTGGTAATTTTCCAGTAAAAGCTAGAGGTGGGTATTCTTACTTCATAACTTTTACTGTGACTTGAGTAGATATGGTTATATTTACTTAATGAGTTATAAGTCAGGGTGATTAGAAAAATTCAAAGAATTCAAGAATAAATTATAGAATCAACTTAGAAAGAAGATAGAGAGGATTTTATTTGAAAAGGTGTTTAATATCTTAACTAAGTCATTATTAACTTTCTATAATAGTATGGGATTATATCTCAACTCACTCAACCTTATACACCACAGTGGAATGGAGTTGATGAAATGAAGGAATCATAACATTATTTATATAGTGAGGTCTATGATGAGTCGTGAAGATATTCCATTATCATTTTGAAGATATACATTACATAGTGTATCATAAATACTAAATTTAGTAATAATAATATAAGAAAATTGAATTCCCTTTGAGTTATAGAGTGGATAGAAACCAATTTTTTCATATACTCATGTATGGGGATATGGGGAATTGGTTAAGGCCTACTCATGCAACAAAATATCTCCCAGAGGCATGAATTATTTCTTTATAGGTTATTTCAAGGAAATAATGGGATACTATCTATACAAACCCTTAGATATGAAGGTGATTGTTATAAGAAAAATCATTTTCTTGAGATGGATGACATTTTCAAGAAGGATAGTGGCTGTGATATTGAATTTGATGAAGTTAATGCTCAATATATACAAGATTTGGTACATGAAAATATTCCATAGGTCCCCATGGAAGATTTTATTCTGAAACATAAGAACTCTTTAGGATCACTATAGAGTTTAGAGATACATAAAGATATGGTTCTGTAGTCACTGATTATAATGACTCATTATTGGTTGCCAATAATGATCCTATTTCTAACAAGATGGTAGTATAGAACTTAAAAACTATAAAATGGTAAGAATCTATAAATTCTAAGATCGATTCCATGTATCAAAAACAAGTTTGGTTTTGGGTCGATATTCCAATTGATGTAAATTTTGTTTGATTAAAATGGGTATTCAAGAGAAAACTAGACTTGGAAGGTAAGGTTAATACTTATAAATCATGACTAGTAGCTAAAGGTTTTAAACATAATTAAGAGATTAACAATGAAAAAAAACTATTTCTCCATTTATCATGTTTAAATCTATTAGAATTCTACTCACTATAGCATCCTTCCATGATATTGAAATTGGGAAGATTGATATCAAAACATCCTTCCTTAATGGGAACCTTTGGGGATATGTATATATGAAATATTTTGAAGGTTTTTTTGACTCCATGTTATTTCAAAATGGTATGAAAGTTTCAGATATTCATTTATGGATTGAATCAATCATACAAGTCATAGAAAATTCAATTCAATAAAGCTATAAAATAATTTGGTATCATTTAGAATGAATGAAATTCATGTGTCTACAAGAAGTTCAGTGGGAGTGTTTTTGTGATCCTAGTATTATATGTTGATGAAATTTTATTTATTATAAATTATATAACAATATTACAGTCAGTTAAGGTCTAGTTTAATAAGTGATTATCCATGAAAGACTTAGATGAATCAGCCTACATACTTGGAATAAATATCATTCATGATAGTTCCAAGAGGATTCTTGGACTAAGTCAAAGTAAGTACATTAACCAAATACCAAAGAGACTTAGTATGGAACAATCCAATAGGGGATTGGTTCCAATGTCACATGGTATATATCTTTCAAATAAAATGTTTCCTCTGTCACAATAGGAAAAAGTTGGAATGAGTAAGTTCCCATAAACTTATATGATAGGATCAATCATGTATGTCATGTTATGTACTAGTCTTGATGTTTCCTATACCTTGAGCATGGCAGGAAAAGTTCAGGATGATCTAGGTGAACAACATTGGTCATCTATTAAGGTTATCCATAAGTATATAAGGAAAACTAAGGATATGTTCCTGATATATAGAGGAGATGAGTAGATTGTCATTAGGGGTATATAGATGTTAGATTTTAGACTAATCAAAATGATCTGAATTTGTGGTAAAGATATTTCTTCAGTTTTAACACAGGAGTTTTGACTTAGAATATTTCAAAAGAGCTAATTATTTCTAATTCTACAGTGGAGTCCAAGTATATAGCGGCTTATGATGCATCCAAAAAATCTATTTGTATATGAATCTTTTTCTAGGAGTTGTATGTGGTTCCTAGTAGTAAAGACCCTATCACATTATATTGTGATAATATTATAGTAGTGTCTCTCATAAAGGATCCAAATTTACTTCAATGGACAAAGTACATACACCTAAAGTATCACCTCTTGAGGTATTTTTCTTAGAGGTTTGAAGTTATAGAGGGTAAATTTTTCATAGAAGATAACATGATAGACCCCATAACTAAATCCTTATATCAATATAAGAATAAGTATCATGTGAGATATAGTGGACTGAAGTTAGTTATCATTTTTCTATAGTACAAGTGGGTATCTTTTAGAGTTGGTTCCATAGAAACAAATTTGTTGTACTTTATATTTACCTATATTCATTATTTTGAATATTTGAAATGCCCTATCCTAGCTCACTATTAATAGTAACTAAAAAATCACCATGTGACCTCAGGTATGACTCCCTATATTCTATAGGAAGATAACTAGTAGTTGGGGCCTATAGAGGTATTGTGGAGAGACTATACCCCCTATCAGAGTGCACATATATAAAAGTAATAATTAAATAATAGAGTAGTAGGAAAAAAATAAGAGTATGCTATAACAAAATGAAATAAAGCATACAAACTCAAATGGTTAGTCTCATATAAAAGTAAATACATTTAGGCTTCATAAATACCTCATCCCAATCTACTAACAATCTGAGATATCCAACTTGATCAATAAATATCAGGCCACGGTCCAACCTGAACTTGCAACCAAGTGAATGATTCTTGGGTTCCCTAGTGAAAGGTGGAATGATTATGGTTTAATTACATAACTCATTATGCCACCACCAATGTGTTCCCTTACTATACTAGAAATATAGTGATATGTACATGTGACATGCTCTAATAAAATAAATAACTAATATAAATAAATAAACCAAACCACCAATAATAATCGCTTCATCCTGATGTCATAATGTTTATAAGAACATCATGATGACCATTTAAACTAATAACCCAACCACCCTAGTGGTGTATATGTATGAATTTATCTAATCCCAATAACCATCATCAATTATTAGGCATGTGATGCTGATCGAACATACCTTCCACATCCAGTGTTGGAGGTTCTCTAAGCATGATCATCACCTCAAGAAAACCTTTATCCACTCACAGGGGATCCTATGATCACACCTTCATCATGATGAGTATTGGACCTTGGGGTGTCAATAGGCCTTCCTTATCCTCAATATCATAGGCTAAACCCTATAGTAATACATAACAATTCATCATAATCAAGTCGATTTCTGATTCCTAGGAGGGGAAGGACCTAGGAAATATTATACATCTATGCATGAATAAATCTTAGGTGACCCAGGAAATCAAAAGGGAATAACCTCCCTGGATCCCACGGTCAATCTTCTAGGAAACCAATGCACTCATATCCTCAATTGTGCAATATTTGGTGCATCCACCCAATCCTAGGGGGTATCCTAGGCATCGATTGAGGGGATCCAATAGTCTCCCTTAGGATGTCCAACATCCATTATAGAGGATATACATCCACCTTCCACTATCGCAAGCATTCTCAATGATCTACAGGTATCATCGTTTGAATAAAAAAACCCTGATTAATAAAAATGGTATCACTATGTAAAAAAGAATCCCTATAATCATGATCATTCTCTTATTCCTGTTATCAATACTCTAATGCTAGATCCTAGGAACCGCCATTTTTTCATCCATCGATGTGTCGCACATAGTGGATGTTATCCAAACTAGGAATTCTCTCCCAATGTACTGTGAGATCAAATACAAAACATATTTAGTTTCTTAGGGTCTCATATATCTCCAAAAGTAAATTAAGGTCATCCTAGGCAATCACAATAATTCTATGCCCAACAGATAATTCCCAAGAATCCTGAGAAATAACATATCATAAAAATAAAAAAAATAAAAAGGCATCAAATGCAATCAAATTCCCACACTTGTCACATTGTCTATAGCCCCTTATGATCAAATGTTTGACACATGTTCTAGGTGAAAACCATTACCAACTCTACCCATATCCACATATACTAACTTAGGTTCATCTCACAAAGGGGTACCCATGGGGGTCCCCTACATCATCACTACAGTAGAGGAATCCCACTCTGGATCCTCTATCACAACTGGTATATTAGGTCTATGCCCATTGCTTGGATGATATATTATCCCTTGGTGTCACCAAGGTCATATCACAACCTCACAGGCCTCAAGGTTATCCCACAATGGCGATAGTATTGAGATGGCTCAATTCCCATCTCTATACCCCATCTCACTCTAGACTGATCAACTCATCCAACCATGGACACTCTACCTACGATCGATCCACCTAGGATAAACACATCTCAAGGGTCCCTAAATTCCTAATAGGTTTATCCATCTCAATCCATGTCACACCCTCTCTTGGAGGTTTCTAGGTACATAGGTATCCTCTTAGTCCAGGCATCAACCATCAGCAGTCATGGCATAAAACTAGTGTATAAGGTCCAAAGGCGGCCAAGCACTTTGTTTCCCTATTATTAGGTGATCATATGAGTTTAACAATTTAATTTAAATTCAACTATTTAAATTAAAAATAAAAAAACAATGATAATTAGACCACTACCTTATGGTTGAGGTCTCACAAACATACATATTTATACCATGAATAAATCCATAGGGACAGTACCAGAACCACCTACCTCGTGGTGAAGCCAAAACCCACTTCAAATTATCATCTTGGTATCTCCTTCTAGGATTTCCACCACCCTATCAAGCCCATCCATGATCAACCAGCTACCACCAACCCATGAAAGTACCTAACTCTTTCCAAAAAACCTACTACAATTAGTTATAACATTTATAGAAAATTAATTTAACTAAATTATAAACACCAAAAACTCATTGGATGGCCTCATCATGCCATAACCGCAACTAACAACCCACGGGAGGTCCATAGTGGACCCCCAACATCATTTAGGGTAAAATCCCTAATGCACATCACTGATTCCATCATAATAATAATTTGATTTGGGGGGAATCCAAATAAATTTGTTGAACAATGTACCTATGTAAAAAATGGTGAATAGAAGAATGAAGACAATATATTAGGATTCCTTCACTACAAAAAAAATAAAACCCCTCTTAGGAATGGGTGATTTCACCATAATCCAATGAAATAATCATAAAATACCTAACTTGGAACATTTAAAATCAGTGGTAATGAAATAAGAATAATAACATATTAGTAAGTAGAAGACATTCCTTGAATCATCTAAGAAAAATCCCAAGGATGACACCCTAAAGCAAGGGGTGAAGGAAGGATAGGGGGTTTAGTGTAACATCCCAGGTAATTAAAGAATAAATAATTTTCATATTTATTAATATTTGAGAATTAAATATGAATTTTAATTAAAAGGGGTTGCTATGTTCGATAGCGTACCCGATACACAACGATGAGTTTCTTTGAAACTTACGTAGCACACTAGTAATATAATAATATTATTTTAAATGTTAGTTAACAAGTAGCCGTTGTACTGGCGGGAATGAATAGAAATAACTAAAATATGAATAGATATGTTTTTAGATGTTTTTACATTTACCCAATAAAAGATAAAGGCTTAAAATACGGAAAGAGTTCAATTTTAGGCTTTTATACTCTAATTTTCACTAAAGGTTCACTTATCACCTTTTAATGGTGAACCGTCATTAAATATAGTTTTGATCACTCTTATACATTCTTTTGGACCAAATAAAACTTTTATTAAGAATCGGGATATCAAATTTTACTTTGTGTAATTTTTGGTACCTTTCTGATAAAGTTCATTTTTTTTATGAATAGTGTAAAATGTTGCATTTTAATTCAAAACCTCTTTTTGATCTAATTTATTTATATGATTAGATTATCTTTTGAATTGGTTTTAAAGTGAAATTAGAATATATTTTTACCATTTTATCCAATGGTGGTCATTGGAATCAATTTCGATTTGAAATTAGACTTAAACTGGTGTCAATCTTTTGATACTTATTGTTTTGTAAAAACACGCTATTTGCTCTGGCAGCGGGAATTAATTATTAAATTAATTAATGTGACTTATATGATTTGAATTTTGTAAAATAGACTTCATTTTTTGAATTCGGAATATCAAATATAGCTTAGGGTGAATTTTTGGTAATTTTCTGAAAAACTTCAATTTTTGATGAATAGTGAAACCACTAAGTGGTAATCAAGCAAACTGATTTTTCAGTTAAATGAAAGTTTACCACTAATGTGTATTGAATTTTGAAAATCCGACATACATGGTTGTCATTAAGAAGTAAAATGTGGTTCAATGAGATTATAATAATTTTTTGGTGAATAGTAACTTATTAAGTTCTTAATCGCGATTAGTGGTAATTAGGGTAGTTTAATGTATAAATAATGCTTTAATAATATAAAATGACTTAGACACATGTCCCAACCTCATTGGTTGTGTCATGGCCGACCAAGACAAGCCATGGCCTAACTTGGGGACCCCATGTATCCACTTTTGTTGGGAAATAACATAAATTACTTTTTATTAAATGTTAAAGTGAAAATGACACAAACATAATATGTTTTTCGAAAACAATTTTTAAGTGGGGTTATACAAGCCCAAATTTTGATTATAAATAGTCATTGGAAAGCTAAAAAGATTTCCTATATCATAGTATTTTTTTTATAATTTTTAGACATTAAATAAATTAAATTATTTACGACATAATAATGATGCAGTGATGACATCATTATTTAACGATTAAAATAAAATGGAAAGATAATGTAAAATCTAAAACCTACACATGGCCAAAACCAATTGGATGAGTGGATTTCGAATCCTTATCACCTTATCCACGAATTCTATCAATGTGGGACCTTTTAAAACCGAAACACATTTTCAAACAAAGTTATATTTCTTTACTTTCCAAAAGTGCCCCTCCTCTCCTCTTATAAAAGGCCCCCACCTCCACCTTATTTCACACACTCTTCAAGCCTTTGGCTCGGCCAACCCCTGCCCATTTGCTCTCTCCACATCCCTCTCCTCATCCTAGAGGATTCCCTTTGGGCAGAATCCTTTCAAAGGAAGCCTTTAGGCTCAACTCAAAAGGAGTTACACTTTTTAAAGGTAATTCATTCTCTCATGTTCATTTGTTTTATTTTGCTTCTCCAACCCCCTAAACTCTTTTTATTTACATCTTTTGTAACAACACCAGTATCTTCAATATACTAGGATGTTGTTATAAGATTTATTTGAGCTACACTCTCACACAACTACATCAAATGGTTAAAGAACATAAGGTTTCCGTGGATGGAGAAATTCTGCCTCCCGAAACGATGATTGTTCAACACTCATTAAACACCTTCAAAGGTGGCCATTATGATGTCACTATTTTTATATATGATATATAATATGTTTATGTTTTCCTTAAGCTTCTGTTTTTTTCATTTTGGGCATACCTTTATGGTTTCCATTATGGGTAAAACACGATATCTTCATTTTAGGAAGCGCGGACTACCGCCCCCTAAAAGTGATTTGATTCGTTAATACCATATGTGGGATGTGTAAAGGATAAAGTTAATGATATTATATATGTTATTATACTGGAATTATAATATACTCTTATATCATTATGATTCCATTCCAGAAAATATGAAATAGAAATGGAAGTAGCGTTCATGCGTACGTACGGCTTACCGTCTCCATGAACGGTGCATTTCATTTCTTACCTCTAAATGTGATGTAATATTATAAATGAATGTATGTACTGGATATAAATGACATATATGATATCTACATCATGAATACCATTCTGGATATAATGAACCTTTGACCAAATTAACAACATGTAAGTGTAAGAAGCCTATTTTTGACTTAAGAACCAAATACCGACAAAATGAACATTATTAACTTAAATGATTACATGATGTTCATAACATGGTATAAAAGGAATAATGAACTTGGAAAAGATTCATAATCAAGTAGAGATTAACTAAAGTTTATTATTCAGGAGTTTAAAGAACGGTCGGGTCAAGTCAGATACGAGGTATGGGAACTTCTTAACCCAATTTCCATTCTTTGGGTTAATCTCCTACTTTCAAATTATGTCATTATATTATTATGTCGTATCTTGTATTTGTACTTTATTTATGTGTACTTATAGTGAATACACATAATGTATCTATTTTATTTTAAAAATTATCTTTGTATGGGACTTCGTCTCAATCTCCTTTCGTTGAGGCATATTTTATTTTATACACAACTTTCTTTTATACGGTGTATAAACCCCTTTCACTTTTACGTTTACTCAAAAGGAATCTTTTTTATACGAAGCGTTTACTAAACGACAAAAGGGAATGTTTTTGTCGTACGTATGCGGCGACAACGACTTCTCCGCCGTCGTAACCGTTATTTGAGTTTTGGCTTCCTCTACAAGCCATACCTTTTTTTTAAAAGAAAAATAAATACCATGTTTTACTTTGGTATTGAAAATGGTTTTCATAATCTTTTTATTATATCAATGTGTTGTATTGATATCTCGTGATTGAAATGTGGAAATGTTATGTTTCCTTTATGCATGTTTTATGTGATATGATTATGTTATGGTTCTTGGGCATTATTATGAAGACGGGTGGTTCCGTGATAAACTAAGGGCGGGTGAGCCCGTTATAGCTCTCCAATGCATTGGGTAACGCGAAGGAGTGAAACATTAAGGTTTCTCCGAAGAGATTTTTAGGGAATATACTATGATGGGTATTCCAAACGTAACCAAGAGGGTTACTCCCTACGTAAGAATGTTATGAATGCCTCAAGTTACCTTTATGTCTTATGATTTCTATGATTTATTCATGATTTTATGAGGTATGTTAAAGTGATTATGTTTTATGGGTAAAGTATGATTTCACTCTTATGTATGTATGTACCCATGTTTCCTTTCCATGTTTTTATAACCCATACTGAGTTTTTATGCTCATCCCAAGTTTTTGAAATGTTTTTCACAGGTCAAGGGAAAGGTACATGATAAGATGATAGAGTCAAGGATGTGTCAAGAATTAATCCATGTTTTATTTTAAATGTGTTTCCATTGATGGGAATGAAGAATACTATCTTTATGTAACCACTTTGTTTATATGTGGAATGTAATGCAAGTTTTATGATCTAATTCTCTAAAACTCTAAACCCGAAAAGATCCTCAATGTGTAATCTTGTAATAACTCAAGATTAAGTAAGGTTTAAGGCTGGGGCCTTATAGTTGGTATCAAAGGTCGGTTTAGACAACTTTAGGAGTTAGAAAAGTGTTAAATTATAATATGATTGAAATGATATAGCATTTACGGATTGCCATGTTGCTTCGCCTAAGATATTTCCATGTTCAGAATGGTTTTCCGTAGGGGAAACAAAGCAGCTATGTTGGGACGACATCAGGAGGAAGACAGCCTTCCAAATCAGCAACCTGAGATGGTCAGAATCGGAACTGAACAGTTTGTTGCAGTAATGGCGCAGTTGACTCAGGCTATAAATGGTGGTGGTATCCATGCACGAGATCAGCCAGATCAGCCGCAGAGGAACATGTCAGTGGTGGAACATTTCATGAGGCAACATCCCCCATCATTCAGAGGATCATCTGACCCTGTGCTAGCTGAAGGGTGGATTAAAGCACTGGAGAAGATTTTTGATGTCATGGGGTGTTCAGACAATCAAAAGGTTAGTCTTTCTATTTATCGTCTGGAGGGTGAAGCAGATCAGTGGTGGTCTATGGTTAAAAATATCAGGGATGCCGATGAGATTGATGCTCTTGACTGGGATGAATTCAAAGGTATGTTTCTTGAGAAGTATTTTCCTAAGGCTGTTCGACTTAGGATGGAAAAGCAATTCTTGGAATTGAGGCAAGAGGAAGACTCAGTGGCTGCCTATGAAGAAAGGTTCACTCGATTGGCAAGGTATGCTCCAAATTTTATCCGGGACCTTGATAGTAAAATCAATCGTTTTTACTCAGGATTAAAGCCAAAGTATCGAAGGGCATTGGCTTCTCGTGAGTTTAAAAGTTATGAAAAGCTTGTTCGATGTGCTGAGAAGGTGGAAATGGAGTTTGCCGATGACCAAGTGTCCTATAACAACCAGCAGAAGAAGAGACCGAGGTTGCAGGAGAATGGTAAGAATTCTTCAAAAAGGTCTGATGGTAAGATAACTAAGTTTCCAATTTGTGATAAATGTGGCAAAAGGCATGCTGGGGAATGTCTTTTGAATTCTGGGAAGTGCTACCGATGTGGTAAGATGGGACATAAGGCTCGTGATTGCACTGAAAAGGATCAAGGTGAAGGTAAGAATAAATTTGATTTACAGTTAGTGAAATGTTATAAGTGCAATGAGATGGGTCACTATGCAAACGAGTGTCCGACAAGGAGCTTGAGTGATGGGAAGCAGTTAGACTACAAGCATAAAGGGGTGCTGAAATCCTTTGCAACTACTTCAGCAGATGTTGGGCCATCGAATGAAGTGGTGTCAGCTCCAGGGAGCTCAGTATTTTTTGAAGATTGACTTGAGGTCGGGGTACCATCAGTTGAATGTAAAAGAAGCAGACGTTCCGAAGACTGCGTTCCGTACTAGATATGGCCATTATGAATTTGTAGTTATGCCTTTTGGGTTAACCAATGCACCTGCCGTATTCATGGACCTTATGAATAAAATTTTCCATGAGTTCTTGGATAAGTTTGTGTTTGTGTTTTGAGGTTTGTGAAGAGGTTATGTGTGCCTTGTGATTCACAGTTGAAGAGAGAGTTGTTATGTGAAGCTCATAGTTCTCCGTTTTCAGTTCATCCGGGCAGTACTAAGATGTATAGAGATCTGCGGGAGTATTACTGGTGGGATGGAATGAAAAGAGATATTGCTGATTTTACTGTGAAGTGTTTGACTTGTCAGCGGGTTAAAGCAGAGCGGCAGTTACCGAAAGGGATGCTTCAGCCTTTACCAGTGCCAGAGTGGTAATGGGAGAATATATCCATGGACTTTGTTGTTGGATTACCAAAGACATCTCGAGGTAATAATGCAATTTGGGTTATTGTTGATCGCTTGACTAAATCTGCTCATTTCCTTTCTATACGAGATACTTTCTATCTAGATCAAATTTCCCGTTTGTATCTTAAGGAGATAGTCAGGTTACATGGAGTTCCTCTCTCCATTGTATCAGATCGTGATCCCAGGTTTACCTCTAACTTTTGGAAAGGCCTTCAGAAGTCGTTGGGTACTGAATTAAATTTTAGTACAGCTTTTCATCCTCAATCAGATGGGCAGTCAGAACGAACAATTCAGACATTGGAGGATATGCTACGAGCTTGTTCTATGGATTATCAGGGAAGTTGGGACCAACATCTTTCTTTGGTTGAGTTTTCATATAATAATAGTTTCCATTCGAGTATACAGATGGCACCATTTCAGGCATTATATGGGAAGCGGTGTCGAACTCCAGCTTTCTGGGATGAAGTGGGTGAAAGAAAGTTGATGGGACCAGAATTGGTAGAAGAGATGGCAGAAAAAGTTCAGTTGATTCAGAAACACATGAGAATAGCTCAGAGTAGGCAGAAGAGTTATGCAGATAACCAGAGGAAGGATCTATCTTTCGAGGTACACAATGTTTTTCACGTTTCGATGTTGAGAAAGAATATGCCAGATCCATCTCATGTTTTGAGTCCAGAGGTAGTTCAGCTGGAAGAGAACCTATCTTATGAGGAACAACCGGTCCAGATTCTTGACCACAGGGAGCAAGTGTTACGGAATAAGGTGATTCACCAGGTAAAGGTTTTGTGGAAAAACCACATGATTGAAGAGGCAACATGGGAATCTGAAAATGCTATGAGGGATAAATACCCCCACTTATTTTGATAAGTGAATAAAATTGCGAGGACGCAATTCCCAAAAGGGGGGAAGGATGTAACATCCCAGGTAATTAAAGAATAAATAATTTTCATATTTATTAATATTTGAGAATTAAATATGAATTTTAATTAAAAGGGGTTGCTATGTTCGATAGCGTACCCGATACACAACGATGAGTTTCTTTGAAACTTACGTAGCACACTAGTAATATAATAATATTATTTTAAATGTTAGTTAACAAGTAGCCGTTGTACTGGCGGGAATGAATAGAAATAACTAAAATATGAATAGATATGTTTTTAGATGTTTTTACATTTACCCAATAAAAGATAAAGGCTTAAAATACGGAAAGAGTTCAATTTTAGGCTTTTATACTCTAATTTTCACTAAAGGTTCACTTATCACCTTTTAATGGTGAACCGTCATTAAATATAGTTTTGATCACTCTTATACATTCTTTTGGACCAAATAAAACTTTTATTAAGAATCGGGATATCAAATTTTACTTTGTGTAATTTTTGGTACCTTTCTGATAAAGTTCATTTTTTTTATGAATAGTGTAAAATGTTGCATTTTAATTCAAAACCTCTTTTTGATCTAATTTATTTATATGATTAGATTATCTTTTGAATTGGTTTTAAAGTGAAATTAGAATATATTTTTACCATTTTATCCAATGGTGGTCATTGGAATCAATTTCGATTTGAAATTAGACTTAAACTGGTGTCAATCTTTTGATACTTATTGTTTTGTAAAAACACGCTATTTGCTCTGGCAGCGGGAATTAATTATTAAATTAATTAATGTGACTTATATGATTTGAATTTTGTAAAATAGACTTCATTTTTTGAATTCGGAATATCAAATATAGCTTAGGGTGAATTTTTGGTAATTTTCTGAAAAACTTCAATTTTTGATGAATAGTGAAACCACTAAGTGGTAATCAAGCAAACTGATTTTTCAGTTAAATGAAAGTTTACCACTAATGTGTATTGAATTTTGAAAATCCGACATACATGGTTGTCATTAAGAAGTAAAATGTGGTTCAATGAGATTATAATAATTTTTTGGTGAATAGTAACTTATTAAGTTCTTAATCGCGATTAGTGGTAATTAGGGTAGTTTAATGTATAAATAATGCTTTAATAATATAAAATGACTTAGACACATGTCCCAACCTCATTGGTTGTGTCATGGCCGACCAAGACAAGCCATGGCCTAACTTGGGGACCCCATGTATCCACTTTTGTTGGGAAATAACATAAATTACTTTTTATTAAATGTTAAAGTGAAAATGACACAAACATAATATGTTTTTCGAAAACAATTTTTAAGTGGGGTTATACAAGCCCAAATTTTGATTATAAATAGTCATTGGAAAGCTAAAAAGATTTCATATATCATAGTATTTTTTTTATAATTTTTAGACATTAAATAAATTAAATTATTTACGACATAATAATGATGCAGTGATGACATCATTATTTAACGATTAAAATAAAATGGAAAGATAATGTAAAATCTAAAACCTACACATGGCCAAAACCAATTGGATGAGTGGATTTCGAATCCTTATCACCTTATCCACGAATTCTATCAATGTGGGACCTTTTAAAACCGAAACACATTTTCAAACAAAGTTATATTTCTTTACTTTCCAAAAGTGCCCCTCCTCTCCTCTTATAAAAGGCCCCCACCTCCACCTTATTTCACACACTCTTCAAGCCTTTGGCTCGGCCAACCCCTGCCCATTTGCTCTCTCCACATCCCTCTCCTCATCCTAGAGGATTCCCTTTGGGCAGAATCCTTTCAAAGGAAGCCTTTAGGCTCAACTCAAAAGGAGTTACACTTTTTAAAGGTAATTCATTCTCTCATGTTCATTTGTTTTATTTTGCTTCTCCAACCCCCTAAACTCTTTTTATTTACATATTTTGTAACAACACCAGTATCTTCAATATACTAGGATGTTGTTATAAGATTTATTTGAGCTACACTCTCACACAACTACATCAAATGGTTAAAGAACATAAGGTTTCCGTGGATGGAGAAATTCTGCCTCCCGAAACGATGATTGTTCAACACTCATTAAACACCTTCAAAGGTGGCCATTATGATGTCACTATTTTTATATATGATATATAATATGTTTATGTTTTCCTTAAGCTTCTGTTTTTTTCATTTTGGGCATACCTTTATGGTTTCCATTATGGGTAAAACACGATATCTTCATTTTAGGAAGCGCGGACTACCGCCCCCTAAAAGTGATTTGATTCGTTAATACCATATGTGGGATGTGTAAAGGATAAAGTTAATGATATTATATATGTTATTATACTGGAATTATAATATACTCTTATATCATTATGATTCCATTCCAGAAAATATGAAATAGAAATGGAAGTAGCGTTCATGCGTACGTACGGCTTACCGTCTCCATGAACGGTGCATTTCATTTCTTACCTCTAAATGTGATGTAATATTATAAATGAATGTATGTACTGGATATAAATGACATATATGATATCTACATCATGAATACCATTCTGGATATAATGAACCTTTGACCAAATTAACAACATGTAAGTGTAAGAAGCCTATTTTTGACTTAAGAACCAAATACCGACAAAATGAACATTATTAACTTAAATGATTACATGATGTTCATAACATGGTATAAAAGGAATAATGAACTTGGAAAAGATTCATAATCAAGTAGAGATTAACTAAAGTTTATTATTCAGGAGTTTAAAGAACGGTCGGGTCAAGTCAGATACGAGGTATGGGAACTTCTTAACCCAATTTCCATTCTTTGGGTTAATCTCCTACTTTCAAATTATGTCATTATATTATTATGTCGTATCTTGTATTTGTACTTTATTTATGTGTACTTATAGTGAATACACATAATGTATCTATTTTATTTTAAAAATTATCTTTGTATGGGACTTCGTCTCAATCTCCTTTCGTTGAGGCATATTTTATTTTATACACAACTTTCTTTTATACGGTGTATAAACCCCTTTCACTTTTACGTTTACTCAAAAGGAATCTTTTTTATACGAAGCGTTTACTAAACGACAAAAGGGAATGTTTTTGTCGTACGTATGCGGCGACAACGACTTCTCCGCCGTCGTAACCGTTATTTGAGTTTTGGCTTCCTCTACAAGCCATACCTTTTTTTTAAAAGAAAAATAAATACCATGTTTTACTTTGGTATTGAAAATGGTTTTCATAATGTTTTTATTATATCAATGTGTTGTATTGATATCTCGTGATTGAAATGTGGAAATGTTATGTTTCCTTTATGCATGTTTTATGTGATATGATTATGTTATGGTTCTTGGGCATTATTATGAAGACGGGTGGTTCCGTGATAAACTAAGGGCGGGTGAGCCCGTTATAGCTCTCCAATGCATTGGGTAACGCGAAGGAGTGAAACATTAAGGTTTCTCCGAAGAGATTTTTAGGGAATATACTGTGATGGGTATTCCAAACGTAACCAAGAGGGTTACTCCCTACGTAAGAATGTTATGAATGCCTCAAGTTACCTTTATGTCTTATGATTTCTATGATTTATTCATGATTTTATGAGGTATGTTAAAGTGATTATGTTTTATGGGTAAAGTATGATTTCACTCTTATGTATGTATGTACCCATGTTTCCTTTCCATGTTTTTATAACCCATACTGAGTTTTTATGCTCATCCCAAGTTTTTGAAATGTTTTTCACAGGTCAAGGGAAAGGTACATGATAAGATGATAGAGTCAAGGATGTGTCAAGAATTAATCCATGTTTTATTTTAAATGTGTTTCCATTGATGGGAATGAAGAATACTATCTTTATGTAACCACTTTGTTTATATGTGGAATGTAATGCAAGTTTTATGATCTAATTCTCTAAAACTCTAAACCCGAAAAGATCCTCAATGTGTAATCTTGTAATAACTCAAGATTAAGTAAGGTTTAAGGCTGGGGCCTTATATTTAGACCCCCTTGTCATGTGACAAAATGAGAGGGAGAAGGATGGGATTCCCCCTCAAAAAACTAGGGGGAAACATTTAATCCTTTTAAAATGACATAGGCTAGCTGATACTAGGCCACCAGTTATCCGATTGTAATAGTATCCACCCTATTCTCTCTCAGGTACCTCCTGAGTTCCTAGGAAATATCTTGAATGTCATTCCACATCCAAAATATTTTTTTACATGTACCAACCTTCCAAACTCTATTATGAATCACGATTCATAATCCAACCCCCTTATAAAATGAGAATTCAAGGTCCCTTTAGAAATTTCCATGCCCATATGGACATAGGGCATTACAAACTCCCCATCATAACACTTATTTTATTGAGAAGTCCTGATGGTCACCTAAAAAAACACCATGAACTATAAAAATCACCAAAATCTATTCAAGATGCTTTTTTATATCTCAGAATTCTTAGTTTACTTTCTGAATGTCACTTCCAAGACCATAGAACTCAAGTACCAAAACTCAATCCATCACTCAAACTCATTTTCTGAAACACTGAAACATCACTCCATTACATTAATATACACTAAAACACCCTCAAGACATCTAAAAATAGATCACTCGGCCTATGTTTCTCCCCACTATAGGATATAGCTTATAATTTCCAATTCCAAATCTTTGGTTCTTTCTCTGTTAGATTTTCATACCAACACACCACACCCATGTTCTAATGATATGACTAGTATGGTTCACAACTTACTAAACTTGAAATATAGGAGAACATAATTTAACACCAGTACTCATTCCTATTTCCAAAATCCAAGTTAGAATTTTCATTCCTCATTTTTTCATGTACAATAAGAGCAAAATAGTTTTCCTTGAAAACCACCAAGTCAATTCCTAAAAAATACTCATTGTATCCAAAAACAATGCATGCAATGTAGTTTCTATCTCACCGCATATCATTACATATAAATAATATTCAAATATACACTAAAAACCTATATCAAAAACACTTGGCTACACTCATTCATGCATTCCCAAATTACCCGATCCTGATGCCTCTTTTCCCAAAGGTAATCTGAGATCATTCCAGAATTCCCACTAAAACCTTATCCTAACCTTCATTGTGATTTCCATGGTTGAAACCTCAATCGAACAATTTTATCTTCATTCTCCAAACATAGGATCTATGGCATCCTTGGACCTACTTGATTTAATCCTGATCCAGACACCAATGATTGAACTCCATCTAAAATCACATTAAAATTTACATCCATCATTCTCTCAAGAATCCAGATGAATCTAAATCCTTTTACACATCAACATACACATTATCTATCAACCATCTTAAAATTGTTATCATGAAACCAAAACCCTATTTTCATAAGGATTGGATCACCATAACTGACATCACAATCCCCAATATAGGAGCATCATTTTCATCACTTCCTGAAACTGAATTCTTAATCAGTATAGCTCACACTCCACCCATTGTCCAACCTGATGAATAGACATGGAAAAACTCCCCCATACCCAAGATACAATTAAAAAGTTAAAATCTAATGGTTCCTAGATCATGGAAACAGTATCCACAACATCCACATAAACCTCATTAGTTTCTAATATCAACATTCATGTGTTTCTTATCCCAAGTTATTCTTAATAGGTTATCTGACTACTAGGACCATAAGAAATCTACTATGAATCATTGTAATTCAACCCACTCATGGTCATCACTGAATTAAAATCATCTAGTTCCACATATGAGTAATGTGTGTTTCCACAATATCATCTGAAAACTAAAAAACTATATACTCTAGTACTACCCAAATGCCAAAACTCAACTCACACTCCCACGAGTCACATTTCATCTAAACTTGGATCATTAGCCTCACCCATTTACCATGCCACACAACCCATTATATGTATCAATCTAGGATCTCCCTTGATGCTCGTCTTCAAAACTAGTCACTTAACCTATACCAAGATCACCCATACACATATCCACCATCTGGCACTATTTTATTTCATGATCATCTATCCATGCTCACACGCATACAAAATGCATTTATAAAAAAAACAAAGCTAGGCACACAAACATTACTACCCTTTGAATTCATTCTCATCACTAGAATTATAGGAACCCTAAGTGTTTCACTTCTCAAAAGAAAAAAGGAACCCTCCAAGTCCTTCCTTAAACCCCCTCAAGGGTATTGTAATATGCTCAGAACCCCTGTACCTGATCTAAATGTTATAACTTATCCTACACCACCTATAAGTACATCCTCAAGGCACCTTAATGCCTAAACCACATCTAGTATCACCTCACGTGCACCGTTCATAACCCAAATAACTCACTTGTACTTCCCATCTCTAAAGAATCACAACTCTAGTATAACCCCTCCCATGGGTTTCCCATGCATAAAACTAGGAATTAACTCACTCATAATCCTAAGTAATATATCAAGGGTCACTAGGTCTCCCACCTATCCCAAAGGTTAAGTATTTCATAGGGTCATAATCTATGAGATGTATTGTATGATAATATCTCAAGAAATTCACGTCGTTCAATGTATCAAACACCCTCTCAAGGGTCCCATATCCATAAATACATCTCATTCCAACACTATCATCATACCCAAGAACTAATCCTCACTGAGAATATACCCAAAGGACTACTCCATCAAGAATCCCAACTCAGAATGATACCACATGGAATTATTTGGGATGATCATTATCAAGGAATCATAGTCACAATGTTTAGTTGGATAGAATTTCATTCCAATCTATATTGGAAGATGCCATATTAGTTGTTACTAACACATTAAATAACTAAACCTACAAGGAATATTCAACTAGAATTTCCCTACAATGATTTGTATCTAGCAAACCACCATCACACGGTTTTGTTAAGTAGAGTTCCATTCCAATATATGAAGGAAAACACCATATAGGTTGTTATTGAAAATTTAAATAACCAAACCCGAGAAATAGAAACCCATTCAGGGCTTCCCGTTAAGTCACCACATGCCTCATTGACCTACAAGGGTCACCTCAAGTCCCATACACTAAGGTACTATTTCATCTTTATCGATTAGCCTCTCATCATAGATCCACATGACCTACATTAAAAGAAAATACTTACACATGTTGTTCTAGTATATTATAATTTCACCAAGTACTTATATAGGAAAATACCATGTGTGCAATTGATGGTACTTTAAATAGTTAAACCTCTCATCAATGATAAAAAAACAAACTGGTAGGCCCCAATCTATCATGTGAATCATATATTCCAACTCATGATGCATGAGACACCTCTTGCCTCTACAAGATGAGAGTTAAATCCATAAATGGTATCTTTCTAATGAGAAAAGATCCAAAATACAATATAAATCATAGTCATAAATTAAAAACACCATGTGAATCACTCAATGATAAAATCATATCAATCATAATATCACATACCAATAATAGTAATCTCATCCATGGTAACTTGGACTTACTATCGGAAAAGGTGTTCATTATGCACCAGTCTGGTATATATCATAAGATCCAACACGGTAATATATCTTATGGATACCATATCCTGAATAGTTGAAAAAGTACTCTGGTACCACTTTGTAATGCCCCTACCCAACTCACTATAAATAGTAATCAGTCGGACCACCATGTGACCTTATACACACCTCCCCATATTCCATAGATTTCAAACGGATAGCGAGGGTCAACATAGGTACTAAAGGGAGACTATACCCCATATATCAGAGTGCACAATCATGAAATAAATAATTAAATAATAAAGTATGTAAGAAATAGAAATAAATTAGATCAAGATATAAGAAAATGAAATGGATCACAGACACGAATGGTCATGCTCATATAAAATTAAATACATTGAGGCACCATGAATACCTCATCCTAATCTCCTACCCATTGGAGCTATCCTACCCAATCAAGAAATATTAGGCATCATCCTCATCTAAAATTCAAACCAATTGAAGGATACTTGAGTACCCCTATGAAATGGCAGTTCGATCAGGGTATGATTATATAACTTAGTAGGGAACCACCAATATAGACTAGTACTATACTAGCAATGTAGTGATATATGCATGTGATATTCTCTAATAAAATAAAAAAAATACTAAAACAAATTTCCAATAATACATGTTTTAACTCCATAATGAAATGTCTCAGAGCACATCATAATGACCATTCTAACTAGTAACCCAACCTCCCTAATGGATCTTATGTATAAATTGGTCCAAGCCCAACAACTATCATCAATCCTCAGGTCTATAAGCCTGATCAACCATAACTTCCTCAAACAGTGCTAAAGTGTCTCTAAGAATGAGAATCACCTCAAAGTAACCTCCACTTAATGGGGATCCCATGATCACACCTCCATTATGATGAGTTGTGGACCCTAGAGTATCACTAGGAATCCCAAATCATAAATACCTTGGGATAAACCTCACGAAAAAACTTAAAAATTATTCGGTGTTGGGGTGGTGTATAATTTTGAGGAGGGGGAGACTCTAGGAAATCAAAAGGGAATACCCTTCCTATATCTCATGGTTAATATCTTCGGAATCCAATGCACTCAACTTCTCAATCATACCATATCTGGTGCATCCACCCGAACCTAGTGGGTATTTAAGGCCTTGATTGAGGGGATATAATAGTCTTCCTTGGGATATCTATCATTCATGCTCAGGGATATACACCCACCCATCACATCATATCTCCATTAGAATCCTAGGTATCATGGATATTCGTAATGGTCTACTAGTACTAACATTTGAAACCTGATACCCGAGCATTTTCAATGGTATCACTGTGTCAAAGTAATCCCTATCATTAAAGGTATTCCTTCATGTTCACTATCAATACTCTAATGTTGGATCCTAGGAATCAGTACTAGGAATCCATTGTTGCAAAACCCATATTAGATTCTATCCAAACAGGTAATCTACCCCCAAAGTACTATGTGACCAGATCCTAGACTTATCAGTCATCCCAAGGTCTCATCCATCTCAATAGGTGATTCTCAAGAATCCCAAAAAAACACAATTGTACTAGGCCCAATGGAAGATACCTAGTAATCCTAAGAAATCACATGTCATAAAAAATAATAAAGTAAAAACTTTTCAAAGGTTTTCTAAAGACCCACGCTCATCACACTATTCATAGTCCCTTGGGATCACATGTTCAGCATGGGTTATCGGTTACACTCATTGCCATCTCTACCCATAACCACATATACCCTCTCAGGGATATCTCATGAAGGTCCACCCATGTGGGTACCTTAGGTCATTACTATATAATAGTTATCCCACTTGAGATCCTCCATCACAATTTATCTTCTGGGACAATTCCCAATGCTGAGAGGACATCCCATCCCATGGAATCACCAAGGTTATCTCATGACCTCACAAGACTGAGGGGTATGCCACACTAGAGATAGTATTCTAAGATAGATCAATGCCCATCTCTATGTCTTGGGTCACTCTAGACTAGTCTACTCACCCAACCATTCCCACTCTACCTATGGTTGATCCACCTAGGCTAAATACATCTCAAGAGTCCTTATGGGACTACTAGGATCATACATCTCAATCCATGTACACTCTCTCTTAGATGTGTCTAGGTATCTGGTAATCCTATTATTATAGGACACATCCATTTACATCTAAGGCATCAAGATAGTGCACAAGGTCAAATGAGGCCTAGGAACCTTGTTTCTCTATTATCAAGTGCTCATACAACTTTAAATTTTTTATTTAAATCAAACTATTTAAATTAAATTAAAATTTTCAATAATAATAGGTCCACCACATTACAGGATATTTCACACACACATTAATATGTACATAATGTATAAATATATAATATTAATACCAGAACCAGCTACCTCATGTTGAAGCTAACTCCCTATTTAAATTCTTGGTCTCGTAACTTCACCTAGGCTCATCAATACCCACCCAAGCCCATACAAGCTCAACCAGCCACATCTAACCCACATGAGGCCCTAAATCGTTCCAAAAAACCAACAATGGTCAGGTATATATTTTATAGTTAATTAATAAATTGAATTTAACAAAGTCTTAGATGTAGAAAACTCCCCATATGGCCTCATTATATTGATACCATAACCAATAACCCACAAGAGGTCTGCAATAGACCCCTAGGATCAGCCTTAGTGAAATACCTAATGCACTTCACTGATTCCATCATCAAATTAAATTATTTTGAGGAAAAACTCTAAATAAATTGGTGATGCAATGTTCATTTTCCAAAACAAAAAATGGAGGCATACAAAAGGCATATTGAGATGCACCCAGTGCAAGAAAATTAAAACCCCTCATGAGAATGGGTTATTTCACCATCCTCTAGTGAAATCACTATAAAATATAAAACATAAAAAATGAAAAATTATTGGAAATTGAATAAAAAGAAGAATAAAAGAAAGAATGGAAGAGGAAGAGGAAGACATACCTTGAATCCACAATGAAAAATCCCTAGGATCAAACCCTAAAGAAGGGGGAATGAAGGGAGGAGAGGGGATTTAGAACCCCTGGTTGTGATCCCAAATGATAGGGAGAAGGAGAGGATACCCCCTTAAAATTATAAGGGGGAAAAGGTTTTATTTCCTTGTTTTAAAATAACATTGGCTAGCCAGTACTAGTCTACCAGCTAGACAGTGGTGACAATAATCAAGTGGATTACTGTCTATAGCTAAGACTACAATAGCCATTATGGACCCTCCTAGTACCTCCTAAGACCTTAGGATGTCTCTCGAACACCATTCATCATCCAAAAACTTCCTTTTGGCATGTTAGAACCATCATAAATCCATTTCAAACCATAGTTAAAAATCTGAACCCCTCTCTAAATGAATATCTCAATCTCCCTTAGGAAATTTCCATACCGGTATAGACATAAGAAATTATAAAATTAATACAATTATTATAAAATCGTGATTGTTATTATGTGTGACATTGTATGTGATAATTTCCTTTGAGTAAATATCACATTGAAAGGTTATAGAAGTCTCATGCTATGATGAAAACCTATGAGAGACACAATAGTATTCTTAAATAAATGTTCTATAGTCATATGATATCATTTTATGGGATAAAATGATACAGGCTATTATGGGTGTAGAATCACAGGACTTTAATACACTTTCCCAAGGTGTATAACCTTAGTAATTTCCAGTGTGATAGATTATGAGAACCCAACCCACCAGTCAGAAATCCACATTTATCAATGTCAATAGATGTTCCTATATGTAGATGAGTTAATTGAACCTTATACATTAATATTATTATTAAATGAATATCATTAGTCACATACTTTGATGTATTGAAGAAAAATGTGATGACATATGTTCATGGTGAAGTAGGATACATTAAATACATCAAGAGTGATATTCCATTAATGAATAATATGCTAAAGGATTTTTCCTTTTTATTATTTAATGGAATTTTATATCTCAGGCCCTTTGATGGGAATGCACCAAACTAAATAAATCCATGCCCATGGTTTTCTATATATATGGTGACATATTCAATGATATACTACCAATAATTTATTATTATAATTAATTATTTCTCACCTTTACCACTTTAGGAACAACCACTCTCACTTCCATCACTTTAGGTTTCTAACATTGAGATAAATAAATCCTCTGTTTGGTAAAATATTAATCTTTTCTTGAACTCCTTGATGATAAATTATCTCTTCTATAGTTCTTGGAATTCTTCCTGGAAGCGAAATGAGGGGACTCTTCATCTTCTTCAATTTCATATTATTTTATATTAGGAAAATTTTTAGAATAATTTCCAATACTCCCATAGTTGAAACACTTCAAAGGTGACTTGACATGAAATTTACCTTTTCCTCTACAAACTCCTTTTGAGATGAGTAAATTGAGATTTTAAATCATCACATAAACATCTTTATCTGAATATGAACTACCAACTTTATATTCATCTTATTCCTCAATTTTCTTTGAGTTATTTTTATTCTTCTTAGATTTGAATGAGATTTACGTATCATCCTAAATATTCTTTTTCATAGTGCATTATTTTCTCATCTCATATCCAAACAACATGTTTTGTGATCCATACAAAGTAAGTGTGTCAAGTTCATAATCATCTAGAGATAAAAAAATGGAATAAAATATGTCTAGTAAGATATGAAGTATCTTATTGGTCACCACTAAATATTTAAGAGTCACACAGAATCCAATAATAGTTCTCACCACCTCATTAAACCTTATAAATAATTAATTAATAAATTCTCCTTAAAGCATATTCATATCATCATAATTCAGTATCTAAGTTTTCAATTTAGAATTTTTTGAATTTGAAAATTCATTTATAGATATTTTCTAGCTTGTCCCAGATGACTTCACAGTATTGAAACCCAAAGCATTTAAAAAACCTTGTTTAAAAGTGAGGATAAGATGGTATTTCATTCACACACATCATTATTTAAAAAACATCCAGCATCCTGAGTCAAATGGGATCCATGTGAAATAGGTGTAAAGCCATCATTCATAATGTTTAGAACATACATACCCAACAATAATAATTAGGGTATCATTCATTCCTTCCAAATATTTTAATTTTTTCCATTGAATGCGGAAACTCCTTTATTTTTTATTAAATTAACATTATTTATGACATATATAAAAGTTTATATCTTAACACCAACATCAGTGAACACCTTTAATAAAGAAAATTATAAACTTCCTCAATTATAGAAGAGATATAAAAATAAAAATACCAATTGAGTTAAAAAAAACTTTACAAAAATAAATTTCAAACTTCTAAATCCTCATAGGAAATATAGACTACTCTTATATCACTTGTGATATCCCTAGTAATGGTGTTACTTCACTGATAGTAGGGATGAATCAATGAACAATTTCCTATTTTTTATTTTATGATTCTATATTAAATCAACCTTTGTCGCTTTTTAGAGTGAAAAATATCATTGTCAAAATCTCACACACTAAGTAAATAAAAAACAAAGAATATTTAATATAAAAGTCACATTGTAAAATATGATCATATACTTCTTGTCATGATCCAAAAAAACTTAAGACCAAAAATTCCACTAGAACCACCATTGTGGACACAACAAACTGAGTATATCTAATAAGTGTATTTCATGCATGTATTTTTTAATGTTTTAATGTATTTATATTTGTATTTAAATGAATAATATTAAAAAAATTTATTGATTTTATTTGTTTTATGTTTTATGTTAGGAAACAACAAATTTTTGGAAAAGTAAGAAAAATAGGAGAAATTATGAGCAAAATGACACTTCGTGTCGCGAGCTTCACTCGTGGTGCGACACTAAATTTTTAAAAATGAAGAGGACATGGAAAACTAAAACATAATAATTACACACCATGTACTACCATTACACATCGTGAGATGTTCAAAATTAAATTGCATCACTGGGAAAAGTTGTGACATGAATATATGCTATGAAATCCAGTTGCATGACGTGAGTCCTTAGTACACATCGTGACTGGAGTCAAAGTCAGCAGACGATATTCACGCGATATTTTCACATATTTGAAAGATGCAAAGAAAAATTCAAGAAGTTTCATGGCGTGTAATCTAACTGCATGTTGTGATGATAGTGACGCATGAAAAATAAAACTGATGTTGCAAGCCATACTGAAGAATTTTTCTATAAAAAGAGGCCTCCAACCATTATTCCAAGACACCCTAGGGACACTAGCATCAAGTGTGACATGAATGCACAATGGAGTGATGATCTAAATCCCCTCTTCCCCTCCATTCATCCTTGGGTACCCATGTTACTCACTCCCATCATGAGCGAGTATTCTTCTTATTTTCGGGTGATGTGATTGTAGGGGGATGTGTGTTTAAGGATTTTTTCATTTTATTTTTCATATTTTGGATTGTTGTGAACACCATTTATCAATTCAAATCTCCTTATTTTTTCAATTGAATGACCATTTCAAATGATTTAAAGAGTATCATTTTGTTGCATCAATTAATCCTCTTAGTTTTTGTATGAACATTATGCAAGCTAGGTCAGTTATGTTTAAATAAGGTTTTGGGTCTCATATCCCTATGATTGAATCTAGTAGATGACCATTCCAACGGTCCAATCATAGGATTTTTTAGGGATACCCAGACCAAGGATTCCTACTAACCCAAATCAAACATCAAACCTGAATAAACCCATATCAATTGAATCACTAGAACATGAATCTGAAATCACTAAATCTGGCATGTCTCCCATATTTAATTTTAACACAATCATCACTATTATTATTTCTATTTTCTCAAATTAATTAAACAATTTCAATTTTTGTTTTCTTATTTAATTTAGATCATACACAATTTCTCTATGGGTTTGATCCTGAACTTTTCTTATACTACATTTTAATTAATTGAGTATCGTAGTTTGGGTTTTATAAATTTGTTTTTTCATAATACCATTGGGAATTAATGATTCCCAATGGGGTTATCAATATCCTTGACTCATAATATAATAATATCAATAATTTTGTCTCCTAACATGTTTCATTATTGTATTATACCTCAATGAGGTAAGGATTATCCTTCTTCCTATTATTTGATTGTATCCTTAAAATGTATAGTTTTCCTGATCATTTTCAATATAGAACATGTGTGACTTCTTACATGATTTTTCAACACACAGACGAACAATAGTGTGATGAACACTATTACAAAACACAAACTTAATGTATACTCTTCTTATTATTCATCATCTTCTCTTCCACTATATTCAATGCTTCTCTCACTTCTTCTCTACTCAAATTCTTGAAAGACCCATGTTCCTAGTTTTTCATAGTACCAATACTTTTTCCCTCTTTGTATTTTAATTTCCAATTCAAAATTCAAACATGTAACTGCCTCTCAACTTATTCTCATTCAAATCTAACCCCTTGATTCATCCTATCATTATTAGTCACCTTTTTATTTATTTAACAAAAAAATTGGATTAGTTTTTGATCTCCTATAAGTTTTCCAAATCAAAATGAGTCATTTTCTAAGTGGTTACTTTTTAACTACTTCTCTATCCCATCATACTCAATTTTTAGAAAATTCTGTATTTACCCTTACTTATCATAATTTCCCTTACAAATCACAAATTAATATTAAGTATTAAAGAGTTACCCTTAAGTATCATAGAATAACTCTTACATATATATAGTTTCCCTTATGTATCATAGAGTGACCCTTAAATATCACAAAGTGACCTTTGCGTATCACAAAGTGACCCTGAGGTATTAAAAATTTACCCTAATATATCAGAGTTCCCTTATGTATAAGGATTTTACTCATTTATCTACCCAATATACACAATACCAAACATTTCTATCCTTTATCCAAACATCTCTAAACTTCTTTCAAATACCTATAACTTCAAAACAGACTTCACCTGACATGATAAACCTAATTTTATATGAGTTAGAGCATGATTTATTTATTGAAAATAAATTCTAACACATAAAAACACATACACTTATTTTATTCATAATAATTTTCCCTATTGACAAACAATCATAATTTAAAGTATTCTATTTCAACTCCTGATCTCATAAAATTCCCAAGGGGTATTAGTAATCTCTCTAAGGTCACAACAACTCCGAATATCAAAATTTTCCCAAAACAACTCTTGGTCGCAATAGTAAGAATGAAGAGTTATATAAAATCTATATCTAAAAAATTATTTTTTAGTTTAAGAAACAAATATCTATATTTTTACTTTCCCTAAAGTTATTAGGGAGAATCAACCTTATTCCCAACATGTGTTTATTATTTTATACATGGATTTGAAAGAGAATTATTTTTGGGGATCAAAAAAGATGAAATTATTAATGGTTTTAATGGAAACATTAATTAATATTCTATTTAAGATCAATATTTTATTATTGAAAATAATTAATATAGCTTTTTCTGAGAAATACATAAATCAAGAGTGATCTTAATGTTTATCCATTTAGGGTTGATAAGTTGAAGTCTGATAAGTTGCTAGAATATTTTAAAAAAATAGAATCTAAAAAGTGATAGACATGTCATTTTAAGGTATTAATGTCTTGATTCCTCACTATTATTTTAAATTAATAAATTTTTAAAATTAAAGTGTGATATTGAATGATTCAGTTACATGAGAATTTATTTTGAGAAATACATTGTTTTTATAGATGGAATTGGGAAATTAATTGATCACTCTTGTTTTTTCATTGAGATAACTCAATCAAACTTAGAGTTGATTAATTGATAAATCATTGGTAATAGAGTTTGTATTTATTTTCAATAAGGGGTATAAGTATTGTAATGATTAGTGTTCTAAGAAATCATTGAATTCAAGTTTTAAATTAGCATTGAAAAAATACAAAGGGGTGATTGAATCACCCAATGGATTGTGAAGATGGATGTTCCATTTGACGTTAGTTTTATTAATTATAAATATTTGTTATTATCAGTATATGTTATTGGGAATATTGAAGAACCCAAGGAATTATTATAAATCATAGATTAATTTTTTTCAATATATTTTTTCAGGTGTCGATATTCATGATGCAAGTTTTTTATCCTTACTAATGAAGTTAACAAAGTCAATATAATATATTGGAGATGATTAAGGAATTAGATGTTATTGATTAAATATTTAAAATCTACTAAATAATGTTAATTCTATTAAAACTATAGAAGATTAAAAATATAATTCATATTAATTTGGATCATATTGATTATTCTTTATGGTGTAAAATATTTTGAGGAATTGATGAAATAAAGAGTTGTGAATAAACATCATGGAAGGTTTAACATCAAACATGAGGTGACTATTTAATGTTAAAGAGTTTATGTTATATATGAATCAAATTATTTGATGGTTTGAATCATAAATCTTATAAAGTATAATAACTTATATTGTAGCTTTATTTGATGTTCATGAAGTATGAAAATTTTGTAATCTGTGAAGAAGAAAGGAATTTTCATTAGCCATAAAATGCTTGTTTTCCAAAGGATAAAGATCATCAAAACACTATCCAATTTGATGTTTTGGTGGAATTAATCTCTAATTAGAGTTGGTTTTGGATTCTCCCTATGTTCCACTTGAATTATGATGAATAGAATATGAGGAGAATGACTAAAAATGATAATTGAGTATGATAAAACCTGAAGTATTAATGGAAAAAAATTATAGGATTTGAGGTATCTGAATATTTCTTACAGTGATTGAAAAATGATTGATAAATTTAGAAATGGTTGGTGTCATGACCCAACCTCCTTGGGACATGAACCTAGTCATTTGACCCCATTGGTCTCATGTAATACCTTGTTTTCCATTCCTAGCACACCACAATCTATTTCCCACTTGGGTCACTTATCAAACTAATGACTACCCTCATAGGCCAACACATGTTCTTTTAGTGTGATTTATCTTCACCCACACATATTGTGGGAAATATCCAAGGAGGACACCCATACTAAAACTAATGTAGGCCAATCACACTTAATTTTGGAGTTGTTACTTTATAGGCTTCTAAAAATAAAGTGGAACCTTGTTGACATGGGTAGTTACATTTAGTCCTTTAGGTGTCATTATTCTAGGGGTGTGATAATCCCACCCCCATAATGTACAATACCCTCATTGTATACCACACACCTCAAACCTAGTTAGTTCCTCTATAATTCAAGATGTGTATTATCTTTGATACCATTTTTCATAACCCAACCTCTTCGACCCAACCTCCCTCGTCTAGTAATACTTTGGTTGCCTTTCCCAATACACCGCAGACTATTTCCCACTAGAGTCACTTATCATACTAATTATTATCCCTATAGACCAACACATTTTCTTTTAGTGTGCTTGTTCCTCACTCACACACACCCTAGGAAACTTCCTCGGATGTCACTTATCCTAAAAAATTTCCAGTCTAAGCATTATTAACTATAGATTTCTTATTAAATAGGACCCCAAAAAAAGGAAGACCTTATTGAAATGGGTAGAAACATTTAGTCCTATATGTATCATGATTATAGGGTTTTTATACCCCCCCCCCCCCATAAAGAATAATTACCTCATTATGGACCCCACACCTCAAACCTAATAAAATTATAAGTACTTTAGGTTGGGAATTTTCTTTGATACCATTTTTCATGACCCAACCACCTTGTATTAGAGTTGGTTCCCTATAAATAACTTTTATATACTTCATAATTACTTGTATTTTGTATTTTGATATTAATAAAATTAGCATCACATCATGATTTTTCTTCTATGTGACATTTTATGTGATGATATCCTAATATTAATTGTCACACTAAAATGTCATTACAGTTCCCTTCTATGATGAGAACCTAGAAGTGTCATGATATTATTCTTAAGTATATTATCTATAGTTGGATGATATCATTTGATGGGATAAAAATGATACAATCTATCAAGGGTCTAGACTCATGTGAATTTGAGTCACTTTCTCATGGTGTATGACCTTAGTAATTTCCAGAACACAATATTATGAGAACATGACCCACAAATAAGAAATACACATTTATATGTGTCATTGGATGTTCCTATTTGAGGATGTGTGTATTGATCTGTAGACTTTAATATTACTATTATTAGATATAATTAGTTGCATACTTTGATGTATTTATAAAAACCATGATGACATATGTTTGCAGAGAAGTACGATACATTGGGTGTGTCACAAGTGATATTGCATTAATGAATAATGTGAGAAAGGATTTGTATCACCTTATCTTTAATAAAAGTCGATATCTCAATCCCTTTTATGGGAATATAACAAACAAATAAATTCATGGTCATGGTGTTCTATGTGAAAGTTCAATTCAGGAAATTCAGAGAAATAGTTATCGAGCACATAGGTTGATAACGCCAGTATGCAACCTGCTTGATTAGAGATACCATGATAAATGGATTATATTACATAGTGAGTGTTCAATGGAGGTTTTATGTTGTTGCAAAATTAACTTCATTCTCTATGAATTTCTTAGCAAAATATTATATAATAACATTGGACTTTAGGAAGTTCCTTTTAATTCCACAAATAAAGAGACCTAGAGGGTCACTCACTAAGTTTATCAGGAATCTTAGTTAAATTCTATTTAAATTTAACAATTTCAAAAAATATTATTCCTGCTTTTTGGTTTAATAATTATTCAGGATTGGTTGATCGGCAATATTTAATCATGATTTATTTGGAAGAATAAATATATGAATAAAATAATAATAAATATTTATTCAAAAGATTTAATAAATAAAATATTTATTATATTTATCAGAAAATAATGAAGTTATATTTATTTATTAAATAAATAGTCATTATTTAAGGCCTAAAAATATTTAGAAGGGTTTTTTAATGAGTTTAATGTTCTAGGTGAAAAAGATATATTAGAGATCATTTAAATAAACAATAATTTATTTATTAAACAAATAATATTTAATTATTTACAGGTTTTGTGCATGTCAAGAAAATAATAATATCTACTATATCTACTAAACCTGGGTGTTTTCCTCATAATGTGTCACCACCACATTCATCCATGTCACCAACAATTGCTACCAAATTACCAATTAACCTGCCAACTTCTACTCTAACACCCAAAATACCCATCGAAATTTGACTTTGACCAACGCCATAACGTGAGCCGTCTCCCCACCTAGGGTTTTCCTCTTCCAGCGTCTTCCTACCACAGCTCGCCTATAGGGAATGCCTTACCATGACCCATCTACCCACGTACGGTTTCCCTCTTCCACTGTCTTCCGCCAACGATTATCCATTGATTTCCACCATCTCCTTCTCGCAACAATCTGAATCTATTGTAATTTCAATCTGCGCTTCTCCATCGTCTTCATCCCACATTAATCTCAATCAACAACAGCTTCATTTGATGCTAATGTCAAAATTCCACTCATTATCTTGACCATTCACTCTTTGACATTACGTATCGTCGATTAGGGGATTCTGATTTCTTCTACTGCTATGATGATAAGGGGTTTCTGATTTTTCCACTACTACTCCATGTACTGCAAGCATTTACTATAGGTACTTCTACCAGAACTGGAAACCCTAAACTACTCCTTCGGTTGTTGGTGGATGAACGGTTATACTAAAAAATTACACACAAACTCTTCCTTTGGAACTCTGTATAGCTACATTCTTCTAGCTAAATATATCTTCGTAAAGGAAGCATTTTTTTACTATCAACCAAACTATGCAACCTAAAATATTAAACTGACTCTGTATTTTACATTACCCAGGAACCACATGAAGAATTTATCTTGAAAAGGAATCATCTTCTTCCTTACAGAACTACTGCTCATGGAATTAACACTATAAGTATACATTGGATTATATTGGAACACATACTTATTCCTGCATTGAGGTTATATTAGATTTTATCACCTCTAACTGAACTGTTTTCAGAACAATGTATTGAACAACTACAAGTATAGGATATCTATTTACCATATACATCATACTAAATTCCCACTTCTTTGAATCATACAATATCATTGAACTACAAACTAACTACTAACATAACTACTTACAGTTATCGCACTCTCAGGTTTCTAAAACACCGGAACTTATCATACAGGTCTGTTATGCCTATCTAATTTTATTCAATACATAACTTCCATTGATTGTTACCTGCAGCTTCCACTAAATCCTACATGAAAATTTCATGTAAAACTTTTTAATAGATACATAAAGATATGAAAATACACCTTTAGATATTTTCATGTCTGCATTCACAGTTTATACTAAATTTTCATCATTGTTCACTTTGCATAAAACTATAACAACGCACTCCATGACATTTATATATAAAGATATACAATCAAAACATGCATTGCTCGTCAACCTCTAGAGATGCAGGGTTTTAAAGAAGAGTGATAATGAAGAAATGACACAATTTTTAGTTTACTATTACCTTCATTTGAGACTTATTTATGTTTCAAAAAAAAATCCATTATTTTTATAACCTACTACTATCACACTTACAATGTAAAAATCTACTGGAAATCCCTCAATGAAATCTATAAATCTCTATCCTACTCTAACAAGTGAACCACAGTCTACAAATGGCGGTGTAGATGGAGTCACACGTATACCATTAACACCATTGTCTATCAATGGTATATTCTATTTACATTTTAGTATCTAAATCCCTATATTTATAAATACTTTACATACTAAGATAAAGTATTCCTCTTTAACTACTTCATCTACAGTGCAACAATAATCTGCAACTCGAACAACATTTATTTCAGGAGAAAATAAGTAAAAGAAAAGATCGAATGCCTTAAGACAATATCTTATTCCTTTCTGTAAGTATGATGACACTTATCTGCTAAGATCACACTGTACACCACACAATTGAGCAATTCATCATATAACAGTTTCCTTGACACTTTCGGTAGTGATCGTAACTGAAGAAAACAATATGTCGGATTCATCACCAGCCTCCTCGACCATGCAAGCACAACTCCTGGAATTAGATATTTCTATGGTTGTTAATAGATTTTTGATTCTTACAATTTACCCTACCGATTGGTACATATTTAGTCGAACTGATCGTGGGGACTATAGTACTATATCATGTACAGGTGCAGTTTCATTTTTAACACAACTATACAACATCACACACACACACTTAAATAAACACACATTTAATATATAATATTGTTTTATACAAATACTATCAAACTCTAGGAAACAATTGTTTTGTCGAGAAGCATCACATTCTAACAATTCGGATACGCATGATTGCATCAATGGTGACATCCAACGTATAGAAAACTATAAAGGTATGTTGATGAAGATTATTATATACTAACAGAAACTAGTTCTTTATTATTTAAGGAAGTATTTGTAATAATTGGTAGGTTACTACAGGCTACATGGTACAACAAGAATTTTTGGATAACACAGGTTAGTGTACTTACTGATTCAGTATTACTGCTACAACAAAATGGGAGACAAATACCTAGTACTACCACTACTTTGTGAATACTATTTCCTACATTATTTTTTATTTTCACTTAGGATATTCAGATATTAGAGACCCTTCTAATGTCTTCCAATACTGTCATGCATTAATTTGGTTTTATGAGAGAAATAGAAAATGTAGCAACCAATAAAACCCACGTTTTTCTATATGATGTGCTATGGGAAAGATTTATTTGAACTTAATATCACCTTGTCCGTAGTACCTAAAATTTTTTATCTTCAATTCAACTTTTACAGTAGCCAGAACATTCCAAGAACATATGCATGTTTACAACTCCATGTTTGCTTTCACTTCAATGGGTGGGAAGATATATAGGTCTATCAACAAGGGTCGAGCTCCATGTATATTCAGATTGAATGGAAAAAACTACCATCGTATAGGAATTTTATGTCCACCAGATGGTCACCCACCAAGATTCACACTACTATACGTGTATGACACTACACATGAATGTCAAAATAGGGTTCATGAGTTTAGGTATCTCTAAACCTATATGTTATTGACTATTTTATCAATCTTGAATATTTTTGTATTAACATAACTACTACCTACAGCTCTGACAACCAGAATGTCCAAACTCATATTGACTATAACATAGTCGAGAAGCTACAACAAATGCTTCATGAAAACATTGCTTTAGGTCGAAAATTCAGTTGTGCAGGGGATGTTCTTCATCGTCAGGAGGTGCCAAATTTAAAACTAAGTCTACTAAAAAGAATAGAAACAAATCCCAATACATATAACTTACCAAATAATTTTGATATTCCAATGCTTATTGTCGGTGATGTCGAAGATCTCAACCAAGAGTGGTATATAATCTTTTAAACCAAAACAGGTGATATTCAAAGAATTGATGAGCAGCACCCATTGTATTTTACATTACAATATCCCTTGATTATCATAGGTGGTGTTGATGGATATGTTGAAAACATTTTTCATCGCCCAACTCCTTTCACAATAAGTCCAAAATTAAGGAAGGTTATAATGAGAGAGTACTTCTCCTTCCACTTGATATTCCGTGAAAATTATTCCTCAACGCTACTACATTCAAGAAGATTATTGCAATAGTTTTTTGTTGATTCTTATACAATGATAGAGTCTGAAAGACTATCATTCATTCACTTTAATCAAAAGCGAATAAGGTTAGATCTGTACAGTGGATTTCAAGATGCATTTCTCATAGGACACCGAGAAGGTTTTTCATGTGGAAAACGAATCATTTTACCTTCAACCTTTATTGGTGGTCCAAGGTATATGATCCAGAATTACCAAGATGCAATATCTATTTGTAATTGGGTAGGGTATCTAGATTTGTTTCTAACCCTTAAATGTAACCCTATGTGGCCTGAGATCACTCGTTATCTTGGATATAAGAATATTCATCTAGTAGACTCCCCTCAAATACTATCTCGGGTTTTCAATATTAAGATTGATCATCTAATGAAAGATTTAAGAGCAGGTTGTTTATTTGGAAAGTCAAGGGAAGGTAACAATCTTTGTAGATAATACTAATATTTTTTTCCAAGTTGTTTGCATTTATATCATCATTTACTGACTATAACACTTTTCTTGCAATGTAGTTGTTAGAACCGTATAGTTTTAGAAACGTGGCTTGCCTCATGTGCACATCCTATTATTTCTCTAATGTGATAAAAAAGTGAACACTCCAACAGCTGTTAACAACTATGCCTACGTTGAACTCCAGAATAAAGTTGAATACCTAAGGCTACATGAATTTGTCAAATTTTTTATGCTCCAAGGTCCTTGTGGTGCTACGAACCATTATTTTCCATGTATGAAACATGGAAAATGTGAAAAATATTTTCCAAAAAAAATCTACAACTTTAACAGTTGATGAAAATGGGTATGTCATTTATCAAAGAAGGGATGACAAGAATACTATTCTAAAAAATAACATTCCTTTAGATATTGTCTTTGTAGTACCATACAATCCAGTTTTGCTATTAAAGTATCATGCTCGTCTCAACATTGAAGTTTGCAATCAGTCATCTTCAATCAAATGCCTTTTTAAGTATATTAGCAAGGGAAATGGTCGTGTAACAGCATCACTCTATGAGGGGAAAAACGTGAACTCGTCATAGAATAATGTAGATGAGATAAATATGTATTATGAATGTCGGTGCATATCTTCTTATAAGGAATCATGGAGGATTTTTTCATATGATATCCATTATAGATATCCACCGGTTGAGAGGATACATTTCCATTTTCCAGAACAGAATTGTGTGACATTTTTAGACAATTATAACATTGAAGATGTATTAAATCACAGAAATGGTTCTCAAACAATGCTGACATCTTGTTTTGAAGTGAATATTATATACCCAAAATGCAGAGGTTTAACTTTTGCAGAGTACCCTACTATATTTTTCTTCCACTCTCAAGATAACAAATGGCATCCTCAGAAGCATGGATTTTGTATTGGAAGACTATAATACATGCCTCAAACCATTGGCGAGCTATACTACTTGAGGATACTACTAGAAAAAATCAAAGGTTCAACTTCGTATGAAAATATCAAGACTGTAAACAACATCACTCATGGTATAATTAGAGAGGATTTTTCTTCTTTGTGACTAATGATAGATGATAGAGAGTTTGTTAAAGATATGAAAGACGTCTCAGCTTGGGGAATGGGACAATATGTACGCAGGTTGTTCACAAGCATGTTAATATCCAATAAAATATCTTGCCCAGATATTTTTTGGGCTGAAACCAAAAACATACTATCAGAAGACATTGTATATGCACAAAGAAGAAACCTACAAATTCTAGGTGCACATTTTTTCATGTAACTGCTTAGTTCCTCTCAATTTATGTCTTTCCAACGCCTTATTTATACTCTATGGTGTTTATAATATTGTAGTAAAAAAAATTACTGATGTTTTGTTAGCATAAACTTTATACTTCCCATTAAATATACAATATTTTACTCTTCTGGGTTATTGACTATATTGTTGTACAAAAAAATCCCTCCAATTAAGTATATTACAGTACTAACTAATCATATAATTTTTTCACATTTTAATAGTAATTGACTTTGTTTATTTTATTCTGTAATCCTTTTTAAAAATCCACCATAGTTTCAAAGATAAGTTCTTCACATAACAGTTCAATCTGCACTGTTCTTTCTATTATTTGTACTAACTGCAATATACTTCCCTATAGTTATATTTACTCTTCAGTATTACGAAAAAGTACCAGCATTTCTATTTGAATATTACTAATAAAGTACTACGTTTATTTTAATCTATACTAATTTGTAAAAGTATTCCACAATATTATAGATTAGTTATTTACATAACACTTATAACTACGCTGTTATTGCTATGATTGTCTGTCTGTATTGAATTAACAGCGTCTATATTTACTATACTTCAGTACAAAAAAGTCACAGCATTACTGTTGAAATATTAATACTAAATGACTTCAAATATTTTAATCTATAATAATTTGTATAGATATTCCACAATTTCATAAATAAGTTCTTCTCATAACAGTTCAATCTGCATTGTTGCAATTATTTGAACTTACTGCAATATACTAATCTGTTGGAATATTTACTATATTTCATTACAAAAAAATCCTAGCATTTCTGTTAAAATATTCAACATAAATGCCTTTGTCTATTTTAATTTGTAGTATGTTGTACAAGTATTTCGTAGTTTCATACATTAGTTAAACACATAACACTCCTAACTACACTGTACTTGCAGCCATTATACATCTTTCTCTCATATAACTTAATTTATATTTAATATATTGCAGTACAAATAAAGTTATAGCATTTCTGGTCAAATATTAATACAATATTAGTTTGTTCATTTTAATCAGTACTATTCTGTACAAGTAATCCACATTTTCATATATCATTTATTTACGTTACACTGCTAACTGTAGTGTACTTGCTATAATTTTTTGATATACTTATCTGCTCTAGAATTAATGACTATATTGTAGTACAAAGAAGGCACACCATTACTGTTAACATGTTAATACTAAATGGATGAGTTTCATTTATTCAGTAATCCCCTATAAAAGTATACCGTAGTTTCATATATCAGTTATTATTACCTGCAAGCTGCACCCTACTTGCAGTCATTATGAATTACTGCAATATACTTAACTGCTGTGAAATTTACTATATTGTAGTAGACAAATGTCTCACCATTTATATTCAAATATTAATAATAACTACTTTTTCCTTAATATAACCAAATATCGGTTTAATAATTCCTAATAATGCAGACTACAACACATTAGTACTGTTGGTTTCTCTCTATTCATTTCACTGTCCACTATAGTTGTTATGTTTAATTTACTGTAAATTGCTGGAATGACTTCGTTACTACTATTTTTTACTACTAGTTAACAATATTCCACAACATTCTAGATTTGACACTCACAGATCACCAGATACATACGTTTTATTTCAGAGAAATAGACCATATTTTACAAAGCAATGGAAGAGCACTTCAGTTATATCCTCCAATGCCACTTCTATATTCCGATTTTTATACCAATACAAATCATTTAGTTTCCAAATAATTAAATTACAATAAAAAATCACTTCTACAAGAGTACAACAATTTACATAGTATGCTATCAGATGAACAGAAAGAGGCAATGTATGTCATTCTTTCTTCACTATCTACTGATTCAGGGGGGTTCTTCTTCATACATAGTTATGGAGGCACAGGTAGAACCTTCACCTAGAGAGTACTAACATCACTGCTACGGGAACAGGGCATGATTGTACTTGCATTTGCATCAAGTGGAATAGCTTCACTACTACTTCCTGGCAGACGAACAACACATTCTAAATTCCGTATTCCAATATCCATTACTAAACATTCAGTTTGCAATATTCCACAAGGGAGTGACATTGCGGAACTTTTGTAGTTGACTAAGCTCATCATTTGGGATGAGGCATCTATGATTCATAAGTATTGTTTTGAGGATTTAGATCAAACTCTTAGAGACATTATGACTGTAAAAAATGATAATGCTTAGAATTTCCTATTTAGTGGATTAACAGTTGTCTTGGGAGGAGATTTTAGGCAAATACTACATGTTATACCTAGAGGAAATAGAAATGACATTTTATATGCAAGTGTTAAGTCATCATATCTTTGGCAACACTGTCAGGTGTTATCTCTAACAAAAAACCTGAGATTACATTTTACTACTACCAGTCATGATTCAACTGAGTTACAAGAGTTTGCTAAATGGACCTTAGATATTGGTGAAGTTATAATTAGAGAGCCTAATGATGGTGAAGAACTCATTCAAATTTCATCATCATATCATCTTACTGACACTGATAATGTCATGGATAAAATTGTCAACCATACATACCTGAGTTTATGTAACAAATATGGAGACCATACCTATCTGAAAGATCATGAAATTTTAGCTCCAAACTGTGATGTAGTACAAGAAGTAAATGAATATATGCTGACCCTCACTAGCTCTGAAAACAAAGACTACTTCATCTCAGACTCTGTTTGCAATTCAAGTTATGACACAGACAGACTACAAAATATTTACACATTTGACATGTTAAATGGTATAAACATCTATGGGTTACCTGCCCACAAAATTACACTTTAACTTGGTGTTCTGATTATGTTACTACGAAATGTAGATCAATTAGTTGGTTTGTGTAATGGAACTCATATGATAGTTACACACTTGAGTGAACATTTCATTAGAGCACAAGTTTTAAGTGGATGTCATTTGGGATATTCTATATTCATTCCAAGATTAACTATGACTCACTGTGGTGGTAGATGGCCATTCAAACTACAAATAATACAATATCCTTTGACAGTTTCTTATGCGATGACTATTAATAAAAGTCAGGGCCAATCATTGTCTTCAGTTGGTCTTTATCTTTTCAAACCAGCATTCTCTCATGGTCAATTATATGTTGCAGTATCTAGGGTCACATCAGCTAATGGATTAAAAATTATAGTTGATGGTAACACTAATACATACTCAAATTACATAGATAATATTGTGTACAATTAAATATTTGATAATCTATCTTAGGTATCATTTAAAACGAATTTTATATACTCTAATCTGCCATGGAAAATGATTATGATTACTATCATGGATTATTTACCTGCTTAATATGTTTTATTTTTACACTGAATGATTATGTAGAGTAAAAAAAATGTCACACTCAATAACCATGATAAATGAGATTAGCCCAGATGATGATGAAACACTATGAATACAAGTTTGTGACTTGAACAAGTGGTTCAATTCATCTTTTAAATACTCTAATAAATTCATTGATGTTGATCTCATACTATGCGACATTTAGGTGACTTTATGTTACAACAACTCAGTAGAGATTAATTTCATTGTTTCTCAACTATGCTCTAAACATCTTTAAAGTTTATAAATAAATATACAATTACTACGTTTTATGTGATCTATTCTATTTGTATTTTATCCAACATTTTGACATACTATCTACATGGAACATTTTCTGACTATTTATTTTTCCTTTACTACTCAATTGTTTATTGTACATGTTAGTGTGTGTGTGTGTGTGTATATATATATATATATTGTCTACATCATTTGAGATCTATTTTCTTTGACATTTATTCAGTATTCTAAGTCATTATATCCTCTTTTCGAACAATTTAACTTACCCTCTACATAGAGCATATTCTGTGTGTTTAATTTGGTTACTACTATATTCTATTAGGTACAAGTATCACTATATATATATATATACACTTTCATTGTTCCCTGTCATCTGTTTTCTTTCCTTATTTGCCAACATTTTAACATAGTTTATGCAGGGAAACAAGATTCAATGTACCATTATGAATTGTCAGCTTATCTCTAAATACAAACAACTGTTGGGTGAGGGACTCTGATATATTATACAAAACTTCTAAATATCTTCAAACCAAGGAATTTACCTTGGAACTAGACACCTGTGTTGAATCATGTTCACATCCATGACATTTGTTCGTCCGTGTGAAGTACAACTACCTCTTTTTAGTTTTAATTTTACTTCATTCAATGACATCATTTAGAAAAAAAAAGTCCCAGAAGAACATCTAATAGGTATATGTGGTTAATACCACATAATTACAGTTCTGTTTACCAAGTCTTGTTAAATTAATCTGTACAATGTCATTTAATTTAGCCTTATATTATTCAAAGTAACTTTGTATATGTCTAATATATTTTAGAACTAATTGGAGTTCTACATTACTCACATCCACTGCAATCTATGGGTACTTCCAACCACCTGATGCAGATTATTATAGAATATGACAGGTCATTTTTGTTGACTAATTGCATTATATTACTGTAACAAAGAACATTTACTCATATTCTAAGTTTGTTTCCCTGCAGAGGGTTGATAGTAACCTGTATCTTATGGGGTGATTTTGCATATGAAATGTCAAGTTACATGGAAAATAACAGAGACCCATCTACCATTTTGATATTACAACCCATCCGGGTGAAGATATTGATGAGTATGGTTTCTATCTACAATTAATATTATCGATCATTCTACTATGTTTTTTCAATATATCACTTCAACAAAAAATTCTGTAATGCTGACTTCAAACTGATTTCAGCCTCTGTTTTTTTCACAACAACTATTAATTCAACAAAGATTATTTACAACCAAAACCTTCCAGTAGCTGACAACTTCATAATCAGGTATCATTATAACAACAAATACTTGTGTAGTACAATTATTTACTTATCTCATTAAATGTACTATTTACATGTTATTTCTGTTTACTTCCTTGTATGTTATTCTGCATTTATCAAGCTTGGGGTGATAATAGCATCACCGTTACATAATCCATCACCAACAACTCCCACCCACTCAATGGAAATACTATATTAGAATAGCATGAAATACATTTTAGATGTGAAAATTTGTCAACAAGTCAGCAATATACCCTTATTTTTAAATTTTGATTATGCAATATTATTAACAGTTCACTACTGTCCTGTAATAAATTATATATTTATATGTAATTAATATATTGTAGGCTAAAAGGTGATTAATTGCGGCTACAGTTCAGAAAATTCAAATCACCCACAACTGGTTCTATGAATCATTCCAATTGTGGATGAAGAAAGTGCAGATTATAGATGGAAGCATTGGGTGCCTGTCCTGCAACTCCTCACCTACTTGCATTACTCTGAGGTGATAATGTATTAATTGCTACCTAAATTATTTATAATCATTATATTACACCCTCACTTCTGTTGCACAGTCCAAATGAGACTGAAAGAGTAGTCATAATAACAATTGCAACAGGTTTAGAGTTCAGTTATTGGTTACAAACAAGACCGACTCATTTTTAGTGGTGTTATTTGAAAAACAAGTCATGCAATATATACAAAAAACGGTTATGCAACTAAGAGCGAATTTGATACAGGTAAATACAACTTTTTATATCATATCAATATATAATTTTGAAATATTAAAAGTAACAATACCAATGGATTTGTGATTAGGATGATGATGAGTTTGGTTTCCCTCAAGAATTGAACTACTTCAAATCAAGGAAATTCATGTTAGAAATTTATGTGATAGATTACAATATTCAGAACCATCATTGTTCATCTGAGAAAAAATAGTTACAAAGTGGTTTATATGAATGATAATGATAACTACATCAACCTCTTTACTGACATATTAGAATATAAACATTTCAATCTGTATTTTTTACACATTATCTCTAAAAACAACAACTCAGAATACTTTACATTTTTCTTCAATACTATACAGGAATATCAAAGTAGTGGGTCTTCTATATTAAGAAGTTTCATTCATTATATGCAGGTAACTTTCTTTCAATTTCTTTAGTATGTCTTTCTAAAAATGGATATCATTTTACTGATATATTCCTTTTCACATTTCCTCATAGGATCATCAAACAGTTGGGTCTACTCCTGGGACTTTAAATATTGACACAAGATTAGATATTATACCCTTGATCACGTGTTCTACTCAGGTATATATATGTTATCTTTGATTACTGCTAAATTATTTCCATTACTATAAGAACACATGGAATAAATGTAAATTATTCTGAATTTTAAATATATAAAAGACAAACAATTATTTCAAACTACATATGTGTGCTAATAAAAACACTCTAATGTTAAATTTCTAGTCTGATTTTCAATAATTTCAATTGTTGTAGTTCATAGGTTCAAATTATTATAACAATAATATCTATGTAGAAACATTTTTCAAATTATTTTGATTGTGAGGATGGTGTGAAAGATAATGTCCAGACATCTCCAGAAAGCGTGGCTACAACAAGTTAATCTGCTAAATTACAGACCATGTCAAAGGGATATATAAATAGGAAAATTGAAAAAACTGACTGAAATCTCATACTGGAAACAGAAGGTAAACATACATCTTCACTGGTCAAATTATTCTCATTATTGTATTCATAATTAATATTTGTAGTGAAATGTGTGTTACATTTGAAATAGTACAGATAGTTCATTTGAAATATATTCTGCTACTCATTCGGTATTTTGATATGATTAGTATATACTGTGTCATTGAAGAAACAATTGCACCATGAAGATTTCTGGTTTTTAACCAATACAATGTTCATTTTCTAATTTAGCATATAGTACAAACATAAACGACTGGAAACCAAACTACATTTCTTATTCCTCTTTGTATCCTATACAGAAAGACATTATTTGTATTTCTACTAATAGTTAGTTTTTTTATATGCACAGTTTGGTCGTTCATTTGGAGCATGTTTATGTTCTTGGTCCAATTTTTTGTTAAAATTTTAGGATGTAGGCAATGCTTTCAGTAACAGATATTCCTAAAATCTATTTTAGTGATCAGAAAACTTAATATACATTACAGTTATTTATTTCATGGTTTCTAATAATAATTTGTATATTCCTCATATTTGAGGTACTAAAAAAACCACCCTGTTTTAAACGATTTTGTGTTTATGTATCATGTACCTTTCTAATAATTTTTTTTACATTCCTCGTATTTTAGGTACAATAAAATACCACCTGATTATAAACGATTTAGAATTTATGTATCTTGTACCTTTACTTCCTAAAAATTCCCTCTTTATCTACTCATTACTATCTATTAATGTTTATAATTGTACTTTCATCAGCAGGTCGCATTACCTGTATGATAAAGAACCTGAATATATATTGCAACCACAATATTCTCCTATAGACTTTCAAACTTCAATTACCCACAACACTTCTTCATACATGAAGTTCAAAAAATATTGTGCAATTAAAACATTGACTTTTTTAGCTCTGGATTCAAATGAATACACTATGTTGTTCACATTTTTAATTATTAGAATGACTCATACAGTGATTGTGTCTTTCAGGTTTAATTACACTTCATTCATTACTTTGTATGACATGAATGTTAATATAATGAAATAGTATTTTATGCTATAGACTGACTATGTCCCACAAGCAAGACATGATTGCTAATGAAAATACTTTTAAATGTTCCTTCAAATACTATATTTAATTTTTATATTTCTTTCCATTATTAAAGTATTATATTGTTGTGTCCAAAACCAATCAACTATTGTTCCATTATAATTTTCCAATACTTTGACACTAGGAATTTATAAAGTTTACTATTATTATGTAACATTTACAAATAGTCTTGTCATTAGTAAACATCATTAATTCTATATGTCGTGCATACGTATGGGTGCATACTAGTTTATATTATTATTAGATATAGGGTTATTTATTAGAAAATAAAAACACATATGTTAATTACATTTTAAATGGTATTAAATGTTCATTTTTGATCTTATGGGCCTGAGTTAGTGGATTTTAATTTTGAACATCCATTCTAATCATTTGTGCACTTCATGCCTAATGTATTCCAATTTAGGTCCAATAATTAATATGACTTTAAGGAATGTAATTATCCATATTTTAATTTGATATTTTTTTAAATGTATATAAACATCAATATGAACATTTTTCATTTAGGGATCAATGGAGGATTCATAAATCATGATGGTGATATTTGGCGATAAAAGGAAACAATTCTGGAGAAGGCAGATTGGACATCAGCCCACTGATAAGACTGTGGGGCCCACAATACAATCCCAATAAAGCCCAAATTTCATGGGAAGATATAAAACATTAATAGTAAAAAATAATTATTCAGGATAAAATGCTAATTCAGCCTCCATTGTGGTTATTAAGGAGACCTAAATAGAATATCAAAATCTGGGCCAGAATCTGCGGCCCAGAATGTTATCCCACTAAATCGGCCATAACTCCCGATCCACAACTCCAAATGGGACCAAATTTTACAGGAGATTAGGAGACATCCGGGGATCCATTTTATTCTCATATATACCACTCTAATTCGGCCATCTAGAAAGTCAGTTCGACGCGTCTGTTCGTTAGATACAAGATGGATTCCACTTCAGGTCAAAGGAGGGAATTAATTTTTATCCACTACTTTACACCACCCTAAGGCCTAAATTAATTTAATTATTGGGCATAAATTTATTGATGTTTGGTATAAGGCTTCATAATTACCTATTTAAGGATGTGGTGGTGATGGGGAAGAAATCTCTTGTTTTTTTTGTAATGTTATTATGCCAAAGTTTCGTTGTAATTTTTTCAATTTCCATGTAAGTTTCTTTTTTGTATTTCTATGTTCTTAAACAACATATTTCTCTTATACTATTCCCATTTCTTTTATTAAAGCTCTATAATCACAAATAACAGGGATATATTTGTGTTTTGGTGAATTATTTCACACGTAGGTGTGAATTTCATTCACACAGATAGAGGAGTGCTCGTTATTTTCGCAGTTTAATTTTCTTCAATCCAATTCTTGTAATCCATCTTCTGCCCACCATTGAGAGTATACCATCAATTGAGGGATAACACTTTAATGGGTTGATCATAAGAAGATGAAAAGTATGGATGGAATTTTATTTTATAAATTAATTTTTGTTAATTGGATAACTAATTTAAGACTTCCATTCTTCAGTTATTTCCACTATTAATCTTCACTGTGTTTAAGGAAGCTAAATCCAAGTACTAAAATGACCATATACCTTGGAGAGATCATTAATTTGGTTCTCTAAGTGTGTAGGGGATTATTAATTGAGTTTAGTTAGACTCAAACCATAAAATGATAAAGGTGGTGTTATTTTGAAGAATGGATTCATCAAGAATTAGTAAAACCAAAATTATCTAAAGAAGTAAAATTCATTCAATCCACCCTAAGCATAATCCTAAGATCAACCCATTTTCATTGAATTGAATTCACTTAGGGTTATTAGTGTTATTTAAAACCATCTAAAATAAAAACCAAGTTGGCCACTTCATAGACAAAAATTCATCGCATATGTTGTGTATCTTAGGTATATTCTTAGGTCTCAATGGATTCGACAACCCAAGCTAGACTACAAGGACCGTTCTACCTTCATCTCTTAGGTAAATTTGAGAGTGGATCAAATTTTGGCATCGTTTCTGGGGACTAAGTAAGTACCTTAGACCAAAACCTTCTTTCCTCACCCCCATTCTTCTTTTATCACTCAAGATCTCTTATCTTGTCCCTTTCTTACTTTTTTTCCCTTTGACGCATGTCCGCCTACACCTGTGATAATTCAAACAGACTAGTTATGGTTGAAATTTCTAGGATAGGGGAGTCAAGTGAACCTAGGGGATTATTTCAATTAGATCATAATATTCTTGATACTCCAGAATCAAAAATTGAATCAATTCTAATAAAGGGTCTTCCAAGAAATCAAATTGTAAATCCTGGGGGAAATCAAATGGGAAACCAAAATCAAGAAGCTCCAAACCTAGAGAATGTAGTCGATCAAACCATGAATGAATACCTCACTCCAATTTGGACCAATTCTCTATCATAAATTAGAAACAATTCCCTAGGAGATACCAATTACATCTTTAAACCCCATGTCCTAAACCACCTTCCCACATTTCATGGAATGGAGTTCGAGATGCCCCACCTTCAAGTTAAGGAGTTCACTGACATTATAGAAACCATGTGTCCCCCACATCAACTAGAATCAGCTAAGATGAGGCTATTTTATTTTTATTTAAAGGATGGATCTAAAAATTGGATAAAAAATTTGAGACCATCATCTATCAACTCTTGGGACCAATTACAAAGAGAATTCTACAAAAAAATAATTTCCCCACCACAAAAAAATTCACTTAAAAATAGTATCCAAAACTTTTTTGAAAAAGAGGGAGATTCATTCTATGAAACATGGGAGAGGTTCAAAGACACCCTAAGAATGGTTCCACCTCATGGTTATTCTATACCTGAACAAGTGAGAATTTTTTATGAAGGGTTGGGCCTGAGGAACAAATAATTCATTAACATGATGTGTAACAGAACCTTTAAAAATAAAGCCTCAAATGATGCTTATGAGTATCTGGAAAGCCTTGCTGAACAAAACCAAAAATGGGAAACTTCACCTTATTCTGAAAAGCCACAAAGAACTACTAGAATTCATACACTTAAAGAAGAGTAAATCCTTAGGGCTAAACTCACAGCACTTTCTAGAAAGGTTGAAGAGATATACCTTAAAAAAGTCCATGAAATCCAAACTGTAGACCATGTTTGCACAATTTGTGACAAACATGACCATAAGACAGACAACTGCCCAACCATTCCATCCATTAAGGAGGTTATTTTAGGAGGACCCCCAGTGTAAGTAAATTCTTTGAACTTTGGAAAGCCGCAATACCAAAACACATTCAACCCAAGGTATAATAATCACCCATGCTTCCGCTGGAAAGATTACCAACAACCTAGCCAACCACAGGGACCACTACTACAACCTGGGCCTTTATCAGCGCTAAAAACCAGCATTAACAGCTCTAGAAAAGCGCTATTAATGTCGGCGTAGATAAAGGGGGGTCCCCTTTATCAGTGCTCTAAGAAGTGCTGATATAGGGGACCTTTATTAGTGCTAACAAAAGCGCTGATAAAGGACCGCCTTTATCACTGCTTCTCTTAGCGCTGATAAAGGTCCCCTATATCAGCGCTTCTCGGAGCGCTGATAAAGGTCTCCAATATCGGTGCTTGACGGAGCGCTGATAAAGGGTTCCTTTATCAGGGCTCCCCTAGCGCTGTTAAAGGTGTCCTTTATCAGCGCTAAAAAAGCGCTGATAAAGGCCTCATCGCCTGCACCTAAAAAACAGTACCTGCACACCTGCACACCTGAATACCTGCACAAAGTAGCACATGCACACATGCACACCATAGCACCCGCACCCAATATTTTGACCGACAATGGTATATACATTTACTTAACATCATGAATACAAAAAAACGCATTGCTATATACATTTCCAACATTTTTTTACATGGTTACATTTACAATTATTCAACAACGGTTATAAACATTCATGTTTCATCCTTTGATATCTGTGATCTGCTCTCAATGGTATTTGTTGCCAAACAAAGCATCCGAACTCAAGGAAAAAAATTCACCTATATAAGAAAACAAATATTATGTTAGTAATGCAATAATGAAAGAAATTAAAATAGTAATATGAAAGAATACATTAATATGGAAATGTGAAACTAAAATATGAAATTTTAAACTCAAAAGTTTTCATTTTAATAACAATGAAAGGGAATAATGTAAAATAAATATGTTTGGCGTATGTCATTGGTGTTGTTTTCCAAAGTTTATCTCAATTTGAAACTGATATCAGACACTTTTAGCCATACTGGTCACATCGTGCGTCGGATTGAGGTGTGGTCGATTCGTACACGTCACAAATGACTCGCGGATCGTTGTCCTAAAGTATCAAAACAATCCTAATGCTTTTTCTCGGTTTGGCATATGTCATTGGTGTTGTTTTCCAAAGTTTATCTCAATTTGAAACTGATATCAGACACTTTTAGCCATATCGGTCACGCCGTGCGTCGGATTGAGGTACGGTCGATTCGTACACGTCACAAATGACTCGTGGATCGTTGTCCTAAAGTATCAAAACAATCCGAACGCGTTTGATCAGTTTGGCGTATGTCATTGGTGTTGTTTTCCAAATTCTATCTCAATTTGAAACTGATATCAGATACTTTTAGTCATATCGGTCATTTCGTGCATCGGATTGAGGTGCGGTCGATTCGTACACGTCAAAAATGACTCGTGGATCGTTGTCCTAAAGTATCAAAACAATCTGAACGCGTTTGCTTGGTTTTCTGTATGTAATTGGTGTTGTTTTCCAAAGTCTATCTCAATTTGAAACTGATATCAGACACTTTTAGCCATACCGGTCATATCGTGTGTCGGATTGAGGTGCGGTCGATTCGTACACGTCACAAATGACTCGCGGATCGTTGTACTAAAGTATCAAAACAATCCGAACGTGTTTGCTCAGTTTGGAGTATGTCATTGGTGTTGTTTTCCAAAGTTTATCTCAATTTGAAACTGATATCAGACACTTTTATCTATATCGGTCACGCCGTGCGTCGGATTAAGGTGTGTTTGATTCATACACGTCAAAAATGACTCACAGATCATTTCCTAAAGTATCAAAACAATCCAAACGCGTTTGCTCGGTTTGGCGTATGTCATTGGTGTTGTTTTCCAAAGTCTATCTCAATTTGAAACTGATATCAGACACTTTTAGTCATACCGGTCACGACGTGCATCATATTGAGGTGTGTTCGATTCGTACACATCACAAATGACTCTTGGATCGTTGTCCTAAAGTATCAAAATAATCCGAACGTGTTTTCTCGGTTTGTCGTATGTCATTGGTGTTGTTTTCCAAAGTCTATCTCAATTTGAAACTGATATCAAACACTTTTAGCCATACCAGTCACACCGTGCGTCAGATTGAGGTGCGGTCAATTCGTACACATCACAAATGACTCGTGGATCGTTGTCCTAAAGTATCAAAACAATCCGAACGTGTTTGCTTGGTTTGGCGTATGTCATTGGTGTTGTTTTCCAAAGTCTATCTCAATTTGAAACTGATATCAGACACTTTTAGCAATACCGGTCACGCCGTGCGTCGGATTGAGGTGCGGTCAATTTTCACACGTCACAAATGACTCGCGGATCGTTGTCCTAAATTATCAAAACAATCCGAACGCATTTGCTCGGTTTGGCGTATGTCATTGGTGTTGTTTTCCAAAGTTTATCTCAATTTGAAACTGATATTAGACACTTTTAGCCATACCGGTCACGCTGTGCATCGGATTGAGGTGTGGTTGATTTGTACACGTCACAAATGACTCGCGGATCGTTGTCCTAAAGTATCAAAACAATCTGAATGCGTTTGCTCAGTTTGGCGTATGTCATTGGTGTTTTTTTCCAAAGTTTATCCCAATTTGAAACTGATATCAGACACTTTTAGCCATACCGGTCACGCCGTGCGTCGGATTGAGGTGCGGTCAATTCGTACACATCAAAAATGACTCGCGGATCGTTTTCCTAAAGTATCAAAACAATCCGAACGTGTTTGCTCGGTTTGGAGTATTTCATTGGTGTTGTTTTCCAAAGTTTATCTCAAGTTGAAACTGATATCAGACACTTTTATCCATACCGCTCACACCGTGTGTCGGATTGAGGTGCAGTCGATTCTGACACGTCACAAATGACTCGTGGATCGTTTTCCTAAAGTATCAAAACAATCCGAACACGTTTGCTCAGTTTGGCGTATGTCATTGGTGTTGTTTTCCAAAGTTTATCTCAATTTGAAACTGATATCAGATACTTTTAGCCATACCGGTCACACTGTGCGTCGGATTGAGGTGTGGTTGATTCGTACACATCACAAATGACTTGTGTATCGTTGTCCTAAAGTATCAAAAAAATCTGAACGCGTTTGCTTGGTTTTCCGTATGTCATTGGTGTTGTTTTCCAAAGTTTATCTCAATTTGAAACTGATATCAGACACTTTTAGCCATACCGGTCACACCGTGCATCGTATTGAGGTGCGGTCGATTCATACACGTCAAAAATGACTCGTGGATCATTTTTATAAAGTATCAAAACAATACGAACGCGTTTTCTCAGTTTGGCGTATGTCATTGGTGTTGTTTTCCAAAGTTTATCTCAATTTGAAACTGATATCAGACACTTTTAGCCATACCGGTCACGCCGTGTGTCAGATTGAGGTGCGGTTGATTTGTACACATCAAAAATGACTCGTGGATCGTTTTCCTAAAGTATTAAAACAATCTGAACGCGTTTTCTCAGTTTGGCGTATGTCATTGGTGTTGTTTTCCAAAGTTTATCTCAATTTGAAACTGATATCAGACACTTTTAGCCATACCGGTCACACCGTGCATCGGATTGATGTGCGGTTGATTCGTACACGTCAAAAATGACTTTTGGATCATTGTCCTATAGTATCAAAACAATCCGAACGTGTTTTCTCGGTTTGGCGTATGTTATTGGTGTTGTTTTCCAAAGTTTATCTCAATTTGAAACTGATATCAGCCACTTTTATCCATACCGGTCACATCGTGAATCAGATTGAGGTGAGGTCGATTCTTACACGTCACAAATGACTCGTGGATCATTGTCCTAAAGTATCAAAACAATCCGAACACGTTTGCTCAGTTTTCCGTATGTCATTGGTGTTGTTTTCCAAAGTTTATGTCATTTTCGAACTAAGTATTAGGAATTCACTAATCTAAGGATATGAATCATAAGAAAAGGAGATCATAGATTCTCAATAAGTGTAAAGGGAGATATTAATGACCATATAAAGATAACATAAGTATTAGTAATTCACCTTCATTGTCCTAATTGTTTACATTCTTCCATCAGGTACGATGCCCATTCGTTTCTAAAGACATTTATATCATCTTCTCAATAGGAGTTTTTGTGTCAGTCAAAGTTGTACTGAAAAAATATAAATACAAAAAGGATTAATAATTATTTTAAATAAAGTAGTAATTATTTTCAAAAATATCTCTTCAGGGATGCTAGTTTGTCCATGAAATATGATCTCTTTCATAAATTTACAAACATAATAACCGCATTCCTTGTCATTTGTTTGTTTCAGACACTGCAGAAACATCAAGAAAAATAAGTAATTTGTTTTTATATGTATTTGGATAGTGAAATATAATTATATATACCCAGATACTTCTCCATTTTTAGATCTTGTGAGCATTGTCGTCCTTACGCCCTGGATTCATTCCAGCCTTTAGACGATATTCATACACCGCCCTATCATAACAAAATCCTCATTAAAAGATAATATAAATTATATAACTAGATATTTAGTTCTAAAATGTTGGATCTAGTGTATTAAAAATTGGCAATCTCCATCATCTGTGGTTGGTTAGTTGGATATCCATGCAGTGAATCTAGAAAATAAATCTTTGGAGTATCCAAATTGACTGCAATGAGCATCCAATGTTCCCTAAAAACACAAAAAGAAATAAGTACTGATAGAAATAAAAATATAATTGATATGATTAAAATGTATAGGTTTACCCTTGCATCGTTGGTATTAAAAAGATCTTGTCAGTCGTAATTCTTCTTTGAAACATTCTGAGCAGATTTGACATCAATTCAGCCTGAAAATTTGAATCTATTTCTGTTCATTGTGTAGAAATGGTGTGAGGACTAACGAGTCCAAATTTGTATTCATGGGAAAATCCCTTAAATTGTTTTTCATATATATTCCTGTGAAAAATATGAGATGTATTTATCCATAATTATCAAAGTATATCAGCTTCTGTAAAATCAAATCATGAAAACATACCTCATGTATACATTTATAACTGAGGCGCCTAGCCAGTCGTATGTGATGATCTCAGAAACAACGTCTGCACTAATGAAATCTATTGTTTCCTCTCCATACATATATTTTTCACAAACAATTGTATGACTCTTGCCATATTTCATTTTCATATCCACGTGAGCTTGCAATGATATTAAATGGGGATATAGAACGGGCGGGGTGAACGCGCTCTCAGTAGATCGTTTTGATCGGTAGGTTGATCCAATATTGGAGCCGCTCTTTTTATTTAGCTTCTCCATTTTATCCTTCTGTAATAACATTCATCAGTTCAGCCATTTTCTAATCTAATGTTAAAGGTTCTGCTTGAAAAATGAACTGGAAATGAATACCTCTTGTTCGACATGTTTTTTTACAAGATTCGACGGCCATGCAACGAATGTTCCAACAACTTTTTCCACCGTATGAATGTCGTCATCGTCATTTGGCATGGGTAGCTCAGTGCTCGGCTCATGAGCTACGTTAATCGACACTTTGACATGACCGGTTGGAAGTGGTCTGGATTGAAGTGTGTCATTCTGCATATTGAACATCGTAGCCCTCGCTACAAGGCGATGGGTAGGAGTTGACAGATATAAATCACAGTCATTTTCACCCTGCAGAATATCATTACATGAAAGGTATCAGTGTCTGTGATTTACATCTCACAAAAACGAATATTATAACATTGATTACCTTGGTTAAGTTAGGTCTTTGAGAGGAATGGCTCGCCTCAAAGCTGGTGAGGGGTGGATCTTCTCGCGGGGGTTGTTCTTGAGTTGTTTGTTCTCTTCGCCTCTCCTCCATCAAACTCGTTAGCATCTTTCCCTGAGTTTGGATTAGTTCTTCAAGGGTAGATACTTTATCTCTCATTACATGCAATTCTTTAGTTTGTTCATCCTCTTGTTTTTTTTCTGAAAATATGTCCGGGGTGACACCCCAAAACCCACACCTCTGACGCAGCCATACTGTTCTGGCTGTTTCAAGGCCGTTGAAAGTATGTCTGCATCCGGTGCGGGTGTTGTTGATTCCTGTGACCATGTCAAATAGAAAATATGAAAAAATAAGTAAGCATCGTTATGTAATAGTGATTTAAATCAAAACAAGTTTATATTATGTCATACTTACACATGTTTCCCACACTTTTTGTGTGTTTTCATCTATCAGTTTCCCCTCTTTATTAACACGAGCTTCCTTCCATAGCACATGGCGTGGAATGGAAGTGACTTGAGATTTTTCTTCATCAATCTTCATATAAATAGAAAAACATGGTTACAGTGTTGTTTTATGTCACATAAAATTATTACAGTACTTTTAAAATACATACCAATTGTTTTTCAATTGAAGCATACCCCAACCTTGCTTTACGGTAGGGGTACGCTGGTTTTTCTGCCCGTTCTTTATTTTTAGAACTCAGTTGCTGTTTCATAAATAAAAACCTATCAATCAACATGATGAATACAAGCAACGTTACACAACGTGTAACCAAACACAATGTACCTGAAAATTCTGTTCCGTACGACAATTGCAAAACGCATCCCACGTTTCTTGGGATATCAAGTGTGCATAAAGAGGAGGCGAGTGCGGCTTGATTTTCCCTTCGGCATATTTCAGATGATGTTTCGTTAAAATTTTGTGAAATCCTCTATGAATCCTTCCTGTCAGTCTGAAAACATATTCTTTGTGCGAAACATCTACTATAAATGCACTCTGCAAGAGATGATGAAGGGTTAGTCAATATTTCAATATTTTATTTTATTTTAATAAATTAAATAAATGATATCGTAATGTTACCGTAATCTCTTCCCACATTAATGTTTTCAACCCGCTGACAACATGGTTCCATGACTCTACGTCAATCGGCACGCGTTGTCGAGTGACGATTCCAATGTAGCTATTAAACATGGCTTTGTTGGGGTTTACATGCTGGCCTAGCTTATTCCATCCCACCTCATATTTGATGCCTTTTGCTCTTGCCTTAAGGATTTTTTCTAAAACTGTCAAACTACGGTGCACCTGTTTTTTTTTTGTTTCGCTGGGGTTTCATCGCCTACCATTTCCTCAGTTTCTACATCATCATTATGTTTCTCCGAAGCGCTAGCATTGGCACTGACACCAGCTGCAACAGGTTGAGAGACATGTTGTATGTCAGCAGTGGGACCAGCTGCAACAGGTTGAGAGACCTGTTGTCTCTCAGCAGTGGGACCAGCTGCAACAGGTTGAGAGACGTGTTGTGTCTCGAGATTGGGTGCATCAGCAGGTGAAGAAGTCATTATCTGCAGAACTGGTTTTAAATTTAATTTAGATCACATAAAAGCAGCAGCAAACAGATAATAACATAATGTAACACAATCTATATTACAATAAAAATCAATAACCTGATTATTGAACTCCCTTTTTCTTAAAGGCTGAAGGGATTTGACCCCTCTATCAACTATCCATATCCCTTCATTGTGGTCTCCTCTGACATACAAAACGTCATCTACATTGGGACCACTGCGAAATTATTGCGAAGTCCCAATGAAAGGGTCATCTTCCATTGAATTTTCATCTTACCCTTCAGCTGTTTTGGTCGATAATAGAACAATTGACCAGTTTCGGTTTGCGGGATCTGGAACATAAAATACTTACACTGCCTGTGATGCCATTATAAATGGTTCATCTTTCTCCCCTTCCTTACTGAAATCAACTTTCACGAATCCCAAATCATCTATTTTAACAGCACTCCTATTATCAACCAACTTGCATTGAAATATATGAACTTGAAATTCCATATAATCCAACTCCCATATTTGTTTGATGATGCCAAAGTATGTCATATTCGCATAAATTGGATTTCTGTCCTTAGCATCGGAAACATGCATCGCTTCAACCACAAGTGTAACCCCACTATTCTGCATGGTACTGTCTTCATCATGTTCATTAGTATAAAATGTATAACCATTAACTACATAAGCATTGCAAGATAATGCATACACACTTGGTCCTCCGGCTAGCCATTGAAGTCGTTCCAAAATTGAATTTGGATTTTCATCTGACTTCTTAAAAATATGATCTCGAAACCATCCAATAAACTGTCGATTATGTGTATCTGATATCCATTTTCCAGCCCTTGATGGATTCAAATTCCTAAGAATTTCTTTGTGGATTTCAACATATGGGTCAACGTCGAAACTGTTATGCAAAACATAAAGGTAGGCCTGCTCCCGATCTGTAATATTGATTGTGACAACCTTTCTTCCAGAAATTCCTTCACCCTCAAGCCGCCCAGTGTGACGAGATTTCGGTAAGCCAATGCTTTCCACACCAGACAAGTATTCGGTACAGAATTCAACGGATTACTCAACAATATATCGCTCTGCAATACAACCCTCTGGCTAACTTCGATTTTTGACATACCCTTTCAAAATCTTCATATACCGTTCAATGGGGTATATCCATCTGTAATGTACAGGACCACATAGTCAAATCTCTCTCACCAAGTGGACCATAAAATGAACCATAATATCAAAAAATGAAGGCGAGAAGAACATTTATATTTCACATAATATGACGGCAATTTCTTTTTCCATAGCTGGCAATTTTGTCGGGTCTATAACTTTGCTGCATATAGCTTTGAAGAAGAAACACAGTTTCGTTAATGTATGGCGGACATTCTTGGGAAAAATGCAACGTAAAGCAATTCGAATGAGATTTTTCATCAAAACATGACAGTCATGTGATTTCAGACCTTTTAACTTCAAGTCACTCATTGACACAAGGTTACTGATATTTGATGAATACCCCTCTGGAACCTTTACGTCATTCAAGAAGTTGCAAAACTGATATCTCTCCTGCATGGAAAGAGTGTAAGCAGCAAGAGGAAGAAATGTTCATTTTTCACCCTTCACTAGTGCCAACTCTTCTCGTATTCTCATCTCAACCATGTCTAACCTAGCCTTAATTCCATCTTTTGTTTTGCCAGATGTATTTAGCAGCGTGCCGATAACACTGTCAAATACATTTTTTTCTACATGCATAACATCAATAAAATGTCTTACATACAGACAATTCCAGTATTGTAATTCAAAAAAAATTGATCTCTTTTTTCAAACGATTTTCGTAAGGTTTTTCGAAGCCGGTTTACCAAAAGTAGTGTCTACATTTTTAACTTTCTCAAACAATTGATCGCCTCTTAGTGGAGACGGTGTTGTACGTTCTTATGAACTTTCATCGAATGATGTATTCCAAGAACGGTACTTATGTCGTCGCGGTAGAAATCTGCGATGTCCTAGAAACATGGTTTTCGATGAATGTTTCAACCTAATTGATTGTGTACCTTCTTCGAAAATGGGACATCCTTGAGTTCCTTTAATGCTATATCCTGAAAAATTTCCATAAGTAGGGAAGTCATTTATCATCCCATACAACATGACTCTCAAATTGAAATCTTCCTTTCTATAAGAATCATACAATGTAACACCTGAATCCCACAATAATTTCAAATCTTCGATCAATGGAGCTAAATAAACATCAATATCATTACCCGATTGTTTTGGTCCTGATATAAGCATAGATAACATGATCTATTTTTGTTTCATGCATAACCACGATGGTAAGTTATAATTTATCAACATAACCGGCCATGTACTATGACTGTTGCTATGAAAACCAAAAGGATTCACTCCATCTGTAGATAACGCAAGACAAAGGTTTCTCGACTCGTTTACAAATTCAGGATACTCATGATCGATTCTCTTCCACTGAGGAGAGTCTTTCAGGTGACGTAGTATCCCATCTTTAATTCTTGTATCTGCATTCCATGTTAATTGTTCTGCAGTCTCCTCACTTCCATATAGGCGTCTAAACCTTGGAATGATTGGAAAGTACCATACAACTTTAGTAGGACTAGATTCATCTTTCTTGTATCGAGAAGCACCACACTTTGGGCATTCTTTAAGTGATTTGTGGTCCTTGCGAAACAGTATACAGTCATTCGGGCAGGCGTGTATTCTTTCAGAGATCATACCCATAGAGCATAGCATTCATTTGGCATCGTATGTTCGGCTCGGGAGCTCATTGTCTTCAGGGAGCATGTCATTCAAGAGGGAAAGTAGTTTCGTAAAACTGTCGTCACTCCACCCGTTATCTGCTTTCAAATTATACAGCTTCAGTACGGCTAACAATGCTGTATATTTAGTGCAACCAGCATACAATAGCGTCTTTGCACAACTTTTTAACTTCTCAAACAATTTTTGGCAATCACGAAGTTCATCTTCTAAGGTCCTTGTCATTTTCTCAATACGATCTTCATCATCATTCACATCTGTAATCACATCCTCTATACGGTCATCTTCATTGTTCATGTTTGTAATCATATCAGATGATCCATAAAACGCAGTGTCACCCCAGTCACTACTTACATTCGTTGTTTCCCCGTGTTTATTCCAACATGTATAACTTTGATCTATTCCGTGATAGATCAAGTGTACTTCCAACTCATCTGGACTAATTTGTTTTGAATAAAAACAGTGTAAACACGGACAAAGGATTTGAGAAGAGTCACATGCATGATCTTTTGCAAACTTGATAAATTCTTTCATGCCTTCTTCATACTCTTTTGTCAACTGATTGGAATTCATCCATTATTTATTTATATTCATCCTATTTAAAATCCATAGGATGAGTATATAGGTTAGAGGAGAAATGACTTCTCGAACCTTTTCTGGATAACCTAGAACTCCTTCCAAGGAAATAATGTGACCATGAAACAATACTTCTTAAACAAAATATGGGGAATTTATAATATTGTAATAAAGACAAAGCTCTCTAAAAACACCCAAAACAACCTCCAGATTATCGGAGTACTCCTCCTTTATATTGTAATACACCAAGAAGTATTCTAAAAAAACGAAAATGGAGGTGTCTAGAAAGATATTAAAGATCTAGTTCATCAGTTCCATGAAATAGATAGAGCATTGGTGATCCCAAATGGAATTCATAAATACTTTAAATTTCCATATCGACTTTAAAAATCTATCTTTTGAGCATCCTCTTCCCAAACCCTCAACTGTTGGTACCCTGATCTCTAGAAGATTTTCAAAAACCAATAGAACCTTATAAGATGGTCAAACAAATCATCAATTATATGCAACATGTAAATATTCATTACTGTCACCTGTCTATGACTATAGTAGAATGTTAAAATTAATAGGCTATGATATGACTTCATTGAAAATAGAATTGGAAAATATCATAGTGACATGATCATATAGATAGAACCATTTCCCTAAAGATCTTCTAGCTGATCTTTTAGCTCCTCTAAATCGGCCAGAGCCTTATGATGTGATGGAATGGAAAATGGGATCTTCCTTTGAAGAAAATAGATAGAAAACTCAAACACTCATTGGGGATTTTATCCCATGAAGTCCTCTAGAAATGATTTTGTGTACTTTTCCATGACCACTGAAATTTCACATGAAGAACACTTCTCAACAACCCCAAGGAAAACCTTGGAAAATGACATGATATGAACCATAACATAGAAGCAACTTTTCATACCCTCCATGTTTATAGATCACAATCTCCATAAAAGACATGGAATCTCCTGTTAAGAGTAAGTAACTGAACCCAATAAAGGGTTGTGTGACCACACCCCACCACGAGTAGTATCCCTTTAGTTATGTGATTCTTTATACATTGTTGTTTATATGATCATTTTTATATGTATGAGTAGTATCTCTATCATAAATTGTATTTGTGGTGTTAATGTGTCAAATTTTGGGATATAATGTGCTTTATTTTAATTGATGTGCTTGTTTGGATTTCTTAATATGTCTATTAATTTATCAATGCAACCCAAGTGGGGGATGTTAAATCTAAATTATGTGTCTTTAATAAGATATAATTAATATGAAGTATTAATTAAATACATCAATTCATTGATTTCTGGGTTACTCTGCATTCATGGTTTAATGTATTGAGGCCGGTCTGTGATGGGTGAGATGGAAAGGGTGTGGTTCACACCAGGATTGCAAAGTAGTGGTTTTCTATGGAAGTGATCACGTAGGGGCAGGTTCGTGCTGGGTTTTTGGTTCGGGCAGTGGAGCTTGTTCATGTAGGGTCTTGTTCGTGTAGGGTCTGGTTCGTGCTGGGTCTTGGTTCGCATAGTGGAGTTTGTTCACGTTGGGGCATCTTTGCGCTGGGTTTCGGTTCGCACAATGGATCTTTGTTTGCGAGTGGGGAGTTATGTGGGTGTAGGGGTCTCGGTTCGTGCAAGGGATTTTACTCTGGTTTGCACAGGAAAGTGTTGGTCACATTGAGGAGTTTCATATGCGAAAGGGGTGGGCTTGTTAAGGGTTTTTCTCGTGAAGGATTCGAACGCACGGGGTGGTTTTTGCAGAGGAGATCAGAATTATGTTGGATCGCGAAGGGGTTGTCTCATTCAAGTATCGGATCATGAAGGATTTGTTCGCAAATGATTTGTATGCATTGGAAATGATCAAGTAGGGTGAGGCTCGCAAAGAATTGGGTCCACGGAAGATGTGGTTTGGGAAGGGATGGCTTGTAATGGGTCTGGTTCACGAAAGATTCTGCTTGTGCTAAGTGTGTCTGCAGTGGGGTGTGATATTTATGGGTTTGATCATGGAGGGTGGAATCGTGGTGGGGTGTGGTCACACAACCCTTGATTTAGAAGGTGGTTTTCGGTGACCGGTGATTCCCTCTCACATCAATACCTTGGGAAACACCTAAAAATAGGTTGGTAGACTTAGAACAATAAGAATAAATCTGATATATTTCCTCAAACCCATCTCAAAATTAATAGCCATAATATAATCGTTCGTGGGGATATAAAGAGATACATGAACCAAATAAAAACACCAAAACATAAGAATAACTAAATAAATCTAATGAATTAGTGGGAAATCATAAAAACAACCCATAGTCAGGATCAAAACATAACCACAATCCCAAACCACCCATGGAAACTGAAGATTCAACATGAAGAATAGTTGGACAAACACTTACCCATTCCAAACATAATTAATTCATGAAAATTCAATTTGAATCACCTTAAGGAGGAGGACCCGATGGCGGAGGAGAAGGAGGTGTCGAAAGCGGAGGCACCGGAGGTAGCGCGGATGCAGCGTGGAGGCAGGGTGGAGGCAGGACGGAGGCAGCGGAGGCAGCGGAGGAGGAGGAGGAGGCCGCGGTGGAGGAGGAGGCAGCGGAGTAAGCAGAGGAGGAGGAGGCGCCGGTGGAGGAGGAGGAGGATGAGGTCGTGGACTAGGAGGAGGAGGAGGAGGAACTGCCGGTGGCGGAGGAGGAGGATGAGGCCGCGGTGGAGGAGGAGGAGTAGGAGGAGGCGGCGGTCGGAGGAGGAGGAGGCGGCGGCCGGAGGAGGAGGAGAAGGAGGAGGCAGCATCCGCGGCGGAGGAGGAGGTGGTGGCGGAAGCGGCTGCAGCGGCGACAGCGGTGGAAGCGGCGCAGAGGAGGGCTTCCGCAAGATCTTGACCGGGTGCAGGGAGGAGGAAGAGGACCCGTGGGTTTTTAACAAATCCGCGTGAGCCTTTATCAGCGCTAGTAAAAAGCGCTGATAAAGGGTGTATTTATCAGTGCTAAAATGAAAAGCGCTGATAAATACAACCTTTATCAGCGCTTTTTTAGCACTGATAAATAATCCCTTTATCAGTGCTTTTGTTAGTGCTGATAAAGGCCTGGCCCTTTATCAGCGCTTTACTGTTAGCGCTGATAAAGGTAGGCGCATTCCTTGCCTAGTTTTGTGGTAGTGCGACAAAATCCTTACCCCCATCAGAACTACCAAACCCATAACTAGTTCCAAACCCAACCAATCCAATACCAATAGCCACCAGTCCATTTTCAACAAACCATCCCACATCCAAAATATCACCCGGGATAAACCAATCTTCTCAAGAACCAATCCAAACTATTCCACAAAGCCTACTAGAACAACTATGCAAACAAATGGAAAAAATGTACTCAGAATTCTCTCCCCTTAAACAAGAACTTCAAACCATCAAAAATGGAAAGGCACTCATGCCTACACAATTCATTACACAACAAACAGTAAGGGGAGAGTCAAGTTGCATTCAAACAACTCATGAACAACTAAAGGTTGTGACTATTTTAATAAGTGGGAAATAAATTGAGAAACCTGAAAAACTAATTAAAAACTCATCCAAAGATTCAAACTTGGATGAAAATTAAAATGAACCAAATGATCAAACTGAAAAACATGATAACATTGTCAAAGAAACAACTCTTCAACAAACAACCCCAAAACCTGCACCATTTCCTCAATGCATGAGGGGGGAAATAAAGCCTGAATTAAGTGAAAAATTGAGGGAAATCTTCTCACAAGTCAAGTTGAACATTCCTCTTCTCAATTAAATCCAAACCATACTTGCCTACTAAAAGTACATTGAGGACTTATTCACTTTTAAAAGAAAATTTTCACATAAAAACCAAGTCCTTTTGGATGCTAATGTGAGTACCACCATTCAAGGGACCATTCCTCCTAAGTTGAAAGACCCAGGTTTCCCTTACATCAATGTTGAACTAGGAGAGAGCAAAGTTGTCAAGGCCTTATGTGACCTAGGTACTAGTGAAAATCTCATTCCCTATGTTGTGTACTGAAATTTATTCCTAGAAGAGCTCCAACCCACATCTTTCACACTTCAACTTGCTGATTGTAGCATTAGGGTTCCAAAGGGGATTTTAAAGGATGTTCTGGTAAAGGTTGAAAACTTCATCTACCCTGTGGAATTCATTATCCTTGAACACCATACAAACTTAGGAAATAAGGATCAAACCCCAATCATCCTTGGTCATCCTTTCCTTGCAACAATCAACTCTGTTATCCGATTTCGAAATGGGAACATGACCATCACCTTTGGAAAAATTAGTCTAGACTTAAACATCTATAATGAAAGATCACAAATAGGGGATTATGAGGACATTAATGAAGTAAACATGATACGAAGCATTGATAATGAATCCATAGAACATCAAGGAATATTTGATGGATGTTTAAGTCGGGATGAGATTGATTTTCTTTGTTCACATGAAGGAAGTTTATCTCTTTGTATTGAATCATTTTCAAATTTCTCTTATGATGAAGTCTTAGGTCCAATAATAAGTGAAACCTTTCAGGAAACCATTTTCATGGAGACCAATGAATTTTACTTCACTAAATCTGATCAAACCAATATTGTAGCTGAAACTTCTACACATGGGGATTCAATTCTATCTAAAACTCTAGGGAAAAAATCGATCTTGATCCAATGTCCCAATCTTCTACTGAAATTCTGCCCCAACCTGATCTTGAATTGAAGGAACTTCCTATTGCACTCAATTATGCCTTCCTAGGGGATAATCAAACACATACTATTGTCATTTATTCTTCTCTTGAATCCAATCATGAGAGGATGCTTCTATATGTCCTTAGGAAACATAATAGAGCCATTGGTTGGACCCTGTCTGATATTCCTAGGATTAGACCACTAATCAGGACTCATAGGATTGTTCTAGAATCTAATTCAAAGTCATGTTATCAAACTCAATAGAAACTCAATCCTAATATCATGTGGGTAGTAAGGAAGGAATTTCTAAAATTTTTAAAAGCTGGTATCATCTATCCCATAGCTCTATAGCTGAGAGTGAGTGGGTGAGCCTAATCCAAGTGGTTCCCAAGAAGGTAGGAATCACAGTGATAACCAATAATGATTGAGAGATTCTTCCAACTAGGGTGAGTAGTGGATGGAGAGTCTGCATCGACTATAGGAAGCTAAACTCATTTACCAAGAAGGACCATTTCCCATTACCATTCATTGACCAAGTCCTTGAGAGAGTGGAAGGTCATGCCTTATACTGTTTCTTAGATGGGTATTTGGGATACAATCAGATTGAGGTATCCCTAGAGGATCAAAGGAAGACTACATTCACCTTTCCATTCGGCACCTTTGCCTTCAAATTCATGCCCTTAGGGTTATGCAATGCCCCTGGAACCTTCTAGCGGTGCATGATGGGAATCTTCTCAAACATGGTAGAGGATTTTCTAGAGGACTTCATGGATGACTTCTCTGTGTTTGGGGATACATTTGAGGGATGTCTGAGGAATGTGGAGAGAATCTTGTCAAGATGTGAAAAAAATAATCTGGTCCTAAATTGGGAAAAATCCATTTAATGGTTAAAGAGGGACTAGTTCTAGGCCATCGGGTCTCAGGTAGGGGGATTGAAGTTGATAAATCCAAGTTTGACATCATTTTTCACCTTCCATCACCCAAAACTTTCAAGGAAGTGAGGTCTTTCTTAAGATGTGTTGGTTTTTATATAAGGTTCATTAGGAATTTCAACTCTATTTCTCAACCACTTTGTGCACTATTGGTGAAAGGTGCTCCATTTTTTTGGGCAGAAAGATGTGAGGAATCATTCTCTACACTCAAGTCAGCTCTCACCTCTCCTCCCATTATGAAATCTCCAAACTGGAACCTTACTTTAGAACTTATGTGTGATTCCAGTGACTTCCTTGTAGGAGTAGTCTTAGGAAAATGGTGTGAGAAAAATCCATGTGTCATTTCTTATGTAAGAAAATAATTAAATGATGCACAAATCAACTATACCACCACTGAGAAAGAGTATCTTGTTGTTGTCTTTGACTTAGAGAAATTTAGGTCCTATCTCTTAGGATCATCCATCATTGTCTTCACTGACCATTCATCCCTGAAATACCTTTTCCAAAAACAAGATACCAAGGATAGACTGATTAGGTGGGTCCTTCTCTTACAAGAATTTGACCCACAATCAAGGAAAAAAGGGTGTTGAAAATGTTGTAGTTGATCACCTCTCTAGGATGGAATTCAAAGACAACTCAAATCACCTTTTTGTGTCTGTTTCATTCCCTGATGAACACCTATACTCTGTGAGTGGATGCCATTGTTATGCCGACATAGCTGACTTCTTAGTTACAGGAGTCATTCCAAAATTCTTAGGGGCTCAAGCTCGAAGTAAATTCTTTTATTATGTTAGAAATTGTGTGTTTGATGATCCATACCTCTATAAGTTCTGCCCTGACTAAGTCATTAGGAGGTGTGTCTTAGAATCTGAACAAGATTCCATCCTTAAATTTTTTCATAGTGAGGCATGTGGAGGTCACTTTTCCTATAAGAAAACATCTGCTAAGGTTCTTCAATGTGGTCTCTTCTGGACCACCCTCTCAAGGGACTCCTATACATTTTTTCAAATACGTCCTAAGTGTCAAAAAGTAGTGTCCATCACAAAAAGGAATAAAATGCCACTCACTCCCATCTTAGTTATTGAAATCTTTTACTGCTAGGGAATCGATTTCATGGGTCCCTTCCCAAACTCTAGGGGATATTTGCACATCCTTTTAGCACTCGATTATGTATCCAAATGGGTTGAGCCCATTCCTACAAAATCCAATGATCATAAAACTATAATTATATTTCTCAAGGAAAACATCCTCTCTAGATTTGGAATTCTTAGGGATATCATTAGTGATCATGGAACTCATTTATGTAATCATCCTTTCTCAGCACTCATGGAAAAGTATGGAATTTATTACAAAGTGTCCACTACTTACCACCCACAGACCAATGTTCAAGCTGAGTTAGCCAATCGAGAAATCAAACAAATTTTTGTGAAAACTATCAATCCATCTAGGAAATATTGGTCAAGAAAACTCGTAGATGCTCTTTGGGCCTATCGAACCGCATTTAAAACCATTTTAGTAATGTCCCCATATAGGTTGTTTTATGGCCAAGCATTCCATTTTCCTGTGTAAATTGAACATAAGGCTTTTTGGGCAATTAATAAAATGAATTATGACCTTTCATTGGCCGGAACAAAAATGAAATTAGATCTAAATGAACTTGAGGAACTTAGGATATAGGCTTATAAAAATTCAAGGATCAATAAAGAAAAAGTACAATCCTACCAATCTTGAAACCTTAAAACCAAACACGTCAAGCTAGGAAAACCTATTATTTTGTATAATTCTAAACATCAATTACACCCATAAAAAATTGAGGTCTAGATGGTCAGGTCCAAACATAGTGCATATGGTGTACCCCCATGGGGTTATTAAAATTCAAGATCCCACCAATGGTCAAACATTTAAATTTAATGGTCATTGAGTCAAACCATTCATAGAACCATTCCAAAAATGTGAAGTTGATGAATAATTGTGTGAACTTACCTTAGATGATGAAAATAATTAATCGATTAGGGGTCCAAGTCAAGATAACAACATTAAAAAAAGCACTTCATGGGTGGAAACCCATGGTTTTCAAGTTTCCAATAATTTTGTAGTTTTAATCAACTTTATATTTCAAATAGAATTAATGGATAATTTTGATATACTTTTTTTTCTACCTTAGACTGTTGACCTGTCCTTCTTTTATGAGTATGTATGGGTATGAAAGGGGGGCATTGTATTCATCCGTGTCACATGGTGTGATCCATGAGTACTACCTTACCCAGAAATTAAAAAAAAGACAATGTATCATTAGTTGATTTAAAAAAAGGAAAACCATAAAAATTATGAAACTTGGTATTAAATAAATTGTTTTTCTGTTTGTTTTGTTTGGTTTGTTCTTTTTTTTATGTTTCAGGGACAATTTTTGGGTGATACATATTCAATCAAGGAGGTTCCTACATCTCCCATGAGAATAAAGAGTGATTTCAGAGCACCACAATCATCATTATGAAGCCACCAGGTGAACTTGTTCCATGCCCTTTCCAACTCATCCCCCCACCCGCTTTCTCCTCTTTTATTTTTATGAAATAGGGGACAGTTTCATTCTAATTTAGGGGGTTTGGAAACAAAATATTTGTTAAAAACAATAAGAAAAAAAAGAAGTAAATTTGTTTTATCATTCATATAATAACATCTTTTCTCACATTAAAATTACATAGAAAATAATTTTTATTTCCTTGGATCTTAATTTAATTCATGATTAAGTTTACAAGCATTGATTTTGGAAGTTTGGTTGTCCAATGAGAATTTTAATCATTTTTATTTTCATCTATTAAATCAAAATGACACAATGCACGTCCTCTAGACTATGGGGTACTAATTTTAATTCTTGGGGTCCCATAATAAATAGCATAGGCTGGTTTGATTTTTATGAATAATATGAGTATTCAAAAAATAAAAAAAAAATAAAATAAAAATAAAATAAAAATTTGCATGTAGAGCAATGGATTGATAAAATGTGAGGCTTTCGGCACTTGGGGATCGTGACTCTAGAGTTTTCTAGCCCTGAGTTTTTCACTTTATCTCTATTTATGGTAATATGACATTTTTTTATCAATTTAACTCAAGATGATGCCTAAGTATGTGGGTTTCACTTGATTCCCTAAGGAATTTGAGCCTAGGAGTCATCAGTAAATTCTTGCTACATTGGTTAATTTGATTAACTGCAATCTCAATTACTATGGAAACATTGAAAAAAATCCAAAAAATCAAAAAAATAATGATTAATACTCATATTAGGATTAAATGTGATTCCACCTAGAGCTTCCATGATTTCCCCCTTGAATGAAAATGAACCCCCATATCTATTGTGATTCACAACACATCATTTCACCTAATTGAGTTGGATGAAGTATGATGATGGATTTAATTAAAATAATGGGATTGGTATTGGGATATACTTTTAAATATATCTTGTTTTAAATAATTTTTATAGGTTATAAAGATATATTTTTGTGTAGTTTACATTGTGAGCATTGTTTGTTATAATATGCTTGAAAAAAAGAATTCAAATATAATCTTCGAATTATTTGCTCGGGACTAGCAAATCTCAAGTTGGGGGTGTGATTAGACAATAAAAACACATATGTTAATTAAATTTTAAATGGTATTAAATGTTAATTTTTTATCTTATGGTCCTGAGTTAGTGGATTTTAATTTTGAACATCCATTCTAATCATTTGTGCACTTCATGCCTAATGTACACTAATTTAAGCCCAATGATTCATCTGATTTTAAGGAATGTAATTATCCATATTTTAATTTTATATTTTTGGAAATTCATATACACATCAATATGAACATTTTTCATTCAGAGATAAATGGAGTATTCATAAATTATGATGGTGATATTTGGCGATAAAAGGAAACAATTCTAGAGAAGGCATATTGGACACCAGCCCACTGATGAGACTGCGGGGCCCACAATATAATCCCAATGAATCCCAAATTTCATGGTACGCTAGAATAAATGAATAGTAAAAAAAATAATTATATAGGATCCAGTGATAATTTGGCCTCCATGGTGGTTATTAAGGTGTCCCAAATAGAATATCAAAATTTGGCCCAGAATCTGCGTCCTAGAATGTTATCCCACTAAATCGCACATAACTCCCAATCCACAAATCCAAATGGACCCACATTTTACAAAAGGTTAGGAGACATACGAATATAAATTTTCTTATTCTGTGGTACAATATAATTTGGCCATCTAGAAGGTCAGTTCGACATGTCTTTTCCGTAGATGCAAGATGGATTCCACTTCGGGTCAAAGGAGGGAATCAATTTTTATCCACTACTTTCCACCACCCTAAGGCCTAAATTAATTTAATAATTGAAAAAAAATTTATTGAGGCTCAGAATAAGGCTTCCCAATTTCCTATTTGAGGTAGTGGTGGTGATGGGGAAGACATATCTTTTTTTTAATGTTATTATGCCAAAGTTTCGTTGTAATGCTTTCAATTACCATGTAAGTTTCTTTTTTGTATTTATGTGTTCTTAATCAACATATTTCTCTTATAATCTTCCAATTTATTTCATTAAATCTCTATAATCACAAATCACAGTGATATCTCTCTGTTTTGGTGAATTATTTCACACATAGGTGTGAATTTCATTCACACACACAGAGGAGTGCTCATTATTTTTGTAGTTTAATTTTCTTCAATCCAATTATTGTAAGCCATCTTCTACCCACCATTGAGAGTATACCATCAATGGATGGATAACCCTTTAATGGGTTGATCATAGGAAGATGAAAAGGCTGGATGGAATGTTATTTTATGAAATAATTGTTTTTAATTGGATAACAAATTTAAGACATCCACTCTTGAGTTATTTCCACTATTCATCTTCACTTTGTTTAAGGAAGCTAAATCCAAGTACTAAAATGACCACATACCTTGGATAGATCATTAATTCGGTTCTATAAGTGTGTAGGGGATTAGTAATTGAGTTTAGTTAGACTCAAACCAAAAAATGATAAAGTTGTTGTTGTTTTTAAGAATGGATTCATCAAGAATTAGTAAAACCAAACTTATCTAAAGAATTAAAATTCATTCAATCCACCCTGAGCATAATCCTAAGATAAAACCATTTTCATTGAGTTGAATTTACTTAGGGTTATTAGTGTTCTTTAAAACCATCCAAAATCAAAACCAATTTGGACACTTAGTAGCCAAAAATCCATCGTATAGGTTGTGTATCTTAGGTATCTTCTTAGGTCTTAGTGGATTCGATAACCCAAGCTAGACTACAAGGACCGTTCTACCTTCATCTCTTGGGTAAATTTGAGCGTGAATCAGTTATATAAGGAATAAGGTATTTGATAATGGTTTATATGAAATTACCAACCATAGAATAGATTTATAAATACCTAGTTATATCACTTTCTAGTTCGATACACTTGTTGTGCACAATAAAACTAGAGAGAATTTTCTCAAGCCCTAAAGAGAATCCTATTAAGAATACACTCAAGAAAAAGAGTATCAATCCCCCTCTAACTTCTCAATCCTTCAATAAATCCTTAATAATACTTCATCCATGAATATATTCTTCATGAAATCAATGAAAAATTATTAAATAGATCATAATTGACTATGCTAGTACCCGGTGATTCAATGGTGATGTTTCGAGATTTTAAAGCACATATGGGTTGTTGTTAGAGAAATTTTTTCATTAGATCATATGACGTGATGAAAGTATATCAAGAGAAATAAACTATAACATTAATTAAAAAATAATTACCAGAGATGGAAATTCTATATCTATTTTTAAATTAATTATAAATTATATGTGTTGATCTTGTCTTATGGTTCTAGTGTTAACAATTCAATTAATCTTAGATTTAATTTCATTGGTCATGACATTCTTTATCAAGTATGTCTTGGATTATTCTTTGATTATGACAAAAAATTGAGTTGGTTATTCCCAATATGTTCTTACACTATGCTCAGAACCTTTATCCCAGGCCATGAACCCGGTAATATGAACCCATGGGTATCCTATAATACCTTGGTTGTATTTCCCAACACACCATGGGCTATTTTTCATTTTGGTCACTTATCAGACTAATTAGTATCCCTATAGGACAACACATTTTCTTTCAATGTTTTTTCCCTCACTCACACACACCCTGGGAAACTTCTTATGAGGTCACCCATATTGAAACTAACCTAGAAAGAATCTCAAAAAAAAAGGTGCACCTTACTGACATGTGTAGTAATATTTAGTCCCTTACATATCACTATTCCATGGGTGTTTATGTTGAAGTGTCTAAATAATTGAGAAGTGAAAATATCACTATTTTCATAAGTGTAACTCAAAATTTTAACCATCTGTATAAGTTTGAATCCACAAAATCAAAGTTGTGTAAGTGAGAATTTCAAATTCAACAGGTTATGTAAGTATAAAGTAGCATAAGTAAAGATCATCTAAGATTGAATCATATTTTTTTAAGGTTACATAGTTGAAATTTATCACTATGTAATTGATGCTTGAAATATTGAAAATCTTTGTAAGAATGGATTTTATTTTCCAAAGCTCACATGAGTGAATATTGAGGTTGTATAAGTGAGATGAAAAATTATAACTACACATGTAAGTGTGAACTGAAGATATGAATGATTGAGAAAAAAATTCAAATATCATGTTGGTGAGATATGATGTTGTATAATATTGAAATTAACTTGTGTTTATGAAAATATAAAGATATGAAACTGATATCATGTGTTTTGTAAGTGATAATTATTTGAAATGATGAGAATTTTTGAAATGTTTTTCAAAGATTGGTTTTTTTGTGGAATAAATGGAGTAAAAATAGAGAAAAATTTTTTATATCTTTTAAGGAGGTTTGTGGGGATTTAAATGGGAGGATTGGTATCAATATTTTAAAGATCATTATTGCACTACTTTTCATAAGGATATTTGACAAGAATTTATTGTATATTTTTGAGATTGAGTTTCACTGGAATTTCAATAATTGAGATTTGGAAACATCCACTTGAGTATTATAATGTTTTATAAAGATTGATATTAAGAAAGATATTGTGAGAGAAGATAAGTTGAAGATAGAAAATTTCAATTATGGATATCTAAAGGATCCAAAAGGACCAATTAGGATCTATGTGATCACTGATAAGGGTAGAGGTGAATCAGTGATCTTTTGTTTTTATGTTTTTTTATTTAATAAACAACCTTCACCTCTAGTTAGTGATAAATGAATTAGCTCTGAAACAAACAAGAACACCCACAGAAACATGGGTATTTATAAGGTTCACTACATGATAAGAGTATATAGTTCTTGGCATGTTTTTGAAGTAATCAAATACTGCACAACCACTAGAAAATAATCATTTTAGTGGTTTCATCAAGTGGGGAATATCCATCACTTGTGTAACACTATAGTCTGTTGATAGTGCATGTGATCCTCATGTAGATAATATGATATTACAATATTTTGTAACAATAATAATAACCTTCACCAACAGGCTTCAGTAAATTGTCATTGTGCTTCTAACATTATTTACACTTTCCTTCTTGCAAGTTATTTTTCTTCCTATTCACTTTTTTGTACAGTAGCAAGCAAGAAATTATTTATAAACTTAATTATCTAAACATATAAACCTAGTGTATCCCCTATCCAGTATATTCCTATCAATTACCCTCATTTTAGTAGCAGTTCGTATGGTACCCTCAGTATGATCTCTCTATTTGATTCCCTATTTGTCTGATGCAAACTGGTAGTTTGAAACCACTTTTTATGGTACCCTGTGTCTAATAGATTCTTCACATTATTCATATAAAACCAATTATTTAATACATGTTGTCTAGGGAAACTTCATCTAGTGCTACTGCATCCAATTATTTGATACAATATCACCCAATATTTATAGTTGGAACCTCAATTATTCATCTTTTAACCCAAAATTAATAATACACGCAAAGCGCACCTACACCTACTTTATATTGACATCATTTCTCTAAAATTTAGGGGTGGATAATGAACTTTAAATTAAAATTTACCGCTTTAACTTTGAATATTTGACTCAAATCTTTCAATTTTTGACTTCCATCAAACTTCCTAAAAGGTAGGTGTAAAAAAATTATAGGAATATTTTATTAAAACTCATAATCAATTATGTTCTTAAAACTTCCTATAATCCTAGATAGAGTCATGATTCTTACCTTCATGATGATTTAAGTATTGAATATCCATTTCAGCATTGTCACATTTTATATCTTCATAAAATAATTTTCAATTATTAAAAAAAATCTTTTGATTCTTCTTCATATGAACTTCTCCATCTGGTGGTGCTTCATCTAACGTTCCTTAACAATATTCTTCTTCATCTGGAACTTCTTTTTCTGATAACTCTATTTTATATTCCCTAAAAATTCTTTAAAAAGAAAATTCCTCCACCTGATGGGATCCCAAATGTCTATCCATTTTTCTTCATCTGATGAACCCTTGAAGATCTTCTAGAATTCCTCTATCTAATGACCTGCATTGAAAACCTTTTATCAGATCATTTAGAGAAATTTATTTGATCATTCATAAATATATGTTTGATTCTTGAGTATTAAAACCTATGTATGATGGAATGCTAAACACTTATCTAAAACTTATATATGATGAATTCATAACCATTATTCAAAACTTCAATTACAACCAAATTTTCCACAATAACTCCTCAATCCAATGTTCTTACTTCATTCCCTCTATATAATGACTTTTTTAGGAAACATTTTTGTATATCATTCATAAGTCTCCAAATATATTTCCATTCAATATAACTTTCTGTACATCCCTCAAAATTCTCCAACTTATTCCTTCAAAAACCTTTAGAATGAATTGTGAATACATATATATAAACATGATGTTTAATACTTTGAAGATCAGAAAAGAATCTCCTGATTTACATTAATGAGAATTTATGTTTGATGGAACTGTAGATATAATCAGATAGACATTTATTGACTCACGTCATCTGATTACTTCAGTCTATTGGACTTATTATATTAGACACATTTTTTCACCTTTATAAGGAATACTCAATAATGTAAAGCAATTTATGTTTGAAAAAAAACACTTAATAAATATTTTTTTCTTCTTGATAAGATTATTCTTAGAAACTCCAAACCTATTGGACTTAACAATCTCCCCTTTTTTATTTTTTTAGAAACTAAGGAACATAAATCACTAAAACTTTAAAAATCAAGTAATGGATAACTTATCCAATAATTATAATCTTAATTGAGAGAACTCAGTGTAGGAAATAATAATAATTGAACAAAAATACAATTTTGTACATAAAGTAGTGATTAAGAATAATTTTCAAACTTCTTTCATTCCAACACCTTCATAATATAAACATCATTATCACAAAATTCAATATGTAAATAATAAATTATTGTATCCACTTTAGAAAACTATTAAAAAAATTAACACCTAATGAAATCATAGATTGACCCTTTTAACAACTCCCCCTAAATATATTATCTCCCTTGAAATTTAAAGCATATACCAATGGATAGATTTTTGTTACATATTTTTTCCATATGATGATGATATCAAAATAAAATATGAGAGAAGGGATGGATATCACATACCTTATCCTTGAAATGAGTGAGTTTTTACACCCATGATCAAACTCATCTTCTAAAATGTTTCTTGTAGAAAATGTTTAGTGAATATATCAAAAAAAATCTATTATAGGAACAAACTAAAAATTTGGTTCATTTATTTCCACATTCTCTATGATGAAGTGATATGTAATATTAATGTTCTTATAATAATAATGTTTCACTAGATTTTTAATGATATTTATATCACTTTGATTATCACAACCCAAGATAATGGGGAACTTTACATCAACCAACAAAACTTCAAGTTATGTTTCATCCCCATTAATTATGTTTCAAATTGACTGGTATCTATATACTCAGCTTATATAGTTTTGATATTTGATAAATTTTACTTCTTTATATTCCAACTTACACATCTTTCTTTCAATAAGAAAACTCCACCAGTTTTGGATCTTATGTCATCAACAAAAAATTTCCTATTAAAATATATGTAACCACACAAATCAATATTTCCTAAGATATCATATTTTAGTCCTAAATAAATTATGCCTTTGATATATCTAATAATTATTTTTCAATCCATGATATGAGATTCATTTGGTGAACTTTGATACCTGACACAAATTGTAACAATATACACCATATTTGTCTATGAAGTTGTTAGATATAACAGAATTCCAATCAAATTTCTAAACTCTTTAGGATCAACCACCTTTCCTTAACCATATTTTCTCATATTTTTTTTTACTAAAATGGGTTTAGAAACATTATTTGAATATTCCTTTCCAAAAATTTTCAGGATTTCCTTATCATAATTTTCTTATGAAAGTAAAATACACTTTTTCTTTTGAGATATTTATAATCCAAGAAAGTATTTCATTTCTCCTAGCATAGAAATTTCAAATAACTTTTTCATCTCCTTAGTAGACATTTCACAAATTTCTTCATCATTACCTATGTATATGATATCATCAATATAAACAAACAAAATAATAGAAACCTCTTAAGTTTATTTTATGTTGAGTTTATTATCAACTCTTACTTTATTGAAATTTAACTTTCATAAGCATCGAATTTAGAGTACCTATCTCTTTGATCTAGATTTAACCAATATAAATCCTTCTTTAACCTGCACACATAAATTTCATCTTGACCAACCATGAAGCAACATGTTTTATAAATATAAAATTCTTTATTGATCACTCTTTTAAGAAAATATGACTTAACATCCATATATAATATCTTGTATCATCATTGGGAATAAATAGAAACAAATATTCTGATGGTTTAAATTCTTTATACTAGAGAAAAGGTCTCATTAAAATTGATTCCTTCAACCTATGAGTAACCTTTATAAACTAATTGTTCATTGTTTCTTATCACTTTACCTTCATCATTCAACTTGTTTTAGAAAACTCATTTTGTTCCAATCACGTTATTATTTTATTTTTGGGTACAAGTTCTCATGTATAATTCTTATTAATCTGATTCAATACTTCATTCATGGAATTAATCCAATCTTTATGCTCCAAATATTCTTCAACAACTCTTAGATCAATATATTAATACAATTAATTATTTGATTATAACCCCTATATCCTTCTAGTTTGAACCTATTACCCTTGATCTCCAATGATTTTTTGAAATTCCATATTTTTTATCAGCATAAGATGAGATGAATGAGATAATCCCTCATCTCTTGATAAAGATTAGTCAAAATCTTCATCTTGTATAGATTCAATGTTATTAATTCTATTAGGATAATTGTTATGTTGTTTAACTATAACCACTTCATCTTCACTTTCACTAAAATATGTGATTGGTTGTGAAAATTTTCTTTTAGAAACTTATAGAACTTCCACATCTATAGAGTCAATAATATTTCCTATTTATTTATTAATTTATCCTCTACCATTAGGAGGGTATCCAAGAAGATTCCATCAAGATCTCCTAAATCAAACTTCCCCAGATTCTCACATTTGAATTTGATAATGCAGGGACTAGAAAACAACATTAGGTATTTAAAACATGGTGTTTCTTTGTAATATATTTCATAAGGAATCATATCAGAGTCTGTATTGTTGAAACATTGATTATAAATATTAACTATTACTCCAATAACATGCCTCCAAAAGTATTGAGAAGTGTCATTTTTAATCAGTATAGTTCGATCCATCTTAACTAAAATTTTGTTTCTTCTTTTAGAAAATTCATTATGTTGTGGTGTGTACATTATACTATATTCATGATTAATTCCATGATTTTCAAGATATTATTTTAACTTTATATTCATATATTCAGCACCATTATCATTTTCAATCTTCTTCATAGAATATATACATTTTTTTCTACAATTATCCTGAAACTCTTAAACATTTTGAGAGACTCTGATTTATGTTTCAAAAACATAATACTTGTAATGCGAGTAAAATCATCAATAAAGAAAATAAATTACTTATCTACATTTTTTTATTTATTTCTCATGTTCTAGCCTATATAACAATGTATATTCTCAAAGGGATGATTTGAATGTATTTAAACATTATTTTGTGCAAAGTTTGAATCTTACCTTTATGGAATATCAAATAAAACCAATATCTTCTTCTAGTCATATCAATAATATCATAGATACTTTCAAACTTAATTATATTACTCATATTCTTCTAGTACATATCCCTTATCCTTTTATTCCATAATTTATTTTCTTCCATCATGATGATATATCATGATTGTAATGCCCTAACCCCAAAATCCCAAAATTGGGGCATTACTTTATTATATTATCATCATTACAAATAATTAAATCCTGAAGAACCAATCAGTTTAGCAGTTTTTCAAAATGAGAATACATATATGATACCCATAATATATTGCTAAATAGAAATTAATACATGATACAAAACAAAATCTAATAAATTGCATCCTTGAAAACTCATTTGGAGAATTCATCTTCATATCCTGTGGAAAGGAAAAAAATAAGGGTGAGATCAAATGCTCAGTAATGGTTAAGTATAGTGGAAGTAATAATTAATCCATGGTAATTATCAACCTGGCTAGGTAAATAACTAAAACACATTCCATATAATCAATAACATGAGCATGAAACTTAACTGTGGATATTCTAACCAACTAAATAATCACATGGAATAATAATAATGAAGGAATGTGTAATGTTGGATATATAAACTATCAATATATATCCTCAAGATATTTACTATCAAGATATATTATTAATATATTTTAATTCTATGGGTAGAAACCCATCTTATTTGTGCCAATATCTGTCCTCCTAACAATCTAAAACTACTTGGAAACAAATGTGAAGGGTTTGTTTCCAACTGACTTCATCCCATGAGACTACCGATGCATCGATGGGATTACATTAACTGGTCCAAAACCCATATAATTTATGTACAAATCATTCCTCATATATTTAAATAGTCAATTTTAATCATAAATAATTTTCCTTATCAAATATCTTTATTGAATAAAGGATACATATTTATCAATAATTCCCCCAGTAAATCAAATAAATATCAAAGTGAACATTGTATGTAAAAATATTTTATGGTTTAGGAAATAATTATATTCATTTCATGAGAATATGTATATTTAATATAATTTCAATTTATAATAAAAATTATCATAAGTAATGATTGTTTCAATAGATAGTTAACAATCACAAAAAAAGTGATATTGCATAGATAACTTTTAGCACTTGGTAATTTTCATGTCAAACCCCTTGGATGTGATAATTCAAGATGAAACTTAAAATACCATGAATAATTATATTAAATGATAAATGGTCAGTATATACACCACATTAAAGTGAATTGGATCATAACAAAAAATAGGTTGCAATAAAATGTAAATTGAGACGAAATCACTGACCTTGAGTTTGAATTGTCATGTGTGACTTTATCATACTGAATAATAAACTTGTGTTAATTATTTTCTTTCTTGAGATAATTTTTAAAGTTCATTATTAATTTTATTTTAATTATTACAATGTTTTATAAAACTACTTAAATAATTAATTTTGCGTCGGGTGTTTTGACCAAATTCGGTTCATGTGTCAAAAACAGCTTTGGTAGGTCGACTATGGTCAAAGGGGTCATTATATAAAAATATACATAATAATAATGAAATAATTATCATATTTATACATAAATTATTCTTTTAAAACTGATCATTAAAAATGTTTATGAAAAATGAACCAACATTACAATCATGGAGACGGTAGGTCATACGCATGCATGAGTAACATCCCCATTTTTCAATGATCATTATGGAAAGAAGGTAAGTAACATATTATCTTTACAGAATGATAATTATATAATAAATACCATTTTATTTAATCATATATACTTATATATATAATTATTTTTATGTAAAAGTAATCACATCAAATCAAGGAGGAGGTAGTCTACATATTCACGAATGATGTTATCACTTTTTTAGTGTGTGAAAAGGGTAATAAAGAAAATGATATATTACATTTTTAGAAATTTAATTTTGTAATTAATATCATATATATGTCATGTATGTAACAAATTTTTAATTAAACTCATCCTTAATACATTCCATGTAATTCGTAAATGTATCACATCGTTTTTAGGGGGTGGTAGTTCACTTGTCCACAAACGAAGTTATCATATTCCAACAAAATGAAACCTATGAAGGTATGTATTATATAAAAATTAAAGAAGCATAAATACATAATAAATATAATATATATCATATAAAAATAGTTTTTCCATCATAATTTCCTACCATGAGAGGTGGTAAAGGAAAAATGAACGACATCATTTTGTGAAGCGGTAGTCCACCGTACACACGAACAGAAAATTTGTTGCCCATTTGATGGAAGTTTGTGTATGTGTAGGTCAAAAACTTAACATAAAAAAATATAATTATATTTAGTATATTTATTTTATTATATAATTAGGGAATATTAATAATTTAATGGTTTTATAGAGAAATAACACAAAAGTGATTGTTGAAGAATGTTACCTCTTTTCAGGTAACTCATTTTTTTCACCAAAGGACTTCCTTCGATTGATTTCTGCCCAAAGTGGTGATTCTAGATTGAGTGGAGGAATTTTGGGAGATTATTTTGTTAGGTTTTGTGTGATCAAAATTGACTTTATAGTTGTGATGAAGTGGGAGGGGTGTGTGCCTTTTTATAATGGAGGGGGACTGGCATTCTTATAAATATAAAAAGGTAAACACTATTGTGATGTCTCCCTTACCTCAAGTTCTTAAAAAATGAAAAAAATAATGTATTAAAGTGTAATTATGGTCGATCAAAATCTCCATATCACAAAAATAAGTGCATTTTTATAATTGTTTTACTTAGTATTTAAGTTTCCTTATATTTTTCATTTTGGTTTTTCATTTAGGTAACTAGTTTTATAACCTATGTAACTCATCCATTAAGACTAAATTAAAGTGAAAATTATTATAAAATATAGACCCAATGAATTATAAATATGATATCTAATTTAAAAAATTAAAATCTCATTTTTTTGGATATTAATTTTAAAACAATCACATGTAACATGCAAAAACACTACTTTAACCCAAACTGTGATAACAATGTTTTCACTATTTAGGGGTCAATAAGTTAATTATAGAATATCAATTGGTCCATGAATGGAGAATATTTTTTATTTATTAACACTTAAAAATCACTTGTGAGTAGATAATATTTTTATTAAATTTAAATCATTTAATAAAATATCATTTATTGTAAAATAACATTAATTTCAATTTTGACAATATTTAATTAATTTTAAATTAAAAATGTCAAAATAACATTGGAATTTAAATATATTAATTTAACATCTATGTAACATGATATATTAATCGAAAAAAATAATTTAACATAATAATCCATTAAATTTACATTACTTTTAATGTTTTCAGCATCATGTATTTTATTTAATTATTAACTAAATATTCACTATGTTGGAATTTATTAAGCATTTAATGTAATTATACCATCTCTAAATATTAAGGTTAAATTATCATGATAATAAAAACTCATTTAAATTTTAAAATAATATTTATCACTAAAACTATGTAGATTCTTCCATACTCTAAATCTTTTTAAATGTTAAAGGTAATGAAGGTTCCTTTTTGTCTTTTTTCTTACATAACTTATTATATAGGTCACTTTCATGAACATGTGTCCCAATAACTCATAAAATTAGAAACAATATGGGATATGGTATAACTATTGGAAAATAATATATTTTATACATGTTTCAAGGTCATTTTGGCCCTTAAGCTTAAGGTTTAGTCCCTTATTAAACTTAATTTTATCATAATCACTGTAATTAATTTTAATTACTTTCACAGGTCATTTTTGTCAAAAAATAAGTTGATTTTATTAGACTATAAATATTATACTTTTTTCAACTGTGTATATCCATTTTTTCCAAATTTAATTCATAGAGGTGGAAAATTTAAATTTAAAGGTAATTCTGCATATGTGGTGATAAAACTGGTTTTTAAAGTGAAAATATTCAAAAGTTAATTACATTTTTATATCTAAATTAAATATAAAAATGATTAGAATGACATAAATTAGATTAATATATATATAATTAGTTTATTATGACTTTAAAAAAATTAAAATATAATTTATCATTAATAATTATTTAAATAAAAAGGGAATTTTCAACTAAAATGGTGTTTTTTCACTATTCATAAAAAAATGAAACTTCTCAAAAAATACCAAAAAAGTAACCGTAAGATAATTTTGAAATTATGAATTTAAAAATTAAGTTTATTTTGACAAATGAAATTTATATAATTGTCAAATTTTATTTTTAAAAAAGGTACGCCATTAAAAGGCGGTAAAACTCGGTCTTTCATGTAACACCAACTAACTCAATGTTGTGTGTAGCATAATCTTAACATAGTGTTGCGTATAATGAAATCTAGAAAAAAAAATTATTCCAAATTGAAAATATTTTAAAGTCTTTGGGTGTTACATTTTCCTCACCTTAAATGAATTGTGTCCTCACAATTCAAACTTGATTTTGGTAATCGAGGGATTGATATTTGAAAATTCCTTTTTTGAAATACCCACATCATAAATAGGATTAATAACACATCTTCTTAACTAAAAATTAAATTTTTATTTCAAAATCACTTTTGAGGAAAAAGTGGGAAACCCAAAATACAGTCATACAAGAGTAAACTAGATCAAAACTACTAGAAACTACCCCTCCCTAGAAATTACATTGATATGACAAGCCTCTACCACACATGACTGCTTGGAAAGTTGTCCCGTGCAGAGTTGCATGGGACTGGTACCGATGGAAAATATATACCCTCTCATTCATCCAAATTTGAACAGTCATGCCAGATAAAATATTTCTGCTCTGTATCCTCATCTAGATCTAATCCTTGTAGAGTGAATCTAAATCCAAGACTTCATAACCTATACCACTTCAGAAAATAAACAACATTAAAAACACACTATTGCGCTGAACCAAATTCAAAATTCAAAACATAAACCCACTACATCGGAAGACTCTCCCTCAAATTATGTCAAACAAAGGCTGCCTTGGGTTATGGACCATCACATGCCTTCATAGACTGCCAGAACTGTATGCATCTAAACCTCAACCAACGCCACAGAAATGTTTCAAACATCACTATCATAACTAACCAAACTTGAAACTGTCATCTTTATCATCACTAACTGTCACAAAGATACCAATAAAAGGGAACCAAACTACACAGGGAGTTCCGTCAGCTGCCAAATCCCACCTCCCAAATCCATTAAAGAAACACTGTTCTAGGTCCAACTCGAATAGGAGTGAAATTTCTTGAGGATAGGGAAAGGATAAGGAAGGACATGGCCTCCGTGCGGTAGCAAAACTGCAAGAATAAAACCAGAAACTGAAAACAAAAACACAATTCCACAGGTGTTTCATAGAAACCCTCATTCACCATACTGTAAAACCCAAAACCACTAACAGTTCATTTCTCCAAATCCGACCTAGAGAGGTAGGAAGAACATCGCAATCAAAGTAGGGATGGGAGGCTGAGTGCGTTGACAGAAATGACCAACTTCGGTGAAGAAGCAAACCAAAATAAGACCTCGCCACCGAAAAAGGAAAACAAGCATAAATAAGAAGACAAAGAATAGGAAGAAGGTGAATAAAGGAAGGAGAGAAAAGAATGGATGAGACGCTGACCCTGAATAGAGAAGTGGAGAGGTATAAGGAATAAAAATGAAGGATAAGGGGGGGGGAGGAGGAAGTCGTGCTCAGATGCACCATCAACCCCAAGTAAAGGGTTTCAGAAGGAAACCCTAAAGGGGTGATAGTGAGAGAAGGGGACTATCATAAAAGGGGTCCATTACCATGATCCAATAACACATCTTCTTAATAATAGGGAAAAGGAAATGTGAATATGACTAAAAAACTAGGATTTCAAATAGGATAAAATTAGTGAAAACATGGAAATGGAAGAAAAATCTAACTATCATATTCTGATTGAGAGTGATAGAGAAAATTTTTATGAGAAATTTTTTAACCATAAATCCATAAACCAAAGTCCTGAAAAAATGTCATTGATATCATAAAAATGATGATAATAGGGTGGTATTTTTTTAAGACCCTTTTCCTAGAGTTGAGGAATTATTTATGTAATGAATCATCCTTAAACATTACATAGTAGATGACCTTTTACCAGTCTAGGTTCTGGAGAGTTATATACAAGCTTACAATTTATCATATTACCAATAAAATTAAACAAATAAAAGTGTAACTTCACTTCTGTGTACTTAAAAATAATGGTGTCTAACTTTGGACTTACTAGTAACCTGTGAAAAATAATTTTTAAACAAGGGGTAAGCATTGGATATTCCCAATAAGGGGTTTCAAAACAAGACCATAAAGAAATAATTTTACTTTTAAAATATTTATTTTAAATACATTCTTTAATTCATGAAATTAACATTTCCCATAACATTTCATCACCATTTTCTTGAGAAAATATGAAACAACTTTTAGGATAAACTCATGCTCAAAATAGCTAAACTTATTTAAGAGTTATGAATAAAATACATTATAAAATATGCATGAAATTGAACATAAATGCATGAAATTCCTCTTATAAGTTAGATAATGACCATACTTAATCATTTAATGACATTTCAGGAGTGTGGATACATTTTTGCACCTGAAATGTTACTTGTTTGGATTTGCATAGAAAACGACATCAAAACACATGTATGAAAACCGTGAAATGATAGATAAGTTCTTAACCTTTGTTTATGGATTGAAAATGAACAATTAATCCTTCTTAATAAATGATATACATAAGTAAAACATTATTCTATATGCACTTGAAAATTTATAACTGATTAATACATGTTCATAAGAGAATGTTTCTTAACCATGGTTTTTCTCCTAGTCAAATAATCACATGTACTTTCACTTACTAGATTAATAATGAGGGAATACATAATACATAACATCATAAACATTCTGTCAAGGCCTTGTGCCAAGACCACACATAACCATTTTGTTAAGGCCTCATACTAAGACCATACATAACCATTTTTTCAAGGCCTCATTCCAAGACCTAGTTTGTCTCATGAGACTTAATAATGAATCAAGAGGCTATAGTGGGCCTCTCCCATTACATAATAAGTCCTATTCATTCCTCATATGTCTAATAAAAATATGTCTTTAAATCAAAGTGTCTCATACCACTTTGATTTATTTAAATCTTAATCATAGATGAAAATAAATTCATTGATAAATTATTAAGGTACATATTCTTTAAACAATCCAAAGTGTCCCATACCACTTTGAAAAGTTTAATTATTAATCCATATCATAAAAAATATTAATCACATTCTTTAAATAATTGTATTTATTTTTAATCCATCAATAAAATGAGTAATGAAATAAATTCACATTTAATCAAAAATGCATATATAGTTTTGACTTCTCAAAATAATATTTTACAATAAATAAATATGTTTCACACATAAAATTATAAATAAAACATTTAAATTCTTGAAGAAATCCATGTTTATGATAATCTTGAAAAAATTATTTGAAACCATGAGTTTATTATGAATGTGAGTGTCGATGTTATGCTTGACGCATGACCATGACTGTTTGCAGATACGACATCCTTAAGTTTAAAATAACATTACAACATGTTATGTGAATTTTTTAAAATATAACGTTAAGTATTATAACATGTCAATAAACATTATATCCTTTGTGTGTGTGTGTGTGTGTACACATGTGGTATTTAATTATTTTCAATTTTTAACATGTCAATAAGTATTAGTTGGTTTTAATTATTTTCAAATTTATATATATATATATATATATATATACATTTATATCAAATGGTATTTATAATACTCTAATCTGCAGGATAAATTTATATTTAATGAGAACTTTGATAAAAATATCCATATTTAAACAGAGCTAAAATATAGCTTGATACACAAAAAAATAACCATTCTCATAAGAACATAAATGACTTCAAGTATATATATATATATAAACCAACAATAATCATACATGCACATATACTTATATATATATATATATATATATATATATGAAATTGAATCTATAACACTCATCATCATGGAATAAATTCTTGTTTGAGAAAAACATCGATAAATGAGAATATCAATTGGAATAATTAATATGAAATAAAATTAAAATATAAACTTTGATAATTGATAATATTCATTGTGATATATTCACGATGAATTTAAAACATAATTTTTATAAACATAATATATTCATTTAATGCAGGATGTTGAAACATAATAAAATAATTAAACCCACAATCATGAATTAAAACCCTTAACACACACACACACATAGATATATATATATTGAAAAATAATAATTTATATATGGGAATCTATTTGCATATATAGATACACATATATATGTAATAATTTGTATAACAACATAATTTGACCAAACAATTAAACCCTTACAATGTAATCGAAAATAAAAATCAATTGAAAATAATAATATCCCTTACTTGTTTTTAGAAACCGAAGGGGAAAAAGAAACCAGTTGATTGCTTAAGAGATTTAACCCAAGGAGAGGTGTGATTTGGGACTTGTGACCATGGAGGAGGGGTTATCCTATCACTTATTTATAAAAAATGCAAGTTTTCAAGCTTATTAGAGAAGCTAAGTTATTATATATATTTTTTTAAAACAAAACTAAAGAATGACCCACATCACGGGTTATCTCTACTTATTATTATATATATCCAAAAATTATATATATAATGATATATTTTTATTTTTATCTTTTTTTATATCTATTCATGGGTTGATTGTTTTTTTGTCTTGTATTTCCCATAAGTCCCCACAATCTCTTTTTTTTATCATTTGTTTTAACTTGATTTTTTTTTTGTTTCTCTTGTTGTCGCGTATCAACACACTTTTCCCTTTTTTTTCATCACATCTTATTCTCTCTCTTTTTCATCTCACATGCCTTCATTTTTTTCTCCCCTAATTATTAATTTTAATATATTATTATATTATATATATATTAAATAGTTTTTATTTTTTTAACAATCATCTTGTTTTCCCATTTTTGTGTGTTTCACGCTTCAAATTTTTCATTTTTCCTTATTTATACTTTTCATTATTATTTTAATTTCTTTCTCAAATTAATAACAATATTACACATATAGATTTTAAAAATAAATTATAATATATAAATTTAGAAACTTATAACTATAAAATATATATATATTAAAAAGATAATTATCAATATTTATAAACAAATACTTATATATATATATATTAAATCACGTTTTTATATATAGAATAACTATATATATTTATAAAACATTTCACACATTTTTAACACATATAAAAAAGTTCATTTTCTTGGTAAAATAATTATATACATGTATAAATTCATTTTTATATTATATAAATTTATAATTTATAAAATATCAAAATTCCCATATTTTTTTATTTATATATTTTTTTAAACATGTTACTATAATATTAACATTTAAAATTTATTTATTACAAATCACCTCAAAATTTTAATACCATTAATTAAAATAATGTTTCTAAAAAAATGTGACATTTTAATATTAAAACTTATAATACTTGAAAATAATAATTTATTTAATGTACTCATATTATGATAAAATAATTCAGAAATTATTTCTATCATCACAAAATAAATAACTTGATTAAGGAAAAAATTAAATACATTCATTCAAAATATTTTGTTAAATAACATTTTGATAAATTTTGTTATTCAAACTCTTATAATAATAAAATAATATTTTAATGAAAATAATACTATAATAAAATATATTTTTTTTAATAAATTAATTATAAATATATAAATAATAAGTATACTTAATTATAAGTATTAACATATATTCAAATTAATTAAAACACTTAATTTTATAATTATTTTTAAAGAAGGTTGTCTAAAAAACTTTATTAGTTGGTTTTAATAATAAACCAATCCATTTAATAGAATAATTATATAATAAAATTAATTTAGGTATTTCTAGGATGTTACATTTTCAATATTTTGGTATATGAGAAAACATACATACTTGATACAATCTTATTTCATAAAAACTATAGTATCCTTTGGTTGTGCCTTGAATTATTTATATTTCATTTATTTTCATAGGTTTCATCATATGTTAGAGAAATACATTAATATCTAAAACCTTGTCCAATGATCAACTTAAACCTTTTCATAAATGGTTAACTTTTTCAAAATATTATGATCCAACACTTTAGAATCATTTCCAAGGATATTTGTACTATCCAATTTTCTATATCCAAATCAATCATATCTTTATTATAACATCATTATCTTAGTATCAGGAATATATTGATGGTTATACTTCCCAAAACCACATGTTTTCCAAGAAGTTCAACTTGTCACTGAATTATTTTTCTTATTCATCAATTCCATTCATCGCGTACTTTCAAATCCTTAATGAAAAAGTTTTGTAGTACAATCCTTACATTTTTTATAATTCTTATTGTAATTTCCTTACTAAAAAAATACTCAAATGACATAATTCTTGAATCCAAACATAGAAATATTAATAATTCCCCTTTTTCAATGTTAGAAGAAAAATCTTGTCCATGATCCATTAGCCTCTTTTGGGGTATGTTCCTTTGACACTTGAGACATTGATTTTTTTAGTGTCCCATATCCTTTTAGTTGAAGAATTTTACATTGGAAACCTTTTTCTTATCATTGAAATCACAAGTATAGTGTCCTTTCTCTCCAAACTTGTAGCAAAATCTCATTCCTTTCAATCAAGTACCAGTGTGTTTCTTTCTATAATTATCACATGTGTGAAAATGCTTCTTTCCCTTATTCCCTTTATCCATCTTTTTCTATGTTGTCCTATTATTCTCTTGTTTCCCTTCAAATCCATAATACTTGGATAATTCTTTAACTATCTCATTTAAACAAGATATTATGTCCTCATGTGATGAGAATTCTTGGGAGATTATTTCTCTTCAAAAGATTGGATCAAGGCCATAAAATATAGTATCCTTCTTACTCTTTGAATAATGTGCATTGGTAAGTTTCTCATTCCTTCTTCTAGACACCATTTTAAAATGATTATGTACACTATATTAGGTCATACAATTATCAAACATAATTTATAATCTAGAAAATATTAAAATAATTATCATAAATTGAAATTTTTATGTGTATATAATCTCATAATCATAAACATGGTTTCTTTGTGAATTTATTCTATAATTATCCTGAATGTATATCATAATTTTATGTTCTTTAATCTATGTTTTCCTAAATCTAGTTTCTAAGGTTTCTACTAAACTTCCTTTGATACAAACTGCAATGCCCCGACCCCAGAAGCTCATCGCTGGTGCATTACTTTATTACATTGGCATGATTACAAAGAATAAAATCAAAAAGGGTTTATCAGTTTATTAGTTTTAGAAAACTATATTACATACATGACACCCATACTACATTTTGGAAATAGAAAATAAAACAATATACATAAAAAATCTAATAAACTATATCCTTGAAAACTCATTCTGAGAATTCATCTTCATATCCTGGGGAAAGAAAAAAATAAGGGTGAGCTCAAATGCTTAGTAAGGGTTAAGTACATTTGAAGCAATAATTAATCAATGGTAATAATTAACATGGAAAGTAAAATAAACTGAAACACATGTCATATAATCAATAACATGAGCATGAAACTTAACCATATATATTCTAACTAATTAAATAATCACATAGAATAATAATAATGATAGAATGCATAATGTTGGACATCACCACTATTAAGATTTATCCTCAAGATAATTATTGTAAAGATATATCCTCAAGTTACTTTAAGTCTATGGGAATAAACTTGTCTTATTTTTGACAATATCTATCCTCCTGATAATCTAAAATAACTTAGAAACAAACATGAAGGGTTTTTCGCCAATTGAATTTTTCCCATGAGACTACCGATGTATCTAGGGGATTACATTAATTAGTCCCCAACTTGTATACTATATATCCAAAGCATTTCTCATATAGTTAAATAATAAATTAAAATCATAAATAATGAGACTTATCAAATATCTGTACTAAATAAAAGATATAGATTTATCAATAATTCTCCCATTTTACCAAACAACTATCAAAGTGAACACCGTATATAAAAATAGTATATGATTTTTGTAGTAATAATATCCAATTCATGAGAATATGTATATTTAAGATATATTTAATGTACAATAAAATTATTATAAGGAAATGATTGTTTCAGGATAAATTTAACAATTGTAAAAGAAAGTGATATTGCAAAGATAAATTTTACCACTTGGTAATTTTCATGTCAAACCCCTTGGATGAGATAATTCAAGGTGAAACTTAAAATAACATGAATAATTATTGACTAATTATATTAAATGATAAAGGGTCAGTATATACACCACATTAAAGTGAATTGGATCATAACAAAAAATATGTCTTAATGGAGTGTAAATTGAGACGAAATCACTTAACTTGAGTCTAATTATCATGTGTGTCTTTATATTTCATAATAATAATCTTATGTTAATTATTTATTTTATTTATATCATTTTTCAAGTTAATTATTAATTTTATATCACTGATTAAAATTTTTTATACAACTACATTAACAATTAATTTTACGGTGGGTCTTTTGACCAAATTTGGTTCATGTGTCAAAAACGAATTTGGTAGGTGGAATATGGTCAAAGGGGTCATTATATAAACACATAAAGATTAATAATAATGAAATAATTATCATATTTATACATAAATTATTCTTCTGAAGCTAATCATGAATTATGGTTATGAAAAAATAACCAATGTTACAATCATAGAGACGGTAGGTTGTACGTACACATGAGTAACATTCCTATTTTTCAATGATCGTTATAGAAAGAAGGTAAGTAACATATTATATTTCTAGAATTATAACAATATCATAAATAAAATTTTATTTAATCATATATACTTAGATATATAATTCTTATTAAGTAAAAGAAATCACATCGCGTTGAGGAGGTGGTAGTTTATACATCCACAAACGACGTTATCACTTTTTTAGTATGTGAAAAAGATAATAAAAAAATATATATATTATATTTACATAAAGGTAATTATTTAATGAATATAATATAAATTCCATGTATGTCACATATTTTTAATTAAACCCAACCTTAATACATTCCATGTAACGCGTGAATGTATCACATCACTTTGAGGAGGCAGTAGTCCACACATCCACAAACGAAGTTATCATATTCCCACAAAATGGAAAGCATGAAGGTATTTATTCTATAAAAATTAAAGAATAATAAATAAATAATAAATATAATATATATCATATATAAATAGTGTTTCCATCATAATTCTCAACCATGATAGGTGGTAAAGGAAAAATGAAGGACATTGTTTTGTGAGGTCGTGGTCCACCGTAAACATGAACGGAAAATTCATTACCCATTTGATGGAAGTGTGTGTAGGTGTAGGTAGAATACTTAACATAATAATATATCAGTATATTTAGGATACTTATGTTATTATATAACCATGTAATATGAATAATATAATGGTTTGATAAATAAATAACACAAAAGTTATTGTTTAAGAATGTTACCTCTTTTTTAGGTAACTCCTTTTGGTTTTCACCAAAGGACTTCCTTGGATTGATTTATGCTCAAATTGAGTATTATAGGTTGAGGGGAGGGATTTTGGGAGCTTATTTGGTCAGGGTTTATATGATCCAAAGTTTATTGAGAGGCGTGATGAAGTGGGGGTTCCTTTTTATAGTGGAGGGGGAGTGGCATTCTTGTAAATATAAAAAGGTAAACACTATTGGGAGGTCTCCCTTACCTCATGTTCTTAAAAAATGGAAAAATAATGGAGTAAAGTTAAATTATGGTTGATCAAAATATCCAGCACAAAAAAAAGAAGTGAATTTTTAAAAATTTGTTCCTTAGTCTTTAAGTTTCCTTATATTTTTCATTTTGGTTTTTCATTTAGGTAACTAGTTTTATAAACTATGTAACTCATCCATTAAGACTAAATTAAAGTGATATTTATTAGAAAATATAGATCCGATGAATTATAAATATTATATCTAATTTAAAAAATAAAAATACTATGTTTGTTGGATATTAATTTTAAAATAAGCGCATGTAATGCGCAAAAACACTACTTTAACCCGAATTGTGCTAATAATGTTTTCACTATTTAGGTTTCAATATGTTAATTATAAAAGATAAATTAGCCAATTAATGGGCCATATTTTTTATTTATTAACACTTACAAATCAGTTGGAATAATGTAGAATTTTAATTAATTTTAAATCATTTAATAAAATATCATTTATTTTAAAATAACATTAATGTTAATTTTGTCATTATTTAATTAATTTTAATTTAAAATTATGAAAAAAAATATTTGAATTAAAATATATTAAGTTCTCATATGTGTAACATAATATATTCATAAAAAAATAATTTAACATAATAATTCATTAAATTTACTTTACTTTTATTATTTTTAGCATCATATATTTTAATTAATTGTTAACTAAATATTCACAGGTTTGGTGTTTCTTAAGAGTTTAATGTAATTACATCATTTATAAAAATTAATGATAAATTTTCATGATAATAAAAACTAATTTAAATTTAAAAATAATGTTTATAACTAAAACTATGTATCTTCTTCCATAATCTAAATCTTTATAAATGTTAAAGGTAAGGAAGGTTCCTTTTTTGTCTTTTTCCTTACTTAACTTATTATATAGGTTGCTTTCATGAAAATGTGTCCTAATAACTCATAAAATTAGAAAAAATAGAATATATGGTAGAAATATTGGAATCCAATAGATTTTTTACAAGTGTCTAGGTCATTTTGGACCTTAATCTTAAGTTTTAGTCCCTTTTTATGTAACACCCCAAGCTTCCACGGTACGCTTCTCTTTGAATAATACAATAGCTTCTGTTGTACGCAACTTTGAGTTCTAACACACCACGACCAATCAAACTATTCGTTATAAATAGTAATACCCACTTTTTGAAATTTTATAAATTTTATTTTTCAAAATGGACTTCATTTTTTGATTTAGAATATCAAAAATAGATTAGGGTGAATTTTTGGTATTTTTCTAAAAACTTTCAATTTTTTGATGAATAGTGAAAAACACTGCGTTATTATTTAAAACAAACTTTTTAATTAAATAATTAATATTATATTTAAATTTATATTAGGTAAAAATAGATACATAATACCTATATATATTTTAAATTTAATTCATTGGATTCATTTTATAATAATATTAGATATATAAAATTTTATTGAACTTTTTACTGTCTTTTACCCACCTTCTAGGCACATTTGAAAATTTGCATAAAATGTAATTTTACCACTTCTGTGAATTGAATTTCAAAAATCCAAGCAACACGGTTGACATCATTAAGTAAAATGTGGTTCAATAAGATGAAAATATTTTTTGGTGAATAGTAATTTTTGACTTTTATTTACCACGGTTAAAAGTAAATAGGGTAATTAAAGGTAAAAAATTATATTATAATTACTATAACACATGTCATAATTCTATTGGATAATTTTATTTCGACAAAAACCAACCTTAGGAATAAAATATGATCCTTTTTGTCCACTTGTATTATATTAGGGCATTTATTATTATTTTATTTAAAGAAGAGTTAAAAGTGTTAAATTCAAAATTTAATAACTAAACCATTTTTAATATAGAGTTATAAATAAGATAAATTAGACTATAAATATTAATTAAAAGGATAAATATATTTCCTATATAATGGTACTTTATTTATAATTTTTATACATTAAATAATTAAATTTATTTATGACACAATGATGATGCAGTAATTACCTTATTAATGAAAGATTAAAATAATTGATATTATAAATATCCAAATAAATGTAAATTTATACTTATTATGAATTACACTAATTTTCTAGGATAATATGACATTTTAGGGTTTATTAAATAAATTTTTTTTGAAGTGATAAAGTTTTTATGACTTTCACAAAAACAAAATACCAAATAGTGTCAAAATTGACATAAATGAGTTTTTAAAACAAATACTATATTATTAATTGATATAATATTCCTAAAAGTATAAGGTTAAGAAAAAGGAATTATATGAGGTTATATATATCAATAATTAACCACTTGGGTGTTTCTTGGCTTTTTATAGTAAGTTTATTAACCATTTATTATAATAATATAAGAATACTTGGTAAAAGTTAAACTATTTAACTAAGAGTTAAATCTAAAAGATAAGGTTAATATGGTGACATAAACCTGTATAAAACCTATTTGTTGAGAGTTTTTATATCCATACCCACATTATCCTCAAAATAAATCATTTTGGAGCCATTATAAACTGAATATGATTGTATAATAAAATAATATTTCAAGCTTTTCCTAAAGTGACACTCACCTCTCTTATAAAAGGGTATTTCCCCTTCTCTCAAAATCACACCTCCAAAGCCATTTGGCTCAAAAAACCCTACTCAAATATCCTCCAAACTACACTCACTTCGACCTAGAGGCCTTACTTTGATTATAAAGCCAACCTAAAGATCCCTTTTGATCAACTCAAAAGGAAACACCCGAAGAAGAGGTAATAATTTCACCACCTCTTTCAAAGTTCTTTTCTTCTTCCACTTCTTATTTATTTGTTCTTTACATACCAAAATAATAACTCTAGTAACTTATGCATACTGTGATGTTATTATAAATATGGTACAAACATATTCATTATTCTATCTATCTTATGAATGAAAAGTCACCATACGTGCGTACGTACGGCTTACCGTCTCCACGTCATGGTGTAGTTTATTATTCAAACACTTGATTATTTGGATGGGTATAATAATTAGTATAACTGATGTAAATAATAAATATAAAATTTTAAGGATTATTTATATATGATATACCATCTAATTACATACGATTTCACCATCAATAGAATGATATTATCGCTCGTGCGTATGTACGGATTACCGTCTCTATGAACGCGATGAAATTCATTCCCCATCATAACCATTCAATAATAATTTTAATTTTATGATTAAAAATAATGTCTAAGAACTTAAGATCATTCTGGATATGAATCAAATACATCATATCCATAAAAAACATGGCTTACGTAACAAGCATATAAATGAAAATGAATCAGTTAACACCCAAAATGATGATACTACTGAAATATTATTAACAAAGAAATATTAGAAGATCATATATTATATTATATTTATGTATATGGTTCTTGTATAATTTAATAACAATGATTAAACTATTATAAATGAGGCTAATGTACCATCGATCAAGGAAAATTAAACAGTAAGGGTTAATTTTACAATCTCTTCATTGTCCAAGGTTGTTTATACGTGAGTATCTACTGGGACCTCTTTATCATCCACATCAGTATTTCTTAAAAATATATTTCAAAACATTTTTAATATTTCATATACTATGGGTCAAAGTCATTTATACCCTTTTTTGAATTTTTATAATATGTTTATAAAGAAATATTTCTGTCATTTTCCAAACAAGGTCCTTTACGACCTTTTCGACAAAATTAAGGAAATAATTTTTTTTAACTTATACAGTAGGTGCAGCTATTTTATGCTATTATAACACCTTTGAAGCTTCCATTGCAATATTATAATAATATTTTCAAAATAAATGTTTTCTTTTAAAATTATATGACTTTTAAATGATTTCAAAATAGAAAGAGATATTTCTCTCAAATAGTTTTGATTTCATCTATTTCAACATCCTTTGTTGGATTTTATGTTTATTTGAATTTGATTTATTATGATACAATATTCCATATTGTATTGAAGTTTTTTTGATATTTTTGACTGTGGATGTGATATTTTTATACCATTCATGGTTTATGGTTAGAGTATTGACATTTCATATGTCAATTTTAATATGAATGTTTATATTATGTTTCAACCTTTTTATATAAGGAATGTATTGGAATTAGTAAGTGATGGGTGGAGCCCGTTATAGCTCCTCGATACATCGGTAGGTCTCATTATACAATCTAGTGTCTTAGAACAAGGCCTTGAAAAAATCTTATTTGTAGTCTTGGCATGATGCCTTGACTATGTGGTTATGATGTCTTGTAATATGCATTCCATCATTATGAAATTGGTTATTTATATTACATGTGATTATTTGACTAGTATAATATCCATGTGAATAATTAAATGGTATTATTTGATTTATCTTTACCATATTATTCTTAATATTAAGTTTAAAAAGCTTCTGTTTTAGTCTTATACATTGCCTTAAATTTTTATGCTTATTTATGAAAGTTTCTGCTATATTTTTATCCTTACTGAGCACCTGATCTCACCCATTTCTATTTTTTATTTTTCCTAGGATGCAAAGAAGTATATTATGACTAACCTGCAAGGATAGTCTAAGGGATATGAATGTGTTAAAAGGAGACACAATCTTATTGTTTTTTATTTCATAATGTAATGTAAAACTTATGTTTGTATCTAGTACTTCTGAGGCTAGTAAATTGATTGGTATTTTGGGATTTGATCCCTTGTGATCATGACAATGTTATGTAATAATTCACTGACTCTTGATAAATAGGGTCAGGGCATTAAATTTTAATCTTAATTTTACCTTAATCACTGTAATTATTTTTAATTACCTTCACTATTCATTTTGGTCAAGAACTAAGTTGATTTTATTAGACTATAAATATTATACTAATTACAACCCATTTTTCCCATTTTTCCATCTTCAATTCACATAAGTGAAAAAAAAATTAAATTTAATCCCACAGATGTTGTGAGAAAGTTGTTTTTTAAACTAAAAATGTTCAAAATTTCATTAATTTTTTATATCTAAATTAAATATAAAAATGATTCCAATGAAATAAATTGTATTAATAGATATATAATTGATCTAATTTGACTTTAAAACAAATTTAAAATATAATTAACATTAATAATTACTTAAACAAAAAGGTAGTTTTCAACTAAAATGCATTATTTTTCACTATCCATCAAAAAATGAAACTTCTCATAAAAACACCAAAAAATCACCCTAATATAATTTTTACACTCTGAATTCAAAAATAACATTTATTTTGACAAATAAAATTTATAATATGGTTAAAATTAAGTTTTAAAATAGGTGTTCTAGTAAAAGGCGGTAAAACTCGATCTTGCATGTAACGCCAACTAACTCAGTGTTGTGTGTAGCGTAAGCTTAACATGGTGTTGTGTATAAATAAATCTATAATTAAAATTAATTTTATTCTAAAATTAAAATATTTTAAATTCTTAGGGTGTTACAATGATCTCTATGCCTATACAACTTTAAATAAGTTTCCTTTAGTTTTTTATATTGTTACATCTTTCTTATATTCAAGAATTTTAACAACAAATCTATATTTTATGAAAATAGACTTGTTTCCATCATCACAGATCTATGAAACACTCAAAAAATTATGTTTTATCCCATCAATAAATAAGGATGTTTTTAATTTTAACTTCTATTTTCCAATGATATCATATTTAATGCCTTTGATTTTGAGGGACTCTTTATTTCCAAAATTTATTATCCTTTATTTTTAATATTCCACATTCTTTAACAACTTCAAATTTCAATTCATATGTGATGAACACCCACTATCCAATATCCAAGTTTGTTCTCCTTTTGTAACTTTGAATATTGTTTCCACTACTATGACCTTATTTTTTCCTTTTTCTTTATTTACATGAGGCTTTTGAGATTTATTATATGAACTTTATTGAGATTATAACATAACAATACACAACTTATCAATATTTATAGGTTTATCACATCTTTCAAAAATAGTTTTCATAGGTTGGAATCTATTTTCAATCTTCAAACTAACATTCCCAGGTCTTCTTTGAGTGGGTTTACTCCCCCTCAAATTCTAACTTTAATTCCTCCTATATTCATTTTAGTATTGATGATTGAACCAACACATTTTTTTCTATATGGATAAAGCCTCCACAATACCTAAAATATCCATAGAAATCATATTTTCCTTTATAACATAAATTCTATTCATAATTTTATTCCTTATTTCCATCATCTTTATCACCATAAAACTTGGATCCTTATTGTGAACCAAAGTTTTGGTGGCATTATAAAATATTATTTTTTAGTATAGGTTTATTCCTAGTCTTAACAAACTATCCAATTATATAAATTTTTTATTCATACTTTGCTTCTTTAGGAATTTCATAATTTTTTACACAACTTTTTTGGGCTACATACATAGTCTTCTTGACTTTATTCTTATTATAAATATATTTATCCTTATTATTAACCTATAAGGATGAAATTTATTATTCCATATAAGATTTACACTTCTTGTAAATTTTATTAACTTTTGAAACCAATTTTTCAAGTTTATTATTCCTTTCTCATCTTTAAAAAAGTTTTTATTGAACAAGATCTAATTATTTCTCCTTCACCTATATCTTTTCTTCGAGATTGATTTTTAGATTTTTCTCTTCATCAAGTAACGTCTTTAGATCATCAACCTATTTTAGAAACATGAATTTTTCTTTAAGAAAATATTCTTCATTTTTGATAAAAATATCTTTATTATTTAACTTCTTTTCTCTCTTTCAATATTAACAATATTTGAGATACATTCTATCAAATATCTTTAAAGAATAAACTCTATTTGAATCTCCTATTATTATTCTTCATATATTATTATTTCATAACTAGTAAACTTATAATGATTTAATTTTGTAATAATAAAGTTTTCAAAAACATCATCACTGGATTTTTCATCTTCCGCTCTACTATCATCATCATCTTCTTCACATTTAAAAAAACGATTTCCCTTTTTGTATTTAGAGCACATGTTATCTTTTCCATTTGAATAGGACTTTAATTTTTCTACCTTTATCTTCATATATATTCTTGATTTTATATCTTCTTCATTATTATCTTTATATTCCCTTAATCTTATATAATTTGAATCAAAATGTTTAATGGATTTGTGGCCAAATAACTTCAACAGTGAATTTTTTTAATTTCATGTGCCTCTTTTCACCATTTTAGAAAACAAATACATGAATTGATCAAATTTTTTACTAACCTTATCTTTGGTTTTAGGTTTACTAACTTATTCCTTGGTAAATTTCTTATACTTTACTTTATTTTCATCTTTGAAAAAAAAATCCCAATCAACCTTTTCTTTATTCTTGAGTACTTTTTCACTTCTCATTTTATATGTGATAAGAATGATATGTAGATAATCTAAAGAAAGTATTTTATGATATATATCTTCTAAATAAGATACCTTGGCATAAAATTTATTTATAATAATTCTTATAATATTTTCAATAATAGATAAATCTTATAATTCCCCATTGAAACATCTTATGGTGCTTACAATGTCATTGAACCTTGTAAATAAGTCACTAATAGATTCATCACCACCCATTTTCAGATCTTCATACTTCAAAATAAAAATCTATAACTTATATTTATTTACTTTAGTATTTCCTTTATAGAATCTATTCAACTTTTCCTAGATGAATTTTTTGTTCCAATTCCTTTAACCCAAATAAATTCACTTTCAGAGAGTGGAGAAAGTACAGTATTCCTGGATCTCCTATTAATCTCTAAATTCTTTCTATCAGTATTTGTTAAGGTAATACCCTAAGTATGATATGATAAATCATATATAGTAGCTTCAAGAACTTTATATCAAATTTATATAATATAAGTTAAGATTCTATCCTTCTATATATGATAGATATTTCCATCAAATACAAGAATTCCCTTACTGAACATCCATTATAGTTTTCTTTTTCTTTAAACATTGGAAAAGAGTCAATGAAGGAACCTTTACTCTAATAGAAATTGAAAGTGAATATTTCCAAGATAAACATAACTTAAATAATAAATTAATTTATTATTTAAATATTACATCTCATAACAGTTTCATAACCCAAGGACCTAAAGGTTTAGTTCCTTGGAATTTATCTATATAAGAATCTTTTTTTATTTCACTTGTGAAAATTTCTCTATATCCATGATCCTATATACACTTTTATGGATATATCACATGATGTAATCATATTCATAACCTATGTATTGCAAACAAAATAAATGGGTGAGATCATATGCTTAGTAAGGGAAAAACATATCATAACATGAAATAAAGCATGAGGGAGATATAAATATTATAATAAACTATCAAAATTCCTTAAATGATAATCATAAACATGTTATATTAACATATGATATTAAAAATATATTCAAGGAAGAATAAAAGATATAAACTGGATAAAAACACATTATAATAGTCATATAACATGTGAGAATGACATAAAAGTGTGGAAAACTTATAAAATAAGACACAATATTGAAAACATGGAATTTCATGGAAACTAAATGCATCTTGAAATTTTAACATAACTTGATGAACAACTTATAAATGTGGAAGATCTATAATAAAAGGAAAATATATGTTATAAAACTCATTATGACCATGTTAATGTGAACAAACTCATTATATCAATGCCTAAAAATGTGTGAAAACCAATCATGCCCATGCATGTGTAAAAAAACTCATTATGTACACACCTAAATATCTCATGAGATATGAAATTAAACCAATTAATTGGAGGGAGAAATAGCACCCCACCCATAATCATCCATACACAAGTGTGCAACTTAAAATAAATCATAAATATTTCTTAATGAACCCATGGAAAAAAGAATTGGTTTCTTAAAAATCCAAATGGAAATCATTAACTTTTCATAAATAACCCATGGAAATAAAACGGGTCTTATAAAACATCCAAATGTCATAAAATTACATCATAAACTGAATCATTTAATATTGAAATCTTAATCACCCAAAATAATGACATAATAACATAAAATATAGAGTGAAAATGAAACATGACTCCATTATAGGTAGATCATTTTGAATATATTGAGTAAAATTAAAACCAAATCATAAAATAGATTTATTTACAACAATTTGAAATCATTAATGTAAAATTCATAGTTATGAGTATCTTTTTAAAAATTATTTTTTTTTCACAAAAAAAAAAGTAAAACTAATACAATTAATGAATGTTTATTTAAATTAAAAAGTCTTTTTACCCAAAAATAAAATTATTACATCATCCAAAATAGAAGGTTTGGAAAACATAGTTCAATAAGAAATTGTATAACTCAAATAAAGAAGTTTGAGTGGCCAAGTCCCTTACCTTTACCCTTTATTTCCAAAAAAATCTTTAACCACCTATATCATAAAGATAAATATATTAATTACCTATTTCGGAAACTTACTCACACACATTTCCATTTATTATCTTCATTGATAATAATTTTCTTCATGTATTAGATTGTTGTAATCTCTTCTCAACATCAGGTGTTAATAACTTTAACTGTTTGCGCACACTTTATATTGTTGATGTCATTACCCATTATTTGATTCTATGTTATATAATTTATGATACTATAATATATAACTTATATTGAATTAAAAATATATTATATCATTCCATATGTGTTTTAGTTACACTATGTGAAAATGGAATCGATGTTAGGTTATTTCTATGATTTTAGCGAACAAAAAGAGATACCTTAATAATAAGTTAAATACTTAATATAATATTTTCAGAACCATATACTAGTAATTAATTTCTTATTATATTATAATAATATTATTTTTCGTATTCCCATAGTCATTCATAGTATATTTTTATATCATCGTTCATGTATGTGGTTAAACCGACCCAAACTTGAACACAATTTAACTTGATTGGTGTGTATAGTTAAGGAGGTGCTTATTTTGAAATAACATCATTATAATAGAAATATAATGATATTATTTTTATGTTTTTATAATGTTGAATCATATTTGAATATGTTTTGATAAATAATTAAAAACTAAAAAAACTAAAACAATGATTCTTCCTTGAGGCGGTAGTCTGCGCACACGTACAATTAGGTTTCCTTAGTTTTTATAATTTAATGGAAATAAATAACTAAGGATTGTTCCATTAATAAAATAACATCTTATTATAGTAATTATATGCAATTAATCATATTTTTATGGTGATAATATATTTGTAATAGTAATATTAAGAAGAAAAACATAAGAAGGAGATAATACTTACATTGGAGACTTGATCTTTCCTTCGAAGTCCCTTTGAAATTGAAGGGATTAGGCTAAATATGAGTAATCAAGGTCTTATTTTAATGGGATATGGTTCTATACAGAGTAAAATGGTATAATTTCAAGGTTTAATTCGAATTATATGTGATCCTTGAAGTGGTGTAAGTGTTTCCTTTTTATAAGTGAAGGGAAGGGTAGTTTTGGAAATACCCATTGAATTCTAATAATTTAATTTTACTATGAAAGGATTAAGGGATTGAAAAGGGATAAATGGGGAAATTGTGTAATTTTGGTCAACCCACACTAAAAACATCCATTTTAAACATTTTTTAACATGTTTTTTCCTTTACCCCTTTGTAAAATATTTTCTAGCATTTTTACTTTTTACCTCAGTAACCAATTTTTAACCTTAGTGATTAATTTTAATGTCCAAAATTTAAATTTAATTTATTACCTAATTTTAACCTTAAAATTTCAAATTTAAAAACCATTTTATCAAATAAAATTTCTATAGGTATAAAAATATATTTTTAAATAAAAACACTTAAACATGTAAACCTATTTTTTCCTTTTTGAAAAATATCAGTATTAAGATTTTAAATTTATATATAATAAATTTATCCTGGTTACTAGTTTTAGAGCAGTAAATTGATTAATTATTAATTTAATAAAATTCATGAGGCTTATAAGTCAAGAAAAAACCTAAATTTACCTTGAAAATACTTTATTTAAAGAGATGACCAAAAATAGTTTTTTATATTAAAGTAACATTTTAATTAGTAATAAAAATGTTTTGCATATGTTTTATATGTACAAATAATATTTAAAAATGAATAATTTTATTCCTTAATTTCATATTTGATTTATATAATGGTTTTTAAATCTTATAGGTTATGCTTATATAGTGATAAAATCATGTAAATTATAATTTTCATAAATCTCATATTTTTCAACTAAAAATCAACTTTTTTGACAATACTAAAAATTAAATAATAAGTAAATTATAATATGAATAATTCAAACATGAGGTTTATTTTATCTAATTAAAATTTTAAAATTTTAAAATTGATCTTTTAATTTAAGGGAAAATATATAAAAAACTTCTTTTATTGAAAATACGCTTTTTCAACAATAACTCATATTAAATATTTATCTTCTAAAGGTAATTATTCTTACTTTATTTCCATATTAGTTTAATTACTAATGTTATTATAATATTTTTTATATCATTTATGTTGATTTTTTCATAAAATACATGTTATCGAACATTGTGTAATTGTTTTTTACAAGATCTAAAATCTCAAGTTGTTGCATTCTACCCCCTTAAAAGAATTTTGTCCTTGAAATTTCATTACATGGAATAAGAAAAAGTAAGGGTATTTTTATATCATAAAATAATATGGTTTACACATATCCTCATCAAACTTATGATTTCTCCTTATAACCTTGATCATATGAGTTGTCTTGTTTCACAACATCTTATTTCTTTGATCTAGAATCTTCACCTATTGTTCCTCATATGAGAGATCATGTTCCAGTTGCATAAATTCTAATCTTAGCACAAGTAAAGGATATGGTATGTAATTTATCAATAGTGATACATGGAACACATCGTACACATGGGAGAGTTTTTTAAGGAGTTTTAAATGATATCCTATAGCCCAAACACAATCAAGGATCTCTAAGTGGTCGATGTATCTAGGGCTCAGCTTTACTTTCTTCACAAATCTCATAAATTTCTTCCATGGAGATATTATAAGGAATACCTTTTCACCAACTTCAAACTATAAATCTCAATTATTATTATATTTATAACTCTTATTTTTAATTTTTTCTTCTTTCATGTGTCACTAAATGGTTTGAACCTTCTCTATAATTTCTTGGAAGGGTCGGGACCTATCAGTTTCCTCTCTCCAACTTTATCCCATAATGTTGGAGTCTTGTACCTCTTCCCATATAGTGCTTGACGTGGTTCCATTTGAATGGTAGAATATAAATTTTTTTTATATGATAAATCTCCTAGGGAAATTTTTTGATCCCAATATCCTTGTAAATCCATTGATCATGATCTCAAAATGTCCTCTAGTGTTTGAATTGTCCTCTAAAACTAACCATATTTCTGATGATGATATGCAATGCTAAAGATCATCTCTTTCTCAAAAGATTTTTTAATACTTCTCTAGAACCTCAAGTTAAACCTTGAATACCTACTATATACAATTCATTGTGATACTACATATAGACTCACCACTTCCCTTATGTATATCTTGGAAAGTTGTTTAAGGGAGAAAACTTATTTGATGGAAATAAAATTAGATGACTTTGTAAGGTGATTGAATACAACCCAAATAGTATTATGTCCTTTAGAAGTTTAGTGAGTCCTATAAAGAAGTCCATGGTTATGTTTTCCCATTTCCATATTAGTATAGGTAATGGTTGTGATATACCCTTAGGTTTTTTTCGTTCAGCCTTAAATTGATAGAATACCAAGCATCAAGATACATATTTTGTAATCTCTCTCTTCATACTTTACCACCATAAGTTCTATTTTATATATCTATACATCTTCATACTTCTTTTATGTATAGAAAAGGATCATTTATAATCATCATCCAAAAATTCCTTCTATAATTATAGATTTTATGGGACACATATCTGGGTTCCAAAACTCATAACTTTTCCTTTCTCAAAGTTGAACTCCAAAATATTAGATACTCTTTTATATTCCTCTATATCATATTTCTAATATTATTTAATATTTACCTGAATGGGAGGTTGATCAGTCTATTTATTAAGATAATATTTATCTCCCCCCTATTATGACTTCAAGATTCATCCTCTTCAAATCTATAAGTATTGGAACTTTTTCAATCCTCATCATAGATTGAGTAGCATAGTCTCTCCTACTTAGAGAATCATCCACCTTATTTTCTTTCCCTGAGTGGTAATTTATTGAGTAGTCATAATATTTTATCAACTCTAACAATATCCTTTGGTACATATTCAATTCCTTTTATGTGAATATATATTTCAATCTCTTGTGATCACTATATATATCATAGTTTTCTCTATAGAGATAATTTCTCCAAATATTCAATGAAAAGATCACTATCACCAAATCTAAATCATACATCGAGTAATTCTATTCACGAGTCTTTAATTGTCTTGAACCATAAGTAATTACCTTATCATTATACATAAGGATACAATCCAAACCCTCTTTTAATGAATCATTGTATTCTATTTTTTTATTAGAACAACACCTCTATATTTTATTAATTCTAGTTCATGTTTATACTATTATTAAATATTTTCATGTTTTCTATTACTAAATGTTTTTTTTGGAAAAAACATGCAAAAATGGATAAGTGAGCTTAATGTTTCTCCTTAACATGTGAAGTTCAAGTGACCATATCACTTTACTGAACATTTTAATTCACCATACCACATGAATAAACTAATTATCATGAGTCAGATGATAGAAATATTTCTAATTCATAAACTGATCACACATTGAATATTTAGATTATTGTATCTTAATAATCACCTTACCATATGTACAATTAACTTATCATGAGATGAAGATATACCTATAATTTACATGATTGTGAAAATCAGTGAAGTGAACATGTAAAGGAAACTACATACCTCGTGAAGAAAATAATTTACCATGCCAAGGTATGTATATTGTTTCATAAATTAATATAATAAACATGTCTATTATTATAGTGATCACATGAATAAATATCTTACCACATGAAATCATGGATCAAATGAACTGAATGCATGAATAAATGAACTGACTATGACACCTTTACGCATCAACTGACTGCGTGAAGTGATGAACTAACAGACCGTGTCAAATTTCCATTCCAAATAACCATATTTTAATGGAAGATAGATTTCCATGTCTAGCTTAGAATTGGATATTTTTAAAACCTCTAGTGGATATATTTTAAAGAATTAATTGTAGATCTAGCACAATTAAGTTTGTATTAAATGTTCTCTAATGAATATTTTTGGATAGATTTTTTTTAAGACAAAGAGGTTCTTTTGGAAAATGAGGTTGGTTTTGCACATAGTGAACAATATAAGAACAAATGCATGAACATGTGATATATAGAGGACACATTTAGAAAACTTTAAAATGTTTTGTTTTTCTATAATTCTTATGAAATATCAGTTGAATAATTTCAAATTCAAATTCATAAAATCTTAAACAATAAAAACTAATTAGATTTAGTTGCAACACATATTCACATCTCATATCTTTTTCTCTTTATATTTTAGCTATTATTTCAAGTTCTATTTTATTATAATATATCAATCTGTAAACACAGTCTTCTATTTTAAACTAGAGAGTTCTTGACACTCTATTTAAAAAAAATCATTTATACTCCAATTTATAACTGTGGAAGAGGTTGTGTGTGTCTTGATATTAAGATTTATCCCACACATAATAGTGGAAGAGGTTTTTCACTTGGACAACCTTGTGTGTTGTTGTTTCTAAAAACTTGATTCAGGTTGTGGATCAGTTTATTTTATAATAAAATGGTTAGCATCAGGTGATTTATAAGTATATGGGATTAAGTATCAACTTGAGACTGAACCCCTTGTTAAATTTTATTGTGCTATATTTTTTATAACTTGTTTATTTCTCTTTATCTGTTTTGTTTTTTGTGTTCTTAAATCAAACTAGTTTCATATTTATAAACTATTAAACAAAATTTTACTTGGATATTTAAATTAAACTAGTGTTTTATATACTTTGTTAGATATGAGTATATTAGTTTCAAAAGTTAAAGTATTTTTCGAAATATTTTAACTGAGCTGTGATTGATATTTCGAGAACCTTTTCCAATGATCAAATTATATATTTATACTATTTTTGTTAATTGATCATTTTTATCAAAATTTGGTATTTAGAGTTTAAAATTTTTTAAATAGAAATTTTATTGGAAACTTAATTCACCCCCCCCCCCTCTTGAGTTATCCACTAGGAACAACATTTAGTATCAGAGTGTTCTCAAAATATATTTTAATTGCGATCTAGTTGTATTTAAAGATCTTAAATTTCTATTATATTAGATTATTAGTCTTTATGGATAACAATAGACAAGAAGGAACTTCCACTAAATAGTCTCCTTATTTTAATGGAACTAACTATGATCAATGGAAGATTAAGTTTAAATTTCATATAGAGAGCATGGAATTTGATTTTTATATTATTATTGAGGCAAAATATGAGATACCTAATTCTCTTAGAAGATATTGGAGTGGTACCACTAAGACTACCTATGATTGTAACTATAAAGTTATGAATGATTTATATTATGCCTTAGGAGATGAGGAATTTAATATAATATCTACCTATACTACTTCTTATGAAATCTAGGATACCCTTGATATTTATCATGAAGGAACTACCAATGTTAAAGATAAATTCATAAATAATTACACTATTAAATATGATACATTTAATATTAAACCTGATGAGCCTATTTATGATATGTATATCGGGTTCAATTATATTTTAAACATAATTCATTTTCTTGGGAAAACCATTGATATTAAAGATCAAGTAATGAGACTTCTTAGATGTTTAATAGACAAATAGATACGGATCATGGTTTATATAAGGGTATCATGTGACATAAGTAAGTTACTAGTGAAATAGATTATTGGAAATGTCATGATTTATGAGGAGGAACTCAAATTGAATAGATAAAAAGATTGTGAACCAAATAAATTGTTAAAAAAAATAAAAGATCAAGGTTAAAAGTTATGTTGATGATGAATCATCATTAGACAGTGATGAAGAGATGGCACATCTATCCAAACTATTTAATAATTTCTATAAAAAGAAGAAATTATTCCTGAAACCTAATTATATAGGTAAGTATGAAAATAAAAATAATTAGAGAAAAGATTGTTGAAAGGATTATTCTTACAATGAAGTGATCTTCTATGAGTGTAAAAGAAAAAGGAAAATCAAAGCAAGTTATACCAAGCTCAAGTATAATAATAAGTATGAGTAAAAAGGATTGAAATATAAAAACCATATGAAAGAATCTTGGAATTCCTCTGAGGATAGATTGAATGATTTAGACACAAGCAAAGAAGGAAAAAATGATAGGGCTAATATGTGTTTTATGATATACACATCTGATGTAGTGACTTTTTTTCCTAAATATCCTATACATACTTCTATTCCTTCTAAAAATTAAAATAATGATTAGAATATTTCTAGTGATGAATTATTCTAATATTTTAACATATTAGAAGATACTTTTAATGAATTAAAATATAAATATAAAAGTCTAAATAAGAATCATTCTATGTATTCTCTTTTTTAAAATTGATCTTACAGTAGAGAAGGATAAAAATACTCAACTGATTAAGAGAAATAATGAACTGAAAATATATAATAAATAATTAAAGAAATGTCTATAGAGGTTCACTAATGTAAGGAAAACATTAACCCATATTCTTGGAAAATAAACATCACCTAAGTATACCACTAGAATTGTATATCAACCTAGACGGAGGAAAATATATAAAAAAACATTTTTCCTGAGTTCTAGTTCTACCAGTTCTTTTAGAAGTTCTTATTCTAATGGACCTAATAGTATTTATTTCTTTAAGTCTAAAGACTAAAATGAAACTACTTAAATATTTATGGATTCCTAAATCTCTTGTTACTAATATTTCTAGACCTAATAAAATCTGGGTACTAAAATCATTTTTGGTTTAAATATTTTTTATAGGAAACCTTCTTAAAGAGTTCCAGTAAACTAATATGGTACCTGGATAGTGGATCTTCCAAACATATGATTTGGGACTACTCAATCTTTAAGAAACTAATTAAACTGGATGGTGGACATATAACCTTTGGTGATAATGCCAAAGGGAAGATAATTAGTCTCATCCAAATTGGTAACTCTAATAATTTTTAAATTTATAAAGTATTATTTGTAGATGGACTAAAATATAATATTCTTAGTATATCTCAATTGTGTGATGATGGTTACCATGTTAAGTTTGAAAATAATTCTTGAAAAAAATTTTATTCTAAAATTTTTTTAGTTTTTACAGCTATGATAAATGATAATTTTTATGCTATATATTTAAATGCATTGTTTTCTCAAAATATTTCCTATTTGAGTGCCTTTTACAAAGAATATTGGTTTTGTAATAGGATACTTGTCCATTACAATGTACACTCACTTATAATTCTAACTGGGAAATGTTTAGTTAAGTATCAACCCAACTAGAATTCCCAATAGACAAAGTTTGTAATCCCTGTTAAAGGGGAAATAATCACAAAATATATTTATAACCAAATAAAAAAATTTCAACTGATCAAACTTTAGAGTTGGTTCACATAGATTGTTTTGGACCCCATGGAATTTCTAGTTTAGCAGGAAAAAATTATGTCTATGTTATAGTGTATGGTTATTCAAGATATACATGGGTGTTTTTCCTTGATCATAAAAATGAATCTATTTTCTATTTTTATAAATATGCTACATTTGTAGAGAATATTATTGGATTTATAATTAAGGCCTTATGAATTGATCATGTTCATGAGTTTGAAAATACAGAGCTTGAATCACTATGCTCACAAAAAGGTTACGATCATAAATTTTCTTCTCCTAGGACCCCACAACAAAATATTGTTGTAGATACAATAAATAGAACCCTTCAATAAATTTTCCTGAACATGCTCAATGAGTATGATTTACCTATTTATTTTTGGACAAAATTTGTGAATACATATTTTTATATAATTGATAGAGTTTTAATTATAATACTTTTAAAGATCCCATATGAATTAGGAAATGATATAAAATCTAAGTTTAATTACTTTAGAGTTTTTGGTTGTAAAGTATTTATACTCAATATAAAAGATAATTTAGACAAGTTTTCATCCAACAGTGATGAATGAATACTACTTGGATATTATATACCTAGTAAGTCATAAAATGTGTTTAATAAAAAACTAAGATTTTGGAATAATCTGTACATGTCAATTTTGATGAGATATATCCACATGAGTCTAATACCTCCTTAAAAAATATAGAGGATGATTTTTGTAGTCTGGAAATAAATTCTAAACCTAGTGACAATTCTGCAATCCATCCTATAAATAATTATCCTAGTTCTGATGAACAGCCAAAATCCAAACCTATAGATGAAAATTAGGTTTCAAAAAATTATATTCCTAAAGTTTTTAGGACTCATAAATATCATCCCTAATATGTATTCATGGGTTATCTAGATAAAGTAACTCATACTAGTGCTTCTCTAATAAACCAAGTTGAACATCTAGATTTCATGTCACTGTTAGAACCTAATAATATCACAAAAATAGTTAATGATGAATTATAGGTAATGGAAATGAAAGATAATTTAATTTATTTTGAATGAAATAGTGTCTTGGAATTAGTTTAAAGACCCAAAGATTGCCTAAATATTGGCACTAAATGGGTTTTTATAAGTAAGGTTGATGAGTCGGGCATAGCAGTTAGAAATAAATCTAGACAGGTTGCACAAGGATATTGTCATGTGGAAGATGTTTACTATGAGAAAACCTTTTCTACAGTAGCTATACTTGAATATATATGAATTTTTATTTCCTATGAAGCACATTTGGATTTCAAATTATACAAAATGTATGTCAAGAGTGCATTCTTAAATGGTTGTATAATTGAGGATGTTTTTTTAATAACTCCCTAGATTTCAAACCCCTCACTTTCTAAATCATGTTTTTAAATTAACAAAAGCTTTATATGGTTTAAAATAATCTCCTAGATCTTGTTATGATAGGATCATCTATTTTTAAATTTTAAAAGGTTTTATTAAAGGAATATATTATCCTATTTTATTTATAAAAATAATTTCAAAAGATTTATTAATAGTACAAAAATATGTTTATGATGTTATTTTTGGTTCTTCAAGAAATTATTTATGTACCAAGTTTTCAAAAATGATGCAGAATGAATTTGAAATGAGTTTTATGGATAAACTTAAATTCTTTCTTGGTTTATAGATTTTTCAAAATAAATATAAAATTATTTTAAATAAAATAAATAACACTGTATATATTTTAAAACATTTTTTCTTGGATAATACTATAGGTAGTTGTTTTAAAGAGGTGGTTCATCAGTCAAATACTAAGGCACAATTTATTGAATAAGAAAAAAAATCAGATTACATGAGTCTGAAGTACAGAATCTTATTACAATCCTTATCATAATAAGAGAGAAAATCACCAGGAAAATCATCCTCCCAAGTAATGTCTTGGTTGACTCCCTTGTTGGAAAGACCATCTGCAACCATGTTCACTTCACTGAAGGCATGAGTATCAATGTAATTAATTTTTGTGAGTGAAGTAAGGCATTTCATCCAATAAGGAGTAAGCGGTCAGGCAAGATGCACCACCCATTTCCAAATAGTTTGGAAAATTGTGGTTGAATCTCTTTCAATCCAGATATTATTCCAACCCTTTTGTTTGGAAAATTCAATGGAATGGATAACCCCCAACATTTCTGCTTCAAGAGATGAGGCCATACCACAACCACCAAAGAAGAAACCATGACATATTCTAAGAAAGTATCTGAAGATAGCGCCACATCCTACCAGTCCTAGGTTACCTTTAGAAGCACCATAGACATTCACCTTGATCTATCATGGAAGAGGGGCCTACCAGAATACCTCCAGGGTGCGTCGAGGCTGTCTGTATGAACCAGCAAGCCTAATATGGTGAAGGATCTCAAAGTCACCAACAGTGTTGTCACAATAAGCTTTCTGAATCAAGGAAGCATCTCGGATGGAAATGAGAATCCTCACCTTACATACATTGAGCTTTAATGAGAAATTATTATAAAGAAAATTATTCATATCGTACCAGATCACATGGAGGAGCTCAGTAACAGCAGTCCAAAAAGGATTCTAGATTTTTTGAGAAGCTTTAAAATCTACACAACGCTATAATTGAGAGCTGATAGAATCAAGAAGCATCCACCTGCACCCAAAAATATCAAAAATATAATTCCAGAGAGTTGAGGTTGTAGCACAAGAGAGAAATAAATTATTAGCATCCTCTATGTGTTGGTTTCATAGGTGACATCTAGAGAAAATTTGAATCCCAAAATATTGCAGAAAAACTTTAGTGGGGACTCTGTTATGAGAAATATGCCAAAAAAGATTAAATCTGGAAGGCCTAATCCAAGGTTTGTTAAAGGATTTCAACCAACATAATCTAGAATCAGAATTTATGAAATTATAATTGTATAAGTTGGATCTTGATGAAACTGGGAAATCAGTTGATCAAACCACTTACAAAGGTATGACTAGAATTTTACTATACTTAACTACTATTCAATATGATATAATGTTAAATGTGTGAATGTGTAATCTTTTTCAAGAAAATCCAAAAGATTCACATTTACTTGTCATTGAAAGAATTTTCAAATACCTCAAAAATATAACCAAATTATGATTTTTCTTAATCTAGAGAACAAGAATTTAACTTAGTGAGTAATTTATATAATAATTTTGGTGGTTTTAAGTTAGATAGAAAAATAACTTTGGGAACATGTCAATTTTTGGGAAAGTCTCTATTGTCATGGTGTAGAAATAAATAGAATTATGTTTCATTATACACTCTTGATACTGAGTACATAGCTACAGGAAGTTGTTTTTCATAGATTCTATGGATGAGAAATACATTACCATACTATGGATATCAATTATAGCATTTCCTTATAAATTCTGAAAAATAAAAGTGCAATAAATATCTCTAAGAATCTTATATCACATTCTGGAATAAAGCACATTGATATAAGACGTCAATTTTTAAGAGATAATTTTCAAAAAGGTGATATAACTCTTGAGTTCATTGGTATTGAACATTATCTTGTTGATATATTTAAAAAACCATTGAATGTAGGTAGAATAAATTATATTAGACCTGAATTGGGTATGATTAATTATGACTAATTATTTTAATTAAATTTCATCCTTTGAAATTATTTAAGTTCTATTTAGCTTCTGTTTTTTAGATTTTATTGAAGTAACTATGAAGTGTAGTCCATGAGGTCAGTATGAAGACCATTATTTTTTGTTCATGAGGTCATCATACCTATCATGAACACTTTATGGTCTACATACTTACCATGAGTATTAACTCACATGATCACTATGATTACCATGAATACTTGTTCACACAGTCAATACTTACTAACCATGAACATATTTGTTATATGGTTAGCATACTTACCATGAGGCCATGGTTATGATACCTATTATTCTTATGTTATAAAATATTCATGGTTAGCAGACCTACCATGTCTATTTCCTTTGAATTTTATGTGAAATATTTTTGGTGGGATTTTATTTCTCTTTATTCCAATTTTAATCCCTAAATTCTTTAAATTAGAATTTCAATCAAAATCTAAATCAAAACCTATATTTTCCCATAGATCTCTTATATCATTTTAATATCTTTTGAGTGGATCAATTTATCCTATATTGAACCCCTCACTCTCTCCAACTTGAACCTATCTATTTTTTCTCTCATAGAATAAACCTTCAAAGACCTCGAATCAAGCTAAAAATGTCGATACTGAAACGTGTTGTTGATGTTGTGCCTCCTTTTGAGCTATCTCCTAATAATAAATCAATTAAATCAAAAGTAAAGAGCATTGATAAAGCTAGATAATCTACACTTAATTGTTCATCTAGTTTCAACTAATATTTAATTTGATGCATAGTGGTTTCAATCAAGCATATCATTAGTTTAGAATGTGATTCAAAATCAATGATGTCCTTCTTGGTTTAGATAAAAGAGATATTGTTAGAAGTCTAGTTTGTTGTGAAGTTCTATAATTTTCCTCAAAATTTTGGGAAAATTGTTTGGGTGTGCTATATAAAGTATAATATGAGTATTATAAAAGTTTATATCCTATTAATCATCTTCATTTTGAGTTTCAGAATATTTTGGAAGAACAAATTGGGAATAGAACCCCCAAGAGATCATTAACTATTGAGTTGAATAGAAAATGTAGGCTACTGATCAAGTTTATCCAACACCTAATTTTTCTAAGAAAATGAAACTTTAGTGACTGATGGAATCTAAATCTATTTTTCTTATTTTTGAATAATAATGGTTTTCAGATCAGTCTTTGCAGATATTTCATGAGACATATGGTTGATTTTTGTAAGCTAGATTCAAGGTTTGGTTATTTACCTTACCCTAAGGTTATTTCAGCCTTGCTAGAGTATAAAGGGTCAATTCCTTAGGGGTAGAAAAGAATAACTTCACCATATGTATTTTTTATTACTCAAAAAAATTGTAAGAAAATGAGATTAAACTAGAACCGATGGAAAAAATAATGGGTGGATGACTTGGAAAAACTATATGAAATTTGTAATCTAGTGAAGTACCCTATTATACATAGAGATATAGTGTATCTAGGTATTGAAATTGATGAAGTGTTAGAATATTCATATGATGATATTTATTCTTCTAAATGAGTAGAAGAGGAAGTAAATATTGAGGAATAGAAAATAGGGTAAGAGGATAAGTTTTACACCTTGATAATGAAGCTAGAGCAGCTCATGAGGATGATCTAGAATGGGATAAATCTATTGAATCAGATTATTTTTGGGATAGATCAAAAGGATCTCCTATTATTGAGAGTAATCCTAGATAGCATGTACCTAGTGCACCTTCTAAGGGGTAGAATTCCCCTAAATCTATTGTTTTGGGATTATACTATCCTAATTCTAATGACGATGATCATAGAGGTAATCCACCTAGACATGGTGGACCTATCATTATTTATGTTCAAAGAACTCTATAAGGATATTTTATTGATGAGTTTCATATTGAAGAGATAATTGAGGTGTCTCATATAAGAACTTCTATTTATAATACCATTCAAGACATCTTTGGTCCTACTCCCACAAAAGAAGGTAAGGAATCTTAGATTTTTATTCATGAGGATATAGTTAATGATTTTGATAGATATGAATCTAAAGGTTTTAATAGATTTTAGGAATATATTATAATATATATATCAATAATGGATGTATCTAAGATAGATAATAGGAATCCAACTAGTGATCCATCTCCCTATGATCCATAAACCTCTATTCATTATACTTCATATGTCACTAAATATGACTTGGATGTGTTCAAGTTAGATTTAATATATACATTCAAGTAGGTTTTTGTTAATTTTTACAACTCCTTGTAAAAAGTGAGAAAATATAACAATTATGAACCTGTTACATTGGTGATTAATCACCATGAACCTCAATTTCAATTTTAAATAGAGATGATGAAAACTGAGAATGCATATTTGTGAGATCAATTTGGTGCTCTCTAGATCGATCTATCATATATAATGATTTAGTTAGACCATTTTTTTATGAATCTTTTTCAACCGCTTCTATGGATCCTCCTGTTACACTTGTTTAGTCATCTTTTATTAATAAAATATTAGATAGCTCATTCAAGGTGAGTTGAAGGTTATGTTTGATGAGTTTAAAATGGATATAGAAACTATGTCTGGTGGATTTCTAACCTATGCTACTAATAATTTGTTATTAGTTTAAGAAGATGTCAAGCAAGCGGATCAAGATAGAGAAACCATCAAGAGAGGAATTTATTATTACCTAAGCAGGATCTTCACAAAATAAATCTAAAAGGGATGTTTAGAACTATTGATTTGGACTTGAAGATTTCACCTCTAACTGAGGATTTTAAATCCTAAATTGAGAAGATCGGGGCTATGAATCTAGTTTTGGAATATTTTATAGAGAATATAGATGATTTAATTTAGGCTTTAGATTATGGTTCTTAAGAAGTCAGTGACTTTTCCCTACTAATGGAACCTTATCTCTACACTTCTCAAATAGATGTGTTATCTCACTTATCCATTCCTATGTCCCTAACTCCAACCACTACCTCTTCTACCATTAATCCTTTTTTCCTGACTCCTACTCAATTATTTCACCAACTCGGAACTATTTCTATATATATATAGTTGTTGGAGAACCTACCTCCTCATCTACTCCTCAGACTACCTCTACTCCAGCCTCTACATCCAAAGTAAAGGACCCTCTTTTTTCTATAAATGTCAAAGATTTCCCACATTTGGATTCATATTAGGATCTATGGTATGGAATTTTTGTAATCATTTTGTAATATCTTTTGATATATTAAAGTAATTCTCTATTTTATTCTCATTTTTCAATATTATTTTCCCTTAATTTTCTTTTTCCTTAATTTTTTGATAATTTGAAAAGGGGGAGTAATTAATGAATTAATTCATGGTGCTTAGTGATAAATTCAAATAACTTGAATTCATTGGAAAACTTCTCATGATTTCAAGAACTTTCTAACCATCTATTTTAATCCTCTACAAATTTACCTTTGTTTTATTCAATTCATTTCAATTTAATTTCCATGATTTTTTATCATAAAAAAGGGATATATTGTTTTCATATACCATTATATTCTTATTTTAATGATCCCAAATCATGTTTATATTATTATTAATTAATTTCATGTTTTCTGTTAGTAAAGGTTTTTCTAGATAAAACATGCAAAAATGGTTAAGTCTGGAGCTTACCATGCCACCTTACCATGTGAAAGTAAAGTGAACATATCACATTACTGCATGTTATATTTCACCTTGATTCATGAATAAACTTCTTACTATTAGTAAGATGAGAAAAAAATTTCTAAGTCATGAACTAACTATGCATTGAATATTGAACTTACCTTATGTTTAGAATCACCTTACCACATATACAATCAACCTACTGTGAGATGGAGATGCGCCTACCATGTACCAAACTGTGAAAATCAGTAAAGTGATCATGTAAAGGAAGCTACCTACCACATGAATAAAACAAGTTACCATGCCAAGGTATGTATAATTTTTCATAAAGTAATATACTAACTATGTCTATTATTATAGTAATCGTATGAAGAAATAGATTTCCACAAGAATTCATGGATCAAATAAACTAACTACATGAATGAATGAATTGACTGTGACACCTTTCCATATCAACTAACTGCACGAAGTGATGAACCAACTGACCATGTCAACTTTTCATTCAAAACTAACCATGTTTTAAGTGAAGATAGATTTCTATGTCTAACTTAGCAGTGGAGCTTTTTCAAATCACTAATGAATATATTTTGAAGTATTAATTTTAGAGCCAGTGCAATTCAGTATTTATTAAATATTCTCAAATGTCTACTTTTTTATAGAGTTATTTTTAAGATAAAAAGGCACTTGTGGATAATGATGTTGGTGTTTCACATACAGTACAACAGAAGAACAAACACATGAACCTATTCTACATAGAGGACTCATTCAGAACACTTTTCTATGCTCTATTTTCCTATACTTCTCATGAAATCTTGGTTGAATCCTTTAAAAGAAAAATTCATATAATCATAAACAATAAAAACTAATCAGATTGAATTTATCCACATATTAACATCTCATATACTTTTATCTTTATGTTTCAGCTATTTTTTGAGTTTTGTTTTATTATACACTCTTTATCTATAAACACAATCTCCTATTTTAAACTATAGATTTATTAATACTCTATTTCAAATATTTTCATTTATAATCCCATTTATAAGTGTGGAATTGGTCATGTGTGGCCTAGTATTTAGATTTATCCCATGCATAATAGGGTAAGAGGCTTTGTGCCTATATATCATTGTGCATCGTTGTCTATAAAAACCCAATCCGGGTTGAGGATCAATTTATTTTATAATAAAATTATTGAAATGATATGATTTCCAAGTGGAGGGGATTAAGTCTCATATTTAGACTGAATCCCTTGTTAAATTCCATTATGATATATTTGTTATAACTTGTGTAATTCTTATTATCTTTTTTTAGAGTTATTAAATCAAACTAGTTTCAGATTTCTAAACTGTTAAACAAAACTTTAGTCTAATGTTTCACTTAAACAAATTTTTATATATTATATTTGATAAGATTAGATTAGTTTCAAAACTTAAATTATTTTTTAAAATAATTTAAATGGGCTATGATCAATATTTTTAGAACCTTTTCCAAAGATCAAATTATATATTTCTACTATTTTTTTTACTATGAGTTTTTATCAAATGGGTTCATTTGGTGATTATATTGTTTTTAAACTAAACTTTTATCAAAATATAAATTCACCCCCCCTCCCCCTTGGAGTTTTCCATTGGGACCAATAACTATAAAACCTTCTCCACTATAGGGTAATTTAAGTACAAGAGTAGTGACCAACATCTTATTCAGTTTTTTAAAACTTCTTTCATATTCATTTTTCTGATGGAACTTTACTCCCTTATGTGTCAAATTGGTTAGTGTATTTTATATTCATGACAAGTTTCTCATAAAGCATCAATAATATCCTACTAACCCAAGAAAACTATGGATATTATTTATAGTGGTTGGTTTAGTCCATTTCTTTATAACTTCCATATTTTATAGATCAACTAATGTGTTCTTTCTTGTGATTACATAAACCAAGAATGACACATATTGTATCCAAAATTAACATTTTATAAATTTTTCATACAACTTCTCCTTTCTTAAGGTCTTTAACACAATTTTAAACTGATCACCATACTCTTCCTTACTCTTTGAATGTATAAGAATATATTATATAAAGACAACCAAAAATTGATCAGGGTATTATCTAAAGACTCTACTCATTAGATCTATTAAGATAGTAGGGTCATTGGTAAGTACAAAGAGAATCAATATAAACTCATAGTGTCCATACCTCATCCATAAATCTATCCTGGAAATATCATCCCTTTTGAACTTTAACTGATGGTATTCAAATCAAAGTTAAATATTCAATAAGTATTGAACTCCTCAGTGTTGATTGAATAGATCATAGATAAATAGTAGTGGATACTTGTTTTTTATCATGATTTTATTAATATCATGATAATCAATGAAATGATGCATCGATCCATCCTTTTTTTGAAAAAGAGGACCGGTGCGCCCCATAGTGAAGCACTAGGGCGTATAAAACCCTTGTCCAAATTGTCTTGTAGTTTCTTTTTCAACTCCTCTAATTAAATGGGATCTATTCTATATGAACTCTTTGAGATATTCATGGATCTAGTTATGAGATTTATTGAAAAATGAACCTCACACTCTGGTGGAAGACCAAGTAGTCCATCCATAAAGACATCAGTATATTCCCATACAATATGCATGGTATCAATGTTGAATTATTCCTTTATCATTTGATCTGAGAGTCCCTCGTTACTGGGTACCAAAACCATATTATTAAATTTTCTTCCATGTGGAGTTTATAATCATCCTTTCATCAATACATAATAATAGGATAATTTGTTATATGAAATGATACTTTCTTATCCCTATATTTTATATGTGATTTATGTAGGGAAAGTTAATCCATACCCAATATTATGTAAAATTAAACTCGAAGGAAGAATAATTATATATGTGGGAAGTATACTTCCACAAATCTCAATTGGAGCATATTTGTTAATCTTATAGGTGGTCATTATTCCACCATGGGTTTTCACTGATAGTTCAATATCCATTTTTTTGGGCGGTGATTCAACATTCTTAGAAAACCTGTGTGATATAAATGAATTCAATGAACCAGAATCAAATAAGGTACTTAGAGATCAAGAAGAGAGATTAATTATACCTTTCATCACTTCATTATCTTGATTTAACTTAGTAGTAGATATCATGAATTTCCTTCCTTGTTCACTCATTTTTGGAGGTTTTCAAGGACAATTTTCTTCATTGTCCCAAAGGTTGGATAATTTTTTTGCATAATGTTTGAACTCCTTTCACTTGAAGTATTTTAGTGTGGGTGGATCATTAGTAGTGAGATTCTTATATTATGTTGTTTTAACCATCCTCTCAACCTTGGTTCAATAGTTATGGGCCTATTGTCCTACTTTACCACACTTAAAACACTTCCCTAATTCCTTGAGACAATTACAGTGGTGCTTTCTCCCACATTTATTTCATGTATGAAATTGCTATTTATTTCCACCATGTGTCTTATCATCAGTGCTTACTTGATACTCCACTTTCCTTTTCTTTTCCATATAATATTGAGATATTATTGTTTCCATTTCAACCTTAAGATCACATCAAAAAATCTCTTCATAGCTTTTAAAGTCTATTATGTATAATTCCAGTTGAAATTTGGCTTTAAGATAGTAAATAAATGATCAATTTTACTCTCAATATCATAAATAAAATCAAAGGTATACCTCACAAGTCTTGTGAAATTTGATTCATATTATCTAATAGAATCACCCTATTTTTTCTTCAATTAAAAGAATTCCAGGTCCATTTTTTTGTGAAGAGTCTATGGAAAATACTTAGGAAATATATATTTTTTAACTCTTTCCATTCCATGGATTCTATATCCTCCTTTTTCATGGTATTATTAATGATACTTCACACTGGTCTACATCACCTTATAAATGATAGACTTTGGAAACCACTTTATCATGGTTTAAGCCCACTGAATTATGAAAAATATATTTTCCATTGCATTGACCCACTACTCACCAACCAATGGATTAGAATACCCACTAAAAGAGGGTGGAAATTACCTCATAAATGACTCGATAGCGATTTTCTCCCTCCTTAGTGTGTTTGGGAGCTCAACATGATTATCATTGTTTCCTATATCTTGAGATAGTTGGGTGATCATTACAAGTATATTTTTCATTTCATACCCAATCTCACTAGGTTGACTATTGGGACAATCTCTATAATTTGTATTACACCCATTATTAACAAAATTATTTTTAGTTACCACCATTACCTTAAATAAAGGAAAACTAGGAATGAGTATACTTAAATTAATTATTGTATATAAAAGGTAACTATAATCTTAGCAGAAGGATTTCATAAATGTAATGCATTCGTTAGCCTATGAATATCTAGATTTCAATCTAGTTTATTGGATTTCTAACTAAATGAGATATATATATTCAAATCCTTGATAATTTTTTGTAAAGATAATGTCATTAAATAAATAATATCCCCCATGAGTGTCAAACCAGGTGTATATCAAGGTCCTGTTCACCGTGCACCAGAATGGTGGCTAAGATATACTCAATCAACTCTTTTGGGGGTTATTACCCCTAGATTCATCTGTTCCAAAACCATGTCCACATGTCGTATCCAGACAGGGATGTAATTGTTAGAAGACCCACATAATATCAACTTTAACAAAACATTAGGATGTTATCATATACTTAGACTCATCCTTTAGAATTTTCCCTAGGGTTTTTTCTGAAATTCTATAAACTAATCTTTAAAAAATAACTAAACACTTCTCTGATACCAACTAAAATACATAATCTAAACATTAATTAAATAATACATTAATCACATGATTTAAATATAACATCTCATAATAGTTTCATAACCCAATGACCTAAAGTATTAGTGTATTGTAAATTAGATACATAAAAATCTTATTTTATTACACTTATGAACGATTCTCCATAGTCATGGTCCTCTAGACCCTTTTCTAGACATCTCACATGATATAATCATATTCATAACCTAGGTATTGAAAACATAATAAATGGGTGATATCAGATTCTTAGTAAGGTAAAAAATATCATAACATGAAGAAAAACATGAGAGAGACATAAATATCATAATAAATGATCAAAAAACCTTAGATGAAAATCATAAAACATGTTACAGTCACATAATATCTCAAAAATATTATCAAGGAAGTATAAAATATATGACTTGGATCAAAACACATCTTGATAGTTATATAACATGTGAGCATGACAAAAAAGTACAAAATAATTAGAAAATAAGACATAATCTTGAAAACATGGCATTTCATATAAATAAAATTCATCATGAAAATTTAAAATAACTTGATGAAAAACTGGGAAATGTGAAACAACCATAAGAATAGTGAAGTGCACAGATAAGTGTGAATCACTGAGAGGGGGAGGGGGTGAATCAGTGATCCCTTAAAACTTTTTACTAATTGATTCTTTATCAATTAAACCTCTATGGCTTTTTAAGGCCTCGATCCACTCTTCTTGTATCTCTCAGCCTTTCCTCGAGTGATGCAGTAAATGTAAAGGCACAGGACACAAGGATTTATAAGGTTAGGCACCAAAGGCCTACGTCCTTGCCATGTTGGTTATACGCCCCAACATGGTTTCTCCATTATAACTTGTTAGAATTACAATGGTCGATACAGAGTCCCATTGTATCTCTCCGGAGTCCCATAGGAGGGTCTTTATACTGCGTCCCACAGTGTTACCAGAGTCCCACTGGCCTGCTCCAGAATCCCACTGAAGACTTCTTCCACCCTGAGTCTCACAGGGGGCTTCTCCTGGCTCCTCGAGTCACACGAGTAGCTCTTCTTCACTTTAAGTTCTTCAAGTATCCTCAGAAGCCTGGGATAAAGGTTGTTGGCCTTGCTCTGTACCTCTGCTCACTTGTAATGAACAGGTCTTCTCGTCTTTCTCAGGATTTATCTCCTTCTTCTAAGGATGACCTGGCCTCTCTCTTCAAGAATCTTCAACAGCCTCTGAAAAGGTCTGTTGGTCTTGCTCAGCACTTCTGATCACTTCTGTTGACCAGGCTCTTCTCAATTACTGAAAACTCAGACAACTGATATCTCTAACTTTAGTCTGGCTTCAGTCTGACTTCACATCAACTTCATGCACTGAGTGCATGGCATCTCTGCATCCTCATGCACTGATTGCATGGCTTCTCAAAACTCTTAAAGAACTTCTGGTCTTGGACAACTCAAATGCACACAGCCTGATTTAGCTTTGTTCACGTGTGCACGTGCATGCATGCAAGCATGCACTCCCCTTTTTCTCCTTGGTGTGATAAACCCACAATGGGTGTAAATACTTTTAGCACACACACCTTCTTCCTTCTTCACACTTTTTTCTTTTTGTTTACACACTCACAAATGTGTTGTTCTTTAGTGTGGGTCTTGTTCTTCTTCAAAGTTTGCACATCACTTTGTACACACTAAGGTTCGGCCTCTACTCTTCGCACACACAACTTCTTCACTTTGGCACACACTTGAGCTTGGCCTCCTCTCTTGTGTTTAACACCCACAACCCATTTTGTTTTAGTTCATTTAGGTGTAAGCCTCGGCCTTCTTTTTTTTCACATACACCACTAGGGTGTGTTCTTTCACTTCACACAAGGCACTAAGGCCTCGGGTCTTCTTCTCCACTTGGCACACACACACTGCCTTCTTCTGTTTTTGCACACACAGCCCGAACTCCTTGGGTGCAAGGCAGCCGTGCAAGTGTCAGTGGGTATAAGGCACGCAAGGCTCTTGGGTGGCTTCTAACGCGCAGGGTTCAAAGACCACAAGCGCACAGGGTGCAACACCACTGTGGGCGCACAAGTGCAAGGGCACAAGCGGCCGCACAAACACCTCCTGTCGCGCAAGTATGCGGGCAGTGAGGGATCTTCCTGTCACGCAAGGGAAGCGCGCAGGGATCTCTCCCTTTCTCTTCTTTCGCGCAATAGGTGCGCAAAAGGAACACACGAAGCCAGGAATGGCTTCGGGCTGCTTCGTCATGCAAGTGGGTTGCGCGGAGCTTCTTACTTCGCTGGGCACAGAGGCTTCGCGGTACTTCTCTCTTTAGAGGATCAACAAACATCTCTGAGCCTTGGCATCTCTTTTTATAGGCATAGGTATGCCCAATCTTCTGTGTGAGATATCTCTCAAATCCCCGAGATTTTTGTGCATTCAAGATTTTCCAAATCTTTATTTTTCTTCTCTCTGTTTCACGTGGGTTTCTTCCTTTATTTTTCCTCTACGTGCATGCGATTTAGAACGCATGCATGGCCTTATTAAAATGCAATCCATGTCGAACACGAACACATGAAGCCTCGGCAACTTCGTTTGCCTCGGCATTCGTCGAAGTATTCCAAACATTGCATGCATGCCTATTTTCTTGCATGATCGTGTTCGTTACATCGAGACGAACCCAATGGATCCTTCAGCTCGAACAACAGTGGCCGGGAACTCGAAATCCAGTGCTCGGAGGCCCACTGGTTCAGTGGCGGCTTCGCGGGGTGGTCTTCGGCTGAGCTTGAGGAAGATGATGTGGCAGCCATCGGATCAGCTCTTTGGACGGCCGCGATCAGAATGGGCTGCGGCGGATTAGATGTGCGGCTGAGATCTGGCGCACGATCAATCGAGCGGCCAGGATTCGCTCCGCGGCAAAATCCCGCGTCCCACATCGAAATGAAGCGCAGTTTTTCCGCGGCTTATCAACCAGGCGCTCTCTGCTACTCCTCAGTTGAACTTCTCCCTCCACGGTGCTGCCCTGCACCGTGTTCTCTCTGCGGGTGCGCTCTTGCGCCCACCCCTGCCACTCAGGCGCGCCACTGGCACCCTCTATGCACACACGGGCGCGCTCCTCGCGCTCACGCTGCGCGGGCTTCATCACCGCGTGGCCTCGGGGGCTTATACACGGCCCTGGCCTCTCGGGCTGGCCCCATTGGATCCCCCTTGGGCGTGGCGACCTCGAGTCCCACAAGTGCCTTGGGGTTGAACCCTTAAGGCTGGCCCTTGGTGGCTAATTTTTTGCTTAAGTGTAGAACCTAGACTTTGTGTAAAAACAAAGTTACTAAGTACCAAATTCCAAATGCCACTTCTTCTTCTTCAAAGCCATTCTTTCCATTTCTTCTTCATTCTTCTTCCACAAACTTCCTCAACTCCTTTAAATCATGTATTCTAGACTTATAGGACATTTATAGAAGGTTCTTCATCAACCGAAGCTCTTGAATCAAACATATTCATCAAAGTTCTTTATTGATCTAATTAGAGATCAAGTTGGATCTTCTTCTATTTCACATGAACTAAGTAATAGTGCATGGACTTCATTAGTACCACTTAATCCACTTAGGAGTTGTGTATGGTTCTCCTCATCTCCTCATGCATTGTTAAGACAATGCATGGTCTTCTGATATTGTTGTGACATTGTATCCAGTTGATACAAGTTCTTGGAACTTTAAGATCAGCTCATCAATCATCAGATATAATGATGATGCTCCATCATCATCCATTCTTCAAGTGGTGTAACTTAGTATCATCTTGATACAAGTATTGAAACATTAAGATCAGTTCTACAATCATCTGATATGCATAGAGAATGTTTCAACCACAACATCCTATGTCACTTAGTGAATCTCCTAAGTGACATGCATCTTAGTACCATGGCCATTCTCCTTTCCTCACCAACACCATAACATCCTTTTTCATTCACATCTTGACATTCCTTGACATCCATTCATCTTATGAAAACATCATGCCTCATTTACAACAAATGCAACACAGTGCACTTCAATCTCCCCCTTTGTATTTGTTGTCAATACACTTCTTCATCACATATGAATGGGTCAATATGTGTGCCAATATTTTCTCCCCCTTATTGGAAATCAAATGCAAAGGTGTGGTGTGGTTCTCTTCAAAATATTTATTCCTCCCTTTGAATAGCATCTTCTTGAAAATCACTAAGATAGGGATGATGTCACATGTTCTCTTTA